>JAQOWZ010000004.1:4922500-9845000 GCA_035578165.1 Stenolophus ochropezus | reverse complement strand
TGATAGTTATCAACCTACATTAATTTAATACACGGTATAGGTACATAGTACTCGTTATATTCATTTCTTTGACTTTTGAATCCCTAACATTATATTAACAATATCCTTAAATACAAATGAAAAAATAAATAGCAAGAAGAACTTTCAATTGTACTTACACTTACATTCTTATAATGATCATTCTTGCTAAGTACTCTAACACATAAAATTTTCAAATCGACTGTTTTCTACTCGATAAAATTAAGGAAGTAATTTTATATTTACATTATACTTCGATATTTAAAAATGAAAAAGAAATTATTTTGGACTACATTATATTTGCAATAAATAATTTGAAAGTGATACGTTGTATTTGCAATATATATGTGCATGTTCTACATGCATGTATAATTCCATCTATATTCCAAGTGGAATCTTATTAGAACGTCCGATGTTGTGATTCCCTCAATCCGTTAAGCCGGAGCATCCGAATGCAGAATAAATGATCAATGAATATTAATGAGACTCCAACAGATGTTTTAATTTTAGTTGCATGGTATGCGACCAGGCGCGAACCAGCAAATATGAATCTCATAACCATGGGAAATTACGCTATCGACCTCATTCGAGCACCGGCATGTTAGGAACTAATCAACTGTTTATAAACTCTCTAACGACTATATGTTCATGGTGGATTTTCACTAATTCTAACTGAAATGCGTACTATTCACAATAAACAATCAAATTTTTTGTACAAAATTTGGTTTTAGATTACATTGCTAAATTTTTAATTTAAGATAAATTATGAATTTTTATTATGATAAGGAACACCTTCAAAATCATCCCTGCAGACATATTTTAATAACAGGACTACAATAGTATATTACGTGGTAAATGTGTGAAGCTGAAATTATTATCTGAGGGTGGAGATTACGACACGAGCCAAAGACGAGTGTTGCAAACCATCGGAATGTAAAATAGGCTTCACACACGTATTAGGTACATACTATACTTTTTCTACGACTTTGCAATAATTTTTTTTTTCACATTGTCTATGAAGTGACACTTCACACACAGTATACAAAAAAAAACTCACTTCACGCATAGAAGAAAAAAAAATATTATATTATATTAAATGGTAGATAAAAGCATTTATTTACAGACTTGTATGCAAACCGAGTATAGTATGAGTACAAATTAAGACAGCGGAAATATAGAAAATGTTAGTTATATATCAAGTGCGGTAACGCTTGGTTTACGGATGAGTGTTTAATGGCGCAAACTTGCAACTACTGCGATAGAACGATTCCGGGAACCAAGTTCACGCTGAAAGTTTTTATAATATTTTTATACGAACAACATAAAACCAATAATTAGTTTATTTTGTAAAAAAAATAGTGTTTTTGTAACAAATGCAGAAAATCGCCTATTTCATATAATATGGTGAAGTGTTTCAATGCTGCCAAATGAAGCCAACATTGTACACCAAATTTACTAAATTTTTAATAGGCAAAAGTATGTTTGATAAAATATACTTTTTTATTATAAATATATTTTTTTAAAAATGCTTTAGAAACAGCAGCTTTTTTAAATGAATTTTAGGTTAATTCAATGACAACTGCATTTTACTAAAGTCAGTCCGTCAAGTCATGCTTAATGTTAACGAATTGTGTCAGACTTTATAAAACGGTTTAATATCTGTGATATAAGTTGTAAATAAAATTATATTCACCGCCTTAGAAATCAGTGTAATATGTCCTATATTAAAAGCAGACGTTTTAAATATAAAAATATAGATTTCTAAAATTCTCTACATAGGTAGACAAGAATTTCTCAGTTTGTTTTTCCTGTTTAATTCAGCTATTAAAATGTAGATAACAAGTTTCTGTTTAAAATTAATCAACTACTACAACTTTACATCTCACATTTTTTTCTTGATTAAAAAACTAGTAAGGATGTAGAGTAGAAAAAAATTGCGAAATTACAACTAACACTTTCAGTAATGTAAATTGCGGTACAGGTGTTTATTTAAATTAGCACCGTATCTTTACATCAAGCGTGTAGAGTTTAATATATAAATTATGATATTAGATTATGTGTGTTTTTAATTTATGAATTCCAGCCTTGTTGGTCATTTAAATAAGTGGAATTTGATACGGGTCAGCGATAAATTAATGAAATTATTCCCTAGATGTGTTAATTTCTTCATAAAATAATCCATGTCAAACAGGTATCATCAGTTATAAATAATCTAAAGTAATACTTAATAGGAAATTTAGGTTAAAATTTATAAACATTGATAACAAGAAAATTAATCTATTTAAAAAAAATATCTTTTTTTTGTTTATAAATAACACTTTTATTCATATATTATATTTTATCATAATTCTATTTGAATGTAACAAAAATATAACGCAAAAATGCAAAGTGATCAAATTATATTTTATAATATAGTAACTCAAATAATTTGCTACATCGAAAATATCTATTGTAAAATGTAAAGTAGTGGATACATATATTAACTAGTGAAAATATGAAATTAATATATATGTATAATGTAATGAATTTAAATCCGAACTTGAACCAAAAAATAGGTTTATACAGAAACAAAAGACAAAGATTCGAAAATTAGAGAGAGATGGGGAAGATGCACAAATTTAAAGGGCTCATTGTTTAAAATCGGAAAGCTTCCTCACATCTGAGAGAGAGATAGGGGAAGAGCACAAATTTAAAAGTCTACACAATGCTTCAAGGTCATAGAACTGACTAGTGGAACATGAAAGGTATCGACACGGATTGTCGTTTCTGTGTGTAACTATTCTGTGCTTGAACCTAAAAGAGTTCGGTCTTAAATCAGTTTTTAATGCGAAAGGGCTGGCCTAAACCGAAACTCAAATCAAAATTGGTGGGATCAGAATTTTAACCTCCAGATCAGGCCCGGATTTAGGGGTGGGCAGACACCAAATTAACAATTTTGTTACCGGAAAGTACGAAAGAGCCAACCAGGAAAACATTAAAATTTATGTACTTGTACTAATGTACAACACAATGATTTAATTTTTAATACAAGAAAATAAATAAAACGTGGAAGTCATCTTAAGAATTTATGGTTTTCATGATAATAAATTGCACCGTAGAAAGATCATTGTCAAAATTAACAATATTTAAAAATTGGCTGAGAACTGACGAACAACGCCTAAAACATCATTTAACACTTCTGAGCATCAACAATGATATTTTAACAGAATTATCATAACAAAATATTAAAGAGTATTTTACAAAGAAGAAAGCAAGAAAAGTGCTAAAAAGAATTATGTTTATCAATACAAAATTAGTTTTATTTGACTGGATAATTAGTAATTACGAAAAAACTTTTGGAGTAGTAGCCATTTAATAAAATCCGAGATAAAATCCAACATAAATAAAAATTTATTTTGTGCAACTTGTGGAACACCCGGTATAAGTGTCACCACTCTGGCTCCACAAGTGGCATATAACCCAATGCGTGAGAGATAAAAACGTGACTCTTTTTACCGCCTTTTTTACTGCATATTCAAAAGATCAACCGGATATATTAATTTTCAGACTAGATAGGTGCTACAGTATTAAAATGTTCTCATAGTAAAACGAATATTAATAAAGATTTAATCTTTCCATAATAACAGTAAATTCATGGCATTAACAAAAATTAGTGACATTGGCTGTTAGTAGGATTACTTTAGTAATGTTTTTACAATTAATGTACTAGTGTTCATACGATATACGGATGTGACCTGTTGTATTACCTACTAGTAAGGGTTAATCACTGTCTAGTCATTTTCTTATCCTCATTCGGACTACCAGTTATCAGCCATAGTTCAAAATAATCTTTACCTAATTTATATGAGACAGAATAAGATATAACAGTATATAAATATGTAAACATACAATTATCATGTCTGTCACAAATATACTAAGAATAATTATTTTTGTATTAAATGCGCAATGTTTGTGTGTTTAGTACGTGAGATGTCACTTTTTATTTGCCAAGTCAAAAAAGTCAATAGTACGTACTAAAAATATTTCGCACACAAAATATAAACAGTATTTTTTCTACAATTAATTTGCATCATTAATTATAGTTTTTTTATTTATCTACATAAATTGGTTCAAATCCTAGTTTTACCAATCTTTAATTATAAAAGCCGTGAATTTATCAGCAAAATTAACAAATAGTGTTTGTATAGTAATAGACAAACGAATGTCAAAAATTATATTTAAATAACGAAAGCGAAGCTGGAATGAATTAAGAGTTATGGTTACTTCACAGGAATTATTTCACGAATAATAACAGTTAAACTTTTCCTATCAACAATATGTATACATTTTTATAACGATCATACTTTGGTTTTATCAAATTTTATACTTGAAAAACTGCTTTCTTCTAACAAATGAAGCATTCTGATTAGATGAAAATGACGTGTGTGGAATAATTAACAAAAAATACCGCTGTGTCGGAGTATGCTATAGGTCTTTTATAGAGACTGATATCACTAAAATACAAGTAAAACTTGTCACGAAACAAATATTTAAGACAATTGTGGCACCTTTCCATCGAAGAATTTTTGCCAAAAATGATGAACTGTTTCTATTTGAACTAAACAAAGAAAAATAATTTTGAATAAAACAGTGACGTAAATTTGCACTTTTTGTGGACCGACTATAAAGCAATAACGTTTATATTTGAATGACACAAATTATGTATGTATAAATTGTTTACAATATGTATTACGCACATTGTATGTTTATATTCCAGTAGCGAAAAGTTGCGAGCAGGGCAATGTCCTGTTGTCCTGAATAAAACACATTGCACACATTGCCAATATATACTTACAAATATAGCTCTATTATTATACTAGTCAATGGTTAGCAAATTGAATTAATGAAGAAAATTACAAATTTCCAACGCAATATGTGTGAAGAGATTGCTATTCGCTTACTGTACACTAATTTCAAATTCTTTACTTAATTTCAATTACTTTTATATGGCGGTATTTTTAAAAGATAAAATGCATTTTCTGACTTCAAACGTAGATTGAAGAGGACCTCAAGTAACTACGGTATATTGTGGTTGTTTAAAAAAAACAGTCTTAGTATTTAATTTACACACTTCGTATATCATGACTTATAAATTGACGTTTACCTTTGTATATAAGAAAATAATTAAAAATAAGAAAGATTTTTTTTTTGCGAAATTTGAGGTAATATATACAGAAATATTAAAAATGTACTTCTTTTTACCTCCCGCCTATCAATATATAGATAAGGGAGGTATTGTTTTTGGTCAGATTTCTCGAGTGTGAGTTTTCAACATATGAGCACGAATTAAGGTCCCTAGAATACGATTTTACTATTTTTACCGTGATGTCTGTATGTCTGTGTGTGTGTGTGTGTGTGTGTGTCTGTGTGTGTGTCTGTGTGTGTGTCTGTGTGTGTGTGTGTGTGTGTGTCTGTGACGATTTTTCGTCCACGATAACTCCAATAGGATACATGTAAAAAATATAACATTTGGTATTTAAGAGTTCTATTATAATATGATGAACTGATTAGATTTTGACTACAATTGGTTAACCGGAAGTAGTACTTTACTTGAAGCTTTAAACCGTTTTTCCTAAAAAATACCTCTAAATACTACATTTTCGCAAACTTTGTTATTATAAATACAAAGATTTTTTAATTTTCTACCGATCTGCATAATTACGTTTATATATATAACTTCTACCTAGATAGAAAAAAATATATAAATTTTAATAATTTTACATATCGATTAGGCTGAAAAATTTCGATAAAACAGATGAGTTATTCATATGTTCACAAAATTTGACATATGATGTCAAATTTTATGTAAGTAAGTGTTAAAGATAAAATACGTAAAAAATAAGTAATTTTATTGTAAAATTTAAAAAGATGGAAGAAATATATTAGGAATGTATTTGCACGCGTGAATCAAAGTAAGTTCGTTTCCGATTTTAGTATCGTGAAAAATAGCTGTCATATTGGTCATACAAATTTTATGAAGGAAAATTTAGGTATGAAATAAATTAAAAATATTCTGACTGCAATAACAAATTAATTTTAAAACTATAAATTAAATGTATTGAAAAACTTATATAGAATATATTAATATTTACTATAGTGGCGGGAGGTATTGTGTTGGACACACCAGATTTTTTTATCTATTTCATTAAAAACAGCAATAAAAGATGATCTGCAAATGTTTTACTTTTAACTCTACTTTAAAAAATACCCATTAAAATGTTAACTTTTTTGAAAAAAAAATAATGAAACGATATAGGGTAAAATTTTGTGACGAAAAAACATCCGGAAGCTAGGTGAATTATTTACAGTATAATACACTGATACCTAATTAAATATAATGCGTAAATTACATAATGTTTCACTGCATTGTATAGTTGTACTACAAAATCCATTACATAACAATTTTTAAATTATTTTACGTAGTAAACAAAGAATAAATAACATACCAATCAACAACGTATGACACATTCAGTTGTTTTAAGCGCAATATATGTCGATAAAGTAGTAACCTGTTCAATTAATAGCAATTACAGGTAATAGTGTAACAGGTGAAATCCTGTTCCTTCGTAAAGAAATGAAGGAAATCATATAGTACCAATTTTCTACAGAAAATAAAATCGTATTAGCGGCAACAATGCTATACTGACAAAAAATTGTAATGCGAACAATTCTATAATTGAATTCTACAGTATACAGCAATAGAAAAAACAGTTTAAAATTAATTAGTATTGTTTCCATGTACAATAATAGAGTAATAACCATGAAATCAACGTTACGCACGACAAAAATTCGAAACCTGAATGCTTTTCTATGTTAAGCATTTAGAATTAGTTTTAAATGACATCATGCATTAATTCTCTATGAATAATGCATTTTCTGACTACTCATCAACTATTAAAATACATTAGCTCATTTAGCTATACGCAAATAGGGACTGACAGTTAACAGCAAAAATAACTGGTCTGGGATACTAAAACTAACTAGGTTTATACTTGTTGTAAATGTTTACTTCGCAAGTATTTACAAGTTTTATTTGCTGCAGTAACAGTAGTAAAGTGCGAAAATAATTGCAAAAAGGTGTATCACGCCTAGCGGAATTCGAGGGCATGCAATGCTATAAAAAGGATGTGAATACTAGTTCAAAAATTAGGATACACCTCTTTAAGTTAGATAAATATCAAAGAATTTGGAAAGATTATGAAACATTCACATTACAATGGTAACTGTGTGGACAATATTTGAAACACAATGAACTTTTAAACTGTGTATTTAATGCAATAATACAAAACGTTTAAACTAGATGATAATACAAATCTATCTGTCAAAATATTATTTTTTCTACTACTAGTTTGCTTTTATAGCAAATTATCATTTTTTCTGATTTTCATTAATTATTAAAATTTTTAAATATATAATATAGAAGTCATGCAGCTTATTCAAAATCTGTTTCTTATATATTTAAAAAAATTTAATCAAGGTTGGAGACGTTTATATTAAACAAATATCACTCATACGTATATAATTCCTACATGTAATACTAAATTTTGTATTTCAATTTACTATTTTTACATTCTAAATGTGATAAACATTATTATCATTTGTTTTCAAACAAACTACAAACGTAAACAAAAAACCACAATAGCTCATTAAATTTTTTACGCATTCCTATTTCGTTTATCAAACTACATACAGTTTGTATTATTTAAACGTAAAAGGATTAAAAACCATTGAATTTTTAAATGTTTTCAAACAACTCTTCGAATGTAAAAATTTTATATTTACAAACACAGTGTATAAACACATTGGAATATTTTGTTTGCGTTCATTAATAATTCTCTGAAATTTTTGTAAGTTAATAATAAACACTTTATTGTGGTTTAAAATTTTGTGTAATTTCCTATTACATACATATGTGACATTGTATAACCTACAATGAAACACGTGTTTCTAATAAGATCTTTCATAATGAAATTTTCACATGTTGTACTTTGACGTAGAATTAAATATTAATCAATTATACAGAAATTGTTACAGTATAGTTACGTTAGTACTATTTGTGGAACTATAATGCGTTCTGCATTGGTAGATTAGCAAACCAACATTAGGTCTTAATCGAGAGATTAATAAACCGATATTAGCAAAACAATTTTACAAATTTTTAAATGTATCCTTTTCCTTTTAGTGCTATAGATATATTGATGAATTTGCTTTATTATTTTGTTGGTGCAAATTGATTATAAACAAATATTTTATCCAAAGAATTTTAGAATATTAATATAAAAATTAAGGAATACACTTTGATCTTCTAGAATTTATTATTTATTGTTACGATCATTTGGTCCTTTCAGTTTGTGACAGTTCTCATGTGATGTCCGACAGGAAAAAACCAACATAACAATAAATAATAAATTTTAAAATAGTCAAGTATTACTTTATTTTTATAGTAATACTACTGTGTTAATTCTGCGTCAAACCCATATAATAATATTGTTCACGATATATATTTAAGATGTAAACATTTCCCGGGAATGATATGCGTCAGAATTTACCGTATTTTTGACGTTATAGAAAACTAATTTTTGTAGACATATATAGCTAGAATTTTATATTTAATTTTTTATTTAAATTGACACTTACTTTCAAATATTCAAATATGTATTGAAATATATTGACAATATCATAACAGAATACAAAGATTTTTTTCGAAAACTTTCATAACAAGTAAATATTTAAATGACAACCACCAACACGCGAAATTATTGCTTTTTGTCTACAGGATGCATCCTGAACATAGTAGTTATATTTATATTAAGTGCGCGAACTTTCTGTTTGTAGTGCGTGAGATGTTACTTTTTTGACGAGGCTTGCTGTGAAAAAAAGTTTTCCAAAACCGTGTAAAAACGTTTTCCCAGGTACTTCGCGCACGGTGTCATGGAAACCAAAAACTGTGAAAAATTGCGTACTTTATACATTGGTATTAGATTAAAAATGATAACATTTTTGACAGTTGTAGAAAAAAGTCTTTTGTTTTTATAATTTAAAACAATTATTTGATTTCGACCATCAACTTTCTTGATTAACAGATGTCAAATGTCACCATGGCGGAAATTCAAATTTGCAAAGAATTTAAGACATTCCCACTTCAGTGTAGACTAGTAGAGTGTTCTTTATACATGTATGAGTATATGTAAACAAGTATCAACAATAAATAACCATTAGTGTTATAGAATAACAAGAATATTTTGTAGTTGATATTTGCGATTGATATATGTCCAAATGATAGTAAACGAAGTTATACAATCCCACCACTAATTTGATAAACGTCAAAATTTTCTCTTTGTATTTTGACTAATTTTGGAACATAATTTTCGAAAAAATATTGTTCGATACTTAATTGCGAAATACTTGCATTCTCGAATGCAAAGGTAACATTTCGCAATCTAGAATCAAAAATAACTATTTCAAGATTGCTGTCAAAGTTTCGATTAGCATTTTTTTGTTTAAGCATTGCTTGAAGCCTTTTTGATGCAACTGGGCTGAAATCACCTTCCATATTGTTTGTTTATGTTTTTGACAATTAAAATAACGTAGTTACATGGTATGTACAAACCTAATTTAGAGTCCAAAATAACATCAACGTGCACTAAACTTAATGTTTACCGCATTTATTTTGATGGTGTATGAAAACCTCATATGGTTTATAAATTAAACTGTATAATTCGTGATTATATACAAACATTAAACTTGCCTTTTTTAAATGACAAAATCGTATTGAAATAAAATTGCAAATTAAAGCCATATTGTTTGTTTATGATTCTGACAATTAAAATAACATAGTTACATGGTATGTGCAAACGTAATTTAAAGTCCAAAATAACATCAACGAGCGCTAAACTTAATGTTTACTGCGTTTATTTTGATGCTGTATGAAAACCCCATATTGTGTATAAATTAAACTGTATAATTCGTGATTATAAACTAAACATTAAACTTGAATTTTTTAAATGACAAAATCATACTGAAATAAAACTGTATATTGAAGCCTTTTTGGCGCAACTGGGCTTAAATCACCTTCCATATTGTTTGTTTATGATTTTGACAATTAAAATAACGTAGTTACATGGTATGTGCAAACTTTATTTAGAGTCCAAAATAACATCAACGAGCACTAAACTTAATGTTTACTGCGTTTATTTTGATGCTGTATGACAACTCCCTATTGTGTGCAAATTAAACAGTATAATTCGTGATTACAAACAAAACTTGAAATTTTTAAATGACAGAATCGTATCGAAATAAAATTGCAAATGTTTATACAGGTGATGTTGGAAAACAAATGACAAAAATAAGTATTTCAAGATTGCTGTCAAAATTTCTATTAGCATTTTTTTGTTTAAGCATTGCTTAAAATTGAAGCCTTTTTGGTGCAACTGGGCTTAAATCACCTTCCATATTGTTTGTTTATGATTCTGACATTTAGAATAACGTAGTCATATATATATGGTATGTGCAAACTTAATTTAGAGTCCAAAATAACATCAACGAGCAATAAACTTAATGTTTACTGCATTTATTTTGATGCGGTATGAAAACTCCCTATTGTGTGCAAATTAAACCGTATAATTCGTGATTATAAACAAACATTTTAAATGACAAAATCATATTGAAATAAAACATAAACTACAGAGATGGTGTTGGAAAACAAATGAACGTCATGACTATATACTAAACATTAAACTTGAATTTTTTAAATGACAAAATCTTATTGAAATAAAATTGCAAATTGAAGCCTTTTTGGCGCAACTGGGCTTAAATCACCTTCCATATTGTTTGTTTATGATTCTGACATTTAGCATAACGTAGTCATATATATGTGTGCAAATTAAACTGTATAATTCATGATTATAAACAAAAATTTAAATGACAAAATCGTATCGAAATAAACCACAAACTCCAGAGTTGGTGTTGGAAAACAAATGAACGTCAGGTTTCGCGCGCCGATTGTTATGACTTGTCACACTTGCCCTTACCCTGTGGCTTCATTGGTAACAAGCTGCTCCAACATTTGTATCTTGAGCATTTTCCCGTGTATTGTCACATGGCACTGTCACTCCACACACCGTGCACTGCACTCGCGATGCTGACAAGAGTGAGGTTAGATCGACCGCCTACTCACAGCGCCAGTGGAACACTGACACCGCTTGACTTGCCGAGCGATGGCGAGACGATGCCCGGCCGAGGAATGCACACACGCGGACAAGTGCAGGAATGTCGGTGAGGGAAATGAGGATCAACTGCTAATTGTTTTTATATCACTGCTTGCTCATATCAACAAATTGTGAAAGGGTTTACAAGATATGGATAAAAACGCGGGAGCACAGAAAATAGATCATAACTATTCAGCTGTTTATGTGCTTATGGCACTTAAAATATAATAGTAATTATTGGTTAAATAGAAATGGAAAACTTCGGATAGTCGGAGGGAAATAAGGATCAACTGCTAATTGTTTTTATATCACTGCATGCTCTAGTATCAACAAATTGTAAAAGGGTCTATAGAGATATGGATAAAAACTCGGGAGCACAGCAAATAGATCACAACTATTCATCTGTTTCTGTGCTTATGTATTATGGTTATTTTATGATACTCAAAATATAATAGTAATTATTGGCTAAATAGAAATGGAAAACTTAATGGGCTCTTCCAGAATATTCAAAATCAACATATTTAGAATATTTTTCAATAATATGCTACAAAAGAATGTGAACAAATATATAATTTAACTTAAAAGTAGTATAGTTTATTTTGATGTGACGTATCAGTGCCTCTATAGAGATGGATATATAACACGAGAGAGACGAACATATAACGTGGCGCAGAAGTTTGACGTTTGTTTGTAAACACACAAAAATATTTTGTTTTCCTTGTCAACAGAGAGTATTTTTACATATAATTATACTTCTGTTTTTATTCTTCGTGTTTATTTCAACAGATTAGAAAACGGAAATGAAAAAATGAAAAAATATTCATACACAATCGTCTATTATTGAAAAAAAATATTTTTTTAATTGTGGGATGTGCTCATGTTTACAAAATAAAATATTTACACCTTCATAATTTAACAGATTCCATTTATGTTACCTATACTAGTAGGTATTTACATTCCAAACTTAATTTCTTTTTTAACACAATATACATTTTATTTATATTATCAGAGAAATCCATTAGACCTTTTTCTAAATTAAAAATTTCTCTAAATCGTTATTACTACAAACAGCGATAGCTCACTTAATTAGAATGTTCCAAATCGCAGCTTCGTCAATTTTTATCCAAATGGTTCGGTACGAACTATAGCTTGTACGTAATCATGAAACAAGTACCTATAGTTCGTTCATATTTTGAATAACCAATAAGACAAGGTACTCGCCGTTGAGTTTTTTTACCAGTGTTGTAGTTAGTTCCTAGTTCAAACGAGGAAACACTATTAGTTCGAAATTATGATTTAAGTAACAGTAACAGTAACAATGTAATACAAAGCAATACAGGATTTGCCGACCATTGAATTAGCAGGTAATAATCATCTATTTCAGTGGTGATTCAAAATTTTACCTGTAGAAGAAAAAGAATTATCAATGAATGAATTTTCATATATAAATATTTCCTTAAAATAAACTGCCATAACAATAATAAAGTCGATAGTTATTAACAAAATATGAGGTATTTGGAATATGCACCCCCTGTTTTAAAATCCAAACTAGAGAATGTTCCAATTTTTGCAGAAATAAAATAAAATTCCGGAACAAACAAATGAATATGCAGCAAAATATATCTAAACTTGCTAAATCTAAAATTACATTATGATCGCGTATTTTGATCTAATTCGTGATGTACTAAACTAGAGCACGTTGTCAATAATTATTATAACTTATTTAATTAAATCACATTTCAGAGTAAATCTTCTTTAAAAATATACAGAAAAATATTTGATATTTAAATTTAATTCTTAGATCATATATGAGAGCACCGAATTTTGTGAAATTCTGGACTATAGGTAATCAAATAATGTCCTATTAAAATAAATAACATTCCAAAAACAAAATTTGTAGAACATGATTATTTAAGTTTTTTTATCTAAACTTCTTAAAAACTGGATTTAATTATTGAAAAAGAAACTAGAATTTGATCTGTCATTGAATAAAAAATTATGTGAAATAACATCCAAAAATATTTATATATATTTGGGAGAAACTCAAATATAGAAACTAAACGAATAAAATATGACAACGATATTTATGAAAATGGAAATGGAAGAATAACTTTCACATAAATAAAACAAAATATTATTGACATTTGAGTCACCACGAAAATTATCATGTTCAGATATTTATCCTGTAGATGTCATAGTATAAATATTGATATTTTCTTATTTATTATTTAATTATACAATAGTGAGCTACCGTGCTAATACAATATTTGCTAGTACAAAAACCTTGGAACAGTACTAACACATCGTAAACTATTACAATATTGTTTTATAAACATAGAGAAAGAATATCGTTCCTGTATTTCACTATTATTATACTTGTATTGCAGTTTTTATGAACCATATTATTATTGCAATATTTGCGAATCGAATTCAAAATTATGAAACATATATTAAAAACTAATTTATATTTTAAAAATCAAAAACAGTTGAGCAACTATTCTTTCCGCCATAGTTCAATATTGCTATGCGTCTAATTAGGTTAGAGAAAGCAGACTTGAAACGATAATGAATGACAAGAAATTTTGAAAATATTAATTAAAATTCATTTCATTTTGCGTACTATAATTTCTTGCAACAATTTGCCTACAGTTAACGCTGCATACTGAGAGATAATATTATTTAAATTCATTCTCAAGGTTACGGCAAACAATGAAAAGTTATTTAGAGGATTGAGTGTGTTTCAGGAAACAATTCTCATTTGTTTCCTAGCCTACTACGCATTAATTTACCTGTTAGAAGTAAATGTGGAATGAATTCATTACTGCCACGCCTAAAATATGATTGAACATGCTAAGATTAGACAGTACTATTTGTATGACATTGCAATATGATAGATTTAGATTTGATAGTCGTATTTGTTTTGAGGTCATTTGTTTTCCTTCCTTAAATACTTCTTCCACATTCCATATATGACAGCTCCATTTTTTCAGGTGGCTTTAAATCATAAATGTCAAACGTCAATATGGAATTTAAAACACAGGTGTAAATGTTTCACTTTTAACAATCACCGACAAGTATTTGAAAGCAAATCAATATAAAATGAAGTAAAATTAAATTGGAGTAAAAAAATTATATTACCGTTTATAATTTTTAATAATGTTTTTAAATTAAAATATTTGTTATTTTATTTTATATCCACATAATTTTATATTGATTTACGTTTAACTACAAAGTTTGCCATAAGAATATTTGTTCACTATTTTTGCAATAAAACGAAATTAAATTTAAAATAAATCTAGAATCATTACTTCCTGTTTCAACTAAATAAAATAATAATATAAATAGGTACATACAAAATAATAATACAAAAATTCGTACAGATTTTGTCCGTACATTTTGTACATATTTTACGAATATATTGATTTCAGGTTTCTTTATTTCTTATAATATTACTTAAAGTTATTCACATATTTTTATAGATTTTAAATTTTAATAAAATTTTTGTCAATTATATTATTTAAAATTATGTTTTATTATAATCAAAGGTTTCAAAAAAAAAAAATTAGTACATAGGTAATTCGTCAGAAATATATCTGTACTAGAATAGGAGCCGTAACACAGTCAACACTCCTTGTCAATAATGTACCAATTTCCTGACTCTTATGTAAATAACTATTCTTATTTGTGTGTTATTAAAATACCTTAAAATGTAATTTTCAAGAGAATTTATTATAAAAAAAATTGACTTCAAACACAGGCACAAGACTTGCTCTCCCATTTGCACACTTTTACACACGTTTTGAAAATTATTGCCCCATATACTTAACTATCGCGCAGTATGTGAAAAAATAAGAGGGAACATTGCATATGACCTAATAACATTATGTGTACCCAAGTCGTACTGATTTCAGCAAAAAAAAATAAATGATTAGTCTTTTACTCTATATTCTAGAAAAAAAAAGGATTTTGCGAAAGAAAATAGTGTGAATTATAAATAATGAATAAGAATCCTTTGAAAAATATCCTGGTTACCTTAACCACCGGTTAATAGAAAAGTATTGCATCGATATAGTAAATAACGTATATTACTTACCTCTGTTTTTCAAAGCGATTTTTTTCCATTAACCGACGTTTAAAGTAACTGGTACTTTAACTAGAAGTACAAAAATCGGCCCTCAATCTGGTCATTCTAGTAATTTATAAAAAATAAATATTGAATATCTCAGTGGGTTACTACATTCGACAATAAGAAAAGTAAGATATATGGGGTGGGATTCTATAACTACGGTTGCTGTCATTTGGACTTTTGATGATACCAATTGCAAATATCAACAACAAAATATACTTGCTATTCTATAACAGTAAGGGTTATTTATGGTTGGTTCGTACTTACATATACTCATACATATATAAAAAACACTATAATTTTACACTTATGTGGGAAAGTCTTAAATTCCGTGCAAATTTGAATTTTAACCATGATGATATTTGACATTTGACGTTTGTAATTGATATTTTAACAAGTGCAGTTGCTATTTGTAGTTGTTATGAGTTATAGAATCCCATCCATGTTTTGGAAACTGAAATATGATATTTTGTTGAGTGCATGAAGACAGCATGTTTTAATTTGGTGGTTATGGTAGAGAAAGAGGGCTGTAACGCAATTAACGGTCATCGCACTGCGGGTAAATAGGCTGTTCTGCTGTTCCAGAGACATCGCGAATCGAGTCCTTGGACCATGGAGATACTTCACGCTTCCAACTCCATTACTCTTCACTGTCATAGTAGGCTTCGTCAAATATTTTCACATGACGCAAGAGGTTACAAAAAACACACAGTCAACATATTGAGTTGGGATCAATTCGTTTTAGTCCAATTAAGAGGATTCTAATGTAATTAGATCAAAATCACACCATGGTAAAACTAGTCTTTATTACCTGTGAAAGAGGTACCAGACGATCACATCGATCAAACGATCAGATCGATATTTTTATTACTAAGATCATTACGAACGATCGATCGAACTTTCAATCAAATCGATCTGATCGAACATTTTTCGCATCCCTGGTCACAGATATTCCAATTAAGTCAAAAGTTAGCTGAATTAATATAAAAAAAAAAACTTAGAGTGTAAAGTAAGAATTATCAAATTGAAATGGTATTTAACTTTTTATTTATACCTACTTTATTCTTTTAGTTCACATCTTGTTAAACAAAAATACAATATAATGTTTTTATGGGTACTGTGGTAAGAATAAATAAGTCACATTCTATTCTGTTACCAAAAGGATTCTACTAGTATTTTGTAAAAAGTAAATTCTTACAATTATACTTAATTGTATTGTATTTAATTTTAGACACTATTTTGAAATATATGTACAAAATACATAAGAACAAAATTGGGACATAAATAAGTGAAACACTATTTGTAATTTTATTGTTCTGCAGTTGACGAAATATAAACAAATATAAATTGCATTACTTCCACCTAAATGCAATATAATTATAAAATCATTTGCTCGCAAACAAAATTTCATAAACTATAAATGTAAAATTTAGTGAACAAATAAACAATATATTCCATTTAATATATAAAGAATATTCTGATTATTATTTTGAAATTTTTTGGTTTACAATATATAAATAAATATATGGATCTTTAAATGGTTTTGAGAACTAGAGTTCGAGTCCAACATAGTCAAATTATTTACCATATTTCCTATAGATTTTTTCAACCTTTTTTATAAGGCGGTCGGTAAAATTGCGGAAATGATAGATGGATCGGTAAAAATAAATTATGACTTACAATCATATTTCTGTTTTATCGTTGTGAATTTTTTAATGTAATTATTTTCTCAACTTAAAGTTATTTTTTGTGATCCCATTTGCTCAGGAATCGGTAGAATTCTTTCGCGATTCGTAGGACTAGCGGTTGAGAAATATTTTCTAGTATGTCCCCCTGTGGTGCACTCCCTACCTCAGCAAGAGCGTACGTGATATGACATTTAGAGAATCCTCTCCACGGTATAAATACCGATAACTTTGTTAAAACAGATATAGCATATATTAATTAATTATTTACAATATTATTATTATTATTATTATTATATTTACAATAAAAATGTAATAGAAACTACAAAACTGTTACATTTTACATAAGTATTTTCAATTTTCATACACTTGTTTATAATGAATACAGCAAATATTTAAATTTTGATACATAACGAATATGTTCTGTTGCCGTGTAAAACATTAATATTTCTATCAACAAAACCATACATCATATTTAAATATTTCAGTTGATAAATTGCACTTTGTTATTACATATTACATATTGTATTAATATTTCACTCATTTCAAAATTATAACATAAACAACAATGTTATAATTCCGCTGTATGATTATTTTTAAATATTAACATTGTAGATAAAATATTTTAACAGTAATATAATTTATGGATCACATAAACAAATTTTAATAAATTATTATTGAAATGACAAATTTGTGTTCTTGTATAAATAGATTATTAATAAAATTATAATAAACCATACATATTATAAATGATTTTAAATTTAAACTGAATTAAAATAAATTGTAATTCAATAGGGGTGTTTGCTGATTGTGATAAATCGTAGTTTATAATGTGAAATTTAAAACATATACGGGTAAAATCAATCACAACATTAAAATTAACCCTTTAATAAAATTAAAATGCTTAAAAATGTGGGCTACAAAGAGAAAGAGAGAATATTTGAATTCAAATGTTTGTAAATTTCAGTCTTTTATATATTAATTCAGGACATATTGGCCCATATTCCGAACTCACTTTTGCTTTGGCCACATACAGGCTTCCTAAACGTGATTTTGTAATAAAAGTAAGCTCGAAATACGGGCCATTAACTTTAATAAGAAATATTCTATATTTGCAACAAAAATAAATCACTAATTATTTATATTACATTCAAAATAGATGTTTTCAATACACATTTTTCAATTTCAATTCAATTCTGTAGTTTATTCTCGTTTAAATATTAATTAATAATATCTTCATACAAAATATGAATGTATTGAATTCCATATACTTTTTTATAACTTTTTTTTTAAATAGAAATGAAAATTGTGCATTTGCACATATGGAATGTGAAAAATGTTGTAATGTCTTAATACTTTGTTTATCTATGCATAAATGTCACCATGTAAACAAAAATTTGAATAAATGATATACAACCATTATTAAATGGTTAAAACTATAAAATATAATTATAAAAACATACAGTATATAGTGGAATGCGCATCAATATTTTCCCAAATACATTCATATATCATGTATCATCCATCACTGATTTTTTAAAGCAGAAACAAAATTTGAAATTTATGATTTTCCTGTCAATAAAAGAACGTCCCTTTGTTACAAAATATCAATAAATCATTTAAAATTACACTGAATTATTTTTGAATATCTTTTGTGAAATATTAATGAGTATCTATATCAAAATTTAAATCAACATTAAAATTTTAACTTTATTATTTCAAAATGCGATATAACAAAAACAATATAAAATTTTAGTGTAGCGTTATTTTGATAAAAATATGTAAATTTAAAAGTTATGTGATTAAAATTGCTAATTTTTAAGTTTAAACTTTAAGACATCAATTAAACAATGATTCTTTACCGGCCATCTATTTTTGACAAAAATAACATAAGAATATTTTTAATTATTATACACTTAAATAAATTAGGTAAGCGAGGCTATGTGCTGATCAGATAAGTTTATTAATTAATAGAATATTCATTTATCTTATCATGAATACGAAAGTGTTTATCTAAAAGTGACGCCTTAAAAATGATTGAATTTTTTAAAGTATCTTAATTAATCAAACACTTGCGTAGAAGTTTTTTCTTATCTGGCGTTAAGACAGACCTGAGCCCGAGTTTCTTCACTGATAACCATAATAAATGAAGGAAGAAGTAACCATAAATAAAATCCGTCAATCGAGCAGGCCGTGATGATGAATGCTTGTTGTTACTGTTTACTTGTAATAGATTCCTTGCTGGGATTACTCTCATCCTAGACACGAACGGGAGAATATTGAGAAAGATGGATTTTATAACATACCAGATTGAAATTTATAGTGGGAAGAAAAGGAAAATATACGCGACACATAAATAATAGATAATGTTCGACAATTTATAAAAGCAAAATGGAGAAAGATGTGCATATTTTATGGCGTAGTAAATTTCGAATTAGGTGGAAATATGTTCTGTAAAATAAAAAACTCATATCACGCAAGCAATTTTATGTAAAATATACTATATGTCAGCTATTACCATTTAATAAATATATTATTCATTAAATCCTATTATAAAAAATAAATTAGTATTCACATGATCTACACAAATATTGTAAACAATTCTACTCATAACCTGTTATATATTACTTGTACTTTCTGCGAGCTTACTCGTATTTGTTGTTTCAGAAAATCCTCACTCATGCTACGGACTCATGATTATTCTAGTCACGACTGTTATTATTAAATGATCAACAGAAAAATAATAAACTATCCACAGAAAATGAGTACAGTATTTATAGAATATTTAATAAATGTGTTCAAAATTATAATGTATTAGGAAATTATTTATGCAGATCCGATTAAATATTTAAGTTAGGGTTCAGATCACCAAATTTCTCTAAAAACAAATGTAATTCTCATCTACATTTTATCTGCCCTATGTTTCTCAATGAAACGATAAATAATCTCTCTTCGCTCACAATTCACGGAATATAACATTTTTTCTACAACTTGGCATAAGTACAATTTTATGTCCTCTTTAAAGTTTGTAAACTGTCACTTTTGACGCAATAGTGCATGACAAGTAGCCGTTGCTAAACAAAGTAAACACATTAATCAATAATTTTATTTACTTGTGAAATTAACTTTTATTAATATTTCGGTTGTAGAAAAAATGTTGTTTGCAACACGAGTGTAACATAGGGTTTTTTTATCTCTTGCTATAATTTCAGCATGCGACTACACCTCATGCGTTAAACAGCACTCGGCTAAAAATCACTTACTTTACACACTAATTGCGTAAATAACTATTTTATTATGTGGTATAATGATTTTATTAATTATTTTATAAATATAACAAAAATTTATATTTATTTTAAATTTATTCTCACAACAATGCAGAAAATTTGTACTATATAAAATAAAGAAATAGTGAATTAAAAAAAAAACTCTTTTGTTACTTTTTTCACTCACTTGTATATTATATGAAAAACACATCAGTAAAAAAATGTTGAATTATTTTTTTAAGAAATAAATTCACAGCTCAAAAATGTAAGCAAATTGTGCCATAACTAACTCGTTTGCTATTTCCCAAGGTAATTTCCAATATATCAACATAGAAATTCCAAATCTATTCGCCACATCTCTATTTGCGTGTGCATTAGCTTGATTTATGGACAGCAGTGGTTAGTTACCACCTGGTGCTGCTGACAACAGGTGGCACTCCGCTTGTCTAATGTTCCGGTGTTCCGGGCGGTTCCGGCCCGCAAAATGGATCTGCGTAAAATGGTTATACCATTAACTAAGTAGGACATCACGCGGAATTATATCCCATTATACACCGAGATGAGGTGGTTGCCCTCAGCAGAAACACAATGAAAAGTTTTCAATCTATACAACATGGAAGACTGTTTAGTTTGGCGGTGATGATACGGTTTAAACTTAGTTATACAGGCTGTGAAATGAACTGCGGTGGAATAGAGTAGCACTAATTAACTTAACTTTTATTTTAAATATGGGTTTCATACTTATAATTATAAATAACTAAAAAATAATGTTCAATTCCGAAAAACCAATTAAATATAAACAAATTAATCACAAAACGTTAAAAAAATAAATAAAATAATATACTACTGCCCAGTTTCACCAACAAAGGTTAAATTTTAACCATTAAACTACCGTCCTGTAGCCACTCTGACCGACGCCAATATTTATTTATTTAATACTAACCCGCAAATAAATTTATCGCCTTATACTTCTTGGGACTTTCAAATTAGAGTATTTTAAGTAAGTGAGAAGTTTATAATGCTTCATTGTCTGTTATTTCATTTGTAAAAATAAAATATTGAAGCGATCACCAAGATCGCACGTCAATATTAAGAGACACATTTTTGCAATGGATGAGGAAATGACTAGAAAGGGATTACAAAAAGTTTCTGCTGATTGTGACGTGAGGATGTATTTGAAGAAAGTGAATTAGAGTCTAAAAAAAATTGCGATGAATAAAATGAGAAAAAACATTTAAAGAAAAAAAGACTTGATACAAGTGCCTTTCAAGAATAAAAATAAAAACTTATCACTTGTATTTCATGTGTAAGAAACCCATAAGTCTTGAGTATGTCTCCAAACTAAGCCGGGTATCTTAGTGCAAAAGTGACATTTTTAGGCAATGTGATTTTTGTAATAAAAGTTATATTTACAAAATTTTTGTTAGTTTTTCAGTTGATATGCACCTTTATTTTGAAGAAAAATGCTTTTTATTTTGAATATTCGCTATTGTTAAATAATAACAGCGTATTTTATGAAAAATGCAAAAGAGAATGACTATTTTTAATTTCTATTATATATTTATTGATAAATCCATATATTTTTTATATAGAAGACCCTTCCATGTTTAACATAAAAGCAAAAAACAACCTACATTATTTTTTGGTCATATTAACTTGCGGTCAGCATGACCACATCTCAGTGGCAGCATATCAAAATTGAGTAGACGGTAGACAAAAAAATTCTACTCGAAATATTAACAGCAATGTTAAATAGTTCATTTGACATTTTATTCCGATGAGATATTATCATTTTAGGTAAACTTAAAATTTAAGTAATAGTAGTGCAACCGGCCATAATAGAAATTAACTCACATCATCAGTAAAAAAGTACTTTGACCGTTATACAATAATACAACATCTTTAACTCCATAACAGAAAATCAATTTCTTTCTTGGTAATTTTTGGAACATATAATGACATTCATGAAAAATATCATAAAAAAAACTTTTAACCAGGGTTGGTTTAGGTTAAAAAAAATCGTAAAAATATTATATAAAGTATGTTTCTATTAAAATACGACTATATTATTTTCAGTTTTGCTTTTGAAACTAATATTAGTAAACTAAACACATTTTTTTATAATCATGGCTTCGGAAATTCGAATAATTGATCTTCCTATTGAAAATATTACTATCTAATTGTAAGGAACTTAAAGAGTGCTTATTTAATAAGAAGAAAATACTATTACATTTGGTGGTCTATTAAATGAAAATAAAATGTCTATTATTATTATTACTATGAGAGTAAACAAAACGAAAAAAATATGTATATACAGTTGTCGTAAAGAATGATTAGCGCATGATTGAATGACAGGATTGTACGTTGAATGGTGCGAGTATATTCTGATTCAACACCACACACTACTTAGTGTATTGTTTGATAAATAGGGGTTATACTCAAATCGTCTTAAGACAATGAGTTCCTTACCCGTATTGTTTGAAAACAAATACGATTATGTGTGCATACCTCTGACCTTATAATGGAGCATAAATGCTATACTCGGATTCCATTTCATACGGATAATAAGGACATAATAAGCGAACATACTCAAGGACAGAGAAATACTGTTAATCATATTACCAATATAATAATCGACGAATCCATGTAGATACATCTATACCGGGTGTCCCAGCTCAACCGACACATGGGAGTTTTACATGGGAAATCAGTTAATCATGAATAGTATCTCCCCAGTGCAAGATATTAACTTGAAATTTTGTATACTTATAGGAGAATATTAATTCTATGGATCACATTTATTTGAAATATGCAATTTCGTCTGCAGGGCGAGATTTATTAATTTTAAAATCTAATATTTTCGTTCAAAATCAGATAGCCATGGAAATAAAAGAAAAGATTTATCTGACAGTTTAGTGAAGTATCACTGATTTTAATTCTTATTCCCTGTATTTTAATATTATTTAAGTTGAATTTAGTTTCTTTTTGTTAAATAATATACCAATATTACAAAAATATAAATATCTACAATGGTATGTCATTAGCTGTCAGAACTGTCACATAGATATTTTCTTTTATTTCCATGACTGACTGATTTTGAACGAAAATATTAGATTTTAAATTTAATAAATCTCGCCCTGCAAACGAAATTGCATATTTCAAATAAGTGTGATCCATAGAATTAATATTCTCCTATAAGTATAGAAAATTTCAAGTGAATACCTTGCACTGGGGAGATACTATTCATAATTAACTGATTTCCCATGTAAAACTCCCATGTGTCGGTCGAGCTAGGACACCCGGTATACTATAGATGTATCTACATTTTTAATGAACGACGATCACCAAATTAATAAAAATTAAGTATACTAATCTTCAAATCCATGTAGATATAACTATAGTTTCTTTAATGAACAACAATCACCAAATTAATATAAATAAAGTAGATTGTTTTAATATAAATTATATAGTCGTCAAGGATATAACAAATGTTTCTCTTTTTAGTAATATACTCGCACCACATATCAAAAAATTTATTGTACGTGAGTGAATACGTTGAGTAATATTGATTTGCATGCTCCTTCGGATATTCGTGATATTTTTCATCTTTGAGAAGAGAGCTATGAGCGTGGATAAGTTTGTATAAGAACTTGATATGTCAAACCTGGTGATGAATATATACCCCAAGTTTCATCTTAAATTCCAACTTTTCCTGATAAATGGCATCACACCACTCTGCATTGCATATTAACCACGAAGAAGAACTAAGACCGAACTAGGTCGAAAATGCAAATAACTATTTGCAAGATAAATTTATTTGCTCTAATTTGGATTAAATTAAATATATCATAAAAATGTTGTGAAATGACAAATTTACACTAAATTTAGTATATAACTGAAATTTTTATATACTGGTACATATTTTAATTAAAAAAATATATATTATACCAGTAATAAATTAATAAAAAAATTATGATACAGCGATCAGCAGACTAGATGAACATAATTTAAGAAAAAAGGCTCTAATTGGAAATTCGCCGTCACTTTTTTATATTTTAATTATCAATTTATAAACATTTAATTTTTATAATAATTTTTATATTAGTATACTCTATTTAACCGTAATATTATATTGGGTAACGCGTGCAGAAAAGCATTTTTATCCATGGGAATATAATTTTTGCGGTACGAGACATATGTAGGGTTGCAATTTTATACGAGCATGGATATGAGTTTTTTTTTGAATAAATGGAAATGATTAATAATCTGTAGTGGCCACCTAAAAAATATGTTTCAGTTTCGCTTGAAATATGTAATTATTATATTATTAGTGGCACATCATTACTAGATAGAACATGATCTCCAGTATCTGAGACACTTGTATCAAGAAATTTTTAATTGTATTTTTAATGACATATGTTGTTACTCTACAATCTCTTCAAGAAACCTACAGCTTATAGTGGGTTCCTAATCACTTCGATGCAGAGGTATTTTTATTAGGTTAATATTTTGCTACAATTATTGGAATTAGAATTTTGATAATTTTCTTACAAAATTAGATATTTTTGGAGTAATTGTAGAAAATAAGCAGAAGTATAAAGTTTCTGTGGAAGACTAATGAAAAAGTTTGGAGTATAATAATAAAAAATGTAACCGTCTTCTGCACAAAAGAGCTAGAAACATATTTATGCGACGCCTGCTATTTTTATGGGAATACAAAATTAAAAAATACTCGCATTTTATGTTTCTGGTGGTGTATGTTACAATTTTTGGCAAGGGCATAAAGAAAGCAAAAAGCCATTGAGTTAATAATGTATTACATTTTTTCTTGAACTCTGCCCTTTGTATTTCGTTGCGATCCCTAGAGAATAATAAAAAGGGACACATTTTACTGCGGTGTTTATGACCTCTGTAGATTGTAGGCTCTTCATTTAATGCATTTATGGTCACATACAATTTTATTTTTACTGCCGCGCCCTTTATTAGGGGTTAGGAGAATAATATAGTTGATTAGTTATGATTTATTTATTACCTTGACTTGCAAAATGAAATTTTCTCTATTATTCTTCTTTATCGAAACCAACTGTATAATCATCTGGAGCACAACAATCCCAGATGGAACATGGCTTCAAGAGAGAGGTACGTGTACTTACTACAAAACAATTTTACCTACATTTTAGTGTTTCAGGTTCTCAATTTTTTACCTGTTTATTTAGTCGAGTTCTAGTCGAAGATCTAGACCAATG
Organism: Stenolophus ochropezus; assembly: GCA_035578165.1. Classification (NCBI taxonomy): domain Eukaryota; kingdom Metazoa; phylum Arthropoda; class Insecta; order Coleoptera; family Carabidae; genus Stenolophus; species Stenolophus ochropezus. Next base: position 9,819,413 of record JAQOWZ010000004.1, on the reverse strand, counting down.
ATGTTTCCCAAGAGCATAATATTTACAGAACTGACATCGAAAATTATTGTTTTAGGCGGCCACTACAGAAAATTATTCATTTCCATTTAATACACCATATACAATCAATCGCATTTAAGCAAAATTATTTAAATAGATATTTTGCTGCTTTTTAAGTTTCACGCGACTTTTAAATTTTCGTTTTTGCGTAGTTGACACCGTTAGCAATCACAATATTGAGTTTGTCGCCTTGTGATAAAACAAACTTTTATTTTTAAGTTTATAAAGTTTTAAGTCTACAAGAACATTCTTTTCATGAAAATAGATATTTTAAAAGCACTCTCCATTATTCTAAAAAACCATTTAAATAATAAACGCAAAAAACTCCGATCTCATTTAATATCATTCTTGACGCCGAGCTATAAAACTTGAAGGTATAATAAAAGTTTTGATCGAGTTATTAAGAAAAATTAAATATCAAGCACACTTGCAAAGTTGAAACTATGTTAAATGAAGCTGGTAATATTAAATAACATCTCCGTAGCAATTTTTCTCCGAAGACGTAAAACATCGCGGAGTGATGGATGGTCACCACTCGGTCGATCTTTATAAAGTTTCCAGATGCATTATTCTTGCAGTAAGGTCGTGACAGGTTAAGTTATCTCTTTCATGTCGAGATGGGTTTTATTCTGATTGCAAGCAACCCCGGCCATTAATTTATTCACAGTAGCTCCGTTTCTCCATGCTTGATGTTTCGTTGTAATGAAGAACCTTATTGGCCATCAACTTCTTGTTGCTCATGCTCTTCACGGCGTCTGGCTTTACAGTTCATAAACATGGGAATAAATACTTTATGCTCAAAGACGAATGTGAGAGAGATTAATTGAGATAATTTCAGAATGTACTGCCTATTAATTTATCGTAAATTCACAGTGGAACTTACGTTAGTTAATATTAGTTCTAATGCTTCATTTACATTCAAATCAATAGCAAGTAGAACCATTACAATTTCAACAAATTCCTCATATATGAAAATACCATACTCATACTAGAGTAGTTACATATATATAATTGACGATTGTGGAGGTTTAATCACACATTATTAGCAGAGGAAAATGGACAATTTGGCAATATCGATATATTATTATTTTCTTCAGTACGTACCAACACAGCGTATTTAAAATTTTACTAAATACATCGCTATTATAGTCCGTCTCATATAGAAATGAACCGGCGCAAACGACGTATTTTCGTAAATTTTTGAGCAACAAGTAAGAGAAGGTACCACCCGTTGAATTTTACCAGTGGTTGTACCCTTGTACCTATTAAGTTCTCAATTTATACGTAGAAACTCTATTAGTTCGAAATTAAGATTTAAGAAACAAGAAAATGAATAAACAAGACAACATTAGCAGGCAATAATCATTCTTAAGTGATGATTCCAAATTTTACGTGTAGCCCAAAAAGGATTAACAATGAATTGTCTGGAAAATCTATAGACTAAGGAAGCCGTTATTTCAAAGAAAAATTCTGTCAATGACCAAACCGATGTAATCCATTCCGTTTTTGTTAATTTGAAAAATAGTACATATACTGTTAATTTGTAAATCAATGCACAGACAGAATATTATTTAAAGTTTTTTTTTCTAATAACATTTTTCTCTAGAATGCACGAAAAATGTGATTTTAGAAAAATACGAACGACACTTTTGCTGTAAGTAGACTATCCCCTTAACATTTAATATCTTCAGAGTCGTTTGCCTCTACTACCCTTAATTTATTGTGGTTTCTGAACCTCTCAGATTATTAAAATAATAATAATATTTTCATTAAGTCGCCATAAATTAGTAATAAAATGAAAGGGAATGTTATTCAATCAAGAGAAACACTTTTGGTTCTGCGTCAAATATAACTTATTGGTTTTCAGATAATGTCAGTTTTCCAAATATAGTACATCTCCAAAATGTCTAATATAATAATGTATTGCTATTTATAGTTACTTTATCTTGGAAAAGCCCAATATATCTAAAATGTCAAACATTAACTTTTGGCAAACTTATTTGTCATTAGTTCAACATACATCACTTCATGTTATTTACATACTTTCACATACTTACACACAATCATATTTACATACAAGTTTACATATATGTACGAAAAAAGATTATAGAATTAAATCAAATATTAAGAATTGATAAAATCTCATCCAATTTAGTCTACATAGACTCATAATCAAAAAAGTACCTAGGTCCTAGTATTTTTATGGACAATCAATAATTTAGACATGGAACTCTTTTTGATCAATTTTTACATGGTAATTTAGCTTATAGAAACAAAAAAGAAACTTATTTCTTCTGAACTCATATTACTTACCCATTATTCCATTATGAAAACAAAGTACACTCCATGCCCTAATGAATCACTGGCGAAGTAAATTTAAATATTAATTTATACAAATGAGTTCTGCCTTATTCTGGTAAAAAATGAGAAACTTGGGTTGAAAATTACAGTTTCATTGTGTGAGGAACTGCGTAGGTCGTTGATTAAATCGCTCTCAAAGTTCAAGGTTAGTCTGTTATTAGACCATCTCGATATTTTCGTTTTTTATATTATTTTTATGGACATCCAAGAACTGACTATCGATTTAAATTTACGGTTATAAATATCTTTTTATTTAACATAAATTTAAACTGACATTATGAAGACACTTTTTTATTTCTTTAATTAGTTTTTATCGTTTACTATCTAGGTAAGCTTTTAAATGTTTTTCTCGGCAAAATACTTTTAAATATCTTTCGCAAATATAAATAGATGCAGTGGAACTCGTACTTCTGCACTCGAATTATTCTCCAAGTCGAATTTTCATCATGATTATTAATGTTTCGTTTCTTTTTATAAGTATTTTTATCTCAGTAAATCGAATTTCTATAAGTCGAATATTTATCTAATTCGGAGTTATATTTCAATAGTAACTCCGATTTTTAGGAGAAGTCCCTATGTATGTGTGAGGTACAGGACATATTTATTGTTATTGTTGCACTAGTATTCTTTAAATTTTAAATATCCCTTAAATGACCAGTATCACATCGCAATAATATGTCAAATGTACTATTTAACATTGCTGTCAAAATTTCGAAAAGCATTATATTGTTTGTGATTGCTTAAAATTTAAGCCTTATTGTTGGTGCAACTTTGGGCATAAGACACATTAACTAAAGTTCAGAAAGTATAGTTTGTTGTTAGTAAAGCATTGAACTTGCTTAGAATATTTGAGCAAGTCTAAACTTAACGTTTGTTTTTACACTTAATGAACGAATAATCAATTATAAAAAGATAATAGAAATAAATAACTCTATGAATAAACAAATATAAACACTAATTCAAAATAATAATTATTAATAAAGATTTCAACACTAAGAATATTTATTTAAACACTTAATACTACGCAATATCTATTTATACAATACTTATATCACCAATTGTTTATATTTATTTCCACAATATATTTATTTCTACTGACATGTACCGACACTGACTTCCTTCAGTGACTATCTGCACACTGTGACCGATACTGACTTCCTCGAACCGCCAGCCGCGATCTTTTTATCCCTAAGGGCAGCTAATCTCGAACATTCCAGAACCTTCCAGATTCTATAAATATCCCGAACAATAACGGCATCGCTCCTATCCCACTTGACCTTCAGCGAGACTACCTGAAAAAACAGATCAGCAGCGATGATTCTTCTGCTGTGAGTCACGTTCGTTACACTTCTATTGAAAAACTAAGAAATACCATAGATATTTTTTATTGTAAAAAGGAAAAAAGAAATCTCCAAATTTAACGCTAGTGAGATTTTTTGTAAACACCTTTTATTTGTGTCAGTGTGAAATAAGCCATATATGTAGAGCATATCATTTACATGAAAGCCACTATTATTTTAATTAAAGTCAATGTAATATAAACATTAACATTTCCACTTGAAATGTTTAAAACTATTTAGACCAGATAGCAGATAATATCGGCATTTCTGCTAAATGTTCATTAGCTATTTACTTATATGCATCATTAATTTTACTCTAGATTTTTCCATACATAGCGACTGTATAATAATATGAATCAATGAGTATTTATGAGCAAATAAAAGACCTACCGTGTATTTATATTTTAATTCCCGCGTCAAATAAAAAATATAACAAACACCAAGTACCGCTATGTTTGGGTATTCACCTTAACTCGAGAGTGAAAATGTAAATTGTATATATTTTTTATTTTCATTAATATCGATCATCTTTTGAACATTCAATAACATTTTAAATAAATTATTTAAATTAACACGTGCTATTAACTATCCAGTAAGGAAACCTTCTGTACGTAGTTTTTTCATTATTGAGTGTATAGATTAGCTAATTCAAAAAGAAAAGTTAGGTGACAGTTTCGTAAATCTGGATAAACTTAAACTTTTAGAATTAGGTCTGTTCGCTGAAATATTTGAAAGTGAAATGTACGAATAGAACTGTGCAGATTTATCACAGTATACACTAGAAACAGTTCAGTATCTCGAAAAACATAAACGTGCAATAATGAATGTTAGCATTCTAACAGAAATATATTTCAAAAATAAGTTTTTGAAATAATTTGAAATTCTATTACCTACATTGTAAGTTATATGTAAAATAAAACATGTTCTATGACAATTGTGTATAATATTTATTAAAAATATTTTCAATTTCTATACTATGATCGATATCTATCTATAATATAAAATATCCACTGTCCTAAGAATATAACCGACAAATTGTAATGATTTATTATTATTTATACATAACTTTTAATTAAAATATTGATCATCTAACTTCAATAGATAAAATAACTTTAATAAAATGAAGTGCTTTAAACATATTAATTCCCTTTAACGCATTTATTCATTTTTTTCTTTCTATTGCTACAGGAATAATTATTCCTCAGTAATATTTTACAGAGGAAAATATAAAGAAGTGCAAGTAATCGCCAGTACTATTTTACGTGGAACATTCAAACTGCATTACAAAATTGAGGCATCTTGCACTATAAACCAACATATCAAATTTTGAAATACCCGTAACATTCCAAATAGTATTTATCCTTCTCTAACATGTACAAACTGTGCATCATATTCACCTTGTCTAAACAATATTGAAGTCAATAATCACTATTTCATTGCAGCCCACATCGAAATAATTATTGTTGTTATTTTAATTTAAAGAATAATAATCCAATGGATAAAGTGACTTTGAAAGACACTTATACATTAGCCGAATAAGAGCTTCTAATAAATTTATTTACAAGTTTGTTATCTGTCACTTTATTCACACTTGAAAAGATCGGGCCTTCATCATTTAAATAAGTGTAAGATTAAAACCATTATTTGTTTTTGACCAATTGCTATTAACATATCTATTATTGATACCGTTTTCCGGTCCTGGATGTACCAATGGCACATTTTTCATTGAACATGACACAGTTAAGAAGTTAAATATTGCATATCGTGAAACAGAAAGTTGTTGGCTACAATAATTTTATTATTACTATTCCCTTCTTATTAATTCGTAGTGATCTTCACCGACCATATCTCACATCAGCAGACTGTACATCTTGGAGCAGAACAAGACAAGACGTCGTGGTTCATGAATACGAGCTGCGACTATGCAAAGAAGATAACGGCGACGGGAGACACTTGGTCGTTCAACTGACTCACGACAAGATGAGTTGATCGCGAGATATGATACCGGCACCGACCACTTGTGTGGATGAAGATTTAGATACTAACGTGACACTTAACACCTCACTAAGGACACGAGATCTCTATGGAACAACAAGAAAGGAACATGAAAGAGAAGATTTGTTAGAATAGTTTTCTATGGATCCGTGGTCTAGTACTAGTGTCTGTACTGTAGTTCAGAGAAGCTGAGGTCGAGTCTTGATAGTTATAGTGTCCTAGAGGGCCAGAGGCCAAGTTTGGTAAATATTACCGATGATTGGGGAAAACTTTTTGAGTAGTAATTTAAAAAATTCCAATAAAACATCAACGTTTTGACTGTGAGTCAGTTTTCATAAGGGTGCTGTTAACATACAAAACATAACAATCAAATTATTATATATAAATTTAATAACCAATGAAACAGGGTGGTTTTGTTTCGAATATTCAGACGATATTTTCTAAATTAAAAATATTATAGAAAATTCTTTCAAATGAAACTTATTCAGCATTATGTATTTCATACAATAGAATTAAAAAATTTTTTTTTAGTAAAAATATTTTTGTAGATTTTTTTTTGTTTTTCAAATAGCAACCTATTATTTGTCATTAGTTCCGAGTGCTCAGAATAAGAATGTCTCTTATTCTGGCATATGCAATAAATTTTGTACTATCTTTGGATCAAAAAGGCGTAATAACTATTATTCTTATTATTATTTTTCTATAAATTTGACCAATCAAACTGTCTCATTTTCCTTTGTTGCGAATTTTAAATAAGTGATTTAATAGTATCGTTCTATTTAGTTACTTACAAAAACTTAGAACACAATAATTGAAAATGAGACATTCTGATCGGTCTAGTTTGTAATGAGATAAATAATCAATGAAATAATATGAATAATATACTTTTACTGCATTTTATTCCTTTTAATAGTTTACGATGAAGAACATCATTTATTTAATGTACCTATAATAATTTAACTAAAAGGTTCTGTATAAAAAAGCTGAAAAATAATTTAAGTAATAACACTGACAATATTTTTAAAAGAGAAACAAATTCAGTATTCTAATTTGCATTTGAAAAGTTCCGCCAATATTACAAGACATCTTGTATCTTTTATATTTATGGAAATCTGCATAAAATATATCGAAGTGAATACTAAAACTGCAGCGGTATTTAACAAGAAATTTAATTAATAAAGTAAAAGATTAAATTAAATATAGTTTGCTCCAAGAATTTCATTTTAAAATACCAACATTCTAAAGAAAAACTCAAATAAAACGACACAGATTTCAAAGAATCTTATTAAAATATGCAAAACGGAAAGCAGATTTCTGTAGTGACATATTTTTACATCAAAAGAAAATATTTGGAGCATATTAAATAAAAGAAAACCGAAGAAATTTTCTATTTCTTTAGGAGATATCTTAAAATAAACCAGCACGTCTTAGAAAATTTAATATGGGGATTTCTCCACATACTCATAAAGCCATCACATAATTGTACAAAAACATCAACGTGAAGAAATTAATAAAGTATGTTTTATGCATTATGACAGAATTAATACTTACAATAATTTGTACCTTATTTTGGTGACCAAGCCTAATTTTAATTATTAATAACATGACGGTTACATTGTTAATTACTAATTAATTATGTTTAGTTAGGTTTTGGAATTTTTTGTTCGTACTTTTTTACTGAATCATCTGATCCTGATTTTGAATATAGACCTACGACAAAAAAATAATGTACGCGATAAATTATACTAAATTAAATTTTAATTTTCGTAAAAAAAATGCACTAACCTCTTGCGTGAACTGTATTCCCGGATTCGTTCTATTGTGGCGTGATATTCCGAAAGAATATAGCTTTCCCACACTTGAAATGTAGGTATATAATTATTCCTTACAACGTGGTATACGTATTCGTTAGAGTTTGTAAAGAATTTATTTTTCGCGCAGTACTTTTCAAATATTAGTGCGTAAAAAGTAAATAAGAGTTGCTGGCAACACACTTTTACTTAATTAACCCCTCAGGTAGATAATTAGGGGCATTATAATGATTGTAATAAAATTCATAAAGAAATATTAATATATTATACACTATAAATAAAATAAGTGTAATAATTTTTATTAACAGATTAATAAGTAAACTACTAATTATTAAAAAAAAAAAATTTGGTTGACATGAGTTCTAACATATCTTTTAATATTGTCATTCTTTCCTATGATACCTAAAACTATCTCACCTTCAAGTCATAGCACAGTTACCAATGTTCCTATTTATTCTTTTATTATTATTTCAAAGTTAAAAAAATATCTGTATGCAACGCACATAAATAACGGAAGACAGGACGATTCCGGCATCGCGTTAAAAATACTGAAAATTGTATACACCTTAATTCGCGAAAATTGGTATGATTACAATATATTCTTTAAAATATAGTCAAGAATATATTTTAATCGGTTTTAGGATAATGATAGCTAATTCTAAACACTGCTTTTGTTGCGATTTTGTTCATTTGTTTAGAATTGGTGTGTAAGACTGTTAATATACAAAAGTAAGCTGGTAACTAAATAAAAACAAAAAAAAATTAAACCATGGCGTTATGTCAACTTCAATCAACCCAATATAGACTTGGTCACGAAAATGTTATTCATAAGAGATTTATATAAAATAAAATTTATTAATTACTTCATTTTCTAAAACGAACTGTTGAACAGACCACAGATGTTATAAATCGTAACAGGCCAAAGATATCTTTAAATCCTCGCTCTACCACCTTGGATTTAATGTGATATTTGCGGCACTTATGATACTTATAACAATCCTAGGGTATATTAATAGCTATAAAATTTTCAAAATAAATAAATGATAATTTAGGCTATAGCAGATATAAGAATAATAAAAGAATTTTTTTTTTTGTAATTTTATTATTCTATCCATTGTCCCAGTACCCTAATGTATTCTCAGTCCGTACGAAATCCATTTCCTATTAATCATAAAATATCTGGTTTAGGAACAAAACTGGAAAATTAATCAAACGAATGACTTCAAAGATTAACCAACTCGCTTAATTATGATTTTTCAATTAGAAGTTTGTTCGGAGAACAAACAGTGCCTTCCAAGTCGTTGATTATTCTTGAGAAAGCTAACAAAGACGTTGGCACAATGGGCCGGGTCAGGAGACAGTGTCTTTGTACAGATCAGTCTGGCAGTCTAACACTTCAGTTGCAATGGCGCCGGGATGCAGCGAAAAACGATGGAAACTTATTTTGTTTTGATGTTCAATTTGTGCTGTGATTTCCGACAAAAACAAACGTCAGCAGCATGTTTCTTTCTCTTTGATCACAGTTACAAATGGTGATAATTGAAAAGAGAAAAAGACTTTTTAATTTTTCAATAGTTTCCACGAAGATAGATTGAAAAAAATTTCTATCAGCACTTTTTCATTTCTTTATGCATGCTATATTAAAAAATACTTGTATGATATTTTTCATTTTCAGTCATTACATATATATTCTGTACGGTTATGAAGTCGCAAGATAATTGCACCTTATTTCAACAAAATCTTTAACTCGACTATCTGAATATATGTTTTTAAATCTAAATAAATGTTCTGATGTTCTATGCTTTAATATAAATATATAATTCTATTAATTACAAATACAATATAAATACCATTATTTGTGAATGGAAAGCTTTTCAAATTATTGGGATTCATATTAAGCTCTTTAAAAGCATTTACTAACAATATAACATTAACTCTGTTGTATAAATCATTTGTTTGTCCTTAATTAGAATATGCAACGCCTGCATGAAATCCTGAGTACAATAAATATAATAATTTAGAGGAGGAATTTAAAACACGTGGGTCACCAAAAGTCCCAATTAATAATTTCGAGCTTAGTTGTGATTTAAATCACTGGTTTTTTAATAAAAAAAATATTCTTACTCTTCTTATTTTTATTCAGATCAATCGTTTTGGTTCTATTAAATATTTCGTTTTCGTTTATGAAATAGAATATTTATATAGCTTTTAAAAAAAGGACAATATAACATTAGATGTCCCTAAAAATAAAAAAATTATTTATTTGATTTTTTTTAAATCAATGATTTTTTTAAATAAGTTTCTCTAATCACCTGTAATCTCCCAGCATTTACCAATAATTTGTATATATTTTGTTTTACAAAAAAGTATGATTTGTAAAAATAAATTATAAAACATGAACAAGAACAATAAGAAGATTTACACTTTTATGTGAGAGAAATTGTAAAGAATTTGACACGACTACTTGAAATGAAGGTCGGTCATTCTTCCCAATAGACCACGGATGGACCCCACTTACATTCATATGATAATAACAATTTTTCACGCTACTCGTACTGTAACTACCTATTTCATCCATAGTACGTAAGAGACATCGTATCCCTCTCTTAATAGAATATATTATTGTAATATCACAAAAATTTTCACTTGACTTATCTACATATATTTATAATAAAAGAGTGATTGTTTTGTTCTTTCGAACGAAGTGCTGTTCCAACATTTATTTTGAGATATTAATTTTCCTTAATAATTTGATTCATAAGAAAATAATAATAATAAATAATAATGTGTTCCTGTATCTCCTAAGCGGAGCATAGGGCAACCGAACACACCGAGCCGCAGTTCTAACTGCCGTACTGTCGGTTGTTTCATTTGCCAGTGCTACTTCTATTTAAGATGTATAGATGGCAAGTCTATAGCATCCGAGTGTGATACACAAGTAGCTGTGTTTTTTTATTTTACGACAAATCACACGTTGTCGGTCGCTGGGACTTGAACTGAGGATCTCAGGTTCGTATGACGTCACAGCGTGCTAGAGATGTGCGCTAGCTCGCTCAGCCATCCAGCCGACATAAGAAAGTAATACTATGAGTGAAATTCTTTTATAATAAATTTATATTATCAGTAATATAGCATAACTAACATACCTACATAAAATGAAAAAATAACATTAATAATTATTTTGAAAGATTTCACCGGTATGGCACATTACCAGAGATTACAACTTCCTCGAATGTTAACATGTATCTCTTTACATTTATATTATTTGTATTATCACATATGTATTTTGTACAAATTAATTTTATGATTTCATTGTAAAAAATAAGTAGGTGAATTTTTCTTCTAGAAAATGAAAGTATAACTGTCACTAAAATTAAATATACTTTTAATTATCAACGAAAAAAACCAGCAAAAAATTATGTTACTAAATGAAACTACCGCAAATATAATAACAATTTGCTTTCAAAAGTGAAATTATGTCCATATGTCTGATATTAAAAATAAATAATAGAACTTTTTATGTTATTCTAATAAATATTGTATAAATACGAATGTACTTTCACCTCATGTTAGGCAAATAATAAATAAGTTACGATTTATCTTATTTCAATGTAAATGTATTTATGTAAGTAAATTAGATTGTTTCAATTCAATTGGCGGTCTTGTTAGAATGTAACCCAAAAATTTAGTTTTCAGGTCGCGTGTGGAACGTAAGAGTACAAAATATGAGACAATATTGCCAGAGCAATTGGGTACGCTTTAATTAAATAAGGAAATACATTCAATTTATTAAAGGATCAGAAAAATTGATGAAATTGGTCTCTATTTTACTAAACTTAATTTAAAAATAATTAATATAGTAGCACTGTAAAAAATGTTATTAATAGAATCTTATTATCAGGAATAAAAATGATACGGTAAAATTGATTTAAATCCTTTACTTGAAAATTAATCTGGAATTTTGCTTCAATTAAATCGCATATTAAATGAATATGTGTAAAATAATAATTTCTCCGTTAATTTATTAAAGAATTTCTTTTAATTTCTAGTTTGTACAGGTATTATTTTTGTTATTAAACAAATCTAGCTAGATAGGTACGGGGGCCAAACTATTTAACATTAACAAATTGAAAAAATGAAAACCAATATGAAAAAACTATAGATCTGAAGCAATAAAAAATTATATGAAATGAAAAAATATTGTTACGTTCAATATCATTTTTTTTTTAAATTCTATTATGAACAAAAGAAGCAGACTGTAGACTGACAACATACACGTCTAAAAATTCAAGTAAAATGTCATGAAACATGTACCTTAGGTACTTGATGCCCATATAGATATGTTGAGCTATAGGAAAAAGAAGAAAGTTTTGAAAAAGGCAGAAAATAAACTAAAAAAATATTACAATAAACTTTTCCTTACGCATACGGTAGAAGTGTATACTTCTCCCACTTTTTTTGGTTGAAGAAGTCCACACTTCTCCAACTGTGGTAGAAGTAAAATTAGTGGAAGAAGTTCGTACTTCCTCCCACTATTCCTCCGCCGTAAGAAAAGCGAAGAAAGCCGCAATGTGTTGATGTTCAACTATGACAATTTGAACAAATTTATTTAATCACTTAAGTTTTGAATACCATTTGTATTTTTCATCATTATCTATTAATATTTTGAAGCTATTTAAAATTTTAATTTCATTTTGATTCATAAACTTTGAAATTATATATAAAATAGCAAACATTAAAAAATGACTATAAAGCAATTTAAATTTATATTTTTATTCCAGGTGGCTGAGGTGACTATAAAAACTTTATAAAATATATAAAGTGTGAAAATTATTTAATTCACATAAAATATTCTTAGCATTCAATTAATAATTAAATTCAAGCACAGCTTCCGTACATGTAAGAAAAAATCTCGTTCTTTACTCTTGCGAGATGTCCCTACTTCTCTCAGTAGTAAAATAATGTAATAATAACTACGATTGTCTGATTTTAAGTCAAATTTAGTTCATCTTCACATTTCTTGTTATTTCCAAATGTTGCAAAATAAATTGAACATTTTATTTTTATAAATTATTTAAAAAAATGAGTGGCGAAGTAAAAAATTTAATTCTATGCAGATTCGGTGGACAAAAAACCGCTGTACGTCCACCTTTCAATATAATTCCAACCACAATGAAAATATCCATCGATTAACCCCGAAATCGGACAGATAATTCGATTAATCCGCCTTTAAAATCCGTTTATCAGTGTCGCCCAGCGCAGCATTCACGGTCCAGCGGAACACAAATGCGCGCGCGCCGTTTCACCCGATAATTAAATCGCGCCGCGTATTCCCCGTATTTACTCAAACTATTTCATTTGTGAAATGAGCCTTGACTCACGTAGACATATCACCATCGCTTTACCACGCCAACTACGTCCCTGGCTAGCCGCTTCCATTCCCAACGCACTCACAACTCAACCTGGTATGCGTGACCCGTGCCGTACGTACATCTGCTACATAGAAAAAGGACAGGGGACTTTGACGATTTTATTTATACAAACTGGTTTTGCAACAATGATGTTACTAGGAGATGATCGTAAATTTTAAGGATCACAAAATCTTGGAATCCGAGCGCGATAAATCTGAGCTCCAATGAGCCAGATAAATTTAACAATACGCGTTATTTCACTTAATCAAACCTCCTCTTATTGGAGCAATAGATAAAGTTTGTGTCCAATAGAAAACAATTGCGCTTCTAGGAAGATACATCAACCGTTACCAACTTGAAAACAGAATAATGAATTGTTTCATAAACTTTACAATTTGTAAAAGCTTTATTTATTTCCGTACCGATTCAACATTGCCTGATTGTAACATGTCTCCTAATAATAAAATCAGTAAATGTATAACTGGAAAAGCTCGAAATATGGTTATTCCTAGGATCAAAGCCGACTCAGTATGGAACGTCCTTAGATAAATAATTATAATTGTGGCCTTTTAATATAAACATAATGTAGATATATGCAAACATATTATTTGAAATTTATTAAATTAAATTTGAATATGAATTGAATCTTCTAGTTCATTTTTCCAGTCCTTTAATCCTTCTATATAGAAAGGACTATCCTTTTGTCGGAAAACAATTTACAACAGAAAAAAATATTCGGCATCATTTGTATTTTAATACATTAACCAGTTGTGATACTTTTCATTACTGGTAGAAATTGATCTAATATCATGTACCTGCGATCTCATATGATTTTTAGTTTTGGTCTAGTTTATATTATTGAATTCTTCTTCATAATTATTTTCATGCTTTTCTTTTTACTTTTGCCAGTTGAAGTGGATGTGTTTTGATTACTATTAATTTGATGTCATACTAGTTCATTTTCCGCTCCTGTTCTTTGGAAATCAATTTCAAGAAATTAATCTTTATTGTAGCGGTTGCCAGTTGAAGATGGTGTACTTGTTAGAAGGTATTCCCTAGTCAAATTTCGCATGCGATGAAAAAGATGAAATTTGTTTTATAAAGAAATTTGTTAAACTTATTATAAATATTTTTTTTATTAATAATATTTTATACTCATCATCACAAAGTCGTGTATATTTTCATCTGTTCTCATTTATGCGTATGGCGATGAGTTGAACTTCGATGGCTGTCAACTATAGTGGTCACCGCCGAACAAATATAATATAAAATATAATGTTGGTAATAGAAAATAACAAGTAAAATAAACACCATCTGATGAATTTGAATATTAATAATAGTAAGATTTGTCTGAGCATTTTATCTTTGCGTTTCTGTCTGAAAGTAGTCTTAGTACATAGGTCAAAGGAGATAAGAGCGACGCCGCTATTGTTTGAGAATTTTATAGAGTTCGGAAGGCTCTAGAAGGTTCGAGATTAGAGTGAAGTGATTGGAGTCAAGGGAGACGGTACCGAACATATTCATATGTTCTGAGAATAAATAGCGTATAAATAAATACTATCGTGTGAAAATAAATAAATGTCAGTTAATAATTACTGTGTTAAGTATGAATTACGTACCGTTAAATTTAATTTTTGTTTAAATAAGAGTGTTTGTTATTTTTATCATTATTAAATAGACTTGTAATATAAATATTCGTGTTTTACAACATTTTTACACTTCATCCTTATAAATAAACGGTACACCATCATAGAACATAGGGCAGATGAAATCGAATTAGAAATTTGTTAATAATGGGTTTCGAATAACTCACACATAACAGTATTTTTATAATTTTATATAAGTTTAGTAATCGATCCCCAAATCTCACACTCCACTCTGTTTCGCTAACCACCAATGTTTTATCAGACAACCCGAATTGTCCGAGACAGTCCTGAATTTCAGTTGCATCTATCAAACTGACCTGAATGTTCTGATTTGACGAAGTGATTAAAAATTTCTAAAAAGATATATCTTTTTTCATCCATTGCCTTATATTTATTAATGTTTATGAGCAAGTTTCTACTAGTAGATCACAAAATATTGAAATAAAATAACTAAAACATAGTGCTCAATTTCTCCTGCAATACATTTAGGAGAACTGTAGGATGAAATTCAGTTTACCTTGGAATGAAATCAATTTGTGGAAGCTTGTTAAAGGCAGTGTAAGTTTTTTGCAAATCATGCTCGTATTGCAAAGTTTTCTGCTCTAGTATACAGATAGTGCTAGTCGCGCTGACGTAAGCAAATTGGAAATTGCGAAACCATAATGAAAATCCATTCAAGTTGAAAATCGCGTTGAAAGAAGATTTTTGTCTGAGGGCTGAGGACTGAGGCTGAGATGATGAAACGCACACTGAGACGATAAGCTTTTCACTAAGCCTTCAACCGTGTATTCTCTCTGTGTGAAAGACTTCAAATCTGCGAAAATGTTATCATTCGTTAGTATAATGATTTCCTTTCATTTTTCTCCAATACCCCTGCATCTATTCGTTAATTCCGAGGATTTCTTTTCTTTGGAGTTCTTTCTTGCAACGCTCAATTCGAATTTTGTCAAAGAATTTAAAAGAATGGTGACGACTCAACGCATTTAATTATAAGACTAACTATGTAGATTTTCTTTTTACATTTATTTCATATTCATTTTGTATACTTCAAGAACAGTATATTTCTTCCAGTACATGAAATGTTTCTATACCTTTACTTGAAACTTTTATGTCATAAATACTTTGATATAATGACTATAGAACAAAAATATATTTTTTTAAATTTGCAAAAATCATTTCATTCTTAGCGAACATAATTAGTGTCACTGGTCTAATTATTTATAGTACGTTATTAATAAAATAAAAGTAAAAACACTACCTACAAATAATCATTTATTAATAAGTTATTATGTAAGTGTCTAATACCTTATTGATAACATAATTATAAATGTCATTAAAATTTCGTGCACAGATATAGAAGCACCTGTGTACAGCTGGCATCTATAATAGTTATTTTAATAACATGGGATAAAAGTATGTTGTTTACGAATGAAACAAAACATTTTACTTCAAACAAAAAATAAACTATACACACTATGTTTTATATTTCTACAAACGAAAGAAATAAAAAAGGACTTTTCCAACAAAAGCGAAATTACGTTCTGAGATAAATTGTTAAACAAAAAACATGCAGCATAATACTTTGTTTACAGACCACATTTAAATGAAACACGATTAAGTAGCTGACATGACAACTGCGTGATGAAAACAATCTGTCCAAAGTTAAACATTAAAAATTATACAAAAAAAATAATTTGATAGTACAACAGAGATACATTTTCTTGAAATGTAGAAATGGTAATTTAAACTGACGAAAACGAAAAATCAACCTTTAATATTTACTGAAATGAGAGATATAATTATTTATGAACGTAATAAGGTTATTATTGACTGGAGATTGATTATTTTATTGGTGCTAAATACACGTGATTTTTATACAATATTTTATTTATCATAATCTGTTTTGTGTTAAAGATTTTTAATTTTTTTCATAAGAATTACTGATACGTATATTCAGTGGCGAAACCAAGGGAGTGGGTTTGTGGTTTGAAAAAATAGAAGACAAAAACCATGATAAGAATTCACACGGTAAAAGAAAATACAGTGGCCCTTCGTACTACGACAAGGTTTTTCTTATTTATTATATCGTAAATGTAATAAAGTACTGCGAAATAGCAATAGTTTACAACTTAAAATGAACAAGCCGTATTTCAAAACCCCCTCTGAAAAAAATATCTATAATTATAAAATACATAATATTCATTTTTATTTTAATATTGTTTCATATATCCATAATTTAAAATTCACCGAAGAAGGCCTAAGAGAAAAAATTAATCCATCCATTATAGTTATTTATGTTTCCGTAAAAAATGTAAATCTTTAATGATATTATTTCAAAAATAATATTTGAGCAAGGTTTTCTTTGTTTGAAGAGGAAATATGAAGCGCACAAAAAATGTAGCGCCCTTATTTCAACAAGTCTATCCACAAATAGGTCATATTTGCTTTACCCACAATTTTCACTGTGCACACAAAATAAACCAACACAAAAGTGAAGCAGCACTTGTACTATTCCGTAAAAACTCGCTATTAAATATTCACTTTGTGTGCTTTCCCCAAATCCACAGCTGCTGATATAACACGATGGTTTTTCTGCAGTTTGCCCCATATTTGCATTGTGGGCACGGGCCATACGAATCTCTTAATCTGGTTGATCGGAACAGATTTGTGGTATTTGTAAGGCGCGGGCTTTGTGCGCCCGTGACGAACACGGGACACCTAATGGAATTCCATTCAAAGTTGCTTCCTCTTCCAGCCGATCAAATAGGGGAAATTGTGGGGAAATAGAACAGGCGATTTGCATCTGAACTATAAACCTACTTAGCTGGGGTACAAACTGTCATTTTAAAAGGATTACGATGAATAGTTCACAAAATTCGTTTATATGAATGAACAAAAAATTATGATCCGTTGTATCTATATTAAATCTGGTTTATATAAAAAGCAAACGAACAAAATGGTTGAAAACATATTGTTAATAATACAATAAAAAATATCTAAGGAACATTCTTTCAATAGATTATAAAACAGGGTTGTAAAAATGATGTTTTCTTTAGTTTTGCAATAATAAACTCATTATTAAGGATATCATTTTAAAGTGTGTAAAATATATATACTCATAGGCGTAGTTAGACTTTAAAATTGAGAGGTGCTTAAGTCCTTTCCTCAAAGAAAAAACAAAAAAGTATTTATTTGTTTAATTTATAAAAAAACAAATTATTATGCAAAGTTCAAATAAAATACCATTTCACTGTCACATAACAACATACATTACTGCACTACCAGTTTTTATTAAAAAGATTAAATTCTTCTAAAATATGTTGTGTATAAATTATTTAAAAATTAGTTTTCAATATTTATGCTGCCAAATTAGTAATACGATTTTGTATCATTGTATTTATCATACAGTTCTTTACTCTACTCATAGCACAGAATGGTCTTTAATAAGTTGTTCTGTTAGTACGCAGAAAGAGAGTAATTTTATAAAATTGACAAATGTGCTTTAATTAAGTACACTCTTAACATCATTTAATTTTTGACTGTTCATCATGTTTTTTAGTCATTTCAGGTTTCACTTTCAAAATATTTTTATTTACTCCAAATGCGGTATGATGAACTTGGAACTTACACGAAAATTTTCTACGGAAATCAATTTTTTAGGATTATTGTTATTCAATTGTACTGTAGTAAATATTAATTAATTACAAATGAATCTATAATACAATATACAATATAAATTCATTTTCGGTTTGCAGAAATAAATATTTCTGTCATTCTTGACAAGCCTCGTCAAAAAAGTGGCATCGCACACACTAAAAACACTATACTAACACTATTAGATCAAAAATGATATTTCGTTTAGATTTAAAATTGAAACTTTTTATTGCCCAAATTTAAATTAACTTTTCTTTTACATTTTCATAATCAGACTTTCAAAACAAATGGATGGCGATAGCATTATTCTTTTAATAACCTTGCCTCACCTTTTAACAAGCGATTGAATTGAACCAGTTGTGTTTATTTTTGTGCTTACAATAATTTTCTCTGTAGTTACCCAATTTATTCAAAGTGAATAGGTCAGCATTTTGACAGGCAATTTATAACTTGTAACAAAGATAAAACAAACAGCAACTGACTTTATTCCAACCCTTATTGACCGCTACTTTGCTGTATGATTTATACGTGGTCAAATAATAAATGTCACGAGCACTACGGCCGAGAGCCCGGCAGCGTATTAGCATAATAAGGGCGACGTGCTGATCTTCATTATCTCCATATGTGACAGATGGCGGCAGTGGAAAACCTAACCTCTACGTCTACCACACATGGCTGCCTCTGATGTCGCTTTGTTTATGTGAATAAACGCGAATCAAAGGATGCTTTCATTCTGTTTGTGTGAGAGGTATTGTTTGGTTATTGTTTTATTAGCCGTTAAATGAATTTCAGTTATAATTGGAACGTTTATACAGATGTTAAGCTGTTTATATTTCGGTGGGTTATAAATGAGGTTAAATGGGAAACCAGTCAATTGTTTCAACGAATTTGCATTTTTGGAATGCAAATTGTTAGATATGAATAATTCTTTCATGTCATTTAGAAATTATAGGATTATACTAGACATTTAACCCTTATATGTTTTTAAATTTTGAAACGGCTTTTAAGGCGTAGGTACATCAAAAAAACCTAACTTTTAAATTTCTTTGAAGTGCAATATCTCAAAAACAAATAGAGATAATTAAATTTTGTACAAAAAATCAGGGCATCGAAGTCCATTTAAATGTGTAGTATTTTCTAAGATCAAAATTTTTGATCCAAAATTAGGTACTTTTTTAGTATTCAAAGCGTGGCAACATTATTTTACATTTAAAGTTTAAAAACCTCTAATTTTATAATCACTAAAAACAGAACATTGATAAAGAAGTACATAAGTAGAAAGGTAATGAATCAAAATTAGACTTAAAATATACGTATAGTCTGTTTCCATGAGATGATCCTCACATCATCAATCGAAAGTGAATCAAATCGGATTGAGGACAGTATTATTTACAAGTATAATTGTTGGTGGTATTATAATAAGGATTGTAAATTAAACTAATGACACTATCAACATACAATGAAGAATAAATTGTCGATGCCAAAATGACCTTAATAAATGACATGAATGATATATTCATTTTTAAAAATATTTAAAAATATCCGTTACCGCGGTTACACTTCTGTGGTTCTGTGTCGATGTAATTTTTGTCATTGGTTGGAGGCAAAATAATATATACTCCTGTGTATAATAAATAACAGTTACTAATTAAGAGTTTGACAAATTGAGAATCAACTCGGGGAAATAGACTGTATTTATGTATTATATGCCGAAATAAATATGAGAATCTATTAACCATTACAATTACTAATTAATACAAATCCCACGCGTCAGTATCAAATTCAAAACCAACAGCAATAAAATCGAATTTCATCTAAACAAAATGTATTTATAACCCGTAATGTATATTTGGTTCCGTTTGGTTTGAAATATCAGCCAATAAACCACCCCCGCTAGGGTTGTTGTTAGTAGGCGAATGATGACGTCAACGGGTGTTGTAACCTAGCAACGGGGCTTACCAACTGCAGCTTAATTCCGCGGACAGAGAGAATCCAACATCATCCCACTCACCTGAAAAAGAAAACCAGGTTAATTATTTGGACAAACGAAGCGCCACTTACAGAAATGACAGTTTTTTATTTCCTCGACAAAGACCTGATGAAATTAAAGGGTAAGGGTGATAACTTAGGGACAAACTGAAGATTTCCCAAGGGGGGTTTTATTTGCAGACATTAATTGAGAATAATTTATTCAACATGAATAATATTAGCAAAATAAATGACACTGCTTTCACATAACTGAATTAAAAAGAATATATAATAATTTTAGGTATTTACATATATCACAAAAATTACTAAACAAATAAATAAAACTTTATTCTATGTAGTAAAGTAATGGAAAAGCATTTATGGAAATATTTACAACAAAACTTACCAGTATTACTAAATGTTTTTATTTATTTATTTAAAAATTACCCTGCCCAACAGAGTGGAAACCAAATAACATAACTGGAAAAGTGCATATGATGTAAATCAATATAAAGTCTAAGCTAAACATTAGATAAATAAAATAAAATATAAAAGAAAATCAGCAGGAATTATAGGCGAAGATTATAAAATATTTATTCGAAATATAGGTAGATAAAAGGTTTGATGGAAGGAGTAGTAAAAAGTGGAATAAAAAAACGAAGTATATTTATGAAATAATGATCGTTAATATTATCTTGAAATAATTTATAATTTTATAATATCACTGAATAATTCAAATAAAGAATTATAATAAACTGTAATTTTATAAGATTTTAAGGAGTATTTTTTTAATGATTTCAATATAGTTCAGATATACACAGATACAAAGGATATATTTGTATTTAAACGGTTGTGTGTTTTAATCTTTTACATATTAATTCAAGATACATGTATACACTTCAACAAAAAAAAATAGTGAACAACAGTATATCAAATAAAAATCCCACCGCTGCCGCCAAATTGGTAATATACTTTGAACATATTTATTTTAAAAATGTATTAAAGTCTGTTATTATACGAGTATGTTTATTTAAATAAGAGATTAATTAATACTTACATGAAGTATTATCAATTTTATTTATTTATTTAATATTAATAACAGACAGGTTTTAGACTTAAAGGTTCGTATCCCAACTAATTTATGGACTTTACTAACTTTACGCATTAATTCATTCTTATTAATCTGCAATAAAATAAGTAATAATAGATATATACTCATAATTCTGACACTTGTGCTTAATTTTATAAATTTTAATGTATAACTTGGTTTTTTTAACGCATTATGGCGAATGCTGTATTCTGATCGTGAAAGAAATATCATCAAAAATTAACTGGCTCATTATATTTGCTCCTCCAGTATATTAAAATTTCTTGGATAAATCTTTTGAATTTTGGCGGGTTGTTACAATTGTTCAAAACTTTTTCAAATAGAAAGAATTATTAAACTTTTATCTTTGTCGATTTGAATCACATATTTGCAATTGATGACGTAAGGATCGACTGCCGTTAATAGAGTGTAGATACACAATTCACTATCTAATTTTTGGTAATTTTTTTATCGAGAATATTAAACTTAAAAATGTTAACTTCCGTTAAAGCTCACATATATGTATACATTTTCTAATTAGAATTCTTTGTGAAATGAAGAACACAGTGTTGCTAACGAACCTCTATATTTGTATAACCCTTTAACCTTAATCTGCTATCTCGTTGGCAATCAGGATGCGTGGGTGTAAACAGAGTGTGCCGACCGCACGTCGCATGCCAATGTCCCTTGGCAGAAGTCAACCACTGCCACTGCTCCAGAAAGCGGAATTGGGAGGAGCTAATGCAAGGGCCGCTAACCGAGAGGGCAGGCTCAAGTAGGGTGCATACAATGAGGTCGTGCTGAGAACACTTCACAAGTGTGAGCAAGGAGTGATAAAGGATAGGGTGATTGGTGCAGTTCGGAGATGCTGCTGTAGCTAATCGTGAAAGAGATTATATTGAGAATGTAACGGTTACTCGGTTACTTAGTTTTTAAGGTTTTAATATTTTTTTTCATAGGCTTTTCATTATTTTTGTTATAACAAAAATCTATACAGGTGACTCTGTTTAAAGATGTATTATTTAGATTATTTCAAGTTAATTTCACTCAATCAGAATGCTTCATTTGATTCTTCCAAAAGCTTTATATGAAAAAAATTGATAAAAGGACACTAAAGTCATCATGGTTATTTTTTGTTGACATGAAAAAAAGTATGTTTGAACTATTGTCATTGGTGAAATAATCAAGCAAATATAATTCGAGCTACGAATTTAATTAGTAAAATTTACTCATAATTCCTCCGAAGTAACGACAACTCGGGTCAAACATGATTCTTAGATCAGCTTCGCTGTCGCGATCTAATACTTATTTATAGTACAAGAAGTGTATTACATTACAAATAAGTTACATGAGAACTGATTAGCTCACGAAGCCGACAGGACGAGTGTGATATTTTTCTCAAGTGACTTAGGTTAGATGTGCCATACAACATTTTATCCAACATTTTTAATCATTGATATAAAATATATAAAAGGTTTTTGAAATAACATTTTTATTTTATAATACAAACCAACAAAGAGTGAGTTATAATTTCTAATTCACATGTTTTTATAACCTACTTTATTTATCTGAAAACAACATAGTTGTAAATGAACACAATCCCTCCTATTCTGTAACTCAATGGTTAATTTTTAAGCAGTTGCTAATTTTTTTCTCCAATAAAAAAAGAGAGCACTGATGGAAATAACAAAACATTATTTAAAATGTTTGTTTTTATTTGTCAAAAATTTTAGCAAATCGTTAAAAATTAACCACTTATAACTAAAAATATTTTTCTAACTTAATTACTACACTTTAAAAAAAAAAAAGAATATAAATTTTAAGCATATATTTGCATATTTCGAATCGTCGAATTGAAGTGATTTTTTTATCTTATTTAAGTTTTATATTATATAAAATTTATTGCATTTTATATACTATGTGCGAAAATTTTACCATTCTTGATAAACTATCATTATTATGGGAAATTATTATTAACAAAAAGGTTCACAAACGTATAAATTCATAAACTATGAAAAAAGGTTATGTACATACCTATATTTCAAAAGTTTTCTTTCCAAAATATGATTATCGTAATTAATATAACAAGTGATTTTAATGAGTTGCATTTCCTGCTGCCATAATAACGATTCAATTTTTTTTGCAGCATGTTACGAGTTCTGCCTGAGAATTTAACAAGCAAGAGATACTCAATAAGAAAACTAATTATATAATATAACGTAGCTACTACAAATTACATATTACGACAATTACATTTTTTACTCTTATATTGAATGTTCACTTGTCAATATTAGCTTTTATTTACATGGCATTTTATTTACAATCGCACGTATATCATTAATTTACTCGTACCGTAATAAAATAATTTCAGAAAAATTTGAATTTCTGTGATTAATGTAAAATTGCAAAATTAACTCGCTTTTATTCAAAATGTAATATTTTACAAATACAGATCTAATGAACTGAATTGAATGAACAACCCTAGTGGGAAGTAGATAAAAGAATAAGTTTGAACACGACAATCTGAATATCCGCGCTGCAGTTATTGTTCCAGTCCTTCGCGCAATGTCCCGTCACTGTCATATTAACCGTTTAACTCCGGCGCGTTAACGTTTCGCGTAATTGCTCTGATGAAAACATCCCGCGAAGCTTCCGTTGCCGCTTCATTCAACACGACTCAACTCACTTTTAGCACCATTGTTACACTTATTAATATGACTGATACATTCTCGTTCATTTACAAAGCCGCAGAAATGATAATGATACGGACAGAGAAATGTAAACATACAGATCTCAAAACTATCTGTTTGAGATCTCTAAAATAATATACCTACATATTATTGTATCACTAGTCCAGAAACTAAACTTTTGCGAGATCGAGTTTATTTTGAACAAATACCACAAGATCTTGCAAAAGAGTTTCTGGGCATTTGATACACAAGATTTTTTACATCGATGACACTTTTAATTTATTAAAGAAATATATTACTACTTCAAATTTTATACACTGCAAGTTTTTATGTCAGTAACATTTGTTCTAAGCTAAACAATAAAACGAATGTGAATTGATATGTTTCAACAATTAACGTAATCATAATCATATAAGACGAGTATAATATGAATAATAAATCAAAAATAGTTTTACAAGTTAAACAATAACATAAAATTAAAAATTTGAGAGAATGTAATGCTAAAATATTTAGGCAAACAGAATTTCTGGATTATTTTGAGTTCTCAAGCCATAATGGAATGGATATTTAGGGCCTATTTTTTCAACTCTGATTGAAGTGTAGGCTACCATCGAAATAGTAAATAACCTATTTCTTGGACAACTTACATCAATTTTTCGATGCGACATCTTTCTATTTATCGACATTTAAGCAGATAACCGGCACTTTAAACAGTGGAAAAAAATCTGCCCTGAGATATATGTAGATACTCAAATAAATTAAAATGAATTTTGCGAAGATGTAGACCTTTCTAAAATTCATATTAAAATTTCACTAATTAATAATTTTGGTGCTATAACCCTAGGGCAGTTTTGACCGCAGGTAAAATAAAGAAGTGTATATTACCCATTTCATAACAATTTTACTTGCATTTGTAGTGGCAAGTGTTGCCAATCTACAGCAGTCGTCTTAAACTCAAATACAATAAAGTCAGTTATAGTTCAATTCCAATACCAGACACAATAATCCATGTTATTCTGTAAAACATAGTTTTTTCTTTACTAATGTGTCAAGATCTACTTTTTCAATTCCTGTTGCAATGTTTAAGCATTTCATTTATTCTAGAATCCATGAGCGGAATATTAACTTGTTTAGTTTCATAATTGAAAATTACTGCTTTCATCCAAAGATTTTTCCATTAAAAATATATGCTCTCATATTATATTTATACGATTTTAGTAATTTCCGTAAATTTTTAGATTCAGAGAGGATCAAAATGGATATTTCCGCCAAAGTGTGAAAACAGAAATTTTTCATGATTACAATATTTTCTTTACTTACACCCAAGAAGTAAAAAAATAACAGTGTTTGTTTGTCACCTTTGGAAAATTTGCTAAAACAGATCATTTTGGAGTATCTTACGTTTAAGATATTTTAAATTTTAAAATAATACCAATAATTAATAATATTTGTTTCATATTTGTAGAAAGTTTTCTAAAAGCGGCAAGGTTTTTACACAATTTTCCACACAAATAATAGTTATCCTACATGTTTTCTTATCGATTCCAATTAGTTTTTGGAGTTAGTAGAAAAAAATACGACCGCCCCAATATAATATGTTCGTATATATATATATATATATATATATATATATATATATATATATATATGTATATATATATATATATATATATATTGATAAGTATATATAAAAGCCCTGATTAAAAAAATCTCAGCCCTGTCCATCATCTCGTTGTGGCTACGACCCTGATTTGATGACAGAAAAATAGTTTCTAACAGAATTTTCAGTCTCTATCATATATGTTAGCTAAGTAATATTTGATATTCATGTAATTGAATTCTAATAATATTGTAGAATGAAAAATGATTTCAGTTTTATAAATTAAAAAAATATTTTTCATTTTCATATGTAACATGATAACAGTATTTTATTTACATATGTTTTGTATTGGAGTTAAATATCGAAACGAAAAACCATATTGAACTTTATTTTTTCATTTATTTTCCTTCCTGAGAGGTTTTCCCGTTTTTCTAATATCAGTTACATCCTGAAAAATGAAATATGTTGTGGTATTTTTATCAATATATCCATTAATCACATAACGAGTTGTACACCATAGCATCCAATCAAACGTAAGCATCGATGAATCTCTGAAAAATCTCATATTCTCAAGGCTCGCGCTAGGATGATTTATACTCATACCCTTCAGTAATTAAAATAGCTGGGGGATTTTTGCGCACGTTGTGTTGCGATGCAAGTGGTGAGTATGAGTAAGAGAACCTCCGCCCATAAATCCTATTATGAGCGCGGAGACAAAAATGTGTAATCAGCACGTATGCGCTAGCATGCGCGCGTATGCGGGTTAATCGACTAGATGAATAAAATGAGCAGAATGAGAAGAATGAACACTTACAGGACGCAGCTGGAAAAAACAAACATATCTACATACGCTCAACAAGCAGGAATGGTTCAAATCGTGCTCCGACTTCAACGGAGAGACGCTAATTCTAATAATAAAAAAAATAAAAACTATTTGGAGTCTAAGGTTAACACGTTAACTGCCATGAGGTACATCTTATGTGTCTCACTAAAATATCCTCGTATGCTTTGAGATACATCGTTTATGCCTCAGTGTTTGAATACACATTATGCTTCGTGGTCTAACGTTTGTACGTTGCAACGCATATCTGTGAACGTAGTTTAATTCTCGGTGCCTGGCAGACCAAAACCTATTCTTAGTGCATGATTTTTTTGTTTCTTAGTCTCTGAAATGATAAAATACTGCAAATTTTGTGCCTCAATAAAATTCTTCAAATTTTAGAGCAACATTAAAAAAAATGAATTCTGTTATCATACTTGTATTTTCTAATATGAAAACACTCTAAATCTGTAAAAAAGAAAAAATGGCCCCAGGAACCCAACTTTTTTTTTTAATGGTGGCAGTTAACGTGTTAAATTACAATTAAAATTAATAAAAATACCCCTTAACCTAAAAATTAGAATAAAACTCTGTTGAGAGTTGTTAGGACCTCTGGCATGGTTGACATGTTGAGTAATCTTAACTACTCTGTTTAACCTTTTCAGTTTCACTACTGATGATGAGAACTTAGTTCTCGAAATACGAATATAGTGTTTTATTCTAATTTTAAGGTTAAGGGGTATTTTTATTAATTTTAATTGCTAATTTTAATAATAATACAATGTGCTTACAAAAGTCGGTTCTCATATAAACAAAATTTAACGGTATAAGGTAAAGGGATTAAAGTGGACTAACAATGGTGATCTATAAAGTTTAAGTTATATAGCTTTTTGAATTTCTGAAGATTCTAATAAATTCACCTTTAATCCCCCTTACAAAAATGTAAAACATTAAAAAAAAAAGAATCAGCGGCCTAACTAGGACGGGTCTCACTTTTTCAATTATTATTTTTTGATAAGTTCATTATTAACCAATAACACTATCAGAAATGGTAATAATTACTTTAATCCATTTACTTCTTTGCCTTACACTGTTAGATTTTTTAAAAACACCGACTTTTGTAAGTTTATTAAACTATTTGAAACTTAACTTATATTTCAACGAGAAGCTACAGCTGATTCAATGAAGTTTAAATTAAATTTCTACGGTTATATTCAAGTGGTTCGAAACCTTGTATTATAAACAAATCCTATTATCTATTTTTTAAAGACCTAGAATTCAAACTGTGAGATCTGGGATCCTCAAATTTTTTGATATATGAAAAATTTATCTCCTACTAGTACTGTTATAGGTAATTCTTTAAAAATTTAATTATTGAAGAATTAGAATTAGAATTAAAGGTACTACAGGGAGTATAATGAATCGCTATCAAAAAAAAT
Source organism: Stenolophus ochropezus (assembly GCA_035578165.1). NCBI lineage: Eukaryota > Metazoa > Arthropoda > Insecta > Coleoptera > Carabidae > Stenolophus > Stenolophus ochropezus. The sequence goes on along the minus strand of JAQOWZ010000004.1, from coordinate 9,791,552 downwards.
CATTCGTTTGGACATTATCCAGCCCTCAAACGACTTACTATTTATATACTGTTTGATGAAACAATACATATATAAATAAATAGTGGAATCACCAAATATAACGTTAATTTTTGGTTAAAAATATAATTTTCATTGTTATGCATCAAATATTCTACAACATAACAATATTCTATTGAAGTAGCAATTTACTATATTTTTATATTATCGTGCACAAATACCACCGGATCACCGGAACTATAGAATAGCTCAGAAATGTACAAACTGCTTAAAATTTATTGTTAAAAGCAGGGCATGTAACCGGTTAAAAAAACCGGTTAATAAAAACCGGTAACCGATATTTTCAACGAAAATTGCGAACTTTAACCGTAATTTTAACCGATATTTTTCAGGCCGAAAATACCGGTAACCGTTAACCAAAAAAAAAAACCGGTTTTAGCGAACATTAACCTTTATTTAATATCATTTAGCGAGAAAAAAAAATATTTTTTTATATCTGTGTTTTCTATTTGTATTTGAACATGAGTCATGACAGTTTTTACAATTAACATTTTCGATCGATTCCTTGGGGTTTTTTCTATAAGATACACATTTTTTATATTTTTTTCTTGCATTTTGATGCCACAGCCGATGAAATATATAAAAAATTGTACAATTTGGCACTTACAATTTTCAAATTTTAAGTTTATGGCCGCGTATCTCAAAAACAAGTTGAGCTATAACAAAAATTCTTGCACCAATCGATTCCTTGGAGATTTCTCTATAATATTCATGTTACTTTATATTTTTTCTTGCATTTTTATGGCTCAGCTAATGCAATATATAAAGAATGGTATAATGTGACACATAAAAATCTAATCAATTTGGAATATGGGATGACATAAGAGCTTTACTGTCGATATTAAGGAATGTTCTGTCATAATATTCATTTTCTTGACATAAAGCAGTCCACAAATATTCTTTAGAGATAAAATCACCTTCTAAATTTTGTTTCTGAAATATTTTAACACTTAAAATATTTTCAATTAGTTTGACAAATTATGAATTATAAACCTACTAAAAAAATACAGAAGATCTAGTACAATGTTAAATTACCTCAATTTGAGTCAAAAATTTTGATTTTTTAAAAGTCTATATTGATATTCCACAATGTTAAACCCAATGAAACTGATTTAATTTATTCCAAAACAATTTGGGACAATGTGAAACCTTACACAACTGTCTGAAATTAATCCCAATTGACTTAGAACAGTGTTGACCCTTATATAACGATGTTAAACCCTAAATAATTATATTAACTTTGTCCCAAACAGTTTGAAACAATGTTAAACCTTCCACAACATTCTGAAATTAATCCCAAACAATGTGAAACAGTGTTAAACCTTATAGAACTATGTAGAACATTGTTAAATTAGTATAACTTTCTCAACTTAATCCCAATTAACTTGGAACAGTGTTGAACCTTATATAACAATGTTAAACCCTAAATAATTATATTAACTTTGTCCCAAACAATTTGGAATTCTGAAATTAATCTCAAACAAATTGGAACAGTGTTGACCCTTATATAACAATGTTAAACCGTAAACAATTGTCGTAACTTTGTCCCAAACAATTTGGAACAATGTTAAACCTTCCAAAACTGCCTGAAATTAATCTCATACAATTTGGGATAATGTGTAACCTTGTAGAACTATCTAGAACATTGTTAAACCCTGTACAACTGTCTCATCTGAATCCCAATTATCTTGGAACAGTGTTGAACCTGATACATCTATGTTACACCCTAAACAAGTTTCTAACTTTGTCCCAAACAATTTGGAACAAAGTGAAACATAGTGCAACTGTTTCTACTTACTCTAGAACACTTGGAACATCTTTCTGCCTTCTACAACTGTCTTTTTAAGTCTTCCTAGTAATTTCCAATAATAGTTATACATTAAAACTTACAATTTATAATTTTTCACTCTAAAATTTTTCATATACAGCCAAAAAAATCCAAAAAGACCCATTTTTAGGTCCAAAATTTTGATTTTTGAAATAATTCCAAATTGATAGTCGCCGATGCGCTGATTTCAAATTTTCAAACCGAATTCAATTATCTCTTTCCGTTCCTGAGATATTTGACCTCAAAGTTGCACCTCAAAAAAGTGGGTTTTTTTGATATATCTCTAAAACGTGTAGGGACACAATCTCAACGACTATACCAGTGGATTCTACAGGCAAAGTTACATAAAGAAATGTTTTCTCCGCATATACGTTCTTTGGAACGATTTTGTGAAAAATGAGAAAAACGAAAAAAACCGAAATTTCAGTTTTTCGCTTGGAAACTTTTTCTCACCAAATCTTTTCATTTTCTAGACTTAAGTAAATACAGATGCGCTGATTCCAAATTTTCAAACCGATTTCAATTATCTCTTACCGTTCTGGAGATATTTGCGTTCAAAGTCAGACCTGAAAAAAATTGTTTTTCAGGAATAGTTCTGAAATGGGTCGAGATACGACCTCGGCGACCTCACCAATGGATTCTGCGGGCAAAATTACATAAGTATACCAATTTTCAGATATTTATTCAGGCGGATACAATTTTTAGAGCGAAAAAACGAAAATCGCAAAAATTGAAAAATCGCCTGATGAACCCCTTACGATTTTTTCCGATTTTTGGCCATTTTCGTTTTTTCGCTGTAAAAATTGTATCCATTAGAATATAAATCTGAAAATTGGTACAAAAATGTAATTTTGTCCGTAGAATCGATTGGTGAGGTCGCCGAGGTCGTATCTCAACCCATTTCAGGACTATTCCTGAAACACTGAATTTTTCAGGTCCAACTTTGAACTCAAATATCTCGAGAACGGTAGGAGAAAATTGAAATCGGTTTGAAAATTTAGAATCAGCACATTCTTCTTTACTTAAGTCCAGAATATAAAAAATTTTGGAGACAAAAAGTTTCCGAGCGAAAAACTGAAATTCCGGTTTTTTCGTTTTTCTCATTTTTCACCAAATCGTTCCAAAGAACGTATATGAGGAGAAAACATTTCTTTATGTAACTTTCCGCGTAGAATCGACTGGCATAATCGTTGAGAATGTATCTCTATCTATTTTAGAGATATGGTCAAAAAACACCGTTTTTTGAGGTGCAACTTTGAGAGCAAATATCTCAGGAATGGAAAGAGATAATTGAATTCGGTTTGAAAATTTGAAATCAGCGCATCGACCACTATCAAGTTAGACTAATTCCAAAAATCAAAATTTTGGACCCAAAAATGGGCATTTTTAATTTTTTTTGGCTGTATATGAAAAATTTTAGAGTGAAAAACAATAAATTGTAACTTTTCATGTATGACTATTATTGGAAATTACTAGGAAGACTTAAAAAGAAAGTTTTAGAAGGCAGAAAGATGTTCCAAGTGTTCTGAAATAAGTAGAGAGACTTGCACTATGTTTCACTTTGTTCCAAATTGTTTGGGACAAAGTTAAGGCACTTGTTTAGGGTGTAACATAAATGTACTAGGTTCAACACTGTTCCAAGATAATTGGGAGTAAAATGAGACAGTTCTACAGGGTTTAACAATGTTCTAGATAGTTCAACAAGGTTTAACTTGTTTTCGGAAAGAAGGTGGTTATTCCTGTGTTTGTACTGCTGGTTTTACCGGTTCAAATTGTGACATAACTTTAACTAAAGACGCATGTAAAAGAGATATTTGTAAGAGTGGTTCAACTTGCACTCCCCTTAAAAAAAGAGGGTTTATTTGTGAAGACTGTTATCCCAATAATGGGTATGAACATTATACAGAATTATGTGAGCTTAAAAGTAGAAGCTTTGGAAAAAGCTCATTTCTTACTTTTCCAAGTTTGAAACAGAGACATCGTCTACATTTCACTTTAAAGTAAGTACTAAACTAAAAGCTTTTTTGAATTTTTTTAATGGATTTCTCTGTTTTTTTTATAAGACACATTTTTGATATTTTTACTTTAACTTGTACGGAACAGGTTTACCAAAATAAAACAACATGCAAAATTAATAAAATTAAGTTTTATAAGCTTGTAACTCAAAAACTATTAAAGATATAGTCTTAAAATCAGAGCATGTAACCGGTTAATAAAAACCGGTAACCGATATTTTCAACGAAAATTGCGAACTTTAACCGTAATTTTAACCGATATTTTTCAGGCCGAAAATACCGGTAACCGTTAACCAAGAAAAAAAATAAACCGGTTTTAGCGAACTTTAACCTTTATTTTAATATCATTTAGCGACAAAAAATTTTAATATTTTTTTTATATCTGTGTTTTCTATTTGTATTTGAACATGAGTCATGACAGGTTTTACAATTAACATTTTATTGGAAAGTCATAAATGTAGGTAGTTTCTTTGGCCGTTAAGGTTACTTAAAAAGTCCCAAATAAATACAGCCTTTGCCAACACAGGCAAGTTTAAAATTGAAAAGTGACCTGCGTTTTTCTGAAGATATTACGGGAATTTTTGTGAATATTCATTAATTAATTTGCTTTTTTTTAATTGTTATATTTTTCTCAGATGGTATTTTTTTATTATTTTTTTAAATTAATTATTCTGTAATTTTTTTTAATCAATTTTTTATAATTAATTTCTTTTAATTAATTTAATTATTTTTTTAACCGATATATTAACCGGTTTAAACCGGTTTCTAATTTTCAAAAACCGGTTTTCGAACTAAAACCGTTATTATTATAACGTTCTCTATAAGGGTTAACCGTTAACCAGTATTTTTTTCGGTTACATGCCCTGGTTAAAAGATATTATTTAAGTTCAAAAAACCTAACTTTGTACTATTTACATTATAGTGAAGGCAAATTGACACTTGAACACATTAGTACGCACTAATAATTTCATCATTTATTTTAACTGGTATCCATGAAAAATAGGATACAAAGTAGTTGTATAGTAAACTGGTCTTTTCAAAAAGTTAAACGACACTTTTAATATTTATATGATAAATAAGTTATTCAGCACTAATGGCCTTGTTGAACATGCATATGCACACATAAGCAAACAAGTCCTTAATTAATATATTTGCAACCTGCATCAATATAATATCTTATATAAACTCTGTGCTCGGTACATGCCATTGAAAACTGACAAGGGAATAACTAGCAATTAACAACTAATTACGATGATAAATTAACATGTCGATAAATATATCACGGAGTGCATTTCTCCGTTATGGGAATATAATCCGTGGATTACAGAGGATTAGAGACGCTTTTCGCTTGGGGATCTCCGTGACGAATTGGAAACTCGGGCATTGAGGATCGATGGGTTTCCGGATGAGACGTGGGATTTCCGGCAGTCTAGACTCCGGACTTGCAAATTGATCCGGGGAATATGGAAATCTATCGTAGACTTTGATCGCAGAAAAACTACCATGAATGTATTATGCTTCAAAATTGCTTTCTGATCAAACAGGAAGAGATATCTGCACGAATCATTGAATTTATTATTTAAATTTATGTTAAACTTCCTCTCACTTCATAAAATTATTTTATACTTGCAACAAACGTCAAATTATTATCTTTATATAACCCTCGTTAGAATATGACTTAATATACTTGTTCGGTGGCTTCGGTGCGTTTTAAACAAGATCTGATTGTTTAATAAGCGTGATCTGAACAGCTGTCATTGTGTAATAGCTTTTAACACATCTAGTATTGTTATGAGTATAATTGCCGCAAACATTAGTTTTAAATTCGACCTATACATACAATTTTTAGTGACTGACTACTATCCTAAAATAGGTGTATATTATAAAAATATTATCAGTGAATTCCTCACATCAAGTACCTATGAATACAAATTTTCATTTTAAATTTCTCTCTATTACAGCCACAACTACAAATTTAATATCAGCCAATAGGAATCCATACAACCGGTAATAATGCGCGTCTCAGGATATACCGATGTTCCTGGGACGTTAGCACTCAGTACTGCTCTTCGGGGCGACGGGGTGGTAGTGGGTCTTCGGGCCTCCGTCCCGCCTGGTGGTCTGGCTAGACCGCCTTCCAGGGCATCTCATGCACTGAAGGTAATCTAGTTCAGCCGGCCGGGAATAGTAGCACGCTTTAGCGTGTGTTCTAATTCTTGGTCTGTTGAAAATAGAGCACATTCTGCAGCAGATTTACCTGCTCTGGATTATGCTTTGGTTTCAGTGGGTCAAGAATTGGAGCACTCAGAAGTCTTTACTCTAATTTTAGGTTTGCTGAAACCAGAGCACATTCTGGAGCAGATTTAGATGCTCTGCATAGTGCTCTGGTTTCAATGGGTAAAGAATTAGAGCGTTCTAAAATATTTGCACTAATTCTAGGTCTGCTGAAATAATAGAACATCCTGAAACAAATTTAGCTGATCTGGATTGTACTCTGGTTTCAATGGATCAAGAATTGGAACATTCTAAAATATTTGCACTAAGTCTAAGTCTACTAAAACCATAGCACAATCTGAAGTAATGAATTTCTTGATTGCGTTTTATTTTCAGTAGATCAAAAATAAATAATCATAATGCTCTAAATCTTCGCCTGCTTAAACCAGAGCGCATTTATATAAACAAAAAGTAAATAGTAATGACTAAAATTTTCAAAAAAAATCTAGCTATGGAAATGCGACTAAATTTTAAATCTCTAATAGGCTATTTGATATTTTTCTAATAACCGAAGTTTAAGGTAACCGGCTCCTTTATGAACACTTTAGTTACTCATTTTTATACACTCATTTGTCATTTTAAAAAACAAGAGAGTAAAGTAACGTTTTTAAACATCGTTATATAAAACATTATTAATTTTCTTGATTTTGAAGTATTCATTTTTTGACTCACATAATTAAACTAAAAGGTTTCAGTAAAATAGAAAACTGCATCTATTTATTTTAACTTTTCTAGTATCCAACTATTTCCGTTTAGTAAATTATTATTGCAGTAGTATGTTGTGGCCAGAAAAGTAATAAAAGAATATTTATATCTTCATTTTACAAGCAAATAAAAATTGTTTATCAAACATTTTATATGTTCAGCAGATTCTTACAAGTGTAGTCCGACAAAAACCGTAAAATTCCTCAACATGTTCCATCTATCCAGCCACATTTCGTCAACAAGCAAACAAATAAAACCAAAAAGCAGCAAATACGCCGAATTGAAAAGTAACACATGTATGGCTGTCATTTTCGCTCGTCAACCTTAGGCTACGTCTGCTGCAAGAGAGAAGCCCCAACCGCAAGAAAGCAACGGACAGAGATGGAAACACAGGGGCGTAGCTACCGACACAGGCGGAGGGCCGCGGGGCCCTCGAAAATACTACTCTTTGGAAGAATACACTTCTTAAAGGAAACGATACAATTATTTCAATTACATTAATTTCATATTGTCGATTAAACGACGTTTATAATTTTAAGACAGACAAAGTGTATCCTGCGCTTAATATACGCTAAAGAAATGAACATTAATTTCATTCTCTCATTTTTATATTCTTATAGAAAATTTGTTGTTTCGCGTCATATAAGCAACGTCTGAAATCTCTCTGCATCTCCACTAGTATGGAAATTTTTCGGAAAATTATTGATTTTTATTATATAAACCTCGAACGTGAACTTGATTCATGGAATCGTTTTATCGCAGAGTTGGCAAGTTCGCGTCACAAACACTTGTCCAGAAATCAGGTGTTTCCGCACTTCATATATAACTAGAGTAAACGCAAAATCTCGTGGCACAACTCCGCGCATGGGCGGGGTTATTTTAGATAGAAAAAGTGGTGGGAGGCATATTTTATTAACTAACTTAAAAAAATTTATTTATCTATTAAGTTGAATAACTTGTCAGATACAAAATTAAAAAAAATACATCAATAACATTTCTAGAGACCTGCACCGTACGAACGCTACAAGATAAATGAGAAATTTTACAAGTCAGTGTTTTTGTGTTGTACAATAGTCAGTGGCCGGCCTACAATGATGAATTTTGCTTTGCGCGCAGGGCCACGAGATTTTGCGTCTACTCTGTTACCTAACTCACAAACTCAAAATTTCATTCTTGTCTTAATGAGATTGAAATAGAACATTATATATATCCAAGATATTATAGAATAGACTTTACTTGCCTTTTATTCTCAGTCTGCAGCCTATGAAAGGTTAAAATATAAAAAAACCGTTTTACGGTAATAAATATATACAATTGCTACTTCACATTGCTTACCAAAGTTTTCGTAACTACAAAATCCAACCAGTTGCCGTTACCATTTATGATGTTAGTTTCAAGTATTTTATTCTACATTCGAAATAGAGAGAACCAGCAATCATCTCGACATTCTTACTCGCATCCCTTATACTGGTGTACTGCATTTAGGAATAAGATAATACTATATATTCTACATCTAAATTTCTATATTAAACCAATTAGATCGCTAAAATTCAAACAATAAATTTATTGTTTATATGTACTTGTAACAAAAACGTTGATATCAATCATATTGTGAATAACTACTATTACTTAAACCCATCACAGTTTTATTCTTTTAGTTACATTTCCCTCATCTCAAATATATTTTTATCTGTAACCTATTCTGTTTGTATTGTTATTTTTATTCACACTGTCCAACAGATCGAAGTCCAGTAACAGGACAGGGAGATACAGCTTATAGTGGGTTCCGAACCACTCGGTATTTATTTTTGGTTACAGGTTTGTCGTTCCTATAGTTTAAATACAAGATCTCACAGTCCGGTCAGCGAGTCGAAACTCGAAACGCGCTAACCAACTAAGCCACCAAGGCACGTTCATATAGTAATAACTAATAACCTTTGTAATATTTAATGCTGTTTAACTAACGACATTGACCATTGACAACAGCAATTATGTGCATTTCCAAAGATTAGATTTAAACTCCACATATGTATGTATGAGTCAAGGTTTACATACACCAATGTCCGAATATAAATTTGCATATTGACCAGTAGTCCACAACCTACTAAGATTTATCTTATCAAAAACATTGAGTTTGTTTTCTTAAGGTCATTTTTCTTTATACAACTGCAGTTCTTACGGTTATATAATTTATTAACTACCAAAGAGTTTCCAGTTTCGTGATTTTGATACACATTATTTTCTCTAATTCCTTTTATTAATTTTATATGTAGTTCGAAATATTTTGTTGTTGTCATTTTTTCCTACATACTTCGCGATATTAACAACCTATATTTCTTTCCTCGGACAACAAATCCAGTAAATATTACATTACCAGCAATCTTGGTTGCTGAAAACATTTGTTTCTTGTTAAATCTCCGCCACTGTGAAGAACCTTCCGTCCGTCAGCAGACATCTGTGCAGACAGTTTTTTAAACACTTTATGAAAGTTTCATGGAAACCATCTCAAACATTTCGCTCATCCTCAGTGGTGTACGCTGTTTCGCAGTCAACTCCTACGCCCACTACTCGGTGGGAATGAGGTTGAACTTTTAATTGGGACGAGGATCGAGAATTCCAGCGGGGTACGCTCAAATCGGTAAGTAAACTAATTAACAACGGGGAGGATTTCTTTGTAGAAAATCATTGGTTTGATAAGGAGAGATGTTATTCTTTGAAATTAAGCCTAGAGGATAGTAAAACAATTCTCACGAAAATATCAAGATGTAATTCATTGAATTAAATTTATTTTCAAATATGAATCTCTTGATTCTACCTTATAACAGAATTTCACAAATTTCGGGCAATGAATTATAAATTTTTGCCCATATGTCCAAATCATCTACCGTCTTAAATTCTTATTATGTATAGAATTATTGTAGTGTACTTTTTTTAGTTTCTTTATAGCGATTTCCCAATTCATAATAAAGATATTCACTGAGGTTTTCCGATAGTACAATCAGTGTGGCCAATTTGGTGATTTTGTCACTAATTCTAGTGTTTTCAAATGACAATTTCAGACAAAATTTGTTGATATCAGACATGTCTGAATCTGGTGTTTTTATTAATTTATCATTGCTGGTTATTTTATTGTTAATTTAATATTACATTAGTTTCTGAAATTGAAGTTATTAAGTTCATAAAAAAAATGAAAATTTGATCTTGTCTCCCTTATTTATTATAAAATAATTGAATAAATATAATATTCATATTTCGAAGAACTGTCATGTCAAATACCATTCGTGACTAGAAGTTAAAGCTATAGTGCTTATGACGGCAAAAATTAAACATGGAAAACCTTATTATTGTACGTTTTTTCACGACATACATAGAAAGCTTAGCTCTTCTTTCTTCTCGAGAAATAGTGAGGAAATATACTTTTAACTCTCTAGAGAGGAAAATGTATTGTTTTACCAATAGTATAACATGGGTATTATTATGTAATGAAATATTGTAAAAAATCATTGTTATATTAAAAATTCTTATTTAATAATAAAAAATTATGGCAATTATGTTTTGTTCTTTTTTTTCACATTATTTCACAATTTGACAACTTGAACTTAAATTGAAATATTGGCAATACTTGAGCACTGCTAAACTTCAAAGTTTCCATAACCTAATTTTCTAAATTATTGCTACCACTTTTCGTCCGAATAATTCGAATTTTGAAACATGTCGTTAAATTTTTTTGTGTCTAACATGATAGGAAAGACCTTTTTCCTCACTCGAATGCCTAAGACCTCGAGTAAAAAAAACATACGCTTTCCTCTCTAGTTAGACAAATTAATATTTTCTTTACAATATATTTGTTTATCCTATTTATTACAGATTTTTGACATTCAGCATGAAAGGCTATTTAATCAAACAAATATTTTGGCGTTTTTAATTTCGGCCCGCTCATTCAAAACTTTGAAAACCTCTGTACTATAACATACTCCATAAAGTATAAGCTTAAGTTTATATGTATGTAATTAGATAATATAATTCTAAATTTATATTACAGAGAAAATAATTATAGTATCATATGTATCTCGCACTGGCTAGAATCATATAAGTTAGAATTTTTACTTATGTGACTTTTATTATTGCTTGAATTTTTCTTGTAGATGATAGCATCTCCACGACTCTTAATCCTACATTGCGCAAACCATGTGGGCCTAAATAATACACACGAATGAATTTACGATGAAAGTTTTTTAATCGCCTTGTAAAAATATTCCTAGGGGTGTAATTTCAGTTTTAGTTTTATTATTAGAAAACTTGAATTTATTACAGAACCTACACAATTCTCATTGTATGCTTCTAGAAAAATATCCTCTCGCTTCGAAATCGCTTAGTAGGCGGGAATTTAATTTGATTTAGATAATAGTATGCCAACCATTATAGGGGTGGTGCAAGCATTTTTATATTGAAAATTATAATCGAAGATCATGCATTTGCATATTCAATAAAAATCTATAATTAAAACTTACCATATGAAATATGAATTTTTGTTGTGTATGATTAAAATAAAATTGCTTTGAAGATTAAAAACCGCAACATACTAGAGATAAATGAAAATGAATTGTTGCTTGTCATTATGACAAATAATTACATTCTTAGAAATAAGTGATGCGTACAAAAACTACATTTTTATGAATGATGTATTCATTTCGTAGTATCACTCATTCATATATTTTTTTAAACACATTAATCAATAAAAGAATAACAATAATGCTTCAGTTTATGCATTTTATTGTATATTTGTATTAGTCAGAAAAGTAAATATTGATAAGCGGTCCAGGTAAGAAAATAGTAGTATTGTAGTTATTACAGTGTTTGGGTTCGTATCCCGGCATAAGTATGAATGTTTGTGTTCGTTTTTCATTATCAATTTAAACAAAGTCATGGGTAATAGACAGAGTCAAAGGAATAAGGGGGATGAAGTATATATTCAAAGTTTTTTTTTGTGTAAAATTGTGTTTATACATCCGAAATAATAAAAAAAAAACATTTTTGAGTACCAATTTTTTTCAAATAGTACATATTGATAGAAGTCAATGTGCTGATTTCAAACTTACAACCAAAATATAATTACCTCTTTTCGTTCCTGACATTTTTGCTGTCAAAGTTGCACCTCAAAAAAAATGTGATTTTTTGGGTATATATCTAAAATAGGTAGAATTACAATCTAAACGATTATACCAGTCGATTCTTTGGGCAATGTTACATAAATAAATGTTTTCTCTGTATGTATCATCTTCGGAACTATTAGGTAAAAAATTTGAAAAACTTAAAAACCAGAATTTAATATTTCTGAATTTTTTCACCAAAATTTTTCAATTTCTAGTTTTAAGAAAATATGGATGCGCTGATTTCAAATTTTCAAACAGTTTTGTATTATATCTTACCCTTCTTGAAATAGTTCAATGTTAGATACAAAAAGAGATTTTTTGGAGCACAGCACTCTAACGGGTAACCTCGGCGAAACTAATGGATACAGTTTTTATATATATAAAAAAAACTATTTTCGTTCTTTCGCTCTAAAAATGGTATCCGTCAAAATAAATCAACGTCTATCAATATGGACTATTTTCAACAACCAAAATTTCTGACCCTGAAATGAATATTACTGGATTATTTTGGCTAGTGCATAAATCAAAGTTAAAAAAAATATAATGTACCTTTAATTCCTCAAACGATTATTTCCCTCTCTTATGGCTCGTGAAGTAAACCTCACTCTTAAGATTAAATCATGCACTTTTCCATGTATAATATACTATTAATTTTTAATTAGAAATGTGATACTTATCCATCAGTTAAACAGACAATGATTGTGTATCTTAAACCAATTTTTAATTAAAAAAGTGAAAGATTTGGTAAAACAATAATAGCAAGGGTTGGAGAATGTACTTGATGTGCAAATGTCAACTTTCTGTAAATAAATGAGTTAAACCATTTGTAAACAATAAAAATTATATAATTTTCTTCAAGAAATAATAACGCAGGAGGCGGTTTCGCACCATGTTCCGTTTTTTCTTGGGCCAGCCCTGATTATAACATGTTAACACTTGAATGCATTTCTAAATCACCTTGCACTATCAACTCCTTCCTCTTTTGACAAGTATAAAACGTTATCATTTGCTACCTACTTATTACTAATACATATTTATAGCATTTTAATTTATTTCACAACTTGTTATCTGTTGCAACCTACTGAATTTACCATTTGTCTTGCGGATTGGTTTCAAGCACGTTGAAGCACGTATGTAATCAGGAGATGGCGAGCAGATACCCTGCTTGGGAGAAAAATTGCACAATGCGTTGGAATCGATCGGTCAGTATTTATGTTAATGTGCATTGTTTATTTCTGCGACTGTCGACTGTCATTGCACAGCCCGCTATCTTGTTCACTGCATGCAAGGACGGATTTGATTAAAGGCCAGCCTTTTTATGCAATGGAATTAATGCTTACCAGGAACATATGGCTATTATGAGGCAATTCTAATGCACATTGTTTTATTAGAATGGACGTAGATTGTTCTGCCATTGCATAATGCACAAATCAGTATTTTCCATTCAAAAATTAATTGGCAGAAACAGTAAAATAATTATTAATATAGGTACTATTATTGTTTACATTTCACTCTTAAACAAATAAAAATTCCGCTGTATCCCAATGGTTCGAAACTAACTATAAATTGTAGATTACTTGCAGAGACTGTTAGCTGACAATCTGACATCATTGAAATGCAAGTATAATTAAGTAATACCTAATTTACCTCAATGGAATGATGGGACACTACTAGGTTTGTTCCAACCTACCTCCAAATCAGTTCGGAACTGAACGATGCATGCGCAATTTGAAAAAAGCGTTCCAACTAACTTCAAAGCCAAACTCTGACCGTTTGTCAGCTGTTCCTACTGATTTCTGACTGATTCCGAACCAGTTCTCTGAGTTTGGGTATTGGAGTATGTAGTTATTCAGAACTTTTGACAATTTAATCAATATTGCATTTAAAGTTTACAAATGAGGTGTTTATAAAGGAATCAGTGAGAATTTGATTTTTCTTCCATATTTATAAATTTATTTTCAAGTAAAAGTAAAACTAATCTAATAATTGACAGTAATGACAACGTTTCAGACTCAGTCCGCAATGAGGTCTTGCACGATTTTTAATTTTTAGCTTTAATCAATAGAGTAATGATATTTTATTTTTCTGCAAATTGACTTTTAATAATGAAAAAACTGCTACTAAAATAATAATCTATTAGTACTTTTCATTCAATACTGTTTGTATTGCAGAAATTATAACTTTTCTTTCGACCATGACCGACAATTTAATAACAAAAATTATATTTTTAAATATATTCATTACTAGCACCGTATCTAATCATTACGCAACAAGTTATCTTAATCTCGAACTAGATTATGTTGCGGTTTAAAAAATTTCATTATTAACCAGTTGCAATGATATAATAATATAAAATTTTATTTATCTAACCATAAATACTAGAAATAAGGAAAATATGTATGTACATATGTGCAAATGCTATTTCCGTTTATGATTACAAAATAATTCAAAGGTTCTAAAGAGAAACTATGTTAGTAGTTCAATAAAACTCCATTAGGAGATACTTCGGCTACATTTTTCCATTTTTCATGCAGCTTATGGAGTCTGAAACCGTTGCGCACATATCGGTATATAACCCGAAATAGACGTTTAATATTTAAATGGCCTGTGCCGCCCTCATGCGCTATAAAGATCGTTTCCTGGTTTAAATTATAAATTTAGGAAGTGTTTCATAATTCACCGATGTGGTCCCGATGCGTTCGGAATAAGGACCACTTGAAGAAGCAACGCAGAGACTTCCAATGATTTTAATATCCGGAATGGGACGAGAGCATTTCAGAAATTCGGCAAACTGAAATTGCCCATCATGCGGAGAAATATCGCATATGTTTATAACTTTGCCGGACTACGTAATATCACTTTAAGTTTTAACTATATCTCATCATTTTACCGCCATATGTTTTAGTTATTACGAAAAATGTTTGATGAGTAGTATTTTCATTTTAAACTCGCAAGATATATTCATAAAAAATAAAAGTTCTTTTCTTTGACTTTCAAATTCCTATCATACTTTAGATGTTAGAATCCATTACATGAAGAACATTATCTAAATATGTAAGTACTTAAATATTTCATTCATAAAAAATAAAACATATAACAGCTATATTTGTCGTCAAGTTCTATTCTTTAACTTCCTATCATCAAATTTTAGATGTTAGTATACATTGCAAGAATAACATAACAAATATGTAAGTAGTTAACAGTTTCAATTTTCACAATTTAGAGGACTATACTAAAAATACACTTTTTGATTAAATACAATGTTCACCTAATGTTACGGATTTAAAAGTAAAAGAACTTAACGAAAAATTTACGTTTCCTAATGCTGGATATATAACTGATACAGAACATACAACATAGTTTAGCGTGGTTTAATTTAGCACAGAAAACAGAATTTTAGATTGGGGGTTTTCTAAATGTTAAACAAGGCATAAAAAACAGACTTCGGGCATGCGTTTGAGTATTACTGATTACTTATTCAGCGGTTGTCGGTCTACTGTTTCATTTTGTTTTTACAATCAGCCTTCTTTTTATCATATTATACAAAATTGGCTGATGTTCTACTAAACTAATTATACGTCGTCCATTTTCTTCCTCGAACAAGATATCGTAAAATAAACACGTTTTTCCTCTAGTAGAATTGATTTGTACTAGCACGAAGTGTACCGAATCGCATCGAATGTATATAAACTAACGAATATGTAACACACACAAAATGGGAAATGAACATTGGTCAATTCCGGAACTATGCAGGTCTATGTTTCGTGTTTGTTGCAAATGAACATCAATTTCCTAGGACTTAATTTGTATGTTTTATGCGGAACTGCAGCACCCCCAAGTTTTCTCTATATATAAATATATTTACTAATTGTTTATAATTTTATTATTTTCTATAACAGATTATAAAAATACATCTTGCAACTCCAAGAAGGGAGAAGAATGCTAGCAGCACTATGTTTATTGTAGTGTCATTTCCTATAGGAAGATAGTTTACATCGATGTACGGCGCAAGCATTTACACTCGCAGTGAGAAGCATAATTCGGCACTGCAAAACAATCAGTTCCTTTGTTATCAGTAGTGTAGCAGCGTGCTCATAATATTTATCACCAGTGTTGGTCTGATTTTAATATTTTGATTTAAATTAACTGATTTTTTAAAATAAAAATGCAAATTATAATAAAAATTTAATAATTTGTTACAAAACTATTAATAATAACTAAAATAAGTTTTGTATATAATAATAATATAAGACAATAAAAATTTGCACTTAATGTATCCATTATAAAAATTCAAAAAAAAATATCGAAAAAAGTTGCAAATCTAAAGTTAAACATAACAATTTTAAGATACAAATAATTAATCATTTAGCGACAAAACGATCGTTTCTATATTTTACTAAATGAACTAAATTTCTTTTTTTGTTAGTTTTACAATACAAAATGTTGCAAATTATATCTAATTTTTTCCATGAACCACAATTTGCAATTGCTTCACTAGATCACGAACCACTTAATGGAAAGTAAAATTGTTTAATTAATTTTTATATTTCGTTTTTTGAAATGTATGTGGGTCTATTTTTAAAATAAAGGTTAGTACGCACAACTGACATTTACAGCAAGTATAGATAAACCCATTTTAATCAGATAACAATATCTATTAAATAAGAAACCCTGGCATAGTGGTACAGGTATTATTATATCTGGAATTACGAATTAGTAACACCTTCCATCCTTGTCTCTCCTATGTGGTTGGTATCTGTGTAGACAATCTCGCATTCGCTATGCTGAGCATGTAGATATTAAAACACACGTATAGTAATGTATGGCCGGAGTTTATTGCACACTGCGCAACAATGCTTAGCTACGAATTTGCGCTCAACAATGGCTGTGTATTTACTTTGATTTAAAGGGCTTACAGTTTACATGGGCTACTCGGGCTAACGTAATCATACTCAATTGGGGAGATTACGTACATGCTAAGTGCAGGCCTCTACTCAATTAAACTGTTAGTAAATTAACACGACTACTAGATAGGACAACGTACAACCTCATTAATTCTCAGTTAATAGTCTCTACTTCGAAAGTATTTACACATGTGGAATATTCAAATTTAGTTCAAATTCATAATCATACATATTTCCACTGAACCCCAAAGATTAAGAAAGAAAATTAAGATATTTATATTGCAAATTAAAAACTGAGTTAATTAATAGAATGTAATGATTAATTATTATAATAAAATATTAAATATTTATAACAGAAACTTCAAAATTAAAAAGGAGGCGTGCAACTGTGACTGTCTGTGACATCCGAACGAACGACGAAGTCTGTAACGTCACTCAAATGCTACCACCTCTACTTCTGCCTAATTTATGTCTCCCATAAAAAAAGTAGTTACTTTTCTTTAAACTATCGTTCGGGTAATGACGTCACTATAAATCTTAATTAATTTATTTTTCGTTTATTATTAAGTATTTTTAAGATTTATGGCATGGATATCAACATTTTTTATTATATCTGTTACAATTTCCAGAAAAAGTAAAAAATTACTTCTTTTTAGCATTAAGTGAACTACTCTTACTAATTTTGTTGCTCTAATAATTAACGACCGCTCAACTAAATGAGGGTGATACAATGGAATGAAAGGCCTACGGGATTCGAATCTGTAACTCCTGGATTGTAGCCTGTGAATTTATTATCCCTATGATGACGGCAATTATTATTATAATTACTCTGAGTTCAGGATCATATAGTTTCCAAGTAGGTCAAGAATAAATTAAGTCTGGAAATGATTAGATATTTTTAAAATTCGTTTAAAGCATGTTCTAGCAATTTACTTCTTGATTTTGCTATGAATTAATAGAAAATCATTTCTAGACGCAGCAAAAATTAGGTCACATTACAACACATAATCATTGTAGTAGCTCAAGATCATGAAATTAGAAAAAATCTGCCACATTATTAACATTCAATATTGAACAGGTATATATTTTAATTATCTATCATTAAAAGTATTTCCATAATATACAATGTCAAAAACATCAGGTCTTTATTTGTTTTTGCACAGTTTTACTCCAATTTCAGTGGTACAGGTTATTAGTTTCTATATCTACTAATTGTTGGAAGACCACCTTGCTTACGAACGTTGACCTAATAAATACTTACTTTGACAACACAATCATATCGATTGATTCAATTAATCATTTTAGTACGAGGAAAGACAAAATTAGAAATGAGATTTACAGAATATCAACAACTTGAAATGTCAAAAATTGCATTACAAGAAAGATAACTAAGAACACTGGCTTGGAGATATTTTTAGAAAGGACGAAAAAAGAGTACGAACCAAACATCAAACATATCTGGAAAGAAAAAGTGAAAACAACAATTGACAAGAAAATATGGAAATAAATAAAGAAAGATAAATAGTAGCGAACTATATTTATTAACATACCTGGGATTGTTATATACGAATATTATAAGTCACAAATTTCAATTGATTTTAAGACATCCAAGACTTGGTATGATTCATAACATCCGTAGCTTGTTCTTGTTCAATAGTTTATCAGAAAGTTTCAGAAAATGAAGACGTTTTTAATAAATATTATTTTATAAAATTCTCTTGTCAGTAACGTTTTCGTGATCAAGTCTGTATGGGTTGATATGACGCTATATAGTTATAGTTGTATTAACTAATTGTCCCATGTTATTTTGTAAGTACGTTAATAATAATGTAAGCAAAGGCTTAATAAGCTTAAACTTGTAAAGTGAAACCTGTAAAGTTTATTTTTCTTGAAGCCTAACATGTTAGAATTTAAAGTATGTAAATTTTATAGTCTGTGGCAACTGTGATCGTATTGTAGCGATCCCAAGGTCATTTCGCAGGCATCGGCCGCTAGCAGACATGTTACGACTTGTGGTGCGTCGAAAATACGAGAACATTCTAGAACTTAATTGCTCTACTATTTAAGCCTAAGAAGAAGAGACCGCGGGGACAGTCTGATATTAATACGCGTCATGAACATAAATAGTTGGTGAAAATAAATATCAAATAAATACATAGTGCGTTTTGTTAAATGTTTAAATAAATAATCTTAGTGTTTAAGTTTTTATTAATAACTGTTATTCTTAAATTAGTGTTATTTTGTTTATTCATAGTGTTACTTATTTTTATTATCTTTCATTATTCATATTTCGGTTATTAAACTTAATTATATAAATATTAGTGTCTCAATTATTTTTGTACACTTCACCTAAATACATAAACGTTACAGTATGAAGTTATTCAGATTTCTTGACTGGAATTGGATGGTGAATGGATAAAATTTTTTTACTGGAATTCAGTCAATGTTTAAAAAGTTTATTTCATCTCCTACCGGTTTCGACCTCGGGTCTTCCTCAGGGAGTCACAATATAAAACATGTGTATGTAATTATTAAAAATTTATTTACAGTATATTTACTTCATTTTATCAAAGAAGAATAGCTGCAAATTCCTATCCTCGAGTAAATCTATCCTAACCCTCCTCGCCTATCAATATCCCTACAATGAGCGTGGGCCTTGTCCAGCCGTGTCGATACAAACCTCGTTACCGGGCGGCGATCCATCGGCCGCCGGGATCGGCCACGTACACGTCCAGGACCGGGCGACATGTCACGCGCACAATTCAATAACAAAACGCTGACTTCGCCCCCGCGAATACGAATGAGATGCCACTAGGTGGGATGTGGACGACAATGATACACGGAGCTGAGAGAAAGGGGGGGTTGTGACGCATCCGAATATGTACAGAGAAAGGGTGAATCATTTAAAAGTGTTATGTAAAATATATCACTACAAAGAAATTGAAAACCTTATATAGTGTACATAAATTAATAAATTTGATAAGATGCAAATAATTGACGGTTGAAGCGTGGCAGAAGGGTGACAAGATGTGAGGGATGCTGTACCTCCAAAAAAAAATAAATGAAAAAGTAATCGAAAAAGAAAATACTTGGGACGTAAACTATAAATTTTTACTTTCTACTATAGGTATTTATCAATCTATTTATTCGTGTTGATTTCAAACAGAATTCAAATATATCTTCCCGTTTTTGAGAACAGTTCAAATTTATACCAAAAAAATCAGGTTTTTAGTTATACCCCTAATGGTTATGTTTAATCGCCATTCGATTCTACGGGAAAAATTACATACGTGTACCAAAGTTCAGATTTTTATCCCAACAGATAGAATTTCTAGAAGAAAAAAAAACTGAAAATGGCCAAAAATCGAAAAAATCTAAAGTCAACCACTTACCTCTTTTTCAGATTTCACCATTTTGGTTTTTTCCTTTTTACAAACTGTATCCTTCGCAATAAAAATCTAAAAATTGGTACACTTATGTAATTTTGCCCGCAGAATCGATTGGTGATTTTGCCGAAGTCGTAAACCTAACCCTTAAACGAAATGAATGGATTCGTCCGGGTAATAAGCAATACTTAGCCAAACCGGGTAACGTCAGAAAGTGACCGAGTAAGCCAAGTACCGAGTACAAACCTGGCACCCGAAGCATCACTAGGTGCAACCGACCATCTACTCATATACCGGGTGTCCCATCTCGACCGACACATAGGAGTTTTACATGGGAAATCAGTTAATTATGAATAGTATCTCCCCAGTGCAAGATATTAACTTGAAATTTTGTATTATTGGGGAATATTATTTCTATGGGTTACAGTTATTTGAAACATGTAATTTCGTCTGCACGACGAGATTTATTAAATTATAAAATCTAAGATTTTCGTTCAAAATCAGTCAGCCATGGAAATAAAAGAAAATATCTATGTGACAGTTCTGACAGTTAATGACATGCCATTGTAGATATATATATTTTTGTAATATTGGTATATTATTTAACAAAAATAAACTAAATTCAACTTAAATAATATTAAAATACAGGGAATAAGAATTAAAATCAGTGATACTTCACTAAACTGTCAAATAAATATATTCTTTTATTTCCATGGCTGTCTGATTTTGAACGAAAGTATTAGATTTTAAATTTAATAAATCTCGCCCAGCAGACGAAATTGCATATTTCAAATAAATGTGATCCATAGAATTAATATTCTCCGATAAGTACACAAAATTTCAAGTTAATATCTTGCACTGGGGAGATACTATTCATAATTAACTGATTTCCCATGTAAAACTCCCATGTGTCGGTCGAGCTGGGACACCCGGTATATGTATCTTTTTTCTTTTATAGTTAGTTCATATAAATACAATGAAGATTGTACATATTATGTCGTTGTAAACAACGTATACCTACTATAGAGATCACCTGTCGGAAATTAAAAGCTGATGATACGATGAAAATTTTTATTTGTAGTTGGCTATATCTGAACCTGGGCTTTCTGAACCACAACTAGTTACTAGTACTTAATGATTTTTTCATATTTAAATAAAAGAATTGTGTAGGAAATGAAGTATCAAGTTGAGAGTTAATTTTTGTAGTGTGAGTGAGAGTTTATGGTAGTTAATTATCCCATAGCAGGAAAGATATAGTTTATATAAGTGGGGCCGTAAGTCAAAGGTAGAGCTTACAGGCTTACATTGCGGTATGCAAATACTTTCTTATTGGCCTGACAGCGTGAAATACGAGAGTCGTAGGTGGCTGCGACAACAGGCTTGATTCACGGGCTTGTAGAACCTACGATGTCGGTGTTTTTCTCGACCACAGATTTCATTTTTAACGCCTATAAATACGACACAAATAGCGCGCTTTGGATGCTCCACGCCACCTAATTTGTTATGTTAATCGCCTCTACGCACGTGAACGTTACTCACAAGAATGGAAGATCTGCCGTTAACTACTCTGAATTAGAAACCAGATTACAAAATGAGAAAGTTGCGTTTTTTGCAAGATCGTTTCATTTGTCATTCAAGCAGAACTTGCAGTGTGATTTATTGGAAGTATCTGCGGTATTCTAAAAATAGATTTGAAAAATTGTGGGTTGCAAGAACGCACCCGTTTACAGTTACACAAGAAATACTATTCTTTTGTATTCTATTCTAAATTTTAGAGGTTAGGGAATACAGTATTTGCTTGCGAAATTTATTACAATTTTTTTCTATGTCTGCTTCGAAAAGTTCATCTTTCTATTTCTTTTTTGGATGTCAGAGTAGTCAGAGTACCGTCTCAATACGGACATACAGCTTCTAATGGGTTTTCACCACTCTGACAAATACAACGATATTTTTATTTGGATAAAATTTGGCGGAGTTAGGATTTAAACCCGAAATTTCACCCTCTACTCAATTCTAGTCGGAACGCACTACTTATTTTTTTAAATTGATTCTTCAACTAAACTAAAGGTGGCTTTACACGATCAAAGAATTTAAACTATTTTATGTCATATTTTTACATCATATTCTTTGATCAAATGGCTCCGCTTTACACGTTCAAAATTTTTTAACTATTTTCCCTTATAAAGTAGGTGTATCAATAAAGAAAAGAAAAATATAGGTTGATCACAATGATATATGATTTCACATTTGTTTATTTTTCACTTTTAACATTTGATAACAACATAATCCCTAGAATTAACTAAAATTTGAAGTAAATGACCTTGAAATTTAGGACATGCTCTAAGTGAGAATTTCTATGTCATAGCATATGAACTATGAACAGTCAAATTTCTTTGAACGTGTAAAGTGTCAGAATCACATTGAACAATACGAAGTTGTAGAAATTGATGTAAACTTATGATCGTCTAAAACGCCGTAAAGAAATGAAAATAGTGGCATGGAATTTAAAGGGTTCCAATATTGCATTATAAAATATTTCTTGTATCTTTTTTTTTTGAGAAAATATATGAGTTACAATTTCTTACGATTTTCATTTTTCTATTTATTACTTTTGTAATAATGATCCATTACTTTGAAAATTATAATAACTGATACCAAATATATCGATTCAAATAAGTACATTTTGTATTAGTAATTTTTAGCTTATTTGTCCGTAAAAGCAGTACCTGTAGCATTTTATGGAACAAATTTGATAAATGACACGAATATATAAAAAGTATTTTGTAAAGTTATTTATTCTAGTGGATGATACTAATTTCAACAATGAATCATCATTTTACAAATAGCATCGAACAACGGCTACAGAAACGTGTTCTTAAAAAAATCTATTTGAACAACCAATTTAAAAATTTCAAAAAAAATGCAATACGCTCCAGAATTTAGTACCTCATTAGAAAATGAATGGGACATGTGACCATAATCGAATTTCAATAAATAAGTCATAAAATATAAAAACTAACCACAATACCTTCTCCTTATATTAATATACATTAAACTTTAGTTTGCAATAATATAATATACTTATTAGCAATTTAATGTTCCAGAGAAGTTGTGACGTCAGCATGGTAGGATAGCGAAAAAATGCAGGTATGTAGTTTGTTTTTTACACTGTGCCTCTCTTCATTCGGGATTCTACCACGATGTCGTAAAAGCATCCCTTCCCCAATTTTTTAATAATTATTTTCTCGTAAACTGCGAATAATGAATCGATTTCAAAATACGGGTATTTTATTATTTTGTTTAGCTTCATATATGTGCAAATCAATATTTGGTCACATACCCCATTGAGACAATATAACATAATATCAACCTTTTATAAGAAAATAATTTTAAAAAATTGTTAGTAAATAATAAACTGTGTAAAAAATATCCTCTTTCATATTCTTCCTTCTTTAGAATAAGCACAATATAAGTTTATGAACATGCACCGAAGTTTTTTATTCATCTTAACTTTATTATATGAAGCGACTTCAAAGGAGTCAAATTATTATGACTGCAAATTAAGAGAGCAGAAATATAAAAAACCTATTATATGTTAGTTATTTATATATGAAAATAGAAATCATGAAATTCAAGTCCTGTGTAAAATGTTCCGAAACCATAACTTGAATAAAATGCTATTTAGTGCCATAAGAATCAGTGATTCTAACGTTATTTTAACATCCGCGAAAAAGGTATTCAAGTTTTTTTTTTTACTTTTATTCAACAAACAACATTTTCCGCATTTGCTACGTATACACAAAACTATTAAAGCACAGACAGTTTGTACAATACTCGAAGTAAATATTTTTTTTTAAATTTATAATAACGTACTTCTGCAAAATTTGTGCCACGACGGATGATGAAGATAAATTTTTATTAAACATTTTTCTGAAGTCATTTAATAAGCATGTTATCCCTTATCCTTAACGTCATTTGTGTTAATAAGTATAACTTAATAATAGATATTTAGAATTTTCCTTATTTATAAACGTGCAAATACGTTAAACAATTAATTAAAAACATAATATTCTAGAAATTTCTTATCTTCACGCTTTTTCAATGTAGGAATTTGTCGATATGTATGAATAACAACAAAAGCAGTATAACAAGAAAACATAGTTTTTTGTAATTCCCTATCAAGATTATAAGTACAGGTTTGTAGTAGTAAATGAGAGTCCAGCTAGGTTAGAATGTGTAACGCAAGGTCGTAATTATAGTATACATTTCTGCCGTGTAATGCACGCCATGAGTTGTGTTATTCGAGTTGAAGGGTTACAATCCCGTTACTGTTAGTCTAATTGCCCTCACCAGCTTGGGACTACGATACGTTATGTGCACTGCATTACCAGGCGTGTTCGTCAAATTAAATCATATAATACTCATCATTATTCACAGATACTATCATCATTATCTGTGAGAATATTATATGCAATTTACCAACATTTTAATTCTAAACATCTGTAATATATGCAAGATAAAATCGTGATAATATTCCTTTTAAAGTTTTACATAAAATATAAATAAATTTCTCATTTGTTTTTATTGTCTCTGTCGTTGTCACATGAAATATTACAGATATAAATAAAATAGGTTATTAATTAATTTCACATATTTCAATGGTTGTAATGATTTATTTAATTTAAAACATTTAAAATACAATTTCAGATACTATTCAGCATGATTCTTATAGATTTTAAACCAATATTGGTATTTAAATACAGATGCTTAGATATAAACCTAAACAATTTTCAAATCACATATCATATAAAAAGACAAATATAATTTCTCGGACGACTATGAAATTAGAGAACGTTGTCCTACACTATTATTTATTCGAATAAATCATAAGAAATTAAATTAGCTTTAAAAAAAACTGTAGAATAGGGATTGTTATCATTTTGTTATGTAGATTACTGTAGTGATCTGAGTCAATTAATGAATTTTTATTTGAACGTACATAAGTAGGTAAATGTATTATTTTTTAACAAAACCTGAAGACTTCTTTATTGCTGTCCAATTTTTTTTTTGTAATATTATCGATATATTGGTCCTTTACTCCACTCATTATGATGTATTAAATTCATCCGATTTGTATGTCGATCATATTTGGTTAATCTGATGATACTACTTATATCAAAATAAAACAGTAAAATAAAAATATCTCGTATCTCGTCCGAAAAGTAGTCACCTTTGTGAGAAGGGCTTTTCGTTTAAATATATTAATCAAAAAGCGTCAGTTTTTGACACATTCGATAAAAAAAGGTTTTTTTTTATTTTTAGTCGTTTTTCATGAATTCATACCTTTCCCTTGTAAGCATGAACAAAGTTGTTAGTTGTTCAATTATTAGAAAAATTTGTAAACGGGTGTAGAAATAATAATACTTAAATATATCATCTGCTGCGTTGATATCAGTAATGATATATTTATATAGTAGCGAATATTAGAGTAATAAT
Organism: Stenolophus ochropezus; assembly: GCA_035578165.1. Lineage (NCBI taxonomy): Eukaryota > Metazoa > Arthropoda > Insecta > Coleoptera > Carabidae > Stenolophus > Stenolophus ochropezus. Next base: position 9,765,734 of record JAQOWZ010000004.1, on the reverse strand, counting down.
TTATTTATTCATTTATTTGTTTCACGACATTCCTAGTAGAAACAAGACTTTGTATCAAGGCACGCGACAAGTTTTACATACATTTTAGTGATGTAGGTTTCCAACTTTATTTCAAAAAGGAACAACTGTTTTCAGAGTTGTCAACTGTAGAATAGAAAGAATCAAACGAAATGATAAATAGATAATTGTAATTCAGAAAATATTACAGTTTATTTAGATTGTTTATTTCTGAATAATATTTATTCTTTTTGAATTACATTGATCACATATTTTCAATTGTTTAATCTGAAAAACAATTGTCGCTTTCTGAAATACAATACTAGTATTTGTCCACATTAGGATTTAAACACGTTAATCAATTGAACTACCGATGCTCATAAATTCCTAACATAGGTATAAATCCCCAGACACAAAACGTTCTGCAAGTCAGGGAAAAACAAAATAGGGTTACAGTACCAATATGTCAACTTTTCCCGACAAATATGATCCAATCTGTTTATCCACCCTTCTGCTATTATATCCCCGGTTTGTAAACAAGGCCTCACTTATTCTCAAATCCGTAAACACAATCTTTCATGCACCCAGCTGCCGAGCTGTCACGCTGTCATCTGCATCGATATGTGCGAGCAGCAACGCTGCATAGGCAACGCGATCAACGCATCCGTCATCCAGAGACAACTCTACAAATTACAGATCAAGACTGTTTGCCCGCCAGCCGACCAGAAAGCTATCGATTGATAAACTGCCCGTCACTGAAGTGATGCACTGGGTGAAATATTGCTTGTTTTATACACTGCAATGAATACGCTGTGATTAATAGGTGGAAGCAGCTTGGAGTACTTGTGAAATATGGGATTCGCAAAAAAATGCATTTCGTTTTTAATACTACAACTAGGCATGGGCGCAGACTATATGAGGGCATCGGGGCTCATAACCCCAAGGAAACATTTCCCTTAATACAGCATTTTTTGCATCAGTAATAAAGACCTGAATTGCTATTCTTAAGTTATTTTTAAGTAAATGACTTCGACACTAAAATAAGTATGAGTTACACCCTTCAAAATATTACCACTAAATTCATCGCATCAAAGAACTTATATATCCAAATTTTCATTTAAAAATTCCCACTAGTACAGCTACAATTACAGATTGAATATCAGCCAATAGGAATCTATAAGACAAGTAATAATGCGTGTCTCAGGATATACCGAAGATCCTGAGACGCTAGCACTTAGTCCTACTTTGCGCGGCTCCGGGGTGAAAATGGGCCCTCTGTCCCGCTTGGTGGTCTGGCCAGACATCTTATGCCCTAAAGGTGATCTAGTTCAACCGGCCGAGAATTGGAGCACGCTAACTCTTGGGCTGCTGGAACCAGAACTCATTCTGGAACAGATTTGGCTGTTCTGGATTATGCTCTGGTTTCAATGGGACAAGAATAAGAGCTCTCAATAGCGTTTGCTTTAATTCGTGGCCTACTGAAACTAGATCACATTATGGAGCAATTTTGGCTGCTCTGCATTTTTCTCTGGTTTCAGTTGGTCAGAAATTAGAGAATTCTGAAAAATTTTGTTGCTTTGTTTGATCTAGTATTTTTCTTTCTTTTAATTCTATGTTTTGATTCTAGTCATTATAATATATTTACCCCCAAGGAAATTTTGAAAAGTTGACGCGTATGGAACTAGGCAGTTGGAATATGTTTCATTTATTAATATAAGTTCTTTAGGTGTATTTGCAGGAAACCAGAAAATTATATTGCGAAAGAAATAGCGTACAACTTTTATTTGACACTTTTTTACCAAAAATAATTAGGAAGCAGGGAATTACGAAAATATGATTTTACTTGTTAAATCCGTATGTCCGGGTATTCGAGCCACGAGCCACCACCACTCTGTATATTGATATTAATACAATATACAGGGTGTTCGAAAAATAGGGGACCAAATTTGGAAATTATATTCATCAAACCAAAACAAGAAAATAACCCTAATATACCCATGTCCGGAAACGAACCATTTCGGAATAAAATACTCTTTTGTTTGAATTTTGAATTTTATTTTTAGTAATGTTTTTTACTGTCAAAATTATAATAGTTACGTTAATACTTGTAATTTGTTTAATCACGTTTCCTTAGCAACTGTCATAATTTGTTGTCACCGTAATTAAATTATTTTGATATTGTTTAGAAGCTTTTCTATTAATAATGAATAGTTATACAAACTCAGAATTAACCGACATGCATTTAATGTACGGACGTGCGCATGGTAATTCGCGAGGTGGTCCAACTACTTGGTCTCCACGTTCACCATTAGTTGAATCCGCTTGATTTTTATTTTTGGGGTCATTTAAAGAGCTTAGTTTATTAGACGCCCATTAATAACGTAGAGAATTTGCGGCAAAGAATCATAGACTGTTGCAATATTATAAGACTAAAACCAGGAATATTTGAACGTGTTCGACAATCCATGAGAAGACATTTAGAATGTTGCATGCAAGTTCAAGGAGGACATTACGAACAACTATTGTAATTTTGAGAGTAAAAAACATTACTAAAAATAAAATTCAAAATTCAAACAAAAGAGTGTTTTGTTCCAAAATGGTTCGTTTCCGGACATGGGTATATTAGGATTATTTTCTTGTTTTGGTTTGATTAATGTATTTCCCAAATTTGGCACCCTATTTTTCGAACACCCTGTATACTAATAAAACACAATAATTATAGTGCCTACATCACTTCTTTCAAATTTCATTTAGGAAAATTTTTGACCATAATAAAAACTACACCGAATTTTAATATTTTTTTTTATTTGTTGTTATATTTTATAGTAAGAGCAACAGTAGTAACTAATTAGATAGTTTCAACTTGGAAGGAACATTTGATTTAAGATTCGAATTCCAAAATCGCAAACTAATAACTAAATAAAATATAGTCCTAAGTAGTTTGCAACGAACTAGCAACAATTTATTTTATTTATTTCAAATAGAAGTGGTCAATGAAACAATTATCTGAAGTCCTGTTTTTCTTTTAATGTACCGTGTCAATTACGGTAATGAGTTTAATATGGTTGTATTACTGAATAATTTCTAATTTCGATAGTTGATCATGGATATATTCATAGTTATTTTTACTACTAAATCATCTTCCGATACTGTGGGCGTTTATAGACAAGAAGAAAGTGATTTTGATTGCAGGAATTTATTAGTAGGATGTCTCTCTGGTTAAGTGTTTGTTGTTTATGTAAGAAAGGAAATGAAGTATTTGGAAATAAAGGAACCGGATATTGATTCGCAACAGCCTCGGATTCGTTCTCGGAATGTCACGAGGAATAAATGTTAAGTTGACCCTTGACATTTGGCAGGAAATGAAGTAAAGCCGACCTACGTGAAAATGGAACGGCGAATTAAGACCTTTAGCCTACGAACCCGTGTTGCCTTTTTATATCAAAATGATGACACGGAAACTATATTTTTGGAAAATTGATGTCACTGACCTTTCGGTTTGATGTTTTAATTAATTTTCCAAATTTGTAAACCCAAAGAAATTAAAATTGAAAAGTAAATTACTTTTTAAATACCTACATTATTAATTTGTTAAAATAATGTAGAACTATCTGCGTAGGAGAATTAAGAAATGAAATAAAACTTTTAGAATGTAGTTTTCTGTAAATAAAATATTACGATCAAACAGCACACTTGTGTTCATAGTACCATGATCAAACAGGTTAACACACCCACTAATAGACTAATGGGCAAAAATTGAATACAAATATTTAATTTATAATTTAATAAAAAATATAAAATTTGATGTGTATAGTATAAACACAAAACATTATCCTCCGCTACTATACTCGTATACGTTTAATTTTTTTTTCTTCTTATGTTTACTTAACGGAACCTTTTTAAATGTCACAAGAAAGTAATTCCAAACTATCATTTATATTTGTTTGTTTTTGGAAAAATATAAACAATTCTTATATTTTCTTACAATTTCATAACCTAGAACGATGAGAATAAGTTACAAAATAAACGGATTCTAGAAATTTGAATAAAATTTTCATATTTACATAATGAAAATAATATAATTAGTTAATGAAACATATACAAAATATGTTTAAAAAAAAGTATACTTTAATGGAGCTACAAGTAGATTAGTATGCATACATCTTTTATCCCTCTTTTATTATTTTAATGTTCGGTATTATTATCTATGATTAGATATTTATTCTATCGTATATTTTACCTATATTTTTTAATCATCTTCTCTCTTTTTATTAAAGAGTGGCGACATTGGTATTTTTAAATAATTTTTGTAATTATTGTATTATCCTTCTCTGTAGCTTTGTCTGTTAGGTAAACATAATATATATGTCAAATATATAAATACATTTTCGTAATTCGTGGAGTCTAAATTTACTCTGATAAGCTCATGTTATTTCCTACTGCTGTATTTGCGTAAAATATGAGTATCCACCTTTTCATTACTTCGTAAATTAAAGGTGCGTTCTGTATTCGCTACCTAATTTAATTAATTTGTCCCGTTTTCCAAATTCATTAAAAATTCTGTCCCCCTTTCTGCTCGGCTTAAATTTCGCTGCTTTTCTTCCAGATCTTAATTAACTATTCTAGTTGTTTAGAATTCTGTTTCGTATTCTGCTCGCGTATTAATTTATTATTTTCATCAGAAAACCCTTGCAATAAATTTCCTGTAACATGTTGAAGAATTTACAAATACATCGTTAGGTTTCCAAAGCGTTGTTCTGCATCATTTATCATTGTTGTTTCGAATATTAAATCAGCCTTCTAGATTTAGCATGCTAAAGCGATTTTTCCTCGAAACTTTCAAATACAGTTTAATAAGATACTAGCATTACATGACATCATCTTTTCCTTTGATATTTATACTAAATGTATACATGCAGTAAACTCTTTCAGCTATTAGTAAAATTTACGACTAGCTGTTTACATGCAATTTTCAAAAGTATGTGTAATCGGTTTAACATCTCTTTCAGAATAATAAAGACATAAATAACGATTCCTTGGAAGAATATTAATTTTATATTAAAATCATTTAATATTCAAAAGGAAGAATAAAAAACAAAGAACTCATGTCATCAAAAGAAGTTAATAACAATAACGTATTCTTAACTTAATTTATAAGAAACAGAACAAGAACATTTTATATTTTGTCAGTGCCAAATGTCAATGAAGAAATATCTATCATACATCTATAAGATGTTATATATGCTGCGTATTCGTGCGTTGACTGCTGGCTGACACAGTAAAATGTATTACTACAATAATAAGTACTTACAGTATTAGTACAACTCATTTTAGAGTATTCGATATGTTTTTTATTTTCACTCGTTGAAATGGGGTTAATGATATAATATTAAATTATTATTTACAAAAATTCTCATATATTACAAATTAATTAAGGTATTTCAGAGAAACACTTTAGATCTTCATGAAAACACCACTTCCGATTGCCCGATTAACACCAAAATCTAACCAGACCGAATCTAGGTTGTTACTTTTTAGAATGATATATCCAAAATTTCATTTTTTTTATTCACTAATATTTGAGTACACACGGACAAACAACATCGTAAAAATATTAAAATCGTGTTCTAGGGACTTCAAAACGTGCTTATCAAATGAAAACTACCTATCCGATTTTTAGTATGATTCCAATACCTCTCTTACTGAATAGCGAGAGGTAAAAACCATTCCTAATCATAGACTATACAAATATATATCACTGTACTCCTTAATAATAGCATTGGTATATAAATAACAATTATTTTTTAAAAAAAATAATAGATAATGCCTTAAGATCCTCGAGGAGTTCTTTTACTGTAGATCTAGAATCTAGAACAAGCGCTTACACAACAAGGACATTCCTGAAATTTAAAAATCCATTATATTTATAATAAAATATAATGTATTCTTTTTTTTACTTTATTTCCATAAAATGTATATAATTAGAAATAGGCAGTATAAAATTTTTTCTTCCTTAAGAGTCCCAAAAATCTAACTACATTTTTTGTAGAAAAAAAATGATGTATGTTGTATTTATAAAAAATATATCTATATCTGTCGGATATGCACAGTATCTTCTTTACGATTTAAGTTCTTTGTATTATTTCATTTCATTTGTCCATTAATATTTTGTCATTTTACAATTTCAAGGGTAATTTGTTTGAAAAATACCCCCTTTTAAGTTTTCCACACATGTGCGAGGTCATTTATTACGATACATAAACATGTCACGAAATGAAACGAAATGAGCATTGACAGGGCGAATGTGTCTGTCAACAAACAACATGTGGTGGTGGTGTGTCTGTGTCTGTGTGGGACTACCCCGTAGCTCAACTCTGAGTACCCCTGGAGAGCCAAGTAACATATTGGACGCAGAGGAGTAATCACGAAAAAATATCCGAGAGAAATACTTTTTGTTCCAGTGCATTTTATCAAAAAAGAGTTTCACATTTTTTCTTAAAATAATGCGATACCGTACATCCAAATAAATTTCTTTTTTTTACACATAGTTAATAATTAATATAAGGTTATATACTTTGAATGATCTTTTCGAGTTTTTGACCTCCCGCCTACTTGATAATGTAAGTAGATACAGTAATACCCGCTTAACACTGTTTCGATAATAAGCGGTATTTGTTTTCAAGTCTAATTTTTTAAATTGAAAATTTCTGAAGTTCATTGTTAGAATTAAATTAAAAAATGTAATTGTTTATTTGAAAAACTCGTCAGTAATTATTGCATACGATATAGTATACAATATAAAGTTTTAGATAGAATAGAATAAGATTAAATGTAATAAACCAAATATGACACTTGGCACTTAATTACGATGCGTTTCGATCTTTCGATCACCATCAGGTAATAAGGTAAAATAAGAAAAAATCTTTCTTTCCATGAAAATATCTAATCTATTTCATTTTTTTTTTATCTTCATGAAATGTTTTATGAATAGAAATCGATAAATCCATATTATTAATAAAAGTATTATATTTAAATATGAATTAAAAAAAAACATAAATTTTCTTATTCTCTTTTCTGTTTCACTTATCTCTATTATTTACGTTTAACAATAAAAAAATCATCCTTAAATTCTAATATCGAAGTTATGAAAAATAGGCACGTTTCATGGTCCCTAAAATTTTAACAAACGTGTGGGTTTTATCATGTGTTCAGGATAAACTAAATTTCAATCAAACAAAAAAAAAATATAAAGAATTGAATTTAAACGTTTTGTTATATTCGAAAGAGTTGGTTAAATGTTAGCATTTAGCAACAATGAGGTCCTCCACCTTAATAACAAATTAGGAAATTGATCACTTATAATCAATCGAAACCTTACTTCTGTATGATAGAAACTACTAAAGTTTAAAAAAATTTATTTGTTTTTAAGTTGTTCGAGTTTTTGTACACTTAACATCTACGTCATAATATTACACCTTTCTCTCTCACAAATCTACCCCATTCCAAATTCTTGCTACTTTTAACCCTACTGTCAGTGTCAGATATCATATTTGTCAATTAATCTATAGCCGGAAATTAAACACAAAATATTAAGTATATCTCAGGACTAATCTAAAAAAATAGTAATTAGTAAATAATAGTGAAAAGAAATGTTCACGATGTGGAAATGAAAAGTATGTTAAATTCATAATCATTTATAAATTGTTTTATTAAAATGCTTACTATTTATGCATATTTCCAAGTAAGGAACACAATACTTATTTAAAACTTATCCATATATTTTTGTAACAGTTGGAGTAGAAACATTGATCAACCAGAAACTTTAAACAGTATTTCATGAAAATATCGCAAATTCTTGATTTTACCAATCATTCAGTCTATGTAATTTTGTATTATGATTTTGCAAATGTTGTAAAAGATATAATAAGAAAATATGAAGAGTTTTTTTAGGTTCTATTTGTCTGAAAACTGCGTGAAATGATGATGATTATTACAGTTGCTATTTGAATGTTGTATAAAAGGTATATTAGTATGGAAGAAAGTTTTATTCGATTCAACAGTCATCCCTTGTTTCCAAAGAAAATATGTTTATTTTAGAAAAGCTGCATCTACATTTAATTCCATTTAGATACCCCACCTATTGTAAGTTTAGAGAATAAAACTTTCATATCTCATAAATAAACAACAAGTTGGAGTCGAGCTTTTAGTTGATATTACAACCTCCAGAGCTGGAAAATAATTCCAGCATTCATACTCCCCAAAGCAAATATTTATTCAGTATGTTTATTTCATTTGTGAATATAGGTTAGGGCATAATAGTGCGCTATGTGAAAACACTTCATATGATATGTAAAGCACCTGCAGGTATCATTACGGCTCCCTTGGCTACGCTACAGCGTTTAGACTTTGTATCTTCTCGAGAGAACAGGCTGCTGTGCTGTATCATTTGCTCTAGCTCGCTTCCTGGTATGATTGTTATACAATACATGGATTGTAAGTGGAATAAATGTGTCAAGTGTTTCCTCGAGTAGCTTGTTTAGTTTTATTTTATGTAGAGCATTATTGTTGTGGTGAGAGGAACTGAAAGGTCATATTTTTTGTTTTACGACCACTTGCATTTGTTTACTTCACTTTTATATATAGAAGTATTTGTTCACACAAGGTAATACTACTCTAGAATTTTTACTATCGATTATTATTACTTGAGTACAAAGTACATTTCTTTATAATGTGAATTATTAGTTTATAATGTGTATATAAGAATCTACGGCAAATTGTTTAACGGTACTAACGTTTTAATGACATTTGTATATATATACGAAATTTTTTGTTATATACCTGCAGCATACGTATTTAGATGAATAGGGTCCTGAACCATTTTTTTCTGAAAGAATAGAGTGAAATAAACAAAGTAGTGAAAACGCGATTGAAAATATGTCGTGGTAAGCGAGATATTAATTTTTAAAGAGAAAATTTTGGACTCTGACGTCATCTGTCTTCACCAGTGATGAATAAACTGTTAGTTGTACAGGGTATTTGTTATTGTCATATTCGTGTAGCTAAAATATAATTATATACAAATTTGTACACATAACCTGAAATACGAATGATAAATCTAGATTATTCCTTTTTGTTTAACCCTTGAATATTTAACTCAGAAAAAAAACTCTCTACATCTGCAGTAGTACATAAATAATTACAAAAAATCTTTTAGAAGATTGTTCAGAAATTAAAAAGTCTTAAATAATCCCTCCATCGGTCGCAATGTTTTTCCCTCAGGTAATAATATATATTTTTCTTACTTTATCAATTTAAATAACAAAATAAGCATTACAAACATCGATGTATAATATAAGAGCTAAATTATAAGTAGGATATGAAAACCAGGACACAGTATTGTATAGAGAAGAATCTTCGGCACACAGGGGCAAACGATTACTGCTAGAGGAAATTGTCCAGAAGCAAACAAACTTTTTTGAAAATATGCCAAGTAATTCAATTCAAAATATAGTTAATGTTTAAATGAAATAATAAATGAATTATCTTTTATTTATATTGACTTTAAATGTATACCTATAATTCAATATATACACTATAGCTGGTATTCCGAGCTCCCGACTAAAGTTTGCGACTAAGGGTGTGTAACTAGTCGCCGACTATCTTATTTAGTCGGTTGTCAATTCTTAGCCACGTACTAAGTCCGACTAAGTAGTCATTTCTAATATTTTGTTTGTAACAAATGCGATAAGTTAGGTTAACTGACATTTCAAACAAGAGTACTACCTTGTTTAATTTTCCGACTAAATTTTAGTACATTGCCTAACTTAGTCGGGCTTAATCACTTGCTTAAAATATATTTATTAGTCGTCCGACTATATTTTAGTCGACTTCCCTTAGTCGGACTTAGTCGCGCGGTCCAGATGCATTTCCTTAGTCGCTCGACTAAATATTAGTCGTTTTCTTTTAGTCGGGCTTAGTCGGGAGCTCAGAATACTAGCCTATATTATTATATATTTTGCTATCAATATAACAATAAATAAAATTATAATTTTATAAATCACAATTTTTAAAAGGTAACAAAAATAAATCATTTGAAGTAAAGTTAATTAGCTTTAGCTTGTCAAAGGATATAATCGCTGGATTTTATGAAGACAGAAAAACATTTATGTTATTTACTAATATTAACAGAATAAATAAATATTGAAAAATATGAGAACCTAAAAACATTTAATTAAAACAGTATAAATAAATAATAGTCATAAAAATATAAGACTAACTATTTGTGGAGAGTGGAGGATTATTTTTAATTTTATTTTCAGTAAATATAACAAGAAAGTGAGAATAAAATGAAACTAATTTGAAAGACTTTTCGAAAACTTTACTAGACAATAGTCCTGAAATCCCTGGAATTGGCCTTTTTCGCTCATTTTTATATTTTTAACTATCTGACATATTTCATCAAAACTATAGGTAGATTATACCCGTGAATAATTTTTAAATCGTCATTCTCAATATAATGACAGGACTGGTAAAACTCGTGAGAATCAATGAAACATTTCATTTGTTTAAAGAAACATAAAAAAATAATCATTATATTTCGTTATAAGTCATTAAATTAGTTAATACAACACTGACACAGTCTAACAACAAACCCTACATGTCATCGTTCAATTTCAGATTAATTTCCGAAAATCTAATAAAACAAATACATTTATCAAAATAAATCGTGTGACACTCCCATTGAATAACTGACACTCGCTGAACTAATATTCCAATTTCGCAGAAACTATTGAATTTCCCCTAATTTATTGACCCTCCAATGAGTCATTGGTAAATGTGTTTCCTCACAAATTAAGAACCATCTTCACATTCACACAATGGCACAGTGTGGGGCTTCCCATGCATGTGTATCTGATCAACAGACAGCGCCGATGATTCAGGATCGCGCGTTAGATAACCAGTATTTCCTTTCAATCGCACAGTAAACAAGGAAACTACACTGACGAATGAGATCTAATCGATAGGAGAGAAAGAAAAGAAAAGGAATTTGGAGTTTCCTGTTGAACTTAAAGAGTTAATTCAAATAATCTTCTGTACGGATATTGTACGCCATTCATTTTTAAACAAATTTAATGTTTATTTTTAATCATTTTTCAACATCAATATTCAATTCTCCTTTTCATAAAAACGACACTATTAAAACTTACTACATAAATAATTATTTCCTACTACAGGACATAAAGTACTTACTTTATGTATCCTTTTGAGTTTGTAAACTCACTTTTCACGACCTATTGCTTGCAAAGTTTATCAAGTACTTACTTTTGAAATTAATTTTTATTAATATTTCGATTATAGACAAAATATTGCATACAATTCGTGTGAATAACACAATGTTTTTAGGCGAGTGCTGTTTAATTATAGTTATAGCACGAGATAAAAAAAAAACACTTTATCCACTAGTTGCATAAATAATTATTTTCTACAACTCTACTCCTATTAGCAATAGGTTTTTTTTGCATTTTAAAATGTCATTTCAAATTTTTATTGAAAATTAATTTACGGTAAATAGAATAGTTTTAATGATGTCAAAATATTATAAAATGTTCAATAGATAAATAAAATTTAAAAAGTCCCTGTGACTTATCTCCGGCCAGAGAGGTTTGTCTTACGATTATGTTCACAAAACAACATCACTATTTCTGTTTCACTTATTGTGCTGATAATTATATCTTGAAAATTTATTAATACATTACTCATTTATGTCTGATTTATAAGTGACATAAAACACAGAACATAATTTAGTACAGAAAATATACGATTTAAGTCATAGTAAACTAATGTATTCATTTATAAGAAACACAGAACATAAAGTAATGACCTGTACAGTTTACAAATTAACCAATGTTCATTTTCTTATTTTCTATGGCTGTGTTTTCTATTTTTGTGCATAGTCGAGGAGTTTAGGTATACTTCGTGATAGTACAAATAAATACTACACTAGAGAGATGGGAAACCATGTTTTTGTTTATTGTTTGATGTCGTCTTTGAGAAAGAAAGACTTTCGGAAAGACTCAACTTAAAATTAATCAGTTTAGTAAAAATTAGTCAATTTTAAGAAAGTTGATTATAGTTATTTGTGCCTTATGTTATATTTAAAAAAACCCTCAAACAATAAATTCTATATTTTCTGTGCTAAACCAAACAATACTAAACTATGTTATGTGTTTAACAATAGTAATACCTTCCTTACCTATTACTTGACATATAAATAAATGATTGTAGTATTTGAATAATAAAGTGATATATCTCAATCAGCTTTTCATTCATTTGAGAATCATTATTATATAACTATGTTCCAATATGGATCATAATTGATATTAGCACTATTTTCAAAATGTCAAAATTTGAATTTACACAACAATTTGCAAAATATTAAGACGTATTTATTAATAAAGATTTCAATACAAAATAAACTAAATGTGGCCACCTACAGACTTTCTTCCCAACATTTCGTGTAACCAATTAAGAAATCCGAGTGGGAGTTTCCTCTCATTCCTTAGCCAACTTTTTGCACACACTGCCGTAACAATTTCATTATTATCTTAATAATAATAAGACAATAGAACCGGATACCGAGCACGCTCTAACATGCATGCAAATGCTTGCGACAATAAAAATTATTTATATATGGGTGCAACCAATAGGCCATATATCTGGTGTATTTTTGATTGAGTGTTGATTTACGCCATGACAAGCCATTAAGGTAAATACAGAATAATTAATTGATGTTATACAGTGAAACGCGATATGCAGAAGGTCGACACTACCATTATTTACACAAATAAAGAAATCATTTACACTATCAACACATTAAATAGCAAAAACAAACAATACAAGAATAAAACCGATTAAACAGAGGCAAACCAGAAAGAAAGATAAATATTTACATTCAAAATGTTACTGATATTGAGGCTGATACAGCACAGAGCACTTACAACGAAACTAAAATCAATTACTTCCATGTTTCAACAAAGGCATAGAAGAATGATCATTTTCTTCATCATTAACGGTACAAAATTGCGATGTGAACTTCATTTGGGCACTTATAATTTTACTTGCATTTTTTAGAAATGATTGTCAGCCTAAAGTGAGATAAGAGCGATACCGCTATTCGGAAATTTATAGAGTCCCGAAGACTCTAGAAGGTTCGAGATTAATTCCCCGCGGATATAAAAGTGTATTGCTAAAAAAAATTATACTTAAGATTTTTGTTATTTTTGGTTTAGAATGTTTATTATCTTTATCGTTATTTAATAAACTTGTAATATAAATATTGGTGTTATGTGACTTTTTCCATTTCACCCATATAAATAAACGTTACATTATAGTGCATTCTGAACCACTCGGACACAGCGTTATTTTTATTTAGTTAACAATTTACGACGCTGGGAATTGAACCCAGATCGCACACTCCAATGTCATAACGCATAATGCGTGATTCACAGCTACTCTGTTAGAAAAATGATACAATAACAAATTATTTGAGGATCACTAAATATACTTTCTATCCCCGATACAAAACAAAAATATAATAATATGCCATCATTCCATTGAGCAATCGAGATTTTATCAGTTTACACTAATTTAATTGCATTTAAGTGATACCGGTTGTCTGATTATAATATCTGCGAGAGACCTACAGTTTATAGTGACTTCCGAATCACTAGAACGCACTGATATTCTTATTTAATTAAAGATTAATGAAGCTGGGATTTGAATCCATGATCTCACCCAGAATCTCAAATTCCGCTCAATTCTAGTCAGAGTGCGCTAAACAATATCAAAAATAATAATACAATTATAAATTTTATTCTGACCTTCTTATAAGTTCTTTAAAACTTAGTAATTACACATTTAAATATAATTTGTCTGATCTGCATAAAAATAGGTACATAATTAAATAATTCTAACAAAAAAACCTTCTGTATATACTTGATTTAATGGAAATAAAAGTGAAGAAATATCTGCGAGATAATCTGTCTAACTGTGAACCTGTAGCTTCATCAAGTTTCTTTAAGTAAATTTTTCATAATTTGCCTCAATTCGAAATATTCGCAAAATACTTTAAAATAACAAGAGCATATTGCAACTTCCGTTAAATCGATGTTTCGATGTTTGTCAAAAGTTGATCAACGCGTACTATTCATGTTAGAAGCTTATTTTTAGGTAAATATAAAAACGAATGGTAAAATATTTTTTTTTAAATTTTTATGTATATAGATGATATGTATAAATTTTCTGCTAATAACAATGTCTAATTCAAAATTAAAATAATTTACTGTCTGCAATGTCGTAAAAGAACACAATATATTTATATGTGAAACGATAAAGAATAATCAATTTACTGTTTTTATTTTGTTATTCTTTCAAAGCTAACAAGATAACGAAAGAAAGTAAAACAACGACACGATAGAGTTCAAGTAGATAATTATAATGTGAAATAATACAAGACATTAATCATTTATATTGAAGAAGTTAGTATGAATGAAAGTGAAACAAACTTTCAGTTTCGTGTAACAAGTGTTTGCGCATAACAAGTGACAGATATAAATACCTATGCGTGACTCCATTCATGACAAAACGTCCCCTAACCGGCACCTGTGGTGGCTGGGTCCCCTTCTTCCTGGGGCTGACAGAAACTCCAGTCGCGTTCTGCAGCACCATTTCACCATGGTAACACCACACCACTAGCACCAGCACCTCATCTTTGCGAACTGCACATCCACAACACAGCACTCACACAGCGATTGTTTTCAACTGTCAACAAGTCAAGCACGGCAAAGTGACTCAGCCTCATGCACAAAAATTAATAGCGCGACAAGTGGCAACCGGCTCGGACAGTGTTTAAAAACAGCTAGAGCACTCCAGCGTCCAATGCAATCACGAGATGAAAGAACCGCCACCACTACTTGACAAAGTCCGTGAAGGAGTTGGCGGTTATGCCGGTGCTGCCATCTGTGAGACAAGTGACCAACTACGCGGCAACCGGCAAACA
Source organism: Stenolophus ochropezus (assembly GCA_035578165.1). NCBI lineage: Eukaryota > Metazoa > Arthropoda > Insecta > Coleoptera > Carabidae > Stenolophus > Stenolophus ochropezus. Next base: position 9,750,679 of record JAQOWZ010000004.1, on the reverse strand, counting down.
GAAAATGAAAACGACAGGAAACTAACTTTACTTTCAATCAAAAATCATTAGGTTTACAAACATTTAATTTCAATATTTTTGTAGATATTTTCCTTCACAATATTTTTGTATTAATAAAATAAATAACGTTTAATTTAATCAAATTGTAATCGAGATTGTGAAATTATTTGTTTATTTCTTGTATTTTTACATAAATAGTTGAAATTATTTATAAATTATAAACAATTATTAAAAATACAAGTAAAAATAGAGGCCTAAATCATTGATTGATAAATTTTAGCATACATATTCCATTACTAAATAAAATTACAGAGTTTTAAACTCTTATTTATCCAAGTACGGTCGGTTTCTCTGTGTTGATTCTCACATTATCAATCGTAACCAATACCCATGTAATTCAAATCACCATCGCCAAGGGAAAAAGAGGGATTGATGACATCTTGTTACGTGAAATTGTATGATTTCCGAAGAAAATAAATGTCAAAACTGACAAATATAATAATGGAAAAATATACAAAATGTCTTGTAGATTAAACTAACAACACTACCAACAAACCAAGAAACACAAATTATCGACGTCAAAATCATTTTAATAAATGACAAGAATGACAATTATATTTTTTATAAGTATTTTAAAGTATTCTTTACAGCGATCACTGTATTGTTTCTATTTATACAACAATACAACAAAATATTTGATAAAAAATTCAAGTCCCTAATTATATATCGTTTCTTTATATGGGGAAGAGTAAAAAGTCATAAAACACGAATATTTTTATTAAATTTTACTTCATTTGAGAATACCTGACCACACAGGTCGTGAAGTGTCATGCACGTTACTGTAATTAACTTAATCTCACAATTTTTTTTCTACGTATTTTAGATTAACTTAAATATTCCCAATTCTTTTTGTTACTGCACTTTTGAGACAAAAGGTGCTGTCGAATTTCTGATTTGTCATCAAATAAAATGCAGTATTTACCTACAGCTGAAAAAACGAGCTGTTAATAGTTTTTTTCTACAACTGTCAAAAAATTTTAACATTTTTATTCTAATAACATGCAAAAAGTAGGCAATTTTTCAGTTGTTATGTTACCATGACATCGTGCGCGAAGTACCTTTTTTTTCATGCTGTTGGAAACCGTTTCTTCACGGTGATGGGAAACAGTCTTCACTCAATTTTATATAAATAAATAAAAATATTTTAATTAATGGTGTAAATTAGTAGTAGAAAAAATACTGCTTGTATTTTATGCGCGAAATGTTTTTAATTTTTAATTTACAAAATGTTTTATTATTTTTACTGCAAAAATGAATAAACAGATGTTAGCGTTAAAATATGTGGTTCGATGTTATAATTTAATATTATATGTTTTAATTATTCTGCCATAAATTACATTTACTGATGATCGTAAATACAAAAATTTATAATCTTTTGGTTTAAATTAGTTATTCATATGGTAAATTTGATTATTTAAAAATTAAAAATGAAATAAATAAATGCTTGATTAATACATATCTTGTAGTTTATACATGATAAAAATTAAATCGTAGATATATGTGTATATATTGCGTTCCTAAATCAATAGTAATGGCTGGCTATATATGCTATTCAAAGTAAAATAGTAATATTTAAAGATGATACAAATCTTCATTACAAAAATATGCGATATTTATATTTAAAGTAAAAGAGTAAAATTCACATAGAAAGTAAATTGATTCCTAGAAGGAATTACTGGGTTTTATTCATAAACGATATTATTTTACTATATAGATGTTTCGATTCTACCCGGGATCAACCTCAGTATGTGTAAACAGTTAAATATTTATTTATATTCATAAACCTTAATTGTTATTAACAACCTTTGTCATTAATTGTAATATAAAATATAGTTTTGATCGTTAAAATAAATATTTTGCTGAGAGTCAGCGTACAAGAGAACTTCATGGATAAGTATTCGTCTAATTCCCCATTCAGTCAAGTAATTTAATCTCATAAATTGATTCTGTTAGATATTGGAATAACATAGATACTATATAGGAAGGAAAATGAAAATTAGATTCAAACGTTTATTCAGTTATAAATAAATATACATTTCATACGAGTGGATAAAACGTGAGGTTAACAGTTTATTGAATCATCATCACACAATTCCAACAATTCACGCAAACATTTTCTCTCATATCAGTAAAAACATATTTGCTTTATTTCAAATTGACTCTTCAAATCATGCTGTTTAATTTACGTAAGTTAAGTAGGTACTCAGCGCTGTTAGACAAACACAACCGTTTGTCGTTCAAATTATAAATATAAACTCCATTAAAAGATTACAATTACATCTAGCAAACTTAACAGTACGTTACATCAACTGAAGACTAGGGGCTAATAGCAAGATACAAACTTAAAACATAACCTAACAAAACCATAACTTATCAAAAGAATGCAGGTTATCACTTAGTAAATTCTGTGTATATTGATTGATATCACATCTCAACTTATTGTTTCGTATAACAAGAGGTATCAACAACAAATGACAATGGAAGTACAGTACACGAAGTAGAAAATGAGTAACCAGGATGAGAATGAATCTAGAACACCAACACCTAACCTAGAGGGGGTACGGGGACTTTGGAAAAAGTGTTCAGTGGTGCAGACGGATGCTGCTTCTTTATTTTTTAATTTATCAAACTTTCATACCTTTTAACTTAATTTGACTGCGATAATAAAAATTAAATGTTACGAAGTATACTCCATTTTGAATCAGTTCTATTGTTTTATGGCACATTTATTGGCAACATTGTTTTCAGTTCTCAACATGGAGATACAAAAGGAGACCAAACATTCGCTTTTGTTATTTGAATTTGCCGCTTTATCTCCCTACTCCAATAAAATATCTCTGTATATTTTTATAGATCTCCATTAGTTTTACTTGCATTTGTATAGCAGATTGTTAACCTACAGTCTCCACAAAGGTCTTATATTAAAATTATCAAAACTTTTTATAGGGAATGTTATGTATATTTAATTCAAATTTTTAATATTAACTACATTATCTTCACTGTGGTATTTTCGAGAATTCCCTGAACGAGACTCGAATTTGCCATTTTAACTTTTACAAGTAACTTTTGTTTCATGTTCTTTTTATTATAAATTATTGTTCAATAAGATATTATGCTTGATTATTAATATATCTACTTTTGTAAATTTATGTACGTCATATACTTCGCAACATAACCCTATTTAAAATATAACATAACCTCAACCCCAAAGCTAACCTATGGTAACATAACCTCTAAAGGGCACCACTGAACGCTTTCTTGCTTATTCTCGTATCGTTCTAACCCTAGTATTGCGTGAACGGACGCAACAAGTAAAGTAAATGATATCTGTACTCATTATTATCATTGTTGACTACAGTGAGCTCAGAACTGCGTCTAACAGCCCTGCTGCATGAGCAGGTTGGCTAGTTTGAACACTCGCCACCAAGCTGTGAGCGGTGGCGTCGGTCGCACTTCCGATTCCACCCGGATGTTGCTGTCGCTTGACGACTCACTCTTTCCGTTTTCTTTTGGCTGGTTAGCGGCTTTAATTGCGGGGGAGGTCATTGTTGTGCTAAAAGCCAAGATTTTTCTTTAATTACATTTGTAAAAACGAAAATAATATCAAAGATGGGAAGTACAATAATGCAAATATATTTCCGGAGAGTTTCAAACGAATATTTTTTCGAATAAAGAAAAAGGGTCACAAAATTTAAGTAAAAAGCTTACGGACCATATTTATTAAAGCTTTTTCGTGTGACCTTTTTAAACAAAATAATACATTTGTAAATAGTCAAATAAATTTGTACATAATATGTCAAGTATTTAACTTATAATTTCTTTTTATAATTATTTGTACTATTGTACTCATATGAATTATTTATCAACATTGTATATTTACAAAAAATATATTTTTGTAAACATATATTGTTATCCTATTTTCAAAATAAAAACAGTGAGACATTTATTTATAATTACTACTTTAGTAACTTTTAAAATATTTGCTATAATCAGTTATTTTTTATTTCATAAATTTAGAACAAAAACATCTAAAATTGTAACAAGGAAATAATAAATGAACTATTTTCAGCCAATACATTCTCTGTCAATTAATGTCCAAAACCTTTTCTGTCATATAAATCAAGACTGTCACAAGAATTGCTATTTTATGTAATTACTTTTGACCTATGATTCCCATATTTTCTCTTTTTGTGACAGATAATAATCAGTCACTATATTTGAAGGTGAAATCCTACGCAATTTTTTCCACAATGAAAATAAAAATTATGTCACTGTATAAAAAACTTTGCTTTGAACTTTTTTTGGTTATGCCTAACCATAAATTATTGGTCTACATTTTAAAAATAAACTCTGTTGAAAAATTTAACTCATTTGTTTCAAGCTTGAATAAGAATGTTAAATATGAGATAATAATCACTAATATTAGCATAAACGAAATAATTTCGCGGAAGTCTTTTCGCAAAAGTTTGCAAAAAAAATTGGAATAACGCCAAATTGTTTAACCTCATTCAAAACTTTAATGTTTTCTTTAGAAACGCAAATATAAATAACAATAAGTACCGACGCATGTTTGAAATAATATGCTAGTTTTAATATTTACAACTTAATTTTTCAAGTCTGTATTTAAAATTATGCAAAATATTACTTAAAAGCAATAAAAACAAAATATATATTAGTAAGTTTATATGTTAAACTAAATTTATATATTTTAAGAAACTGTCATTCAAATTAAATGGTATATTGAATTGTTTTTTAATCTCAATTTAAATGTTTGTTTGTTAAATTGTTATTATCAAACATAATGATTTTTGCTTTATCTAAGAGTTAATACTTTTTATATTTTACTACTAGTTCAACAAATACAATTTTATGAATTAAATTGTGTTAATGTTTAAATAAATATTTTAAACTAAAAACTTTTAAATTTTTTTGTGTTCTAAATACATATTCATTGTTGCACGTGTGACATTATACATTCATATCCTTATTAAAATTTTAGGTTAACACCTTTTATATACATTTTTATAACAGCCTTGTGTTTAATAGCAGGAAGAAAACATTTTAGACAATTTACAGAACAGTGAATTTTATAGTCCTTGATATCTTATGTTTATTTTTATTATCATTACATCACTAAATTTTATTATTGAATCCGTTTCACTAAAGAGAACAATAAGTTTTGTTATAAAATTTACATAAAGTTCTGCAATATCATGACTCACAAATATTTAATCGACCCACATCCAAATCCACGGAGAATTTAAATTAAAATGCATCTTATCGTAATATAAACCACATGCTAAGTGTAGTAAATCAAATAAAAATTTAGATACCATAGACCTTGGATGTTGTACACAAAACATCATTAAGTTTACAGGCACGTGTAGATAAAATAATTTTATGTACACAAAATATCAATGCAGTCAGCTGTTTTTAGATTTTATGTAATATTTATCAAATATAATATAGGTCAACACCTGTATTAAATATTAAATAAAATAGTTTTAAAAACTAGCCAAGGTCCCTTAACAGATATGACCTTCGGAAAGCTTGAACTAAAATAGGTCAATAGGTTTCAAATAAGACGCTAGAGACAAGAAGTATTGCGACAAAAATTAGGACAAGTTTACCTTCAAACGACGAGATTACTATGAAGTAATATGTGTTTATATAACGAGATTAAATCATGCTTTTACTACTTTATAATGCCAATGAAAGTGAAAACAGAAAACAAACTTTCTGAATTGAAATTATAAATGAATGAAACAGTTTACGTTGAAAATATTAACTGATAGATTTTTACAATAAAATCAATAAATAATAATGTGAATAGGATAACAATATTTTAGGAAAAATATGCTTGAACTTACGTGTTTCAGGCAGTGCGTTCCCTCTCAAACTCAGCTTAACTGGTGTAAGCAACAAGCTGCACTCTGCAACAATCACGTCTGAATCCTTACTAGTCGATTGTAAAAATGAGTACTGTTCAACTGGCCTAGAGAGCCACAATCTAACACAAGCGGTTGCTCGTCAACGCTTGAGTAGTATCTGCAGAAACACTGCATCCGCTACTGCGACAAGTGTACCTTACTATCGGATACGGTTTGACCTAAATACAGTACTCTCACTAATGCTTTTCATTTCGCTGTACTGCAGTGATATATAAAGCCCATATTCGCTTGCGATTGTCAAGTAATCGATATAGAAGCAGTAGTCAGCTGACGGTATACGGGATATGAGTTTCTAACGCTAAGGACACATAAGGGTTGCTTTCCTAAAGCGGGATACCAAAACAAACCGTATGTCAAGGCGCATGCGCGGAAGAGCCTGAATCTTACATAAGCGCCACTACGCACGGAACTTGTAGGTGTAAGCAAATAAATTGCTTGTATTACGATTTTAACAGTACATCTCTGTTGAAACGTTTAATTTTGTATATTGACGGAGTTATTGCATGACTAGACTTCTGGCGCGCACTCACTTTCATTTATCTCAATTGGAAATTACTCAAATTTAATACCTCAAAAGACCGCATTAGTATAATCACGATAATTGTAGTAATCAACTTAAAACAAACAGCGTTGTTTTTCACAGAAACCTTATTTCACAAAACATTCCATTTTATTAGCAATAACTAATGTAACAATATTTAAAAGGTGTAAAATACCAAATAAATATTTTAATTGTTTTTCCATAAAACAAACAATGTAAATTAATGTAAAATACAATAATAAAATATTTATATTAATCATGTAAACGTGACTGGAATTTAATCGGCTGATGACACAGGTAATGTGTTAACAATAAAATATAATGTATTTTGGAAAATGTATTATTTAAAGATTTTTCCTCAAATATTGTTTTGAAAATTTGCTATATGCGGTAACATTAGAGAAAGATTTCCTAAAGTCGCTGATAATTTACTTAATTTATTTTTCGGTGAAAACCAAAAAAATGTTACAAATCTGCAAGGAACATCTTTCAGTTTTTCAAAATTTTATTTTTAATGTTTTTAGGTAACCATTAAAAAAAAGTGAATCGGGTCAAAACTTTATTTCGATCCAACAGAAAATATACTGTAATAATTTATTTACTAATAAATAAATATCAGCACCAAATTATTTTAAAACTTAATTTGCACTGACGTGAATATCAAATTATTTATAACTTATGCATTTGTATTTCCACAACAATAAATAAAATTTGTTTACGATTCTGCTTCAAATCTTTATGTCTTTGTATATGAGACATCTTTGCGCTTCAGATTTATTTTTTAATTATTTTTGAAATTCCAAAACTGGTCTGTCTAAGGATCCGCCACTATTGAAAATCCGCTACGCTGATTTCAAATTTTCAAACATTATGTATTATTTCTTTTCTCCTTTCATCCATAAGATGTGCTTTCAAATTTGCACCTCAAAAAAGTATGTTTTTTCAGTATATTCGAGAAATGGGTAGAGGTAGAGGAACATTCTCAACGACTTTACCGTTTTATTATGCTGAAAAAGTTACATTACGAAATGTTCTCTCAATAATACGTTCTTTCAAAACATTTATGTGGAAAATATGAAAATGTGAAATCAACAGATTGATGTTTACTCTAGAAAATTAAAAATTTTGGTAGGAAAATTATTATTTATTATTTGTCATATAATCTTATTCCAAAGAGGAGAATATTTCTTTGTGTAACTTTTCCCTTTTGAGATTATAACTCTACCCATTTTTGGGCATACAGCCAAAAACACTCATTTTTAAGGTGTAATTTTAAGGGAAATTGAAAGAACTCAAACCAAATATCTTAATAATTTGAAATCAACGCTTTGAGACTATCAATATACATATATTCTTTTCAAAAACCAATATTTTTTCCCTGAAAGTTTATATTTTTGGAATATTTCAGGTGTGGAAACACAATTTTATGTTTAAAACTTAAACATTTAATTTAAAAGCAGAGAAATATTTATTATAGATATGAATTAGGAATACCTAGATTACAAAATATAACTCAATAGTTTGTTATTAGTTTGTTGGAAATTTTATAGATAAAAATATATTATAGTTTTATAACTAAATGAACAAATAACATTATAAGTTGATATTTTCGTTTCAAAAAATATTTCATGATGTGAACAAAACAAGTTTGTTTAACCCAATTTTATAAGTGGCTATTGTTTTAAATCAATGATATGTAATAAGAAATTATTTAAATTGCTATAATCATCATAATCTCCATTGAACTTATTAGCATAAAGAGAAGCGTTTACCATAAATATGAAAAATCTGAAAATCTCTCTGGTGTTCCTGGAGACATTAGCCCGTAAAGTGCATCATTGCGGAAGTAATCACCATAATCAATACTTCGTGAAATTTTCATAATGAAATGTCACGTCTGGTGCTTCACCTGACATATAAAATCACCTATGTCTATGTGTCATTTAGAAAAGTAGGACAAAGTGAAGCTGAGCTTCCTACCTTGGACTTTTGCCGTCGTTTTCTGGGGTTCCAGGAGTCGACGAACGGGACTCGTCCAAGCTCCTTCAAAGGAAACACAATAAATTAGCAAGGACACACAATTTAAATTAAGTATATGTAAATTTCAATGTTTATTATTTATGTTTCTAAAACTCAGTTGTACAAACAAGGTTTAAATTTTAATTTATACTTTAACAGCCAGATTCAGAACATGTACTTAGCTCTGAAATCGGTTTAAATGTGTTACATACTAGCTAAAGTCGACATATTTAAACCGATTTAAAGAGCTAATCCTGTTTTGGGAATAAATACTATTTTTTAAAAAAAAAGTTTATGCAAACGGAAGAAATAAATACTATACAAATTAATAAACAAAAGGAAATAAAATCTTTGGCTACAAATTAATTTTGAAAAATAAAATTATGGTACATAAACAATAAATTTAAAAAAAATTCAAATGCTTTTCCGTTCTTCTATTTACGAATAAACATATTTATTTTCATAAAACTACATTTAATATTTGAATTTATACAAATTATATTTTTAAACCAATATTTAATTTTTATATTTTAATGAAAATTAATTTGTGTTCAGTTTCCTATTAAAAAAATAATTAACAATTTATAAAACAATAAGAAAATATTAACATATTTACTAATTTAATTTACAATTTAACACAGTTAAGTTACATAATAAATAATATCGCTGAATATTTATTACAAATTTGTATTTTAAGTTTCAAAAATATCAGTAATAAATAATCGTAAATTTATTTATGAACTGATAAAATATAATTAAAATTAAGTAGTTAATGTTTAACACAGTACACACATGTATGTACATTAAATGAATTATCATGAAAAACATTTATTAAAAAAAGCAATCATATATTATCGCAATTTCGTGATTGTTTCGAAAAAGTAATTTATATTTTATCCTGGAGATTAAAATAATAGCAAAATATGAAAATTTTTATATATGAGCAAAATTTTGGGAAGGCCGTTTGAAATTGAAACATATTTGTGGTATTATTAATAATATAAAATTTGATGTAAAAAACACTTCCTCTTGTGTTTAGGTAATTAATTTAATGTTCCGTATAAATTTCGTTTATCTTATAAACACACACTCGCAGACCACATCGTAAAAAATAAAAATAAAATCAGATTATAGGGGCTTAAATAACGAAATTATTTTTTAAAAACAGACTGGAGTCGAAACTGTTTTTAAATAAAAATTTAACATATCATTTTATTTTAATTCATGACATTTCCATGTTAATTTGAGTTTAAATTTATTTACAAACAACATGAATAGCACACTTTTATAAATTTCATCTCCTAAAGAAGTTCTATATGTGGATTCGAAACTGTCGAGGTTGAAAGAATAAAGTTGGTTGAATTCCAGAAACTATTGCCTTTTTAATTTCACGAAATAAATATTAGCATTCAATTTTTTAAATTATGCTTCAAATATGTTTTTTAGATATATGTTTTTATTTATTTCAAGAAAAAGATATTTACCTTTTTAGATTTTATATTCGATGTAGATACGATTTTTAAATTAAGAAATATGTATGAATTAAAAAAACATTTACCAAGATTTTTTGGTGAAGACATTATCCAAGGAATTTCTGTCATAATTAAACTTATTCGGAGATGTAGTTGGACTGGGAGTTCCACTACTACTCGATCTCAACGAATGTCCACTTAAAGCCTTCTGCAACCTCAACCTTAAACACGGTTTAGGTTTCACGACGGGTTTATCAATCTCATCTGGACTGCCCGGTTCCATTTTCGTTACACTTCCGAAAACAAAATACACGAAACTGAACACAAAACGCAGTTAATAACTCATTTTCACACACTTAAATGTTATCATTAGGTGTAGTGACAAAGTTAGAAATAATAAACAGAACGCTGATACCGGCACAAACACGCACACCGACTCTGCTAAACTCAAGGAAATACGCGTAAAAGTAGAATAAAAATCGCACAATTAAGTGCTTTACGGATGTGGATACCATATACTTTGATACTCCAATTCCTGATGTGTTTAGCCACTTCCGCTGGAAATATGGCTCTAACATTGCGCGATAAAGTCAATTTAATTTTTTTGCATTTGTTCGTGGTTTTTAATCAACGAAATGGAATAGTCTACTAATATTATCAGCATAACGTATTCTTTTCCTAATCTCAACTTTTACGATCAATTTATTGTTTCTTTTAGGGGGGAATAATAAAGATTTTATTTCACAATAGAATAAAAACAATTATTAATTTTTAAAATTGTTTTGAAGGCTACATGTTTTTCAAATAAACATTTGTTTTTAAATAACGTTCTCATAAAGAAGAAAGAGTCACATTTAATTTGTTTCAGTAAAAACATTGTACAAGACATGATGTCATTTGTCAACATAATTTTCAAACAGATATATACAGATCCACATATATATGAGCCCACTATAGATGTTAACTTAACAATAAATATTAAATTTACAATAATACATTTATTTTTAGATAATCAATTTATTTAGTTTTTTATTTAATTTTTAAAAACACTTATCCTATAAATTTTGTTATAGAATTCACCATTTATGCAGAAATCGACAATTATTGTCAATTATTTTAATATGTGATTTCCTAAGAAAGACTGACATTTATTAGAAATACTTATAACATAACTATTGAATATAGTATTTAATGTCTGTCTGTGAAATGTGTAGCTTATATTTTTCAAAAATGTTCCTAATTAATTTCACTGCAAACAAAATTTCAAAAAACTTTCTTCAAGTAACTTTTGTTGTAAAACTTACCATTTACTCATTACTGAAAAGCATTTTCAATTATTATTTGATTCTCAATAGAATCTGACATCTGTTAAAAATAATCAGAACTATAAAAGTAGTATTAAATGTCGATCTGTAAAATGTGTAGTTTTTAAGATATAGCATTTGAAAATTTCAGAAAATGACAAAATTTAGCTAAAAGTTACAAACTAATCTTCTCTAAAATTTTTTTCTAAGAAACATTTTCTTAATAAATTTTATTATAGAAAATGCGATGTCAGCAGAAATTGTCAAAAACCATCAATTGAATGGAATTTATTAATTAACTCATATCTTGAAAACAAAAACCCGTAACAATTTTTTTTCCATATAACCCCCCCCCCCCTCAAAATTTCAATTTTAACAAATTTTATTTTATAACTTTACTTCCAAAAATGTCAAAAACCATCAGTTGAATGGAATTTATTAATTAACTCATATCTCGAAAACAAAAACCCGTAACAATTTTTTTTTCATATAAACCCCCCCCCCTCAAAATTTCAATTTTAACAACTTTTATTTTATAACTTTACTTCCAAAAATGAGTTCCGGAAGCAAGATATAAAAAGTGACCCAACACAGAACTGTGGGGAAAAAATGCAAAGCTCCGATGTTTTTTTTTCAAAGGCAGTAATTTAAAATAAATTTTTGCACTATATCAACGTTGCTAAAATTATTAATTAATTGTTTATCATGTATTTAAAAATACGTATACGTATATTTTGATATTTAAAAATAGTTGTTACCCTCCTGCTGCGACTTTTTTATAACTCTCGTCTCACAGAATTACATTCCATTTTGCTTTGAATAAGTAAAAATAATAAGCAAGAAATAATAAAGAATTAATCAATACACAAAGATTTTACGCATAATTTCTAGTTTCCTCTCTTTCTGAACAATTGTGCATCAGCCTTATGTTGCCAACTCAGTTGGCAACGTAATAGACATGCGCGACATACCAGGCTATTATTATATTGAAAAATGTCGGATGTTGTGAACGGTTGATGAAACAATCGTGTTGCTGACAAATTTCCAGACTCTTACCTTTTGTTATCATGTTTAAGGTACAATGTTCTAATTTAAATAAACATTTAAGTAATAAATAAATGTTACAGAAATAAATGCACAATGGCTACAGCAGAAATGACATTATGGACAAATGAAAGGATACTTCATCTTATACGATTATATGAAAAAGAAGAATGTTTATGGAATAACAATCATGAAGACCACAAATGTAGAAATACACTTCATAATTCATGGAACACTATCTCTCTTGCTTTACAAACACATCCTTCTGAAATAAGAAGGAAAACAAAGAATTTAGTAAGTCAGTTTAATAGAGAATACAGAAATCTTCAAACAGTAAACAAAAATAGAGCAATTGAGAGAGTATCAAGATGGTTTGCGTATGACCATTTACGGTTTCTTTTAAAAGGAAGGAAACCTGAACAAACCGAAGTAAGGTATAAAATACTGAACAAAGCCCTTTATACATTTTTTTATTCTTTAGGAAAATTCTGACATGGATGTATCATTCAACGATTATGAAAACGACAGCCATGAAGATTTAGGAACTCCTAATTTTGAATTAATTAATGTAAAAAGTGAATTAAATGAAGAAGTTCAAGAAGAAACTGACGGAAAAGAAAAGGAATCTTCAAATGAACATATCACTTCTACGTCATATCCACCCCATCAAAACACTAGATTTAATTTTCGGCATCCAAGAATAACAAAAATAATCAGAAGACGAAATTTTGAAGACAAACGTAGAGAAGAATTAATAAGAGACATGTCCAGGGAGAAAAATAGAGATGAATGTGATATATTTGGGGAATTGGTAACTTGCAAATTAAGAAGTTTAAATGTTTTTGCAAGAAATAAAGTAGAAAATTTAATATCAAATCTTTTATGGGAAGCTACCTTAGGAAAGTTTGATCAAAGGGAAAGTTCTTCCTCTCGTACCTTTGTCTCTAATTCTGTAATAGAACTTCAATAAAAATGCATTCAAAAAATTAAATGTTGTTACAAATTCATTCTTATTTCTTTACTAATTTTACATCTTATTAAAATACAATTCAAATTGTTGAGAGATAAGCAATTAAGTCGGCTCTTTCTTCCGCTTTCTTAATACCAGCGAAAACCATCTTTGTTCCGGGCATATATTTCTTTGGATTTTCCAAATATTCGAAAAGGGCATCTTTAGACCAGCTAACACCTAAAAATGATAAATTTAATATAGCGCATATTTTTATGAAATAAAATTTGGTTCCAAATTCGAAATTCTTATTCAGTTTTAAAATTAAATAGATTTAATTTTGGTATTTTTTTTCTAAATTTAAATATAAATAGATACGTTATTTTATCGATATCTATTCAACATATTAAAAGTTCAAAGTATTTTCTTATCCGGTTCAATTTAAGATTTAAAAAAATATTTCCAGTTCAGCTCCCGTTTATGTTTTGGTTCGTTTTGTTGTAGTTATTACAGTCATAATATATTTACCTGCATTCTTGTTTGCATCAGAATAAGCAAATCCTGATGAACTTCCAGATCTTCGTCCAACTATTCCTGCTAAATTGGGACCAACCTTATTTTTACCACCTTTTTCGGTAGTGTGACATTGGGCGCATTTTTGCATAAATACTTTTTTACCCTTCGCAGAATCACCTGATGGGACACCCATAATTTAAATCTCTATTGCTGCAATATTTAACAATTCAATTTTGACAAACTTTGAACAAATGAAATATGACAAGGGTATCAAGGATTACTTATTTTATAACAATGTATTGAAATGTGTTTATAAATTAAATATAAACAAATGTAATGATCAATTTTCTATATTTTACTAATTAAAAGCAAATCTACATACCTAATACTTATATACATGATTGCCAATTTCTACTCAGTTTACGTAAAAAATATCTCTTTTCCCATAGTTAAAGTGGAATAATATTATTAGAAAATAAGTTGCGTTGTGCCATATTAACTTTTTCGATGTAATCAATTCGTTTTATCCTTTCTAATTATTTTACTTGACTCACGTGCAAACAGACAAAACTGACTTATTTCTATATTAAACCACCTTAACAGTTATATTTGTACATTTCTATAAATCAAGGCATGAAACCGATTAAAAAAGCCAGAATAATGAATAGTAGCCTTTTTTCCATATTTACTATTCTGTTTATTTATTTTGTTGTATTTTTTTAGCTTTTATTTTTTTTTTTAACAAAAACTGTTATTATTTCATTGTTTCTAATACTGAAGGTTGATCATTTTTTTTTCGGTTTCATGCCTTGCTATTAAAGTATTACTATATTTGCAATAACTAGCTCTCCTGACAATTTATTCTGATCTATTAAAATATATCTTAGAAACAAAACAATGCTAAAATCTACATATAATATTCTTAGTAAACTTGCAAACTACATAACTATCACAGTAGGACACAAAGTGAAAAATGTCGATTGTAAAATATCATTGTTGTAATCAGCTAGACCAAGAAACCTACCAGTTGTAGCTAATCTAATGAAGGCTTGAGAATCATGCAAGTATACTACACACTAACACAGCCAATGTTCTACATTGTATAAATTCCCAAAGTTTCTGGAACAATCCAAAAACATTATCTAATCTCATGAAAAAATATTCGCTTCGAGATATGTTTAACTATCTGCTACTTCTGCAGGTACAACTATTCGAAATAGTGGCGCTGAGCGAAGGACGATTTCAGCTGCGTCCTGTCGACCTAAGTCATGCAGATTTGTTATCAATGCTCCTACAACACCAATAATTATTCACTAGAAATGATGATGAGATGATGACAAACAACTCTAAAACTTGATTTGGTTTTACCTATGGTGCAGTCTGCTAAAGTGAGAATGCGCATTGTATGGCTCGAATGCGCAGAATCCAAAGCCGCAATTCTTTCCTGACCTAAACCTAATCGCAAACCTAAAAGACACCAATCACAACCTCTAGGTTCCGGAGGATCCAACAAACCACACAATCGCAACTTTACTGGAGCTGATAATTGGGAAATGTTTAAAGAACAGCCCCATTGAATGTAATTCAACAATTCCTCACAATCTAAAAATAAATCACTAAAATATATACTTTTATTTAAAAAAATATATATAATGTACCAAATAATAACAACTGAAGAACAGTTTCTTGTTTGCCGGTATCTGGATTATTAAGTGTAACATCTAAAGTAGATTCAGCATCTAATAATGCTTCAGATATTACATTTGGAGGGTAACAATACGGTTCAATTACATGAATTCGTAACTGTTGAGGACTTAAAACATACCGCTCAACTAATAAACCAGGACAAACTAACATAATTGCCTGAAAAGAATATATTTACATAAACAAAAATTTGTTATGTAGAACAGTACCTGGTCAATTATATCTAAAATGCTATTAAAAAAATAAAAACATGACTGAGCTGAATCTCTTGGGCCCCGAACTTTAACTTCAATTGCTTGCTTCCCATTTTCATTTGTGTTTAAAGTAATCAGACTTTCTAATGCACCAGCGCACAATTTCGAACCGTGATACCATTGATATAAATCCGTATCACTATCATTACTTAAATATTGAGATGTAGCTCGACGTAATTCAATCTATAAAATGTTTACATTAATAATAGATTATTTTTCGTTACATTTTTATTACTTGTATATGAGGAAAAATAGAAGTGAACATGTAACAAGTTCCTACTGGCATATACAATCTTATACCGCCGTAGCAGGCACCGGTCATTCTATAAATCGGATGTCCTGAGTCCCACAATCCTAGCAAAGTTTCAGTCCGATTGTAGCACGGAAATTCATACTCCACATCTCCTTCTACGTCACACTGTATGCAGAGATGTAAAGCTTCTAGAAGTTGTAGAAGTTCTAGAGAATCACAGCAATTGTAGATCGCTTGGAAATCGTCAGGACTATACACACCCGCTACCCGGGTGTGAGAGATAAAGTGGGAGGATAATAACTCCCCTAACAATTCAAAGCACAGCCAATTCACTGATATAACAACTACATCACATACACAAAAAACCTGCAATCAAGTATTATAATATATTAAAGATTTAAATTGTCATCTGAGCAAGAAACCGAAAAAATAGCTGTTAACCGGTTATTAAAACGGTTGAAAACAACTGGTTTGTAATAAAAAATATTATTTTGGATTCAATAAAGAAACATATTTATTACAAAGAATAAAATTTCTGGAGTTCAGCCAGTTTATTTTTGAAAACTACGTCTCTTATCGGTTTCGACCCATCTGTTTTAGTTAACTGTTGATCATGTGCGGAAACAAAACGTAAATAATTTTTTCAAATAAATTATTATTAACCGTTTTTGTAATTGACCGATTATAGTATTTTAGAAAACTTACATAAATATTTTTTTATTTATTTTGTTGCACGACTAAATTCATGTGACGTTTTCTGTAATAAAAAAATTGTTTTCTATTTTCAATGTACACGATTTTAGTTAAACTGATTTATTCTCCCTGAGGAAGACCCAAGAGAGTTCGAAACCGGTAGGAGATGTAGTTTTCCAAAATAATCTGACTGACCTTCAGAAATTGTATTCTCTATTGTCCATCCACCAGTCAAGAAGTTTCCACCATGTATTTTTTTACTTTAAATTTCGATTAACCGGTCTTTCTAACCGGTTTCTTGCCCGATTGTAACATACTTCTCCAAAATTATGTAAATGCTGTAATAAATCCCTGATATGTTCATCAGAAGCAAGTAAGTTTACTTGTGACCTGAGCAATTCTGAAAACTCTTCTCTCGACAGCACCGGAAAAAACTCCCTCTCTTTTCGCAAAGAAGATAACCATCCTAATGATGCTTCTAGTAAGCCTGTTCCCATTCCAACACTATGCTATAATTATAAACAAACATAGTTAATTATTGGATAAGCAACGATAAATAATAAGCACGACTAAACATTATTTCTAAAAACACAAAGCACAATTGACAGTGAAGTCACGAAAGACAGATCTAATAAGTGGCGTGAACTATTTAAACTGGCACATTTACGTTCCTGACCTGAAACGAAGAATCCAGAATAAGATTGTAATACGTGCCACTTTTACAACGCAAAGAATGTACTAACTTTCTGTCCTGGAATCGATTATTCACAAAACATTTACATAAGAGTTTTCAATGGTCTTTTAAAATGAAGAATGTGAATACTTACGTGCATGTACTCTTGTTTAATTGTTGAAAGCATTGCCTTTAATTGTTTAAATGGGTAGGCTGCAGGGACGTTGCAGTCTAGTACTAATACTGACGGACACAAATTCGGTACATGAGGTATTAGCTTGTAAACTGATTCTAGTATTTTTTGAGCATCGGGACACACCCATTCTCCTTGTGCGTTTTTCACTGCCCTAGTTGTATCTACGTGCGTTGCAATAAGTAATATTTTGCCGTAATCACCTGCAAAATCAAAATGACATGTTTATTGCCGACCGTCTGTCTGGATATAAGTGGACACTGAAGTGGAAGTTCGACATAATCCGACAGAATATAAGTGGACAGTGTTTAATGTTATTATTTAATATTTACAACAAAAGTAAATATTTAATAAAAATGAATATCATTTTTTAATTTCATTTTAATTTGGCACAGTAGCAGGAATAATGAAAACTTACCTGGAGCAAGGTCGGCAATTTGCCGTGCTAGTAAAAAATTGATCCAAAAACACACTTGTTGCAATTGAATAGCAAAAGAGTCTTCCAAACTAAATAATATACAAGTGAGACAATAAGAATTTGGATATAAAAAATGGTGGTATATTGTAAAGTAGGTTTCCTGGCCCGAAAATTCCCAGACTGTTACATCTCCAACATTAGAAATGTCCATCTAAAATTTAAATAACTAATTTATGAAATTATATTTAGCGGAAACATACTTGTTGAACTTGTATTCCCTTTGTAGATTGATAATTCGCCGTTGGTTCAAAAGTTAAAGAGTTCTGCCTGGATGTTACATCCATTTCTATTTGAGTATTAATTGGTGAAGAAGGACGAGCTACAAATACTTCATTTTAACAAGTAAATTAAATTAATATTATATTCATACATTTGTTGCTTTGAAGGGAACTAGATCTTCTAAATAAACTACTGAACAATCCAGCTCCTAAAGATTTGACTAACGCGCTTTTTCCAACTCCGCAATGGCCTAACAATCTTAAAGTTAATCTAGAAATTGGTTTCGTTGTTGGAATAAGTTGTCGTGCGAATATATCTCGTTGTCCGGTTGCTCTTAGTCGATCTAACAGTTCAGCTATGTCGTTATGTCCGTATTTTAGCGCCGTTATGTCTGCTCGAATGTTATCAGAGTTCCGAATGTCTATGTTGCAGCCTGCTGCGCATAGACATCTGCAAGATTTCATAAATTATTTTATCAAAAAATACTCATTTCTAACAATATTATTCTTAATTTATTTGAGTAACTTTAATATTTAGATTTTGTTTTGTTTTTCTAATCAAAAAACGGGTTCAAAAGTACATCAAATTAAAAAAATTTAAATGTTTTTCAACATTTGATTTAATTATTTTTATTTCTTAGGTACCTTACGACGTGAGTGTGGCCATTCCTAGCAGCTAAATGCAAAGGATACAATCCTCTTGTATTAGCTACTTCAATACTACATCCAAGAGCGCAAAGTACTTGAACTACGTCAAGTAACCCAAGGCTACACGCAATGTGAATCGGACAATCTTGACGCTAAAATAAAAAATACATTATGTAAAGTTATTGATCCACTGAATTATTTTTACTCCTTACAGAATCTCTCAGCTCGAAATCTGCTCCAGCTTGTAGCAACATAATCGCAATTGTAGAATTTCGTTTTCGCAAGGATATGTGAAGTGCAGGGTCCGGACCAGCATCAATATCACAATCATTTTCGAGTATTGTACTGGAATATATACTCATTTTACAATACAGTACAAATTTTTCAGTTAAATATTTTATAACTTTTATATCAATTTGATTTTTAATAAAAACTATAATATTGTAAATAAATGCTAGAGAAGTAAAAAAATATATTAAATATTATTACAGATCGTACGAAAGGCATTGTATTTATTGGAGTAATCAAAGTAATTTTGACATTTCGAGACTTTAGCGAAGATCTGTTCATCTGAATGTATGTGTACATGTGTAGAGCAAATCCGGGTAAACGGGTTTTAATGTAATTTTATACTTTAAGTTACCAATATAAATGGCACGAATTAACGTCTAGTAAAAATTGGAGGCTTATGCATTACCTCAATGAAAATTTTCCTTGGGGAAATGTCCCCAAGAAGACATTTTCCTTAAATTAGTTTTTTAGATTCCCTTCAAAAAAATTTTGCCCCCCAAAGAAATTTTCAAAAGTCGGCGCCCGTGATTGTAATCATACCCATTTTGATATTTCGCGATTTTAACAGATGTCTGCCCGTCTAATTGTTGACATGTGTAGACTAAATTCAACTGAGCGTATTTTAATAAAACTTTATAATTAGTGATATCAATGAGAAGAGTTAATCAACTTTTGGTAAAAATCGGTCAACTAAAATTGAAAGATTATTCATGACATTTTTTTACTTCGTAAGTGAAAATTTCGAAAAATATATTTACAAGAGAAAAGTAAAAAATTCCAATTATTAATAAAACAATATTCATTTGTTAATAATAGTAACATAAAAGTACTTGTTATATTAAATAAAATCCAAATGGCATTTAGCGGAAAATAAATGAAGTGTTAATTGGAAGAAATAAACAAATATACTGGCACATAAATATATGAGAGAAGCACAAGTAAAGTTTGAAAATGTGAAGTATGAAACATATATATTAAGAGAAAAAAAAATATTGTAAAGGTTTTTTATTAGTTTCTTACCGTACTTCTTCGATTGAACCCTTCCTGCAGGCAATCTGTAGATTTGTACTTTCTAACTTATCACTTGAACTAGGACTATATGATGCACTGCGACTAACAGGAGTGCTCATAATTAATTACACAAATGAAGACTGTAAAATGATATAGGGTTCGTAATTGACTTTGTTTCAATTTAATAGAACGTTTATAGTAGGAATATCAAAAATAGAAGGGAATATAAAAGATAGGTTACTTGTAAGTTGTGGGTAGACTTCTGCATCTACTAATCAATAAAGCAGGAATACCAGTCCGCTGTTTACAGGAAATTTCTCGCTTGTAGGACAGAATTATTTATTTATAAATTGCTTTTTGTCAATCAATTGTAATTAATACCTTGAACTAATTTTTACCCCACTTTTTTACCCTCTTTAGCTCTTTGTAATAACGGTAAAATAATTTAATTCTAAATATACTTTGTATCACAAATACTTAACAGCACACATATTAAATTACATACAACAGAATTAATTTTATATTTTTATTAAAATGTCATATAGTAAATAATAGTGAAAAAATATCACATCTACAAAATTAAGATCTCTTTTACAATACATTAATCAAATATTTATAACATTTATATAAGATTCATTAAATATTAATTATTGGTTGTCAATATCATAAATTACTTTTTTTTATTATTGATTATAATTTAAGATTGTTTTCACTGGTATACGTTTACATACATACATACAAAAATTTCATTTCAATATCTGTTGCTATTATTATAAATGCCATGGACGAATATATAAGAACAATATGGAGTTAATTTAAATACAATACTGACGAACTAAGATTCGTAGTAGACCTCTTAATTCCGTAGATAAATGAGGCCATAATTCGGCTTCTACTTCTGGTAATGTTGCAGTATCTTGGGATTGGCAAGCCATTACCAAAGATTGTAATAGGAGAAAGATATGTTCCGACATTCCTCGAACTAAAACAGATTCAAAATCATTCATATTATCATATTTGGTTTTAATGGTACTATATCGACACAGTATCCTTAAAAATGAAGACTAAATGTAATATTAAGCCGTGAAACTATTCTTAAACAATATTTATTTTAATATCTCATAAGCTGTTTGGATCGCATATGAATTATAAGAATAAAATAACAAATTTATGAATATGATACAGTAGCATAATAAAGCACAACTAGAATTACAGATTTGACAGGAGTCGATGTAAGATATTTAAACATCTCCACCTTGGCTTAAATTTACTACTTGGCATACACTGACAAGTCAAAACATTTAACATTAATCTCCATTTTAGAATAGTCAGTCAGTTTATTTAAAAAATTTTATCAACCTCGACTGGTTTCGGACTAATTAGTCCTTATCTTTTAACTTTGTGCTACACCAATGGGGCCGAAACCGGCTGAGATTGAATGAAATTTGTATATAAACTACCTGCATCTCAGAACTTTATTTTATTTTCCTACAGGATTCTTCAGTTCAAAAGCTTCTATCACTCATGTAAAACTATATATTCATAACAGATTTATCAAAAAGTACATTTGAGTTTTTACAAATATTCCAAAATAGAGTTTTACATTTAATTACAGGCAAAGTCATATACACACGAATTACGGTACTACCCGAAGACACAAAAATACCATACATTACAGATTATAAAAACAATAGCTAACAAATTTTATACCAAGCAGAGCTGAAATACCGACAGCAATATAATAAAAAATATTGCAAAAATTCGTTAAGATTTTACGGTATTTCAAATAAAACAAAAATTTCCTTGTCAATTTTTAAACATTTTTGAACAACCATACGATTCAGATTAGGAGTAACATAGTTTCATTATTTTTCTATTTATTATTATTAAATTTTTAATGTTTAATACAAGTTTTTAATATACAAAATTATAAATTAAAAATAAATGAATGTTGTCTATTATAAAATTAATTTTTAAAGTATTACAATAAATTTACTTACAAGTAAAATAGTTAAATATAGGAACTTGTAATTTATAAATTTCTGCATACTATGTAATTTATCAAAATTTTGAATAAAAATTTTAAAAAACATCATTCACAAGAACTTATTTTTATTTCACTTACCCCTGGTGGATGGATCGGTAGAATTACCCCACATATACTTTTCCAGTAATCTCGCTAAAGGCATTGCTAATCTCTGAGCTGTTGGACGTAATATTAATAATAAAAATATTCTACTGTATTCGCATTGAAGTAGCAGATCTGTACGAATTCCAGTGTTTGGAATTCCTTCTAATATAATAGCCATCTCAGTAAATACAACTAATGCGGAAGTATAATCTCCAGATTCAATAAACGTGGAAGCAAGTAAACGTAAACAATTTAGTTTAGTATCTAGGCAGTTACTAGATTGGGCAGTGGCAAGTCGTAAATACTGTTCAACGTTTTCGTTACGACCGAATTTAACTCTTAAAATATTTGCAATTTCGAGATTAATTCCACTGGCTAAAGGACTGTTTTCAGGGCAGCGACTTCCAGCGTAGCTGTAACAATTTAGGGCTGCTTGTAAATGTTCGTTTGCTGGACTTGGACAGCCTATAGATTTATCTCTTAGCTCTCCCTTTACAAAAGATCTGGCAGCCCTCAACAAACAATTTACTTCACTTGGAGCATTTCCTAAAGATCCTTCACATCTTGCTGCTGCTATCCAACATAAACCAGCATATGTAGGTAATTCAGTAATCTCACATTGCATACCAAGAGAAGAAAACGAATCACATGCTTCTGTTACATTAGGTTTTCTCAAAAATCGCCTAAAAAATGATAAATTAGGATAAATTTGAGATGTTTTCATTAATCTTACTTTTTAAGTTTATGTGAGATATTGCGAAACTGTTCTAAAAACTCACTGTTAGCACATTCTACACTCATTTTAATAACTTATTGTCGTAATTTTAACACTTTATACTAAATATTTTCAGATTTGGTAAAATTTTGACATTTGTCAATTCTGACATTTCTAAGTGTGCGTTCCACTAAATTACTTAAGAAATTAATAGTTATAAAATTTTATAAGATATTTTCGCTAAATTTGATAATATATTAAGGTAAAGTGTGTATATACGTATGTAGTGCTATTGCAGATATAATATGATTTTTATTAATTTTTGATAATGCATAACTGCCATAAACTACATAACCTAAAATTTTCCTTTGCAGAATTGCTAGTGAAAATTGGAAACCAAGGGGGACAATGCAGCATCCAAGATTTATTGCAAGAACAATATTTGTTCGAAACAACGATGTTGAAGCTGCTTGCAGAATTATGAATAGAATTTTAGGCAAAGAGGGTATTTTTGATCAATACAGAAGAACACGATATTACGAAAAACCATATCAAGTAATCAAATTCTATCACATTTATTCTTTAAACGTGATTTGATTATTACATTTTTATTACAGACACGTCGGAGGGTAAATTTCGAAAGATGTAAAGCTATTTATAACGAAGATATGGATAGAAAAATTCAATTTATATTACGAAAAAATAGAACCGATCCATTTCCGGGTTGTTTATAAAATAATACAATAATAAAATGTACTTTATTGTAATTATGTCTTTAGTTGAATGTTTTGCACTTTCTTGGTTTTTCGTTAAACAATAAAAAATGTTAATTACAAAAATTGTATAATCTTAACCTTACTTTTCCAACAAAAAATCTTTAGTAGACTTTCGTCCAAAAGAACATATTCAGTTTAAATTATTATAAAAAACATGTACAACGATAACTAAATTTTTAATTAATGTTTGAAAAAATTGGATGTAAATGAAAATATAACTTTATAAAATTTATTTTTATTAATATTAAAATTTTAGTTACCTAAATGACTATAATAAAAATAAAAGTTTTTAAATTGTAATTTTTAATAGTAAAAATATTAAAACAGTATTAAAAATTTATTGCGACTACCATACTCGAAAAATTCCAAGATGGATCCGTGGACTAACAACAATCCATTGCCAAGTGACAGTTGTGAATTTCAAGGAGATTCATTTGAAGATAACTTTAAACCGACTGTGAGTGAAACTTTACCCGACTCAAAACAATATTTGGAAACATTAGGTTAGTAAACAAATTAATTATCATCAACAAATAATTAGATGCCATTTTCTTTGTTATGGAATATCATGTATCATCGTGTTTTAGAAAACAAACTACATAAATTGAAAAACGACCCAGATGTATTGCGACAACTAGCCGAGAAACGTGAAGCCTGCATGCAGTCATTACTTCGCGGAGAATCAGATTATAATCAAGACTCGGAAGGCTTGGATTGTCCAGTAAATTCGTCGGCAATCTTACGAGCTGTTGCGCCTGAACGACAAGCTCTTACCACCGGGGAAGTCGTAGAGTTAGTAAAGTACGATCTTCTAGAAGAAGATAGAGACCACTCCGATTCAGCTAGTCGATAATTCTGGTGGGTAAAATGGTATATCCTGTTGATTTCACAAAACGTATTTACTGCCTTATCACGGGGGCTTCTCGTGGTATAGGTAGACAAATATCTGTTGAGCTAGCTCGTAGATCAACTAAGCTTACTTTAGTATTACTAGCTCGATCAGAAACAGGATTGTGTGAAACTAAAGCTTCGGTCCATGAAGCCAATAAAGATGTTCAGGTTGTTATACAAAGCGTAGATTTATATAAAGCTACTAAAGAGGTATTTGAAAAAATATTGCAAGATACCTACAACAAAGCCGATTTTGATACTGCTATTATTTTTCATAATGCAGGGCAAATTGGCACTATCCAAAAAGCTACTGAATTGTCTGATGTAGCGGAATGGAGAACTTATTATGATTTGAATGTTATTTCTGTCACGGCATTAAATTCTATTTTCCTAAAAACTGTGCAAAATCAAGCAAAACAAATTTTTGTTATTAATATTACTTCTTTGCTCGGTCGCAAAGCTTTTAAATATTTCTCGATGTACGGCTCTGCAAAAGCAGCACGTGATCTTTACTTTAAAATTTTTGCAGAAGAAGAACCAAATGTGGTTGTTTTGAATTATTCCCCTGGAATGGTTCAAACTTCGATGGCAAGTGAATTGATCACTAATATAAAAACGTTTGAAGACAGTGAAATTGCTGCTTCCATAAGAGATAATCCTACTATTTTATCTCCAGAGCAAACTATCAATAAAATGTTTTCACTTTTGGAAAAAGCTGATTTTGCTTCTGGAGATATTATTGACTATTATGATTAATTTTAAAATGAATTCCATTTATACAATTGTCTTTCCATTTTTTATATATTATACAGGGTTTTTTGTTGGATATGGTATATATTTTATATTTTTAAAGTAACATTTTTGTAATTTTATTGAATTAAAAATCGTTGTTGTATAAGAAAATATGAATAAACTATGCACAAATATAATATTGTTTTATTTATTAAAATATTTTCTCATTCCAGGGAGCATGTTCCAAGACGGATTGATATTTTTAATGAATTTAGCCTGGGAATCACGATTACGCCTTCCTTTATTATTAACGTGCGCTTTTATGGCGTTAAATGTTCGCATGCAATTGGAAATTAATATTTACACACAAAATAATGGAAGAAATAGACTAATAGAAGTAATTCAGGAAGCGGTAGAAACCGCAGATACTGATAGCGACGTATCAGATTCAGATTCTTGGCAAACGACGGACGAGTGGGAAGCTCAATCTCACACAAGTGAAGACCTAGAAGTTGGCGTTTAATTTATTTTATATTGCATTGTTTTAATATTTACTATGTAAAATAAATATATTTATAATTAAAGGAGTATAAAACAGCTCAAATCTCAATTTTTATTACAATAAAAATGAATAACTATTGATCAACAATGAAATTACAATAACTATATTAATAAAACAATATATTGAGTATATCTGCGTTCAGTTATACTTGAATTTAAAGAAAATTATTATCCAATAATTTAGCAACCATTTCAGTCTATGGACAGATCTTGGCAGTGAGTGCTGGTTGTAAAAGGTCAGTATATGACCATTGCTATCTGTCGCATAGAATTCATGCTAAAATGGTGTTTGCGGCCTTCTTGGTCGCAATTTTAAATTCATCATTTTGCAGTGAATATCTCTTAATAATCTAAAAAGCAAGATATCATTAAACTATGAAGAATATTAAAGAATGGACCATAGACAGATAATAAAATTTTACATCCTTCAATTAAAATACAAAGGTTATCTGGAGAATTCAATTCAATTATCATTTTTTCTTCAAACTCCTATATACATGCCTATTAAATTGAGCTCATTTGCCACTCGTTGGTTTAAATTAACTCAATTCTACTAGCTTTTTAAAAGTTCAACAAATTCTAGACAATCTTTGCATTATAATAAAGATGTAAAATGAACGTACCTGCCATGGCCAAATAGAAAAATAATAAAAATAAAAATCCAGTACCTGACAACATTTATAAGTAATGATAGATGTTAGGAACCTTACTTATTAGTAGGATCCAAATTGATTTGAACAGGGCTCGTGTGAGGTCGTGTGGGTATTGCCTGCTGAATTGACTCGTCGGACGTCGCTGATGATTCCTCTTCGAGAGATATCTCTCGATTTATCTCTCTCAACAATGGCGGCTAAAAATTTAAAGTCATTAATATGTGGTCGAATTAAATAACTAGATACCAATGATGTACAATGATACCAATTATCTAATTTTTTACAAACTACATACAAATTTATAAGCTGTACAGTTTCTAATATTTATAAATATAATTTACTAAACAAATTTTAATTTCTTTTTTAACTATACTATAATTTTATAATAAAATAGTTAGTTTTTTCTACATAAAAAGCGGGATTATTTTTAAGTTTTAAATGTTGGTTTTTAATGGCCAATTATTTGTACTATAACTAATCTAAACTATAAATAACTAACACGTTAATAAGTCACACATTATACAAACATTCCATCTTACGATATACAAGTTCAAGTTTGTTACACACGATAAACTAAGTATCTAATTCTAAACTGCTTCTTGTATTTCTATATCGCTGATGAGGTTATTGAAGCATTATAAATTAGCGACGCTAAAATGGTTATCTCTAAAAATATCGTAACCCTAACACGACCTGACTTACTGCGGCAACGAAAGTACATACTCTGCAGTGCGGACAGTACGAAATGTTTCGCCTTTCACACAAAATATCGTCAATTTTCGCAATTAGAAACATTCAAATTAAAATTTAAACATCCCATTTAACAGCTCAAGTTAAAAAAATTTGAACAATATTAAAACAAATATTAAAAATTGAATATAAGAAATAATGCATTTAATCAGTTTAAATTAAAAAATAGAAACTCTGATTAATATTAAATGAGAATGAATATGAGAAAAATATTTGCAACTTACTTTTATTGTAGGAGACGATGGTACAGCTAAATGTATTTTACTCTCACATAACCTTTGTAATAACCTAATACCTGAAATATAAATGATTAATTTCACAAATACAATTTCTGTAAATACTTATTCGTACCAGATGCTCTGTCAGTTTCATATCGGAATTCCCAAGCATCAAATAACCTATTATAATATCTTTTCTCCATATATTGTAAATACACATGAGAATGTTGCGTTGGAAATATTCTTTCAAAACATCCAATTACAGACAATTCGTCTTCAGCTTGACATAAATGTCTGACGTCGTCTCCAGTCAAATCGTTTAGAATATCGTCTATGTACTACAATAAAATTTGTTATTTTTGTTCAACGAAAATAGTAAATGATACGATTTCGTTCAAAACATTAAATAAAAAATTGAGAAAAAGTAATTTACTGTGTACCCCTATTTATTAAATGTCCCATAATTTATCTATATTTGCTTCTCTGTCGTGTCTTTGGGTGGCTACAGTAGCGTACAGAAGTATGAAATGAGTAAATGTGTCTTCCATGGCAAATTATATGCCTAATAAAAAAATAAACTTACATCATCCCTATTTTGGAATTCACAGAAGTGTATATGTTTCAACCGTTCCTTATTAGTAAGATGCGTAGTATAAAGATTCTTATTGTAACATGGAGGGGCATGAGGTAACTTGGAAACTCTCATTGGAAGATGAAATTGAGCTAAATTTAATAAACTTTGGACTAGTGGCCCTTTTACATGTAAATCTAAGGGTGATGCAGAATGTAAAGAAGGAGAAATATTGACCTGAAAAATAAACCATGTAAAAAATATTTTGTCACAGTATGTATAGTGCTGGCAACTAGAGAAGAGCTACCGAAAACATGTACCGTTTGTAACTATTAAGTCTATCGCACACTGTTTGGCACCAACAAATCGGCAGAAATAAGTTTTCGTAGTTTCTTATGGAGGTGCGCACACTTTTTTTATAAAGTACAAATATAATGCAGTTAACCAAATAATTTTATTGCTTTGTTTATGAAAATCGCATAACTGGCTAATTGTATTAATGAACAAATTAAATTCAGACGGTAATTATTGTTAGTCATGCCAAAGGCGTATGTGTATTATACAAGATGTTGAACCATGAAGGGCAGACTATTAGATGCGATGCTAGAGAAATTATTGTACATGTAATTGGGGCAACTGAAAAAGCAAAATGTAACAGATTAAAGTTTCCTCTAATAACGATATTTTTCAGTATTTTGTATGCACCGCCTGTTTGATAACGTATTCGATAACTTCTTCTCTGCCGCACAGCTCAACTTTAGTTTCCAGCCCTATAAAATGACTTACTTCTAACAACCAGGGTTTCAGTCTTTCATCTAACAAAACATCAACTCCGAATAATTCATAGCAATTATATCGCGAGTTGATGTTGGCTTTATATAGTTGACTTATACTAGATTCACCGGAAATCATAGTTTTGATCACAAGTTGCTGGAGATTGCGCCATATGATTTTCGTATTCACTCCATCTTTTTCTAAATACTCCCATAACTTAGACAGGGTCCATTTATGTCCCTTACATGCATTAGCATCCTCATTCGCAGTATAATGGCTAGACAATTTATTTATACTATAGTTCGTCAGATGCATATATCTATCACTGAGACTATTGAGATCATCACTATATTTAGCTATAAAAAAAAACATTTGTAATAAAATATTTATGTTACTGTTCTGAAAATTGACTCACTTGACGCAAATCGTGCAAGACCATCTGGATATAAATAAATACGTAATGGATTAAAACTGGTTACTAATACATATAAACGTAAATCGAATTTGCTGCCGTTGATTAAATATGGATTAGAAATGTATTGTTGAACTACTAAGGCTTTCTTCTTCGGTAAATGTGACCAGCGATGAATTACTCTAATTCCAGTGCCCCGAGCCGATGCAGGCTAAATTATTATATTTGATAAGTTTTATTTAGTTTCAATTATTTCTATGTTTGAAAAGGTAAAATTGAAACGCCCAAAAAAAAATTAATAATGACTTAGGCATTTTGATCGCACAGTAAAAAAAAAAACGATTAAAAAAATTATATTCAGAATAAAAAATTCAACACAAACCATAGCAAAGTGTATTTTTTTTTTGTTCCAGTAGGAAGAGGAGAGGGCACGAGCGCTTTACTGACGATTTGCTTTGTTTGGTCCCAACCAGAGGGCCCAAGCCGTTTCACTGGTTGTTGTCGAATAAAGAGCGGGAATTTTAAGTAGACGTCAGGTAGTATCTGCCATTTTGCTTTATTATACTGCTTCGTAATGTAAATTTTTGTTGTGTGTTGTTATTGCATTTGTTTTTGTTATTTTTTATTGTTGCTTTTATTGTTTGTACTACATAAATGTAATTTGTTAATTAATTGGAAGTAGTCAAAATCCAAATATTACAATGTACATCATATTTGCCGTACTCGGCATTTTAAATTAAAAACAATAAAAATAACAAAATACAATATAACAAACAAAATAACAAAAACTGAAATAACAATTAACACATAGGAAAATTTAGACTATGAAGCAGCGCAGTAATGTAAAATGGCAGAAACTTCGTGATGTCTATTTAGAATTTCCGCTCTCTTCTCGACCTAGATTAGTATGAAAATGGCTTGGCCCTCCGGTTGGGACCAAACAAAGCAAAAGATCCTTATAAGCCATATAGGACAGGAGGGCGCTGCTGTCGTTTGGGCCCAAGCACCTCAGTGGCCATAGTTCAGAAAAGAGTGGGAACTTTAAATAGACGTCATAGACAGGGATAGCGACAAATTCAATAAGGAAAAATATGTATTGGCAAATAGTATGATCTTTTAAAATAGTTTTATAATAGAAAACTAATATGTATCTATAAAACGCGTTCTCTTTTTTACTGCTATTCCTCTCCATGATGTTTACTACGAGGAGTGTGAAGCTGGTGTGAATTCGTGCTTGGGCCCAAGCGATTGCAGCGCACTCGTTGCCTGGTAGAGAGTGCATTCTGTAGATAGTATATTAGTTTTTATGATATAACTATTTTAAAATAACTTGCTATTGCCAATACATCTTTTCCCTTATAATATTTATCGCTATCCCTGTTCATAAGGTCTATTTAAAGTTACCGTTCTTTTCTGGACTACGGCCACTAAGGTGATTGGGCCAAAGCAACAGCAGCGCTCTCGCATCCTATACTTATTAACTAAGTAATATGTGTATGGAAAGAGCAAAGTAGATGCGCGGAAGGTATAGCGTTAAATTTAAGGAACAAAAATGCATCAGCAATAACATTGTGATTAAAAATCACGCTATTCATGCATGAGTTAAACATGACATAGTACATTTTTTTACTATGAAAAGATTTTTTTTTACTATGCAAATAATCTTTTTCTACTGGGAATGTAATATTTGTCCTGAAGATACTTTGGACATTCTTATTTTATAGGACACGTCAGAAGCACTGGCGTATCATATTAAATATTTTTTTTGAAATATTTTGTTTTTTTTGCTACTTATTACAATCTTAACCTATTTACTTACAGGTTTGATGATCCATTTATCTTGCCCTGTTTTTTCCCAAGATTGTCGCAATGCTTTTAAATCTTGAGGCAGAACAAAAGTACGAGGTATGAACCCGAATCTTAAAACGAAATTGATAAAAAAAAATATAAATAGAAAAATATCAATATTTACTCTTTTTGTCCATATTTAAACATAAGTCTTTGTAAATTTTTCCAAAGTCGATCTTTTCGACCAATTTGGAATGTACCTGGGAAATGATTTAACTTCTGAGTATCTTTTAATTGCTGAAAACAAACGGATTTAATATGCTTTCCCCACGTGCCTAGCCAGTCGTTGGATTCTAAAATATTATAGTTCTATTAATAAATATTCATTTGAATATTCTAAATCTACGGTAAGCATGCACACCTCTAGAGTACTCACTTCGAACCAGTCTAAAACCAGTGTTAGTAAGGGTCTTACGGACAACAACTGGAGTAATTGTACTAAGTCTCCACTTTAGGAAACGAGATAAATCGGGTGGAAGACTATTATTGACTTCACCGTCGTGTGTTGAGAATCTTATGTATGGTGGTATGTGTGGAAACAAACTTAAACGAATAGGCCATGTTTGGTGATCACCAATATGCGTAACTGCAATTATAAAAAATACATTCTTTCATTACAGATGTAAGAAAAGTAAAAGGCGTTATAACAGTAGATATTTTTTTAAAAAAACATTTTTTGAGATATCAAAACAGTTTTTTATTCTAGTAACTTTACTTGATAGCCAATGTTTGCACAAAATCCATGTTTCGATACACCATAGCAAATTCAGTAATTATAAAATTAATACTTTCCAATGTCAGAAACAGACGGCATTGAAAAGGTACAACACGTAACTAAATTTTAAAATGGAAACTCTTCCGAAATTCTAATAAACTCTAGAAATATCTTTATGACTAACGTAACAAGACATTGT
Organism: Stenolophus ochropezus; assembly: GCA_035578165.1. NCBI lineage: Eukaryota > Metazoa > Arthropoda > Insecta > Coleoptera > Carabidae > Stenolophus > Stenolophus ochropezus. The sequence goes on along the minus strand of JAQOWZ010000004.1, from coordinate 9,718,461 downwards.
ACTAGCTGCCAAGAATGCTTTTTATTTGAAATATTAAACAAAACTGATTACCTGGTGGGGTGTACTTGTTGACTGGAGTGCTGCCATTAATTTTGTCGCCGGGAAAGACGCCACACATTTCGCTGTTCTCACATTTCTCTTCATCTTCGCTTTCACTGCATTCACTATCTGAACCTGAATCGGATGATACGCTATGAGCTATTTTATTCCTAACTTTTCTCAACTTGATGGCACTTATTTTGTGTCGGCTTTTAATTGAAGCGAGTTTAACAGCACTTCTTGATTTTACTAATTCTTTTTTATTCTCTAAGGGAGATATCTCTCTAGCTTTTTTTGAATTTATAGTTTCTGTTTGTTCATTTGGAATTTCTGAATTAGCTGAATCATTTCTTTCACGATTTTTTCTCTTTGATTCAGTTGGAGTTTTTGCGGGATTTTTTACTGGTTCAGAAATAATATGTACAGGAAAATTATACTGAGAGTACACTTTTTCTTTCATCTCAGTAGTGTGGTTTAATTTTTTAGTTTCGGTCAAGTCTATTTCATTATTAACTGAATTATTTCTTTCGCGAATTTTTCTCTTTGATTCAATTGGTTTTTTCTCGGAATTATCTAATGCTTCAGAAATCATTTGAGCAGGAAAATCAGGAAAATTGTACTGAGCATATTTATCTTTCTCAGTGATGGGCTTTGTTTTTTTATTATCGCCTGAGTCTTTTGTAGTACGAGTTGTTCTGATAGGTGATTTAGGTGTAGGTAAATGCCGCCTGGGGCAGCACATGTTAGGGGGTTGGGCCCCATCTTTACAAACATGTTCCGGAACAGGACTTGGCTTTGGAGAAGACGCTTTTGACGAAGGTTTTATACTATCAGAATGTGGTTGTCCTTTATTTTGTTCACTAGGTTTCTCAGTCAATTTTTTTATCCCGTTTGATTTAAGGTTTTTCGGCATTGTCCATTGGCAGCGCGCATTATTTTGTAAATGTGTATAATTGTCTAATTTTTGGCGGGGAGTAGAACTAGAAACATCGTTACTCTTTACTAATTCCGCGTTTTTTTTAAGAGTAGGGTTTTTACTAGTACAGGTTTTAATAAGATTCATATCGGTGTAAAACGGCTCTACGAAATCCGTTATTCTTGTATGTATGATTGTATCATCGACACTGGAAGGCACATGTGTTTGGCAGTTAATATAAGAAGTTGGAAGTTCAAATATATTCGCTCGTATTTTACTGCTATCTATTTTATCCCGCACTTCTAAATAATCTAAATTAGGAGTATCATTTTTAATATTTGGCGATTGACTCCTTTTATCACGACCACGTTTACGACAATGAGTATCTACACATTCGCTTTTTGTTCGTCTACGAGTTGAATCTAAATCACAGACAGGACACCAACTTGCATAAGCAAATCTACAAAACTGTAAAGAATTGTTAAAAATTCACTTTTGTAGTTAATATATAAAAATGCAAACATACCTTTTCTGAAGGTTGACAAGTTTTAAAAGAATTTTTAAGGTCACAATTAACAAAAGCCATATCTTTCCGAGGTTCACAAAACTCCTGTTTAGGCATTTTATCGAGCTGAAAGAAAAGGTACAAATACGTTATGTTAATTGATTTGTAATAAAATATTGAAATACAAATAAAATCTATTTTATTATTCTAGTAAAAATCATTTTGATGTTTCATCAATACAACATAACCTAAGAGCCATAGGCACGTGGAAATATACAAATTTCTTTATTTTACAAGGAATTTACGTATTACTTTTATACTTACTATGAATAAATACGTTGATGATATCTATTTACACAGCATTTTTATGAAGTTACTGCTACTTAAAAATTGTTAAAATATTTGATACCTACATACTCGCCACGAACAGTCTGCTTTATAACTTAGATGAATAAAATGGTTGATCTTTTATCACATTTTTCATCTCACAAGAAGATTTCTTTTTCACAGATGCCGAAATATCCCTATTTCAATAAAAGACACACTTTTAAAATGTTTTGTTCACATTTGCAGATGAATGTTGACGTATGAGGGTGATAAGTTCGACAAAGAAAATGGATGAATTCCCGCCAATTACTAGAAAATGGCTTATTTAGAATGATATTTTATATTTACCTTTGAATTTACACAGATAATATAGTAAACAAATGAATTAAGTATAACTTAATGTATTTATTTTTGTAATTATTTTAAAATGAATAAATATTGTCAATAAAAATGTCTAACTGACATATAAAACCGGAAATAAGTGTGCATACTTGTTCAAACAACTGAATAAAAATTGCAAAATTGTAGATACTGAATAAAATATAAATAAATAACAAATAGCCACGAAAAAAATATTAAATAGGCTGATTCTATTATAATGGAGAAAAATTACATAAGCTGATAACTTCCAGGGATATAACACTGTTCAAAATCATAGCTTTAAAAAAACAGGTGTTCTTGCCAATGTTGTCATTTATTCGTTTTGAACAATTATAACTTTATTTTATTAGCTGTTATTAATTTAAATATTTCATATACAGGCTGGTGACTCAAACACCTGAACATAGGAATTTAACTTTAAATTTAATTTCCTACTTCCCTAATTATTGTAGGTAAAATGCATCAAATAACCGTGGTAGAGCATAAAATTTTTATTTGTGAATATATAAACAAAAGTAATTTTACGTGCCCTGTAAGCTCAGGAATTAGATAAGAAAATGACGAAAATCATCCCAAAAATAGTAGCCATGGAATTGAAACAAAAATGAACAAATGTTTAACGGTTTTTCTATTTAAGTTAGCTGCGTTGTTTATTTTTATTTTTAATTTAAATTACTGTTGAAGTGAACAATATTATAGAAATTAATTTTAAATTTAAAAAATAAAAACAAAACAAAATTGCTATATTTTTTAGCGTAACTAACGCAGCTTACTTGACAAATAAACCGTTAAACATTTGTTCATTTTTGTCTCAATCTCATCGCTATTGCTATTTTTGGGTTGATTTACGTAAATTTCATTAAATTAATTTTGCTTATTGATTCAGATGCATTACTTCATATTCTACTACAGTTATTTCAAGCTTTTTTACTTAAAATAATTAAAGAAGCAGGAAATTATATTATTTTATATGTTAAATCCGTACGTTCGGGTGTTCGAGTCACCACCCTGTATATTTAGAGTCAGCCTATATTACTGCAAACTGATTAAACTTATAAAATTATTTCCCATTATATTTTCAAATTCTAGCGAGATTACTGTTAGAACTATAATATTTAATATTCAACACAAAATAGAAAATATTTATAAAATTTACTTATAACAATCAAAAATTTATATATCACTTTAGAGCATTGTTATAACTTGCCAATAATTCATAATATATTCAAAAATCTTGAGAAATTATTCGATTTGTTAACAAAGTTAAAATTGTTATGCACACTGCAAAACAGATTATAGAAAATATTATGGCACAATACGCGCAATGCCCTTTATGTGTTGTCGTAGATCTAGCTTTGTAAATTAAATTTCTATTGTATTACATATGAAAATAATAAAGTTTATCCTGCACTTTGTTGCTGTTGTTGTTCTAAACGAAGTCTTAACGTAGTTCTTTCTTCCCGCACATCTGCTAATTCCTGACTTAATTCTTGGCATAATCTTAGCAGTACAGTATTTTGTTCTTTAAGCTTTCTGAAAAGCTCCCACTTAGCTGCTTCTTCCGATGGAATTGGGCTTTCCTTATTTCGTGTTACTGGTTTCCGGTAAACTTCAAAAGCTCCATGTTTCCTTGGGGCGTTATCCGTTGTATCTGAACTAGTCTCTTGTGTAAATTGTGCGAACAATTTTTTTCTGTCAGCTTCATAAGCGTCGCCTGGGAAAATTCCTTCACTAACGTTTTCGTACTTTTCTACAGACTCTAGTACTTGTTGGAATTGATCGAAGTTAGCAAACGCACCTTCTCCTTCTGCAAGAGATATAACATCGCCTTCAGAGCGCTGATTGACAAGTTTTTTACTGGGGGATGAGATGTTCGGGCTTATTCTAGGCGGGACGGTGGGTGGTGCTCCAAGTAATCCGCCTTTGCCAAGACGGTTTAAATCTAAAGATGAACTTCTACCATGAGATCTAAATGGTCTTGGAGGTGGAGGCGGTGGCGGCTCTTTCTTCGGAGCTGGTAAACTCACAGGACCTCCTTCTTCACCAATTGAAGACGTTTGAGGAGGCGGAGGAATTGCTCCTCTGCCATGTATTCCGATTTTTTTCGGTTGCGGTCTTTGGATTGGTTTTATATCATTCTGATTAACTGTTAATGTATTTTCTAAAGCTTTCTTTGGACTGCTAATATCATCTTGATTGAGAGAGTTTGGTTCTTCTGACTGGGTGACTCCGGCAATATCAGGAGTAAGTCTTAAAGGTACAGGATGTAATATTTTGGGGTCTTTCTCCACAGCAGCTTTCTGAAAATCGAAGTTAACAGGTTTTGGTCCAGGAGAAGATATACTGGATGTTGGACTATCCACAAACTTAGTCCACTCTTTTGCAGTGTCTTTAGACTGCGGAGGAGATGACTCTGCAGGAGGTGAAACAGATTTGGTGGTTTCTTCTCTGGGCGGTGGATTAATGGGAACTAATTGCGGAGGAAGGACATTTGGCAAAGATATGTGATTACGCCTTAGCACAACTAAATGCATGGCAGTATAAAATTCAGATAAACTAAGTGCTCCATCTTTCGTTACATCCGACAACTGCCAAATCTTTCTCAACTCAGCAACTGGAAGTCTTGATTTTTCAAAGAACAGGCGAGCAATTGGTCCGGCTAATAAACCATTTGGATCGGGTTGAAGGGATCTAAATTGATTAGTGTAATATTCTCGTTGTTCTGCTGTTATTGTCCAAACTTCATTGGCCACTTCGGTGTCTTCTTCACTCGAGTGTCTATCAGATGATTCTTCCTCCGTTCCTAGCAATTGTCTCTGTTCTTCACATACCAATCCTTGCCAGTTTCCAGAAACAGCCCAAGAACGTTCTTGGACGCTGTTAGTAGGCGTTGGACTATCCGATGCTGTGCTTGAAGCCTCTGGTGATCCATTTCTTAAAGAATTACTTTCATTTACCCCCGGTATCTCTACTTCTGAATCAGTACTAATCGAATCTATATGAGGTTTATATGATAAGTTACTATGTTTTCGTTCCCTAACATGATTTTGTTCTGACAATTCTATCAAGTCGGCAGAGTTTCGATTTTCTGTACTGGGCCACGTAAATCTAGGTAAAGGTAATTCGATGAACGAGGTTAATAATTCTTGACGAACAGGAACATTCGCTTGGTGTGCAGCAATTAATTTCAATATAGAAAAGAACTGTTTTCTATTAAAATAACTTCCTTGTTGATTCTGCTTCTGACAACATATCTCAGTTATCTAAAACAAAATAATACTATGTGGCAATTGTTTCCTATCATAAAGTTTTTGCGTTGTAAAAATTAAAATAATTGCGTGGAAGTTATTAACAAATGTTACAGAAAAAGATAAAACTTACCTGGTTAAGAACATCGTTAGGAACATTCCCAGAACGGAATAATTCGATTGCTTTATTAATCGACACTTTTCCAGTATTATCATTATCACAACATAAAAATAAATCGGAGAAATACCTCTGTTCGGTCTCAGAAAGTTGCAATTCATCCATTTTTTCTTCAATAGCTGCAAAATTAAATAATGAAGAGCAATAAATTTACAATGAAGGCTTTTTCCTTAAAATGTACATATTTTTAACTATTTAATAATAATTTATAAAATGAAGAAACAGCTGTTTAATACTGTCAAATTATTTTCGTTCCACAACATGACCTTGTTCTCTATGTTCATATGTGGTCTACACTAGACAGTAGCGACATATGCAGTGCGTAATTTGATTTTTAAACTGAATTCATTTTTAATCTACATTTTTGTACAGTTTAAATTAAACATAAACAAATAGGATGATTTTTAAAAATTTATTGCTTGTTCAGCAATTAAGTTTCAATATTTCTTCAAAGATGGCAGTATGTAGTATTTAAACAACCGAAAATCAATTGTTGGCGACAATCGAATAGTAGTCAGCATTGTTACTAAATTATTAATTTGACTGTTAATTATCTACTTGTTCACATTCTTTAAATTTATATATTTTGAAATTATTGATCCTACAGTAACATATTTTCTAATGGTTCAATATATTTTTAAATTCCGAATATTTTATCTAATAGTTATATTTTTTCCTTTATTCCTTTTTAATTTTACTTTTAAAAAGATTAAATGTAGAGGTATCGCATAAAGTTTGCAATTAACAAATAAGTTATCAAAGGGTAAATTTACTATAAATATAAGTCTGCAGACAAATCAGCTCTTAGTAACTTGTATCACAAGTTCATTTTGTTTTATCGGTCAGACAATTAAATTGTAACCAGCACAAAAAATATTTATAAAAGTATGTGATAAATTTGACTCCTTTACTTTAACCTTTGCGTTAATAGCTTTATTTTTATTTTGTTTGTTTTTTCATTTACAAATTAATTAGATAAGTCTTCAAGAATGGTACAAATATATTAACAATAAACAATACACCAATGGTAATGAAATATGAAATTATGAACCCAGTTTCTACTTTTGAAGGTAAAATTGCGAAATTATTGAGCAACGGGATATGTGTAGTAAACAATTAAATTTAATTAAAATATAAATGAAGCAATTGGTGAAAAATAGAGCTATGATAACTCGATCTCAAGCGTATTTTGTTTTCTTTCAAAATCTTTCAAGAGAGGGGACGCGCGCAGATTTACTGATACTAACGCGGTACTTACGAACATTTGCAAACTGTTAAGCAAAGTGATCGGTCGCTTCTTTTAGTGCATTGTGATTAAAATTCAATCTTTCTTTTATCTACAAATTTAAATTGATTTTAATATTGATAGATCAAATCAAAGAAAAATAAAAAAATATTTAATTATTTTTTTATTCTCATTTGATTTATTCAATTAAATCAGTGAAAATGTCATTCTTAAAAAGCATTTGGAAGAATGGTTCAAAGCATAAGAGTAAGTCAATTTTTTATTTACTAATATAATTCTAATGATATTATTATTGAGGCTGTTTTTACCATTTGACGCAAATTGAATATATTTTTTTGCAATTATCAATAGAATTTAAATAAACTTTGTTCGAAAATATTTGCAAATCCTGAATGCATCTTATAAATATGTAAATTACCAAGTGTAATTTATTCAAATTTTATTATTACACCTAAATGCATGTAAAACATTACATATCGATTATGGAGAATCATATATTTTTTCTATTACAATTTATAATACAAAGTAAAATAAAGTCAAGGACATTTTAAAGAATGTACATATAAATAATTATATTCCACAGATTTAAGTAAAATATAAGAAAATATGCAAAATGCTTATAAGGTCACAGTTACACGATATTCGGTTTAGAAATAACTGGATCTTTGTTTAGTATAAATTAATTATAAAATGGAATGATAAATATTTTTATTACTGTTTAATTATTTGGAGATAATTTTGCAACAAAAAAAGTGTAAAAATTCATACCTAAAAAATAGCATTATCTCCTATTACAAAATTGTGGTTATTTTGATTACTTTTATCATGAAGTAATTGTTCTTCAATAAAAGTTATATTTAAAAATAAAATAAATCAGTGAAAAGATATATTTGCATTGAAAAAGCCAAGAAAACTACATAATTAAAAATCAAATTTAATTTTATATACATATATTTTAATTTATTTCGACTTCTATAAAAATATTTATTGATTCAAAGAAATTGAAACAACAAATTTTTATTTCTGATGGAAAAAAATCATTTCACAGTATATGAAAACTTTTATAAAAATAAGAAAAATGTTATCATATTATGTCAAAAATTATAAATCAAAAACAAATTGTTAGACGTCAAATTGTTATTCCAAGATTTTGAAATATGCAAATAAACAATACCAAGAATATCGCGATTATTTTTCTTTCAATCATAACATTTCAATTTTGAAATGTATATTTTTTAATGAGATTATTTTTTACAAATTAAAAATTGATATAAAATGCAACATCAGCTTTATTTTATCTGCAATTAAGACAAATAAAATATTGATTTTATTATTGGTAAACAATTATTTGTATTTTTGTTTTGTACTAATTAATCTTATTTTTCATGGAAGACTACCATGAATATATAATGCAATATGAATTATTGCTATTATATTTTTAAAATTATTCACTTTGTATAATTTTGTTCGTACAATTTTAATTTTCTTGCTGCTTTCATATGCAATACCTATTATTATATTGATTATTGAATTTAATACAAATAGAAATTGACTAGTTACTTTACAATTATGTGTTCTATAAAAGTAGGCATCTGATATAAAATACTTGCGCAGCAACTGACGAAGTATTATATATTTATTCGATTTTATTATATGTAATTTGTGAGACAAACTACATACAATTTATTTTGAACTTATATAGAATAAAACATAATTTAAAATAATAAAGGTGATTTTAAAAGTTAGACATGAAATGTACGTTTTAGTATGGGTGATTATTATTTTTTAGGTAATCAAGCAACAAGTTCATGACATATTTAAATAATAATAATTTTCAAGGAAGAATAAAATTTACATTTATTTATTTATGGATGAATTATTATTGAAATATTTTTTAATGTGTTTGGGTCGAAGAATTCTTTCTTTTTTTTGAGTCCTGTGGTTTAACACTTTTTTGTCATGAATTTTTTCTTGTTGAATTATAATGAAATTATTTTATTCATATATATTTATTGCTATGAGTTCTTAATATTGGAAGCGTCTTTATTTTTTAAAACAATTGCATCTTGCATGATGCAAGTTTGCATCAGTTGAACCTGCCCTCCCTTTAAAACATAACCTTACATTTCCTATATCACCTTTCAATCATTTTACCTGATTGAAAGACTGGCACGGTTTCATCAGATTCGCTGGTCCAGCTTCAGCTGATGCAAACATTTCTCGCGACTCGCGGTCGGCAATTATCCGCTAATCACCGGACTGCATACACCGGAACATTCCGTGTCAGTCCGCGAGTTGCATCATTTGCTCAAGCTACCTGAGGAAGGATTGGAATCGGGAGAATCGAGAATCGAGAATCGAGATGATGCAATGAAGAAGGATTGACGATGAGAACTCTAAATTTTTATTGTCTCGTTCTTATCAATTTATTGGAAATGCACTACGTTTTACAATTTGAAGTAAAAATGGGAATATATCACGATTTAAATGTATGTTATGGTGACAAATTTATAAAGTCGCAATAGTATTTAGTAAAAATAAAAGATAACTTAAATATATGATCAGATTTTAACTTGTATTTATTAAGTAATTGAAAGTAGATGATAAATTTTTATTTTGTAATATATTTTCCAAATATATTTTTATCAGCATCTTTAAGTTCTTAGTTTTAATTTATTTTAATAAAATCTAGACGTTGCAACTTTATTAATTTTTTCATTGATCTTCACTTCGATATTTTTATATTTCTTATATATTATGATATATATCTTTGTTACAAATTCATACAAGTAATTTTAATATAAAAAATAATATTTTAAAATAAAATTTTAAGTAGTAATTACAAATACAAATTTAATATTTTTAAATGAATTTATTTCAGTTTTATAATAAAATAATTGACCTATAAAGTATAATGTTTCTAGAAGCAATGATCTTTGACAAAAACAATAAAAGTATATTTTATACCAGCGCCTTATATTCCTCGATTGCTTCGCACTTCCGGACAAAATATTGACGCTAGGTCAATAATCTTCTTAACCGTGGTATATATATTATTATTTTTTTCACTACATCCCTTAATCCCATTCCTATTTAAAAAAAATTATATTGATAATAATAAAGATTTTGGCAGGAGCATGTCCTAGATTCTTCAATATTTACAAAAATGAAGTTGAAGTAGACTGCATTTATTTTCATATGGGACGTTTTAGTTTGTTAACCTCACTTTTCTTCTTCTTTTTAATTTGTTTCTATTTGATTTAATTATTTAAATTAGATGGCAAATTTAAATTGTGAATCTATTTACATACAATTTTCTTTAGGAGTATGAGTAAAATAATACTTGGATTTGTAGACTTGAGTTTCTTTACAAATTATTAGTTTCATTATTGACTTGACTAGGTTAATAATAATTTATTATTGCCGTAGTTGACAAGTTATACAGATTAGAATCTCTACATGTCAAATTTATTGAAATGTATTATTGAGAGATAAATATTAACATTGTTTTTTTTATTATTTACACGTACTGTAATTTTAAGCAAGATTTCTTTAATTGCTGCATTTTTTGTCTATTTTTTGTGCATGCTCTTTATATTAAAAAATAATTAAATTGTCCGCATGTCAACGATAAAAATCTTTGCCATTTCTGGAATTTAATAAAGACTAATCATTTAAACCAAAACGACCTTTATTGTTGTAGTCACGAACATAAAGAACAGATATCTTATAGGAATTTAATATTTTTGTACTCATCTTTCAACGTATAATAAATATTTTCATGTTGATATTTTACAAAATGTAATAATAGCACTTCATAAAATAATTTATTTTTAATTATTCCACGTCATTTCTATCAGAATGCTTCATTGACGGAAGAAGACAGTTTTTCAACGATAAAATTTGATAAAACTACAGTAGGACCATCACGGTGACATATGACTGATATGAAAAATTTTATGTTTGAATTGTTATCTTTAGTAATATAATCAAGCAAATATTATTCGAGCTATGAATATAATCGGTGAAATTTACTCATAAATTCTTGTGAAGTAACGACAACTTGATAAAAATGTCATTTTGACACTCTTTTGTCTGTTACGCAACAACTATTATTATATATTATTATATATATTTCCGAAACATTTATGGTTCTTTTTATTTTACTTAAGAATTCTTTTGGTGCAGTAATTAAAAATAATATATTTATTTCAGATAACTAAACAGAATTTTTTAAGTTATTCTTTAAAAAAATATTCTAAAATTGATATTAGTAACATTTCACATACAGCAATATATAAATTATTTCTCCTTTGTATATATGTATATTGGTATGTTGCAATTTAATAATTATAGTTCAAATTTAGGTATAGGAGTGTTCTCAAATTTTGTGATTGAATATTACGAAAATTCAATCAACCTCCTTTCTTTCATAATACAAAGATAAAAATATTACTAAAATTGCATGACATTTCTCATTCCTATCGATTGAGGAAGAAAAGAAATGTATAATCCTACCTTCGCTTTCATATTAAATTACAGTAATCCATCCATTTCCTTGGCAAAAATATAAATGGAAATTAGACAAATAGATTAATTAGAAATTTATACATGCAATTATATGGAAATTACCTCAGGGGCAAAATATTGTCCTATTTAGCGTAATGTAGTCTACATTTAAATATAATTTGAATACAGATTAAGCTAAAACAAAAATAAATATCGTGGCGCCAGATTAAAGAAAGGTATCAGCGAAAATTAGAACTAATTAAGTCATTAATAAAGAAAGTAGTAGTAATTAAATAATTTAGATTAAATAATGGATCACACTATCTAAATTCAATAATAAAAAATCAGCTGTGGCCACCGATCACCATTACAGAATATGTCCATTCAAACGATAAGTTACTATAAAGTATTACTTTTTTTTCTTTTAATAGACGTTGTTAATAATAATTATTGTTGTTTTTCATAATAATTATCTATAAGAAATATTCACAAAAAAAATTGAAATAACAGGAGTAAACTGTCATTATTCCCGGTTGACTGATTTTTATTAAGTCAGTGGCGGGTTTTTTGTGTGACAGTTACCCCATCAATGTTTGAATAATCAAGAGAAAATTACTGTGGTCTAATTTTTTTTTTTATGAATTGTACTTGTATGACTCTATTAAGTTTTTAGTACACTTAAGAAGAAACAAATTTTTGATAAAATGTCTCCATTATTTGCCATCCAATAAAATTACTGAAATCGCGCCACTCTGTTCTGAATAGAATCTTGCACCATTGTCGAAATAGTACTATTTTGCAGAAGAATATGAAAATATGCTAAAATGAAAAAGAATTAATGAAAATATTTCATTTAAATATTATTTCGCTTGCGAGCTATAAGAGATGTCCTGTCATGTCATATGTCTTTAGCAATTTCATTGGTTTAGTGATTTTAAAAAGACAATCGTGCGTCCGCATTTCTTAGAACTTACGGACGGGAGATATGCATGCAGCCTGGCAGTGCCAAATGTTACTGCATGTTCTTGTTTTGTTACGAAAAATAAATTTTATTTGTGCCTAATAATTCATTCATATACACACAAATTTGTATATAAAAATAGTTTAGCTATACGAATATGAAAATCATCAATACCCTGAACAACTAACAGTTTGTTCGTCACTGGCGAATACAATGTCAGTGGCCAAAATTTTCACTTTAAAATTTGATATCTCGCTTATCACGATATATTTTTCATTCACGTTTTCACTACTAGGATTATTTCACCCTGTTCTTCCCAAAATATCCGAATGGACGAATTGATAGACGCTAAAATAGGCAAAATGTATTGTAAAGATCTTAATTCCTGGACATGGAATAAAATTTCAAAATGTTGAAGTCGGCATTTTCGCAAATATGGGAACAAGTTATGTTTACAGATAAGGTTAAGGATTAAACACATTTCATTTTTTTTTAAAAGTTGAATATTTCATTCTTTTCGAATGGCTTGCTAAAACTTTACAGCATTGCAAGTATGCAAGTATTAATTTATAACAATAGTAATTTTTCATATTACACAAATGAGATGAAAGCAAAGAAATGCGAAATAATTATTTTGACGGAATATCTAATTTCTACATAATGTAGTTTGTAGTTTTAATTTGTATCTCAATTAGCTTTCATTACATGTAGAAATTTTCTACGACTCCGGAAAAAAATTCAACTGTTACCGTATATGATTGTCTGCGAGAAAGTTAATTGCAAAATAAGCAGAATTGGTTTTTCCTATTTTTTTGTTTACAGCTTTTTATAATAAACATTTGTTATATTTTTAGAATAAATTTCTTAGATGAATTCTTTGGAATTTTTGTTTGTTTTAATTGATTTGTTTAATTCCTGGAACTTTCAACGGAAAATAAAACGATAAATATTTAAAGCGCATAAAAAAATGTGTAATTATTAATAAGTTTATGAAGGACATGATAATTAAACAACGAATTTTAACTAATTTAAAACAGTTTCCTTACTGAAACGATGAATTTTAAGTACCTAATCTAAAACACTATCCTAATTTTGAATATGAATACTATCACATTTTCTATCCTAAATATTAAGAAAACAAATGAACTTTATTCGATTGTTTGAAATAGATTATATCAAGTTTTACGAGTATTTTTATAAAATTTAAAAGGTACCGATTAAAAACTCTTATTTTCTTTTATATATAGGTTATATAAATATCATATAAATAACTATAATACAACATAAAATCGGTAAAATTTGTACATACAAATAAAATGGAATTAAATATTATAATACTAGAAAAACGGTTAAATAGTTAAAATTGTGTTAATTTTATATGATATAAAAAATGAAACAATTGGACATTAGCAATTGTTTGAAAAAAAGTATCACATTAGGCAAATTTCTTCAAATTTTATAAAAAAAAAATGTCTATTAAGAAATTATGCTATAAACAATATGGAAGTTACTTATTAGTTATTTTGCAACTTTCTTTAAATATATTTTTGACAAATATCTACAAACACTTAAAATTTGCTATACAAAAATATTCAAAAGTATAGGATATAATAAAAAAAAATCCGATTAGGTATATTTTACTTTGGATTTCGCAGTCGATAGTTTTTTTTTCGATGCGTTGAAAACAGTATTTATGCATTTATTTACTATATGTACATTACGAAAGTTCTATTTGTTTACAATAATTTTACTATAAGCATACACGTGTATCGCACAAAATATTAGCAAATATCGCTATTTATAAACAAACCTTCATTTCCTAATAGTTGGAAATTATTTATTTACATATTTTATTTACAAATACATTTTAAATATGCATGATTTCAATTGCACATCCATTTATTTCTTGTCAAACATTAAACAACAAAACATTTGTTTATGTTGAATGGCAACCATCTCTTTTATCTCCTGAATTCGAATTCCCGCACGTGCTGATTGCATTCTCCGGAGCTGTTGACGCTGACGTCGATGGTGAACTTTGGTGGATCCTCGACGCGTCGAAAACGGCGCCGCAGTCCGACTTCGATCACTGCGTAGTGGGTTACTAAACTTGACCCCGGTGCTTTCCGCATTGATAACCCCAATTACAGGAAATGAGCCTTTGATGTTTGCAAACATTAGAAAATCATAGACGAAAAAATAGGTTATGTAACGAAAAATTGGTGTCAGCAAAAATTAGTTCCATATAAATGCATTTTTGGTCTGCACTTAACATTTTCTAATTCAGATAACCAGATGACATTAGTTTATAATTTGTTTATTTTTTGATTTTAATAATTATTTGTTACGGTTCATTTATATCTCACGTTGCTTTTTTGTCCATTTGAAACAATTGGAATGTAATGAATATAGATAAGATCTTTAATAAATTACGAATGGAAATTAAATTCTTAAGTGATTTGTTAATGTTATGTAAGATAAATTAAAGTTGTTTTTCCGAACAATACTGTAATGAAAATAGAAAATTAATTAACAATTGCAAATAAAAGATTTTATAACAAAACTCATTAACAATGTACAAATTTCAATATTTCTTAGAACTTTTATTATTATTACATATATTTAAATCTATCGTAGCATGAAGGATAAGGCTGAATATAATAATATAGAAACATAATCAAGGAGTTACAATACATAATTATTTATAATTTGCTTAGTGAAATTTCCAAAAGAATAACGAATTTTGAACTAATTGTAATAAAAATGTTGCAAGCTTTACGAAACCTTAAAGTTAAAATTCAAAATGCACATTAACCTACATAGAAAGTTATAAGTTAACTGATAATTTGTAGATAATTATAGATCGGGATATTTTATAACATTAATTGCGTTTAATATTGCAGTGATTTTTAATATTATTGTACATATTACATATTAAATGCAGTCTGTAATTTGATCATATAATCATGTCAATAAATATTAATTTATTTTATGTTAACAATTAGTTTAAATATTATTACTTTATATATAAATTATATTCATTTAACCTTATTATTTTATTTCAAATATATATTATCATATTCCATTTCATTGTTTTAATTCTGATTTATATTAATTCCATATTTTAAATTGATTACATAAAATTAATATTAACCAAATTCTGATTTTTATTGTTTAACTATAATTTAAAAATGAAATGGTGCAATGGGGAAATTTAGTGTTTTTTTATTGGGATTGTCTTCAAAACTAATATTTTATATTATAATTCACTCAAAGATGTCTAGATTTCTCAAAAAATGAAATGTTCTGAAATATGACGTCACAAATGTTCATGGTTCTAGGCATGCGCGTAACTAACTTGTGACGTCACTAAAGTTCGATAATGACTTAATTATAAATAAAGGGACATAATTTTAACATTCAATTACATTTTAAGTTATATTTATTCATTAATTTACGATTAAAAAATATTTCACATTTAATTTCAATCTCCCAAAATTTCCTTATTGGATATGTGTATAAACGTGCTTTAGATTCAAAATTTAAGGAGATGGACAAATTATATTTGTGTTGTAATTTTTATAATTTACCAACATATTTTGTTGAAAAATATTGTAAATATGATTGACATTATGTAAAATGAATATCATGGTGTGTGAAAGGTTTGTGAATGTAATTTATACATTTCACGGATTGCTAGAAAACTGTTATCTCTCCATTTCGAGTAAGGAGTTAAGGAGTATCCCGTGGCCGTACCGGTTTTCTGAATCTTGAGTCTTGGATCTCGATCATCAATAGTGCCCCACATTCAGAAATTGCGTATTGCCATAATTATTGCTAGGTCAGCAGGCCACAGAACTGCCAATGATTTCTTATCATCTATAAACATTCAAATTAGGAAATCGTCTTTTTTCCGCTTTACGATCTCGATCAATTGCGTATTTCAGCTTGTTCAATGAATTAGATGACGTTATTTTATCTTACTATTAACTCATCTTTTCTCTTTGTTTTTGTTTATGTTTATATCGATCGTAAAAAGTTATGGCATACTTAATTTCTCTAAATATTTCATAATATAATTATAAATAGATTTAATGTTTTAATTTAAAAATAAGCAAATTGACATGTGGATATTTTTTGTGATAAATAAATAAAAATATCAATATTTTCAAGTTTAACGACAACCAATTATTTAAATTGATTACTTGGCTCGTTAGCATCTTTTGAGATGGTATAGCAAATTTATTGAAGCTTAATATTTGTTTATTAACGTCAAACCCTTTTCAAATTTAAAAATTCAGTCTGTCATAAACTTTTTACCGATATTTTATAGTACCCATTAAGGTTTATACTGATATAAAATGTATATTAAGGGCCTCTAAATTAAAAAAAAAAATAGATTGGGCCAATGTTCGCATCATTAATAAATTAGTTTGACTAGGAAGAAACAATTTTGCTAACATATATATTTTATTTCTACTTGGAAATGTGCATCTTAATATGTCCTGAATTTATTTTTACGAATAGAACTAAATCCTTGATTAATTAAAAAACATATGAGAATTATTTTTCAATATTGTTTTTTTTTTCCAGAGCTGAGCGAGGAATGGGCTCTAGCAAAAACTAAAGACGTGGAAAATGACTTCGCAGAATCAACAGATGATGTCAATGAAGAAGAGAAGGAAGAAGTTACTTTCAACGTCAAATATATTGGCAGTACTCTTGTAGATCGGGCTGCTAATGAAAATGTTACTGCAGATGCCATTAAGACTATCCTCAGAGTAGCCAAAGCTGCAGGCAAGAAACTTCCTCGAGTTACAGTTTCAGTTTCATACAAGGGAATCAAAATCAGCGATGGACAGAGTGGAAAAGATAACGACATTTCCATCTACAGGTAAAAAAAATATCAATTGTATAAACGTATGTTGTTATATTAAAAGTTTTTCAAAATGATATGCGCTAAAAAAAATTAAATTAATCGAAATTACTTATCAGTTATAAAGTAAAACTTGAAAAAATATAGAATTTAACCGATTTTTACCAGAAGTTGATCACATCGAAAGTAAAATATAAAGTTTCATCAAAATCTGTTCAACGGATATTTTTAAACGTATCCACATATATCCAGACGAACAGTCAAATATCGGACTAAAAACGTTCAAAACTTTTGTAAAGATCCAAATTGATGAATAATCGTTAAAATCTCGAAATTTCAAAATCAGTATGATTTGCACTAAGTTTGTAGATCTATAAATACAGACGAACCATAAATAAGCGGACTTATTTACAAAAGTAATTGTTTTGTTTCTGACTGATAGAATTTGTAAGAAAAATAAACTTTAAATTTTTATATGTATTAATAACAAATAAAAAGTTTGAAAATATGTGTATTTAGTTCACGCTTTTAAGTTTTAAAATGAAATGTGGTTCATATCTTTACCAGCTTGTGTACACAGATAAATGTCTTAATAAATTTTAATTATAGTGCTATTATTAAAAGATATTTAAAGACTGTTTATATGGAAACAAAAATAGTGGTTCTTCCAAGAAATTTGCTGAGTATTAACAAGAAATCCAATTTGTCTGATTCACAATCTGGCATCTTGGTTTTCCGAGTACATTTGCACTGAATAAAAATACAAATTATCACGCTTTGCACTCATGGTACAATAGTGGTTCGCAGTTTATAGATATATTAGATAAATATTCTAGCAAAGAAGTGGCTTAACCGCCTACACTTTAGAGGGGCAGAAGCAAAAATAAAAATGAGAAAAAATCACGCATTATACTCATGTTTCTTGTGTTAGACATCGTGGTGAGATATATTTTAGTCCTAGCAGTTACCTAACTTACAAAAATGTGAAATGAATGCGTCACTTGAAATTTTGGTGGCAGCGGAGAAATAAATGTGATCACACCTTTTACTCGTGTTTGGAGAGTGATAGAATATTCTGTACCGTTCACTACGGTAATAAATCATCCTATAGATCATTCTGAAATTCAAAAATCTATGCGTCACGAAAATTCTGGTGGTAGTTATTAAATAAATGATCACGTTTTGTGTTCATGTTCAAATTGGAGAATGCCAAGAGAGAATGTTACGCATCATATTTGAAAACATTCGTAGGTAATTCTTGACGTATTTGAAATGGTCAACCAGATTCAAATTCGAGTAGGTCACTCTTCTACACGGAAAATATCATTGCCTAATAGGAAGAGATTTGAAAGAATGCCAGAGTGAGAAAATTTCCTTTCCTAGCTGGCTACCTGTCAACTATGTATTTATTTTTGATTATGCACGTGAACAAAAACTGATCAGTGCATGTTTTATAAAGTTATATAGAAGTCAATTAATTTTTTATTGATTCACGAATTTATTTTTGTACCAAAAATGGTTTAAGACGTAGGAGCAACAAAGTTATATTTGTGTGGATTATCTCCGGAACTAGGAATTCTTCGAGAATATGTTATAGAAGAAAAGTTCTTCAGATTTACATGTTAAGCAGTATTTATTTAAGATTATTTTTTATATTGAAAATAGTTTAAATTGTTGATAACAGATGTCAAACTCCCAGTCTATATCTAGAAACAATTGACAATCATTGTCGATGATTAGTTAAATAATAAATTTTACAACAAAATTTACCTGAAGAAACATTTTTGAAATTAAATTTTAGGTTGGATTAGTTTGCATTTTTTTTATTTGTTCATTTTTTTCTACATTTTCATACGGTGTCCAAAAAAGTTACACATTTCACAGACCGACATTTAATACGTCATGTAATAGCTCTAACGGGGTACGTGACCAAATATTAATTTTTACATATATGATACTTGACAAAAAATAAACTACCCGAATTTTTTTTAAATTTAATATTGTAACGTCAGCGTGGTTGATTTAACGATTCGTAAAAGACAAATAGACTGGGAGCGAAAGAAAGTAAGAGACAGTTTTCTTCCACAAGCCTGTCATGTTGACGTCACCATCCCCACTTCAAAACATTTAATTGCTAATAACTGTAATATTACAAACAGATGTTTAGTTTTTATTATTGTAACTAGAAACTACAGTGACTAAATTATTTATATTATCACTTATATACTGAAATTCGATTATGGACACATACCCCATTATTTCAAAAGATGTCGGAAGCAAATTTACACCTGGAAACAATTGACAATAATAATTATTTTCCGGATGAAGTGGAAACTTTAAAACAAAATTTATTTGAATAAAGTTTTAATTTACTTATTATAATGGACACTTGTACCGTGTTGTAATTTTCTTTCAAGCATTTGATGAATATTTTCTTTTCCAGAATATCCTACTGCTCAGCAGACGCTGCCCATAGTCGCGTGTTCGCCTTCATCGCAGCAAACCACAACGAAACAATGGAATGTCACGCCTTTTGGTGCTCGAAGAGAAAACAAGCGCAAGCAGTAACCCTTGCTTTGGCTAGATCCTTCAGCATGGCCTACGAGGCCTGGAGACTACACCCCTCATCGGCAGATAAGGAGAAGATGCCTAGTCTCGTGGAAAAATCTCACATCATCGAGGACATGCCTCAGAAATTCCCGCAGCTCATCGACTTAGATTTCGATGAGCCACCTGCGGAAAATAATGGAATCATGTTGCCCAGACCACATCCTGACACACATAAAAATGACTGGGTAAATAGAATTATAAATTTGTAAAAGAAAAAAAATAAATAGATAAATTTTATTATTATTATACCTGATACTCAAATATTATTAATTTCTATATATAAAAAAAAAAATACGTTTAAAATCGATATGTACATTTTAATGCTAATATAATCAAATATTGTACAAGTAATCAAATCAAATTTTTGTAGCAGTCACGAAAATTTTATTAATTTCATATAATAATTAAGTATGTTTTTTGCAGGTTTCCTTTGATGATGAAAATGATTCTCAACAAAGGTGGAAGACCAGCCAACAAATAGATTTAATCTGCTCGTAATATAATATCCTGATCTGATCTGTGCTATTAAAATAAGTGTACAATAATTTTTAATAGTAGTTTTAAGAAAAATATATGTTCAAGTAATTTTAGATTATTTATTAAAGATTTTTACACGTAGTTTTACAACAATTTGTTTATAAATATTGATTTCTTTTCTTACATTGTAAAATGTGATACAAAAGGGATAAAATTTTCTGTAATAAAATACTAGGATAATTATATTATTGTTTTATTTTATTCCTCATTTATTATTACAATACAAGGTAGTGTATATTAAATAGAGTACATAATTTTGTAAAAGTTGTTTTGTATTTCTTATGATGAACGTTATTGATTATTTTCTAATATAGATGTATTGTATTTTTTATTAAGGGTATTTCTTTTTTCCTTTTCCTTTCGTATTTGGGCAGATTAATTGGAATGAGGATAATTAATTTTGTAAAAAAATGTGTAGTTAGCACTTTGCGGGTTGTATCTGCACAGGCGTAAATAGCGCTTGGGTAGCGGTGGCGAAAAACTTAACCAGATCTTTCTCTCAGTCGATAGCAAATTAACCTGCACGAGTACGTCAAAGCTGCGACGTACGCGATTTAAAAAATATAGATTTGTTACTTCCCTGCCAATTAATTCACCGAGTTCTTATGAATATTTATATAACATAACACAAACTTTGTGCAGGTTAAATAGGGAAAATATTTGACACGCACAGGTTTCAATTAGCAGTACGTGATTCTTTGCTTGGGCCATACAGTAGTTTGCCTTGATGCTTGATGTATTTGTGTATGGCTGGTAGCAGTACTTGACACCAGCCAGTGCAAGAAACTCATGTTCGTGTTCTATCAGATGTAAGAATTAATGTCAGTGTCAGTTGACATCAGCTGTTGAATGAAACTGAGCTTCTAATGGATGCTGCGAAGCGAGATTGTCTTCACCCATTGTAAACGGTCAAGATTTGCGAATGGCTTTTAATGGTCTTCGTGCGTGTTCTTACAATCAGACAAGGTATTTCACCATTCATTAAATTTTAACCAAAATATTTAAATAACAATACATAAGCACATGACCTAGCGTAACGTATCATGCGCCATGATCAATGTAAATTTCTGCTTAACATGAATGAGAATAAATTCCTGTTGTTCTTATCATACCCTTCAAATTAATTTAACAGGTTGATAGCAATCAGTTTCTTAGACTTTTACTACTAGTGAAAGTAGCATTTTGTATTCTCTTTGTATCTGAACTTTGTTAGCTTATATAAATCATGTGACATTAGATATTATTTTTTAACTTTAAACAATTGTTTGTTGTTTTATTTTATTTCCCGGCAAAGTGCCATTATTGTTTGACAAATCATGTGAGCAGAATTTCTTAATAATTAAAAATACATTACTTCTAACTTACCAGCTGTTTATTTATCAATGTTTTATTTTATTGCGATAAAACTACATAAAAATTATACTCTTGTAAAATGATATAAAGTTGTAAAATGATATTTGTCATGCAAAAGTAATAACAATAAATGGCACTTTACGTATCCTTGTTCTAAGGCCAGTGTATTTTTATAAACGCCAATTTTCATGTCAGCATAATTACATATTTCTACAGCAGTTCGACAATAAGTTCACAAAAATTTAGTACGCATTCTATGCAAAAAGCATTGATTTAC
Source organism: Stenolophus ochropezus (assembly GCA_035578165.1). Lineage (NCBI taxonomy): Eukaryota > Metazoa > Arthropoda > Insecta > Coleoptera > Carabidae > Stenolophus > Stenolophus ochropezus. The sequence goes on along the minus strand of JAQOWZ010000004.1, from coordinate 9,696,498 downwards.
AATATCTGGAAACGTACATAAAGAGTTAAATAATTCATAATCGTGTGTATTGGATAATCTGAAATGTGTATCAGTGTGTATCGTGCGCATTAGTGCTTATAATTGAGAAACTATTCATGTTTACACAAAATTTGAATTAATTTTATCAAGTGTTGAACAAGAACAAGTTATGATTATAATGAGATTACATTAATGTTTTATTAACTAATATGGTGTGAGAGATTTAAGATATTTGGGCAAGTATTTCCTTTAAATTATAATTTAATCAAACCATGAAATTAATATTAAAGTATTAAGCATTTAAAAAAGTTGTTTATTACATAAAATTTATTATTGGGCTGTTGAAAAACTGATATAATTTATGTTTACAAAATTTAATAATTTATGTGACTATAAATTTAATTTTACAGATAAAATAGTTTTAAATCATATTTTAAGTCCTATTGTATTTTACTTGCCTCTTGATGGTTCAAGTTATAGCCAGTTCCGAAAAAATTGTCTTTATTAATTATAAATAAGGTAGTGAAAGATAACCAAGGAGATGGTACGAAGTTATATTTCATATATTAATTAACATTTAGATATTATTCAAGACCCACTAAATATTTGTTTTACTTATTTTCTACTTCAATTTGCTGTCATTTATAATTCATAATTTCTTGTACAAGAAAGTTTATTTATTGTTTTAAATTCTTGCTGTAGTAGGTATTTGCTTTATTTTTCTGTTACTGTTGTATTTGTTTGGCATATTTTTTTTTTATTGCTGTAGTTATTTGTTTCATTTATTGCTTCTGTTTATTTAATGCTTTATGTATTTTTGCCGAACATACTAGCTCGAATAATTAGTTCTATTTTTTAGTTATTAATGTACTTATTTGCCATAAAATGTACTATAGTTTCTCAGATGATTTCTGTAGTTAATTTCCCATCAATTGTTTCACTTACAAGGGAACTTCACAATCTGTCCAATTGATATTAATCTGGAATCATTTTTTGCAATTTCATTTGGTACCAAATGAAAAGTCCCAAAGCGAAAAACTCTCGATCTTTTCTTTCCCAACATAAGTGATTTTGAAATTTTTAATTTGTTAATATTTTTCTTATTTCACTCAGCGATGTATTTTAATGGCTTGGAAGAATTATCTAAAAGTAGGTCCTTATAAGTTTTTGTGGCGCCGAATTCGAGTCTGATATGAAATTTATGAAATTAATTGTAATTGAGCTATTTTTTTTAGCCGGAATGTGTTCTATTTATTAATATGTTTTTCGTTTTAAATTAGAGCACATTTAATTATCCACCAATACTTTTTATTATTCTATTTGCTAAAATCGAACCCCGGGTTTTTATTTCGTACGCAGACATGCTATTTCTTAGCAAGGGGCGCCGACTACTTGGGGATATCGGGGTTCAAGCCCCCAAGGAAAAATTTTGTAGGGGCAATGCCCCCAAGGAGACATCTCCCTTAACGTATCATTTTTTTTATATCAGTAAAAAACCCTTGAATTGCTATTATTTTAAAGAATTATTGTGTCTCCTTCCATTTTTTAGTACGTAACCACTACCTTAAAATGGGCGTGAGTTACACCCTTCAAAATATTATCAGTGAAATCCTCGCGACAATGTACCTATGTATACAAATTTTCATTTTAAAATTAGTACAGCTACAATAACAGATAGAATATCAGCCAATAGGAATCTACATGACCGATAACAATGCGCGTCTCAGGATATACCAGAGGGATTCTGATAAGCTAGTAATCAGTCCCGCTCGGCGGGGCGCCGGATAGGCAGAGGGCCTTCGGGCCCCATCCTTGCCTGGTTGTCTGGCTAGACCGCCTCTCACGCCCTGAGGATAGTCTAGTTCAGCCGGACAAGAATTGGAGCACGCTTCGACGTGTGCTCTAATTCTTGGCCTACTGAACTAATGAATATTCTGAAGCAGATTTAGCTGCTCTGGATTGTACTCTGGTTTCAATGGGTGAGGAATTAGAGTACTTAGAAGTGTTTTCTGTAATTCTAGGTCTGCTGAAATCAGAGCACATTCTGGAGCAGATTTAACTTCTCTGGATTGTGCTCTAGTTTCAGTGGGTCAGGAACTTAGATGAAGTATAACAGAGATATGCCACACTCCTATAGCTACGTACTACTGAGCAAGCAAAAGATGTATGGTCGAGAATCGCCTAACAGTCTGTTGCGTGAGAACAATCCGCCAGCTGAATAGTTCACACTTACAGTTTACGAACAAAATATTGTTCATAGTGTTTTGTCATCTATCCTCATTATTTGTTTGGTTGAGTTTTCCATATATCTACTCCACTGGTCCACTGTTCTCAAACAGCTGGCTGCAAGCGATTTTAATCCTTTCGACAATATATTTGGGCAATGCCATATCTCTATGTGATACCTCATCTAAGGTCATAGGAATAAAAACACTCAAAAGTGTTTGCTCTAATTCTAGGTCTGCTGAAATCAGAGCACATTCTGGAGCAGATTTGGCTGCTCTGGATTGTGCTTTGGATTAATTGGATCAGGAATTAGAGCATTTTCAAGCGTTTATTTTAATTCTTGGCCTACTGAGAATAGAGCACATTGTCGAACAGATTTAGCTCTTTTGGATCGCGCTCTGGTTAGCTGAAACCGAAGCTAAAACCTGAACACAAAATAAATTATATTTCATTGAAAATAATATTTTTTTTAGTTTTCATTAATTTCTTTTTAATATTTCTTTTTGCTAGCAATTTTATATTTTGATTTGGGTCATTATTAAAAATTTTGCCCCCAGGAAATTTTGAAAAGTCGTCGCCCGTGATATCAGCTTCATAATATTCATTACGTTTTGTAGAGTGGAAAATGTATTTTATATGAAATAGTAAAAAGTTTAATGTTCACTACTGCGTATGCAAATATTAATAATATAATATTCGTATTTTTTGCAAAATACAGTTGTTCGCATACAGTTTTCAGTATAGGTAAATAAAAAGTTTTATTCTTTATTTACAAATGACAAGACAGTAGAAACATATCTTATCATTTTTATCAATATTGTTCGATAATATTTATCTAGTTAAGGATAACCAAACAAGATTACTTTAAATTGTGTTTATTTCCTTCTTCCGCTTCCTATATTGATTGTTTTGTTTACACTGCATTAGCGAAGCGAAATAATTTCATCTGGCAAAATTTCTTTTTCTTGTACTTCTTAAGAAACGGTTATAAATAACTCTTTAACGCATCTCACCTGTTATGTTACAGTCTCAAAATAAATATTTTATAAAACAAAAATAATTATAGGTTAGGAACTAACCTGAATGAGACACGAACAAATAAACTATTAATCAAGTAAGTACATTTCATTTGTAAATAAGTAATAAAAAAATGTTGGAAATAATTGACAATTTGATCTTTTTCAAAATTTTGACATATAAAACGTTACTTTTCATAAATAAATATTATATTCTGTTAAGATTAATTTAAAGTATTCGTATATTGCATTTGTTTAACATTGTTTCAAATTGTTTATAGAGCATTTTTATGAATTATTTCTTTTTTAATTTTAACGTTGTTGTAAAAGGTTTGTTTGTAGAAGACCATAACATTTACAGTGTAGTCGTGCGCAAATCTGGTTTATATATTACAGTTTGTCAGTGTTCAATTTTACATTAGATAACAGATGTTTTTAGTTCGTTTTAAAATAGAACTTGCACAGATTAAAGATTATTAAATGAAAAGTGTTTTGTATTCTATATTATTGTAGAATTTAGTGGAGTATAATAATTCAAAAATATTTTGTTTTATTAACTTTCAAATTGAATGATTGAAACTTTTTTCATATTCATCGCATAAAATGAACTTTGACAATACCTATTCATAAATTACTGAAAAATAATGAATAATTACGTAATTGCAGGTTTTATAAAAAATATGGACTTAATAAATTAGATTGTACAACAGAAGTGATTAATATTGTATTTTCATAAATATTTCATTTTTTAAAAAACATAAATTTTGATATCTAAATTAAATAAAAAATAATCTAAATGATTTATTATAAATTTTATCAAAGTTATAATACAATATGTTTTTACATTTCCATAGACATAGTAACCTAAAAATCGCATATTGAGCTTTTGACGACCTTTCAATGTCCCTATATACAACATTAATGAGTATTAGTGAAAATATTTCATTTAAGTGTTATTTCCTTAGCGAGGTATAAGAGATTAAATTTTGTTGCGATGTCTTGTGGTGTCATCTGTATTTAGCAATTTCATTGGTTCTCTAATTTTAAAAAGACAATCGCTCGCTTACAACTTCGGAAGAAAGACATGCCTGTAGCCTGGGAATGTCAAAATGTTGCTGTATGTTTTTGTTTTGAAAAATGAATTTTATTTATGACTAATATTTGTTTCATTCATATACATACAAATGTGTATATAAAAATAGTTTAGATACGCGAATATGAAAATAACCAATAACATGTACAACTACCTAAAGTTTGTTTATCACTGGCGAAGACAGATGCCGTCAGAGGCCAAAATTTTCACTAAAAAGTTGGTATCTTGCTTACCACAACATATTTTTCAGTCGCATTGTCATTACTATGTTTATAAATCACTCTGTTCTTTAAAAAAATGTTGACTCCATTATGTATTCACGATAACTCAGTTTTTTTACCAAACAGAAAATTATGAAAAAGTGAATTTGGATGTTTTATAATTGGAACATCCCACGAACAATTTGCTTCCGTAAAAAGGTACTCATAATACGAACTCCTGAATGCACCTTGATATCTGTACTTGAATGCACGCGAGGGTTGGATGCAGTCGTTTGTAACGTGTGTATGTCGCATGCTCGAGTACATAATGCCCCCGAAATGTTATAATAGCTATTTATGTGACCAGTTAGAAAATGATTCATTTTGTGAAACGGTGCGATAAAATAAATCGCAAAATCACACAAGTTACACAAAATTGCATTGTTTAACATGTTTTATACAAGATTTTTTCTAATTTTGATATAATTCTTTTAATTTAATTTTTTTTTTCTTTATTTTTTTTTATTTTGAATTTTGACGTACCTATTAACTGTAACTTTTTAAAATTGACTAACGTTTGGAAATGGCACACTATTCAGGTTAAATATTTCACCTTTCATCACCGAGTGATGAAAAACTTTTATTTCCTAAATGGTTATGAAAAATTTGGCGAATAAAAACGTCAGTCAGTTTTGAAAAGTGACACATTATATGTCAAAATTAGAAAACACATTTTTACAATCATTGGGAATCTTTTTTAACCTGCGTACTAACATAGCAGGGTTGAAATAGTTATTTATACAACTAGTGTGTAAAATAAGTGTTTTTTAGTCGAGTCCTGTTTAACGCTTGTGTAGCTGAATGCGGAAATTATAGCACGATATAAAAAACACCACGTGTTGCATACAACATTTTTCCTAAAACCGAAATATTAATAAAATTAATTTAAAAAGAAAATAAAATCGTTGCGTGAAAAGTGACTTTACAAACTCTAAAGAGGTCATAAAGTATGTACTTTATGCCCGGTTGTAGGAGAAGATATTTATATAACTCGTACATATTTCGGATTATAGATATCATGTTTATGAATTCCATATTCCGAATATTTTGCTAATTAGAATAGTTTGGCAACTTTCTGTTCGGATTATTCGGATATTACTGTATATTCGAAGAATTATAAATATATTTGAAAAACATAGCTATTTAGATGTACCTACTTCTTTAATCAAATTATCAACCCTATCTTCTAAAATCTTAAGTATCCAAAAAATATATTTATTTTTATAAACATTTTTGTTTGAATTCTGGGGATATTTCTAATTCTTTATTGCATTTCTCATATATGTTTCATAAAACAATTTTAAATTCACAATTTTATTTTTACAGAAAATATACATGGAAATAAGTTGATGTAAATATATGGTGGGCACTTGTTGTAACATTGTTTATATTAAATTTAAAGGAATATCGAGGGGAATATATCAAGTGTTATTATTATTTCCTTAATTTTATTATATGCATAGAACATAACAAAAAGGAGAGTCCCTTTTTTAACGCGGGGCTCGATTGCGTCTAATCGGACCACTCGACTTACATCCGACCCTTTTGGTACACATCCGATTTTTTTTATATTATAAATACGCATACCATTGATCCATAACCTAAAGTAACTAATGAATTGAAGATCTTTTGGTATTCAAATATCAGAAATGGGATTAAAGAACAAAGTGTGCTTTACCTTAATATTAAATATTACTTTTTAATAAAAATTTTGTTTTAGAATTTTAAATCTATAAAGTACTATTAAAAGGATTGAATTTCATTTATAAATCATATAGGTAGATCACAAACTTTGTAGTTAACTTTTTCATTTATGTATTCTGACAGCAGGAGGAAGTATTCATATTTAATGCCTTACTTACATGGTAAATAGAAAATTCCTTTTAACTTTTATAGAAGTTTAATAGTTTTAATGACAGTAAAACATCGATTTTCTTTGTTATATATTGCAACTTGCAATGAAAATAGTAATTCAAAAATTAATCAATTGTAAGTATTCATATGAATTTGATTGAATTTACATATTTAATATATAAATGGGGGTTTCAAAAATTTTATTATTAATTTAAAATAAAAATATATTTTATTATGATTACTACTTAAAAATTATACAAATTCACAGAGATTTCTCATATGATTGTGTTCAGTAAAGAACATTTCTTTTGTTTCTCTTTTATTATTGATAGCTACCTACTTTTTTATTGTCTATTATTACTTGTTTACTATAAGGTTTCTTTTACAAAATAAATAGTTATTTTTTATACAAGACGATAAAATAATATATTATCGACAAGCAGAAAGTGTTAATTTACGAGCGATATAATCGCGAGTGAATTATTTTTCGCGAGTCGATAATTTAATTTTATCGTCGTGTATAAAATTCTATTTTTTTCTATAGCAGGTTTTGAAGAAAATAGAATGAGAAAAATTAAATTATTATTTAAAAACAATTTTAAAATGTCAGTAGTGTGCGTTGTTATGGAAATGTACTTCTAATAAACAAAAGTTAAAGTACTTTATCTACCCTTGCTGTTAAAGTGTTACTTTATCTACCCTTGCGGTTAAAGTGCTATTTTATCCACTATTTTGAGTTGATAAAATTGCACTTTAACATCTGCTATAGAAAAAAATAATATTTATATTCTTATCAGTATTAGGGATGTTCAAAAAATTTAAAATATCGATTTTCACATCAAATGATGTATCGAAAAAGAAATCGATTGCGATGAACATCGAAACTGAAAAATCGATTAAAAAATATTAAGAAATAAAGAAGAGTTTAACCTAAACAAATTACAATAAAATAAATGTTAAAATGTAGTTGTACAAAATAAGATATTAATAAATTAGTGAACAACCAGAGACTAGTGTTAGTAAGTATTTTATTGACTAATGGCGGAAATTAACAATACCTTTACAAAAATATAATGTAATAAAACTACTATTTAATTTTTTTTTATTTTTATTTCAATACGATAAACTATGAATATGCACATTTCGTTTGCCTTTTACCCTGTATCATTTATAATTATAATAATTTACTGAACTCTGTAAAAAATATAATTACATAAATTGTAAATATTGTTTAGAAAATCTATGTTTTAATGTTTTACTCGATTTATCAAAACTAACATCGATTTAAAAAAAAAACTATATTTCCCTTTAAAAAATATTTTTTTAAATCAATGTTTTTTGGCCATCTTTATTAATATACTCTATTAACCCTAAAATTAATTTTCAATTTAAATTTCTTTCAAAATTATTTTGTTATTCATTAATAAAGAAGTATTATTATTTATTATTACTATTATTATTATTATTCAATACTGAATCAAACGTAATAATCAATTAACTGAAAATTTAAGTAGTTTATTTTTTTTAAGAATAATGCACAAATTTTAGAATTTTTTATTACAATGTCTTATTTGTGAATTCGACTTGTTTTAAAAAAAGAAACTTTTAACAATTGAGATATTTTTTAAGATATGATCAAAGTAGCCTGACCAATTAAAATTATGGTAATAAAATTCATATTAAGTAATAATACGCACTGTTATATAATGATGAATTAATTTCGTGCATGTAAATGAAAATAAGTTGAATACTTTATTATCATAATTATCTCAGCGAATACCATGTTCTCCTAAAATGTATGCATAACAGCAGAACACATTCAAATTAATGTGTTCTGGGGTGGGGAATACACATATTAAATTTAATTTTCTAGTTTAGTGGTTAGTTTAATTACAGAATAAACGCAGCTAACCATCCATTAATTTCATTTGTTTGCTCATCTGCCACTTAGCATTTCAATTTCACTATTGATATTTAAACTTTTACATTACATAACTTATTATTACTTTCACTGCTGTTAGTTTCCTATTATTGCTTTTTATAGCCACATGTAAAGGGAAGTATTTCATTCTCATCGATTTTGATATTTCGTAATTTTAACGATGCCCACGAATTTACGAATTAAGGTCTGTACAATATTTTGGGTGTAATATCTATCAGTGTCATATTATTGTAATAGACGAATTGTTTCTTATATTGTATACCTACGTGTTAAAATTTTCGGTTAAACATATAAGCCTGGATTTACTATTTCCATCTCATATTTCGGCGCCAAATTTCAAACCAAAAATTCGAGTTTTAAAAAAAAAAACTGGTTTTATTAGAATCATCAAAATAAATTAATTATATACATTAATTTTGAATTATTTTAGTTACAAATAGGTCACATTATTCTTTGATAATTAATTATTAATTATTTTGGGTCGAGGAAAATTGCAACAACCCTGCCATGAGACGAGTTGCTAAATTTTTGGTAGATATCGGTGAACTGGAGGCGACATTGTATATTTTTAAATTTGTTGCAAATATTTTGTAACTGATATTTCGGAAAAATATTTGTATACTCAGTAGTGATATCTCGGTTCTATAATGACCACAAAAGATTTGTTTTAAAAATAATATTTGTCTTACTATATGAAGCTTTTTCTTTTGAAACCACAATAAACAATATGTTTATTTTCAATGTACTGTTTATGTACAGTACATGTAAACATATATTTCAAAAGAAACTCACTTCTTGTTTTTTTTTTCGCTATATTTTATTTTTTACAAGATTGGAGTTATTAGGTGTGTAATTAAGTAATAATTTCCTTGGTAAACCACACATTGCAGGAAACGGTTCTTCCTACCTTCACGGCAGTGACCATATCAGCAGAAATAAGTTAGCCGAAAACATACGAAAATTATTTGTTCAGATAGGTAAATTGTCTATTTTCATTTGTATTGAGTTCTAAATACGTTATATTTTTAAAACCATGACTGCCGAGGAAAATACTCATAGATTTAGTTTCTAATTATTCAAATCATAAAGGGAAAGAAAACTTTTTCCTTCTTTTTTCCATTTTTAATATCTTCTTTTTACCTCCCGCATATCAATATACAGGATGTTCCATTTAAAAGTGCCACCATTGCTATCTCGAGAACTATAAGAGCTACGAGGTTGGTTAAATTAGCAAAGAACCACCATTTTACAAGACTAATACAATGAGCAAAAAAAAAAAATTTTTTTCGACCAGTGGTTCTCAAAATACGGGCTGAAACAAGATTGCTTTGGATAGAAAACATAGACATATTGTTCTGTCTAACATTGTTTGATTATTTTTTGTTAAATTTTATTTTCTTAAACTGTCAGTTTAAGAAGAAAATGAATTGTTTTCTATCCAAAGCACTCTTGTTTCAGCCAGATATAAATAAAATACATAGGATACAAGGATATAACTAGAAATGTAAAATAGCTACGAAAAAACAGGATATATGTAGGTTGTTTTTTGAATTTTATTATCTGCAGTAAATAAAGGAAATATTGGAAATACACATATTGTTTTGTTTTTTGTGGTTTTTAAATAAAAAAAAGCGTTTCATATACGAGGTGTGTAAATTAAGTAATAAGACTGGAAACGTAGCGTCCGATCTGATAAAACTTAGAACGCTAAACTTGGAGGGAGGACAGGTGAACCTTGTTATAAGCCTTCACCCTTCAGTGGTTGTCCGTAGCGATCTTTTTTAGTGACACAGTATTTCCTAGAGCGTTCTAAAAATGAGTAACATAAATTTCAAACAACGATGTACTATCAGGGTTTGCTTCAAATTTGGGCACAGTGCAACGGAAACTTTTACAAAACTTAAATTTCAAGAGCTGGCCCCTTCTTCGGTGGTTTTAGGAATTTTCAGAAGGAAAAAAAACGATGAAATACGCAGCGGAAGGCCTTCATATTCAAGAACTGATGAAAATGTAGACAGAATCCGAAGTTGAATTTGACTCACACCACCGTTCATCAGATTTTTGGACCAATTCATTGACGATGAGAAAGATCTGCACAAAAATGGTTTTAAAAAATGAGTTTTTGTCCAGTAAAAACATTCCTGTCGCTCCTCAGCCTCTTTATTCACCTAACTTGAGTTCTTGTGACTTTTCCTCTTCCCGAGATTGGAAAGTCGGCAGTAATCGGCAGAAAATTATTGCAGACGGTTGATAAACAGCGAAAAAAACACAAAAATATTAATTTTTCAAATGAAGAAACAGTAATTGTGACTCCAGCTTGCAATGAAGCTAAAATAAAAGAAAGGAAAAAATCTGGTGTGTCCAACACAATACCTCCCACCACTGAAGTAATATATTCTATATGTTTTTCAATACATTTAATTTGTAGTTTTAAAATTAGTTTGTTATTGCAGTTCAGAATATTATTAATTCATTTCATACCTAAAATTTTCTTCATAAATTTTGTATTCCTAATATATTTCTTCCATCTTTTTAAATTTTACAATAAAATTACTTCATTTTTACCTCCCGCCTATCAATATATAGATAAGGGAGGTATTGTTTTTGGTCAGATTTCTCGAGTGTGAGTTTTTAACATATGAGCACGAATTAGGGTCCCTAGAATACGATTTTACTATTTTTAGCGTGATGTCTGTATGTCTGTGTGTGTGTGTGTGTGTGTGTGTCTGTGTGTGTGTCTGTGTGTGTGTGTGTGTGTCTGTGACGATTTTTCGTCCACGATAACTCCAATACGATACATGTAAAAAATATAATATTTGGTATTTAAGACTTATATTCAAATATGATGAACTGATTAGTTTTTGAGTACAATTGGTTAACCGGAAGTAGTACTTTACTTGAAGCTTTAAACCGTTTTTCCTAAAAAAATACCTCTAAATACCATTTTTTCGCAAATTACGTTATTATTAAATATAAAGATTTTATAATTTTCTACCGATCTGCATAATTACGTTTATATATAACTTCTAGCTAGATAGAAAAAAAATATATAAATTATATTAATTTTATGTATCGTTTAAGCCGAGGAATTTTTATAAAACAGATGAGTTATTCATATGTTCACAAATTTTGACATATGTCAAATATAATGTAAGTGAGTTTAAAAGATAAAATAAGTAAATATGAAGCAGGTTTGTTCTAAAATTAAAAATATTGGAAGAAATATATAAGGAATGTATTTGCATACATGAATCAAGGAAAATTCTGTTCCGGTTTTAGTAACGTCAAAAATAGCTGTCATATTGGTTATACAAATTTTATGAAGGAAATTTTAGGTATGAAATTAATTAAAAATATTCTGAACTGCAATAACAAACTAATTTTAAAACTACAAATTAAAGGTATTGAATAACTTATTGAATAGAATATACAGTGGCTCACAGAATTATTCGTACACCTAAGTCATCTATTTAAAAAGTGATAAATAGAGTACTTTAAAAAATAAAATTGACTTATTACTGACGGGATCATATTCTCTCATATTCCAGAAATAAAATGCAATATCCAATTATGAAAAACATATTATTTTTCTTATGTAAATTAAATAAAAACAAAATGCATACAAAAAATAGGCACACAAAATTATTCGTACACTTATGAAATTTTACATATTACGAGTCAATATTTATATTTATAAATATAAAACAACTGTAATTACGTAATTATCATTTGTTTGAGTATTTTGTAAAAGGTTTTTTCAAAAATGGGTCGCAAAACAAGAAATTACGATAGTTGAAAGACGAATCTATTTGAAATGACTTTGCCAGTGTAAATCTTTAAGGGAGGTTGTCAAAATTGTATGAATATTTCTCTCAATAGTTAAGAACATTAGAAGTAAATATAAAAATGAGGAATAGTTGAAAAATATTTGCCGTGGGGGCCGTAAGAAAATTTTAAATCAGCAGAATGAATGATTTATTGAACATTAAATGAAATTAAATTCTAAAAACCCCTGAATAAATTAACAAAAAATATATCTGAAATTTTTGGAGGATATATTGAAACATAGACTATTCGAAGAAATCTAAGAAATTTTGATTTTAATGGCCGTATAGTCATAAGGAGCACCTACATATCCCCAAACTATTATGATCCTGCCGCCGTGTTTCACTATTCTACATAAATTGCAGTTATTAAACGCAGAATTTGGATTTCTCCAATCAAAAGATTTGCCATTCTACTCAAATCCGCAAAATTACCAATTTCCAAAATACAGAATCCGTGTTAATGTACTATTTGCAAAGGCGAGTCTCTTTATTTTATTTTGTTTGGAATTGTAGGACCCACTTTTTCCTATAAGACCATTAGAACCAAAATTTCTTAAAGTTCTTTGAATAGTCTATGTTCCAATAGACCCTTAAAAATTTTAGTTATTCTTAATGTTAATTTATTCATGGAATTTTTAGGATTTGATTTCACTTAACGCTCAATATATAGTTTATTCTGCTGACTTAAAAATAATTTAAGGCCTCCACGGGGAATATTTTTTTACTGATTCTCATTTTTATATTTACTTATAAGGTTCTCAACATTTAGTGCGATATTCGTTTAATTTCGACAACCTCCCTTAAAGATTTACACTGGCAAAATAATTTCAAGCTGATTCGCCTTTCAATTACCATAATTTTTTGTTTTTGTGACCTATTTTTGAAAATTATATTATACAAAATACTCAGACAAATGATAATTATGCAATCACAGATGTTTCAAATTTATAAATATAAATAACTCGTTATATGCAAGATTTCATAAGTGTACGAATAATTTTGTGTATCAATTTTTTGTACACATTTTGTTTTTATTTAATTAACATAAGAAAAATAATATTTTTTTCATAACTGGCTATTGTATTTTGTTTCTGGAAAATAAGAGAATCTGATACCGTCAATAATACATCAATATTTTTCTGAAAGTACCCCTATTTTTCACTTTTTAAATATAAAACTTAGGTGTACGAATAATTTTGTGAGCCACTGTATGTATTATTACAGTTGCGGGAGGTATTGTGTTGGACACATCAGATTTTTACTTATATTATCGTTTACACTTACTTACATCAAATTTGACATCATATGTCAAATTTTATGAACATATGAATAACTCATCTGTTTTATCGAAATTTCTCAGCCTAAACGATATGTAAAATTATTATAATTTATATTTTTTTTTCTATCTAGCTAGAAGTCATATATAAACGTAATTATGCAGATCGGTAGAAAATTAAAAAATCTTTGTATTTATAATATCGAAATTTGCGAAAATATGGTATTTAGAGGTATTTTTTAGGAAAAACGGTTTAAACCTTCAAGTAAAGTACTACTTCCGGTTAACCAATTGTAGTCAAAATCTAATCAGTTCATCATATTAGAATAGAACTCTTAAATACCAAATATTATATTTTTTACATGTATCGTATTTGAGTTATCGTGGACGAAAAATCGTCACAGACACACACACACATACAGACATCACGGAAAAATAGTAAAATCGTATTCCCTAATTCGTGCTCATATGTTGAAAACCCACACTCGAGAAATCTGACCAAAACCAATACCTCCCTTATCTATACAGGGTGTTCCATTTAAAAGTGCCACCATTGCTATCTCGAGAACTATAAGAGCTACGAGGTTGGTTAAATTAGCAAAGAACCACCATTTTACAAGACTATTACAATGAGCAAAAAAATATATATTTTTCGACCAGTGGTTCTCAAAATACGGGACAAAACTTTCTTATTTTAAATGGGGTTATATCTATATTGCATTTGGCGTAGTATAGGGAGAATCGAGGGGAGAACATTACACATCTGTTATTATTTTATACTGTTATCTTTTATTATGTAACTGTGTAAGTGGAACTTTTTTGTTTATAATTAATAAGGTTGCTAGTATTTATAAATAAATAATATTAATATAAATATAATGATAAATAATTAATAATTTAAAGTAAAAGTTCGTGTTATTATAGATACAAAAGTCTTAAAACTTAAACGTAAGAACTGTTAAAAATAAATGTATTCATTTTCGCATACAATGGTCCTTAAATGGATAATATTGATGTTTAAACAAATGAATGAATTATTCAACATAAGCCGACAAATTTCAATTAACATTTTTTTAGGCGTAGCTTAATTCTTGTTGGACTACGGATTAGCATTTATTGTTAGTTGGTTCCATTTATGTTAGATGTTACGTCATTGTACAATGAAATGACGATAATACGTTTCTTTATAATGTTTTATTGTTTAACAACATTAAAATCATGTCATGTTTAACAACATGTTAAATAAAACATTGTACAATTATATTTAGTATTATAATGTAGTTATCCACTATTTTTTTTTAAACTTTAACTTATTTGAAACCGATGTGTAGTTTCACAAAGTCTTAATTATTACTTGTTAAGCATTATCATTTTTTTAAGATTCTGTTCTCAAACAGTGGAGTTCGCTGATGCTAATAATTTCTGTTATAAAAATTGATCTATTTCAACTTTTCATCAATTATAAAAATATAAATGTATTTCACATAACTTTTTTGACAACTACTGACAGGATTTTTCTGCCTATGTCATTCAACATATTATCTTTCATTTCCATTCAGACACACGTAGTTTCTGTCAGACTTCACTTAATTTAAAACAATTTTTATTTGGTTCTACTTTTTACATTTTCTGTACTTAATTGAAAATGAATTTGTGATTTCAAAAAGGCTGTAGCCGTAATTTGTCTCCTGTTCATTTAGAGATGATGTTTAATTTTTTTTTTCGAAAAATTCTTTCTATTCACGTCCAGAAATGATAAATGTGAAAACTGAAAGGTAGATATTTAATAATTAGACAGAACTGACTTAAGAAGTAGTAAGAATTTGGAATAAGGTAGATGTGTGAGTGAGAGAGTTGGCAATTTTGTGACGTGGATGATAAGGTTACTAAAAACCCAAATATTCTAAAAATCAAATACTTTTTCTAAACAGTGATCGTTTTTATAATGTAGAATTAAAGACTAAATTGACTATAAGCGTAAACTGAGTAATGTATACGTAATATACTTAGCTAAGTCTGTCAGATTTGACAGAGCCATCTAGTTCGTGGTACCATAAACTATTTTTTGCAATTAAATGGACAAAATTTTAGATAAATAAAAATGTTTTACATATTTAGTGTAATTTTTTGTATCTTTTAAAATCAGGGTTGAGAAAAACCCGTGTTTTATTAGTTTTTATTAGAAAATGACAAAATATATGAATTAGGTATATTGGTTTTGAATTATTTTAGGTATCAATAGTTTACATTAATTTCTGATAATTAATAATTTAATTATTTTAATACGAAATACGGTTACATTTTTTTTATTCTGTTTTATTTCGACTTGTTGGCCGATGTAACTTATAATTATAGTTTATTTATGTTTATGTAATTTTTGTAAACACCGAGTAAACTTATTTAAAAAAAATATGAACTTTTTAAGGATTTTTTCAAGTGGGTTTCTTGGTTGGATTTTTTAAGTGGCTTTTTTTTAAACTTGGGCGGGTTTTTTGGGTCGGAGAAAATAGCAACAACTCTGATTAAAATAGTTCTTTCAATAATTCACTGGTATATTTTATAACAGAACTAATTTGTAATATTCATTATTTGCTCTTTTCTTTGTTATATTTGATTGAAACGCCTGATATTAACCCAAATGCAACCAGATTCACAGTATTGTAGGTGAAATGAATTTTCGTAATTTAAATTAGATAATCTTATTAATCAACGATATAAGTGCAGAGTTTTCTATTATCTACTTTAAATATTTATTTCCAAATTACTACTCATTTATTAAATTTATTATTTTTGATACAAAAAACTCACGTGTAATTATCACTATGTTTTTAATTAACACATTTAATTTAAAATCATGTCTTTTATTTTTAGTAATTGAATACCTATTTTTAAATGAAAGCCTATAATTATGTCTAATTTATTATAAAAGAAAAATAAAAAGAAAAACATCCGTAAATATTCTACTTAAAGTAGATTTCAAATTCAATTTCAGTAATGGCGATGCTGACGCATTTAGACACATAAAGTTACCAATGTTTATTATTCCAAATTAACATTAGAATTGACATTGAAATAAATGTCATGATAACATGCAACCTTCTATCTTCTTCTAATACATGAAAATTGTATACATATCTTCCTTGTTTAGAATTTTCGTGGTATTTTCCTATAAATATATTTGTCTCTTTTGGGTTAAGTTACGCCCGAAGTTGAAATGTATGTATATGTAAATAGTAAATTAAAAGCAAAATGTTATAAATTAATAAATCGAAATGATGTAATTCGTTTCACTATTGAAAATAAAGTACATACATATGTAATGTTCCCTAGTAAAAATTAAGTTACAAAATTTATAAGTTATAAGCTTTTATATTAAACATTAAAAAACAGATTTTGAATAAATTTTTAATGAAAATTGTAATGTGGATTTTAATTATAAATCCTGTGTAAATAAATAAAAAAAATCAACACCGTTTATTATTCATATACTCTAAAAAACTGTATAAATAATTAGATGAATATTTATTTTACTATGAAAAATGAGTCAAATATTTAAAATAAGGCATTATAAAATGTTGCACTAATAAACTTTATTATCTGAACCAGCAGCCATTAAAAATTACTTATTTGGTATTTTCAAATATAATAAGAATGTTCATAAAAGTTAAGTAAATATGCTGAATCTAGTGCAGTAATTAAATTTTCATTATTTTTCGCGCCACCGTTCACGTAAGTTTAACTTATTCCATAGTAACAAAAGTTGTAAGTTCCTGATAACTCCCGTTATTTCGTTATCATTGTCAACGGGAAGTTATAGAAATAACTGTCCTACTAGCAGGTAATTAGGAAAAATTGAATTGAAATGAATTTCATATACATTTCGTCGTCAATCAACGGTTAAAATTAACTATAAAATTTTGTAAATAAATAAATGTGAACTGTCAAGTGAACTATTAGGTTTTACCAATACTTTAACATTATTTGAAGTTAATTGCTACTGTTAGCGTGAAAAATATAATAAGCGACTCTGAATGTAAGAACCAATAGACCAATACACTATTCTAGTACGGTAACATGAACTTCAGTTCCTCAGGCTCCTCCTAAGTTCATACCTTCTCGAAAGTTATAATGTACTTACATTCCTTGTAGCTTCAATAACTATTTTTTAGTTTGTAGCTTGTAAATAATTGAATACATTTAGAAAATATCGTAAAAGTTTAATAAAACATCACAGTTTTATTTGTCTTTCTCAAACTTGTAATTAAAAAAAAATAGTTATTATTTTGGTGTTAATGAAAGTATGCTTAATTCAAATTTCTAAACGAATTTAAATTATCTCTAGTGAATTCATAATTACATGCTTTCAAAAGTGGGCAGTTTTTAATATATTCTTATTTTCATTTTTGTAATCCCGTAAATTGATTTTATCCAACACCGTGTAATTATAACGATATAAGTATGCTGTTTTTAGATAAATAAAGTAGGTCATAAGTCACTAGTGAGCTAAATATATTAGCTCACTGTTTTTTGGTTCGTATCATAGTAACTACGTTATAAAACCTTCTCTACACTATTTTGTTCCTAAATGTCATTTCGAAATTCCATCTGTCAAAAATCTTATATGTATTTTATAACAATGATTAAAATGTGTTGGATAAAGTGTTGTATGGCACACGTGTGTTAATTACCTAAGTCACTTGAAAAAATACCACACTCGGCCTAACGGCCTCGTGAGCTAAACTTTTCCCACGTGACTTATCTGTAATGTAACACACTTGTACCATAAATAACTATTAATTATCTATGCCCCTTTTAGACTTACAAAGTTTATCCCCAAAAATGAGTTTAATTGCATTGAGTTATGTATATCCAGGTTTGGAAAATTTAATCTATTAAACAAAATTAACTAAATTTGTTACATTATTTTAACTATATAGGTAAATATGGAACAATATATACTTATAGTATAATCGGCTCACATGCTTTCTAAGAATTATTAAACATCATAAAACTTGTATAATTCAGAACTTTGTCTTATCTGCAGCTGTATTATTTAATTGTACTAATACTCTTCTAAGAATTTAATTATAATATATTATAAGAATAATTTCGTGTACCTATATATTACCATGCAGATCGTAGCAGTTAGAAACAATAAGAGCAGTCTTAAGAGTTTGCTCTAATTATAGACTTATAGAAATAAAATCAGATTTTGGATGCGCTTAGTGTTCTAGTTTCAGTACATTTAATATCAAATTGTAAAAATAAAGAATTAAAGACCAGTAAATTAAACGCACACTAACGAAAATTATCATATTATTGTTTTTTCCCGACCGAGAATATACTGTTACTTCTATACTTGACAATTGACATTCTAGACTGTTAACTCGCTAGAGAATAATGTGAGGGAATAAAGTAAAAATAAATAACAAATCTCTTAGACTACAGAAAGAAGCATTAGGTACTAACTTCATTCTTGGAGTGCATGTCAATTAAGAATTAAATATAAATAATAATTATATTAAATTACTAATCCATTATTTCGCAACTAAAAGTGCTCTCGGGGATTAATAAATTACAGTCCGGGGAACAAAATCTTAGTTTATTCCTTTAAATCAGTGTTTCCCAAAATATCGACCTATGCGTACTCCTTTCAAATATTCTTTAACTCTTTGTACACCTCAGTGGAATATCTGTTGGGTAATATACCATTAAAAAGTATTGTAGTATAATATATTTTTTTAGTAACCTATAATATAGTGTTTCTCCGAAAAGATAAGATTTTTTTTCAAGAATTTCTGCTTGTTTTTTCAAGTCATTTATTATTAACGGTTCAGAATAAAATATGAGTTATTTAAAAATTAGTCGCTTAAAAACAGACTTTATCATGTTAGATTTGTTTTGTATTGTATTAATTAGCTGTCAAAAAAGAGTAAATTTTTACAAATTTATAGCTAATTCGTCTGTATTGACAGATTCTTTAAATTTAATCATTTGTCTAATAATTTTTGAGAGACTTTGTAAAGGACATTGAACTATTCTTTTTTTTATATTTGCTTCGGAATACTAAAAAAATAATTTAAAAAAATTCTTCGGGTATCCCTTCCAAATCCTTCGCGTATCCCACTTTTGGAAATATTGCCGTAATTCATAAATAAGTATTCATTTTTAATAATTACACCTTTATGTTAATTGCGTGTGTATTTATAAAACATTTGTGGAGCAAACATTGTGTCTAATTGAGTAGTATAACTTTTTAATAAAATAACGAAATAAACACTTAACTTGAATCTATTTTTACTTTTATTAATCGCCTTCACATTAATTGTAAATAGAAACCACAATTCCATGTGATTTGTTGTGAGAGAACAGTTTTACCTTGAAGGCTAATTCTAGGGGTAATTTATTGGGCGCTATGTCCATTAATATTTCTTCAAATTAGATGTATTTTCCTCAATAAATTTTACCTGGAATATATAATTTATGTAAAAGCAATCATAATACTTACACTACGCCATCTGGAAAAGTGTTTGTATTTTTCTAGTGCGTTGCTACGCTTAAAATAAGTTCAGTAGAGCATTAGAGTGGAATCGATGTATAAATACTCTATTCAAGTAAGTAAGACACATATTGCTAATTGTTTGTTTATAATTTTATGAGAACACATGTTACGGAGGGTAATTTGTACTGCAAATATTTTTATAATTTCTTGTACAAACAAGTGAAAATATAAGAAAAAAGATTGTTTGATCCGTTTTGCTTACTTTGAAAACACGTTAATGATACATGTGTGCACTTGTATATGCAAACCATATTAGAGTACAAAACGTTTTGTATATGTATAAATGAAATGTAGATGCAATTTATACATGAATGAATTATTTTAAAAGAATTATGTACAATTTATCATAAATATATAATCAGCTGTGACCACCATAGAACCGACCGTGATATTTAACTATAAAAAATAGTTAATTTTGTATTAAGCATGGCTGGAAAAATCATGATTTTTTTAATATCTATATAAATATATCTAAGGGTTTCTGCACTATTTTAATTGTTTTGAAAGCAATACTAATATTTTATTGCGTAAGCAAAAACGAAATCTGTAATAAAACCAAAACTGAATAAAAGTAGGAAGAGTAACAAAGAATTTTCCTTTTTGTATTCTTTCTAGTCATAAAATTTTGAATCCAAAATGTATGTTTTTTTTAAGTATATCTCACCAGCCAAGTATGATTCATAAATGTAAGAATGAAATACGGAGAAACACTTGTCAGTATTTTATGTAATAAATGCGAAATAGTTATTACTTACAGAGTAAAATTTCAAATCAATAATTTTTAAACGATAACAATATGTTTGTTTCTTAGATTACAGCGTATTAGGAATTTTAAATACAAACTAGTACAATTAAAAAATATACTTTGTAACTACTTTTATTAAACATTATATTATAAATCTATTTCTGTAATCATAAAAAATATTTTTTATATTAAAATGAACTGAAAGAACGATTTTTTCTCAATTGGTTTTTACATATTACATATTTTCGTTTAAGTGCATACAATGAGGAAATTAGTTATTTACGTAATAAGTGGGTAAAGTATGTGTTTTTTAGTCGAGTGAAAAATTTATTTATTTCATTTGTAGCGTACGTACCTACAAAACAAAAATTAAACAATACGATTTTTGACAGAACCGTGAGATATGAATTTATACCTAAACGTTGTCTATGGTTACCGTGAGAAATGAAAATGTGTTTACAATATACTATGTATTCGTAGCAATAACCAACATACAACAATCAAATATCGTAATGGTCGTAGAAAAAGATACTAACAGTAATTTTTTAAAATCGTTCGGTAAAAAGTTACTTCTCAGATAATAAGAAACATACTTCGTTCATAGTACAATTTAAAGCAAAGAATTGCAAGAAAGAAACGTTTTATACTTGAGAAATATAAGGAAAGGTACTTGTAGTTTTATAAAACTGAATATATAAAATTTTAAAATTGATAACTAAAAAATTATTTTACGGAAGCCCAATAAAAAAAATTGAGTAACTTTGTGGTACATGATAAAAATTATTATTAATTAAACACAGAGTAACTTAGTAAGTATCATATTATTTATAACAAATTGTTATAAATTTAGTGATACTAAGTTATTCTGTGTAAATTCATAATATTCTCAATAAAAAATTTATTTGTCACTTGTGAAGTATCGTTTATTTGAACTGTTTATTCACCAGGGAAACTATCTTGTAAAAATGTTACTTTTTAGTAGTTATGCAGTGTTTATATTATTGGAAATTGTGTTTTGTTGCTAACATAAAAATGTTTGAATTTTATTTACAAGTGAACAAATAGACTATGTGGCGGCCGGATAGTTATTTGGTTGGTCCACAGAATAGTTACACACAGATGTGAGGAAACTTTCCGATTTTAAACAATGGGCCCTTTAAATTTGTGCACATTCTCCATCTCTCTCTAATTTTCGCTTCTCTCTCTTACTGTCGCTTCTGTATAAACCTATTCTGTTATTGGTCCGCGATGCAAATACTTTATTCTGAAGGTACGGTGTATTTAGAATTATAATAACAATAGTACCATCCATTTATCCTTTATCATTGAACTAGTGCCTATAGAATTTTACCTGCAATGTTTGTCATCTTAATTACGACTGCGATGAAAATCAAAACGAGTGCGAGTAAAATTCTAGTCAGAAAAGTATTCAATCATGATAATTCCGTGATATGTAATATAAATTTCTAATTAATTACTTTTAAAATTTTGACAAACGTTGTATTTAAGCAAAGCTCATTTAATTGTCGCATGCAATTGTCCGACTCGCTTCGCTCGTCGTGCAAACTTCCATACTCGCCACACAAAGTATCACTTTTACTCTTAATAACACAATATACTATTTTTCTATTAACATAAAAATTTCAATAAAGATTTTTTTCTTCAAACGTCATAAAAGTGACATCTTCTGTGACGTGATTGACAAGGTTGAAGTTTCATTTGTATGCCAACGTAATATAATTTTTTATTCTAGCCGCCGTATAATATTGTCGCCGCCGTATAATATTGTAGCCGCCGTATAGCCAATAAGAAGCGCCGTATAATATTGTCGCCGCCGTATAGCCAATAAGAAATAACTTGTACAATAGAAATCTGTAATATCGCCCTAAATGTCACTATAAAAATTAGATAACCTAAGAATAAAATTACTAAAAATTATGAATAACTGACAGGTAACCTACATATTAAACGTCAAATAGTAATTTATTTTTTAAAATTTCTAAGTTTGAAGAAAAAATAGCATGTGTTATTCAGAGTAAAAGTGTCTTTGTGTGCCTCGCATGCAATTGTCCGACTCGCTTCGCTCGTCGTGCAAACTTTCATGCTCGCCACACAAAGTATCACTTTTACTCTTAATAACACAATATACTATTTTCTTCAAACGTCATAAAAGTGACATCTTCTGTAACGTGATTGACAAGGTTGAAGTTTAATTTCTATGCCTCCGTAATATAATTTTTTATTCCAGCCGCCGTATAATATTGTCGCCGCCGTATGTAGAATCAGCCAATAAGAAGTAACTTGTACAATAGAAATCTGTAATATCGCCCTAAATGTTACTATAGAAACTAGATAACCTAAGAATAAAGTTACTAAAAATTATGAATAACTGACAGGTAACCTACATATTAAACGTCAAATAGTAGTTTATTTTTTAAAATTTCTAAGTTTGAAGAAAAAATAGTATGTGTTATTCAGAGTAAAAGTGTCTTTGTGTGCCTCGCATGCAATTGTCCGACTCGCTTCGCTCGTCGTGCAAACTTCCATGCTCGCCACACAAAGTATCACTTTTACTCTTAATAACGCCATATACTATTTTATTTATAAAAATCTGTTTATACGTTTTTTTATTATTTTTTAAAATTTAAATCATACATTACTTTCAATATGAGGGCCCATTTGGTCTTTGGGCCCAGTCCTGAATTACTGCCCACAGAGGTGACATGTTCGCTTAGACGATTCACCAGTTATTTCCTCCTGTCAGCACTAAAAACTTTTTTTCTTTACTAATATTGTAAAATACCATAAACGAGTAAAAATTTCCACCTACTGTGCATACATTTGTTATCCACTGTATACAAAGACATGTCATAGTAACAGTACAGGTAATAAAGTATATAGGTAATTTTTACGCGGGTATTTACAGATAGCGGTTATTTGTTTTACCCTAATATTTCAATATCTTTATATCCATACGTGGTAATTTAACTTGACGTGACTTTACAACAGATAAAAAATAAATAAAATATGATTTCATTACCCGTTATCAGTATTTTACAGCAGGTAAAATTATGAGTTATAGTTTGCAGTGTAATTGTGTAATTAACACGATTTTTAATACCACGAAATCTTACTTCACACTTTTTTGAATATAAACTAAAAACATGATAATACAAGTTTATGCTCTTATGATATGTGATATAAATAAATAAATGTACGCCTCCTATTATATGTTTCACATACAGAATTCCAACTAAATTTCACTGCAGTACCATCTGTCGCGTAACAACGATCGATCGAATCAATTTAACTGCTGTATAACAACTCGAACTTACGTATGTGTTATTAACTATTCATATATTATTTATAATTTAAGCTGTCCGATAATGTTCAACACAATGAGATAAGCATTTACAGGAAAGAGTAGTGTTTATATTTCATTTCTCTGAATAAATTACAAGTGCATTTCAAATACTAGATAAACATTTTTAATACCAGTATATGTTAAAAATTAGTTCTTCTTGTGATTTTTGTTTGTTCATCAATCGGTAAGACAAAATACAAAATATTATATTTTACTGAATGTGTCATTCAAATTATTACTTAGATTCATTTATTTAATTTTACAATTAATCAATGAAAATATAACATGTAATTGAATTAATTTTTTAATTTATAAATTTCAAAGGTGTGTTCCCTGTATGTAATCTAATAGTATTGTGTAACAAATTCTATAAACGTCACTTTTGTTACGCGTGTATGTATATAATTTAAATAAAGAGATTATAAATGAGCCATACATTATATTTCTTCTAAGGCTGCAAATTAATGTAGCAGAAATATGGAATATAATAATAATATTATGGATTAATAACACTTGTTCCGTCCTTGTGTAACGAATGATTCAGGAATGCTATGTGAGTGGTTGGTATCAGCCGGTGGTTCAGACCTTAGATGAGGTATAATAGAGAGATATGCCACACTCCTATAGCTACTGAGCAAGCAAAAGATGTATGGTCGACAATCGCCTAACAGTCAGCTGTGTGAGAACAATCCGCCAGCTGAGTAGTGCACACTTACAGTTAGACGAACGAAATATTGGTCATAGCATTTATCACCTATCCTCATTATTTGTTTGGTTGAGTTTTCCATATAACTACTCCACTGGTCCACTGGTCCACTGTTCTCAAACAGTTGGCTGCAAGCGATTTTAAACCTTAGATCTTTCGACAATATATTTGAGCAATGCCATATCTCTATATTATACCTCATCTAAGGTTCAGACTGTGTGTAAAACGTTCCGAAGCCAGTGGCGGATTTAGAAACTTTCGTAAGAAGGGGCGAATTATTTTGTTTTGTTAGGTTATCACAAACAATAAAATATATAATAATGTTAACTACTAAATTTATTAATTAACACAAAATCTTTGCCATCGCCCCTTCACTGGTACATTTGTTTCAAAAACATCAAAGTGCACATAGGTAGCAACAGTGCACATCTGTTAAAATAATATTTCTGGGAAATTTAAACTAAAATCCAGTAGGAAATGCTATAATTAAATAAAAACTGGTTTAAAGTCTATCTGATTCACTTTTGATCTCGTCGTCATAAAATTCTTCTTTTTCGCACAAATTATCACATCATTTTAAGTAAAAAAATAAAAGAGATCATTCTAAGAAGTCAAAAGAATGACAATTTGTTGTACTTATTTGCCGACTGATATCGTTCCTAATAGAATGAATTTAAAACAATATTTCTAATTTAACGTTCCTCAACCAAAAATAAAATTTATCAACATACTTTTATTAATATAATTAGCCAGTCAAACATATAATCCAATTCTTCAAGTGACAATTCAAAATTCAAAACAAACACATTTATTATTTCATCACAGTTAATTTGTGACGAAAATAAAGGTCACAATAAGTGAAATAGTTAAAATGATGTGATAAATTGTGTGAAAAGAAAGCATCTATTATTTGTAATACTTTTGAACTTGATATTTATTTTCAGGTTTAAAATTGTTTAATATTGTTAATTGTCATATAATTGTTCTGTTTATTTCGTTAAATCAACAAGTAAAATTTGTACATAGGGACAAAACCAAATTTTCCCTGCAAAATATTTGAAAAACTTAACATATCACCGATTTTATCCCTAATCCAAAAATCTGCACTTTATACATTACATATGAAAATTTATTATAATAGGGTAAAAATTGTTTTCTGGAGGAAAATTAATTTAAAAAAATATATTACATTGAAAAACTTCAAATTTATAAAAGTACGCCAACGGTCGATAACATAACAGATAACAACTTGTATAATTGAATTTAATTAATTAAATTGAATTATACATTACGTTATCTTTTTCCTAGGTTACTTAGTTATTGGCCTTTGGATCATCTATACTTTTTTTAATTTAGTATTTTTTCATTGTGGCATTTTTTTTTATTTAAAAAAATGTTAATTTGTCGCGTAAATATTTATTATGCCATGTTTTCGAATGATTACTGAGAAAACCAAATTATTTAAAGATTACTTGAATTATCCATGTTTTTGCAATTTATATTGCTTTAATAAAATTTTATATACACTGATCTTTACTCCCTAAAGAAAACACATGTGGGGTCGAAACCGGTCGGAGATGAAATAAAGTCTTTCATATCTGACTGACTCTTCAGAAAAAAATTGTTACAATATTATTCATATCTATTAACATAATCTTCTCATTATAGAAAAACGTTTTATATACGAGTATTAGTGTCCGACCAAAGTTTCGCTTTTGTTTTCGGTTTCGGCTAAAAATGCTGGTTTCGACCGCAGTTTCGGTTGTAGCCAAAAAATGGTCGAAACTAGTGTTCGTATCGTGTCTCATGCTTTCGGGTTTGTTCGAAACGGTTTCACTCGACTATTTTTATGTTTGTTACTTTATAGTTTTGTTTTTTATGTTATTTCATTTTTCTTTCATTCGAAGCCGTAATAATTATTTCATTAATGTTATTCTGAGGCTGTCAGTACAAAGGTGCCACTTTGTAGAATTAAGATAAAGACTTATTAAAGAATATAGGAAAATTCCGTAACGTTATTCTAAGAGAATAGCATAAACGATCCTGTTACTAACAAATACTTTTTGAAAAGATTATTTAATTCATTGTTATTATTTGTGATATTTGCGAGGTTGTGATAGATAACTAACGTCTTTATTTCTTTTGTAAGAATAGTATCTTTACAAAACTAAAGCAATTTTCTAATAAATTGAAGTCTTTTATTAAATATAATAATCGAATAATACATTAAATCTTAAGAAGAACACTAGATTTGTGTATTTAATAAAATTTTAACTTAACTACTTTTCGTTATGATTTCGGCCGAAACTAGAATAGGAGCCGAATATTTGGTTACGGTATTTTGGTGGGGCACTCATAATGTTGATTCATACATATGCATACTTGTAGTTCTATTGTGTTACAAAGTAAAAAGCAGCTTTGAATGAAAATATCTTGAGAATGGGAAGTGATATCGACCGAAAATTTGAATATTTGAAATCTGCATATTTACATGTACTTATATCCATAATTCCATATTTTGCGAAAAATTCCGTTCTGTCTCGTATTAGATTTCCAAATTTAACCTAATTTCGGAACTCATAAAAATTTTTACATTTTTTTTTAATTCAGTTAATGTAAAATGACTTTACATTATTAAGATTTAAAAAAAAACTATTATAATTTACATGTACATAAATTGTAAGGAAAATAATTACGTATAAGAAAAAAATCAGATTAGAAAAGAAACAAAGAAAATTATAAGGTCTATTAGACTGTCGACACATACACTTCTCATGTAATTAGTTTCGTAATAATGGAAAATTGTTGAGATAATTATATGTTTTTATAATAAAAATATGCAAATTGATGAAAACTAGTATATTAATATTATGCAATATTTGCGTTCCAAAATAATATATTGTTTATTACTAAATAAATGGAAATATTGGCAATTATAGCTGGAGTGGAGAGTGCACCAAGGAAACCATTTCGAAACTTTCATTTGAATTTGTAATAATTATCATCACGTTCTTTCCTAATTCATAGAAATAAATTAATTAATATATTTCGTATAATACCTATATCAGATAAAATCTGAAGTATGTATGAGTATTACTAGTAAAGGAGGAAATTTCATATTTATTTAAGTTGTTAATTAAGTAGTGTTTTTTTTATATTGAAATAAAATATACGTATCAGTAATTAAGCATGTAGATTTATTTTTTAACAAATTATCACAATATTTTTATTTGATTAGACATTAAAGCAAATAATATTTTGCCTATTTACATGATTAAAATCAAGGTTGGCCTGATTTAAATCAAGATTTAAATCAACTGATTTATTTAATAAAAATCATTTGATTTTAATCAAAAAATACAAATTATAATAAAAAATTAATTATTTGCTACAAAACTAAAACTAGTAATAATAACGAAAATATGTTCTGCATCTATGAATATCTAAAATTTAAATTATATTTTATCTCTTTAATTGTCCTAAAATACAGAAAAAAAAAATTAGAAATATTTAAATGTGTAATTAAAATATATTTTTTTTGTTACTCTTCCAAGTTTTAGTCAGATGAATCTTTTTGGTTTTATAACTAATTTTCTTTTCGTTTATGAAATAAAATATTTATATTGCTTTTAAGACAATTAAAAAGTACAGTAACACTGAGAAATCTTTAATAAATTTAAAAATCATGATTTATTTGATTATTTTTAAAAAATCAATGATTTTTAATTTTTTTAAATAAATCATGATTTTTGCCAACCTTGATTAAAATTAGAGCTGACAGATTTTGAAAAGTGAAATTCAAATTTTTTAAAAATATATTTTTATCGACTAATCGAAAATCATTTTAAAAAAAAATTAAAAAATCGAAAAAACTGAAAAATCGAAAAAAAATCAGAAAAGTCGAAATTTTAAAAAATATAAAAGTCTGAAAAATATAAATACAAAATTTTATGGAGGTAGATAGTTCTTTTCCATCGTCTTATAAATGATCACTATACCCGTTTGCGTTGAAGATGGTTCCTAATTATATTTTAAATCTGGATTAAACTATTCGAATTAGAACGCATTTTAAATGTACTTTGTTTAACTCCATTTCTTATCCTTGCTTTAAGTAATAATTTCAAGTTCGAATAATTTATGACATCTGACTACTAAGCTACCTAATTCTTCATAAAGGTTGTAAACTCTGCATAACGATTACTCAAATACTAGTGAATAAAAAAGTTGAAATTTCTGACGATTAAATCTGATAATATTTTGGTGTAGTTGGTGCAAACGGAAATGGTGTTTTCATGAAGATCTCAATGTTTTTTATATTTTTTAATTCTTAGTGTTAGTTATTACCTCCCGCCTATCAATATATAGATAAGGGAGGTATTGTTTTTGGTCAGATTTCTCGAGTGTGAGTTTTTAACATATGAGCACGAATTAGGGTCCCTAGAATACGATTTTACTATTTTTAGCGTGATGTCTGTATGTCTGTGTGTGTGTGTGTGTGTGTGTGTCTGTGTGTGTGTCTGTGTGTGTGTGTGTGTGTCTGTGACGATTTTTCGTCCACGATAACTCCAATACGATACATGTAAAAAATATAATATTTGGTATTTAAGACTTATATTCAAATATGATGAACTGATTAGTTTTTGAGTACAATTGGTTAACCGGAAGTAGTACTTTACTTGAAGCTTTAAACCGTTTTTCCTAAAAAAATACCTCTAAATACCATTTTTTCGCAAATTACGTTATTATTAAATATAAAGATTTTATAATTTTCTACCGATCTGCATAATTACGTTTATATATAACTTCTAGCTAGATAGAAAAAAAATATATAAATTATATTAATTTTATGTATCGTTTAAGCCAAGGAATTTTTATAAAACAGATGAGTTATTCATATGTTCACAAATTTTGACATATGTCAAATATAATGTAAGTGAGTTTAAAAGATAAAATAAGTAAATATGAAGCAGGTTTGTTCTAAAATTAAAAATATTGGAAGAAATATATAAGGAATGTATTTGCATACATGAATCAAGGAAAATTCTGTTCCGGTTTTAGTAACGTCAAAAATAGCTGTCATATTGGTTATACAAATTTTATGAAGGAAATTTTAGGTATGAAATTAATTAAAAATATTCTGAACTGCAATAACAAACTAATTTTAAAACTACAAATTAAAGGTATTGAATAACTTATTGAATAGAATATATGTATTATTACAGTTGCGGGAGGTATTGTGTTGGACACATCAGATTTTTTTTTATATAAAATATAAATTTTAATTAAAACTGTAAATAGAATAGGCGAGAGGTTATGTGCTCACCACATGGTTTTTTTGTTTATTTGCAATACAGCATCTAAATTTAAATTTCAAATTTTTAGAAAAAATTAAAATGATAGGCATTTCCCAAGATAAATTTTCTTTTAAAAAAATTGCGGCATGACTTTCCCGACCGTTCCGATTGTATCTCCTCACTGTTCACATTAATGAAAATTTAATTCTGCAGGAGTCAAATTTAGTTTCTCAGATATACAGCCGGTTATTCTACAAGATATTAATATTTAACCTTCTATATTCTTTGTCAAATTGTAAGTGTTAAAAATTTAATTATCATCTCCTTTGTTAATGAATGTTACTTTGTCGAAACATTGTGTTTGTTCATTAATTTTAATAATCTCTGGCTTCTTCAAACTATGTACTTCGAAGTATTTTATTTATCATACTTGTTTCTTTGTTTTTATTATGAAACAAAGACCAAATTTCCTTAAGATGTACGAGTATTTGCTGTCATGCTATATTCTAAGTAAACTAATAAAAATAATTACTTTATGGAACCTTATACCTACGTAGGAAAAGTAATCCACTGGCTTTTATCAAATATTTACATTTCATAACAAGATAAATATTCGAGGAAATAGTTTACTTTTTAAATATTTTTATTATTTATTTATTTTTAGATGATTAATTTTTAATAATTATTCATATGTTATTAGTAGTATTATTTATTTGGTAAGTTTGTTGATTACTATTGTATTATTTGATACAAGTCCATTCGAATATATATTAAAATCGATCTATTCAATCAAGATTCATCTTTTCTGATCAATAGTTGGCGGAAAATTATTATAGTTTTAAAAATAATCGATTATTTGATTATACGTTTATATTATTAATCGATTATTTGATTAATCGATTAGTAGATTAATCGATTATTTGATTATTCTATAATTTGGTTATTCGATTATTTCATATATACTTCAGTTGATTCATCGATAGTTGTTTAACTCATTACCTTATAACTTCTTTCCCGTAAGGTAAATCATTAATATACTCGGAAGATTTTCACATATTTTTAATATACATATTTTTTATTTTGATAGATAATCACAAGTTAGTTTATTTTT
The DNA here is from genome assembly GCA_035578165.1 of Stenolophus ochropezus. NCBI lineage: Eukaryota > Metazoa > Arthropoda > Insecta > Coleoptera > Carabidae > Stenolophus > Stenolophus ochropezus. Next base: position 9,665,222 of record JAQOWZ010000004.1, on the reverse strand, counting down.
GGAGTGACCTGCCAGTCTAAACTGATAACATATAAGTTCTGATTATTTGATTATTTGGTTATTTACTTATTTGATTATACAAATCTTAATTATATAAATTTTGATTATTTGATTATCTGATTATTTGTTTATTTTAATCAGGGCATGTAACCGGTTAAAAAAACCGGTTAATACAAACCGGTAACCGATATTTTCAACGAAAATTGCGAACTTTAACCGTAATTTTAACCGATATTTTTCAGGCCGAAAATACCGGTAACCGTTAACCAAAAAAAAATAAACCGGTTTTAGCGAACATTAACCTTTATTTAATATCATTTAGCGAGAAAAAAAAATATTTTTTTATTTCTGTGTTTTCTATTTGTATTTGAACATGAGTCATGACAGTTTTTACAATTAACATTTTATTGGAGAGTCATAAATGTAGGTAGTCTCTTTGGCCGTTAAGGTTACTTAAAAAGTCCCAAATAAATACAGCCTTTGTCAACACAGGCAAGTTTAAAATTGAAAAATGACCTGCGTTTTTCTGAAGATATTACGGGAATTTTTGTGAATGTTCATTAATTAAATTGCTTCTTCTTTTTAAGTCTAGTAATTTCCAATAATAGTTATACATACAATTTATAGTTTTTCACTCTAAAATTTTTCGTATACATTCAAAAAAATCCAAAAAGACCCATTTTTAGGTCCAAAATTTTGATTTTTTAAATAATTCCAAATTGATAGTCGCCGATGCGCTGATTTCAAATTTTCAAACCGAATTCAATTATCTCTTTCCGTTCCTGAGATATTTGACCTCAAAGTTGCACCTCAAAAAAGTGGGTTTTTTGGATATAACTCTAAAACGGGTAGGGACACAATCTCAACGACTATACCAGTGGATTCTACAGGCAAAGTTACATAAAGAAATGTTTTCTCCGCATATACGTTCTTTGGAACGATTTTGTGAAAAATGAGAAAAACGAAAAAAACCGGAATTTCAGTTTTTCACTTGGGAACTTTTTGTCACCAAATCTTTTCATTTTCTAGACGTAAGTAAATACAGATGCGCTGATTCCAAATTTTCAAACCGATTTTAATTATCTCTTACCGTTCTGGAGATATTTGCGTTCAAAGTTAGACCTGAAAAAAATTGTTTTTCAGGAATAGTCCTGAAATGGGTCGAGATACGACCTCGGCGACCTCACCAATCGATTCTGCGGGCAAAATTACATAAGTATACCAATTTTCAGATATTTATTCTGGCGGATACAATTTTTAGAGCGAAAAAACGAAAATCGCAAAAATTGAAAAATCGCCTGATGAACCCCTTACGATTTTTTCCGATTTTTGGCCATTTTCGTTTTTTCGCTGTAAAAATTTTATCCATTAGAATATAAATCTGAAAATTGGTAGAAAAATGTAATTTTGTCCGTAGAATCGATTGGTGAGGTCGCCGAGGTCGTATCTCAACCCATTTCAGGACTACTCCTGAAAAACTGAATTTTTCAGGTCCAACTTTGAACTCAAATATCTCGAGAACGGTAGGAGATAATTGAAATCGGTTTGAAAATTTGGAATCAGCACATTCTTCTTTACTTAAGTCCAGAATATAAAAAATTTTGGAGACAAAAAGTTTCTGAGCGAAAAACTGAAATTCCGGTTTTTTCGTTTTTCTCCTTTTTCACCAAATCGTTCCAAAGAACGTATATGAGGAGAAAACATTTCTTTATGTAACTTTCCGCGTAGAATCGACTGGTATAATCGTTGAGAATGTATCTCTACCCATTTTAGAGATATGGTCAAAAAACACCCTTTTTTGAGGTGCAACTTTGAGAGCAAATATCTTAGGAATGGAAAGAGATAATTGAATTCGGTTCGAAAATTTGAAATCAGCGCATCGACGACTATCAAGTTAGACTAATTCCAAAAATCAAAATTTTGGACCCAAAAATGGGCATTTTTTTAATTTTTTTGGCTGTATATGAAAAATTTTAGAGTGAAAAACAATAAATTGTAACTTTTCATGTATGTCTATTATTGGAAATTACTAGGAAGACTTAAAAAGAAAGTTTTAGAAGGCAGAAAGATGTTCCAAGTGTTCTGAAATAAGTAGAGAGACTTGCACTATGTTTCACTTTGTTCCTAATTGTTTGGGACAAAGTTAAGGCACTTGTTTAGGGTGTAACATAAATGTACTAGGTTCAACACTGTTCCAAGATAATTGGGAGTAAGATGAGACAGTTCTACAGGGTTTAACAATGTTCCAGATAGTTCAACTAGGTTTAACTTGTTTTCGGAAAGAAGGTGGTTATTCCTGTGTTTGTACTGCTGGTTTTACCGGTTCAAATTGTGACATAACTTTAACTAAAGACGCATGTAAAAGAGATATTTGTAAGAGTGGTTCAACTTGCACTCCCCTTAAAAAAGGAGGGTTTATTTGTGAAGACTGTTATCCCAATAATGGGTATGAACATTATACAGAATTATGTGAGCTTAAAAGTAGAAGCTTTGGAAAAAGCTCGTTTCTTACTTTTCCAAGTTTGAAACAGAGACATCGTCTACATTTGACTTTAAAGTAAGTACTAAACTGAAAGCTTTTTTGAATTTTTTTAATGGATTTCTTTGTTTTTTTTTATAAGACACATTTTTTATATTTTTACTTTAACTTGTACGGAACAGGTTTACCAAAATAAAACAACATGCAAAATTAATAAAATTAAGTTTTATAAGCTTGTAACTCAAAAACTATTAAAGATATAGTCTTAAAATCAGAGCATGTAACCGGTTAATAAAAACCGGTAACCGATATTTTCAACGAAAATTGCGAACTTTAACCTTAATTTTAACCGATATTTTTAAGGCTGAAAAAACCGGTAACCGTTGACCGAAAAAAAAAATAAACCGGTTTTAGCAAACATTAACCTTTATTTTAATATCATTCACCGAGAAAAAAATTTAATATATTTTTTTATTTCTGTGTTTTCTATTTGTATTTGAACATGAGTCATGACAGTTTTTACAATTAAAATTTTATTGGAGAGTCATAAATGTAGGTAGTCTCTTTGGCCGTTAAGGTTAATTAAAAAGTCCCAAATATATACGGCCTTTGTCAACACAGGCAAGTTTAAAATTGAAAAGTGACCTGCGTTTTTCTGAAGATATTACGGGAATTTCTGTGAATATTCATTAATTAATTTGCTTTTTTTTAATTGTTATATTTTTCTCAGATGGTATTTTTTATTATTTTTTTAAATTAATTATTATGTAATTTTTTTTAATCAAATTTTTATAATTAATTTCTTTTAATTAATTTAATTATTTTTTTAACCGATATATTAACCGGTTTAAACCGGTTTCTAATTTTCAAAAACCGGTTTTCGAACTAAAACCGTTATTATTATAACGTTCTCTATAAGGGTTAACCGTTAAGCAGTATTTTTTTCGGTTACATGCCCTGATTTTAATAATCGATTATTTGATCATTTGGTTAATCTATTGTTTGATTAATCGACTGTTTGATTAATCGATTAGTCAATATAATCTATTATTCAATATAATCGATTAATCAAAATAATCTATAAGTATTCATAATCAATTATCCATTACTAAAAACTTTAATCAAACAGCCCAAAAATAATTAATAATTCAATGGCAAAGAGAGTTGAATGGATTTTGAAGGAAAATAGAGGAAGGAAATAATCCTAAAACATAATAATGTAAACATTTTTTAATAATAAATTAACTCAAAATCACCATTAACAGTTGTTCACTTTAATTTGCTCAAAACTGTAGTTATAAATTAATATGTTTATTTTTTACCAACTAATAACATTATACCTTCATTCTATTGAGGAACTTGGGGAGATAAAATGGAGATTCTATCTGTTCTAGAAAATTGAATTTGCATTTTAACCTTTGCAAGGGACCTACAGCTAATAGCGGGATTCGAACTTCTTTAATATTTAATTGGATAAAGATTGGCAACTCTTATTTAATAACTATTAAACACAATTTCAATGAATATTTCTAATTGAACGATACATTCTATTTACAAAATTATTCTGTAAACTTAGGGCAAATTATTATTTTTATTGAAATAAAACAGATCATATCTTGTAAATGGGTCGTTTCGTTTGTATATTTATTATTTACGGTATAAAAAATATTTGGGCGGTAAAGTGCTGACTACATCAATCTGAAGTTATTTCTGATTTAGTTTTAATGATAGTTTGTATAGTAACGTTTCATTATAAATAAATTACTATGAAATATAAATATATTTTTTTCGATAAGAAACTTCCAAGAAATCAAATTTATATGCTAATCAGTACTTCCCAAGAGTAATATAGTAATGCATGTAATAATGTAAAAGCAGAAGTTCTGTAATGGACCCTTGTGAATACAGACGCTACGGAGAAAGTGTCAATTCCAGTGTCAATAGTCGCGTTCTTTTTATTGTCCGCCTCATCTCACCTTAGTTTAAAGTGAGCTATGGTTACTTTTTTAGTAGTAAAGAGAATGACATTGTGATCACCTTCAGAAATATTTATCAAAATCTGTAGTATCCTTTGAACAAGACGTAAATAAGAAAATAACGTATGATTTACTTTTTTTTAAAATATGTATGTAAAATTAATTTTCAAAAAATGTATGACAGTAATAATTATTGACTAAATAATATAATTATTCTTCGAAATCAAGTAACCAAGAGTTAAGACACAAAATGCTTCCTTATAATGAGGCATGCTTTGAAAAAAGCGTTTCTGTTTGTATACAGATGTCTCTGTTGTGCTTAAATATATAGTATGTTCAGTTACAAACGATTTTTGTTTTTATAATATTTATTTAATAACGTTAACGTATGTATGTAAGAAATATATTTGACAATGGGGGTTTCCAAGATTTTTTGATTTTTTTATATGATAAACTTTAAAACAAAATATTGGACCCATATTTTTTTATTTTTCCAAAAAGTTGATAGTATCCGAGAAAAAAATTAATAAAGTTTACGGACAATGGGCTTGACGTCATTCCCCTGACTAGAAAAAGATAGTCCATGTGCGCTATGAGATAGAACTATAAGTAGCTAAAAATCTGAAGTGAAGTTAGGCTACGAGTACCGCGTAAATTCAAGCATTGAATATAAACATAACCTGCTTTCGTGATTCATGCTTTCGATAGATGCATTTACCAGTTACCACGTGTGTGTGTTCTCATATATTTTAAAATTAAATGAAATCGAGCTTGCACTGTCATTTTATCACATGAAGCTAGCTATCGGAGGCAGTGTTGCGAACCGGTGAAATTAAAACTTATGTACTTATAGTTGGCAACATTGATCAGGGGAATGACGTCACAAGGTCATTTAAATAAAACTTTAATTTCAATTTTTAAATAAAGTATTCAACAATTATATATTATTTTAGTTTTATTACAATATACTAACGACCAAAATTGATATGCAGAATATATATTTTAAAAAGGCGTTGTCTTGGAAACCCCCATTGACATTGATGTTATCTAAACAAAAAAATGTTCGTGTGAAACAAGATTATTTATATGTTCAAGGTCATTTGGAAATTTTAACTGGCAAGACAAGAAATATGCAAGAAAATGACGATTAAGACAAGATTTTTATATACAAGAAAAATGAATGACATGACATACTTAAATTTCTTTTGAGACAAGTCAAGAAATTACTAAACAAAACAAGAAATCTTAAATCTTGTCTTGTGAAACACTACAATATACGCAAGGTAACAGTTTTACTGCTTCAACGAGGTGATATTCTCGCCAGTCAATTCCTCCTAACATCAGTGAAAAAATCTGTTTTACTACGTTAGTACTGTAAAATACTATTAAACTGACGTTTTTCAACTATTTGTTTATAAAAAAAATAAAACTCACTAACACAGTAACTGGAATATTATTTACTATTATGTTATTATTACAAAAAAAAATATTTTAAATTAAATAATCAAACAATTTGATAGCCTGCAAAAACACAATTCTTCAACTGAGATTAAAAATGTAGTAGGCACAATCTTAAATACTGACTCGTGACTAATAATACTGAGTATTGGTTTGTTCTACTATAAGCAAACAAAGTGGAAACTGGAAAATGGCTAATTTCCGAGAAATATGACGCAAATAAGCAATACCTAATGGAAAACGCATTACTGCTAATTTAAAATCCTGATTAGACACTTTTTTTACAAGAAGGGACATGAATTCTGGAACGGAAACTTTGGTTTAATTTTACTCGAGGCCATCACGACTTATTCGTGCTAAGTACACTTGTTCAATTAGTACTTTTATGGCTTGTAATTCCACCGTCAACTATTATATTGTGTGTCTATGTGATCCAACTTTATATTAAAAGTGTTATTGTGGTGTATTGGTATGTGAAATATTGTAAAAAATAGTGCAACACTTCGAACATTCGTGATAGCTAATCTAAATAAAAAATGTCGTTATACATTAATCAGTTTGATTCATTATTCACTCACTTTATTGGCATATTGTCACATTCTGATCTAATTTCCTGATAGTACTATTGAATGGCATTAACCCTTTTTCATTTATTAGTTTTTCATTTACATATTTTCAAGTTCTTATAATTGAATTTTCTATTGTTAAGTCATGTTATATGAAAGTAATTTTTTTTCTTTATATTCATATTACCTACTTTAAAGTTAAAGCGATTCCAAATAATTGAACTACTTCCTCTTCTGTGTATAAAAGGAAGGGTAGGTCATCAAATTTTATGGAGTATAACATTGTGTGCACAAAAGGGCGGACAAAATCTAGAAAAAATGTGCTTAAATATCGACGTTTTAAATTTCAAATTCAAGTTTCGTCATAAAGTGTCTCTATCATATTTTTATAAATTGAATGCATTTTGTTTTAAATATGCTTAATCAAGTTTGATTAAATTTTATCAGTTTATCAGTATAAAATTTATAACTGACCGATGTAAATTAATAGTTGCGTTCGCGATCCATGTGCCACCGGTTCTGGGTTCGAATATCGGTTAATATATGGGTATTGTAAGCGTCTTTTTATACTTTGCGTTAACTATTGTCCTATTGTTGTATAGAAAACGGTTTAATAATATCAGATATTGTTAAAATATTTTTGGTATTTTTGTTGTTGTAAAATTGGTACTTCTAACAACTGCACCCCACTTTAAATGCCAAATTGATAACCTCAAATATTTTAAAAAGTTTTTTAATACAATTTATATTATTTCTAAATGTGAAATCAGAATAAACAAACAAATTTTAAAGGATATTAAAGTTTCTTAAATCATAACCTACAGATTTGTAAATATTTTCATAATATTTTAAATGCATTTTGACAGATAAATGTGTTCAACTTAATTCATCAGAATTGCTATATTTCACATATGTATCCCTAGATTAGAGTCTACTATCTTTTTAATTGAAATTTTTAATATTTTTATTAAATAAATGAAGGAAAAGCAGTATATTATAGTCGTTTTATACGACGTATTGTTCCATTTGTGTTTTTGGAGCACTACTCGCTGCGCTCGTTGAGCTCCAACCAACTCATGGAACAATATGAAACTTGTATAATAATATAACTAATTCATCTTTCGTCTCCATTAATTTATACTCCAAACAATATTGTCTAACAAAATGTAAGAAAAACTCTCACTCCTCATTAAATATCATCGTATACTGATATGTAATAAGAAAGCGTAAAAAATATTATATATTATTATTATCAGTAAATATTTGCAAAAGTAATGTGTAATAGGTTTAACCGCCTCCAAAAATAAATCAGATAGCTAAGGTCATATTTGTTTGTTTTTATTTTCAAACTATTAAAATTTTATGTTTGTTATTTAGGCAGCTATTACATAAATAATTGTTTTACGTATCTGCTGGTAATCATAAAGTAACATTTTTTATATATTTATTTTCGAAGTCTTTTGGGAACTTTAGAATTGGATAAAGAATGAATGAATTGGGCTTTTGAGTTCCAAATATTTTGTTGAAACATTTATTCAAGCTTACATGTAAACGTTTCGGACAGTAAATCTGTCCATCATCAGCAATAGTAGTAATGTTAAGGAAGCAAGTTACAAATCCGTGGCTAGAATCATACAAAAGTTGTGATACATGTCGTAAATCTGGTAGTGTAACATTTTATAATATACTACTGATATGAATAGAAGTCAGCAGTATAATATATAAGGTACTTAACATTTGTAATGTATATAGGTTAAGCAGAATTACTATCATCCTCGGAATGCAAAATAAGATAAGAAACAACAATTTTTCGCCAACCATCATGGTGAAATGTTGACTGTTAACAATTAATGTTGTTTCTTATCTTATTTTGCATTCCGAGGATGATAGTAATTCTGCTTAAACTATATACATTACAAATGTTAAGTACATTATATATTATACTGCTGACTTCTATTCATATCAGTAGTATATTATAAAATGTTACACTACCAGATTTAAGACATGTATCACAACTTTTGTATGATTCTACCCACGGATATGTAACTTGCTTCCTTGGCATTACTACTATTGCTGATGATGGACAGATTTACTGTCCGAAACGTCCACATGTAAGCTTGAATAAATGTTTCAACAAAATATTTGGAACTCAAAAGCCCAATTCATTCATTCTTTATTTTTTATATATATTAGACTAAAATATAAAATACCCGTATTTTTGAAATATATATAATCTTAGTTTATTCCCGTGATGGTGATACTTACACAGGGTGTGCAACGAAACACGGAACATAGGACTTTAACATGGGATTTCAAAATATTGCGGATACACTCTCCCCTGATAGATTTAGAGCAAAACTTCAAGAGTATTAAGGTGTTCAAAATTAAATTCTACATTAGATAGGATCATAATTGATACAACAACATGTCTGCAGTACTAATTTATTAAACAAGTAATATTTCCTTTAAAAATCAGAGAGCCATGGAAATAAAAGAAAATATGTATGTGTCAGTTGTGACAATTAATGAAATGTCATTATATAGATAATTTTATATTTTTGTTATATAAATATATATTATTTAAGAAAAAGGATCTAAATTCAACATGAATAATATTAAAACACAGGCAATAAGAATTATAATCATTGATACTTCCGTAAACTGTCACATACATATTTTCTTTTATTTCCATGGCTGTCTGATTTTTAACGAAAGTGTCACATTTTATATTTAATAAATCTCGTACTGCAGCCTTGCTGTTGCATCAATTATGATCTTATCTGACGTAGAATTAAATTTTGAACAACTATGTACTCTTGTAGTTTTGCTCCAAATCTATCAGGAGAGTGAGTATCCGCCTTTTTTTAAAATCCCATGTTAAAGTTCTATGTTTCGCATTTCGTTGCACCCCCTGTACAACTATAAAGACCGAATAGAAATGAATAGTAATTTAATTTTGTTTGTGATCTTTCAAATATATCATTACGTCATTCTCATATTTGCTATAGAAAGCGTTTGTCAGTTGTCATTCTCTAGGTATTGCAACTAATTTTGAGAGTGTTTCAGTTTTATATAGTAAACAGTTATTTTATATTTTCGTTAATGCTATCAATAGCATAAATATAAATATATCAATACCATTACCGTTATCTAAGATAAACAGGGGCGTAGAAGCAGGGGGCTAAGGGGGCAGTTGCCCCCCTGGAAATTTTGCTGGGGGACAAAGACTGTATTTTGGACCCCACCCCTCCCCTATAATTTTAATATTTTCAATGTTTGACTTTGTTAATTACATTTTTTTTCTTGATTCGTAACATTTATAATGAATTCATAAGATAACTTTTTTATTTTGTGGTTACTTAACACATACCCATATCACAGAATAGTTACACACAGAAGCGACACTCCGTGTCGGTACCTTTCATGTTCCCCTAGTCAGTTCTATGACCTTGAAGCATTGTGTAGACCTTTAAATTTGTGCTCTTCCCCTATCTCTCTCTAAGATGTGGGGGAACTTTCCGATTTTAAACAATGAGCCCTTTAAATTTGTTCACTTTCCGCATCTCTCTCTAATTTTCGTTTCTCTGTCTTACTGCCGCTTCTGTGTAAACCTATTCTGTGATGTTACTTTTAAGTAAGAAAGGTGTGTTGTTGTAGGAGTGCAGAAGGTGCGGGCGCTGGCACTGGACGGCCCTTGCATGCGCTCCGCTAACAAAAATGAACTGCCTGCCGAACGCGAGCTGCTTGTCCAAATTGCTGTGCAGTGTGCTCCTCGTGCTCATCGTGCTGCAGTACATGTTCGGCTCCATGGGCAACTTGAACCGGCGTTGGGACACTCTCTTCTACGCCACCGTTAATTCTACCAGGTATTATTATTTTGCTATCAGGGTCGTGTAAAGGGGAAGTTTAGCGTATTTTTAAAAAAAATTTATTTGATCAAGATTGTCCTCAAAAGTGATATTCAACATTTTATTTCACCCAAAGATGCTTAGATTTCTCAAAAAATGAAATTTTATACAAAAATGACGTCAGTGTGGCTCGCAGAGAACGTATCGTCTATCTTAACCAGAGCGCGCTGGGTTCCCATAGCAACAGAGAAGCGTCTAGTGAAATGCCGCAAGATACAACCTACGTTCAAAAAGTCAGGTCTCACCATCCTTTCTGCGCAAGCGCATAACTCACTTGTGACGTCAGAGTGGCTCGAAGATAAATCATTAATTATAAATAATTGGCAACATAATTTTAACTTTCAATTACATTTTAAGTTATAATTATTCATATACTTACGACTAAAAGATATTTCACATGTAATTTCAACCACGCTAAACTTCCCCATTGTGTAAAGAATATTTCCTTAAAATGTGAAGAGGAAATTACATTTAGTACTGGAGTTTTGGTAAAAATAATAATTAAAGTATTTATTTGGTTGAGTTAATCAATTTCAACCTTAATGAAATATATTTTTTTTGTTATAAAATAAAATCTCTTTATTTATGTGTTTATAGCGTGTGTCCCAGAGAAGTGTTGTTATAGGCATATAACATGGGAAAACAATTTTTGGTAAATCAAAACTGCCCGGCTAATTATGAAGTAATACAGATTACTTCATTTTAATAGCATAATTCAATGAAATTTGCTTTTTTTATTGCTAATAGGCAAAGTAACATTTCTGTCAATTTGTGGTCGTGGAGTTAGAATAATGGCCTGTAGAATCGTAGGTCTTCGGTTCAATTCAAAGTGTTGAAATTTCTTTTTAATATTTTTTTATCGTAATTGTGTATTTAATAAATACATTTGTTAATAATATTTCTTTATTTAACCTGTTAAGAAGTTATTTCTTTAGTTTTTTCTTTATTTTTTGATTCATTTTTATTATTTATCAATAAATATTTTTTACAAAACATTCATAATTTTGTATTAACCTTAAAAAACAGAATACAAAAAATTATACTTCTATAATCGAAATCGACTCGAGCACTTTCGATTCCGTAGGTAATTGTCCTAACCTTATAACCATGAATTGATAGCAGTCATTTTGCATAACAAAAGCCTCACGTGGAAAAATTAATACAAGTTTTTTTTTATAATATTGGTATATTATTTAAGAAAAAGAATTTAAATTCAACATAAATAATATTAAAATACAAATAAGACGTATAATCAATGATATTTCACTAAAGTGTCAGATAGATAATTTCTATTTAATCACTTTTTCACTTTATCATACTGTAATAGTGTATGAATTATTAATAAATGAATTAGTTGATGGGATTTGATAATTTGTATAAAAAGAATGCACAATTTAATTATTAAAATAAACGATAATTATGAAATATTTGTTTCCTCAAATTTTAATATTGTTGTCACATATTTTTTTTGCTGTATATTACAAAGCGGCCTCAAACAGAAATATGTTAACCCGGCCCTGCTTTTTGTTATGAAATTGTACTTGAAGAGGAAACTGCTCAAGATAAATTATTTAAAATCAAGCTCAGAAGATAAGTTTGCAACTGCAGTATTTTTAAATGAGGTGGAAGAAATATATAAAAGATAAATTTGGGTGCATTAAATATGCGAAGAAAAGTGATTTTATGAAAGCATAGTAAAATACACCGCAAAATATAAACACACAAGTCACTTTCAGTATCTGAAGATTTCTGTCGCAGAAATACCGCAAGCCACTTTAGGCAGGCGCATCGCCGTTGCTTACAGTGAGTTATATTTGATTACATTCAAACCAAACAACGGAAATTTCTTTAAGGCGATGTGGTTCAGTGGGCGACTAACTTTAAACAGTTAGTTTTAAACTAAAAATTTGAATAAATGCGTATTTTGATGGTATTAGACTTCTTAACTACTTAATAACAAGTAGGATAATCATTTAATATTAGATTTCATTTCTTGGTGATTACTTACATTGCACTGAAGTGCAATTTCAAATCGAATATTCAAATAATAATTAAAGTTTTTTTTAATATTCATTTTCAGTCAGTTTATACATAATGCATTTATAAATTAAAATAAACCCTGAATAATATGTACAGACTGATCAATCTGAAGCTTTGAATATAAAATCTCAGGAAGGAAGGTTTAAAAAATAACCTTGCGACCCGGATGGGTTTTGCATATGGTGGATAGTTATTCGTTATTTCCGTTCGACAGTGACGTGCCAACTTAAAAAATATGGGATACAAGAAACTGAAAAATGCTCCAAATTATGTAGTAATAATTTAGAATTTAATTAATATAATCGTGAATTACAAAAAGTAAGAGGTAAAATATTTACATATATAAAATAAAGTAAATACAAAAATTGAAGTTTTTATTGTCATTAATAAGTTAATGTAAATCAGAAAAAATATATTTTAATTTTTGGAGATATAGCTATTTTTGACTTTTTTTTAAATGGAATGCCCTGTATATTTTTATACTATTTAGTACGAAATAATTTTTGCTGTAAAAAAGTTCCATAAGTTATACCTTCTAAACTTAATAGTTTTCGAGATATTGAAGAAAATATTAAAATAATTTTACTGGAAAATAATGCTGGCTATGGAAACAAAATTTGACATTTGTATTAGTTTAATGTTATAAGTTTGTGAAAAAGATTGATAACTTAAACTATTATTTGTTGTAAAAATGGAAGAATGCTCAATTAACGAGAATGTGAGGAATTTGATGTACATTTGTAAATTAAAATGTGTCGTAATTCAATAATTTTTTTTTCATAGCCAACTTTAATTTGGAGTAAAACTATTTTAATATTTTCTTCAATAACTCTAATTCTATAAAGTTTAGAAGGTACAACTTATGAAACTTTTTTAAAGCAAAAATTATTTCGTACCAAATAGTATAAAAATGTACAGGGTGTGCCATTTAAAAAAAAGTCAAATATAGGTATATCTCCGAAAATTAAAATATTTTTTTTCTGATTTACATTAATTTATGTAGCTTACTAAAAACACTAACAATTTTATTTGAAATATTTTTTTGTATCTCTTATATCTTCCGAGAAAAATCGCGTTCCCTAGTTTCGTTTACACCCTGTATATAACAGTTTCCATAGACTTTTATTTAATTAAAATAATAGTTATTTAAAATAGGTGTTAAAATACACACCTCACTGAATCTTTAACAAATAATATCAGATTTTTTATATGCCTGATAGTTGTAGATAAAGTATAGTATTTGACTCGCATAATATGGCTACATTACACTCGGATGATTAAATATACTCGCTACCGCTCGTATTTTTAATTACATCCTCGTGTAATATAAGCCTACATATTATGCTTGTTAAATAATATACTATTATATATTTTATATCAATGATTAAAAAGTGTTGCATAAAATGTTGTATGTCACACGTGTTAATCACCTAAGTCACTCTGACGGATTCGTGAGCTAAACCTTTCTCACGTGTCTTATTTGTAAAGTAACACACTTGTACCATAAATAACTATTATTGTTTTACTTTCAAAATGTCATAGTTAGTTTATGGAAATGAAAAAAATCGCAAAAAAAAATCTCACCGAATATGTCTTGATCATTGATAAATAACTCAAACTTCCTCAAGCACGTTGCTTATAGGTAACATCCCTTCGTCTTCGGCCTCGGGTGGTTATCAAACAATGTGCTTTCATAACTGTCATAAAATTATTGCGTAATGATGGATGATCTAGGGATATTATAGCTGATATCGCACACTAGGAAAATATATGTAATCACACACTAAGTATGAATTTATAACTTAAGTCAGACTAAACCGCATCCTGTTTATTGGTGTCTATATTTATGAGATTAGTAATTTTTAGTTTCCGATGAGGAAATGTGGTATTATTATCTAATGCCCAGTTTCATTAACAAGGTTTAAATTTTAAGCAACACTTAAACAAAAAAAATACTAATCGAAATTTTGACAGCAATGTTGAATAATACATTTGATATTTTTTCCAATGTGATATTGTCTATTTAAGGAAAACTTAAAATTTAAGTTATGTTATTGCAACGGGCTATGAGTTGTACAATATTACAAGTATCCATAGTAAAGAAATTTAAAGCGTAATTCATTAATAAAATGAAAATGTATTTTGCTAATTAAATATATTAAAGCTATAATTATAAGAATAGATACGTATGTATTTAACAGTAATTAATTTGCATTCTATCTACAAATGTAATTATTTGAATACTTACAAAAATATGTTTTGCTGGACAACTTTTTTGAAATTTCAAAATTACTATTTGTAAATATTCTTATGCATTTAAGTAATATATCGTTTTTTCAATATATAAGCAGGTTTCTAATAAGTTATATTATATTATATTAAAGTTCCATACAATGATAAAAAATTATTATATATTGTTTTTATACTTAAAAAGATGGTAAACTTGTATTTTTACGATTTACTAATTTATATGGGTAAAACTTAGAAATTGTGAAATTTATTTACAAACAAAAATTCTGAATAAAAGAGTTTTTAATATACATGTCATGTGGTAAACCATATTTAAGAGCGCATATAAACGTGCAATTTTCTACTTCATATTAATATTTGCATGCAAGATGTAATCAGCTATATGAAAAAAGTTTTGAAATATAATATTTTCTTTCTGTGCGTGCATTAAAAAAACTTTGTGTTTTTCTTGTTATCGTTCTATTCTAAAAATGTTATTAAAAAAACTAATTATTATTTATCTACAATAATAATTTATCTATTAACATGGCTGTATACTTTCAGAGATCCTGAATTATACAGCGAACATTTGGGAACCAAACAGCGGGGTCCATTCTTAGATCTTTTACTGAATACTTCTAGCAGCAGTAGTTCTACTTATTATCCTACTGTTTATATTGATGGAAATAGCACTGTCACTTTCACTAACATCACTTCTGATAATACAACTTCTGTACCTCTTTGTCCACCTATACCTCCTAATTTAGGTAAGTTTAAGATCTCTCTCATATTCATGTGTCATAAGAACTACAATTACTTATTTAAGTATTTAGATATATTATTTATTCTACATGATAAAAAATTTGTTTCATGGAGCCGGTTAGACCTGCAAATTAATAAAAAAAGGTTTTAGATCGAAAAATATTTCGCAGGTTAACCTACAGATGGCTGTCACAGCACACAAAGCTATGATTACATTAAAGATTTGCCGCCATATTGCCTCCAAATTTGAGCGCTAAGTTTAAAATATAAAACCAAAAATATTTTAAAAGGTTATGATTATATAAAAAGAAAATATTGTCAAAATATTATTTATTTTGTCAATTTTATTCAATATGATATTAAACTGGAACTAAATTGTGTAAACTTTAGCCAAATTTGTTTTCTTTTTCTTGCTACCATAAATAATAAGAAAGCTTTCTCGAATCTACTGTTGTTCGTTCAGGCATTTTTAAATTTGTATCAACAAAAGTTACAATATAACAGAATTTAGGGATTTTAACATAGCTTTTAGATGATGTAAAATAAAATTATAAATTAGATTCAATTATTTTTATTATTCTTTGGTAGTAATAGGATAAAAAATATTGTAAATAGCATTAGTAACATTTTTTTCTTAGAGGGAAGAATACCAGTGATAAAAGAACCAGTCCCATCAGTCCAGGAACTAGAAAAGCGGTTTCATTGGCTGCAGCCTGGGGGACACTACGCACCAACGAACTGCCAAACCCAAAATCGGGTGGCAATTATCGTTCCATACCGCGCGAGAGCGGTGCACCTCCTTCTCTTTCTACAACACATGCACTCATTCCTCAAGAAGCAACAGATCGAATACACTATCTTCATCATCGAACAAAGCGGGGACGGCCCTTTCAACAGAGCCATGCTCATGAACGTCGGTTTCAAAGAGGCTTTAAAAATCAGAGAATTTGACTGTTTCATCTTCCATGACGTAGATCTACTGCCAGAAGATGAAAGGAATCTCTACACGTGTCCAGAGCAACCGCGACACATGTCGGTGGCTGTTGATATCTTCAAGTACAAATTGCCCTACAATACGATCTTCGGAGGAGTTTCAGCCCTTACTAAAACACAGTTTTACACAGTGAACGGATTTTCGAACTCTTTTTGGGGTTGGGGCGGCGAAGATGATGATATGGCCAATAGAGTCAAGTATCACAATTTTCATATTTCGAGGTATCCTCTAAATATAGCCAGATACACCATGCTTACGCATCAGAAAGAAAAGGCCAACCCTAAAAGGTATATTCTTCCAAACTCTTATTTTTCATTACGTATCAACTTCTAATTTATATTTGCGATTTACATCATTTTATTCTTGCCCAGAGTGAGATTCGGATTCAAATCAGCGTCACCAATTTTTAACCAAAAAAATATCGCTGTATTCGAGTGATTCAGAATCCACTGTAAGCTGTTGATTTCTCGTTAATAACATGCACCCGTAAAGTGAAAGTAAAATTTATCTCGAATTGTTGTTCTATGTCCCTCAGTGAATACTATTATTAGTTATATCAGTAAAAGTAACGTGGAAAAATTCTTTCTAAATAAATATGAAATATAAACAAAATTAAAACTGGAAATGCGAAATGACATTTTTGCAACACAATATAAACTTTAAATTTTTTTTAATTTTACAGGTACGAAAATCTACAAAAAGGAAAAAAGAAGTACAACACAGACGGCTTAGTGAATCTAAAGTATGTGGTGATATCGTCCCGAGCCAACCTTCTCTACACTTGGTTTTTGGTAAATCTTAGTAAGCCCAGTTGATGGCCGTCGTTATTAGTGTTGTGGAAAGAGAACTAAGGTCAAAGCAGTTCCTTTGTACATAGGCTGTCCAGACTAGTTTTGTAAAGTATTATGCATCGAATGACAATACACGTATACTGGACATACTCTGACATGCACAAACAATTCCAAACGAACTTTGAAATCTCAAATTGTACTTAAAATGGTTGTTAATGTTGTGCCAATTTAAAATTTAATAGGTTTTACTTATAAATAGTTATTGTTGCAGAGTATTCTTATATATTGATTTTTTAGAAAAGTCCACTGAATTTATTTTTTTGATATTGCATGAAATTAAATTGCAAATACTATTAATTTATTTCTTATACAGTTAACTACAATTATGAGTATTTATTTTGTATTTGTGTACTCGTAGTTATTTTAATATTCTCAAAAAAAAATATACTCTGTTCAGTGAGACCTTGCAGTTTTAGTGGAGATAGGGAACAAAATATGCTCTGATGATTGGTCTAGACTAGAAACAGATTTATAAATATTTCGTACTTTGATTGTTTTTGACAGTGACATTTGCCTTTGTAAATCAGGCTTGTTAATTATCTCTCACCACTGCAAAATCTCAGCGAATAGGGTATAGTTAATTTATTAAAAGTTGAAATTGATATTCTGATATAGGTAGTAGCTATAAAATAATGCCGCAGTTACAATTTATTGAATAGAAATATTTAAATATTGTTAATTTTATAAATCTGTTTAGTCAGATAGGTATTAGTTCCGATGCATTTTAATAACATTCCATCTAATATAAGTTTGCCATCAAAGTATGAGTTGCCATAATCTAAGCCATTTTGAAAATATTACGCCTCGAGTAAAATTTATGAAAATTTTTATAATTCAAGATAATGATATACCAACTTAACTTACGATAGATAGTAGTGTAGTAAAGTTTTTACAATTTGGCTAGTGAATGGCTCAAACTTCTTCCATTAGGTTAGTTGAGCAATTTGCGGGTAACTCTTGGTACCGCTTAGCTGTTAAATCTAGTCAAACGTCGTGATTTCCTTTAAGCGCAAAAATGTTCAATTCCTTATTTAATGTTAACTAAGAGGCCTACCTATATTAAAAATTATGAATTATTTTTATTTTATTATTTATTGTGTATTTTTTAAAACTGTAGATACATTGTTATAGTTGTTGGTTATGTAAATTAGTTAATTTTAGTTATGTACATTCTGTGAATAATGTGATATTACAAAATTTTCACAGTACTATGTTTATAATATAATTGACATACTAGTCCTCATACATTTACAGAGTTCCATTTCGGCTATTATCATTTCAGCAGGAGATAACGCAACAAATTTCAGGTTTTGTGAAAGGAAATTTTTGAATTCTTGACTATTTAAAAATTCATGAGAAAATACACAGTTAAATTCCGTGTTTGTAAGGTTTTCGTACATTATTTGTAATGTTTCTTTTAGTTTATTATCTTGTGTAAATTGTACTCTATAATGCCATGGTAAGGCTGCAGTAAGTATCATCAAAATAACTTCAAAGGGAAGAATGTAACTAAGTTGTGGAAGAAATTCTGGAATGTATTCTTCTTCCGTCCCTTCTTCCTCGCATAGAATAGATGCAACATTTCCGAATTGGAAGTCAGAAAAATTATCTTTAAATGATTCAGTAGATGTACTATCACTTTTACTTGACTTGAAACTGTTATTAGGTACAGGATTCATTTTTTGATTTTCTTGTTCTTTCATATATTTTTGATACTGTAATATTTCAATGTAGTTTCTACCGATTTCTTCATCCCAACACACCAGTTTGCCCATAGAAAGTCCAAATGCCTTAGCTACTCCTATTATAGGATCTTTATCTTTACAAAAATGTAGCAGCATAATAGCATAATTGATACGGTCGTCACTAATTTGAAATAGTTTTGCCAATAAAATTTTAATAAACTTCTTTTTAACGGGATGTTCAACTGAGCCTTCAAACCAAAAATTAACGGAATGGAATTGGGTTTCATTTACAAATTCTAATTTATCAGGATCTAAAAGTCTGAATTCATGTCGCGTCATCTGTAATTCCATTTCTGTTGGAAAAGGAATTTCTAAATTATAAATAATGAAATCTTTCCAACTGAGATATTCTACTCTTCCAAACATATTTCGCACCATTTCTAGAACTCTTTCCGGTGTTAATATCCTCCAATAAGCCGGAACTAAATTATCTTCATCATTTTCAGGATAGTATGTAACCAAATCTTGAAGGATGTAGATGAATGCTTTTGTTGGTATGCTATCTTTAGGTGACAGATTGAAAAACATGTCTGCTAGTTTATTTAATTGTGCAATTGTATAATGTGTTTCATAAAGATATTCATTTTCTTTGAATATTTGAGAAATTTCATCTTTAAATACTTCGGGAACTTCTAATGGATCGTCGTATAAAAGTTGATTACTACCAATTATAAACTTGGCACCATCCAAAATAAGTCTTGGTTGAATACTTTCACATGCTTCTACAGCTCTTCCGAGAACGTTACAACATTGATTGACACTGCTTAATTCATCGTGATATCGTTTGTATAATTTGGAATATAATTCATGGAATAATGTTTCCCCAGAAAGTAGTAATTCATATAAATCACATCTTGCTTTTGCGTTTATCAATTTTAGACGATATAAAACTCTAAAGTTTTCTCCATCTAGAGCAGTTTGCCATTCTTGTGTAATTGATTCCTTTGCTAATTCTTCTGGGCTAAGAGGAGCTGATTTATCTTGTGGTGTTTTCTTGCCCTTTTCTGATTTTTTATCTTTTTTTGAACCCTTCTCTTTTTTTCCCTTTTCTTTGCCTCCTGCAGCACCAATTGCACTTACAACTTTTTTTAGACCTGCTCCAGCTGAGCTGTACCAAGAAGTCACTGCACTTACACTTTCTTGTAAACTTGCATTCAAGAATTCAACGAATGGATTGTCTTCTATTTCAGTTTCGACATCATTATACATATTAATTAAAAATTGTTTATCTTTGTCATTAAATTCATATTTTTTAACTACAGTTCTGCTGAGTTTATTATCACCTAATTTTAAAGGAGTCATTGATGAATAATAATCTTGTAAAAAGTAATAAGTATTTGAACACTGGTCCAATTCCAACTGAAGAGCTGAATTGAAAATGGTGATCAGTGCAGCAGCTTGTTCGTAAAACCAGCTTTCTTCGATTATTCTTTTTCTTTCTTCTTCAGATGCTCTCATCTTTCCTACACATATATCCCAAAGTTTCGACTTAAATTCGTTAATTCTGCAGTGCATTTCAGCTTTAAATTCATCATCTTCTCGTAAGTCATTTTCTAATTCGTTGTAAGTCAACTGAAATTTATATAAATATTCTTGTTTGTTATCCGGTCGTTCTATATATGTTGTCATATGTGTAAAAATTTTGTGAGTATATGGAATAATTGCATTTTGACATACTCGTTTTAAAAATAGTATTTGTTTGAAGTCATTGAGATATATTTCTTCTATATTTTCCCAATATGTTGCTATATTAATTTGAATATCATAAGGAATTGGTAGTTTAACATATTCCCATTTTTCTTCTCCGGGTTTTGGTGGTATGGTAATTTCAATAGGAGAATATCTCGGAACAGCTGGGGTAGCATCTTTTTTTTCTTCTTTGTCTTTATTTTCGGTATTTGTTTCTTCAATTTCTTCTTTGCCTTTTTTTCCTTTCTTATCTTTTTTATCTCCTTTTTCTTTTTTACCTCCTTTTTCTTTTTTTCCTCCTTTTTCTTTTTTTCCTCCTTTACCTTTCTCAGCCTCCATCTTTTGTAGTTCTTCCTCTTGTTTTTTCTTTTTCATATCAATGTCTTGCTTTATAAGCTCTAATATTTCTTCGTAAATATCTTTCGCAAATAACTCATCTTTAGTAATTAAAGTAACGATGTCATTCATTACTTTGGGATCAAGAGAAAGATAGTCCACTAAATTATCACATCCTAATTTGTTGTAGAAATTTCTTAATTCTTCGATGTTGTTTTCTTTTTCAGAGAATACTTGGTCTTCGGACTCTTCTGTTTCTTCTTTCTTTTTTTTTAAATGCACGAAGGAATTTAAGTATGATCTTGGTTCTTTATACTCTTGAAACTGTGTTACGAATGGGACAATTTTGGACATCCTTTTGTCTTCATAAAGATCATCAGGTAAAGCGAAAATTTCATCGGTGATGTCATATTCTTCATCTATGCTTTCATTGTCGTCTGGATCATAAGTAAGTAGTCTTCCTGCTAAGACACATTCCAGTGCAATAGCAGCTGAAATTTGTTCTGGATAATTTATTAAAACCCATCCTTTCAACCCTTTTAAGGATTTCAAATATTCTACAAACATATTTGCTACTAAACGCTCATTTAATGATTGCCCTAGCTTCATTGCTTCAAAAGCATAAGCTCCAAGTTGTGCTTTAGTAGAAAATTGAAATTCTTCTCCAGGAAATAATTTGGGAGTTTGTGTAGTTTTAAAATCCACTCCTTTTGGTGGTTCTTCGTCTTTTTTTCCTGCTTTTTTACCTTTCCCTTTGTCTTTCCCTTTATCTTTATCTTTATCTTTATCTTTATCTTTACCTTTTCCCTTTCCTTTTCCTTTTTCTTTGCCTCCTTTTTTATCTTTCTTGTCTTCTTCTTCTTTCGGTTTTTCTTCTGGTTCTTCTTCGGGATTTTCTTTATTATAAGCGTCAAGACAATAATTTATTGCACTTTGAATGTGAATAACTAAAATATGTTTCTTTTTAAGGATTTTATCTAATATTTCAAAAATACTGTCATTATTTACTCCAACTATACAAGCTGCAGTTTTAACTTTAGGCAAAACTGGATTATAACATTCTGAATGTGGTAATGGGTATTTTGTAAATAGTACTCTATGTACAGCAAACCCAAGTACGTTTTGTCCAAGTTTTATTATTTGAGTAGTATTGTTATAAACATCAAGTAATTCACTTATATTCCAAGGCCAATCAGAACTAAGATAATCTTTAATATCTTTTTCATCTAGTAAATTTTGTTTGTATATTTCCATCGTAAACATATCGTTTTCAGATTCTCCCTCAAGTAATTCATCTACATTTTCTATTGGATCGTATAGTTCTTCTTCAGCATAAAACAGCGCCATCCAATCCATCCAAAGATACCGAGGGACATCACTTTCAAAGGCTTCCTTATAATCTAATGTTTTCAATACTAATTTATATAAATCTTCAACAATATTTTTAGCCATTTCTAAATGCCGTAAACTTTTTCGTGCTTGCTTTTGCTCATAAAGTTTCCTATGTAAATCCAGAATGCGCTTACGTTCTTTATCTGTTCGTAAATTAGCTAAAGCAATGTTATGCCTTTGTTGATACAACTGAGAAACAAATTTCTCGTCATGTTTTCTCGATAACATTTCTTGTTCAATTCTCTTGTTTTGTATTATTGTATCTTTTTGCTGCCTTATTTCTATTAGTTTTGTTTCCATTTGCTTTTCATAGTATGACTGTTTTAAAAGCTTTTTTGAAATCTCTTTATTAAATTCAATTCTTTGTCGTTCTAATAAAGTTTCTAGTAAATTATGCATAAATATTTTGTGCATAAACGCTTGCAATTTCTTTTCGCTAATAAATTTTCGTGATTTTTGTTTTAAATTGGATACGTACTCTTTTGCTTTATCTATGTTTTCCTCACAGTGAATAGGAAACTTTTCTAATACAGTTTCTATTGCAACTATATCAGAATCAGAGTCGTATGTATCCATTATTTGCACAGTATTTGTTTCTTGTGATGGTGTTTTTTGTTCCATTATACTCTGATGCCTGTTTTTAATAAGGGTTTCCAATTGATCCAAATATTTTTGTCTAATTTCTTTACATTTAAAAAATTGTTCTAAATAATTATTTTTATGCCATTGATGTATAGCTGTAGCTGTATCTAAATCAGATACTGTTTTTCCTGCATATTTTGGAATATTATCCTCACTACAGGGAGCCGTTAAATTTGCTTTTACTAAATTTCTTTCTCGTGCAATTCTATTCGTAATAAAATATAATTTATCTTTATTATTTAATATTAAATAAAGTTGATAAAACAAACGTAAGGCCATCATTCCATCACCTTTAGCAATAGTTTCTAATTTTTTTCTCGCATAGTCTATTCCCAATAGTTTTAAGGAATTATTTAAGGATAGTAAATTACTTACAGCATACTCGTAATTCTCTGTTTTACGTATTTTGTCCAAATCGTCTGAACTTAAGATGCCATAATGATGTAATACAAGTGCTATCAAATTACCGTCTTTAGCAATTTCTCCAAATGATAATAAATTTAAATCTAGTATAACACCCACTTGCTCGCTTAACCATGTTTGAATTATTTCACTCATATTGCAAGATATTACAGAGAAGGAGTTAATTTGCTCTTGACGTAGGTAATTTGAAAGGAATAATTGTTGCCAGTAACAAAAAAAAACCCTAACGCACCCTAACGGACATTCAAAAAACTCCCTAACAACGTTTGTCCTGCCATCTCTGTTTTCTGATTGTGAGTGGGAAGATCAGTTTTAAATTCCTAGAGTGGCAACACTGGATAGGAAAGGTTAGGCAAATAGACTGCATTAGTGTAACGGTCATTTTGTGGCGCCAAATTCAAACTGAAACCCTAACTCGGCTCTGCCTTTTTATACGCCCATGTTATTCTTATGGGAATAAAAATGTGCTATCTTTAAACTTCTAGAAAGTATTATAAAATGCAAATCTTAACTATTAAACCTTATAAATACTAATCTCTAATGTTTTATCTATCTTCTAATGTAATATACACACCCAAAAAACACAGTATTATTTAATAAACTTCAATTTAAACAGTAAGTGCAAATTTCTGAAAACGTATGTCGTAGCTGTCTTAGTATTCAGTTGAACCTGTCACTTTATCGCGGCGTTTTTAACCTGCTGCATCAAGTAACGACATATGTTACTATTTGGGATACTACTTTCTTTAAAATCAAATTTTTCTTAATTTATTCTTTTATTTGTACTTTTTCTGGACGGAAAGCAAAGAGTAATATTTTAGGATATAAAAAAATACTATGTTATAGTTAAGAATCGCCAAAATGCTTTAATATCGTGAATTGAAAATGTACTCTCATAAGAAATGCATACACTCAGATTTGAATTAGGGTTTCGCGCTAAATGTAAATCTTAACCTCACTAACGTGGTCTATTGTTTACAAAAGCTTCTTCACTTGTTGGATAGGCTGGATATGTCAAATAGTTGTCAAAAATATGTGGATTAATCAAATTTGTAGATTATGTGCTCAAGCTAGTGAAATATTATTACCAATTTTCGAAAAGGAGGGTGAACGGCCACGATTGGACATAAAAATAAATAAATGTTTATCTTTAACGGTATAGTATAACCTGTAATTGAAATAATTTTAATTAAATTTTAATTTATTGTTAGGTAAACGAAGATGATAGTAAACCTAAAAACATATGTTACAATTGCACAAACAAATTGGAGGATTTCTACGAATTCCTAGAGCTTTGTCAGTCATCAGATTACAAGTTCGAGTCGTTACTCTTCTCCGCTTCTGAGCCTAGAAAATGGAATGATAAAATAAATACCATATCTACTCCCAATCAACCAATATCAGATGGAGTTATAGTAGTAGGAAAAATGGATGAATCTCAAAATATCAACAGAGAATGCCAGGACATTTTACTAATGGTAGAGTTGAAGTATAAAGATGTAGAATTAGATCCACAAAATAAGGTTATCTACCATCCTAATGTACAAGACAAACAGTTATTTTCCCAAGGAGTATTAAGACATTCCGATGATTTCCGAAAGGTTCCAAAAGTTCCCACTGTAACTGAAGATGTTAGTTTAGATCAAATTTCATATCCAATTCCTCAAAATTATAATGAACAACCTGTAATTAAAACTCCTTATGTACCTACTAAAATAATAAAGCCTACCAAATCCAAACCATTTCCTTGCAATCTTTGTAATAAGTCTTTCATGCGACGATCAAACTTAAACGCTCATATGTCGATTCATACTCATCTACGTCCTTATCGTTGTGAGCAATGTGACCGCACATTTGCCCTCCGATGGAATTTAACAGTCCATCAACGACTGCATTCTGGTTTATACTCCTGTGAATATTGTGGCAAAGCCTTTCCAGTTAAGGGAAAACTGGAGAGACACATACGAATTCACACTGGAGAAAAACCATTTTCTTGTAATTTACCTAATTGTGATAAAGCTTTCGCTGATAAAGGAAACTTAGAAGCGCATATGCGAACTCATTCTGAGGATCGACCGTACGTTTGTAATATTTGCAATAGAGGTTTTAGATCTAGATCACATTTGACTGATCATAGAAGGGTTCACAGTGCAGAAACTCCTTTCACTTGTGAATCTTGCGGAAAGAGCTTTAAATGGAAAACTAATTTAACAATACATATGAGAACTCATACTGGAGAAAAATGTATATGTTCAGATTGTGGAAAACAATTTGCAAGAATGACACAATTAATTAAACATAGAAAAATGCATCATTCAAATTCTAGTATTAGTAATAAAAAAAATGTTTCTTAAAGTTTGTTATATTATTAATTGTTGAGTTGTAAAAATTGTATATAATTCATATTTTTTGTATGTATTTTGATACTTTAAAATGTATGTTAATTATGAGTTAAAATAAATGCAGAATGAAAACAATATGTTTGAACTTGTTCGTAAGATTTAGTTGATCGTGATCCTACAATTTTTATTCAGTATTTCGTACAAAATGGCATCATATAAATCGGCCGAATACAATTTTTTTGAATGGGTTCAAAGATGGGTAAAAGACGGATATAATCCAGATGTTGTAAGTCAAAACTTAAATACTTAAAAAAACTTGTACATTATAAAAAAATATTTTTCTAGAAAAAATCACCCGATCTTCTCGAATTAGTAACAATATTTCAAATATTAGGCTTTACTGTAACTCACTCTGACGCTCTGAACCCAGCAGATATGTCTTGCCTTCAATGGGGTGAAAAAGGCTTAAAAATCAATCTTTCTTGTGGCCACAGTGGTGTAAGATTTACTTTAGAAGGGGTCAATGATTGTAATTGTCCTTCAAAAATGGTAGAAACTGTTCAACAAATATCAAGTATGAATGTTCAAGATGAAGTGGAAAAAAGAAATCAAATGACTGCATTTGAAAATATTCGACTTCTCACCGTACCGCAAAAAGAACAAGAAGTTAT
Source organism: Stenolophus ochropezus (assembly GCA_035578165.1). NCBI lineage: Eukaryota > Metazoa > Arthropoda > Insecta > Coleoptera > Carabidae > Stenolophus > Stenolophus ochropezus. The sequence goes on along the minus strand of JAQOWZ010000004.1, from coordinate 9,638,719 downwards.
TAAAACACTTTTAATACATTTGGTTCATATGATACATCCATCTCCATCAATGTCTGATTCAAATGATAATATAGTGAAAGATAATTATGAAAATTATTTGAAAGGACCTAAAACTCCAGTAAAAAGAGAACCAGTAGGCGATGGGTCAGGTGAAGTATTTCATACACCGGGTCGTAATGATAATATATCAATGGAATCTGAAAAATCAAGTACCCAAACTGCAGGAGGATTATCTAAGTCACTAGATAATTTACCTGTAGAAACAAAAGGAGCTAGTTTACCAGATTTGGGACAACTGGTAAAGCAAGTTGAAGATATTAAGAAGAATATTATCCCTACTGTAACATGTTCTAGTCCAGTAAATTTTTAATTTTCATACGTAATTTATAACTAAATAAAATTTTAATATTTATTTCAGAACTTGAGTACAGCAGTAAATCCAATTGTAAATACATCTAGTCCAGTTGCAAATATGATTCTTTTGAATCAAGGATATTCTAAATTGCTTTCAGTCCAAGAACTGGTAAAAGATGTGCTAAAAATTTTCGAAAAATCTCAGGAGGTACCTAATTTTAGTATGGATATTTCTAATATTAAGGTACGAATATTAATATTTACCATTTTTTCGTTTTTATTTAAACAAAAAGTAAGCGTATAATAGGCTGCAATCAATTCCATACAAAATTAAATTTTGTGCTATAACGTACTAACGCTTTTGATCTATATTTTTATGTGTACATAGGTAAATTAAAATTAATATGAACAAAAGATAATTATTGGTTTTTGGCAAATTTATTATTTAAAAATATTTACATGTTACAAGATTTGAGAATGTTTTGGCTTTCTTGGATGTCAGTATTATGAAACGATATCCTGAATCACTTCACTAACAATCTTTTCTTTGGTACTACCCTCTGTTGTCTTCAGACTTTTTTTATTATGACCTAAAGATTCTCAACGCCGATGGGGGTTGAAATGATTATTATTATTATTATTTAAATAATACATTTGTTCAGCATTACAAATATAAACAAGGACAGTGGCGCTCCCTTTTATGAAATAAAGGGCGTCTCCGTTAAATAATAAATGTTATTAATATAAATGACGAATATATTTAGGTTTTTACTAATTAAAAAAAAAAGGTACTAGACAGTTTGCCTAAAAAATAATGAATTATAAATCTGTTGGAAAAAGAAATACAGGAGATCAAAACCAAATGTTCAAAAATGCAATTTTTAGGATTTTAGCGTAAAATTGTGCTTATAAAACCGAAATAATCTAAAAGTACCTATTTTTCGTTCAAAATTTTGATTTCTGAAAATAGTATATATTGATAGACGTCGATGCGCTAATTTCAAATATATAGACAGAAAGTTTATTATCTCTTTTGGTTCCTGAGAATTTGATTTTTGGTTATATCTCTAAAATGAGTAGAAATACAATCTCAACGATAATATAATTCTAATTATCTCTTTACTTAAAAAACCCAAAAAAATTAAAAATTTTGGAGAAAAAAATTCTCGAATGAAATCGGAAATTCCGTTTTTTTATTTTTAATTTTTCACTGAATCGTTCTAAAGAACGTATATGACGAGAAAACATTTATTTATGAAACTTTTCCCGTAGAATCGACTGGTATAATCGCTGAGATTGTATTTCTACACATTTTTGGGATAAATCAAAAATTCATACTTTTTTGTTGTGCAAATTTGAGAGCAACAATCTAAGGAAGGGAAAGATATAATTAAATTCTGTCTGTAAATTTGAAATCTGCGATGTCGTCTACAATATGGACGATTTTCAGAAAAAAAAATTGGACCTAGAAATGAGTACGTATTTTTAGATTAATTCGGTTGCATGTAAAAAATTTTAGAGTGAAAAACTTAAAATTGTAAGCTTTCAAGTCAAGTAAATGAAAACAGATTTTAATTTTTAGTTGATAATGGGAATTTTTTACTGATTCTTCATTTAAACAAACAATACTGACTTGTATATCAAAAACCCATTTTCAACAAACAAAAGTGAAAGATTTTGTAAAACTTGTTCTTCTTTAAACTTATACAATAATGAAATGAACATTACATAATACGTGATAAAATTAAGTAAGTGTGTAAAATAAATATAGGCAAAGAGGTTGGTAAAGAACTGATTGCAGTTTTAAAAAACATGGTATTAAATTTTGAAATTATAATAAGTAGAATATTTTTCTTAACGAGTATCTACATCAACCTTAAAATATATACAGTAATTAATAATAGTACATAAATTTATAAAAATAAATATTTAATAAAATAATCTGTACGTGATAGAAGAGCCTTAAATATGTAAATAATGAAATTTTTCATTTTTAGACTTCAGCAGAATCACTGATCCAAAAAGCGGCTCCGCAAAAATTCATTTTTGATCAAAATATTATAACTAGAACCACAGTTACAAAACCTTTATGTCGTCCTTCAATAAGATCTGTTACGTCGTCAACAATGAGAAGTACTGTTAGTAGTACTGCAACTAGTACTACAAATACCAATACATTATCAAAACCAGTTTCCAGTACTAGAAGAAAATCTTCAGATAATGTTTCTCCAACTTTTAAATCTGCATCAAAATCACAGAAATTTGCTCATGTAAAGTCAACAATTCCAAAGGGAAATATCAAGAAACAATAAATATTTGTTAGTATCTATGTTATTATTCACATTTTATTTGCTTGTTTATTATAACTGATTTTTTTTATTTCAATTTTATTAAAATAATATTATTCAGAGTTCAATTGTTGAATAATTATACTGTAAAATGTATTAAATTTTATCTTTAATGTAATATATTTTATTTAAAAAAATATTTTCTATTGATTTATCCTTCCAAAGGATGTCATTACAGAATCCTGTTGAAAGTTTGGCTTCTTTACGCCAGAGGGTAGTTATAACATCTAATCTGAAATATTTTTAATGTATAAATTAGAAAAATAAAACAATATTTGCGTTTGCGTATTCCTTGTATAATATTTGTGGGTGAAATTGAACTTAAATTTATATTTTTCTCTGTCGATTAATTGATCTGGGTGTATAAGGAAATGTCAGGATCAAATTCGGTTGTACAAATAAAAATTGATTAGTATAGAAAAATTACAGAAACAAAATAAAAAATAGATTTTAATATTGGTCTCGTGAAAACTATAGTCCTGGCATATTTATTGTATTTTGTGTTATTCATGTACTAGGCATTATTTAAGGAATTTTACTTCCAAGATTTTTTGTCGTCTAGGATCCTTTGTCCATATATGGTTTTTTTATATTGGCTATAGTTTTTGATATTGCTGACAGATATCTGATCCTATTGTACACCCAAAAACAAATGATAATCATTTTCAAATTTCGGCAAAATTGTAAAATTTAAAGCAAATTAATTAGGAGAAAATTTCTTAGAATTTAATTTTAGATGGAGTTAGTGTGAAACTTGTTTCTAAATGTAAGATGTATATTTCAGAAACCGGCATCTAAGAGTTAATATATTTATCAATAGATGTCGGACTCTATTCTACAATAAAATTTAATTGCCGATTTTAGATTGAATCGTTACTATAATTATTTGAAGAAAATTATTTGTAAATAAATTTTAGGAAAGTTTAATTTTTAACTATTTATCAAATTTTTCGCTTTTAATTTTTATAGAAATTTTCTAATATGTTCTTTATAATTATATCTTTTTAAGAATGATTACTTACAATTATTTTTGCACATATAGACAACTATTCATATACCTAATAACTAGTTAATAGGTATATGCAACTATTAATAGTTATTTAGATATCAAGTGCGGGGACGTTTTTCCAAATTTGCCGCGCTCTTATCTGGGGAGACGTATGAAGTTGAGATTTCCGATGTTGCTTAGGTGACACGAATCAACAAATTATATTGTAAGAGTACAAAAATAATTTTTAAGGCGATCTGCAAATTTTAAGATATATATTTATTTTGTGTTTGGTCTAATATTATTTTTGCAGAGGTAGAATAATTTTATAATACCCAGTACAATTATAAATTGTGAATAACAAAACATTCATAAAAGCGCGCTCCAGTAGTAACAAAAGCACTTACAAGCCAACCTAATTAGAATCTGACTTCACCTAACCAACAAACATTCGTTCCTCTATAACACAAACATTGTACAAAGGAGAAAATAAACAACGTCAAAGCGTACAGCCCGATAAATTTGCAGCTCTTAAGCAACGCTCAATTAAGTTTATCTGAGAGCAACGTTTTCACAATTACATGACGGTGAATGCGGCGAAGTACGGCTGCGAATGCCGAATGCCCTACGCCGAAATAATGATTTGCAGCTAGGATTCTTTGCTGCACGAATGCAGTGCTTTGCTGCCCGCTTAATTGACTTCTTTATCGTATGAGGAAAGCCTCTCAAAGCGAAAGAAAATCGTACGGAGTATTTGCATGCGAAAGGTACAGAAAATTAGTCGGCAGGTACTTTCTTTGGATTCTGCCAGCTCCTTTGTGTTTGGGTACCATTCGTTCCAATTTTATCAACATTTCATGTATGAGGCATGTATTTTGCATGAAATGTGTTTTGTAAAACCATTACGAGTTATTCAGGAGGAAACTTTGTTGTTGATTGTTGTAATCATCATCAAGAAAACTCCGGTCTTTTCATTTATATGAGTTTAAATTATTTACATTCAAAATGACATAATTCACTAAATAATATTTTTAAATGTGCGTATGTATACGCATATTTTAAAATTTATAAATATAGTAATGGCTGTATTTTTTGTTTTGTAAACATGTACTATTATAACTATTTAGTTATCTTTTGTGATGCTATACCAGAGTTTCTCAAACTTTTTAATGTGAAAGCACCCCAAATCGATTATGTAAAATTTCCGGCTCCCCCCATCATGTACATTATATTTTAAAGACATTTTATTAATCTTAGGAAAACATGTTTTCTAATTAAAAATATATTTTTTCAATAAGAACAAATGGTGCATAAAAACTAGTATGATAGATCTAGATGTAATTTACATAATTCTTTTATATTTGCGTGTATTTTGGATAAACATACTTGCATTTTATGTTTTAATTTTCCCTTTTTTAGTTTTGATGTTAACAAACCTTCAAAATCTTAGGTCGTATTCACACAAGTAAGAAGAAGAAAATTGAACTAGAACTCTTGTGTTGGGATATTCGTTCTGAATAATTTTCTAAAAGGATTCTCATGAAAATTCAGAATATTTCATTCGCAACAAATCCAGTCAAAACTATCAATAGATATACATATTTGAAAAAAAAAACTTAATTATGGTTTATTTTGTATTAGATGTTCTTGGCTCTATTTTCTAAAATTTTATCTTTTTTAAAAGTTTTAATTTTATCGAACGACTTTACCAAATTTTCATTTCTTATTTTTTGCACGTTGGTATTTACTTTATTCATTTCTTCAAATACATCAGTTTTAAGCAAATTTAATAAAAAAAATCATTTTTCAACAATTCACAAAATTTGAGTTTATATTCTTGTTCAAAAAATGTGAGTAGGTAGTTCAGTACAGTACAGTTGGACGATCTGGCTGTTTAACTGCCTATTGTTGCTGATAAGTTTGGAAAATTAATTTTTATATACGAGTAATTGAAAATTATTCATATAATAGAACTATTAAAAATTTACTTCTATTACGTCTTGTACCTCCACTTGATATTTCCCTTTTTACGGTCACTTGAACAATTAGGGTGGCCGCAAGTGCATAAAGTGCAGATATTTTGTCAGCTAAATTAGCATATTTATTTATTATAAATAAACAGAATAATTCATTAGTTTTGTTCTGATTTATTTATCATTTAAAGACATCATATAACCATTCTTATATTTTGTAACCACACATATGAAATATTAGCATAGACTATTATTTTGCAAATTTTATTTTTGTCACATATTGCATGGTTTAAATAATGAAATATTTTTAAGGGTAAATTCTTATTTGGAATTCCACTCTTTATTCTTTTTTCCGCTTAAAAAAAGTATTTTATTTTAATATAAGATATGAAAAAGGAATAAATTCCTTAAAATTTAAATCCATCCTTGCAATATGTTTGTAAATGTAAATGAAAATTTTATTGTCATTTTTTCATCGTTCACTCAAGTTTCTTGAGTTGTGTTTAATATTCGCGAATATTTCTCGCTTATTATTTTTTAATGTCTTTTTCGTTTGCATGTTTTATAAAACGTAGAAATATTGCGACGCGTCTTCCTTTACATATAAATTACAAGTTATGTAATATTTATCTTTTATCTTCCCATCGTTAAGAAAAATTCCGTGGAAAGAAAATGACGACGAAACTAAATTCTCATATCCTTCGTCGTAAAAAATGTATTTCCTTTTCTACCCTACTTCTACAGCGGCGGAGAATCCGAGAATTTTTTTACTCACTTTAGAATGAAGTATTTAATTTATATAACTTTAAAGAACTTATTATGTTTCAAATAATATTGTTATTAAAGTAAATATAAAACGGAATATAAATTCTATTATCTTTATTTCCAATATAAAATGCAACGCAGTGTATGCCACTTCCTGTACATATTGGAGTAGCTTATATCTAATTATTGTTGGTGTTTTGTTTTGCAGTTGTTTAAATGAAATAGGTTAGGAACCGTTTATTACCTGTTTCAGTGCAGTGCCGTGATATTAAAATCGTAGTAGTATTTTGCTAATGTAATTATAGTACAATATGAACTAAATTTGAAATTGTGTTGTGCAATATAGTGAACAAAACTGACAAAAGTGCATTAGACTTTATTTAAAACTATAGACTATGTAGCAGTTCGAAATGCAACATACATCAAAGGTTAGTAACATTATTGTTTATTTTTATTTTACTTGTTTAAGCAAAAAGTTAAATAGGTACAAAAAGAATTCAAAGAAATTTTGATAAAAATGTGTAAATAAAATCAACGTTAAAGCTCTGATATTGAAAGCTGATAAAATGGCAAAAGCTTTGGAATTTTTATGAACATTTACGCAACATATTTATTGTTAGAACATTGTTTAAACAGATGAATAAAAATGTTTTACCATCGTTGAACGCTTGAAATTAACATGTCAAAAATATTTAGCGCATATCAGATTTTGCATAGAGCTGTTAATAAAGCGTGTTGTATACTCGTGTGTTTAAAATTTCGATTAATTTTTTTGTATTTTGTTTGGCTGGAGGCGTAGAGTTTCCATTGTTGATTCAAGCGTCGAAATTGGTTTGAAATTAGAGTGTACAATGCGAAAGTATTTTGCACGAATTGCAAAGAGTTGTGTTTGTATTTGATCGAGTCCGTGATGCTTGAAATTTTTGAGCGAAGAAGATGGAGTGTTTACTTTGACAGGGAGATTGAGGGATTGCCAGAAGAGAAGGATTGGGTGATCGCCAATAAACAAACAACCTTTAGTGTTTTGTTACCAAATAATTGAATAGATTCATAAACATTAAAATGCTGCAGAAAAGATTAAAAAAAATTTTGTTGAATGCTTGAATGCGAAATCTACTTCCCACGGCGTATTTTTTGGCGAGTTTTGTTTGAAATGTTTAGATTCCCATTCCACTGGGGAATTACAAAGTAAATTAAATTCAATTATAAATGTCGATCATTTTATAAAACTGAACCAATTTTATAAACATTCATTATACAATTAATTATTAAACGTAACTTCTTTAGTAGTGCTGTTTGCTTGTAAATAAGCCAGATCCATAATAATTTCAGTTTTTCACTAATAACAAAGGATTTTAAATTTTTTTATTTCTTTTATTTATCCATATAAACTCCCTCCAAATATTATGTAATGCAGTGCTGTTTTAGAAACGAAAGTACACTTCATAGTTGATATTTATAATTGATACGAATACAAGTTCAAATGATAGCAAACGAAGTTATGAAATCCCATCCGATTTCGGATATGAAAACCGGAACAATTACTTGTCCGAAATGGTTCTTTGGAGCATTAGGACCACTACCCAAAAACAGGGACTAATCCCTTAAATCTGGTAATCGTACTCTTGATATTACTGCATCTAATCCAATATCAATAGATTATTGAGTTTTGATCTAACCATAATTAATATTTTCCAAAAAGGTTTTTTGTTAAGAAAACTTATATATGTAGTACTTGTATATTTTTTTTGTTACTCAATTATGAACCGTAATTTTTTTACTGTTTGCTAACCAGAAAAATTAACATTTATAAGCTATTGATCCGTAAAATTGACAGCTAATCTGTAAAAAAATATAAGTTAAAAGTTGCATTGTTTACATTTGAAAGTTATGTGTTTTGTTGTTGTCATGTACGTAATTATTGACATGTTTATATAGTTTACTGGCAAGATTAGGTTATAAATGTGTAGCTATTAACGTACCTAGTATTGTTATGAGTAAAAAGCGGATAATGTACACTAAAAAAAGTGTCAAAATATACATGCAATATGCATTAAAAAATAAACACAATATGCACGATATATGTAAAAAAATTGTAATTATGCATTTTAAAATAAATGTTTTTATATACAGGTTTTATTTAGAACATTTCATGAAATGTATAAATACAATAAATATCACAGGTAAATTTAACAAGAATAAAAAATCATTCAATCTGAGAAAATGTTTACCTAGCATCTAGTAACTTTTTATTGTTTCAAATTCATAAAAAGCTCAAACTTTTCTTGGAACAAACATCAAAAAAAAATATTTTTTGTGAAAGCTGCTTTTTGCTTCTGTCAATTTTTTTTTAATATTTTAATTTTATTAGATATTATTAATTTTTGTTATAGTTTCAAGCAACAAATTTCAGTGACAGTTATTATTTTCTAACCTTACTTACAAAATAAGAATTACTTAAGATCTAAACATTTATAAAAAAAATGATACAAGCATATTTGTTGGTTTGACGAGAAATTAAATAAAATTGTAATGATTATGAATACGAAAAGATGTTGTTGATATGCCTAATAAAAACGACACATGCAATTGCATCGAATCCGCTCTTTTATATGAGTTTCATAACTGCCGCAGATGTCGGTTTTAATCTAAAGTCTCAGAGTTCGAATTTTAAGACATCTAGGGCCTGGTATGATTTATAACACCCGTGGTTTTTTCAATAGTTCATCGGTTTTAGAAAATGAAGACATTAGTAATAAATAATATTTTATAAAGACTTCTTGCCTCCATGGTTATTGGTATATTGGCTCTTGTGGTTTTAAAAACCAGTATGCAATTAATATATTAATATTACCGTACAGTACAAATATGGTTATTATTTAGTTACCAGCTTATATTTGTATATGTGAGCAAAGGTTTCATATTTCGATACAAGTTAATTTTATTTACAATTGAGGAACAAATAAACTATTCTGCAATATATGCAAGACAATAGTTTTACTGCTATAAGGAGGTGACAGGCTCTTCTTAATAGTTATTTATGGTACAAGTGTGTTACATTACAGATAAGTCACGTGGGAAAAGTTTAGCTCACGAGGCCGTTAGGCCTAGTGTGGTATTTTTTCAAGTGACTTAGGTAATTAACACACGTGTGCCATACAACATTTTATCCAACACATTTTAATCATTGATATAAAATACAGATAAGATTTTTGACAGATGGAATTTCGAAATGACATTTAGGAACAAAATAGTGTAGAGAAGGTTTTATAACGTAGTTACTATGATACGAACCAAAAAACAGTGAGCTAATATGTTTAGCTCACTAGTGACTTATGACCTACTTTATTTATCTAAAAACAGCATACTTATATCGTTATAATTACACGGTGTTGGATAAACAAATTTAATATAATCGAAATGTCACTGTCAACTGTCAATATGAAACGTCATGTATTTCAATTCAAAAAATTTGTGTGAGAAGGAATTTGAAAAGTTCTGTGAATGGTAAATCAAAATTAAAATTTATTGTTTTTTGACATTTATTCATTAAGCCCAATTTTAATTTGTTTGAATAACTATTGCTTGTACTGAATTGTATGTATTCCATTTAATTTTCGGGATTTTTAAGTGTTGTAAATTTAAAAGGAACACAACTAATAATAGAATTCTGAACCATTGTCGAAATATTACCATCTTTTACAAGAATATGGAAATATGCAACAATTAATGAGTATTAGTGAAAAAAAATCATTTAAATATTATTTCATTCACGACTTATAAGAGATTAAATTTTGTTGCTCTATCGTGATCTGTCATGTGCCTTTAGCAATTTCATTGGTTGCCTGATTTTAAAAAGACAATCGCGCGTCCGCATTTTTCAGAACATGAGGAGAAGAAACATGCATGATGCCTGCCAACGTCAAAATTTACTGCATATTTTTGTTTTTCTTACGAAAAATATTTTGTTTTCGAAATCGATACTAAAGTACAAGATATTACTCCGCGAAGTTAGCCAAAGTAGTAGCGAAAGTAAAACTTTACAGACTCTTGTCAAAATTTAACTTTACGGACTCATTTGTCAAAATGAATTAACTTTTATTTTAATAGTAGGTATTATATTTTTGCAGTTTAATTTAGCCTACCTAAAATAACAATCATATCATTTATTATTATTGGTGAATTTATGTATTATTTACCTTTGTTAATAATTAATCAGATTTCATGTAGATGACATCAAAGCAGTTGTGAAATGGAATGAAAATTATAAAGAAATATTTGATACTTTGACAGTTCGTTTGTTATCACATCCATTCCCGCTGACGTTTTACAAACACATAAGGTTAATTATTATTGTTTTAATTAATAATTTAATGCTTGCGAAAAAAAATAATGTATAGTAAGTAAGTAGTTTTTTTATTACTCACATGGTTATACTCCTCGGCTATCGCCTCGTAGAATAAATTTCATATGCGTAATAAAAAATTATACTTTAATTCCTTGATATAAAAATAACTATTATTTATGGCTAATAATAATTTTTTCCTTCCTATTCATACAAATTTGTATATAAACATAGTTTAGCTATATGCATATGACAATAATCAATACCCTGTACAACTAAAAGTTTGTTCATCACTGGTGAAGACAGTTGACGTAAGAGGCTAAAATTTTTATTTTAAAAATTGATATCTCGCTTACTCCATTATTTGAATATTGTTTAATTTTTTTTAGTTATAACAAACTTGGCACCCCCGAAAATGTGGCACCCTAAGCCATGGCTTTGTTGGCCTAGGCTTGAACCACAGAATAGGCACAAAATAGGTTTATACAGAAGCGACAGTAAGACAGAGAAACGAAAATTAGAAGGAGATGGAGAATGTGCACAAATTTAAAGTGCTCATTGTTTAAAATCGGAAACTTTCCTCACATCTTAGAGAGAGATAGGGGAAGAGCACAAATTTAAAGGTCTACACAATGCTTCAAGGTCATAGAACTGACTAGGGGAATATGAAAGGTACCGACACGGACTGTCGCTTCTGTGTATAACTATTCTGTGCCTAGGCGGCAATACGGCACTGGTGATACCATGAAAAATAGTTATCATACAAGGTATAAGAAAATATAAATATATTTCTTTACGCTTTTTGATGCGCATTTTAATAGTTGTTCCAATTTTTGTAAGAATGAAAATTGAGTGTCCTCGAGTGAAAACGGTAGTCGCCGACACTGTTCAGGGGTCGCGAAGCCAACATGAAGTTGTCACGTAATAAATGTCTTTTTTAATATCAGGGTCTGTGACGAACGCGAGCGGAAGAGAGTTGGTCGTAATTCTATCATGTTTCACATTTGAAGCACGCGTAAACTTTGCGCGTCCGCATGCTAAATAATTGCTTTGTTGTTTGGTACGTGACATCGGCGATGACGTCGTGCCTTGTTACGGCGCGGGGGCGGGTACCCCTTGCACACGTCTGCAAGTTTTACCCACTGTTTAGCGGACACATCGCTAATGTGCCGCTCGCAGGAGTTACGCGCTGAGGACCTCATTAGACGTAACTCGCAGGAACGCTTTACGATTTAAAAACACGCACGAAGCGGTTCATTGTGTTGTTATCTAAATCACATTTAAGTGGAGGTGTTTTTAATCTGGCAGAATTGTAATTTGAGGATAATAAAAATATTAAAAACCAGAAATACTCAAATTTTTTTTTATGTGTTAACTTTTTAATGTAATTACAATTTGAAACCCTTTTTTTGCAAAAAGCATGTTTTATAAGGTAGTTAATACTAGAAATGGGACCGAAGCTAAATAATTATTCTATATTCAGCCTATTTCACCATGTTTTGACTATTCGATATTCGGCCAAATATTTAGTTATAAGAAATAAATATAGTTCAACACAGTTTTGTTAGGATAATCTACAAAATATATTTAAACAAAAAATATTGAGTTATTACTTAGGTATAGTAATGCATGCGAGGCGAGAAATATAAATTATCGGTCTCGTCTCGCATTCAGATTTTTTTATATCGATCTCGATCTCGATGTCGCATATACTTTTACATCTCATATCGATCTCGCACGCGAGAATCTCATTCATAGAAATTTTCGCTTGTATTAGAAAGATCTCGTCTCGTTTTCGTAACTGCATTCTCGCTCTTGTCCTCGACTCACAATTTTGATGTGAGACGAGACGGGATTCGACAATTTCTTGCTTCATCGTGCGTCACTATTTACTGTCGGAAAAATAATTATAAATTATAGTTAGTCGGAAATAGATATCAATAACTTGTACAGTAGGCGTTCAGTTTTTAAAATTCATACATCACAATAAAGCTTGCACATTCCTCTTTCACATGTGTTAAAACAAAGATATGTTACACAATGTAATTAATAGTAATATAAATAAATATTCAAAATGATCTGTATTTTATATAGCTTTTTTCTTACATGATTATTAAACTTATTATTGCTCTTAAATTATATGGCCAAAAAATGATTTTTACATATATTATTCTTTATACAGTATACTTTTATATAGTACATTTATAATTGCATAATTTATCGTAATAATTGTTTATTTGACATAATTATAAATGTCTATTCGGGAAACTACACAACGGTTTCATGAGAAATTAAATTATGTTATATGAAATATTTTATAATTTCGCAAAAGAAAACGGTACTGTTATAAAAATATTAATAATTTACTCGGTTGGTACTTTCAAATGTTGCAAAATAATTTTAAACAATTGTTATACGTGTAAGTCATATATGTATATTTTTTCATATTTTATGTTTGAGTATAGGGATGATAAGCCATTTTCTATAGTAAAATTTTATAAATAATTATACTATGTAAATAAAAAAATTAACTTAAATAAAAGATTCCGCAAGGTGTTCTTCAATATTTCTTTATTTTGAAAATTTAACATCCGCCTCAAACGTTCGTTTGTTAGTGTTTGCGATTATTTTATGAAAGAGAGATATTATTTCTATACATACAAGAGATGTTAAAATAATATCATCACAAATAGTAATAAAAATGTAGATAAAGTACAGTGCATAATAGTTGTTAGTACGCTGGAACCCGTATTATTGTTGTGTATATGACGTCCTGTAAGCTCTAACTATCTGGGTAAATTATAATTATTTTCATTCAACATACAACCCGTATAAATGTATTGTTATGGAATGTTTTATATTTTTTGTAAGTGCTCTTACTAAATTAATAAACACCCGTTTTAAATTTAGATAAGTATTCTTAATAAGTTGAATGAAAACTATGAAACTTACTATCGGAATTCATTTAATTTGTGCGTATTCAGGAAAATGTTTACAAACACCCTTATTTCCTCTGGGAAGAGAAAATTAACGAAAATTCGAGTTTAGATTCCGGGTAAACAAAATAAGGTTAAATATACGAATAACTCCAGATGTTTTTTGGTTTGGAGAGAAAGTATTACAAACGGATGTAAAAAGGTAACAATGAACAGTTTCCGAGTTTCCACGATATACAAAAGTAAAATTTGTATTCAACTCCAGTGTAGGCCTTCCAGTTATTTTGGAATTAAATCTCGGGGTATTTTTGCGTGTTTTGTTTCTTAATTACTTCAGAATTGCCTGTGGAAACGGATTCAGATTTTGTTTCAACAAATATCTATACATAAATATACTTCAATAACAAAACAAATAAATTGAGAAACAATAATGGGGTATATGATTTATATTCTTCCTTTTTATGATTCTGTATATAAAAAAAAAATTTCGTATTTTACAATAATAAAATTATCACGCTAATTCTATCTTTAAATTAAAAAATCTAGTTGAAAGCACACAGAATTTGAAGTTTGTTTGCTATTTATTCATAGGCACTGCTATTTTTCATAATAAATTCAAACATATTATTGTATTTGTAATTTTATTTTGATTCTAAATATGTAAAAAATATATACCTAGGTGTCCAGAGGCGTAACCAGAGTTTTAGGAAGGAGAAAGCCCAAATAAAATTTATTAAGATTATAAATACCTATATACGGATATACAGGTGCCCGTTTTAAGAGGTTTTACAAATGTGATCTCGAGAACCGCAATGCACATGATTCCGTGTAAATGCCATACGCTAATTAAATAAATCAATTAAATATAGGCGAAAATGTAAAATTTACTGTTTTCAATTTTTACAAATAACTTCCAAATATTTTAATTTTTGATATATTTCATACCTCACGCTCACCACAGCAAGTATTACTTTTACTCTAAAGAAACAATGTACTAATATGCGAATGTAGTTTTTACAACTTAAAAAAGGTTATAAATTTTGTTATTTTCATTTTTGACTTACATTATAAAAGGTCAAACAATTAGTTTTTTTTTTATTTTCGGTAGTATTACAACAACATCTTCTAATAAATCGATAAACTTAGTTTGTTTCAGTTATTTTGCTGAAAAGCAAAAAAAAATGAGTGTTGGAAAATTAATGTTTATCTGCGAAAATCAGAGAGTTCGTATAATATTTTGTAATATATGTTCTAAAGACAACGAAAAATAAAACAATTAAATTAGATATTATTATTTTGAAATATTATTTGTATTCACAGATACACTTATTCTATTATTAAATTGTTTTCGTTTTATAACTGAAAGAGGAATATATTTTTTACAAGAAAATGTCGTTGTAAATGAGTGTTGCTTCGTCTGACATTTTATTAGTCTATTTTAAATTGTGTTGAATAAATTATCATATACTTTCCGTTGATTGTTATGCATGAAGAGACTTAATCTCAATCAGCTTCGGTTCCTGGACAAATTGGACGTCTGAAAATTACTAATAAACGTGACTGGCATCGGAAATGCGTGCGACTTTTATGCAGAAATTAAAGACAATCATTTTTCAGTGAGGTATTTAGCAGTTAATGAAGTCGAATCTCATTTGAACCCTGCAAATATAGATGTCAGCACGTTCTGTTCTACTTAATCACGGTGATCTACAGAAAGCCCGGCTCTTTTTTATTGCTTGGGCGGATTCACTACCCTTATAATTACTAGTTCACCCCACTGACTTCCACTTCGATTCTTTTTTCATACAACAGGACGTTCGCTTCTTGTACGGTAGTTTTTCGAATGACTTGCACCATCATTATTTATTTCTTCATTTCCTTTAATCTTTCTTAATTTTCCTGTATTATTAATTTTCTTCTGTTTATTGAAATGTAGAATCCATTATCATTAATTATTGAATTATTATATTAAGTTAATCAAGGTATTTGCGAATTTTCTTATTCAATTTTAAATAATTTGCTGATTCTATCTACTAATCATCAAAATTAGTTGTGCAAAAGTAAAACAGCTTAAATTTTTGGTATTATCAGTGAGTATAAAGTAATTTATACTCACTGGTATTATTTAATTAATAACAATAAATGAATTCAAATAATTGGGAAAAATGATGATGTTGTCGGCTTTTGTACATCTTGGCATAGTATTTACAAGAAATTATAGGCAAGTGTCTAAACTTATGTAAGGCAGGTCTCATTATATGGGGGATCTGCAAGCAGGGGCGGACCGTGAACTTTGGGGGCCCTGGGCTTATACAGTTTAGGGGGCTCATTTTAAGTTTTTTTAATAAAAAAATACATAAGGTAACGGGCGTAGACCTGTTTTAAATTATGTTCTAAATTAATATTAACAAAAACAAAAAATAACACTTATTCTTATGAATAATAATAATTTAAATACATATACGGGAAAATTCATAAAAATGATAAAACTAATCCTTAATTTTTGATTAGTAAATTCTATTTTATTTAGGTATTTAAAATTTAATATTCACTGTTATATAAAGAGAGAGATACTAGGATTAGATCACAGAATAGTTACACACAGATGCGACACTCCGTGTCGTTACCTTTCGTGTTCCCCTTTTCAGTTCTATGACCTTGAAGCATTGTGTAGATCTTTAAATTTGTGCTCCTATCTCTCTCCCAAATGTGAGGAAACTTTCCGATTTTAAACAATGGGCCCTTTAAATTTGTGCACATTCTCCATCTCTCTCTAATTTTCGCTTCTCTGTCTTACTGTCGCTTCTGTATAAACCTATTCTGTGATTAGATTGAAAAGAAAGTGACGTTGAAATTTATTTAAGCATCCATGCAGAGAATGCTAATGTCTGTAGGTTATTCTGATTGTCTGAAGAAGGGGCCCCTTGTATCGCGGGGCCCTGGGCTGCAGCCCATAAAGCCCATGCCTAAATCCGCCCCTGTCTGCAAGGTACTTGCAGTAGATAGAGGCTCTACAACATTTTACAATTTCTTCAGTACGTATTACGTAAGGCTCAGAAAGAGTGGCGGCTCGTGAATTAAATTCTTAGTGAGGCAGGCGTTTGAAAATGAATACAATCTATGAATTGCATACCAGAAGAACCTGCTGTCATTTTTTAAAAGTAAACTTATATTTAAAATCCAAAGATTTATCCATGTCCACCCACTACATTTGAACAACTATAAATGCAAGAATGCAACGGCCAAAATTTCAAAAGCATTCAGTTGAACAGCGCGAGAAAAATTGATAAAAGCTGTGAGTATTGTAAAAACAGCATAGTCTTACAGACACACATTGATGAAGTTTGAGGCAGGAGAATTTTTGCCTCTGAACTTCTGTATTCGGCAGTGCGCTGGGCGTACAAATGCTTTATTAAAATTAAATAAGCATTTTGTACGGTAAGGAATACCAATGTCAAATAATAAGTGAAAACTTCCAAACAATTATCCTCGATTAATAAAAGGTAACATAATATTTGTTATTCTTCATATTGAATTTGGAAAGTTAGAGTTATTGTCCGTATAGTTGATATTAGTGATTTGACGAATAGCAGTTCAGCCGAATAACCAAATAACGAAAATTCGGCGAATTTTTAACCGAATATATGGCATTGCCGCATAATATATTTTTGTACAATCTGAAAACATGATTGGTGGTCCTCGTTGCGGAGAGAAGTGTATATTTTTCTGAAATACTCGCCCTTTAAATTTAATTATTTCAGTTTCAAGAAATTTATCGCCAAACAATATAACTAGATAAATTATTTACTCTTATTGTAGATACAGTAATAATAATTAAATATATATGCATATCTTTTGTTTAAAATTTACTATCTATATAAATAATATAAATTAAATATAATAAAACAGTGTTGTACTTCACTTATTTCTTGTAACCGAATATTCGGTATTAAAATATACCGAATACCGAATAGTGAAAATATGGCCGAATAGACCGAATACGGAATAATTATTCCCTTCTTTAGTTGATATACATAAATAAATAAATGTATTTTGTTAATTTTTAGTAGGTATCATTTGAATATACATCCGCTTACTTATAATTTGAATTTCTTAATCTAAATCTGTTTTGGGTTGTGTAATCACGTTGGCGGAATATCCCTCTGATATTAGCAGCCGTTATGAATATTCCGGAATATGTGCTGGGAAGTGTGCTAATAAATTCCCTGTCCGTATCTGGAGTGCGAACACATTTGACACTTAACTTTATAATATTTAAATCGCAGTACCTGTTAATCCGCTTATCCCAGCTAAGAAGCGGGTACGCAAGGGCCGCATGGAGCCACTAAGTGCTCAGATAAAAACCCATGTTAACCATTATCTCGCTGCGCTCCGGCCTCCCTCCATGTTAATGGTGTTTCTGAATAATGTACTCGGAAATTCAGTTTTGATAATAAATTAACCGTAAACATCAACATGATTGCGCCCACGGAATATCAAACTTTTTTCCTACAAAATGCAAATTTAAATCTGATATTATAGATTAAATCAGTGACAACAGAATTATGATGAAAGAGGATATTTTGACGCGTATTTTAATTCTGCAGTTGCTTATAGGATAAGAATTTTTGGTTATGCAGTCAGCAATGCTTACTTGCTATGTTGGTTTCTAATTTAAGATAGTGATTAGAATGGAAGAAAGATTACAGATACAAGAAACTATTTAATTATAAAATATGATAATATAGTATAAACATTTAAGAACTATGATATTTAATTGCTCACATGCACTAAATAATAATTATTGACCTATTGCTAATTTGTGTCCTGAGATGCGAATCAACCGAAGAACATAAGGCTCCGGTTAATAACGACAATAGAAAACATTTTGACATGAACATTAACTTGTTTATATAACATAATATTCGCAAGAAATGAAGTAGGATGTTTTTGTTTTTATATTTGACTTTTCAGTTTGGTTAACCTCACTTTTGATTTTTAATTGGTTTTATTTGTTTTAGCTATTTAATTTAAACGGCATATTTAAATTGTGAACATGGGCGCCCGCAGGGGGGGGGGGGTCGATAGGGTCGATGGACTCCCCTTTCATTTATAAATTGTATATCATTTTTTAATAAACATATAATTATATTTTTTCAGTCTAATGTATTTTTTGTCAATATATTTTTTTAAATTTATTATACTATGTATTATTATACGACTATGTATAAAATTTTTGATAAAAATTTTATGTTAGTGTATTACATATGGATATTGTTGAATTCAGAAAAAATACTGAATCGAATCAGCAAATAAAAAAGAAGGTTTCCATTTATAATAAGAAAGTTGTACTTTGTAATTTGAGAACCAAACTGTTCGAAAAAAAAATTTGTTTCCCTCATTAAAGTAGTCTTATAAAATAGAAATGGTTTTCTAATTTAACTGACCACGTAGTTCTTATAGTTCCCGTGATAGCAATAGTGTACCATTTAAAATGAACATCTTGTATATGTAAACATTCTATGTAGGTATAGCTATATGGTTGTTTTGTTAATAATAATAAATTGTTTTGTATTCTCTACATATTTTTTATAATTTGTCTTCACCAAAAATTTCGACCCTCCTTCTAAAAAAGTCTGCGGGCGCCCATGATTGTGAATCCATACTTAACACTTTTCTTGAGTTAAATGATTCAAACAATTTTTGGATTTGGAGACTTGAGTTTCTTTAAGTTTAAGTTTTCATTATTGACCAAGGTTAATAGTACTTTATTATTGACCTAGATCAAATAATAGTATATTATTATACACGTTTTATAAGACAGTTCATTGTTCCCTTAGTTGTTTGGGTCACGTCACGAGAAGCGCAGCGAGGAGTGCTCCAAAAACACGAATGGAACAATAAGTCGTATAAAACGAGTATAATATACTATATTTTATACTTTGCGTCACTTATTTTATAAAAATCTCAAAAATTTAAAATACAAAAATGAATTAAGTGTAATCTAGGGACATATGTAAAATATGGTAACACTGTTTTATGAAGTTAGACATTCTTTTAAATTATCAATTTTTATTTAGTTTTCATATTTATAATAATTTGAAAGTGCATTAAAGAATAATTTAAAATATTTGATGTTATCACTTTGACATTTACCGTGGGGCGCATAATACTTGAAATAATCAATTTAAAAAAAAAATACCAAAAACAGTTCTACAATTGTTAACGTAAAGTATAAAAAAGTTAATAATAGTAGATGTCTAGGCTAGTAGTGGAAAATAAATTTTACGAGTAAAGATATAAATCACTATAGTCTATTTTTATAAGAACGATTCATCATTATCAGGAACTATAATAAAAAGTCATCTAAACTACAACAAAAAGTGTTTAATTTTTATTCCCTCTTGGTAAGTAATATTGTTATGATTTGTAAGTCACTTTTTTAAATTATACTTTATATTATATATTGTAAAAACGGCTGCATCCGAAGTGATATCTGGATCGTTCTTTTAAAAAAAGAGTATAATTGTTAATATCAATTTGAGAAAATAAAGAACTGTCAAAAATAACTTACATACCCCATGTCTGTTCCCTTCGGCGGTAGAAATGCAAATGCTGTTACCGCCATATTAGCTTCTGTTTAATAAAATGAATAGAAGGGGGAATTTGTGTAATATCTAGTAAGTACTAATTATTAATTAACAAGCGAAATATTATAACAGTTATTTTATTAGCAAATGTACCTAAAAATTATGGTACTTACCTTTTCGTATTACTTCTTGAATTACAGAGTGGAATGGAAGAAACAGTATAAACATGTAATATTCTGAAAATATTTTTTCAATTTTTTGTAAATATGGATGTTGTTATTAATGTAACGTACGTATCTATGAAAAAGCAAATAATATTTTATTCTATTTACCAATTATAGCATGAAAAGAAATGGTAATATTTATAAAATTATAAAGACTCTACAGAGTAAACTTTGTTCTCTATTGCATCTTATTAGATGCAAACATAATTTCAAGCTTTTCCAATAAGTAAACATTTAACCAGTCGATAGGCAGGCAACTTAAAGCTTGACGAAGTTGAGTGCCCTTGCCATTAGATGATTGAAAATTCGCATAGGAAGAGGCCTCACAATCGGATGATAAAAATTCGCATTTTAATGAAGGTCATTATTCTGTGTGAGCAATCAGGGTGCAGGGACGTTTCTCGTTATTGGCCAATCAGAGCGCGATGTTGCCATGGTAATGCAGACGCCGACATCGCCGACGCCACGCTGCTGGGCTGCTTTCGTCACCGAGAGGTCATGTTTAACCAGAATTAAAAAGGAGCTTAATGAATTCGCGCTCTCTTTCTGCTGAATAGCTATTGCCACTAGTGCCGGAAGGCTAGATATCAAACTATCTCTACATCTAGAGCTTTACCTAATAGGTTTTGTGATTTTATTTTTTATAAAATTTTAAAACACCTATATTTTTTAAATTATCTAATTCCAGTGCCGAAAGAATTATTTTCTTCATTTGAATCCTTAATCCTCAAGATTTGAGATTTGGCTTTATATTATTCAAGTCTTCATTTCTTAAAATATTTTTCCGGTTCTTTGATATGGTTTTCAGGTTATTTATCAGGTTTCTCTCTTTTTGTTCTTCTTTTTTTCTTTTATCCAGATGATTTTGATTTAGTTATATGAGACGCTCTAAGGTGCATTGACGCCGGGATACCAGATAAAATTTACCGCCCCTTAAAGCATTTTATTGTTTTATAATAAAAATAATATGAGGTAAAATATAAAAAATAAAACAGTTTTTGCTTAAAGAAAAATTTTTATATAATCATGAATCTATTGGCTTCGCAAAAAATAAAATTATTTGAATCTGCAATTAAATAAAAAATATATTTTCTGGGTATTATTAAGGAAATATATTAACTTAATAATAAAATTTACAAGAAAAGTTACTATCTACTATTCTAGAAAATTTATTAAAGGGTTGAACTGCAAAAGAACAAACACTCTTGTTTATTGTTTGTTAGTCAGGAATATTATTATTCACAATTTAAAAATCAGCGTTCAATTGTTGCTTGGTTTTAATAAAAAAATTGCGGAATAGTGTACGTACCATCTTGCTGTAATATAATATGTGGACGATCCAAAAGATTCCAAGTAATTAATTATTCTACTGAAAGATATTACAGAAAACTAAATTGTGAGCTGCGAGGGACATCCACGAATAAGTGTTTAATTTAATTGATGACCGATGAGAAAAAGGGCCGACGCTAAATTACGCCAGTTTTATCTAATAAAAATAAAAGAGAACGAAAAGAGGGTATGTATTTGAAATGTAATAAAAACAACAGAACAATACACATTTTCTAAATTAAAATAAAGGAGGTAAATTCTTTATTCACTGCAGGATTTCTTTTGCAGGTTTTGCATTAAATAAAATTGAATACATGTTATATGAGACATTATCAAAACAATAAAACAAAAATAGTAAAATTATTTTATATTATTTGATGCCCCTCAAAGTTTGCTGTCGAGGTTCTGAGAACTCCTATCACCTCTGCTTGGAATTGCATTAGTCCCAACGTATCCCAATAAAGAGATATCGATTGTATGTCATAAGGAAAAATTTCTTTTTCATAAATAATATCATTATAAAGATGATTTGTAATAAATTTTGATGACTAGACCCTAGGGCAAATTTACGTAAATTGTTTATATATCACTTTTGTCTATTAGTTCTAGTTTTATATATATTTTTTAACTTTACAATTATTATTCTTTTATCTATTCTATTGGGTATTAATGTAACAAATTTCATCTCTTCCGAGTTTACCGTTTGATCTTATAATTAGTTTCAAGTCAACAGATGCCATTATTTAGGTTATCGGATAGTGCACAATGATTTCCTGCTTACTACTTTTATTACTATAATGCAAGTAAAACATGCCATAAAATGAATGTTGCGCTTTATGAAGTATAAATCTGTAAAATAGTTATAGGAAGTATAATTCCCGTTATTATGTTGGTGGTTTGTAGCCGAAAGGATAAAAGGACCTCTGGAATTCTAATTTGGCGTCCTGGCTCAACCGCCCCCACCCCGTGCTGATGCACCAGCCGCCTAGCGGATTACACGGAATAATTGCTTTCGTTTTATTCTTTGATTTGTTTCTAAGATTTATTGACTCTTATTGTGCTACAGTGGCTTGGCGTAGATTCGCTTACCGGGATTTTAATAGTGATGTACTGAAAGAACGGATTACAAGTATTTATAGATTGATGCCGATGGCGCTCAACTTTTTTACTTCCCGAATGAATTTAATAGGGTAATTGATTTGCTTCAGATACGCTTATTCTTGTAGCCTTTATTCCTCTCTTCTATTCAGTATTCAATTTAACTCATTATAAATTTATTTTCAATTTATTTCCACATTAAACCAAATTAAATATTTATAAACTATTTTATTAGTATATTTTAGCAGTAAAATTATTTTAATAATTTACTTTATAGTGCACTGCATAATGTAATTTTGCTGGAATATGAAATTATGTCAACACTATTGTAAAAATTTTATGACATGAAAAATATTCTACTTTAAAATATGTACATGAAATTCTTCAATTTTATTACCTGTGTTTACTGCTGTACCTATATAATTATTTAAAAATTTGTAAATAAAAACGCATCTGTATATTTTCGTCTATACCATATTTGGAACAGCGGAGGTTCAATTGATTTATGCGCATTCATTTTGAACTGAGTGAAATTGAGATCTGGGTTCAAATTAAAGTATTGTTTTTAAGGTTGTAGGGTAATTAGTGTTACCGGGAAATTTATATCATTTTCTCGTTTTAATACAGAATTTGAACAATAATATTAATCATAATTATTGTTATAATGATGAAAAAATAAACTTATACTATCTTTAGATGTTTAGGTAGGTACGATTGCATATATTTCTAGTATATAGTATGTAGGTATCAGAAATAAATAAGTAGGTATAGGGTGATTCAATGGGAGTTTCATCATATGAACGCCCTTTAATTTCTAAACATCAAACCGATTTTGACATTCGGTATAACAGTTCTCAACTATAGACGTGGACAATTTTAGTGATAGATAGATACACAAACAAACAAAGCGTTAAAGTTGTGGAAGCATACTACAAAAATGGGTGTTCTAAGAAGAATGCATTTCGTGCATTACGTGGTATATTCGGTGTGCATAATCGGCCTTTAGTGCGCACAATTTTCAGTATTGTGCAGAAATTTCGTGCTACCGGATCAGTTATAGATGTTTTTATGCTTGTGTTCATCATTGCTTCTGTCTTTCTTTCATCTGTCTTCTGTCGTGTTGTTATTAGTTTCCTAATAGGTTTTATTGCAAAATAATACATACGTAGTTAATATTTTTATATAAAAATTAAAAAACTCTGGAAAACCAAATTCGTCACAATCTTGAAATGTCAAATTCTGTGAATAACTTACTAATACTTCACTTTTAAATGTGGTCCGTAAAAATATTTCTATTAGGATTAATTTATTTTGGTACAATTGTTGCATACAAATGAAAACCTACCAATTAAAACCTGAATAACATACAAATTATATGCATTATCTGTTTATTGGAAGTTAATAATTGGTAGATAAAATTTGATATATGGATATCCAATAATACAGATATAATCTGCTCTATAATTTGGTACTTCTGCATGGGTACAAATAATTTTTCTAATACAATATTTATATGTTTATTTTTAATTACGTTTCTTTTATTTGTGCTATGGTTTCAAATAAATTTGTAGTTTTTTTCTTGTGTTTAATGACTAACCAACTAAGATCATACGTAGTAGATAAGATGATTGGTAGTAGATAAGATGAGTGGCAGTGATAAATATCGAATATATTTAGGTTTTTGCTGAGGCAAAAAAAATGCTCGAATTTACTCAAAAAAAAAAAACAAATACAAGAGACGAAGAACAAACTGCAAAAAATTTATTTTTGGATTTAGATATTCGTGAATCACTTTTCCTACTAGATGCACAATATACTATTTCATTTTTGGATTGGAAATATTATTAATATGTACCTTTTTTCTAGCAGCATTTTGTCTTCTCCCTTTCCTAATTATTAATATTACTTAGTTATTTTTACAAGTTTTATTTAATTTTGCATTGTTTTTTCCACATCTACGACGTTTCTTCACTCCTTAATTTTTTTTACTGTAGTATAATCTTTCACAATAATATGCTCCAAACTTTAACGAGGCAACTGTCTACCCTTTCCTTCCCCAAATTTTGCCATTGATATGTGGAATAAAAGGCACAAATTTGTAGTTATTGCTGTTATCCTTATCCTTCAATGTTTGTCTGCATGAATACACAAGTTGCATTTTGTCTTCATTGCTTAGATACAATAGAAACGAAAGGTTGTCGCTCGAATTATGAACAGCAATTGAACAAGTTCGAACCGTTTATGTAACAAGTACATACGGGTTTGACTCTGTATAGCTCTTTCGGGTTGCTGTACACTAGTAACAACTTGTTACTTTACCTCTGCTATTTACAAACAAAACTAACATTTCCAACGAAATTATTGTTACAACTATGCAAAGTTCTAAAGTAATTCTTCCTTACAAGGAAAATCATTTCCTTCACAATTAAAATACGTTAAACAAAGTTCATTTTCCGTAAGTTTGAATCATTCCCCGGTGCCGTATTCAGGCGAGAGCGTATTGCTGGTTGCTCGGCATTGTTCCGCGAGCTAATGAGCTTACAGCTTTCAACACCCAATGCAAGCTGAAACTTCAGAGATGATGTTACATCATCGATACCAAACCAGAATATGAATAATTAATTAATTGATATACGGTTCCCACCACATCGGATTGAAGATACCTGTAGTTGAGTGGAATTCAAACTATGCGGCTCTCAAAAGTTTATTTGTATGTAGGAATTCATTGCTTGCTAAACTATTTAATAGTAAAATTTATATCAATTTAAAAACACATCAAAATTAATACACAATTCGATCATCAGTTAATTGGAAGCTAATCTCGAAGAATGAAAACAAACTAATAAACTAAAGCCTCATTCACAGCTCTTAACATAGTCACTATTATTTTAGACTTTATCTTTAGTGTAGATTATTGCTATAGAGCTTTCGATTTTCAGAATTTTGGTATTCGAATACAAAAATATACGTATCCGGATAATTCGGGTACAGAATAAGTTAAATATTGAAATACATAGCTGCGTATTCGATTTATCGAACATCCTGATATTGTTTTTAAGTGGTTAAGGACATCTTAAGTTGGCGTCCAGGAGGAGTAATCACAGTTTGCTGTAAGTAAGAGAAATAAATATCAATATTATGTTACCTACTGCGTTTACGATACGAGATCATGCGGATCTCTCGCGTTGACGATTCGAGGTCATGCGGATCTCTCGCGTTGACGATTCGAGGTCATGCGGATCTCTCGCGTTGACGATTCGAGATCATGTGGACCTATTGCGATCACAATACTAGATATAATAGATGTAAATCACTTGGGTTTCAAGCAATTGTGATATGAGGCTGTGCGCATGCTACATTATTCTTAATAATACGATCACGCGCGTTAAATTGCGACTTCGAAGGTTGTATTGCCAACAGTATCATTAGCGAATGCTAGGTTTCGTTTTGAATCTTTGCGCAGTCCTAAAAGTTACGTTTATATATAATACCTATACATTTCTCGATTTCACGGCCAAAATCTTCCAATATAATTTAGCGTCAAAGAGTCTTATTATTATTATTACATCTCATTATTGAAGTTCTAAGTTAAATTATTTTATTCGCTTGATAATTTGCGACATCGGGAATCGAACCCCAGATTTCACACTCCACTCATTCGAATCAGACCGCTCTAACCAATTGCGCTTCTCACTGCTCATTATTTCTATATGAAAGCTGAAATGAATGTTGAATGTTGACTGGTTGGGAATCCTTGGAAGTAATTGTAAGTTTGAACTCGGATAGTGGGTGTTTAGTTTTGGGTTTGTTATATGAAACTTGGAGCTGGAGCTGGGTTATAGGTTTCTGTTTATTTGGATCGCAGCGTTTGCTGCTGTAACAATTGGCTGTGTTGTACATCTACAATTACAAAGACGTTTGTTCCAATTCTTGTAGGATGCTCGCTACTAGTTTACACCGTTGATTCATTAACAGTTCACTAACTTTCCTAACTGTTTCAGTCTCTTCTGACATTTAAAGATATATTAACTATCATATGTATGTACAAAATATTAATTTGTTCATAAATCATATTAAATTAAAATAATCCGTAATATCATGTAAAGGTTTTAAAATCGTTATTTTGGCCATAAATGTATTAATAAAAAAAAAAGAATTTGTAAACGAGTCACATTTACTACGGCGAAAACATCAGAAGTACCTATTGAAAAATATAAGTGTGTACTTTTTATGCAATGACCAATGACAGATGTAATTAAGTTATTATAATTTTCCTAATTTTATTAGAATCAAGTAAATACTCGAAAATTAAATGATATACTTCCAGGTGATATATGTAAGTAAGTCTGTTTATAAACATTAGAAAAACATTGCTTTGTTTATGCTCTAAATCTATAAGGAGAGAGAGAGAGTATCTGCAATTATTCGAAATCCCATGCTAATGTCCTATGTTCCGCGTTTCTTTGTATAAACAAAACACTGTATATAAAGTAATATGTATATGAATGAAAAAATTATTATTAACCATAAATGCAATTTATTTTTCGTAAGAAATACAAAAAATACAGTAACATTTTGAAACTGTCAGGCCGTATGTATCTTGCAATTAAAATTAACATTAAAAACAAAAATTATAATGGTACAGCAAAAATATAACCTAACCTAACCTCACCAAACTTAAAGTAATCTAAACTAACCTAATATACCCTGAGACCCTGACCTAACTTAATTTTATTCCATCACTGAATAAATAGTTACATGCAATAAGTTATTAATGTGAAATCATTTCAATTGGAAACCCTGGTGCTCTTATGTAACATACTTTGGTACTCTTTTGTAATGTTCATTTGGTGAGCTTTTGTAACAAAAAATACTATTTGCTGCGCTTTTGCCATCCGCCGCTTTTTACATGTCTGCATATTGTTTGGAAATAACATCTCAGAAAATGTATACTACATAAAGATATAAAAGTTGCAATAACCCAATCTGTTCCGCTGTGAACAGCACAAAACAATGGCCATCGATCATGTTAGGCCTCCTTGGCAGTCGTTAATATTTGAATGGTTGGAATTATTAGATATCTGGTTGTCATAACTCACGCGTTGTTCGGGGGTCTCTGCCCCCAGCGATGGTGATACGAGACGGGAGATATTATATGGCCCTGGACTCTGACATATGCCCGCTCATCTCTGATTCTATCTCCGGGACACTCATTTCTCTCACTTCTTACACGGACGCGGGTTCGATGGCTTCGCTACAGAATAAGAAATACACGAATTTATAACTTCCTACAAATTGCTTTGTGTGAACGTTTTATATTGTTTAAGATATGTTCTGGACGAAATACAACTGTTAGGTATCAGAAAGGAATTATACCTACTGGTACCAATATGATTCAAATTACAAGCAATACTTAAACAAAAAAATGCTAATCGAAATTTTGACAGCAATATTAAATAGTTCAAATGTGATGTCTATTTAAAGAAAATTTAAATTTAAGTAATATTGGTGTAACCAGTTATTAAATTTAAATTGTGTTGCTACCGCACGGATTCAGAATTGCATTATTATGAAATGATTCTGTATCTTTAAGACTTAGTTGTCTACAAAAAATATTTATTATAATATTGTTCCTTTTTTAATATAACATTAACATTACATTGTTTGTATAAATTTCTCAAAAATTGGACTTAGATTTTTGTATTAAGATAAGAAAACAAAAAGTAATTTAACTTTTTAACCCTCTAATTTCTATTCGTAGATTACGAAAAACCTAAGTATATTATTTTTTTAGAATAGGAATATGACAGTATTAAAATTTGAAAGAAAAAATAATATATTTGTTTAAAATCAGTATTTGAATTAACTATAAACCATAATTCCATATATTTAAAAAAAATATATAGCTTGTACAAAATGACAACGTTTTTAAGGCAAAAATACGAAAAAATTAAGAATTATCATTTTTTGAAGGCTTGTAGTTTTTAAATCAATAGAGATAATTTAAATTAATTTAGAAATTTGTGTTCATTGTATTATATTAATTTTTTTCATTGCTTTTAGTTATTTATTAAACAAATTACAACATTTGAGAGCATAAATTATATTAAGATTTTGATTTTTTGTCAATACATCATATTGAGCGATATTTTCTGAATGAATTCAATTGCTTATAAATTCAAAATAGAAAGAAATAAGTAAAATCTTTTTTTTTTGTATTAAATTGAGCATATTTTATTTGAATAATTTGCCCATTATTATTTTTGATACATTTTTTACAAAATCTGCAAAAAATCAGAAAAACAAAGTATAAATTAGCTTAAAACAATAATTTTTAATGGTTGTTGACTTAAATTTAATAAACTAATGAAGTTGATTAAAATTTAAAAATTTTAGATTAACTTCATGTATAGTACTCAAGATTAATAACATTAAATTATTAAGTGGATTCTTTAAAGAAATTAGTGTTTTTGATGAATGACATTACAATACAAGAAAAATTGTGAAATTATAGTATTTTTTTAATTAAACAAAATTATTAAAATAAAATGTTTTATAATTTTTAATGACTTTTTTAAATATGTTGCTTGGTGAGAAAGGTTACGAGCACGTAACCTATAAAATTTTTAAACTGTGCTTAAATAATATCTGCAGAAAAACCTTATGTCAAGTAATTTTCATCTCAAAATATGACAGCTATAAACCCGTCCGTTTTTATTAGACTTTCCAAATATCTAAATTACTCCCTCGTCGCAAATTCTGAACTTGAAGAAACTGAAACGTGTTTTCTTCTAATTTATATCAACAGCCAACTATTAGGATAAATAATTCAGCAATAAAGGAAAAGGGCAACATAATTTTGTGCACACTTCAACAAAACGAAGCTCTTGGGAATGGGTTCGTGTGTGTTCGCAGTCCTTCGGGCACTTCCGTGCTCCTGAAAGGATAATTTGGACGCTCCATCCCGGACATAATAGCTGATCACTGGACCGCTCGCCGAACACATCACGCAATGATATTTAGTGCGTCAATCTCAATGAAATAGGACTACAAGGAGTTCAGAGCAGGCTTAATGTGCCGTATATTTGCTTACTTATTTGTTTTAGTCTCACAATGCGAAAGTTTAAGAGCTGATTGACTTTTAATGATTAATATTTAAAATCAAACCGATATTTCTAATTTTCGACATTTCAGTAAATTGTTCAGGGGTAGATTTTACCTCTGCCCCCTAGGGGCTACCGGCAACTTGCTTTGCAAAATCTTGTCTTGTCTAGATGATTTTATGACAATATTTGACTGAGTGTAAATCTAGATTAAAAAGGTCTTGTCTAGGTATCAAGATTCTAGTTTGTTTCAAGACTCTACAACCTGTGCATACGCTTTCGATAAAGACAAATAATTATCCGGCAGCGTTCTTATCTATTTTAAAATCACTGCTTCGCATGATATATCTATATTTTGAAAATTTAAAATTTTTAATTAATCTAGAGTGTTGAAAATTGTCTGGATTTTTTAACAATGGATTTACTCATAAACAAAAGATCTTAAACCTTGAGCATTGGTAGTTATTGCTACTAAATTTATTATTACTTAATACATTTTTAATAATATTCGTTGAAAAATCTGATGTGCCCAGCACATAACCTCTCACGTGTCCTGTATACACTTTCCATTATAATTGGGATCACTTCTTTGTTTTTTTTGCGTATTAATCAGATCTAATCTAGGCTGTCAGAATATTGTATTCAAAATTTGAATTTTTTATTCACTAATATTTGAGTGATATCCATCCATCCATCCATCCATCCATCTACATACACGGACAGACATTATCCTAAAAATATTAAAATCATGCTCTAGGGACTTCAAAACGAGCTTTTCCATTGAAAACTCACTATCCGATTTTTAGCATGATTCCAATACTTCTCTTACTGAATGGCGAGAGGTAAAAATCATATACGTTTTAAAAATGCAACAAGAAGTTTAGTATTTTTCTCTTGTTTGTTGTAAAATAATTTATAAGAAAACTGTGTTTTTAAAATAGAAGTCCATTGTTCTCTAACGTATAAAACTTTGATTTTGTTACTCATCTTATATTTACTTAAAAGAACAAAAACCTTAACTATCAAAACAAGTTTCTGTAAAGTTTTTAAAGAGTATCTTATTTAAAATGTAATAGCATTTTGCTGTTTGAAGAAAATACAATTATCTGGAAAACTAAAGGTCGAGCTCAAGATAAAAAGCATGCATTCACATCCACCGCGGCTATTCGTCATGTGAGGCAAAATAAAGATTAAATTTTTAATAACACACATTCGTAACAAATTCATTTCTTCGGCCATTAATTTCCGCAAGCATGCTGTCACATATATCACTGTTTATTATTTTAAATGGGGAAAAACGAAAACAAGAGTTGGGCAGAGAGGCTGCGTCCGTGATATATTTCCCACGTACATTCCTTGACTTTTCACGTTTCTATCTGCGGTGTAGCGGTTATCATTTTGCGCTCACAATGTTTTGCCCGCTTCCTTTTCGACCCTGATCAAGTGCATTTCTTTAATTCTGGTTATGAAGCTTACTGTCATTACAAAGTTCGGAAAATATGCATTAAAAATATAGTAAAATAAGCTCTCTTATGCGATCATTATGTAAAATGATTCATACTATAATAATAAAATAAACAGTAAGTTCACAAAGATCAAAGTTGATATTGGGCAGTGTATTACTAATTTTATTTATCATTTATACATTTTATACATGCAAAATACTAAGTTACTATAAAGTGTTTAAATAAGTCATCTGATGGTTCTTTCGGCATCGTTAAAACTTCCTTTAACAAACACTGCGCACAAACGTTTAAAAACAACTGAGGAGAGTTGATTGAAGAGTATAAATGGAAAATTGTAAAATCCAAACTAAAGAGAGGGGTTGAAATTACCATGAATGAGAAAATAGGAGAATGTCAATTACAAATAAGATATAGCGAGTGAATATAAAATTTGATTATCCTTAATGTTTTTGAACAAAATATGATCGCCAGTCTTTCTTTGAAGTAATAAGGTAAAGTTACTAGATGTTATTTATTTTGCATATGCATTATTCGATTTTTTTACTGGTTTTCCTTTTGCTAGGCAGATCAGTTAAATCAGTTCATGTAGATGTGTTGGATCAGTTCATTTACTCATTGCACATGAAATGCCCGTGTAGCGGTTTATTATTTTGCCTATAATCTCCGATGGTAATTCCAAAACATAAGTATGTTGGTTTCTGACAAACTGAACTGATCTTTCTGATCTACGTCGGTGAGTGGTGTATATGGAGTATAAATTTTAATATTGCTTTCATTTTGATAATATTATATACGAGAAAACTGTAAACGTATATTATAAACAAGTTGAATATACGAATACAAGAAACTAAATATTTTAGAAATAATGTCTAGTGTTTACACTAATATATTTTATTTTAAATTATAGTGCAATATATTTATTATTGAGAGTTGAAGATGTCGTCGTCTTGATCTTCAATAATTGGAAACGAGTGGAACACTGACTGTGCAATGCGTATTTTTATTATATGACAATCTAAGTAAATTCAAATTTTTGAGGTGACTATGTGAAAATTTTTATTTGACAAGAATCATTCTTTAATTATACTTTGATCTTGCCTTGGACATTACACATTCAAAAAATATTCAGTCGTGCAAAAGAATATAATAAATAAATTGTATTAATAAAATTTACCAAGATATAGTGTTGAGAAGAATATCCGGATATAAATATTTGACAAGTTATTTCTTTACAACTGAAATATTTGTTGTGCTGTAACCTATAAAATTGGACATCAAAGTTGCATATCATACTCTTATCTTGTTCGTATAACTCTATTGGCCAGCTGAAATATTAATGATAAGAGAAAATATTTGAGGAAATAAGTTATTGCAAGAATTTTCTTTCTGTTTTCCCGGGATGAAGTGGCCTGGGTTAAATCCTCCCGTAGTGGTCAGTCGTTATCTCGGGCAAGAGAAGTGCCATGTCATGTGTCCGTCCGAGGCCACCAGTCATTTTCTAGGGTCGTAACTTACCGGGATCAAAACTTGTCTGGCTATATTCTTCACGGACTTTTTTATTCCACTCCTTTCGTTTTTCCTGCCACAGTCCACCCACGGTTTCGGCTGATAAGTGTGCTGGATTAATTGAACTAAGATATTGATTCCATGCCCTGAATTCCAAACTCAAAAGTCGATTAATAACAACATACAATTCTTTAATCACATTTATATATATATAATTTCCTGACAACTTTGTTGTTCAACTCTATAATCTAGGTGTCATAGATTAAAGGTAATAATATATTTTGTGATCCAGGAATGATATGTCTGATGAAAACTTTAATAAAGAAAATTAGTTAAAGTTGTATTTTTATTAATAAATATTTTAATTATAATTTTGACTTACATTTGCCAAAAGGTAGATTTTTAGCTGCTATAAAATTATTTTTAATGTTAAAATAAACAAAAGTAATTTAACTACTAAATGGTGAGGATTCCAGGATATTCACATTCCAGTAAAACTTAACAAAAGTATATTAAAATTTGAAATAGAACATAAAACAAAACATAAATTATTATTAGACTTAAACTAACAGAAGTAGGACAAGTTACATGCACTCAAACTATATTTAAAAAAAAACCTACTTAGATGAATATAAAAACACGTAACACCATTTACACTTAACTAATTCTTACATATCTAACAACAATAAACCACTCTCGATTACTCTGTCATGTCTCTTACATGATTACATCTACATCTCAAAACTACTCTGCTCTTGCTGACTACCCACCTTACTCTCCGATACCGAATGCAAATCTTGAAAATCTGATTCAGACGGGCCACCCCCTTCGAGTTACAAAATTCTTCTCTGTTCCGTAATTCCATTATCATATTGGTCATTTTCTTCCTATGCTTGGAATTAAGCGACGCACAAAAATCTCAGAGCCTTGGGATTCCAAAAAAACGGGAATTTGATTCTTGTGCAAAAATTACAGAACAGTTTTCCGTCTCAGATTGATGGTTTATTACCGACCCAACCAAACTTTCGAAGATAATATAACAAATAGATTGAAATGCAAACGGAATTTTAAACATTTTACTAAACTTAACTGTGAACTATTTATGACCAGAAGGAATTTTGAAAATACCTAATTTTCTGTCGTCAACAAAAATACTGCTTGATTAGATTCAATTATCTAAACGATAAATAAACAATGAAATCTACTACCCTAAGAACTGTTACAACACCATTTATATCATAGATCTACCAATAAAGTATTGTCCCCATTGATAAGAGTATAAGATAATATTTATTGAAATTTACCTAAAAATTGAGAAATATTAGTAGAGTATTTTATTAATTTTTGAATTGATTGATTCCATTTAGTCTAAGTAAAACTAGTCACTGTAATGTTTACCACTTGTGAGATGTGTAAGTACTTACCCAATTTGAAGTACTCTAATTCTCTAGTTTTTTCCCTAATGTCATTAAATCGAAATCACTCCCCGTAAAACCCAGTTATTGTAATACTTACTACTTATGAGAGGGGTGATGTGTAGTACGCTTGCTCTAGTGTAATTAGATCAAAATCATCCTCCGTAAAAATGGGTTACTGTAAAAGTATTTTACTTGAGAGAGTGGTCCACACTTACAGTGAAGTACTCTAATTCTAGCACTAATAAAATTAGATCAATTGTACTCTTCCTAAAAAGCAGTCACCGTTACTACAGCAATTAAGCGAAAAAATGAGAGGCGGTTTATTTTGCTTTGCCAGGATCGGTGAAATTAATCAGTTCCCCATTTTCCTTATTATAAGTGACTGTCGTTTAAAAGGAATGGAATTTTCCAGAAAAGAAAGTATTTAGTAAATTTTAGATCTCTATATTAGATCAAAATCACCCTCCGTAAAAACCGTAAAGATATTTTACATGAAAGAGGGATCCTCACTCACAGTGAAGTACTCTAATTCTAGCACTAATATAATTAAAATAATGTTTACCCTCCCTAAAAACCAGTCGCCGTTACTGTCGCAATTACGCGTCAAAGCATTATGGGGGGCGGTTTATTTTAGTTTGCTACGATCGGTGAAATTAATCAGTTCACCACAGTTCTTGTTATTTGTGATGGCTCTCGTTTAAAACGTATTAAACTTTCCAAAAAAGAAAAGAGTTAGTAAGTTTTGGATCTTCATATTTTGCTTGCAGTCTTATCTTAGACTGACAATATTAAGCATCGAGATGTAAAAACCTTAACACAATGAGGCGATATAACTACAACTGCGTCCACTTTTATTATGATTATATCCTCATCATCTTAGCTCTTCTCAAGTCAGTCTCAAGTCAACACAGTCGTCCAGTTGACGTGATAATTACTGCGAAGTTCCCTCGTGGGGTGCTCTGCACACTCGGAGTACTCCGTACACCACATCACCGTCCTCTGAGCAGGAGATTGTATTGTGATAACGCCGAACAACGCCCGGGCTTTAATGTAACTGTACGTATTTGCATATCGTTTGGCGGCAGATAAGTGCACCGAGTCAACATGCAGGGATTAATTGACGGGGAGAGAACTTTGATGCACTAAGTTGTGGTAATCTCGCAGATGAAGACGGGATGAACGAAGGGTTGACAGGACAGGTTAAGGAAACATACGGGTTGTGTAGGTGAATTCATTTCGCTATGTTTGATGTTGCTGATAAAATGGATCCTATCGCCCTCCCCAAAATTTCTTCTTCTTCATCTCCAATTAGGTGGATGTTTGTTTATTTCTGCAGTACTTCTTTATTGTGCTTTCTCTGATGTTGCAATGTTTAATTGGTTATCCTGAAAGTTTGTTATGCCCAGTTGCACGAACAATGTTTAAATTTTAAGCAAAACTTTAACAAAAAAACGTGCTAATCGAAATTTTATTTGACGTTTTATTTTAATGTGATATTGTCCATTTAAGGAAAATTTAAAAATTATGTAATATTGGTGCAATCAGCCATTATTTTTGGCCTTTGGTCTATGTTTATTTTAATTATATTTACATACATGGCTGTTTCTTCTGTTCTTCTTCTAGTTTTTGTGAATTTGACTGGGTCAGTAATATTATATTTTTGTAGTACTTTTTGATTTCGATTTATTTTCTATCTTTTTTTTATCCTTATTTAACTCTGGAAGTTAATTTCTGCTTATATTTCCCATCGTTTGCTCAGTTCTTTTGATTTTTACCAGAGATATTTCTCAAGTATCCTATCATTGTACCATTTATCACAGGTTCTGACTTGTGAAGTAATTTTTCTAGTGTTTGTGATGTACACAGAGATATGAACTATTAAGTAAATGTAAGTTATTAAAATGTTTGTATCATAATGTCCTAATGTTGTAAATCTCTGAAAACGCAGTTGACTGTAATATTAAAATGTAAGAAATTTTTCTAGGTCTCTTCTAATACGACCCTTTTCAAGAAACCTATTTCTTTTTGGTTTTCATAAAAAAATAACAGCTACAAAAATATAATATTTAATTTTTATTATCTTTAGTAATCTAATATTATTACTATAGTTACTACATTTATTAGATTTACAGAGACTCGTATTTTACAATTCAAAAAATTTAAATGACAACTTTATTTTATATTGTTTATCTGTTTATAACCAATAATTTTGAAGTAGTTACTTAGAAATGCACAAAATTAAGTAGTCCTTAGTGTAGTCTTTTTTGTTTATTTTGCAAATGTCATCAAAATTTCATAAAAGTTTGTAATTTGCACTTTTCAAACGGAAGTAGAAAAAATCGAGGAAAAAATATATGAAACACATAAGGAAACTGGGTGGTTATTTAACTTCTGATGTTACAAAACGAGAAGAAGGCGAAATATGTAATTTTCGCAAGTGTTAAATAACCACCTTTCTTTCCTTACTTATTACATAAATGGGTGTTATATATAAGTAAGTTTTAATCTTTCAAAAATAATATTTTGAGAATTTGATATACGACTAGTCTAGGCATATTTGAAAACTAAGAAAAAAAAAATCGTTAATATTAAATATTTTCAAAATTTTTAAATTCTATGGAAAAATGGTGGATACAGCAACTCTATTAGCGAAGGGAGCAATATCTTTTTTAAGGTAATCATAAATAATAAATTTTGTAATAATGTTCAGCACAGAAATTATTAATTAACGCAAAGTCATTGAATTAGAAACTATTATTATTATTCAACAACAGAATAACTACGAATATATTATCAAATTTAGGTGACTGATTTTCATCGATGCTAATCAGAACAAAAATTTCTTCGTATCCAACTCCTTTAAGGATATTTAATTTTCTTAATGTAGAAATGCTGTTTAGCCGTAGCTATACTTGCAGTTATCGTTATTAATACTGTTAATAATTTATTTATTTATAAGTAATTTAATAAGAGCCATATTTATTGAAAAAATATTACGAATAGTTGTTGCGTAGAAACAAACAAGTGTCACAAATGACATTTCCATCTCGACAGCGAAGGAGTGATTTAAGAATAATTTTTGACCCGAGTTGTCGTTACTTCGCAGGATTATTTCACGAATGACAACAGTGCAAACATAAAATTTTTCATATCTCCAAAATATAACCATGACGACGTTACTGTGGTTTTATAAAAAAAATCATAAGTAATAAAATAAGCGCCATGAATTTATTAGAAAAATTTACGAATATTTGTTGCGCAGAACAGACAAGCGAGTGTAAAAAAATGATATTTATATCACGACAGCGAAGCTGGAGTAATTTAAGAGTCATTTTTGACCCGAGTTGTCCTTATTTCGCAGGAAATAAGAGTTTTTACTAATTAAATTCATAGCTCGAATTGAGTACATTTATTTGATTATTTCAAGAATGACAAAACTTTTGATATCAACAAAATGTAATCATGACTATGACACTTTGGTTTTATCAAATTTCTTCACTGAAAAACAACTTTATTTGCACTGACGAATATAAATTCAATCATTATAAGATAACAATATTTCAGCAAATAATTTTTGTTGTTGACAATTCGGCACTAAATCAAGCAAATCTTTATAATGTTTATGTATATGAGACGTCTTTACACTCCTGATTTATTGTCTAGGGGTGGAGAGGATAATCCCGTTGCCCTGCTCAAATCCACCACTGTGGGAATCCACTACGTTGTATGAAAACTATCTATTTATTAATGCACTTTGTGTTCGTCAATTTAGTCACAACGAGATGAATTCGTTGTTTAATGATGGCGTAATTAGATTGATTGGGCGCACAGACACTAATACAGCACCCGTATGCATTTTGTTTACCCTGTCAACCCCCTAAAAATCCTCCCCTGTATCAATTCTTCGTTGTTTCACGGTGGCATTGCTATACACCCTCCGCAGCCCGTGAAGGGTCTGGTTGCCGGGGCAACGCGCGTGCGCCCGGAAAGACGCGCGAGCCGCGACCGACGCCGGCAAGACGCCAGGTTCAGTGCCTCTAGCGGCCGTCGAGCGAACCACCCGCGACGCTATATAGTCCTCTCGGCGCGATGTAGTCGCAGAACGCCCGGTGTCAGCGAGGTGCGAGGTTGTCACGGGGATAGCCAAACGTAAACAAAACAATCGCAAATGACAGATAGATAAACAAACACTCTTTTCTTTACAAGACTGCATACTATTCATGTTTTTATTTCTATTTTCTCGTGTAGATATAAGTGGCTTCATTGTAAATAACATTTCGTAATAAGACCGGTAGATACTATTTCTAACCTATATCTATGTTGTGTGTGTTGTGAAAATGTGATAAACTTTAACTAACAAGCTCATTCGTGTACAGTTACTTAGCAAACGCGTAAATTAAGGTAAGAATGATTCTTTACACCGACAAGAACATGACCAAGATAAATTTTATTTTATTGCATATTATACATGTTTTTATTTCCATTTTCTCCTACAGAAACTCAAACTTATTAGATTACGTCTCAGTGTAAATAGCATTTATTAATTTAAACCCGGTAAAAACATGTTCTAACCTTGTTATGTCGTGAAAATATGATTTAAAAAGCACATTCGTGTACAGTTTTCTTCTCAAGGTTTAAATTAAGGTAAAAATAAATCTTCATTGTATCTTGAAGACAAAAAGTTTTTACTATCAAAAGTTATCTACTGAGAAATTTATATATAAACAATTTCCGCTAATAAAAATATATAAAAAATGCTTTTTAAATCTAAAATCTAAATTTAAGGCTAATTATTGTCTCAACATAATATTGTCGTACATAAATAAAATGTCAAATGTCAACATTTCCATTAGCATTTTTATTTAAAGACAACTTAAACTATAAACTTCACCATTATTAATTAATAACCTTCCATGAAATCATTGCACTAACCTACACCATTAACATGTAATGTTGACGTTGAAACAGGTGGATTCTTGATGCAACATGTTTACTAAAATGTTTCAAAAGTTTAAAGTATATTTCGCCTTAAAAGATTGATTGTAGCATAATAAAAATTTAGGTAAAGCTTTTGGGAAGTATCTCAAACCAATAAATTATTTATCTCTACTTAAGGTGTAGAATTAGTTAACCTAGATTTAGAAACGTTATTTTTGTTTTGTTCCCGTCGTTATTTATTTATGTAGTGATGGATCCTGTTTTGTTTTTGTAAACAGTTTGTTTATGCATTATTGTTGTCATTTTGTTGCTGAGGTATTATGGCTATAAAATAAATATTACAGATACGTGTTTACGTTCATGATATTTGTTCGTTGCTATGGATTACTTTGTTTGTTAAAAACTGCAGTTTTCATGCAGCATGCGGTATATTTTTTGCGACACAATAGTTGATTTAGTAGGAGTAAAATTTGATGTAACGACGGGTTGACACTTTGCATGTTGTGATCGCTGATCAGTGTCACTGAAAATTGATACTGAAGGGTGAATTTCAGATAGAGTGCGTTCGAATGTTCAGGGTTCTGTTAATTAGGTTTAACTTTTAATACAAGGGCTGAGCTACAACGGAGAAAAGCAAATATTCCACATCGTGTGCAAAAAACATATTTTTTATTGAATGCTCGAATGCTTCACATTTTTTACATTTCTGATGGAAAAATTATTCTTTTTTTTATTTTCTCACAATAACAATGAACTTTGTTGCCTAATACGAAAAAGATTTTAGATTATTTAGAATTCGACTTCGCAGTATATTATTGTTTTCTATCAAGAATGCTTTTCATGTTCTAGGTTCAAAATTTTGCTTATTAAATATTTGTTTACAATATAAATGTATAAACAGTATATTTAGCACAAGTGATACTTTGTGTGGCAAGCGTAGAAGTTTGCACACATACTATTAATTTTTCAAACGTAAATATTTCAAAAAAGAATGTATTACTTGACATTCAATTTGTAGGTTATCAATTTAAATCTGTCAATTGTAGATGGTGTTTAGTACCTTTATTGTTAGGTGTTTAGTTTTATAGTGTCATTTAGGTCAATATTACAGGTTTCTATTGTACAAGTTATTTCTTATTCGCTGACTTATTTCGGCGACGTAAAAGTAAAAATTTCTTCTCCGGCGGCTTAAAAATTAACAGTTTGTTAATTACCTCACAAACGATGTTACTTTTATGACGTTTGAAGAAAAAATAATATGCACTACAAGTTTCCAATATTTATTAACTGGTAGATAATTGGTGTTAATTTTTATTTTGTTTTATACATAATTTCACGAATGTTTTAAATGTTTTAAATTTTTGGTACACAAAAATATTATATTTTACTTATTGTTACATAAAAATAATTCACAGTAATTTTTTTGGGAACCTATTTAGATTCAATGATGATTTGGTTTCTAAGTGTTGCATTGAACGAGGTCATTTTCTTTATCTAAATGTTATGGTTCTTACGGTGTCGGATTTGACGTTGTTATCAAATTCCTTAATCCATTTCTTCCAAGCTTTCCGGTCCTGTACCATAGATTTAAGCTTATTTAATGTTTTTTATTCTCTTCTCTTGTTCATTTCTGTTATTAATACTTATTTACTATTTCTATTACCTTCTTCACTAGTATATTCAGGTTTATTCGTATTCCATGTGTCCAAATCAATTAGGTTGTCGTTATTGATTTTAGTTTTACCATTTCTATTGCTTTGCACTTCTTATTCTATCCAATTTAGTCTTCCCTGTTATCCTTCAGACATATTTCATCTCCAACGTATTTCCTTGTGATCATGTTTTTTTAGTGATGACCATGTTGTACATGTATTTAGGACCGTTTTAGAGTTAACAACAATATATGTTTTACTTGTAACACCAATGGGTAGTAAAATAAAGACTACTTTCAAGTTGACGTGTTCAACCTACCAGTTGGTTTCCAAATCAAATGAAAAAGTCTTATAAGTATTCAGTTTTATATTAGAACCAATACAATATAAATAGTTTTTTTTTTTTTGAGGTACACTATAAGCTGTAGATTCCAAAAACAAATTAAATGTAAGTAAACTTTAAATGAAGTAATCAAAATAGATCTAGGATTGTAGTATAATATAATTATTATTAATATAAATTATTTATTAGTTAAATATTGTACTACGGTCTATTTTATAGAGTCTTTGTTCCTGGTGAAATTAAGAAGTAAATTTTACTTATTCCATGACAATTTACTTGTATTTTGGTGGAAAAAATTCTGAACTTAAATAGGGGGTTCCGAAGCACTCGAATACGGCGGTATTTTTATTTGGTTAATAATTAGCGACGCTGAGAATCGAATCGCAGATTTAAACTCTATTTAATTCGAGATGGAGTACTCTATCGAAGTAAGCCACCGCTATCCGTACTAGAAATTAATAGTAGTTAATTTTTATTTATAACTAATTAAATGAGTACTCGAATTTTTGTTTTCTGGGGTGGATTGACCTAACTCTCTACCAAACTATTCGCTTGTACCTACTTCTTCATATCTCGTGTCGTTTTGAATTATCTCGTTTTCTCGTTTTAATACAAAATTTTATTAATAATAGACGAGACGAGAGGAAACATTTGTCTCGTCTCGCGGCAAAATTATTTATTTTTTTATTGCTTATTTTTTGTATTGTTTATTGCTCTTGAATGACTCTTCAATTTTTGTGTCTAATTTGACCTGGGTCTATTGTATTTTACTTATCTTTCTGGTATCTACAGTCAGAATAATATACTCACTACTAAATTAAGTGGAGTATGACATATGCAATTTGATTTTTAAAGATTATTAACCAAATAAAATTATGTGTTTGTGTGATAAGGAATTTACTTGTAGGTACTATAAACTGTAGATTCTTTGTAGAATTAAGCTCTTCTTTATTGCAAATAAAATTTATCTGGATTTCTCCTAACGCCACAACAAGAAAGAAGAACAAGGTTAAATATTCCATACCTATATATGTAAGCTATAAAACCAGCATTTGGATTATTAATGTAGAGTAATAAAATAAAATGTAGGGCAAACATCAAATTCGTAACATGTAGGCGTGAATTTAACTTTCATTAAGCAAATCCGTAAATTTATAACAAAAACAAAACGAATTGACAAAAATCCGTAAAAACAAAATCCAATTTATACTATGGCCATAAATTCCCCATGACCACACCAACAAATTTCCAAATCACTACCCCGACAAAACCAGGCTAGATAAACAGCACGCCGCATCATTTATACCCTAGTAGCAACAACCATCAGGCTTTATAAAAAATTAATTGAGTATTTCAGAGCGTTTAATCAATAAATAACGGTTTAAAAAGGGCGCGAGCTCGCTCCACGCGGTAATAATTTATGAAGCGTCCGAGGCATATTGTTGGCATTGTCGGCGCACAAAGCTACCATTGTTTCGTAAATAGTTTGCGTGGGTGGTGTACCTGCTTCGCCGGGAAATATCCTATTATCCGCGCCGGATCTCGAGGATCAGATGCGTATTGTTGAAACTGTTGAGAGTTCTTTCCTTGCCCGACATGTTTTTAAGGATAAAAATAAGGAGGTGCTTGACCTACATAATTAACTTGTACAAGAGTCAGCCCACGTTTGTTTGTTTGCCTGCACGAAAGGATTTTAAATTGTTTTATATTTTAATCATGGAATAAATACGTTATGGGATGTTCAATTTATTATTAATGCGCT
The DNA here is from genome assembly GCA_035578165.1 of Stenolophus ochropezus. Taxonomy (NCBI): domain Eukaryota; kingdom Metazoa; phylum Arthropoda; class Insecta; order Coleoptera; family Carabidae; genus Stenolophus; species Stenolophus ochropezus. Next base: position 9,595,581 of record JAQOWZ010000004.1, on the reverse strand, counting down.
TTTAAATGGAACTTTAATGCAAATTGGTCATAATTTATATTTTGATATTAACGCGGAATCACATTTAATAATAAAATTCAACTTGAAGAGAAATTAATTATAAATACAATTACCTATTTTCAGTGAGGTCGTGCCCTCCTCCTGTGTGGATTTCCGCCCCCTCTGTTTTATAGTTACTTTTTTATATATAAATATTTTCTCATATTATAACAACAATAATATCGTAATTCATTAAAAAAATATGAGTTGTTTGGAAGCTGAAAATGTAAAGACGCCGCTGCCGATGTTACACCCCCCCCCCCCTGTTTGGATTTCCGTCCTCTCTGTTTCATAGTTATATTATTTTTACATATAAATATTTTCTTAATTTATGCTGCCATAACAACAATAATGTCGCTTGTCATTAAAAAAATTTGAGATATTTGAAAACTGATAATGTGCGCCTCCCTGTTTCAAAATATTATCTACTCCCCAGTCTACTTTCACAATACATATTTGCACATTATGACGCTAAAGAGAAAAAAAAATGGAATTAAGTGATCGACTGGATGAAGTAATGAGGTAAAGATGGTCTTGGCGAACTCATTTTGTTTATTAAAATACAAATAAGTACATATAATTTAAAATATTCTTAAAATTATCAAATATCACCCTGAAGAAGTGGAAACGTTGATGTGTATTTGTATTTTAATAAATTGACTGAATTCTTCAAGAACTTCTTTGCCAGAGAATAAAAGTTTTCGTGAGGCAGGTGAATAAAAATTTATTGAAATGACATTCATTTATCAGAAAACATCAATTATCAACTGTTCTCTGAACGTCATTCATTATCTGCATACGAGAAGAACCTGCTGCTATTTTTTTAAAAAGTACACGTGCAAACAGACCAATCACAAAGTACTTGAGGTATGCCTCATTATTTTCTTTTCTGAAGCAGGTAGTTTAACTTGAGAAAAAAAAAACGCATTGTAAAATAGCACAGTCGTATATACACATTGATGAAGTTTAAGGCAGGAAAATTTTTGCTTTCGCACTTTTGCAGTCGGCACTGCGCTGGGCGTACGAATGCTTTATTCGACAGTATTTGTACATAGGAATTTGAAAACTAGATCTCGTGCGCTAAATTTAAAATTTCTAGAAGATTTAAATTTAAAAATACAATGCAAAATTCTCCCCTCCTCATTTTGTATGGTCAGGTATTGCCTTACCTGCCTCCTCTGACGAGCCACTGCAACTTACAATCCTTTTTCTACAACTACGAATTAAGAAATATTGAAAATTATGTAGGTTAGTTGTATTTACAAACGAGCAGTGATGGCTCACTTAATTAACACGCTTGGACTCAAATTGAGCAAAGTGTGATATCTGGGTTTCAAATCCCAATTAAATAAAAAAAATTGCAATGTCTCAATTGTTCTGTAGTTACTCTAAGCTGCAGGTTCTTTACAGCGGCTGTAGACAATCTACACTAAATGCATGTATAACTTATTACGAAACAATTTCCTTAGTTTCTTGATGTCCTGTTGCATCTAGAAATGTAGTAGTTTAGATGTTGATTTTTACACAATGACTGCTATTCAGTCGGTGCTTAAAGAATCATCTATTACTGGTTGCTTCAGGCGATACAGATAATACGTAAAATGTTTCGAACCCACCATTTGCTGAGTTGTAAAGAAAAAGGTATATAGTGCCTTAAATGAGTTAAGTCGTACTTTAGAAACGAGATTGTTTTACAAAAGAGTGATAATAGACATAAAAAGAATATTTCACTTCTTACGTCGAGCCTACAAAGAACGCTACGTTAGATTTGCTATACACGCAATGTTCGTTAGGTACGCGTTGTTTGCTATGACCAGTGGCCTCATCGAAATCTACGAGTAGTATGTTTTCAGTTTGCTTTCACGATACCAAGGAGATTGTCTGGAAGAATGATAGTGATAGTGACGTGGATGAATGACTTTTATTGTTATCATTGCGGAAAAATAAACGAAAAGAGAATGGGACCATGATGTCTGCATGATGGGGAATGATTTTGGCGAATTTTATCATCTCAACCAGTTACGAAAAAATAAAGACAAAATTTAAAGAGTACTTTAGAATGGCCCCAGAGAAGTTTGATTAACTCTTAGTCATTATTGAAAATGATATTGAAAGTATGCAAAGCCAGTACCGACATTAACTACGTTATAAAAATATAGCCGACAATCAAACATAATGTTCCTTTCCTAAATAAGTAAAACTGTATATTTCTATTTCTTTTATTTAAAATAAGAAAGTATTCATTTCGAGAAAAGGTGCGTCAGTGTGGAATGGAGAATCTAATTTATTTTTGATCTTCCTCGGAGGAAAATTTCTTTTATTCATCGATTGCAAACTCTCCTCGAAAATTTATTTAGAGTGTTTGAAAGTTACAAAGTCAGTTTAGAAAGACGCTGAATGGAGACCGGAATGTTGGAAATACGATTGCAAATTGAAGATTGAAAATACGTCGTTTGAAACTGCAAAGAAAATGTCGCCAATATTTAATAAAAACTCACTAACAGATATATTTCAATGGAGCAAAAGACTGAAAATTAAATTTGTTGCACGTAAATAAATTTGGATGAGAAACGAGTTTATAAGAAATTCTACCTAAAAGAATACCTACACTTAGTGGTGTTGTGTTATTAATGTTTGTTCGTCGGCATTTTTCTTACTTAAGATTTATTTCTTCGGGCGTACTTCTCGGAAATATTGCTGCAATTTTCTTTTATTTGTTTCGGAATTTCAATTCGAAATATTACTTTTTGCATAGCTAATTTTCTTATAAATTTTCAAGTGGTTCCGTGTTCCATAATTTCCTCAATATCGTGGAGATGCAGAAGTTAAGAAGAATTCTCTTCTATACATTTTCACAAATTAGATGGTGAATTCATTATTTCATATTTTAGGAACAAGGTAAATAACAATGAATTCATGTGTTATAAATAACAAACTAAATAATTATACTTAATATGTTAGTAGGAAAAATTTCGCTTTATAGGTTTTTAGAACATTAAGTAAGGTTTGAATTGCTTTCCGTCTTAAAAATGAAATTTTTCATAAAAAATTATTGAATTATTTCTACCAACAAATAATTTTTTTTATGTCTAGAAATAATTAAAATTTTGAATTGTATTTTCTTATTTAAAATAAATAATAAATAATAATCAACCACAATTATTATTATTATTACATTTATTATAATATTACCAAGGGTAATATAATAACTAGTGAGCTTATTGTTGATAATATTTTGCTACAAAGCAGGAGTTGCATTTTCCAAAAATTGGAATTTTCTAAATATTTTCGATTTTTAAGCGAATCCCGAGTTTAGGAAGAGAATACAACGACTACTAAAAAATTCACTAAATTGTCTCCATATACTTTCTTCTAATGTTTATTGCTTTATTGGGGTAGTATGCGTCATCAATAATTTCTTCAGTATTTAGATCACATTTTTCTCTAATGGGTGCAACGGTTTTTTCGAATTGTCAAATTTTTTTTGTTTATATGTCACATTTACGTGGTTACTTGTGTTGCTATTGGAAATAAGAAAATATTATAGGGGCAATACATTATTTCCACTTATTAACACATTTTTAAGAGTGGCTTATTTTCTTCACAAAATAAAGTATATAAATCTAAGTGACGAAAGCTTCTTGACTAAAGAATCTTGTATTATAATAAAACAATACTAGTATGTAGTCAATTCATTAAAATTTAATTCGATTGGTTTCGCCTCCATGTAGGATACCATCAGGAGATGATTAGTCATAAAATAAAATAAATAAAATGTACAAAACGTCACGGTATAAAATAAAATATGTAGTACAAATTTTAAAAAACTATAAACTAATTAATTAGTGTGCTACATATTTTATATTATAACATCACATGACCTATTGTACATTTCATTTATGACTAATTACCTTCCGATGATGACCAATCGATTGGAAATCGGTCAAGGTTGATTGAATTTTAATAAATTGACTGCATCCCAATATTGTTTTATTATCTAAATCTAACTAATTTCAAAATATCAAATTGTATTATACCAGTACCAGAAAATATTTAGGGTATGCGGTTAATCCCAGTCTATTATGAATTCACCATATATTTGTTAATATTATAGTTTGAGTTACTTAAGACTTATACTTTGTATGAATGTCAAAATAAAAGTAACTTTCGTGATAATCCACACAAAATTTTAAGAATCTGTCTAGACGAAGTATAAATACTGTTGAATAAATGGATAAAATTCCCTGTATCAGAAGATAAAAGTGAAGTCATTTAAGTTTAAAAAATTTGAAAGTTCAAGGGTTAAGGTCCGGATGTTGTCAATTTTTGGCGGGATGTTTGATGCCTTCGATTTATCAGTTCTCTTTACACACGAGCAAACTTTCTGATGATAATTTCACTAGTCGTCCGCTGTGTTCATAACTCAAAGTTGTGTAAAGCTCCTGACAGTTCTAAGAAAATTGAGATTCGGGATTGTGGGATCCCGCGATAGCTGCAGGCCCGGCTTCAGGGGAGATGTAATTTGTTTCAACTCCGCTCTGTGTCACGCGGCGCAACTTTTTATCTTGGATTTCCTCCCGTGGATGTATTGTGTTTGAGGTGAATTTCACGATGTTTGGACACGTGAAAGTGATGGATTGGCGGTTTAATACATGCAAATAGATTTTTAATAGCTGCGCGCCACCGTTTTGCTTGTCATTCTTGTTTGTATTCAAGAAAGTATTGATTTACTTTAATAATGCAGTTATAAACTTTACTAAGGTGAATGAACGATAATTAAACAATACTGCACGCCATATCTCCATCTTTCTTTCTTGCTCAATGATCTCTTGCTGTTTAAGCGTCAAGGTTTGGAAATTATCTGGACATTTTACTTGCATTTTAGTGAAAAGGTAGTTTTATTTGGTTAAACGTTGGGATTTGAACTCCCAATCTTCCACTACAACCACGTAAAACATTATGTTTGAAATCGAATGTTAATACGCACAGTGTTGAGAATAAAATGTTATTTATCGCAATGAAAACCGGTACTAGTCATTTTACAAAAGTAAAAATCTTTCTTGCTCAATGATCTCTTGCTGTTACTCGTCGAGGTTTGGAAATTATCTGGACTTTTACTTGCATTTTAGTGAGTAGGTATTTTTATTCGGTTAGAGATTGGTGACGTTAGGATTTGAACTCCATCCACGTAAGACATGTTTGAAATTGAGTGTTAATATTCACAGTGTTGAGAATAAAATGTTATTTATTGCAATGAAGACCAGAACTAGTCATATTACAAAAGTAAAAACTACTACATACTAAATCACATGATTGAAAATGAAATATGCAAAGAAAAGGAAAATTATACGCTTTCTTCCTAGACTTGAAGGCAGCATTTGACGTCAATAGAACGCTCCTTTTCAAAACTCTAAAAATGGATATAGATAATCAACACACAGTACACTTACAAAGAGACGAGTTCGGCGAAGAAGAATTTTGGACAGAAAACGGATTGAGATAAGGATGTCCATAAAGTCCTATTTTATTTTCACTCTACATAGCAGAAGAATTTTTAGCAAAGAACAAACAACCGTTATTGTTGTTGTGAAGATAAAAATATGGTCCTTAAGTTTTGCAGATGATAAAGCAATAGTCGCAAATGATCCAATTAGTATGAAAGCGTTGATAAAAAGATCTCAGCTATATCTAAATGAAAAATAACCATCATTAAATGTAGAAAACTATAAAATAATGAAATTTAAAAAAGGCGAAGAAAGAGAAATAAAGCAAGTGTGGAAGTGGACTGATGAAAACATTGAAGAAGTCAAAGAATTTAGATACTTAGGATACACTTTCCAGAGAAAGAAATATTGTAGTAAGATGGATGATGTTTGAAGCCATAGTTAGACGATTAGGGTCAGGACAAGAATAAACGAAAGAATAAATTAAGAATAGAAATGTTACTATATAATATATGAAGTATGAATGTATATCACCATGTATATATATATAATGTATTATAAGTAAATTGTAATCATAAAATGTAGATTCTAAGCCAATTGGCAAAAATAAATTAATGCTTATAATAATAATAATAATAAAGACAAAAGATTTAGAAATGTGTCTTAAGGAATTTTTATTATACTTGCATCACAAGTAGGGAAAATGGAGCTGAAAAGCAGCATTTTGATTTTGATTCATTTTATAATTTTGTGTGTTTGAAGTGATTTATTCACGTTTACATGAGGATTGGTTAGCTTTTGTTGTTTACATTACTATGTGGATTCGTTATTTGAAAATTTGTTCTTGCTTTAATGTTGTGTTTTCGCACTCTTTTTAGTTTATTAAACACGGAATGATGCACGTACATAATAAAGTAATATTATTTCTATGAAGGTTATTGTCTTTCGTACCATCGTCGACGTAAACATATCTTGCATCCATAGCAATATGAGTCGTGAGTTTTTGATGACATTTATATTTTGATTACCTTTCTCAACGAATTGTTATAGAAAATTAGTAAACTAGTAAAGTAATTATGAAAATCATACTGATTTCATACATTTAGTCGTGTAGCAATAGACAAAACTTCGCCTAGGTTCGTGTTCATACCTCCTCGAAGTTTATAATGTACTTCCTTGTCAGTTAAATTAATAGAACTTGTATTAAAACAAAAGAAAGAAAAAAAAATGTCCTTGCTACGAATTTCTTGTCTTGTTTTATAGGGCAACCCGGTCAATATCAATATTGGTCAGACGAGTCTGATCTGGTCTATACAACAGTATGAACTAATTTTGTAATATGTTCTAGTTATTAATTTCGTAACGTAATTTAATACATGTAATGTATAAATGAGGAAAACTAGTAATAGATAATGGCAGACGAAATTCTAGGAATATGTTTACATTGTTTGGATAAACATTGTCTGTGTTTGTACTGAAATGTAAATAGATATTATTCGTATTCGGGCTTATTTAAATGTTTGTAGTTGATGAAAATTTTACGCGTGATCTCATTTTATTGTCTTCCTGAAATTTATGTAGTATGAGTTTCTGCGTGAATTCACTTTATAGACGCCTACGGGCAGTTTACCTTTTATGGCTGCGTTTTGGACTTCAAATATTAATCTAAGGTTTGGCTATTCCGATAAATAAAAAGTAATTATAAATATTACATTATTAATTTTTATTGATTACATAAACATAAGTTAGATAATGTTTCATAACATTCATAAATTTGTGGATATACTAGACTAATACAGATTCTTTCTTCATAATTTTACTGTGCTATTTCTTCTAGCATGGAAGCACTGGTTTAATAAACATTTCTTCATTATTTTGTATTTGCCTTTATACACACAGAGTCATAATACGGATTAACAACTTCACATTTAGTCCCGTTATTACCTCTTTTTAATTCCCTGAAATGTTAAATTAATTTCATTGCCAATTCATAAAAAGGTATATTTTTTAGTTCCAAAGATAACTCAACTATAGTTAGCATTATTTGTAGATGATCATCAGTATTTCTAATCGTAAGTGATATAGAGAAAGGTTTGTGGTGATATTTGATAAGCTAGAAGTAAAATATGAATACCGAAACCGTAACCGAATATTTGGCTCCTATTCTGGTTTCGGCCGAATACAACCGAAACTGAAACTTATGTAGTTAAGTTAAAATAAATATTGAAAGAAGCTTTCAGAACTCATAATTAATAAATAGACAATATTTGGGTTTAAGTTCTGTAAAAATTTATTAATTACAACCAGGGCATGTAACCGAAAAAAATACTGATTAACGGTTAACCCTTATAGAGAACGTTATAATAATAACGGTTTTAGTTCGAAAACCGGTTTTTGAAAATTAGAAACCGGTTTAAACCGGTTAATATATCGGTTAAAAAAATAATTAAATTAATTAAAAGAAATTAATTATAAAAATGTGATTAAAAAAAATTACAGAATAATTAATTTAAAAAAATAATAAAAAATACCATCTGAGAAAAATATAACAATTAAAAAAAACCAAATTAATTAATGAATATTCACAAAAATTCCCGTAATATCTTCAGAAAAACGCAGGTCACTTTTCAATTTTAAACTTGCCTGTGTTGACAAAGGCCGTATTTATTTGAGACTTTTTAAGTAACCTTAACGGCCAAAGAGACTACCTATACATTTATGACTCTCCAATAAAATGTTACTTGTAAAAACTGTCATGACTCATGTTCAAATACAAATAGAAAACACATATATAAAAAAAATATTAAAATTTTTTGTCGCTAAATGATATTAAAATAAAGGTTAAAGTTCGCTAAAACCGGTTTATTTTTTTTCTTGGTTAACGGTTACCGGTATTTTCGGCCTGAAAAATATCGGTTAAAATTACGGTTAAAGTTCGCAATTTTCTTTGAAAATATCGGTTACCGGTTTTTATTAACCGGTTACATGCTCTGATTTTAAGACTATATCTTTAATAGTTTTTGAGTTACAAGCTTATAAAACTTAATTTTATTAATTTTGCATGTTGTTTTATTTTGGTAAACCTGTTCCGTACAAGTTAAAGTAAAAATATAAAAAATGTGTCTTATAAAAAAAAACAGAGAAATCCATTAAAAAAAAAGTCAAATGTAGACGATGTCTCTGTTTCAAACTTGGAAAAGTAAGAAACGAGCTTTTTCCAAAGCATCTACTTTTAAGCTCACATAATTCTGTATAATGTTCATACCCATTATTGGGATAACAGTCTTCACAAATAAACCCTCCTTTTTTAAGGGGAGTGCAAGTTGAACCACTCTTACAAATATCTCTTTTACATGAATCTTTAGTTAAAGTTATGTCACAATTTGAACCGGCAAAACCAGCAGTACAAACACAGGAATAACCACCTTCTTTCCGAAAACAAGTTAAACCTTGTTGAACTATCTAGAACATTGTTAAACCCTGTAGAACTGTCTCATCTTACTCCCAATTATCTTGGAACAGTGTCGAACCTAGTACATTTATGTTACACCTTAAGTGCTTTAACTTTGTCCCAAACAATTTGGGACAAAGTGAAACATAGTGCAAGTCTCTACTTATTTCAGAACACTTGGAACATCTTTCTGCCTTCTAAAACTTTCTTTTTAAGTCTTCCTAGTAATTTCCAATAATAGACATACATTAAAAGTTACAATTTATTGTTTTTCACTCTAAAATTTTTCATATACAGCCAAAAAAATTTAAAAATGCCCATTTTTGGGTCCAAAATTTTGATTTTTGGAATTAGTCTAACTTGATAGTCGTCGATGCGCTGATTTCAAATTTTCAAACCGAATTCAATTATCTCTTTCCATTCCTGAGATATTTGCTCTCAAAGTTGCACCTCAAAAAAGGGTGTTTTTTGACCATATCTCTAAAATGGGTAGAGATACATTCTCAACGATTATACCAGTCGATTCTACGCGGAAAGTTACATAAAGAAATGTTTTCTCCTCATATATGTTCTTTGGAACGATTTGATGAAAAATGAGAAAAACGAAAAAACCGGAATTTCAGTTTTTCGCTCGGAAACTTTTTGTCTCCATTTTTTATATTCTGGACTTAAGTAAAGAAGAATGTGCTGATTCCAAATTTTCAAACCGATTTCAATTATCTCCTACCGTTCTCGAGATATTTGAGTTCAAAGTTGGACCTGAAAAATTCAGTTTTTCAGGAATAGTCCTGAAATGGGTTGAGATACGACCTCGGCGACATCACCAATCGATTCTACGGACAAAATTACATTTTTGTACCAATTTTCAGATTTATATTCTAATGGATACAATTTTTACAGCGAAAAAACGAAAATGGCCAAAAATCGGAAAAAATCGTAAGGGGTTCATCAGGCGATTTTTCAATTTTTGCGATTTTCGTTTTTTCGCTCTAAAAATTGTATCCGCCTGAATAAATATCTGAAAATTAGTATACTTATGTAATTTTGCCCGCAGAATCGATTGGTGAGGTCGCCGAGGTCGTATCTCGACCCATTTCAGGACTATTCCTGAAAAACATTTTTTTTCAGGTCTGACTTTGAACGCAAATATCTCCATAACGGTAAGAGATAATTGAAATCGGTTTGAAAATTTGGAATCAGCGCATCTGTATTTACTTAAGTCTAGAAAATGAAAAGATTTGGTGACAAAAAGTTCCCAGGCGAAAAACTGAAATTCCGGTTTTTTTCGTTTTTCTCATTTTTCACAAAATTGTTCCAAAGAACGTATATGCGGAGAAAACATTTCTTTATTTAACTTTGCCTGTAGAATCCACTGCTATAGTCCTTGAGATTGTGTCCCTACCCGTTTTAGAGTTATATCCAAAAAACCCACTTTTTTGAGGTGCAACTTTGAGGTCAAATATCTCAGGAACGGAAAGAGATAATTGAATTCGGTTTGAAAATTTGAAATCAACGCATCGGCGACTATCAATTTGGAATTATTTCAAAAATCAAAATTTTGGACCTAAAAATGGGTCTTTTTGGATTTTTTTGGCTGTATATGAAAAATTTTAGAGTGAAAAACTATAAATTGCAAGTTTTAATGTATAACTATTATTGGAAATTACTAGGAAGACTTAAAAAGACAGTTGTAGAAGGCAGAAAGATGTTCCAAGTGTTCTAGAGTAAGTAGAAACAGTTGCACTATGTTTCACTTTGTTCCAAATTGTTTGGGACAAAGTTAGAAACTTGTTTAGGGTGTAACATAGATGTATCAGGTTCAACACTGTTTCAAGATAATTGGGATTCAGATGAGACAGTTGTACATGGTTTAACAATGTTCTAGATAGTTCTACAACGTTACACATTATCCCAAATTGTATGAGATTAATTTCAGGCAGTTTTGGAAGGTTTAACATTGTTCCAAATTGTTTGGGACAAAGTTACGACAATTGTTTACGGTTTAACATTGTTATATAAGGGTCAACACTGTTCCAATTTGTTTGAGATTAATTTCAGAATTCCAAATTGTTTGGGTCAAAGTTAATATAATTATTTAAGGTTTAACATTGTTATATAAGGTTCAACATTGTTCCAAGTTAATTGGGATTAAGTTAAGAAAGTTATACTAATTTAACAATGTTCTACATAGTTCTATAAGGTTTAACACTGTTCCACATTGTTTGGGATTAATTTCAGAATGTTGTGGAAGGTTTAACATTGTTTCAAACTGTTTGGGACAAAGTTAATATAATTATTTAGGGTTTAACATCGTTATATAAGGCTCAACACTGTTCTAAGTCGATTGGAATTAATTTCAGACAGTTGTGTAAGGTTTCACATTGTCCCAAATTGTTTTGGAATAAATTAAATCAGTTTCATTGGGTTTAACATTGTGGAATATCAATATAGACTTTTAAAAAATCAAAATTTTTGACTCAAATTGAGGTAATTTAACATTGTACTAGATCTTCTGTATTTTTTTAGTAGGTTTATAATTCATAATTTGTCAAACTAATTGAAAAATTATCTTATCAGATTTAAATCTTTTAATCACAGACTTACAGACCGAGTCAAATAGTTGTCAATTTACGAAAAAAATATTTTAAGTGTTAAAATATTTCAGAAACAAAATTTAGAAGGTGATTTTATCTCTAAAGAATATTTGTGGACTGCTTTATGTCAAGAAAATGAATATTATGACAGAACATTCCTTAATATCGACAGTAAAGCTCTTATGTCGTCCCATATTCCAAATTGATTAGATTTTTATGTGTCACATTATACCATTCTTTATATATTGCATTAGCTGAGCCATAAAAATGCAAGAAAAAATATAAAGTAACATGAATATTATAGAGAAAATCGATTGGTGCAAGAATTTTTGTTATAGCTCAACTTGTTTTTGAGATACGCGGCCATAAACTTAAAATTTGAAAATTGTAAGTGCCAAATTGTACAATTTTTTATATATTTCATCGGCTGTGCCATAAAAATGCAAGAAAAAAAAATAAAAACTCCCAAGGAATCGATTGGTGTAATATTTTAGATATTCAAAAAGTGATATAAATATATAAAAAGTAAATAAAAATAGCCAGGAACATTTTTTTATTTTACGACCGCCACACGGATTCAAATTCTTACCTGAAAATCTTTTAAAACAGGAGCATTGTCATTTACGTCTGTGACAATAACTTCAACATGAACATCGCTTCTTAGAGGAGGACTGGCTGCTGTAACTCTTAAATCATATTTTTTCCTAGGACTCTCGTAGTCTAGTTCAGTCATAGTCAATAGTTCTGCACTAGACGAGCCAGGTCTAGTCACTAGAGTAAAGCTGTTAGAGTCATCTCCTCCTAGAAAAAACGAGTTTTAGTCATCGATCTTCAGACGGATTATGAGTGGTCCAATGAAAATTATCAGCGCAATTTCTGGACACTTAAAGCAAAAAACGCTTGAACACGGCAATTTTAGTATAAAGGGGGACACTTGAATGGATTTCCAATGGCATTTCAACCCTAAAATGGGGGTTGCACCTAATTTTAAATGGAAAAGGGTGTCAAAAAAATCTAAGAAAAATATAACAATTAAAAAAAAGCAATTTAATTAATGAACATTCACAAAAATTCCCCTAATATCTTCAGAAAAACGCAGGTCACTTTTCAATTTTAAACTTGCCTGTGTTGACAAAGGCTGTATTTATTTGGGACTTTTTAAGTAACCTTAACGGCCAAAGAGACTACCTACATTTATGACTCTCCAATAAAATGTTAATTGTAAAAACTGTCATGACTCATGTTCAAATACAAATAGAAAACACAGATATAAAAAAAATATTAAAATTTTTTGTCGCTAAATGATATTAAAATAAAGGTTAAAGTTCGCTAAAATCGGTTTATTTTTTTTCTTGGTTAACGGTGACCGGTATTTTCGGCCTGAAAAATATCGGTTAAAATTACGGTTAAAGTTCGCAATTTTCGTTGAAAATATCGGTTACCAGTTTTTATTAACCGGTTTTTTTAACCGGTTACATGCCCTGATTACAACGTTTCGACAGCTCAGGGCTCAGACACGATATGCACACTAGTTCGGTCGGGCTGAAGTTTCGGTCAATTTTTAGTCGAAACCGAAATTGATTCCAAAATCGAAATAGAAACATAGTTAATTTATAGCATTATAAAAGTTGATTTAAAGCAGCAAAAATTGTAAAATAAATGAAAATTAGCTAACTCCGAATTTAACTCCGGTTTTATTCTTCTTTGTAAATAACATAAATGCCATAAAATCCGGACTAAATTAGTTAACTCCTTATTAATTTTTTACGAATCTGTCTAGCATTACCCTAACAAGTCTTCTTTCTTTCCTACTGAGCACGTTATATGTTTATTGTTTTTAGATGATAGAAGCGCTGGAAGCCGACGGCGTGACGTCGAGCGGCGCTTCCAGCCGGGGCTGTTGTTGCCTGTGCCTGCCCATCCGGCGTCGCAGAGCGCCGCCGCCGTCCGCGCCGCCACAGCCGCTGGCCACCGTGTCCGGCAGCACGCCGCCCCCGCCCATGGTGCAAATGTTCTACTACGAGAACCGCGGCAAGTGCTGCAAGAAGCTGCTCAGGCATAATGGATATCCCAGCAAGGTAGGGTACTTTGCTTATGTCGTCAGAGATAGGAAGTCAAAAAGTATGAGTTTAGATTAAAATTAATACTTCTAAAGGAATGGAGATGAACGGTATTATATAAATATAATTAGAGATGTGTAATTATTTTGTTTTCATTATTCGATATTTAGCGGAATATTTAATTTCAGTACCGAACATTCAGATGTATGTAATTATGGATAGGAAGTAATAAATGAAGTACTACACATTATTGTTTTACTTTCAAAATAGTAAAAATACAAATAACATAAAAAATAGCATAATTACCACAATAAAGTTCGATTTTGAGACATGTCACCTCACGTTCTTCTATGATTGTAATAATAATATGCAGAGTGACCAATGAAACTTTAAAGCATGGGTATCTCGAGAACTATATAAGTCGGTTAAATTGCAAAAAGTGAAAAAAAATAATCCTTTTATTTCTTCCTTGATTTCCTTTTTTATATGCGTGTATTTTATATCGCCTATTTTGACGCCCATATAAAAATTTTAAAATTTTTCGAAAACAGTATGAGAAATAAAAATTTTGAGTACTGCAGTGAATTTGTCGTTAAAAAGAACCACAATAATGGCAAGATAAAATTTTTCGTATTGAAATAAATACTAAGCAAAAAACGAAAATTGAAAAATTTACATTTTTATATTATATATCTAGTCACCTATTATTTGGAAAAAATACATGTACTAAATGAGCTCCATATAAGGCAACTTTTGTCTAATTTAACCATATCTCGTATCTCTTATAGTTCTCGAGATCCTACCGCTTAGACAGTTTCATTGGTCACCCTATATAATATTTTTTCTATTTAATTGACATCTACACACATGAATAAAAATCGTAATATACAAGAAATAATAGTAAATATACAATTTAAACAAACAAATACATATCGATAATATCTCGACAGAGACAGATATATATATATATATATATATATATATATATATATATATATATAATATAAAATTTCATTGGTACAAGCACTTATTTATTAAAAAATTTGTTAAGTTATGAAGAAAGAGTTTTTTGTTGCCACAAGATTTAATATTTTCTGACCAGTGAGTCTATTGAAAATGTGATGATGGGCGGAATATAATAGTTTTTTTAATCGGACATTAAGATTGTGTATGTCTGAATTTCTTTAAAATATAGATTTATTAGTGTAAACTTGGTAAATATAAGTACATACCACTGTAATAATTTAAATTTTGTAATTATGATATACATATTTATTTTGCACAAATAAAATGCGTAAATAAATTTCAACAACTAAAAACCAATTAACTAAGAATACAATAAAGGAATGCCCTTACAGTTTAGCACGAAGTAATAAACATAGTAAACATTGACACTTAAAATTAGGTTCTGTTAAGAGGTAAAGTTTGTTTTGTATGAAATGATGGCAGACTATTTCCGATGACCGGTCAACTCGCATTCAGTTATCCTGAATCCGACAAATATCGTCAGCAAATCAACAAATAAATGAAATTAAACAGGAAATGGAATGACATAAATAGAAAACCAGACCAGTCCTGCAAATTTCAAACTAAATAAATATCAGTTTTATTTCTTCGCTTTTAATACTTTTGTGAACGTTTTATAGACTGCACGAATAAAAAGTATTTCTGTTTGAAAAGTTTTGTAAGTTTTATATCCGGTTTTACAGATTTAAAGCAAAAATATAAAGCAGTTTTATCGTCACATCCTTTGTTAGAGTTTATGAGGTTAACAGCTTGATGCTCTTTATAACAATATGTAATTTAAAACTATCATGACTCATGAACTCAATTTTGCTTCACTGTATACTGAATTACAAATAAACTTTGACATCTACTATAAATTCCGGCGAAGATCCTGAGCAGCTATTTTGTTTTGCTCAAAACAAAAGATTTTAACGAAAAAACTTTTTAATGAAGAATTAATTCCACAATTTACTGTAACCTGTCTACTCATGCACTAGGGCAAATATATAAAATAAGTGTTAAAAGTGAAAAGGGAGAAAAATAAACGAATTTTTAAAATATATCGTACACTACTTATATAGAAACTGTACAGTACAATATATATGAAATTAATAGTAATAATTAGTACAAATATCGTAAAGTTAATAAATCGTGACAATATTCGGGCTGAAAAAAGTCTCTGGTATTTCTAACAGACATTTAATTTTAAATGTGCATTTAACCTTTATATTATTATAGTTGATAAATCTAGGCGATTCCTTTTTATTTGGCAATTGAATATATTTTAGAAAAACCTCTCACTACAACTGTACGCATACAGCAAATAAATTATTACCCAAACTTTTTAATTCAAAAGTTTGTTCTGATATGGATAGTCTTGAAAATTTTATACAAATATATCGGTGAAAAAAGATATTTCATCAATTCGAATATATGTAGTATTTCGTTACTTTTAATTAATTCTTTAAATAAGATAAATTCCAACAAATCTAATTTTAATATTTCATATTTTCGTGAAACAATTTAGAAGAACCATTGCGAAATTTTCTATTTTCTTTTTCGCACAGCCGAATTCACCATTCATTTACTGATTAATGATCAACTGATTCACGAATCAAGCTAATCCGTAGATTACCATTTATTTTAATAAACCAACCAACCAACAGTTTTACCAGTTCATATAATTTTACGAGTAGGTATTAAAGTCTGTGTTATTTTTTGTTGACAGATGACGTAAATTATATCTTGCCTATTTGAAAAGATATTAAAATGGCAAAGAAAAACGAAAAAGGGAGAAATTACATCGATTCATGTAGATTTGTGAACCTTAAAATATTTTAGATTAATTTTAACAGCCAAGATCAATACATATGTCAAAACGTCAAAACAAGAATCAAATCATATGATCAAAGCTTGATTATTTGAATAAGAGGTATCAGTTGATCATTCATTTTTATTATTTGATTTGAATTGATACATGGATCTGAGTTGATCAGTGTATCAAGCCTTGATTAAAAAATGGTGAATTTGGCCCTTAGACATATTTATTTACATAAGAGTAAGGAAAATGATATATAACTGTCGATGAGCCATATTATTGCTCCGAGTCAAGTACACAATTTTTTTTGAAACCTTTTATTATAATAACATATAGTTTTAAATTTAATAAGTAAATCATATTGTCTATAAGTATTTAGTCGTATGCTTCTTTTGTTTCAAAGATTTCTGTCAGATTTGCATTTTTGATGCGTGCGCGCATAGTAATTTGCAATATCTTGCGAAACTAATCACAGCGACTAGGTTCCTGTAGACGTCAAAGACAGTGGCAGCAGAGGTTTCAGAAAAAATAATTTTTCATATAGTTAATGCAGTGATTACTTTATTATTAATATTTGTTGAATATTTGTCTCAATTAAATTTGAAAGCATTAAATAAATATCGGTATAATTGTACATCTATTGCTAAATTTTATAATTTAATTTGAAAATGAATAAGAAATATAATGAATCAAATTTAATCTGAAAGGCCTGACCTAAATTTGTTTCTTTCTCGCATAAAAATAAATTCAACCCTTGCATTGGAAAATTCAATTAAAATATCGAGTCAAATGCCCCCATTTCATTTGCTTGCCGGTTAAATTATATAAAGTCTGGTCCTCTTTGTGTCAATTTCCAGCAATTAAAATCAGCAAATTCGGTTACAAAAATTCCATCAGCCATCGGGTGTGCCGCATGCGGGAAATTAACCACATCAAAACGCCAATTTAAATCGTCAGATATAATTGCTGTACCTACATTAGCACGTCCGACAAGTTGCCTAATTACAGGGCCCGATTAGCTCGACCAAAAACTTGACGAATGCGACGATGTCTGCACGGCTCGCCACACGCCAAAGCAGCAATTGGCTAATCCACTAGCGAAGGATTTAAAAGCGAGTTTCAGCGGATTCCAACTTGGAGGGTGCTTCAGATATTGTTAGTTTAGTTTTTAATTGGTTTCAACTTGTCGTTAAAAGTATGTTCTAAATGGTTAACAAGTATGAGCAGTCAAGATATCTTTTTTCATATTTAGCTTCTAAATATTTTTACGTGCTTTACGAATATCAGATTTTAGACGTTCCGTGGTCAAGTTTCAATTTGCAATAGCGCTTTTACCTTCACAGTAGTTGCAATTACTTTTGAGTGCCAAATGTTCTTGTGAGAACGTAATATTTGTTTAAAGAGGAGATTTGTGTAGTATTCAGATATCCGTTGGTTTTACTTAGATGTCCTGGAAAGACAGAGATTTAGGTTCAAATCCCAGTGGAATACTAATTTATTTTC
This sequence comes from Stenolophus ochropezus, assembly GCA_035578165.1. Taxonomy (NCBI): domain Eukaryota; kingdom Metazoa; phylum Arthropoda; class Insecta; order Coleoptera; family Carabidae; genus Stenolophus; species Stenolophus ochropezus. The sequence continues at coordinate 9,577,666 of JAQOWZ010000004.1, read as the reverse complement.
ACAATTTCTATCTGTCTAATTATTTAATAGGAAAAATTATCTTTGTTTCTAGTATAAGGCTGTACAATTAAAATGATTAATTAATTTTCAGGGTAAACAAATTTCAAAATATAAAATGTGCGAATACTATAATAGAAAAATAAACAATGCAGTCTACGAAGGAAATATACTTTATAACTACACTTTAGAACTAAAAATAGAAAATTATATACTGAGGAACTAAAGTGCATGATTTAATCCTGAGATTTTGGTTTATTTCACGAGCCGTAGGTGAGGGAAATAATAACTTGAAGGATTAAAGGCACTTTAATTCCGTGGTATGTGTACTATTTTTTACATTTCCGCATACACATAATGCTTGTTTCTTAATTTAATCATGCAGGGATTAAATTCATATTTATTCCCTCAAGGATTAAAAATGCTACTTCATCTTCGAAAATGAAGAGTATAGTAGAATTTTATTCCCGGAAGTGCAAAAAAACCGATTTCAGGATATTAAGCATTAGGCAAAAGTAACTAAATCATAATTGTTTACCATGTAATTTGGCAAGTCAGTTAGGTGATTAATATTTACCGTACATTATTATCAAAATAAAATGGGACAATTGTCATATATCAACCCATACAGACTTGATCACGAAAAGGTTACTTACAAAAGAGAATTTTGTAAAATAATATTTATTAATAACGTGAAACCGGTAAACTATTGATGAAACTACGGATGTGGATGAATTATACTAGACCTTATATATGATTAAAATTCTCGCTCTCCTAGCTTCAAATTCAATTGACATCTGCAGCGGTTTTAAGTTTATGTACTACATATTTGAAGTTAAAAATATGAAATAGCTAAAATTAACTCATTATATATTATTCTCTAATCTACTCATCTGAAAATCGCTTACATAACTATATTAATAATTTAACACTAAATAGGTATATAAGATAATCTAAATTATGTAGTAAAAACATTATAAAACTAAAAGGAATTTTGCAACAATTTCATTGAATACATAAATCCTGTGGCAACGATAACATTAAGATCCTAATAAATATTAGTAACAAAAATGTGCTGTATCTTTTACTACCATATTCTTCTTACTTAAAAAAAAAACTCTGAAATGTTTAATTAAATTTTACGTTTTGTAATTACATAATAGATTTTCAATATTGTCAACATGTAGGAAGACTTTTAATTCATTCAAAAATATTGATCTAGTATGTAAAAAAGGGTAAGCAATTAATTTATTATCGTTGTTAATTTGTTAATTAATTTTATCGTGTTTTGCAAAGTTCGTCGTAGTTTACGACTTAGTAAACTAGTAAACTAAACTAGTAAGCTACTAAAGTATCTATAAATTATAATTAACAAATTATTTGTTTTATACGATCGTAAAATGTTCTATAGAAAATAGTAAAAATAGTAAATAAGTATCTAAGTGGAGCTTTTCATCACCGTTAGATGTGCTACTTCCGCTAGAAGCTAATTATTTGAAAGTATGGTATAGCGTCTTCAAAGTTCGTTCCAGCTTTGATTAAACATAGCCACATTAAAAGGTAAAAGCTCTTAGATTGATGAAGTTTGACAGAATGACAAACGCAGTGGATGGTAAGTAATTCGCTCGTGGCATTTGCAATTAACTTCATTTGTTGCGAGGAAAAATCCAATGCGGAAATAGACTTCACGAAACAGCGAAACTATTACTGCTATATTTAGACAAATATCGAAAAACGAATATGCATTGTCATCAGCGTTCCACACAGAATTGTAATGATTCCCATTACACAGATTGGAAATATATTTTATTTTTGGAACTTTATTTCATCAAAATATCCACATCTACTCGTTCATATTTCATTTATTTGTTATACATATTTCAATTTTTCATACCGTTGGAAGTTGTTTGAATATATAGTCAATTAAATATTGGTGTATGTATGAATCCCGAGCTACATAGGTTTAGGAAAAATGAAAGTAGCAAAAATGATGATAGGGACCGGAAAGAGGTTAGTGACGAGAAAAAAATTACACATTTTAATTTTGCAAGAATGTACTAAACAAATTAAAACAGAGGAAGATGATAGCATCAAATTGACAAAGTTATGAAAATCGTAGAAAAATATTTTAAGAGAAATAATTCAAACTCAACATATACATAACTCAAAATATAAAAAGATGAATCCTTTGGAATATCAAGATACCTGTTAAAATAGAAAAATTACATCAACCGAGTCTCCAGATTCCGTTGCGGGAATGAAGAGAACAAGTAAGGCTTAAATTTGAAGATTGAATGTGTAGACTTTGCGGAAGAGAAGAAAAAACCTTGGAACATACGCGCCTAAACTGTATTGAAAAAACAAAGAAGATAATAAGAAACTGCATTGAAGAAAGAAAATTTTAGAAAACAATATACATATATTGGTATTTCTTGATGCGCTGATTTCAAACAGAACTGAATTACTTTTTTTTATAAGGTATTTGCCCATCAAATTGACCGTCCAAAAAGTTATGTTTATGTATATTTCAAAAATGAGTAGAGAAATAAACTCATCAGCTTTACTATTCGATTCTTCTGGAAAAGTCTCAGAAAGTAATGATTTTTTTAAGTACTGACAATTCAATTTTTCTTATTGGCACATTTTTGTTTTGAACAGACTATATAATTTTCTATGTCGTAGGAGTATTTTTCGTTTATATGGGAAAAGTTTATAAGGTATTTTTTTCTCCATACATATGTGAAAATAAGAAATTAGAAAAACAATAATTTTAATTTTTACTGACTATCAATGAAAAGTATTCATTTTCTGAATTTAAGAAAATATTGGTGAGCTGATTTCAAATATTTGAACAGAAGTCAATTGTCTCTTTTCCGTCTAAAAATATCTGTTTTGAAATTTATACTAAGAAAAATAGGGTTTCTTTAGAGTATCCCTCGAAGTGTGAGATTACATAAGAATATTAACTTTCAGATTTGGATTCCAATTGCTATACAAGTTTGAAAAGAAAACTGAAATTGGCATAAAATACATATCCAAGCCTTATGATATGATGAGAACATTTGGTATTCCGCTGAAATGAAACCGCCGTGAATCCTAGGTGTATATAGGTGGTTATCTAACCTCCCTTCAGCACCTGGCTGGTTTCCGGCTCACTGACAGCCGAGGATCTATATTTATGCCGTCGCCATGGCTACCCCGTGCATACTATACACACATCAACAGCAATATGCTACACACAACACGCAGAGATGAAATCAGCTGGGATTGTTTAGTTTTATAGTATAGCTGATGACATTATTAACATTTATACGACGCGTGGCTCATATCCGTGCGAATATTAACATGTCGCAGGAAATGCATAAGAAGCGGTAAAGTAAACTGATAACGATATACAGCAGTTATTGCATTCTAGACGAGAGAGTAACAGGAAATTGCATACAATAGCGACATTCCGAATTAGAAACTATATTAGTCTTATTACCCTTATAAGTAACAATTGGGTCATTGCACAATAGTATAATAAACTTTTTAATACAGAGAAAATTTTGAATTTTGTTTGTATATTTTCTTTATGGGAAACATGGTATTAACCTTCGTATCATAAAATCATTATTTACTAAAATAAATACTAATATAATAAAATAAGTGTAGTTATATTCTATAGTTTATTATAAAACACTAGTCTCTATACAGTGTTGGTAACCAAAGTTGAGCTGAGTGGCAGAGAGGTTTTTATCAAATTCGTCATCAAACACAGACGGCGAAGAATAAAAGCTTAGTACATAATAATGCATGTTTTGACATTTAAGAATCTTTTATATTTTGCTTCTTCACATGCTCAATTGACATGTTCAATAATTTCGTTACATTCTTTTGGCAGCTCTTCTCTTGTTGCTACGACTATATCTATATTTTCTAATAATTTTATACCGTAGATATTATTGCACAATAACTTCTATTCTATTCGCATTTCAGTTTGTTCAGCAATGAACTGTCTGTGAATTTAAAAGTTATATTTTAATAAGCAGCTACATAAAACATTAAATAAAAAAAAAATATTCGAATAAAAGTTATTTCCATTTCACACACGAACGTTCTTGATTCATTTTCTTTATATTTCTTTTCTTTATATTTGAAACGAAAATGTTTAGAGTAAATTTCTATTTTATGTTAAATTTTTTGCAGTTGATTGATATAAAAATTTAAAAAATTAAATAAAATCCGCTCAACAATTTGCTGTGCAACTAAAGATTTTTGTTTTTATTTTCATGAATATACCCAATTTCCAATTTAACCGACTTCGCATCTCTTACGATTCTCGAGATCCCAATGTTTAACCTCCTAAAATTTTCCTCGAAATAAATAAAACTAATAATTACTGCATTTTTTAAACAAACTGAAACAATATTAAATTTTGTCTAGTATTTTTTGTACCGACGTGTAGTTTATTGACAATCATGTTTTTTTTTCATCAATTTTTGGAAATTAAAATTATGGAATGTCAAAATCGGGTTGATTACAAAATTCCCTTTGACAAAAATGTCGCTAATCTCAAAAATTCAAAAATGTTGAAAACATTTAGCAATAATTTCTGTGTAACGCCAAAAATTAACTTTGAATTTATTTGGAAGAGAATTGCCCCAGAATTCACGGAACAATTAATCTCCCTCATCAATTCACATTCCCGTCTCCATCTCTATTTTCATTTCCGTTTCTCCGGGAATTCCGCTCTGAGCCGGCCCTGTCACAAACACCTGTTTCTCGCGTACCAGCCGCATTTACCGCTACAAACATCACAATCGCCGACGCTGGCGTCGCCGTCGCCGTCGCGTCAGCCGCACTCCTGCGCGGGAAAAATCCCATAATGGATGTATGACTATGTGGCACAGTATCAGACGCATTAACACACTAATAATTCATTAATTATCTCCACGTGATAAATGGAAGCGGTGACAAACGACGACAGTTCTGGAACAAAGGAAGGATGGAGGGATGAAGAGAAAAGATTGGAATAACGTAACGACCTAACAAACTTCAATGGAATCCGCTATTCCAACAGTTACACCGAGTTTTAGGAACCTTATTTTCATATATTAAAATATAAAATATATATTTTTTATTATACAGTTGTGGTGTTTTACCTACTAAAACTAGTCTAACAGCCTAGACCAATAATGGCAAACTTGACATTGTTGATGAAACATATTGTTTATGAACGATTTTCGCTTTTTTCTTTACCTACTTCTGTGAAATTTTTGACGATAAATAATAAAAAAACAAATAAAAGAAACAGATTGACAGCTTGAATTTAAAGTGCACGAAATACCAATCTTCAATTGGAGATTTAACAAATGCTATACAGCAATATAAAGATCACAAATGAAAATAAATAAATATATCAAAAAAAATAAATATATCAAAAATGTAGTTGGGCTGTAAATATCACAAAATTATGGATATTTGTTGATGTGACATGGCACTCGAGTTAAAAACTGGGTTCTTTCCTAATTTTGATATATCAAGCCATCATCAGATTAACTTTTACTTTTTCTGTAACACATCTCAAAAATAAAAACTTATCAACTATTGAACTATTGTCCTTTAGAGTCTTCAACTGTTAAGCATGCTCACTCGACCAATATGCTCTGCTTTTTATACACAACTTACTACACGATATCGAATAGTTTGATGCTCTTGTTTAGCAGTTGAAGAGCTTCTGTTTTGACGTGAAGGTGTAGTCTGGCTTTATGCTTCCTTGATAACTTTTTGGTTTCTTCTTGTTTAACAGTAAAGGTAAAGTATGTACTATACCTTATTTTGGAAAGTTTGAATTAGTAGTTTTAATATTTCTACAGACGGCAAAAATTTAAATAAAAATGCCCATTATTAATTTATAATGAAGAACATTATTAAAATATAGGTAAAAATCAAAAAAAGCAAGTGATGTGAGACATGATACAATCAGTTAAATTATCACTGAATCCTTTAGTCGCCCAGCTACATCCCCAACATTGCTGACTAATTCCTGTCTTCTACTGCCGTATTTTACGATATTCGATAGACGTATACCATCGGAATAAGTTTGGGGTACACATTGTTATGCTACGAGCTACAAAAACTTCATCTAGCGAAATTCACGCTTATTTCTTATTTGTTAAAATTGATTATCATACAACGGTGAGAATACGAGTATTTACAAAAATGCATGTAGTTATTTAATTAAATAAAAAATAATTTTCTTATCAGAAACAATTGGCAGTTAAACATCCAGGTCGTCCAAAATCTGTAGTATACAAAGGAATTTCGGGTAAAAGACAATTTAAAGAAGACATATTTAAAAAACAAATGGATTTGTGGTTGTAACGAAAGGTTTTTTCCGTGTTTCCGAGAGCCATTTTTTATTTAAATAAAAATTCAGTTCTGTCCGATTGATTCGGATCTTACTAAAACTATAGGTGTCATGTTGAGGCTGTAAGCTGACAACCTAAACCTCTAATATGCTAGTAGAACTTACAAGTTATTTTAATGTCGCTAAGTAAACTAAATTCAAATGACAAAGTTAATTTCAGAGAAGAGCTAACAGAAAAGCCCGATAACCTAACCTAACCTAACATAATTAATTATTTAGTAACGATTAAACCACTCGGTAATATTAATAATTAAAACCCTTTTTCTATTTTCCGGTCACCTTAATGTTATAAATATTTTAAACAAAGTCTATATTTGCAATTAAATAGAAAGGAAAATACTTGGTGGCAGCACAACAACAAACACATTCGATTGTTGTGTAAACATTGGTGGGTTCAAGTCTTGTTGACTCTCACTAATAACAACAAAATACAGCTGTGCTTAGTGGTTCGTACATAAACCCGGTCCCTTGTGGTTAAACACTGACAACCTCCATCAACTTCAAGACGGGATGAAGGTAAATTCACATTGTCAAGAAATGAGAACCTCAAATGTCGGAAAGATACATACCATTATGAAATGTATACTGTCTTTAGTTCAAACGTATTTATTATTCATCTTTTCTTTGACTCGCAAAAACATTTTTGAAATGCTTATAATAAATTTTTCCTTTTTATTTCAAAGCAGACAAAATAATAAGGATATCTATTTACAATATGTTAAATTGACAGTGTTATTTTATTTTGTATAGTAATAGTTGTTTAACTATCGCCAATATTATTCAAAATAGATTACAGGTAATTAAAATACAAAGTAGTATAAAGCAACCAATAATATTTTCTTTGGTAAACAAAATTATAATAAGTTTGTACATGAAACTATTCTAGCTCAAATATAAAAAGAATTAATATATATCTTTTTATCAGTTTTCAGGTTCATTATTTCTGCTTTGGTCTGCCTATTACCAACTAATAAAAAACGATTTTATTTTATGGACTGTTGGGTAGGTTGGTCAGGTGTTCTAAATTATTTCATTAGAAAGGAAAGAAATGAGCTGTATTAAAAAATATATATTTTTATTATTATTGTAAACTGAAAATATATGTGTACACAATAAATACAAAATTTTAGTTTATTAATAGCGAAAGATAATTACATTTATTAAAAAGCGATAACATATTTTAAGAAAAAAATAGAGATTTACGTACAGTGTAATAGATTTAGAAAAAAATATAGGTATACATGTACCTAACAAAAATAAAACACATTATAGTAATATATACATGGATTTATATTGTTGACCTGTCAGTTTAGGTAGTCTCACTAGAAAGGTCAAGTTATACAAGAACGACGCCGCTATTCCGAAATTTTATAGATTCTGGAAGATTCGAGAATAATTACCCACAGTATAAATTGCGCGCGGACCTGTAGTATAGGCAGTCCCGTGGAAAACAGCAATATGTAAAGTAGAAATAAATATTTAGTAGAAAAAAATGTTGATGTCTTTTGAAAATAAATAGCGTATAAATAAATATTGTGTACAATTACAAAGCAAGTAATTATCATTACCCTGAAAAAGGTAGTTGTTTATGCTGCCGAAACATTGGTTCAGTAAATAAATAATTACTGAACTGTAACTAAAAAAGTTGTTTTATTCAATAATTACGAGTTCTGAAAAATATTTTAATAATTTATAAAAATAATAGTTAATAATTAGTATATTATGTATTTAAGTTTAGTTTTTATTATTTTTTATTTATAATATTCGTGTTTTGTGACTTTTCACACTTGACCTATAAAAATAAACGTTACAATATAATCAGATTTAGAATTGGAACTATTATACAAATACATATTTTTTCTCGTATTTACTTTACATATTGAACACAAATTTTGGGTACGGCCCATAATATTATATGACAGAAGAAAGAACCTTCCTCAAGGAACCTTTACCGCAAGACACATAAAATTTTATAAGGGAAATCGGCTTATGTTATAAAGAGATTCAATTTTCAAATATCGTTTCCTGCAACTAATATTTGATCTATATATATTGTAGAATAAAATGCAAGGGAACTTAATTTCTCTGTAAGTTAGGTCTGAAAAATGAGTGTCCTTAATGACGTATTTCTTGATTAAGTTATTACATCTTTGTATTAGTATGCAAGGGGAGAAGAACATTTTACTTTCAATAATCAAAAATGATTTGGTGCCATTAGGCAAACAGGAGAATTTACATCGAAATAAGTCCTCATTTCATGCACATCTTGTCCCATCAGGATCGCGGATCCATTCCTCAAAGCTAATTAACCAACCCTTGCAACATTATTCCGCGCCCTTCAGCTCATAACTTACACTCACCACTGGCCTAATTACAAAATGCAAATAACCCACAATTTCTTCTCCGTACGCCATTGGAGTACACGAGTGGGTTTCTTAAGGCGCCACATTTTATATAAATTTAAATTAGAAATATCTTGTTACGAATATACCTATTTGCTAATGTAAACGAAAAATAAATGTTCATGATCATAACATAAGAATCAGTCAATTAATTTGTTTATTTTTTAATTTTGGTTTAGAATCTATATTGAATTTATAATTATGTGTTATTGACAGTTGCTAAGTATAAATATTGTTAATTTTTTTTCTTCTTCCAAAATATTCATCCTCTTTGTCAATTATCAATTATTTTACTTTCTCTTCAATTGAGTTTCACATAATTTTTTTATTTTTTATCACGTAATTTGCATCACCTTTCTACCGCTGATAGTCAGTAAATATTGCTGCTTTCTTCTTGATTCATTATAGGTACCTACTTATTCCAAGATAATTATTGTAAGTTGTAGTCTAACAGACCTTCTTCTCTTCTTTCTGTCCGAATTTCCTTGCACAATTTGTATATTTTGCTATAACTTTCTTCAAATAGTTTTTTTTGGAAATATTTATAAAACCATAAAAATGACAAGAATAAATTGATACTTACGGTTGATCGATTTTTGCCAAAAGTTAATCAACTTTTGTCATTAATGTCAGAAGTTTAAATATAAAGTTTTATTAATAAATGTTCATCTGAATTTGTTTATCTCTTGCACACATAATCCGAGTATATACACTCATACCGTCCGGGCACATATTTTTGCGTTTTGTTTTTAAATTTATAAACCACTCTGAAACTTTCTGGAACTCAGTAAGTGTTTCAGATAAACCAAAATAAACATTTTGGGTCACATGGATGAAATATTGTTTCGAAAAGGAAGAATGAACAAGTAAAAAAAAAAATTATGCCCAACAGTGAAATATGGAGAAGGATATGTGCTTGTGTGGGGCTGTACGAGTGTAGAAGGGATGAGAAAATTAATTTTTGTTGATGGGAAAGTGGACCAAATGAGTTGGTTAAATATTTTAAAAGAAAATTTGAAAAAATATGCTGAAAAATTGCGTTTTAGGAATTCTTATATCTTTCAACAAGGTAATGACCCCAAGCATACTACTTATAAACTACTAGAATAATTATTTATTGTACAATTGTAGACAAGCCTAGATATGAACCCCATTAAACATATCTGTGATTTATTTTAAAAAATATGTAAAATAAGACACCCAAAGAATATAAAAGAAGTACTACATTTATGGTTGAAGAATTTTGTAACATTGACAAGATCATTGATTCTATATAATTTACAGGTGTACGGAGAATAAATAGGAGTACATAGTTGTTATAATAGATTACCTATATATTTTTTTTCTCGATTACATTATGAAAAATTTAGGAAATTAAAAGATAATTCTATGTATTAATATAGAAAGTTTAATATAAAATTTATTTCATGTTTATATATATTATAATAAAACTTTTTCATGATGGACAGACTGATTGACAGATATCAAACTAAAAATAGTCAAAACGTATTGTAGAGTCATTATTCGTGAACATTTGTTAAAATCTCGAAATGTCAAAAAATACTGTTTCTTAAGAAGTTGAGTGCGACTAAATATTTAAAAAAACGAAGGATGCTTCCGAGGTGCTTCCTTTCCATTGTAAAAATTAATATTATTTCTGAAATAAATGCAGGAAATCATAGAATACATTTTATATGTATAAAGTTCAGCTGGTCAAGCTTTTTCCACCAGACTATACAAGTCTAGAGACCAGCATGGTGCTAGAAGGTAAGAAATGACCTCGCGTAATGTGAACTATAGTAGATTCACATGGCCTATATAAATAAAAAATATGTGAGACCACTGTCGTCTCACATGGCACTAAAGTAACCGTATGTTATTGGGGAAAAATGTAGGAGACATTAATATAAAGAATAGCGGTTTGAAAAGTGTAAATCCGGCCCTGTAGAATGCGGTTAGGAACCTTCGTACCCTTCCGGTTCTCTTTACCGTAAATATAACTAATGGGTTTTGTTTGAAATTTGTTGGCGCGATTCTGTGATATCAAAATACGCAAAGTTTCTAAAAAGTCGTAGCGCGCAACATTAGCATGAAATATTCACGGAGGTGCGTTTTGCGTTTTCATTTACGATACTTTTATCGATTATCTGGGTTTTGTCGCGCGGGGAAATTGCGAGAACTGAATGGAAAATGGCTTTAAGATTCTTTTATTCCGATCGCATTCTTAGCCCACGCGCCACGGTCAGGCAGATAACCCAGTTTATGTTATTTGATTAAAATGCTCCACTGAATTCCCGGTCGCTTTCACTTTGTCACGTACACCCAGAGATACTAACCCTCATATTTCTTTATTATTACCAAAATAACCATTCATGTATCTTAAATACATCTTCAAGTAATGTCGCATTACAATTTATTATGATGTAAGGATTTAGCATAAAATTGTATTATAACTAGAGCTCTATTGGTACGACCATACGGTTTTATAATGTGTTTATAATTACTTATAAAAAATCTGATGTGGACACAACATGACTAAACATGGCTAAATTATATACATTTCTTCAAAATGGATCATCTTTTGAAAATTAAAACGTTTATCTCTATTCCTTAATGCGTTGCACAAAATTATTTTAATCTTTCAAAAACTTGTAAAGAAAGAGATATTGTTTACATTTATGTCATACATATTTCTCAGGAATATATTCGGACAGTTGTCAACATAGAACACTACATATAAAGACGTGAAAGTCCTATATAATATCGCATTACCATGTTTTTTCGGCCCTCTGTGAACACATTACGTAACAAAAATTAATTTATTAGATCTAAGTAGCTTCTGCAGTTTTTATTATTTATTTTAATAAATGTAATAATTTGTTAATAACAATTTAAGAAATCAAATGTTTCCTACAAAAATTAAAAGCCAACTAAATTATTATTATCATTAAGTTTATGCCAAAAATAAACCGCCCTTTCGAAGAAGCCGATTGGAACAAAAAATGGAGGTGCATAGATGTTACAGCAATTACATTACCAAATTCAACATTCTATGGATAATTGTTTTTGAGTTATACGAGATGCGTACTTACGTACAGATATTCCGCCGAAACAGTAAAAATGGATTCAGGGATTGCCAAAGTGGATATTTCCGTCGAAATCTGAAAACAGAAATTTTTCGCGATTACAATACTTCTTTTACTTCGTACAAGGAAGTAATTAAATATTTTTTGCAAAATCTTATATGAATTGTACTCTTTTTTATATCTATCTATCTATTCCATATCCCCAAAATGGATGAATTAAGAATTGATCATGAAAACTACTATATAAAATATGAATAATTTTTAAATTATAAGTGTGAATAGTTAAATTACAATATTTTTTTCTGTATCTTACGTTAGTAAAGTCAAGCAACAAGAATGATGCATTATTGATGGATTACCATCTGGGAATATCACGTGTCATAGACACATATGTACCTATTACCTAAGTAATAGGTCATTATTAATTGGTACATATGTGGTTATTGCTTGGTTATATATGTCTATATAGCAGTTAATAATTCTAATCTAGGGACGGATCATCACCTTCAGTTTGAACTAATGTTATTCCAAAGTTTATTTAATATTATACCTAATTTCAATTGTTATTTATTTTGTTATTTATTTGATAATTATTATATAGAACTTTATTATGTGTAATATTGTGTGTATTGAATGGTTATAAATATATGAAAAAAGTTTATTGAAATTTAAACTAAAGTGAGCGTTCGAACCTGCGCAAGTAAGAACTGTTCTGAATTCGCTTTCTTAAATGACATTCGTAGAACTCCCAAATCTGGAACAGTTCCAACTGATGTTTCGAATAAAGCTCAAGTGAGCCACTACTGCCCTTAAAAATATTTATTTTGATTTTTTTGGTTGGGTATGATTTTAGTAGTTGAAAGGTTATGAAATGAAATTTGTTTCTTTCAAACTTTCATTCAAAGGAAATCTACAGAAATGGAAATCAAAATCATTGTAGTAGCTTTGTTTAACGGAAAATGAAATTTGGGAATCAATGCATCGGAAAACAGTTCCATATTAATAAAATACCTGCTCACTATTCAATTTAGCAAACTACTAGGTACGCATAAATCAAAGCAAATTGCCCAATAACATTAAACATAAGCATAAAACTTTAAAGACTTCCGAGAGCAATTTCCGTGCAAAGTAGAACAAACATCTCGTAACATAAATTAAAATGAATCTTATGCTAAAATCTCACATATAAAGTTTATTATTGATATTTCACGGGGTAGCATGACAGTATGAACTACTGGTACGGTACAATACAAGGCTAGCTAGGATCTAGCAGCTCGTCTTGGTACTTGAGCCCAGAGCAGTATACGAGCTGCATATTAATGTTTGCTTTACTGCGAGAATGCTCTACTGCAAATATTTTAATAAGGCCAGTGTACAGCAGGGCAAAATGTTTGTGGAACTAAAGTAAATATAAATGTATAAACTTTATGTCAAAGAAACAAGGAATTAATTAATTTTTTGTTGCGTTGAGAACTGAAGGTTTATTTGTGAATAGAATGTTTTGTTTAATTATTATTTCTTGTTGCTGCTACTTTACTTTGAGGAAGCGTAAATAATTTATTCCGTGGTTTGTTAGTCCAAATTCTTAATGAATGTGTTTCCAATGCTTTTTGTCAAATTACTGATGCAAATTATTTTTTAACTATACCGCGGCATCCTTTTAAGAATTACCTACCAAGATGAATTTAGAAGTGGGTACTTGCGTGACTTTTTATACTCATTCACGTTGAATCACGATTTATGGAAACACTCACGATGACGCCCTTGATTCGCGTGCTTACTTCGAAAAGAAAAGATATATCTGTTAGAATGAAGTATAATCCATTTATTAATAATAAAACTTGTTTTCTATAGTACACCAATTTAACAACTTTTTATAGTTTTTAGGAAACGAGTATATTTGGTGCCATGCCATGCTAAACCTATCAATATTGTGGTAACATGATTACTTCGAAACCAATTTAGATATCCTTAAAATGTTAACATCTTAAGAAAGGTCGTGATGATTGAAAATTAAATTTCATAGATTCCCAACTTCTGGACATTTTAAGCTTTGGTCTTTCCTGGATTATATCTTTACTTCCTCTTTGTCAACATATGTATATAGTATCGATTTCTATAATAATGTAAGTCTTGAGTTGATGGCTTAATGCCATAGTACGTACCGTTGTTGGTCTGAAAATATTAAAATTAGGGAACGCAGTTACTGACACCTGGTTACGAATTTTGCTAAATTGAACAATCTAGCTCTGTACTTGGTTATTTCTTGGGTATTATTCCCACTGAAAGTCAAACCGTTTCACAAATACTATCAAAATTTAGTAACCAATGGTTATGGTTAATCGAAGTTAAAACGTATACAAATTCTTGGTTACAATTTTATATTTCCGTACATATTTTGTGAAACATAAGCAAATGTTTCTTAAACCTTATTTAAACATATATCATCAAGAGCCAATAGCCAACTTAATCAATCTGACTGTTTAATGAACGAATCCTTAAGTTGTTACAATAATATTCCTCAAAAGTTGCAGTCATTTAATAAAATCCACTAATACACTAACGTTTCGTCTGGGTGTTAGTGGATTTTATTAAATAAAAACTCCGAAAAAGTTTTTTCCTTTTATCAACATCCAGTCGATTAAATCAATCCTGCAATAATATTCCTGTTATCCTGTTCAGTATGAAGAGGAACAGAATTTTGATTCACACACTCATTAGAGCAATCGGTTGTGTTAACGTTACTGTGATTATTTCTGAATGTCTTCAAGATATGATCAGTGTAGTAATTGTTTTCGGAAACGCTATGTTTTATAATTGTGCTGTGCAGTATTTAGGAATTTATTTCTGAACCATTTCAGGGTAGAATTTCTATCATTTAATTCTTGTGAGTTGAAATACAACGGTCTGTCAATTTAAAATCCAGTGAAGGACTCTTCTACTGGGTGGGCACCCCTCTTTTTTCATTTGTAAATAATCACATTATTTTCTTGTTGAATGCATTTTTAGAAATTCAATCTCCATTTTGTAATATAATTCGGGAAATCCGATTAAAAACTAAGCCAACTTGATAAAGCATACATGAACATGGCTATAAAAAGCTCAAAACTATTTGCAATTTTAATTACAGCTTTTTATCCTACATACGAATTTAAATGACAAAATCACGCGTTTAGCGGAAAAATCCAGGTTTAATTCAAGAGATATACTGCTTTTTTGAAACAGGAAAAATGATATAACACAGTGTGAAATACAATATATATTTTATATTTTGTCAAATTCAAACTATATTACAATTTTTACAGAGCGCCATAAATGTATATAATAAAGGAGGTACTGTAATCATATCGATTTTAATATTTCAAAATTTTACAATATGTTTTTACTATTTTTACGATGTTTATTTGAAGAAAGTTGCTATAAAATATGCTAGTAACAAACTTTATTTGAATAAATAAAATTTAATTTCGTGACATTTTGTAGGATGAGTACAGCGTATATATTCAATATTAACGGTCTATGTTGTAATAGTTAATTTGTAAAAAGGTTGCAAAAGGGTGTATGACAAAGACTACATTCGGATTAATTGTGGGCCGTGGACAATAAATTATACATTTGGCAAAGAAAAAACTAATTTTTAGTTATAAACAAAATAACTTTACAAAAATGAAATAATTTAACAAAACATTATATTTTAAAACATTTCTTAACCATCATTTGGGCAATTTGTTTTAAAGATTTGTTATATGGTAGTGACTGTCAAATTTCTTACATTATTAAAATTGATAGATATTTTAAACGATCATGCGACATAGTAGCCCTATATTTATTTTAATTAACAACAGTCTTGAAAAAGTCCTTTCAACCAAAATGTTAGTTTATTCTTGTATTTTTACTTCCTTGTACAAAAAAAGGAAGTATTGTAGCAGCGAAAAATTTCTGATTTCTAGATTCAACTGAAATATCCATTTTGACCATCCCTGAATCTATTTTGACTAGTTTCGGCGTGACGTCTATACGTACTTTTCTTGTATGACTCAGAAATGATTAGCCATTAAATTTTGAAATTTTGTATATAGTATAACATCTACTGAGTTTTTCGTAACCTAGCAACTATACTACAATAATGGAATAATGCACTTTCCTGTTCGCAACACACCGGAAAGATGTCAGTTTTCACCCAATAAAAAAAGGATTTGTCGAAGATATGAAACGAATAGAAGTTGAAATATGATTAGCCGTAGAATGATCTTACTTTCAATATCAGATCAGATTTTTTTCATATATAATCGGCAATAGCGCTTGGTCTTGTTGTGGTTACAGCTAATTTTTATCTTCACAACTATCAACAAAACTATGTTACTAAGTTCGTTGTGTAGAATTTAATTAACAAGAGAAATTAATTTAGTCACATTGTGTGAAGCATTTGAATAGTGTATCCCCGTACATCTTGTGTATTGGCAGCATTTAAGTACACAATACGAGTCTTTAGTAATGAATTGCCCAATTCAGTCCGTATGTAAATGTGTGTGTTTGTTGAAGCGTATGTTGTTGTTCCGCGTAGCCACCAGCTAACAATTATCACAGACCTCACTGACCCGCTTGCTTTGATGGAATAAAAGCTGCTGAAATCGATTGTCGATTGTCATCCGCTGATTACTTTACGTTCGACGTGATTCCACTGTTTTGTGGTGGACTGGACAGGTTAAGAGATTGTGGTTCGAGCCTGTCATATTACGTTTCACCTGTTTTATTTTCACTTCAGAGAGAAATTTCGCGAAAATCGCCATTAATTCTGCTTTGTTCTCGTCACAAACAACGATATGTCAACGTAGGAAACGTATTTAGTAATCCAGATTATAATACCTCCTGAAATAACGATTTTATTTTGACGAAAATAAAAATGCATACCTGATTTAAACAAAAATGTGAATTTCTTAATTTTCGTTTTTTCTCTATAACTTTTTTATTTCAATATAAAAAATATTTATCTTGCACAATATTCATGCACTTTTTAACGACGAATTTATTGCAGTTTTCAAATTTTTTATTTTCCATACCATTTTCGAAAAATAGATACTAACTTTCAATTTTTAATGGGCCTCAAAGCAGTCTGTGTTAAATAGAGTTCTATTTTTTTTCAACGATATAAAATGCATGCATATTAAAAAGAAAATAAAGGGAACAATGACATAATTAAATGTATTTTACTTTTTGTTTATGTATTTTCTACCGGAATTCGGAAAATTACAAAATATTGGTAAATTTCTCAAAATTTACATGAGCTAAATAAATGCAATTATTTTCATCAAAAACAAAAAAAACAATAAAAATAAATAAAAGTTTACATTTTCGTTTGTATCTAATAACCTATGTATTTTTAGGGAAAAGTAAAAACTTGTATAAAATGACCCCCACATGAGGCAACTTTTGTCTAATTTAACCGACTTCGTATCTCTTATAATTCTCGAGATCCCCAAGCTTATATAGCTTCATTGTTCATCCTGTATAGGACACATGTTATAGGTACGTATATAATGAAGGAAAATCAATCAGAAGATACCTTTATATACATAAAAGGTTTCGGAAATAAATTGCAATCAGATTTTGACATAAATTTGTTTTTATTTGAATCCCATCTCCTCATAATAACTTTTGAGGATATTGATTTAATTAGGCTTGAAATTGGACAATTAATTTCGTGAAAGAAAGCCTGGAAAATTCGGAACACAAGTTCTAAAATTATGACGAAAATTAATTTAACCCCGAGCGCCATTTGAAAGGTGTTGGATTTTCCATCACGTGATTGGTTTAAAAAACTCGTAAGGAATTTAATTTACGTGTGCCTTGCAGAGTTGGCGTTGGCGCAGTCGGTAAAACAGATCTGGGAAGGCAACGCATTACTTCTCCACAAAGAATCTAATAGAATTAGTTCAGTGTTGAATGCGACACTCCATATTTCATTGTCATTGTCAACTGGCATAGTTTTCCAAATAAAAAGCGTTATTCATTTCGTTTCGGTTGCCAAAGGGATTCTGTTTGAAAAGTCCCGGAAGAAAAATCTCCCAAAAGGAAAATGAAGGCGCGATGCGAAATTAGGGCGATTGCTCGCTTCACCGAATCCCAACAATGCGAATATTTAGGAAATTATTCCCGGCCCAAATTAAACATTCTTTCAATAATTCTTCAATCTCCAGTATTATTCCCCAAAATATCCTGCCCAGGATTCATCTCGGCAAATTGAACTTTAAGAGCTAGCTCAATGCTTCCCTAAACTTTTTCATTCTCTTTTCGCTAATCCCAAATGTTCTCATCAAATATATCCTTTCAGGATTATTTCTTTACAATATTTTATTTGAGAATATTGTATTACTTTTAGTACTATATTGAATTCGGATATGAAACATCGATTAATTCGTTGCCTCTACAACTTTTTTATTAATATTTAACAAACAGATTTATGTTTCTATGTTTACCGGTTCGGTTTTCAACAGTAAGTTATATTTATAATAAATTATTGATATGTAAGTGATTTTGATCATTTCTTTCCGACCGAGGAATTGGGAAAAAATGATAACATAACAATGATCAAAGATTAATTTAATTTTTACAATTCTTGTCATATATTTCTAAATTTTAATTTCATTATAGCAGTTAATTGTACAAAAAAACATAAACCATCTTCAATTGCTTGAAAGTACTTAGTATGTAATACATAACTAACTTTTTCTATTCATACTCATTACTCATTTTAGTAATGAAATCCAAATAGAAAGTAGGCTTATATTGAAAACTAAACAGTTACAAAAAAGTAAATTTAGGTTTTATTTTCAGTACAAATGTTCATAACACAGTTATTACATTCGTAATCACTCATATTTCACAATTCAAATAACTCGGATGAAAATTTTATTTCTATTGTTTTTCTGTTTACAAACAACAATTTTGTTATAGTAGTAATAAAGCACAAATTAAGTAGTACTTGATATTGTCTTTTTTGTTTATTTTATAAATACTACAAAACTCTAATAAATTCATAATTTCAATATAACATACATATTAAAAGATATTGTATGAAAAATGTAATGAAACTGTATACACTCTATTTCCCGCTGTTGATCCATGTCATCAATTATAACCATTTGATTCAAATCGTTGGGGGGAAGGGGGATTGGTGAAATCATGTAATTTCCGAAGTAAATAAATGTCAAAAGTGGCAGTATTAAATATAAATCTCAAAATGGACGACACATACAAAAATAGTTGTAGAATAAACTAACGAAACTACCAACACACACTGAATTACAAATTGAGGAAGCCAAAATCATCATTATCAATGACAGGAATGACTTATCTAATAACATTACTGTTATTATTTAATTTTTGTCGTTGATTAAACGTAGATAGCATATATACCCTTCTGTAAGACGTACAATAATGAGATAGCGAATAAAAGTCTTCTATGATAAGCTTATATGACAAAGATGCAAGATAAAAGTTTAATAATTTTTGCAGCACAAATTGATGACGTGAGGAACAACAGCGGTAAATATAGATTAGTTATTAAATTTTTGCTCGTGAAAAACTCGATTGCGTCTCGTTTTGCAAATTTCCTATGCGTAAAATAACCACCTTTGTTTCCTTATTTACTACACAAATAGCTATTGCTCCAAATATTACATGACTTATTAAACTGATTTCCTTAGCGGTAAATAACATTTTATTCACAACTTGATAAGCTATTATGTAGTTTCATTTTGCTGAATTCCTAACACTATAACTAGTCTGTAAAGTGACGATTACAAAACATAATGTAGACATTGTTTTTTTTGTTAGAAATGTGCGAGTCCATGAATTAAAGAAGTCCTGGACAGTATCTCGAAGTCTATTAATCGCATCTGGTGGAAATCCATTGTAGGGCGCGTCTAGTCTTATCTATTCAGTGAGAAAGATGGGGTCATTACGTGCGTTACATGCAATAAGTGCGGAAACGATTCTCTTTTTTCCATGTATCCGCAGACGTCATTTCCCGTCCCGTCTGAGCTGGAGAAAAATTGAAACCATTCTCCCAGTCATCATTTTCCCCGCGGTTTCAAAGCCGCCTTGATATGATCAATCTATGCGATGATATTGTTGTCGAATGCTAAACAAATCTCCGAATCTTCCTCCTGTCTTTTTCGTTTTGTGGAAATTGCTGAGTCGCTGCAGTGCTTAATGCGACTGGGATTTTTACGCTTGTTGCTTTTTCATAAATTTAAATCCGCCATTCAATCCGATCTGGATATCGATATTTTTGTTGTTAAATGAATTAATTTTTTGTCAATAGTTGAATGCTTGATCCGATTAAAGCTTTGATTGTTTCGGGATTTTGGTGTGGTTTTTACTATTCCGAACGATTTAAGTGGAAATGAGGAGGTTGCAGTTTTATTTTGTTTGTAGTAGTTCCATCTTCTATTCTCAATAATCTCAATCAAGAGCAATAGTCAAAAAAAAGTATATTAAAATTTCTCAAATTTATTTTACCAATCTTTTTCTTTAAACTTATATACCCTTTCTGAGTCTTAAAGGAAAATAAAAATTTATTTAACATTTAGAAAATTTATTTCTAGGCTCTAAAACAAGCAATGGGTTTTTTAACTTTTTAAGTTTCCCTTAAATGAACAATATCATAACAGAATAAAATATCAAATGAACTATTTAATATTGCTGTATTTTTTTTTGTTTTATTAATATTTCTTAAATTTTAAGCCTTGTAGCAGCAACTGGGCATTAACATGCGGAATAAGCAAAATGCGAGTATAAAAACAAATTGCAATAAGGCTACTATTATACTATCATAAATTAGGTTTAAAAGCAAGAAAAATAGTAAGGTCCTATCCTCCTATCAAAAACATAAAATATAAAAAAAAGTCTCGTAGCTGCAAAAAGTTATGAGATCTCATGTAAAACCAAGTCAGTTATTTTAGTTGGTATCTATGGAAGCATCTATTCAACAACTTTGTCATAAACTGTTTACTAATTAGTTATGTACCAACATTTATAGTGACCGTATTGATACGGAAATAAAGATGTCTAATATTGATATTAGACATCTTTATTTCCGTAATAAATATAATGACTTGGCAATCGCACAGCAACATAATAACATTTACCTAATATTAGCGTTTTGAGCGCTATATTTATGCTTGTTTATGTTATGTTTAATTAGGAGTAATTTAAATAGTAGATTATTTTTTGTGATACCGATGTTGTATTTAATAAACCACGAAGAAAACAGATATGAAATTTAGTAAACGGGACTGAAATTTCGAGATGTTTCAGTTTTTCTTCTCTTTGTAGGCTCAAAAATAATTGAATTCAAAATTTGAAGTTTGTGTATTTGCTAGAAGTAACTTAGAATTTTGATAATCAGTAATTGAGTGTGTCAGTGACAAAATTAAAGAACTTTGACTGAAAATAGTTCGTAAACTATAGGTTTAAAAAGTAGATAATTTGAGAATGTAGCTAGTTATAGTATGTTCTCTCGGTCACTGAAAATTCAGGCTTTTAACCATACACACAACGAAGTTACAAAGAAAGTGCCCTGAGTGGCTTCGAGAAAAGGGTAGTACAATTGTACGGTAGCTCGACTTGGACTATTACGCAACCCAAAAACTGTATTCAATGAACACTAGGATAGGAAATTGTGATGGTTAATATCTTAGAAAAATTACAGGAATAAAATAAATTCACAGTCCTATAATATTTTGGAAATTTGTATCAAATTTGCTTGCTGTTATATAAAACAAAGTGTAAGTTAGTTTGTTGGCAAGAGCACTACAAAAAAATGAATAGCTGTAGAACTATGTTAACTCCTGTAACTATAGCCAAAAAGAGTTGAATGTTGCGAATACAATGTTTTAAATACACCGCAAGTACTCCGATGTTTTAATTCATGTTAAAGTTGTCATAAAAAAGTCTCAAGTATACATGATCTGTTAAGCCGCTACTATATTCATGGTGTATCACGTAATTAATGTTAACATATTCACAACAATGGGCTGAAGTTGGCAGGAATCCAAATATCAACACAACTTCACATTGGATTTATGAGCGTGGATTAGATTATTTCAACGAGCTTGACAAGTGCACTAAAACCAACTAAACACTCCGTTGCTCGCGCTCAAGTAGTTGTTAGTTTATCGGCCAATAGAAATCGAAATTTATGCCACGATAATCAATAGTTGACACGTATTTTACTTTTTGTATTTCCTTCGATAAAATATAACCAAAGGTACACAATTGCGTAGCTAGAACTCTTTTTTCGTTGAGCGCCTGCTAAAATTTGGAAACTAGAAATATTTCAACTTTGTGTAACCAAAAATAAAAGCGCGATAAGAAAAATAAATATATTTTATTCTTTTCCGCTGTCACATTTAGGTACACATTGTATCAACAGATGACTAAAGTTAATTAAATTATATCTGAGGAATTCTGCAGGAGAAGTAAGAGTTTCTTCATTCGTTAAAATAGAGTACGAAGAAGTCAAATCTTTGTCGCAGATTGTACCTATATTTAATTAAGTTGCAAAGGAATTAAATAGGTGAGTTTAAATAATACATCCTTCGTCTCATATTTATTAGATATTTAATTTGCTAAAGCTATTTTTTAAATAGGTAGCATATTGTGTTTTTTAGATCTTAAAATGTATTTTTGTCTTTATGAAACCTGCAAATCTTTATTCCTGGCTGTGCCACTGTAGGTACAGGTTTCCAATTCGCTAAATAACATTTTATTCCCAATATGATAACAATTGCTTTGGAATTTTTGCAAATATCTATAAACAACTACCACTACAAGAAGATTTATTATGTATAGACCGAAGTTGCTTCAGTCGTCACTATGTAACCAAAATTTCCTTATTCTTATGTGGCAAATCACAACACACAAATGACATTTATGTAAAATAAATAAATAAACTTCTGTTTATTTATAGACATTTTTTACAAATCAATCGATCAATATGAAGAAAACTTCACTGAGGTAAAATGATTGTTTTCCATGCATAAGAAATATTTGGACCATGTAGACATCGCATACAAGGATTTCCAGAAGAATAGAGAACGCGATTCATAAGGTTAAAGTTCCTGTCTAACAGGGTTCTTAAATTCATGGTCCAACAATGCGTTTTATTACTACAAAATTATGCACTTAGTTGCAAGTTTGTTCGAAGTTAATAGCATCGGCTTAAATATGACCTGCATTGTAAAGACAAACTATGCAGATTTTAACTTATCTTCAACTTAATTAAAATTAATTTTACGCTGAAATCTGACGTAAATCATTTGCTTCACAAATAACAAATGTGATGTACGATATTCTGAAAATTAGTCTACTTATAATTATAGTTCATTACCTTCATCTCTGGCATAACATTTCTAGATGGAACAGAATGTCAATGAAATCATTCGAATTTGTTTCGTACAATACATTTTCTACTTACATTTAAATAAGTACAATACTGAATTTCAATTATATTTTGCATTTTGATGATAATTATAAAATCATAAGATCACTAAAAACCCCTCCGAGCATAATATCTTTTGGCATTATCGATCAAACGTTTTCTTTACTGTTTTATTGTACATTCAAAAAACTAATATTAAAAACTTACTTTTATTATATTTTATATATAAAAAAGAACATATAATTGAATCCAATTTAATTTTCAGAATTGTATAGCCTTGTAATAATTTTCAATTTTTAATTTATTAAAAGGTTTTTTTTGTTTTATCATAATGAAATGAGTGCTAGGCAAAATCCATTTTAAATTCAAATAAACTAAAACATATGGTCGCAATACACTGAAATGAATATTCCAACAGCTGAATGCATATATTATATTGAATAGCGCTTCAGAATTTAATAGGATCCGAGTACATGAAACATTTTTGATTCATTTTGCTTTTATGTAACTGATCTAGAAAAACCAATCCCTGTAAATTGAACTAAATTGTGTAGTTGAATATTCCGCTGTATCATGTTTTATTAGTGAAAATTGTTCTATGACTATTCTGTTTTATTTGAATTTTAAAACATTCCAATTTCAACAATGTAAACATTTCTTTCAAAAAAAGTTTTACTTTACAATTAGTCAATTTAAAATGCAGGCAAACCAGTTTTTGTTCAAAATTTTCATTTTAACCGTTGGGAACAGAAAAATAAATATTTTCTTTTATACAATTTAGTTTTGCAAATAAAGTAGATTCTATTTAAAGTTAAAAAAATATTGAACACTACTAAAATGGAACATTACTTTGGTAAATAATGGGTTTTAATTGCTGTTCGTTTTTAAAAACATTCACAGAACAAACAAATAAATAGTGATAAAAGTTAAACACTTTTATAGAACTTTATTATCTCACTAATTGTAGTTCGGGTAATAAATGTTAATTTTATTCTGCAGCCAATTGAAAAAATCTCGATTGGTATCTAGTGATCGAAATTACCTATTGCTTTACATTCGTTACGGTTGTAATTTTTTCCACTGTTTTTAGCATAAAGATTTAATTTTATATAGTATTTTATAGACTACCATAAAGTATGTTGTTGCGAATACGATTTGATATAAATTATAAATGGCTGCTATAGTTACTTCTTATTACCCTGGCAAGGGAAGTATAGGGATCTTACCAAATGAAGATGAGATGATAAAGCTCCTTAGAATACGGTGTGATTAGAATCAGTCGAATCAAATCTGTATAGCAAATGAAAACTTATTACTTTGAACCTGAACTTGTCAAATACGAAAATTATCTTAAAATAGAACATAATGGAATATTAAGAATTTTTATTGTGAAATGCAACTAAAATAATATCAGGAACATTTAATTAAATAAAGTTATAAATATCATAACGTGTCAGGTGATTCTCTGTCATTATAATAAATGAGTGAACAACGGTGTCAAATAAAAATTCCACCGCTGCCACCAAATTTGTAGTATAGATGAAATTATATAAATTAGTGAACAGTATTCTGATCTTTAGAGCAATATAATCGCAAAATCAATAGCTTATCAAATTTATCGCACAAATAAATTAAAATATCTTAGTTAACTCTTTTGAATTTTAGTGAATTGTACAGTTATATATCAAATTCATTTTGACTACATTTTATCACATGCTTTAATAATAAATGGAACCAGACCAGAAATATCAGTAATGTTCTGCAAAGGATAATTTGATAAATTTATTATCCGTGAAATAAAATATAGTGGATGAAAGTTTGACCTATTTCTATATTAATCAAGCATGCGATCCACCACACGATTCGCGCACGTACTTTGTAAGATAAAGTAAAAATTGTTAAGTTAAAATTCTTGGTTCGTGCGAGAGTTGGAAGCTGGGATGTAATTATTGACAAGTTCACAGACGAAGTTAACCTCCTCGATAGACTTGTTGGAGTAACTCGCTGTTTATCGATAAATAAAGTTGGAGTTGGAGATTTATGTTCGTATAACCGGATACCTGCATGAAACTTTCATGGAACTTTCAAATTTATACTCTGAAATTCGATAGTGTAGCTGTAGATGTGGAGAATGAAGGTTGGTGGGTAATGGTCGTTTCAAACTTTCTATCGCCAATGCGAACGGCAATTTGCATCAATCGGTATCTGTATGCTATTTTTTCAATTGCTTCATCGATAGAATTAACATATTCTAAACATTTAGTTCCATTTACTAACGCATCATTATCGTTAACATTATTGCTACGATATTCCAATATATTAAACACATGAAGATGAAATTAACGTTGGTATAGGCGCCTCGCATACGCACTGATGTTGCATCATGTCAAATGTCAATTTTAATAAAGTTTCTTGTATAGATTATATTAGGTAATCCGTTACACAAAAATAGAACGTTTTGAGGTAGACAGTATATCAAACAGATTATTTCTCGTTTTTAAGTTTCATTATTTCATTTCGATATTTGCTCTCAAGATTGAACCTCAAAAAATATATTTTTTGAGTAAATTACAAATATACAATTTTAACTCTTTGCACCGATTTGAACTTTTTGAGTAGAATTCAATTACCTCTTTTCTTTTTCATGATATACGCCTTTAAAATTATACCTATAATATTCGACTTTTTCTCACAATTTTTAAAATATACATTTTTATTACTACTAGAAGTTTGTGGTTGAATATTTTTCATATTTTTATTTCATTTTGGACAAATAAGCGAGAAATAAATTGTTATAAATTCCCTACAAATTCAAACTAACTCGTAACGTTCCACTGCCTTTGACGTTTCAACAGCGCCGCAGTAGAAATCATTGTTACCACAAAACAAGATAATGAGAACTATTCTGTTCAAATATGTAATAAAAAGAAGAATAAAAATATAAATATAATTATATGTAAAAATAACAACCGAGTTCTCCCTGTTGAAAATAAAAACAAAATGTTTTTGTTTGTTTACAAATGAAAGGTCAAACTTCTGCGCCATGTTACATATTCGTCTCTCTTATCTTATATGTCCATTTCTATGCACTGATACATCACAGCTAAATAGCGGTAAAACTTTATAATTTATTATAACTAAACTATATACCTACATTTAAGTGAAATCATATATTTATTTACATTGTTTTATAGAAAATTATTTAAAACATTTTCAAAATATTTGAATATTTGCGGGAAGAACCCATTTTAGGTTTACGGCTTCGATGACCGTACCATGGGTAAAAAAACAAAAACGGCAAAGGCTATAAATACATAGGATGTTTT
Organism: Stenolophus ochropezus; assembly: GCA_035578165.1. Taxonomy (NCBI): domain Eukaryota; kingdom Metazoa; phylum Arthropoda; class Insecta; order Coleoptera; family Carabidae; genus Stenolophus; species Stenolophus ochropezus. The sequence goes on along the minus strand of JAQOWZ010000004.1, from coordinate 9,550,997 downwards.
CAATTTTCACAATATTTATTTTTTCGATCTAAAAATTGTTTCCGTTGGAAAAAGAAATGGAAAATAATATACTGATGCAACTTTTCCCACAGAATCGAATAGCTAATCGTCAAAGCCGCAAACGAAACCATTTAAGGGGTAGCCGGCTACCCTTCTATAGCTGCAGGCAGCTAATCTCGAACAATCCAGAGCCTTCAGAAATCTCCTACCCCACTTGACCTATACCGAGTCTACCTAACTAGACAGGTCAGCCGCGATGACTCATCTACTGTGAGTCACTTTCGTTACAATATAATTGAGTGTTGAAGTCATTTTGAAAGACGTAAAATGTTAGTTTCAATTTTCATATTATTAATGTCATAAAATAAATAAGTTTTGCATATATAATTTAGACAGCATTTCATTTATTTATTTAGCTCGTATACACAAACTGGCGCTTGCGAAGGTTGTAATTTGATGTGTAGTTACATCGTCTTTTGATTACATGCTCGTTACGTTTAAAAGTTAATTGTGTTTGCTGTACATTGCCTTTGTACCTGTAGACTTTTCCCTTCCTTTTGCACACTTATTATTCTGTTTGACGTTACTTGTATTTTGTTTACTTTGTGCCTTTTCACAAAGTTGTGTGATCAAGAATGCTTATTTTGTTGTGTCATTTTATTTAATGCTGTTATAACAAAATGATGAGTAGCATATCGGGAACTTTCGTGAAAGAAACGGCAAACTTTACAGTTTAGAGAATATTCCCAACGGAAGCAGATGTTTTCAAATCTTCTTTTTACTAAATGTATTTTAAAATGTCTTTATCATCCACCAACATTTTTAAATTGATATCAAACTAGCAAAAACTTTAGAAGCAAATATATCTAAAGCTTTACTTTGAAAACAGAAAAGCATAGACCACAGACACTTAGTTTTTTACTTTTTCGTGAAGGAATAGTAATACTTTTTGTTCTTAAAATTTAAATTTATATATTCTCATTTACTGATAAAGAAATAGTACAAAGAAATATATGAATAAGTAAAATAATTTCTATTAGATAATTTCTATATATGTAGCGTGAAAGACATATTAGAGTAACTATATGACACTTTATTGTATTCAAAATTGTACGTAGAATTCAAAAATACGTAAGACAGACAGGTGCTCCATTTAAAATAAGAAAGTTCATGATATTCTCTCTAGAACATCAAAAATAGAATTTGGTAAATACCAAAATTTTCCTTTTATATTTTTACTAATGTTGATACTTGATTGCGAAATACTATTTAATTCTCGAATGAAAAAGTGACATTTCGGAATCTAGAATCATAAATAACTATTTTACTGATACTAGGCTCGAAAAATTGATTCTGGAAATTTCAATGTATATTTTTTAAATTTTAATGATGAAATATAGTTAATAGGATTACTTGAATTTTACACTACCGTGCAGTAAGTGTAGAAAATACTTGAAAATAACGATATTTTTGGTAAATACAGATAATGTCAAATAATATAGAGAAGTTACCGAGCACAACCTATCTTGTATATTTTATAGTGAACAACGTCAGTTTAAATTTATAGCCAATAAAACATCGGCGTCGGAATTAAGATAAAGATATTTTGACATATCTTCTCGCTCTAAAAATTTTAAAATCTAGGTTAAGTGCGAGATAAAAATTGGGACAGGGAAGTTTTTCCACTCTATAATTTGGAGGAAGCGATGGAGTAATATTTCTTTAGGAAAGAAAACAGATCATCGATCATCAATCATTTTAAATTGATACAAGTTTTATACCTTACATGAAAATATGGAAACCCAAGTTTTTAATCACTGAACTAACAAAACCCTGTTCTACACATCCATCACTGCATCGGAGAAATATTTCATGATTTATTATCTCATAAACGTGTCTCGTAAATTCAAGTTTGATTGATTTACGAAAGCATTTTATGGTGTCCTATTCATATTGTTATACTATACCACATTACTTGTTAAATCATTTACCGGTTTCAGGAGATTAAGCTTTTGTTTTCATAGACAAAAGTAAGCAAGGTACTAAGTCATAATAGTATACCATGTAATTTTGACGAATTAGTATGGTAATAATGATTATTATTAATAGTTTAACTCGACAATTCAAATTTCAAATATTAAAATCAATTATCTTATTTTAATTCTATTATAAACATTCGAGGTTGGCAATTGTTTTTAAGACTAACGATATTGGTTACTAGGAAATAGATTTTTCAACTTTGTCATATAAATACTTGTCCTGAAAAGGGAAAAATCTTAAATTGTCAGCAAATATTTATCAGTTTAAAAAAAGTCCAACAAATACGTTTTATGGCCAAGGCAAGTAAAGTATCAACTAGACAATATATCCAATTAGTATTTGTAATCACATTAAACTTCGAAACAAATACAATGAAAATTTATCTCAAATTATTTACTTTAGAAATGGCAGCCGTTTTTGTATCCTTCTACTGAACTTTATAGTTGTTTCTAACTTCATTTTAAAATAAAAATCAATAACAAAAATAAATAGATAAATTCTAGTTGTAAATTACGATTTCTGTAATTAATATAATCATTAACAATATTTTATTTGATAATGTTAAATCCAGGAATAAAAAGGATAATATGCTTTCATAATCTATTGAAGTTAGAATATAAAACAAAATGAGTGATTGATATTGTCATTTGGTTATACTATACATACTGGTAATGGGATTTATTTGCATTTTAATAGTGTACATTATCATGTAAAGTTTTTGTGAGAAATTTCCGTAATAAAGTGCACTTTATCCAATTAGTTTCCGAGACATTTTTTGTTTATAGTTGTAAGGTTTTTAACCCTGTATTTTTGTCAGTTAAGTGCACTATTGAGCACTGGGTAACAAACTCATAAACCGGAAAAATTTAATATATTCCAAGCTGTGTACTTTATGATTATGATGCCAATTTTTTTGCAAACTTTTGTCTCATCTGCAATTAAAACTGAAAAAGGACCACTCCCTACAGCCCTTTTGATATTGAAATAGGAATACTTCATTTCAGCAGAAAGATATGTACATTGTTTACTGGGATACGTCTTTACAAACAGTAGTTTAATATTTGCAAAGAGGGAACAAATGTAAAAAATTTCTAGGATCGCCTGTGGTAATAAAGCTTGGAGCGAGTGGGGAATAATAGACGTTTTTCATCTAGGCCAGTGTTTCTCAAAATTATGGCCATGAAGTTTTCCCAAGATTTTTTCATTTCTTAATATTAATGGGGAAATAAAAATATTAGACATTTATTATAACAAACTTTTATGAAGAATAAATTAATGGTATCATCATCATCATCATTATTTCACTAGTGAAATGATGAAATCAAAATGGAAAGTGGGAATATATTGAAACATTAACAGCTTCAGAAAATTAGAATTTAGTTATTTTTCTATTTTCAAATATTAATAACACAGTTATTACATTTATGTACAAATAACTCGGATGAGAACTTTATTTTTATATAAAAAACAATTTTGCTATAGTAAGGCACAAAAAGAAGGAATCGTTGATATTGCCTTTTTTATTTTATGAAGGTCATGAAAATTCATTCATGTACATTTTACCTGCATCTCGTTCTGTAATTTTCACATGTGCAAAATAACAAACATTTGTTTTCTTACCTATTACGTAAGTACAGTTATTGTTTTAAATCGTAACAAATTATTGATTTCTTGGTAAGCAAGATAACAACAGAAAATATATCTTTTTGGTACAAGTACTAAAAAGCAGGGCTAACAGGGATAACTACAATTTATATATCCTTTATTTTTTATCAAAAAAAAAAAATGTATATATAATTATCAGAGGCGGGTTCAACGGGTATCGAACCTGGAACTTACCAGGGGTCCTTGACAGAAAGATGATCCTTTGCCGTTTAACATAATTATAATTAAATAATATTTACCTGTTATTTTTATTATTGAGATAATATACTCTTATATCAGCCGCTATCCATCAGAATGCAAAAATAAAATGATTTTTAACCCTACTAATTTCTGTTAGGTTATAGAGAGCCATCATAGAAAAAAGTACAAAGACAGTAGTCTTTCGTTTTTCTTTTCAAGAGTCTAAACAGCTCAACAGTTAGTTGTTTACCATAATTGACTATGTTCAAGACTATTTCTAAAAAAAAACTTACTCATTTAAGAATGGAGAAAGATCGTTCATCAGTTGCATACATATCGATAATGTTATAAAATCCTAATACAAAATTTTTCTTTTCCCCTTAAATGCTTGCCGTTTCGCACGAAAGTCTATTGCGTCGACGAAACGAATTTCACCTAAACAGGGGGCCTCTGTGGCCCCCCTGGCTTGTGGAGCATGAAGCAGCCGCTTCCACCTCTTCTGCGTAAACCATCACTGCTAAAAAGCAATTACTTTATGGTACTTTGTCTTTGTACCCTATAGCACATTTTGAGAACCACTGACCTAAGCAGACGATGCAGCATCACATAATCCTTGTCGTAGACGTTCCTTCTTCCCCTTTATTACTGTCACTCGATTATAAGGAGGAGATTGTCCGCATAGGCGAATGTTTTCTTCTCTCCACTGCATTGTTTTTACATCCGTATGCGAGTGGAGTAGTGCTGATTGGAAGTTAGGAATTAATTAAAGATTTTCTGCAGATTTTAATTGAGTTTGTATTGCTTTGCTCGATTCTGGAATTGGAATTTGTTTTTACAACTAATTCTAATCTCGGAATCCAACTTAAAATAAATAAAAGGAAGGAATTGTTGGCGGAATACAGATGAAATCACTGAATGAATTTAGACCAGTGCGAAATAAAATGAATTACAAAACAACAAATCACTACTTCGTTAATAATAATGAATGGAAACTTTTACAAAACTTAAGCAGACCTACAAGGACAGTGTTTTTTGGTGGTTTTAGTCATTTTCAGAAGGGAAAGAGTCGATTGAAGAAGAAACACGCAGCGGAAGTTCTGCCCAGTCTGTTGACTGTACTGAAAGATTAAGAAAGAGTTAAATTTGGCCGAAATGATAAAAATGTGCGCAAAAATGTTTAAAAAAAGATTTTGGCGAGTAAAAACATTTTTGTCGTTCGTCAGAGTACTTATTTGCCTGACTTGAGTTCTTTAAAATATTTATTTAAACGGCTGCAACCGACCAGCTAAAGATTATTCCAGTATCCGAGTTCTATTACTGCCATGAGGATAGAGAGAACTGTCTCCAGCACTGTGTGGCTTCCAAAGGAAATGATTTTGAGGGAGACAGTATTGAACTGTAATTCTATTCGAACAAGACATCTCGTATATATGATTACATTGACTTTTACTAATACTTTGAATAAAAATGTACAGTGAAAATTAGTCGTATTTAAAAATTAATTGGACGTATATCAAAAAGCTGCATTGAAAATAGAAACGTAATCAAACCAAATATTTTATATTTTCACTCTGTATAAAGTTACAAATTCGAAGTAAAAAATATGGTCAAAAAAATGGTATAACACATTTCCATACGTGTATTTTAAATCTAATTATATTTTTCATTTAGTATTCCACAATTTACAATTCGCAAATAAAAATTTTATTCTGGAAATTTTTCCACGTGTAAAAATCCACTTGTTCGCATTCGTTATCCGCAAAATCCGGCAGCAGAGGCGCTGTCATCGCGAACAAACACAACATGAGACATGAAATCAGTATCCGTATAAAAAATCATCGGCCATTTTGGGCGACGTGGCATGTTTGTCATTCGCGGCCGACAGACGTGCAATTGCCAAACAACGGAAGCTTCGAACGAGTTTTGTAAAAGTTTGCGTTATAAATTCCGTTAGTTTCTTCCGTTTCCGATTGCCTGCTCTTGATTTATGTCCGTGTGAAAACGATAGCGGATCAGAAGAGAAAACTTGGTTATGCTAACGCATCTCATGAAATATGAAACAGAATATTGACAATCTTTTCGGAAAAGTTTGATTCGTGAATAAAATTATACTTTATTTGACTAATTAGAATTCTGAAATGTAATCTCAACTTTTCTAATCAAAACTCCAATGAAACCAACAGACAAAAATATTTTAATAAATGAAAATATGCAATGCTGCAACTGTGAAACTATTCTGATGAACATTAAATCGAAAAACTCGTTCATATTTCACAAAATAGCATATTAGGTAATTGGTAGGAAATGTTATATATTCCTGGACGACTAATTTTTATCCACATAAAAATACTAGTGAGTCCGAGAGATTCGGAACTCACTGTAAGCTGTAGGTTCTTTGTTCAAGCTTTAGTCTGACAACTTACACTACTATAAGCAAGTTAAAATCAATTATATCTTTGTGCCATCTAGGAATGTTGTGTCATAGGTGACAGGTTAATAGAGACAACGATATTTTAAAAACTGTAATTTTATTACTGATATTGAAAAATCGTACATCGTTTTGCTGCCCAATATTTTATAAACCTGTTATTCGTCATCACAGTCTCTATGCACTGTTAACTACTCGTACATATCTACAAATGCAAAATGCCGTTTAATAAAGACAATATCTCCAATTTATTTTTCAAAATAATGTGATTGACACATTAGGTTTGAGGTTTACATAAAAAACTAATACTTCATATTATAAAAACTAGAGGACAAATTATATGTAGTCTTTTCATGAAGGTAGTAATTTACATGAGACAAAGTAGGATCGTTGTGAGACAGGTTAGTTTAACCCTAATGATGACATGTCATTGCTTTAGTAATCCTGCTCAGTACGAGAGGAACCGCAGGTTTGGACATTTAGTTCATGCATTCGCTTCAGCGGGTGGTGCTGTGAAATTACCATCCATGGTACCATGCCTGGAGACCTCTAAGGCATTGTTATCTGACACGACATTTCTTAGAGCTACCAGGTGTATAGAATTGAGAATTTGATGTCATTTATTTATGTAAAAGACAAATAATAGATGGTGCAAACCTTATAACTTTAAAATTATTTATTTTTTTGTGTAATACCTGTAATAAAACCTTTATTTTCATTTTATTTATAAAACTATCCATAAAGTGGGATTTAGCAATTATTAATAAAAAATAAAACAATATTTGGCTAAAAGTTCATATGTATAGTCAAGACAACAAGGTAACATGAGTGGTGTTCATTTTACCAATCGGATCTGATTAGTTCAGTTAGTTTAATTCAGATAAATCAATTGGATCATTTCACGTATTCAGTGCATATGTATTTTGGATCACTTTACCTCGGGTTTTTTGTTTATGTTTAAATATTCAACCAACTATGTTTGGGCATTGGTATTATTTAAATTTGAGGTTAAAATTTTAATTATATTAATATTATTACATTGGATAAGATAAATTTTAGCTGATTTTAGCTTGTTTCTCATCTTCGATGGTAATTGTAACCCAAGTGTTGATTTGGATATATGATTATTTTGTAATTCCTCCATTTCTTTTCAAATATTTAAAAACACCCAAGTTTGAAATGAACCAATTGATCTTCCTCAGCAAGTGGAATACTTAGTAGGATCACTTCGTTCTGTACAGGGGGTAAAATGACATGAAAAATTAGTGATCTAGATTCAAAAAGGAAAATTGGATCAGTTGGATCAAGTGGCAAATGGAATAGGCTTATGGTACCAAAGAACAAAAGTTTAAAAACACAGAAATGACATTGACAAAAAATTATAAACGCAGAACAGGTAACCACGATATATTACACACAAAACCTGTATTTAAATTAAAATTATTAGGTTATTTTTCGATAGCAATTGCTTTTCCATAGTTAGTCTTCTCGTCCAATGTAGTAAAATATACATTGCTCAAATTGACAGAACCATAAGAACGAGATTAAAAGAACATAAACGGCATATTAGATTAAACCAACTTGATAAATCTGCAGTTGCAGAATATTCCATTAAAGAATTACATGAATTTGGTTTTGAAAACACGAAGATTATAGCGAGAGAAAATCACTGGATTAGAAAATATTATTTAATTTATTATTTCGTAGAAAATTTTTAGTGTTTTATATGGGTAAGAGTTTTTTTATGTTGGTAACGATATGTTGAATTTGCTTTATTTGATGCATCATTTAATGTTAAATGTTTTTTTTTCTATTTAATGTTCATTGAAGTGGAAGAAAAAACGTCGGATTTTCTCCATGAGAATACTTGATCATTTAATATTTGCCTTCCACAAAAACCAGATTTTTCAGTCAATATACCCTGATAATCACCATGTTCATAAATATTCATAAGCAAACAGAATATTAATTGGTTTTATTAACAAAACTTCAAACATACAATTACTAGTGCAACATCTCTCAATTTCCCGATATTTTAATTTAATGCAAACATTATTTCCCAGTGAAAATTCCGCTGGAAAGCTCTCATAGTTCGTTTACACAGCGAGGCAAAGTTAATCGGAATATTCCGGTTAGTTATTAGTTGGCTATGAGAGCACGGTAACAAAAAGCGATCGCTCCATTTTTACCTGTTTCCCTCAGGCAGTCAGGCTTTGGCAAAAAACGATCTTTTTATTACCACGTCACCGGTGATATCCGATACAGAAATATGTTGTCGTAAAAACTTTCATGGCTGGTTTTATAGTTTTGATAAAGCTACTCAAAGCGGATCATTCTATCCGATCCTGCTCTACACCCTAATTAGGACCAATTATATCCAGGATTATCATAATAGATAATGCACTAACCCCAAATTTTTATCTTAAACAATTTACAATAATTGCTCTTTTAACCTCGAAAAAAAAACTATCTATATTTATTAACATTCATTTTTTTGTTTCAGGTAAGATCTATATTCTTGTCTTGAGTGTCAACCATTCTCCAGGTAGAAAACGGAAAAGTGAGTCATTTTATGTATACTTCACGATATTAATGCTATTGATTTTGTTTCTTATAATAAGATGGTATATAGATATTGTCAATTTTTGGTTCGCCTATTTTTACCAAAAGTTGATGAACTTGTGCAATAATTTTTAGGAGAATCAGTTAAAATCGAAAAATTATATTATTATAACACTTTTTTTATATTTCCTGTCTCTAAATTTTGTCTAAAAATCCTAGGTAAATCCTTGTCGTATTTCGATTTTTGTCTTATTTTGTTTTTATATTTCCTGTCTCTAAATTTTCTCTAAAAATCCTAGATAAATCCTTGCCGTATTTCGATTTTTGATCGTATTTATTTATTTTTTTATGGAAGAATTTTTATTTAAAATATTAATAAAATACATTGTGTGCAAAAATTAGCAAAGTTCCTATATTTTACTATTTTACTTGTATGTAAACTTATTATAAATTTGAAACTGACTGACGCTGAATTTAATTAATGTCTGAACAGAATAATTGCGAAATATCATAAAAATATTGACATAAGATATTTTAAAGATGAATTACTTAATTTCATTATATTTATAAAAGGGGAAAATGTCACCAAGGAAAACGTAGAAACTATTCTTAAGATTTTTTAACATTGTTTATTTGTAACGCAAGTAACATACGATTTTTTCTGTTTAAAAATCAATGGTGTTCACATAGGGTATATTCGATATACGTGATATACTGCACGAATTTTGTTGATATAATACTTGGCACTGATAAACCAAGATATCTCTCTATCCCCCACCTACTGCCGAAACTAACAATAGAAACTTAGGTTCAAAATGGCTTACCGTTAGTATATCCTCAAAAATAAAAAATAGAACCACTATAAATATATATATTTTTAATTTATAAATACTGTTTTACATTTTTATTAAAATGATATGCTGGCCGATAATGAGTTTTAATGAGCCGATATAGTAAAGCTGGGAAAGGAGAATCATAATTATAATATATATATATATATATATATATATATATATAGGTATATATATATAGGTATATATATATATATATATATATATATATGTATATATATTTCAAAGAGGAAGGAGAGCCTCAATATTAGAGCGCTCGGGGCCTGTCATGTGCCTAATCCGCCACTGGTTCAAACCTCGAGAACGGAAGGAGATAATTGAAATCCTTTTGAAAAGGGTTCTTAGACCAATATTTTCAATTGGAATAATGAATTTTTGGATATTCTCAGTTTAGTTTTTAAGGCTGAATTTTGATTAAAAGATGAAAATTTTAATTCCTTATTAAACTTATTAGTTAAACATAAAAATCATGTAGCGGACATCTAAAAATACTGTTAGCTAGATGTTTTTATTTTGTTAATCTTTTGGATAATATTGTTTTTCTAGTTTAAACTTTGTAACTTATTTCATTATTCATGCAAGTCTTCAAATAATATTTCCCTAGTAATCTCACAAACTTTAATTACTTACATGATCATGTTTATATTCTTCAAATATGTTGTCTGAAACAATAAGTTTAGGAAGTTTGTTGGCGAAGTCTATTCCGCTTCAGTATCTGTGCCTATCTGGGAACATGATCATTGCACTACATCACCAGTGGCGTGGGTACGGGGCTGTGATTGACACTCCGCCCCGATAAGATTTAATCAAATTATTGACGAGCGTTTAACGACACTTCCAGGCTGGGTGCTTGGGCCATTTAACCACGCCACGCACAATAGATTTACTGTATTAGCGGAAATGGGGTGTGTCTTGCGGTTTCGTCCGACGACAAATTGGAGATTCGCCCAGCTGGAAATTTGTCCGAATGTGATGTGTCGCGAAATTATAAATTATGTATGCATTGAATATTAATTTTATGGTTAAGTAGAATATAAGGTAAAAATTATTTTAAAAATGTTCAGCATATAGGTGATCCGCAACTTTTTCTTCGTCAGAAATAAAATAATTTATTTTTACATATATTATTTTTTAAACAGTAAACTTTTGAACAGTACATTTATTATTGTCATAATTGTTTATTTGACATAATTATGAACAATGACTATACTTGAAATTAAAATTAAAATGTTACGTGAAACATCAAATCTAAGAATATTTTATTAATTTCACAAAAGAAAACGAAACTGTTTTAAAAATATTAATAATTTACGCGGCAGGCCGTATAAATTTTAAAAAATTATTATACCTAGAAATCATGCATATTTATATTAATATTTCGTTTATTATACTAAGTTATATAAATACTCGCATTTTAATAATTTTTTATACTTCACCTAAATAAATAAACGTTACAATATTTACGTTAAAAATGAGCTGACTATAAATATTTCTTCGATAGTAGGTGAAGTTGTTTGTTCTTTACTTTACTTTACTTGTTCTTTACTTATTTTTAGTAACGTTTGATTGTAATCTATTCAGAGCCAAAACGTGTATTCTTTAAACCTAAAACCAAAACTACAACCTGTTTCACTCACATTAATGGCTTCGCAATCGGAATATTTAAATTCCACTATTTTATTTTCTGTTCAAAAGTTGGCGACTTTGGTAAACAAGCATTAGAATCACATATTCCTGTTTGTTAAATTCGGAGCACATTGATCAGCGAGCTAACTCTGCCTCTTACTTTTTGAATGTGATTTACTGTAATTTGTTTGCGCTAATTATTTGTATTTAATTATATTAACGGGATTCTAGTTCTTGTCTTATTTACCCGCATGGATTAAAGCTATTAACTAGAATCATTGAATCTGTCATAAAACGAAACATTAAACTATGTGGTTTGGACCCGAGATTTAGAAGATAATTTATAGTTTCAGTGTGTTTAAATGCTTGATATTTCGGTCACTTTACGACTAGATAATAACTGACCGATAAATTTAAGCGGAAGTATATCCTATCTGTTCATAATATACATTGAAGTACAGTAATATTCACAAGTTTTGTCAGAAGAGTATTTAATTAAACATATTTCAAACACTTCCAGAAAGAATTTCTGCTTTGATATAATATTTTTAAGTGGGATCAAATTTGAACTGGATGAGATTTGAATTTATTATAAGTCAATATATAATTTTGATTATATTAAGAAAATCTGTACGAAAAAGTAAAGAAAAGTTACAATAAGTAATCTTTTTTCGAATGAAGATAAATTAAAGCTATTTAAGATCGAAGAAGCTTTTGCACAGGACGATATTTCAGTCCTGCATTCATGTGACCAACTGCTTCTCGATTGTTTCCGCTGAGCGTACGCTTTCCACAGATAAAAGTCTTAAATGCCGAGAAAACGAAACACGACATACTTTACTATCGCTCTCCTTCTCTCCTCCGTTTTCTTGCTCCTGTGACACGAGATACGCTTGTAATTTGTTTTATGACGTCACACTGTTGCCAACATGAGAGCTTTTATGATTTTGATTAAGATTAATGAGGTTATGTTAAATTTTTATAGTTTACTAATGATCGTGTTTTTCTAAAATGTTTATAATTAGATTATCTTAATATTTTCGTTGATTAAAAAATGTATTCATTTATTTTTACGTGCCGTACCTCGTTAAATATTAATTATTTTGAAGAGTCTATAAAATTTTATGGAAGGCGTTTAATATTTTCATAAAATGGAAAGGTATATAACCAGATTTTAGTGCCTTGTAAATATTCCATGAGTTAGGAAATTGGAAATGCTAAGTTACTGGCTTTTCTTTAAACGTCAAATTGTCTTGGAAGTCGATGGCATTCGTGGTAAAAGTTCCAATGCTCAGGCGGGTGTCAAATTAAACTTAGAAGAGTTTTTGTGGAAACTGTTTCGAATTCTAGGTCACAATTGTCAAAGGATTCAGAAGCGACTGTAAAAAATGAGCGCGCTGTTATTCAAAACACAGTATGCATATTCATACTTTGTGGAGGGAATTTAAAAACTTTTCAGCCCTGAAAAGCTGTGTCAGCGAAAAATGACACATGCTGCTGAAGAGGAATATTTTACAAACAAGAATTTAAAGAATGTTTTTAACTGAAAAATTTGATACTTGCAAAATTCATAAACGTAAAAAACTTCACAGGGACTTTTTAATTTCAAATAAGTTTATACTTTTTCCATACACGACTGGAATTATTTTAAAAGTAGAGCATAGAAAATATGTCACTGGAACTATTCATGACTCGGAAACCTAATTTTCAATTTAATTTAATTCAATTACTAGCAATATTATAATTTTTTTAACGTGTACAATAGTGTCTTTAATTTCTAAATAGTTCGAAAGTAATAATAAATAACATTTGTTTCATTATCATTGTTTTCTCTTTTATTAGAATTATTTTGAGTATAAAAATCATGTGATCAAGGTATTCTGATTAATTATGTTTTAATTACTTGTTTAGTCAATCAACTTAATTAGAAAAACTTTTTCGCTATCAATACATTTTAAAAGCCAATAAAATATTTTTTTTCAGTAGTAAAAGAATGCTATTTCAGCAATGATATTTTATCATCATGACCACTGAAGTAAAAATGCTATTTTTAGTCCTAGAATCAAAAAACAATGACGTACCATGGTATCCGTGGTAATCTTACCACTGACATATTTTAGTTTTTATCATTCGATCCGAAAACATGCATTTTTAGGCCTAATAAAACAAGTAAATATTTTTAGATGTGTACTTTCGGTCATTTTCAGTGAACAACTGAATAACGAGTTATCCACCCACTTTCAGAGCCGCTAGATCTATACTGAAGTGCGTCTGAATTATTGCAGACGCCCAAAGTAAATTAAATTAATATAAAACTAACAAATTAAATAGAATACATTGTGACTTCAGTCAAATCTACCCTATCAATATCTTATCTAAACACAAATTTTACCTGTGAAGTATGATCTCATCGACAGCTGGTCCCATAATTTCTAATTTTTATTACAAAAATGTCAACATCTAGATGCCGAGGGCTTCGAATCATAGTTCACAGAAGAAATGCAGTCCCTAAACATGATGGAAACCAGGAAACGTATTTTTCATCTTTTTGCAATACCTAGGATTTTAAGACATCTAATGCATGGTTTGATTCATAACATCTATGGTTTGTTCAATAATTTACCGGTTTCACGTTATTAATAAATATTTTTTATAAAAGTTTCTTGTGAGTAATGTTTTCGTGATCAAGTCCTATATTGGTTGATATGATATGACAAGAATGTTATTTTGTAATTTCTATATGGTAATAGTTATTTACATTGCAAGACCGTTATACAAAAATTTACAGGTGAGCACAGAAAGGTTATCTGTGAGAGACTGTAAATTTCAGCATTGTACAATGTTTTCTGGGCATTTGCATCGCAATATATTTATGTTTAATAAAATTCATTGCATTTGTGCAACGTCAATGTTAATGTCAAAGGATGTCAAACGTTTCAAATAAGATATGTTGTCCTGGTATATCCATGTCAACAGTCCGTTATAATTTTTATACGGTCTAGCCCGTAAAACGTCTTGTAACCCCTAGAAACAGAGCTAAATAAACAGTTCTTTACTGTTCAAATACCCATAAATATTATTACTACATTGACATATCAAAATTACATGGTATGCAATTATGACTTAGTTACCCTGCTAACTTTTATCTACGTCACCAAAACCTAATACACTGAAACCAGTAAACATATTAAAAAACAATTGTTTTATATTATAATAACTGATGAAATTAGACAACAATATTGTTATTAATATTTGAACTTTAAAAGTGAAAGTACAAAGCATTTAACTTCATAGACAAGTTGAGTCCTGTGTATGTCCTTGCTGCCAGCTAATGCCTGTGTGGTAGTTGGCTGGCAGGTCAGAGTAAGTGCTCCTGCTTCTCCTGAAGTTCTTGCGGCGAGCAGGAAGCTTTGATCGTTTGATCTCACATAATGCTGCAGGAATGTTCGATAGGTACAGGGACGAATTCTGGAATAGGAGAGCCAAATTAGGTTATCGCCTATGTGATATCTTATTCGAGCAAACTTCCCTGCATTACTACGCCAACTATCACTGAACAAAATATTTGTTTTAAATATATTTAAAATTGTTATTAAATGTAGTGAACTATAAAAATTCAATCAATTTTAGTTGGTTGGTATTATGAACAGAGATAGACGTGTAATTTTAAATGTGGTTTTGATGAATAAATGAAATTTTTGACAGCAGTATTTCAAACATTATTTGATATTTTATTTAAATATACATTAATGTATAAAATTTTATATTGTAAATGTCATGCTAAGTAAATAATAATTTTAAAATTTATATCTGATAAATTTTTAGCTATAAGACTTTGGTTGAATTAAAAGAAAATAAGATTCAAATTTTTGTTGGATTGGATAGATACCCCATGGGGGTGTTAAGCCACTATATATTTATAGTGTTCATTTTAAGTGGTACCCTATTGCTATCTTAAGAATTATAATAGCTACGAAGTAAGTTAAATTTCTATTTTACAGTAAACCAGTGGTTCCTAAACTAAGGGGATCAATTTTGTTATTTAATAAGGACTGTGTGTATTTTAAAATGCTTATAGTTTTTGCATATACCCTTACTTTTATTGAGAGAGAGAATTTATAGTTCTCGTTATATTATATTGTACAACTTAAAAATGTACGCGCTGAATATAGTATGTAGTATATCATTATTTCATTGGAGATATAGAGCAGATGAAATTTTATCTGAGTCTCGATATTTTATTTCAATTTTAGAGGACTAGTTTTAGTTTGTCACCCTAAAACTTTTGCTGGAGACATACAGTTTATAGAGGATTCCAAATCAGTTGGATATGGTGGTATTTTTATTTAAAATTAAGTAAGCTACTGTTGTCCATACTGTTCTACATTTGACTCCGAAATCCTTTGTCTTCATTCCAAACAATCATTTTTTTAGATACATCATGCATCATTTCCATTTTTCAATAATGATTAATAAATTTCTGTTTTTAGTTTAAATGACATCTAAAATCCTGTACTATGCTGGTATGAAGCTAAGTATTTGACTTTAACCCGCACATTTTTATAATAAGAAGATGTTTTATCTGTGTACTTGTAGATCATGATCATATGAAATTTTACAACCAATGGTCGTCCAATTAATTATTCTCTATTTAAAATAAAAAAAAATAATAATAGAAAATCAGAACAAAAAAATGATATGAATTCATAGATAATATATTAACAGTAACGTAAAATTGACATTCATTATACAAGCATTATACTCTCTTTTACTTATTGATAAAATAAATTAATTTCGAAGGGAGTATGTGAACCCCCCAAACCGCTGAAATCATACCTACTGGTATGAAATTGACATTGAGTTGTATACTATGCTTTTTCTACGACTACGATATTATTTTCTAATTCCTAATTCATATATATTTTAATAATAAAGATGTCTCTATTTCACTACTTTCTAAGAACTAGCTATAAAATAAAAATAAAATAATACGATTTTTGATAGAACTATGCAATTAAAATATGTATTTGTTTTATGGTCTTTGAAAAAATATTAAGCACTAAAGGTTTCAGTTCTTCGACACTTACATTTCCAGAGTTATTTTAGTTTGTTTTCGTGTAATATATTTGTTTACAAGTCAGCCTCGTGAAATGCTGAGATGTGAAGGAATTTAGGTGTTGTTAATTTGTAATTAACGCTTGTCCTATATAACGTTTAATAGTGAGATGTCAAGTGGGTAAACTTCTTGAGCATATTTTCCTCGCTATCACGTAGAATTCATTGTCTCGCACCTTGTTACATCTGCCGTTAATAAGATTCCTGCGACAGTCGTGCAGATATTGCTTCCTGCGTGCCAGTAACACCCCGCGTTTCATCCTGCTGGGACAGGCGCGTAACAAGAAACATTGTAATGCTCGGTTCAAGTGTGTCTAATGGAATTTACATGGGATTAAATCTAATGGCATCGTTGAAAACTAGGTTAACTGTTGGCGTTCAAGCTGTTTGCAGTGTACCGCGCGCTTTCGTTTCAATTTTGTTATAATCCAAGTGAAATATGGTTTGCACTTTAATTACTAAATTTATATGGAGCACATACACGGATTCTTCTGCAAATACCATTGTTTCACTTTTGCTATTGGGATTTATGTGCGGTAGGTTAGCACCTGGTTCAATTAACTGTGCAGCTATTAATGCATAAAATTAATTTTCCTAACATTAATAAATAAACTACTCGGTTTACGAGCTAATCAAAACTATGAACTATTCAGAGAGTACGAAGTCCTGACCAGAAGTTTGATTAATTTTAGAATTTCTTACACAATAAAATAATTGCAGATATAGTAATAAATAGGAATTTTTTAGATTGTGAAATAGTACTTTTTGGGAATCGAAAAGCATTTCGTAATATAGTATCAAACAATATTATTTCAAAAACTATGTTCCAAAATGAGTAAAGCTGGATTCAAAATTTTCACAACATAATATAGCGTAACATAATGGTAATATTAATGTATGTAAGCCAGTATAAGTTTTCATAGTTTACATAAGAACATAACATAACATAAAGTAAGAAAATGGCCAAATTTCATTTCTATTCTACCATATTAATGCATATATGATCTTATAATTATTAATAAACTATCAAAAACTGTCACATTCTTTCTTGTATATTTAAAAAATTGTGATGTATTATTTTGATTCACTTTAATAAAATAATTGATATAAAATCAAGTTGTTTTTCATGACCGATTTATAACGCGAATTTAACGTAGCCGTTTTACCTTTCTTCTCAAGTAATCAACTTATAGGTAATACGGAATATAATTTAAATTTTACCAACGGAAAGATATTGCCTGTATCCATAATTGTTCATACTTTACACTATAAAATGTCAAAATACAACTGAATATAGCAACAAGAACATCAAAGTGAAACGAGCTACATGTACTAAGGCTTTACGGAGTCTGCTATGAAAACTATGAATCCTTTACGTTTTGTTATGTTACGTTACGTTTTGCTATCTTATGTTATGTAAACTCTAAATCCTGTTTAAAAAGGAAAAGAGAAAATTTTGACCTTTATAAAATCAGATATTTTCTGATTATCAGTTGCCAACTTGTTGATAGTAGAGAATAAACAAATGTTTTAATTATATCAATTTTCAAATGAAATATTTTATGTTTCGTTGTTTAATACTATTAAAATAATATCAAAATGCCACGAAAACAATAAATGGACGGATTTGATTAAATTGTGACCCTTTATTGTACAAAAAATATTACTGGATGTAAGAGACATTTACTGTTTTCAGGATATTATAACTTTGGTAATAAAGACAAAAGTACGTTGGTAACTAAGTCATAATTATATCTGTTCAGTAATATTATTATCATACTGATTTGTCAAAATAATATGGGACAATTGGATAATATAACTGTAGCCATGGTGTCTTATCAACCCATTCAGCCTTCATTATAAAAACGTTATTGACAAGAGAATTTTATAATAGTAGTTTGTGAAACATGTGCGCAATATATATATATATATATATATATATATATATATATATATATATATATATATATATATCAGACGATACAGGGTACGTACAACTATACTAAAAAAAATTCTTAATTTTTAATGTACGTAATTTCAGTATGCCTGCGGAAAACTAAAACAAAATGTATAGGTCCATATAGGAGAATAAAATATACTTGAAAATATATAAGATGTTCCATGTAAAAAAGACAAACAATTCTTGCCGAGCCTTAATTCTGTTAATAAATTTATGCTGAATTTTTAAAGACAAGGAAGATATCGAAGACGGATCTATGATTCCGCCCGTATACTATTTTTGGTCTCATTATTGCGCACATTTTTTTTTTACTAAATAATAAATTTTTTATATGAATGAATTTTAATTGAAATCATATTAGTTTGTAATGGCAACAATTTCAGAGCAAAAATGAAACATGATTGTCAGGCCATTTGGAATTAGTGCAAATTTAATATCCGTTTTGATTGCTCGGAAATGAATGACCATAATTAGAGTATAAATTATGGCTGAAGACTTGAATTAGCGGTTCGATGACTAATGTCAATTTACGAGCAGTATATCGTTCGGGGAGAGCTGTTCCGAAGGTGATTTAATTCGAGATGGACACAGAGGTTCAAACCACAAATTGTCACCTGATGCACTAATCCATCAACCAAATGTAACCTTATTAATTAATAATTCTACTTGTGTCCCAGGACCCGAAATTAATTTTGGGATGATGAGCTATTGTTGCTGTAGCTGCAAAATTAATTGTTACAGTTCATCAATAATACAGCAATATTATAATCATTTGTAAACTTTCAACTGTATGTATGCAAGTAATGTCTTAAACACTAAAATTATTTCGTGCACATTATATCTATAAATAATCATTTATTTTGCATAGTGTTATGATTAGAAATTACTTATATTCTAGTTATATCAATTAACTTAGTTCTCATTATTTTTTTTAGTAAATTTTACATTAAATCTGCCTAGTAAGAGGAAATTAATTCCAGTAAAAAATATTTCTGAAAAAGAATTAAGGAATTACAAAATTTGGCATCAAAATACTTTTCAACCAAAATATAATGGTTTTTAAATTTATCAATTGTCAAGTGCCTGTTAGTAAACTGAAAATTTATAAAAATTTCAAAATGTAAAATTCGTACTGCAGTGGAAAGAACCAAATAATCAAAATAATTTTGCTTTTGATGTTGATTCTATGAATGTTTCAAATTTCGTTCATTTATCTGACAGTAGACTGTCTTGTTGCTGTCCAAAAAATAATCAATGATTAAAATTGATGAAGCTTTGTGCAACCCTAGCCAATTCATGTTTTCTTGATCAAAAAAATTTGATGTATATGTTTGTTTACAATACGTTTTTATCTTTTCGAATTTTATAGGTACTTAAAGAATATTTCCTGATATTTTCTTTTGAAAGGATTTACAACGATGGTTTGGAAATTAGTAAAGCATGGTTTCCTATATTATATAATTTATAATTGGTTTCTTGTTACTTGTTTCCTTGCTTTATTGTATTTGTCATTACTCTGACAGGCGGTTGTTTATATTGCCGAAACGTTGGGTTAAATAAAATTTACAGAACTAAAACTAAAAAAAGTTGCTTTATTCAATTACATTTGTTAAAGTTTATAAGTATATGAATGTCATCTGATTGATTAAAATTACATTTAAAAACAAGTATGTTTAAAAAATAACTAATATATAATTTTCGAGACATAATTCAATCAATAGGTTTAAGAATATAGCAACAAAACAATTGAAAAAATTAATTAAACCATAAAATAGACTTTTTTCTGAACAATGAAAAATGTTAGTAATTTTCAAAAAATACGATTTTTTAAACAACCTTCGCAATGTTTTTGAGTAAACAACCTTCTTAATGGTTTTGTGTACATAGTTTTTGTTTTACTTCCCTTCATGTTTGTTTTTAAAAAATATTTTTCTCCTCTCTTGGAATTTTTAAATACGCTCCAAATATTAAAACTTTGAAAGTGTTAAGTGAAGGAGAAAAGATAAACATGAAGACGTTCACTCATAATCCTGAAAAATTGCTGTAAACTTTTCTTCATGGCTGTATTTGCCCCAGTTTTCTCGTTTTATTCTTAACCTGCTTTAATTCATAATAGTTACAAAAAGTCTCATTATATATCAATTTAGAGATAGTAGTTGAGCATGCAAGGCACTGGAGCTTCAAGCTGCATAATAAAGCTCCTTGAGCAAATAGACAAAGTGTTGAGAAAGACTGCAAAGCTCCCTGGTGGTTTCATGTATAAAATAAACTCCTTAATTAATGTCAGGTTTCCCAGGCGATGCTTTACATATTTTAAATCTTCGATACGTAAATAATCTTCAGAACTTGTTAACAAACTTCATTAAAATTTATATCTTTTTGTATGTACAACCGAAGACGTGCCCTACTCTGTTTCCTACTTAATTAGTTCTTGTTTTAAAAAAGGTAGTTTTCAAGTTTGCTTATTTTTTCGCCGCTTACCGTTGATGACACTTTAATTATCATTTTATATTGTCTAGGAGCTTCTTTGTAGATTTTAAGCGCAAGATGAGTCTTGATAGAACACTTGTATAGCATTTTGTGTAGACGTAATTTCTTTGGAAAAAACTACTCGTGTTTTATACCTGTTTTTCACTATTTTTATGTCAGTAGAAGGGTTTAATTATTACGCTGGTGATTAAAAAACAACGCTTCAAAAAAGAAAAATTGTGAAACCAGAAACGAGAAGTCTCAGAGAGTACTACAAGTATAAGGAATGCTACAAAATGAAAACTGGAATTTTTGACAATAAAATTGAAATATAATCCCTAGTTGTTGCCATTCTTCTAATTATTCTTAAAACGCATTTTTTACATATTTAGAAAACTCTCAAAATTAATTTTTTGCCCTATACAAATTTTGATATACAGTTTTTACATTTTATATTAACTTTATGAAGTGTACATTTTTAAAGGGTTAAAGAACGTTGACAATTATTCATGCACACAAAAAGGATTCGAACCCAACACCAGTGTTTAAGCGATTCAGATTGCTGAAACTTGACCTAAATACTTGTGCCGTTAAAAATTAAAAACATAGGTATCTATTTCTGTTACATAAATGTACAATTTTTTACAATACTTCAGCTAATATAATTTTTGCAAGAAGTCTATAAATAATAAAAAATCAGATATAAATTGAATTCCTTGCCAGTTTTTCATTTTTCGTTTGTATTAATTATCTTCAATAAAAATGCATCAGCAGGAATATTTTGAGGTAAATTGGTATTCTTATATTTTTCGTCACGGAAACTGAGTGATGAGATTGTTTCGACAACATCACTGTTTTTAATCAGAAATTTTGTTGTTCTTAAAGGATTCGTGGTTTATTAAGTAGAATAACTATAGCTGTGTTTCTAAAAACCAAAATTTGAGTGGAGGCAATTTTACACTTTAAAATAACCTTCGTGGCGCACTCTCTACGTTACCAAAAATGTACGGAAAGTGATATCTGATAAACATCCTCTAGAGAATAAATATAATAAATATTTTGAATCATTGCGTTATATGTAATTGTTATTTTCCAATATCTATGATTTTAAGTCAGGATTCTGATCACAGTTTATTTAAATTGTTAAAGTCGGGAATTTGGTTACTTATTAGACTTATTACTTCATGAAACAGTTCGTAAAATAGGTCTCTTCAGTAATTATTATCGATATTTGATATAAAAGCAGATTTGGCACACCAAGCAATGAATATTATGCTGTCAATATATATTTATTTTATTTATTAATTTCAATATCGTTTCTACCTATCTAAATATTTGTTTTCAAACTTCTTTGATGAACCGTTAGACATATTTATTTTTGGGTTTTAGCTCGTACAAATTAATCAAAAATATGATTTTTTCTACAAACAATATTACGTTTTTCATAATTCGGAAAAATAATGTAGGTATTAAAAAGGAAAGATTGAAAATAGTATTTTGTAAGCATTTGAATTAAAATAGGTAAGGTGAAAATATTTTATTTACAATGTATAATGCGTAAAGTGTGCTTCGGGTATTTCAAAAGTATGATTAGTGTACATACAATTATAATATTTACAAAGCATTAGATATAAATTTCCTGCAAACTCATGTTGGTATATTCCACAAGGAGCAAAGAAAATATGGCCTACATCTCCATCTAGCAAGCTTAGAATCTAATTTCTTTTGAATAACATCTTTACCCCATCTTCACCGCCCAAATTGTTTTATAATGTAGGGTATATTTATTTTCAATTTGATAACACAAATAATGTAAAACCTCGAGAAAGCGAAAGCCGCGCGACGTGCCGTGCGAGGTGTCGGGAAATCGATCGCACGAAGACAAAAAACAAAGGAAATTGAGAGCAATGACGCGTCGCAGGAAATAATCCCCAACGAATGGTGGCTCAGGCAGGTTCAACGTCTTAAAGCGCACAGAGCTGCAGTTTGCGGGGTGCTACGGCCGAGCGTTTGAATTTATTTTGCTGACTTGTGTGACATTTGTTAAGTGCTACAATATCAAACATTCAGGCAATCTTTCAACAGAACTGGCCAGTAGCTTGCTATTTAAATAGCTTAGCTATCTTACATTTATTCTTTGGTTTAAGCTACTTTAAAGAAATTGTATGTGTAGCTGTAGCTTAGCTACATTTTACTCTGGACTGACTTTAAATTATATATTTTTTACAAATGTTTTTTTATCAGTGCTACTTCAAAAGCTTTTCTCAATAGCTTAGAACTACTGTTTATAGATAAGTAGCTGTTAGCTACTTTTTCCAGTTCAGCTACCTGAACGTGCATGTTTCAATCCTCTATTATATAGAATTACATTTGTTTTCGAATGATCGATTTTTATAATAATTTTTATTAGTTCTAAATTTCAAGGAGTATTTAATTTTCTATCAATAAATAATGAAAAATATATTTGTTTGTTATACAATCTTCTCAAACCAAATAAAAGCTTTAAAAGTCGCTGTAAAATTCAGTTTTAGCTGTAGTTAAGATACTTTTTCAACTACTATTACTATCATGTATGTTTACAGATTCAATACCTTTCGGCTAGTCTATTCCTGTCGTAACATTATTTCTTGGTCTTCTAGACTTGTGGGTTTCTATTTCATATTTGTCTTCAAACTTATCGATTGTGCAATTTGCTTGTTTTTTTGTCATCGTTCTGCCATTCGGTCAATTCTTATGCAGTTTTGCTTCATATACTTGTTTAACTAACGTTCCTTCTTCCATTCTATGAACAAGTCATCTTAATTGTCTGTGAAGTAAATATTAGCAAGATAGGTATAGAAGACAGAAAAAGTGATGTCTTCATTTTGTAAATATAAGCGTATTACAAACCATTTTTTAGCCGAGAAGTCACAATTTTAATTTTTTTATTAATAATGTAACGAGCATGACTCACTGCCGATGATTCATCACGACCTGTCTGGTCAGATAATCCCTCTATATAGGTCAAGTGAGATAAAAGCGACGCTGCTATTGTTCGGAAATTTTATAGAGTCCGAAAGACTCTAGAAGGTTCGAGATTAATTACCGACAGGTATAAAGTGACCCAGCCTGGATTGTGAGCAGTCAGTTGAGAGTGTAGAGAATGTGAAGTCTGAGTCAGTAGAGTAGAATCGACACGAGTCAGTGTTGAGTCGAGTCGGTTAATAACTTGTAACAATAAATGAATATAATTTAATAATTTCTATGTTAAGTTTGTGTTACTATTCATTAAGTTTAAATTTTATTACTTTCGTTTAAATCGGAATCAGAAAATATAAATATTCGTTTTTTTCTGACTTTTACACGTCACCCATATAAATAATAATTACTATATTGAATATTTCTTAATAATAATCATTGTACTGCATTTAACCCTTAAAATATTTTTTTATTGATAAAGACTAACTAATAATTTATTATTCATATCATGTATGATATGTTTTAATTAATAACAATTCAAGTAACAGTCTAGAAGTCTGTACAATTTATTTCCCACGTAATAAAATGTACCAATGTCTCCGATAAAGCAGATTTGATAAATGAAGCAATGGGTAACATGCTGTGAGTGACATTTTATTTATTTAATTTAGTTTACAATTTTTAGCAAACGTAGTAAACTAATTTCAGCACCACATAGAGTTTAAATTTGATAACACAGCAGGATTAAGGCTGAGACGTATTACGAAAACTAGGGGATTATACTCCTGCAATGAGCAAAAAACACAAAGCTTTATCCCGTGTGAATTATTATAGCGGTGCATAGCATCGAATCCTCTTAAATCAAAACTATCGTTCTATGCATTGCAATAAATAGGCTTAAACATAAGTGTGTGAACAATAAATCTCCCACATTACGTATAAATCTCTCGGTCGGTCGGACGGTAATTCTCAGGAAAATTTATATGCCAGGTCGGCATTACACTGTCCTGCCTCGCTGTCCTATTAGCGGAGAAGAGGACCACGTGCTTGCTGTTTGCTGCACAAAGAACGACGCTGCATGGGAAACTACACGGAAGCCGTTCACCGTGGCAGGAAAGCAAGGAGACAATGCAGCTGCATGTGATACTAGCTTTCCAGTTAAATTTGTATTGTACCTTAAGCTATCCCATCAAAGATTAAAATTGTGTTAGTTATCGTCATACGAATAAGACAAATTTTTTTAATTAGATAATTCGATTTATTAATAATTTCAAACTGCTTATTAATCTTAATAAATATCAAAATTTTACACCGAGTCAATTGAAGAATGAAACTTTAGCAAAATCTAGTATCGTCCTATCTTTAAGTAACTGTATCTGGCAAAGAAATTTACGATGAGAAATCAATAACATTGAAAGACTATTGCCTTTTCTACTAAATTAGCTTTACTAAATACATTGTATACGCAAGAAAACATTTATGTTGCCCATGACATGATTTCGTATGGTAGACAAATTGTCTGAAAACATTTAAAGTTCTCATACGAATCCGTTTTTAATCTTCTTCTTAATAAAAAGAAATTTATTTATTATTATTTCTCCACAATAATTTAAATCCATTTTAAAGTAATGCATAAAGTAATAGTTATTTGTCAAACTAGAGAGGAAAGCGATCTTTTTACCACTAGAGTTGGAGTTTGACTCACGAGCGTAGCGAGAGTTAAAAAGAAGTGCTTTCTTTTCGTGTCAGACACAACATTTTTTCACAACTTGTTTCAAAAATCGATTTATTTGGACGAAATAGCACAGCGAAGCTAGAAAATTAGGTTATGTAAATTTTGACGTTTAGCATTGTTACAGTATTGCCAATATACCAATTCATGTTCAAGTTGTCAAACTGTGAAGTAATTTGCCAAAAAAAAATGAACAAGACATAATTTGCCATAATTTTTTAAAAAGGGTATGAATATTAAATAAAATTTTTTAAAATAATAATGAAGTTTTTCAATACTTATTCTATAATAATATCTATCTTATACTGTTGGTAACACTATACATTTTCCGAGAAGGAGGTAAGTAGAGTTTTCTAGGGATGTCGTGAAAAAAATTTTGGCAGCGTATAAGAGAATGTATCTTTTTGCAAGTGATAAAACATTATTTTCCTTTCACCGAGCAACGAAATCAAAACACTAAAATTTACACTCTAGCATTTTATTTTGTTCGTATAAATTTCACTAGGTATGGGTGTATGTGTCTCTTTTCATAAAAAGTGCTTTTAAAGTATCAGTTGTATCAAGTATATATACAATAAGCACTTTTTTGTCCTTGATACATAAATAACTATTTTAATAATATACAAACTTGCATTCGGCATGAAAATATTTTAGAAGGAAACGGTGAAAAATTAAGCTAATTTTCTTGTAAATAAATAAACAGATTTCTATTTGCTCTTTCGACATTTAAATATAATTTTTCTTATTAAATTTCCCTTACATTGCAATCAAACAAATCTAATTTAACTTCAAACGGTCGTACAAATCAAACGCGAATAAACCACAGAACCACAATTTATCCGTGAAGCGTGAAACGTTTGGGAATTCGACCTAGTGACCCGTGAGGAGAAGGAGCGTGCTATTGACTTTTTAAACTTAATGTTGAGGGAATTCGTAAATACCCGTTGCTTTTATTGCTCTCATATCGTACTCTGAACCACGGAATTCGTGTGACGTGTTTTATGCCTGGTTTTAATGCTGACACCACGTATACCTCTGGGAATTCGGGGCCTGGTCTTACAGCGTTGTATTTTGTTGGAATTTTACGATTTTACAGTTGTTTTAACGAACTCTACTATGGTTTATGTTTAATGGTTATTGGATATACAGCAAGTAGCTTGTTTTGTAATGTTCACAACGTTGTAAAATGTATATTTCTTAATTCCCACGAGACATCGGAAGCTTTCAACAAGATTATTATTATTATTATTACTGAAATGAAGGAACACTACAAGAGTACAAAATAAATATCACCCACGGTACATCGGGTGTTTCAATACGATTTCAATACACTTTTTTATTTAAAAAGATAAAAGTTTTGTTAAATGTGCAAAATTCAACTCATTTCAGCTCTTTCTTATAATTATTTTGTTAATATGCTTTGTAAAATAAGTTAGAAAAAAAAAACAAAATCACAATGGCTCTTTTATCTTATAAAAGAGTCTACAAATTTTAAAACGTAAATAACTCAATATTTGAAGTATTGAAATAAACAACATTACCTTGTTGAAAGAAGAATACTACTTTTTACAATAATTTTTTTTCGACATGATTAATTTTGTAATTTAAAATGGCACAATTTTGCTAATCCAACAAAACTCGTATCTCTTATTTACAAGTTGTGTTTTGTTTTTGTTTTGACACATTCATAGTAATTGATAGGATTTGGTTATGATTAAATAAATAAACTATTTTAAAACATATGCAAGGAAACAGTTTTTTGTACTTTTTAATCTCAATTTCCCACGTCTCCCGCAGATTACTGCGCATGTGCGTAAAGATACTCTTTGCGAGGTTACCTTCGTCATATTGTTCTTTATGTCAAAAATCTTTCGTGTATGTTTTTTTGTTTTGAACGTTTAGCTGTGTGCCACACGTGCACAATAATATATTTCCCAACTTGTGTGATTCCAGCACTGGACTTCTGGTGCGAAACTTTCACACCTCGTGAGAAATAGGTAACTTTCTGCACTTGATGCACATTATACTATTACAGCTTCACGGAGGTGACAGGTTCTCCGAAACGGCTCGCCACTTAGTTCCTCCTGTCAGTAGTAAAAACTATTTCACTTTACTGATAATATAAAATTCTATACCTAAGTTCCGTAGTCAAGGAAAAAAATAAACAAATGTTACAGATCACTTACATATCTCATAGCTGTAGATGAAATACATACAGAGGTACTTGCAATAAAAGAAACGCGTTATAGTATTACATTATTAGCAAGGTAAAACAGTTTTTACTGCTGACAGGAAATGTGTGGCGAGCTGTTCAGGTGAACTCACCTTCTTGACGCTTAAAACAGTTACCTTGCGTATATTGTACAATATATTTTTGTTATTCATTTGTAAATAAAATTAAAAGGACAACAAACTCCTGACAGTTACTAATTGGTCAAAAATTTGTAGGACAGTAACAAAACAAACTTTCAATAATGTAAACAATGTAACTATGTACAATTCAAATAAACGACAATTTATAAGTGAATAACAAATTAATTGCCTTTTTATAACTACGTAATTTTTGTTATCAATTTTCACAAATGATTGATTCACAATTATATTTATTTATATAGTGTGTGGGATTGCGTGTGAAATGAAGCAATTCGTATTTGTTTAGCGTAATACATTTAGGGTAGAAAATAAAGT
Source organism: Stenolophus ochropezus (assembly GCA_035578165.1). Classification (NCBI taxonomy): domain Eukaryota; kingdom Metazoa; phylum Arthropoda; class Insecta; order Coleoptera; family Carabidae; genus Stenolophus; species Stenolophus ochropezus. The sequence continues at coordinate 9,522,723 of JAQOWZ010000004.1, read as the reverse complement.
GGAAAAAGCAGGAAAATAAGTTGTTTAAGTCGGTAATATCAGTGCGTGTTTCCCTGCGGGCCCATCGGTTCCGCATCCGTTCCACGTCGTCCGCTGTGGATTCCGCCGGCCACTCCAGTCTGAAAAAGACGAAAACCGCGGCCTAATCCACTTTGATTACTGCCCACGCAAATCCTGCAGCTCCTACCAACCAAATAAACAAATTACGCCCGACTAATTAGTTGCTTTAGTAAATTACACTGGAAGATCGAAGCTACCCGGGTAATTGTGTTCCGCTGCTCCTGCTGAAGGATCGCCGAAGGAGGATGTTTACACGCCAGGATGAAAGGATAAGTCCCTTAACACCTATCACGGTTTTTCATTTCCTACTCATTTCAAACTAAATCCTCCCAACTCTAATAAATTTAACGCGCTTTCGGTTGCCTTAATACCATTCATTTAAATAACACCAAATAAACATAAAATGCTTTTTGGATATCTGTCAATTAAAACCTGATTAGTGATTACAATGATTATTTACTTATTTAACCTGCATCGATTTGAACTAAACAGAGTATGAGATCTGGGGTTCAAATTCCGGCGTCGCCAACTATTAACCAAATGAAAATGCATCTATTTCCGACTGATTCTGAATCCATTTAAGCTGTAAATCACTTGTAAAGGTTGATTCTTGAAAACTTCTATTGAACAGTAAGTAAAATCTCCATTGTAACAGCAACAAATAATTAATACAGAAAAAGTAAAGAAAAACAGTGATTACATAGGTACTAATAGGTACGAGATGAGTCCCAGTAATGTATTAAGAGTGATTTGGAAAAAATACTTTTAACGTTAAAAATTTATAAAATCGTATAGCTCAAAGAAAACAATTGAGGTAATTATATTAAAAGAAGAAAAAAACAATAGCTATAAGTAAAAACTACTAGGATCAGAAGAACTACAACAAGTATAAAAGATCATATCCCCAGGATAAGATAACCGAAGAAATGCACTATTCCATAGTTTAAATAATATTATCTTTAATAAACAAGTTATGTCGAAGACCAACAAGGAAGAAAAATATAAGAAGTAGTTATCATCTATTTTAACTTCTAAATGAGAGACGAGGACTAAAAGAGTAAAACACAAGTTCTTTAAAAATAGGGAACAACAAGATAATAGACAAAATAAAACACGATATATGAACACTAAACTTAAAGGTTAAATCCAGTAAAATTAAAGAAAGAAACTAAAATTTTTTGGACGTACAAAAAGGAAGGACTACAAGATGAGCAGGATAAAAGAAAAGCACGAGAATGACCAAGAAAGACATGGCTAGACGAAATGAAAAATGCGGTAGAAAAGAGAGGAGTAAATTGGGGAGCCTCACAAGATAGAAAGAAATGGAGACAAATCTGGAATAGACCAACAATTTTACCAATCGCCTCACCTTTCAAAGTATTAGTAAGTATAGTGTAAATATCATATTTTTGTTTGTGAAATATTATAAATATTGAAAATTAGTGGTAAATTTTAATACGATCTGGAATGTTTCTTTTTACAACAAGAATATTGAAGTAAATAATTTGAAATATTTAGTACTAGAGGTTATAGATTCATAGCAAAAAGATTTCTCATGTTTTATGAAAAAAATGGCATATGAATTAGAAAAAGTAGCAATGACATTTTATCGGTTTATTGCTGGGAATTATATTTGAAATGAACTTTTTACGATGAGAAGTATTTATAAATAAATATGTATTAAATATGAAAAAAACTTCAATAATAATTCTTTTCAGAAAATTAATATAGAAATAGAAAAGAAAATTGAATGTATTTATATACTTCAGTAAAGCAACGTTCAAGTATTTTTAAATGTCAACTTTTTTAAATATCGTTATATTTATTTATATGACATTTATGTTTTATTCTATGCTATTAGTTTATTCTTCGTGCTATACTTGATACTCACACAAGCTATAATTTAATACGTAGAATAATAAATTTATAATGGCTTTTGTCTTTATGTTTGCAATTAAAGTTTATAATATTACCTGCTAAAATTATGTCAAACACTATTAATTTATTGTTTTATTTGACTATGAAACTAAATTAGTTTCTCTGTTGTTCTACAGGTTAGTACAGCATTAAGAATTAATTCATATTTATGTTCAAATATCAGTCGTTCCTTTTTCAATTCAAAATTAATTAAATGAAAATAAGGTTTCCGCTAATGTATCATTAATTTTTAATTATATATTAATGTAAAATAAACAAGCACTCTATAGAGTAATGTATTCAAACTAATAACAAGCAGAATTAATTTACAATTGAAAACCTCAATACATAATTGAAATAAATTTATAAAAAGCAAGTGAACCAAATGTGTCATTTCCGGTTCAGCAGGTTTGAAATTTCCCGCACTGAACACATTGTGACGTCACGTCCTGACATCGAAATGACATGCATTTAATCCTTGGTGTAATAAATCTTCCATGAAAATGTTTGCTTTGTCTAGAGGGCCGTGAATTAATTCATGGCATACTATTCTGTAGCAATTTCACAATTTTCTTCCTCTTCCGTAGATGAGGGTTGTTAATTAAATGACGCGTGGTTTTTGTCACCATGACATGCCATTGTTTCATTTTTATTTTTGTTGTTTTTTGGATCTCGTTTTTGTGTATAATTACGGGAGATAATAATATCTAAATTATATTTTTTGCCGGGGATGCTGTGGCATATCCACGAGTATAATTATGTTTTTTGTTGTTGATGGGCATTTGTTTTTATTGAATTTAATAAATGATAGGGTATGACATGTAGATTAATTTGATAATAAAATATAAATGAACAAAAAATTCTGTTACATAATTTAATAACAAAATGCAAAAAATACATTGTTCCCTCTGAATTATTAACAAAAAGGAATTTTTAAAGCGGAAATATACATTGGTACAATACGATTTGACTTCTACCTATATTCTGCTTACATTGAGATGCAGAAGCAGATCGTACCCAACTTCCTTAACTGATCTAGTTAACTACAAAAAATTTAAATCTGTTAATTGTCAAAAATCTAAATAACAACTTTAGATATACTCCGAATTTCGTCCGATAGAGCCATATAGATTACGAACTAAATAACAAAACTACTGTTTCTTTTTGAGATATGCATTTAAATATGGTACAGATTCTACAAAATGACAATGCTATGAAGACGAAATTACGAGAAGGTTAAAAATTGTCCAGTTTTAAAACATTGTGAAACTGACACGTCCTTCAATGAACTTGAAAATACGGACGTTACAAGCAATTACAAGGTATATACAGCGAAAACAACATTTTTAATCAGGAAAATTACATTAGTGTGTAATACGTACAAGTATTATTAAATAAATAAACAAAAAATTATATAAAAACTAAAACAATCATTTATTCGTAGAAAAATAATTTAGCACAAATTATGCATTTGTAGAAGCAAATACAGTGGTCTTGTGTCCAATGCTATAATGCTAAAAAAGGATAAATCCAGACTTTGTCGCTAAAATTTTACAATGAATTAGTACCGAAGGTCTTTTTTTAAATATTTGAAAATACCCTGTACCGCGATTACTCTGTTTTTTTTTTCATTTTTGTCGCTGGTTAGACGCAGATAGCATATATAATCCTCTGAAACACGTACGATAATGAGGTAGCGTATAAAATGATACATGACAAAAATTTAATTATTCTTACATAGAAACTTAGAAGAAAATGTATAAATAGACTGGTATGAGTATAACCATATAATTAATCTCAATGTAACCAAAGTGTAATATGTATATACCTACGTATGTTTTAGCTATTCCTGAAATTTCATAGATCTAATTTGAACATCCTTTTCTCTGAAAAAATGAATAAAACCAGAAAATCTGAAATATATCGTAACTCGTAGCTTTATTATGTGAGGCTATCGCGCCGGCCAAATACGACAATAAATAAATTTAATGGCACAACATTCCAAAAATATTTCTCTGGAAATTTTTATGACAACCCGAAAATTTCAATTTCCCACAACAAAACCATTTTTTCAATCGTATTTTACTAGCAATAAACCATGTCCCTGGACTAATTAAATCAAACGGCAATAAAATTCGGCCTGCAACTTTTCTCGCTAATAAAACCCAGTGGTTTATTACCAGTGCAAATCGTAGAGCGTGAGGGATAAATTGAATGAGCGTCAACACGTTCGGTGGCGTCTGAGTTCTGTGATCCGCGAACGTGGCTGGGGTTCGGGGTGCGAGTCCCACCAGACCGGCGCGATACCTCCGTCAAGCAGAGTTCGATCTGTCAGAACCTGATACGAATAAAATAAAGCCTCGGGAAGTCTCATGAGGAGCTGGCCTGTCAAATTTCCAAGAGTTGACCGGGAGGGAACAGAACGGAGGAAACCTTATATTCACTTCATGATGTTACGCTCTAGCTTTACTCATACTATTCGAACCTTAGATGAGGTATAACAGAGAGATATGCCATACTTCTATAGCTACGTACTACTGAGCAAGCAAAAGATGTATGGTCGAGAATCGCCTAACAGTCTCTGCGTGAGAACAATCCGCCAGCTGAGTAGTGCACACTTACAGTTAGACGAACGAAATATTGGTCATAGTTTTGTCACCTATCCTCATTATTTGTTTGGTTGAGTTTTCCATATAACTACTCCACTGGTCCACTGTTTTCACACTGCTGGCTGCAAGCGATTTTAAACCTTAAATCTTTCGACAATATATTTGGGCAATGCCATATCTCTATGTTATACCTCATCTAAGATTCGAACTTTAAACAAAAAACGTACTGACTGTAAAATAGTACATTTTGATGACTACAGTCATGTATAACATCGTTGCTTACAACAAAAAGTCATTCATAACGACGAAAATGTAAGGATTTCGTTTCGTTGGACTTAGTGCAGTCAAATTAGACAAAGATTCATGAAATACGAAAATAAAAATCCCGAAGTTTTTAAACTTGGTACAGTTGTTGAGTACTTGAGGAACTTGTTTCGTGACAATTTTTACTTGAACTTTTGTAGTGTTTGTTGGAATTTGAACTCCAGATTTTTTTCGCTCAATTCTAGTCGGAGTTCTTGAGTCAATATTGTACTAATAATTTAATATTCTAAACATATCTATTAAATTTAGTTTTTAATCCAGATTTAGTTCAATAACAGCACTTTTACTGAAAGTAGTAGTTACCATTTAAAAGAATGTAGAATAGAAGAAGAAGATAATAAGTCCGAAGATAAGAAGACGATATCAAATTGGGATAGCAACAAATCGCGTTAAATGGTCAGAATTTTAGGACGCATGTGTCAAACGAGTAGAACTTATTTATGTCTTCCTCGTATTCATATGAACTACTGTTTTCAAATATGTAAAAAAAATTTTCAAGAAAAAATAAAATGGAAGTTCTGTTTCATGCTTTTCATTTCTTGAAAAATATTTTTTCAGTGCCTAATTATATTTTAAATTTTTGACAAGGGGTATATTTAATAAAATATAAGTTACGGTCAATATTTTATTTGAATATATCAATCCAATTTAGATATATCCTGACAGACAAAAAAGAAAACGTGATACACAAAACTGAAAAGGTAAAATTTACATTTTTGTTGCAGAAATCCTGTTTGTTTATAACTGTGTGAAAAGATAAATTTTGTTTTTTGAGTAAAAATTTATGTTGGAATAGATATGCCGGAAAATAGGGTGGGGGCTGAATGGAATGCAGTGACAAGAACAAAACAGTGTTGTTTTATTTGACGTACAATCTGATCAGGCATTATGTAGCGAACTACAAAGCGTTTATGAATAGGTTAACCTACATTCGGCGTTTGTTTCGCGCCAACAGTTGAGACAACTAATTAAAATCGCGTTTGTGTCTCATAAATGCGATACCGCGAATAACATTGTTATGACAACACGCCCAACAAAAGCGCGAATATTAATATTATTAATTATAAACTAACGGCGACAACAATTTCAGCTCAACTGCCACCAATTTGCCATTCTTTAACTTATTCTATTGTCATTTTGATCAGTTTAATTACCGTTGCCGTAGCATTTACTTTTATTGTAAATAATAGTACTTTACATTGTTAGCAAGGTAAAACTGTTTTTATTGCTGATAAGAGGAAATGACTGACGAGCTGTTTAGGCGAGCCTTTCACACCCTTATGAAGCAGTTAAACTGTTACCTTGCGTATATTATGCAATAGTTTATTTGTTATTCACTTGTAAATAATATTAATACGCCAATTAAGAACAAATCTGTAACTCTTACGAATCTGTAAATTTGTAAAAATCGACAAAAACACATCTATTTTTCTTGATTAATTTAAAATTATACATAAGTTATGAAATAAATTTTTAGATGAATAATACGAAATATGAGACAGAAAATTTGTAGAAATTTTATACGCATGGAAAGCAATGTTACCTTTTATTACAAAAATAAAACTTTACTGCAACTATACAATATTAGATTCAAAATTAAGAAGAGAGAAGAAAATTTCTTATATTTATATTTGCCATTTTTACCTTGTCTTTTAATATTAACAAGCGAGTATTATTACCTATGATCGCTTAAATATTTGATACAATGATAAGATTTTATTACCAATGTATTTAAAAACTTTGAACTACGTCGCTTAATCTAAGCGACATGATAGAGCCGCCTGTCAGTTATAGAAGTTAAGGTCAAAACTTTTTATGTTATTAGAGAGATTCAGCCTGTTCAGACCGTGTGTAAAATGTTCCAAAGTCACATCTTGTCAAGTTATGTATATAAGTATATTTACTTTGTAAGTTATATTACACAACAGGAATAGAAAAGGATTATTTATATATTTATTAAAAATGCATAGGTATTACATTGCAAGGAAAAACCCATATTGGGAAGCAGATTAATATTTTATTTGTATTGTTGCAGGGTTTTATTTTTATAGCTATTTATAATGAATACGTTATTTGATTGAAAAATTAATGGCTGCTACATATGAGCAATAAAGTTATCATATATTTACTTATTTATTACATCACTGTTGTGCTTCTATAGCAGGAAAATAAATTCCCTCAGCTTTTAAAGAAAATTGACTTTCATAAACTTGTAAAATTTCAATATTTGTTTCTGTAATATCTTATATTAGTATACTCGCCTATAAAAATAACGCCAACCTAAAAATCCAATATCTATAAAGCAGAAAGTTTACGGGAAATACAATAAAAATCGCTGGGTATGCAATAGTCTAGTGCAGTGGTTATTCCGTAGTGGAAAATATAATTCAAGTGTGAAATTCAACATTCTGTTGCTGGGGGGAATATATAGCAAAACAAATTCCAGTGAAACATCTTTATGCAGATGAGCGGCCGACGAGAATTCTCAAAACTATACACAAGTCACGTCTACATGCAACTCATAACGCCAGACAAAGACAGCCAAGAATGGGATCACTACAAGGAAATGGAAACAGGGAAGCTTTAAATATCAATAAGTAAACACTGTGCTGATGTTTCAATTATTGGGCGGACACATTTCACATGTCCACAATTGTTTAACCTATATAATCTGTTACAACAAGAAAGAAATAGTAGTTTTTTCATCAATAGCGTAGACACCTACTTTATTTACCTTTATTTGACATGAGAAATTGTTTTTCACTACCATTTGCTAATTAAACATGGTAACCAGTGGCGACGATAGACATTGTACATTACAGAGGTTTAGCCTTTAATAGAGTTCATAAATTAAAAAGTAGAAAAATGATTTTTCAAGAAAAGCTCACCAATCGATCCTACAGGTAAAATTACATAAGTATGACAATTTTCAAATTTTTATTTTAATGGATCCCATTTTTACAAGGGAAAAAATGAAAATATACTAAATAAAAAAAAATCCAAGATTCCTTAAATTTTTCTCGATTTTTGACAAATTTCGTTATTTTGACCTATTAGAGGTAGTGATGGGTAAATTCCCGGGAACGAATATTTCGGAAAATTTCCCAGGATATTTCCCGGGAAGTTTTTGGGGAATTTTGTCAGGAATTTCCGGGGACTTCATAGGGCAAAATTATCGATAAATTTCCTCATAAAAATCAAAAGCATTAATTATAAAGTTATTAGAATATTAACACTGTTAGAAATTATTCGGGACTGATTAGAACACGTCGGCAAAGCTGTGCCTGCCTTAAATTTATTATGGGGAATTTTCCTTCTTATTCCCGGGAACTTCCCATATTCCCGGGAATTTCCCTACTTGTTTCCGGAAATTTTCCCATATATTCCCGAAAATCTACAAAATGGAATTCCCGATTTTTTCCCGGGAAACGTGTTTAGGGAAATTCTCGGGAATTTTCCCAGGAAATAAAAATATTCCTGACGGGAAATTCCCAATGACCCATCACTAATTAGAGGGCAATGCTTAAAAAACTTTTTTTTAGGTCTAACTTTGAATTTTGTTTGGAAATTTGGAATAAGCGCATCAATACAATTTACTTAATTATGGAAAATAAAAATTTTGGAGAAAAAAAGGTCTCAAGCGAAAAACTGAATTTCTCGTTTTTTTTTTTGTTTTTGGCATTTCTTACCGAATCTTTCCAAAAATACGTAAATGCAGAAACACCTCTGTCAATAATTCAAACTGTCACTTTGTAAAGAAACTCAATTCTTCGATTTCAAATATTATTTGACTTTTTAAATTCAAACAAAGTGTAAACTATGAATTCACAATTTAAATTTGCCGTCTAATTTAAATGAGTAAATCAAATAAAAATAGATTATGAATTAAAAGTTAAGTTAATAAACTTGAAAAGAGTAATAATTAACTTTAATTTGATTTTTAAAAATACAGTTAGGTACTAATGATTTATTAGACGACATGTGGACAACATTAAAATTTTTTATATAAGCTCTTAAAAAAAGTATAATAATATAATGCATATTCAAATCTGCGGCATAATTAGAAATAAGGCATTTGTGTTACTGTAATTAATAATTTTAAAAAATATAATAAAAATCATTCATATTAATAATAATATAAAAGTACAGAAAAATGAGACAGATGCAAAATAAAATGATAAAATTATTAATAAGATCTTTGATATCCTTTTTACAGCTTTTTTGTACTCAATACAATAACGGAAGATCACGTAATTTATTTTGATTGATAGAATTCCATTCGTACTTCTTTTTAATATTTAATTTGCCGAACGTTCATTGCACATAAGCAACTGTGACTGATTGTGTATCAAATAACATGAATCAATAATGCACTCTATATTATCATAAGTTTAAAAATTTTTTAATATGGTCGTTTCGTAAGTTTTTAGAAAACTTTAAAAGAAAAAGGTGGTATACGCAATTAAATCATATTTCATAAATTTGATAAAGTAGAAAAAGAAGAAAATATTTAGAAAAGGAAATTTAGAGTTATATAGGGCACAAATGCAGTTTAAAAGAGAAGACGATAGAAGATTAGTGCGAATGTACGAAAGATAGAAAATGGAGGATGACCTAGAAGAGATGGTACGAACTTGAAAATTAATAAGGGAATAAATAAAATAGTTAAGATTCATTTGAAGAAAATAAAATAATAAATAAGGGATTCTATGTATTAACAGTAAATTTGGTAAAAATTGATATTCTTGTAATATTGTATTTGACAAATCCTTTAAGAAAACATGTAATATTATCCTAGAGTTGGGTTTCGCAGGATTCACCTCTGTCCGAAACAATGTGAATATAGAGGAGAATATTCCTGCGGGGGTTCCTGCTTGCGCGATAGTTCCTGCCGGCTCTCCTGCCGCCGGTATCGGCTTCACGGTCTATTTCCTGTCACGTGCCGCGTTGCTCATTGGTGCGTTTGTTTGCTCGCTGACCCCTGGGGATGCAGCTTTAGCTTTATAAATAAACCAACACCGCTTTTTGTTTTATTCTTAGCTCCAGAGCTTGCAGAACAACCGACTAGTGGATTGGAGATGTAAAATTAAAATGAGGATGAATTTTTGCTCGCGGAAAGATTTGCTAAAGTATAAAGTTGTAATGTATTTAAAGTTTTAAACAGTTTCAAAAATTGATCCACTTTACGAATAAAAAAGAATGAAGTATTGCTGGGTTCAAAAAAGCTCTGTGTTTTTAATAATTTTAGGATAGTTGTAAATATTTTTCATTTTCTTTAATGACATATTCATTTTTATAAATTACAAATATTACCAGTGACTTTTTCGCATCGAAGTACCTATGTATACAAAGTTTCATTTTTAAAATCTCACTAGTATATCCACAATTACAGATTGTATATCAACCCATATAAATCAACATAACTGGTAATAATGCGCGTCTCAGGATATACCAGGGATCCTGAGATGCTAGTATTAAGTCCTCAGCGGAGCGCCAGGGAGGCAACAGGCCTCTGGGCTTCCTCCCCGCCTTGTGACCTGGCTAGATTGCCTTCCAGGTCATCTAATGCCCTGAAGGTGGTCTAGTACAACCTTACTTTAATTACTTAATGTTACCAGAATACAATGGTAACATTAAACATTGAAATGATTAGGTATCACAAACTGGTTTATATCTATTTCCACACTTCGCTAATTGCTTATTTCTGTTAAACACATAATCTTTCTATGGAATCTACGGATATTAATGGATCTCGACACAATATTTTATTGTAACTCTAAAAATTGAAACTATATTATCAATATAATTCAATAAGGATTATTTCTCCAAACACTATAAGACATGCATTTGATTTTTTAACCGACCGATGTAGACTGGTATTAGCGATCCCGCGTCACTTGCCACTTGCCAGCATTTTTGAGTTCGAATTCCGGGTATGATATGGATATTGTAAGTGTATTTTATCTGCTCATCCCCTTTATAATGTAAACAACGAAAATGTTATAACAAATATGTAAAAACTGTCATCTCCATCAATATATCATCGCTTATATACATATAATATTATGTATTTGATTTGTATTGGTTTAAATAGTTTATAAATATACAATTTAAATAAATTTTAAATGTATTAATATACTTTTTTTTGTTACAGGTAAGAAATGTATTTTCATTTCCCAATGGAGAACAAGATATGACATTTTGCATGTGAAAGTGTAAGTATTCTGGAATTTTTTACAATTACAAGATATTATAAATTTTTGAATGACATTTTGTTTAGAAAAAAATCATTTTGATTATTCCAATCGAAACGTCAATACTGTTGTTGGATAAATAATTTGGTGAATATCAAATGAAGTCCTTATTTTTTAATATATTAGATGTTAAAATTTTCTACCTACAATCGACAACACATACACTTTCAATAAGATCTTATATAAATTTTAGTTTCGATTTTTCACACAAAAATATGTTACATAAATATTAGTAAATATGTGTAAAACAATTCTAATTTTACATATATCATATAAGTATTGATCTCCTCAAGTGATACCATTACCCTGTAATATAATTACCGATTTGAATTCACACATTCTATTATTGGTGGATGGAGAAACAATCTCGCTACTTATCACCTCGTACCTCATGCTGATCCACGCTGCGCTATAGTCGTCATTCACTTCCCCCATCCGAATCGAATGGAAATCGCGGGTGTAACAGCCGCAATTACCTGCCGCCCCCACCATCACGTAATGCTAACGTGTCTCGCGAATTACACAACCTCCCCCTCCTCCATTACATTCAATTAGGGCGCAGAACTTTGGTCTGCGTTGAAGGAAAGAATAATAGATAGAATATTTTTTTACTAACACGCTGACTTGACGTAGTAATCGTAATTTCGTAATACATAAGTATATCTTTCATAGCAGGCGGATTTGGTTCCGAATGTTAAGGATAGGAATCGAAAATTTTGAGTTTTATAAATTAACTGTAAACATTCTGCAGGTTATTATGTATACTTTAATATAGGCATTTAACATGGGAAAATATGTTTTGATAAATTATAACTATCCGTCTTATAATTAATATAGTCCTCTGGTTTCCGACGTCGATTTTTTAATCATTATTTTATTGTATTTTCCTTTATATATATTCTATGCATTCTGAATATATGATCCTAGCCTGAAAATCGTTTCGCTTTTAATGAGAGATAATGTAACATTTTTATATACAATTGCTTATAATTTTATAAAATACAAATTACGGATATCACTTGGGATGCATTAATTATGCATAAAAATATTATAGAAACACTTGGTCCCTAGAAAATCAGTGTTGAAAATCAGAGGACCTTACCTTGTTAGTCATAAAATTATGCAAGACAATACTACATGTATTCCTACGTTGTATTTAAGGGTTACTTTATATTAATAGCATAATTCAAAGATATTACAAAAAATTTGATGTGAATACTACGTGACTTCCTTGTACGTTAAATTGTACACATTTTTGCTGGACTTCATTTAATCTTATTTCACTTGAAAGTGAGATCATTTTACGGCTAATCGTTCTTCAACTTCCGTACATTTCATATCTTCGAACTTCCCTTCGAAATGAATTATCTTTCATAAAATTTAGTGATTGCATTACACAAAATTATTTTAGGCGCTTAAAAAATTGCAAAGAAAGAGATATTTTTTCATTTATATCCTACATATTTCTCAAGAAATATATTCAAATCAAATATTTCAAACAAAAATTAAAATCCAACTAATTATTATTTCTGCCCTTAGTAAAGTACCCTTTTTAAAAGGCCGATTCAACAAAATATGGAAGTGCCTAGATGTTATACCAATTATATAATAGTATATTATTTAACAAGCATAATATGTAGGCTATATTACACGATGATGTAATTAAAAATACGAGCGGTAGCGAGTATTTTTAATCATCTGAGTGTAATGTAGCCATATTATGCGAGTCAAATACTATACTTTATCTACAACTATCAGGCATATAACAAATCTGATATTATTTGTTAAATATTCAGTTAGGTGTGGGTAGTTCATATATAGCTTAACAGATGGCGCCACAGTAGCACTTAAATGTCAAAATCACTTTTCAAATTGTATTTATTATACTTTTATAAGCATATATATTGATATTTATAATAAAAAATATATTATTAATAAATTAACAGTTTAATAAAATATTATGTGTTAAATTATATGCCCTATTTATTACAGAAAAGTGTAGCGTGTATCATGACATTTCATATTACACTTGTGTAATATGAGTAGTATATTATATGTAGTATCACACGTATAATGTTCCCATATTTCAATAGTTGTAGATAAACAAAATTTCAACATTCTACGGCTAATCATTTTTGAGTTTTGCGGGATACGTACGTATAGACGTCACACCGAACCTGAAACCTGAAATTTTTCGCGATTACAATACTTCTTTTACTTACAAGGAAGTAAAAAAGTTAGCACAAAGACCTACGATAGCGAAGGTCTTCAATTCGATTGCGATTGTGGGGGTTCCTTTATAATTATTTTCTCTGTTATTATATTTTGTACAATTAAATAACATTTTGAATGGCAGAATAATGACATTTTAAAGTCATTAACGAAATGTTCAGATATGCGTTTGATTCGAACTAGTTGTTCTGTTATTATTTCCATGATTATTTCGTAATTAACTAAATAATTAAAATCACATCATGTATTAATTAAATTTCTGTCATTTCAGTAGGTACAACTCGTGTTGATTATTATTAGTTTTTATACAGTATAAAACAAATCGAAACGCTTACTAATGGCTGGGTGTAAATTTTCGGTATAGAGCACTAATAATTATTTCAATTGATTGTTGAAATTGTAACAAATATAATGACGAAAATTTGATATAGCATTAATTTTAGCACACGCAGAAATTAGGTCACAGAATTCATTTACGTTTACTTTACAGGTTTACGATAATCAAATTTTAGTAAATTCATTACATCACTGAAGTAAGCCAATCAGAGATTTCAGTAAATTCATTAAAATTTCTAACTGTGAAAATAAATATTGCACTATATTTTCCATAGTTGATTTTTACATCAATTACTGCTGCAAGAATTATTATTGTTTATCTTGCGTCTTTGTCGCATACGAATGGCATATACACATAAACCAATTAGTCTCCGTACACCAGTAAAGGAAAAAAGTATTTTATTCTTTTAGTTTTTTATTGAATATACATACATGAAATAAATTTTATATTATAACTTATTATATTAACAAATAAAATGATGTATTGACTTCCCAACTTTTTATTGAAATCGAGAAAAAAAAAATTATTATAACAACTAACTATGCCAATTTCGCCTCCGTACACCTATAAATTTTGTAGAATCAATGATCTTTTGAGCCTCCATTTAATAGAATTACTTCCCTTAAACGGTTTGTCATACTTTCCACTAATTTTTTTGGAGTTTGGGAGTAAATTTTTCCCCATGTTTCTACCATAAATGTAGTTGTTCTTTTATATTCTTTGGACGTCTTGTTTTATATATTTTTAAAATAAATTACGGAAAGATGTTCAATAGGATTCATATATGCATACTATGGAGACGTTTTTAATTGTTGTTTACAATTGTATAATAACTATTTTACCAGTTTACGTGTATTATGTTTAGGGTTATTATCTTTTTGTTATTTTTCAAAAATCTCTCTTAAAATATTCAAATAACCCTTTTGCCTATCAATAAAAATTATGTTTCCCACCCCTTCTGCATTCGTACAGTCCCATACAAGTACAGGTCCTTCTTCATATTTCAGTGTTGGGCATAATTTTTTTGTTTTTATTTGATTATTCTTCTTTTTCCAAATAAAAATTCGTCCATTTGATCCAAAAAGGTTTATTTTGGTTCATTTGAAAAAATTACTGATATCAACAAAGTTTCAGCGTTGTTTATATATTTCAAAAGAAGGCGAAAAGATGTGTGTACGGAGACTAGTTGATTTAAGTGTATAAGATTTTTATTTGCTATCTCATTATCGTATGTGTTACAAAGGGATATATTTACTATCTGCGTCTAACCAACGACTAAAATGAAATAGAAACAATAGTGTAAACCGCGGTAACGAATATTTTTAAATATTTCAAAAACTTGAATATATCATTAATGTGATTCTTGTCATTTATTAAGGTGATTTTGGCGTCATATTGGTAGTTTCATTAGTTTAATCTACAACCTTTTTTGTATTTTTCCTCTATTATTATATTTCTACGTATAATATTGTCAGTATTGAAATTTATTTTCTTTGAAAATCAAACGATTTCACCCGATAAGATGATGTCATCAATCCCCCTTCCCCCAACGATTTGAATCACATGGTTTATATATTCGTTAATATAAAAATTTATTACTGTATTGTTCAATACCAATAGTTTATGTTTTGAATATAATTTGATTGCTATACGTTGCTACGATAAACACATATAACTTTCAGCACTTGTTGCACAATGTTTCATTTCCTCCCTTGAGAATATTAAACAAGACAAAACATTTATCTAAATAATTCCATTCCTAAATCCTAACCCCGTCTCGTTGGGGTTTTTGCCTGTTTGTCGCACTCTAGCGTGCCATGACACAGTGACGATCTGAAACAAATGGCTGACGATATCGCAGCGTGCGATTTGATCTGGTGATATGTGGGTGCGGGCGCTAACACTCCATCGACACTATTGTGTCAGCTCTGCTTCAAGAGTGCTGCTGACAGCCGGAAAAGGGAGCAGATAAAAGAGAAAGACCTGTCAATAGACACATCGCCCAGAATGTTAATATGATTGATGATAATTAAAAAACGGAAATTGAATTTTGGTTTTGTTTATTGTCAGCATTTTGATTAATAAACTACGATGAATTGATTTACTTTCCTCAGTTATGTTAGTGTCTTAAAAATATATGAGAATATAATTACGTTGAGGTACTAAAGTGCCTGATTTAATCCTGAGAGTGAGGTTTATTTCACGTGCCGTAGGCTAGGGTAATAATCACTTGAGGGATTAAAGGCACTGTAGTCCTGTGGTATATGCACTATTTTTTGCACTTCCGCATGTGAATTTTAAAATAATAATTATTTAGATATATTTATACATTTGTCAAATTCATGACAGCTTTGAAAACAAAACGTCATTATGAACATTTTTCTGATAAGCTATAGTCTAGGGTACGTACCTACTTGTCTCTATGGTAAACTAATGCTTGTTTAATTTAATAACCCAAGAATTAAATTTTGTATTTAGTCCCTCAGAGATTAAAAGTGCTACTTCAGTTTTCCAAAATGAAGAGTAAAGTAGGCTTTAACCCCCGGAAGTGCAGAAAATTATATTTTTTTCACTATCGTGAGTTTTTCTTAGTTACGGTAAGAACTAATACCTAGTAACAGAAACAACACCATTAATGGCTAGTTGCTCCAATATTATTTCAACTTTAAGTTTCCCTTAAATAGACAATATCAAAAATGAACTGATATTCAAAATTTCGATTAGCATTTTCTTATGTGTACAAATTTAAACCTTGTCGGTGAAATAAAGTTTCTAAAGGTTCCATTTGACTTTAAATAAAAGCTGTTACAAAATTAACAAATTTGTTTAATCACTCAAGTTATGAGTATCATTTGTATTTTTATTATTATTTTGAAGATATTTAAAACTTTAATTTCATTCTCATTCAATAAATTTTGAAAACTTGTATAAAATTGCAAAAAACAAATAAAAATTATTATGAAGCAAATTAAATTTATATTTTTATACCAGGGGGCTACAAAATCTTTATAAAACATACACATATAAGTATTTAATTCAAACATAATTAATTTTTATGATTCAGTTAATAATTAACTTCAAATACAGCTGTCGTACTTGTAAAAAAATATCTTACTCCCTTCGCTCGTAAAAATAGATTATGTGTTAATGATCAAATGATCTTAGAAAGCTTTGTATTAAATCCTTCCTGCAATATATGAATAACAACGTGAGCTACATTTTTCTTGAAATTGCATTACATTTTTGTACTATTTAATGAGTCGTATAATAGTGCAGTTATTGCAAGGAAAGCAAATGAAAATCCCATAACGAGAAAATGGTAACAACCGCTGTAATTCATTCTTTTTCTCTCCGTACCTTGGAGCAATGAAAGCGTCGCTCGCGAAGCACCCTGTATACAGTACATAATCTAATTGCTTATATTATAAGCCCGGCGTGATTCGAGAATGGCGTTATTGTAGTCGCATGTAAATTGCCACTGAAATTAGTACCAGTCTCAATTATTACTGTTTCTTGTTGATGCGTATACGAGCTAGCACCGTGCCAAGAATTCTAATTCCCTCGTATTGGGTTCCAATTTGACAGGAAAACAGATCTTCTCGGGGAATAAAATCCCGGTCCTGGGATATATTTGTTTGTAATTAGGTTAGGTGTATGGTTGTCGCATAATTATTAGACGGAATTAATTCTTATAATGCCTGATACATCCAGGACTAATTAATTTATTTGCATGAATTTTGTGGCAGGATCTCATTTGTTTATTTTGGATATGAAGTTTTAATTGAAATCCGGCTTGTGTTTTCTCTCGGAGTAATTATTTTGGTATTAAATTAAAGAATGGATGTTGTTTGCGTAATGAATTACTGTTTCGAAATTTAAAAAACGTCATACCGCGTTCATTTTGTTACTTATTAATCATATTATTTTACTTTTTTCATTCATTAATATCATTATTTTATTATCTTCATTAAAAAATTAATATGATTTTCATGTTTCCTCTTATTTATATTTTAAAAACGCAAACGTAAACAAAATTATATTCTTTTATCTTCATTTTTTTAAACGCATTTATATTTCCTATTAATCTTTTACAATAAAATTAAACGCTCCACTGTTTTTCATTCTAGAAGTATTCAAACCTTTAATCTAAAAGAAATATTTATATTCGATTAAATAAATTAAAAAATAGTTTCCGATACTAGACTAAATGTACTGATTCTAATAAAGTATGGAAAGATTATATATACTAGTCACGTCCCAATAGTAATGAGAATGATTTAGAAAAAAATACTTTTATTAAAAAAAATTATAATTGAATGTTTATCAACCGCGAGTTTACCCACATTGGTTCCAACGATTTTTCCATTCGTCATTCGTCATAGTAGTTTTGGAAGGTTGTTAAGAGTACTAGTCAAGGCTTTTTGGATGTACTCAATGGGCCCAAAATGAGTTTCTTTGAGGTGAAATTTAAGTTTGGCGAATAAAAATAATCACAGGTTGTCAAGTTGGGGCTGTATGCTTCGTGTGTAAGAATTGTATTTTTTTATTGATGAAGAGGCGTTATGCCGTCTGTCCTTGAAACGAATTTTTACAAGTTCAGATCTTCAGTAAGGAGTCGACGCATTTCTCAGAAATCGATAAGATATTCAAATACATGTCTGTATCAATAACAACTTTGACAAAACTTTGTCTTCTATTTTTGAAATTTTTGTGCGACCTGTAAATATGCCTTCGATAGAGCAATTTTGACCATAAACCGTATGCGGCCCAGATTTATCAATTTTTAACGCAAATTTTTTAAACTCTGCATTTCACCACGTGGCGACCAAGTAACATATGATTGCGGTTCTTTAAATAAGTACTACTTCTAGCCGTTATCTTATATTCCCCTTCACTTAAAATTAAATATTAATGGAAATTTTTCAAATTTTGTTTTTTTGCTTTTTTATTTCAATACGAAAATCATTTTAAGTTGCATTATTATACAGGCACTTTTTATCGACGATTTCACGGCAGTACACAAAATTTTTATTTCTTATACCGTTTTCGAGAAATTGATAACAACGATAAGACCGTTAAATAAATAATAAGTATATTTAAAATATTGTGCAAGTTAAAATAATTTTTTAACAAATAAAAAGTGATGAGTAAAACAATTACATTTTTGTTTATATTTTATCACTTACTGATTTTTCAGGAAAAAACAAAATCATGTATAGAAAGACCACCACATGAGGCAACTTTTGTCTAATTTAACCGACTTCGTTTCTCTTCTAGTTCTTGAGATCCTCATGCTTAAACAGTTTCAAAATTAAAAAATTGATCACCTACCCTATTGCAACTAATTAAATTAATATTTATTATAATTGTAAGTTATATAAACTTTTTGTTTGTGTCTAACATAGATATTTATGATGTATTTCAATTCTGATGCTTGGCTTATTGTCACCGAAAGAGAAATTATTAGCGTAAGTTCCAAACACCAGTAAATTCCGTCTGGTAACAGTAATACCTCGCAAAATATCACGTTTGTTGTGCACCTATTTCAGAGGCAGAATTAGGTTAATCTTGCAGAATTAATTGAACCGTATGACCATAAAACTAAAATATCTATTCCGCACATATCATTCGTGCTTTGTGATCTGTTTACCTAATCCTCTTTGTTTAATCTCTCAATTAACCGGTGGAGGCGCGGCTCTGCAAGATTACGTGCCTTTGCGCTGTAAATAACTTCCTTAAGACATAACATTCAAGTTCCGCAACAATTTAACACTCTTAACTAACGCTACAATGCCGCATAACCGTACGTGGAGAATTTACAACGAAACTAACAAACTCATGCTGCTACTCTCTTAATCTTATACGCTAATTACCAAACTTATAATACACTTGCGGTTTCTATATGGATCATATGTTGCTTTGATGGATTGTTACATGCTAGCTTCGCTAATTATACAATACTCAACGCACGTTGTTCATATTCCTCAAAGTATGGTTATTTTACAAAATATATACCTAACTACATTAAGTAAAAAATTTCTCAGTAGGGGCATTTTTTAAATTACTGATTATTAAAAAAATTGAATGTAATATACCGATTTTCAGTATATCATGAACTAATACTTACTTGTATATCTAAACCTAAACTGTAATTCTTGAGATACTTGTGGTAATTTTTAACATATAATAATTAAAAATAGTTATTTTTCAATTATGTGCGCGATGTTTATGTGTTTCAGTTTTTGACGATGCTTGCCGAGTCAAAAAAGTCAATCGAACGCACTAAAAACATTTCGCGCACAATATACAAACAATAATTTTTACAAGTATTTTAGTTCATTACTTCTAATAATACTTTATTTATATAAATTGAGTAATGAAATATTTTCCATTAATGTGAAAAAACGTTTTCCAAAAGCGTAAAGAAACGTTTTCCCAGCTATTTCGCGTGTCAAGATAGCATAACAACTGTGAAAAAATTACCTACTTTATGCATTATTAGTAGAATAAAAATATTAACATTTTTTGTGTAAAAAAAAATTAAATATTATTAAATACTCCACTATTTTATTTTATTAATATTAGACAAAGTAAATATAAATTTTGTGTTTTGATAAATGCTTTAGAAATACATTTTTTTTATTTACTATACCGTGAGGACGTTGCTAAAATCAAGCGAAACAATAGATTTTATTGCCAATAAAAAAATATTTACAAAAAATATTTAAGAGTGATAGGTAATTCTTAATAGTATATTGTACAACAAGTGCAGAAAATCGTCCATCCCACGATTGTATGAAAATTTTAACACGAGACGACGTCGTGTGCTGGAATCACTCAAGATGGGAAAATAGGTGATTCTGCAAGAGTGGCACACTATAATTCTTGAATGACCACACTACCAAATGTTATACAACAAAAATAAATGTACGAAATCTATTTGATATAAAAAAAATATGGCGCCGGTAAACTTACCATATACCAATTAACCGAGGGGTCATCCACCAACCGAAATTTGTACACCAAATGCCGATTTTGGCATTATTTACTAAAAAAACTCTTAAAATGCCAAAAATGCCAAAATGCATAAAAAATGCCAAAATGCCTAAAAAATTCCAAAATGCCTTAAAAAATGCTAAAATGCCTAATAATGCCATTAATGCCGGCAGCATTATTATTGTTACTGTTACGTTTTATTAGTGAAATAAGTCGAGATTTGAATATATAATGATTTATTAAATTTATGAAATCTTCTGGATAATATTCATCCTTCTCTTCATCCATTTTTTCAGTACGTATTCTGAAAAAATGTATTCGAATAGCTACGAGTATTTATTGAGTTATGTATTTATTTATTTGGGAGGATTCCAAAGCTATGAATCATATGTAATCATTACCTTTCTACCTTGGTCTCTGCATACTATCCACGATACTACCTCATTTTAATTTGTATCGTTGAACGATGCAATAACAAGAAATGTATTTTCGAATGTACTACGTTTCTACCGGTTTCTACACGTTGTGATTCTGCTTGCAATGATTTTTCCAAAAATAAATAAAATGTCTAACAAATATTTAGTAAAAAGTTCCAATATTTTATCGACTAATTTTATTTTAATTTTTTTTTTTAGACAAATATTACGCAGGTACCAATGAACTTAATTTGTATAAATCACCGACAGGTTATCATGAATCAGTAGTATATGACATATAAGCATGTAACTAAGGAATCCTCTATATAAAAATCCGAGTATTGTGTAAAGTTTGATTGTTTGAGGTTTAATGACACTAACAAATCTATCAAACCATGTACTTTACTTATACTAATACAGGGTGTTATATTTTAATGGACCCAGCAAATATCTCGCTTATTTATTAAGTTAGTCATTTCTTTCATATAACGTGATTTATACAGCAACATGTAAGCTACTTGATGACGGATGTACATTCATGATACCACTTCCGGTTTATTAGTAATTTATATCAACTCTGAACATACTATATATTTTTACTAATTTCAAAAATACATCAAATTTTCTTTATAATCATGTAAAATAATCCATATGTTAAATTATTAAAAAGTAAAATAATGGGCACTTTTTTATACACCAATTTAAAAAGAATAGTGAGTCATGACCATGATTTTATTTATAAAGAACCAGTAACCACATTAAACAAACTGAAAAATAAAATTAATGCGGCAATTGAATAGTGGCGAAGTTAGCCCTGTAATTTTGGAGTGGGGGGAGGGGCTTCTCAAGCCCCAGGATTTTAAAAATATAATATTAGGTTATTTATTTTATTTTTTTTTTAGGTTGAAAAATGTTTGTTGAGTAACGTGAAAAATTATAAATACCTTTAAAAAATTAGGGGTGCTAATTTTCAATCCTAAGCCCCCCTAATTTCGCTACTGTAATTAAATCTTTATCTGCAAACCAAATAGAAA
Source organism: Stenolophus ochropezus (assembly GCA_035578165.1). NCBI lineage: Eukaryota > Metazoa > Arthropoda > Insecta > Coleoptera > Carabidae > Stenolophus > Stenolophus ochropezus. Next base: position 9,500,544 of record JAQOWZ010000004.1, on the reverse strand, counting down.
GGGCTACTTATTCTGTTTCAAAACGTTGTGAAAAATGTATTGAAGAGGCTGGGAGTCATTTTGAATATTTGTTGTAACATAATTTTGTTGTTATTAAGTGTTACTTATTCTTATTTTCTGTATTATTATGACAAAAAGAATATTATTTCGTTTATTAATAATAGTTACAACATACAACTGTTTTAGTTAATTGTTTTATTTTGAAGCCATAGTCATGGCACACTATTCTCTATATATTCGACTAGGTGTATAAAAAAGTGTTGCCATTTTACTTTTTAAGCAATTTTGATGTTCTTTCCAAATTTATAAAAAAAAAATATAGTATGTTCTATTTGAAATTTCAAAGTTGATATCATGGACGTACATCCGTCATTGAGTAGCTCACATGTTGCTGTATAAATCATGTTATATGAAAGAAATTACTAACTTAATAAATAAGCGAGATATTTGATGGGTCCATTAAAATATAACACCCTGTATATGAATAACTTTATTGCAATCAGTTATATTAAATCTATAAGATCTTTCACATTATAATAGTGATGTTATGGCGAAATATGTGTTATGCAAATAGTATTTGTATTTTAAAGTGAATTTTATTGTTATTCACACCAATAAATTACAAATAATGTAGTTCATAAATACATATCATAATACTTGTCGTGCTACCACAGAATAGTTACATACAGAAGCGACACCACAGAATAGTTACATACAGAAGCGACACTCCGTGTCGGCACCTTTCATGTTCCTCTATTCAATTCTATGACCTTGAAGCATTGTGTAAACCTTTAAATTTGTGCTCGTCCCCTATCTTTGTCTAAGATGTGGGGAAACTTTACGATTTTAAACAGTGAGCCCTTCAAATTTGTGCACATTCTCCATCTCTCTCTAATTTTCGCTTCTCTGTCTTACTATCGCTTCTGTATATACCTATTCTGTGACGATACTCCGTGTCGGTACCTTTCATGTTCCCCTATCCAGTTCTATGACCTTGAAGCATTGTGTAGACCTTTAAATTTGTGCTCTTCCCCTATCTTTTTCTAAGATGTGAGGGAACTTTCCGATTTTAAACAATGAGCCCTTTAATTTTCGTTTCTCTGTCTTACTGTCGCTTCTGTATAAACCTATTCTGTGGTGCTACACTGATCTGATAATGACGAACGACGCGACTAACAACTTACATGCTTTCAACTGAGAATACGGAGAACAAAATGTCGACCCCTCCATGTTTAGATATACGGGGTGACATGCGCAGAACAGAAAAATGCCGCTTTACTGCCAAAAAATGCCATTTTACTGCCATAAAATGCTTAATAATGCCCAATAATGCCTAAAAATTCTAAATATTGCCTATAATGCTATAAATTCTTCATAATGCTCAATAATGCCAGTTACTGCTAAAAAATGCCTGTAATGCCGGAAAAATGTACACCAAATGCCATGGTGGATGACCCCTCGCAATTAACTTAATAGATATTTGAAATTCACGAAGTATATTCACTGTGAAAAGGATATTTCAAACACTGTACATGCACAGTGTTAGCAAATTCTGTCAGAAATGATTTCTCACACTATAACCTACGACTGTGGGAAATACGCACTTTCAAGCTGTGGGACAAAAGTGCCACTTTTGGTGGTCGTAGAAAAAAAAAGGCCTATAAACTATCACTAATTAGTTCTAAATTCTGAAACTGAAACGTACGCGTTTTGTAAGTACCGTGCAAAGTGTGCGATATTGGTAATGAATCGAGATACGAGTATATACCTAGGAATAAATTAAGCGTTTGTCAATTTCTTGCGTCCATTTGCAGCTTATTGTAATCGATATTAATGGTGGCTTATGGTCCTTAGGTCTGGGCAGGAACTTACGTTTCTGGAAGGGTTTCAGTGTTTGTGAGTGCGGTATATATCTTAGGGTTTAGTGCTTAATTTATTAGACAGGCTGAAATTTGTGCGTCTGCAGACTGCAGACTGATTACAGGCAATTCAGCACATTCTTCACCAACTTTCAACACGTTCTCCTAATTCACTTCGCATTAAAACTTCTATAACTTCACGGGATCATCAGCTTACATTCATCCTCACATACACCATACCGTACTCTGTTTCCAAGAAAAAATTTTTTTCTTCAAACGTCATAAAAGTGACATCTTCTGTGACGAGATTGACAAGGTTGAAGTTTAATTTTAACGCCGGCGTAATATAATTTTTTATTCTAGCCGCCGTTTAATTTCTTCGCCGCTGTATGTAGAATCAGCCAATAAGAAGTAATTTGTACAATAGAAATCTGTAATATCGACCTAAATGTCACTATAAAAACTAGATAACCTAAGAATAAAGTTACTAAAAATTATGAATAACTGACAGGTAACCTACATATTAAACGTCAAATAGTAATTAATTTTTAAAATTTCTACGTTTAAAGAAAAACTAGATTGTGTTATTCAGAGTAAAAGTGTCTTCGTGTGCCTCGCATCTAATTGTCCGACTCGCTTCGCTCGTCGTGCAAACTTCCGTGCTCGCCACACAAAGTATCACTTTTACTCTTAATAACACAATATACTATTGTTACATATCTACACATTATAGTTTTCTGTATTTTGTCTACATACAAAGTTTCAAGTAATTAGAAAAGTGTGTAAAACTAGCTGCACCCACAGCGTCGGTCGGGAGGAATTCATTTTGTGACTCTAAAGTATCAGTATACAAAATTATATCACTCTCTTCAACTAAGTATATTTTTTTTAAATCATATAAATTTTCATTGTTAATTTTTTTAACGCGTGGCTTTTTATCTCGTAGATGTACACCCTTACCCGATACACTCCTTTCGTCCGCTGACACCAAAGCGTATTTTATTTTATTTTATGATCGTAAAATCTGAACTATTTGCCCAACAATGTTATGGTCTAAAATTTCCTCGATGATAAGCAAATTTATTTTGATAAGAATTTAACATTACGTACTTTAATTACCATTGACAGATTAAAATTAATTTTAAATATATTTTTTTACTCATACTTTATCAATATGTGTATTAACCTTTACTATAGATACATGTCGTCGCAATCTTTTTTATAGACCTTTTTGAGCTCTACAACTTTTCTATAAAAAGCATATAAATATATATTACTGTCAAGACAACGTTCGTAAAGCATGCATTCGCTCGACCGTTTTTTTGTCTATTTTATTTGCAAAATTGGTCGCCACGAAAAAGCCTTTTATTTTAACGGGACAATATATAGGTACTATATAGCTTTTGTCCACTCTAAAATATTGGTGAAAGAATTTTTGAAATAGGATGAGTACAAACTTACCAACATTACCTCTATAATATGAGTATAGATTAAATTATTCAATATAAATTATTTATGATACAAATTATATTGGAAATAACTTACATTAGTAAACAAGTAATAAATAAATAAATTTACAAGACGTAACTATCAACACGTAAGTAAGTGAGAGACAGAAGTAATTAAAATGATGAATTCTACTATTTAAAACAGTTCACCATTGTAAAATACAGCAATGAATCACAGTTAATGAATGACACATTAAAAAGTAGAATATAGTCTGCAGAAATAAATTATTTAAGAAAAGTAGGAGTTAGGAGGATTGGAGGATAGATAACATAAGAAAAACATACGAAACAACCTACAAGTAGAAAGCATAATTGAACTTAGAGAAAAAGCAACTAACGTGATATGGTGATGTGATAAAAATGGTGACAGGTAGGCAAATAAATAATAGAAGAGAGAGACTGAAGAAAATACAGAAAAACAATATTAAAGAAATACTAACTAGAACTGGAATAAGTTGTTAAGTGGAAGAGAACTAAATCGTATTCTGAGCAATTTGTAATTAGCAGTATTTTATTGATAACTGTTTGACATCTATATGAGAATCGAATCCCAGATGTTAAATAGTTGCAATGCAAATGAAGTTTATAGATACTTGCAAACTACTGGGTTTGAATTTCAGTTTTCTTTACTTGTTACTGTAAGCACACACTTAAAGATCATTTCGTAATTAAACTTGCTACTCATCCTGTTCTCTGCAATATATTCAGTGTACTTTAGACTTCTCATACGATATTGACTGATGGTAACAACTAGAGTTAAATATTGACATAGTTTCTACTGTCAACTAAACCAGACCGTCTTTAATACCATTGTCATGGCAACGTCATGTACTTGTCTTTATTGTCCATTGTTAAACAAGAGTTATGTGTTCTCGAAATGGCTTGAGTAGGAGTATATCTGATAGACATTAAACTGTAGAACGTTTGTTTATTAAAGAATAGGGAATAATGATTTGAAATTAATAGAGCTACTTCATTGATATTCACAGCAACCCTTCTATTAATAATTCCAACACTCCCTAAAGCTGAATAATATTACAGTATCTTAATAGCCAGGTATCTCGTATTTATTGATTAACAAACCCGGGGACCTCACTAGCATTTAAATGGTTCTGGATATGCTCGGCCATTTTAATAATATCTTACTATACATTTACAGCACGTGCTGAAAGTACTAATAAACAGGACATTCTTATAATTTATAGCGTGAACTAGATTTTAAATCTATATATGACTAAATAAATTGTTTAAAGTAAAAAATACAAGCAACATATATTTCATTATAACTGCTTCAATATTAGGATTCATTTTTAGTTGACCCATCGAAGTTCTTTAATTATGAATTATTTGATTTTAGGACAGACAAAAATTGATGAAACATACGAAAAGAGTTGGAGAATAAACTAACAAAATTACCAATACACATTGTAGTACAAATTGTCGACGCCAAAATCACCTTCATAAATAACACGAATGACATGAATGACACGAATGACATGAATGACATTCTCAAATTTTTTAAATATTTTAAAATATCAATTACCACGGATGCACTATTGTTTCCATTTCATTTTTGTCGTTGGTTAGACGCAAATACCATACAAGCGTATACGACAAAGATGCAAGATAACAGCTTAATAATTCTTGCAACAGAAATTATGACGTGTGGATCAACTGCGGGAAATATAGTGTGCTCGCAGCTGCTTAAGGAACACGTAAAATATCTGGTTGAATATTTTCAATAATTATTGAAAGTAAAACTTTCAGCGATGGTTTTGTATAATAAAAGGAAACACACTACTTATAAATAAGTTTTGTAAAGTTCAAACATATTTTATAAAAATCATATATACATATTATATAGTCAATTTTACAAGGACGAATGTAAAAAATAAAAATGTACATCAACCAAATTCTAATTACAATACCGAAAGCTTAAACAAACCACAGTTTTAACCAGAGCCGGATTACTATATTTAGCGCCCCAAAGCCATAGTACCAAAATAGCGACCCTCCCTTATTGTTATCAAGTTTTTATCACTGCCTTATACATCAATAGCGCAGAAATATTTTATAAGTATCGTAAATTTATAAGGAACACACAACTAATAATTATTGATATTTTGTTTACAATTTTTTGAATTATAAAAAAACACTCCCTAAAATTTGGCGCCCTAAGTTAAGGCTTTGTTGGTCTAGGCGCTAAAACGACACTGGTGTAGTCCTAAATTAAAATTCTGGTAAGAAATTATACTATAGAACTAAAATATAATATGAGAGAAATAAATAATCCTTATATAGATAAATTGACAACAGAAATAGAATAGCAGAGGTACTTAGGACTAGCTGTCATATAAGACTTGAGACGAAGATATATAAAGTTTATATCAAGCATTATTTATGCGACAATCCATAAAGTTGTTTATGTTAATAGAACACTGGACACCAATATTACATTTTCTACAGTAATATCACAAGCTTTCGAACGAAAGTGGTACCAATCATGGAAAGACAAGTTCTCGCCTTAGCAAAATTTAACTCCACAAGACCTAGATTACAATACCTGATCAATAACCACTAGTGGAACAGTATTAAAATTATTTTCAATTAATAATGCAAATACATACATTTGTTCCAATTTATCTTTTAAGTAAAACTGGAGGAATCAAATTGAGAAAATTGGTCTGTAACGAATTCTTGGAAATAAATTAGGAAGGTTTTATGGACGATTTGCAATTATTATATGTCTGAGAGAGATATATTTCAATAAAAATCAAATTGAAACTTTTTAATTTGTATGTTGGAGCCGGGTAGTTTGACGGTGTAGAACTAATGACGCAATTCATCTTTCTTTAATTTCTGGTGAAAGCACGTTTATGAAAATTGTGAAAACCAGGTGCAGCAAGAGCGTCATTTGCTTAATTGCATTTCGTTAAAATTCTTTCCTCGCCTCATCTTCGCTGCTATTGAACAGAGAAACGTAACCCTTTAATAGGATTCTAATTTGAATGCTCGTTTTATATTTCCGCATAAAACATCAAATCCCATTATCGACTTGCAGCAAAATTTCAAAAGTTCTTAAGGACGGCGTTTGCTCCCATCTCATGTACAAAGTTCCCGCTAGATAACACTGCAATCTCCCGCTCGGCATTCGTCGCACGTTTCAGTGTTGCCACACTGTCGAACTTGAATTCCACCAGGGCTGCACTTGCAACTATTTTCTGGATTGCCACTTCGGCTATGAGGACAAACTATGGCAAATAACATGGGATTAACAGCCGATTGAACGAGACGAGATCATGCAAATAGCCGCGTTGAAAGACAAGAATAACTAGAAAACTTTCTATTCCTTTAAGGCACTCAAACAACAACAAAATTGCACAGATAAGAACTTTCGGAGGAACATTGCATCGAGTTACACAAGCACTTTGCAAATATCTTGTATTTGCAACGTCTTACAAAGTTTCAAATTTTCTTATAACATAACAAGTTGTTGCGAAAAATTCTATTGTTCCCACATTGTCAAGAACACCTCAAAATTTCCTTTCAATTGGGTCATAAAGAATAAGAACATAAAAATACCTTATATAAAATTATTTTCACGTGCTTTTTCTCTTAAATCCAATCCTGATTTCGTTCCTGACTGCCCCATTGAACATGGTTGCTGTAAATTACTACTGTTCTTTATTTATTTTGGTATGTTCTCAATTTCAGCTAAAGTTCCCGCAAGGTGACTTCTATTAAACGTCCTTTAGGACATAAATACATTAGCACGCGGTGATGTAAGCCTACGAGGTGTGTAAATTAAGTAATAAGACTGGCAACGTAGCGTTCGATCTAGTAACGCTTGAGACGCAGGATTTGGAGAAGAGACAGATGAACATGTTATATGCTTTTAGTACGGGCTTGACCCCGCTAAATTCATTTGATTGTCCATAGCGATTTTTTTCGAAAAACAGTTTTTTCTTGTGCGTTCTAAAATGAGTATCATCAATTTGAAACAACGGTGTGCTATCAGGTTTTGCTTCAGACTTGGATATAGTGTAATGTAAACTTTTACATAACGTAAGCAGAACTACGGAGACAGTGTTATTTCAAGGGTTAAGTTTATCGGTGGTTTTAGGCATTTTCAGAAGAAGATTTTTTTTAAATGAGATTTTGGCCAGTAAAAACATTTCTGTGGCTACTCAGCCTTCTTATTCGTCTGACTTGAGTTCTTGTGACTTTTTCCTCTACCCGGGATTGAAAAATCATCTAAACATAATTCATTTAGACGGCTGTAGCCAGCCAGCTAAAGGTGATTCCAGTATTCCAGTTTCAGCACTGCTATGAGGATAGGAAGAATCGTCTCCAGCACTGTGTGGCTTCCCAAGTTTAATTGTAATTCTATTCGAACATTTTTTTTTTCAAATCAGTCTTATTACTTAATTTACACACCTCGTCACTTTCTATCTAATAACATTTATTATTTGGTTATCATTGTCAACGGATTATCATAGAAAAGAGTTCTACTAGTAAGGTAATTATGAAAATCATACTAACTTCATTATTTATTTAATCGTGGAGCAATTGCAAATAAATAAAAAGGATTTTAAGTTAATTGCTGCCGAAAAATATAAGTGTATAAGTGTTAAATATATTGAATTTATTCTCGTCAATGTGTGGCTTCAGCTGAGCATAGCTTTTCTACATTAAGGATATTAAAACTCCTTACAGCAGCTGGATTCGAAGAAAGTTTTCACTCGATTTACATCGCCGAAAATCCGTCGCCTTATTTGATTATAGTTAGTTTCTGAATCCGCTACTGAATTTCATTTTTGTAGATACTAATATAAAATTTTTATAGCATTGAGTATATACTCTGCTTAAGTAATTGAATGTCAAAATTTTTCTGTTATGTTTTGCAAACAATCATAAGTGAAAAATATAAATACATGTTTATACTTGTTTATCTATTTATATCCATTCTATATTTGATTACCCGGAATTGAATGATCCTGCAAAGTTAGCGCCCACCTTGTGTGCGGAGGCTATAAATCCTGGCGTGGGAAGAAACAGGAAGTTTATCCTTGTGCGCGAGACGCTAACTGCTTGCTGAGTGGTTAAGGAGTTAATGACGCCGCGATCCTGCGACGCAAGCAGCGGCAAAGCGTCGCCCCGACGGCTCGAGGTGACGGCGCATAGTTTCCAACTACGACTAGATAGCGCACGGGACGCGCTGATTTCACTAGCGGATTTATGGCCCAGGAAAGTATTGAGCACGAAATTAATTTCTATTTGTTTTTACTTGCGAGATAAATACGTGATGGTTGTACTCGTACATTTGTGTTTATTCTGACACGGAATGGTTTTTAGTGCGACATTTGGTGCTCTTTAATGTGTAGTTAGTTTAATGGTAGTTGTCGTAGTTTTATTGACGTAAACAAGGTATAATTTTTATTTAAAGTTAAACTAAGTATGATGATTGAAATTTTGATGTGAAATCTTAGTATATCTTAACTTATCTCAGATGATTCGCTTAGTTATTCCGTACTTTTTGTTTCTAAAGAGGTGAAGTATAATGGGCGATTGAAGTGAAGAGAGTTGTATCCTTCTTATTGAAGCTGTATATCCTCATAAGGAATTGTGTTTGTTGAGTTTTTAATGTAACAATTGAAAAATTGGGTTGATTTGCTGTCTTTCATTAAAATTGTTTCATTACTCAATTTATAATTTTCATAATTTTTTGTAATAATAATAAAATATCCAGTCTTTTTTTATCTTGTTTATAAACAAATAGTTAATAAAATTAAATAAAAATGTCAATCATACGGATATTAACTTCTTATCAGTGGCGGCTTGTGAACTAAAATTTTGGTGAGGCAGACGATAGGAATTAATTATAAGCTAAGAACTGCATATCACGATCATTCGCTTACGCTGCATTTGAACAAGTTCAAATGCAACGACCAAAATTTCAAAAGCATCCAGTTTGGTCGAATTTTCGCTTTGTCCACTTGCAAACAGACCAATCAGAATGCACTTGAGGCATGCCTCCTTTTTCTGAAGTAGGTAGTGGAGCGAGAGAAAAATCGATAAATATTATTAACATTGTAAAAATAACACAGTCATATAATCATATTGATGAAGTTTGAGGCAGGAGAATTTTTGCCTCTGCATTTCTGTAGTCGGCAATACGCTGAGCCTACGAATGCTTTATTCTATATTATATAGTATAGGAGAACAGTGGGAATTGAAAACTAGATTTTCTGGACATATAGCGTGCTAAAATTAAAATTTCTAGAAGATTGAAATTTAAAAATACAATACAAAATTTTCCTCCCCTCATTTTGTATGGTAAGACACAACCTCACCTGTCTCCCCTGACGAGCCGCCACTGCTTTTTATTTATATTTAATTGAAAGGATAGTACAGATTAATGTAAGCTGAGCTGAGATTTTCAGAAATATCTGCTGAGGCGGATGAAAAAAGAATGCTACTGTTGTACAGTTTACTTAACAATATTTTACAGTTATTAAATGCAAAAAAAACATTGTGACTGAATGGTGTGAAATTCACTATACTAAGCTGTAGGTCTCTTACAAAGGCTGTAAGGTGGTTTACGTAGCTTAAATGCTACTAAAATTTAAGTGAAAACTTATGTTTAAACAAATATATCTGGAATTTGAGACTCTGTTACATCTAATAAGAACATTCCTAAATGTTTCATAAAGAAAAAGAAAACATCTTGATCTAAAAATAGTCAGCAAGACTTAATAAAATTATATCTTGATTTTTTTACTTATTTCTTAGGAAATTTATTTCAAAGGAAAGTTTTAGTACCAGGCAATGAAGATGAAGATATGAAGTGTAGGTATCTTGTAAAAATGTTCATTTTAATTTCTTATGGTTTATTTTAATTTTAATTTAGAATGTCTGAACTTTATTTGCATTGCATTTATTCCATCTTTAATATAAACAAAATTATTTTAATTAAAAATATTAAAGTCCTGGAATGTGTAAAGGAAGCAGAGAAGGTAAATACCCCGGCGTAATGTTTTTATCTGAAAGAAATGATAGTTTTTAATTAAAGTAATGAAAGCAATAAGCGCGAAACTAGACAATTCCATTTATTAATCTAATAAAAAGAAGACGATTTCATTTCCGGAGTAGATAATTTGGCATAGCGAAACAACTGTAACAGAAGATAAAAACCATTAAGAAAGTGGAAATTAAGTTTTCGGTTGTCATAATTAAACAATGTTTATGTTACTTATCAAGCGATATACGAAATCTTGTTCATTCTGCTCCGGAAATGGAACGGAACGCAGGATATTTTCTGGCCAATTTCCTGCCCGAGATTAAGAGACGATTAGCTATAAAAAATTACGTTAATGTGCGTTTATGATAATACTAGTTCCTTTAATTTCTATGCAGGACAAGAACGACATGAGATCTTGGTAATTTTGTATTCTTTTTTAAAAAAAAAACATTTTTTTTACATATATGATATAAGGTGTTGGTGATTCACAATAATAATGAATTAATGTCAATAATACTCATAAAATTTGATAATCTGAAAATAATTACCCTGCGTCAGAAATGTTGTTGAAACTGATCTCATCTCAGTTTTGAGTCATTTGCTCACGTTTTGGTCTTAACTCTCCTCTAAAGTCTCAATTTCACTTTATTTATTAATACATATTTGCAAGAATTCAGAATTTTCCGTTTTAAGTATAAACGTAAAAGTATTAATTTATTTTTGAAATTAATTTAAATTGAAACACGATACCAGTTCGAGTTTTTTTTTATTTATAATAAGAAATATTGAAATAATACCGTCTTTGGAGATGCGACTGAATTATATAGTAATTCTAAATATCCAATATCCTTATGTAATAATTTTCGCTATCATATTTTACGTATTTTCATAAAAGACTCAATTACTGAGAAAATGGGTTCTATTATACAATAACGTTAAGAAGACAATTTAGTGCCAATATTTTATCAGTTTAATTTTGTTAAATATTGGTGTTATATTTAATTACAAAAATTTTGTGCTTTTCTGTGAAAATAATCGCAAATAAGTGAAATGGACATGAAGTTGGCTTTCGTCGATGGCCATTGATGAAAATAGCAGATCCTCTATTTTCATAAATGACGGGTGCGTTCTGTAGATATATAAATTTTTCATCGATGTCCGCTAATGATGTTTGATTGGATAGTTTAAATGAATATTTCCATTGAAATCTAAAAATCGATTTTTTTCGCGATTACAATACTTTCATTACTTCGTACAAGTAAAAAGACTACATTATACATCTGTATCATAATATACTTTTTTTATTATTTATTTCGTATATATCAATGTAGTCCTCTGTATAACACTTTAGTATTAAATGTCAAACATAGTTGTACGTCGAATTTGAAGCTTTAAGCCTACAACACAGGTCCTTTGCTATGCTAAGCGCAGTACCCAGTTTCATAATAACGAGAGATTAAATTACAGCATGTTGGGAAATGTTGAGTGGATAGCAGATGAGCACAGTTTAATTAATTATAATAATGATGACACTGCATTTACAGCAGGTGAATTACTATATGTCAAAAGTTTTGTGCTGCAAACATGAACCAATATATTTAATTAATTTCACTTGATTTTGAATGCATGCTGATTGACATATGGGTAGGGCATTTTAATATGTAAATTGAAGTTTAAGTGACAGTAAAACAAACTATATATCATTTAGCTGCAGTGGCGAATGTTGAATAATAAATTTTCATGGGAATATCATTGCTGTTATGAGCTTGTTGAGGGCCGTGGTTATGTTGGGTTAGGTACGCGGTTTATGCGTGAAATTCGACGCACTACAACTATGATTTCACCCTGAAATATTATAGTCTTACATCACTTTCCTATTAAATGTCGCTAATTAGGTCTTAATGTATCGTATACCAGAGGGTTCGGATTCAAATCCCGGCTAAAATATGAATAATTGTGACTGTCTTTAACATTTCATTTCCATTACAAAATACATAAAAAGAAAATATATAAGAAAAGTTATCTCAACTTCATAATATCAATAAAATAGTTAAACTTCAGACAGTTGAAACACAATAAAGAATATTATTAGTATTATTTTATTGATGACTGATATTTCTTTCTAATAATAAATAAAACAACAATTTTCTAAGGTATATACGTTTAAAAAGTTTTTTGTTTTAAATGGTAACATACATTTTTGATACTGTTTGGCTAGTTTAATATGGGTGAATGTAGTGTATATCTATGTATATGTATATCTGCCAAAAGTAAAGTGTTTTCTTGAAAAGGTCAATAGGAACAAAAAATGGAGGTGCGTAATTAAATGTTATAGTAATTCCATAAACAAAATATCAACATTCTACGGTTTATGGCACTGCCGATTGGAATAAAAAAGGGAGGACAGATTTTATAGCACTTCCAAATAAAAAGTTTAAAAATTCTGCGGTTAATAATTTTGCAGTTATGCGAGATACGTACATACAGACATCACGGCGAATCTAGTTAAAATAGATTCAGGGATAGTCAAAATGAATGTTTTTGTTGAAATTTGAGAACCGAAATTTTTAACTATTACTTACTTCGAACGAGGAAGTAAAAATAGTTTCAGTATTGAGTATATTTCCTTATTATACAGATATTTTCATAACTTATTTCGCAGATCTTTTTAAATTGAAAACTAGTTACCAAAAGTATCATGCGATAGTCATTGATATTTAAGTTTTAAATAAATACGTATATTTTTTTGTAACTGTTTATTTATCTAAATAAAAAATAGTAAAATTGGGATTGAGAATTGTTTAGATTTTATTAAAAAACAAATAGCATTTTTGTTTATGTTTAATTTCGTTATTTCAACAGTTCTGTTTTACCGGATGTTATCGATGCAATGACTGTTAAAACAATTTATCGAGAATTGTTAACATTAACGCAAAATGAAGTGCTCGTAAATAGTTATAAAAAACGACCACTGTGGAAAAAAATCCCTACATTATTGAAAATTATTGGTGATTGACTTAATAGCATGTTCCGCTTCGAAATAAGCGAAGTGTGAAATCCTTCTAAATAAAATATCTCTCAGTTCGAATGGTGCAGAATTCACTACAAGCTTGTAGGATTTAACACAACTACAACAAAATAGAGTAAAATTTTTATCTCGATTTCGCCAAACATACATTTCGACTTCCAACACTTGTCAATTATTAACCGGCAGTAATTTAACTGATTAAGAATATATCATAGACTGTAGATTCCTTACATAGGAATTAAGTTTGTTAATGAGTACAATATTACGTACATAATTCTTATTTTCATTATTTTCGTGACTTGAATAAATAGGAGAAATAAAATTCTTGCATTCGAATTATAAAATGATTAAATCTTTGGCCTATACAGTTTTGATACTTCTGGAAGAATACTGAAACCACTAGGAGCCGAAAGTTCAATAATTTTGTGACTGTCGTTTAACTTTATATTTGTGTTATTTTATCTCTAATAAAAGTAAGAAAATTCATATTTGGCATTGAATCATTATTTAATGAAACAGCACTAATTTAAGTCTCTATTACCTAAGAACTTGTTACATGACATTTTACCTGCATTTTATTGGTAGATCCTTACAGCTTGTACTGGATTTCGAATCACTTGGATACAACTTCTGTCCGCTTAAAGTTGATTTGTTCACATTTAGTACAAATACACTAATGATCGTTTTGTAGTTTTAGACATCATCAGTCTGTTCAGAAAGGTGTGAACAGTTTCATGATATTTTTCATGCACAACGCTTAAAGCTTAAGTATTTGGTTTGTAAGGATGAAGATTGTGGCGTTATTTGTCCCTATTTACAATTCCAACGAAGTCCGTGTTCTGTGTGAAAATTCGCATGCAAAATAAAATGTAGGTCACCTACGGAAGTTTTTCCCCTCCGACAATAAAACCAGAACATTGGAAAAAAGTGTGTGTCTTTCTCGAGCTGTCAGAGGCAGAGCCACTCGCACGCACAGAGTCGCAAAAAGTCATTGGATTCGGGCAGCGGCCCTGGACCGATTGAAAGAAACTCGAACGCTGACGGCTGAAGTGTTTTGAAAGCTTTCCGATTATTCGCCGGCCGCGGATCCGACACGGGAACAATGCAGTCAATCACTCACTGCGCGATCAGCGATAGCCGTCAATGACCACGGTTAATCACAAGTCAAGAGAAATCATATGGGATGGCTTCTGAAATAGGTATGACTTGAGAAGGACAAGCATGATGACAATATCAGTATCTAATCTTTAGCAAAGAATCTAGTCAATCTAGTCAACACAGAACATAATTTATTAGATGTTACCTTACATATACAGGGAGGTAAGATATTTATATAGATTTTGACATTTTTGACTTTATAATAGAGCAAATGTATCTGAATTTGATTTCATTATTTTAAACAAGTATTGCTGAATTAGTTTATCGGACAAGAAAAAGTACTAATTTTAAATTTTTTGAATAGGAATTAATAAAAATTTTACGTACACATTTATTTCATTAAATTAATAACATCCTTTAGGATATCACATTTATCAATCAATCAATGAAACAATAATTATTTTTATGTCTTTTCTACAATTACATTACAATTAAGTATACATACCTACTCTATTTACAAGTTTTTCCACGTCTTTCCTTTTTTCTATCGAAACTTTTCCTGCCCCCTCGTCATTTAGCAAATAAATCTCTTCTTTACTGTCTTTTGCTATCTCTATACAATTCAATCTCAAAAGTTTGAACGTTTTTTTTGTACCCTATATTTTGCATCGTATCTCTTAAACTAACAGCCGGAACATAGTATTTTTTTGTTATTTCTACAATGAAATCTCATAATTGTCATAAAATCTATGTCTTTTAATAGGTACCTTAGTATTATAATGTCCTACACAGTTGATAATAAACCCAGTGCTCATTTTACTCCAAAAATTTATACTTTATTTTTAGGGACATTAATATACAATTCCCGGCTTGTAATCATATTATTTTGAATAAAAGTTTACATATTAACGTGCTGTTAGTATTTTTTATGTGGATCATTTTGTACATACTCTAGGAATTTTTTTTTTACTTTGGCTTTAAAAAAAATATAAACTAAAAGGGTAGGTAGCTAAATTTAATTAGCGCCAGTCTGAAGATAGACGAACTAGCTTAAATTTATCGAAAGTAATTGAGGTGTACTTTTATGTCAATTCCCCTTTAAAGAAACGTTTTGGACACCTTTTCCCTATTAGTACAATGGAATATTGCATTATATTTTGTTTAGAAAATTAATTTCTTTGAAATAATTTATAACATATTTGATATTTTCTGTGTTATTTGACAAGGTTTCAATGTCCGCGTGTATACATAATTGTGTTTTTTTATTACAATGAATAATTATATGATCTATCTAGATTGCCGTTGCCTAAATCAGGGATATTTAGTGATATTCTTTAGAATAGGTGGCTGTAGATTTCTGCTGGTATTATGCATTCTTAAGTGTCTTATTTTATTTGTCTCATTTTATATTATATGCTTTTCTTCTTCTCAGAGCTTTCTGGTTTTAGTTTTGATTATATTTTTAACGTTTTTGAGTGGAACAGAGACATCTTTCATTTCCTCTGTGACCACTTCTTTTGCGGTATTAATATATATAATAACTAATTATTAAAAGCACTTTCCAGGATTGCACATTCAGAAAATTTTAGTTAGTGTGGAATTTTCATTGGTTTTAAACTGTCGCATTTTCTCTATCCCTCTCGTCGTACTAGAGTGTTTTTTCTTTTCCGATAAGAAATAACTTCCTCGTGTCATTCTTTATTGACCAGTAGCCACAAGCATCCGGCCGATTTCTAATTAAAAATGCTTTCATTATCTCCGATCCAATCTCGCTTGCGATTCGCCCCTGCCATTGCAATTGCATTCATCTGGGCTGGCGGGCATTCCATTACCTTCCGCTAATCGCATTCTTCGTATCAGCCGACGGTCATTTGAGTTATTGCAGGAAATTTGCCTCACAAAGGCCGCCCGCCATACTTCGGTAATTGTCCGTGTGAGGTAATATACATCCGCGGTTGCTGCCTCGATCATATCGAATCTGAACGGCATTAATAATCATACTGCTCTTCCTAACTAACCCCAGGCGCAAATCGATATCGTGTACCCTATTGTTTCAATTGTTTCCTGCTTCAAACGGAAAAAGAGCTTGCGGACGAATAAAAGTGGAGCAAGAGTGTTTGCATTTTTAATGTATCTTTGCTCATGAAAAATATATTCAAGTTAAGAAACGAATTCAAACATAGCAAGCCAAACAAAAGAAGCTTTTCTTAAACTTAATAACAGACGGGTTTTATGAAAACATTTATTAAATAATTGTCCTTATTTTAGTCGTTACCTAACAGAGTATTTCTGTAAATGTAAGTGAAATTATTAAATTTCATTATGAAAATTTTACAATCTAGAAGAAAATACCTTATACCATTTACTTTACACCTGTCCCATTAACGATCCAGTAAGAAATAAATCTATTAAATCGGTATTTAAGATGCAAGTAAAATGAATGTAAGTATATTATAATATACGAGGAGATTTAAACTGAGGCGGAGCTGGGGACACCAAATTTATATTAGCGTACGAGAATAGTAGTTGCAGTATTTACATTTCAAGTCGCTTATTACACTTTTCTCGCCACCCGCAGCAATTTTTAACTTCAAATAGTCCTAAGGTATTTTTAAAATGTGGGTCACGTGCCAGTTCAAATTTATTTATTTGCAACCTTATGTAAGTAATGAATAATTAAATTTGTGAAAAATTATTAAATATTGAATCATCATGCGGTTCTTAATGTTATAACGAAAATGTTACACATTATATTTAATAAATCTCTTTCTGCAGGTGTGCTGTTGCTTCAATTATGATCTTATATGATATATAATTTAATTTTGAACAACTTTTTACTCTTGTAGTTCTATTCTAAATATGTATATCAGGAGAGAGAGAGTATCTGCAATTTTTTTTAAATCTCATGTTAAAGTCCTATTTTCTGCGTTTCGTTGCACATACTGTATATCATATTCATTACAAAATATGCTTTATTTATTTACTGTTCATTTCTTCTGTATGGAGTTTTCTTTTAACGAAATAAATGTGTTATTATATTATTACACGATTTAAGTGAATGAAATATCTAGTAGTAACTAAACGAATAGCGCGAAATATTTATCAGAACTGGAAGAATATAATTACGACGATTCATTTATCCGTTGCCCGAGGTATTATTTTTTGAATTATATCTCCATTTAAGTAAAAGTACACAAAACTTTTATAAGAGCTTAATATACTTACAAAGTCTGAAAGATAAAAGAATTCTGAATAAATCTGAAGCAATGAGCAAATTTAATTAAGCACGATTTAATTACATTTGATAATTTCTACATCACAAAGATTATTTAATTTTTTCATTTGAAATACTTTTAACTTTACCCTTAACTTTTGAGAAGAAAATAAACATTTTGCAGAGGGAGAATATTTAATGAAAATATTCTTGTCGTACGATTTTTCGACAAGTACAAGTAAAAATTTGTATTATTTACAAGTGCGGTAGGTTGTATTTTACAGGTTTGGGTTTTATATTGAAGCACAACGCTAAGCGGTACCAGTGGCATAACAATGAAGCAAGGTGTTTCTGAGAGAATCCGGGCCTCAATGTAGTTTAAACAAAATGTAATAACCCTATCACATGATATTTCAAGAATACTTATCCACAGATAATTCTTGTTAGTGAGTGAATAGAATTTTGAAGGAAAT
The DNA here is from genome assembly GCA_035578165.1 of Stenolophus ochropezus. Taxonomy (NCBI): domain Eukaryota; kingdom Metazoa; phylum Arthropoda; class Insecta; order Coleoptera; family Carabidae; genus Stenolophus; species Stenolophus ochropezus. The sequence continues at coordinate 9,482,343 of JAQOWZ010000004.1, read as the reverse complement.
CATAGACAAGTCGTTCTGCTATCCGGCTGATGATAATTTTCGAGCAAGTATATTCCTATTAGCATTTTGAAGAGTCAATAGTCCATTGTTATTTTATTGGTTACCTCAACATTAATATTAAATGGCAACAAGTCCCTACCATTTACGCAACTTCAAAACTGACGTTTGGTGGCAGTCTGTCGTTGTGCTATGGTCTTAAGAGAAGAATACATAAGGCGACCGACACCGACTTGTTTTACTATCACATACTTTTTAAATGAAACAGACACATTATTCAAAAGGCAGCGCGTCGGATCAGACGCCGCTTGAGATTGCGAAATCCTCCCTTTTTACAAGCGGTCTGAAAAAAGTAGGAACACAAGACGCCGTGTCTTGTCTAGCCAGATAAACAGCGATGTTTATTATTACAATTATTTTTATTCTTACTGCACCGCAATGCCTAAAATCACCACTACCGGAAAAGTCAACTATATGTGATTGTAAGGTTTAACAATTTTGGATGCCAAAAAATAATATAGAATACACATCTTTATTAATTAAATTCATTCGAAGATTTACCGTTTCGTACGTTATCAGCGCTAGGTTGAAGGTAAATGAATTGTCCTCTTAAAATTTCCAACTAAACGTTCTCCGGAAGCGTTGCATTGGGTGATTATTCTTTACGGATGGGACCTCCATTGGTGGCGCATCCCGCATTGTGGGTTGGCGGTGGAGTAATTCAGCTCGAAGGCCTGTGAGTCACCCGGCGTAACCACGCGTGAGTCCCGTAATTAAATTACCTTTGTAGGCGGTAATGAGGCAACCGGAGACCTACGCAAGAGGAGCCGCTATAGATATTCTAATTGTTTTTAACGCAGCCTAAAATATTAGGCACGTTTTGCAATGGTAATATACGAAGGAGGAATTAATTGCAGGTTTTTAAAAACATGAGCGTACTTTCAAAATAAAGTATAAAGTTGGTAATATATTGTTACAACTTGGTTGTTAAAATCATTTATATTTAAAGTTATTAATTATTAGTATAGTAAATTGTAATTGCAGACTTAGTAAAATGTTCCTTTTCCTGAAAATATATTTGTAACTGAATAAAAATTATATAGGTCAAGGCTTACCATTATTATCATCATTGGCACTAGAAGAGTTTTAGCCGCAAATTAAATTGAACTGTTTCATAACAATATTTACTTCCATTTTGGTGGAGTCGCTTGTCAGCCTAATGCCTCTGCAATGGATTTATAGTAGGGTTCTCATCATATGAACACAGCGATATTTTTTTATTATAGTTGACGACATTTGAACCCTAGCTCTTATACTCCGCTCAGTTCGATTAGGAGTACGCTTATCAAGTGAGCCACTGCTGCCTGTCCTAAATATTTTGATTACACGCATGTGCAAAGCATTCATTGGACTACGGTTATAATATTTTTTTTTTAATTTCTTAATTTGGTATTATAAAAATCAAATCATTCTAAAATAAAAAAGATTACATTGAACGTTTCTGTTCCATGAAAAATGAATTTAATAAAAAAATATATTTCAAAATATTGAACTATAGCTCAACGAATTGAATGGTTTGCGCATGCATACAATCAAAGTACTTTACTATTAGGTTGTCAAATATCACCACAAATCTTCTTCTGCATCATGTAGAAATAGTGATAATCATCTACAAATATTGCTTCCACCAAACTAGTGAAGGTATATTTAAAACTAAATAATATATTTAATTCTTTAATGAATTGGGACTGGAGTTAGTTTGACATTTCAGGATGTTAATAACGTTATAACTAGAGTTATAACCAAATCCGGATTAGTGACTAATCTCTTTTATGAATCTTAGTGTAAATATTTAAAGTATCCATCTGACCAATGTAATATAGTTTTAATAAGTCAAGAATTAAGAATGCTCTTATTTATTTATTGAAACCAGAGCACATTTCTAGGCACTTAGCTGCTCCATAATATGATCCAGTTTTAATGGATCAAAAATTAAAGTAAATAATGAGCAATAGTCTGACTTTTGATCTTGACCTATTGAAACAAGAGAACATTCTCGGGCAGCAATTTGCTTCAGAATGTAATCCAGTTTCAACAGGTCAAGAATTAGAACAAACACTTAAACGTACTGCAATTCCTGACCCATTGAACTAGACCACTTTCCGGGACATATGTATCATTCAAACGCCCGAAAAGTAACCTAGGTCACCTGGGAGGAATGTACTGAGGCCATTCTTCTCGGACCCTTACCGCAACAGCGCTCCTGCTATAGTACATTCCTTACATACCGGTTCGCACATCGCATATTATTACCTGTACGCCGTAATTTACTGGTGAAGTCGTTGAGGCAGTATCTCACGCTCATTGAGTATATGAGTCAAAGCTGTAGATGTAGATATAAATTTTAAAAATATAAAAATATAGTTCGTCTCATATAAAATGAACCTGTGCGAAAGACGCATTTTCGTACATATTTTGAGCAACCAATAAGAGAAGGTATCTCCCGTTGAATTTTTTACCAGTGGTGTACTTAGTTCCTAGTTCACACAGGGAAACTTTATTAGTTCGAAATTAAGGTGAAGACATATAAAAATGCAATAAACAGAAAACAATACAGGACTTGCCGACCATTGCAAGTAATAATAATTCGTACCTGTGGTGATTCAAAATTTTACACGTAACTGAAAAAGGGTTAACAATTGGCTGGAAAATCAAGAGATTAAGGAATACATTATTTAAAAAAAAATACTATCAATAACCAAACCAATGTAAGCCATTATCTGAGAGGACAAAACGATCATGACAATAAAAAATATTTATTTTATTAATAGTTGCATATATATAAACTTCTATTTTTAAATAGTTATTTTTACTATTTAAAAATAGTTGCTTCATCTTCCATAAATTTTAAATAATTAAAAACTAATTGTCTCTTTTTGACAATTAGTTCTTAATTTGTTTTTTATTTATGGAAGATGAAGCTATTAATAGCGTATTAATTTCATTTTTTTTTAAAGTATAAATATTTAAAAAAATCTATTTGTTATTGAAATAATCCCGTGTCACTGGCAGAAAGCTTTCCCATTTATGATTGGTATTGATATTGGATCAATGCGGTTTTGAATTTCGTTGATTTGGGTAGGTAAAGCTACTATACCTCTGCACTGTACAGGGCCACTGGTAGGCATATTACACACTATTGGAAAAAACGATATATATGTTGCCGTCTCCTTTAACTTGTTTGTTGCATTAGATGCACGAGAATGATTGATAGGTCCATTTCTATTTGACAACTTATAATTACATTATTACTTACAAACTTCACCGAGAGATTAAATTAAGTAGTAGAGTGGGTAATGTCAGATTTGTAAATATGTTAGTTTGTTTTCCATTTGGGAAAACAGATGAGTGGAGAAAGAAGTGTTGGAAAACACATCAGCAAGGACATCAGTCGTCCCACGTCTAACTTCGCACTGCTGGGACAATCGGTAAACAGACAGATACAGATTAAAAAGAATCGTAGAAAGTTCTGTGTAATGCACTTTACTTGTATGTAGTCCCGAAAAGTTAGCGTTTGTCTAGCACTTGAAATTGATTTATGATGTGTTTTTGACTTTGTAGTTTTGTTTTCTGGCTTCATCCGAATCGGGCTTGCGATACGTGATGAGAAAGATATCGAATTGCGGCTGCCACTGCTATCTCATTTCCACAATCATTTGATGCTTGATGCTTTCTCTAGATAGATGATTTCTTGCAACTACGTGCTTTTAGTGAAATTAAAGTATATTTGAAACGCGGAACTCTGAACTGATGTATATCGTCGTTTCTAGAACTAGTTCTGCAATGTGTACTTGTCATATACGAGCATTTGTTCCAAATACTTTGTTTGATTTATTAACAGAAACACATCCAATTATTTTGGAATTGTATTGAAACAAAATAAAATCAAACCAGAGTGCTTTCTTTCATTATTTCTTGTTCTGTATCAATTTTCATTTTTCTACAACTAAAAGTAAACATTGTTCACGAGTATTCGGCATATCAAAAACGAAAATTAATTGTTCTATTGTTGTACCAACATATTACAATAAAATATTACAGTATAAATCACCCGTCATTGTTATTTGACATTGTGAACAATTTGTTGATCTGATAAATGTAGGTTTATATTGTATAGCCAAATGTTTTCTTACAAATTACTACTAAACGAGCATGAATCACTTATGTGACTTTTTTATTTGCTTCGCAGCTGAAAAGGACAATATATTGTGTGTTTCTGTGGCTCATCGTTGATATTTTTTATAGTCTTAATCAAATTATATTAATGTATATTAATTATTATTTGTGAATTTAATAATTCTTCTACCAAATGTTCTTTTATTCTGGTTTACAGAAAATTTTGCGTATGTTTGTATTTATGTATCTTTCATTAATTTTTAGTCCCCATTATTGGATCTCATATGATTAGTATATATATATGCTGATATTTAAAACAAGGAGGTTAAATGTATACACCGCGTGTTACATTGCACAAGTACTTTGTTATAGTCTTTGTAGTTCAAATACATTCGGAAAACATATTTGTATAACTGAGTACGAAAATAAATCACGTTTTCATATAAAAAGAGATAATTATTAATACGATTATAAAGTATGTACTTTATTTGAAAGTGTCATCCTTTAAAGTAAAGTACCCTTCTGACACTTTAGATTGCAATAATAAAGTGAAGTGCAACGTGCAAGTAATGAAAAATCACTTTGACTTTCCTTTTTTTAAAATATTTATTAAAAACGAAGTGTACAATTTGATTACAAGAATGAGAATGAATGTTTATTATTTTATTACAGTATATATACAGTTCCGCAGGGATTACTCATATGGCCTAGGATCTCTGGCTAGACATGTTTATAAAGCGTAGTATGACATATGTTGTAGTTACATAATTTGCACAACTAGATGTTACAGCAATCCCATATACAAAATTTCAACGTTCTGTGGATAAACATTTTTGATTTATGCGAGATACACACGTACGTACAGAATATAGTCAAAATAGATTCAGGGATGGTCAAAACGGATACTTCAGTTGAAATCTGAAAACCGAAATTTTTCGCTATTACAACACTTCGTTGTATAAGGAAGTAAATATATTATCTCTCATTTACTGATGCCAGAGTATATACACTCTATTTCCCGCTGATCCTCACGTCATCAATTGTAACTTTGTTATTTAATGTTATTTGTCCATTAATTATAGTATTATATTCGAAATTATGGTCATTATTCACTCAGATGATTTGTATCACTCGTCTACGACTCGTGACGCGAACTTTTTCACGAATAATGACAATTATAATCCCTTATATAATATCATACTATTTGTGAACAAAACTTAGGATCTGAGCAATTCATTTTATTGTGAGACTAGAATCCTTAGAAAATAACCCCAAATGAAAAATTCTGAAAAAGGAATCTATCATTGTGGAAAGCACTTATTATTATAATGCGCCATTACGGATTCTGGTAGCAATCACAAGCACAATTCCCGCTCTCGTCCTGCGATTCCTTCCGCTTGGTGCTCACTGCACTCCGCCAACCGCTGCATTCTGCACAGCTTGCGTGATCCGCGGGAATTGTCCAAGGTATTGTGGAGATAGAAGATGAAATAAATTGGAGGAAGAACTGGGTCGGGTATCCATGGCAACTAATTCTTATGTCGCGGCGCAGCGACCTTGGGATATAAGCTAATCCCGCACCCGAGATGTTATAGAAAACTAACTGATTTAACTTACGCCAGGATTACGCTATTCACCGGGTTATAAAGAACGGGATTCAGGGCTTACACCTATATTGTCATTTAAATTCATTTTTTCACGTGAATTTGCAGTAGACGGCTTTGGAAATGTGAAAAAATTCTGTCACATCAATTCATTTGGTTTGCACTGTTCCGGGAATTTCTTTCAAATAAATCTTTTTACAAACCATTGAACAATTTCACCGTCGTCATTTTTCGATTATTGATAAAAACAAAATCAAATTTCCAATTTGTTCTTTTTCGACGGATGGATTGTGCAGCAGCAATCATTTTTGTTCACAAAATAAAAGACAGGTGAATAAATCAAATAGCAATAGATTTTCAATTAAGACAACAACTAGTGGAACATACATTTAAAGTTTAAAAGTTAGTTAAATAAAAGATGTTGCATCTGGAAATAGATTAGTTTCACGTTACAGTTTAATTCATGTAATATTGAACGTAGACGGAACAACGCCAACACTACCTCAAAGCTCAGGTACTTTATTTTGGTATAAGTTTACTTGTATTTTAGTGGTGTTTTAACAATTTACAGCCGCTGTAACATATCTCAAGTTACAGTTTATTGTGTGTTCCGAACTACTCGAACTAAGCTATATTTTATTAGGTATAATATGTAATTGGTGACATGGGTATCTTACAATCCACTTAGTTCTAGTTTCACTGAATATAAAAGTCTATTTGTAAATTGACACGTCCATATGACTAGCATTAAACTATTTTTGATTTATTATTTATATTATTCTCATGTTGTACGATTACGAATTTGTTAATTGTTGAAACATATCAATTCACATTTGTTATTTTTTTAGGTTAGAACAAATGTCACCTATACTGTATAAAATTTTAAGTAGTCATATCACACACCCAGAAACTATTAAACTCGCTCTAGCAGAAGTTCAGTTTCCAGATTAGCGATACAAATAACTATTTATAAGACAACAAAATCACAATGGGAATAATATATTTACATCAGATTTCCTTGTTAGATGACTACCAGATAGTATACTTAAATTATTATAAACATAAGAATATCTGAAAAATAGTTAATTTGGCGAGACAATATTTTATTTTATTTAAATCATTTGGGAACATCAATATTTATTTAAGTAGAACAAATGGTACATCATTATCTTTTTGACTGATTGTATTATTTTGTATTAAGGAAAACGGTTGACGTGTGTTCTAGTGTCACTGCGATTTATAAGATCTAATGTACCTTTAGTCATTTTTCCGGATATAGTGCAAGATTTCTAATGGAACTAATTTACCTAATTAGTTAAGTCTCTATGTGGTTACGGCTGGTCATTCACACTGTATGTGTTCTGAAGCTTTCCCATCTTCTTCTCAGAGTAGACAGATCTCATTTTCAACTTTACTAATTTTGTACAATTCGTATTATAAAGGATAATGATCAATAAGAACTGATATTAATCTAATATCCATTTCGATTAAAGCTTGTAACTCTTTTTTGGAGTTCGTTGAATGTTTCTTAACAGAATAAATAATTATTAAAAATTTAATTAAAAATAGAAGTGTTATCCGATCAAAATTTAATGGAGCTATAAGAAAACTACATTTCGAATTCAAACAGCAGAAATGTGGGATAGACAAAAAACCTTGACACTTCTTGGTATTGTATCAATGGTATTTTCCAATCATCACTTTTGTGGAGTATGCCATCGTCAGCATGGGCGTGAAATTTCCCAGTTTCAATCAACATTTGGATCCTGATTGTTGAAGAGTCGGTATAATACCAAGTCGTTCTCATATCCATGTGAGAGCAGAAATCCCTAGAAGCAAACAAACAACACAACATGAAAGCAATTGCGGATCGTGTTCCGCGGGTCACGTCCACATCGCAGTTGGCCAAGATTTGGGCCTGTAAAAGTTGGCGCGAAGTTGGCCGTCAGCGTTTTAGTTTAGGGCGGATCTGTTATTCAGCAGGCGCACGGAGCAAATAGGGATTTTAGTGTTATCACGTTGGAAGTGGATTACTGCGCCCGTTGGAGATTTGAATCTAAATTATTAACACGGGAGTTTACTTGAATAGTAATATGGGACACTAGAGCACTGGCAGGGCGGTTTAGGGGATGAAAGCGACCGGAACTGACATGGGAAAAATCTGCCCGGAACAGGAATTTGGAAATTAGCATTCGTTAATATTTACTAGCTGACATGGGAATAAGCACGTGCGGGCGCTTCACATGAGATTTGCTCCTTCGGCTTCCACGGTCCCAAGGCACTCTTTTCTGTCTTCTCGAATCCACAAATTCCTTACACATTTTATTAAGATTTCATTTAGATTATAAAAACAATATATAAGTACATCGTAATCAGTAAAGGGACCTGGGGGAGCAAGGATAGAAAGTTGTCCCTTTAAAGTTTTGACAATCACAAGCAATTTTTTTGGGAATATTATATTAACTGTAATTATTTTACACATTTTTTTTTGCATTGTGTTTGACACAACATTAATAACTGACAGAATTTCGTTATAATTTTAATTTTATTTACAATTGAATTCCAAAAAAAACTATTATACAATATACGCAAGGTAACATAGTTTCTCTTTCTATTGCGTCAAGGAGCTGACACGCTCGCCTGAACGATTCGCCAGTCAGTTCCTCCTATAGAAGTAGAAACTATTTTATTTTATTAGCTTATAATGCAAAATATAAATATATAGTTGATATAAAGACTCCAATATTACTATACCCTATAAAATCTCCTATTGAGTTAAATATGAGATGTTCATATCCCATCATTGTCAAATTTTAACCAAAATTAATTCATTATAAGCTGTTGATTCTTTGGCCAACCTATTCCTCTAAAATCTAAAATGTTAGTAAAAATTGTCTAGAAGCCATATTTTAACAGATTACAAATGATAGACATTGGTTTAGAGAATAATTTACAGGCAATTTTGAATAACAACATGTAAATCATGCAGATCAAATCGTCTACGGGCTGATTATTAATTATATTTGCTCATATTTTATTTTAAAGAATATCGTTTACCAATAAATAATTTTACAAATTCAATTTTATATTAAATCAAATATATATTATATCTTAAAATTTATGTAATTGTTGGTACTGTGTCATATTATATTAAATAAAATATTTTCTGGCTAAATTACAACATTTTAAACCCAGATATAATATTTTAACTCGTACTCATTTACTAACATTGTTTTTATTTGTTACAGGTAAGAGATATCTTCATTTTTGCAAAGCAAAGAAACCTTTCAATTATACATTTGTAAGTAATTTAAATTTAATATTAAATGTTTCTTATGTAATTTCATATTTTGATCATTCTTCAAAATACCTTGTTTATAATAGATACTTTTTATCATTCTCTTACTGATTACAATAATTCGATGATCAAACTTACTGAGCTATTCCCTGAAACAATTAAATAAATAAATAAATTCCGTTTTAAATAAAATATCTACTATCGGAGAAATAATTATAGCCAGTTCACTTTCATCGTGAATATATTCTATAATTATCAATATAAAAATTGCGGTAGGAAAATTGTAAAATGATCATCATTCTTTGCTTGATATAAATAAAAGATTAGGATTTTTTAAGTACAGTAATTTAAAAATTAATAGAATGAATGTATAAAAGGGTAACATTTTTTATACGAATTTGAAGATGAGAAAGATTAACTTTAAATTACTAATGAACATGTATATTTTCTTGCAAATATAAGAATGTTATAAATATATCTTCTTAGAACAGAAAGTAGAAATGTGTCATCTACCTATATTAATAACAAAAGCAAAAAGACTTCAAGTTCAAAGTATTTCATATATTGTTCGTGATATCGATTTTAAATATGAATATTTGATTAATATGTACATTTTAATATAACTTAAATGACTTATATTTACGCCGGCCGTGTAAATTCCTAATTCTTTTAAAACAGTTTCGTTTTCTCTTGTGAAATTAATATAATATTCTTAGTTTTAATGATTCCCTTTTACCCCCCTCTCCGTAATACGCCACTGTTTACGGTAGGAAATAGTGGGTATTTGAAAACTAGATCTTGTGGGCATATTGCTCAAATTTCTATAAGATTGAAATTAAAATATACAATGCAAAATTCTCTACTCATTTTATATGGTGAAGCACTGCCTCCCCTAACGAGCCGCCACTGATAATAATAGAACATAAAATAGAAAACTTCAAACATGCTTTGTGAATGTAGAATAAACTATCATTTATAACTATCGAAGCTCATATGTTTTACCCCATAACAAAACGCTCTCTCGGAAGAAAAAAGATTTGCAACATCATAACTGTCCAATAATTTACTATCGGCTCGGCAAATCCCCCGTCGTTGGTCGGCCGGGCGACCGGCGGCCGACGCACGAATCAATTATTCATCCTATTCATCAGGCCCGGCAAGTGCAGTGTTTTAGAGTTATTCATTAAATTGGGCTTTGTGCATGTACACGGCTGGACGTAATTTCAATACGGGGAATAGTCAGGGCCGTTCCTAGCGGGCGTGCAGTGCGTGCCCCGCACGCAGGCGGCCAAGAGAGGGGGCGGCCGTCGGCCGTTGAACGAATAGATATCATAATATCCATATTATAATAATGTAATTCATTTATCACATTACAATATGTGCGAGAACGTAGCAATATTTAAAAAAAGTTTTATATTTAAATTACTATTCCGTCCAATTGTTTATTTATTTATTTATTAATATTTATTCTTGCCAAGTGGCTTAGAATCTACAAAAATAACATATACATTTTTATTCTACATTGTGTGTGTGTAATACATTTATGCTACTGTTCTCTTCTTAATGATTTCGCTCATCCACTTCTCTCCTGATCCTAGATCGTCTAACAGCTCCATTTCCCCTCTATCTTCTCTTTTTACTTCTCTGCAATATTCCCTTAAATGCTTCAGTGTTTCATCCTCTCTGCCACATAATCTGCACCCCCTTTCTTCCTGTGGTAACCAATACTGGTTGTCTCTTTCTTCGTTACCGCATCTGAATCTGGCTATCATTTTGATGTTTTTCTTTGGGTTTAATATGTAACGTGGTATCTCTGTTGTTTGTATCTGTTTGTATCTTTTATTGTAATTGGATTGATTTATTCTGCTCTGTTGTTCCTGCTTCTGTATATCCCAATCTCGTTGTTGTATGGCGAGGATCATACTTTCTTCATTTATTCGATTCCTCTCTATTTGCATTTCCGAGTATCCATTCCTTTCGTAATATACCTTTCTTGTGTGTCCCCATCTTGTTAATTTGTTTTTGTCGTCCTCTCCCTTCCTTATAACTTTCCAGCATTCTTTCAGTATTGAATTCTCTGAGTTTCTAACTCTTTCTTCGTATTTCACTGCTCTCTTTCCTGTTTCCACTCGAAGTTTTGCCACTTTCATTTCTTCCAGTACTATATATTCTGGTGTACATTTGTCGAGGCCCAGGATCCATTTTATGTAGCGTACTTGTACCTCTTCTATTAGTTTGTGCTCTGTCCATCCAAAAATTTCCGCCCCATAAATTAAAATACTTTTTACTATTGCTTCGAACATCATCCATCTTATTCGCATATTCGTCTTGAACTTCCTTTCGCCTATACCCCATATTTGTTTCATGGCCACAATTGCCTTCCTTTTCTGGTACTCTAAGTGTTTTGTGGCTTGGTTATTCCTCTGGAATGTATATCCCAAATATCTGAATTCTTTTACCTCTTCGATACTTTCATTTTTCCACTTCCATACTTCAGAGGTTTCTCTACCTCCACCTTTTTTGAATTTCATAATTTTTGATTTTTGCGCGTTGAGATTCATATCTTTTCTTCTTAAATACAGTTCAAGTCTTTTCAGCATTGCTTTCATTCCAGGTGGATCTTTCGCGACTATGACAATGTCATCCGCGTACGCCAGAGACCATATTTTCTTTCTTCCTATTACAATGCCGCCTGTTTGCTCTTTGCTGAGGAATTCTTCTATATCTGCTACATATAGTGAAAATAAAGTTGGGCTTAATGGGCATCCTTGCCTTAATCCTTTTTCTGTCCAGATCTCCTCTGTGGTTCTATCCTTTACTTTTATCACCGATATAGTTTCTCTGTAGATGTTCTCTAAGTTCGCTAACAATTGTTTATCTATATTCATATTTGTTAAAGTTTTAAACAGGTGATCTCTATTTACATTATCGAACGCTGCTCTCAGATCTGCAAACAATGCGTATAACTTTCCCTTATCTTTGCGGATCTCGTTTTCAATCATTAGATTAAGTATATAAATATTGTCTGTTGTTCTTCTTGTTTTCCGAAAACCTGCCTGGTTTTCTGGTATGAGATTTTTTACTCTTATTTCTTCCTCCAATTTTTCTAGTAAAATCATCGCATAGATCTTGAACGCTGTATCTAGTAATGTTATTCCTCTATAATTTTCTACTTTGTCTATGTCTCCGTTTTTATGAATCGGTTGTATAATTCCTTTTCTCCATCTAGTAGGTATTTGTGCGGTGCGCCATACTTTGTTAATAATACTTGTTAATATTCTTAGTAAGTTCTCATCTGCATATATCCAGGCTTCATTTGTGATTTCGTCTTCTCCTGCCGCTTTTCGTTTTTTTAGTTTACTAATTTGTACTTTAACTTCCTCTAGTGTTATCTCTTCTACATCTCCACATATTTTCGGTTTATTTTCTTCTTTTCTTAGTATCTTGGTATTTTTCCCATCTAAAAGTGTGCAGAAATGGACTTTCCATTCCTCTTCGGATATTTGTTTTGATATCTCTTGTTTCTTTTTCCTCTCTTTACTAATAAAACTCCATGCCTCCGTCTCTGTCTTTATTCTCTGCAGCTGTTCCTCAATTTCTTTCTTTTTGTTTTCCTTTTGTTTTATACACAATTCTTTATATTCTTTTAATTCATTTTTGTATTCTTCTTCAGTGATTATCCCATCTTTCCATTGCTTACGTTTCTTTCTCATTTTTCGTTTTTTTTCCAAACAGCTACTATTCCACCAGTCATTTCTGTTTGTGTTTCTTGAGTTCACTCTTATTTCTTTTTTGCGTGTGGCTTCATTTATTTTACTTATGAGCTCGTTTACTTGCTCCTCCACATTACTCTCTTTTACTGCTATCTCTCTGGTTTTTATGTTGTAATTTTCTATGTCTTCTTTTTCCCATACCGCTTTTCGAATGATTACTGGATCATCTTCTTTTACTATTATACTGTTTTCTAGTTCTAAGCTTAAAAGTTGATGGTCGGATTCTACTGTATTAATTACTTTCATGTGTCTAATTTTCCCCCAACTCTCTTGATTTGCTATTATATAGTCAATTACTGTCTTTTCCCCTCTTTTACCTATGTATGTGAAGTCACCCACCTCGTCTCCTGTTATGTTTCCATTTAGAATAGTCCAATCTCTGTTTCCACATTCATCAATTAAAGCTTTCCCATATTTGTTTATTATTTTGTCCTTTGTGCTTCTTTTCTCTTGTCTTCCTGTTTTGGAGTTCCATAGCCCTCCTTCCTCGCCTATTCTAGCATTGAAATCCCCTCCTATAATTAACTTATTTTCATTAGTATCTTCTATTTTCTCCCTTATTTCTGCAAGAATTTCGTTTATTCTATTGTCATTATATACCGTGAGTATTCTCCATGTCTCGTTGTCAATTTTAATTTTTCTTTCCATAATGTTTTCATTGAAAATGGTTTCTTTTGCTTCTTGAATGTGTTTCTTGATACCTGTTACCATTCCTCCCTTTGCTCTTCCCTTTTTATTTAGTCTCTTTGCGTATTTAATTTTCCATGTGAAATCACTGGGCATTTTATTTTTCCACTTATTCCAATCTTTTTCCTCTAACCAACTTTCTGTTAACCCTACTATATCATATTTATTTATTATATCCCAAAAATCTTTATCTTTACTTTTTATTCCCGCTATATTCCAAAAGCCTATTTGTATGTTAACTACTTCTTTATTATTCCTATTTATTAGTTTTTTGAACTTTTAATTAAGCTTTTTTGTTCTTCATTCCATTCATACCAATCTCTACCGATTTTTAATTTTCTGTATCCTATCTTTACTATATTTTTTAGCTCTTTTTCTTCTTTAGCTCTTTTTGAGATTTCATTTTGAATTATCCTTTCATTGTACGTCATGTCGTGATCTATGTAAATATTGGTGCCTCTCAGTTTATTTTTGTTACTCATCACTAGCTTCTTGTCTTCCCATGAATTTACAGTCGCTACTATCGCTTGCTTTTCTTTTAACTTTCCGACTTTGTACGCCTTTGTTACTTTCGTTGTTATTCCCATTCTGCTTTTTATAAAGTTTTCAACCTCTTGAGCATCTTCCAGTGTCGCTCCTTTTATTATAATATTATTCTTTTTTTCCATTTTCTCTTTTTCCTCATCCGATCTCTCTAACTTTTCTATGCGTCGGTTTAAGCTAATAATTTCCTGGTCTTTTTTCTCAACTTTTATTTTTAACTGCTTGACATCTTCTTTGAGTACGTTGACAAAGTCCTCTAGTTTTTTAATCATGTCACTTCTCAGATCAATTATCTCTCTGCTCATATTCTTTAGCATTTCTAAAATCTCATCCTGTGTTGCACCTGCATCTTTCCTCTTTCTTGGAGATCTTTCCATCTCCGCTTTCCCTTTTTACCTCGCTGTATTGCTGGTTGCCCGACGCCTAACGCTCCTATGACGTCACTCAGACCGTGGAATCGGATACCTACTTGATTCGACACCCGACCGGCCCCAGTGCTGGTCAAGTTACGTTATCGTCGGTCAGATGTCACTTTAAAACAGATAGTCTCCGTTTTTATCCTTTATCTTGCCATCCAACATTACAAACTGAATCGTCGCTGGCTGCTACTGAGCAAGAGATGTCTCTGTCTAATTTCTGTCGGTAATGAATCTTTCTGATTTCCAAGATAGCACATGTGCTTAACCTATAAATAGCTGTTAATTTTTATTTGTTTTTTATTTTTCTTTCTAACGATACTTATCTTTGTATCTGTATCTTCTTTTGTAGTCTTTTATTGCGCCTTTGCTTTCGTTGTTGACAATCTTTATTTTAGTTGTTTTTCCTTTATTTTTCAATTTCTATACGGAGCAAAATTCTCACGTGTTCACACACACACCACCACCATCTACTCTCTCCAATTGTTTATTTGACCACGTGTTTTTATCTTATACTGTACCGGAGTATTAATTGACTTTATACTGTGACTATACGGTAATCTGATTTTGATTGGCTGTATATTAAAATATTTTGCCGTTAGGATTCGCGCGCAGGGACTGTCAGTTTTTAGCTAGCTTCATTGTTGTTAATCTTTGTTAGATTGGTATTAATATTGTTTATTCTATTATTTACAAAAGATGATTATTCAAGGTAATTTGTTTAACCAGTGACGTTGACAGTTAAATCAAATTAATATTCTATGATTTATGTCAAGTTTATATTTTTGTTTTATGTAAAAATATAGGGGAAGAGATACAATTTTGAGAAAAGCATTATTTAAAAAGAAACGTAATTTTCAAATAAATTACGTTTATTTTTTAACTTACATGTATCCATAAATATTTCGTGTTGCATCTTGCATGCTTATGGGTACGAAAAGCAGTGAAGTTATCTGCAAGTAATATTAAAACAGACGGCTCATACATGAACTTCATTAGTCATATTTCGTTCGTGAATTATACATTATTAGATTTGAAACAAAAACAAGAATTAAGGTGTACCTATTGTTGTTTCGTTTACTGTATCTACAATATTATTATAATTATAAAGCATTTGACCTTGAAGGAAAAAAAAATCGCCTGCGGCGCATATCTTCCCTGAAAACCTTATCACAAGGGCGGCAAATTATATACTTGCACGCAGGCGGCAGTACCCCTAGGAACGGCCCTGGGAATAGTTACTGCAGATTCCAGATCGCCGGGATTATAGTTGATGAGAAAATGAGGATATGTTGCTGGATGAATGGACAATTGTCGTTTTGCCAAATCCTGTTCATTACACTTCAAATGTCCAAGTAATTAGACAAGTTTGTTACACTTTGTCACTATGTTATATTGAAATAGGCAGCGATGGTGCACTTGGTTAGTGGGCGATTCGAACTGAGTGGATTTTGAGATCTGGGGTTTCCCTAGAGTCACATATTATTAACCAAATAAA
The DNA here is from genome assembly GCA_035578165.1 of Stenolophus ochropezus. Classification (NCBI taxonomy): domain Eukaryota; kingdom Metazoa; phylum Arthropoda; class Insecta; order Coleoptera; family Carabidae; genus Stenolophus; species Stenolophus ochropezus. Next base: position 9,466,351 of record JAQOWZ010000004.1, on the reverse strand, counting down.
AAATACCGTTGTGCTTGACTAGTTTTTTTTTTACAGAATATAGGCACGTTTCTAGGCATTATTACGGCAAAAAAATTTCGCTTAACAAAATTCACTTACTTGTAAAATATAGTACCTTATTGGCTTAAAGAATACGAAATTTTCTTTGTGAGGGACAAAATTTAAAAGCCAACTAAATTTATTATTTATATTAAGTTTCTGCCAAAATTAAACTGCCGTTTCAAAAAACTGATTGGAACCAAAATTGGAGGTGCATAACTAGATGTTATAGCTATTTCGTAAACAAAAATTCAACATTCTTCGGTGTAGAGCATTGTCTTATTGTCTCTAAGCAAAAGATGTAATGTTTAAAAATGCATTAATGAATGTTTTTATTTTTAAGATATTTTCGAAAGGTAAGTAATACAAAAAAAATAAAGGAACTCTACAATTTTGGTAACATCTAGAGAGAACTTATGTATTCTGACTAAGTATGAACAAGGCAAAATTTTTATTTAATTGTGCTCGACTACGGAAATCGAAATCATAACTTCATGCCATATAATAATTAAATATTAAATAGATACTTACAGTATTAATTCTATTAAATTTATCTTTTCCTAAGTAAAATTCTATGTAACATAAAATGTGTTTTAATTATACTCCTCTGGTACGATTCTCATTCAAATTCTTTTTATAATTTATTTTAGCTTTAATGAACATTTTCTGAACTGCAACATAAAGCCATAGGTACTTATTAAGTTATATTCATAATAATGTTAACAAGTTAATAAAAATAAAATTCTTTCATAAGCTTTTATTCCATCCGCATTTTAATGTAAATGCTTTTATCCAAGTATGAATATTTAAGCATTATATGTTTCTGTTAAACATTTCATTTTTCAACTTTGTAATGAAGAAATTTTAAATATTAATTAAAATTCTGTTTGAAATGTAAATACTTTTTATTCTCATTTTTTGTCATTAAAATAAGCGCTATGAACTGGAAATAAAATTTAGTTTATTTACTCATTACATGTTTGTTTTAAACAAATATGTTACGGTTATTTAATTAATAACTTTATTCAATAAACAATGTTGTTGATGCATCAAATTTTCAGCAATTATACACATGATTTCAATGTATTGGTTTAGTATTGCACCAACTATTTAACAAAAAACTATTATTATTTAACAAATATATAAAGCAAAAAGAATATATTTCAAATATATCATATGCATTTTTTCTACTGCAGTTCTTTTCTGAATTTAACTGAAAAATATTATATTCCTAGAGTATAGACCATTAAAAAGCCAGCAATAAATCAATGAAATAAGTGCAGGTTTAAGAACTGAGAGCTGCAATATGAAGTACACTTCAAGAATTCCAAACTAATAACTGCCTATTCTCCTACGTATAAGGGTATTTTTAAAACATTGTAAATTCGATACAAGTGCGTAATGCAAAACTTCAGTAATACGAGAACAATAATAGTTTTAAGACTCCTCAGTATCTAAAGATGTTTTTCGTACTCATGCATTGAAATGTGTTGTTCCGCGTTGCCTAAGCAACGCCTGGAACGTCAATTTCCCAGGTCTCCACCAGATAGGTGACCGGGAAATTTTGGAAAAAACACTCCTACTTCTACAGCATTTATTAAAAAACTATATTTATAATAAATAGTATAATGTTTTAAACATTCTTTTACCTAATAATATTAAAAGAAAATAGGGGATTATTGAACGAAATTTAATGTAGAAAAAGTAAATTTAGTGCATTTGATATACAATGTTGGCAACAACTGCTGTCATGTTGACAGATTGACAGCACTTGTTAGTACTGAAACACATAACCACAAATCATGTATAATTTGTAATAAATAATTTTATTTGTTCAAAAATAACTAATTATTAGTTGTATAAATTCGTACGAAAAATATTGTACAAACCTCTTGCGTGAACTGGGTTTCCGGAATCGTTCTATTAAAACACTCCTCCGGAAACCGGTCGTTCCCGCATTTGGTATGTAAATAACTATTACGTCTACGTATCGTAAATTTTATTCACAATCGGTTAGTAGCACGTCTATTTCTAGCCAACCAAATATTTGGGAAGTGGTTCATTACATACCTAGTTCATATTTCCCGGCTAGCTAATCTAACCTCTTAAATGTCATTGTCATTACTATAAATCTTGTGATAACTGAACTGACAAAATAAGTAAATATTTTGCTTCCTGTCATAGATCTCAATGTTAAAAAATAAATTATAATAAAACTATCAAAAAATTATTGTTAAAATTAAATAATTACTAATTGATTGTGAATAAAATAGCATGTAAACCTCGCAGGAATTCATTCCAGCCTCGTTACGCACCTCAGTCCACTAAATTAATGCTCGGCTCTAAATCAAGTACTTCCGCTCGGTATGTAATACACTGCAGCGACGGCCGCTAGCAGACTTGTCAACACTCGTACGCTGCCCGTCTATTGTACGATGCTTGGAAGATACGAGAACATTCTAGAATATAATTGCTCTACTATTTCAACGTGAGCAGAAGAGACTGAGTATTTTACATTATTATCAAGGTACAACCTCCTTGAAGTAAAACTATTACCTCGCGTATATTGTACTATAGTTTATTTGTTATTCTCTTGTAAATAAAATTAAAATTAAATCAAATCCTAAAGACTCAATAATGTAAATAATGAAACTACAACAAATTTGTAATTTTTTTACAAGTTATGTCTGCTTTATGATGGATTTAATTTATAAATTAAGATCTACAAATTTATATTTTAAATTTACGATTTACCTTGCTGGTTTGTAGTGAAATTTAACGGGATGAAATGTGTCAAATTAACTTTTTATATTGGGTCACATAACTTGACACAAATGGGAAGACAACTTTGTTGTCCTTATAATGCTGTTCACATGTATTATATATTAATCTCTATTGTTCCACACTTTTACAGATAATATTAATAAGTCCATGTTTTCGAAATCCATTTCAGATGTCACTCACCCTGTTACTTGAAAATGGCATTCTCCCCGCCAAAATTATTGTCTGAAATACTATGAAATGATTGGACGTATTTACAAATTTACATTTAGAATAAAAAATATGGTGATATTTTAAATGCAAATTCTAAATCATATATTTCTTTAATTCATCATGAACAAGGAATTAGCTGTCAGTTTTACAAGATAGTAGCTTGTAAAGTTTAATTTCCCTACTGAAAAACATTTCCTATAAACGATGGTTTACAAGTATGACAAATAAAAAAAATGAGACACTATCGTAGATAAACATATTTTTGTAAGTTAAATTTAGTATTTAGTTTGCGAATAATATAATCCAGGAACGCACAAAAATCTTGTGGATGACAATTAAATCTCTGGTGTTCTGAGTCTCGGTGTTACATTAGTTTGAAACAATGCAATCCAGGCCATTTAAAGCTGAGATAAAACCTGCCATCACATTACTACTCTCTCGGTACTCAGGTTCCATTCCGCCGCGGTAGCTATCGCTTCCGCTTCCTTCCCCCACCACACATCATTTCACGCGCCGCGGCGCGCCTAATCAGCCGGAAGTTGCGGGAAATGGACAAATAAACCTGAGCGCGCCAAATTCAAAAACAGACGCAATTAAGTTTTTTATTTGCGGAAGGAATATTCATGAGGACAGGTGCATGATGTAAATGGTAACTGAGATTTTTTTTACAATTTCACGCTCACATTTTTTAGGTCATAAATATTTAAGTTTATGCAAATTCACACACCTACTACGTACGAGAGAGAGAATTTTAATAAAAATATTTTTTAGAAATTTGACGGTAAATTTTCTGGACATTGATATTGTACTTGTTCACTTATTTTAAATTATAAAGTGATCCGATAATTGAAATACGTATTACGGATTTTTAAGGGAGGTTGTCAAAATTGTATGAATATTGCTCTCAATTGTTAACAACATTAGAAGTAAATATGAAAATGAGGAGTAGTTGAAAAATATTTGCCATGGGGACCGTAAGAAAATTTTTAATCAGCAGAATGAACGATTTATTGAGCATTAAATGAAATTAAATACTAAAAACTCCTGAACAAATTAACAAAAAATATATCTGAAATTTTTGGAGGATACATTGAAACATAGACTATTCGAAGAATTCTAAGAAATTTTGATTTTAATGGCCATATAGTCATAAGGAGCTCCTACATATCCCCAAACTAATATGATCCTGCCGCCGTGTTTCACTGTACTACATAAATTGCAGTTATTAAGCTCAGAATTTGGATTTCTCCAATCAAAAGATTTGCCATTCCACTCAAATCTGCAAAATTACCAATTTCCAAAAAACACAATCCGTGCTAATGTACTATTTCCATGCGAGTCTCTTATTTTATTTTGTTTGGAATTATAGGTCCCACTTTTTTCTATAAGACCATTAGAATCAAAATTTCTTAAAATTCTTTGAATAGTCTATGTTCCAATAGACCCTTAAAAAAATTAGTTATTCTTAATATTAATTTATTCAGGGGATTTTTAGGATTTGATTTCACTTAACGCTCAATATATAGTTTGTTCTGCTGACTTAAAAATAATTTAAGGCCTCCACGGTGAATATTTTTCTACTGGTTCTCATTTTTATATTTACTTATATGGTTCTCAACATTTAGTGCGATCTTCGTTTAATTTTGTCAACCTCCCTTAAAGATTTACACTGGCAAAGTAATTTCAAGCAGATTAGCCTTTCAACTACCATAATTTCTTATTTTTGTGAACTATTTTTTAACAAATCTTATACAAAATACTCAGACAAATGATAATTATGCAATCACAGATGTTTCATGTTTATAAATATAAATATTGACTCGTTACATGTAAGATTTCATAAGTGTACGAATAATTTTGTGTACCTAGTTCTTGTACACATTTTGTTTTTATTTAATTAACATAAGAAAAATAATATTTTTTTCATAATTGGCTATTGCATTTTGTTTCTGGGAAATAAGAGAATCTGATCCCGTCTATAATACATCAATATTTTTTTGAAAGTACTCCATTTTTCACTTTTTAAATATAAAACTTAGGTGTACGAATAATTTTGTGAGCCATATAGCTTTGAAACCCAATCGGTAAACATTAAAAAAAATCCGTTCGTGCAAAAAAAATGCATTGAGACTGAAAAAATTCAATGAATGTAATAAATGAGAAATATTGTACACATTTTGTTTTTATTTAATTAACATAAGAAAAATAATATTTTTTTCATAATTGGCTATTGCATTTTGTTTCTGGGAAATAAGAGAATCTGATCCCGTCTATAATACATCAATATTTTTTTGAAAGTACTCCATTTTTCACTTTTTAAATATAAAACTTAGGTGTACGAATAATTTTGTGAGCCATATAGCTTTGAAACCCAATCGGTAAACATTAAAAAAAATCCGTTCGTGCAAAAAAATGCATTGAGACTGAAAAAATTCAATGAATGTAATAAATGAGAAATATTGTACTTTGGAATTTCTAGTCCACATGCAAGACTGCGTAAATATAATGACAAAACTATTTCGTATTCATATATCAATCCAATCCTGTCGCAAATTTTACAGAATTTCTCTATTTCAGTTCAGTCCTAATAATATACTTGCATTCGGTATTGAATAACCTCGTCAACTACACTATTCATACTTTTTATTCTGTAATATTTCTTACTCACTTTTAATGTAGAACATATAAAAACTTGTTGGGAACCGAAGCTGCAAGTTTTGAATGATTGAAAAAAAATCGGTGTAGCATAGCGGAGGGTAATTTCGTGCATGTGAACGATTTTAGGGAAATATGAAAGCCCGTGAATTTCCTCCGACGTGAGTAAAAGGCGATGTAAAAAATTGATTCTCGCTCGTCTTATTGTACAGGCATCACATGAAAGAAAAACAGGCGTTCGATTTATGAGTCGACGTCATGTATTTTATATTCTTCACCGGGAATTTATCTTCGACATCTATTTCTTGACACCCGCGTTTTCCGCCATTAGTATGTAAGGAGAATGAAGGCCGTGTGAGAACCTCCAAATCGACGCGCCGTCTCTCTCACTCCCGCGCAACTCCCAATCACGCCGTCTCTTTCTCGATAGGGGAAGATCGCCTCCCTAACATATCGTAAGGGAATTTGAATATCGAAGTCGAACCCGCAAGCTAAAAACACACATGGAATTTTTATTTTATGCAATTTTTTCCTTGAAATTCGATATAGGTAACTGGAACTTCAATTCACGTATGAAATATCAAAGCAAACAAAATGTTTCATCTCCGGAATTGTAGTTAGTTTATGAATATTTTTATTTTGGATGGAAATGTAAATAAATGCTGCGATGGTTTTGATATTGAATTTTTGTTTACAAATCCTGGTTGCTCTGCTTACTCGTTCGTAGTGGTACCAACATCGTAATACTCATTTTATTTTCCCTTTCTTGGGAGTACCAAAATGCATCAAACTCACTCAATCAAATATCTACAGGGAGTATACGTATGTTTATATATTTTTAAATTTCACTTCTAATGAAGCATCATAGTTAGATTTTTTATATTCTCAGAGGAAATGATAGAATCCTCTATTATTATTTATTTACTTGTAAACCAAAGAGGAGTACCACTTCAATACAGACGTCCACCTGTCTTGTTAAAAGTTATTCTTCTTTCATACACAAAGACGTTTCGGGTATTGGGTATTTTCATTTTAAAACAGCATTCAATATATAATAATAAAATAGTGGTAATCAAAATTTATATTCGTAATAATAATTTTGCTTAACCAACTGTTATCGCGCTATTAAACAGAATTACTGAACAAGTACTGTAACTGAGAGTACGACATGTTCGTCAAGTAATGATAAAATTCGTTCGGACAATGCTTTTGTAACAATGAGCTACACCAACTAAATGAGTGATTGTCATCAATTATTTAGATTTAGAACGGGTTACAACTAATTTTGTTTTGGTGTGAATTTCAAAACTAGTAATACAACATTATTTTTTGACGAAAATATAATAAAATATTTGTTATGCCGATAGAATCTGGGGCCCCTCCAAATTTCGGATCCTATATAGACATTTGTCTTACTTATCTATTGATTAATCCGGCTTTGCCTATGTAGGTTATTCGAAATTATCAAACTGAGTCACAGGTTGCCGATGCCCGCCATACGATACGAATGTTACTAAATTGTTATTTTTCTGGAAACAAATGTTGTTGATTTTCTTTTACATTTATCTTTCACGATATAGTTGCAAAACGTCTAAATATGGTAAAAGTAAACTGTTACTAGTTGACCGATTTTTTTAAAATTTTATTAACTCGACCCATTAATGTTAGAAGTTTAAATAAATTTTAAAATAGTCAAAACTTTTAATTAAGTTCTTAAATCGTAGACTCTTAACTCTCAAATGTCACAGTCAGTTTGAATTATAAAATACTAGTAAAATTGGTCTTCTATAGAAAATGTTATAGAAATCGGAAAATAAAACACTCTACAATTTTAATATATAAACAAATACTGTTATTATAACAGTTTAGAATTGTTAACTTTTAACGTTGATTGTTACACGAAAACTGCATCGTGTCCAATTGGTTGGAAAACAACTTTACTCTTTAAATATCCATTATTAACAATTATTCTGGCTAAATTTACACCAATATGAAACCTGCAGCAACCATCGTTAACGAGCAGCATCTTTGATCTGTTCGGGTAAAAACTTGTGGGGCTTTGTGGCGGCAGCGATGTGTGGGATATGCGGCGAGGATCGCTCCTGCTTTATCGAACCGGGAGATTTATAGCAGCTCCTGCAGAAAGCCATAACTGAGCCGTAAACAAACTAACGAACGCACCGCGCCGCTGATCTTGTCTAGGACGCCGCTAAAGCTGCGTTCTCAAGGGTGCTTCGTGAGCTTTCTAATGTAGTTTTGTAGGGTCTTTGATAATGTTTGGGAAATATAAATTAAATTAAGGAAAATAAAAGACAGAAAAAGTACCTATATCTCAACTGAAAAAAATGGCACTAATAAAGTTGTTTTAGTAACTACTTGAAAATTTCTTCATAATGGACAATGGACGTACAAGCAAAGTCTACGGAAGAATGATGAACTGTGGTTCTGAATTCGAGTCCCGCCAAATTAATTAAAATATATAAAAATATCTCTCTTGGTGCACTTTCCATTTATAACTGTTCATCGGAAGATAATTTCTTTCTCATATATATTTATTGATGATGACTAGATATTTTATGAAATTTTTAGATGATTATAAATTGATTGAAGAGAAAAAATTCATTTTACGATTAAAAAACCAAATGTTTAATTTTATTTTATATATGTTTAGAGATAGAACAGATAACTTTATGCATTTAATTGTCTCATAAAATTTTAAAGTACTTATTTGTACACCACGGTTCGAAAGCAGATATTTGTAAATCTAGGTTAGATACTTACAATAAGATTTTGTTTATATCGACTAGTTTATTAAGCAGTTTTGTATATGGTATATAGAAACAAAAAAAAATTTATGCCAGTAGCATAAACATTTTTGATTTAATAGTCTCTAAACATTTACCAATTGTTAAAAACAACGATCTTCAACTAAGCTTGTTCACGATTGGCAGTTGTTGGCAATACATACATTCAGACCGTTGCTATTGACAAAGTTTGACAATCCTTTTCAGACATGTTTATGCCGCTGATATTATAACTGTCATGACAACCAGCTTGTGATGTTTTCTTGAAATTCTGAAATTACTACTCTATTGTAAATAAAATTCCAGCGGGGTAAAAGTAAAATAAATAAGTATTGGAAGAACTATGTATAAACAGCGAATATGAAATAAACTGTATGATAGAAACCTATATCGCCTTAATGTCATTATAATACTAGATAACCTAACAATAAAGTTACTAAAAACCATCAACAATTACAGATTTAGATTGCTAACCAACAAATTGAACGTCAAGTAGTAAAATATTTTTTTAAATATCTACGTTTGAAGAAAAAATAATACATATCATTCAGAGTAAAAGCGTTTTCTGTGCCTCGCATGCAATTAACCGACTTGCTTCGCTCGTCGTGCGAACTTCCACACTCACCACATAAAGTATCACTTTTACTTTTAATAACACGATATACTGTATTAAAAAAGCCCTTGTAAAGTTTGATAGGTTTTACGAAAATAAATCCAAAACTCATAAATGGATGGAAATACTACTTCAGCGAATTTCACAGAATTGTACAAATAATTTAACATATGAATATGTGTATCAATTTTTAAAGTTAGTTTTTTATTTGTTTCATAGATGATTATTTTAATTTTTTTAAAATTATTAACTAAATTTATTAACTTACTATTTGTTACGAGATGAAAGTTATAGTTTAAAACTTTAAACTAACAAATTCCTGAGACACTACACCTAAAACTATTATTTTAAGCGCCACCATAAAAGCTAGCGTAAAATAAAAACATACCTCAGTCGTGTTACCTGAAGAGAAACGACGATTGGGGATTTTGCGGTGAAAGTATCCGGTGTAAATCAAGCTTTAGTGCGAAAGCTCTCCTTACGTACGAGAGGCGATTGTTTCACCGCATATCCCAATTATTGTAACCGAAGCCGCTCGTTTCACACGACGCTGCCAGCCAGCGAACTGGGCCATCTCGTTAGTATTAATTACCGAGGTAATTAACCTTTTTTGGCTTTTGTTTACGTGTGTTTTGGTTTCATTTTGAAACGAAATAAAGGTATCTTATGGTGATATTTTCGAGCCCGGATTGGATGGAAACGTTTTTGTGATTTTTGCTTTAATTAAAATTATTGAACGCTAAAAAGTGTGAAAGGAATTAAATGGCCATTAACACTGACACCTTAAACGGTCAAGAAACTTTCAGTTTTTAGCATATTTTGTTTAAATATCCTAATATTAATAAATAAACAAGAAAAACTGTCAATTTATTATCGTTTTCTTCAATTAATTCAAAAGAAGCTTACTTTAAGTTGACATTTCTCAACAATTAAGCTTCTATTAAATGAAAAAGTAATGTTACCAAAATCCATATTATAAAAAAAAAGTTTCATAATGTTTCATAATGTCGACATATTAAATTAAGCAAGGATAAATACGAGTATAAATAGTAGAATCCAGTGGCGTGCACTACATGGATGCGTTGGATTTTACTAAGGACATTATTTTGTCAATAGAGCTTCATATTAATTTTTATTTAAAATATTATTTTAAATGAACTTATATTAATTTAAATCTAATCAATTTCTAAAGCTATCGTATTTAATTTTTGTTTAAAAAAATATTTTGCTGAGTGGAAATTAATATATTTTATAGAAAAAAAAAATTCTAAAAAAGTTTTTAGAAATTTATTATAAAAAATACTTAATACAGAATAAAATATGCAGATACACAATATATACTTAAAGTATACATTATTTTTTTTAACAAATATTCTTATTTATATTTTTCTTATAGTTTATCTTTCACTATATGATTGTTTAATAAGCGAACAATTTAATTTAATATCTATTTGTACATCAGTAAACGATAAAATGTGCCTAAATACAGCAGTTTGAAGGCGGAAAAACCGTTTGAATTTTGTTACATTTGATTGCACAATTTATGAAAGTACATTTTCTAGATGTAGTATGCAAGCAGTAAACTTTTATTCTGCAACTATTAGAGATAACAATATCTTTTACTTTAGTTATTTAGACTTAAAATTTAATTCAAATTTTTATGATAATTTCCATTCTAATGCCCCAACATTAAAACTAGAAGCGAGAAAAACCTTAAATTTAATCCTTTACGTCTCGAGTTAATATAAATTTCTTAAGCCTGGTAATAAAATAATATTAGTGTAACTTTTAACGAGGAATCCACGTAAATTCTACTTTTTTAATTAAATTCAGGTCGAGTGTCAGTGAGAATATTTAACCGTAAAGAAAAGATTACCCGAGAAAATTATTGACGAAACCCTTTCTTTATATTAAAACAGCCCTTTCAAGAGGAGGGGTTTCATAATGCAATAATAATGAACGTCTTAATTAATCTCTGCTGTACAAAAAGTTCAAATGATGTGCCTAAGCAAAAAATCCAACCTTAATCGAAGACTTAAATTGCGAATTGCTGAAACTTTGGCAATTTCAGTTGAAAAATAACGCTCAGATTATGAAGTATTAATTGGCACTTCGCACAAAAGTAGATCAAATTATGAAAAGTAATCTTTTTTCCAAGAAACTAAATTGATACCCGTTACAATTTCTAAATAGAACAACTTAAATTTATAACAAGGAAGGGGCTACTTCAGAATATCTTCTGAACTCGAACAGAGATTTAACATTTAAAATCATATTTTCGTAATTTCCTGATTTCCTAATTATTTTTGATAAAAAAAAAACTTCAAATAGCATAAAATTCTGCATCCAAATTAATAAGCAAAATTTTTATGCTCTGCAACTTTTACTTGAAGACTTTTTTACCTAAAATAATTAGGAAAGCAGAAAATTACGAAAATATCATTCTACATTCTCTAAGTTCGGGTGTTTTGGTTCACACATTGTGTATTATTAATCATAATAACGTATCGCAGAGGTGGTATTGAAATTTCATATTTATTCATTTTAAATTAATATCAAATGTAACTAAAAGATAAGATAAGATCAATTATGAATTAAGAGAAAGATTTTCCAACACTCGAAACGTTCAAAATAATAAATAAATGTTATTGTAACAATTTCAACATATTCTTTTACACCACGGATTTCTAAGGTCATTGCCAAAATTTCAAATATTATTTATATTAAAATTTGAGCTTATTAATAAAAGATTGTATAAAATATTAAGAAAAATGTCGATTGAATTGTTCATAAGTGTACTTAAAAGTAAATGCAATTTAAAAATAAACTATAACTTTTTAAAACGCTTAAATATGCATGAATATTTTATGATGCTAAATATGCAAATGCATTCATTTAATGCTTAATCAAACATTTTAAAATTTGCAATATTTTTCCTTCATGTACCGTATATTATTCACAACATCAATTTTGAAAATTGAAAATAAAATTCCGAGAAATTTCAATATAAAATTAATATTCCGTATTCTGCATTCTTTGTTTTGTAGCTAGTTTATTTTTCTTTTCTTAACCTCTTTTCAAGTGAAAATTGTTCGCTCCAATATACATACAAGCCAAATTTACCACGAGTTGCTATGAAGTACACATTTACTGGGCCGTGGAAACTTCCCGCGATTCCTGAAAAAGCCGCGCTCTGAAACTCATCGCTGAAGTGATACGAAACACTGCTGAATTGCGCAGTCCTCTGCTGTTCGTAACCACGCAGTGAACTTTGTTTTGTTTATTTGCAGTGATGTTCGTATGTTCCTTGTTTGACTGATGGAACTTGGGTTTACGTTATTGGCTTCATTTTGTTGGATGAGTTGCTTTGGCCTGAATTTTTTCTTGTGTTTTATGTTGTAATTCAGTCTGTACTTTTTGTGGGGCAAGTTTACTGTTCTTAAATTACAGAGTAAAATTAGAGTACGGTTACTTCAATCATAATAAAAGGAATGCACATTTTTAAATTTTTTTGCTTGATTTTTTTATAAATCTCACAAAATTTGAACTATTTTAAAATTTTGTAAATAATATATAAAATTAAACTATTTCTACAGATTTTATACATTATTTTCATCTATGTATTTGAGTTTTAAATATATTTTTATCCAACACCGTGCTATAACTATGGTGTTTTTAGATAAATAAAGTAGGTCATAAAACACCTGTGAGTTAGAAATTATAATTCACTGTTTGTTGGTTCGTATCATAGTAACTGCGTTAAAAATCCTAATGCGTTTAAAGTAACTGTTTACAAACACGAATCAGGGCATACACTACGTAATTTATGCCCAGTTGTAAGAAAACAAGTTTATGTCGCTGTCATGACATCCTTTGATGTTTTTGCGAATTTATATTATGATGCAGATCAAAAATATAAATACAATTATAATAATAAAGCTAGTTAAAATTACTGTTTGACAACTAAACTAAATTTTGTATATACCTCGGATTGAATGTATCTTTGCATGCAGATATCGACTAGTTGCAGTCCTCGTTTTGTACAATTTGCAATCTTGGTCCAAAAAGACCTACTTTTAGCTTGGTAAACAAATAAATGTTATCATTTTTAAGGCAGATTTTTTTACCTTTGGCTAAAGCTAAATTTCATGTTGTCAGTTTGTAGAAAAATATTATTGTACACTATTTCGATGCGATACTTTTCTATTAACCTATGGTTAAGATAATCGGCACTTTTACCTGAGGTGAAAATATATTTTCTAAAAATACTCTAAATTCGTATACATTTTTCTAAAATTTTATTACTCAGTCGTTTAATTTTCGAAATGAAATAAATTACTTCTAACAATAAAATAATAATTGAACATTTCTAACTCGCTGTAATTATCAAGTTACGATGTTAGCTGAGTAAATATTAGATACTAACATAAAAAAAGAATTTTTTTGTTTATGATTTAAAGTACATTAATTCTATTAATCTGTCACTTGATTTAATAATGGAAAAGTAAAATTGATTTGTACCTAATGAAAAGAGACTGGAAAAAATGTATCTAGTATATGTTAATATTTGAAGGAAGGGAAGCTTATAATTTGTAATTCCTATTCTTTCTTCGATGCAAACAATTACCTCAGCTCTGAGTTTGCAAGAAATTGGAAAAGAAGAACACTTGAATGACAGATTTACAATTCAGATGAAGCGCGAAACGTAGGCTGTGAATTCCAATTGTTTTAAAATTAATTAAATGTATAATACCACGGTGACAAGCCGTGACATAATGGCTCCGAAAGGCCGGGTTAGAAGGGCGAAGGACCCAGAAAGGTGGTTGTTGATTAGGCCTGCTCGTGACAGTGTCGAAGATGTCGGCACTTGACAAGCAATAAACTTACGATTCAGCGGGATGTACATGAGATATTCGCTTTGTTCTCGATGAGACGAGACGCTGTTTACACTTGTTATTCACTTGGAAAGAATGTTTCCAGAGAACTTTGGGTAATTATCTATGAGAAAGGAGTTGATGCTTCAACTAATTGCTTTGCGAACAAATTGTACTTAACAGTCTAGTAACTTCTCTGCAATAAAATTGTATGACTTAGAATACTATTCAAACTTCAAGCGTCAACTTTCAACGTTCTTCGATCATACCATAGAGTAACAGATTTGTCATATTAATTTACATAATAATGACAAACAAGGTACATTTGCAAATTTATTCATGCACTGAATTACAATTTAGCAATTTTTTAAGAGCCAGACGACTAAGAATCATTTATTTCCCTGGGATGTTTTCACAAACAATACTCTCAATCTTGTGGACTTAGGCGTATAGTGTCGTAACAATAAATTTTCATTTGGCTTTTCATTATTTCGTAAGTGGAATTCTACCAGCATCAGGGACAATTTGGCGTTTCCGTAGGGTTCGTTCTTTCTTACAACCTACATCTTAACAATTCTTCAAATAAACTAAAACTCTTTTACATTCTAATAATAATATATATTTAATAATTATTTTTTTATATATTATATATTTTCTGTATTTGTGTCTTTTATTAATTCCATTCCTAAAAGTTGTTTCATATTATTTCTACTTATAAGAAACAAAAATTAATAATATTCTTTTCATTTGTTACAGGTAAGAGAGTTCTCGCTTTCTCAACTACACACTTGTTCGTATAAGTACCTACAAAAATCGTAAGTGTAAATTTATGTCCTTTATATGTGTTTACAATTGGATACGAATTTTAAAATATTTTCACAATTTATTCAACAATATCTTATTAGAGTTATATTTCTAGACAGATAAATTCTGTTAAGAGATATTCGCGATAAACCTAAAAATGACAATACAAGTAAAGTGTTTTAGTCTATGGATCGATTTTTGTCAGAAGTTGATTAAATCGTTATCTTAGGGAATGTAAATATTATATCACTTATTTTATAATAAAATTCTGTATGATCACATTTAAAGTTATTCCTTTTGGAATTAATTAAAAAATTAACTCATTGAAATAGATTTGTAAAATGAGAATTGTTTGCTAATTTAACTATCAATAGTGTCTCATTTAAACTGAATACCTTGTAAGCAGTTGTACGGTCGAAGGAATCGAATGGCATTATACGACAAAAAAGTAAAATTTATTGCTAATCCAATTCGTTCTTTATTATACGTGTCGGTTGATAAAAATAATTTGTTTGTTTCAATATGGCAGGAAAATATAATTATTCAAATACAGATTAATTAATTCCTATACATTGGAGCTTGCATATAGAATATTTTATAAAAACTTTACACCATTGTACTCCTTTTCAACATCAAATTAATTTCCAATACAAATTTCTTTAACAAATATTTTCTCCGAAAATCTCATTATATTTACCGACTGTGCCGATTTTAACTTATTTTAAATAAATATGAGGTGTGATACAAATTTAGATATTATTTTTAAACATTAGGATGTAAATTTGAAGAAGTATTTTAAATTATTTCCATTTTAAAATACATTGTGATATAGAATGAATATAAGCTATCCATTCTACTAAGCGTGCAAAAAACAACATAAACAGTACCTATAAAGTAAAAAAAAGTTATATTTTAATTCCGACTAGTTTCAATCTTACGAAACCATCAATGAATAAACTTCACTATTTAGTAATTGAAACAAACAATGCAGAACGTTAGTAATTGAAATAGTATTCATCGCGAACGAATATCCCCGACGCGCCAATTATTGTGACGCGAGTCCCCAGCCGCATTTGCATGTCCATTTCTTGTGATGTTTTTTGCTGCACATAACCTCACAAACACGTTCTCGCGTGGGCGCGTGCGTTTGATGGTAACGCAGGAGGTCGGTGCAATAAATTCCTGTCCGGGGAAAACAGATGGAAAAATGCAGAGCGCCTGACGTGGCTCTGCAGCCACTTGTGCTGCATTGTGCGGCCGCAAATGCATCGAGATTTATTTAATTGATGAGTCATACGCAGATGTGAGAGCGGTAATTAGTATACGAGCTTTGCTGGAATTTCAATGCGCACGGAAATCAGAGCAATGAAGGTGTAATTGGAATATAGGTACTACTAATACGTGATTAAAAACTACAATGATGTATTGCCTATTTTTAACGGAAATTTGTTTTCAGCTTCTATCCAATTTATCTTTCTGGACTGTTAAAATAGCAAAATATCAACCAAATATTTGGTGTTCATTTCTTTGTCTGGCTATATCATATGTAATACAAAAACATTAACAAGCAACGTTGTCTCCTAATTTGATAAATTACCACAGAACTTTTGACTTTTCTTGGGAGTCACTAGCTTAGTTGTGCTCAGTCTTTTACAGAGCTTGACTCAGGGCCGGACTAATAACGTTGGGGGGCTAAGCACTACTCATTCTGGGGCTCTCTCTATCAAATAAATTGTCCGACGAAAGTGAATCTGATTTGTCCTGCTGCATACAAGACAAATCAGATTAATTGCGAAACGATCGCATTCCGATGCAATTCGTAATCATTAAAGTCAAAAAATGGCCAAGGGCTATCTCAAAGTTTGGGAATACAGACTGTATCCTATCTTTCAGTCATTTTTAAAATCTCGCTTTCATTCATCTTTGTCATTTCGTTACTAATATCAATGCTCAAAACATTTGGATAGAACGCTACTAAATTTTGAACTTTAGGTAAAAAAAAAATTAAAAAATATCGAATATCGCATCAAGGTTCGGGTTTGTGCCGACCTGACA
Source organism: Stenolophus ochropezus (assembly GCA_035578165.1). NCBI lineage: Eukaryota > Metazoa > Arthropoda > Insecta > Coleoptera > Carabidae > Stenolophus > Stenolophus ochropezus. Next base: position 9,449,513 of record JAQOWZ010000004.1, on the reverse strand, counting down.
GAGACTGTAGGATGAAAAAATGAAAGTAAAACTTGAGGCGAAGCAAGCACCTTGATACTTCTTGAGACTTTGTACCTACTAAGAATGTCGTGACATAGATGATGATGTGATGTTATACAATTATTTAGTTTTTCATTTGTCATCTTGGGTCTCAATTTTGATATTTTTTTTATTAATAAAGCCAAAATTCTCCTCTGTCTGCTATGGTTTCCTATTCTTACTAGTATTTCGATGAATTTATGAGAATCTCTGAAATAATTCTAAGCATTCATTTACTGAAAGTTTTCAGCCACCTGTTCTTGATAATATGTATAACAATATTAAACCTTCATTAATTTGTATTTTAATAATTATAATATTTGATACACCACGAGCTATGTCAAGTTGTTGAGCAAGCCAACTACTATTTAAACATCCATGCAACTTCTGATTCAAGTTGGGTTTATCAAGAAATTTAAATCACAAACGATAATGATGATCTTTATTACCTACCTATTGACGGATAAGACATTGCAGAGTTCAAAATCAAGTTCAATTAAATAGAGACAGTCACCTCTTCTTCTTGTTATTGTTATAAAATGTTTTTAAATTAATACTCTTCATTTAATTCATATGAGAAATATCAAAATAGATTACAGTGATAAATAAACTTACATTCAAATAAGTTTGTCATATGATTACCAAGAGAATCATTAAAAAATACAAAATAAGTATATTAAAACAAAGCAAAATTTTGTGTACTTACTAAGTATTTTATTTTATATATATTCCAAACAAAAGAAAAGTTGTAAAAATAATTTTCTAAATATCAAAATGATAACTCAATTATTTATTTCATTTCATCAAAGTCTTATGCTTATATATTATTATCTTTGTTCAAAATAATAACCAACTAAGTAAATTCTCTGGAATTTGGCAAATCCAGACCATTAATATACTGGCATTATTGTCAAATAAACAGTAGGAATTTCTGCCTCATGTTTCATACAAAAGTAAATGATCTAATTAATTTTACTTAGTTGTTACATCAAGACGCAAATACTTCTGTGTAGTCGACAGACTCAATTAGCTTTTGATGTAAGCGTTCCATATTTTTTAAGTAAGCTCGTAATAAAAATTCTTATAATAGAAAAGAATAGTTATATCCAATTAAATTTTGTTGTAGGATAATAATTTGCTACACACTAGAGATTGCCTATTAATATCTAACAACTTTTAAAAATCAAATTTTAACGAAATACGTACCTCAGTTTGTTGAAATTTTTTTGTGCTATAGTGGAAGAAGAAACATGATTTTCCTTTAAATATTTTTTGGAAGTACGGTGACCTAAAAATCTTAAATGATATATCCGCGAAAAATATCGATTACTTTAACTCGACAGCTGTCGATTACATTCCGAAAGCATTCGGGATATCACAATTGAAATCTACATTTATATTCGACATTTCCGTATACGAGTATCCCGCTAATAATGCAAACACGAAGTACTCCAGAAACCGTTGCGCCACTGACAATTGTTATCCGTAATGCATGAGTTTGTTTAGTAAGATTTTATCTCCGCGTCAGAATATCTCTTCAAGAATATATCTTCCACCTGGTTGGCGTAAACAGTCTGTTCTGTCGCATAAAATGAACGTAAGTTTAACACTAGCGGTTAGTAAGTCGAATGCAACGCAATAAAGCAACCCGCTGTAAAAAATTCAGACACTCCAGCGAGTGCTTTCGGTATTCGAATTTATCTTAAAACTTTACAGCGCTAAATTCATTTCCAAACCATAAATAACTTTAATGTTTAAAAGTTCTACAGAGTTCACATAACGTTATTCTAGCCAATGCGAGAAACAGAAGGAACCTGAAAAAATGAATAATTCGGCACTCTGCAAGCGGAAATTTATAGGCTTCTTTACCTACACCTACACAAGGGGGTTACCGTCTACAGATTCGTAAAAAGGAAACATTCTCTTAATAAACTTATAAAGTGGAAACACTATGCCATATTACAAATTAACATTCACTGAAACAACAAAACAAATACATTATAATCTTAAAAAAGGACAAATTCGGTTATTTTTATATTAAAAACACGAAATACACACGCATTCTTCGATTACTGTGCATTATTTATAAAGTTTGTTATCCATATTATCACACTAACTAATTCTGGTGCTATACTGTATCTCGTTCTAACATCATATATAAGCAATAACATATGCTAATAAGACATAAAGAATAATAAGCTAATTATAATAAATGCTAAAAGCATTTTTTAAATTAATAAACTAGAAGTACGATTGTATATATTTTTTGAGTATTTATTTTATTTATTTATTTATTGTGTTTTAATTTACACTGTCCTTTAGACAGAAGTCCAATGACACTTGCATGTTTTTAAAAATGTTTACATTTGACCAGATATGTTTTGTTATAAGAAAAGTCCATTATATCAAGATCCATTATATTGAGGTTCTACTGTAATTACCTGATAACTGTTTGCTGTCAGCCCTTTTTAAATTAAATTTAATATAAGGTAATATTCTCCCTATTCTGTAACTCAGTGGTTAATTTTTAACCATTTGCTACTTTTTTTCTCCAATAAAAATAGATAGCACTAGAGAAAATATCAAAACAATACTTGTAATGTTTATTTTTATTTGTCAAAAAATTTAGTAACTGGTTACAAATTAATCATTGAATTACAGAAAAAGAAGAAACTGGCAGAAAAAAATAATGTGCAGGACTCCTAATCCTATTATCCATAAAATTAAAGTAATGGAAATAATAAATTAATAATTTCTTTAAATAATTCCCATAAAAATTGAAGAGCTTTGTAAGTCCTGAGTTGCACAGTATTTATTTATATCCGACGAAAGTTCCGAATAAGTTCTGAATTCAAAAACAGGGAATCCTACGTTGAAAATTCGAGGAAAATTGTGAAAGGAAAGCGAAGTTGTATCCCCTTTGTGTTAAATAACAGCAGGAAATGATGATCCAAAATAAGTCAATAAATTTGTCAAATTCAGCATGAATGTAATACCCAAAAGTAACTTTCCCAATAAAAAATAAATCGAATCCAAATATCTATTTAAAATTGTCTCCAGTTTCTATTTCCCCGAAGTTGGAAACTTAGTTTCGTGAATAAAAACTCGGGACGTCTGAAGTTCCGTCGTGCATTTCGGCAAATCCTCCGAACAAACAGGGAGGGGGAAAGAGTCCTTTAATTATTGATGTCCGAGCGAAGTTAAGGAAGGACTTAGACTAGTGTTTGTAACAAAGTTTGCCAATAAACCCGACGACGGGTCAGCGAGATTCCGGTAGGATGGAGTGCAGGTGAACCTGAAGGTGGCGTACCGGGGATTTACAAGCCAGTGGACCTAATGGGCGATATTGCTCTAGATAGCGAAGATAAACAGACCCACGGCAGTCGGCTTTAATTTCAGGAATAATAGTCACTTGTTTTGGTCAAGCAGAACCAATAAAGGAGAAAGGAATTTTATCGGGCGACCGTCTAAAGTTACGTCAATCAATGAACGTGAAACGAAATCTTTTTTTGACGTGTTTGGATAACATTACCGACAGAAAATATCACAAAGGAATATTTACTCAATTGTCAAAATCAATGAAAATATCTAGGTCATTTTAACGTTGAAAAATTATCATAAGTAATGTAATAAGAGCTATGAATTTATTTAAAAAATTTATAAATAGTTGTTTCATAGTAATAAACAAACGTGGTCAAAAATAACATTTAGATCATGACAGCGAAGCTGGAGTGATTTAAGAGTCATTTTTGATCGGAGTTGTCGTTACTTCGCAGGAATTATGAGTAACTTATCCATTAAATTCATAGCTTGAATTATATTCGCTTGATTATTTCACGAATGATAAAAGTGCAACACAAAATTTTTGATATCAATAAAATATAACCATGACTGTGATACTGTGGTTTTATCTAATTTATTCACTGAAAAACTATCTATGGTCATCAAATGAAGCATTCATTATAAAAATCAAAGATCAACTAATCCGTCATATTCCATTAATCAAGCTTTGATTATCTGATTTGATCCACCATCCAAAATATTTAAATTTTTTCTCTTTTTCGTTCTTCTTTGTCATTTTCATTTTCTTTTTCAAATATGAAAAATATAATTACCTCTACGCCATATGTCAAAAAAAATTACAGAAAGTTTAATTCACACGTAAAATTATATGAACTGTCAAAAACATAAACAAAATTGTGAACCAAATTGGTGAAGTAGAACAAATGTAGATCTACGGAACAGCTTAATTTTTGAAGCAGTTGATAATTAATCAATGGATTAATGGTGAATTCAACTATAAATTTAATAAATTATTTTTTTTGTTTTGTTTCTTATAGAACATTAATCCTTTCAATATGATGTTTCATTCAAAGTTTTCCATAGAATAATTTTCCTTAGAGATATGATATATTTGATTTATAGACGAAAGAAACTAATTAGAACTAATGGAGACGTCCAATAATTTGTGAATATAATTATCCAATGGACTAGACTTGTTAAATACACATTTATATTTGATGAAAATATAAATAGATCACTATTAAATATTGACATGAAGTTGATAATCCTGTTACATATGATGGAAAATAGATAATGATATATTATGAATGTATATTTTTCAACACACTGACACAAAAATGTGAACCGTGAAATCCAGCAATTCGTTATTTAGTATCAGGCAGAATTTATAGCATTCGTTCGAATCCGAGGAATTACGAAACAAGCCGAAGTTCATGGAAGTTCGTGAAGGCGAACAATCATAAAGTGAGTCCGGGTTATAGATGGCATTCTTCAGACGGATATACGTCACGAACCGGTAGTACTTGACGTTAATTGTTATTCTTTAGGGAACACACAAAAGCTCACGAAGGGTATATTAAGTTTACTTTGTTGCCGTGATTGAAATCACCGCACACCCACGTAATGGAAACTTTTATTTATTCATTATTGCTGGAGAATTTTTGTTGCCAATTTACAACGTTTTTGAGATATTAACTCATAAATCTTACGAAATGTTTCTGTTTCAAGAGCTGATTTCATGTTCCAGACTGAAGGAAATAAAATTGCTGTTAATAACAAACTTTTTAAGAAATCAAATACTTTTTGAATCATTGTATGTTTTGTTTTATAAAACTAAATTTGACTTGCAGCGAGGGCTCAATATTTAGCTCGCTCCAAGAGAGCAGATTGTGAGATCTAGGGTTCATTTTCAATGTCACCAAATACTACTTAATAAAAAATGACATCTGACATCCTCATCAGTGGCATAATTAGGAAAACCCACAGGCGGGTTTTAGTCAGTAAAAAGCGGCATAGTATTATCATAAGTTATTTAATTCATTATAAAATCTTAATTTATAAGGTGTCCATTTTACTAAGTCGGTATGCATGAAATATAATTGATATTACATGTAAACAGATAAAATAACAACTAACTTAGTTTACATTTCGTCTGTACGAGTGAGCTGAACATTTTGATTGGTGACGTTCGGGCAAATAATAACGTTCTATTGAAAATTGAAATCGAAGCCTATTTTCAAAAAAATTGTATCTACAAAACAATGTACACAAACAACATGAAAATATTATTTACGTATATTGTAACCGCTAGACTATCAGGACACAAATAAAACGGAAAATGTTGGATGACCCCATTAGCAATTTTAATTTTACAAAACTATTTCAATGAGTACCTATAAAACGATTTTTATTCAACCAGTGGTTCTCAAATTGTGGAACCTACTTTCTTATTTAAATTAGAACTTTTTTTTCTTATACTGTAGAGAATTTTATTCTGAATTATAAGTGTTATAACAATTGAAAATCGTTGGAAACATTTTTTTGAGAAAAATGTGTGTTAGGTTTATACCCATTTTATTCAATGCACTATATACCTATATAAAATATAATTAATAGTTAATTTTTAATTTTTTGCTGCTAAATATAAAAATATTATGGTAAGAACGACAGTAAAATATATCAATATTTTTTTTATAAAGGTGAATTAAAAAAAAATAGTGAGCTCCTAACAGGTGTATGAGCGTGAACTTTCTGACGTAATTTTTCGGATAAAGGATATTACTTTTGTTACTGGCGAATACAATAACATCCAGTCCGTATTTTCAAGTCTCTTAGTAGACGTTTTATGTGACTTTCACTGTATTTATTAAAAGAGAAAAGAAATTTATCGTTGAATACTTTACGAACAAGCAAGTAAGATAAAATAAAATGCCATGCGAAGAAAAAACTATGAATATTAATTTTAATCACAATGATATGGTGTGGAAATTAAAGCATGGCTTCCTATATTAAATAGGTTATAATTCGATTCTTAGTTACTTGTTTACTTACTTCTTACGTTTTTGTTATTACCTTAAAGAAGGCAGCAGTTTATGTTGCCGAAACGGTGGGTTTAATAAACTTTACAGAACTAACTAAAAAGTTGGTTTATTCAGAAAACAACTCCTTTTAAAGTTCATTCATTTTGTAGTTTTTGGTACTTCATAATTTAGATATTTTGTCCTTTTCGGTCTTTAAATTTCTGTTATATATAAATTGACTTACCAAATAAATAAGACTGATCGAAACGAGTTGATTAAACAGAGTTTTTGTGTGTCCCGTTCGCGTTGATGAACTAAAGTCCTGCAAATATTCAATCCAGCGTGAATGGCGATGTTTCTTGTAATGAATTGTCGGAGAGTAAACACAAATTAAATGGATTTTTTTTGAAATTTGAATGAAATGTCAGGAAGCGTTTGAACATTAAATATTTGAGTCGAATTTCCATTTTGGTGGCAGCGGTGCTCGTAGACCACACACATTTGCAACTCCGGACACAAATCCATGCGGGTTAGCACGTTCGATACCATCGGAATTAATGATTGTAATTACAAATGAAATTGTTTTTTAAAGCTCGTATATCAGCGGTGCTGTCGTTTAATCAATAGCATACATCATGTCACCTCAAGATCATAAATCAGACATTCCAAAGACTCAAGCGCAAATAAAATCAGGCCATTGGATTACAATTTAATGGAAAGGATAGGTTTGAGGACTGGAAGCTTACTAACGTGTTGTGACAGGAATTGACCGGAGTGTAATATCCGTGGTTGAAAAATTATGATTTTTTAAAAAAAAATTAAAAAAACATTGATTTTTAAATAAATAAAAAAATGGTAATTTATATTTTTTTTGTAATAATTAGCTGATTATTAACGAAAGTCATTTTGTGTTGTAGAATTATTAACTTGAAAAAGAATTAAATATTTAAAGCATTTTGAATTAAATATAACCACTTAGATTTAGTTCAAAACAGTGTCGTGAAACCAAAAAATTATTAACCTGTAACAAGCTCCCTGTACGTATGTAGACATATAATGTAGTGTAATGTGTATACGAATATTTTAAAATGAAAATTCAATCAGCAATCAATTTAGTATTCAAGTATACGTGAAGAGTAGGAGTTATGCTAAAATAGAATTTTGGGTACAATAATTACCTATAAAATTTGATTTAAATGAATGATTCTTTCAAAAAATAACTTGATGTAAATCGTGATATAAACCATTATTTAAACCAGACTAATACCACAGATGACAACTAATAATTATCCTTACATCTGACTATTAAAATTTATTTTAATTTCGAAACTTAAGATCCAAAGTGATAAATAAGAAGGAAAGGGGCTCCATTAAATATTGCAACAAATGATGATGATTTAATGATTTTTTATCGAATCATTTAGATAGTTTATTTTGAAATCTGTAGATTAATAAATTTAATTATCAATTCTGCTTCATTTAAATATAATTTCTTAGAGCTTTTTATTTTTCATTATATTTACTTGATCAAAAACCCCAGTTCATAAGTTCATATATTTAGGTTTTTGTCTGTTAATATTTCACGACCGCTCAACTACTAAGGTTTTGTTTAGTTAAATGAAGATGAATTGAAATCTGGGTTGTGAAATTAATTAATAGATATTTAAAAATGTAAATAAATAAACATAATAAGAAGGTAAAACATTAGGTCTTGAACATCCTGTTCTTGAATAATTTTATTGTTTCGACTATTTAAGAATCATCATCACTGACAGACTATATAATATAAATACAATGTAACGTAAATTACTGAAATATGCTAAATATAAAATTAAGAAAAGTGTGTTTAAGACTCAAGGTTTTACCATCTTATTATCCTTATTTATTATATCAACAAATTTAAGTTGTTTCCTTTTCATCATAAATATGGATAAATATTATTTTAAGTTCTTGGATAGCCATATATCCATAATATATTTGAAAATAGTAGTAGTTCATAAAGAAGAATTTAATGTAATTACACGCCTGAGTTCAGATTTATAAACCCGACAATTTTTCAGCAGTTCATAAGTCTTTCGTTATTCTTTGATGATTTTGTTGTCATGACTACCGAGATATTAAAAAAGGTAATGAAAATGGAACTTGACTTTTTAATTTATTTCATGTCACTTGAATAAATCTGTCATGTGGAAAATGTATTTTTGCTTGGAAAATTTTCTTAGTAATACAATTTATATTTTTGACGTGATACTTTTTTGTAGCACCAAAAGTGTAATAAAATTGTTTCTCAAAAAGGTTTTTTTGTACATAATTGGAGATTTTCCAAGAAAATGTACTTATTCACACCTTTCGCTATTATAGGTTTAATTTCCTGTTTTGTAATTTTTTCTTTCAATTTTTCTGTTCTTGTTTTATAGAAACTTTTAATTATAACATTTTTTAAATAATTCATCTTTAACAACATTTTATTCTATTACTGCTATAAGCCGAGGACGTATGTATAATACTCATTAGGTAAATAATAGATTCGTTTGTTCCAACTAACTTGAAACCCAAACTCTGACCGTTAGTCTGCTGTTTCTACTGATTTCTGTTAGTCAGAACTTCAAACAATTTAATGGAATTAACCTCAAAATTGTACTTAAGTTCAAGGATGAGGTGTTTGTAAAGAAGCCAGTCAATTTTAGTTCAGATTTAGTCCGCAATTCGTTCCAACAAAAACATGGTTCGGAACTATGGTACATGAACTAATCACAAACCGCCAGGAATATCTAGGTGGAAGAAACCTTATGTTTATTTAAAACTATGCAAACAACCGGACGTTTGTTGCACATACGCAAATGCAATGCACTTTTGACAGCAAATGCAAATGAAATTTATAGTGACACCGTAGCATTTTTTAGATTTAGAGTATTATCCCTATCACTAATCTTCAATGCCAATCATCAACCTAATAAGAATAATTTAATTCAACAAAATCTGAAGCAATGACAACTGAACACAATTGATTCTCAGTATAAAAACTTTATCTGCAATTTCCACTTTACGATGTTTGAAATGACCATTGCCAAAATAATTATATTACACACGGAAACTATATTAACTATTAACTGTTAATAGAATAAAGTCTTCTAGACTGGTGGAAGGATAACAGAGAATGAAATTTCTGGATTTCTGAATCAGTTTATTTCGGGTACTCTCTGTCTCCTGTCGGTTTCGACCCCTAGTGGATCTTTCTCAGAGACATAACGTAACATGAAAAGTTCGTCACCCATCTATAGTGTCCCTGGAATAATAAAAAAATAACTAAAAAATCGCTAAATGAATGTTAATTTTGTTTGGTGTCAATTGATCAATTAGGTTTAGTAGAAACAAATTTTAAATGAATTTAATTTACTAACGAAATTGTTTTTCGATGACAACGAGAAGTAAAAATTGTTGTAAGTGGTTTCCGAAGTAAAAGGGATTATAATCCATCCCGCAATTAAACTCATAATCCATTTTGTTCTAATTATATTTAAGCAGAGCGGAAATAATTTTGAAAACGAAATCTTTAGAAATCGGATTTGAGTGTTGGGTAACCAGGCGGGACAAGTCGCTTGATTCGGGAAATCAAAGGCGGGAGGAAATGAGACGAACAAGGCCCGGGATTGAATCAGGGCGGGAGGCGCGAGCGGAAGTGATGTGACGTAATTCCTGCTATAATGAGCGCGGATTCCGCACGTTCAATGTCAAAGACAAATACCGTTCAGTGCTCGCGCCATTATCAAAAGCCCCCCAACTTTGATGGCTAAAGTTTACAGCAGGAGCGGCCCTGTAATGCGAAATAATTAGAATGGGCGCCAAGTGTTCTTATGCACTGGGTTTTGTTTTGTCCTAGGACACCTCGGATACTTCTACCTCAACTAGGGAGACCAATCTACTGGAAAATTTGCTCTATCACATCAATTAGTATTTTAATAACATATATTGACAATGGGTTACATTGACAGCGGTGAGTCAATTGTTTAGCAAGTCTCGAACTCTATAGTGTGAAAGATTTATGGTTCCATCGCCAACTATTAACTAAATGTGTCCAAATGGTACGAAAACCACTAACTGGTCTCTATTCAGGAAGCAAATACCTTATAGACTCTGTTCCATCTAGGAATACCTAAGATGATGTTTCACAGTCAAATATAACTAGGTACAGGTACTAAAAAATATATAATATATACGAATACAGTAATGTTGTGACATTTAATAAAATACATAAAATATAAATAAATAAAAATAAATATGTAAATTAAGTGGTTAACAATAAAATAAAGGGGAAACTAAATGCAATGATTTTATTCTTTTTTTAATAAATTAATAAAATGTTATTGATGTCATCATCATTTCAAGTCATATCATGTTATACATAGTACATAAATATCAAAAGTGACAGTATTGTATACTTATATAAAAATGGATAATACATTTGAAAGGAGTTGTAGAGTAAACTAACGAAACTGCCAACACACAATGAAGCACAAATTGTCATCGCCAAAATCACGTTCATAATTTTTTTAAATATTTGAAAATATCCGTTACAGCTGTTACACTATTGTTTCTATTTCATTTTTGTCGCCTATGCCATGCATATACGCATAGGGGGATAAAAACGAACCAATAATATTGTTATTGATATGAGATGGATAATATTATGTTCAAAATAAGGGTCTTTAAGACGTTTTGGGTTATTTTTGTACCGCATTCAGTTATACTTAAAAATTTAGTATATTTTTTTGCAAATAATTTCTCTCAAAAAGCATTTATTTTTTTACCATTTTATTAATTTAGTGTCAAGTAAAAATATTACGTATTAACAACAAAATTTAAAAAATACTAATTCTAGTGTAAAAACAGATTGAAGTTTATTTTCAAATCAACTTTTAAACCAAATATGAATGTATTATTGAAAACTATTTTACAATTATGTTAGTTTTAATTTAGTAATGGGGGTGCCCGGGCACGCCTATGCGTATACGACAAAGTTGCTTAAAACTTTAATACAACAGAAATTGATGACGTTGAGGATCAACTGTGAAAAATATAGTGTAGGTAACTAGTACAATAAAATATAAAATTGTTTTATCTTACTTTAAAGTAAGTAAAGTCATCAATTTAATGGCTTTATATTAATGACGTGATTCACTGTTATTGCCTAATCTCGAAAAATTATATCTAGAGACATTTTAGATATTTTTATTTATATAACGAAATTATGCTTAAAACTTAAAACATTTATGGCCTTGTGGATCAACAAAATATTTTTCCACTTTGAGTAATTAATGAAAAAACTGTAAACAAAATAACACATTGTTATTTTGTTTATAATTCCCTGGAACTTTTATTTCTAAATCTGCTAAGATAATTTCTTGATATACCATATGCTGCTACTTTGTTTTCTTATTTTCTTTGTGTCTCATGCCTTTCTTGTGGTTTAAGTCATTGACCTGGAAATGTTATTTTATCATAATCGATTTTCATAACCTAAGAATAGTAAAAATAGAAAAAGAAATAATTTTAATAACACATAGATTTTTTCTTTGTATCCCCAATGTAGATTTACGTTAGCTTTTGTGTAGAATGTCTTACGCCGTGATATAAGGGAGGTAAGTCATCTGGAAAACTTGCTTCATCACGCGGGATTAAGAAATTAATAACCGCTCATTTAACCACATGTAATCCGGGTTCTGCTTTATGCAGTAAATTACATCCAAAACCTAAATATTAATGGCATGCACAAGAACATGCAGATATTTTTTTAATGTATGGTAGTTTAATCAAATATAGGAAAAAAGGATTTTCTGAGCTGTAACTATTTACAAATTTTAACATTACCTATAAATTCAACACGTGAACAATGTTGGAAAATACCGTGAAAAATAATTTTTCATAATTTAACCCACGATTGTGGGAAATACGCAACTTTCAAGCTTTATATAGTGTGAAAAATGCCACTTTCCATAGTGGTTATAGAAAAAGATGATTTTCACATTTATCTTATCAGCTCAGGTATGTCCATTACAGTGCAAGTAAAATTGTTGATAATCAAGTTCCTGCAATTTCATTTTTCAAGAGAATTGATAGGCTACAGACAGGCCCCACGAAATTCTAATGAATTTAGTTTAAATTTTAAATGTCTGAAAGTTTATTAAAAATCAGAGATTGAAATGTATTCATTTGTATTTGGTTCCTTCTCTAAAAAAGGATAATGGCACGACAGAAAAATTTAGATAATGTAATAATGTTCTGTAATTGTTTGTTTAACACTTGTTGAATAATAAATAAATAAAAATACAGTTCTTCTCCATTTTCCAATATTTCGAACATTGAGACCATATTTCTATTTGGAAAAATGTGCTAGAGAAGAAAATGAATGTTATTGTAATTTGAGACTCTTTCTAATAGCAAAGATAATAGAAGAAAAGAAGAAGGATCAATATAGAAATAGAAATGATGATTTTCATATGACTAAATAATATGAATATCCTGCAAAGTCCCCTATTGTCAGTGTGACACTGTCACACACTGTTACTGTTCCCGGGTGAATATTTTTAATAACGTTTCGCCTGGGAGAGACGTGGTGGAATGCACTCCCACGCCAGATCTCGGCACGCGCTCGCACCTCTGCGACACTTGTGACATCTATGAACTCGGCATGAATCGCGAGATACAACTTGGAACAGACGATGGGTGTTTAGTGGAACGACGTGCCAACTTTTCACTTATGCGGATGTTAGGTAATAACCACTGTTGGTGTTTATAATAGAAGTATAGTAGAAGTTTCGGTATATGAAATTCACTTTCGCATAAGCCGATTGGCCCTTATAAAGTTTTATGGGACTTGTGGTATTGGTACTTTTAGGCAGGTAGATTTTTCTGTCGTATGATGTTAAGGGCCGTACCAGAAAGTTTCTTTCAAAATGTTTTCTAATTATATACTTTTAAATCTAGAGTAAAATATTCAAATAATAATGCATTTTAAATGTCGTTTTCTAATTTCAATTTGTAAATTGAGAAGAGATTGAATTATTAAAATAAATTCAACCGTAAATTTTAAATAAAAATAGTTATTAAATAAATTTTAAAAATACTTGGTTGTGTAAAAAAATTGATTTTTTTTTATTCATATTTCGACTTTTAAGGCCATTAACTGGAAATACTAATAAATATACTTCACAGAAAATTTTTAGTATTTATACATAGAAGAACAAAGACAGAATCTAAGTATTAATCACCTTTTCAATGGTAAGAATATCTAAAAAGGATTAAAGCGGAGAGATCAATGGAGATTTGACTAAGTCAAGTTGTCCAGTCTAAAGATTTTTCTTTTCATTGCGTGATCTTTGGATTTCCAATTACATATTCTAGGAATTCCATTATTAATTATTTATTTATACAAAGTAAGTACAGTATGAATTTATTTAATACGAACCTGTTCTTACTTTTCAAATGATACCTTTGAGTTGGGGTAATTTATAAATCCTGACCCCAAAAGCTTGCCACCTTTCCATAAAAGGTTGTAAAACCCGCATAAGTTAGTTTCATATACCTAAACTTCTACTATAGATGTTCTTGAGTACTTAATTGTTTATCAAGATTTAAATTAAAGAAATGGATATAATAAACATCCATAAATATTTTTGGGCAATTCTGCATTTAAATTGTTAAAATGAAATATTGTAGCCTAGCGAGTGTGCACAAAAAGTCAAAAATATTTGCCGAAATTTGTAATATTTGCTTTTATACTTATCCTTCGATTTATCAGGCATTAATTTACTGAAGCTTTATTAACTTTCCAGTAAGGAATTTTTAAAAGAAACTCCATGTTTGACATTTGGTATTTCTATTTATTTGCGTCGCATCTCTTTTTTGGTATGTCCTCCTGATCACATAATATATTTCAACGCAACAAGCTTTTAATCTTATAATTAAAAATTACATTCTATTTGATAGCAGTGTGCGTAATACATTGTACGTACCTCACGCCGAAAGACATTTGCGTCCATGGACATAAAAGCCCTCCGTTATGCGTCGGGTTTTTTCTTCCACATGTGTAAACCTTCCCTAACGATCTTTTATACATAAATAACTATTATAATATGATGTATCCTCCTACTTCCATTATTGGAAAAATGTTATATTTGGATTAATATTGTAATTATGATATATACCTTATTCACGTATTTTAAACGCAAAAATTCATATTTAAGTTTTTCTTCAAAATTGTTAGAAAGTATGAAAAAATGTATTTATATAAGGATTTAGGTAGAAAACATGAAATTAAATATTTGAATAGATTGTTGTTGTTGTTTGTTGATTGTTCTGAGGTATAAAAGCGCTTACTAATAAAACACAAGTCCAATGTATAACTGGATAAAAGCGAGGAATAGGAAAATGCCAGATATGAAGGTGATCATTTAAACATCTATTTTGTTTCATTTCTTAAATAATTTTTTATTCAGTTGTTATTCACTTTCCATTTGACCAAATATATTCCCTAGGAGTCTTAGAAAAAGGTTCAGCATATTCCCTAGGAGTCTTAGAAAAAGGTTCTGGCTGAGAATCAGACAGATCTTCATGTAGGTCTTCAAAATGTAGTTCTGAAAGTGCTACAGGTAACTTAGATGTAAGTAGTGATAGCACAGCTGAAAGTTGAGGCTGTTTTGTTGTAACTTGTAGCTGTTCTGATTGGGGTTTAGGCTCAGCATATTCCCTAGGAGTCTTAGAATAAGGTAGAGGTTCAGAATCTTCCTGGAGTGGTTCTGAAAGTGCTACTGGTTTCTTAGACGTAGGTTGTAATGGCGTAGTTGAAAGTTCAGGCTGTTTTGTTGTCACTTGTAGCTGTTCTGATTGCGGTTTAGGCTCAGCATATTCCCTAGGAGTCTTAGAATAAGGTAGAGGTTCAGAATCTTCCTGGAGTGCTTCTGAAAGTGCTACTGGTTTCTTAGACGTAGGTTGTAATGGCGTAGTTGAAAGTTCAGGCTGTTTTGTTGTCACTTGTAGCTGTTCTGATTGGGGTTTAGGCTCAGCATATTCCCTAGGAGTCTTAGAATAAGGTAGAGGTTCAGAATCATCCTGGAGTGGTTCTGAAAGTGCTACTGGTTTCTTAGGCGTAGTTTGTAATGGCGTAGTTGAAAGTTCAGGCTGTTTTGTTGTCACTTGTAGCTGTTCTGATTGCGGTTTAGGCTCAGCATATTCCCTAGGAGTCTTAGAATAAGGTAGAGGTTCAGAATCATCTTGGAGTGGTTCTGAAAGTGCTACTGGTTTCTTAGGCGTAGGTTGTAATGGCGTAGTTGAAAGTTCAGGCTGTTTTGTTGTCACTTGTAGCTGTTCTGATTGCGGTTTAGGCTCAGCATATTCCCTAGGAGTCTTAGAATAAGGTAGAGGTTGAGAATCATCCTGGAGTGGTTCTGAAAGTGCCACTGGTTTCTTAGGCGTAGGTTGTAATGGCGTAGTTGAAAGTTCAGGCTGTTTTGTTGTCACTTGTAGCTGTTCTGATTGCGGTTTAGGCTCAGCATATTCCCTAGGAGTCTTAGAATAAGGTAGAGGTTGAGAATCATCCTGGAGTGGTTCTGAAAGTGCTACTGGTTTCTTAGGCGTAGGTTGTAATGGCGTAGTTGAAAGTTCAGGCAGTTTTGTTGTCACTTGTAGCTGTTCTGATTGCGGTTTAGGCTCAGCATATTCCCTAGGAGTCTTAGAATAAGGTAGAGGTTCAGAATCATCTTGGAGTGGTTCTGAAAGTGCTACTGGTTTCTTAGGCGTAGGTTGTAATGGCGTAGTTGAAAGTTCAGGCTGTTTTGTTGTCACTTGTAGCTGTTCTGATTGCGGTTTAGGCTCAGCATATTCCCTAGGAGTCTTAGAATAAGGTAGAGGTTCAGAATCATCCTGGAGTGGTTCTGAAAGTGCCACTGGTTTCTTAGGCGTAGGTTGTAATGGCGTAGTTGAAAGTTCAGGCTGTTTTGTTGTCACTTGTAGCTGTTCTGATTGCGGTTTAGGCTCAGCATATTCCCTAGGAGTCTTAGAATAAGGTAGAGGTTCAGAATCATCTTGGTGTGGTTCTGAAAGTGCCACTGGTTTCTTAGGCGTAGGTTGTAATGGCGTAGTTGAAAGTTCAGGCTGTTTTGTTGTCACTTGTAGCTGTTCTGATTGCGGTTTAGGCTCAGCATATTCCCTAGGAGTCTTAGAATAAGGTAAAGGTTCAGAATCATCTTGGAGTGGTTCTGAAAGTGCTACTGGTTTCTTAGGCGTAGGTTGTAATGGCGTAGTTGAAAGTTCAGGCTGTTTTGTTGTCACTTGTAGCTGTTCTGATTGCGGTTTAGGCTCAGCATATTCCCTAGGAGTCTTAGAATAAGGTAGAGGTTCAGAATCATCCTGGAGTGGTTCTGAAAGTGCTACTGGTTTCTTAGGCGTAGGTTGTAATGGCGTAGTTGAAAGTTCAGGCTGTTTTGTTGTCACTTGTAGCTGTTCTGATTGCGGTTTAGGCTCAGCATATTCCCTAGGAGTCTTAGAATAAGGTTCAGGCTGAGAATCAACCTGGAGTTGTTCTGAAAGTGCTACAGGTTGCTTAGATGTAGGTTGTAATGGCGTAGTTGAAAGTTCAGGCTGTTCTGTGTCTGACTGATTTTCTGGAGGTTGTGTTGAAAGTTTTACTTCTTGGGAATGAGCTTCATGAATAACTGCTTCCAATATTCCTGAAATCATTGAAAATATATTAATGTGTTTTTGAAAATACCAATGTAAATATAATTAGTTTCACAATAACAACTTTATTTCCCAGAAAATTTATATTTTAACTGGGTTAAATACGTACATGTAACTAAAAATACAGAACCATAATGTATCTCTTGAGCATTGATAAATGACATATGATTGTAACCATAATCTACTAGGTTTTTATTGATAAGAAGTACATATGTATATTAATGTACTTATACAAGGTAGTTGGTGGCAGACTTGAAAAACTGAAAGTCAATTTTCAACTTTGTGAATAATCGATTTTAACGATTAATCGAAAATCGTCAACTATTAAAAAAAAAGTCGAAAAAATTGAAAAGTCGAAAAAGTCGAGATAACTAAAAAAGCCGAAAAAGTTGAAAAGTCGTAAAAGTCGATTCAACTAAAAAAGTCTAAATATTAAGAAGTCGAAAAAGTCACAATAATTAAAAGTAAAAATATCAGAAAAGTCGAATAATTCGAAATATTAAAAAAGTTATATAATCATAAAAGTCTGAAAAATATATAGTTTTGTAGAACTTTTGGTAAAGAATCTTTTAGGAAGCCATAGTGTATAAGTAGTTAATAATCAAATTCTTCCCTAGTGATTTACATTTGTCACCATTGTAACTATTATTTACTTTCTCTGCGCCATTTTTGTTATCAAATGCCAAATTTAAAAAACACATTTTAAACATTTCATTAAGAGATTTAATAAAATTTTGTATAGACACTTGACAAATGTACCTCACCTCAATCTAAAGATATCGTGGATATCTTTCTATAAACAACATTTTAATAGAAATTTTATATAGTAACTGAAGATGGAATAAGTAAATTATTGTTTATTCATACCTGAAATAACATTTACAGTTTCACTAGGTGGTAAGATGGAATCTGACACATCAAGCAACAGATTAACAGCACTTGTTTGGATATAACACTTGTAGACATTGTGACTTGCTTCACACCAGGTCGAACCTAACTGATCCTCGACGCATTTCTCTACAATGGGCACAAGTTTATCGCCTCCTTTTATTTTAGCAAACTCCCGCATAGGTTCCATTTGTAACCCTAGAGTGCCATTGTAGGTAAATTTGAGTTTTTGAAACATACATTCTGCGAAACAGTTTAGGGGAGTATCGGATGGGTACATTTCATCTGCGTCACTGAAATCGCCAATCTTGACTTTGCTGAGAATATCTAATGGTATTTTTTTTTCTTCGACACAATCTGTTTCAACTTTATTGATTAATTCTTTATTATACATATAGTCGGACTGAAAGAAAATATAATTTATAATTGAATGATCTTAGCATGTTCAGCAATCTATCATAAAACTTAAGTACAATTGAATAATAGCGGCCGATTTCACCATTCCTTAATTAAGACATGATCCATGAATCAAGTCAATTCACCATTAAAATCAAGGTAATCAGGTAATTAATATCAATGATAAACTGATCCATCATATTCCATTACCTAATAAACCTTTGATCATCTGATTTGATCCTCGTTTTGTTGTTTTGATGTATGTATTAATGTGCACAAGATTTTGACTGTTGAGATTTATCTGAAGTATTTTAATTTAAAGAAACGAAAATTGTAATTACTTGTCATATGTCAAAAAATAACTGAAAGGTTACTTCACACTCGTAAAATTATATGAACTGTCAACAACATTAAACAAAAATGGAAATTTAGTTGGTGAATTAGAACAAATGTTGATCTATGGATCAGCTAGATTCTTGAATCAATAGATTAATAATGTAAATAACTCAAATTTCAATATTGGAAAAAAATATAAAACAAGATATTTACTCGTAGATATTAATTGGAATATATAATATTATTATTAAATGTCTAATAGATATAACACCAGTGTAGGGGAAAATTTATTAAAATTAAAAAAAAACCTAAGTTAACATGTTCGCTTCGCTCGCCCTAATATCACAGATTTATAGTTTTATACAAAACAAAGAACAAGGTAATTCATTGTAAATTTGTAAATTTCGCTTCTGGTCCTAAACTAATTAAACTAACGTCAAACTTTATATTAAAACAAAACGATAAGCGTTCAAAGTATTCACTGATATTGGATTTTCATTGGTCGAAACTCTAAAAATATTTTAATCTGATTGATTTCTAATTTTCGTAGGAAATATAAATGTCTTTTATGATATTAAAGAATTATAAACATCCAGTATATCCGTGTATTATACATATGTGCAAAATATTCACTGTAACGTGATTGTTTAAAAATTTTCGAGGGATGTATTCAAAGATATTTTATAAATATAATAATAAAGTTAATAATATAAAAAAATCGTATAATATTTAACGATTTTCTCTTTTAGATAATTAAAAATATGAACAATTTGAACAGCATTTATAATGAAATAATGTAATGTAGTATGTTAAATGTTTAAATTAGAAAGTAACTTACGCGGACTACATCCAAAGCAACTGTTAATAAAACGAGAAACCAACGCATTTTGATTCAATAATGCAGTACCACGTTTCAAGTCTTCTGTTCCTTTCGGAAGTATTTTTTTCGGTTTATATTGTCCGCTTTTTCTAATTTTTTCGTTATATTACTCATACAAGTACATAAATGGAACAAAAATATTATTTTTTCCAAAACCATGTAAAGTAATTGTTTTAAAGTTATAATTATATTCCTCTAAATTAATAAAGTTTGGTCAAAACATTTTTTGTGTTTAATATAAACTGTTTATTAAATATTAAACTAATTACTTGCATCTGCATGTTTTGTTTATATTTAGAAAACTATTAAATTTCAAATATTGTTGGTATTGTAATTACGAATTAAAGTTTAAATTTTTGTTGCCCAGAAATTAAAAGAAAATAAAAATATTTCTTAAAAATTATTTATTTTTATATTATTTATTTACTATTTAAGTGAAAATTTATAAAATTTCTAGAATTGACCTGCTCAACAGTTTTATTTGATTTCAACCTTCTAAAACTGGAAAGTCTGAAGGAATTTCAGAAATTTTATTCATATTTTCTATTGCTTTATAAGAATATAATAAAAATAAACAATAAATGAAATCATATATTCCAACAGAGAGCTTCGTAGGAAAAATATATGATAGGTTCTGCAACAATTCTTTTTGTAATCAGTCTCTAAGATTTTATTGAATGGTAAATAGCAGTAGTTATTTTTTTTGTAAGTACCTTCATTATTACAATTATTAAAAAAAAAACGCTAGAAGCTAAATAAATCACTATACTTTACCGTAGCGCTCTGTGTAAAATCGCAATTATCGTAGACGTCAATGTTGTCTGATTGTTATGTTTATATATCATGCTTGAAATTTGATATTTCTATTAATTTGCAACTCATTTACACAAAGAAACAGATTACCAATGTAACACATCGTAATGTTTTCGGCTTAGCTTCCTGGTAACATAATATTTTTACATAGCAAGAAGCTTAATTCTAATAATTAAATTTACATTCCATTTGATAGCGATAGCGCGGGATAGTCAACAGAAATTTGCCCATAGTCGTAAATCTCTTTCGGCCTGAGGTACATACAACTTTTTACGCTTTACTGTTATCAAATGGAATGCAATTTTTAATTATAAGATGTCAAGTCAAAAACATTAAGGAGATGTGTTGCATTGACAACCTGGCGTTTTTGTATAAACAACGTAAGCAGGTTGCAAATAAACAAAAATGTCAAGCTTGGAGCAGAAAATCTTTACTAAATATTGCTAGAAGCTAATAAAACTTTAGTAAAGTAATGTCCTGCTAGATCTAAGGATAGGTATGAACATACAGGGTATTAAAAAATTGAATAAATGTTTTTGACATTTTCTTTGCCACTCGGCCCAAAGGCGTAAAGCAAAT
Organism: Stenolophus ochropezus; assembly: GCA_035578165.1. NCBI lineage: Eukaryota > Metazoa > Arthropoda > Insecta > Coleoptera > Carabidae > Stenolophus > Stenolophus ochropezus. Next base: position 9,428,525 of record JAQOWZ010000004.1, on the reverse strand, counting down.
TCTCGCCGTGATACGATACAATTGTGCGGAACATGTACGTACCTCAGGTTAAAAAAGATTTACGCCTTTGGTCGAATAAAAGCACTCCGTTATGCGTCGGATTTCAAGTTTCGTCCTTAGGCGTAAACCCTTTCTTTCGATCCTATTTACATAAATAACTATAGAACTCCAGAGTTTGACAGATTCTATGTTTTCTCTGAGGCTCAGATTGAGTAATAATATTTGGCGAAGTAGTCGACCTTCAGAACATACATTATTTTGAGCATCCTCATAGGACATCCTTGGCACTCTACACTGAAGTCTACTGAACTACGATATTAGTATCTTGGCAAGGATGCTGTGTTACAAAAACTAGTAACATGTATAATATGTCAAAACTTTTTCCTTTATTTGTATTTGCTAATCAAAAGGATTTCAATTCAGAGCGATTTAATTTGCAGTAAATAAATTACAGATAATACAAATTTATAAGTTTGATTATGTTTCTACAATTTAATATATTACAGTTAATAATTCACGTGTTCACAATTGTGTGCATATATACAGCCAAGCTCACCTGACAGAGAAAGACAGTTTACTTTTGTCACTTTTATGGTTTGAGTATGTCGCTGTAAAATACGAGTATGGTAGTACATTATTGTATTAACATACGTTCTATAGTGGCGGTTGATTTTGTGGTGGCCACAAACAATTTTTAATTCCTTAGTAACATCTGCTTCTTGTCATATAATATTGGGTTGTCTTTGTAATTCTCCTTAGTAATTATTACAGTTAACAAATTCGAAACTAATGTTATAGTTATTTTCCTACAAAAATAACCTGATGACTCCGAAACCTTACTTTTCTCGGTTGATTTGAATCCTACGGATACATAATTGTATGTCTTTATTCGACTGAATAGAACTTCACTAAGTTGAGCGGTCGTTAAGCATTAGAGTTTTAGAGTTTACTCTAGGTGATCCGTGTGTATTTTTATCTGGTTGTAAAGGAAGTTTTTGAGGTTGACGATTAAACCCCAGAGCCCACAATTCACTATTCAAGTCAAAACACGCAACCCAATTGAGCCAGCGCTTATTTATCTAGGTTGAGGAACCAGGATGTTTATGATCGCAACCCTATCGTGACACCTGCACGGTTATGGGGGTGATTGATCGAGTAGGCGTTGAAGTCTTGGCGTAATGAAGCAAGAACAGTTGATAAGATCGATCGGTTGTCGGGCGGTCACCGCGCCTCACACTGCACGACACACACGACACGACATGCGAGGCCTGTGAAAGACATGCCCAGCCGACTGTGAAATTCCTGCAGGGTACAGGCAGGGTACTCCCGCAGGGGGCACATTGGGCTATTGTTTGCTGGGGTGAGTACATGAGCCAATATACGAGGCAAGAAGTTGCTACTAAAGCCGTGACAATGGGGATAAGCACGTTATTAAATTTTAGAAAATCAACTATGGTATGGTCAGTATAGACTAAACATACTTGATAACAAAAATATCTCAATAGATACTAAATAAATTTTTAATGTCAAAATCGATGTGAATGCAGTGTCTCCAATATGCAAAGTGTCCCAAATAACTTGTTAAGCATGGGGATCTGGAGAACGGTAAAAGATACGAGGGCGGTTAAATCTGACCAAAGTTGCCGCATTAAGAGACCATTTTAATGGTATCTTTGTTTTCCTAAAAAAAATGCATATGTACTAGATATGAACGAAAATGTAAATTTTAGTTTCTAATTTTTACTCATGACTTCCAAAATTAAAATATTAAGTGATTTTGATTTAATGCAGGATTGGTTTCATTCAACCAGATAATTAATAATTAGGAAAAAACTTTTGTAGTAGCAGTCAAGTCTAGTCAAGTAAATGTTGTTTCTAGAATATTTTATCTTTCTCCCGATATTTTTCATTTTATTTTTTAAATATATATTTATCTATTATAAAATAAGATAAAAAATCTAAAAATGGCTACTTACTGTTTTAACCGACAGACATGAAGTTAAAAATAGTCAAAATATACAGACCTTAATGCGTGGACGTCATTATAAAATTATAATGCCGAAAATTGTTTGAATGCAGTACCTCCCGTATTGTATCTTAAAAATTAATTCTCAATCTGATTTTTTTCTTTTAAATATTGAAAATCTTTTATAGAATTCTTTTTAAAAGTATGAATCCTGGTATCCCTGAGTAGATATAATGATTCACGAAATAAATATAATGACATGATGATGATTTGAAAACCACAATGTTATCATTAGTAACGTGACTAGTATTTAGTCGTACGAAGGCCAGATTATCACAAACTGATCACACACGGTTGCAATAACTGAATTACTAGCTGGTTTAAACATAGTGTAGTTAATTCACTAGAACTGCAAATCCCAATTTCACTGCCGCCTGATTAGAATGTTAATGATTGATCATTGTGCACTGGTAATAGTATTAGATGTGACAATTTCACGGAAAAAACTTTCATTCAGAAATGTGTCATCCATAAAACCTTACTGGCTAAGGTTTTTTTATATTCATATTTAGAATTATTAATATAACATATAAAAGGATCAAAATGCCTTAAAATTAAATTAAAATAATCACATTAGGTTTTTCAGTAAATTCCAAAATACAATACAAATATCCACATTTTACATTTTCAAAAAAGCTATACGGTAAGTCCGAGAGAGATGCCACAAATTATAAATATGTAAATACAATATAATAACTATTATCTAAATAATAGTAATTTTTTTTTGCTATTTTATATTGATACAGTAGTGTTTGTAGTTCGTTATTAAGTATTGCAAACTAATCAGTTTTAAGAAGCCTTAACAAAACAGAAACATATACGAAAATGTGCAAAATACAATCTATCCACATAACGCAGAATTAGATGACAATACACTAGGGTGAGATGGTATTTAGGTATTCATATATTTTTGAGAGGAAAATCTCTTTATTTTGTATTATTAATGATAAAAAAATGGATTAATTCTTTCAGTAATAATAAAGTACCTATTTGAGAAAATATGTAGCAACATAATAAAATGCATCATATTTTGTACTACATTTTCTTCTGAAGTGCGATTTATTTTTCATAAGTTTTACCATTGGAATTACTTTTAACAATGATAAAAATATTAAACTAAAACTATATCGTCCCTTCCGATTTTCAGGATGACATAACACGATTTCCAATTTTGCTGTCGTTCAAGCAAAATTCATAAACAGCTGTTTCTAAAATCTACGTTCGCACCCTAAAAATGAAACAATTTACCTTAAGTTACCTAAGAAACAATTTATTGTTAAAATTTAAATAGAACGATCCACTTGTACTTATGCATTGTTATATATTACGATCTCAGCACCATCTAGCAACTATTTTTAAGAAAAATAGGTCTGCGTCATCTCTTCCGTCGTGGCATCTCTACTGGACTAATTATATACCCGTTTCCTAAGTCATTACTGAACACAAAACCAATAATTTAATGACATTATGACCTACTTGTTCGTTTGTTGTAAGAGACTTCTTGATTACCTTTATGTACCAGAGGAACTCGTATACTACGATAATTATGTTCACAGCGAACAAGTGCGCTGCTTGGAACGTCAAAATGTAATTAAATGTTTGATGTAGAAGCGTTTGAACGCATGATACACTAACCGAAGTCGAACTAATGAATTGATACTGAAGTGTATTATATTTCATATTCAGGAAATTTAAACAGGAATACGGTACATTGTTTGTTTTATTTTAAGGGTAAACCTAAATTAATTTTACTCATTATTATCAGGGATCCGTAATCCCGTGGGTAGAACGATCAGTTCTTGTTTGTTGTACAGTGGTACACTGTCCAAACTAACAGAGATGCTCGATTGGTAACATCTGTTATATATTCTTCAGTATGAATTACCGATATCTGTGATAAAGCAGATCTGACTCACCCAGCAATGAGTAATATATCGTGAGTGTTATATTTATTTTTTTGTTATTACGGGGGGTATACTTCTTTTACACAAATAAGTAACATTTTGTGGAATACCAACTTATTTATTATAATTATGATTTTAAAAATAAATCTATATTATTATCGTTTATTGAATTTCAAGTAACAATATTTGAAATGCTATTCTGGCAAATAAATTTATGGTGAAATAACATTAGATCATTTTTCAATACTCAATAATTGGAAACTAGGTTTACCATGGTATTGGTTAGTAAAAAAATTTAAGGAGTGAAGAGATGTCGAAGATGTGAAAAATAAATTACAAAATGAAATAAAACTTTTAATAATAACCGGAAGATGTTAATATTTAGAAAAGCGAAAAGAAAAAATGCCACTATAAAATAAGTAAAAATTAATTATAGATCCATTTATTTTCAAATGAAACATAATATTTATTATGAAATGTGAATTTATTTAAAATATTTGTAGTGCATTTTTATCAACACACATTGGCTACGACTCGACTGGAATATGTTTAAATAAGTGATTTGCATGTAAGTTTTGCTTACAAATTAGTGATAGGTACGTGATTGTGATTTGTTAAAGTCTTGCAACACATTTTAGTGAATTTAAATATTTGACACGAACGCGTTTTTTTATATTTTCGTACTGAAAAGAAAAGAGAAAGACAAGTCTCGTTATGATTAGTAAAATTTCGATGAAATGGTCTTTAAATTATCGACCATTATCCCGAGTTAGCTTCATCAGATTATTATCAGTTTCCAAATGAATTGCTATAACTTTTTGATCGAGTCATTAAATATATAGTTAAAAGGTGATTATATTAAATAAAATTTTATTATGTAAAAATATTTAGCGTTTTTCAGGCTTAGGACGACCTATTAATAATCCCTTAAACTTCAAATATTATGCGATTAGTAATTGACCGATCTTTTTCAAAAGTTAATCAACTCGTGCTATTTAATATGAAGTTTCATTAAAATTCGCGTAGCCGAATTTCCGAAGATCTACAGAAATCAGTCTAAAATTAGCCAAAAATTATTTAAAATCTCGAAATGTCAAAATCAGTATGATTATAATAACGTCCATTATCATATATTGTGTTCGATGAAATTGTTGATGATGTTATACCAAACATAATGGATTATATGATTTCGAAAGCAATTTTATTAAAGTGAGTGTTTTAGTTGTGAGTGGTGAAGATGTGAGAAAGAGAATATGGTGTGTTGACCCTAGAAGGCTATCGCATTGATGACGATGATGAACGATTCCGTTACTTCTCTGAAGTTTGTGAAGTATTTTCGCTGAGGATATATCGGGGTCAGGATAATGCAGTCGTTATCACTCATGATAAAGTGTAGCGTAAGGAGTTCAAATGTTATCTTTTATGTTATGTGCTGTCTAGGAATTGAGCCCAGGTTATTTATTGTTGTTGGCTGGATGCTTGCCAGACGAGAAATGCTAAAGATTTTTCTGAATATGTGCCATTAGGTTAAGATACGATACACTAATTCACTAGGGAAATATACTGCAAAGTACATTAAGAAGATATAAGGCCTTCTGCACTTCATAAATTATAAACAGAAATACGGAACCCGTTGCGTATTATTAACAGCGTATTTTTCCTGCTCTTTGCACCACCAAAACTGGCTATGTATTTTCAAGTAGGTTTAAATCTTCAAAGTCTGTAATTCTCCAGAAACAGATATTGTAATATTAAGATTATGTAAAAATCAATAGATAGATTATTGACAATTTAATAATTCTTTGCCTTTTGGGGGTTCAAATATATTTACATATATTTTTTTGGAAATTAAGGTATTTTAATAATGGATAATATAAAAGAGAGGCTGGAGCAAATAATAATTCCCGCGAGATATGTATGTTATTTAATTCATCACCATTTGCGTCGTGTGAATGTTGGAAAAGTTTGCATTTTTACAGTCAATATCAATACACTTGGCAAATCCATCATGGCGCCATATATTTCGATAACACATAAAAACTATACAAATTTATTATGAAAATATACGATCAATTAAAATTACGTTGTGAAAACTTCGACCAATTTTTAGACGCAATAATGTGCAAGTGAGCGTGTAATTCTTGATCTCGTACAAACCTTTGAAGCAACTGATATCTTTATTAGTTTATTGAAAAACCAAAGGTCCAATATCAACGGAGAGTCCGTTCAGATGAAAATATTGCTTGCTATGGGCAGGAAGGAATCATTGGTTCGTAATTTTTGTGGACGAATATAGTGTTCGCTATCGGGACAAGCTAAACGATTTTTTTTTCAATGAAATAAACGACTTGAACTTGAGGCAACATGAAGCCACATGGCACAAAGCACATGAAATACCTAATCATTTTATTTGAAACCCACTTTCCTGATCATGTAATCTCGCATAGAGGTGACATTAATTATTCACCGAGATCTTGCGATCTAACCCCATTGGACTTTTTTCTTTGGGGTATTTAAATGAAAGGATTTATGTCAATAAACCAGCTACGATTCCAAATCTAAAACGGAGTATCAGATATGCAATTGCTGAAATAGACCCTCATTTATGCGAAAGCATTATGAACAATTTTGCTAAAAGAATAATTTTATGTCAGCGAAGACATGGAATGCATTTGGTTGACATTACATTTTATATTAAACTCCTAATTCTACACTTTATATTGATAGAAAAAAAATCCAATATTTTCTTTGTTTTTTAGAATACATATCTGGAAGTGCAATTTGCATCACATTTATAGGTATATAGAATTTTATCTAAGAGAAACAAAATTATTAGTATTTCTATTCTATTATAAGATTTTAATCTTGGGAAGTTACGGAAATAAAAAAAATACTATATTATTATATCAAAAATTATTTTAACGCATCCATTTAAATAGTTCGTTATTGATTATTCTTGCAATGCATTATTTTACAAAGTGAAGTTTACACATTATGTCTTAGGTGAATCTTGTAATATTAATTGCCAGGCCAAGAAAATCTTCTAGGACCAAACAATACAATTTTCTTTTTTCTCTGTTTCTCCAAAATTTGTGTAGAATTTGCTTGTTTATGTTTTGCTTTATTTTCTTTCCAATTCTTTTGATTATTTCCTGTTTATTTTCGTAATTTGTCATACTCGTTTACGACTTTAACATCGACCGCAAATTACAATTTTACATGAAGTGATAAATGTCCTGGCTTAATTACCATGATAATCGATTTTCATTTGTTTTAAATGTAGTAAAATGAAGAGAAATAATGCGGACACGGGAGTGAATTTTTCATGCGACAGGCATTGTTGTCGGTGGCTCCACCTGGCCAGTGCATTAATAACCGGCGCCTTCGCCGCGGCACGCTAAGCATGTGACCCACGGAGGAATTATGAACTATTGATTGCAGGAAGCTTGACAACTTCACTAACACCACTCTGTTTGCTTAAGTTTTTACAGAAGACCAACTTACAGGGTAGCCACACAATGCGGAGGTTTCAATAACAAGTAGAAAATTTGCACAAGAAATTTTTGCAATATTGGTTTTATTCTTCTTATATGAGTATGATAATTAAGAAAATTTAATAACATACATTATTAGGACCAGTTTTTCCACCTCTGGTTAAGGAGCAGTTATTTTAATCAAGGCTTATTGGAGAAATATCTCATCGAAAAATTGATGTAAGTTGTCAAAAAATATTTTATTTCCTATTTCGATACGATATTTTTCTATTAACCGATAGTTAAGGTAACTTCAACCAGAGGTGGAAAAACTGGACCTAAGAGAGAGTTGGAAGTTGTAAATAACTAGTTCAAATTAAATAGTGTAAGGGACAAAATTTGAGAATTTGAGCGGGGTTCTAGAGTCAATCCGGGTCCTAATGTAGATTAAAAAAAATATGAAATTCTACCTAAAATAGAAGGATTTGTGATCAAACATATTTACCGAAAAATATCGTCTGATAAGTTATTATATTTTTTGTAACATTATATTATACTTTGTATATAAATAAAATATTATAAATAAATATAAACCTCTAAAGTGTTAAATACTACGCTATTTTACTAAATTCATAATCTTGCATCAAATTTTCTCTCGCCAGTTGTATTTTAAACAAAAATTATGCACATTGACAAAAGAAGAAATACCGTATTGTTGATTTTGCTTATTATATGATATTTTTATTAATCTAACATCCTATCATCTATGGCACAATATTTTTTCAAATTGAAAATGGCCTCAAGTAACTATAGTATTTCTTTCGTGACAAATTTTACTTGCATTGCTTTGATACAAGTTGTCAATCTATAGCTCCTGCAGGGGACCTACAGATGTTTATTTGATTAAATATTGGTGAAGATGAGATTTGAACCCCAAATCTCACACACCGCTCAATTCAATTTGGAGCGCATTAACCATGTTTGTCACCGCTTGCCGTATTATAACTGACATATATGATATAATAGTTTTATATAAGAATAGAAAAAATAGGTTACTGAAATCTTGTTGCCTACAGTAGATTTACATTTTCATTTGGGTACTAGATCAGTATTCTATATCTATCTTCGAGAAAGTACTAGAAAGTGAATATAAAATAATAGGAACACATATGAAGCCAAATGATTAATGTGTATTGATTTGAGTAGAACCCAATGTAATATTCATCACCCACTATAATTTTGAACAATTAAAACATACAATTACCTGTGATACTTGAAACTCGGATCCTCTTTGAAATATTTGGTCATAGAGAATACAAGTTTCAACTTTACGAGTTGAACGAAAGTACGAAGCAGGAAGACATTTATCTGGCAAATCTCGTCAAATTTTCAATCTGAAATTATATTTAATTATCCATCTCTCCAATGCGCAGAGGCGCTAAGACTGTGACTATTCCCCTGTCAACAGATACAAGTTAAATCCATTCTAGCTCGGGCGTTAGCCACAAAGCAGCCGGCTTATAATGTGATAGTGTAAGTGAATCACGAGGGTCTCCACGCACAGTCTAACAGCCAGATTGATCGGATTAATCCGCGGACAAAGTATTGGGATTGGATTAATATACGCTGTGACGTAAACGAACTGTACTCAGACCCACAGATCGAATTATAAAGAACAATGATGAGTTTTTCTGCTGATTAAGGATATCATGTACAGATACGAAAGCTATTTTACCTTTTTGTAATGACAAAGGCCGTTTAAATCTGATTGTATTTTTGACGAAGCAATTAATTAAACTTTATCGTACTTAATAATTGTTTCTATTGTACAGTAAAATAAGAAGAACAAAACTTTATACGTAGGTATAGTAGTAAATTAATTATGGACTACAATCAAAATTACGAACCAAAATTAAAACTGTTGAACGAAAAGAAAAATGAAATAAAAATTAAACTGAAATCGAAACTGTAATTGATAAGAGCTGAATTATAATCTGAAAATTTATAATATCAGTGACAGCAATCTATTTTATTCTCTAAAATAGATGAAAATTTTCGTATGATAATGTCCTGCAATGTAAAATTAAGCGCACGTTCTTTCATCCATAATTCTCAAGAATACACTGTTTTTATATCCATTTTAGCTCTGTTATTAGGAAATTGTTGCTATATATATATATATATATATATATATATATATATATATATATTTTATGGGGATCTAAAATAAATAACATACATATAATAATAAAATGGAAAACTATTCTAAATTTTATAGTATTTATCTAATAGAAACACAATAAGAATAACTAAGAACAAATACTACCAATAATATTTATATACCAAAATGTTCGAATAAAATTACAATTCAATATTGCCTTCCTCAAAATAACTTCCTTGGGAAGCCACACAATGCTGGAGACGGTTCTTCTTTCTATCCATGGTAATGCTAGACCTCGGATACTGGAATCACCTTTAACTGGTCAGTTACTGGCGTCTATACGTTTTAAAGTGTCCCAAAATAAGTTACCTTGAGCTGATGTACCACAGGAATATTTTTACTCATCCCAAATAAATTAGTCAAAATTTGATGAACGTTATGTGAATCAAATTTTATTCTTTCCCAATCATTCGGTACTGTCAACCAATTATCTGAATGCACAATATCCTAGATTCTGTTGATATCAGACGACCTTCCGTTGAGTCTTCATTCGATTCTTTTCCTTCCTAAAATGCCGAAAACCATCGAAAAACCTCTCCGTATGCCTGCTCAAGATTTGTAAAAGTTTCCATTGCACTATGCTCAAGTCTGAAGCAATACTTGATAGCACACACCGAGTTTTGAAATTGACGTTACTCATTTTTAGAACGCAAGAAAAAAATCGCTACGAGCAACCAAATAACTCTAGCGAGCTCAAACTCAAACTGAAGGCATATAACATGTTTACTTGTCTCCTCTCCAATTTAGGCGTCCCAAGTCTTACCAGATCGAACGCTACGTTGCCAATCTTATTACTTAATTTACACACCTTGTACAAGTGAAAGTAATTCATCTATCAATGTCAGAAAATATATATATTGCCACCATAAACGAATGTTTATATATTATATAGTAAATACGACCAATTGGTTTAAGTAAGAGTTTGGGTTTAGCTAAAAGGTATATAAGTAGCGACGGTAATATCGGTACTTAATATGTATCAATTTAAATATAAAATAAAAAAAACTATATCCAAATAATATGAACATTCAAATGCATACAAACAAATCGAAATTTGATTTGATTATTTGCAAATACGTGTCAATAAGTCTTGATTGCAGAAAGAGAGATGTGACCAGATTATTTGAAATTAGGTTACTCGACTCTAACTCAAAATCAATACGACATTTGCCTGAAATGTTGTCTCCTATCGTGGCAGCACTGTTTATAATGCATTTTACCAAACTCTTTAATGGTCTTCCACATCATTTATGATAACAGCTGCATAACAGTGACCTCAATAAATCTGCCCTAAAATATTGGAAACTCGTGGTAAAAACTTGCCACTTAGAGCCGTCAAAATCCCAAAAGCAGAAGTAACGAAATCGTTCTCCCTTGCGTAAATTCAACAAAAAGTCTCTTCTTTGATATATCACTTACTGTCACCGCTAACAATGACACTAGGAAGTGATTAAGAACAACATGGCGACGCTGCTGCCACCTACAAGGACTCCTCACGACTTCGTTATCTCTTTCTACTCTAATGGACTCCGTATCTACCATCTCGCTCCCTCTTCTGTGATGTACGGTCTAATTAAACTTTGCTACTGTATGATGAGACATAGACTTGCTATATACGTGTCGCCTTTGATTTAAAATTTTTAATACCTACTTTGCGATAACGCCCTATCCATGATAATCTCAAAATTTCTTCGGAGATATTTAAAAGTTTTAAAACGATTTTAATTTAGTTATAAAGTAAAAGTAAATAGATGTCGCTGAAGGCAGAGGCTAACTTGATAAAAGTTCAAAACTTCGATATATAACAAATTTATAACTGACAACCAAAAAACATTTGAAATGCGATGGCTTGTTTAAATTTCCATGTACGTAGATTTATTTGAGTAGATTATAGTTATTTTTACTTTTCATAAAACTCAATTTATCTTCTTTTCAACACGATAAATATAAATGGATTTAAAATCGACAAAACATTTTGAAATATCATATTTATTATATCGGATTAAGGTGAAATAAATTATTTGTAAACGTGGATGCATGACTGGTCCATTATAAAATAATTTAGTGTTTGACATTTACCTACAAAATATTTCAATGAAAACTATTATTACAAAATCTGCAGGCTGACGATTTATTTCAAGGTTATTTTAAATTAATAATTGTATTTTATAAACTCTTCTTTTTATTACATTCAAAATAATACTTAAGAATTAACGTTTCTTAATCATCTATTTAATAAGCCAGTTTTTTTTTTAATTTGTGAATATATAGTAATACGTGATGTTGCTTCTATTCTATATTATATCCCAAAATTTCAATGTCATTAACAATTTGGTGATAATATAACCATTTATAATGCCCACGCGAGTATTATATACCTTATAATCACGGGAAAAGTAATCATAACAGTAAGAGTCAAAAATTAAAATTACCGTTTATTTAAAAAAATATAGATATGAATTACTAAATCAACAAATAATTTATTAATATTTTCAACATATTTAATTTGTCCCAAACAATTTGGAACAAAGTGAAACATAGTGCAAGTCTCTCTACTTATTTCAGAACACTTGGAACATCTTTCTGCCTTCTAAAACTTTCTTTTTAAGTCTTCCTAGTAATTTCCAATGATAGACATACGTGAAAAGTTACAATTTATTGTTTTTCACTCTAAAATTTTTCATATACAGCCAAAAAAATTTAAAAATGCCCATTTTTGGGTCCAAAATTTTGATTTTTGGAATTAGTCTAACTTGATAGTCGTCGATGCGCTGATTTCAAATTTTCAAACCGAATTCAATTATCTCTTTCCATTCCTGAGATATTTGTTCTGAAAGTTGCACCTCAAAAAAGGGTGTTTTTTGACCATATCTCTAAAATGGGTAGAGATACATTCTGACCGATTATACCAGTCGATTCTACGCGGAAAGTTACATAAAGAAATGTTTTCTCCTCATATACGTTCTTTGGAACGATTTGGTGAAAAATGAGAAAAACGAAAAAACCGGAATTTCAGTTTTTCGCTCGGAAACTTTTTGTCTCCAAAATTTTTTATATTCTGGACTTAAGTAAAGAAGAATGTGCTGATTCCAAATTTTCAAACCGATTTCAATTATCTCCTACCGTTCTCGAGATATTTGAGTTCAAAGTTGGACCTGAAAAAATCAGTTTTTCAGGAATAGTCCTGAAATGGGTTGAGATACGACCTCGGCGACCTCACCAATCGATTCTACGGACAAAATTACATTTTTGTACCAATTTTCAGATTTATACTCTAGTGGATACAATTTTTACAGCGAAAAAACGAAAATGGCCAAAAATCGGAAAAAATCGTAAGGGGTTCATCAGGCGATTTTTCAATTTTTGCGATTTTCGTTTTTTCGCTCTAAAAATTGTATCCGCCTGAATAAATACCTGAAAATTGGTATACTTATGTAATTTTGCCCGCAGAATCGATTGGTGAGGTCGCCGAGGTCGTATCTCGACCCATTTCAGGACTATTCCTGAAAAACAATTTTTTTCAGGTCTGACTTTGAACGCAAATATCTCCAGAACGGTAAGAGATAATTGAAATCGGTTTGAAAATTTGGAATCAGCGCATCTGTATTTACTTGAGTCTAGAAAATGAAAAGGTTTGGTGACAAAAAGTTCCCAAGCGAAAAACTGAAATTCCAGTTTTTTTCATTTTTCTCATTTTTCACAAAATCGTTCCAAAGAACGTATATGCGGAGAAAACATTTCTTTATGTAACTTTGCCTGTAGAATCCACTGGTATAGTCGTTGAGATTGTGTCCCTACCCGTTTTAGAGTTATATCCAAAAATCCCACTTTTTTGAGGTGCAACTTTGAGGTCAAATATCTCAGGAACGGAAAGAGATAATTGAATTCGGTTTGAAAATTTGAAATCAGCGCATCGGCGACTATCAATTTGGAATTGTTTCAAAAATCAAAATTTTGGACCTAAAAATGGGTCTTTTTGGATTTTTTTGGCTGTATATGAAAAATTTTAGAGTGAAAAACTATAAATTGTAAGTTTTAATGTATAACTATTATTGGAAATTACTAGGAAGACTTAAAAAGACAGTTGTAGAAGGCAGAAAGATGTTCCAAGTGTTCTAGAGTAAGTAGAAACAGTTGCACTATGTTTCACTTTGTTCCAAATTGTTTGGGACAAAGTTAGAAACTTGTTTAGGGTGTAACATAGATGTATCAGGTTCAACACTGTTCCAAGATAATTGGGATTCAGATGAGACAGTTGTACAGGGTTTAACAATGTTCTAGATAATTATACAAGGTTACACATTATCCCAAATTGTATGAGATTAATTTCAGGCAGTTTTGGAAGGTTTCACATTGTTCCAAATTGTTTGGGACAAAGTTACGACAATTGTTTACGGTTTAACATTGTTATATAAGGGTCAACACTGTTCCAATTTGTTTGAGATTAATTTCAGAATTCCAAATTGTTTGGGACAAAGTTAATATAATTATTTAGGGTTTAACATTGTTATATAAGGTTCAACACTGTTCCAAGTTAATTGGGATTAAGTTAAGAAAGTTATACTAATTTAACAATGTTCTACATAGTTCTATAAGGTTTAACACTGTTCCACATTGTTTGGGATTAATTTCAGAATGTTGTGGAAGGTTTAACATTGTTTCAAACTGTTTGGACAAAGTTAATATAATTATTTAGGGTTTAACATCGTTATATAAGGGTCAACACTGTTCCAAGTCAATTGGGATTAATTTCAGACAGTTGTGTAAGGTTTCACATTGTCCCAAATTGTTTTGGAATAAATTAAATCAGTTTCAATGGGTTTAACATTGTAGAATATCAATATAGACTTTTAAAAAATCAAAATTTTTGACTCATATTGAGGTAATTTAACATTGTACTAGATCTTCTGTATTTTTTTTAGTAGGTTTATAATTCATAATTTGTCAAACTAATTGAAAAATTATCTTATCAGATATAAATCTTTTAATCAAAGACTTACAGACCGACTCAAATAGTTGTCAATGTACGAAAAAAATATTTTAAGTGTTAAAATATTTCAGAAACAAAATTTAGAAGGTGATTTTATCTCTAAAGAATATTTGTGGACTGCTTTATGTCAAGAAAATGAATATTATGACAGAGCATTCCTTAATATCGACAGTAAAGCTCTTATGTCGTCCCATATTCCAAATTGATTAGATTTTTATGTGTCACATTATACTATTCTTTATATATTGCATTGGCTGAGCAATAAAAATGCAAGAAAAAATATAAAGTAACATGAATATTAAAGAGAAATCTCCAAGGAATCGATTGGTGCAAGAATTTTTGTTATAGCTCAACTTGTTTTTGAGATACGCGGCCATAAACTTAAAATTTGAAAATTGTAAGTGCCAAATTGTACAATTTTTTATATATTTCATCGACTGTGGCATAAAAATGCAAGAAAAAAATATAAAAAATGTGTATCTTATAGAAAAAAACCCAAGGAATCGATTGGTGTAAGAATTTTTATTGTATCTCAACTAATTTACGAGTTACAAGCCTGTAAAGACAAAACTCATTTCCAAAAAATGTTTTGACCGCCACAAGGATTCAGATCTATTTTAGATATTCAAAAAGTGATATAAATATACCGGGTGTAGAAATGGAAAGTGGCGCATAGCGATTTCAATGTTATTTTTTTTCAACTGCTGTATCTCTTTACCGAATCATTTTAGCGCAAAAAGCGTAAGAGTAAGAGTTGTTCTGAAATTAAAAAGGCATCCTATAAAGTCAACTTACTTTCATAATTATTTATATTTCACGATTTATTAATAAAATAAAATTTAAAGTTTTTTAGAAAAAAAAATTAAGATTGCCTTGATAAATGAAACAAATTTTTGAATAAATTATTCACAGTGACAATTACTTGTCATAGAAAATTTTAATTGACTCTGAAAATGGCAAATTTGACTACCCAAGAGAAAATTCAATGCTTGGAATGGTATTTTGCGGGAAATTCTTTTGTACAAGTACGAGATTTGTTCAGCACTGCGTATATGGACCGGCCAATTCCTTCAGTAACAACAGTTCGTAGAATTATTCACAAATTTAGGACCACTGGCAGTATTTTATCATTGCGTAAAAAGTGTAAAAGGAGAAATCAAGAACCGGAGAACAATTATGATACTAATAATGAAAACAAGCTTAATGTATTGTTAAAAATAACCGAAAATCCAAATTTTAGTGTTCGTCAAATTGCTTCTGAATTAAACATACATTTTTCGACAGTTCATAAGTAACAGAAATTATTCAAAAATTAAATGTCACTATGACTAATTTTCAAAATTTGTTTCATTTATCAAGGCAGTCTTATTTTTTTTTCTAAAAAACCTTAAATTTTATTTAATTAATAAATCGTTAAATATGAATTATTATGGAAGTAAGATGACTTTATAGGATGCCTTTTAAATTTCTGAACAACTTATACTCTTACGCTTTTTGCGGTAAAATGATTAGGTAAGGAGATACAGCAGTTGAAAAAAAATAACATTGAAATCGCTATGCGCCACTTTCCATTTCTACACCCGGTATAAAAAGTAAATAAAAATAGCCAGGAACATTTTTTTATTTTACGACCGCCACACGGATTCAAATTCTTACCTGAAAGTCTTTTAAAACAGGGGCATTGTCATTTACGTCTGTGACAATAACTTCAACATGAAGATCGCTTCTTAGAGGAGGACTGGCTGCTCTAACTCTTAAAGCATATTTTTTCCTAGGACTCTCGTAGTCTAGTTCAGTCATAGTCAATAGTTCTGCACTAGACGAGCCAGGTCTAGTCACTAAAGAAAAGCTGTTAGAGTCATCTTCTCCTAGAAAAAACGAGTTTTAATCATCGACCTTCAGACAGATTATGAGCGGTCCAATGAAAATTATCAGCGCAATTTCTGGACACTTAAAGCAAAAAACGCTTGAACACGGCAATTTTAGTATAAAGGGGGACACTTGAATGGATTTCCAATGGCATTTCAACCCTAAAATGGGAGTTGCACCTAATTTTAAATGGAAAAGGGTGTCAAAAAAATCTAAGAAAAATATAACAATTAAAAAAAAGAAATTTAATTAATGAACATTCACAAAAATTCCCGTAATATCTTCAGAAAAACGCAGGTCACTTTTCAATTTTAAACTTGCCTGTGTTGACAAAGGCTGTATTTATTTGGGACTTTTTAAGTAACTTTAACGGCCAAAGAGACTACCTACATTTATGACTCTCCAATAAAATGTTAATTGTAAAAGCTGTCATGACTCATGTTCAAATACAAATAGAAAACACAGATATAAAAAAATATTATTTTTTTTCTCGCTAAATGATATTAAATAAAGGTTAATGTTCGTTTTATTAACCGGTTTTTTTAACCGGTTACATGCCCTGCTTGTTATTAATATTTATATTATATTATATATCACATCAATAACCGTGCGTTAAAATTAATTATTATAATAATTAATACTTATTGTATTAGTACAATTTATTTAGAGTATTCGATATTTATATTTATTATATTTTTGCTGTCAATTATAATAATTATCACTGTCAAAAATAAAATATTTATTTCTGTAGGTAAACGTAGCTGTAACATATGTACCGAATCATTAAATAGTTGGAGAAACAAATTTGAACTATAAAATTTTAGCTAATGACATAATATTAAATTATTATTTAGAAAAATTCTCGTACATTCATAATTAAGTAAGATATTTCTGAAAAACACTTCAGATCTTCATGAAAACATCACTTCCGGTTGCACGATTAACACCAAAACCTAATCAGATCTAGGGTGTTACAATGTTATATCCAAAATTTCATTTTTTTTTATCTAGTAGTATTTGAGGAATCGTTACGACAACAACCATCCACACATCCATCCATTCATAGACACATGGACAGACATCATCGTAAAAATATTAAAATCTTGTTCTAGGAACTTCAAAACGTGCTTCTCCTTTGGAAACATACTATCTGATTTTTAACATGATATTAAACATCTCTAACTAGCGAGTAGAATGGCGAGAGGTAAAAATTAACAATCAAACAAATTAAGCATTTTTGAATACATCTAAATTGAAATTAAAATGAATTTTTATAATTGCAAATATCGCTTTTATTTACGAATATCTTTGAAATACTAATAAAATTTTCTGTAGGTATGTAAAACTTTTGTTTGAATTGTTTGTTTGTATCGCGCTAATTGTATGAAATGTTAATTTAATTTGCTGCTTTGTGATATTTAATTTTAAACTGAATTACATTCTGTGAAGTCGTATTACGTAGAAAACAAGTAAATTTTATTTTGAAATCTGAGAAGTTGTGTGCGTTGAAAGGTTTCATCCACATTTTAATTTTTTAGGCGTTAGGCTGACAACGTCAAGCCAACAAAGTTATTCATTTTTTCACGAGATTTGCGAAGTTTTTAAATTAAAATTACATATTTCTCTAAAAGAATGTTAATGGAACGAAGTTGATAAAATCTCCTTAAGTTTTAATCCAGGAAATCTTTTAATGGATGTATCTGCTTTACGAAATCACGGCAAGTATGTAATGAAGAAATTAAAATTTAAAACTAGTTACTCGGGGAGAGACTTCTTTTTACTCGCGTTTCACCTTGAAAATTAACACGGTCTCAGATGCAGTCTTAGATTTTCCAGGAAGGGGAAATCCTGCAGGAAAATAACGGCTTAACTCTTTAGAACATTCCCATAATGAAACGTACAATAAACAGAAACACTTATAATTGAAATCTTAATACATATTTACGATATAAGTATTAAAAATTTATTTCATTTTGTGTCACATGTCCCATCCTTTTAATAAAATAAAATTTCTTTTAATACATATATTATCATCTTATTATCTATGACACAACATTTCTAAATGGAACAAGACCCCAAGTACTTAATGTACTTTTTTCCTGACAAGTTTAATTGCATTTTAGTTGTAAAATTGTCAGCTTATAACCACTCGAACAAAGCGCTGTTTTTATTGGGTTAAAGTTGTCGGTACTAGATTTGAATCCCCGTTTTCAAAAACTGTTCAATTTGAGTTGTGCTAACCGCATGAGCATTCTTTTCCCATATATCATTTTTTTTTCTTTAAGTACAAACATATTTATTATTATTTATTTATTTATTCGCGCCAATGGGATTAGAATCTAATTTTTCTGTTTCCAGTTTAATTATAATACATATGTATTTATATAATAATAAAGTACGCTTCTTATTCTTAATAATTTCTTTCATCCAGTCTTGTTCCAATCCCAGTCTTCTGACAGAACCTTTTCTTCTTTGGTTTCTCTCTGAACTTCTCTGCATGTTGTCCTTACTTTAGCTACAAAAAAGGTACTTCGGCCTTCTGCCAATAATACATTGGTACATTATTATATTTCAAGCAGTATATTACATTTTATTAATTTATTGTAGTTGTGTTAGGAAGTTTATATTTTTTGTAGCAATATCTGGGTTGTTGGCCAGGGCTTTTTTAGGGTAGTTAGTATATTGAGTTGTTCTCTTTGGTCATCGTATTTACTACATTCGATTTTTATGTGTGTTATGGTTTTGTTGCATACGTCCGATATGCTGGGTTGAGTATTCTGTAGTAAATAGGTTTGTGTAAGTTTGCAATTTCCTTTCTTCTGGTATTGTCCACTGTTTAATATTGATTTTTATATATTTCTTAGTTTATTGTTCTGTTTGTCTTCATTTTGTTTCCCATTTTATTTTAATTTAGTATTTTATAATGGCTTTTAAGTCTTCTGTTGATGTTGGGATATTTCTTGGTTCTTCATTTGTGTTTGCTCTTTTACGGCTTGATGTGCTGTTTCATTTTTCTTTATTTCAAAATGTGAAGGTACCAATAAAATTACTATTTCTGCACCTTTCTTATATACAGCATGGTAGATATTGACTTTGTATTAGATTATTATTATTATTATTATTATTAGATTTGTATTGTATTACAATAATTCATTTTTTTATCTTACTCTACTGTTCTTGTTATTCTCTTCATTTCTCCTTTCTATTGAACCGTAGAATACGCATATCTTTCGTTGTATGATTTTGTTGCTTATCCTTATTTTGTTAATTTGTTATTTTCCTCCCCTCTTTCTATTATTCTCCAGCATTCTTGTAGAATTAAAAATTTTAGGTATTTCTTACACTTGCCTGTAAATCTGGTATTTATTTGTTAGTAGAAGAATGATTTCTGTTTTACTTGTAATACTAATGTGTGTTTTTTTAAGTCCGATAGAACTTCAAATTGTAAAAAGTACCACAAAAAATTAAATTTTAATCAACATTTTTTATTTTTTCGAAAGATCAATACATGGCATTAACATTTGAAAATGATTTCGGGCATATGGCCACCGCGGCTGTTCTTGACGAAGCGCATTCTGGACGTCCAATTTTGCGCCACTTTTTCGAGCATTGCTAGCCGTATGTCACGAATAACACGAATAATGTTGGCCTCCAAGGCATCAATTGTTGCTGGTTTATCAGCATAAACCAGTGACTTCACGTAGCCCTACAGGAAATAATCGAGAGGTGTCACAGCGCACGACCTCGGAGGCTAATTGACGGGCCCATTTCTCGAAATCAACTTATCGCCAAATTTTGATTTCAATAAGTCGATGGTTGCGGTCGCCGTATGGCACGTAGCGCCATCCTGTTGAAACCACATCTCGTTCGGATCAATGTCATCAATGTTTTCAAACAAAAAATCATTGATCATGGTGCGGTAACGATCTCCATTGACCGTAACGCAAGCTCCGGCCTCATTTTTGAAAAAATAAGGTCCGATGATGCCACCAGCGTGTAAACCACACCAAACGGTGCATTTTTCTGGATATGATGGAGTCTGTAGGGTCTCTTGTGGATTGGTCTCACTCCATATGCGGCAATTTTGCTTATTAACAAACCCGTTAAGCCAAAAATGAGCCTCATCGCTGAACACAATTTTGCGATAAAACAACGGGTCAGTTTCCAACTGCTCTAGAGCCCAATCCGCAAAAGAACGACGCATATGATGGTCTCGTGGCTTTAATTTCTGCACCAGCTGGATCTTATACGGGTGTACTTGGATTTAAATCTATCCACAGTTCGACGGATGGCTTGCTCAGATGGACGATTATGTGCGCCATAAAAATCACGAAGTCGTCTATAAGTTGCGCGAATCGACGACTGATTTTCAAAGTAAATTTGGATAATTTGGTAGCGTTGTTTAAGCGTGAGTATATTCATGATAATTTGCCAAAGTACACTGATTATAAATGTCAAAAAGTGAGCGCAGTATGATAACTCGTTTGACAGTTATCCCTTTTGTAAGTTCTATCTAAGCAAAAAAAACACCCATTATGTGTGGGGGTTTTCAAATATGTAATATACGCATCTTTAAAATGCTCGTGGTACATGAATAACTTTCTTTCTAGCCTTCTAGGATACAAGTTATAAACATAAAAATCGTACGACACTAATTAACAGCCAATAGCAACATTAAGCATGGTACCACGGTAATATAAAAATTTCTTGGATATTTTTCGTTAGTTACCTAAGAAAAATTAATTGGTGGAATTTTTTTCGTGTCAAAATTGTCACAAAATTATATTAAATTGTCATTGTATCAAAAAGACATGTTTTAGAAATAATAAATAATTCGATTTATTATTCTATCATAACTTGAATATTTTAAGCAAAATATAGAACCTTAATTAATTTTACTTTCTGTGTTGATGTCGTTAAGATTTTCTTACCGAAACTACACTCGAGCATTGATTCATATCCTGGAAACGTAATCTGCAAGAGTGGAAAAAAACGTTGCTGGGCAGCACTCGAAAAAATTTCCGGAAAGAATCAATGCGCTGGAGAGTTTATAAGGGGCAATTTCACTTGCATTATATTGTGCAAATTAAAGTTATCAATCCACAGTTTTTTTAAAAAGAAACTAGGTAATACAAAGTAATGATATACAGGCGATATTTTAAATGTATAATATTTAGTAATAATTAACATTCATCTAATAATTAAAAAAATATAATGAAATCGATGTTACCAAACAAATTTACATTGTAGGGTATGCCGAAGTCTATAATAATAATATTTAATTTAGGGATAGGATGTATTGTTTGTACATGATTTATAGTGTAGTATAATGTATTCCTCCTTTGTAATTATCGTTGTATTCCAGTTAGTTAAATTTTGAAATCGTGGAAAATTATGCACAATTATAAACCCTCATAAACAGCACCCCTATAATTAATAGGCTCGTATTTCAGTATTATTTTCAGTGTTCGGTATCGAGTGGAAACAAGAGATATTAATTAATCACAGATCATACAACACAACTAACCTACCAGGGACGTAAACACAATCTCTCCTCTAACAGTCCCAGTCTCAGGTCTCGTGTTTATCAATTTATCAATGTTGGATTATTCGCTAACGGTTACCTGGCAACGGGGTCGAATGTGAGTGCAACAGAGACGCATCGGCTTCATTTGTTACGGAATTTAATTACTGGGATCGTCTTCTCTGTGGAGCTAGTGTCACGCTTAATAGTGGAAGTGATAATAACAATGAGGTTAAGAAATGGATCCAAATGAATTGTATTCCTAATTCTCATTTCCAAATTAATTTGTATTAAAATAAAGCACCGTAAATAAGACGTACATAATTTATGATTGACGAAAACGTTATTGATAAGAGAATTTTATAAGATATTATTTATTAATATGCATTTTCTGAAATCGATAAACTATTGATTATACCGCGGATTTTATAAATCCTCACCAGATTTCTTATTTCAAACGGACACATGCGGCAGTTGTGATACTCATACCAATCCTAGGTATTTTTATAACTATTCATTGAGTTTGAAACAAATAGTTTACCAAAATTAAGTTACAATTAAGGAATATAAAAAATGTGTTTATAGGATGACCAAAGAAACTGTTTAAGCATGGATATCTCGAGAACTAGAGATATGAAGTCAGTTAAATTAGATAAAAGTTGCCTCATGTAGGGGATGACCAATGAAACTGTTTAAACAAGTGGATCTCGAGAACTATAAGAGATAAGAAGTCGGTTAAATTAGACAAAAATTGTCTCATATATTTATTTTTTCCAAAAAATAACAAATAATTCAGGTTTTATATAATTTTAAAATGTTATGGTATACGCTATTTATTTATTTATTTACATTTTACATATCTAGACTCCGCTAAATATTTTTTAGTTACTTTACATTTTAAATCATACACAATTCACAGACATCAGGATTTTCGTGTATATACACGTTATCCTTGACGAAGGTTTAGGTCCTACTCGTTATATCTGTTTTTCGGCTTGCCCAAGTAACATGTGCGAATTTTTTGGCGTGTTTCGAAATTTTAACAAAATTTTTGACGACTTTTCTGTAATAACAGAATTTATTTTACATTCATATACATTTTATATTAACACTAACAATTAAAACAACATCTATTGTAAGTACACATTATTACAACAAAAAAATAAAATTGTAACATCTTATTGTAAATGTGTGTAGAGCCCTGAAGAAGACACAAGTGGTGTCGAAACGTTGGCTTTATAGAAAATAAAGATTTTTTGACTGAATACCCGAATATTACAATCCTCATCATTCTCTACAGTCGAATATTCCTTCCATTATAAACAAAAATGTTAGACCTTTAAATTAGGATTGTTGAAATTTTCCCGGAACCAATTAAACACGCACGGTTTTTTTTTTAAACCCACTTAAAAGAAACTTAAAAAACCCACCTGAAAAAAAATTCTTAAAAACTAATTATTTTTTCGTTATGTTCAAAAAATTACATAAACATAAAGTATGATTATAAGATATACCTAATATAACATGCAAGCTAATACCGACCAACAAGACTATTTATAGGTATGATTCAGTCGATATATGTCGTAAAATAAAACAGGAAAAATATATGTAACCGTATTTATATGTACTCGTATTTTGTGTTAAAATAATGAAATAATTAATTTTCAGAAATTAGTGTGAACTATTGATATCTAAAATAATTCAAAAGAAATATGTATAATTCATATATTTTGACGTTTCTAATAAAACCCGGGTTTTTCTGCTGTATAGGCGAAGTTTCTGTCGTGTCTACTACTGCTAATTTTATATTTTTCTAAAGAACGATTCCAATACCTCACTTTTTAGGGATTTAAAAGTATATTTTCTCTTACAGCTAAATAAATAAAATTTTAGAAATTAATATTTATTATAAAGTAAAATGACAAACTAAAATATTTTTTGTATATTGGAATTACAAAGTAGACGTCGCCTGCCTTGCCTATCCTGGTTATCGTTACCTAGTAAAACAAAGATTAAAAATCTTATTTTTAGAAGCCCTCATAGAAATCATCATACAAACTTTAAATACAATGATAGAATCTCGTTTCTAGCATATTTCCCTTTTCCACTCTTTGTTGTATCCCATCCATGCCATCCATCTAATCCTTTGCAACCTGCATTCACCACAACCGCCGGGCCTAACCAGCATCGGCCGCGGCTGTCAGCGGGACTCACGGACATCACGTACCACTTAAGTAAAGGGAAAACCTAATAATGGCAGCGGCGAACTCACCCCGAACCCTGGCCTAGCCCTCGGCCTTACACGACCGTGGCGCACATATTGATGAACCCACACTTCTTCAAAGTCATTCCAACTATTGCACTTCTTGTTTTACAAAAGAATGGAGAAGAACTACTGGAATGGGCTTTGCATTTCAAATGAACAAAAACAGCTAAGATTCGGTGCTTGGACGCTGTGAATTTGGACACAAAAAAGTGATGTTAATATTCAAAACAAATACATGACGCCTTTTCTTGTATATTGTTTAATTCATTTTTGTAAATCCTATCAAAATAGTTATACAGAATAAAATTTAATATATTTTATTCTGTTTCCGGAATAAATAGATAGATCTTCATTCCATTGTTAAATGGATGCACTTAACTCAAATAATTACTATCATAACAATAAGTATTATATAACAACGAACATCAAAAAATTATAATAAATACATAACGTACAAAAATGTTGTTAAGGAAACATGCGGACAGGAAAAAGTGGAAATCATTCAATTAGTTTGTAGCCATCAGGACCACTGAAAAAATTCCTAACAATATTCATGGGTCACTCAAGAAGCTAGAACTGGAACATAATACATATAATATATACAATGGAGTCCTAAACCATTTTTTTATTATTTTGTTGAAGGAACAAAGTGAAATAAGAATATTAGTGAAAAATTGACTAAAAAATCTTTCGTATAAGCGAGATTTTGGCTCGTGTCGTGATGTCTTCAGCAGTGATGAATAAACTGTTAGTTTTACAGGGTAGTGGTTATTGTCATATTCGTATAGTTAAAATTTGTTTATATACATGTGTATATAAATTTAAATAATAAGTCATGTTTTGAAATTTCAAAACATGTTACGAATATTTCATTGATGAATTAAATAACTTGTTGGTAATTATTATTTCCTTTATAATGATATAAGTTTCCTAATTTAATTAGTAGCATGAGTATTATGCGGACGGATTTACAATTACTATTTCAGTGTTTCTCTAGACTTCAGAGCGATCGCATAGGTATTGTGTAGTTTTTTTAATAGTGTCCTAGTGCAAATAGTTTTCAGGTGAGTTGAGTTACCGAGTATGAATGTGAGTGAGTTACCATGAATGATATGAGATGAATTAGTGTGATGATAGTGAGTTCAATATGGCGTGATGGTAGTATGTTAAGATATTGAGGATGTGTGGCTGCCGTCAAAAATCAAAGCATTAGATAAAGACATTTAGAGAGTAAACACGAAAAGTTGTATAAACTTTATTTAATCCAAGACTAGTTTTTAGCATTTAAATTTCGTTCGACATTATTTGAAAATGATTACGAGATATAATAAAATGTGACGCTGCCTTGTTCTAGCGTCGCCTACTTTATAATTGGTCCACAGGACCACAGAATTCAAAAGGCAGCGCATCGTGTCGGTCGCCGTTTGAGATTGGGAAATTCGCTCGATTTACAAGCAACGTGACTGTCTCCAGTGAGATGGTAGCCCATAGTTTATAATAAAATTGCATGTGGTTGAATCAAAATTAAAATAATTTTTGACATGTGTCTGAGCCAGTCAGACCTCTGGAGTCACCGGGCCCTTGTTCCACGGAACCAGTGGCGTAAGGATAACGTGGAAGACTTACCGAACTATATATTAATAGAGAAAATAATGGATTTAAATTTAGATTTTTCAATAAATATTTATTTTTTATTTCCCATATTTAACACGTTAACTGCCATGAGGTACATCTTATGTGCCTCACTAAAATATCCTCGTATGCTCTGAGATACATCGTTTGTGCCTCAGTGTTTGAATACACATTATGCTTCGTCTAACGTTTGTACCTCGCAACGCATATCTGTGAACGTAGTTTAATTCTCGGTGGCCTGGCAGACCAAAACCTATTGATTGCGCATGATTTTTTTTGTTTTTTAGTCTCTGAAATGATAAAATACTGCAAATTTTGTGCCTCAATAAAATTCTTCAAATTTTAGAGCAACATTAAAAAAATGAATTCTGTTATCATACTTGTATTTTCTAATATGAAAACACCCTAAATCTGTAAAAAAGAAAAAATGGCCCCAGGGACCCAACTTTTTTTTTAATGGTGGCAGTTAACGTGTTAAACATCGACTCTTACTTGTACAGATATCCAGACCATAAACTACATCTACTATACATAAATTAACTGAATAGGATAATACCTAATCCAGAACACTCCTGATGTATAATACCGTTGAAGCGAGCTCATTCCCACCACACACACAAACCCCTACACATATTTACTCCCGATTCCCGTACAGTGTTGTAATGCGTGCGGTTGCAGGTGCTGCTGTTCCCGGAGGAAGGCTGGGCCCGCAGCGCCTCCTCCTCCTACTGGACCCTCACGCCTTTCTGGTGGAGCCGCAGCAGGTGCAAAGTGGTGGAGGTCGCCGGCACTAGAAGGTAGGAGTCATTCTTACTGCTTGCTTAGGGTTAAGCGGTTAAAGGGAAAAGTGATAAAAAGTTGTGAAAGCGGGGTAA
The DNA here is from genome assembly GCA_035578165.1 of Stenolophus ochropezus. Lineage (NCBI taxonomy): Eukaryota > Metazoa > Arthropoda > Insecta > Coleoptera > Carabidae > Stenolophus > Stenolophus ochropezus. The sequence continues at coordinate 9,401,745 of JAQOWZ010000004.1, read as the reverse complement.
TTGTTATGGGGTGGTTTCTTTAATTACTTGAGGAACACTTTCAAAATATTTATTTAGTGTGTCGTTTCTTTCACGATGACAATAAAAAGGAGACAAAAATTATGAAAAGATAATTGATATTGAATACTCTATTTATAGTCTCAAATTAGAAATAACTTCACGATTTTACGTACATGAAAGGTACATTTATAACTGAATTTTATTCTATACAATTTTAAGCAGACGTAAAATTGTAAGTTAGGTATAAAGGTGCGTTCAGATAGGGCTTAGTGCAGTTGTATTGTATCGTTGTATTGTAGTGTAGGGGCAGTGCGCTTGTATAAGATTTGTATCGTTCACATAGAAATTAGTGCGGTTGTAGTACAGTACATTTCTGTAGTATTTGTAATACTTTGCGCGTGCATCTCAACACATAGTCAGTTTTCATTAAAATATATAATTATACAATTGCTAAATTACTAGAAATTTATTTATGTAAAACTTACCTGTTATATTTAACTTTTCTACTAATTCTTTAAATGAATTTTCTTTTTTTAATTTATTTTTAAACGCTGTAGAATATTTGTCCCAAATCAATGGACATTGTTTTTTTTTTTACAAAAAAACGTTAAACTGAATAAAAAACTAACTAACCTGAAGAAAAAATTTCAAGAAGTGACAGCTGCGCGATATGATTACGCGCAACCAGTAATTCTCCACATGCATTCTAATTGGCCAGTTGCAGTGGTGTATTGCAACGGTAGTGCGAAAGCTAGAACCTGGCAAGCTTCTACACTGCAATACAACGGCACTACCAACGCATTCTGCACTAAATTTGAATCCGAACGCTCGCGCTCAGTTGCATTGGCTAAGCATTCTGCACTACAATATAACGGCACTGCAACCGCACTAATCTCTATGTGAACGGTACTTAAGAGTGTCAACAAAAACTTTTACAACCAAAATTTTCAGTCAGCGAACTTCAGTTCTGAATTGCATGTAAACTCAAAGATTTACATTTCAATTGTATTACATATATTTTTCACGTTACGTGCGCTGCAATAGTCTTATAAACATTTAAAATTGCTCTTTAAGTCAAATCAGCTGTGATCTGTCATATATTTTTCATTTTTTTAAATTTAAAGACTAATAATTATGGAAGGACAATTATTAAATTTAATGTGTCAATATCCGAAAATATACAATAAATGCAAAATATGTCGTTTGATCGTTAGAATTTTAATCCGTAGTTCAAAGTATTGAAAATGTTACAAATTTGAAGATGAAAATATTTCCACCTCCAATTCTAATTAAGCAACATACAAATTGGTTGTTAATGTATCTCAAACGTTACTAGTACTAGAAAAATAAGATGCTAGGTACATTTCCTCAGTTTGTGATAATATTTTTTCCACAACTGTCAAATAATTTTAACCTTTTTATACTAATAACAATGCATAAAGTAGGTGATTTTTCACAGTTGTTATGTTACCTTGACGTGCGAAGTATTTGGGAAAACGTTTTTCACTGTTTTGGAAAACGATTTTTCACGGTGGTGGAAAACATTTCTTCACTCAGTTTATATAGATAAATAAAAATAGTACCATTAATGAAGCAAATGAGTTGTAGAAAAAATATTGTTTGTATTTTGCGCGGCAAATGATTTTAGTGCGTATAATTGACTTTTTAAACTCCGCAAGCCTCGTAAAAAAGTGACATCTCACGTACTAAAAACACAAACTTCGCACACTTAATATAAAAATAACTATTTACGATGACAATTAATTAATGTTAAATTTTGTAACTTAGGTTTTTTATTATTAAATAATTTTTATTTACGTTAGCATAAAAGTAATTTAAAATATTTATTTTGACGAAACAAATGACGAACTCATTACCTAATTTTTGTAAGACAGGGTATGATCGATTCACATAATCAATAAAAAGGTATTAAAGTAATTATATTTTAATATGATACCTACGTATAATACCTAAATTCACTTCTCTCAGTTTAATCGCCCTAAGACCATTCCGCAATAAGTGTCTAGTGAAAAATTATAAATAATTTGGATATTAATATTTATTTATTATAAGTTTGTCTTACTCCTAAAATTTTGATAAAATCGATAGATTATTGAAGTGGATACAGGGATTACTCGTAGAATTTAATATAAACAGTTAACTTTGAAAATATATTTACAAACAAACAATAGTTGAACCAGACCCTTCTCAAATTTAATATTAAACCAGTCATCATACATAACATCAGAAAGTTATGTGCTGCTATAATTAATCATGCGAATTTAGAGAAGGATAAAATATATCAACCACTCAAATATTTCCACATGAAAACAGAGCTCACAATTTTTCAGGAAGAATATTAATAGAATTTATAATATCAAATACATTGAATATTGTCAAGAATTAAAATGAAAAATTACAATAATTTTGCTGCAAAACCATGCTTTAAACATTTCATTGCATATAAAATATAATTCCTAGTATTTCTGCAAATAAATACAAGACATTATAAAAGTAATTAAAGCCTTAATGTCAGGTACATGCATTACTAACAATTCTTAACTCTGCAAATGCAAGTTATTGCAAAATTAAGCAAGCTCATAATGGTAATTTCTTGGCGAGATATAAATTAGATAATCTCGCAATTGCAGTAAAGTTGTAAACAAGATTATAATAGCATTTTAGATCGTAATACCTTGAGCTAGTGTGGGATATTAGACTATCTGTGCTGTTGTCGAGCTATGCGAGCGCGATTTAAGTGTGACCGGAGTTTACAATTCGATTGGAGTGTAAGTGAGGCTATAAACCGAGGCAAATCCCCAGCGAGGGTTGTTTGGGTTGTTTTCCGCCAGGAATTATGGTCTAAAAGGGAAATTAATTTTTATACCACCATTTATTGATTTTAGATTTCCGAGCTTTGCTGTTAAATTCTGAATTTAAAACAACGCTTTGTGTTATTACAGAAAATATAATTCCTTGATTAAAAATGTAAATCTAATTTCCAAGGGAGGCTTTTAAAAATTTGCTATTCAAATCTAATTTCGTATTATTTTATTAGATTTTTGTTCTGGAGAAAGAGCAGTGTAATGATAATTAATTCAATTTGAGCGGTGCATATTTCATTATACATTTACAAAAAATAATTAGCGCAAAAAACAAAGTTAACTTTTGTACTGCTAATTTTTATAAAAATTACTGTTTTTCAAAAGATTCTTCATTTTATACTCTCTTTTAATTATATTTTGTAAAATTACACATGAAATATTGGTAAATGAACTAATTTATTTAAAAAAAAAAGAATATATAAAATGTAACAAATTCTGGATACAATTTGATATTTACAGTATTACGTACTATTGCTAAGATCATACAGTTGAGTACAGGATATGTGATAGAATCAGGGTTGCCAGATATCCCGTTTCGACGGGAAAGTCTCGATTTTGGTAAAAAAAAATCCCGCGTCCCGCATTGCCTTCGAAAATCCCACTTGACCAAAATCTCTTGCAAGAAAGAAATTTTATGTATAAATTAAAATTATAAATACCTGTCAATTAAATGGGTGTATTCGTTTTCGCTTACGCGAGTTCCACTCAATTTCGATGATTGCCGAAATGCAAAAGTAATCAGCAGTGTAGTGAAAAATTGTCAAAATACTGTTGAAGAATTTGTTTTGTTACTATATAAACCATATACGAATTTCAGTACATAAGTCATAAAATATAACAACTGACCACTACAGTTTCTCATTACAATAATAAAAAGTTGCAAATGTATAGTTTTAGCGATTATATGTTTTGGAGACGGGATATGTGACATCAGCATGGTATGACCGCCCCAGTCTTTCTGTCTTTTTTCACGATTCTAACACGCTGACGTTAAAATATCCCATCTCAATTTGTTAATATATATTTTCTCGTAAACTAAGAACAATGAATCGATTTAATAAAATACTGGCAAAATACCCATTGGTCAGAATGTATATTGCATGATTTTATGTGATAGATCTTTTTATAATAAGTAAACTGTAATTTTACTGGTTTTTTGATAAACAAATTTTAACCTGCTAGTGATGATGTTTTTTTTGTGGTATTGGCCCGACTTAAAATTTTGAAAATCTGACAACATTGAATGGAATAGAAGACACACATTACATACAAATCCATAATCCTGAGAATTCGAACTCCAAATACTTAAATTTCAAAGAAAAACGTCGTCGTCAGTATAGTAGACTTGCGTGTAGTAGATTTTCATATTCTAATAATTCCCGCAAAGCCATAAAAATGCGTCCAATTTTTCTCCCCAACCCTTCCTTGATAAGAAACCTCGGCACCCTGCTAAACCCTTATAAAATATGAGTGGTTGTTTACCGCTGCATAACGGAAACAAGAACAAGAACTTTCATAAATCTGCCGTGATTAAAATCCACGAGTTACGGACATCTGTCGGTCGCCATAAGTGCGTATCAGGCTTTAATGAAAGACGTGCTCGCCTCTCGCTGTCCTTGTCTAACCCACACAGCCTGCAATTAGCCACCACCTGAAGGCTAATTAACTGCTTCGATACTTTCAGCGTGTGGGTGTAATTACCATAGATGGTGCAACTTTGCGCAAGATTGTGCATGATTTGTTGGTGGAAAAAATTGCTTAAGGTGCAAGGGTTGGAAAAATTGTAATTTACTATAGTAGTTTCACAGGGTGACTAATAGTGCTATTAAGGTTAGGAAATATGAATAGCAAAGCCATTAACAATTAATTTTGTAGGGTATTCTTTTTATAGCGGAAAATATTCCCTTATTTTGTAAGGAAATGTGTACATTAGATATGCAAATGAAGTATATTACTTTTCTGTCCTGGTTGACTATTTTTCTATATTTCTGTTGTTTTAAATTGCAGACTTAAGAAGAAGTATAGTATGTGACTCGTTTACAAACCTTTTAAATACTCGGATTTTACATGCGTCACTCGTGAATAAAAAAACTCGTAAACTTGTGAGTTAAAAGTACATTATTCAGTGAACATGGAATGTGTGCTATTACTCATGACAATGAAGTTTGCCACAACTAGGTATAATATGAAAAATACATGTTTATTATAACCAAATACGTCATCGCATTTTGACAGAGAAATAACAATACCTCGCGTTACTGTTTCACATTATATTTAACGCAAGGCAATTATTTAGCTACAGTTTAGGCTTAAAAAGAATAGAAAACTAAGAAAAATTACAAAACCAGGTAATTTTTGCTTTTTATGTAGAAAAACTTACTTAAAAGTAATTTGGTTTTTACTCTTTTGACAGGGAAGATTTAAGTTTGACATAACGATTGAATAATACTGTTCCATCGAATTGTCAATATTATTCAATTAACAACAGTAAAGAAGGTCATTAATTGATAAAAAACAATTGTATTACATATATATTATTTGACAGTTCCTAATAATGTCCGGTTTAAAAAACATTAATTTAATCGTAAATATTTACTATTGCAATTAAGTATTTAAAATATTTATGCTCTCTTAAAATTTTGTGTATTCTACGGAAAATAAGCAATAAAATTTTATGTAGTACAGGTACGTGCAATTTAAAGAGATATTGTGTTAGATTTCTGCTGATTTCAACTGAAACAATAATTCTTTCCTGTGTTCTGATATATAAGTTCAATAACTATTTGTATTTATTTATGAGATAAAGGCTCATGAAATGTTCCATTGGTCGCCTCCGGAGAAAGTAGCGGTAAATTTAGAAGTCTCTAGTGTCCTCTAAAATCCCTATGGCTTTTAGAAATATACGAACCACGCCCCTTTCCTCACATAAACTATCTCAAGAACTTCACTAGCGATCCCAACGCGCTATCGATAACAAAAAATATCCAAAAAGGCGCTTTACTTTATTTTTAAATTGCTCTCTACAACGGAAGTTGAGGCATTTGTTTTATCGCTTATAATTTTACCATGTAATGAACTCTTCTTCTGAACTTGAGCCATTTTATCGCAGGTTGCTTTAAAAACAGAGCAATTCATAAATTTTATCTTTATAGTTCAATCGCTTTGTTTTATAATTTAAAAACAAAATTTATGTCTTCCATATTTTTATGCGTACCTCGTTACACCACCCTTTACATCTGAGTGCGATCAGAAAATTTAATACCAGAAATGCGTACAGCGAAACAAGGTTAATTTATTTTTAATAAGAGCTTACACTACCAAAATTCAGCAAGATAAAAACGATACTAAAATGAAACGTGATAACATCAGCCGTAAATTCAAAAATCCTACATTCACCAACTCCTTTCAACAATACTACAGCATTCTAGAAAGAACAGGATGTCATGCACTTCCAGTTATCTATTACTTATTTTTCAATCAACGCTTATTAATATGCAAAGTTTTTATTTTATTTATGTACGTAGATTAAGAAATGAAATAGATGAATTACTTTACAACAAACTGACAAAAATAAAAAATTTAGAAGAGAAATATAGTTTATAAAATAAGTGCTGTCTTTTGAAAATCTAAAATACTTAAAATAATTTAGTAGGTCAGTTCAGTGGCGTAGACAAGGAGAGGGATATGGTGATCAATATTTTTTGTAAGAAAATCATAAAATCAATAATTGATTTAATTTTTATAGAAACATTTTAAATTATTACACATACACTGTATTGTGGTTATGTGTTTCAATACTGCCAAGTGCTGTCAACCTGTCAATATGACAGCAGTTATTGCTAACCTTGTATGCCAAATGCAATAAATTTATTTTTTCTAAATTAAATTTCATTCAATAATCTACTATTTTTTTATTATTATTATGTAAAAGAATGTTTGGGCAATTATACTTTTTTATTACAAATATAGTTTTTTAATAAATACTTTAGATATAGGAGTGTTTTTTTTTTCGACATTGCTTAGATGACGAAAATCAACAGATTTCATTGTAAGAGTACAAAAAAGACTTTCTCGTCCAGGATGCAAAAGACTTTTGACAGACAAAAAAACAAACATTTCGCGTGTTGAAAGTTGTCGTGTAAATATTAATTTAAAGACTCCATTATTCCCCTCCAATAAAATTACTGAATTGCTGCCTCTGGTAAAACATAAATGTTTTCATGTACTTACTTGTTTTCTAATAAGATTATAGTGAAGCAAAACATTTTTAATAACATTTTCTAAGAATTGTATTAAAAATCGTGCTGTATATGTTAATATTTTGTAAATTTCATTAATAGATCATTTGATAAAGCATGCTTGTGGCTTATATGAGTGCTAGAGGAAGAGATTCTGCAATATTATAATGTAAAATGAATGGGAGTTAGTGTTACCTCAAACATAGATTAGGAAGTGTATTATTCAGAAGGAAGATAATTTAGTAGAATAGATTAAATCTGCAGCTAGCAATATGGGAAATGAGTGCTGCAGATTTCGCTGAACTAATCTAAAATTGAATAAGAGAATATCTGTAGAACAAGTTAATTAAAACAGCTCTTTATGAGATCAGCACATTTTGCTTACATAAACTACATCTCGCTCACATATGAGAATTTGCATATCTCTTACATACACCTAATTGCAAATCTGAATACTGAACAACCGTGCTTTCATCGAGAAAAATTATTTAATCATGACTTTATATGCACTGAAGACTCGATTGGCTATCGTGTAGTTTATTGATTTTTTTACTTAATTAATATTCTTATTAATTTATAAAGTATGACGAATATTTTACAACTTATAGAAATATTAATTTAGATATAGTGTTTTAATTTTTTTTAAATGTTTAAGTATTTTTAAAAATTGATCGTCTCCAAATCTTCAAGGTTTTTAAAAAAAGTTCTAGTTACAAACCAATTGACAAAAAATTTTCAACACTATTTTCACCATTCTTTAACTGTACAAAATAACGAATATTATTAAAGGAGTACAATAATGTCAATATTACTTGACTATTATTAAAACAAGAATTTTTTATTATAATAATGTGTCAATTCTTCGCATATTATAAGGAAATTTTAAAATATTATAAGAATTATTTCACACTAGTCATTTTCATCCAGTCGAAATGTTGCGATTGATTCAGAAAGGCAATATTACACTCAGGGCCGGACTAATACCATTGAGGGGCCCTAAACACTATTCGGTCGGAGGCCCCTTCTATCAAATATATCATCCTGAAAAGAAAGAACCCTGTGTGTGTTTGTTTTTAGAAAATTATAAATAAAAATTGATTACAAACAAAAATGTTTAATTCTGCTGTTTTAAATAGAAACGTCATAAATATATATTGTTTTGAACTTATTCAGAAATTTAATATATACTACTATACATTATGTATTGTTGTATATTTTATAGAAATAAAATTTAAATAATAAAACACATCACATTTGTAAGAAATTATTTAAAACATTTTCCTTCTATACACTGAGCTGCAAAGCATTGATTACTTCTTCGAAACTAATTTTTAACAAAATCCACGGATAAAAAGAAACGGTTACAAGAGATTCACTTGATAATTTGCTTCGACTTAAACTGAATAGAGTATAATATCCGGGGTTCAAATCTTAGATCATCAGTTATTAACAATTAAAAATACTGTGTCCGAGGAGTTCAGGAAACAATACAAACTGTCCGTTTAAAATACCCTAGACTGACTTAAGATATTCAAGGCTCTGTTCTACCTAAAAATGTTGTGTCTTGTGCCACAGATGATTACGACGAAAAATGTAACGCAATGAAAATAGATTGCCCTTGAAAGTGGCGAAAATCTAGCCCGTTGTTCTACATAATGGAAATGGAACTCATATGCATACATATACGAGATGAGTATAACAAATGGCCACAATTCCGTCCTGTGTTTTTTCAGGAAGAATCCAATTAAATTATGCATGTAAAAGGAAACAAAACTTGGTATTCCTATTCCGATCGTATGGCAAAATTAATTCCAAGTGGGACTTCCAAACCTGCCCATTATTTATTTCTCATCCTCGTGAAAATTTTATTGCATCAAGTGGTTTGTGAAGGTAATTCACCTGTCTTGAAAAAATGACGGTCGCCAAGCTGCTGTCATTTTTCACACAACAAAATTTGCCGTGAATATTTTATGTTATACTTTAGGGAAAAATAACATCATTCAAAACAGATAGTTTTGTTGTGTAGTTGTGTTATCTTGAAGGCAACAAACACATTCTTTTCTTCTACGGCGCAAAGAGAAGAAAAAGACTCTGGCGGGAAGTATTCCTACCTCGCGTTTTATTCATATTTTGATCTTGAATCTTTCGTTTGTTTCACGATGTAAAACAAATAAACTCTGTATATTTTATGTAGACACTGAGTTATGAACTGTTTTTAATATTTATTTCCTCGTATTGCTTTGTTATTTATTGTTTGCGTATCGCTGCTTTTTCTAAAGCTTTTCTTAAGATGTGGAAATGAGTTTCAGGTAACGAATCAGCTTTTTATAAATATTTCTGCTTTTATTTGAGTTCTTCAAGGAATGAATTACAAAAACAAAATCCACCCGCGTTCACAAAAAAATAATTTCAGGAATGAGAATTTCATTTTAAGCATTTTCAAATGTAAGTAATATTTTAATCATAAACTTGTCTATATCATACCTAGAAATAATTATATAATAGAAGAGGTAAATGTAAAAAAAGCAAAATGAAAATGAACTACGTAATTTAATTATAATTTATTTTAAACTGTCTCAAGTTAAATGGATAAAAATAAATTCGTATCTGTATCGTATTTAAATTATTTATATCATAATATTGTAATACGAGAAGAAAAATAATAAGAACTATTTCCATTTTCTGGTTCATATTTTATTATCACAAAATTTATTTTACAAATACGAGTAAAAAACATAGAAACAGTAAAACACTTTTATACAAGATGCAGAAATAATTCATTTTGTCGTCTTATTTCAATGTTTATAAAAGCATTTTATTCTTGAAATAAATAAGTTTTCCATTATCGTTCCTTTTTATTTCTTTGTGTCTAGATTATTATGATGAAAACTTGTCAATATTACAGAAACGACACTTGAAACAAAACATCTATGTTCTTCATCTCTTTTTATTTATTAAGTATACATTTTAATAAATTATTTGTCGCGTCTACGTTGACTTTCATAGAAAAGTATAGAAATAGTTTTTAATAGGTACATTTTCGCGCCACTGTTCACATAAGTTTAACTTACTTCCATAACAACATAATTCGTAAGTTCCTAATAACTTCTGTTATTTGGTTGCTATTGTCAACGGAAAGTTGTGTGTGTGCAACGAAACATGGAACATAAAATGTTTACATGCTATTTCAAAAATTTGCGAATGATCTCTCGCCTCATAGATTTAGAGCGAAACTACAAGAGTACAAAGTTGTTCGAAATTAAATTCTATTTGAAATAACATCATAATTGGTGCAATAGCACTCTTCATTACAAGATATATAAAATGTAATACTTTCATTAAAAATCAGACAGCCATGGAAATAATAGAAAATATCTATGTGATAGAGTATAGTGAAGTATCACTGATTGTAATTCTTATTGTATGTAATTTAATATTACTTAAGTTAAATTTACATTATTTTTCTTAAATAATATACCAATATTATAAAAATATAAAATTATCTACAACGACATGTCATTAACTATCATAACTAACACATAGATATTTTCCTTTATTTCCATAGCTGTCAGATTTTGAACGAAAATGTTACATTTTATATTATATGTAAATATCTAATACAACTATTCTCATACGGTTACACGAGTATAATCTAATTACATTCCATGTAGCTTATTTAACTATTACATAAAAAAAAATGGATAAAATTTCTTTCAATATATTTTCATTTAGTTTATTTTTTACTTTAAAAATTATATTGTTGTATTAGCGAAAATAAAATCTTGTCATTGTCAATTTTAAAAGAATGCTTATTTTGTTTTGTAGAATATAAAACATACCATATTTGTGATATACTCGTATTCACATAATTCTTATTGAAACATTTTAGATGTAAAATTCGTATGATATTGTCATATCAAAATACATATCAATTTCTTGTAAAACCTTTTCCATCTTTACTTGTCAATTTCGCACATTTCCTTTTGTATGTTTATTCCCGTTTTGGCGTATATTTATTTAGTATATTTGACACTTAAAACATTTTGCATGTAAAATGGCGGTTTGGCCCAGCGGAGCTCGCATTTGCGATAATGCAAAGAAACGAAATGAAGGCGTATGGAAATCTGGCGCAGGGGAAGACGCCACACGGCGCCGCGACGCTGTTGTCATGAATACAACATGAGCCGCGCGCGACCTGTCTGTCATCTGCATCATGCATCTGTATGCAGGTTCAGGGGCAATGTGACCGGCTTTAATCAAACTAACCACGGAGCTTTCTTTCACTCGTGTCACTCGCTGGTTTTATTTCTTCATTCAACAAGTCACACTATTTGAATCACCTGAGAGCTACCAGCATAAACTATCTCTAACTAACGGTACCACACGGGACAGATAGTGTTATTTTTAAAACGGCAGTTCGCAGCGCTATCTACCGACGTTGAGATGAACTACAAATCATTTTTATTGAAATCTAGAAATAATTATTATTTGTGGTTGGTTATGCAACTTAAAAGTTTAGTTTTTATTCGCTTTATTTTTGTATTACAGTATTTTTTATAATGTAACTTAGCTGTGTTTCCCAAAGTATCAGTAGGTATTATATTTTTTTCTACCTATTATCATTAATTTCTCTCGATAATGCTTCACCTCTTCACCAGTGTGGTTGCATTTTCAATAAGAGCGATAATAAATATGTCTATGATTTTCGCAACAATAGTAAATAAGGTGTATTATTAGACAATTTACATTAGTTTTTCGATGCGATATTTTTCAGTTATCCGATGGTTAACGTAACTGGCACTTTAACCAAAGATGGAAAAACCGGCCCATAAACTAATTTTGTTTACATTTTTACACTTATGAAACAAAAATTAACTAAACTAAACATTGTAGATCAGATTCAATGACTGATCCATCCACTTCCAGAGCCGGGTGCTTTGGCCTAAGGTGCGCCTGAATCGTTTCAGAAGCCTAATACGAACAAAAATTAATTTAAAATGAAACAAATTAAACAGACTACATTATAAACTACGTCTGCACTGCGGCTTTGACTATCTCAGACTGCTCAAAAAATTTTGGTTGAGAGGCAAATCTACTTTCGCAATCCCTTATTGGAACACAAATTTTGTCTGAGAAATATGATCCCATCGGCATCCCCATAATTTCTAATTTTTATGACCAAAATATCAACATTTAGATGCCGAAGACAGAATCGAATTCCATAGAAGAAATGCAGTCCACATACAAAATAGAAAGCAGTACCATAATTTCCACATTGTTACAAATTTGCTCAGTGAGTCGGAACACGCTAACTAAATGAACCACCTCTGCCTGTATTGTATTGTAATGTATTATATTCCAACTATATATTTCATTCTCTTCATAGTCTACAGTAGTTGTTTTTTATTTATTATATTTATGAAAAAGTAATAAGATACCAATTACATCTACAATTTAAATGTATAACTTCTAGTGACCGTCTCACGTTTGGTAGTAATAATCTATCTTTTTATTTAAATTTTTCGTATTTACGATCAAGATTTTCTAAGCGATGTCTCATCTGTCAGCTGAAAAAATTACCACTTATCTGTGTTCAATAACAATTGAACCAAACCCACACATCCTATCTGTATCACATACAACTTTCAATAATGTTTTTGGCAAATGTGAAATTGGCCGTATTTTATAAAGAAAAATACAAAAAAAAAATTCTCCCGTATCGAAAAAAAAAATAAAAAATTATTGATTCATTGTTGAATTAAGAGAATAATAAATAAATCTCTACAATTTGGTTAGTTAACAAAAGATCTGATCCATTTCGATATGGTGCTTCTTTAGATAGTTAAAATAATAATTTGTCCATTAATAAAAGAATTCCAGGATTTTAATCATTATTATTACATTGGAACAAAGAGAAATAAATGTTTTAAGTTTTATTAAAGGATTAAAATAGATCCAAGATCCCGGCTTTAAATTACTTCCCAACTAAACTATCTTGTTCAGTCATTTAGTAGTTTTATACCACGAGCATAACTGGGAAGATGTGGTGACATTATCTCAAGCCGCTGTAATCCCGAAATCCGCAGAAAGACTCATATGAAAATGTAATTTGCCCAGCCTGAACTACTAAGCTTGCTTTATAATAGTTGCTTCTAACCAAGGAGTTATTATAACTCTGTAATGGCTCTTTTATGGGTTGTTGATACTTACAAACGAAATAATGGGATGCAGTAAAAGGATACTATCAGGAAATATAACGCAATGGACTTGTCCTCACAATAGTTTTTCCAATATTTTCCTTTCCGAAGTAGTTTTATCTTTGTTGTAAAGGTAAAGTACCCTATTATTATATTAAGAACAAATGTAACAGGAACAGTCGTAACAACATTGTCGCAGATCGTAAAAGAAACTTCTAAGTAATAAAATCATCAATTCACTTAACTGTACGTTTGTGACTGTGATGTACCAACTGCGAATAGTTAATTTTTTTTTGGATATACCAATATTCACAAACAATAAAAACATCACATTGAAATTACTTTGGGATTAACTGTTCCAATACTATACCGGTAAAACTAATTAATATTAATATTATAATGGAAATTGATTATTCAATTTTTGATATATTTAGATTTTCAATCAAATGTATAAATTAATTTAAAATTTAAATTACCCAACATTAAATTATGTTAATAAATGAAATATAAACAACACAGAATTTAAAATTATTTGAAACAGATTTTCCTATAAATACATTTTATTTTTTGAAGAAATACGAATACATTTGGAATACTGACTGATTTAATAGCTCAGTTCAGAAAAAAAATTCTATAAATTGATATTTCTTTTCTATATTCTTAATTCAGTTCCTTAGTTGTTATTGTAATACATACTTCACTGAGAAAAATATAGTTTTTAAATTAAATTCAATACTCTACAATTTCTGAATTAAATTGAAATCGAAGAATACATATTGAAAATTTATATATTTTGAACGAACAAAAATTACTAAAACGAATAAATCGATTTTTGGAATATGCCGAGAAAAAAATGTCTAACACGAAAGGAAAGTACTTTTTCGTCTCTCACTCGAATGCCCCACTCGCTACAGTCTTGAGTCAAACTCGAACTCGATTGGTAAAATGATGCACTTTCCTCTATAGTTTGACAAATAACTATTTTTGAAGTTTTGAAATATTTATTTTCCTCAATGTCTCATAGAATGGAAAGGTGTAAGGTATTTACATAATAATATGTATATTGGATATCATCATGCTACTGACCTTTAAAACTTTTACAGATTAGATTTCAATTTTACAGGTTATTAATTGTATTGTTTACATTATTGAAAGTTATACAAATATTTGACACAAAATTATAGAAGTAGGTAACTGACAGGATTCGGTAATAATTTTAATTTTATTTACAAGTGAATAAAAAATAAGTTATTGTACAATATAAGCAAGGTAACAGTTTTACTGCTTCAAGGAGGTAAAAAAGCATTAAACACTGTTTTATCGCGCAAATAGTATAAATACTATAGAATATTATAATAAATTCCGATGAAAAAGATATTTAAAACAATGCTTATAGGATTGAGAATGAGCATTTTTCAATTTAGAAAATGAATCCCACTAATTTAAGGACGCATGCATAGAATTGCATAGCAATGTTCTCTTTCACTGACTATGAGAAAGAGCCATCTTCTATTTTCCCCGCAATTACTATATTACAGGATTTACACCTGGGATTCACATTCCAGAGCTCGACTCCTCTGTTTTTCCAACACTTTCCAAGATATTAAACTCGCGAGTAGAGAGACTCCCTCAGAGAACTTATGAAAAGGTTAATACTTGTTTTGATTTAATGAGATTCTCCATATGTGAATCCAGAGGCGTTCTAAAGACAAATTAAATCTCAAAAATCACGAACAAAGCAAAGTATTTCATTACGATGAACAAATAAATTAGTGAAATTATAACGAAATTTAAGGCAACAAGAAATTAATTAATTTGTAGCCTGGAAGCTTGTTTTCGAACGCTTTGCAAATATAAATTTGAAAATTAAATGAGTACCTATAGATGGTATAAATATTTTGCTTTGAAATCGTATTTTAATTGTTTTACACGGAAATAACTTTGATGTGAACAACCGGCAATAACAATGTTCTTTTTAGATACAGAACAAGAAATTAATTTACAATTTATGTAAATAAAAGATAATAAATTTATCAAAAGTAGTAGTCAATTAAATTATTTACGACCCTGACATTTTTTCACGGTTTTGAAAAAGTTTTTTTCACGGATATAAATTAACGATTTAATATTTATAAAGAACTTTAATTTTTCTTTAATTGTAAAGATTTCTATGATATTTTTTTAAGATACCTGCGTAATTTTATTGTTTTTTCTTCATTGTAACAAGCAATTATTGTACAACATTTAGGTTATCTAACTATCACTTTACGGCGGTCTTGTGTAAAATACGCCGATCGCACAGTTGGGGAATTTTTTATTTATAGATATTATGTTAGCATTAAACATAAAATAAAATTAATTATAACTAATTTAAAATGTTATGGCTAATGAAAAAATAAACAAAAAATGTTCTACCTAGTATTATTTTATTGTTTTGTTAATAGTTTCAATTTATTATTTAGAGGTTGACAGTTTGACATAGATGTTTCATTGTTTTTTAGTTGGCACTATTTGCTTGTGTGACCAATAATGGTCGCAGAAAAAGTATAGTACGTAATTCGAGATGTAAAGCAATTACACTCTTGTAGAATTACAAACTCACACGGCTTCGCTGTATATTATATCATTTATAACTTTTTAAAACTGTTTAGGAAAAGAAATTGTTACTAATTAGATTTAATAATATTGTATTTATTTTCATCAGTATCTTAGTGATAAACGTGAGTTACTTCCGAAAGAATAATTTATTTTTTTATACTAAATATTTATTGACTATCAAATTTTTTAAAAATATTTATCCATTTTTTATTGAAATTTATACTACATTGCACTGTTTTTATTTATTGTCCAAAAAATTTGAATCCGTTTTTGTATATGCATTGAATAAAATATTTATAACAGAAGAATCTAGTGTAAAAATATTTTCTTTATTAACTGTATACATATTATATTAATATCCATGTATTTATTCATGTTTAATTCATACATATAAGTAAATTTGCTTATAGAAGTAAGTTTAGTACACAGTTTATCAGGTTAAGAACAGTTTGGTGCAGAAAATAATTGCAGAGTTGTTTTTGTTTTACGTAGTATTCAACTGTCTATTGTATTGGTGTGTGGTGTATATTGTGCTGGATTTGTTTTTACAGAAAAAATACAGAAATATGTAAGTTTTTTGTTATATATTTATTATTCTAACATTATATTTTATTATATTTAATGTTGATATAGTTATTAGTTTTGTAAACATATGTCAACACATATAAACAGAAGTCATATATTATTTGAGGTTATGTGTTATAATATGTTTCAAAGGAAGTAATTTGCACTTTATATGAACAAATATTAATTAAAATAATTAATATGTGTATTGAAAACTGTAATTACTTCGTTGCTCCACATCTAGGAAATAATAAACACTAACATATGTTCGCGTTCCAATTACAATGCCACACGTGGTGAGGTTATGTAGATGCAAATATATTTACAGCTGATTTAATCAAAGTTGTGTAAAATGATTCTGTCGGAATAATAACCAGCTCAGAACCGAGCAACCATCTCTAACTTTATAATTCAAATTGATACGTAACAGCGTTGTTATCTCGTATCAAAATCAGTGCCACTAACAAAGTTACGGTCTAATCTAAGTTGCTAGTTGGGAGGTAGGAATGTTGGGTTGTGTTTGCTGTCATCGATACAGATATGCAGACAGAGGACCTCATTTGAATAATAATTTGATACGAAGATAAGACTCAGGTTGCTTCTTTAGCATAAAGATGAGGATACCCTTATAATATTGATTCTTTTATTTGTAATTTTTGCTCGATTTTGAGTAAGGTGACTAGATTTCGAAGTGCAAAATTCGGCACGCTATTGTTAGAGAAATAAAGAATAAAATAAGTAAAAAATCTGTCTATTAAGTTATATCTGCAATTACTTTGATAAGGTAGTCTTACATTTTTCTGAATCTGGAATATTTCTCAAAAGATTTTTTCCTTCATAATCCAATAAAAGTCCATGCTATTTTCAGCTATAATATCTGTAGCACAGAATAGGGTTATACAAAAGCAACAGTAAGACAGAAAAACGAGAATTAGAGAGAGATGGGTAATGTGCACAAATTTAAAGGGCCCATGGTTAAAATAGGAAAGTTTCCTTACATCTTAGAGAGAGATAGGGGAAGGGTACAAATTTAAAGGTCTACATAATGTTTCAAGGTCATAGAACTGAATAGGGGAACATGAAAGTACCGACACGGAGTGTCGCTTCTGTATATAACTATTCTGTGTCTGTGGGTCATAGATAATTACGGAATAATTTTATGACAGTTGCCGAAAACACGTTGCTTGGTAAGGCCAAAGACGAATGTCACTAGTCTAGAAATTGTTCGCATACTCGTTTGCTTAGAATATTAGTGCCAGGAAGGAAAAAAGAAAAAAAAGAAAGTTGTTTTCTAAATATTACTAAATATTTTTTAGTATACGCTCCCCAAATCTTTAGTTATTGTTTTGAGTCCGCAAAATGATATTTTAAATGTAAGAATCCCAGCAACATTTCATCCATTCTTTTTTGATATGTTTAAATTTTCAACTAAATTGAAATTGCGTTCATGAACAACCTGGTTTTCATACCAACATTATAGCTTACTACAGTACAGTAATTATTGAGAAAGGTAAGGACCTTTTACCGATGGAAGTCAATTGTTATTGAAAAACTCTTTTCCCGATTATAAATTAACTATTTAATATTTATAAACAACTTTAATTTTTCTTTAGTTGTAAAGGTTACTATGATATACCAGCATAATTTTATTATTTTTTTCTTCATTTTAATTATATAATTTTTGTATTTCGAACGTGAATTGTCGTTTTACTACGTTTGAATGACTTATTGACTGATATTCATATTATTTTTTGTACGATCAAAATTAAATTTCCCTCCATATCGATAAAAAAAATTGTCCAAAATGAGGTGTATTAAAATTCATTCATGGAAAACTGAATTTTTCAAACATTCGTTTCATTTTGCAATATGTCAGAGTTCTGTTTTTTTTGTGGTTTTGTTTTTGTGTAAGAAATAACTCCGAAAATAATTTGCACGGTAACATTATTTATCAATAATTGTAGTGTTAGTAATTTAACTTTTAATAGCCATTAATGAATTTACTAATTCATTTCTGTGCATTTGTATTAACCTTGAACTTCCTTACCGTTCTAGAACGGTATGTAATAATTATCGGTTTGTAAGACGTAGCAACCAGTAAAAGAAACTTACTATCTTGGAAACCCAATCAATAAAACTTTTCTAATAGCCGATCGTGCAAAAAACTATATTTTTCGAACTTATTTCATACATAAATATTTCGTTAAACTCTGAAAATGTTTACATATGTCAAACGAAAACTGTGACTTTTTTGAAGGTTATATTATTTTTGGCTGCAAACACTATTTACCCGCAAAGCTAGTTGAGTATTTATCTTTAAATTTGTATACTTCACTGAGAAGGAAATAATAAAAATTAAATAAAACAAAATTTTGTTGTCATCATTGAATTTTTTGCCTATTTATTACTAGTAGACGTAAAAAATTAATATACACATCGAAAAAAAAAACCTTTAAAATCTACAAAAATGCAGGTTCCGTCATAATATTATTATTTCGTCCTTTATTACGTATATATAAATAATTATTTTTGTTATCATTTTTTTTCCTGTGTTATATTAATTTTTATTTTTGATTATAAACAATAGTAGCCACTCTTTTGAATAAAAATAGAAAGCTTCATTCTCTGTCGAATTTAACTGCAAATTAATAATTTTAATACATTGTTCATGTCATTTTCATGCATAAAAAATTGATATGCCCTCATTTATCAAACTTAAATGAAATAATCACATACATGTCATGACATATTTGTTTATTTGGAAAAATTATGTATCACATATAAAATTTATGTCGCTGCAAATTAACAGAAATTAATCAACGAGTTTTTCAAATCCAACAAACAATAATTAATAATTGACCCGGTTAAATGAGCACATAAACACCCACAAGGTTTTAAATATTTCACGTGAAATCCACCTATTTTAAATTACATTGCACTAAATTACATCGTTTTCAAATTATATCTAGCATAAATAACGAAATCAATTAAATTATTATATATTAATAGGACCCTACAGAGTATCATAAATGTGGTTAACATTAATGCATGCAAAACAAGAAATTATAATCAATAACTTTGCCAAAGGGAAAAAGACATTAATTATGCCATCTATATTTATTATTGCTAATTACATATCAACATCAAACATTCTACCTGAGTTGATTTGCAATAGATTAATTCATAAACAAATCTACATTATTCTAATTACATCAGTCAATAATCTGATAAACAAATGTCATGTTTAATCATCAAGATCAAAATCAAAGTACGTATGGGCAACATAATACTCGTACGGATATTACAGTATTAATTAGGGTAATAAAAATTGATAACAAATTTTTATTAAGAGTTGGGAAAGATATATGTTACAGAATGACCAAATTAGGAGAATCTTATTTAAAGAAGTAGAGAGATTCAAATATCTACCAAACAACGGAGAATAAACGAAATATTATATTATGTATCTAGTAGAAAATGTGATATATTCGCGCATGAAGGTGAACATTGCGACACGAGCCGTAGATGAGGCTAGCAACACCAGAAGTCCGGAAAATTACTTTTCCTAGATGTTATATATACAATTTCTTTTCGATCGGTTATATTCAATAATTATGAAATAAGTATATGATTATATTATACGACTACATGTGGACATCGAGGCTCTTACCCCCAAGGAAAAATTTTATAGGGGTAATGCTCCCAAAGAGACATTTCCCTTAACGTACCACTTTTTTACATTAGTAATAGTCTGAATTGTTATTATTTTAAAGAATTATTGTACCTCCTTTCATTTTTTAGTAATTGACTAATGTCCTAAAATAGGTGTTAGTTACACCATTTAAAATATTACCAGTGAAATCCTCGCATCAAAGTACCTACATATAAAAAAATTTACTTGAAAATTCTTAATAGTACAACTACAATAATGTGCGTGTCAGGATATACCAGGGATCCTGAGATGCTAGCACTCAGTCCCGCTCGGCGGGTTAGACCGCCATCCAGGTCATTTGATGCCCTGAAGGTAATCTAGTTCAGCAGGCCGGGAGTTGCAGCATGCTTCAGTGTGTGCTCGTAATTCTTGCCTTGCTAAAATCAGAGCACATCCTGAAGCAGATTTGGCTGCTCTGGATTGTACTCTGATTTCAGTGGGTCAAGAATTAGAGCACTCAGAAGTTTTTGTTCGTATTCTAGGTCTGCAGAACACATTCTGGAGCAGATTTGACTGCTCGGGATTGCGCTCTGGTTTGCTGACACCTGAGCACAAAATAAAATTAAAGAGTATTACGAATTTACTAGAAATTATTGAAGAAAATAATGCAACGAAGAGTCAAATGGCTATGGAGATCAAAAGAAACAGATATAATAAAATCAATACTGCTACGGGAACCAGGAGGGAAAAGAAGACGAGGGAAACCCAGATTTAAACGGCTACAAGTAATAGAGAAGGATTTAAAAAGAAGTAACAAAATGGAAGGAGAAAAAAGAAAATAGGACGACATGAAGAAGAATTAATAATCAATTATAAAGAATTTTTATTATTATTACACTATTTCAGTTCGAAATATGCCAGTCTATTAAATTGTGGAGAAAATAATTTCATGGAATAATGAATACTTTTTGTTCATTCTGAGTTAACAAACTGATTCTTTTATCAAAGCTTTTTTAAAATTTTGCTGATTTTATCCTTCATTAATTCTTAAATGTTGCTACTTATTAAATTACTTGATTTATTTTCATTATAATGTTACATTTCTGTATGCATATATGTGTAGATATTTCAAATGAACACGGGATTTGTTTGTGATTTGCGAAACTATTGTCTTTTTTGTGGTGAAAAATAAAAGTACGTGCAAAATGCAGCACGCGAATTGTAAACTAACAGAGTTAGATGTCGAGAATTTAAAATAATTTGATCAAAGGTGAAATAACTCACATACACATAATTTCGTGCACGCAGAATTTTTGCTATGCAAATGCCATTTATTTTCGTTTTTATTCATCTGTTTAGCACAAACGTGCAATGCATATAATTTAGTTCTCTGTTGCGTAAATGGTGCACTGAATTGAAAAATATTGCCAGTTGAAATTAAAATGCGAAGCGACACAACCTTGCAACAAGTGACACAAGCTGCAATTTATTCTACGTCATTATTTACTTTCACGTACAAACTTTGAATATTTTGTTTGGATTCCTCCTCTGTTGTGTTGCACTAGGTCAGAAAAAACTCCAGCTCGAATAGAAAAATACAGCACATTTCTCTGCTTTTGACAGTAGTCTATTAAACACACTCTTGTTCGTTCACAATATGTGGTTTTAGAAACAAAACCGCATACGTAATTTATTTTCAATTCCTCTTCAGTAGCTCGAAAAATAATAGCAATAGTAGATGATTAAAGTTAGACACAGTGATTAGCATGTGACTAACACTAGTAATCTGCTAATCACCTGCTAATGACAGTTACTAACTTTAATCATGAATATGAGTCATGATAGTTTTTACAATATGCATTTTATTGGAGAGTTGTAAAAGTAGGAAGTCTCTTTGTCAGCAATAGGCAAATTTGTAATTGAAAAATGACCTGCTTTTTTCTGAAATGGGAATTTTTATGCATATTTTTTTTTGGCCCTGTATGCAGCACAAAACATCACTTTGAGGGATTTGCATGAAAACATATTTGGCTCTGTTGCAGAGACACATTGTATATACGATTTAAATATTATTCATTACGCAATATCGCTTCATGAAAAAGACGAAAGTTTTTGCCAAAAATAAAGTGCCCATTTAAAACGGTCAATTGGAATCAAAAATGGAGGTGCATAACTAGATGTTATAGCAATTCCATAAACAAAATTTCAACATTCTACGACTTGAGTTATGCGAGAAATAAAAATAAAAACACTGCGAGCAAAGTGCCCTTTTGCCACTGCCGATTGCAATAAAAAGGGAGGTGCTTATAACTAGAAGTTATAAAAGCCCCTTATACAAAATTTCTACATTCTACTGCTAATCATTTCTGAGTTAAGCAAAATACGTATATACGTACGTACAGACATCACGCCGAAACTAGTCAAAATGGATATTTCCCTTGAAACCTGAAAATCTTACGTGTCTCACTAAAATAGCCTCGTATGCTCTGAGATACATCGGTTGTACCTCAGTGTTTGAATACACATTATGCTCCGTGGTCTAATGTTTGTACCTCGCAACGCTTATCTGTGAACGTAGTTAAATTCTCGGTGACCTGACAGATCAAAACCTATTCTTAACGCAAGATTTTTTTGTTTTTTAGTCTCTGAAATGATAAAATACTGCAAATACAGCACGATAAATGTGCCTCAATACAATTCTTCAAATTTTAGAGCAACATTAAAAAAAATCAATTCTGTTATCATGCTTGTATTTTCTAATATGAAAACACCCTAAATCTGTAAAAAAGAAAGAATGGCCCAAGGGACCCACCTTTTTTTTTTAAATGTGGCAGTTAACGTGTTAATATTTTTACTTGATGATTAATACATGAAAAAATAAAAAAATAATGGAAAACCCTATTGAACCGTAGACATCACACTCCCCTTATTTCTAGTCGCAGTCCTGTAAACCAGTTGCAATATACCTATATTGTATCTTATAGTTATAAGTTATAATCTATACTTCTTAAACACCATCATGTTTATTTAATCTAGCGTTTGATCTTTAATATTTAAAGAAAAAATTGAATAACAGGGTAATTATGTGCGTGGGGAATCCCCCCTTTAACCGCTGTAATTCCGGGTAGTGTGGCCTTTGCGCACTAATCAAGCCCGGAGCGCGAACACACGGGCGACGGCGCCGGAGTCTGCATCCTTATTTATCATACGGTCGCGACACGCCCGAGGTTAATTAAGTGCAACTGTAATCATGGCACGCGGGAAAATTAGTCTTTTCCACATAAATTAGTCGGGATATGGGGGCGAACAATGTTTGCCTTCATTAAACGGTCATTACGGACGCGCGTCAATCTTAATTGATATATCAGTGAGCTTCATCAACAACTCAATAACATTCAAAATGTGCTCCATTCAACGCGAATAAACAACGTTTGTTCTTTGTTTCTGCTGGGTGAAAAATGATGGTTTTTAAATTTACAGGAAAATGTGACAAGTTGGTAATTAATATCTTATTACAGATACAAATTAAACAGTCGAAAATTAAATATATTCAATATTGATAGAAAGAAAATTCATCTACTTCCGAAAAAAAATTACCTTTTTTCATCTTCAAACACTTTTTATCTACAAACCTAAGAAACAACAAATAACATTATTTTTTTTCTACTTTTAATTAACTTTAAATATTTGAACGAATTAAAATTAATTACATTAGCTGTTTCATTTACACTTACGGATAAGTCTTAAAACAATGACAACTAGGCTGTGCAATTAACAAACTCATTTTAAATTAGACATTTTTTTGTAGTCGTACAATAAAATCTGTTGATTCGCGTCACCTAAGCAACGTCTGGAATCTCAATTTCCCACGTCCCTCCGATTAGCGTACGGGATATTTTGAACGAAACACTACTGTTTCTACCGTGTTAATTAAAAAACTATATTTATAATAAATAATTATTTGTCAAACTATAGAGAAAGTGTACCTTTTTACACTCGACCTCGAGTTTTAGACACAACATTTTTTCACTACATGTTTCTAAAATCGGTTTAATCGAACGAAAAGGTGCAGCAACACGGTAAGTTAGGAAATTAGGTTATGACTGTATTCTGGGAGTACTCCTTGACTGTACTGTAAAATTTGACGTTTAGCAGTGCAGTTGTTTGTTGCCAATATGTCAATTCAAGTTGTCAAAATATGAAATAATGTGAAAAAAATAAAGAACGAGGCATAATTGCTAATTTTTTAAAAGAATATCATTAAATAAAATTTTTTAATATAATAATGAATTTTTCCAATATTTCATTCTATATCCATGTTATACTGTTGGTAACACTGTACAATTTCCTCTCTATTTCGCGAGAAGAAAGCTTCTATGCATGTCATGAAAAAAAATTAATGTCTGAAACATTCTTTTGTCTAATAATAAAAAAAAGAAAAAGGATATTGAATGAAATTTAATTTAACAACTGCTGTCATGTTGACAGTTTGGCAGCACTTGGTAGTATTGAAACACATAACTGCATTTAACCATAAAACAGTGTGTGTATAACTCAAAAATAAAACTGATCATTGATTTTATGTTTTTCGTACAAAAAATATTGTACAAAACCCTTGCGTGAATTTTTTCCCAGGATTCGTTCTATTGCTGCGCTAGCAAGCTCGTGCTACAAAATACTCATCCGGAAAATGGCGTTCCCACACTTGATATGCAAATAACTATTTTCAACTCATATAATTTTCTTTCCTTTATATTTTATACAGGGTGTCCGTTTTATGATAACCATTAGGATCTCAAGAACAGTAACATTTACAAAGTTTGCTAAATTGGGGCAATGTTGTGGCATTAGTTGTCAATTTAAATGACGCTTTTCTTTTATAAGCAAAAAAACTGATTCTGCTTAATTTACTTTTTGACGTAACTTTCTTGTTTGTAATTTGTATTCTTGATTCGATTATAATAAATATGTATTTTTTCGACGTCCACACACAAGCAAATATTATATGGAATATGTCAAAAAAATGTAACGACTATAAAAGATAATATTTTCTTTGTTTTTTTCAGTGGATCTTTTAATGTTCATTAATTGAAAAACTCGATATTGAATTTTTATCTTTTACTTTGTCATTCTTTCATTTCATTTTCTGATTTCTTATTTTATAGCAAAAAAATGCAAATACTTTTTTGTGCATAAATTGCAACTCTGGATAAAGTTATAAACTGTAATATAAATCGATGGTTATTGTCACATATAATACTTATTGAACACACTGACCCACTAAACAGTTTAAATGCAAAGCACCCTGTTTAAAAATGCAGCAATGGGTGCAAATAACGCATGTAGCATGTACCTCGCGGCATTTATTTAAACAAGCCGGTAATTAAAGCCCCTGCAACACTTCTAAAGCCCGTGTAGGTCGTTCCACTAACCGTGCATGTATCCACGTACAATTAAGTGTAAAACTAGCTTTATTTATTGTCGTCATCCAACTAACTGGTTTGTTTAACTAAATTGCTTAAACAACCATATAAAATTATATGGTGGTAAACAGCCATTAATATAATTTATTGTTTGCGACTTAATTGTCCGGTACAAATTTGAAATAATTACACGCCAAATGCATTTCTTTCTCGCGTAATTTTCCGCACGCTGTTGCATTGAAAGAGTTGGCGAATTAACATTAACACCGGAGTTGTAATTTTAATACGCCATCCTACGCACACTCCAAAATTTTATACTTCTAATTAACATACGGTAGGTAAACACAATTTACTCCAAAACCGGAGCCGTATATCATTTTTACGAGTCCATTGTTATTTTTTAGCCTTCGAAATAACATTCAAGAACATATTACTCACAAGTACATAAAATATCATAATTATTTTTACAAAATTATTAAAAAATTAAATAGATTGAAATATCTAATAACACAAAATAACCAGCTTCCGTCTTCTATAATTTATTTGTAAAATAAAAAATCATTCACACTACAGCTCTAGGAAAGTTTGTCCTCAAATGAAAGGTCAACTTCATTGGTTCCATGACAATTTTTATTTAGTTATTGATTGAAATGGGTTTTCAGTCTAAAACATCTGCAAGGAATTTTCAGCATCTGATGTTCCGAATCACTTGGAGGCAGTGTTTTTTTTTTTTAATTTAGGTAATAGTTGTCGTTACTGGGAATCTAACCCCCAGATCTCACTTGTGTACTATGCAAAAATAGATCTCTGTTTTACAATCATTGTTTGCTTAACTAAGTAAAAGAAAATTCGTATTTCCAATTAAATTTTGATTATTTTGGTGCTTTTTAAAACTATTTCCAATTATTGTACCAAATACACTTTTAGGTTTTAAATGCCAATAACATAAAAAATGTTTTCTATTTATTTTAGAACAATTGACTGAAAAATAGGAAAACTTAATTTAATTTTTTCGTCAAAGAACTTTTCTCTTCAAAACTATATTTTCTCGATTTAAGTAAATATTGATGTAATGGCATTTTCGAACAAAAAATAAAAAATTTAGAAAAAAAAGTTCAAAAATAAAATTTAGGTTTTTTTCACCTTTATTTTTTTTATTCATAATTGTTCCAAAGAAGAAAAAACGTATATGGGAAAAAACCTCTCTTATATAATTTTTCTCATAGAATCGAATGGTATGTGAGATTGTATCTCCTTCAACCATTTTTGAAATATACTAAGAAAAACATTTTAATCCAAATCGAAAAATATTTATTTTTGAAATATTTCCTGAGTATAAACATAATTTTACAGTTAAGACCTAACAGTTTTGATTTTTAAGGTGATTAGAATTAAATTTTAATATCAGCTACATAGACAGTCTTGCATCGGATATTCATTAAAATTTAATTGTAGGGCGGGATGTTGTGCTGGATACAATAGATTTCTTAAACAACGAGTGAAATCAATGAATATAAATTTATAGCAAAAAAAGTACGATTACTTGTCTTTAAGACACAGTGTTTTGCTACAGTAGGTTCATTTTCACCATCAAACTTGCTAAAATGATTTTCGATTCTCTTATTCTAAATATGTTCTCTCCATTTGATTTCTAGTTCCCGCAATTTGATTTCCTCGAGCAATGAGATATGATAAGCAAGCTGGTCTTTTTGCTTTAGTAACTGAGTCGTTGATTCCTTTTGAGGAATATCCTGGTGTCTCGGGTGTATTAGCAAATCACGTTTGACATGCAAATGTAGCCAGCGCATTAGGGCCGTAATAAGTAAGAGTACATTTGCAGGGGCGACGGCATTCCTTCCTCTTCCTGGCCATTGTGCCGGAAGAAATGACCGTGGAAGACGTAATGAATATGTAAAGTTTTCTTTTCGCACTTGTGTGCCGCCAAAGTGCTGTATTGTGTACGTAATTTCCGAGTTTGGAGAATTGTTCGCTGCTTTTATTGATGTCCTCTCAAGGCAGTCGCTTGTGATTTGGAAGATTTGCGACTCCGCGAAAATAAGAATAGGAAAGTGAAGGAGAACATTTGCAAAATAAATTTCGTTTGCTGGCTGTCCAACACCTTTACGAACTGAACTACAAATGCTTCTTACGACTTTTCTGCCACAAATAACTAAAAGTGTAGATGGAAATAGCGAAAAGTCTTGTACTGCCACATAACAACTTTAAGAAACAAAGTATTTCGGGAAATAGCTGCTCATTTATTTTGTACTGAATACAACATTCCAGAGTTAACTACTCATTTCACCTCAATCGCAGTTCTAGATGAAATAGGGTCTCTAGTACCTAAGATATTTGTTTCGTGACAAGTTTTACTTGCTTTTTAGGGTTGTAGGTTGTCGACCTGAGTTCGGAACCACTTAGACTCCTTATCTAAATAAAGATTTGCGAAGCTAGGATTTAAACCCCAGATCTCATATTCTGCTTAATTTGAGGAATTGTGTTTGAGTGTTTGATTAGAAACGGATAGTGCTTCTTAAGTTTTTCAAAAATGTGAAAATATTACTAAATTTATTTAGTTTTTTTTTTGTATCTCATGGTTGCATTCATTTAAATCACAATGATTTTTAAAAATATATCGTTGATTTGAATCATATGTTCTTCAGTTATTGTTTAACATTCCAGATTTACGAAAATTGGGGGAAAAATCGTGTGAGTAATGTTATAATGTGGCAATACTTTCAAGTACTACTAAATCTGTTTAACTTATAAAACAACGACGATGAAGCGATTTATTGCTATATTATTATATTGTTAAATTTATTTTAAAATGTCTTTCAGTAAAATCCAGCTATAATAAAAATAGTTTATTTTGCTTTATTATCAATGCTGTTATCTTTTTTTACTTTTTGCTTTTAGTATGTTATTTACAGTTAAACGTACTAAATAAAATAAAAAATTATTATGGAAAAATAATAATAATATTGGCCAGTATTTCGAGTTTACTTTTATAGGGCACTTTTCTTAAAAGTGACGTCTGGAGTCATAAGATTACGTGCTTCCTTAAAGCGCTATTTTTATGAAGGTATGTTCATAATATGAGCCAATGTATTTTATGTTTTCTATTGAACAGTTTTCTGCACTAGTGATGAATATAATTAATAACCATTTAAACACAATGCAACAACAGAAAATTTCCAAATCCAATAAATAAATAAATAAGAAAATGAATGCTACTAATTATGACATGTATATATGGTTTTACAGAAGCGAATAATATTATTATTAATAATATGCGAGTATTTATACATTATTACTATGTATGTATTAGGAGAAAACTAGATATGTAAATGTAGGAAATGATAGAAACAGAATGTCAAATTTTGCTATATAATAAACTAACAGAACTGCAAGGCATAGTAATATATAATTATATCCTTTTTCTTTTCGTTGTGTACATACCTGCAAAATAATTGCAAAACAAACAAGTTAGTTAATTAAATTCTATAAAGAAATTAGATTCCCGTCTGCAAGAATTTCGTTTCAAAGGTGAAAAATATCTGGGAAATGGCAATCAAGACATCAGAGACAGTAGCCCGGCATCGCAATGGCCCATCGTAGGTGGCTGCAAAGATCAAAGACAAATGATTGAGGCTGACTGCAGAGGGCGAGTCTCCTGACGGTTTAGAATTTGCGACGTCGCACAGGCACAAGAAATGGAAGAAGGAATTTAAATAAAGTACGCGGAGAAAGAATGCGTAAACATTTTTGGAAGGAATAGAATAGAAATTAGGTATTTACTCTGACGCAGCATTGTCAAATGGAGAGAGTGAATTGTTTAAATTATTTATTTGGTTCACACGGGGAGGTTTTTGCATGGATAAACAAAGCCTTAAAATAAACATTTCTTGCCCTGTTTATATTTGAAAATATTTATTTAGGATTTGAATTCATGAAAATATGCATTTTAATGATGATTTAATATTATTCACTCCTTTCTTTGTTATATTGGGAAGCAAGTACGTAAACGAGTCTATACCTCAGTCCTTAGAGAAAGAATATTTTTGCTTTTTATTTAAGTACAATTTAAATAAAATAAATGGAAATACATATTTTTCTCCTATTGTTTAACAACCACTCAACTTCTAAAGTCACTACAGTCGAATGAAGGTAATATGTAATGAAGGGAATCTCTACGGGTTTAGAACCCGCAACACTTGGGTTGCAAAGTCTGAGCGATAACGAATAACCCAACAATATTAAATTAAACAAATTATATAAACAACAAAAATATGTATTGTTTCTAAGTTTCATAAATATCATTGTTAATTTGTAACCTTAGAAACCATAGGG
Organism: Stenolophus ochropezus; assembly: GCA_035578165.1. Lineage (NCBI taxonomy): Eukaryota > Metazoa > Arthropoda > Insecta > Coleoptera > Carabidae > Stenolophus > Stenolophus ochropezus. The sequence goes on along the minus strand of JAQOWZ010000004.1, from coordinate 9,371,838 downwards.
CATGTAACCGGTTAAAAAAACTGGTTAATAAAAACCGGTAACCGATATTTTTAACGAAAATTGCGAACTTTAACCGTAATTTTAACCGATATTTTTCAGGCCGAAAATACCGGTAACCGTTAACCAAAAAAAATAAACCGGTTTTAGCGAACATTAACCTTTATTTTAATATCATTTAGCGAGAAAAAAAATTAATATTTTTATTTATATCTGTGTTTTCTATTTGTATTTGAACATGAGTCATGACAGTTTTTACAATTAACATTTTATTGGAGAGTCATAAATGTAGGTCTCTTTGGCCGTTAAGGTTACTTAAAAAGTCCAAATAAATACGGCCTTTGTCAACACAGGCAAGTTTAAAATTGAAAAGTGACCTGCGTTTTTCTGAACAAATTACGGGAATTTTTGTGAATATTTATTAATTAAATTGTTTTTTTTAATTGTTATATTTTCTCAGATGGTAATTTTTTATTATTTTTTTAAATTATTTATTCTATAATTTTGTTTAATCAAATATTTATAATTACTTTTTTTTTAATTAATGTTAATAATTTTTTAAATTGATATATTTACGGGTTTAAACCGGTTTCCAATTTTTAAAAACCGGTTTTCGAACTAAAACCTTTATTATTATAACGTTCTCTATAAGGGTTAACCGTTAACCAGTATTTATTTCGGTTACATTCCCTGTTTGTAACTAACTTTTAGTAATTTCTAATTACAGTTGAATATAAAATAAAATTTTTCATATACAGCTGAAATATTCCAAAAATACCCATGTATGAGTCCAAAATTTTGGTTTTTGATTGTTGACACCCTTTAAACCCAAGTTTAGGTCAGGTTTGGGTTCCTTTTTACCCATTTTAAGGTGTGACAAATTTCCAAATGTACTATACAATATGTTTAGACACTTTTCAACTCATTTTTGGGTATATAATGCAACACATAATCGTGTTAAACTTATTTTTTTAATTATGAACACCTAAATCATTGTTAAGCACTTTAAACCCATTCCAGGGTGTGAAATAACCCAAATAAACCCATTTTTAGGTAAAATTTATTGATTTTTTTGAAAAAAACAAATTGATAGTCGCCGATGCGCTGATTTCAAATTTTCAAACCGAATTTAATTATCTCTTCCTATTCCTGAGATATTTGGCCTCAAAGTTGCACCTCAAAAAAGTGTGTTTTTTGAACATATCTCTAAATGGGTCATTTTGGATTTTTTCGGCTGTAAAATCAAAATTTTAAGGTGCAAATCTAAATATTGTTAGTTTTCATGATTAACTATGATTGTAAATTACTTGGAGATGAGAAAAGATATTAATTTTTATTTGGATATGGTTTGGAATATATTTGCGAATATAGATAACAATTATCAAAACAAAATTTCCAAATATAAGTACTTCCGGTCATCATTTCCGTTGTAGGCCAAGGTTCGTGGTCCAATTAACAACTATCAATTGTTTTACAGACATCCTTTTGTTTAGATAAAATTCATTTGTCCTAATTATTTGTTTATTAACTGTTTCTTATATTATTATTTCCACCTTCTATATACAGGTGGCTCAATGAAAATTATCAGCGCAATTTTTGGCCACTTAACATCAATTTTGCAAAAAACGCTCGAACACGTCATTTTTAGTATAAAGGGGGAACACCTGAATGGATTAGTTCCAATGGCATAATTTCAACCCTAAAATGGGGGTGGACTGCACCTCAAAAATATTAAATGGAAAAGAGTGTCAAACATGACACAGTTCGAAAGGCCTTTCAATTCTCTTCTCAACAGTTTTTTTATTTTTCAAATCTGATCATTAGTTCCAGAGAAATATCGTTTAAAACAAATTTTATCAGGTGTTTAAAATTGCAATCAAGTAGGCTTAAACAAATGACAAAATCGAATATCAGTATTTTTCCCGTAACGTAGAGGGCCGAAATAATAGGATAATATACTTTTATAATCTCGTAAATAATACAGTCACAGATGTAAAAGGAATAATAAAAGTTAATATATAAGACACAAACTAATAGCACTTTAAAAGTACACAACTTAAGTGTACTATTACTCAAGATCACGCCCGTTGTATTTTTCAAAATGTTCCATGTCGATTATCTTTTGTTTTCTGCTAAAATATTTTAGAAGTAACTCGTGTTTGGTATCAAATGAAAGGATTATTTGATGAGGGCTGGCGTGTAGAAATGACAAAAAAAAATCCTTGTCGAATGTCTTTTGTTTTCAGCTAAAATATTTCAAAAGTAAGTCGTGCTAGGTATCAAATGTAAATCATGTCAACAGGCTTTTGTTTCTGGAGAAAAGTTGTCAGAAGTACGTCGTATTTGGTATTAAATGTAAATAAAAAATGACAAATAATTACCATGTCAATCAGCTTTTGTTTTTGGGAAAAAGTTGTCAGAAGTATGCAGGGCATGTAACCGGTCGAAAATACCGGTAACCGTTAACAAAAAAAAAATAAACCGGTTTTAGCGAACATTAACTTTTATTTTAATATCATTTAGCGAGGAAAAATTTTAATATATTTTAATATCTGTGTTTTCTATTTGTACTTGAACATGAGTCATCACAGTTTTTACAATTAATATTTTATTGGAGAGTCATAAATGTAGGTAGTTTCTTTGGCCGTTAAGGTTACTTAAAAAGTCCCAAATAAATACGGCCTTTGTCAACACAGGCAAGTTTAAAATTGAAAAGTGACCTGCGTTTTTCTGAATATATTACGGGAATTTTTGTAAATATTCATTAATTAAATTGCTTTTTTTTAATTGATATATTTCTCAGATGATATTTAAAAAAAATTTTTTTAATTAATTATTCTTTATTTTTTTAATCAAATTTTTCTAATTAATTTGTTTTAATTAATTTTAATTATTTTTTTAACCGATATATTAACCGGTTTAAACCGGTTTCCAATTTTCAAAAACCGGTTTTCGAACTAAAACCGTTATTATTATAACGTTCTCTATAAGGGTTAACCGTTAACCAGTATTTTTTCGGTTACATGCCCTGTTAGAAACACATTTTCGACTTGTCGCATTTACTTTCTTTTAGTTTTTACTGTTATTTGAATTGTACTGTATTTTAAACGAAATTTTAAAAAACGAATACATTAAAATATTTCAAAAACTTCAGAATGTTATTAATGTCTTTCCTTTCATTTATTAAGGTGATTTTGGTATTGACAATATGTGCTTCATTATGTTTTGGAAGTTTCGTTAGTTTATTTTACAACTCTTTTCATATGTTTCGTCCATTATTATATTCTTATATAATACTGTCAATTTTTATATTTATTTACTTCGGAAATCACACGATTTCACCCGACAAGATGATGTCATCAATCCCTCTTTCCCCAACGATTTGATCACATGGTTACAATTGATGACGTGAGGATCAACAGCGGGAAATAGGGTATAGGAAAATAATGAACACTAAAGAAGAAAAATGACACAAAGCGCATAGTATAGCACAAACAGAATTTTAGATTAGATGTCGATGTAAATAGAAGGGACAGTAACTGATTTGTATCAAATTTGTGTGCTGCGCAAAAGCTCATGACATATTGAAACATCTGTAAAAATCTTCGGGCAAGAACCGTTGGTCTTATAAAGTTTTTCACCGTCCACTAGTATAAACATCATCATATTGTCGTTAGTTAATACCTATAAAAATATATAGACCATTGGAAATATTGCAATAATATGAGACTAAGAATTCTGAAACTAATTTGTCTGTGTTTAATTTCGGAAGTTGTTTGCGCAGGAAGGATTGCAGTATGAAAGCATAGCTTTCGCGGGAAATAAAGTAGGAAAACATCTTGAGCTTTGTGCATGTTGTACAGTTCCGGTTCGCGTTCATTTTTCATGCTTACACAGACATTTAAGCACATTTTCTAGCGCTAAGTTTTATTTTGCAAACTTTTCACCAAATGTACGCTTTGGCCGTTCTTTTACAGTATTATTTTGCCTAAAGAAGATATATTGAATATGTGCCACGTGTGAAATATAACTAAATTTGTCCTACTTTTAAAGAATGGACCATTTTCACAATTTGTTAAAAAATATCGTCGTTGCGGACGGTTTATATCATGAAAAAAGGTCATTGTTAAGATCAGATCAAATTTAATTACCTAACAGATTAAATTGGACAGTGGTAAATGTCAGGCATTGACTCAACTTGGAGTCGATAACATGACCTGTTTGGCTGTTTGTTAATCGGTCATGAGATAAGAATCTATGGTATTTGTGACCTTGACCTCTCAAGGGCTATTGTGCTATTGATGGTAAAATCGATATACTGTACAACACATTCTCTACATTATATTTTGATATATGTGTTCTATTTATGGATATATGTGTAATATTGGATTAAATCATTATAACAAATTCCAATAACTATTCGCATTACAATGAAAATATTTTGAAATACCTTCGCTTATAATGATAAAAATGCAAGGTATTTACCGTCGTCGGTTTTAACGACGAAGTCTCTGTAACGTCTGGATTTATTATTCTTTCACAGGATCGATGTACCCTGAGTACTATAGAGGTACCTACATGTGCAGAATATATGTTCATTTATTTTGCTATAAGTAATAATAATTAGTGTCCGGTCGAAACAAAATTTTCAGGAAAAACCGAAACCGTAACCGAATATTCAGCTAATCTTCTAGTTTCGGCCGAAAACGTAACCGAAACTGAAACTTATGAAATTAAATACGGATTTTTCTTACATTTTGAAGTACTATTTATTCGATTATTAAATAAAATAAAATACTTCAATTTATTAGAAAATCGCTTTAGTTTTGTAGAGATTGTACTACCAATTTCATCATAAGTTGGTCAAAAACTGTTATAGAACAGAAAAGGTATATGAATTTTGAAAACCATCTTCAATAATAATAAAATACATAAAACAAGTAATACTTTAGGTCCTGTTTGTCTTTAGAATAATAAGGGCTTTTAGGATTCTGCCATAAAATAGAATACATTGTTGTAACAAATAATAACTCATTACTGTTCGTAATATTCGTGAAAAAATCAACAAGTTTCAATTTAGTTTATGGTTTAAAATAAATAAGCGTCCAGTATGATGTATCCATCTTTGATGTCTGCAGCTCTTGTGTAATAAAACTGGTGATATCGTATGAATTTGCCGGCTGCCGTAAAATAAATTGCATCACATTTAAGAAAATTTAATATAAAACGCTATCACAACGTTATCAAATTTGAATATAATATTGTAGATCTCAATCTCCATGAAGTCGTTGGTTGAAGTATATTTTACGAGTATCTACTCAGCTCCTAGAAAGCACATCTTTGTTTTTGTCCGAGTGGAATATGAAGCCGTTCTAAAATGATTTTCCAGCCATTTGCTTCTAAATCAAGAATGCAGCGGTGTGATATATGGTGCGATTTTTCAATATTTTAAAGCGAGGTACTTTGCATATTTATGACAGTTTGGAAGTAAAGAGTTTCCGACTGCATATGGCGTTTCTTCACGCATGATATGTTTAAATTCGCGAGGAAATGAGCTGAATTTGCAACGTTTTATTTTGCTATGTATTCATAACTATTATGTAAACATACTGAACACGTTGCCAACTTACACTTTATATGTACACAGTATATTTCATGCGTCATATTAATACAATAAATATATAGCTGTGTCCGTGTAATTCGGAACCCACTATAAGTTATAGCTTCTTTGCAAATAAAAATTTTCAAGAAACAGGTATCTCATGTCCATCTAGAATAATTGTACCACAAGATATACAGAAACGTCTTCATTTTAAGTGGTTACTCTTGATATCTTGAAAATTATAAAAAAAAAGTTGTTTAAATTAGCAACCAATTTTTATATTTGGAGACTATTTTAATGAAGTATATTTTTTTCGAGTAGTGGTACTCAAAATTTGGGACTCATTTTTTAAATTTTAAATGGCTACCTATATTTCTATTACGTCGATATTTTTTTTTCTAATTTTAACGTTATAACATGTTAGTACCTTCATAAAACAATTTTCTTAAAAAAACTGCAATACTAATTGTATAAATATATTTTTTATTTAAATAGATTTAATCAAAGAACGAACTGTGTATATAAAATTCCGCAATGCTTCGTCAATTCTTGGCAAAAACACATTGAAATTTGGAATATGCTTATTATAATTTTTGTTATATTTCATTACTATTATTACAGTTCAAAATACAATAATCTGGGTTGCATTGGTTTAAATCAGTGATTTAATATTATTGTTGATTATAAATATGACAATAATTATGCTTGAAACCGAAATTCTTGTTTTAAAATCGTAATCAGTTTTTCTTGCTTTTGAAACTGCAGCGAAAATTTGATAACAAAATGCAAAACTATGAAACTGAAATGGAAAAATTCCATCCAATTTCCCTGAATTGGAAAGTAATATTCTTTCTACAAGTTAATTTTCTATAATGGCTCTGAATAGGGAAATAAATAAGAGTGAAATTAGCCCACAAGTTTGGGAAGTAAGTTGGAAGCAATTCCGCAAACAGGAGAGTGGAGCATCCCGATATTACGTAGAATAACGAAATAAAAACAAACTGTTCTGCGTAGGAGATAGACCGCGCTTGCAGGATCTCATCTAAAATATGTCTAATGGAATGGGGAATTGGCTCCAAAATTGAAAATAGCAATATCGCGGCAGTCGGCGGATTGTGTGCGAGATAGTGATCATCCGAGGACGGAGATTACTCGCGATAAATGCACAAATTGCCCATAAGGAGGGGAATGGGCTGTTGACAAACAAACAGACCGAACAAAAAAGGGAAAGTATTGTGATTGCGCAAGGAAATGAACATGGGAAGTTTAAAGCCTGTGTTTGTTTCTTTTCCTAATATTTATACATCATGTGCGGGGTTTAAAGCTGCGGGTACTTTTATCTCCGAGTTGGAAAAATTCATGATTTTATTGTAAAAATTAAAAATCCTTTACTATAATTATTGACGAAAAGCTAATATAAAAATATTTTAATATTAAAAATGTATATATCGTAGGTGTAAACACTATTATACCTAAGTGTCCACAGAACTTTTCTTTTGGGGGTGCCAAAATTAATTTTTATATTTATTGTTATAAAATAAAAGTATTAAATATAAGTGGAACCATTTTTTTAATATTATTATTTCAAAATGTCCCTTAAAAACAGCATATTGTCACAATCTTAAAAAAATTGATAGAAGTACGAATTAATATTCTCAAAGATACATTTAATATCACAAATAGAAGAATAACAAAATAACTAATTCTATGAATAAAGAGAAAATAATAATTATGTTTGCCTGGTCCTCGCTGGCAAAAGTACTTTATTTTAACATTTAAAAACATTTTATTATTAGTAATATATTAGGGGGTGCCATGGCACCCATAGCGTGTGGATTTCGATCGGACGAAAACTGACACCTTTTTGATGTGTTTTCGAACCGAAAAATACATTATTTCAGTATTTTAGTGCAGTTGTTAGGCTAAGAAAATTAATAATTTGGAAATATTTTTTCTGGTCGGTAACAAAGCATTCCCGTGCAATAAGTAGTGTTCTTAAATAAAAATACAATTATATTTATTTCATTATTATTGAATATAAACCGATCGAAATGAAATAGTATGTGTACCACTTAGAAAACATGACTCGTCCCGCAATTTCGACCACCGACCGAAATATATCTCTTTTCCTACAAGATACACAATATACTAATCTCATAAAATTTGTTATATCGTGATTTAAATCATGATTTAAACCCAATCAAAGTAAGTCTGAAACTGCAGGGATACCCTCCAATTGCTTTCCACGGCAAACCACTTGGGTACCAGGGCAGGAGGGAATCCTAGAAAACGAGAAAGCTAATGAACCTTCAAGAAATGGGCTAAACTTTCATACTATGGACCAGAACCGTCATGTGCTCTTCCATAAAACCACTATAAGAAGGTGGCCAAAAACTGAAAGGAATCTGCCATATCCTCATTTTGGAAAAACACTCCAGCCCTCAGTCAAGCAAGAAAATTCATTTCTCCAGCTACGACAAACGCCAAGGAGCTACTAGCTCTCAGCAAAAAAGACCCTAGAATAATGAAAAGAGTCCGCACTGGCCATTGTCCTTTAAAATACCATTTGCACAAAATTGGTAAAGCTGAAAATGACATCTGTCGACTCTGTAAAGATGACGAGGAATCGTCGAAACACATTCTGAGAGAATGCCCAGCCTCAATTACACGCATACTCAATCATCTAGGTAAGAGATATCTTACGACAGATGAGTTCAAGAACTTGACTTCTGGAGATATAGTTGGCTTCTTCGGAAAACTGAAACTGTTCTGGAAAACTGTGTCACAATAATAGGTCTTCTAGGTCGCGGCGACAAAAGCAATTAAACGCTAACCCTCGTTTACATACAATACAATACAAATCCAATAATTTAAATCAGGTCAATCCTAATTTTTATAAAGTACAATCGCAAATAGCCAATCCTATATTACGTATTAATCTTTCGATCCGAAGAAAATAGTAAGTGTAATACGTAGATAAAGTGAACTTTTCGGCTCCTGTAGTTGCTAGATTCAGTTGAAACCTCATCCCATAATTGTCCACTGTTATCCAGGAATGGACTTTTTCCGTATCCATGATATGTAATTGATAAATTGTTTACTTCAATTGAGGTTAACAATAAGTGACAGCGGGATGATATGAGCTGTGGGTTTTAGCGGTGCAAGCACCCGACGTGACATCTACCGATAAAATTTAAAGTAAAAATTATTTGATTTACAACAAAATACTTTTTAAGTGAACTCTAAATTATTTTTAAAAATACAAACAGACGAATGTAATTACAATTGTCGCATAAATTTATTATAGAAATAATCATTGATATCAAAATTAGACATTTATAAATTAAGGTTATATGTCAAAAAGTCTTCGAAAAAATATTTTAGTTATTTTGTTATCTGTTGCCATGGTTTCAGTACTGAGTAAGAAAATGACATAGGTTTGTGTTTTACATTATAATTTTTTTTTATTTAATACAAGCTTCTCAAGGATACGGAAAAATACCTTGTGCCCTACGGGAATCTAACGGCATATTACATCCCTTGGCTTTTATTGCCCTCGCTCACTAAGTTCGCTCGTGCATCAGAAATCTTCAGGATGTAATATGCCCATATCTTCCCTTATGACGCAATATACTATTACTACTAATTGGGTAATATAGGTAAATCAGGAAAACAGTAACAATAAACTATCACTTCCCGTTCACTAATATTTAGCAAAAGTATATCAACTCGTGCATTGAACGGAACGACAAAAAAAAATTCGAAATGTTAAAATTGGTATATATTACAATTCTTGCCGTATTATAAATATAGCAGCTAGTAAAAATAAAACTATAGCACTACGATTTTTAGAACTTGGAACTTGTGTTATTTTATTCTGTTAACCAATTGAGAAACCATTACCGTAATATTACAAATGATTATTATTTCTACTCACATATGTTCTAATTTAACCCGACACATAAATATGCCCGTAATGTTTACCCTTGTTAAACTTTTTATGACCCAATGTTTTATACTTGTAAAAACATCAGGATTTAAGTTTTAATAACATTGTGTGTTTTCATGGCAAAAATATTTTTTTATTTATTTTGTGAATATTTTAATTAGGTAAATGTTTAGTACGGCAGGAATATGAAATACTAACAAAGTAAAAATAATATTTAATTTTAATTAATTTTACACACATATGAAAATAAATATTTTGCATTCGTTATGAAATTGAATATTGAATATTTTTTTTACTGTGAAATATTTTTTCATATCGTATTTTTCAGTAAATAAAAAACAGTGAATAAGCAATTATTTTTAAAATTAATTGTTGGTTTAACAAGCAAGTAATACTATATATTTTTCACTTGGATTTTTTACAAACTTGTAATTAATGAATACTCATCAAGAAGATCAATATTTTAATGATCATATAATACCAGTATTAATTTTGAACATTTTTTAAAATATTTGTTACCAATTAATTATACAGTTCGATATAATAAAATCAAAATATTTAAAAACCATTTCTGCAATTCAGTCAATATTTGGAAGCTCCGACCGGTTTTGACCCCACATGGGGTGTCAACATGTAAAAATAGTTAACACAAGTTTGACTTGATGATCATATTCATCAACCTGAGTTACTGGTTTCGTGACAAAAAGTGTCCGACCGAAACCGTAACCGAATATTCGGCTCCTCTTCTAGTTTCTGCTGAAAACGTAACCGAAACCGAAACTTATGTAGTTAAGATAAAATGTAGTTAAATTTTTATTAAACAAGTATTTAACTCATCATTATTAAATGAAAAAAAATAGTTCAATTTATTAGAAAATAACTTTATTTTTGTAGATAGATACTGGCCCATATTCCCAGCTCATTTTTATAGCGCGCTATCGTTAAAAGTGACATTTGGCCTACTAAAAATATAACGTAAAAGTACGCTTCCTAAAAGCGCTATTATTATAAAAGTACATTCGTGATATGTGCTACTATCTTTACTAAAGAAGTAAATACTTTGGTAAACTATCACCACCTCATAAATATCACAAATAATCACAATCAAATAAGATGTCTTTACAAGAAATATTTTTTACTAACATACAGATTTTATTAAAATGTATCCTATTCTCTTAAAATTACGTTAATTATTTTTCTTAATTGTACAATAAGTCTTTCACTTAATTCTACAAATTAAATTAATGGGATCTGGCCTCATCTTGCACTCGGCACCTTTTATTAATAGCCTAAGAAAAACGATGATATGTTAAGAATTATATCTTCGGAAGGAATAAAATTGAAGACACGTACAAAAAAACTATTAATTAACAATAAAAAAATCTCCTAGTGAAACCGTTCCAAATAAACCTGAAAGAGCCAGACACCGAAACTGCGACCGAAACAATCCGAAACCGAAACTTCCGTCGGACACTAGTTTAACAAAAAACTAGGTTGTAAAGAAAAAAGTTTTAGAACCCCTATTAAAGATTGTTAGCCTAAAACCTTTGCAAAAGACCCAGAACTTGTAGTGGATTTCTTACGAATACAGCGGTGTTTTTGTTTGGCCTAAGTTGACGACACTGAAATTCAGTGCTGCCGCGAGCTTTTGTTCGAATGTACTATTCATGTCAGTAAAAATATATTGTAAATGAACTATAACTATTGATTAATTCGTCGTCTCTTTTTAGTTTTCGGAGTAGCAAAAGATGGAAATAAAGTTAAATACGGCAAGGTCAGGTGCAGCGAATAGAAGAAGGTTAAAAAAAAACGAGTCATTTGAATCTTATGTGTATAATAAAATATAAAAAGGAAAACAAGAAAAATAATGGTTACTGAAAATATTAAAAATTACCTTCAGTCGAGGATTCACACTCTATTTGGATTCAGATTCTAAAGTTACCTATTGACGAAGTTAACAAATAAGAAAGCTATCTATTGATATTTTTTAAGCTCATATATTCTTAAAATTGTATATTGTAATGCATCATAAATGTATTAGATTTGTGAAATATAATGAAATGTACTAGAAATTAAATTATTTTAAGATCTTATATCTAGTCGAAGCGAAGCAATTAAACCACCGTTGCCCGTACACATATCGCATATCGATATGTTTATACAGATAGATAAATAAGCCTGTAATAGGTAAGAGATAGTGTTTGTGTTTCCTGCTACTTTAAATGCAATTCCGTGCAACAATTTAGCAATTCAGGGCAGTATATTTGGAGTTAAGATAACTAGCGCGCTATCTGTTATTGTTTGCAACATTAAACAAGCGGAATAAATTTTCTAGCGGCCGACAAGTGATTTTCCAGCGCGAATCTTCCATTTTCCATTCGCGACTTCTGCTCGTGCACGTTCGTTTCGTTTATGCGCTCCATATAAAAACGATTTGAATACAGTTGTTACATTTGGCAACAGCTGTGCTGAGGCGACATTCAGACGTTCGTAGATTGAATATGTTTTATTTACGCCATTATTTACATCTAAGAAGCAGCGACAACAGATATCAACTCAATTTACGATAGATATTTCACTGCTTATTGCGCATGTATGAATCAAATATACGTTTTGTCATTTTTCGTAGTTCGATAGATTTTGCTTTACAACCAATGGTGGTGTATTGATCTTTTTTCGTAGTTCGAAAGATTTTGCTTTACAACCAATGGTAGTGTATTGATCTTATCTAAAACCATATTCTAACATCACTGCTTCAAGAATAAATAGTCTAGCTGTAAAGAAGACAATTTTAAAGTAATTGTTTTAACAATTTGGTTCTAAACTAAAGAAAAAAACCATGTGAGTTCCCGCTTTCCAAAAAAGAACGAATTATTATAAATTTGATAAAAATATCATATGCCGTTTCTTAGCAATTTTCTAGAAAAGTGTTTTGATTATGATTATACAAAAACAGATTTATCAAACATATTTTGATTAATTTGTTTGTGGTAGATGCCTGAGCTTTTTTTTGTTGAGTTGCACACCAAATTTTTTTAGACAACTTTAATAGTTATTTGTGTATCAAGAGCGTAAAGTGAATCTTTATTGCTTGTGTTCGTAAATTGAAGCGCGAGCGTAGCGAGCGCTACAATCGAGCTAGAGCAATAAAGATACTTTACGCTAGAGATGCACACATAATTTTTTCTACGACTTTACTAACGAAATAAAAATTCAATTCAATCTTAACCAATTTCCTGTTTTGTGTTGCTTTAACCATGACGATATGAGTAAATAAATAATCTAAGCGAGCAAATTAAGTACTTTACCGCTCGTGGCGCTCGTTGCTTATGGAGACGCGCGGTAAAGTATTTATTTGCTCGTTCCTCAGTAAACATTGACATTACGATGACAAAAGAGAGCATAAATATAAACTTTTCATGGTGGTCGTAGAAAAAAAAAAGTACTTTACACTTATTTCAATAATTTTAAATAGGGGTAACCATAGCAACAATAAAAAGAAGAGAGAATATCGACTCACGGCTTATTGGTTGGCTTTAAACGGAATGGAAATAATTTAGTTAAATATTATTGGTTTTGGTAAAGACGATAATATTTATATATGTCACCTATTCTGAAGGTGTGGGCAATTGTTCCTTTTAACAGATGGTGTTTTAATTGGAAATGAATAATTTTCTGTAGTAGTTCCCTTTTCATATAATTTTAATTAAGTCGTTTTCTATTTATACCGTCAATATAATGGTGAGAAATACATTATTATTTATAATGTTTAAATTAAATTAAAAATACCAGTCATTAGAAATATCAAAGTGATATACCGTGCCTTTGTCGAATTTCATTACAGACAGAAATTTATTTGGAAATACGACAAGTTTGTTTTAGAATACCTACAATAAAATATTTCTCATTTTGTAATTTCTAGCTTCATCATTTTTTTTTACTAGAATTGTTTCTATACTGGTTGTTTCCAAATAAAATATTTTTCAAATCGTTGTTATCTGAAATATGTGATGTCATGCTTAAAACAAAGATAATAGAATATTTTATGATTCGATTTCCGATTATCGTATATTGGAATGGTCGTATTTTATGGAGTAAACGTAATCCTCTAAACGTCATAAGCAATGGAAGAAATAAAAATTGGTTGAAAGAAATTCATATTCAGCCTTCCGCACATCCTTTCGAGTTCAACTCAAAAAATCAGCAATATTCCCCTGATCTATTTAGATATTCCTCGACAAAAAATCTATTTATATGCAATCGGGTCGCGCGTATTCAGTATCAGCTAAGTTGAAAGAATATTTACAGTAGATTACCATATAAAACATATATAAAAAGCAAGTACGGAACACATGTAAAACGCGAAATCCGATAGATGTCTCTCTCAACGGAGAATATAAATCTATTGTATTTGATTCTACTCCACGATGTACTAACCCGACGAAATAACAGATAAGAAAAACAGAATTGAAGTTTTTGTCGTTATCTCTCCAAGTGGGAAAAAGGGCAGTGTTGTGTCTAACGTAATTTGTTTCATTAATTTAGTTGCTGTTGCCAACGAAGATCATATTAATATAATTTGTTAGGGAACTCGGTTTGCCAATTACGGAGTAACAAAGTTTGTGAAGTCATATTTTTGTCACATGATATGTGGCAGCACTTGATACATGAAGTTGGAACATCAAAATAATGTACACAGAAAGTTTTTACAAGTTTTCATCTAATTTGGAAAATGATCCCACAAGATTCACGACATGATGAGGGACATTAAGAATAATGACAACGAAACTCCGGGCTATATCACAAATATAATTTAACAATTATGTGAAATGGGTACCATTTATACTGTGCCAAAGGAAAATATTTAATATATTAGACAGTAAAGAATTCAATTTCATCAATATATGTGGCGTTATTTATCAATGGCAAAGCAATTTTAGGTGAAATCCTGTTTAGTAATGTATTCATTATCGTAATTTATTGTACATAATAGAGTCAATCACTTTTCAGATTTCTGATTATTTAGCACTACAGCTAGTTGTCTTACGTTCAGTGTCCTATAAAACAGTAACGCGCGCTGAAATATAATACAACATATTTAGTTCATTTAGTGTAGTAGATATTTTGTTTGCAATTAATGGGTGTTACTCACTCAAATACTTTAAAACACTCGCTTTTCCTCATTTCCTCGTGTTGCAAACGTATATTACATATTATATAATACTGTAAGTTTTGAAATTTGTTTACTTCGGAAATTACTCGATTTCACACGACAATATGACGTATCATCCCCCATTTTCCCTTGGCGATTTGAATTACATGGTTACCATTGATGACATGAGTATATACTCGAGGAAGTCGACTGTACGCTAGTAGGGTACTTCTGTTAACGTTTGAAATAACCCAAAACAGATATCGAAGTGAACCATCTCACCCAGCTGAGTTGAACCTATTTTCAGTCTTTGTTTACACATTGCTTTCTCTTCCTATATCTGTCAGAAGTTACACATTTTATAGAGGAAACGGAATACTAAATAACTTAAATTTACCGCTTAAAATTTTCACCAACTGTAAAATTTGATTGTTCATTTGGTACGAACACGGGTAAGTTCAGGATCAGTTTAAGGTTGTATTAAAATTTCCCAAATAAACATGGCCTTTACATTCTTAATGAATAATATATTATTATTATTATATTTTAGATGTAATCGGCCTATAGATTCAGCAAGAGACTTACATCTTATAGTTGACATTGTTGTGATATGAATTTCTCATCTTACAAAGCACTCAGTTTGAATTGGACGTCATCCATTTTTATGTAGAAATCATATTGTAATGAATACGTCTTAACCATGACTTATTCGTCAAGTGATTTGTATTTACAGAGAAAATAGAAAACAACTGTAATTTAAAAATTCCGCATCCAATGCGACGGCTTGGAAGTCAAACCAAAATAGGTTGTAAAGAAAAAACCACATGAGCCCCCCATTTGGTACATATTTTGTAGAATATTTGAAAAAATAAATCAGTTGTACAGCAGAGCTAATTATTCTGTATAATCCCGTATAGTAGTGCTTGAGTTAAACGTGCTTTCTGTACAGAACTTAACAATTACATCGTTGTCTGTGCAAACAGAAGGCTTTTACTATGCAGGGGTCTTCGTAGAGGGTGAGTGCAAGGCTCTCACTCAACGAGACAAAACAAATCCGACGCCTTCGTATAAGATTACCATGTAATTTTAGACATGTCGCTACAGCGTCGATAAGACTAGAGTACTGCCTCCAGCAGCGAAAGTGATTCAGGTTTCCAAGGATTTGGGCTAAACGTGTTAGTGTTCGGTTTTCTAATAATGTTAAGCTTATGGGGCTTAATTAAATCTTTCAAAAACAAACCTTTATTATCACTTCATTCGTTGTTGGAACAAGTAATTATAGTTGTGTATATACATCCTACGCTAGTGGCTAGCGTTTAACCTTCGCAACCCTGAAAGTTATAGTTGGAATCCCACTGAAACATAAATGTTTCGAAACTTCCTTATTCAATTGCATATGAGCTAAATGGTTAAACAATAAATGAAAGTAACACTATTATTATTTAGTAAAAATGACAACTTTGTTCAAACACAGCCAATATGGTTCCATGTTAAAACATAAATTAATTTGTTTAATGTTAATAAGCAACATACAAATCCTTGGTAAATATGCATAGGAGAAATTACAGAGTGGTAATCTTAACTGCAAAAATGATAGTAAACTTGTATGAAATCTTGATACATGTAGAATTTAATGAAGGGGAGGAATGGGAGTTTGGTTCTTCTTAGTATTAGTAATAATTTTTGCATTTTCTTTCAGGAGATTGAATTTTGTTTTTAACGGTAACTTTTTATTACAGTTGTTTCTCAGAATACTATTAAGTCGGAAAATTTTAAATATCATTTTAGTTATTCTCTAGAACGATATTTTAAATTCATTAGTTCAACAGTATTATCGCAGTAAAAAACTCAAGTGAAAAATATACTACCCTGGTAAGAATGGCCATTTCTGTAATCTTCTTGTGGAATACTTGATGAGGAATCAATCGCCAAATAATTTTAACCAACCTAAAACTGTAATATACCTAAATATGTACTTTAAAATTTAATTTATTTTATGAGTACATGAAATCAAGAGTATGTAACTTCGAAATAAAATAATAACATAAATAAAAGACAGATGGTAAATAGGTCATATTTTCTAAATATTAAAACACTTAATTGAATAGTAACATAGAACGTAACAAGCAATACTCACTGTAAAAAGTACAAACTGATCTCTGCAACTTCGAATGCCAAAACGAACTTTTATTTATTTATGGTTTGCTTTACAATAAAATTATGTTATTATAAAGAATAATGATTGATAATAAAGCAATATAATAAAATCTGTATGTGAATCAGAACTGTTTGCAAATTTTCTAAATTGTGTTAGTGATAGCAGCAATTTCTTTAACCTTGTCACTTATTAGTTTTTTGTTAATGTAATTATTAATCTATTTGGGGATATCCGGACCTATTACAAATAATTAGTAACAAAGCAATATAATGAAAATACTTGCCTTTATAAGTCGGATAATAGTGGTAGCTTCATTATACTTGGTACTTACCAAGTTTTTAATTAATTTCATTAGAAATCTACTTTTGATGAAGTAAATTGTAAAAATCTCGTAGATATTAGACAATAAATGTCTTTCTAGACGCTCGTCCTTGTTAGAAATGGTTAATAATAAAGCAATGTAATGAAACCCCTTGACTTTATAAATCGGATAATAGTGAAACCCTTGGCCAATTCTGCGTGTGTGCTAACTCCTCACATCTCACATGCTCGTCATCCCAGTACCGCCTGCAGCGTTTCCCATCCCTGTGGAGCTCTAAACTCCTTCCAACATAAATAAGGCAGACCCTTCGTCATACGCAACGCACTCCCCGATATTTCCCTCAATTGTTTTAGCACTGCTACTGCGATGCTCCTGCTTATCCATTAGCAAGCCATGCCGGGTAAAAACCCATCTATCTCGTATTGATTTTCGATTAGTGCAAGATTTTACAAACAAGAACAAAATAAAAGAATTACAGCCTGTATTTACATTGCAGATTTCGCTCGTTTAAATGACATAGAATTTTAATGCCATAAATAAATGAATAGAAAGTAGGAAATACGAGTAATTCGGATTGAATTGGATGGTGAGTGGTTACTAATAATAGAAAATTGCAAATAAACATTAATATTAATTCAGTGGCTCAATTGGTTAGCAAATGACTTGTGCGAAGTGTGATATACGGGTTCAAACATCAACATCGCTGGCCCCGTGCTAAATCTGGCTATGGTCATAATTATTAAATGAAACATGTAGGTATATTTTTCCAAAATATGTTCGTTTCTTTTATTCTATTTCAGTTGAGGCAATGCCTTGTCCTACAATATGAAAAGAGGACAATCATTTACAAGTTTTAAATTTACTAAATTTAGCATGCAATATGTCCAGAAGATCTAGTTTTCAAATTCCCACTGCTTTCCTGTCCTACATATACTGTCGAATAAAGTTTAACGCTGCCGGTTTCTCTCTCGTTTAACGTCTAGATTTACGCGTTTTTTAGCGCTAAGGACAGATATAGATATTGTTGTATATCGGTCCATAGGACTTCTGGAACCTCAGTTTTACCTAACATCTTGTCGCATATAATGACCGATGTCCGAATTTTCAAATCCGTTGATGCTCGTTATCTGAGATTTACACTGTACATTTTAGTTTATATTGTCAACCTACAACCTCGAAAAAATCTATACAAATCGAATAGCTCTGTGTTTCAAGTTTCGTAGTAACTAACCTTAGTCTGTTTCCCTAACTATTCATTTATTTTTGTCTGGAAAAAAACTATCTACAATATATATTAACTAGATATATATTTCTTATTTACTAGTAAAATAGTATATACGGTTTATTGTTTGGTTTTCATTAAAATAAGCTATACATTTTATGGTACCTACATAAAACGATAATGCTATTTATTTATAAGTTTTGTATACATGGAAAAATATGAAAATTTGAAAAGCGCATAAGCGATAAACGAAGAAAATAAACAATATCTCGTGCTTGTCGTTTTGATCGACTCGAAAATTCCGAAAAGTAGAAAACTTTCCACAGCTACTTAAAAGTTTTTCTCTGTAGTAATATGAATTTAAAATTGTAATGCTATACATCTTCTTTTAAAATACTAAGGTACAGTAAATTCAAAGAGATTTCGATGCAAAAAGAAGAATATATTTTAAATAATTTTCCCATTATTTCATGTGTTGTCATGAAAATATATCACAAAGTTTTTATCCCACGTACTGAGTGTTTTATTCCTGCGAAATTGTTACTTGAATGATTCATTGTTTAAATTTCCATTCTTCTAAAGAAAGTTTCAAAAATATTACAATTTCAAATTGGAATCAATACGCGTCTCAGTAATAATTCACACCTTAAATTTTTACTTCAAAACTGTTGAAAAGAGAAAATATGGTGTTCATAAAATCAAGAATGTTTCATACTTATTCTTAAGCTTTTAATATTTTGATGAATTGGAACATTTTACGTTAATAACGTAATAATGTAAATAATTTTTTAATGGGTGATATACAGATATAAAAATATCTTATATGTAATCAAGGATGGTTCATATTTTTACATATTTAATTTCTAAAAAAAACATTCTTACTCATTAAATATTTTGATGAATTGATACTTACTTTTGCCTCGGTCACAGAAAAACAGCAAGTTTGCTGTTTTTCTGTGCCTCGGTGTTGCAAAAAATACAAGATAAGATCTACAAATTTCATAGCAAGACAAGACAAGAAATTGTCTTGCAAGAAACGTGCAAGAATTGCAAGATTTTCTTCAATTCTTGTATTCTTGCCTTTTTTTGCTAATTTATATTTTTTTATATAGCTACCTATAAATATTTTCAGTGATTATGAAAATAATGAAATATATAGTTTTTAAATGTAGTAATATTAATACATGATTTTCTTTTACATACAATTACAAAAATAGGTAATTATTAACAAAATGAATACATATTTTTTTCAACATGGGGCCTATTCTGTAACTCAGTGGTTAATTACAAGTGATGTTTTGATATTTTCTCCTGTGCTGTCTATTTTAATTGGAGAAAATATTTAGCAACTGGTTAAAAATTAACCACTGAGTTACAAAATAGGGGGGCATATGTAAGTAAATATCATTAAAAATTCATAATAGTAATAATTATTGGATAAATAATATAATAATTATATAAAAACATTTACCAAGAGAAAAGGCATAAAATATATTATAACTAAGAATGTTTTGAAAAAAAGATTTTCTACTTGTACAAATGTAGTTGTTTTGCTAAAATATACGTATAATTTGTGCAGCTACACTTTATTTGAATTTCAGTAAAAACCAAGAATTTCGTAACCAACCAATTCTTAATTTTACTTTGATCTTCATTGCTTTGTAGAATTCAACTAAAATTTAGTTGCAATTAAATTTATTCGTTTTTTTAAGTTTTCAGTAGTACATTGCGTTTTAATTTTTTTCTGACACCTATGAAATATATTTAAAAATGCAGAAATATGAATAATCGTAAAATAGTTGAGTGACATTTCATAAAAAGTAAAGTTTTCCATATTTTAAAACCCGTGTTTTGTGGTGTACTACACGCTGTTGTTTTTATTTATGCACTTGTCGTTTTTATTTATTTTTAATTGATTGAGTCCATAGCAACAAGCCGCAGAATGACAGAAAACAATTTAGCTTCAGTATTTCATTCGCTAATTACAATATATGTGCGGAATATATTGTTTTTACCCGTAGTGGTATTAATTGTCCAAACAACAATGTATTGTTCTCAAACACACAAACCTTGTTCCACAGCGATATGTTATTGCGTTGACTTAGTAATTTGTTTAATGCCAATTAAATATTTCGTTTGTTTGAATTTCTCTGAATTCGCAATGCAATCATTATGCAGTGCAAAATAAAGCCATGGAGTGTAATTTTATTATTAATTTTTGATTTGAATTGCGTTGTCCTAATTATGGATAATTTTCAAATAATATTTACTGAAATAAATTAGTTTGGTTCCAATATTCCAAATTTTCATGGCATTACGCCTAATCATATTGACAGGTTATTATGAATAAACTGAATTTAATTTGCATGATTAGGAAATTTACTAATTATAACATATTTTTTCTATTTATAGAAAATAGGACATTAACCAATTTTTTGTACTTTTTAATATTAAAATATTAAACACTTTTGGAGTACCAATCATTTAATAATATCTACTAATACACTAACCTCTCGATTGTAAATCAGTCTTCATCAGGATGATAAATGGTATTAATAGTAAATTTACAAGTTTTACTTAAAATAATTTACATTTTATAGAAATCTTTCGTCAAATGTAGGTAAATCACAAATATACAATTTTTTATTAACAGTCATCAATCAATAACGCTATCTTGATTTAAAAATCATTTTTGATCCGAGTTGGTACTTCGCAGTAATTAGGAGTAAATTTTATCGATTACATTCTTAGTTTGAATTATATTTACTTGAGAATATAATTCATTGGTCACGTTACTTATTTTTCGCCAATCAACATTCAGAATTTCCGGATGAGAGAAAAAAATTATCACCTTTTACATTCGTTACTAAGGGATTTTTGTAACTTTTATTACCAAACTTACAACATTGACAGTTAATTTTGAGTATAAATTAAGTATGATAATTTTTTGTATTCTCTCATTAAAAATATGTTCGTGATATGATTAATAATTGAAGATATTGCTCTTGAAATCGAAGGAGCACATTTCACTCGTCCTTCGAACGAAATCTGCAACTCGATTCCACTCGACATTGTCATCGATAATATTCATATCACTTGTTATTAAGCCTGTTTTACATATCATAAATTTACATGCATTATTACAACTTCGTATTTGATCACGAAACTTTGATGATTGCAGGGTAATAAATTTACAACTTTTTATATGATAATTGATAACATACGACGTTCTCATACGAATTCTCAAATAGGGCATGTTTTAATTTTGAAGAATAAATTTCATGAGTAGTTGACTTCTCTGTTCTGTAAAACTTTTACAGGTTGGGACAAGACAAAACCGTCACAAATTGGCCGTATAAAACGAAAAAAAATTATTATGTATAAAAATAAAAATATTTATACATAAATTTAATTGTACATATATGATTGTGTAAAAAAGGTTTTTTATTATTATTATTTTTAAGTTCTATAACGAGAACCATGAATTTATGTAAACTTTACGAATAGTTGTTGCGTAGTAACAGACAAACGAGTGTCAAAAATGATATGAGATCACTACAGGGAAACTATAAAGCTTTAAAAATCATTTTTGACTCGAATAGTCGTTACTTCGTAGGTATTATGAGTAATTTATACCAATTAAATTCATAGTTCAAATTATATTTTCGTTAATATTTTACAAATGACAATAGTTCAAACATAAAATTTTTCATATCAAGAAACTATAAACAAAAAAACATATAACAATTAAATAAAGCATTCTGATTGGGTGAAAAAGACGTGTTTTTAATAACCACTAAAAATATCTTGTTTCATCAAATGAAGCATTCTGATTGGTTGAAAATAACATGTATGGAATAATAAAAAATATGAAAAAATATATCATTGTAGGCTTTTACAGAAAATATGCTACTGGTATCTTTTTATAAATTTTTGCGAATTAATATTTGTTGAGTAAATTTTTATTTTTTCAGCAATACTGTCTGTGTGTATTTGAAAATTTGAAGAGCAAATTGTAGAAATTGGTAGGATGTATGAAAAGCCAGTGAGTGTGTGGAATACATTACATAAACATAACCTAAATCCATATTCCATGTATCTGTCCGCATAGCATTTACAGAGAACATCTCAATTATACATACAACAGAACAAACAAATAACCTCAAAACGTCTGTCGGAATTATCGTTACCGCAAGAGGGATGAATAAATAAATACACAGATTAAAAAGTCGTGTTGATAACCACGTCAAGTCAGCGTAAAAAATTCGTGGACGGGTTTTAAATGTTAATTCAACATGGCCAGCATCGCCTTTTTCCAAAGCGTACCAACACATGCATATTAATAAGTTTGCTTATTTGAGCGGAAATACAATACGGCGGAAACCGCGCAGCTCTGGCGGGAAAATCGAAGTTGACGTTTGGGGCGGCCGGCCTGGCGAAAGGGTGGATATCAGGGGTTGTATGGTAATTTTATACAAATTAAACCGTACGAGGAATCCATAACAATCTCCGAGGGTAACTATGGCTCAATTCATCGCCACTGCTGAAAGCGGAAGATTTTAACGGCCACTTGCAATGTTTCCCTCTTCTCTTTTATCAGTTAGCATTCTACGATCTACGCTATAAAACGCGACACACTTTCATTTATCTGTTGGGGTAAATCCGTACAGATATTTATGTAGAAACAAATGTTATACTTATAAATTACAATAGGGTCCTGAACCATTGTCAACATATTACCATTTTGCAGTTTATGAAAATATACAATTAATGAGTATTTCTAAAAATATTTTATTTAATATTATTTCGTTGCGATATCCTGTCGGCACGATGACACATCTGTCTTTAGCAGTTTCATTGGTTGCCTGTATTTAAAAAGATAATTGTGCGTCCGTATTTCTTAGAACTTGCTGAGGAGGGATATTGCATTTGAAATACTGATTGATTTTCAGAAATTATTAAACTAAAATGTTTGTTTTAGTAAATGTTTTTACGTACTTATATATTTAAAGGTTTTTTTTCGAAATATTTTCAAAAGTACCTAAAAAAGGAAATTATCACTTACGGTTTACCGAAAGAGGCTTAACTCTTATAATTTATATCAGAAATTTAAATATGAAGTTTCATTCATGTTCGTGTAGAAAAAAATTGGCTACACATAAGTCGAATATAGTTACTACAAACATCACCATAAAAATTGCTAAAACATATTGTAAAGAACTATATTTGTTAATCATTTTGTTTGAACCGTTTATTAACCTTACAAAATAAATCTTTAAAAGCTATAGTAATCTGTAAAACTGACAGCTGACCTATAAAACTTTTACAAGTTACTAGTTGTATTATTTCCCTTATTGAAAGGTATATTTTTGTATTATCATATAAATTTTTGTCTATAATTATAAATAATGGGAAACTTGAAACCAAACAAACAAATAAATAAATAAAATAAATAACACTGTTTTAAGAAGGTGACGGCTCACCTGTCATTTCCTACTATCTGTAGTAAATAATATATTGTGCAAGAAGTGCAGTGAGGTGTGTAAATTTCGACACGAGACGAAGTCGTGTGCTGGAATCACACAAGATAGGAAATAGGTGTGTGCCACTCATGCAAAACCCACTTACTTACTCTAAGAAATGATATTTCTCATATTGCGCACTGTTGGCAAATTCTGTAAGAAAAGATTTCTCACACTATAACCCACGATTATGGAAAACACGTAACTTTCGCGCTTTATATAGTGTGAGTAAACTGACTTTCCATAGTGATCGTAGAAAAAATGTTTTTCCTCCCTAATAATGTAAAATACTGTAATTCGTGAACATCTGGTAAAATCTCAAAATATCAAATTCGGTTTGATTACTATACCTCCGTTATTATGTGTGCTTGCCCGTAAAAATAAATATTAAAAACAATGTTTATATGTAAAATTGTATTTAACATTTGTTCTTATAATGTTTGCATATTTTCCGCACATTTCACCGGCGAAATGTAAAACTACAAAATTTAGTAGATCAAAGGCAACATATTAAGCAATATGTAGAAAATTACAATTAGCCCGTTCCATACAAAAGAAAAGTTTTAAAATATTCCGGTCATGAAGTAGCCATTAACTTTTAGTGCAACGAGTTTTGTGATAGTTCTTTCCATTCCTGGTTTAATTAAAAACTGGCAAATCTGCCGAATTAAAGAAAAACTTATTAAAAATTAGAGATGAGCCACAAGCAAGAGTTTAATATTTAACAAGTTGGCTTTGTGGCGAAGTAGCTTACAGACTTTAATAATGTCATCAGGGCTTAGAGCTGTGAGAATAGCAAATACAAAATGAAATAATTGAGTTTCTCAAGTCCCCGCGTCAGAACTACTCAAGTAAAATAATTTTATAATTGCTGTGTCAGTTTTATGTTCCTGTAAAAACTTTAATTACAAGTTTCAGTCTCGAGAGCCGCGATATAAGTAAAACGTAAAACGACAAAATCGTTTTAAATTACTCTGACAAATCAAATAACTCCATTTTAACGTTCAGCCATAAGAAGACAAAGTTTATTTTTCTACTTCGGTACGTACTTGTACGGAGCTATATTGCGGCAGCGGACACAATATTGGAAAAATAAAACTTATTTAATTTTCTTCAAAAGCTTTAAATGTGGAGTACTTCTAATACGGCGCTACGAGTGATGAGTTTTCAGTTTGAAGATCACTTAGTGTAAATATTGTCACAGTTTCATACTTTGTTAACCTGTGTGAAAATGAAGAGGAATAAGATAAATTCTTACAGCGGTGTACTTATTACTTACGTGGCTTTTTATACACTTCATATGTACATATGTACTTATCATCATCAAACGATGAATTCGTTTCGGTTATTTAAAAATTGATTAATAATCAAGATTATGCGGTGTGTTGGAATTAACCTAAAAATATTGTTTACCTAAAAATTATATTAGGTTTGTTTTCGTTAAGATTTTGTTACTTTTAATGTTTGTTTAAATTTATTCAAAAACACTCTAAAGTAAATGTTGGGTTTAATTTTATTTAATTAAGTTTTTATTAGAGTAATACGTATTTCAATTTTCTCAAAAATACTTTTTATCGAAAAGTTAGATATTAAACGGAATTACTTTTAATACTATTTTGATGATTTTGTTATTAATAGAAAAATACATTTATAGATAAGTTACGCTTTTACATACATACATCGCTTAAAAATGCTTTTATTATATTATTTAGAGACAAGAATAACCTCAACTTACAGGAATTAAAATTTAATTCCTTTTGTAGCTTCTGCAAAATATTGTATAGTACGAAATATATAAACAAAAATTTATTGCAAAGAATATTGCTGGTTTAATACAGAAATATCATAAATACGTAAGTATTCTTTTGAACTTATTTAAAAGCTTAATGTTCCACTACACATCTTGTATAGGTATGTCACGAAAAGTCAAGTAAAATTAAAAAATTACTATGATAACAAATATAACTCATAACAATAAAACACATCACACTTACAAGAACTTATTTAAGACATTTTCCTTCTACATTTCTTCTTATATTGGTCTATTGGTATACGGGAAATTTGAATCAACCAATGATTTTTGAAATATATATTTTGAATATTAATGGTCTTATTTAGCGATATTTATTAATGTTTATTTTAATGCGATTACATTACAAAATAGCGATCTATTTGTTAAAATAATCTGACAAAAGAAATATATACATCTGCGAAAAAAAATATTTGATGGAAATTCTCGGAGGCCCCTGATGTAGCAGGGGTCTCTATATAGCGGGGGCACTAAGCATGTGTTTACTTTGTTTATGTGTTCAACTCGAAATAAGAACAAAATTGAAGATTAAAAATTAAAAACAGTGTCAATTACAAAAATTATATGTTTTTAGTTTGTCTTTGATTATATGTTGTGTTTTACTTCGTGGATGTAAAATTATTTTCAAACTAAATATAATTTTTTATGTTAATATTACATTATATTGATAGTTTCTTCTTGTATTTATAAATGTTACAATTCATGTATTTATATAGTGAATATGGAATAAATGAAATATTTAATTGATATTAAGAAATATAGTGTTATGCTTCGTTAATTATATTTTGAGAATAAATTTTTTTAATAAACTTTGTTAACTTTCTAATGAGATAGAACAAAGCGGCTTTTAAAATTATCCAGTTCGCTACCTAAAAAAACAATTTTTATAATTAATCCTTTTATGAAAAATTATTCAAGAAAATTACATATTAAAAAAACAATTCTCCAATTTATCTTAAAATGTCAGCTGTCGGGAGCATTTCACTCAATAAGTCAGAGTTTAAAAGGCGGAGAAAACAAAACATAAGACGTTGCTAAAAAAAGAAAAGATAAAGGTGAAATATATTAAGGAAAGTCTAAAACGGAAATAATGGTAAAGAAGCTTGGGAAATGGGATCCAGTATGCGTTGGATGGAGGGGATACGTGTACGCATGTGAGACGCCGCAGGGACGCCAACGACGCCTGCGACGCCTGGCGTCAATCTCAAAGCGCGTCTCCTGTCTGCCACATAAGACACTCACTTTCAAATTTTATGCACAATTGTTTCAAACAATTTTTATTAACAGCCGTATTATATGTAATATGGAAGATATTGTACATATACTGATGTTGACTTTTCTTCTTGTGGGACTTAATAAGATGTACAACTTAAGTAATTCCTAGTAAAAAAAAATGATGAAAACACTACAAGGGTGGAGTTAAATTTTAACGTAATTGTCTACCTCAAAGATTGATAGCTCTTGGAGTAATTCTTTGTATAATTTTAAGGAAAAATGCTCTTAAATATTATATTGATTTTTCTCTATTTTTATACTTGTACAGCAGTGCTTATGAAGGGTTGGAAAATATTAGAATATGAAAAATTGGTAAAAGAGTAGGTAACAAAAAATTACTTCAAAATACTATCATTTTTAACAAGTCAAAAATTATATAAAAAATATAATCGAAACACGATTTTCAACCAAAACCGTAAATGAATATTCGGTTCCTCTTCTAGTTCCGGCAGAAAACTTAACCGAAACCGAAACTTATATAGTAAGTTAAAGTTTAGTTAATTTTAAAACTCGGAATTTTTCCTTACCTTTTAAGGTAATTTAAATGAAACACTTTAATTTGTTAGAAAATCACTTTATTTTTGTAGAGGTACTATCTTTAGTAAAGAAGTAAAGACTTTAGTTGTCTTTCACCATCTCACACACATCACAAATAATCACTGTCAAATAAGCAATGTTTTCAAGATGTATTTGTTACTAACTAACAGGTTTATTTTTAATGTACGCAATTCTTCTAAAATAACGTTACATTTTTTCTTAATTCTACAATAAGTCTTTGACCTAATTCTACAAATTAAATTAATGGGTTGTGCCTTATCTTGCTCCTAGCACCTTTGTATTAAAATCCTCAGAATAACGATAATAAAATAAGAATATTGTATCTTCGAAAGGAAGAAAATTAAAAAAAAAGAACGTCGGTCGGACACTAACTAATAACTTGATCACTTGAGAAGCGTTCCATATCTCAACCGTAGTACCGGTGAAATTGTAACCATGATTAAACCACAACCGTATCACGGTTCATTTTTGGAATACAATATCAAGTCGTGTACTTTGTAACTGAAATCGTAGAACAAATAATATTTATATATAGTTTTTTCCTTTTCCTAATTTAATTGCAACAAACGGCAACCCCTATCGTCATCCCTTCTTCCGTTTAATACACATGGCTATAAATTCTCCTGCATTACCCCTACATACGGGGTGACGTTTCATATAGAGATAATTCCTCTCGTAACAGCATGCACTAACCTAACCTACCCGGCGGTCGTTGGATTATTAGCACCTTGTATCCCTGACTTGGTCGCTCGCTAGTTCTGCTCCCGGCCTCCAACAAGAAGAGTGCAGTGATTTATTACGAGGGAGATTAATTTACGCGAATGGAACGTTTGTTTTAGAATTATTTGGCATTAGATTGGAATTTATTTCGATGATAAATGCGAGATGCATACAGCGACATCCATTAGTAATAATTAGCACTAGTTAGAGATAGAGCTGCGACGGGTGAGGAATTGTGAAATGTAATCATCATGTAAATGTCTAAAAGCTTATAATAGAAATGTACTTTTATAAATAAATTTAAAATTAACATTAGTAGTTTCATACATGTCAAATAACTTTGTGCTATTATCCTTTCAGAAATTTTCCTCTTTATTAATAGATTACACAATTAGCATCGAAATTATATGATAACGATAATATTTTTCCTACTCCACACCGTACATGTTGTTTTTCGTACCCTTGACAGAGTGAATACATAGCTTTATATCCATCCTATAATCTCCACTAGTGCGTTAAAAGTACCCATTGCTAGACAACATAAACACAATTATCCATGGTTTAATTTACTTTTGAAGTTAACTTTTATAGTATTTTGGTTGTAGAAAAAATGTTCTATGTAATACGTGTGTAACTTAGAGTTTTTTTATCTCGTGCTATAATTTCAGCAACAGCACTCGACTAAAAATATTTACTGTACACACTAATTGCATAAATAACTATTTTGCATTTTGGAGAGTAAAAATGCACTTGACTCTTTATTTTCGTCTGAAGTCTGAAGTAACACTTTTAACTCCTGAGGGATTAAATATTAATTTAATCCCTGGGTATTTGGTAACCATGATAACCTAAGTCATAATAAATTATCATTGACATAGGTCTTTAAAAAAATTGTCACTTTTTAAAGAAACTCAAGTTTCTAAATCCAAACTTTGTTTGACACATATTAAACTCACGAAAAATGTAAGTTATGAATTTACAATTAATGTTTGCAATCTAGTTTAAATATGCACTTTTTAAAGAAACTCAAGTTTCTAAATCCAAACATTGTTTGACACATTAAACTCACGAAAAATGTAAGTTATGGATTTACAATTAATAATTGCCATCTACTTTAAATATGTAAATCAAATAAAAAAGTCAATAAAAACAAATACAGCATACTTTATTTTTGTGAATATTAACAAATAAGCAAATACCTATTAACGTCAAAATTTTAATTAATCAATCAATGTAATTTTTGTAAGTAAGACTGAGATTTTTACTAGCAGGACACAACTAAGCGCTATGTTAATAATGGCAGTCTTCTCAACCTTGATGTATAATATATTATTTCATAAAAATAAATCATATTAACAATGAAATAGAGAAAAACTGGGATTCGGTTGAATAATATCTTACCGGCGCCCTTCGTAACATAGCAAGAAACGACAGTAACTTAAATTGAAAAAAATGTAGTAAGAAATGAATAATGTTGATGACAAGATATCAAACAAGTTGTATTTTTGAATATTTAAGCTTATTTTTTCAGTAGTACGAAAAATGTAATAAATACCTAGTACAAATTGTTCATATGTACGTCTAAAACATCCTCGGAAGTTACTAGGACCTTGGCGAATGTATCAGGCCCTCGGAAATAAAGACGAACTTACATTCTTTGTACCTTAAATAACTAAAAACACACATTTTTTATTCTACCGCATTTTTATTCATAATTAATACTCTTACATTTTATGAGAATTATATTATATGTAATTACACCTAGAAATGAATAAAATATCTGGAATTATGCTTGAATAAAAATTAATGAAAGTGTAATAAATTTTATTCGTAGCTATTACTCATGTAAAAATAAAATTTAATTACTTTCTTGGAAGTTTCGTATAGGTAGGAAGTGAATAAAACCGTTTAATAATTCAAAATGGCGCACAAAAAGAGCAGGAGTACACCCAATTAGAACAAAATTAATTCCCACTAGCTGGAAATCCGAGCAAATAAAAGATTTACAACTCCTGCAAAGAAACGAACGAGTTAGTTTTTTAATCCTAGTTTTATTGCAGTTGCAATAAAGAGTCCTGAGTGTCTTTTTTGATTGCAGATACACCACTCAGGCGAAGATGGTGGACACTGGGACCGGCACGCTGTACATCGTGGGGTCGTTTAAGCGAATGACGACGGATCCAGATTTCAAGGTAGGGACTGTTTTTCTACGCATGTATCTTCAGCGTTTAAACCCGGTTTATTGCACAGCGGAATTTGCTTGCTCTAGATTTAAATGCTGTTAAGATTATGTTGCTGTTGAATTTGCATCAATTATTTTGTTTTTTTTTTTTATTTCTGTGATTTTATGGATACGAAAATCTGCATCAACTGTTTATTTAGTTTTAATTGTAATTATTATTACACCTAACCGTATAGTATGTATCAAAAAAATTAAACGTGATTTGAGAACTAAGTTCTCATCAGTGTATGCTTCCAAAACTTAAGGGAGGATTTAAATTGCTCAACTTTTGAATGATAACATAGGTGTAAACGAATTAAAAAAGAAGATACAACAGGATTTACACATTTTAGGTGTCAAGAGTGAAAATTATTAATTAGGATTATTCCTCTTCCTTTGATGGAAGAAGGTAGTTCCTAATGGCTATTTCTCTTATAAATTTATAAACCAATCCCAAATTCAAGATTCTACATAGTTTAGATTTATTGCGACAAAACACCGTTGTAAAGAAAATTTCACATCTTTTAAGCTAATAAGGCTATATTTTAGAAATAAGTGAGTTTTGTTAAGCGATTTTTTTTTACGTTGTAAGTGTGTCTAGAAACATATTGTTTATATATCTATCAAAGTTAGTTTTTACTTACTTATTTTTATTTTGGAAATTCTCATCCGAATACCATTCGTGGTTAAATTTTATATTGACAAATTTTCCGATCGTTTTATTTGAGCTTGTTATTAATTTATCTTATATGACATTGATCAAAAATCACTCGCTTAACGGTTTGTAATTTTGTTATATATGAAAAAAATTGATAAAACTGCAGTACAGTAGCATCATTAAATCTTGTTCATATGGAAAATTTTATGTTTCAATTGTGTCATTCGTGAAATAATCTAGCAAATGTAATTCTAACTATAAAATTAAAAAACTTCATTACACCTACGTATAAAATTAATCTTTCTAATCTAATTTACTTATAATTTCTACGAAGTAACGACAACTTATTAATATTATTCCCTTTTAATTATTTTATATATTAGTTTTTTCAATATTTGTAGTATTGTAGTAACTATACAAATATATGACTAGAACAAAACAATAGTTAATTATTCTGTGATCTTTTTAAATAAATTAGAGACTTTTGATACTCGAATTCATTGTTATCGTTGGATGAATATATGAGTATCACTTTGCACCATGTTTATATTAAAATTCATTTTATTGATTTTAGTACTTTTTAAAATTTGAATTTATTATTATTTACATAGAAATATTTTTAATTAGTGCATGTGTTATTTTTGTTATAGATACGTATTTTGAAATTAATAAATATTATTAATATTTTCGCTTGGTAAACAGTTTAATAATATTTTTCACAATTTATGTTTCATATTTACATATTTTCCAAAAATAATGTATTATTTATGCTTTTTACTGAAGCGTTACATTTCATAATTTAATTGGTCAATATTGTTATTTATTTTTAAAATATAAAATTTATTTTTAAGCTTTATAAAATTAAAAGTTTCCATACTTTATAACTAATTCAAATTAATTTGTCATATACGAAGAATATAAAATAATATATCGTATAACGAACTTAAATATATTAATTTCATTCGGAAATAAATACAAATACTTTACTTTCTTTCAAAATTTGTTATTTTTTTAAATCATTTTTTTAATAATTATAGTTTCCCACAATGATGGTAGTCTGAACCTAACAATGACATTTAAAAATGTAATAAGTACTGAGAATTAAATCTGAAATTAAATAACATCATATTATACTTTTGTCTTTGTACGATCTAAAAATACATTTGTTTTTTATAATGAAATTTAAACAATTTTAATTTTTGAGTATGTACTTGTAAAAATATTTTATTTAAAATGATGATTTAGCCTGCCACTACGGCCGTGTAACAATAATAGGTAGTTGAACTATTATTATATATTGTTGCACTGAAAAACTTCAAACAGAAAATAAAAATAATTTTCACCTGAAAACAAATGAAAATTATCACCTAAAAATAAAGAAAAATTGTCACCTGAAAATAAAAAAATTCAAATATCACCTGAAAATACAATTATCATAAAACTAAGAAAATCTGACAATCATATTGGACGCTACTTAAAAATAAAGGTGACAGAGGTACGAGAACTTTTAAATGGAAATTTAAAATTAAGAATAGTAAATCTAAACGCAGGTTCTTAAAACACTGCGAAACCAAAAGCGCAACTTATATCTAAAAGCAGCTACTGTTACAGTACTGCTGACCCTGGAACCACTAAAAATTTGCTTTTCAAAACACAAATAAATCTCCAAAATTTAACGAAATTTGGTTCATTTATCTCAATATACAACGAACATTGTAATTGTCGCCATTCAATATCTAGTTCATTAATATCGTCACTGTAATTTGGAAAATAAATCGTTACTACTTGTACTGTATGCTGTTTATATTTCGTTATAGGAGCTACAAAATCATTTATTTTATTGTATTACCGGTTTGAATCATTGTTGTTACAATTATTAAGAATATTAACATACATAAAAAATCTAAACTGTAAATAATACATATCACAAAAACTTCAAATATCAAAAATTGTATGTATTACATTGCCAGTTCTAATTTCTATGCAGTCACAATCCAATTATGTATCGCTAATGTGAAATCGCAGCTTCTGTAGTTGTGCAGTTAAGCATGCGTAAATATTCAAATATATTCGAAAAAATTGAACAATAGCAATTAAAAAATATATATGGTTACTTTTCATATAAGTAATATGATAGTTAAAAATCACCAAGTACTTAATGAAAATATAAAGTTTTTCTCCAATCACCAAACCAGGACCAAAATCACCAAATCTGGTGATTAATCGCCAAACCTGGCAACACTGCCTGGAACATTCAAAATTGCTTCTTTTTTATCTACCTATATCTACTGCCTACCCTATACCTCTTTTAACGATATTTTTCATATTTATTCAGTTGATGGAAGAATGAAATTAACATAATTTCAAGTAAATCAAATAAAATATGAATAATAGAATAATTTAATACTTTGTAAGTAAAAAACACTTCTTATTCAATATTCCATTTGTACCAATCTGTTCAATTATACAATTATCTTCTTGTTCTGTATCCAAAGAAAACACTATCGTAGATACTAACGAAGTAAATGCATTATTTTATAACAATTCTTTATCATATTATGCAAATAAGAGAGAATAGATCCGGATTGAAAGTAAACACAGGAATGGAACGTAATTAAAGTAGCTATTCTTCCGGAGTTCAGTTCAATTCACAATCCGGCGAGTTATTGGAAAATATAATTGTATGCATTCGTTCGGGCCGTGACTGAATAAATACACTTTTAGTATCGGAAATTCGCTTATTTTCATTCAACCGAACCGGGTCATATTTCTTTTATTATCGAGGATCAAATTGCAAGCAATAAAAAGCATTATTACCCTTTATGTTATGCATAATTATCTCCCTCAATTTTTGCATATTGATGTCCGCTGTGTATGAATTTGAATAGAATGAATTGTCATTTGAGTTTATTTTGTGGCGATGTGAAATTTTTAAAACTATACAACTCTATATTGTAGTCGTATACACGTATATATAAAATAAAAGTTGCAGTTTTCGATATGTAAATGCAATTTTTGATGCAAAATATGCGCATTCTATTTATTTTATTATTACAAATTTTACCTATGGTTGTTATTTTATTTTCAAATTGCATTGTAAAACGAACAATAATGTCCAATTTTATGAAATAAATTTTATGTGTTTACTTTTTAACGATATTCTGTTCAATGTTTTTTTAATACCCTATTTCAAATTGAAAATATAAAGCATCATATCAAATATATTTATATATAATTAAATACATTTATTGTGACATATGACGATGATATTATGCAGATAACAGATACAATATTAAAAACTGCAAAATATATAATTTATTTACGATATTCGCATTTCAGCTGTTGTTATATACGGCAGTAAGTGACCCACAACTTCTATTCTGCTTGTGCCTCTATTTACTCATTTGGTTCATTGCAACTACCTCCAATGTTAAAACGTTTTACATTCTTTGAAGTTAGCTATAGTTGCTGTTAAAAATAAGTTGGTAACAGATTAATAATAAAGAAATAATCAACTTTTATGTTTTGTTCTATCCTGCTATTGAAAGTTATTGTTTCTTAAACACGAACACTGAAATTAATATAATTATAAAATTCTGCTTTTCTAATTATATTTTTCTGACGAACATTAAAAAAAACTATAAGAACATCATTTGCATTTATATTTTTCTTTATACTCTTGAACAAACGAATTCTCTTACTATATCATCGCTTACCCGGCTTGCATAATCAAAACTTTCATACGCCGGAATAAAATTCTTTGTTCCTTCACATGAATTGTAATATAGTATGAGTCAATATTTTTATTCCTTACAAGAGTGTATCCAAGGGAGGTCACGGGTGTCATAATCCGTTACCAAATATGGTAGTGAAAAACAATTTCTCATGTCAAATAAAAGTTAATAATAATGGGTGTCTAGGCTAGTAGTGAAAAAAAAAAATTGTAAAGTGTGACCTCGCTTTTGAATCCCCCAGTGACTCCTTCCAAATCAGAATTTATTTGTCTCGTATACTATTACATATATTTATTACAAAAAGAAATGTAGTTCATATAATATTATCTCGAGACGAAATAATGAACTATTTAAAAATCGTGGTCCCCCGATTCTGAAACATGAAAAAAAATCTGTAGAAAATATTTGAAGAGTATAAATGTGTGATGATTACATAACGCCATCATCAACCGGAAGCGGAAACCAATATAGTCCGGTTCGTCTGTTGAGTTATTTGACGCCAAAGCGTCAGATTGAAGCGCCGCCATCTGCACACGGCTGCAGCTTCAACTACTTTATACAACACGATGCAATCTGCTTATAGTTCTATGGAGCTACTTCCGCTCCAAACGCTGCGGAAGTTACATGAATTGGAAACGACCTACATGGCGGGAAATTCAATATTTTATTTCGTTGCCGTCTGCCGTGTGGTAGATGAAATATGAAAAGTTTCACATGACGACTTTTGTGATTTTCTAGGCTAAAAATTAAACTTTCCGTTCTTTCTTCAACAACACAACTTTATTACATTTATAAATAGAACAAAATTCAATACTA
This sequence comes from Stenolophus ochropezus, assembly GCA_035578165.1. Lineage (NCBI taxonomy): Eukaryota > Metazoa > Arthropoda > Insecta > Coleoptera > Carabidae > Stenolophus > Stenolophus ochropezus. The sequence continues at coordinate 9,336,122 of JAQOWZ010000004.1, read as the reverse complement.
TATTTCCATAGATGCAATGATTTCGTTTAGAAATATTATCAGAAGTCAATGTTAAAAATTAATCGTAATCATTAATCATTTTGACTCTGAGATATTATTTTTAAATTGATTTAAATTTTTATGATATTTATAAAGTGGTCACAAATGTAGAGTTCGAGAGACGATGAAAGTTGAAAAATTTGAATTTTCAACATCCCTTTTAAAAAGACTACTTTTTGTGGTAGCGAGAAAAAAATTCAGCGCATCGGTGGATAATTTTTCAACCGAAAGAATTTTTTACCGCTGCATTGCAGCTAGCAGATCCAGTGCACCGAAAATAATGATAATCACCGTGAAAAATAATGTCCCGAATTCATAAACTAACTTTCACTGAAATGGGCTTGAATTTGTTATCGTTTTTAATGCTCAATTTTCTTTTTGTCTTAAAAGCTTTATTCTGCATTTACATTAATGTATGTGGCATATAATGAAATCAAGGGTTTTATGAATTAATATAGCATAGCATGTTTATTTTAACTACCAATATTAATCCCTACATTCTTATATTTTTTATTCACTTAAAAAATCATCTAAATTACGTGGATCTTGGATTAAGTATATTTTTATATTGTAAAAATCATTATTATATTATTAATTCTTATTTGATAATATTCTTTAAAAAAATATGGCAATTATGTCTTGTTCTTTTATTTTTTAACATTATTTCACTATTTGTCAACTTGAATTTGAATTGGCATATTGGCAATACTGTAACAATTGCACTGCTAAACGTCAAAGTTTACATAACCTGATTTTCTGTTGTTGTGCATTTTCGTCCGGATAAATCGATTTTTGAAACATATCGTGAAAAACAATTTGTGTCTAACACGGCAGGAGAGTCCTTTTTCCATTTTAGTTTGACAAATAACAATTTCTTCTGCACCTATTATTTTCATAGTTACACCATGAAAATTTTATGAATTTATTACTCATTTATTGTTGGAATTTTTGGAATGCAAAAATACGAGTTTAATATTTTTATTTGATAATAAATATATTCATTAAAACATCATCATGGAAAACCATTTTAAAAATCTCGACTTTACTCAGTTCGACTTGAATATTTTCTTGACTGGTCGATGAATAGGATACGGCAATACATTTCTGGAATTCAATTTAGAAAGGTATTATTTTTACTCTTATCGATTTCTATCCCACACCCGTCTTCTTTATGGAGTGAAAGTCAAAAATAAAATTAAAAATATGTGAAACATGGCTAAATTCGTGTAGTATATTAGTTTTAATAATAAGCCAAACGTAAAAAGACATAATACACTTAAGCGACAGTATTAAACTATAGATCTGATGTTCACATATTTGTATGCATATTTGTTTACTCGTATGAAATATGATGATTAGTCTTATTAAGCATGTACTCATGCCAGTCCTCCATCACCGCTATCACTTGATCTGAAAATCCATAACAAGCGTGAAATATTCCACTCATCGCGAGTGAGTGAGTGTTTCACGCCGTCAATCAGAGCTTTACTCACATCAGCTCATCGACTGTTTCTGTTAACAATTCCCGCCGGTTCATTTCGCGATGGACACGGCCAACGTCCATCAATTAAGATCATAATTCACATGTCAGCCTTGTCTACACATTGATCAAACACTCTGATGTTTAATAATTCCTAGCTACAACACTCAGGTAGCTCAGATGAAACGACGGAAAAATCCGTTTGTAATGTAGATGAGGATTATTCAGATATCAATGTTCAATGAATGCAATTTTAATTAGCATAAAGAATTCAGTATAGTTACAAATGAACTACAAACGCATCAAATATACTATAGATACGTGTTGCATATAATGTGAAATCAAATAAGATCATAATTCACATGTCAGCCTTGTCTACACATTGATCAAACACTCGGATGTTTCATAATTCCTAGCTACAACACTCAGGTAGCTCAGATGAAACGACGGAAAAATCCGTTTGAAATGTAGATGAGGATTATTTAGATATCAATGTTCAATGAATTCAGTTTTAATTAGCATAAAGAATTTACTATAGTTACAAATGAACTGCACACACATCAAATAAACTAGATACATGTTGCATATAATGTGTACATATTACTGAGAATTATGTGCAAATGAAATATATTCCAATAATATTATTAAATATACAATATTACAAAGATATTACCTATCTACCACTACCAGTATACGAGATCATACATTATTCTGCAGTTACACATCAAAGCATTCATTTATATCTGCAATGATTATTAATGAATATAACAATTTTTTCGTAAATAAAACGGTACGTTGGAAACTTAACGGACACATTTTTGATGTCAACTCTTTTTAAATATCGCATAATACTATTTCAGCATTTTTAAAATTATAATAGGTATTGGTAATTGGCATTCATCCAAATATGTACACAATATTTCTGAAATTCAGAAAACACAAAAGACGTATAGTAATTTAATGATTGTTGAAAAGCTTTACAGTTGCGTATTTAAAGTTCAAGTCTGAGAAATCATTTCTCACAGTAATTGCCAACACTGCGCATAACTGTACTCTTTATGAGGTTACGTGCGCCGTATTGTATGTCTTTAAGTCAAATAGCTTTCGTGCATGTATTTTTGTTCTGTAACGTCTAGCAGTGTAGTCGTAGAAAAAGATTAGTATGCCACTCGTGTAAAATCACCTATGTGATTCCAGCACTCAATTTCGTCCCGTGCTAAAACTTTCACCTCATTGAAAATAGGCGACTTTCTACACTTGTTGCATAATATGCTATAGTTTTCTCCCATTGACCATTAAACATAATATTGTAGATATATTTTTTTGTCAATAAAATGTATATAATTATAAGATAGTAAAAAATTTCTCGCTTTTAAAAAAATTACATAAAAATTAACGAAAAAAAAAAAACATTAAAAATGAGTAAAAGATAAATCAAATATAAAATGTGCATTTCAGATTATCCATTTTTATCGATCAATTTTAATTACAAAGACTGCTAAAATATATTTTACTAATTTAATGATTAGAATTAAATATAGTGTAGCCCAAATTATAATTATGAATTATGATGTTTTGTTTATGAGAATAACACATTGTTACCTAGTTATATCGCTTGGACTACCCAACAAATTTACTATATACAGTTCAACCACAGAATAATTATAGGTATACAGAAGCGACATTCCGTGTCGGTACCTTCCATGTTCCCCTATTCAGTTCTATGACCTTGAAGCATTGTGTAGACCTTTAAATTTGTACCCTTCCCCTATCTCTCTCTAAGATGTGAGGAAAATTTCCAAAATTAAACAATGAGCCCTTTAAATTTGTGCACAGTCTCCGTCTCTCTCTAATTCTCGTTTCTCTGTCTTACTGTCGCTTCTGTTTAAATCTATTATGTGGTTCAACCCAGAAAATTCGGCTGCATTTCCCTGCTCTCCCCTGCTCAACTCTAATTTCACGACAGCTCACCCTGCTTATAGTTCGTTTTTGTAATATTGATAACATGATCCTCAGCCACATATTCCTTCGATTTCACGCTGCGGGTTCCTTTGAGCAGTGTCAGCCACGTACTCACAGCAAGCCGAGCATATAAGCATTCTTGGGGAACCAATACCGCGCCCGCACCCACTTCAAAGCTGACAGCGGCGCAAGCACCACGTGCACCCTGACCGTGAAATGGACTTTGTCCAAAAACTCCCAAATATTGTGCCGCACTTCACAAGCTCCTTCAACGTGTGCTGTGATGGATTGCGATTAAATTTACTTCAAGAGGCTTTTTCAAAAATATATGAAAAATTTCGTATATAAATATAATATAATACTAAACAAATACAGAACGACCTTGATATAACAGACAGTATGTCTGGTTAAATGAAAAAAAAAAAACATCCTGTTAGTGTTATACACGTTTAAATCAAAGTGTCCCTGATCATTGAATGCAACATTGACGATGGCAATCAAAGAGGTTATAAGGAAATCTTTCTTGATGCTAGAGCATTGCAAGTCCATGTCCTTTCCTTGTTGTTTACCAACTTTAATTATATAGATTTTTTTTATACTGTGGTTGTTAGTATAATTTACTTGTATAATAGAAATTGACTACAAACAAATTAGTTATATCTTCACTAGCACTTGATTTAACATGTCACTTACTAAAACCAAAACCGAAACCATAACCGAATAATCGAATCTTCTTCTAGTTTCGGCCGAAAACGTAACCGAAACCGAAACTTATATAGTTATGTTAAAATTTTGTTAAATTTTTATTAAACACGGAAATCTGGTGTTTTTCTTATTTTCTAGGTAGTATCCGATTATTAGATTAAATAGAAGTTTTTAATTTAACTTAGGTATTAGAAAATCACTTTATTTTTGCAGGGATACTGGCCCTTATTACGAGTTATCTTTTATACAGCGTCTTTGTTAAAAATGACGTATGGCGACCTAAGATCATTCCTAAAAGCACTATTATTATAATATATATAATGGGCCACTATCTTTACTAAAGAAGAAAAGACTTTAATAATGTATCAGTATCACCACCTCACAAATATCACAGTCAAATAAATAGTCTTCTCTTATTTCAACGTTCCAACTAGACATTTCTGACAATTAGTGATTAGTTCATGTATCATGGTTTAAGAATGCGTGGACAATGGGTAGTACCGGACTATGTTTTTGTTGGAACGAATTGGGGACTAATTCTGAACATTATATATTATATAATTTCAAATTTTTGAATTTGAACATTGCATCAAAACGCGCTAAGGTATGCAGAAATAATTCTGCTTCAGCCAGTGGTCAAGTGCTCAAATGTGATTCGTCTGTTCTCAAAGTCATGCAAACATGGTGTAGTCAGCTCGTAAATTGAAGAGATCGGTACCATTCGTTAAACTTCGCTGTAAACAGAAAAACATCTGCTTCGTAGGACAAAGCCAACTGCAACGAAGCGTATGAACTATCAACTTTTACATTATTCGAATTGAACTTTCATTTTGAAAAATAAAATTCAAGTTTGCGAATATTTTTTTTCTATCTCACTCTCACATTTGCAACCCACTGCACGGCACTAGTGTAGCGAGATAACTTTTATAATTGATAGTAATTTAGTATCAAATACAAATATTTATTTTTTACGGGTCTGCATAAGAACTTTTTTGATATAACTTTAGGTTTTTTAATTTTGTTATTACATTATTTTGGGCATCCGTGGTATAAATGAAAGCGTGGTTTTATTTTCGCAATTAATTCCCTGATACTTTCCCGGCCTAACTTTTCCATTTCCTTCCTTTCCGTTTGATTCGTTTGCGGTGAGGACAGTGTGCCCTGGAATTGAATAACCGTATTCAGAACATCCTGTACCCTGCACTTCCATCCCTTTTCATTACCGGCCCAATCTCTGGGTTGCGAAGTGACAAAGCGCGGGCGGCAGGTCGCGTCACTGTCTCGCCAAATCCTCCATAGATTGCGATTAAATCGAGTGACAAATGAACAGACGCAGAAAACACAAACGACCAGCGTAAAGGGTAATAACTACCCTGCTCTGCCGGACACATGTGCCTTACGCAAAGAATTTGTAAACGGCAAAGGATGCGGAGGATAGTGAAACAGGAAATACGACTGGGCTTGATAAATGAACTGAATAACGCAGGTGTGAAACTAAATTATTTCATTTGGTTTAACTTTACGCTGATGTATTGAATTTATGAAATGGGGAAAACTAATTCTATTCCTGGCGAAATATAGTTTCAAAACTTTTAGCAGACTTTCTAATTAATTAAGATCAATGATTAAAAAAAAAGATATATTACCAGTATATGAGTGGCATAACGAAGGTAGGATGTTTTTTGAATTTGAAAATTGAAAAGTAAATATTTTTGATCAGTCAAACATAAATACGGTAGAACTGTTTTCTTTATATGAAAAATAAATATACAGCGTCGGATCTAGGGTTTCGAGAGTCTCGGTCGAAATAAATTTTGGCGCCCATTTATCCCATTACGCAATTTATAATATAATTATGCTGTTTCGAAAATAAAAATAAAAGTAACAATGCTATAACCTATAACACTAAAAAATTAACAAAGATGGAATTATATTTACAATAAATCATTTAATTTAAACAAATGTAATATATTCTAGTAACAATACTGTCAAATCTTTTGAAATTCGAAATGCTAATGCTATACTATATAAATGTACTAGAACAGAACGCGTATAATAATTAATTTTGTACGATTGACAAAATTGAGAACGTCAAAATATATTTGCTGAAAAATATGTAGCAACAACTCTTTCTTTGCAAGTTTTTGAGCAAAAATGTATTTAATAGTTTTGTTTCATATAAGTATTAGTTATTTTAGTTACAAGGAATTTAAGTATATGTACGTGTGTACATTCCATGTTACTTATTATGTTTTTCACGCTACTGAAAACTTAATAATACTCCTAAATATTTTAAAATACAGCCCATTAGACATCAGTCATCAACATTAATTATTTTTTATTACATTTTTTCAATCTAAGTTACAAGTTCAAATTAAAATTATATGTATTATTTTCTTATAAAAGTAGGTGAATTTATTAAGTTCTATCGTCAAAAAGAATTATAAATAAATATTACATCTTACTTATACCTATGGATGAAATTCATAGTTACTATGCAAGTAAAGCGAAATAGCCCATTCCTTTTCTCAAAATATTGTCTACGCCATTGCACTACATAGTATCGAATTAATAATTGAATATAAATATAATTATATATACTTGTATCTTACATTTTATATAATTGCATTTAATATCTGATATATTTTATATTTTTATTTCATTTATTGGCTATCTATATGAAATATGATTTTAATTTTTAATTTAAATATACTTCAACATTAATAAAATGTCTATGTATTTTATAATTAATTGTATTTGTACTTACAGAATATATAGGTCAGTATATCAAATATTATTCTCTAGAGAGTCGAAATGCAAAATAGAACGGTTGGGATTGGGTTGTCGGTTCGATATTTGTTAAAATTCGATAATTCATTCTAATTGCTCATTTAAAGTTAAGATGTTTCGATAACCGCTATATTTAATTTTAATTATTTAAGAATTATTTATTTGTTGTATTAGAGAAGTACTTAATTTTTTACCATTTAAATTTGTTTGCTTTACCTAAGTTTTGTTTAAAATGCTGAACACCTGCAAATCTCCAATCCTAGCTACGCCACTGAATTATTTGAATTACTTAGACACATAATAGGAATACAGCAACATGGAATTAATTTTAATAAAGTATAAAGTTTGAATGTAAAATATTGGGTTAGCATATGAAAGTATGAAGCCGTAATGAGCAACACATAGTTTATAAACTATTAGCATACATCGCCCTTGTAGTGGAGAATCTCTGGCAGATCCAACTACTCCTAGGTACAACTCCAGAGGGAATAGCAAGTAGTGCAGGAATTACCGAGTTCAAGGGTGTGAAGAAAATTATATCTGCATTTCGCATCATGAATTATTTCACAACTCGGATACAGACACAGATCCAGATACAGAGCCCGTATTCCGCGACTTCAAACGAACTAAACTTACTGAATTAAATTATATAATTTTCATGAAACTTCCCCGACAAACTGCAGATTAAAAACTTTCTCCAGATTCGGATTTACATTCCTTTGATAAGACTTCGTAAACAATCCCATTTTTCGCATGTGATTTTCAATTTAGTTTTACTTTGATTACTTCGTCAGTGAATTTTATTTTTGTTTACTCTTTTTATTTAACATTAAAGTAGAAACTACAACTTCGTAAATATTTAAATTATCAATACAGGGTGTCTGTTTTAACAACTAACCATTGGGATCTCGAGAACCGTAAGATATACGAAGTCGGTTAAATTTGTGTGTATTTATTTTCACAACGTACCTCACCAGATACGACGAAAATATTAATTTTGACAAATTTGCTTTTGCTTTTCTTATTTCAATTCATACAAGTTTCTAGTTTGCACATTTTACAAACACTTTTTTACAAGGAATTGACAGCGATTCTCAAAATTTTTGTAGCTCGAACACTTTTCGAGGAATTCATACTAATTTTCAATTTTCATATGGGGCTCAAAGTTGTCTTTAGTACTGTTAAGTAGAGGTTTTTTTTTCTATTTCCAGTGACACTTTACAATCTTATCTCTAATTACACTTGTAAATAGAAACTTTATCTTGATCATCTTTTTCTTGCTTATTAAAACATAGTCAGAGATTGGTAAATGACCTTGAACCTATAATTATCTTTCTTGCCTAGTGTTTCTATGTTTGTAGCTCTTGTCTTATTCTTATCTTACAAGACTAAGACAAGACAAAGAAAATTTAATTCCCGTGAAACTTTACATAAATTTATTGAGAGAAAAATAACTTACATTTATATTTGTTCCTTTATCAATAATTGGTATTATTTTCTGCATTTTCAATGTAGTTTTCTATGATTATTTGTTGCACAAATTCTGTTTTTGTTGCATTCTTTTTATTAACAATAAATAAAGACAAATCAAACGGAATAGGAAATATGGGACTGAAATATCTCATGAATACGCTGGAATATTCCACTGCACGTGTTTTCTATAGTCAATACAAAACTTGAAAAATAAAACTTACATATTTGACGTATGAACGTGAAATATAAAGCAATATTGTCAATATTCCAGTAATGCTTTAGTTCTCATCTGCTCTATATAAAATTCAATGTAGAATGCATAGCAAATAGAATTTAACACATTTCATATTTCCATAATAACAAGTTTTATTAAATATACCGTGTGTTCTAAAAAAGTGTTGTCATAGGCATTTAAAATGTAAAACAGTTGTTAGTAAATACTGCATGTATTTTTGCATCATCAGGGTAATATACATTATGACAATATTTTAAAAATAGGCTTTTGCCCTGATGATGTTACAATTGGTAGCGAAATGTTGGTCTTAGACTAATAAATTTTATCAATTGACTGTAATCCTGCTTATTTCTTCTCTCCATTATCATCTTCAGACGCTTAACACCAATTCTAAACTAATATTTATAGTAATTCAAGGTTCAAAAAATATAATTACATTATGTTACATGTTACCTTACTAAAGTAGTTGTATTAGGTACTTATATTTTGAGTCGCTTATTATAATTTTGAAATACCTAATGTTAAGTATTCATAAAATGAGGGACACCCAGATATGAATTATTAGCAGTTTAAAACACTTGTAAATAATATAACTACAGAATTATAATATTAATTAATATGAAAATTAAGTCTATTATTCGAGCAATTTTAATTAAAATTTTATAGTTATATTTTAATTATGAAAATAAAATAAATTGGAAAATAAACCAAAGAAATATTATATACGCAAAGGGCGTTTAAATGCTTTTGCCTTATTACAAAGTAACTTTCCATTTTGTATAAAAATTGTTCCATAATGATAAAAACTATCCATTTACCTCGCAAAAATGTACGATCGTAACAAAACTAATTATTTTCCTCTTGGTACGTTATTTACATAGAAATGTGTTTAACTTTGAAGTTGAGTCCAGGTGTACTACAACAAAGAGAGCGCTAGCGGTTGTTTTATTCCGCGGGAATTTTATTTTCTGTGTGCATTTAGTTTATATTTCAACACGGTACACATGTGTCGTACATACGCCGTTCGCTCTGCACATGACGCTCTGAAATGAAACTATTATATTAGATTTGTCTTTATCAAATACACCACGTTTTCAGAATTAAGTTATGCAAATACTACTGTTGTAGGATTATGACATTTTCACAAATTCTGTTCAGTAGCATGTGGTATATGCTGCTATTTTATTGATTTCGCAAATAATACTCTCTTTATTACTATGTTCATTACACATGTTACATGTTATTAATTCAAATCCTTCCTGTTGTTGCCAAATACGAGCAATATTCAAAAGCATATTACACTATTTTCGGTAAACCATGCTATTTGTAAGACTTATTATATCCAACTAAATTGAATTTTTAGTTCGAGATAATTAAATTCAGTTTACATAGATATATTGTTTTAAGAACAATTGTGGATCAATTTAAACAAGTGTACTACAAGTAATGATTGAGACAATTCTGTTAAAAAAAATACTAATACTCTTTTGCAGAGAGGTGATGTTTTTTTTTCAATTTTATTTTAATTAAATTGAGGTGCATTTCGTTTAAATTAAACATTCTTATAAATCTCTTATGACAAAAATAAAACTACAAGAACTCAATTCTAAAGAAAATTGTAATTAAATACAGTATAATATTAATGCTTATTATTTTCTTAATTTTTTAATAGTTATATTCGTATGGTAATTTTTTACAAAATATGATATAAATTATTAACAAAAGTTTACTTTTGAAATATATATAAGGTCCTTTCCAAAAATGACCTAATAAAGCAAATTGTTATTTTTTATTCTAAATTGCAAAATGTCACTTGTATTCGACAATTAATTTTTTCTTGCTCGCAGTGCAAATTCAAGAATGCAAAGTCATTTCGCAATCAAGTATCAAACAACACTTTTTCGTAACTATGTTCCAAACTTAATAGAAATGCAAAAAGAAACTCTTGCATGAATTTCTTTCCCGAATTCATTCCATTGAAGCGCTTGCAAGCTTGCGCCACAAAATACTCATCCGGAAAAATGGCGTTCCCATATTGATTTGTAAATAACTATTATACGTCTTGTAGACAAAAATCAATCATTACTCATCTTGTTGCCACACATTATATATAAATAACTTACATTTCTAAACCTTGAATCTCTTTAGTTAAATAATTGTGTGTATATTTTCTACATCATTCGCTGATCATTGAATATTATGTAATAATCCAAATAAAAATAAAGTTACCACATGTCGAAACTGGATAGAAATGGACATCCATTGTATCCTTCTTAGTGATGTAATATCATTGCGGACGTTTCATGAAATCGGTTATAGATAAAGCTGTACTTTCTGTAGGCCTAGAGTTAGGAAGTTCACTAAACGTTAATTTTTTTCGAATTTATTCACCTTCACATACCTACTATAATCATTTTTATATTGAGACAATACATAAATATATTTATAATAAGCTGGTCACTTCAAATAAAACAATTCTACAACGCAGCAATTTTGCAGGATTCTCAGGTATACTCCACACATAGCGCCTCTTTTTCTGTGGCCGACCTACATCCTTGAAATCACTTCTCCACTTACTTATCATCCACATCCCGTAAGTTCGTAGAGTTCCGAACCCTTTCAAGGGTGTCTTTAGCCTGACTATCGCCGCTTTATCCTTCTGGAGGATATCTTTATGTCGCCCTAGCGGAGCCGGCGGGAGTTATTGTCCTGTCAACGGCTTCCTCGGCCTGCCGGGCTCGGCCTGTCAACGAATTGTCCTTGCCATCGCTTCATCCGCCGATTCACTCCCTACCAGCTGTAAACTGCTCTTTGTACGAAATAAACGCAGCGCTGGTGATTTAGGGTTAGTTAGATGTACTCCAAGACTTCTTTATTCGATTGGAGAGTGAAAGGATATTTACTCCAGGATGTTAGGGGAGATGAATGGGATTTTTCTTACGTGTTTTCAAGAGCGAAATTAATGCCGCAAAATGATTTGCGAAATAGTCAGGTTTATACCCAATTGAGATCAGGGTCATATTTAGGATCTTTAGGTTCATAGACTGAACCTGTGGTGCAAGACAAAAAAAAATCTAATTTAAGAACCACATGACTTCCTTGTACGCCTATTACATGATACACATTTTTTTGCTACTCATAGTGCCCTGCAACATTATGGAAAATGAATATAATCATTGTACTACTGAACCAGAATTTAACTTGGATTGAAGGAAAGAATCTAGCAGAAACAGAGAAAGAAGAATAATAATCATTCGTAAGACAGTAGCCGTATTATACACAGAAATGCTGATGAAATGCCAAATAGCGTCATATGCTCCTTTCAGGATTAAAAGGAATAAGAATTGCAGAATCAAGCCAAATGTTTCATATTGCGATAAGAATATTAATCGGATAAACAAGACTACTAAAGATTTTCGGCTACTGTACCTAGGTACATAATTTTCATTGCGATTTTTTATCCAAACCGAATTGAAAGTATCAAAATTAAATATCACATTTCGAATTTCATTTCTGCAATAAGTAGATAATAGACAAACGGAGTATTATTGTCCCAACAAGAATGTCAAACTTAATATTTGATAAAACACATTATTTACTTGTCGCGCTTCATCGCTAAATATAATGTTGCTTGCAAAATTAACATCCGTATTTTTTTTTATAAACACCCAATCTACGAATTCTGTCCGTTATATGGTTGGTTAGCAGTAGTTGTTGCGTCAGTTGAGGCTTTTAAGGGTGTAGATGAAGATCCTTTGTCAAAATTCGCTGCAATGTGCTCTTCGAAATGTTTATTTGTTTTGAACGACGGCGAAACGAGTTTTAACCGGAAGGATTGAAAATGGCGTCAAATTTAAATTGTGCATTTTTATTGGGACAACTGTTTAATCTTATTATTTCTAATAAAACTAATACAAAAATTGCCCAAGTACACTTTATAAGTTTTATTGATTATTACGCAAAATTCATAATATGAATAATTTTTATTTCTATATTTACGATGAATTTGTGTTTTTGTTCACCAATGGCGTGAATTCCATTACGGTAGAAAATAGAAGTGTCACACCAACAACGAGTTAAAAAAATGTTTGTGGTGACACAAAAGGGTTGTTATTGTTTCTGTCGGATTTGTATATTAGAAAACAATGTAAAGAGTGGCTGAATACCCCCTGAGGTGTAGTCGCATTATTTCCACTTTGAAAACTAAAACACAAAACAGTAATCAGTCTGAGAGTGATTTATTCCTTTGTAGCACCTTGGGCGCTCGCTGGTGCCCGTTTCCGAAAACAACACAATTTTATGAGTTTCTCACAGCTTCGCGCCTTCTTAGTAGCTGATGACAAAAGAATAATAGGTCCAATACGCTCTGAAGGAACAGGATATTACGGCGTCTGTAAATACTCGACGAAGGAGAACAAAGAGTCGAAAGAGAATTCTAATGAATGGATCAATTCTTCTTAGTGGAGAGCCAGAGCCCTCATTCTGCCAGAATTGACTGCAGAGGGGCCGGGGAATGTTTTATACATGCCCGGGAATGCAAAGGATAGTTGATGGCGCAGGAAAAGTACCCAGATACTCACTGCTGACTTTTCATTTACTACACTTTTTGTTTCAATGCTTTGTTTACGGAACAACCAATTTAAATACAGAATGAGTTTATTTGCACTTGCACCTCACAATATAAGTCTACACTTTGCTATATTATTATTTTTGCCCAAATATATATAAAATAATTCGTTAAGTATAATTGTTTTTTTGTATAACGCGTACATATTTTCATTGTGTCATCAATTCTGATTCTTCGCTATACAAAATGGTTTAGTTTCGAGTGTCCAGGCGATAATTCCTAAATAAAAATATTAGACAAAAGTTTTTCAAATAAAATTTAATAACATTATGTATTTCGTATAATAGAATTCTTTTTTTCGCGCCTCCGTCCCATTACTACTATTACAGAACTCAAAATCGTTCAGAAACTCTCTGTTTGCTGGCCTAGGACGGCAAAATGTAGGGATGCAAACTTAAATATATTAGCATTACATTCTGTCAAATTTTTTTTTTATTGGAAATGTAAAACGTTTATTAAAACAACTATTATACTCGTGCTGTACGATATGATTAGGTTAATTGTTGTAAGCTATTAATTTCACATTCGTTTTATTTTTTAGGTTAGAACAAATGTCACTAAATTTTTTGAATAAAACATGTTTATATATCCATTTGAAATGAATATGCTACTTTCCTATAATAAATTAAAAGTGTCTTCGGCGCAAAAACACACGCCCTGTAACATTTTTACATATTGAAATATTGAAAGAAATAAGACAATATTTCATGTTCCAATGACTGAGGATCAAATATTAGTAATTCTTTATATGATTCCAATTATTTTTTAACGCATAGAAATACTTAAAAATAAATAAACAGGTTTATGCATGTTTTACAAAATAATTCTTTAGTTTCCTTCTTCTAAAGTATAATACAATGGATATCTAATGATTTATATTTTTATGCTATAATAATATAAAATAGGAAGCTCTCTTGGTTAGTGCCATTCAACCTCGAAATGTTGTAGAAAATAATTAATATTTTTTATAGTATCGATAGTATCATTAATTTAGTAATTGGAATGCAGTAGCAAATCTAATGATTATTATTTTCAGAATTACTAATATGCAATAACGATACATTAATGTCAGGGACATTTGATGCTCCCAATAAGAGTGAGAGTTGTTGTGTTATTAGTTGTGGCATTAGAGTTCCATTACATTGGATGAGGAGAAAACACGTTTGGACCTTAAAAGCAAATAAATGTAGATGCGGCGAAGGCTGATAATGGAGTAATAAAAATTAAAATGTGTCACGTAAAGCGTCAAAATGAACAAATTGTATTTGAAAAGCGTGGCCATGGCTGCGGATATTTTATTCAGTTGCGGTATTTCGTCGCCTGTGACGCTCGCTGTTTATATTTCAGGGGCCCGCTCTCGGTTCGTTTGTTCGTATTTTTATTGGAGTGTTGATTTGGTATTCCGGTCTTATTTCGCGCCAATTTTACAATAGATTGCGTGCGTTTGTTTTATTTTCCGCTTTGCGAGGCGTTTTCTTGTTCATCTGGAGAGGCTTCGCGATCGCGTTCGCACCGAATATTCTGTATCGGATTCTCGCCAGACACCCGTTTCGTGGCTTTCCAGCCACATTTGACCTTTGGGTTTGTTTTATGCGATAATCTTCGCTTCGATGCTTTCTGCAATCTTATTAGCTTTGTCATTTCCAGAAACAACGATTCACGCAAAAATGTCGGCTCGCTCAACCAGCAACCCTAAATGTCTTCATAAATTCATTTAACGCCAATTTCAACACCATTTTTAAATAATTTAACCGTAATATGTTTTTTAAGAATAGTTAATGTGGACGAAAAATACGTTTATTTAAATCGAATCTTGATACCTATACAGTGACGGATTTAGAAAAGGACTATAAGAGTTATAGCCCAGGGCATCAAAATCCTGGAGTGAAGAATCCAGAAACTGTCTTACTTTTTTAGCTAATTATAAATAATTTATTACATGGATGTGAAACCTGTATCCTCCATAAAATATAAAAAAGTAAAATACAGTCGTTAGAAATGAAGTACCTCGGAAGAGTTCACGGAGTAACAATAAAATCGACAACTGCAATGGCAAAGTCACTTAATAATGATGAATGATAAAAACCAGACTAAGAAATTGTAACTAACAGGGAAAAGGAAAGTAGACAGACAAAAAAGGGACAAAAACATTGAGGAAATATTAGCCAAAAGAAATATCAAAATTACTAGATAAATGACATAGCAAGAAGTAAGAAAGACTGGAACCAACATATGTATACAACAGTATCACATGAACAACAAACCACTTCGACACCGGCAGGATAAAAGAAGCAAGATTATAATAATAAATAATAAAATACATAATAATGTTAAGCACAAAATTTATTAATTAACAGAAAACAATTTAATCACACACAATTATTATCGGAGTAAACAATAAATAATATTCACAAATAGAATAGTCATAAAAACAAATATAGGCGATGACTTTTCATCGATGAGAATCTGGTCACATCTTTTCTTCCGATCCGATTTCTATTCACATTTACAGGTAGCCTGTCTGATATTGTTAATAATTTCTTTACTAAAAAATAAATATCAGTATCACGTTAATTTAAGAAGTGTGCACTGATGAAAGGAGAATACAATTCCATTGTACATAAGTTGGTCAATGTCTATGTATATTAGGCGCTTTTGTAATTGAAATTTATTTATCAAAATTCAAAAACCATACGTCTCTAAGAAGGGGTTGGTTGTTATTATAATTTTCAACAACAACAATTTAAAAAGAGTATTTAGAGAAAAAATTATGTAATGTAATTTACCGAACATTGTAATATTACTATGTCTTTTCATGTAGATATGAAAATCTCGTATTCCTCGTTTTGCAGTTGAATTTATGGCTATAAGCGTATTAGCAAATTTTCGAATAATAAAAGTGGAAAAGTTCCAGATTCCAGTTGGTAATTAGCCTGTTTTTAATCGAGAAACTTGCTCGGCAATCTTAAACTTTAAATTCTAGTTAGAATTCTGTTATGGTTTTGTTGGATATAACCGCGAAAAGAACAACTTGGAATAATTGTAGTTAAGTGAAATTGTTTTTCTTCCGTGACTTACCGAGGCAGCTCAAAGGAATCCGAACGGTTGAAAGAATTGCACTGCGTTTTGTTTTCTTTTTGGCAATCAATGAATTCAGCGGAAAAAAGCGCCAAAGTGCTGAGAGAAGTACACGCGAAAGGGAATTTTATTATTTTTTTAACTCTGCGCCTGTAATGGCCTTAACAGTAAATATAACTTTGCTTTCTGTTGCTTTCTTTGCACTAAGAAATTGAAAATTAGGTTTTGCTGCAGCTTTATAAGGGAAAAATTTCACGTAATTTTCTTTAAATCAACGCTTATTTAAACAGAGAACATTAGCTAATTAATGAACGAACAAAAAGGCAAGAACTGTATCGGGAACTTCTTTTAATCTTTTCAGCTCCTAATGAACCTTTACTTTTTCATCTAGAATTTACAAAAAACATATTTAATCTCGGAATTAAGTCAACACGTCGTAAAGATTAATGAAGACGAGTTGCTTCATCAGCCATTGTACTTCACTGTGTTTTTACATTCTAAATTATTTAACAAATCTCTTCAAACGAAAACTTAAAAAATCATTTAAGTTGGCATTGCAACAAGAAATTATATAAGGTTGAAACATAATGGTTGATATACGACTAAATCACGATGTTGCGTCATGTCAAACGTCATCAAATTCAATGAGGATTCTTGCGTTTCGCACCTGCTATCTAGGCTGCAGTCTACGGGCCCGCACCACAAACAAACATATTTTCTTAAAATTTTGAATACATTAAAGTAAAAAAAGGCTGTATTAATATTTAAAGTGATGCGGGCCCTACATAAAACACGTCAACCTTCGACGCAGTTATTTTCTTATTTTATGTGGGCTAAATCAGTCACAATTCGATTTAACTCTTCACTGTATTGGACAGTTGATAGCTGATAACTTGGAACCTTCACGTTAGAAAACAGGCTCAACGTTTTGGGTTTGCTCAGCATTGAAAGTGATATTTTAAGACAAATATGTTATGAAGATTATATCATTAGTAAATTATAGGCGCAAACCAATATATTACTCATTACGATATTAAAAATTTCAACGGAAATATGCGTATGTATGTACGTATCTCACAAAACTCAAAAATGATTAGGAGTAAAATGTTGAAATTGGGTACATGGCATTGCTCTATATAAAATTTAGTTACAACTCCCTTTTTTATTGCAATCAGCAGTGCCAAAATGGCACTGTACACGAAGAGTTTTTTGAATTTTTCGCATAACTCAAAAACAAATTTACCGTAGAATGTTGAAATTTTGTGTGTGAAATTGTTATAACATTTAATTGTGTACCTGTTTTTTATTGCAATCGGCGTTGTCAAAAGGTCCCTGTACTCGATTTTTTTTAATTTTTCGCATAAATAAAAATAGATTTTCCGTAAAATGATCTCATTTTCAAATGAAATAAGTTTTAAAGAAAATTGCAGCAAAAACAAAGAAGTCATGTGGTGTACACATCAGATTTTTGCTTAAAATTATAAAATCACCTAGAGCCCGTATCACAAGTTCAGCCTATGGGTCTACAAATCCTATATACGGCCCTATTGAAGTGTGTATCTTAAAACTTTCTATTTTTTATACACAGGTTGCCTAACGTAATCTGTTACACAAAGACACTTTGTATAAGTAAAAACTATAAACTCAGTACATAAAAATGAAGTTAATAATTTAGTTCTTTCTTCTATAAACTATAATCTATTACACTTATAACATGCCTTCTTCTACTGTTGAGTATATTCGAAAATGAGAATATTAGTAGAGCTATATCGAGTTAGGAAATCGTTACGTAAGTACGTAGAACCTTCTTTCAGGGTAAAATTGACAATTTCTGAAAAATGTTACATTGTCACTTCATGCACTTGTCCCTTCTATTATCACTAATCGCAAACTTAATCTTGATTAGAAATTCCATTCTTTTATAATATTAATACAGTTATAAGTAATAAATATTGAACAGCGTAATAAAATAAAAAAAGAATGAAGTTTTAAATTGTATTATAGCAATTTCCTTTTGAAATTTTAAAGCTCTAGATTCGAAATCCTTTCATCATGCTCTTATAGAATATTTCTACAAATTTTCGCCGCAGTAAATCTTCATCGTACATGAAAATCTTATTTATATCGGAAATAAAATTTGCAGTAAATTTATATTCGTATTACTCCTCAATAGGCCGTTTTATTGCCAGTCCTTCCATCCGGAAGGATACGGACGGAACCGAATGGTTCTCCGGAAATGACCGAAGATAAAACATAACGAAAATATCTGCTCAGTCTCTGGAGTGTTTTCATCTTGAGGTTCTGGGAAGGAAATACAATTACTTGTCTGTTGTTAAAAAGCTGTTAAGTGTTTCGTTAAATAATGCTGATATTAAAAATGATGGGTTCTCAAAAGATGTTTTCCTTGTAACACTACACCGCCAACTTGGATGATAGACAGCAGAATGGAATGCGATAAACGCGATACTTTAACCAATATTTTCTTCATGAAATATGGAATTTTTTATCGAATTCTTTGAACATTCTTTCATATTTGAGAATAACACGCCACTGTCATATTTCACATTCTTTGACAACTTTCAAACATTTAAGGTGGATTCATGCAACATTCATTTTAATTTCATTTTCATTACATTTTAATTCTAAAAAGTTAAAATAATGTAAAGCATTGGTCATATTCAAGCAAGTTCATTATTCATTTTAACTACATTATCATTTCACTAATACATTACAAAGTTGACCAACTTTTAACTTTTCATTTCATTTTCACTAGAAATGTAATGAAATAGACAACTGCGCGTGCGTGAAAAACAAAGTGACATCTATGGTCACGTTGATTTAATGTGTTTATAACCTCTCTAGATGTAAATAATCATTTGTCTTTATTACTGTAAACCCTGTAAACTTTAAAAATTGATAAATTTGCGTTAATAGAGATTGTTCGACAATACAAAGTTATATATAACAAAAATCACAAAAAATATAAAATCAAACTAGCCAAAGAAAACGCCTGGACAAGTATAATAACAATTTTAGAATGTACGGGTAAGTATAAAGTAAAAAATCTTGATTCCTTTTGGCTGATATGGATTGAAGGTGATTGTCAATTTTCTTAGAATATACTTTCCTAACACATACGCCGTTCATTTTACATTTGCTCAGTGAACTTGCATGAACACCCTACGGTTTTATTGAAAATGAAATGATAATGTAATTTAAATGAAATTTAAATTAAATTAAAATGAATGTTGCATGAATCCACCTTTAATTCGTTATCTATATTAATTTATAAAAATAAAACTTTTCAAAAATAATATTCTTTGTTAAAAAAAGTAAGTAAATCTTGTCAAAGTCGTGGATGTATTTGTGACTCTGAAATTTATACTTTTTATAACAAATTATTAAGAACAGGCATTCCTAAAATATCTATACTGTTACAGTGATATCAGAATAAATAAATTTTATATTTTTCATTAACTAGGTAACTCTGGTAAACTAGTTCAATAATACATTATTATTAACCTAGGTTTAAACTATTTCTTTTTAAAGAAACTTAGGACACCAGAACCAAATTTTATTTGATTCATTAAATAACAGTGTAATCTACGAATTCACAATTTATAAAATAAATCAAATAAAAACAAATCAAAATAAGGTCAACAAACTGAAAACCGTACACTTCTTAATTTTTGTTTCAATTCCATTGGTACCGCTATTATTGATATGATTTATGTTATTTCATACCTAATTTCTGAGGTTACATGGCTCGTAAAATTATTCTTGCTTATTGATGCAGAATTTTATGCTCTACAACTTTTTTACCTAAAATAATTAGGGAAGCAGGAAACTACGAAAATATGATTTTACATGTTAACTCCCTCTACTGATAAAAGAATATTTTTTTGTACCAAAACTGTCATACCTCATAGAAAATAGGTCACATACTGCACTTGTTGCATAATATACTATAGCACACTGACTTTACATTGTATTGAAAATTACATGAGATATAATTATAACTTAGTTATCCTGCTTACTTTTGTCTATGTAAACAAAGGCCTAATATCCTGAAACCGGTAAAAAATATATTTCAAACATTATTTTGCCTAATAATAATAAAAGAAAGTAGTGGGATATTGAATAAAATATTAAAAGCGCCTTAAACTAAAAACATTTACTTCAATTGCTTCACCCTAAAGAAACATCTTTCATACTTTCTGAAACCGTAACTGAAACGTTAATTTAAATTGTTATCAATTCTGATCAGAACATTGATCTTAAGAGTAAATAAACTCTTATCATAAATATATTGAAACAGAAAACAAAAGAGTACAGTATCGGGACAAAACAATAGTTGGACGTTAAAACAAACTTCTCAGTTCTCAAAAACTATCCACAACATCATAACTCTTTCTCGAAGTTATTCATTTGTCATAAATATTAACACATTCCCTATCGAAACTTATTTCTATCAGCGATGCCCTCCCCGTGGGAATATGTGGCTGTTCCTGCTGACGCCTTTGTTTCGCAACTAACTTTTCCCATCGCCCTGGGACGCCACAGCAGCGCCTCTGGCGGGCACTACGCACGCTTCCATTCACTCCTTAATCTGATCCACTTGATCTACGCGCAGCCAGGAATGTTAAGGAGGACCCGATATGGCAATCACGTAGCGCAGATCTAGTGACCAGGGAATTTTTGTTTGCGTGATGCTGTTTTGTTGATTTTTTTGTTAGGGATAGTGTTTCAGATGTAATCGAGGAATGGACTGTTGTATTGAATTAGAAAACAGATGCTATCGAGTACCTCCAAGAGTAAAAAGTATCACAACCTAACAAGAATTAATAATTATTACAAATTATTGAAATAAAATTTCTACATTAATGAAATAATGGAAAGGATAATTGAGAATATATTCCTCTAATTTATTTTAAATAATTTAAATCAAATCCGTTTAATTACAGCCCGGAATTTCAAATTTTCCTTTTTTGGAAATTTAATTAGTTTTACACTTTATCAATTTAATGAACAAGGAAATCTGATCAATATATAATTATGATAATTGGATGGATGTACAGTTATTTAGATAAGAATTTTTTTTAATTTTATAGTCAGGCTGTTTTTACAGAGGCTCGAGCCATTGTTCAGATCCACTGTCGAAATTATATTCCCATAAGGTTAAAGCAGAACATTAAATTTTATAAAATATTTCGCGTTTTGAGTTTAAATATTGATGTGTACGTAGTAGACAATATTGTCTGTTTTAATTAATTAATTAAAAATTAAAATCTTTCTACATCTCCACGTTATTTCCAATAACAGTTAAACATGAAAAGTTACAATTTCTATTTATTTTTTAGTTCAAAACTTTGATTTGAAAATAGTGCGTATTGATAGACGTCGATACAGTTTTAAACATCTCTTTCATGAACTTTCTTTGAGTTCCATGGGTTCCCTTTACATTTGGAAGTATCTCACTTATACTAATGAAAAAAAATCAGAACTATCATAGCAAAAAAAAAAGATCACTTGAACTGAAAGTTTGACAGAATGAGAGCGTCATCAAATTGTCAATGAAGTGAGAAATACTAAGGTGCTATCGCTTCTATTGCAATAAAATCTAGCAAAAAATTATTTATCTGACAATAAGAAATGTGCTTCCATTTAAAGAACAGAACAGCAAGACAGAAACCTTTTACAAGAGAGAAAAATAGGGTAACGCGTTTAACTTCTTAAATAAATATGTGTCACAAGATTTGGCAATACATAATATTTTAAATCTGATGGTCAAAAATTTCTTTGGCGAAAGCCCAATAAAGAAGTAAGTGAGGATCATATTCAATCTATTATGCAAAAACTTTTTTTACCCATTGGATGAGTATATTGTTTGAATTTATATTTTTAATATGAAAATAATAATTTAAACAAATAGAAACAAAAAACTTAACAATAAAAATCCAGGAAAAAAATTAATTATATGAATAATTATTATATTATTTGAAAGCTTAAAAAACGGGTAGTAAACCATTATATATTAATGAATGTTACAACCGTAAATCGCTAAAATCCCATACCAAAATCTTTTATGCGGTCAATTATATTTTATTCTTTCAATAAAACGACCACTATTAAATTTATGGATCATATCAATAAATAACTTAGTTACACCAAGCATTATGTTAGCGATTAATATGACCATAACTTAACATCGCTTGAGAAATAATTACTTCCATCTCATAAGCAACAAGCTGCGCGTGAAGCGCGTGCTGCGGCCATTCGTCCGTCTGGCGCCCGTCTAACTACCGTCGCGGCGGAGACGTCGCCGTCGCCGTCGTAAATAAAGAGAATATCCTATCGCTACCGCTTTTATTATATGATAACAAAGATGAGGGGTATAACTGTCGCCTGTGTCCGAAAATGACAAATGGCTTGTCAGCGAAAGTGGACACTGAATTTATTTATTAGTTTAAGTGGGTAGTATATCACTAAGAATTTATATTCAACTATTTTTTATCGTGATAATATCCAAGGCATGTAGATTATTTTTGTTTTTTCTATTTTTGAGTATTAGTAATTCATTTAGTCTCGAACAGAATGGAGTGGATTTGAAGATCGAATTCCAACGTCGTCAACTATTAATCAAATAAATATACCGGTGTTTCCGAGTGGTTTAGAATCCACTATATTACGGCTTCCTTGTAATGGCTATAGTACGTCTCCTTGCACAATTAAAGGCAAATAAAACTTGTCTTGATTCAATACTGCGGATTCTTGAAGAAAGCTATTCCATCTAGAAACTACAGATGAATATTAATATGTAGAGATAAATTAACTATTTTTTTATTAAACGTAAGGCCCTAATAATTAACTATATCTCAGAAATTTATTTTTAACTAAACTGTCTCAGGACTGTAATTAATTTAGAATTTGCCCTTTTTTCATTGATTTATATAGAATAATGAGATAAGAAAGGTAAGTACATTATAACATTCAAGTAGGAATGAACTAAGGTGGAACTTGCGGAGCCGAAGTTCTTGTTACCGTACGAGAATAGAATTCCGGGTTGCTTATTATATCTTTCGCGCCATCGATAGAAATTAACTTCAAATAATGATAAAATATTTGTAGAATGTGTGCCACTTGACATTTATTTATTTGCAACTTTTCTTAATTATGTTTGCCCGTTACTAGACGACCAAATGTATATGAACATAATATGATTTTTATAATTAATCTACTAGTAGGACTGATATTTTCTACAAAAAATGAATATTATCAGATACTTACTATGAAAATATTTGAAAGCGAATTTTGGAAATCAAAGAAGATATCGAAATCCTTTTCGAATATATAGAAACTTCACTTGAAAATTTTTATAAAAATATTATATCATAACTTATTCTTCCATGTATTTGGATATAAAACGTGTAAAGGGAATTTAAAAAGCGCAATCATTTTTTGTCCTAATTTGTGATAAATATTTTTTATCTTCGGATTATACTAAATAAATGTACCAGTAAACAAAAGTAAGCTGGTAACTAGTTTTGACTGTATTTGTCCGGTAATATTATTACCGTAATGACTTTTATAAAATAAAATTTATTAATAACGTCTTCATTTTCTGAACCCGGCAAACTATTGAACAAACCAAGGATGTTATGGATCATACCAGACCTTAGATGTTAGTATTGTAACTAGGTCGTCTCAAATACAAATGAACCTATCAATCATTCTCGCGCATCAAATGCAACAAAAAGCTAAAGGAGTCAAACGTATATGTTTTTTTTTTAATGGTCTACCGTACAGGTCATGCTGCAACCGTCGTAGACTCTTGTCTTACCTACCAGTGGTCCTGCACAGCGTTATAATAGCTATACCTACCTAAATCGACCAAATTCAAAATTGCACTGATCCAATAAGCTAGGGGTTTAATCCATAAATGGGAAAGCATTCTATCAGTGGCATGGGATTATTTCAATAACAAATCAAATTTTTGTAGTGAAATTGACACACTAGTAATCACTTTATCTTCCCTAAATTTCAGCACAATAAAAACTTGTAAAAATTTGTATTTTTTTATTTAAAAATAGTTGTTTATAAATATATAGATATTAATAAAAGAAACACTTTTTTATTGTAGACCTGTATTATAAATATATTGTAAGAATTTATTAAACTACATGAGTTACAGCAATAACTTACAAGATATTGATTTAATTCTATTGTCCCAGTATTAATTTTTTGTTTTCTTTATTAATTCATCTGTGAATATTAAGCTTCCTTGGTCTGCAGAAAGCGTTGATTAATTACGGGTTTGTTTGTGCTGAGAAAGGAAGTGAATGGTTTAAAAACTCTCCTGTTATTCTTAAGATATATAACCTTCTTTTGCATATTTTTGTTTATGAGATATTTCATTTCTAAGCTAATGAGATGAGCGTTTTATCATTTGTTATGACAAGGCACTATTGAAATTTAAACAAAATTATTTATTTGTTTAACAGTATTTTACAATAATCTGACCATGATTGTAATAAATTATAGTTTTATGTTTTCATGCATTTATTTTGTATTTTGTGATATATTATTATATATGAAGAGGCATAAAAAAATAACCATTTTATTTATGATCTACTAAAATATGGTATCTGGAATTTATTAATTATTTTATATATATTTATGTTGTTTACTTCTGGTTTGATATATATTCGTGGTTTAGTTTAATTATATTTAATAACTAAAAATAAAATTTTCCAATTGGCATTTGTTGAAACATTTTATTATTTCCGAAAAGGTTGAAATTTGCCGTAGTTTATTAATTTGTAATGTGCGATTATTTTGTCAATATATGGAAGAGGATTATTATAGGCATTTGATAGCTTGTGATAATAATTTGTAATTAAATATCATGGAAATAGTGACGTTAATATTGGAATACACGTGAATAAACTAATTTTGTGAAATACGATCAAATATTTTATTTAATCTAACTGTAATCCATTCGTACTTTATCAATAATAATTCATTATATTTTGAAGGCTGGTTGTTAATATTCAAAATTAGGACAACATATATGGATAATTTCATCAATACCCTTTTCGAAATGTTTTCGATATACCTGTATTTACAAAAAGTGATATAATTAAATTACCACATTACTATAAAGAATATTTAATTTTCAAAATTTACGTCTTTACCACTTGAATTAAAAAACATAGAAAAAAGTAAGTAAGTCTAGTCGTAAATCAAATAGATAAATCATTTTATATACTCGAAAACAGGATCAAGTAATTTTTCTAAAAAAGAATAACCTTACAGTACGTTATAATCTTATGGTCAACTTACCTAAGACCATTGCATTTGGAATATTAATGATTTTTGGTATTATTGCGAATATATATTTTACAATGTGAATATCATATTGAAAAGGAGGAGGATCAACTTAAAGATTTATGTCTCGAAATCTATTTAAAATTAAAGACTTCGAATTCGAACTATTCACCGAACATTCTGTGCTACAATCCAATCTCGAAAGTCTCGTTAACTCCTGATAAATAGTATCCGATCGAAACACGATTTTCAGCCGAAACTTTATCCGAATATTCGTCTCCTCTTTTAGTTTCGGCCGAAACCGAAACTTTGTGTAGTTAAGTTACAGTTTAATTAACTTTTTAATTATTCGATTATTAAATTAAATTAAAGAAGTAAAGACTTTAGTTATCAAATATCACAAATAATCACAACCAAGAAAGTAGCTTTCCAAGAAGTATTAACTAACAAATTCTTCATAATGTATGTTATTCTCTTAAAATAACATTACTTTTTTTTTTAATTCTACAATAAGTCTATCTTAATTCTACAAGTTAAATTAATGGGATCTTGCCTCATTCTCGAGGTCATGTTCTTGGAGGTGTTGTGTGATGGAAATTTGAGTGAAAATAAAATATATCAGTAATATAGATATAAATTTTGAATTCGAAATATACTATATCAGCCATATAAACGGATGAATTGTAGCATCCTTTGTGCAAAACATTTTAATATATACAGAACACAGCAGGTCATTTATCATGATTGTAAAATATAGGTTAGGGCTGTGAAATTAATTAATAAATAATTCGTAGTATTGATTGGTTGTTAATTAATAATCTTTCAATTAGGCTTGTGCCAATAGCAGGATGATGACGTGTGTCAACACTAGTGCATGACGTGCGCAAACAACAGACGGACGGACCAAGTGGCTGGGATTCTGTGCGAGTACGGCCCTTATCGACAGTTAGTAAACAGAGCTAATTCCGACTTAATCCAGCCATTATACACGAGTGTTATTGTGCTGGCATAACTACGGGAAATTCCAATTGTTGCATTAACCCAAACTTGCACCGTTGCACTTCCTATTGTGCCAAAATTTGATGATGCAGCTCGGGTAAACTTGTGAGTTATAGCACTGTTTTAACTTTTTATTGATCATTGATTTTTATATAAATTACAATAAGCTTCCAATAGTTATTTGTATTACTAGTCCAGAAATTAAACTTTTCCGAAAGCGAGCTTATTTTGACTGGCCGAGCTGAAAGCGAGACCTGCAAATAATGCGCTTCCTGTTTTCTTTGGAAAATCTCGCTTGAAGAAATATCTCTTGCAAAAAAATATATATAAATTAAATTTACATACAAATCAATTCTAGACATTTAAATGTGTGAAATGATTTTCGCTTACGAGAGTCCCAGTCAATTTCGATGATTGCCGAAGTGGCAAATTAGTCAGCAATGCGGTGAAGAATTATAAAAATATTGTTAAATAATTTGTTTTTGGTACAATATGATATGAGACCATAATCGAAATAATAAAAGAAAAGGAGGAACTATTAAATGTAGTAGAAAAATATTTACATATATATAATAAAGAATTAAAAAATCTGATGTAGACACCACATTATCACATTACCTATTAAATTATACATATTTTTTTATACACAACTACATACTACATTCTACGGCAAGTCGTTTTTGAATTATCCAAATAATTAAAAAAAACCTTTCGAGTAAGTGCCCTTTTCGTACTGCCAATTGCAATAAAAAAAAGTGGTTTACAACTAGATGTTATTAGTAGTCTCATATAAGGATGTCACACCGAAACTACTCAAAATGGATTCAGGGATGGTCAAAACAATAAAATAAAAATTTATTCCTACAAAATATGTACGATTATTTTACCTGTCGATTTAACCTGCTGTTAGCGTTAACTAAGGACAGTAAAATTGAAACTGACCATTAGCTGGAATATATTCTACAGTTAAATTTAATCTACAGAATAAAATATTAAATCTTAGTTGGTGAAAACAGCCCTTAATAATTAAATAACTACTATGTACTCGTATTTTTTATGTACAAAAAGGAACTTACCGGAATATATTTATATCCCATATTTTTTATCTATATTTTGTTTTTAAATACAAAATTGACAACATTAAAATAAGTCGTAAATACTAATTTTCGTCTGTGTAAAAATAAACCTAAGTAAAAAAACATGGTTTTTTTACATGAGGTTGTTTCAACATATTTTTATATTTTCAACGAGAAGTTCATTAAAATAAACAATTTCTCGTTTGTAATTTGAGCAAATAATTTTATACTCTGAAAAAATCTGAAGCTTTTACTGCAAATCGTGTAAAAAGTTGTACGTGGAATAATATTCGTTAAATTAGAGAAGCGAGTAAATTTAAAAGCCGGCGTATGAAAAGGAAAACAAATTTAGATGGCATTAAATTTCTTTTATGGATAGGGAGGTGGAAAATGTCATTACGGGAAATTCTCTGCGACTTGGTGTGTAATCTGTGCAGAATAAGCAGTCAAAGGCCAGCAGGTCTGGATCGAGAGGAGCCAAACTCTCCACTTGCAATCGATACGTCGCTTTTTATATCCAACTGTTTGAATGAGCGCGGTGCGACACAAAAGGGAAATCCTCGTGTCATGCAGAATAAATTTAATTAAATGAGAACAGAAAAATGCATATAAGGATTTCAATTCAAATACATTTTGTTATTGACGTCATTTAATATACCTATATTTTATGTTTTCTCTGCTGATAATGGCTTTAATTATAAAATTATAGTAGAATAATTTATAAAATTAAATAATATTTTAAAATTGATGAGTAGTATTATAACAATATATATTAATATATTATACATAGATACAGTGATCATTATTTTAAAACAAAAAATAAATAAATTTCAAGACAAATCACTTTTGCTTTTTATATATTGCACCTAGAGAATTTATTAAAATTAAAAAAAATAAAATAAAATATTCTATTCATATATACCTCTAATTTAACTTCATGTTTTTAATATTTTAAATAAAATAATTAAAACCTTTTTATACGAATTAAAACCTTGTCTACCATAAATCTATAATATAAATAAAGGTGGAATGTAAAGTGATATCTTGCTACTTTGTACAGATTTGTTTACATTGTAAACTTCTGAAATTTTGTTGAGCACAATTTTTATTACATTTAAAATTCAGTACAAATAATAAAATTTAGAACGTATACTTTACTGGCATTAAATCAAATAACTAGGCCACATTCTGGGGTATTATTAGAAACTAGTAAAATAGGAAATTGATAATTCAGAGAAAATTCTAGAACAAAAATTTAAGAAACTTGATAAATCAGAAAATTGATTTAACCTGAAATCTTAGCGTGCCATTTCAAATCATAT
This sequence comes from Stenolophus ochropezus, assembly GCA_035578165.1. Lineage (NCBI taxonomy): Eukaryota > Metazoa > Arthropoda > Insecta > Coleoptera > Carabidae > Stenolophus > Stenolophus ochropezus. Next base: position 9,307,009 of record JAQOWZ010000004.1, on the reverse strand, counting down.
CACGCCACTTAGGCACGTGTGCTGTTGGTTACTTTTGAAATTCAGATATCTTAAATTTGAATAAATAATTTAGTTATTATGTTACAAATGTATGTTGTTTCGATAGATTCCTTATAATTTATAAACAACTGCCGCAAACAATTAAATCCGAAAAGTAATGTAACGGAAAAGTTAACAAAATCTAAGTTAACTGCAGTTTAACGACATAGAAAAATTGGAACACATATAGAAGCAATAAAGTAGATACGTTTCTGTATTACCAAGGAAAAATTAGGAAATATTTCAGGACAATACGGATTTACGAATTACATAATGAAATCAAACATTAAAAAGGATCTGCGCAGTAAATTTTTTTTCAACGACTTAACAATAAAACAAGCTATTTGGTCTATGACTACATTTTATAACTTTTGATAAAATACTCTTGAAAAACAAAATATTTTTTTTAATACTTTTTAACTACCGATATATGCAGGGATGTTGAATTCCTTTCTCATATTCCGATGAGAAAACAAATACGTTTAAGTTATGGAAATTTGTTTTCTCAAAAGTGTTCTTTAAACCATCATCTCTTTAAAGAACCACTTTATCCTTATTAAGTGCAAGTTAGTACTTACAAAGAATAACCCAATAAAATCAGTCCCTTGCACCAAATTAAAGGTAAATAATAATAGTGGAGACATCCCTTGGGAATTGTAATCCTGGGGTTGGAATTATTGCTTGGGGGAATCCAGCCCCGTGGGTAGCTGCGACGCTAGCGCCGCGCTGTCATCACAGATCAGCGTAATGACCCTTTCGCGACCAAATAAATTCCATGTGAAAGCAGGAAAACAACTGAACGGGAGAGTCTTCTTCCCCGGAAAAACAACAAATATAAACTCATGCTCCGAGGGGGAAGATTGTGGGAAACGTTATGGAATTTTGTTAGGTTTATTTCGTTTGCTTTGTGTGAAATGGAATTAAGATATATTGCCAGAGGTTGCCATTTCTGACGCTTCTTGCTTTCTGTTGGGACAGTTCTCTTCTATCCCTTGACGATTTGCTCTTCTCTTTTCAAATTCTACACCTTCACTTTGTTTTTACCACAAATTATAACAAAAATAGGTGATAGATTTCTTGACTTAGTTGATAATTGTAGGTAAATGAAAATTACTGGATGTCAGTCAACAAATTTTTTTTATTCTAAATTTCGGCCTCGACCTTTTCGGGACTGTACAAGTATTAACTAAAAAAATTTTTCAAAGGGTGCTAGAATAACATACAATTATATATTTTTTTATCGATATTGGCGATTTTTGAATATTTTATTATATTTATTTATATTTTTAATGTTTTGACGTCCAATAAGTGTGTTGTTGTTTTGAGTTATTTTAATGTGTTAGCATCTAGATGTATTCTACAAAAAATTACCAGTATTGCGAATTTGTAACTTTGTTGCTCCTGCCTGAAGAAGGCATACGTGATGTCGAAATTGGTCGAGGCCGAAATTTAGAATAAAAAAGAAATTGTTGACTGACATCCAGTAATATAAAAATATTAAAAAATGGTCAAACAAGAAATTAATTATTGTATATTTTTATCGATTGTCATACAGAAGGAACATCGAAAATCGAACAAACTTATAATGTATGACGTATCGTAATGTAGAAATTAGTTATTGAAGATATAATCTCAATACTGTTAGTATGAATGCTTTGCTAGCAATTTACTAACTAGTAACTATCAGGTGTTAGACAAGAGATAATCAACGTGTATTGTGTAGCCACTTGATAATCACCCAGCGTACTAATCAATCATTGGGTTTCCATGAATTAATATATCTATTTCCATTTATATAATAATGAATCTTTCGAGGTTAGCAAAGTAAAGGATTTTGTTCAATTACTGGATTTTAGAAAAAGACTAAATATACTAAGTGATAATATAAAAACAGAGTGAGAATAAATTGAAAATAATGTGACAGATTTTTCGAAAACAAGTTTAAGAAAAGGTTATTTTTTATTTATCGAACTCTCGAGTTATATTTAATTAAATTTTATTATATTTTGAGAACTATCTAACATTACGTCAACAATAACAAAATCGATAGAGATTATACCTCGAAAATAATCTCTAGAGCTTAATTCTTTATTAAATCATTGAGTTTCCATTTTCTATTAATTAATATATCGACTTCCATTTATGTTGAAGTGAATCATTGCAAGGTTAGCACAGTAAAGAATTTTGTTACAGAATAATTACTGGATTTTCGAAAAAGCTCAGTAATATTATATAAAAGAGAGATTTAATTGAAAATAATGTATAATAGAGATTTATTATCTTATTTATCGAAATCTCTAGTTACATTTAATTAGATATTATTACATGTTGAGAACTATCTGACATTGTGTCACCAATAACAAAAGTTACAGAGATTATTCCCCGGAAATATTCTCCAGAGCTTAATTCTCATTATAATAACAACAGGATTAGTTAAAATACAGACAAATGACAAACCATTTCATTTGTTAAACGTAAAAAAATAATCCAATAATGGGATCTTTAATAAATAATAACCGATAACGTTTACAATTGTTCCAATAAGAAATTTGTTTCTCCTTTCCTAGAATTAAGGAGTAGTGTTATTATATAAACGCTAACTTTTTAAAATTAAAAAAGTGCAAATCGGTCTGTAGTTAAATGTGATATTTCTGAAATATTAATTTATAGTTGATAATAGAACTATACAAATTTCAGCGAGGAGGATTTTCATTTTGGGACAAATCGGGAGGAGACGAACTGAGCTTTTACCTTTTCTATTTCTCTTGGCCAACATGTGGTTTACGTTGTGTTGTGCTTTCATGCAAGTTGATGTTCACGTTTTGTGACATTTTCCGCGTTAATTATTAACGGTTAACGGATATTGAATTGAAGTTTTTGCTGTACATCGCCAGACGTGGTACTGATGTTTTTATTACAGTTCATTGCGATCAACTTGAACTGGAAACTATGATTAAAAATTCATCTAAAGTTTGACGTCTTATATTTTACGGTCTTAGGATATTTTCTGCTGCAATAATTTACGTCATAAATAACAAAAATTGTCAGACGTCATTTGCGACAGGCTTTTAATTTTTATTTGCTTGATGTTTGCAAAATGATAAATTTAAACTGCAACTATCAGATATGACAAGGACATGTGAAGTTTAAAATTTACGTCTTTACGAGTCGAATTTAAAAACATGGAAAGAGAAAAAGCGAATTTAGATCTTGTAAAATGGAACAGGATTCCAGTGTATTATGTACTCGTTTAAGTAATCAGCTTGAGACCAGTGCACTTAGAATAATAACTATTGAGATAACGATTTTTGTGTCGACATATCATTGCGAACAACATTTTACAACACGAATACCATCAAAATTCAAAAGCAAGTTTAAAAATAAACTTGAAGATATCTTATTATTTTCATGTACCCCCGGCGTTTTGAGGGCAGGTGTATATTCAGATTGGCACGTTTGGAAGATTGTATTATTCTATCCATTCTTTTGTCATTATAAAATTATATTTGTAATGTCGAAGTCTACGAAAATGAGTGCAAGTAATTTCAGTAAAGTTAAAGTAAACTTGTCGGTAAATAATTTCTTAAAATTTAAAATATCTATTTGTAAAATTGTTAAGTTTTTGATACGATGTCGTATTTCATTTTCTATAGGAAGTGTATATCTCGGCCCTTATTCCAATAAATTTTATTACTGAAAGTCTTATAAAAGAGGCAATCACTTCCAAAAATAATAAAAAATCGATGATATATTTATATCCAGAGAAAAGGCTCCATAAATGAAAACAATTATTTGCAAATGAAGCCGTGATTCAGTGGAAAATAAACATCCAATTTTTGTAAAAGAACACAACACAATACGCAGTCATAAAAGCGTGCTAATTACAGTTGTTTTCTGCAAAAATCCCAGCAGAACGGGCAGCAAATTAAGGATTCAGAAAGCCGGTAGTTCTCCCATCTGCCGTGCTCGGCACGACGGCGCTGTGTAATAATTTCATTCTGACAAGCAGCGCCTTATCCTAGTTTAAATGAAAAATAAGAAGGAAGAGCTAATTTCCATGAGCGGGCTACGGGCTATAGAATTCGGGATAAGTGGGCCGATTATGCCGGGATACGTAAGGAAAGTAATCAGAAGTTCGCGCGAGCTGCCCAGACGGCCTCGAGTCGTGATTATTTCGAGGTGGAAGGCTTTAAACGATCGCAGACTCATTTTTAACTTCGCTCCTATTGCCTTAAATGAATTATGTGGGAGTTTAATGAGACTAAAGGATTTCATTAATTTCGCTAAGGTATGAACTGAATTTTAATTAATAAATATTCCTAATGTTTTGTTTGTTTTCATGATTCATACCAGGTGAAACAACAAACGAATAAATTAGCCTTTATGAAATTTTTAGCCGAATAAATTACTTCTTTTAGACAAATTTATAACGATGATTTAATTAATAACAGACAACTTGAACAAAATGAAATAAAATTGCTTAAATGGGTCAATTTGTGTTGAGTTGGTACACTTTCCCCAACTTAAGACAAAGGGTTTAACTTGAATGCGGGGATATAGGAACCTAGGGATCCCAAATGTTCTCACTGGTACACTTAGGTAAACTATCAGCAATATAATGGATTAATGTTTGTCCCTTCCTTAAATGGGAATATAATTTCGCATATTATCTTACTGACAACAATAGTAATCCCGAAAAATTAGTAATTACACGAATATATGACAATCCACAATAGACTAACAAAACTTTATTCATATTGATATTGCACAAAACACAGATATTACGGAATATACCATTTAGTTAAATAAAAAAAAATAAAGTTTCAAAGTATCTACAGTAACGAGAGATTTGAGATTTCTTAATATGAAAAGTACGCTAAATAGCCGATTACAAATAAATATAATATATGCATTTCCATTGAGTCTGTCATTAATATGCATGCCAAGAATAGTAACTGACCTATCTACATTAAGTTCCGGTTTAGCAAAAATTAATAAATTCTGAGTTTTTTCTTTATTTAGTAATAATATGAAGACTACTCGAACATTCATAGTTAAGAGCTTTAGAATCAAAATGGTGACTATGATCATCATTTCATCAAATAATACAGATGTGATACAAATCAAATTTGCGAATCAGTACAGTGGTTAGCCAATAGTAACACAGCAAAGGAGTCCTATTAATGAATAGTGCACTTGTCAAATCTAACTCATTTATTTGTGTTTGTGGTATTATTATTATTATTTTGTTTTGTGCGTGTTTTCATTTTCATTTTGAAAATGGACATACAAAAGGAAGTCTATGGAACACCAACGGATGGCAGTGTTTATTGCAGTTGAAAAGAAAAAAGTGGAAGCTGTCGATTTTGGCTTATTTTTAAGAACATTTAACAGCAAATATGAAAGTTACAACTATTTAGTGTGTGCGTTGCACTATTCTCAAGTATATAAATTAAATTTTTGTACGTACCTTTCCGCATTTTTCTACATTTATAAAAATTTTGTATGCTCTTTCAACAAAAACTTTAGTCTTTCCTAAAAACATAATCTAGGGTTCTCTGGAACCAAAATCTATAACTTAAATATTTAATTTCAAGCTGGCATAATCAATTCAATAATGATAGGCGAAAATGGACCTCACTAGAATTTGAACCCAGGGCCTTCCGATTTCTGTTCTATCAATTGAGCTGCATAGTCCTATGAAGTGCATGAATCTTTCACAAAATTTTTAGCTGCGTGCACAAATATACCCTCTTATTAAGATCTATTCAGTTAGCTGACAACCAGACAGGGAGACGATAACGGAACACACCTAGTAAAATATTTAGTTTTTTTTTAGATTTTTCACATTCAGATACATACATACATCTGATTGTATGTTTTGAATTTTATCAGCACCCTGATGAAGACTACATTACAGTCGAAGAGGATTTTATGAAATGACTGCAACTCCAAAAATAACTTTTCTTTTATTTAATATCCAGTCGATAAAATCAATCCTTCATTATGAAATGATAAATCGGTAGTCATTCATAAATGTTCTATTTTCCATAACAAGTATGTTAAATTACTGATGAAAGATATTTCCCTTTATTTGTGATTTGTATAATTATCAACCCAATTCGCCAATAGTCCATTGAGTAATGACCAACTGATTCAAAAATCAAGCTGATTGGTAGATCAACATCTATTCAAATTCGCCAACTTGATTTATAATTTTGTTTATGTTTGAAGAATTCATATAATTTTGTGAGTGTAAATTAAATTTTCTGTCATTTTCTGTTGATATATTACTGATAAGTATATTTCTCATATCTGACAAAAATTAAAATGTCAAAGAAGAACGAAAACTGGATAAATTACACCGATTCATATAGACTTGTGTCAAAACGTCAAAACAAGGATCAAATCTGATGATCAAAGATTGATTAATATAATACAACGGATCAGTTGATCATTAATTTTGTAAAAGGAAAATTAAATAGATTCGTGAATCATAATTGATTTGTGAATCAAGATTAACGAATGGTGAATTCGGCCTTATGTATAATAAGTATTTAAACTTAAACTTAAAGTAATATGTTACACAGGAAGTAGGGAAGTTGCTTGATAATAAGTCTTTATTCAAATAAGCATAAGTTGGAAATGATTGCGTGTAACGCAGAGGTGAAATTCACATGGAAAGTTGGGAAGAAACATTAATTTAGAATATCTATTTATACGGCGCAACCCTTGTGCTAAAATCTTCATTTATGTGGTGGATCCATCTCGGAATTTATAAATATGCAAATACTTCTGAAGGGCTGCTCCCTTCACGGCGGTTGCTTGCTTTCCGCCATACGACATTCTTCTACACAGTATTAAAATATTTCCCAACGAGTTCTTGCCAGTAATTTGTAAAGGAGTTTTAATTATACTATAAATCTTTGCAAAGGATTCGCAACTACTCGAATCGCTGCTAAATGCTCGTAATTTATTTCAATCTATTTGGAATTGCTAGCGCTATTGCTATCGATTACTTGTTAATGATAATAGTGACAGTTTTTTGTTCTTGTCATTTGCATAAATTAATTAAATTTCACAGTTTAATTAAACTTTGATGAAATTTTCCAGCAATTAAAATATATTTTTTACATTTTATTTCGTTTTTTATAAGACTGTTCAAAAAACGAAGAATAATTATATATAATTAAATTATAGAAGATGAAAAAACTTCATTCAAAACATTGGGGAAATATATTTTGTCCGTTTTGATTTATTCTAAATTTCCATATTTATCCGTCCTTATATTTCTTTAAAATATATATTTTAAACAAATGGAAAATAAAAATTATTATTTCTTGATCAATTATATACAGCGAATTAATTTAATAGCATTACAAATTGAATTCATACATCATTCGAGACAAAATCTGATAAACCGAATGAGCCATGCTCATAATCTTTTATTAAATATTAGTAGCAATACGAGTACTCACTATTAAATTATTGACGCTAAAAAAATTATTTTATTTGATTTTAATTGAACTGGACTCTCTACAAGTAACTGTCAGTATCAAAGTAATAATAAAATAACAATAATCAGAAGAAATTTAGATAAATATTCCATCAGTTTCTAGAAATTATCTATTTAGTGGTTTATTATTGATAGGTAGAGTAAATTCATTATTACCATAAATCAATTATAATAGGATATTTCAAATTCTGTAGCATTAATATTCAATTATATAAATATAAATAAAAATAAATATGAAGTTTATTTTAAATACTACTAATGATTTATATTTTTAATGTGATTAACAGTTCAATTCCTGCAGCTCGTTCAGGTTCAATTTTTAATTAAAAATTTATGCAATTTATGGAATTTAAAATTTTGTTCAAATTTAATATTTTGCCTTTCACATACCTACGGAAGGTATTAAAAAATATAATTAAAACAAAAATGAACTTTTGTATTTAATTTTCTCATTAATGCAATATTGATTTAATGACTATTTTATGTTTTCCATCGCCATTTAAAATCACAAAAAAATTCCTGGAAATACACTAAAAAAGTCTTTTGATGTTACGAAAATACAAAGCTGTGTGTAAATGTACCGTGAAATTTTACATATTTTAACAGTAACCAAAAAAGTTTTAAGCTTCCTGAATGTATACGTCCTCCTCGAAGTCATATTTTATGTAGGCGATGATATAGCCGAAATCACAATGTCATCAGTCGAAATTGAATATATTTTTATTGCCGGTCCTTCGGACATTTGTCAATTTTATGTTTGGCATGTTGGCTCCCCTTCTGCAGCTTGCCCTTGCAGCTTAAGCTTGGCCTGCCGCCATGTTTCATAGCTAATTGTTTATTTCATGTCCCCTCGCACGTGTTTTGTTTCGCTTCGTTTTTTTATTAAACGCATTCGCGCCTCCGTTATTTTGTGGTTGCGTTATTTTGTTTCTTCATTTTTTATGTAGTGGATGATATTTATTGTTGTAATCAGTGGTTTCGTTGTTTATTGCTTTTGTTGAGAGGTAAGTAATATTTTTGTTTCCTTTTTACTCTTATTCGTATTAGTTTTTTGTGTAATGGTATGAGATTTTATTAAAGCGAAGTGTTACTGGAATTTTTAATCTAGTACTCGTGTTACGTTACAAACCTACGCCAATAGATTAATTTAATTTTAGAGGAGAATTGAGATTAAATTTTACTTTAAAACGTCCTATGGTGCAATTCATTTCAACTGGTAATATTGTTATAAAATGATTTAAGTATTACTCTAAAAATCTATAATTTACATTACTAAAAATTAAGAAAATCAAAATTATTAATAAATGCTACTTATCCTGTAAATTAATTATAACTTTTTTCTGTGTCTGCAAATATGTAATTTTTCACTTGTCTTGATTTTTTTGTAAATTTCAGTATTCCTCACTGCTAAAATAAAAGGGATTGATGTTACCAGAGTCCAATTTTGATTATTATTAAACATTTTATGACAAAATGACCAATTGAAATGAAATTCGATAATCAAATACCTAATAACTTCAAAATATTTTGTAACAAATTATTCCAGTAGCATTTTTCCTTTATTTTAATACAAAACACAATAAAATACTTGTAAATAGAAAATAAAAATGGCCAAAATTTTAGGCCTTAAATGAGTTACCTTTCAAAATATAAAATACAACCTAAGTATTATAAACAAATTTAATCTTTAATAAATATTTTAAAACTGATTTATCTTTTTAGTTCAGACTTTTTTTAAAGTTAGATAATTTGAATTGAATTTGACAGGTACATATTCATAATTTTTATTAATATATAATAATAATATGAGTTGACTTAATAAGTCTTTTTGGGAAATTTGTTTAATTAGACGCTGAAATTTATATTATAGTCATCAGTATAATAACAGAATAATTTATATGCATTAGAAAAACATTTTTTGTTGCAGAATGTAAAATAAAGGTTACTTTATTGTTTTCTTTGATTGAATTTATTTATTGAAATATTATTGTAATAATTTATATATTTAAACTTCAAAATTTAATTTAATTAAATCGTGAATTTTTATTTTGCAAAAAGAATAACAGTATGTAATAGTTATTTGTATATCAAGTGCTGAAAGTCTATCTTTGTCGAACCAAAACGAAAGTTGCAGCCTGAGCGAAGCGAAGGTTGCAATCGTTTGTGTTCGACAAAGGACTTTCATCACGTGTTATACACACTATTTTTTCTACCCCTGCAAGATAAAAAATAAGGAAATAAAAAATTATTTTTTTAAACATAATTTGACATTTATTGCAAATTTTGTATTTGTGATGCGCAAGTGATGCGTATCCATGGCAGCAACAATGCAACAAACATTTATTAGTGCTGCAAAGTTTTACAGCACTGCGTGCTGCAAAGAATCACTTTCAGCATGAAAAACAAACCAGAAAATTGTATTTTCAAAGCAGGAGTAGAAAAAATACATTACATTCAATATAAAAGTCTTTTGCATTCTGTAGACAAAAAAACACTCATTTCGCCTGTTAATTAAAGATTAAATATTTATAATACAAAACTATTTAACAAAATTTTTGAAACGTAACAAAACTTTCACAATATTAAATTAACATTAACATTAGAAAACATCTTCCACCATTTGCTGTCTGGCATAGCCTCCTAACTTGTATATGAAGTTATCCTCTGACAGTGTGTGTTGTCCACAGCTGTACCTAACCTCAAACGTCACGACGTCGGACTTCAACATGGGGTACAGCATGACAGGCACGCTAGAGCGGGGCTGCAAGAAGAACAACTCCTTCCAGATGACACACTTCGCCGTCATCCGGCGCAAGGACTACGATCTCGCGAAACCTTAGGAAAAGTTTGAGACGGGGTCAATCTCTGACTAACCGTCTCAGCCTAAACGAACTCTGTGACGTAGTGTAGAGGTGGTGGTGGGGAGGAATTTAGCGGCGACAGACGCTGAAATTTATAGACTATTTTTATTTACAGACTAGGCGAAAGTGAGGTTAATTACAGATTATATTTCTATATAAAATGGATGAGATTGTCTAAATAATATAGGTATTTTAGAGACCGCAATGAAAATAATGTTAGTTACAATTTTACGATAATTTTCTCTTAAACTTTCAAGACAAATTTGAAGAGAAAATGGCCCTTTTCAGTTCTAATTAAGGAAAAATAAACGTTTAACTATAATATTGTACAAATGTAACTGACGTTATTTTCATGATGGATAAAAATTAGTAAATTACCTATATGTACAGCAAAATTCGTAATGAACTATTATGAATAAGATTGTTAGAAAAAACAAAATCAAACAATCTTATTCATTATAGTTTATTACAAATTGTAGTATTTTCGGTTAACAACGAAAAACATGCCAATTCAATTATGAGTTAATTATTAAATGGTATGAGAAGTTTATTTTTCAGAGTATAGACTAAATTTAGAGAGAAAATAACCCTCTTTAGTTAGGTACTTATTCAGAAAAATTCAAAGAAATATAATTTTAACTTCTATCAAATAAATATATATATTTTAAATTTAATAAAATACTTGTCTATGTCTTCAATTAATTGACTAAATTCATGTGTACTTTTCCTTAATTTATAAACACATAATATTTAAAAAAAAACATTCGTAAACCTTAAACAAAATTGTAAGATTATCCAGATCAGCTAAAACTGCTACTGATTTTTTTCTGGTTTTAGTAAGCCAAGAAATAGAGAAAACATTTCTGAGTGCTTTAATTCACAACTCATTGAAAGCAAAATTGCACTGGTTTCAGTACACCAAGAATTAGATTAAACACTTCAAAATGCTCTAATTCCTGACCCTCTGAAACCAGATCACAATCCAGAGAAGCCAAATCTGCTCCAGAATGTAATCTGGTTTCAGCAGGCCAAGAATTAGTGCACACGCTGAAGCTTGGTCCAATTCTTAGCCAGCTGAACTATATCCTTTTCAGACCAGACCATCATACAGGGCGGAGGCCTTAAATCCTATCGTACCGGCGCCCGCAGAGCTGGACTGAGAGCTAGCGTCTCAGGATCCCCGGTATGTCCTGAGACGTGCATTATTACAGGTCAAATGAATTCCTATTGGCTGATATTTAATCTATAATTGTGACTGTACTAGTAGGAACATTATAATCAAAATTTGTACACAAAGGTATTTTCATGCGAAGAATTCACTGGTAATATAAAATAAAGGTGTAACTCACACCATTTTAGGGATAGTAGTCAGTTACTTAAAAATAGAAAAAGGTTCAATAATTCTTTAAAATGATAACAATTCAGGTTTTTATTACTGATTTAAAAAAATCTGCGCTAAGGGAAATATCTTCTTGGGGACATTGCCCCATGGAAAATTTTCCTTAGGGGTATGAGCCCCGATGCACCCATGTTGTCGGTTCCCAAAGACGCGTACAAAACAAAACACGTTTTATAAAACTCTTTTTTACTATACTATTAATTGCAGTTGTCTTTATTCAATATTAGTTGTTGACTGGTTGAAACAGAAAAAGTACTGTTCAAATTTGATAGGCTGAAATATAACATTTCCTTCTTTACTGAAGAAACAGTTTTGTCCCATAATGATTTGATTTGGTGTTCTGGTTCTTGTTGTAAAGATAAGATATAATGATGTTATCTGTGCAAGTTGTTTGGGAGCGCTTGTTGCAGTCACATATGTGGGCAGCAAGCTGTGGACACTGCAGCAAATTGCAGCGAAGTTTACACTCTCTACTTGCTCCAGAAGCGAATATTCCACTCCTGCAAACTCTAATTCCAAAGCCACTCAGCTGCACCCACGTATTTAACCCACTATCGATGGATCCAATAATCAACACTGCCAAACTTCCTCCAAGGTTTTACCTAATTATTTTCTCATCTATAAATTGAACCAGGTTTGGAAATTGTTAAATAGATACGACAAGTATTACTTAGTCAAAAATTGGTTCATTTCAAAATTAAAATTAAAAAATGTAGTATTATATGAAATATGACAAACCGAAAGTAAAGTAAAAACAAATTTTCCTGTTCCAATTTATTTCTAAATTTGGAAAATAAAATAAAATTGAATCAATAAATCTCATTTTGACAACGACCAGGCTAACCATTATATGTATAACGATGGCAACATACTAGATTTATTTCATTCATTCAAAATTATTCGATATAACATTTTTTCAAACACTATTAAAAGTAAGTTTTTAACTTTTATTAATATATTTATTTTATTATATTTAAAAAAATATTGTTAAAAATCGAGTATGACTACTTTAACAAATAGCTCTGTTAGCTACATTTTCTATATCAAAAGTCTTCAATTTCTTAATTTTGTACCATTTTATAATAAATATTATATTACAATTTTTGTTCAATTCACAACATAACAATAATTGGTTTATAAACGACTATTCAAATAGATCTAGCCTTTTTTATTTTAGATCAAGACTAGAAAATTCTAGACAATTATCAAGACTCTAGATTAATTAAAATTTGAGATTTTCGAAATATAAATATATTATGCAAAGCTTATTCCATTTGAACTGAAATAGGGATTGTAAAATAGAGAAAAAACGCTGCCAAAGTAGAATATTATACATTTCCTTTAACACAACTTTTTTTTTACATCAGTAATAAAACCATGAATTTTCATTTTAACATTACTACTAGTATTATCAATAATTACAAATTGAATATCAGCCAATAGGAATCCATATGACCGGTAATAATGCGCGTCTCAGGATATACCACAGATCCTGAGAAAGAATAAGTTGAATTTATTTCTTAGCAACTTTAAATCACGGGAGTTTTTTTAATCTTGCACTTCCACGCGCTTCTTAGTTTATTAAAATTAAAAAAGTGTGTATGCTCTGTGATCAAAAGATTAAAATTTTGTTGAAAGGGATTATTTTCTCTCCGCATAAACTGTACTTTTAGTGCATAAATAACTATTACAAAATGTTAAAAGGATTATTTTTCATTTTATTTATTTTAAAAGTAAATAACTATTTGTGTTTGCAAACGTTGTACGATGTGAAATATTGTCTTGCAAATACTAGTGCAAACTAGCAGTATTTGCAATAAGCACGTGGAAAGGTTGGCGTGATTTTTATTGGAGAAAAGATCGCAGGCATCATATTGTTTGACAGTCCATTAGTCACAAGTTGTTTTTTAGTTGCGCAAACAGTGCGGGCCTGAAGTTTCGCAGTTCCGTAAAAGTTTTATGACTTTAATTATATCAAACAGGCAGTATTAATGTGCTGGTGGCGCTGCAGACTGCACGCCATAAAATATGAAATACACTTCCGGTTATTCAGCGGCCATGGCCAACAAGCTCGCCATATGTTTCACTTTTCTAAACACGTCTTGTGGCCGCAACTTCAACTCTCCTTACAAATTACTTTTACATTGTTGCACCACAACTTTCGCCTCGTCTGTCAAAGCCCCGTGCGCACTTATATCGCCATCACGATCGCTAAACTTTCCAACAATCCACGTACATTGGAAATCTCCACCAGCCAGCCGGAAATATTGTGTAAACAACGGATATAAACATTGCATTACTGTACAGGGGAAACTCACTTTCCCGATGTGATTTTCATTTTATTTCGCGGAGGAACACGATGCACAAAGAAAATATGTCAATTTTCTTGTAGAGTGAAATTATTTGTGCTTGACGAGATACACTCGTCTGCTGAGGGATTTTATTATTTTCTTCTTAGAGCAGGGTTTCCCAAACTACTAGGTAGGCGCCCAGCTTGCTAGATGCGAGCGGTGGGAAGTCTAAGTAGATTAGAGGACTTCCATTTTCCAACTCTCATTTCTATAAACTTCAATTCTGCACTGAAATTGATAATTCTCTAGGTTACTTCTACATCACTTCACTGATTTCAATAGAATGACAAAGCTCAATTCAATTTCAAATTTTTATTTTAGAGTTAAAAGTAAAATTAAACGTTCTAATATAAAATACTAAAATTGATATAAACAAATAAATATTTTATATTAGACTGCATTCATTTAAGTTCGAAAAAAGACTTTCAAAACATGTCTTAATTATTATTATATCTTACTACTGCAAAAGCATTATTATTTATTTAATTTACATTGTCCAACAGATCGAAGTCCAATTACAGGATAGGGGACCTACAGCTTATAGTGGATTCCGAATATTGGGATATGAACACCGGATCTCAAACTCCTCTCAGCGAGTCGAAGCGCACTAATCAACAAAATATTATGATAATATTTACAACAAACAACAGTTTTACTAAATTTATAACGCTCTTTATACCTACAAAGCCGTATCCAGCCGTAAAAGGCAAGGAAACTTACTACTATTGAAATGAAAATTTAATAAAAAAAAAACAAATTTTATATAGTTCTCAAAATATTGAATCGTTGCAAAATTATAACAAGGAGTACTTCAAAAATAAAATAAATAAACTCAAATTAATAAAAGCAGCAACATGACAATTACTTTTAAGTTTTCAATCCGATTAAATAAGAAAAATAGTATATTGTGCAACAAGTGCAGAAAGTCGCCTATTTCTCACGAGGTATGAAAGTTTCAGCACGAGACGAAGTCGAAAGCTGGAATCACATCAAGTGGGAAATAAAATATTTCTATTTTCATGCACCATTGCATTGCACGAGAATATGAAGTATATGTCAACATCGTAAGTCCTTTTTCTAACAAAAGTAGTCTAAGATGAGTCAAACAAAAAACTAAAAACGTGCTACAAAATACTTTCTGCACACTTTTGGTACTTGTAGCACATTTTCGGAAAACAAGTAGAAAGGTAGAGAAACAGACGTAGAAAATAATATATTCTACTTATTGTATAATTTGATTCGAAAAACAATGTAGAAAGTTAACTTTTGGAAGCAGGCATAAAAAAATTATTAAGCAGGAATGCAGTCAATTTAAAAAAATATATTGTCTCTAGCCAACGTTCGTTTGTAGCTTCATCAGGGGAAAGAATTGATGGTCAATTGTTATAGTGTAAAGGTAAATCGAAACGTTGGTTTTTCAGTGAAAAAATTGATTGATATAGAAACGAGAGTGAGAAAATCGTTGTCCTGCTTAGTTCAGTGCGAGAGTATTTTTATGTGACAGTGTAGTGTACGGCAAATGAATCAAATATAAATATTTTTGTGTCTAAGCAGCTTATGCTACATAACTAAAGTATTAAAGTACTGTGAATATCCAGCTTGCTCACAACACTAACTAGTATGACTACTATATAGTACTATGTGTAACTCTTCATATAATGTAGGTGTAGTGTTATTATTTCAGATACTGTAGAGGTGAACATGTGTTTGGTGCGTTTTATTTCAATTCCGTACAAAGTTTAATTGGAAATAAATAAACTATTAATTGAGTTTGTGAAATTGAATTACTTTTGAAATTCCAATACAGGGCATTTGTATCGGACGTTTCCATTTTGATAGAGCCGTAACAATGAATCAGAGCTTAGAGCAATTTGATTATACGAATAGTAAAAATAGAGTATAAATATCGTATATCCGCACCAAGCACATGTGGCCATGAGCTGTAGTGTCGTTTATAACGTGGTGAATTTATAAGTTTTTTGCTCAGTCGGACCGTAGATAAGCATCGCGCATGCGCGGGTCCCTGTGGAAGTCACCCATCAAGCTTTGGCAGTGACAGCTGAGGCCATCTATGGGGAGCTTTCAAATTTAACTAGGATTTCCTCTACAAAAAATATAACAATACTCAACGAATTGATTCCCTTACATCCCCTTGCATTTAAAAACTGCTACAGTGTCAATCAAAAATCCGAAAGATTGTTTAATAAATTAGCTTTAATATTTTAATACATTTCCAGGATAAAGAGAAAACAAATTTTTCATATTATATTAGCAAAAAAGTGAAACATTTGAAACTACTATTAAATATATAAATTTTAATCGGAAAATCCGGTTTGATAAATTGATTGAACATCGAGTTTTTATAATAAAAATTTCAAACGTTACAATACGTTTCAGTTTATTTTGAATATTACTTCAAAATATTCAATAGTATCACAATTGTATGGGAAATACCTAAATATTGTTCGCATGAAAATGCACGAGAAAAATATTCTGAGGTATTTGCCACGCACTTGTGATAAGACTGTTATTATATGAAGTAGAATATTTCTAGTGAAAAAATTCATAATAAAAATATATAAAGTATTTCTACAAATATTTAAAATTTATTTTAAATTGTCATAAAACCTTACTTATAACATTAAAATACTCGATAAATGTTATATATTCAGGTTATGCACTTATGCAATACATTCTTTGATATTCGATTTTCATTGGTCGAAATTAAAAAAATACTGTTACTCGAAGGAAATATTCATAAATATTATTTAAATTCAAATAACACTACAAATTTTAACATCTTCAATTTTTTATGTATGCACTTGGATTTATAATTATGAAAATTTAATTGACCGCAAAAATAATATTATTATTATTATTTATTGGTCATACGTCATGCTATTTTTTACAATAATATACTTAAGAAAAAATAGTAATAATATGTAGGTCTGTTAATTTTTTTCGATATCAAGATAAATAATATTTTTCATGTGCCAAGTGCGATATTCAAAATGAAGAAACTATTTTTAAAACCTATTTTCATTGATATGGACTAATTTTTGAATATAGATTGCAGCATTGGAAGAATTAGTAAATATGTAACAAGAAATTAATTATTTCTATCACGATTTTTCTATAAGAACGGTCGTTAAAAATATTTATTACAATTTCTACATTTTACATTATATCTCATTAAAAAATTAGCATGTAAATTTGAATCTTTTAGTATTGTATTTTTTTATTGTGAAAAATAATTAGTTTAATTAATTTCTGTCACGATTTTTGTATCATGAAAACAGTCGTTTAATTATTCACCATAGTTTTTGATAGTTTGATAGTACATTCACTTGTAATAGTTCCGCAGAAATGGAATGTAGGTAATGTAGATTTGAATCGTTGGGTATTGTTACATTTTCGATAAAGTTATCCTAGGTAAGAAATGAATGTTTCCTTGTTCGTGATTTCTACAGGGCCCAAGTTTTGATGGTGTGGTAGTGTCGTTATAACCGACGTACGTCCTGCCTATGTCAAACGTCCGATATCAGGATCCCTCCAGTCCTATATATAGTACGAAATAACGTGTATCTCTCATATCGTATTTTGTATATTCATTACACCGATGTAACTTCTTGACTAAGTATAAGTGTAAAGTATAATGAGAAACCAAATTTAATCGTACCTCAAAGCTTATAGGCTGTGATTACCATTGTTTCAGTTGTTATTGGTTCTTTTGTATTAAAACGTTCTGGTTATGGTTATATTCGTGCAATAAATTGTAATTCTGCTATACATGCTTCGAGACTCCTAGTCGTTATCAACAAGTTCAAGACAAACTTAACTAATTAGCGATTAATCAAAGGGCGTGAATAATCTCTTTGATAACATGCTGTAACTCGTACCGGGTTACAATACTTCCCAATTTCTCTTCAACTCGGCTGAATCTCTCAAGACAAACATTTGTCTAACCTCTTTCTAATTCAAATCAAAACTGTTTACTGACACGGAACAACAAATATATCTCTACCTCTACTACTTTATATAGCCTCTTATATATCTCTGTTTCTACATCTACTTTATTACAATTATTTCATACAAACTAAACTAACATCTTATTTCAAAACAAATTGTTTACTGACACGGAACAAGGAATATATCTTTCTATCTTTACTCCTTTATACATCCAACTTAATATCACTACGTTTATTACAATTATTTCAAATATTACTTTGTCATCTGTGTTACATTTGTTTTATGAATAATAAAATATTAATAACTGGACTAATCACGATTTTTAACCATGGAAAAAGTAAATAATAATTTCTGCCAAAGTTATTATCACTAACTTTTTCAGATATATTTCAGAAAGTGTTACCTGTAACTTGTAATTCAAATTAATTTATTTTTAGAAATTTCAGGATATAATAATTGTAATTCAGAAATTATTAGTTATCAATTAAAAAATAACTCCTTAATTTTTTAAATGAATGATTATTATTTTCATTACATAATACAATAGTGCAAATAAAGTTCTTAATATATATTATAATTTAGGTACTTTTTTCGACGAAATAATAATTCTTATTTTTTTAGATTTAACTAGAGTACAGAAAACTTAAAAAATGTAAAAAAAAATCATTTAACATTAATTAAATATAGGAATTATTATTAAATGTTCATTATCTATAAATAAATAATAAAAATTTTAAAAAAGGAAATTTGTCCTTGATGAAACATTGAGTAGTTTTTCATAAGTTTGTTTCATTAAAAGGGAACATCACTAATTCACTATATCCTTCTATTTTTCTTACACTTGTTGCCACGATAGTTTTATTAATTTATTACTAATATACAATTGAGAGTTTTACAAAATAAAGAAATACGATTCCAATATTTTTATTTCAAAAGTAATATAAATAAAAACCATAAAAATAACTTGGAAAACTCTCACAGTACAAATGTAGTTTTTCGTCTTGACTTAACTAATCTAATTACAATTGAATCTATCTGATATATACTTTACTATTTTGCACTCTATCTAACAAATTTTTAAATAAAATAATTAATGTTCTAGAAATACCTAAGATTACAAACTTCTAAACTTAAATATATTGATTTGAATTACAATAAGTGACTCTTTTTGAAATTAAAATTATTATTTTTAAAACAGATGCGAATGATATAGATGACCAAATTTTATTAATTTATATCACTGATATAATTAATGTTTTTATAGAAAATATAGATTAAAATAGTTCTTAAATTGAAATCATCATATCATAATAAGAATCGAATCTTAAATGTGTCTTTTGATAATTGCACAGAATTTTATATATCTATTTGTTATTGATATATTTGTCTGCTAACACCACTGGAAATAAATGGAAAGCTTGTCTGAGAGAATTCGGATGAGATATTGGGACGTGGAGGTTGCACTCCAGACGAATGTCAAGCAGTATTAGAGTCGTGAGTATATCGTGTATATCTTGCGAATGAGTGTTCCACTTTTATATACGTAATTAGAACTAACAGAATCAAATGGTTACTGTTTATGTGATGTTTTGTACATTTTGTGCTGTATTCCCGAAATTAACCGATGCTATAAAATCTATGTGTGGTTTAGTTGCCCTGGCAACTAACACTGGTTGCAAAGTAACTTTGCGATGTAGAATTCATTTCTATACAAATTGTTTCAGTGTCTCTCAAAATGTTCAATCAAATAAATGTCACATAAATACAAACTGCAATTTATCGTTTAAATATAGCGAAATATTTTGTGATATATTCTTGATATTGGGATAATTTCATAAGCATTAGTATTGAAGCTAGTACCCCACAGTATTATTTCTGCTCATTTAATGTTGTAATATAACGTAACGTGTATGTTTACAGTGTCTTGCTTTTACATTAACACATACATATAGGGAGAGAGAGAAAGATAAGTAACTGTTCGATATGAAAACGAAAAATGTATTTTGAAAATATTAAATCATGTCAGTTGCACTGTATTATTGTACAATTGAAATCAAAATGGAGTAAATGTTGAATACGTCAATTTTCAAAGATTAAAAATCAAAGATATTTGTTACTGATATTTTATACGGTCACGTATAAAAATTATACTTGGGTATGCATGCTGTTTATGTATAAATAGACTTTAGATTATTGTGATTATCAATAAAGTTTCAAACATAATGTATATTTTTAATTTTACCTTTTCCCTACATATATTCACATTTACCTATATTATGTATTAAGTGTCCTCTTCAAAGGTTCATATTGCTATTGTAGCAATTCTGTTATTGAATGTAATTCATAATTTCAATATTTGTTTCAGAAGCTTCAAAAAATGTTGGGCGGTTCATACATCCATTCCTAAAACAGTTAAAAGTTAATCAAGAACTAAACACTTGTACCTATATATTAATAAACAACAATGAAATAAATATTTCCAAGAAAATGAAATAAAAAAATATAAAAGATATATTCAAAAAAAAATATTTTATCTTGCACATTATTCAGACACTTTCTAGTGATGAATTTACTGTAATATCCAAAATATTTATTTCTCATACCGTTTTCGAGAAATTGAAACCAACTTCCAATTTTCATATGGGCCTCAAAGTAAGCTGAGAGACCGTTAAATAGAGCTTTTTTTCTCTTTCCAACGATATAAAATACAAACATATTAAAAATAAAAGATTATTCTAAACTCTCAAATTGTAGGCCTAGAACTAGAATTTACTTTATTAGCAATGTAATTTTTTTATTTACTTGTTAATTAAATTAAAATTATAACCAAATCCTGTCAATAATGTAAACAATGTAAGTACTAATTTGTAAAATTTTTACAAGTTGGTTGTTAGTTTTACAGCTTAGTATCTTGTAAAAGTTAGTTTCCGTAATAAATAAACGGTTCGAACAAATGATGATGAGTATCAAATAATAGCTATTAACATACCTAGGATAATTTGGAGCATCATAACCGCCGTAGATTTCAATTAAATTTCGAGCTCGGAGATCAAGGATTTTAAGAAATCTTAGGTCTAGTAGGTATGATACCTAACATCCGTGGTTTGTTAAATAGTTTACCTGTTTCACGTTATTAATAAATAATATTATATAAAATTCTCCCGGCAGTTACTGACTGATCAAGTCCATGTGGGTTGAGATGACAGCTATATTATCCAATTGTCCCACGTTATTTTGACAAATCTGTACGGTAATATTATTACCATACTGACTGGTCACCCTTCTTATTTTTGTCGATGTAAACAAAAGCTTAATATCCTGAAACCGGTAAATATAATAACTTGTTGGTAATAACTTGAAATGCAATTTTATTATTTGTACTACTCAATTATCTAACAATTTTCTTTTTACACGACATTCCAAATTACTAAATAATGTTTATGAAAAATTTGAAAGACAATATCCTACAAGATTTCCTTGTGTAACCTCTTATTATACGCAGGAAACTCCATAATTTCAACTTAGCCACTATTCCCGATCTTATTAAAAAAGTAATAACAGCTTATTAAAAAAGCAAATTTCACCAGCTATAAAATCCACTATTATAGTTCATTACATCCCCATAAACTTTCATACTTGAAGACGTGGTAATTCACTTGCTTTACGAGTAATTAAATCACCAATAATTACCTCCCAAGGGCAGTATCGCGTTAGACGCGATAATAAAATTACTACTACACGTTTAGTCCTTTATTAAATAATAATTCTTTACATTCAACGAAGTAAATGGTACATGGGGTAATATACATTAGTATACGCTAGTAAGTCAAAATTCTTTGTATTTCTTCTTAATCTAACACTTACAGTACGATAGTATGATCCTACGATGATAATACTGCTCTAATTTGTTTTACAAATAACTAACTCCTACACAGTATTCGAATACACGGCTTATCTTTACTCGAATATTATTTTTCATTTGATTCGAACATACAATTAAATATTTGTTTACAAATTATAAATACATTACCAATAAATTTATTACTATAATTATTATTATATTTATTTCAGGTAATTATAAAAATGATAACAAATATGTATTTAATATTGTCATACCTTGACATATTAAATTCATGTGTGAAAAGTAATCAAATGTAATAATACATTTCATACAAACGGATCTTCTATTGACCCAAATTGAATTCATTGTTCATTTTTATTTTTCAAAATGACATGGATGTGAAATAAGAATCTACCGTTAAATTTAACCAGTCATAGAACTCGTTCAGTGCTAAAAATAATTACTAGTAATTTTTTCTTATGAACCTTTTATTACAAATTTCACTGCCCTTCTACGCTTAATAGTAGTATATTATACACCAAGGTTGAAAGGACTATCATTATTGACCTAGCGCCAAATTGTGAAAGGCGCTGGTCAATAATAGTCTTCTCAACCATGGTATATATATTATTTTCGGTACTACTATCATTTCAATTCCAATCCTACTAAAAAAATATATTGACAATAACAAACACTTTGTCATGAACATGAACTTGTTTCTTTTATTTTTGTGAATATTAAGAGGAAAGTAGGTTGTCATTTTTTTATATTTGACGTTTCAGTTTGTCAACCTGAGTTTTGATTTTTAATTTGGTGTTATTTGATTTACTTATTAAATTTAGACGGCATATTTAATCCATATTTTACACATTTCTTGAGTTAAATGATTCAAACAATATTTTGATTTGAAGACTTGAATTTCTTTAAAAAGTAACTGTTTTCATTGTTGACCACGGTTAATAATTATTTATTATTGACCTAGGTAACCATGGTTACCAAGTAAAGAGTAGTGAAAAACAATTTTTCATGTCAAATAAAGGTTAATAATAGTGGATATCTAGGCTAGTAGTGAAAAAATATTTTTTTTAATTGACATAATGTCACTTTTCAAAATTGGCTCACCAGACCAGCATTTGTGTCTTCGCTATTCGTAAAGGCGGGTATTTTTACATATTATGACTTTTATAATAATTATTAATTAAATTAATGTTAAAGTTTATTTGACAATTCACTTTTGACAAAAATAAGTGAGTGTTTTTACTATTGAATCAAATTATTAAAAAAAATACCTAAACGACTCCTTGACTCGTTAATATACGGGATGGTAAATATGTAATAAAAATAGATTTAGGAAAAAGTTACTAATAAATATTGTTACTCTCCATGAGTTGTACGACTGGTTATTTATTTCTGTTACATGTATATATATTTGTGTATAAATTAAGTGAAGATAAAATTATTAATTTAGTGACTTTTTATTGTTGACAATGTACAGATCAAAAGTGAAATTATTAAAAAAAATGCATTCCATTAAGTACAACTATTGATAATATATTTTCCTAATTATTTGTAACAAAGATTTAATTGTACGCATGAACCATTTTTAAACAAACTTTAAATTAATATAATTCTAAAGTACGTTTTTATAAACATAATTTAACCCTAAATTATATATTTATGTACAAAAATTTGCAACCGCTCCCTCTTTAAACAATTTGCGGTTACAATATTTACACCCCTGTAAAACAATACCAAACCGTTAAATAAATTTTATAATTCATTTACAGGTTTCCCTGTTGCGGTTTCCCACCCTAGCAACGGTAAGTTTTGTTTTGTTTACGCGGGAATTTCAGCGGAGCCCTCTGGATTATAATTCTTACAATAACACCACGTATGGCGCAGCGGACACAAAGAGAGCAAGAGAATGTACGTTAACTTCCGGTCTAATGCCCCACACAAAGGATTTCTATTTCATTACGTATTGATCGAAATTCTATTTTGATTTGCCCCGCCATAGGACCACTAGAGACATCTGTGTGTCTGTAGCTGAACTAAACGAGATTACAAAAAGAAAAAGCCAGATAAGAATCAGACAGGTAATACAGATTTCTCAAAGATACTTTTTTCTTAACGCATTCTGACGACCAGTAGATGAACTAACTGAATAGGTATCTTTTTTGTGATACTCTGAAATTTAAGAAATACTAATAGTATGTCGATAAATAAATTAAATAAATATACAGTTCTTGTTTTTAACAATAAAAATTGGAATCTTAAAACAAATGCCAAAAAATATGAAGAAGTTTAACTAATATTGAATACCATAACAAAATTGTTTCTTTTTCAACATAGTCCAAATCTTTATTATATTATTAATTGTGTCCTATTTGTTGATAATACTAATCAATCATATAATGATCATTTAATGATTGTTTAACAACTAAACTACTGAAGATGAAAATTGATAGAAAACTATTACAAGTATCTAGTAACGATTGTCTGTACTAAATTTGATTTGAAAACCAAATTACAGGAACGCTCATACGCATTCTTAAACTCCCATAGATAAGAAATACAACCTCTATTGGCAGTTCTATTACTACATAAACACTTTATAGTGCTAATACTTAACCAAATCCTGAATAAAGACTAGATACAAAACACTGGACTTTACAACACATTGAAATGGACCATCAATGTAATTCAAATTTCTTGTCTTGTAAAACTGTAAAACAAGAAATGCATTTGAGGAAATTATTTTTATACAATTGTGCTACTAATAGTATGAGAGCCAAAATAAAACCCGACTTTAGTAAATTTTCTCAAAATACTTTTTATTGAAAACCATAAACTTCGATGTAAAACTAAGGATGACTGTAAAATTCATAAGTAGCAGTTGTTATATTTATTAGAAATAACTGATAAAATCTGATTAATTGTTATCGTCATGTTAATTTATTTATCCAACATTTGGTCAACAATATCTTTCACCATTTTAACATGACCCTTGACATTTTTATAATGATAATTCTTGTATCATGCATAAAATAAATAATTTTCAAATAAATAATAATAAATATACGAATTAACTATTGCGACCTACTATTTTTTATTGACATCTGCCGAATAAACCGGCAAGTATTAAAACAAGATCTAGGTCGACAAATAAATTCGGAACTGAACAACAGATGGCTCTTATAGCAACGTACCGTCTAATACGAATATACACATTCAAATAAATAACTTATGTGTGATAGTAATATTTGTGACATATTTTTATTGCCAAATTTCAAATGCAATTTTATTCGATAACTTTTTTTGTTTTTTAATATACAGGCTAGTGAGTAGAACATCCGAACATAGGGATTTATAACATGTAAAATCATATTTTCCCAATTTTCTGCTTCCCTAATTATTTTAGGGAAAAAAGTTGTAGAACATTAAATTTTGTATCTAAATCAATAAGCAGAAATAGTTTTACATGCTTTGTACGCTCAAATATTAACTATAAAAATTACATAAATCATTCATCAAATAACGCTTGCAATGGAATTGAGAAAATTACGGTTAAAGAGAACAATATTACTAAATTAGTTTTGAATTTAGAAAATAAAAACAAAATAAAATTGCTATTTTTTAACTTAACTAGACAAAACAATAATTACAAATAATAATAAAAATAAACTAACGCAGCTAACTTGACATATAAACCGCTGTCTTTTACATACCTAATTCATGTAAAGTTAATTTTTCTTATTAATTGAGATACAGAATTATATACTCCAAAACTTTTATTTGAAACTATTTTACTTAAAATAATTAGGGATGATGGAAATTATATAATTTATATTATATATCCTAGGAATCGCGTCCTTTTTTGAACCTTCAGAAATACTGTTCTAGTATTTAACACAATAAATATTTTCTTTCTAAAGTCATCATAAACAATCGTATGTAATTTTGAAATATTGATTTCCATACAAAAAATTTGTAAATTTCCTCAAACATATCCTTCAGGACCTTTTCCACAGCGTACATTTACAGGCGCACTTCAGTGTGTTGCAAAGCTGAACGATACAAAATCAATAATCAGTCTGTCCCTCTACCGGTTGGTAGCGAACTATTTATCGACATCCGCAGCTCTCTACAGTCATGCTCCTGTAGTTCTTGAGGATGACGTGATGGTCGTCCTGGAGGTAGAGGATAGACAGCGGACTCATAGAGTGCGGTACGCAGCAGGGCGCCGGGACGCCCTTGTGCAAGCCGTGCTCGTGCACGATACTCTGGATGATGGCGTGGTTGGTCACGGGGACGCTCTGCAACCAATAGTCTGCTTAATAATGTATGAGTAATTAATTCCGCAAAACAAAGTTGGAGAAGTGGAATTGTTCGTATAATTAACTAGTGAAAATGTAATGCGGGTATTATGAGTTGTTCAAATATGGAATTAATTTCGGGTTTCATATCTCAGGCATTCAGGGAAATTAGTTTTGCAAAATTTAAAGTAGAGTACTTTTTTGAAATTTAACTTTTTAATTACAATGACTGAATTTACAAGTGCTATATTAACAATATACTAGCTGAGCGTGGGTACCTATTACATGGGCGATATTTCTCCTAGCGCAGCATTTTTTTTATATCAGTAATAACGCCCTAAATTGTTATTATTCTCTTTCCATTTTTAAATACCTATGTAAACAATTTTTAAAAAATTTTCCTTAGTACAACCACAATTTCAAATTGAATATCAGCCAATAAGAGTCTATTTGATCGGTAATAATGCGCATCTCAGGATATACCGGGAATCATGATACGGTAGCACTCAGTCCCAATCGGGAATTGGAGCACGCTTAAGTGTATGCTCTAATTCTTGGCCTGCTGAAACCAGAGCACATTCTGCAGCAGTTTTGGTTGCTCTGGTTTTAGTAGAATAAGAATTAGGGTAGTCAAATGTGTTTTCCCTAATTCTTGGCCTACTGAAACCAGAGCACATTCTGGAACAATTAGCTGCTCTGGATTGTGCTCTAGTTTCAGTGGGTTAAGAATTAGGACACCCAGAAGTGTTTGCTTTAATTCTTGACCTACTAAAACCAGAGTACACTCTAGAACAGTTTTGGCTGCTCCGGATTGTGTTCTGATTTCAATGGGTCCAGAATTCGGACCCACAAAAGTGTTTGCTCTAATTCTTGGCTTGCTAGAATCAGAGCACAAGTTGGAGTAGATTTGGTTGCTCTGGATTGTGCTCTGGTTTCAGTGGATCAGGAACTGGAGCATTTTGAGATGTTTCCTGGTATTCTTCGCTTACTAAAACCAGACCACATTCTGGAGCAGTTAGACTGTTCTGGATTGTGCTCTGGTTTCAGTAGGTCAAGAATTAGAGCATTAGAGCTAAAGTGTTTCATTTTTCTTGAATTTTTTTTTTTATATTACTCATTACAAGAAATTTTATCCGCAAGGACATTCTATACCATTAATTTTGTGGCTTTGTCCTGTATAATTATTTATAAAGTAAACGCATTGTATTTTAGAAGTTCGAAAGTTCGAATATAAAAAAAAATGTGACTTCTATTATTTTATTTAAAACTTTCAAAAATTTCTAGGCTAGCATTAGTATAAGAACAAATTCAATAATTAATAAATTATAGATTTTCTAACATTTTCCTTTAGAAAACATAATGCATTTCCTTCTTAGTTCTTTTTTGTAATAAATTCTTTATGTGATATTCATATAAAAAACAGCAATAATGACGATTCTTAATGTTATAACTTTATTATGTTAAACAGTTTTACAATTCAATAATAGTTGAATTTTTTTGTAGGTACTATATTATTATCTAAAAATAATGGTCAGCGTACGTATTGTATTACAGTCATACCCATTTTGGCATTTCAAAATTTTGTATTCGGTATTATTGTGTTCGACATTACTGATATCATAGATGTCTACGAATTTAATTTTTTCATTATTTATTGATTATTTCTAGCTTAATGTTTCAGTGTCTTAATTTGTTAACATGCATCTAAATATAAAAAATTATATCATTTGAATGCCTCCGTTCGATATAAATGCTTATTTTTTATTAATCTTTTTTTCTGAAAGAAAAGAGTGAAAACTATGTTTTTATACAAATTTGTATATACGAGTATATGAAAAAATTATTATTAGGCAAAATAAATTTTATCTTTCTTAACAAAAACAAGAACATGCAGTAATATTTGCCACTACCAGGCCGCATGCATATCTCCCCTCCGCAAGTACTAAGAAATGAGAACGCGCGATTGTCTCTTTAAAATCAGGCAACTAATAAAATTGCTAAAGACGAATGACATTTCAGGACATCACATCAAAATTTAATCTCTTATAGCTCACGAACGAAATAATAATACTCATTAATTGTTGTATATTTTCATATTCATCTGCAAAGTGGTAATATTTTGACAATGATTAAAAAATATTAAAATTTGAAAACATTAAACATTATTTCAAACAATTATATTTTTATGAAAGTATCAATCTTTTTCAAGTCAAAGCATTGAATGAAAAATATGTTGTGTGTTATATGTGGGATGCAAAATACGTAAATATATTTCCGCCTTCCATTCATATTGGGTGTGCCATCTTCGCTGAAGCAGTCTCGCTATGATATGTTTTGAAATATGAAAATTTATTTGAGCGGAAACAATTTCTTTGATGTAAGACATGTTTTTCCTTTAGTTCTAAAATAACATGCATGAATAATGTTTTCCTTATAAAGACCTCAAAAATATACCGTCTCCTTTATAGACTACTATTTTTAACATATATCTTATTATTGCGATATAAATTATTATATATGTCAACACACTTTATCGCATTCATCAAAGATAAATGAAATGCGTTTTTAAACGACCGTAAAACATTTCAAAACAGAAAAGTATCAAGCAGGCCATCAAATCGAAGTACCTTAAACATTCATGTACTTACACATTTTTTATGGTGAGCTTTGTTCCTTTTATGCTGCATGAAAAAATTAAAAAAACCTATTAAACATTTCATACATGTTACACGCACCAACATTCAATAAAACAAAACGAAATCAGTAAAATAAACAGTCTTGCAGACAAGTAAACATCTTACTTGAAACATTCTGTTAACGTTTTTTTAATGGCCACTAAATTCTGTTAGCAGCGGGGGGTCCAAGAGTAAACCCCATGCTTCTAAGAAAACAAAGTGAAATGTTAAAAGGGCACATAAAAACAACTGGAATCCCTCCTCATTTAAATACTCGGGCCCTTCTTCGGTGGTCTCTTGTTAACACTGATGTTATCTCGACGTCTCTATAGATAGCGTCACTGTTAGTGTAATCACAATCCAATATGGCCGCGAGAGATATAGCCGCTCGTCTTTTGTTTATACACGGTAGCTTGATCAAATGTTTTCCCACTTACACCTCTTAAGTACATAGTTGACCAGAAATTTATAGCGTGTACTTAATTATAAACTGAGAAATATAAACTTTTAGAATTAAATATAACATTTTGTTTAACACGGTTCATAATTCATCTTCACTCGAGAATATAAATTATTAAAACGATTTAATTTTTATTGCAAATATAGCGTGTTTCTTAAATGAAGTTACAGTATTTTGAATAAATATGTAAAAAAAAATCACATAAAAGTTTAAATTTCAATATTTTATTTTTCGATGTAACCGATATTAAATTATTATCTTTAGCACAATAAAAATTTTAAAAATTTTTCACTAACAGCTCGCTTTGCTCGGTGAACAGTGATTGATTTAATAAATCATTTATAATTTTTATACTTAAATTCGTTATTATTTATTAATATTAGGGAAATACGTGATACACAATATTGTATATAATAACTATAATATAGTCATTTAATTTAAATCAACTGATTTTTTAAATAAAAATCATTGATTTTTATCAAAAATATAAATTATATATACAAAACAATTAATAACTAAAATATGTTTGGTATATAACAAGATCATAAAATTAAATTATATTTTATCAATATAAAATATAAGTATTTAAATGACCTAAATGTATTTTATTAAAGACTTTATCGTTTATAACATAAAAAATAATATTGCTTTTAAAACGATTAAAAAGTGCAATAAAACTTGGTTATTTTTTAAAATTAAAAAAAAATCCAAAAATATTGTTTTTTGTCAACTCTGTGAAGAATAAAAATATATCCCATTCGTCGACTAATTCGTAAATTTTATTAACAATTTTTGTTTTATTTATTGGATTATTAGAAAAATATTTATTTGAATATATATATAATACCGTATAATGTAATGTTTGATAGAAGGATCAGTAAAAAATAAAAATTCATATGTCCAATTAAAAATTAATACTGAAAATGGCGAAAATCGAAAAAAATAGCAATGGATGATACATTTTCGATTTTACTCGATTTTCGTTTTTTCACTACCGAAATATTAAACGAAATTATAATCTTTCTCGAATATCGGTATACCAAATTTCAAAATGATGAAAGATAAATGCAAATCAAAAATTTAATTATTAACGAATTATATTTTAAAAAGAATGCAAAGTTATCAAGTGATTTCATTCTTTATTCATTTTTTTTCAATATGACATTAATAGGCCTTGTAGGCGTTTGTTTATCTAAGGTGCTTTGATAAAATGTATTTCTAAGTAATCTTGCTTTTAACGAATCTTCAGGTGTTGTTATTCAAAGGAATTTAAATTAAAATGAGTCTTAGATTGTTACCAGCGTGTATTTATAGAATTGAGGGTTCAGTGTTAATTCGGACAATGGAATGTTTACCTACGGAAGGTCAAGTGGATGTCAAACACTCGGGTAGGTAATCGTTGAAATAACAACTCTTAACATTTGAATACAACCACCAAGTGCTAGAGATTCATAAGTATTTGTTTGAAAAATAAAAATACATTCTAGCATGCCTTTTATATTTTCAAAATAAAATTTAACAGTGTCTAGACAATCATTTATAGCATTTTCTGGCTAATAAGTGTGACAACTACTTTATCACGTTTTTAATATAAAATATAAATTTTTATTACTTAGGTGGTTCTGCACGTCTCAGTTATAATATTTTATTGACAATATGAAATACCCCACAGCTTATAAAAATTTAACTGACTGAACGTTTACAAATAAAAATGTATTCATTTTCTTATGATAATATAGATTAACTTAGTTATTTTATTTTCAAATATATAATTTTACATATGAATCTTGAGAAGTACCAAATTTTTAAAAACTAATTTGTTTTTTTTTATTTAACTATCTAATAAAAAAATATTTGTTTTAAAATAAAATTTTAATTTTAGGTTACAAAATGAGATATTTTAAAGATATTTTTTAAATAAATCAAATTTTAAACCATGTCAGTGATATTAAAAAGTTATAAACAACTTTCCAAGTTAGGAAACTTTGCGTAACTTTTGATGTCACATATAGTAAAGCGTGCGAATTAAGTAAAATGAGAATCATTACGTTAGTATACTAGTGGCATATATATTAAATATTTTTAATAAAATAATGTAACATAATAATCATATTTGAAATAAAAAAAATGTCATATAGCAATTTTCAACTTTAAAGTAGTCTTTATTTTTAGTAAACGTGGCAAAAATAGTCACTTTTGTTGTGTTCTAAATATTAAATTTTATTATTTCTTATACATCTGAGACAGTATTATTTTCAACATTAGTGCATAAATTATCTGTTTACGTGTAATGTGTTAAAAGTTTACATTATTAGCACCGCTGCTTTTCTCAGTTTTATTTGAATATGATATCATTTTTAAACTCATAACTGAAATACACGTGCAATTTTTAAGAATGTAGAATTACACTGTATTGTAATATTATTTAATTTTTTATAAATATAATTTAGAAATAGCATATACTTCAAGAACATTTTGGTTCACAACGAAAACAGTTTGATACAAATTTTAGAAGTCTGTAACTCGCTTATTAATATAAACATTTACATGGGATTTTCACCAATTGTCTAAGTGTCCCCCATATTTCAATATAAAATTATAAAAACAATGGTAGAAACCCCATTATAAAGTAAATGCGCCATCAAAAATATTGATATTATAAAATTGGTAAATATTTACTGAAAGAATTGTTTACGTATTAGTAATAAAAAAAAAAAATTTCTTACTGTATTAAATTGTTGTTTCTTAGTTTTAAAAGGAGGTAAATTTCATTTAATTACAAATAACTATACGCGAAAAATCACCTAACGTTTATGTCAAACAACGAGAAGAATTTTGAGATTATTGTAAAAATTTTACGAAAAACTTGTTACTAAGCCTTCAAAAGTTTACAAGAAGAAACCTTTTTAATAAATTGTAACCTAACAAACGTTTAGAAAACCCCTAGCACGCGTACATAAACCCCGTTGTAGCGCAAACATTTTACGGAGGGCATTTATAATAAATTCGGCGTTGCAGTAACATGGCGTAAAACAGCGCGTCGTGGCGTGGCGAGGCGAGCGCTTTCAGTTTCAGTGGAAATCTGACGGGCGACATACGTGCAGGCGGCGCCATGTTTTATTCAGCGCCACGCGGCCGCCCCGCAAACAACTGCCATTGCTAGCGTCACTGCTTAATATTTCATCCGCAGTGCGTCGTCCCAAGCCCTACAACCACCGGCTGCTTCTTACCGCACGAATCCTGCACAAGCGGGTCGCCCCAATTATAAAGAGTTATGCCCAAATGTATCATAGCTGGTGTGCACAACTTTGCAAAATTACTGGTTCAAAATATTGTGTACAATTAACATGCAAAACACTTTTAATGAGACTTTATTCTGTGGCGAATAAATTAAAAAGAAAATTGTAAACAATGTTGAAAAGAAAAATGACTAAATTCTCTTTAATTCTTTACTATTTTATTGACTTTGAATTTCAGTAATAATAAGAGAAAGATAGTAAATTTTTGATTTTTTTTGCCCAATGCGATTTTTTGGTCACCTCTCAGTTTATTTTTCCAGTTTAAACAAAATAATATGCACGGGTGTGATGATCATAAAATTAATATTTAATTTTTAGCAATCGGCAAAAAAATAATATGTAAAAATGCATATTGCAGCCCAGTTAAACAAATAACTATTTAATAAAATAATCTTAGAATAAAAGTGAAATTAAGAATATTTAAATCATTTTGATTTTTAAATGTGCATTTATTAAAAAAATCAATTTATAGATAAATATTGAAGTGCTATGAAAGTAAATTTTCTGGTTTTTAAAATTAACAAAAATTAATATTAAATGATACTAGTACATTATGCAAAAAATTTAGAAATGGATTACTGGAATCAGATTAGTGGAAAGTAGATAAATTTTTAAATAATATTTTAAGTTTTATTACTTTGTTCTAAATTACACCAAAGTTCCTGTCATTAAATTATAAGAAACAAATTTAACTCTATGGCCCAATGTTTTATCTACATATTCTAAATTCTTAAGATTTTTAAATAACTATAATCATCTTTTCCCTTGTACATAAAAACATCTATTCAAATTCATTCCTTATATCACAATTTATTTCAAATTATGAATTTATCTATTTAGAAAACAAGACCATTAGTAAATATGTAAGAGTTGCGCGTAGTTTAAGGGGATTGTCTACCTACAATTTATAGAAAAATGTTATTAGAAAAAAAGAGAAAAGTATTTAAAATAATATTCTTAACATCGAACTGTTTTTCAAATTTTGATACTTTTCTAATAACTAATAAAGGATTTTAATTGCAAAAAACTCAACACATATTCTTACATGTGATCTTAATATCGGACTGTTAATATACTTTTCGAGAGTATTTTGGAATTCAAAAAAAAATCTAACATTTAAGTTATATTTTATAGAAAAATCAAAATTTAAAAACCCGTTCAGTGTTTAGAATATTATGCGAAAAACTTTGGTCTAATAACATTTTTCTTAAAAATGTACTAAAGATGCGATATTAGAAAAGTATGAACGACACTTTTGCTGTAGGTATACTATTCCTTATTTTTATCCATCAATATTTCATCTTTTACCATTACACAAATTTAAACACATTATTTTTTTTTTAATTTATATTAATTTTTAAACACATCATTTATTGCAAATGTTGAATTTCTTGTTTAAACAAAAATAAATAAATAATAATTGACTACAGAAACTAAACAAAAAATCCATACACTCACAACAATCTATTAATATTCATCCTCACAAACATTGCAATTGTTAAATTCAAAAAACAAAACATAATAAGAAACACTCGTCCACACTTCACTTCATCCCACACCATTTCACCCCCCGCCAATTTCACCTCTTACCTCAGGGACCGGGAAATTGCAGGATCCTGCACAGTAGTGCGCATTGAACAGCTTGGGCTGGATGATCCAGTCGGCCCAGCCCAGGTCCTTGAAGTTGACCACCAGGTGGCGCTTGGAGCACGTCTGGTTTCCCGCCGCGTTCTCCGACTCGCCGTGGAGGCGGTGGTGGCGCTCGCGCTCCTCCTGGGAACATCAATCATGCAAGGGGCCATGAGCTGCCGATGAAATTGTTATGGCGTAGTTGATTATTGATACGGAAAGTGGATTGTGACTTGTGACAAGATGGGTTTTGTTCCACAAAGAATGAATACAAAAAAACAAATTTAGGTTATATATTATTTAAAATCTCAGAGAATAAGTTTTGTATTTGGTATACCTATTTTGATTTACTGTATGTTCAAGAACAATAATTTTGTTTTATTCTGACATTATTAGACTAGTAACAAAAATATCATTACTATACAGATTTTATCTCGAAAATTGTAAGAGATACGAGGTCGGTTAAATTAGCAAACAGTTTCTATTTTACAAAACTATTAAAATGAGTCAAACATTTTTTTTAATTCAGTTGATCTCAGGATATGGGGCCCAATTTTCTTATTTTTAATGGAACTCCCCATATATTTTTACATATTTGGAATCTACAAAATTACAGATTCAATGAAATTTTTTAAGTTAATTTTTATTTAAATAATAAATAAAAAATAAACGTCAAATTCTGCGTATATATTAAACAATTTTACATAAATATACAAATTCTCTTGTTGTTATTTAACTTCTTTGACCCATTAGTGACATGAAGTAAAAAATTACAAACAACTATTTAGAAATTTAATTTTTAATTAGTACTTTCTGGGAATAAAATCTCAGTTGTGGGTACCACAGAACCTACCGTCAATACCAAATGTGTACGCCGTGTCACAGACATAACTTTCACAATATGTTATGTCTGTCTATGTCTTGAAAATGACACTATTTTTTTTAATTCAAATAAAGTTTGTTACTTCTATATAATACAGCAGCTTCCTTGAAATGCTTTTTTCGAAATATTTGTAAAACACTTAAATATTAACGAGAGAATTTGTCCTAAAGATGCACCCATACATCCAAAATGTCAGTCAGACAAACGGACGCAACAAACGTCACATTAAAAATAATCGATACATAATGAAATTACCTAATAGGGTATTCAAAATGTTTTTCATTTTTAATATTATAAGAAACATGACTCAAGGCAGATGAGTAATCGCAGCTAACCTGTCTGCTCAGATAGTCTTGCTAAAGGTCAAGTAGGATAAGACCTACGCCGCTATTATTCGAGAATTTTATAGTCCGAAAGGCTCTGGAATGTACGCGATTGGCTGTGATTAGATGTGCATTATACTCAAGCATTGACAAAAGTTTTAAACAGGATGAAACAAGAATGCTTTATTTAAAAACGTTTAATATACGCCTAACTTCATGAACAGAAAAACTGACGATCCGTCAGATATTGACATCCGCAAAAATCTTAACATATCAATATCGGTTGTTTAGACCTTTGGTATGGTATTGATGTTGAGTAATCTAACCTCTCTGCTTTAGTTGTTATTTACTAATGATGACAACTTAGTTCTTGAAACTATTGTCTACTTTTAAATATATATTTGAGGTTAAGAATAAGTTTATGTTTTTTATTTTATACATATTATCAAAAACATTATTTGTATGTGGCGATCGGAAAAATTAAATAGAAATATATTGTAGTCAAATAAATTTCATCCCAAAATTTGAAGATTTTAATTTCAATTTTTGTACTCTGTTATTTTTTATGAGATATTTATAATATTAATTAAAAATATATACCTATGTAAATAAAAAATGGTAATGAAAAATCAACGTTCCGGTATTATCTTGAAAGCGGACATATTGTTGCAGTACCTACTTTTTTGGCAATACACCGCTGCTAATACTCGTAGGTGCAACTATAGTAATTTTACAAAAAGCTGCTTGTTAGAGAAACAGCAGTAATTTTCATTTTCAGTTAATAGTTGTTTGGTGCAGGATATGAATTCATAACCTCTCGCTTACTAAGTGTGCGAGTTCACTAACTTTATATTCTAGTTTTGTTTGTTTTGTTTCTTGAACTATTTTATTAGTTTTCTTTGTAAATGTAGATAGTAATAGTGAAAAGTTTAGAAATACTTATTTAAATATTCCGTTTAGACCATAACTTTTAAGCCGGAGATTTCGTAAAACAGTAAGAATTTAATTTAAACTGAAACAACATTTCCAAGTAGTAAAATGTTTGTACAAATTTAGAAACTTCTTGTCAATTTTTCATTTAAAATAACAGAAAGCAATAAAACTTGTATCTAGCTCGTAAAATAGTGTTCTAAACTAGTTCTACAAAGAAAAACATTGAAAAAGTTTAGTGAATTCAGTACAGGATGGCGGAATAAAATTAAAGTTGCTATTAAATGGTTATTAGCCGCGATTTCCGAAGAACTTGTTAGAAACTATCAGCAACATTCCGAGAAAATAACAAGGTGCAATACGATTCAAACGCCTTTTATTTCTTTGCTCGCCTGTTTGATCTATTTGTAAAGAGCAACTCATTAAGACAGCGATCGAGTAAGCTGAGTTTATAGTTTATAAACAAGTCTAACTGGTACTGATGAATCGAAACAAAACACTGATTTAAATGCTTGTTTATTGCTTCTGTAGAAACGACTAATTGTTTCGTAAATATCCCAACAACTTGTGAAACGGTTTTAATTAAAAAACTGACGAATGGAATTGTTAACGTTCTTTTATAGCGTAGATCAATTCGAAAGAATGAAATACAGTGTTATCTTTTTTGTTTACGTACACTTTCCATAATGTATTCATAATGTATCGGAATTTACCGTTGTCGTACATAAATATTTCTGTAAGTGGCATGTATCACAATGTTTAAAAACTATATTTCATCTCCAGATACGTTGATTAAATTTTTAATGACTTCATTTTTTAAAGTACATGTCTCTGATTTCGAAAACATTTGTGGTACAAGTTTTGAATATGGTTTTAACAACTTGATAACAAGCATATGAGTTAACGGTAAATAAAATATTGGAAAGATATATAAAGAATGCAAGATCATAATTCTCACTGTGATTGTGACTTATAGCTGTTTGTAATTATAGATTTCAAACAAATTTATGTATTAATTATCACTTTGTTTACAAATAGGTATAGATATATACCGTATTTCATATAATGTATACATCATATAAAGATACAGATCCAATATGTAATTAAAATTAATTAATTTACCACTAGTAAATCTGTTTCACACAAATTTCCCATAAACACAAATATGTTTTGAAGCTGTGAATAGAATTATATGTGCTCTAGATTAGTTATTTATAATCAATACCAAAAATGTTTTCTACATTTAAAATTTTATTGTTTCATTGTTTCACTTAGTAATATTTACTTTCTTATTTAATATAAGAGCCTTTCGCTTCTTAGAATGCAGATTTGTTAAAAAAGCCATTGTTTTTAATTTTTGTCGGGGCACTTCTCATTTTTGGTTTTATTCGTCGAAAACTGGTCCAAAGTGGTGATTGTACGTTTTTTATTATTTCAAACAAATTCAAATGAATGAAAAGGATCTGTAATTACACAAATTCCTGGAGATACTAAATGGAATAGAAACATTTTTTTAATCGGAAATTTAAAATTTTAGCTACATTCAAAACAAAATCTGAAATCGATTTGAATTAGAAGCTGATTCAAAACTGTACTGTATTTAATAACTAGGAAGAGTAAACTGAAATAAATACTTCTGATTAACTGACGTAACGCCAGTTTTACACTCAACGATATTTGTCGCATCAATTATTATGTCAGTGTGTTTCGAGTTTCGTTTCAGTTTTTTTTTTTATTTTATTGCTCTTATCATGTTATTATTGTATTTTATAGTATTTTGTCACAGAATAGTTACATATTATTATAATATTACAAACCTATTCTGTGCTTTTGTGATATTTCGCAAGTTTTCTGTGCTTCAAACTTCATTGTGATCTATCATAATGTAAATGTGGCTACACAGCAGCAGTCATTGTTTATCAAATGCTCGACATCGTTTCAAAAAATAAAAATATATGACTGACCAAAATGATTATTAATATAGTTTACATAAATACCAAGTTTCTATTTTATCAAATTCAAACCATAAGTTAATAAATACTACTTTATAGATTTTTATAACAGTACTTATATTTTCTTTAATAAAATTTGTGCCAGTAATAAAAATGTGACGTTCATGTTTATAATTTTCAAATTTGGATTCCTTGCTAAGTATTCTATTTGATTAGTCGCAAGTGTTTTGACCAGTGGAACGGTTAAAAACACACTGGTCAAAATACCTACAACCTAGTAGAATGGGAGTATTTAACAATTCGATTTTATTAATTTTTATTTAAAAATGTTACTCACCTATTTTTTTTCTAAAAAATTGTAAAAATAGGTTAAATAGAAAGAGACACGTTTACTTTTTTAAATTTATTTTATTTATTTATAAATATTGAATGCTAATTAATATTTTTAGTCGTAAGTTTTTCAATTTTGAAAAAAATTAACATTGATTAAAAATTAATTTTTCAAAATACAAAAATATTTTTACATTTTTGAAACAAAATTTTTAAATCACTGATTTTGTTTAATATTTTAGATTAAAGTTTAATAAATAGACAATAGTTAGTAGAACATATTTATTTTTTAATAAATAAATATTCAAATATAATGGTATTACACTTTTACATCTGAAGAAAGCTACTCTTGCATATTGCACAAAATAAAATCGTTACTGAAATCAACTGAATTCATATTCGTGTTTCACAAAGGGGGAAAAGAAAGTCTTATTGGTTTTATTGCTGCATATTTATTCGTTATAGTTTTTCTCAAACCGTGAAATATTTCTCTTAAGTTATTTGATTTGAAAATGTGCGTGACATTATTCGTAGATTTTTGTAAACTTGAAACTACCATGCGAGAAAGTAATATAAATACTTTTGTATTTATTTCTTAAATATCTTATCAACACCTTGATAAGTTTAAATCACGAAACTTAAAGAGAAACTCCCAATTGAATAATTAAATTGAAATAAATTTTGCAGTGGATAAAGTTTTTGCAATCGGAAGTGACTTGTAAAAAACAAGCGAAGCTCACGGCTAGCCGAAGAGAAAAATAAAACACTCTCAACAAGTGTGAGGTTAGGTGGTCGATAGCAATTACAAATGGCGACGTGGCGATGGCATGTCCTTTTAAAGGATTTATGACAAATGCAGAAGCCAGAGGTTGCTGGGATAGTTTGTACCGGTTGTGGGGAATTTATCGCGCTTTCCAGATTCTTCTTCTTGTTTGCTTGTTTTTTCGCACTGCTTCGCGGTGACTGAAGTGTTATTTATAAATATTTATGCACGGGGGCATATACAGGCTTTTTCGCTGTAAACAGGGAAGTAGAAACAGCATACGACTGCAATATGTTGGGCAATATATTATTAGATCTCTCCATTTTGCAAAAATATCTATAAATAAACAGCTATTGTGAACATAACCATTCATTTTTAGATGCTTTACAACCTCTCAACTACTAAGGTCGTATTCAGTTGATTTAGAATGATAAGATGGAATGAAGGTACACACATACATATCCATACATACGTTTAGATGTTAACCACTAACTCAGTTGAACAACATTTATTTTTTTTGTAATAGTAACTAATTTCATATTAAGTATATCAAAAAAATGTAAAATATTTTACTCTAATTGTTTCACAAATTAACAAATATACAACTAGTATTTAATATATTTTTGATTCCCTATCTTAATCAAATGTATTTGAATGGTTCGGAACCCACTAGAACCTAATCTAAAGAAGCTTCAGACTTAGGTTTTAGGCTGACTTCTGCATTAAAATTCAAAAGCTGTATACAAACATTCTTATCTCGGTTTCCACTACGGTCGGATTTATTGGTAGCCCCCCCTTTTTGATGAAGATGAAGATTTAAATTTCAAAAGTTAGTGTATTAGTGGATTTAATTAAATAACTGCTACTCCAAAAGTTTTTTTCCTAATTAGTAACTATCCAATCGAATAAAACCAATTCTGTATTGATCAACATCAAATTTAGTTTTGACACCTTTCTTGTTTTCTTCTTTGTATAATATTTTATAATATATTGTATCTCGTATGATAATTAGATTATGTTTGGTGTTGTTCGATCATAACAGTTCTCAGCCTATTTTTTAACATTGGTAATTTTGAGAATGATCTTTCTATGGTGCAATTTGTTCTATTGAAAACAAGATAAATTTTTTGAAATGACTTCTATGTTTAGAAAAGGATCCTGCACTTTTTTCTTTTATTAAATTATACATAAATAGTTCTCGAATAAAAACTATTATTTTCTTCTACTAAAAATTAAGTTCTTCCGTTGTACACTAGTAATTACAAGCAGGGCATGTAACCGAAAAAATACTGGTTAACGGTTAACCCATATTGAGAACATTATAAAAATAACGGTTTTAGTTCGAAAACCGGTTTTTAAAAATAGGAAACCGGTTTAAACCGGTTAATAAATCGGTTAATAAAAAAATAATAGAAAACCTAATTAAAAAAGTAATAATATTAGGAACAAATGAAAAGCGATTAAGTTTCATGCTGCATGCAAAATCAAACTAGAAATTCACAAAAATTCCGATAACACATTCAGAGAAATGTAAGTAATTTTTTCAATTTTAAACTTGATGCCTAAAGCTTACAAAGGGACTACCTATTTTTATGACTCTCCAATAAAATCGAAATTGTCATGACTCATATAGTCTTATTCAAATACAAATATAACAGATATGAAAAATTCAATTTTTTTCGCACTAAATAGTATTATTAAAATGAAGGTTAATGTTCGCTAAAACCAGTTTATTTTTTATGATGAAAGGTTACCGGTATTTTCGGCCTTAGAAATATCGGTTAAAATTACGATAAAAGTTCACAAATTTTATACGAAATTAAAAAAGTCAATAAATTATTTTATTTATTAATATAGTAAAATATATAATTTATTTCGTGTATATAAATATTCAGTAAAAAACTTTAAAATAATAGAAAACTTTTTTCCTTTATTATGGTGTACGGAGTATGGGGACTAGTTGGTTTGAATGTACATCTGTTATAATAATATAAAATAAAAGGGCCTTTCCACATTTTCAAACACACTGTATATTTTTTTACTATATGGCAGAGCAAAAGAAATATGTAACAATTATAATTAAATTAATTAGAAGCATATATTTCACTTATGTCTTCTTACCCATTGTTGGGTGTGCCAATTTCGTACGTCCTAGACATCGGTAACACTACAATTCTATTTACATATATGTATGTATTTTTTATTTAAATTATATTTTATACTTGATAGTGTTAGCTAATACCCTACTATTAATTTAATATAATAATTTTAATATAACGTTGAATAACTGTTAGCTATTTCGTAATCCCCCTACCTTCATTCATTTATAAAAATGATAATTAACGACACAGAAATCTTCAGTGTCTTTTCAGCAGTCATCAGGTGAGCACAATTAATAATTTTATTTTTTAATTTGAATTTTAATAATTGATTGCGATTTACTACTACTATATTATTATTGAAACTAGTGTGCAGTACAAATATTTTTTTTATAATTATTAAAAACAAATTTTGTTATAAATAAACTAATTCATATTTTTTATTGTTTCAGGTTCCAGCTACTTTCTAGATATAAGATATAGATATAAGATATAGACGTAAGGGGGGAAGCAGGTACTTCTCAGTTTTTTTTCTCACCACTGAAATAGTAAGTCCAGTTTTGATATTTAAGAATAATATCCTCCTTGAATATTTTACGACTTCATTAAATTTAATTCCCATAAGTTCATTTTTAATTTAAATTATTTCCGTGATACATTGTTGACATTGTTTAATCTTAACTTTAACTGATACCGTATCATGCAAATATATTGCATTAAATTTATTCCTAAACAAATTAATAAGACTTGGCACATTAGGTATGAAATGAGATCTAGGTATAAAGTGTGGAGTGAACATGTGAAGTGTGATGGTTAGGTATGATGTTTAAGTATAAGGTATGATGGTTAGATATAAGGTGTGCTGCTTAAATATAAGGTATGTTGAATGCAAGGTATGATGGTTAAATTTAAAGTGTGATGTTTAGATATAAGGTGTGATGATTAGATATAAAGTGTGCTTCTTAGATATAAAGTGTGATGCTTAGATGTAGGGAACGGTATGATGATTAAATATAAGGTGTGATGAATACATATAAGGTGTGATGATTAAATATAAGGTGTAATGATTAATATAAGGTGTGCTAATTAAATTTAAGTTGTGCTGATTAAATTTAAGGTGTGTTGATTAAATTTAAGGTGTGCTGATTAAATTTAAGGAATGATGATTATATATAAGGTGTGATGATTAAATATAAGGTGTGATGATTAAATATAAGGTGTGATGATTAAATTTAAGGTGTGATGATTAAATTTAAGGTGTGATGATTAAATTTAAGGTGTGATGATTAAATTTAAGGTGTGATGATTAAATTTTAGGTGTGATAATTAAATTTAAGGTGTGATGATTAAATTTAAGGTGTGATGATTAAATATAAGGTGTGATGATAAAATATAAGGTATGATGAATGTAAGGAATGATGATTAAATGTAAGGTGTGATGGTTAGATATAAAGTGTGATAGTTAGATATAAGGTGTAATGATTAAATTTAAGGTGTGATGATTAAATTTAAGATGTGATGGTAAAATTTAACGTGTGGTGATTATATATATGGTGTGATGATTAAATATATGGTGTGATGATTAAATATAAGGTGTGATGATTGAATATATATGGTGTGATGATAGAATATATTGTGTGATGATTAAATATAAGGTGTGATGATTAAATACAATGTATGAAAATGTATATATAGTGTGATGGTTAGATCTGAGATGTGATGTGTAGATATAAGGTATTATGTATGAATGGAAGCAAATCCTTACTGCAAAACTACCCGGGAAGTTTTCAGTAAAGACGAGCTTTTAGGTACAACTTATTTTAGGTTTATAATGTGCCTTGTTTTATTTATTGTTTTGCTTTTGTTTATTTATGAGTACATTATTTAATTCACTATAAATGTAAATATTACCTACACAACTTTTTCTATGCCATTTTTATGCAAATATTGCTAGATTTAATTTTTTAATTTACTCCTATACTAATTTCAACCATTAATTTTTCCCTAAAAAAATAATTTTTGATTTTAAAGTCCTTCAATTATAATATTTGCATTTTGAATGTGCAATACCCCGTAGTATATTATAAGTCGAGGCACTCCTTTCTCTGCTTACAGCATTCTGGTCGTTGGTATGGGTTGCACGGAAGGGTTGTGATACCGCCCTCGTATTAGCGTGTCTATAAGTTAGAGTTACGGATGTGCTTGGTGCATCTTGCTACCCTTTTACCATTTTGGGCGTTAGTACTGGAGGGCCGGAAGGGTGTCTGACCGCTAGCGTGTTGAAATGTCTAATTGTGGAGTGAGTTTGTACATAAAATATAATAATTAATATTATATTTTTATTTTCTACTTCTTTCTTGGTTTTCATGCCAATGCCCCTAACCCTTTTCGCTGGAAGTACACTGCATTAGTTTAAGTCGCGCCGAATAACTTTTAAGTCGCGGTTAGATTTAAGTCGCAATAGTTTTAAGTCTTCCTCCTTTCCTTAAACCCAAAACCATCCCTTCCCCCCTTGCCGTCGTGGAGAGACCTTGTCGTGGTGGCAGGGCTTAACCATCCTCTAAACATCAAATGTAAAATAATAGAGGATGGGACCAACATCTCCACTTTAATATTATATTGGTATAATTTACAGATGAAGCAATTTTATAAATTTCTTTCTTCAGATATTTTTAAAGAATAATAGATGGAAATGAAGCAGAACCTATTTCAAATGGTATAATTTCTTATGAAAGCAGCAATTTTTATTGGTGAGTGCAAAAATTTTTTTTATAAATAATAGTGCAGCAAATATTGTAAAATATGTTCATATATTTTAATAATTATAAAAATAACTAATAGTTTTTTTTATTAATGAGTAGTTTAGAAAAATATAAAATATTTTTTATTTTGCTAGGACTAAAAAAATTATAATATAATTTTCAATTCTTAATTCTTATGTGTTATTTAAAAATGTATTGTAGTAACGAAGATATTAAAATATATCCTATCCAAAAGTTATATTTAAAACATTATATTTTTATAGACTGACAGTTTCAGGTATGTTTCTATAATGACAGAAATGCAGAAAGAAGAAATATCTAAACTGCGAAAGAGCTATGGTTGAAAACATTTCTAGAAAACTGGATGGATCAGAACCTCGAAAATCGTAAGTGCTTTTTCTTAAATTTATAATTAATATTTCCACTAATTGCCTAATCATTAATTGTTATTTATCCTTATTTGACATGAGAAATTGTTTTTCACAACGATTTTACTTTG
The DNA here is from genome assembly GCA_035578165.1 of Stenolophus ochropezus. NCBI lineage: Eukaryota > Metazoa > Arthropoda > Insecta > Coleoptera > Carabidae > Stenolophus > Stenolophus ochropezus. The sequence goes on along the minus strand of JAQOWZ010000004.1, from coordinate 9,262,113 downwards.
TAATCATGGTAACTTTAACATGTTTTATGATGAATTTTTCAGAATAAATCAAATCAAAAAGTTATCATTTTCTTCGATCAGAGAAATTTTTTTTAATGAAAATAATATTTTTAAAGTAAATTACTTTATATATTATTATAATTTTTTTTTCAATACAGGTCGAAAATATTGTTAAATATTTATATGTTTCATAATAATTCCAATGTAATTTTTATTAATTTTTTTTCCAAATACCACAGTACAGAAACTATTTAAATACAGGTGACCCATAGTATGTGATAGGCACGTAGTTCTTCGATTTTAGTCCCCGGAAATGTGTATTAACCAGGGCATGTAACCGTAAAAAATACTCGTTAACGGTTAACACGTATAGAAAACGTAATAATAATAATGATTTTAGTTCGATAACCGGTTTTTATAAATTGGAAACCGGTTTCAACCGGTTAATATATCGGTAAAAAAATTAATTAAAAAAAAACATAAATATAATAAAAAATAATTACAAAAAATATAATAAAAAATAATTTAAAATAATAATAAAATATTACCATCTGAAAAAATATAACGAATAAAACAATGCAATTTATTTCACGAATATTCACAAAAATTCCCGTAATACTATCAGAAAAACCCAGGTCACTTATCAATCGTAAACTTGCCTAATGGTGACAAAGGGACTACCTACTTTTATGACACTTCAATAAATTATAAATTGTAAAAACTGTCATGACTTATATTCAAATACAAATAGGTAAATAACACAGATATAAAAAAATTAAAATGTTCGCGTTAAATGATAGTAAAATAAAGGTTTTTAACCGGTTTATTTTTTTGTTGGTTAACGGTTACCGGTATTTTCGGTCTTAAAATTATCGGTTAAAATTACGGTTAAAGTTCGCAATTTTCGTTCAAAATATCGGTTACCGGTTTATATTAACCGGTTTTTTTAACCGGTTTTTTTTAACCAGTTACATGCCCTGATTACAAGTATTTAAATTTTGGTATTTTCCAGGTTGGCTCTTTCTTATTTTTCAGTAATGTAAATTGTTGACAAAATTGTTAAGTTGGTGGGGGGCCCTGGGCTGCATTTCAGTCTGCCCCCCCTTAAGTCCGAGCCTGTATAATGGAATATATATTTACTTATTATTTCACATATAAAGATTACTTTGATGGTGTACTCTCCATCTCAGCTAAAGCAATGTTCTGAACTGGCGGATTTGGGGAAGGCTATAGGGTATATAATCCAGGGGTATAGGAACAATTCACAAGAATAATCCCAAATAGTGTTCGACCGAAGTTTCGGTTTCGTTTTAAGTTTTGACCAACTTTCGGGTTTGTTCGGAACGGTTTCACTTGCTAATTTTGTAATTTTGAGCTATTGAAAAATCTATGGGAATGCAGCGTTAAGGAACGGGGGAGGAGAATGCCAGTTATCGCAAGTTTTTTCTTAAATTTTAGAATGTAAGTTGTCCGCATACAGTATACTCTGCAAGCAACAAATTATTCGAATTCCAAATCATTGGGATACAATGTTTTTTTTTATTTGGTTAAAGATATGTGAATTTCAAATATCAGTAATCTCACACTCCTCGTAATTCGAGTCTAAACGCGCTAACCCAGAGAACAACCTTTGTTCTTTTTATATATTTATGAGTATTTACTGTCAAAACTATTCTTTATCAATATAACTTTATGATACACGCTACTGGCATATTACACTCCTAGACATTTAATGTTACGAAACTTATTATTACAGCTTGTGATAGAGTTTTTTAGAATTTGATAGAAACAATTTGTCCGAATCTCTTTAGAGTATGATGTATAAGATGCTACAATATATATTTCAACCTTGATAATTACCACCTGACGTCTCAAGGGCATTAACGGAATACGGAATGGAAAGTAAAATATATGCCGCCCGGGAATTGAAAAATTTTAATAGAAAGTGACTAGTTGTATTTATTGTGTGCTTTTCACAAACTAAACTAGTGCCACTATCTATTCAATTAGCAGAGTCGTAAATAAATACGCTATTGGAGAAACTGACTAAAATATCAATCAAAATGCCGTTTTGCATATTAATTAATGTTTTTTGAGATAAAACAGTAATTATAGAAATTAGAAACATATCTGTTTATTTTTAAAATGCTAAGGGTTTCTTCTTGATTTCAACATGGGTTTATTAATCAATTGGGTTTTAATTATAAATTTTCTATCCAATTTTTGCAACCGAGCCTTCTACAGTCGTCCGAGAGGAGGACCAGGGGGAGCAATTTCACTTAATTAATATTTTAACAAAGAATATATTTTTCTACATTGATTTCGTTTTTAATTTAAATTATATTCATTAAGGCAATGAAGTGTTCAAGTAAATAACCTTTTCGTATAGATTGCGTGAGAAACATACTTCTATAACTTATCCTTAAAATTTGGGCTAGCGCACTTGAATTTTATTAGTCTTAATTCTATTGTTTAATATGGATCTACGAAAATACATATTTCAAGCAGTAATTGTAGTGATTATGATAGAAGTAAAAATTAAAAAAAAATAGTTACACAAAGATCATTCTGCAGAGCTAACATTATGTACATTTACTATTAATTGGAATGCCATTAAAATTTCATAATTATTTCGCATATTTAAATGCACTTACTGGATCATCATTATTAAATAAAAAGATCTACATAAACTTGAATACAGGTTTTCCAATTCTCAGTTTTAATATTAACGATTTTTGTCAATTTTCCAAATTTCTTCACCATGATAACAGTTTCTTTTATCTTTATTCTTTTTTGGTAAGTTAGGAAAATTTAATTTCAATGATTTCTTAAAATAAATTTAAATCCAAATTCTGAGCAATATACAGTATGTCCACGGATAGAGTTGCAAAGAGAGAAAACATTTTTATTTTACATGAAAAATGTATTCTTCGTAAAAGTATTTACATGTTCCAAAACGGCTAATTTAGTTTTAATCTTTTCAAATTTTTTTTTAAAAAAATCAAGCCCAAAAACAAATTCGCTTTGTCATAGTAATTGACATTATTTATGTAGTTTCATTGACGTTAATTAGGAAAATCTATTGTAAACGCAGAGAATTTAAAGAAAAGGATTAGAGGCGCTGTAACATCTTTAACTCTGGAAGAGATTCGAAGAAATTAAAAAGAATTGAGTCAAAAACTAGAATTGTGCGCTTTGAAGGCGGTGAATGGATTGAGTAGAATAGTTATTGTTTATATTATTTTGTTGTTAAATTTAAGAAATTAAAATTAAACAAAAGTCATCTTAACAATTAATTTGTTTTTTAGGACTTAAAACTGAATTGGCCGTTTTGGAACATGCAAAAATACATTTTTCTCGTCAAAAAAATAAAATAAAAATGTTTTCCCTCTTTGCAACTCTATCCGTAGACATACTGTATAATTAGACATATTTATAAGCGGGATGTAACAGAATATTATCATCTTCTGCAGCACGACTGTCCTATACAACAGTACTTCAAGTACATACCTAAATAAAATAAATAAGGCACAGTTATTTCATTATGCTTTATTCTTTACGATACATTAGCTATTTAGGACATCATCATATGACTGTTTTATTTAATTTGATGGATCTATAAATACTTCTCATTGAAATGTCTCGAAATATTAGCACATTTCTAGAATCACCTGTATATGCCCTTTCATAATTTTTCCTTTAATGAAACCTCTTTAATAAACTAATAAGCAGACTGCATGCGTCTACTAATTCTGCCTTTGGAGCGAGAGGGAAGATGAATTTTGAAGATGCGCGGTTCTTGATCGGTCTCTCGGGATTCCCGTACACAGGAAGTGCATTAGTCGCGCGTTTCGCTACCGCCCAGCGCGTAAAGCTGGATGTAGACTAGGCGCCTCTCAAGTCGTTAGTCAATAGTGACACTGCTTTCATAACAAACAGATTTATTTAAACCTTTTGGCAAAACATACATTTTTATGTAAAAATATTAGTTCCAGAATAAATTTAAACAGATTTATGGTCAGAAATTCGTAATTAATTGTAGAGGTAACGGGAATCACAATAATGTCAATTACTAAAAGTTATTTTAACACCAGAAATTAATTAACGTTACGGAATTCCAGTGTAAATGTGTTAAAATAACATTTAGAGCTTCTAATTACGAATGAATAATATTAACCATAACTGTTCCTATTTGTAAAACTTGAGAATTGTACATACCATAAAATGCCCTTGATATATTGACAAATAAAATAATTATACTCTATAGTTACTAGTTACTATTACTGCTAATTTTTATTTCCATTTTAGAAATATAAATAAATTATATTTTATATTTTAATTAAATATTATAATATTAACGTTTGTCAGTATACTGTCTAATGGCCAATTAAACCAATATTACTTCAATATTAAGTATCTCTTAAATATAAAATATCCAGGCTTGTTGCAATTTTCCCCGACCTAAAAGAAAACCCGCCCGGGTTTTAAAAACCCACTTTAAAGAAACTAAAAAAAAAAACACCTAAGAAGAAACATAAATAAACTATGATTATAAGATGTACATAACACCGACCAATAAGACTACGAGTCAGTAGACATAGGTACGTCGTAAAAGCAAACAGAAACTTTATTAATACTCGTATTTCGTGTTAAAATAATTAATTTATTTTTTCAATTTCTTATTTTAAATAGAGTCTAATGTATTAAATAAAAAGTGATAAAACGATAACGATTAGGATTAATCGTAATGGCACATTATTGTGATTTCCCGATCAATTGTAACCGTCGATTATCTTACACGATTATAACATGATCGATAATTTGAACGCGTGCGTTTCAATAAATCCGCAGTCGGAATTGAGAGAAAACCTGGAATTAGAAGCTGTCAGTTAATTTTTATCCTACAATTATTTTGTAGGTTATAGTATTTTAAAATTATTTCCTTTTTCAGTTGAGTTATTTAATTGTTAATGTCTGTCAAACGAAAAGAAATAAGTAATATTCAGAACCACTTTAAGATTTATATAAAAAAAACTAAAATAATAAAATACTTTATTATGTTCTGTTTTATTTACAACAATTAATTGTAATCGTAACCGTACGATTGTTGTTTCATAAATTGTAATCGTAATCGCAAAAGTTCTAATCGTTTCACTACTAAAATAGATATATTTGTAACCAAGTGTTTATCATTTAATCTTCAAATCATATTTGTTAAAGTCACAAATAGAAAAACAGCATTAATATAAAATAGAAAACAGGATATATATAAACGTTAAACTTTATTGCAGTTAATGTTATCAACGGCAATGATATATAATTTCCTATTTGTTTTAAATTATATGAACAAATTACATATTCATATCATGATTGCAACTAACAGTAAATCAACAAAGAATTATTCGAACAGACACTTGAAAAATTATTTCCGTTGATTTAAATTTGTCCGTCGTTTCGATCTACATATATCAGCACGTAATCTGCCCCATGCGTAAAAACTTGTTTAATATGTAAGACTGAACAACAAATTATCTTTTGACATGGAGTAGATAATTTCAGTAGGAATAAAAACCCTATTGAACCGTTAAAATAGAGTATTCTGGACTAATAACAGTATTACGTATAATTGCTTTCATAGTTTTTTCTTCCGTAAATAGACTATAATTTCTTTCTGCTCGGAAATAATTATGCACTTCGTACCTAAGCGTAATTATACTCTTCATCTGTGGACGAAAAAATGGAATTCTATGCTTCAATCTCAGCCTTCGAGGCTAGGCTGCTATTGCTACAACTTCTACAAACATTGCATTCATATTATTCAACAAAATATTATAATTTAATATTAATATTTTTCTACAGACGAGTACAACTGTTTATTTTGATACTACATTAAACTAGGCAAAATCACATGTTCCAATTCTTATCACTTATCACTAAATATCTAAACAAAAATCAGTGTTTCAGAAAAGTATTGTCAGGCTTATCAGGGGAAAACAGTTTTTGGTAAATAAAAACAATACTACTAATTACTAAGTCACCAATTAACCCAGGACAATATTACATGTATTCCTACATTTTATTTAATTCAAGGTACTTCATATTAATTTTTACAAAAAAGAAAACACGCAAAATTACAGATGTCAATTCATGGTTATAAGGTTAGAACAGTGAAATAGAAGGACTTTAATTCAATTCCAACTATAGGAGTTTCTTTTTAATATTTTTGTCATCATTGTGAATTTGATAAATATATTTTGAACAATATTCCTTGATTAAGTCTGTTGACAAATTATTTGTTAATAAATTTGTTTACTGTATAATTTCTTTATATTTTAATAATTTGATTTATTTTAATTATATATTTCTTAATAATTATTTTTTACAAAACATATCAACAATTTTGTATTAATTAATTTCATTGGATATGGTGATTTAGTAATTAGCCGGGCAGTTTCTATTTACCAAACTGTTTTCCCATGCCTATGACAACTTTTCTGGGAGGGTGTATACCGGTGTCCACAAAAAGCGGGACACACCTATTAACTTTTTTATTTATAAAGATATAGGTTATAATTGAAAATTTATGTGTAATACATTTTTATGAATAAATTATAAACATATCACTTATTGTTTAATTGGAAATGCAACCTTATTTTAAATGGAACACCAGTATATTTTTCCATTTTTGAATTCTACGTTAAATTCTAAATACAATAATGTGACAGAAGTCAAAATTTGCAACAATCCAGTTTGTATATAGATACTTTATATCTATGAATAGAAATCAGGAGAAAATGATTTAATTTGCATTTGTGAGAATGAGAACATTTGACTTAATAGACTACTAAAGAATTTATGAGTATTATTTATTTCTTGCTCGTCTACATCAAGCTTTACGCAGTATTAAAGTGACCAAAATACCTTTTTGCATACATAGCTTCCTTGTCCATGTATACTCCATAAAAAACTTTGGACAATCTATTTGCAGTAGGGAGCTTTTAGTTATGAAGTTGGTAATGCCTAACCGTACTCCCAACTTCTGAAAAAATGAACTCGGTAGTGTTGGATTCCATGTCGGCATATGCCCTCATTTGCTTTGTAGCTACGCAGGGAATTTCGCTCTTTATTAAAGTTTTTTATTTGTCATATAGTGAGTTACATTACTTTGCATACATTTTTAGAAATTTCAAAGTTGAGCTTTTACATCTGAAAAATGTTCACGTCAAAGTTGGAGCGTTATTTTATTATTATAATAAGGAAGAAGTTCTTAAACTCTTTCAGTTGCTCTTGTAATATTTATTAAAGTTCAGCGTAAATAAATGATATGACTGAGTCGTTTCAAAACTAATAAGAAATAAATTATTGTTTTAATACAACAAACCTTTATGAATTATCACAAAGGCTATTTCGTTGAGCGAACTTTATGTGCACTTTATGCGAAAATTTGGAAAGAACCTTAGTTTAATTAAGATGCCGGGTCACATATCAAAATATCCAGAATTCTAGGATATTTGCAACCTTAATAAGACAAATTGCTATGGGTTTCTTCGAGTAGCTGCAGTTTCCAGGATTAAAAAGAAAATTGTAACATCTTATGAGATGGGATAATGCTCCTCTGTAATATAGATTAAAGACCAAGGATACTTATTACAAAAATAATAAATTTCCTTATTATTATTGTATTACTATGATTCTAACTTGTGTGAATTCTGTGTAATTTTTGTTAAGACTAAGACCAAATCTCTGCAAACTGTGTGAATGGCCATTTCTCGTGAGACAAACTATACCAAGATATTTATTTACAGGGCCGGCTCTATACGGCAAGCAAGGTAAGCGTGGAAGAAGGGTGCCAACATGAGAGGGGCGCCGTGTTGCCAAAATAAATTAATGATAAAAATACTTGGAAGTTGTTTTTATAAATAAAAAACTAAATTTTACATTTTCGCCTGTAGTTATATATTTATTTATTTAGCGTATACAATTTAAAATGAAGTGATCATATAAACATAATGATCTATGAATTTTTTCCCAATAACGGTAATTCGTTAAAATTTTCCTGATGGGGCGATTTTTGACCAACAGAATTCGTGTGTCATATTGTTTGAGATTTTTATACTCTTTCTTCGAAATAAATATATCACTTAAGAAAAGTATGAAAAAGACTTTTTTAACCTTATCCATTACGTATTATTTATGACACCTTTTCAAGAACCATACATGTTTTTCTAAATATATATGTGATATGTGTATGTACATTATACAGGCTTTGCAAAAAATAACTTAAATTTATCATTAAAGTTTAATCGGATATTTTTAATTTATATTTTGTATAAGTTGCGGAAGGACGCCACATGCCCTACCACCGTCCATCTTTATTTACATAGAGACATAACAGAAAAAATGATAAAATTCTAATGTATGATGTCAATCGGTTCTTATTCATCAGAAACTTGATATTTTATGATTCTTAGAATGAATATAATACCTTCCTTATCTAGGTAAGGTAGATGACAGGGAATAAAAACTTACAACTTGTATGTCTTCATTTGAAACTATTCTATTTTTCTTTTATTTTGACAAAAAAATATGAAAATCAAATTTTTTCCAAAAATCTAGCAAAAATTGTTGTTCTTGCTTAATTTACTTTTTGTTTTGACTTCATATTTCAAAGACAAGACGAAAACAATAGCAAGAATTTCTTGAAACTTCAAGTATGATCCCTTAATTTACTTTTAAAATTTTGCGGTACCATACCAAACTACCTTCAAAATATTGGCAATGCCTAAGCAAACAATGTAGCTTGGCATTTGACTTGCAATGCATCTATACGACCACGTTATCCTTTACAAATGAACAGCAAACACCCTCTGCTCTGGGGATCACATGTCACTTGACATGTCACTTGTCACTTGGCCCCAGTGGTGCATCGGTCTTGTTTGTACAAACCTGGCATATTTGTCAGACTTGCAAATGACACATTACCGCGCAAATCTCGAAACCGCGTTAGCGGCGTTAGCATAATCCTGAATAATACAATAAGCAGCCAGACAACACTCATAACGCCTCGCAGATGTTTTCCAACGATTTTTAAATAACTTTAACGCAGTTTATCCCGCGTAAGATGTTCATTCCAGAAACATCTCTCTTACAAGCATTTGGTTGCAAAGTTATTTTTGGAAAATATGTAAATATGTCAAATATGAAATATTGATTCCATGTTTATTTAATCAAATCCTTAATTAAGTAAACAAGTTATATAATGTATAAAGTTGTTCATGTGCACCCTCATACAGAACGGTCAGGGATGTAACTGGAATTTGTTAAACCATTCGTAAAATCTAAATACGCATCTTTTTAATAAACCTATATTTTGGTGTACTTTGGGCACTAAAAAATATGAAGAAGCCGATGTATCGGAGTTTTGTGGTTTACGGTGTTGAAGGCATAACGAACTAAGATCATTTGAATTTGAGATATAAGTTCAAACATCATTTTCTGCACTAAGTTGTGCTCTGGATTCAAGTTTGCTCTGATTTTAACCTTTAAAACGGAGCATCAATATCTGCTCTAGATTTTGTTAAGTAGATTAATAATAATCTAGACTGTACAGTGGTTTCAGTAGGTTTACAATCACAATTTCAGAACAATCAGAGGTTGCTATAATTTTTGACCTGCCAAAATTGGAGCATATTTTAGAGCATTATTATCTAGTCCGGAACTAGAAGTAGTGCCAAATGACTAAAAATTAGAGCAAAAACTTAATGGTTGTTATTTTTGTTTACTGAAATTAGAACATATTTTAGGGCAACCAGCTTCTTTCAAAGGTGATCTCATTTCATCCGGCCAAGAATTAGAGAAAAACACTTAAGTATTATTTTGACCTACTCAAACCAGAGCACATTTTCGGGCAGCCATTTGTTCCAAAATGCGATCCAATTCCAAGAAATTAAAAATTAGAGCAAACATTAATAATGTTCTGATTCTTGACCTATTGAAAATGCTTCAAAATGCGGTTTAATTTCAACAGGTCAATAATTAGAGCAAACATTTTAACATGCCTCAATTCCTGACCCACTGATCTAGACCATATCACCCTGATGCTCCAGAAGGTAATCTAGTTAAGATCTCCACGCAGGGAGGTAAAAATAGTTCAAAAAGTCTCCCCAAACATCCGTCGAAGCATGAATCGCATTCCTGCCGAAGGAAAATACCTGTAATTGCGCACTGTGCATTATATTAACCTAAAATATTGTTATTTAATGAGCTGAAATACAATACTTAATTGTGAATATACTACTTGGAATGTATAAACAAATTTTGAACATATATTTTTTGACTAAAATGAAATACTTAAAGTGAATCAATTACCCAAAATTGGGTCTATTACATATTTCATTCTAGGTACATTTATATGAGCAGATATATATTTTGATATTTTTTAAACAAATAATACATTATGTATAAATTCCATTTACATAGTAGCTGATCTGTAAAAAATCTGAATAATTTTGCGTAAAAAATCTGCCATGTTACATTATAAGTTATTCATGTTGTCTGAATTAATTTCAGATGTGCATTCTTGCGACATAATCTACGTAAACGAATGTCATCATGATGTTTTTCTATCTGTTAAAATTGCAAGTGACATTTGAGAATTAAAAATAAAACACGCACTGAAAATTCCATTTACAAAACGTCCAAAAACCTTTACATTTCAAACAACAATGGCAGCTTTCTCATCTCGTAATAATTCTGTCTTCCCCTTTCTCAGGAATGTAAATATTTATACTAGTTCTCAGCAAATTATTTGCGCGTTGAATTATCAGCTAACTGGCATTTTTTCTTGTCACATTTCTCAAACATTTACACAGCTTTTACAGATATTATTCTATCTTGTTATTCACAGCTGCCGTAGCTTGAAGATATAAGATATTAAAGTAGTTTTAAAATAAAAACGTAAAACCGTAGTTATTATTGTGATGAAACATTTCATAAAATATCCCCTTTAATTCAGCAAGATTTCTCAACTTATCAACAATAACTTTACTAGATACTGTAATCATTGAAATTGTTATTCCATACAATTATTACTAATATCAATATCCCAGGTTGTCATAGGCAAATCATTATAATTGCGCCCTTTAGATGTACTATTAGTTTTTTTTTTAACATGAAACATTTGATTTATCATGTGTATGATTACGACTTGATATTTGATTGTCAGCAATGTGTATTTGCTTGTCTTATTTAAAATGAAACATAGGGAACGAATTTGACATTTGCTTTTTGGGTTATAAAATTTTCTGGCAGGCCAGTAACCAAGGATACAATAAATTCCATGTTTCACGGTAAAAAATACACATACATAAATACGTAAGTATTATGTAAACACATCACTCGAAATTTATTAATTACTTACAATTACTTGAATTATGCAATTATAATTTTTCTAACTCTTCAATTTTATTCTAGCAAATACTATCCTTTTGTCGGAAAAAAACTTACAACACAACAGAAACAATATTTGGCATCATATGTTTTTTTATATATTAACCAATAGCGATTGCATATTTGACCAATGGGTAAATATTACCTATTTATAAAAGAAGATTGATTTTTTCGTTTGTTAGAAAATTAAGTCCATTATTTCTTTTGAGTCAATTCTAATTCATATATCCATAATTGATTTTGAGTTCTCTTGTAATTTACTTGAGTCTTCTTAATTATTTTCTTTACGGATTTCTTCATTTTCGCCAATTATAGTAGATGGTTTTCCACTATTCCTAATGACATGACTTCTTCGTCATCTTTGAATGTAACGAATAAGATATTGTTTTATAAAGAAATTTGTTAAAAAAAAATTAACAAACTTAAGCCAAGGTGGGTCTAAATTGTGTCTCACTATTATTGTATTTAAAATCTGTTAGATTTTTTCCAGGGATGCATAAAAATCCGATTAAAAAAAATCAAAGATATCTGTTTTTTTTTTAATTAAATCGGAATGTTTTGATTTATTTTGAAAAGAACATAGTATAAAGAATAAGTCAAAATTTAAAGAAGCAATAGAAAAACTACAGTAAAATCCGTTTATAACGATACCGCTTATAGTGACAAACTGATTATATTGTCGAAATAGTGACCACTTGTTTGAAAGCCCACATCCGCTAACGTTATTTTACTTTTATCGGTTATAGCGACTTTTCCATAAAGCGATGAAATTTTTGAGATCTCATGTTGTTATAACCGGAGTTTACTGTAACTCATTTTAATGTAGGTATATTTAAGAAAAATATCACACATTAGTGCAAAAAAAAATCTGCGCTATTAATTCAAAATAATATACAAGGAAAGTCGTTTTACCGACGAAGTTAAACAGATTTAGTGCTTCTTGAAAGTTTTCGTAAAATCTGCAATGGTAAATAACAATTATAGTACAAGTGATTTAAATCAATGATATAATAGTTATTTATGGTACAAGTGTGTTATATTACGGATAAGTCACGTAGGAAAAGTTTAGCTCACGAGGCCGTTAGGCCGAGTGTGTTATTTTTTCAAGTGACTTAGGTAATTAACACACGTGTGCCATACAACATTTTATCCAACACATTTTAATCATTGATATAAAATACATATAAGATTTTTGACAGATGGAATTTCGAAATGACATTTAGGAACAAAATAGTGTAGAGAAGGTTTTATAACGTAGTTACTATGATACGAACCAAAAAACAGTGAGCTAATATATTTAGCTCACTAGTGACTTATGACCTACTTTATTTATCTAAAAACAGCATACTTATATCGTTATAATTACACGGTGTTGGATAAAAAAAAAATCAATGTGATTTAAATCTGATTCAAATGTTTGATTTAAATCAATGCAACCATGCTATTTTCGTTAACTTATGTTGTAAGAATCATTAATTCCCATTGTCATCTTTAGTCATTGTCTAGTATTTCAGAGAACTTTGACGATTCGCAGTAGAACCCGACCAACTTATACATTGAACTTGAATACAATAGATACGAATGTGCAATGTTATGCCAGGTCACTACACATCTTCGAATGATATTGTAAATCAATGAATTATATTAAAACTATAAATACCTATTGGTAAATAAGGAGTATAACACACATAAATATTATTTACAAAATTATCGTTTTAAAATATTGTAAATCTATACATGACAATAATAATAAAAAAATAATTTTAAATTTGGAAATTGTAACCATGTTTCAAATCGTTGGGGGAGAAGGGCTTGATGACACCATCTTGTTGGGTGAAATCGTGGCATTTCCGAAGTAAATAAATGTCAAAACTGATAGAAGAGTTGTAATGAAACTACATGAACACCTATTATCAATGACAGGAATGTCATGAATGACATATTCAAGTTTTTTAAATATTTGAAAATATTGGCTACCGCGATTACACGACTGTTTCTGTTACATTTTTGTCGTTGGTTAGATGTAGGCAGCATATATACCTCACTGTTAACACGTACGATAATGAGATAGCGAATAAAAATCTACGCCATACGTAGATGCAAAATAAAGGTTTAATAATTCTTGCAGCAGAAATTGATGACGTGAGAACCAACTGCGGGAAACATAGTGTACCTAAGTATTTGTTGTTTTATTTGAACTAAACACTTTATTGTAAAACCAAATTTAGTATTGTTTCTATACAGAGGGTGATAAGTCGAACGCCCGAATAAATAACAGTTGTAGAACATACAATTTTGCATCTGAATCAATAGCAAATTAATAAAAATAAACTAACGCATCTAACTTGACAGTTAAATAATTTGTTATTTTTATCTAATTGTTATTTTGGGGGTGATTTACGTCATTTTCATACCTAATTTCTGAACTGTTAATTGAAGCTTGTTTACTTAAAATAATTACGGAAGCAGGAAATTAAGAAAATATGATTTTACATGTGTTCGCGTCACCACCCTATATGTTTAAAAATTATTGTAATTTTACGGCTAATATGAATATTTTGTGGATTAAAACTAGTATTTTAGTAGGGTTAAGCACAACATATTTTTAATTATATTGTGGCAATACTTAAATATTAAATAGCGTAGTAAACGAATTCTCGTCTGAACATTGAAACAATTTAAGTGAATATTTTTTTTATGTACGAACTAATTTAACAACAAAACATAATAATATTTGTTGATGTGGAACATATTTTAAAGCTGAACAATACAGAAACGAGGCTTTTGTTTGGTAAAGAAAATAACGATATTAATTAATTTCGCTTACCTTATTCCACTCGTCGGGTATTTTGGCGATTTTGTTCTTGTGATTCCTGCGCTTGCCGCGGCGCCACTTTCGCTTCTTCTTCCTCTCCATGCCGGGCGGATACGGGATGAGATTTTTATCGTCTTCCTCTTCCTCCGGCGCGAACTCCGTGACCACTTCCGGGGGCTCGGTCGTTGCTAATGTCTTGGAAGTATCTTTGATATGTAGCTTCTCATACGGGAGTTCGTTGTCGTAGATGGATCTTCTTTTATGACTCCGCGTATCAACGGACCTAATTACTCTTTTAGTCTCACTGTTTTCCAACAACTCGTCTATTAGATTACTCTTTATCTTTGTCCTGCCCTCGGATTCCTTCTGGTCGTCGTACTTCACGTCGAAGTCGTCGAATAGTTTCTTATGGCGCTTTAATTTCTTTACCTGTAAATAAGTACAAGTGTGATAGTTTAAATTTAACTGTTTAAATTCAAATCTTTTAAAAAAATCTGATGTATACACTACATAACTTCCTTGTATGCCTATTAAATTGTACATATTTTTAATTGCACTTTATTTGAACTTAATACATTTGAAAATAAGATCATTCTACGGCTAATCGTTTTTGAGTTATGCGAAAACTTCAAAAAACTCTTCGATAAAAAGTACTCTTTTGACACTGTCGATTACAATAAAAAAAAGGCGAACAACTAGATATTATTGAAGTCCCATATAGGTACACAATTTCAACATTCTACGGCTAATCCGAATTTTACACCGAAACTAGTCAAAATGAATTGAGGGATGGTCAAAATGGATATTTCAGTTGAAATCTGAAAACCGATTTTTTCCTGATTACAATACTTCCTTTACTTCGTACAAGAAATTTAAAATGTGATTCATGAATTATAATGAAATATTTAAATATACCTATGATTAAATATTTAGAAACCATTGTTAATGGGGTCCTCCACCATAGTAGCAAATTAGGAAATTGATCATTTATAGTTAACCTGGAATTTAATTCTGTATGATAGGAACTATAAAATTTAAAAAAAAAGTTATTTGTTTTTAAGTTATTCATATTTCCAAGGAAGGTACACAATAGTTATTTAAAATATATTTATGTTTTTATAACAGTTGAAAAATATAAATTTTGTAATTGAAATTTTTAGCGAACCTCACTATTTGAGAACCAAATTACATTAATATCTACGTCACAGATCACTTAAAAAAATATTACTTCTTAACAAATAAGAATTTAGACTGCACCTCGCGTTCAAAGTAGATAAAGTATCATTAACAAATAGTGGAGGACCCCAATGTGGTAAAAAAAATCTCTTATAGATACTTTTAATGTTTTACCGACAGCTAGATCAATAATGACAGTTTTCTCAGCCTTATTATATAACATACTATTATTTCTGGTTAATATGCATTACATTTACGGTCTTCTTATTTCCTTCTTAATGGGTGATACTACATGCCAAAAGAAAGCGAGAAACGTTAAATCATTTTAATAACATTAAGATGAGAATCCTAATGTATGTTAGTAATATATAATTCGGTAGAAACTAGATTTTTATGGATAAATTTTCTCGTAAAATGGTGTCATAAAAATGTATACCTACATATTTAGTCTTAAAATTTTACTACATTTATTTCAATGGACTTTGTTTCAACGCTGTAACCTAATTATTCATGTACTCCGACAGAAAGATGAATAGATTTTTTTTCTATTCTTACTTGCACCTACTTGTGAACTACATTATTAAATTGAAATTCTCATTTCCGTAACGTGTCATTCTGAAATGACGATGAATAGAATTTTTTGTAGTTCTTACTTGTAAACTTATATTAAAATTGTATTTAAGTTTCTTAAAATATTAAGAACGGCGTAAGAAAATTAAAGTTGCCGTATTATACCTCATGAAATATGTATATTTTAAAAGAAAATTGTCTTAAATTTGAGTGATAATGAATATTTTGTGGACTATAATTTTGTAAAACATGCACATGCAACGAATTTCTTACTTTGATAGGGCACGAATCAAAAGGCAATGTAGGTAACTTATTAATTTTTACAACTAAGAACAAAACTTATGACCACGAAAAAAGGTATTTAATCTGTTACTTATATGTACATTTCATATTTACAAATAAAAGAAACTTCATATTAAATGAAATATTAAATTTATTAGATAATTCCTCAGAAATAATAAGTTTGAAAAGATCTAAACCCTTACATTTAGTATTTACTTTTCCCACATTTATCACATTGCTTTATTGGTTTCTGTACAGAAAGATTTAATAAAAAAAATATTAAATGTTTTAAAATATTTCTAAACCGTCACAATTTTGTATATAAGGTTTAGAAGACATGACATATCTATTTTATTGAAATTACTCGGTTGATCAAAACAGTCAACATTTAATTAACTTTTCTCGCTATAAAGTAAGTTTAAATACATGAATTAAAAATTTAAAATTTTGTGATTCGTAGAAATTAAATAATTGTTTCTACAAGATCCTTAGAAATACAGTAGTACGGATCACAAAGTACAAAAAAAATTAACAGCATGAATAAATAACTGCAATTAAAATTAACATTAAAATATAAATAATACGCAAATGAATGTTAAAATAATAAATAAATAAATTGCTGGCGTCCGTTTGTGTGTTATTTATATTTTTAATATTTATTTTAATTCATTTTTTTCATGTATCTGGGTAAATTTAATATTGTGCTCTATAAATTTTGTTGTTAAATTTAAATAATTATAACTCATAAACAAGGTATCAAAAGGTGCCGAAGCTGGAAGAGGCCGAAAATAAATATTCCTATTAAAACATTAATTATTAAATTACACCCGATGAAGGGTCACATAATTTTTAACAATTGTCCTGTTCGAAACAAAATAAATGAAATACCTAGTAACACATAATAAACTTCGCATAAATTCCTGTAATAGTTTCCTACCTGATCCATGTTAATCAGCTCTTGTACATCAGTCTCATCCTCCCTGTTTTTGTGCCTCCTCGGGTTTTCATTATGGTGGGAGTGGTGTCTCTTCTTATCGGGCTCGTTGTTTTTCATGTGTAGGGCTATTAGCTCGATGTGTTCCTTGGAGATAGTGGGCTGTTTCTTGGACTGAGGAATCTCGTTCTCGGACGACTCCTCGGAGAAGAGCATGAGGAATGCGGAGGTGTTGTCGCGCTGGTCAAGGAAGTGGGAGGGCGGGATGATCTTGGAACGCGGAGCCTCGAAACGGACGCCCAACGTGTGGTAGTCCACGTCACCTGGGGAACTCAGGAGGAGTTCGCGCACGGCGGAGGTTATGTCCAATGAGTGCCAGCCTCCTCGAGATACCTGCAAGGAAAAATATTTGTTTGTAATTTTAATTTTACGGGTGCAGTTTTCATTTGATTTAAACAAGCAATAAAATTATTCCAATTTAAGCTTTCTTTGAACATAATCTCTTCTTTCAATCTAATAAATAGGATTAATATCGTCACTCTTTATTCGTAAATAGTATATTGTGTCGCAAGTGCAGAAAGTTGCCTATTTCTCACGAGGTGTGGAAGTATCGGCACGAGACGAATTTGAGTGCTGGAATCACACAAGGTGAGAAATATGTGATTCTGCACGAGTGCTACGAATACTCTTGGTACACGTTACAGATCAAGAATAATTGCACGAAAGCTATTTAACATAAAGAACAATATGGCGAAAGTAAACAAACAAAGAGTACCTTTACGCATGCGCAATGTCGGCAATTACTGAGGAGCAATGATATTTCTCACATTGCACATGCGTAGTATTAAATCCACTATTGTGGCAAATCTTAGGTTCTTGTTCCTCGTAAATTATTAATTATAACATTTTGTACATTATTGCTTCGTCCTCTGAAAACAATATACGGCTTGTACAGTGTATTTAGAATCATTTAAAAACAACAGAATTAAGATACAAATAATAACAAAAATCATTGTAAATTATATTTGTTTTTCTTTTTCATAAATTTAAATTAATAATGGCACCATTTATTATATTATTACTTAAATAACATTTATTAAGCAACAAAAGAAAATATTGAATGCCTAATCATTGGCGTTTATGAAATAAAATTGGAGAATTTATAGTTGAATTTGAAATTGACATGTATTTGATGTTTATAATTAAAATAGTTAATTAAGATCTACAAGTCAAAATATTGAAATAAGTACCTATATGATCACAAAAAATGTTATTTGAATAACATCGCCTTTCTACGTATGTATAGAAATAGTATATTGTGCAGAAAGAAAATGCGTGCACGAAAGCTATTTACATAAAAAAAAACAATGTGGCGCAGATAACACTGCACACGCGCATTGTTGGCTAATATTTTGAGGAAGAATTTGTTAGACTTTAACTTAAGACTGTAGGAAAGACGTTTTCAAGTTTAATATAATGTGAGAAAAATGCCACTTTCCATAGTGGTAATAGAAAAACGTTATTTTCATTACTAATAAGTAATGTATTCTATAAAACGTTACCCTAAAAAAATCGTATTTTATGTCTTTTGGTAACAGAAATAAAATATTTATTGTTCTTTTCCAAGCATAAATTTGTTGAAATTTATTTTATTATTATACCCGCGGTAATAGCAAAATTCCAATCAAAAACTTGCACTACATTTTTAAAGCTCAAGATAAAAGAAAATTCGCACATATTTTGATGACGATAAAAAACAGGAAAATGTGCAACAAATAAAAAACTATTTTGAATTGCACTGGCTATCAGAAGGAACAAAATATTGCTATCAAAAATGTGCCCCAGAAAAATGTCCATATCATACGTTTGTGACATTGGTAGCCCAGTTAATTTGAAATACCGTACGTGAAAAGTCGGCTGCACTTGACAAAAAGCTGCAAACAGCGTTCAAAGGAATATTACATTTCACCCTTTGAGAAGTGGATCTACCGCTTAGCGGCTGGTGGTTGGTAACCGATCCCATGTCCATTTCACAGATGATAATACTTCAAACACAGGTTAAATGGGTCTGCTAATGGCAAAAGCAAATAATTGTCATAGAGGGAAGGAATCCGACGTTTTTAAAAGCAGGTCCGATAAGAGTTCGGTTAAGTGCTTGGAACAATCCGGGATACGAGGGACGTGTTGCCCGTTTTTTAATAATGTACGCTCCACTGGAAATTACGGATATGGAGGTTTTGTGGTTTTGTTTTGGAATAATGGACGGAAATGTTTCTCGATTGTTTC
The DNA here is from genome assembly GCA_035578165.1 of Stenolophus ochropezus. Classification (NCBI taxonomy): domain Eukaryota; kingdom Metazoa; phylum Arthropoda; class Insecta; order Coleoptera; family Carabidae; genus Stenolophus; species Stenolophus ochropezus. Next base: position 9,242,602 of record JAQOWZ010000004.1, on the reverse strand, counting down.
TAACTATCGTCGTTTGGAACTATTCTGAAGGGGCTGCCTTTCAGCGATGATGTGATGTGATAGTTTGCTTTTATGAAGCTCTATACTAATATTATGCTGATGTCTCCTCAATGTATCGTAGTCTGCACTAAAAATAAATAAGTATCACTTACATTTAACTCAACTTCCCAAATGCAATATTAACCTATATTTAAAACGAAAGACTTGCACTACTTCACTTTAATTTTATTATGTGTGATTATAAATTATTACTGTCGAATTATCGCCGAGTAATAGTGTTGCAAATGTATACATGACATGTAAACGTTCTAATTGCGCAACTAAATCTAAGATCAGAGCAGGACATTAATTTGTTATTTAAATAGCTTCGCTACATGTTCTTTTAGTTATAGCTGTAGCTAAACTACATTTTACTAAACTATTTTAAGAAGCTTTTTTCAATAGTTTAGAGCTTCTATTTATAGTTATTAGCTGTTTTTTTTTCTAGTTTAACTACTAGAATGCGTATATTTCAACCAGCTAATATAAAGCAATACATTACTTATCGAAAAACATTCTTTGTATTAATTTTTATTTGTCCCTCAATGCAATTTTTTACCAATAAATACTTAAACTTATGTATATTTTTGTCACTAAATTTGTATAAACCAAATAATAGCTCAGCTTTAAATGTAGCTGTAAATTGCAGCTACAGCTAGTAACTTCAATATAAAATATACTCGTAACAGTGGATGAAACATACAACTTGGGTATAGATTAAATTGACGAAACTAGTAACACACAATAAAGCACAAATTGTCGACACTAAAATTATTACTTTAATGAAAAATACGATAAGTAAGGATGAGATGGACCACTTTTTAAGAAAATAATTATTACTTTGTAATATTGAGCAATACTTAAAAAGCAAAAATTAACTATGTTCTGAAAACTACAAAAAATATTTTATTCGGATTCAAAAAAGACCAACTCTCCTCCACTATGTAGGTGGATCACGGACCAAGGCTGTGAAGAAATGAACTAGTTAACAGATTCTTGTTATTTGCCGTCTATTTAAATTACACAATTTAGCCAATCATCCACCTTTATATTTTTTTTAATAATTTTCCTTGCATCCCGCATATTCGTTTTCAAAATCTTCAGCTTTTTTATTTCCATTACCCTGATTAACCATTTAATAGTTCTTCAGAACTCATGGATATCAACTAGATCATCTACTTTTCCTTTTGCGAATGTATTTTTTTACAATAAAAATCCTCTGGTCCATCTCCCTTCAGCTCAGGTGGTCTATCTGTCCTCAGAGTAGAGGTTAAATGGAACACTAAATTACTTATGACTGTGTACAAATAGAACCACATTTTTAACGTTAAATCGTTAAACCTTATGCACATATTTATAAAGAATGTATATAATAATTAATTTAAACCTATCGAAGTAATAATTAACTACGTGTGTATATAAAGTACGAAATTTTTTTGGCAATTTTTTGAAGTAAATCTTGGATTATTCAGTGTTGACTGCATTAATTTTTAAGCGTCTGCTTACACTTTCTCTAAACAACAAAATTAACATTCTCTGTGAGAGATATCTTTCTAATGTACTACTGTCCATCTTTCCTACCTGTTAATCTCTCCCCCACTTACCCTAAATATTTTTTTTAATAACACGTACCTAGTCTCATTTATGTCATGCGTATACGGCAAAGATGCTAGATAACAGTTTAATAATTTTTGCAGCAGAAATTGATGACATGAGGATCAACTCGTGTAAACAGCCTATAAAACTTAACAAATAAAAATTTTAAATATTTTTTAAATTTTGTTTTAAATGCGTGCATCGTTCAAGACACCAAAGACGAGTCTATTACCGGTAGTAAAGGTTCTGTCGATTTCTCATTATTTCAACTTCTGCAAGATATCTATTTCTTGTAGTGGGTTTCGAATTATACGAATTAAATAGTATTCTTTTTAGTTAACAATACTGAGATTTGAATACCAGATCTAACACCTCACTCAGTTTGAGTTGGAGCACACTAACTAAGTGAACCACTGCTTGTCCATGAGTTTTTTATATGATCATTAAAAAGTCTTTTATTGAAAACGCCATATCATACATAAAAATCAAGTACATAAAGCGAGCATTTTGGTGAATTGAAAAGTGCTCTTTTCGCGGTTTTTACCAAGTATTGATTGAGTTTAATTTAACTTCTCGTGAAAGAACTTTTTTGATGTTAAGCACAGTTTTAATATTGAAAACTTGGCAAATTTTAAATCTTGATAATGATGGAAATGTTTTTATGAGCAAAAGTTTGGCGATGTAGGTTATTTGTACAGTACGGCATTACTGACCTATTTTTAGAGTTGAAGTGCAATATAACACATTCCCATTTCGCATTTATCTCGTAAACATGTTATGAACTAATTGTACACCTATTATACTTTTATTTTATAATCTCTTCATATTGTAATTACAAGTAAAACAGATTATAGTGAAAAACAGACCAAATAGGAAGTATGTTAATTAATTACTATATAGGGGATTTTACTGGGTCATGTGAATTCGTTTTAGTTTATAATTTATTATATTTATATCAATATGCCAAAATAATATCAATTCTAGGAGTTTTCATTAACGGATTGGGAAATTTTATATGACATAGTTGACATTTCGCTTTAATTAAATGATAAACTATAATATTATTTACAATAATAAGATAACAAATAAGATCTGATATAACTGTTTATTTAATGGCAAGTTTTACTTTCTGCTACATGAAAAAAATATTGGCAACAGAGAGACTCCAAGGTTAGGCAAGTTTAAAGTGTTGTATAGTTCTGGAAACTAAAATTGAAATGTGCAGCAGGAAAGAGGTTTATCGAATACATAATCAAAAATTAGCAGTACATCATTTTTATCGGATTAAAGCATAGTACAAAATAATGAATGTTTTAACTTTAGTTTGTTACATTTTACTTGTCCTTCACATATCCCAATGACTTGTAAAATAATTTCGCCCAAGGTATGAGTAACATTAACTATCATCTAAATTTAATTTTTTGTGATGTGACAATTTGAACAACTACAATGCAGTTCTAGTTTGTAAAATAAAAAGTTTACAGGTAAATTATTAGTCTTGATTTATTAAAATTTTTAAGCGATTTGTACTAATAATGACAAACGTTACATTCTTATGGTAGCTAATCTCTCATTTCCATTACTCAAACTACTTTCATGATTTCCTCAGACGTTATATATGGATTCTTTTGAAATATGGCAAATCTTAGAGGGATGAGCGAAAATCAATCTCTTTCTTTTCTAACGAATCCACAATACCAGTTAGGCCATAGATTGTGAAATTTTTTATTTGTAGTATATTCCGAAATTTAACCAGAGTAACCGTGGTTACTTTATCAATAACTTTTTTAGTGATCAAACTAACCGCGATAGATGGGCATTTACAATCTGGTTATTAAATTTTGTTAGCTTAAGGACAACCAAAGCTTCATCTCTTTTAGTCACTCGTTTTGCCTGTGAACTAATTCCATTTTTTTATGTTTTCTAGGACAATTAAAATTCAACAAATTACTGGAGAAGCATTCCATTTTTCAACCGTGGTCGGTCAAATTGTACCCATGGTAAAACCTCAACCCTACCGCGGTTCATTTTTAGAAAATCAAGATATTATTAACTAAACAACTGTCATTTCTGGATGCAGTTCAATTGCCCAACGTCTCCAGTAACATATTGTAACGAACATGACTCACTGCCGATGACTCACCGGATTTGGTCAGGTAATCTCACTTAATAGACAATAGATCATGTGAGATACAAGATCGACGTCGCTATTTTTCTGTAATTTTATAGAGTCCGGAAGACTCTGGAAGGTTCGAGGTAAGTTACCGGCCGGTATAAAGTGTCACAGAGTGAAGTTAATACAGTCGAGTCGAAGCAGTCAGTCTCACTCTCAACAGCGATATGTAAAGTAGAAATAAATAATTAGTGGAAATAAATATTGATATCTTGTGAAAAATACTGTTAAGTTTAAGTTGTATTATTTTCGTGTAAATAAGAATGTTTCTTATTTTTATCATTATTTAATAAACTTGTAATAAAAATATTCGAGTTTTGTGACTTTTTACACTTGACCCATAAAATTACATATATCCACTCAGTTTTCTTCTTACCTGTGGCACAGGAATACTAGCCACTCCAACACTCCGCCTCCGTCCCTGGCTGCGCACGAGCTGGTACAGCCGGACCCTGCAGGGCGGCGCCAGCAGCTTCCTGTGCAGCGGGTGAGGGTGGCGCGCCAGCCGGCGTCGCCGGAGCACCAGCTGCGCCAGACGCACCTCCTCGTCTTGCGCCAGCGAAATGGTGAAGTACAGCGAGTGTTGCGGCTGCTCCGTGCCTGGAACAAGGGCAGTGTTATATATAGCCGGCTGTGTGGAACTCCAGAAGTTGTATATCAAATAGTGGGCTAAATTATATGGATGTAGGTTTGCTGTTCGAATTAATAGTGTCGATAGCAAACTATCTATTCAGCGGCGGCTGGTCCATAGGGCAGTGGCGGCTTGTGCCTTTAAGGAATGAGGAGGCAAATTATGTACTTAAAACTTTAAACTCTGCTTAGTCAAAAAATCATGGAATATATTGCTAGCTAGTAGCTCCGCTCCTAATAAAAACAACTATACTTAAATAATAATATTAATACTCCTACTCGGATTGAAGAGCGCATCATACGCATGGAAACTACGTACTGAATTTTACATTGAGCCAAAGCCAGACCCCCTATCCAAACATTTCTGGAAGGACCGCTGCACCGACACCGAGAGTTGCTAATGATCGGAGTTCATGCCTCCCTTGCTAAGTTTTCTCTCTGTTCAACTCATATATTTCATCTTTCTTCTTGAACTGATTCAAGGTCAAAACTAGCTTTCTCTTCGCTTTAAAGGTGGATAGGTGGAGACAAATTTTAAGTTTGTCTCCGGCTCATTATAGAATATTTCTCTCTTTAAACAATCCATAAAATTGAAAGAATATCTACTAATATATTTTTTTAATATAATAAATAAGTCTTCATAATATTCCATTTATTATTAGTAGAAATTTTTTAAAATATTTATTAAACGTGCACATTTTCTTTATTTTTTGAGAGGAGACAGTGCCTCCCTTGCCTGCTCTGACGAGCCGCCACTGCCATAGGAGCGCTAAGGCGTACAGAGTAAAAAATAAAATTTTTATTTTACGCAATAATCTCTTTATACCGGGTGTCCCAGCTCGACCGACACATGGGAGTTTTACATGGAAAATCAGTTAATTATGAACAGTATCTCCCCAGTGCAAGATATTAACTTGAAATTTTGTATACTTATGGGAGAATATTAATTCTATGGATCACACTTATTTGAAATATGCAATTTCGTCTGCAGGGCGAGATTTATTAAATTTAAAATCTAATATTTTCGTTCAAAATCAGACAGCCATGGAAATAAAAGAAAATATTTATCTGACAGTTTAGTGAAGTATCACTGATTTTCATACTTATTCCCTGTATTTTAATATTATTTAAGTTGAATTTAGTTTCTTTTTGTTAAATAATACACCAATATTACAAAAATATAAATATCTACAATGGCATGTCATTAACTGTCAGAACTGTCACATAGATATTTTCTTTTATTTCCATGGGTGACTGATTTTGAACGAAAATGTTAGATTTTATAATTTAATAAATATCGTCTTGCAGACGAAATTACATATTTCAAATAACTGTAAACAAATGACAGAAACTCAAGTATCAGTTTATTAGGTGTTCAAAATGACTATTTCCAAGTTCCATACAATAATAAAGATTTTGCTCAAAATTTTGGAGCTACGGTACGTTGCCGTAAATAAAAATAACCCCACAAAAAAAATCCAACTTACAAATTACTTGTTTATTACAAACTACTTGTCGAAAGAATTGTTTATTTAGTTTCTGTCATTTGTTTTAGCCTACTTGATGGCAATTTTGAACACCTGATAAAATTTGTTTTAAACGATATTTCTCTAGAACTAATGATCGGATTTGAAAAATAAAAAAACTGTTGAAAAGAGAATTGAGAGACCTTTCGAACTGTGTCATGTTTGACACCCTTTTCCATTTAAAATTTTTGAGGTGCAGTCCACACTCATTTTAGGGTTGAAGTTATGCCATTGGTAATAATCCATTTAGGTGTCCCCCTTTATATTAAAATTGACGTGTTCGAGCGTTTTTTGCAAAATTAATGTTAAGTGGCCAAAAATTGCGCTGATAATTTTCACTGGGCCACCCTGTATATTTCTCGCCGAAACTATACAGGGTGAGTCTGGGAAGACGAGCCCCCCCCCCCCCCCCTTTAACTTTTTTATTATAAGTAATAGAAAAAAATAGCTCATATAAAAGTTTTATAATTTTACATATACTATTTGATGGCATATGTAGATATTTTTTATAAAGTCAGATTTACAAGATACGACTATCAACTTTTATTTTTCAAATACAACCTATAATTATTTTAATAAAATAGAAACCGCCATTTTTTTCTCTTTTCAACGATGTATTAACTTTTATTAATGTATTTGAAAAATTTCGAGAAAAATGAGATCATTTAGAAATGTCAGAAATAATTTTTAAACAAATATCATAGGTGGCTATGTTTCTCGAAATCGGGTAAACATCCTTCTCAGTAAGTAACAAACAAATGTATACATTTTTGACATTAATTTAATTGTTTTACATTGTTACGTTGTGTTTATTTTCATATAGCCACCTACAATATTTATTTAATAATTATTTCAAATATTTTTAAATATCTCATTTTTTTCGAAATTTTTCAAATACATTAATAAAAGTTAATACATCGTTGAAAAGAGAAAAAAATGGCGGTTTCTATTTTATTAAAATAATTATAGATTGCCATTTGAAAAATAAAAGTTGATAGTCGTATCTTGTAAACCTGACTTTATAAAAAGTATCTACATCTGCCATCAACTAGTATATGTAAAAGAATAAAACTTTTATAAAAACCATTTTTTCTATTACTTATAATAAAAAAGTTACAGGGGGGGGGGGGGCGTCTTCCCAGACTCACCCTGTATTTTTCTCGCCGACTATATTCTTTAAAAAAAAATTCCTGCCGACTATATTTTACTCGCCGACTATATTTTTCAAAATTTTTGTCCCGTCGAATATATTTCTCGCCGAAACTATATTTCTCGCCAAAACTCTATTTCTCGCCGAAACTATATTACTCGGCTAAAACTATATTTCTCGCTGAAACTATATTTCTCGCCGAAACTATTTTTTTATATTTTAACTATATTTTTCTCGCCGAAACTATTTTTGTCCCGCTGAAAGTATTTCTGTCCCGCCGAAAGTATTTTTTCCCCACCGAAAGTATTTTTGTCCCGCTGAAAGTACCGAATTTTTGTCCCGCTGAAAATACCGATTTTTTGTCCCGCTGAAAATACCGAATTTTTGTTCCGCTGAAACTACCGAATTTTTGTCCCGCTGAAACTACCGAATTTTTGTCCCGCTGAAACTAATGAATTTTTGTCCTGCTGAAAATACCGAATTTTTGTCCCGCTGATACTACCGAGCTTTTTTTCGCCGGCTATATTTTTCTCGCCGACTATATTGTTCAAAATTTTTGTCCCGCCGACTAAATTTTTCAAATTTTTTGTCCCGCCGAATCTATTTCTCGCCGACTATTTTTTTCTCGTCAACTATATTTTAAACGAAAACTTGCCCCGCTGAAAATACCGAAAACTTGCCCTGCTGAAAAGACCGAAAACTTGCCTTGCTGAAAATACTGAAAACTTGCCCAGCTGAAAATACCGAAAATACCCTTTGAAAATACCGAAAATATTCGCTGAAAATACCGAAAATACCCGCTCAAAAATACCGAAAATACCCGCTGAAAATACCGGAAATACCCACTGAAAAAACCGAAAATACCCGCTGAAAATACCAAAAATAGCCGCTGAAAATACCGAAAACACCCGCTAAAAATACCGAAAATATTTTTTTCGGACTAATTTTTGTCCCGCCAACTATATTTTTCAAAAATTTTGTCCCGCTGACCACATTTTTCAGAATTTTTTTTGTCCCGCCGACTATATTTTGTCCCGCCGACTATATTTTCTCGGCGACTATATTTTTCAAAATTTTTATTTTTCTCGGACTATATTTTGTCCCGCCGACTATATTTTTCTCGCCGAAACAATATTTTCTCGCCGACTATATTTTTCAAAATTTTTGTCCCGCCGACTATATTTTTCTCGCCGAAACTATATTTTTCTCGCCGAAACTATATTTCTCGCTGAAACTATATTTCTCGCCGAAACTATATTTCTCGCCGAAACTATATTTCTTGCCGAAACTATACTTTTCTCGCCGAAACTACATATCTCGCCGACCATATTTTTCTCGCCGACTATATTTTTCTCGTCGACTATATTTTGAACGAAAACTTGCCCCGCTGAAAATACCGAAAACTTGCTACTGAAAATACCGAAAACTTGCCCCGCTGAAAATACCGAAAACTTGCTGTTGAAAATACCGAAAACTTGCCCCGCTGAAAATACCCGCTGAAAATACCGAAAATATTCGCTGAAAAAACCGAAAATACCCGCTAAAAATACCGAAAATATTTTTCACGGACTATATTTTGTCCCGCCAACTACATTTTTCAAAAATTTTGTCCCGCTGACTATATTTTTCGGACTATATTTTGTCCCGCCGACTATACTTTTCTCGCCGACTATATTTTTCTCGTCGACTATATTTTAAACAAAACGGCATGACAAAACGGCGACAAAACGGCATGACAAAACGGCATGACAAAACGGCATGACAAAACGGCGACAAAACGGCGACAAATCGGCGACAAAACGGCATGACAAAAATACTTTGGATACTTTCCGCGGGAAAATATAGTTTCGGCGAGAAAATATAGTCGGCGGGACAAAATATAGTCCGAGAAAAATATAGTCGGCGGGACAAAATATAGTCCGAGAAAAATATAGTCAGCGGGACAAAAATTTTGAAAAATATAGTCGCCGAGAAAATATAGTTGGCGAGAAAATATAGTTTCGGCGAGAAAATATAGTCGGCGAGAAAATATAGTCGGCCAGAAAATATAGTCGGCGAGAAAAATATAATATAGTCGGTGAGAAAAATATAACACAGTCTGCGAGAAAATGTAATATAGTCATGACAAAACGGCATGACAAAACGGTAAAACGGCATAACAAACGGCAAAACGGCATGACAAAACGGCAAAACGGCATGACAAAACGGCATGATAAAACGGCATGACAAAACGGCAAAACGGCATGGCAAAACGGCATGACAAAACGGCATGACAAAACGGCATGACATTTTCATAGGGTATTTTCAGAGGTTATTTGCAGCGGTTATTTTCGGTATTTTCAGCGGGTATTTTCATGCCAAAACGGCAAAACGGCATGACGAAACGGCAAAACGGCATGACAAAACGGCATGGCAAAACGGCATGGCAAAAATACTTTGGATACTTTCGGCGAGAAAATATAGTTTCGGCGAGAAAATATATATAGTCGGCGAAAAAATATATATAGTCGGCGAGAAAATATAGTCGGCGAGAAAATATAGTTGGCGCGAAAATATAGTCGGCGAAAAAAATATAATATAGTCGGCGAGAAAAATATAATAGCGGTTATTCTCTGTATTTTCAGCGGGTATTTTCGGTATTTTCAGCGGGTATTTTCGGTATTTTCAGCGGGTATTTTCGGCATTTTCAGCGGGTATTTTCGGCATTTTCAGCGGGTATTTTCGGTATTTTCAGCGGGTATTTTCATGCCAAAACGGCATGACAAAACGGCAAAACTGCATAACAAAACGGCAAAACGGCATGACAAAACGGCATGGCAAAACGGCATGGCAAAACGGAATGACAAAACGGCGACAAAACGGCGACAAAACGGCATGACAAAACGGCATGACAAAACGGCATGACAAAACGGTGACAAAACAATATATATATAGTCGGCGAGAAAATATAGTCGGCGAAAAAATATAGTCGGCGGGAAAATGTAATATAGTCGGCTAGAAAAATGTAATATAGTCGGCGAGAAAATATAATATATTCGGCGAGAAAAATGTAATATAGTCGGCGAGAAAATATAGTCGGCGAGAAAAATATAATATAGGAGAAAAAATATAATAGCGGTTATTTTCGGAATTTTCAGCGAGTATTTTCATAGGGTATTTTCATAGGGTATTTTCATAGGGTATTTTCAGAGGTTATTTTCAGAGGTTATTTTCAGCGGGTATTTTCGGTATTTTCAGCGGGTATTTTCATGCCAAAACGGCAAAACGGCATGACAAAACGGCAAAACGGCATGGCAAAACGGCATGACAAAACGGCATGACAAAACGGCCTGACAAAACGGCATGACAAAACGGCATGACAAAACGGCATGACAAAAATACTTTGGATACTTTCGGCGAGAAAATATAGTTTCGGCGAGAAAATATAGTTTCGGCGAGAAAATATATATAGTCGGCGAGAAAATATAGTCGGCGAGAAAATATAGTCGGCGAGAAAAATATAATATAGTCGGTGAGAAAAATATAACAGTCTGCGAGAAAAATGAAACATAGTCAGCGAGAAAAATGTAATATAGTCGGCGAGAAAATATAGTCGGCGAGAAAATATAGTATAGGAGAAAAAATATAATAGCTGTTATTTTCGGTATTTTCAGCGAGTATTTTCATAGGGTATTTTCATAGGGTATTTTCAGAGGTTATTTTCAGAGGTTATTTTCAGCGGGTATTTTCGGTATTTTCAGCAGGTATTTTCGGTATTTTCAGCAAGTATTTTCGGTATTTTCAGCGGGTATTTTCGGTACTTGACAAAAATACTTTGGATACTTTCGGCGGGACAAAAATACTTTGGATATTTTCGGCGGGACAAAAATACTTTGGATACTTTCGGCGGGACAAAAATACTTTGGATAGTGTCCGCGAGAAAAATTTAGTTTCGGCGAGAAAAATATAATATAGTCGGCGAGAAAAATATAATATATTCGGCGAGAAAAATATAATAGCGGTTATTCTCACAGTCTGCGAGAAAATGTAATATAGTCAGCGAGAAAAATGTAATATAGTCGGCGAGAAAATATTGTCGGCGAGAAAATATAGTCGGTGAGAAAATATAGTCGGCGAAAAAATATAATATAGTCGGCGAAAAAAATATAATATAGTCGGCGAGAAAAATATAACAGCGGTTGTTATCAGTATTTTTAGCGGGTATTTTCGGTATTTTCAGCGGGTATTTTTGGTATTTTCATCGGGTATTTTCGGTATTTTCAGCGGGTATTTTAGGTATTTTCAGCGGGTATTTTCGTCATTTTCAGCGGGTATTTTCGGTATTTTTCGGCATGACAAAAAGGCGACAAAACGGCATGACAAAACGGCGACGAAACGGCGACAAAACGGCGACAAAACGGCATGACAAAACTTTGGATACTTTCGGCGGGGCAAAAACACTTTGGATACTTTCGGCGGGGCAAAAACACTTTGGATACTTTCGGCGGGGCAAAAACACTTTGGATACTTTCGGCGGGACAAAAATACTTTGGATAGTTTCCGCGAGAAAAATATAGTTTCGGCGAGAAAAATATAGTTTCAGCAAGAAAATACAGTCGGCGAAAAAATATTGTTTCGGCGAGAAAATATAGTTTCGGCGAGAAATATATATATATACGGTTATTTTCGGTATTTTCAGCGAGTATTTTCATAGGGTATTTTCAGAGGTTATTTTCAGAGGTTATTTTCAGCGGGTAATTTCGGTACTTTCAACGGGTATTTTCGTTATTTTCAAAGGGTATTTTCGGCATTTTCAGCGGGTATTTTCGGCATTTTCAGCGGGTATTTTCGGTATTTTCAGCGGGTATTTTCATGCCAAAACGGCATGACAAAACGGCAAAACGTCATGACAAAACGGCGACAAAACGGCATGACAAAACGGTGACAAAACGGCATGACAAAACTTTGGATACTTTCGGCGGGACAAAAATACTTTGGATACTTTCGGCGGGACAAAAATACTTTGGATACTTTCGGCGGGACAAAAATACTTTGGATACTTTCGGCGGGACAAAAATACTTTGGATACTTTCGGCGGGACAAAAATACTTTGGATTCTTTCGGCGGGACAAAAATACTTTGGATAGTTTCCGCGAGAAAAATATAGTTTCGGCGAGAAAAATATAGTTTCAGCAAGAAAATACAGTCGGCGAGAAAAATATAATATAGTCGGTGAGAAAAATATAACAGTCTGCGAGAAAAATGTAACATAGTCAGCGAGAAAAATGTAATATAGTCGGCGAGAAAATATAGTCGGCGAGAAAATATAATATAGGAGAAAAAATATAATAACGGTTATTTTCGGTATTTTCAGCGAGTATTTTCATATGGTATTTTCATAGGGTATTTTCAGAGGTTATTTTCAGAGGTTATTTTCAGAGGTTATTTTCAGCGGGTATTTTCGGTATTTTCAACGGGTATTTTCGGTATTTTCAGCGGGTATTTTCGGCATTTTCGGCGGGTATTTTCGGCATTTTCAGCGGGTATTTTCGGTATTTTCAGCGGGTATTTTCATGCCAAAACGGCAAAACGGCATGACAAAACGGCAAAACAACATGACAAAACGGCATGGCAAAACGGCATGACAAAACGGCGATAAAACGGCGACAAAACGGCATGACAAAACGGCATGACAAAACGGCGACAAAACGGCGACAAATCGGCGACAAAACGGCATGACAAAAATACTTTGGATACTTTCCGCGGGAAAATATAGTTTCGGCGAGAAAATATAGTCGGCGGGACAAAATAGTCCGAGAAAAATATAGTCGGCGGGACAAAATATAGTCCGAGAAAAATATAGTCAGCGGGACAAAAATTTTGAAAAATATAGTCGCCGAGAAAATATAGTCGGCGAGAAAATATAGTTTCGGCGAGAAAATATAGTCGGCGAGAAAATATAGTCGGCGAGAAAATATAGTCGGCGAGAAAAATATAATATAGTCGGTGAGAAAAATATAACACAGTCTGCGAGAAAATGTAATATAGTCATGACAAAACGGCATGACAAAACGGTAAAACAGCATAACAAACGGCTAAACGGCATGACAAAACGGCAAAACGGCATGACAAAACGGCAAAACGGCATGACAAAACGGCAAAACGGCATGACAAAACGGCAAAACGGCATGGCAAAACGGCATGACAAAACAGCATGACAAAACGGCATGACATTTTCATAGGGTATTTTCAGAGGTTATTTTCAGCGGTTATTTTCGGTATTTTCAGCGGGTATTTTCATGCCACAACGGCAAAACGGCATGACGAAACGGCAAAACGGCATGACAAAAACGGCAAAACGGCATGGCAAAACGGCATGGGAAAAATACTTTGGATACTTTCGGCGAGAAAATATAGTTTCGGCGAGAAAATATAGTTTCGGCGAGAAAATATATATAGTCGGCGAGAAAATATATATAGTCGGCGAGAAAATATAGTCGGCGAGAAAATATAGTCGGCGAGAAAATATAGTCGGCGAGAAAATATAGTCGGCGAAAAAAATATAATATAGTCGGCGAGAAAAATATAATATAGTCGGCAAGAAAAATATAATAGCGGTTATTCTCTGTATTTTCAGCGGGTATTTTCGGTATTTTCAGCGGGTATTTTCGGCATTTTCAGCGGGTATTTTCGGCATTTTCAGCGGGTATTTTCGGTATTTTCAGCGGGTATTTTTATGCCAAAACGGCAAAACGGCATGACAAAACGGCAAAACTGCATAACAAAACGGCAAAACGGCATGACAAAACGGCATGGCAAAACGGCATGGCAAAACGGCATAAAAAACGGCGACAAAACGGCATGACAAAACGGTGACAAAACGGCATGACAAAACTTTGGATACTTTCGGTGGGACAAAAATACTTTGGATACTTTCGGCGGGACAAAAATACTTTGGATTCTTTCGGCGGGACAAAAATACTTTGGATAGTGTCCGCGAGAAAAATATAGTTTCGGCGAGAAAAATATAGTTTCAGCAAGAAAATACAGTCGGCGAAAAAATATTGTTTCGGCGAGGAAATATAGTTTCGGCGAGAAATATAGTCGGCGAGAAAAATATAATATAGTCGGTGAGAAAAATATAACAGTCTGCGAGAAAAATGTAACATAGTCAGCGAGAAAAATGTAATATAGTCGGCGAGAAAATATAGTCGGCGAGAAAATAAATATAGGAGAAAAAATATAATAGCGGTTATTTTCGGTATTTTCAGCTGGTATTTTCGGTATTTTCAGCGGGTATTTTCGGTATTTTCAGCGGGTATTTTCGGTATTTTTCGGCATGACAAAACGGCGACAAAACGGCATGACATAACGGCGACAAAACGGCATGACAAAACGGCGACAAAACGGCATGACAAAACGGCGATAAACCGGCGACAAAACGGCATGACAAAACAGCGACAAAACGGTATTTTTCGGCATGACAAAACATGAAAACGGCGTGGCAAAACGGCATGACAAAACTGCAAAACGGCATGACAAAACGGTAAAACGTCATAACAAAACGGCAAAACGGCATGACAAAACGGCAAAACGGCATGACAAAACGGCAAAACGGCATGACAAAACGGCAAAACGGCATGACAAAACGGCATGGCAAAACGGCATGACAAAACGGCATGATAAAACGGCATGACAAAAATACTTTGGATACTTTCGGCGAGAAAATATAGTTTCGGCGAGAAAGTATATATAGTCGGCGAGAAAATATATATAGTCGGCGAGAAAATATATATAGTCGGCGAGAAAATATAGTCGGCGAGAAAATATAGTCGGCGAGAAAATATATATAGTCGGCGAGAAAATATATATAGTCGGCGAGAAAATATAGTCGGCGAAAAAATATAGTCGGCGAGAAAAATGTAATATAGAGGTTATTTTCAGCGGGTATTTTCGGTATTTTCAGCGGGTATTTTCGGTATTTTTCGGTATGAAAAAACAGCGACAAAACGGCATGACAAAACGGCGACAAAACGGCGACGAAACGGCGACGAAACGGCATGACAAAACGGCGACAAAACGGCATGACAAAACGGCATGACAAAACGGCGACAAAACGGCATGACAAAACTATATTTTTCTCGCCAACTATATTTTTCTCGCCGACTATATTTTTCTCGCCGACTATATTTTTCTCGTCGAGAAAAATGTAATATAGTCGGCGAGAAAATATTGTCGGCGAGAAAATATAGTCGGCGAGAAAATATAGTCGGCGAAAAAAATATAATATAGTCGGCGAGAAAAATATAATATAGTCGGCGAGAAAAATATAACAGCGGTTGTTATCAGTATTTCTAGCGGGTATTTTCGGTATTTTCAGCGGGTATTTTCGGTATTTTCATCGGGTATTTTCGGTATTTTCAGCGGGTATTTTCGGTATTTTCAGCGGGTATTTTCGGTATTTTCAGCGGGTATTTTCGTCATTTTCAGCGGGTATTTTCGGTATTTTTCGGCATGACAAAAAGGCGACAAAACGGCATGACAAAACGGCGACGAAACGGCGACAAAACGGCTACAAAACGGCATGACAAAACGGCGACAAAACGGCGACAAAACGGCGACAAAACGGCATGACAAAACGGCGACAAAACGGCATGACAAAACTTTGGATACTTTCGGCGGGGCAAAAACACTTTGGATACTTTCGGCGGGACAAAAATACTTTGGATACTTTCGGCGGGACAAATATACTTTGGATACTTTCGGCGGGACAAAAATACTTTGGATACTTTCGGCGGGACAAAAATACTTTGGATTCTTTCGGCGGGACAAAAATACTTTGGATAGTTTCCGCGAGAAAAATATAGTTTCGGCGAGAAAAATATAGTTTCAGCAAGAAAATACAGTCGGCGAGAAGAATATAATATAGTCGGTGAGAAAAATATAACAGTCTGCGAGAAAAATGTAACATAGTCAGCGAGAAAAATGTAATATAGTCGGCGAGAAAATATAGTCGGCGAGAAAATATAATATAGGAGAAAAAATATAGTAACGGTTATTTTCGGTATCTTCAGCGAGTATTTTCATATGGTATTTTCATAGGGTATTTTCAGAGGTTATTTTCAGAGGTTATTTTCAGCGGGTAATTTCGGTATTTTCAACGGGTATTTTCGGTATTTTCAGCGGGTATTTTCGGCATTTTCAGGGGGTATTTTCGGCATTTTCAGCGGGTATTTTCGGTATTTTCAGCGGGTATTTTCATGCCAAAACGGCAAAACGGCATGACAAAACGGCAAAACGGCATGACAAAACGGCAAAACGGCATGACAAAACGGCGACAAAACGGCATGACAAAACGGTGACAAAACGGCATGACAAAACTTTGGATACTTTAGGCGGAACAAAAATACTTTGGATACTTTCGGCGGGACAAAAATACTTTGGATACTTTCGGCGGGACAAAAATACTTTGGATACTTTCGGCGTGACAAAAATACTTTGGATTCTTTCGGCGGGACAAAAATACTTTGGATAGTTTCCGCGAGAAAAATATAGTTTCGGCGAGAAAAATATAGTTTCAGCAAGAAAATACAGTCGGCGAAAAAATATTGTTTCGGCGAGAAAATATAGTTTCGGCGAGAAATATAGTCGGCGAGAAAAATATAATATAGTCGGTGAGAAAAATATAACAGTCTGCGAGAAAAATGTAACATAGTCAGCGAGAAAAATTTAATATAGTCGGCGAGAAAATATAGTCGGCGAGAAAATAAATATAGGAGAAAAAATATAATAGCGGTTATTTTCGGTATTTTCAGAGGTTATTTTCAGCTGGTTTTTTCGGTATTTTCAGCGGGTATTTTCGGTATTTTCAGCGGGTATTTTCGGTATTTTTCGGCATGACAAAACGTCGACAAAACAGCGACAAAACGGCATGACAAAACGGCGACAAAACGGCATGACAAAACGGCGACAAAACAGCGACAAAACGGCATGACAAAACGGCGATAAAACGGCATGAAAGAACGGCATGACAGAACGGCATGACAAAACGGCATGACAAAAATACTTTGGATACTTTCCGCGGGAAATATAGTTTCGGCGAGCAAAATATAGTTTCGGCGAGAAAATATAGTTTCGGCGAGAAAATATAGTCGGCGAGAAAATATAGTCGGCGAAAAAAATATAATATAGTCGGCGAGAAAAATATAATAGCGGTTATTCTCTGTATTTTCAGCGGGTATAGTCGGTATTTTGACATATATATGACAAAACGGGAAAACAGCATGGCAAAACGGCATGACAAAACGGCAAAACGACATGACAAAACGGTAAAACGGCATAACAAACGGCAAAACGGCATGACAAAACGGCAAAACGGCATGACAAAACGGCATGATAAAACGGCAAAACGGCATGGCAAAACGGCATGACAAAACGGCGTGACAAAACAGCATGACAAAACAGTATTTTCAGCGGGTATAGTCGGTATTTTCAGCGGGTATTTTCGGTATTTTTCGGCATGACAAAACGGCGACAAAACGGCATGACAAAACGGCGACAAAACGGCATGACAAACCGGCATGACAAAACGGCGACAAAACGGCGATAAAACGGCGACAAAACGGCGACAAAACGGCATGACAAAACGGCGACAAAACGGCGACAAAACGGCGACAAAACGGCGACAAAACGGCATGACAAAACGGCGACAAAACGGCATGGAAAAACGGTAAGACAAAACGGCATGACAAAACAGCATGACAAAACAGCATGACAAAACGGCATGACAAAACGGCATGACAAAAATACTTTGGATACTTTCCGCGGGAAAATATAGTCGGCGAGAAAATATAGTCGGCGAGAAAATATAGTCGGCGAAAAAATATAATATAGTCGGCGAGAAAAATATAATAGCGGTTATTCTCTGTATTTTTAGCGGGTATTTTTGGTAGTTTCGGCGAGAAAAATATAGTTTCGGCGAGAAAAATATAGTTTCGGCGAGAAAATATAGTTTCGGCGAGAAAATATAGTTTCGGCGAGAAAATATAGTCGGCGAGAAAATATAGTCGGCGAGAAAATATAGTCGGCGAGAAAATATAGTTGGCGAGAAAAATATAATATAGTCGGTGAGAAAATATTGTCGGCGAGAAAATATTGTCGGCGAGAAAATATAGTCGGCGAGAAAATATAGTCAGCGAAAAAAATATAATATAGTCGGCGAGAAAAATATAATATAGTCGGCGAGAAAAATATAATAGCGGTTATTCTCACAGTCTGCGAGAAAATGTAATATAGTCAGCGAGAAAAATGTAATATAGTCGGCGAGAAAATATTGTCGGCGAGAAAATATAGTCGGCGAGAAAATATAGTCGGCGAAAAAATATAATATAGTCGGCGAGAAAAATATAATATAGTCGGCGAGAAAAATATAACAGCGGTTGTTATCAGTATTTTAGCGGGTATTTTCGGTATTTTCAGCGGGTATTTTCGGTATTTTCATCGGGTATTTTCGGTATTTCAGCGGGTATTTTCGGTATTTTCAGCGGGTATTTTCGGTATTTTCAGCGGGTATTTTCGTCATTTTCAGCGGGTATTTTCGGTATTTTTCGGCATGACAAAAAGGCGACGAAACGGCATGACAAAACGGCGACGAAACGGCGACAAAACGGCATGACAAAACGGCATGACAAGACGGCATGACAAAACTTTGGATACTTTCGGCGGGGCAAAAACACTTTGGATACTTTCGGCGGGACAAAAATACTTTGGATACTTTCGGCGGGACAAATATACTTTGGATACTTTCGGCGGGACAAAAATACTTTGGATACTTTCGGCGGGACAAAAATACTTTGGATTCTTTCGGCGAGACAAAAATACTTTGGATAGTGTCCGCGAGAAAAATATAGTTTCGGCGAGAAAAATATAGTTTCAGCAAGAAAATACAGTCGGCGAAAAAATATTGTTTCGGCGAGGAAATATAGTTTCGGCGAGAAATATAGTCGGCGAGAAAAATATAATATAGTCGGTGAGAAAAATATAACAGTCTGCGAGAAAAATGTAACATAGTCAGCGAGAAAAATGTAATATAGTCGGCGAGAAAATATAGTCGGCGAGAAAATAAATATAGGAGAAAAAATATAATAGCGGTTATTTTCGGTATTTTCAGCTGGTATTTTCGGTATTTTCAGCGGGTATTTTCGGTATTTTCAGCGGGTATTTTCGGTATTTTTCGGCAAGACAAAACGGCGACAAAACGGCATGACATAACGGCGACAAAACGGCATGACAAAACGGCGACAAAACGGCATGACAAAACGGCGATAAACCGGCGACAAAACGGCATGACAAAACAGCGACAAAACGGTATTTTTCGGCATGACAAAACATGAAAACGGCGTGGCAAAACGGCATGACAAAACTGCAAAACGGCATGACAAAACGGTAAAACGTCATAACAAAACGGCAAAACGGCATGACAAAACGGCGACAAAACGGCATGACAAAACGGCGACAAAACGGCATGACAAACCGGCATGACAAAACGGCGACAAAACGGCGATAAAACGGCGACAAAACGGCGACAAAACGGCATGACAAAACGGCGACAAAACGGCGACAAAACGGCGACAAAACGGCGACAAAACGGCATGACAAAACGGCGACAAAACGGCATGGAAAAACGGTAAGACAAAACGGCATGACAAAACAGCATGACAAAACAGCATGACAAAACGGCATGACAAAACGGCATGACAAAAATACTTTGGATACTTTCCGCGGGAAAATATAGTCGGCGAGAAAATATAGTCGGCGAGAAAATATAGTCGGCGAAAAAATATAATATAGTCGGCGAGAAAAATATAATAGCGGTTATTCTCTGTATTTTTAGCGGGTATTTTTGGTAGTTTCGGCGAGAAAAATATAGTTTCGGCGAGAAAAATATAGTTTCGGCGAGAAAATATAGTTTCGGCGAGAAAATATAGTTTCGGCGAGAAAATATAGTCGGCGAGAAAATATAGTCGGCGAGAAAATATAGTCGGCGAGAAAATATAGTTGGCGAGAAAAATATAATATAGTCGGTGAGAAAATATTGTCGGCGAGAAAATATTGTCGGCGAGAAAATATAGTCGGCGAGAAAATATAGTCAGCGAAAAAAATATAATATAGTCGGCGAGAAAAATATAATATAGTCGGCGAGAAAAATATAATAGCGGTTATTCTCACAGTCTGCGAGAAAATGTAATATAGTCAGCGAGAAAAATGTAATATAGTCGGCGAGAAAATATTGTCGGCGAGAAAATATAGTCGGCGAGAAAATATAGTCGGCGAAAAAATATAATATAGTCGGCGAGAAAAATATAATATAGTCGGCGAGAAAAATATAACAGCGGTTGTTATCAGTATTTTAGCGGGTATTTTCGGTATTTTCAGCGGGTATTTTCGGTATTTTCATCGGGTATTTTCGGTATTTCAGCGGGTATTTTCGGTATTTTCAGCGGGTATTTTCGGTATTTTCAGCGGGTATTTTCGTCATTTTCAGCGGGTATTTTCGGTATTTTTCGGCATGACAAAAAGGCGACGAAACGGCATGACAAAACGGCGACGAAACGGCGACAAAACGGCATGACAAAACGGCATGACAAGACGGCATGACAAAACTTTGGATACTTTCGGCGGGGCAAAAACACTTTGGATACTTTCGGCGGGACAAAAATACTTTGGATACTTTCGGCGGGACAAATATACTTTGGATACTTTCGGCGGGACAAAAATACTTTGGATACTTTCGGCGGGACAAAAATACTTTGGATTCTTTCGGCGAGACAAAAATACTTTGGATAGTGTCCGCGAGAAAAATATAGTTTCGGCGAGAAAAATATAGTTTCAGCAAGAAAATACAGTCGGCGAAAAAATATTGTTTCGGCGAGGAAATATAGTTTCGGCGAGAAATATAGTCGGCGAGAAAAATATAATATAGTCGGTGAGAAAAATATAACAGTCTGCGAGAAAAATGTAACATAGTCAGCGAGAAAAATGTAATATAGTCGGCGAGAAAATATAGTCGGCGAGAAAATAAATATAGGAGAAAAAATATAATAGCGGTTATTTTCGGTATTTTCAGCTGGTATTTTCGGTATTTTCAGCGGGTATTTTCGGTATTTTCAGCGGGTATTTTCGGTATTTTTCGGCAAGACAAAACGGCGACAAAACGGCATGACATAACGGCGACAAAACGGCATGACAAAACGGCGACAAAACGGCATGACAAAACGGCGATAAACCGGCGACAAAACGGCATGACAAAACAGCGACAAAACGGTATTTTTCGGCATGACAAAACATGAAAACGGCGTGGCAAAACGGCATGACAAAACTGCAAAACGGCATGACAAAACGGTAAAACGTCATAACAAAACGGCAAAACGGCATGACAAAACGGCAAAACGGCATGACAAAACGGCAAAACGGCATGACAAAACGGCATGACAAAACGGCAAAACGGCATGGCAAAACGGCATGACAAAACGGCATGATAAAACGGCATGACAAAAATACTTTGGATACTTTCGGCGAGAAAATATAGTTTCGGCGAGAAAGTATATATAGTCGGCGAGAAAATATATATAGTCGGCGAGAAAATATATATAGTCGGCGAGAAAATATAGTCGGCGAGAAAATATAGTCGGCGAGAAAATATATATAGTCGGCGAGAAAATATATATAGTCGGCGAGAAAATATAGTCGGCGAAAAAATATAGTCGGCGAAAAAATATAGTCGGCGAGAAAAATGTAATATAGAGGTTATTTTCAGAGGTTATTTTCAGCGGGTATTTTCGGTATTTTCAGCGGGTATTTTCGGTATTTTTCGGTATGAAAAAACAGCGACAAAACGGCATGACAAAACGGCGACAAAACGGCGACGAAACGGCGACGAAACGGCATGACAAAACGGCGACAAAACGGCATGACAAAACGGCATGACAAAACGGCGACAAAACGGCATGACAAAACTATATTTTTCTCGCCAACTATATTTTTCTCGCCGACTATATTTTTCTCGCCGACTATATTTTTCTCGTCGACTATATTTTAAACAAAACGGCGACAAAACAGCATGACAAAACAGCGACAAAACGGCATGACAAAACGGCGACAAAACAGCATGAAAAAACGGCATGACAAAAAGGCATGACAAAACGGCATGACAAAACGGCGACAAAACGGCGACAAAACGGCATGACAAAACGGCGACAAAACGGCATGGAAAAACGGTAAGACAAAACGGCATGACAAAACAGCATGACAAAACAGCATGACATAACGGCATGACAAAACGGCATGACAAAAATACTTTGGATACTTTCCGCGGGAAAATATAGTCGGCGAGAAAATATAGTCGGCGAGAAAATATAGTCGGCGAGAAAATATAGTCCGCGAGAAAATATAGTCGGCGAAAAAATATAATATAGTCGGCGAGAAAAATATAATAGCGGTTATTCTCTGTATTTTCAGCGGGTATTTTTGGTAGTTTTGGCGAGAAAAATATAGTTTCGGCGAGAAAAATATAGTTTTGGCGAGAAAATATAGTTTTGGCGAGAAAATATAGTTTCGGCGAGAAAATATAGTCGGCGAGAAAATATAGTCGGCGAGAAAATATAGTCGGCGAGAAAATATAGTTGGCGAGAAAAATATAATATAGTCGGTGAGAAAATATTGTCGGCGAGAAAATATTGTCGGCGAGAAAATATAGTCGGCGAGAAAATATAGTCAGCGAAAAAAATATAATATAGTCGGCGAGAAAATATAATATAGTCGGCGAGAAAAATATAATAGCGGTTATTCTCACAGTCTGCGAGAAAATGTAATATAGTCAGCGAGAAAAATGTAATATAGTCGGCGAGAAAATATTGTCGGCGAGAAAATATAGTCGGCGAGAAAATATAGTCGGCGAAAAAAATATAATATAGTCGGCGAGAAAAATATAATATAGTCGGCGAGAAAAATATAACAGCGGTTGTTATCAGTATTACTAGCGGGTATTTTCGGTATTTTCAGCGGGTATTTTCGGTATTTTCATCGGGTATTTTCGGTATTTTCAGCGGGTATTTTCGGTATTTTCAGCGGGTATTTTCGGTATTTTCAGCGGGTATTTTCGTCATTTTCAGCGGGTATTTTCGGTATTTTTCGGCATGACAAAAAGGCGACAAAACGGCATGACAAAACGGCGACGAAACGGCGACAAAACGGCTACAAAACGGCATGACAAAACGGCGACAAAACGGCGACAAAACGGCATGATAAAACGGCGACAAAACGGCATGACAAAACTTTGGATACTTTCGGCGGGGCAAAAACACTTTGGATACTTTCGGCGGGACAAAAATACTTTGGATACTTTCGGCGGGACAAATATACTTTGGATACTTTCGGCGGGACAAAAATACTTTGGATACTTTCGGCGGGACAAAAATACTTTGGATTCTTTCGGCGGGACAAAAATACTTTGGATAGTTTCCGCGAGAAAAATATAGTTTCGGCGAGAAAAATATAGTTTCAGCAAGAAAATACAGTCGGCGAGAAAAATATAATATAGTCGGTGAGAAAAATATAACAGTCTGCGAGAAAAATGTAACATAGTCAGCGAGAAAAATGTAATATAGTCGGCGAGAAAATATAGTCGGCGAGAAAATATAATATAGGAGAAAAAATATAGTAACGGTTATTTTCGGTATTTTCAGCGAGTATTTTCATATGGTATTTTCATAGGGTATTTTCAGAGGTTATTTTCAGCGGGTAATTTCGGTATTTTTAACGGGTATTTTCGGTATTTTCAGCGGGTATTTTCGGCATTTTCAGCGGGTATTTTCGGCATTTTCAGCGGGTATTTTCGGTATTTTCAGCGGGTATTTTCATGTCAAAACGGCAAAACGGCATGACAAAACGGCAAAACGGCATGACAAAACGGCAAAACGGCATGACAAAACGGCGACAAAACGGCATGACAAAACGGTGACAAAACGGCATGACAAAACTTTGGATACTTTAGGCGGAACAAAAATACTTTGGATACTTTCGGCGGGACAAAAATACTTTGGATACTTTCGGCGGGACAAAAATACTTTGGATACTTTCGGCGGGACAAAAATACTTTGGATACTTTCGGCGTGACAAAAATACTTTGGATTCTTTCGGCGGGACAAAAATACTTTGGATAGTTTCCGCGAGAAAAATATAGTTTCGGCGAGAAAAATATAGTTTCAGCAAGAAAATACAGTCGGCGAAAAAATATTGTTTCGGCGAGAAAATATAGTTTCGGCGAGAAATATAGTCGGCGAGAAAAATATAATATAGTCGGTGAGAAAAATATAACAGTCTGCGAGAAAAATGTAACATAGTCAGCGAGAAAAATTTAATATAGTCGGCGAGAAAATATAGTCGGCGAGAAAATAAATATAGGAGAAAAAATATAATAGCGGTTATTTTCGGTATTTTCAGAGGTTATTTTCAGCTGGTATTTTCGGTATTTTCAGCGGGTATTTTCGGTATTTTCAGCGGGTATTTTCGGTATTTTTCGGCATGACAAAACGTCGACAAAACAGCGACAAAACGGCATGACAAAACGGCGACAAAACGGCATGACAAAACGGCGACAAAACAGCGACAAAACGGCATGACAAAACGGCGATAAAACGGCATGAAAGAACGGCGACAGAACGGCATGACAAAACGGCATGACAAAAATACTTTGGATACTTTCCGCGGGAAATATAGTTTCGGCGAGCAAAATATAGTTTCCGCGAGAAAATATAGTTTCGGCGAGAAAATATAGTCGGCGAGAAAATATAGTCGGCGAGAAAAATATAATAGCGGTTATTCTCTGTATTTTCAGCGGGTATAGTCGGTATTTTGACATATATATGACAAAACGGGAAAACAGCATGGCAAAACGGCATGACAAAACGGCAAAACGACATGACAAAACGGTAAAACGACATAACAAACGGCAAAACGGCATGACAAAACGGCAAAACGGCATGACAAAACGGCAAAACGGCATGACAAAACGGCAAAACGGCATGACAAAACGGCGTGACAAAACAGCATGACAAAACGGTATTTTCAGCGGGTATAGTCGGTATTTTCAGCGGGTATTTTCGGTATTTTTCGGCATGACAAAACGGCGACAAAACGGCATGACAAAACGGCGACAAAACGGCATGACAAACCGGCATGACAAAACGGCGACAAAACGGCGATAAAACGGCGACAAAACGGCGACAAAACGGCATGACAAAACGGCGACAAAACGGCGACAAAACGGCGACAAAACGGCATGACAAAACGGCGACAAAACGGCATGGAAAAACGGTAAGACAAAACGGCATGACAAAACAGCATGACAAAACAGCATGACAAAACGGCATAACAAAAGGGCATGACAAAAATACTTTGGATACTTTCCGCGGGAAAATATAGTCGGCGAGAAAATATAGTCGGCGAGAAAATATAGTCGGCGAAAAAATATAATATAGTCGGCGAGAAAAATATAATAGCGGTTATTCTCTGTATTTTTAGCGGGTATTTTTGGTAGTTTCGGCGAGAAAAATATAGTTTCGGCGAGAAAATATAGTTTCGGCGAGAAAATATAGTTTCGGCGAGAAAATATAGTCGGCGAGAAAATATAGTCGGCGAGAAAATATAGTCGGCGAGAAAATATAGTTGGCGAGAAAAATATAATATAGTCGGTGAGAAAATATTGTCGGCGAGAAAATATTGTCGGCGAGAAAATATAGTCGGCGAGAAAATATAGTCAGCGAAAAAAATATAATATAGTCGGCGAGAAAAATATAATATAGTCGGCGAGAAAAATATAATAGCGGTTAGTCTCACAGTCTGCGAGAAAATGTAATATAGTCAGCGAGAAAAATGTAATATAGTCGGCGAGAAAATATTGTCGGCGAGAAAATATAGTCGGCGAGAAAATATAGTCGGCGAAAAAATATAATATAGTCGGCGAGAAAAATATAATATAGTCGGCGAGAAAAATATAACAGCGGTTGTTATCAGTATTTTTAGCGGGTATTTTCGGTATTTTCAGCGGGTATTATCGGTATTTTCATCGGGTATTTTCGGTATTTTCAGCGGGTATTTTCGGTATTTTCAGCGGGTATTTTCGGTATTTTCAGCGGGTATTTTCGTCATTTTCAGCGGGTATTTTCGGTATTTTTCGGCATGACAAAAAGGCGACAAAACGGCATGACAAAACGCCGACGAAACGGCGACAAAACGGCATGACAAAACGGCGACAAAACGGCGACAAAACGGCATGACAAAACGGCATGACAAAACTTTGGATACTTTCGGCGGGACAAAAATACTTTGGATACTTTCGGCGGGACAAAAATACTTTGGATACTTTCGGCGGGACAAAAATACTTTGGATTCTTTCGGCGGGACAAAAATACTTTGGATAGTTTCCGCGAGAAAAATATAGTTTCGGCGAGAAAAATATAGTTTCAGCAAGAAAATACAGTCGGCGAGAAAAATATAATATAGTCGGAGAGAAAAATATAACAGTCTGCGAGAAAAATGTAACATAGTCAGCGAGAAAAATGTAATATAGTCGGCGAGAAAATATAATATAGGAGAAAAAATATAATAACGGTTATTTTCGGTATTTTCAGCGAGTATTTTCATAGGGTATTTTCAGAGGTTATTTTCAGCGGGTAATTTCGGTATTTTCAACGGGTATTTTCGTTATTTTCAGCGGGTATTTTCGGCATTTTCAGCGGGTATTTTCGGCATTTTCAGCGGGTATTTTCGGTATTTTCAGCGGGTATTTTCATGCCAAAACGGCAAAACGGCATGACAAAACGGCAAAACGGCATGACAAAACGGCAAAACGGCATGACAAAACGGCGACAAAACGGCATGACAAAACGGTGACAAAACGGCATGACAAAACTTTGGATACTTTCGGCGGGACAAAAATACTTTGGATACTTTCGGCGGGACAAAAATACTTTGGATACTTTCGGCGGGACAAAAATACTTTGGATACTTTCGGCGGGACAAAAATACTTTGGATACTTTCGGTGTGACAAAAATACTTTGGATTCTTTCGGCGGGACAAAAATACTTTGGATAGTTTCCGCGAGAAAAATATAGTTTCGGCGAGAAAAATATAGTTTCAGCAAGAAAATACAGTCGGTGAGAAAATATTGTTTCGGCGAGAAAATATAGTTTCGGCGAGAAATATAGTCGGCGAGAAAAATATAATATAGTCGGTGAGAAAAATATAATAGTCTGCGAGAAAAATGTAACATAGTCAGCGAGAAAAATGTAATATAGTCGGCGAGAAAAATATAATATAGTCGGTGAGAAAAATATAACAGTCTGCGAGAAAAATGTAACATAGTCAGCGAGAAAAATGTAATATAGTCGGCGAGAAAATATAGTCGGCGAGAAGATATAGTATAGGAGAAAAAATATCATAGCGGTTATTTTCGGTATTTTCAGCGAGTATTTTCATAGGGTATTTTCAGAGTTTATTTTCAGAGGTTATTTTCAGCGGGTATTTTCGGTATTTTCAGCAAGTATTTTCGGTATTTTCAGCGGGTATTTTCGGTACTTTTGAGCATGACAAAACGGCGACAAAACGGCATGACAAAACTTTGGATACTTTCGGCGGGACAAAAATACTTTGGATACTTTCGGCGGGACAAAAATACTTTGGATATTTTCGGCGGGACAAAAATACTTTGGATACTTTCGGCGGGACAAAAATACTTTGGATAGTGTCCGCGAGAAAAATTTATTTTCGGCGAGAAAAATATAGTTTCGGCGAGAAAAATATAGTTTCAGCAAGAAAATACAGTCGGCGAAAAAATATAGTTTCGGCGACAAAACGGCATGACAAAACGGCGACAAAACGGCATGACAAAACGGCGACAAAACGGCATGACAAAACGGCGACAAAACGGCATGAAAAACAGCATGACAAAAAGGCATGACAAAACGGCATGACAAAAATACTTTGGATACTTTCCACGGGAAAATATAGTCGGCGAGAAAATATAGTCGGCGAGAAAATATAGTCGGCGAAAAAATATAATATAGTCGGCGAGAAAAACATAATAGCGGTTATTCTCTGTATTTTCAGCGGGTATTTTCGGTAGTTTCGGCGAGAAAAATATAGTTTCGGCGAGAAAAATATAGTTTCGGCGAGAAAATATAGTTTCGGCGAGAAAATATAGTTTCGGCGAGAAAATATAGTCGGCGAGAAAATATAGTCGGCGAGAAAATATAGTTGGCGAGAAAAATATAATATAGTCGGTGAGAAAATATTGTCGGCGAGAAAATATAGTCGGCGAGAAAATATAGTCGGCGAAAAAAATATAATATAGTCGGCGAGAAAAATATAATATAGTCGGCGAGAAAAATATAATAGCTGTTATTCTCACAGTCTGCGAGAAAATGTAATATAGTCAGCGAGAAAAATGTAATATAGTCGGCGAGAAAATATTGTCGGCGAGAAAATATAGTCGGCGAGAAAATATAGTCGGCGAAAAAATATAATATAGTCGGCGAGAAAAAAATAATATAGTCGGCGAGAAAAATATAATAGCGGTTATTATCTGTATTTTTAGCGGGTATTTTCGGTATTTTCAGCGGGTATTTTCGGAATTTTCATCGGGTATTTTCGGTATTTTCAGCGGGTATTTTCGGTATTTTCAGCGGGTTTTTTCGGTATTTTCAGTATTTTCAGCGGGTATTTTCGGTATTTTTCGGTATGTCATAACGGCGAAAGAACGGCATGACAAAACGGCGACAAAACGGCGACAAAACGGCGACAAAACGGCATGACAAAACGGCGACAAAACGGCGACAAAACGGCATGACAAAACGGCGACAAAACTGTATTTTTCTCGCCGACTATATTTTTCTAGCCGACTATATTTTTCTCGTCGACTATATTTTAAACAAAACGGCATGACAAAACGGCGACAAAACGGCATGAAAAACGGCATGACAAAATGGCATGATAAAACGGCGACAAAACGGCGATAAAACGGCATGACAAAACGACATGACAAAAATACTTTGGATACGGGAAAATATAGATTCGGCGAGAAAATATAGTCGGCGAGAAAATATAGTCGGTGAGAAAATATAGTCGGCGAGAAAAATATAATATAGTCGGCGAGAAAAATATAATATAGTCGGCGAGAAAAATATAATAGCGGTTATTCTCTGTATTTTCAGCGGGTATTTTCGGTATTTTCAGCGGGTATTTTCGGTATTTTCAGCGGATATTTTCGGTATTTTCAGCGGGTATTTTCGGAGATAAAACGGCGACAAAACGGCGACAAAACGGCATGACAAAACGGCGACAAAACGGCGACAAAACGGAATGACAAAACGGCGACAAAACGGCGACAAAACGGCATGACAAAACGGCGATAAAACGGCATGAAAAAACGGCATGACAGAACGGCATGACAAAACGGCATGACAAAACGGCATGACAAAAATACTTTGGATACTTTCCGCGGGAAATATAGTTTCGGCGAGCAAAATATAGTTTCGGCGAGAAAATATAGTTTCGGCGAGAAAATATAGTCGGCGAGAAAATATAGTCGGTGAGAAAAATATAATATAGTCGGTGAGAAAAATATAACAGTCTGCGAGAAAATGTAATATAGTCAGCGAGAAAAATGTAAATAGTCGGCGAGAAAATAATGTCGGCGAGAAAATATAGTCGGCGAAAAAAATATAATATAGTCGGCGAGAAAAATATAATATAGTCGGCGAGAAAAATATAATAGCGGTTATTCTCTGTATTTTCAGCGGGTATAGTCGGTATTTTGACATATATATGACAAAACGGCATGATAAAACGGGAAAATGGCATGACAAAACGGCAAAACGACATGACAAAACAATAAAACGGCATAACAAACGGCAAAACGGCATGAAAAAACGGCAAAACGGCATGACAAAACGGCAAAACGGCATGGCAAAACGGCATGACAAAACGGCATGACAAAACAGCATGACAAAACGGTATTTTCAGCGGGTATAGTCGGTATTTTCAGCGGGTATTTTCGGTATTTTTCGGCATGACAAAACGGCATGACAAAACATGAAAACGGCGTGGCAAAACGGCATGACAAAACGGTAAAACAGCATAACAAAACGGCAAAACGGCATGACAAAACGGCAAAACGGCATGACAAAACGGCGAAACGGAATAACAAAACGGCAAAACGGCATGGCAAAACGGCATGACAAAACGGCATGACAAAACGGCATGATAAAAACGGCATGACAAAAATACTTTGGATACTTTCGGCGAGAAAATATAGTTTCGGCGAGAAAATATATATAGTCGGCGAGAAAATATATATAGTCGGCGAGAAAATATAATCGGCGAGAAAATATAGTCGGCGAGAAAATATAGTCGGCGAGAAAATATATATAGTCGGCGAGAAAATATAGTCGGCGAAAAAATATAGTCGGCGGGAAAATGTAATATAGTCGGCGAGAAAAATGTAATATAGTCGGCGAGAAAATATATATAGTCGGCGAGAAAATATAATCGGCGAGAAAATATATATAGTCGGCGAGAAAATATAGTCGGCGAGAAAAATATAATATAGTCGGTGAGAAAAATATAACAGTCTGCGAGAAAAATGTAACATAGTCAGCGAGAAAAATGTAATATAGTCGGCGAGAAAATATAGTCAGCGAGAAAATATAATATAGGAGAAAAAATATAATAGCGGTTATTTTCGGTATTTTCAGCGAGTATTTTCATAGGGTATTTTCAGAGGTTATTTTCAGAGGTTATTTTTAGCGGGTATTTTCGGTATTTTCAGCGGGTATTTTCGGTATTTTCAGCAGGTATTTTCGGTATTTTTCGGCATGACAAAACAGCGAAAAAACGGCATGACAAAACGGCGACAAAACGGCGACGAAACGGCGACAAAACGGCATGACAAAACGGCGACAAAACGGCATGACAAAACGGCGACAAAACGGCATGACAATACGGCGACAAAACGGCATGACAAAACTATATTTTTCTCGCCAACTATATTTTTCTCGCCGACTATATTTTTCTCGTCGACTATATTTTTCTCGTCGACTATATTTTAAACAAAACGGCGACAAAACGGCATGACAAATCGGCGACAAAAAGGCATGACAAAACGGCGACAAAACGGCATGACAAAACGGCGACAAAACGGCATGAAAAAACGGCATGACAAAAAGGCATGACAAAACGGCATGACAAAACGGCGACAAAACGGCATGACAAAACGGCATGACAAAACGGCGACAAAACGGCATGAAAAAACGGCATGACAAAACGGCATGACAAAACAGCATGACAAAACAGCATGACAAAACGGCATGACAAAACGGCATGACAAAAATACTTTGGATACTTTCCGCGGGAAAATATAGTCGGCGAGAAAATATAGTCGGCGAGAAAATATAGTCGGCGAGAAAATATAGTCGGCGAGAAAATATAGTCGGCGAAAAAATATAATATAGTCGGCTAGAAAAATATAATAGCTGGTATTCTCTGTATTTTCAGCGGGTATTTTCGGTAGTTTCGGCGAGAAAAATATAGTTTCGGCGAGAAAATATAGTTTCGGCGAGAAAATATAGTTTCGGCGAGAAAATATAGTCGGCGAGAAAATATAGTTGGCGAGAAAAATATAATATAGTCGGTGAGAAAATATTGTCGGCGAGAAAATATAGTCGGCAAGAAAATATAGTCGGCGAAAAAAATATAATATAGTCGGCGAGAAAAATATAATATAGTCGGCGAGAAAAATATAATAGCGGTTATTCTCACAGTCTGCGAGAAAATGTAATATAGTCAGCGAGAAAAATGTAATATAGTCGGCGAGAAAATATTGTCGGCGAGAAAATATAGTCGGCGAGAAAATATAGTCGGCGAAAAAATATAATATAGTCGGCGAGAAAAATATAATATAGTCGGCGAGAAAAATATAATAGCGGTTATTATCTGTATTTTTAACGGGTATTTTCGGTATTTTCAGCGGGTATTTTCGGTATTTTCATCGGGTATTTTCGGTATTTTCAGCGGGTATTTTCGGTATTTTCAGTGGGTATTTTCGGTATTTTCAGCGGGTATTTTCGGTATTTTCAGCGGGTATTTTCGTCATTTTCAGCGGGTATTTTCGGTATTTTTCGGCATGACAAAAAGGCGACAAAACGGCATGACAAAACGGCGACGAAACGGCGACAAAACGGCATGACAAAACGGCGACAAAACGGCATAACAAAACGGCGACAAAACGGCGACAAAACGGCATGACAAAACGGCGACAAAACGGCATGAAAAACGGCATGACAAAATGGCATGACAAAACGGCGACAAAACGGCGATAAAACGGCATGACAAAACGGCATGACAAAACAGCGACAAAACGGTATGAAAAAACATCATGACAAAACGGCATGACAAAAATACTTTGGATACTTTCCGCGGGAAAATATAGATTCGGCGAGAAAATATAGTCGGCGAGAAAATATATTCGGCGAGAAAAATATAACATAGTCGGCGAGAAAAATATAATAGCGGTTATTCTCTGTATTTTCAGCGGGTATTTTCGGTATTTTCTGCGGGTAAATATAATAGCGGTTATTTTCGGTATTTTCAGCGAGTATTTTCATAGGGTATTTTCATAGGGTATTTTCAGAGGTTATTTTCAGCGGGTATTTTCGGTATTTTCAGCGGGTATTTTCGGTATTTTCAGCGGGTATTTTCGGCATTTTCGGCATGACAAAACGGCGACAAAACGGCATGACAAAACGGCATGACAAAACGGCATGACAAAACGGCGACAAAACGGCATGACAAAACGGCATGACAAAACTGCATGACAAAACGGCGACAAAACGACATGAAAAAACGGCATGACAAAACGGCATGACAAAACAGCATGACAAAACGGCATGACAAAACGGCATGACAAAAATACTTTGGATACTTTCCGCGGGAAAATATAGTTTCGGCGAGAATATATAGTCGGCGAGAAAAATATAATATAGTCGGTGAGAAAAATATAACAGTCTGCGAGAAAAATGTAACAGTCAGCGAGAAAAATGTAATATAGTCGGCGAGAAAATAAATATAGGAGAAAAAATATAATAGCGGTTATTTTCGGTATTTTCAGCGAGTATTTTCATAGGGTATTTTCATAGGGTATTTTCAGAGGTTATTTTCAGCGGGTATTTTCGGTATTTTCAGCGGGTATTTTCGGTATTGTCAGCGGGTATTTTCGGTATTTTTCGGCATGACAAAACGGCGACAAAACGGCGACAAAACGGCATGACAAATCGGCGACAAAACTATATTTTTTTCGCCGAAACTATATTTCTCGCCGAAACTATATTTCTCGCCCAAAACTATATTTCTCGCCGAAACTATATTTCTCGCTGAAACTATATTTCTCGCCGAAACTACATTTTTCGCCGACCATATTTTTCTCGCTGACTATATTTTTCTCGGACTATATTTTGTCCCGCCAACTATATTTTTCTCGCCGAAACTATATTTTCTCGCCGACTATATTTTTCAAAATTTTTGTTCCGCTGACTATATTTTTCTCGGAATATATTTTGTCCCGCCGACTATATTTTTCTCGCCGAAACTATATTTTTCTCGCCGAAACGATATTTCTCGCCGAAACTATATTTCTCGCCCAAAACTATATTTCTCGCCGAAACTATATTTCTCGCCGAAACTATATTTCTCGCCGAAACTATATTTTTCTCGCCGAAACTATATTTTTCTCGCCGAAACTACATTTCTCGCCGACCATATTTTTTTGCAGACTACATTTTTCTCGCCGACTATAATTTTGTCGTCGACTATATTTTAAACGAAAACTTGCCCCGCTGAAAATACCGAAAACTTGCCCTGCTGAAAATACCGAAAACTTGCCCTGCTGAAAATACTGAAAACTTGCCCTACTGAAAATACCGAAAACTTGCCCTGCTGAAAATACCGAAAACTTTCCCTGCTGAAAATACCGAATACTTGCTGCTGAAAATACCGAAAACTTTCTCCGCTGAAAATACCAAAAATACCCGCTGAAAATACCGAAAATATTCGCTGAAAATACCGAAAATACCCGCTAAAAATACCGAAAATATTTTTCACGGACTATAATTTGTCCCGCCTACTATATTTTTAAAAAATTTTGTCCCGCTGACTATATTTTTCGGACTATATTTTGTCCCGCCGACTATATTTTGTCCCGCCGACTATATTTTCTCGCCGACTATATTTTTCAAAATTTTTGTCCCGCTAACTATATTTTTCTAGGACTATATTTTGTCCCGCCGACTATATTTTTCTCGCCGATTATATTTTTTTGCCAAAAAAATACTCGCTAAAAATACCGAAAATACCTGCTGAAAATACCGAAAATACCCGCTGATAATATCGAAAAGTATTTTTGTCCCACCGAAAGTATTTTTGTCCCGCCGAAAGTATTGTCGTCCCGCTGAAACTGCCGAATTTTTGTCCCGCTGAAAATACCGAATTTTAGACCCGCTGAAAATACGGAATTTTTGTCCCGCTAAAAATACCGAAATTTTGTCCCGCTGAAACTACCGAATTTTTGTCTCGCTGAAACTACCGAATTTTTGTCTTGCTGAAACTTCCGAATTTTTGTCCTGCTGAAACTACCGAATTTTTGCCCCGCTGAAACTACCAATTTTTTTTCCCGTCGACTATATTTTTCTCGCCGACTATATTTTTCAAAATTTTTGTCCCGTCAAATATATTTCTCGCCGAAACTATATTTCTTGCCGAACCTATATTTCTCGCCGAAACTATATTTCTCGCCCAAAACTATATTTCTCGCCGAAACTATATTTTAATTTTATTACAACGGTCGTTTAGATCTTTTGATTCTCTTAATCGAAAAGATCATTGTAATGAAATTATTATTTTTCCGAAACTTACCAAGTGTAATTTTTTAAAATTATTTATTAAAATGTTTCATCAAGTGCCAACCACAAATTCTATTACTTAGATATTAATTTGCAAAATGATATACTTTTTAATTTTAGGTTTTATTTGTATCATTTCGTGTGACACACATTATAATAAATTTCAGATTGTGTACCGAACAGCAGCAAATATTATTATTTAATATTTATCATAAATTTTAATATACATAATATTCTACATGTATAACAAGGTAGTAAATATATATTATCTTAAATAAAATAGATTATTTCAATATCAATTTTTATTTACTATTACATCGCAAATATTATCAATCATTTTTTGTGTCTTTACTTCAATATTTATCATTTAATAAACATACTAAAAGATCTTTATCTAGGTCGAATTTGACTGATAAATAATCACACAACAATCATATTATCTGATATAAAAATATCAGATATATGTAGCAAACAAATCGAGTATAAAAACGAATTAAATTGTTTTAATTTAGTTAGTATCGAATGCCGAATTCAATTATGTAATCAACTGATATTAATTGGTCCTCCAAATTTTATCAGTGCTATAAATATTCCGAAATATAGAAAACACAATTTTATATCATCAAAAATAAATTTTGTTACTGTCGCCTAAATTTATATTAGATTAGTTATTTTTGATAATCAGTAATCGAACTGTATTAAAAGATTAAATTTGGCAAAAAATTGAAACTTACATTGTAATTTTGCAATATAATATTTACTATTTTATACATTTAACAAGCGAGATATTGCAATAACAAAGAATTTGTGTTTCGAAATTTGCACGAATATACACAATTAAGGACTTATAAGTCTGTCGCATATTTGTATTTGCAAATGCATTTGTACACGTGTACAAGAAATGTTAAAAACCAAAAATATATCAATTTATTTACATTAGTTACTAAGGGATTTATTTTCTTTAAACCAAAATCGTAACCAAATATTCGGCTCCTCTTTTAGTATCGGCCGAAAACGTAACCGAAATCAAAACTTATATGTTAACTTAGAATTTACTTAAATTTTTATTAAACACGAAAATGTTTCTTATCTTTTAAGGTATTTTTAGAATAATAAATTAAATTAAATACTTTAATTTATTACAAAATTATTTTATTTTTGTAGTGATATTATGTTTACTAAAGTAGACTATCACTACCTCACAAATATCACAAATAATCACATTCAAATGAGTAGTCGTTTCAAGAAGTATTTGTTATTAACTGGTTCTTTTTTAACGGATGCTATTTTTTTACAATGACGTTACTTTTTATTTTCTATATTCTACAATAAGTCTTTGTCTTAATTCTACAAATTTAATTAATGAGATCTTTTCTCATCTTGCACTTGATAGCAGCCTCAGAATAACGATAATAAAATAATAATTATATCTTCGAAAGGAAAAGAACCTAAATAAGGTACAAAATAATACCATTAACTAATAAACAAAAACAAAAATAGGCGACTGAAACCTTTAAGAACAAACCCGAAAGCACCAACTTTGGACACTAGTAATACCTAATAAGAAGTAATATTTGAAGAAATTTGCTGTAAAATATGAAAGCAACAAACTTTATTTGAAAATATAGAAAATTTAGTGATACATTTATTCTTAACTGATTCTGCAAGGAACCTACATATTATATTATTGATTCTGCAAAGGATCTACAAATTAAGGTGGTTTTCGGGTAAAAATAGTATATTGTGTTATTATTAAAGTGAAACTTTGTGTGGCGAGTACGGAAGTTTGCACGACGAGCGAAGCGAGTCGGACAATTGCATGCGAGGCACACAAAGACAATTTTACTCTGAATAACACATGCTATTTTTTCTTCAAACTTAGAAATTTTAAAAAATAAACCACTATTTGACGTTTAATATGTAGATTACCTGTCAGTTATTCATAATTTTTAGTAACTTTATTCTTAGGTTATCTAGTTTCTATAGTGACATTTAGGGCGATATTACAGATTTCTATTGTACAAGTTACTTCTTATTGGCTGATTCTACATACGGCGGCGAAGAAATTAAACGGCGGCTAGAATAAAAAATTATATTACGGAGGCATAGAAACTAAACTTCAACCTTGTCAATCACGTCACAAAAGATGTCACTTTTATGACGTTTGAAGAAAAAGTATCTTCAATTGGTTAATATTTTCCTAACATTTAAACCTCACATCTCACTTTACTCATTTCAAGCCGCTAGCGCACAAACCAAATGAATCACCGTACCCCAAATATTTGCAATATATCACCACACAATTATCTAAGAAAAAGGTAACCAACCATCCTTCCAAGAAATGAGAAATTCGGGTCTGTCCATTAAGGAAGTGAAGAATTCGGTCTTGTTAGGTGACGATTTAAGAATTAGTTGTGGTCTGCGGTGGTGATTAGGAAGAGTCGGAGTCGCAGTCCCAGAATCCGGTGGTAATGACAGAGGGAAAGATGAGCGAGCAAATTACGGCGCGCAAATAACAGACTGCGGGATTGGGGTTCAGGGATGCAATTATGACTACTCACTACTTCAATTGCTTCTTGCATGGCTACCTAGATACTAGATTAGTTCATTCACTATTCTTTGTTCCTCTTTTTTCGGAACAATGAAAAATTGCACGATCTGCAGGCTGATTCATTATTGTTTTCGGAATTTCCGGTCTATACAATTGTTGCAGTGGAAACAAAATAATAAAACAATATTTTTTCCTTAGCCTTATAATTACAACATTTCAATTAAGTCATTTTGTTTTGAACCTTTATTTAATTTTATAAGGAATTACCATTGTTTAGTTCGAACTATATTTTGTATATACCAACAAATATGCTCACAAGAATAAACAAAATTTTTGTATGACAATTTTATTTTGTGGTTGTTTCCGGTTTATATATTAATGCAAATATGAATCATTCTGTTTACATAAATAATCACAACAGAAATTTATGGTATAAATAAATAGTACTAAAAATATTTTTAGCAAGAAAATTGTTTTATTTCATATCATTATTTTAGTAGAATTCTCCTACTTGTACAATTTTAAACTTGTTAATTAATAACCCGCATCATTAAAATGCAAATAAAAATTATCGAAACGCAGCTGACAACTTGCATCATGTTTTACTTGTGTAGAGGTCGTAAAATTTGTAATTAAATTAATACTTTCGTGAAAATATTACAAGTTACGCGTTAAAAAGAAATAATAGCCTAAGTAAAAAATTTGCAGTCATTTATATGTAGTCGGTACTTGTACTCCAAGAAAGATTGTATAAATATCACTATGTTTCAAAATTATCGAAAAAATAATAGTTCTTTGTAACCTGTTAACAAACCAATTACAATATTTTTACGCACAACTGTACCGTAATTGTTTATTTACAATTTGATTCTACTTGGCGCCCTTGGTCGGTAAATTAGAGAAGGAAAAAATTCAAAATAAAAAAAGATACTTAATGTTTTTGTCATACCATTCTTATTTTTACCAAATTTAAATTGAAATACGAAGGTGGTCCGATAAGTACTTAGCCTACAAAAAAATAACATTTTTTTTTGAAAAATGGCGATTTATTTTTCAACATAATCTCCTTTGAGTTCTATACACTCGATCCAGCGATGCTCCAA
The DNA here is from genome assembly GCA_035578165.1 of Stenolophus ochropezus. Taxonomy (NCBI): domain Eukaryota; kingdom Metazoa; phylum Arthropoda; class Insecta; order Coleoptera; family Carabidae; genus Stenolophus; species Stenolophus ochropezus. Next base: position 9,203,847 of record JAQOWZ010000004.1, on the reverse strand, counting down.
CTTCTGTAACCCGTCTGAAAAAAACATTTTCTGGAGTGTGCAAAGTAGGCTTTCGTGACGGTGATAACTGCCCCATTCGACTGAAATTTCTGCCCAGCGAGTGACTTTTTCAAATTTGGAAACAAAAAAAAGTGGCACAGGGCCAAATCCGGAGAATACGGTGGGTGGGGTAGCAGTTCGTAGCCTAATTCTACCAATTTGGCTGTGGCGAAGGCGGAGGTGTGAGCCGGTGCATTGTCACGGTGGAAAAGCATTCGTTTCTTCGACTAATGGGGCCGTTTTTTCTGCAATTCGGCGTCGAATCGGCCCAATAATTCGGCATAGTAGAGCCCTGTAATCGTTTTACCCTTCTCCAGGTAGTCGATGTAGATCACACTTTTTGAATTCCAGAAAACCGTCGCCATAACCTTTCCGGCTGATAGGACAGTCTTCGCCTTCTTTGGAGCACGTTCGCCGGGTGAAGTCCACTGTTTCGACTGTTCCTTGGTCTCTGGTGTGTACCAGTGTACCCATGTTTCATCGACGGTCACGAAACGACTCAGAAACTCCTTCGGATAGCGCCTAAACATCGTCAAATTCTGCTCTGAAGTGGTCTCACGGTTACGCTTGTTGTCTGGAGTGAGCAAACGCGGCACCCATCGCGTCAACAGCTTTCTCATACCCAATAATTCATGCAAGGTATGACCCACGCGGTCTTTTGAGATGCCTACTGTGTCAGCTATCTCACGCACCTTCAATCGACCGACTGCCAATACGAAATCGTGGATTTTTGTTACGTTATCCTCCGTGGTAGCCGTTTTCGGGGCACCTGGGCGTGACTCATCAAAAACCGACGTGCGACCACGTTGAAACTCGTTAAACCAATTTTTGACGGTCGCCATCGAAGGAAAAGAGTCACCCTATACAGCATCCAAGCGTTCTTTAATTTCGCTGCGCGATTTCCCTTCCAAAAACAAGAATCAAATCACCGACCGATAGTGTTCTTTTTCCATTTTTCTCAAATCTGCGGACACGCTCGCTTCCACACGCGGTCAAAACAAAACTTCACGTCCGATTCGGCTGAAAATTTTACAGTAGCTGTCTACGATGATGTTCTAAGCAATAAAAAATTGCTCTTGCGATTGTTGTGCTATAGGGCGGTGAGGCTAAGTACTTATCGGACCGCCCTCGTATAATAATTTTCCATTTGCATTATCTCAATATTTTTGTTATGTAAGACTAGAAGTGTATTATATCATTGTATTCAGAAAATTATTTCCTTTTTAAAATTATAAAAAAATATGTAAAAAAAAAAATTAACGCTATTATGAGAAACGCAATACTACAAGTTTTATTTGAAAAACTTTTCTCTAATATTTTTAATTTAGGAAATATCGTCTGGACAACAAAACCACCTGTATAACTAAAGATTTCTGCTTGGTGTCGGCCTTCAAATTTCGTCCGCGGGGGTAAACCTTTACTTTCGACCCTAATTACGTAAATAACTATTACGGAAACATTGTAATAGTATCATTTCATAATTTTGACGTATGTCCACTAAACTAGATATGCACAGAAAATATTATAAAATGCGAAATTTTATTTGGTTTATTTAAGTGATTTTTGGGAAACTGTAAGCGCCTTTTTCTAGACTTCTCAATTGTAACAAGTTTCTTTCTTGTAGCAGCATGTTCCCTATAATATGAAAAGTTACTCTTATCAAACATAATGCAATATAACTGTTTGTATTTATCTTAGTACTTATCGATTATGTTTTTCTTACTTCTTTGTCAATTTCACGACACTCTCTTTTATTAAAATTTTTGGACTGCCTAATCTTTCCTTATTTTCGGTAATTCCGGTTTCTTCTACTGACAGTTACCAAGTAAGCAGTAGTGAAAAACAATTTATCGTCTCAAATAAGGGTTAATAATAGTGGGTGTCTAAGTTAGTAATGAAAAACATATATTTTTTGTTTTTATATGTTTGTATTGAATTTAAATGATTAAACGTCATAAAAGTGACATCTTCTGTGACGTGATTGACAAGGTTGAAGTTTAATTTCTATGCCTCCGTAATATACATATATATTCTAGCCGCCGTATAATTTTTTCGCCGCCGTATATAGAATCAGCCAATAAGAAGTAACTTGTACAATAGAAATCTGTAATATCGCCCTAAATGTCACTATAAAAACTAGATAATCTAAGAATAAAATTACTAAAAATTATGAATAACTGACAGGTAACCTACATATTAAACGGCAAATCGTAGTTATTTTTCAAAATTTTTAAGTTTGAAGAAAAAATAGCATGTGTTATTCAGAGTAAAAGTGTCTTTGTGTGCCTCGCATGCAATTGTCCGACTCGCTTCGCTCGTCGTGCAAACTTCCATGCTCGCCACACAAAGTATCACTTTTACCCTTAATAACACAATATACTATTTTTATTCATTGTAGGTACAAATTTTATTATTACATTTTTTTTACTTTGTAGGTAGGTATATTATTAGAACTTATTTAAAAAAATATTTTTTTATAATTGTTTCATTACAACTTCTGCGGTGGTGTTAGGTTTTGTGGTGACCGCAGCTGTTTTTTAATGTTCTGTAATGGATATGATCACATTACCACATGTAACAGCCTATAATAAGCTTGTTTTCAAATAATTTCTTGAACAGCTTATCTGTCGATTAGAAGCACGTGAATAGCTCAGCTCTTGTAAGTATGCAAATAAAACTTGCATTATGCATATCATTTCACGTTCGTATCCAACTCTACCAGCAAATGTTCCGTAACAATGTACTCCTTTTTGCTGTGAATAATACAATCACAAAAACCTTTCCTGCAATTCTTCTGTATAAATCTTTCCACAATACTATTCACACAAATGCAGTGCAAAAAATCCAGCAAGACCAATGAGCACAACAATGTTGATAGCTGAGAAGAATAGGTGGCTCCGGTTTCTCATATATGTTTACAGGAGCGAATCATAAGATAAACACTGACTTTTATCATTTTATCAATATTTCCCCATGAGAACTCGGCTTTTCCCGCGAGGTGGTTGCTCTTACGACAGCAGGAAATGGCCAGATTTTCACTTTACGACCGTATCTTTGTTTATTGTTATTATATCGGTATCGTATTTTTAAAACGCTATTTTTACTTTAACGCTATGTTTGATATGTATGGGAAACCGATAAGAGAGGGAAAATTCGTTTTTTATTAATTCTACGTGACTAGAATCTTATTTTTGCTAATAACTACTTTCGTACTTACACTTCTTCAAAATTTAACTCAGATAAAAGCTTTACTAAAGAATTGAAAGCGATAGGAAAATAGGATTGATATTTGATGTATTCAATATAAGATCTAATACGATTGACAATATTATTAAGGGGCATTAAAGATGCTATGGTATCCTACAGTATATTACTAATAAACAAAGTTTATAAATTTTAAAATGAAATTTATATTTACATACATAAACTTTGCAAACTAGTCGTTCGTTGACAATGGAATTACTGAGGAATTTAAATCGTAGACAGACGCTAAAGACAAATGTTATTGTAGTTAAATTTTAAGTTTTTATATTAAGTACCTAATATTTTAATAATGTTACAATATACAGTGTGAGCAAAGAAACGCGGAACTTAGGACTTTAACATGGGATTTAAAAAAATGCAAAACTATAATAAACAATTGTTCAAAATTAAATTTTACATTAGATAAAATCATAATTGATGCAGCATCACATCTATAGTACAAGATTTATTAAATATAAAATGTGAGATACATTTCCATGACTATCTGATCTGAACGAAAATGTTACATTTTATATTTAATAAATCTCGTACTGCAGACGTGATGTTGTATCAATTACGATCTTATCTGATGTAGAATTTAATATTGAACAACTTTGTACTGTTGTAGTTTTGTTCTAAATATATCAGGAGAGAAAGAGAGAGAGAGAGAGAGAGAATCCGTAATTTTTTGAAATTCCATGTTAAAGTCTTGTGTTCTAAGTTTTGTTGCAGTTTTGTGCACACCTATGCAAAATGTGTCAGTTTTGAGTAAAAAAAGTTTGAGTAAAAGATGAAAATTAATTTTGAAATCAATAAAGCTTTTAATAATAATAAATATTTCTTTATTCTATTTTTAATGACCGTCATATGCAATAAGGGCAGCTTATTTGGTGAGAGCGCTTAGCTCGAAATAATCGGAGATTGAGATCTGAAGTTATCCAAATAAAAATACCATGCACTGTGACCTTGTGGTTCGGAACCCATCATAAGCTGTACGTCCTTTGTAAAAGTTGTTGGGTAACAACCTACACCACTAAAATGCAAGTAAAATTTGTCACAATACATGTACATTGAGATTCTATTCTTTCTAAGAAAGTTGTGTCAAATGATGATGGATACAATACCTTTCGACTATTTTTAGCGTACTGTTTGTTGATTCATTCGTCCGGATGAATTTGTATTATTCTGCTGATTTTAATGAAACATCATGTTTTAATAACGTATATTGTAAAATCTATCTTTAAAGTTACTTTGACTTCTGGATAACGATTGTTTTCTTACAAATCTCTTTTATGCCATCCACTATAACATTATGTTTGAACGAATTTATTAACGTAATATATTTATTTATTTTTAACATCTTAGTCCTTTGCCTTGATGAAGTATTAGTAAAAAAATTTTGACTGCAGTTCTGCTCCTAATTATTATCTTATATATCTTATCAACAAACATCAATGGAAAATGGTACAAGTACTAAAAATCGGTCAACCAAAAGTAATTTTTAGGTATTTCGGGAATTTTGGTATGTCAAAATAACAGTTATTAAACGAAAGTTACTTGACAATATTTAAATAGCAAGTTTAATTTGAAAATAATTGTAATAGACCATTATTGACAAGCGCCTTATATCTCTCAGATGCTTGGTACCTCGGGGCACATCTTGCCATTAGGTCAATAATGATAGTCTTCTTAAACTTGGTAAAGCTAACTTTTTAATATACTGTTTAATTTTTTTAAAAATACATAGGTACATATTTAGAAATTCTAGATATTTTGTATTTTTATTGAATACAAAGGAAATATTGAGTTGTTTTCTGATGCGCAAATTGCACACTTTCGTTAGCTTCGAAGAAGCATTAAAATATGAGTGTTAAAGCAAATGTCGTAAAATGTTTTATAGATTAATATTTAAAGTTACATTGAAATAGAAATATAAAGTTCACTATTTTAGAATTAAAAAATCTAGTAGGTATCAAAAGTTTTCATGAGAATACAATTGTTATGAACATCAGCTAATCACAACGCTTGAAATTGTGGAAATAATTTATTGTCAAGGGTAATATAATAAATGGTGGGCTTATAGTCGATTATATTTTCAAAATTTCGCGAATGTTAATCCCAACAATGATTGGGATTAACATGAGTGGCATTTTCTAATATTATCGATTTTTAAGCGAATCACGAGTTAAATTTAGGAAGAGAATATAATGATTACTAAAAAACCCACTAACTTTTCTCCATATATTTTTTATTCGTTGTTATTGGGGTATTTTGCGTCATTATACATTTTCGTCCTTGGGATTAACATTCGTGACATTCTAAAAATATTATTGACATAAGTTCACCACTTGTTATATTACCCTAGACAATTTTAGTTTAGTGGTGTAAGTTAAAAATTACTCAAACTAATCGTAGAATATTTTAACAACATATTTAAATCATTTCAAATCTTTATTCCGGTTTACGGTCAGGTCCCAATTCCATTCGGATTTCTGGTACAAAATTACGAAATGTTAAATCAGTATGATTATAACATCCCGTACATATGCGGAAGTCGGTAAAAGTATGTGAACGTAGTCGTGGTCTAATTTCGCACGTTGATTCCATTTTTCATCTGTTGAATCCTAAAAGCCCAATTCGTCTCTGTCCGCTAACCAGGTCCCAAATAAATTCGGAATGTATCAAGTGTAGAGTTTTTTAAAGAGTAATTTAGCTGTATTGTATCGTGCGTTGTCTCCTCAGTAATTGGCTAGCAGAGGACGGTTTGTCAGCTCCAGTTGCCTTGTTGTTGGTTGTTGCCATTCACAGAATGGAGCTGTCGGGCTCCAGCTGTAAACAGCAAGGATTTCAATTCATCCCCTTGTCTCACGAGGAATTCCACGCAACAATGAATCACGCATAGCAACGCATGAATCCTACCTACCTCTTTTAACCTGTTCTATACTTAACGGAATTGAAACTATGACAAATATTTATCAAATATTTTACAAGCATTTCATTTAAAGTGTAGAATGAATGAGAATAATAACATTGAAATATGTGTTTACCTTTTAAAAATATTTGGAAGTTTGGTATTTCGTTGCAGTCATAACGTAAATATTTTTGACTTGCAATAAATTTAAATAAATGGTATTAATGTCTCCTGCAATGGTTTTACATTTTCCAAGGATTTTCCACAATATTTTCTTTAAATATCTTTATTTTCAATTTTAACATGGAATTCAGGTTTTCAATATAACTTCACTAGATTAATTACGACAACGATCCCTAATTTATATGAAACAGGACAAGTAAGTTTGTTTATTGATAGATCTCGATGAGCTTTCAAATGTCTAGAAAATGAATAGTTATAGAGAAAAAAAAATGTTGGTCTAAAATAGAAATTTGTAGTTTAGCTTTTAGCAATCTTTTTTACGAAATGTTCAAAGAAATGTGGAGGACTTTATCAGTGGCGGACTGGGAAATTTAGTCAGCCCGGGAAATTTGACAGAGACCGGCCTCTTAAAAGCTAATCTCACTTTTAGTTATTATGGCAAAATATTACAAAATAAATAAAATGATGGAATATTATTACAGTTTTTTTACTAATCGTATAGGTATATAATTTTTTATATTATTTAGGAAACAAATAACTTGTCAATATTAATATGATTATTTCACAATTGTCATTTTCACCCAATCAGAATGCTTTATTTGATGGCCATAGGTAGTTTTTCAGTGAAGAAAACTGTTGTCATTCGTGAAATAATCTAGCAAATATAATTCGAGCTATGAATTTAATAGCTAAAATTTTCTCATAATTTCTGCGAAATAACGACAACTCGGCAAATGTCATTTTTGACACTTGTTTGTCTGTTACTACGCAACAACTATTCGTAAATTTTTAAAATAAATTCATGGCTCTTATTATATTACTTATAAAAAAAACGGGACCTATTATGTAACTCAGTATTTAATTTTTGACCATTGTTTAAATTTTTGACACATAAAAACAAATATTACAAGTGATGTTTTGATATTTTCTCCAGTGCTATCTATTTTCATTGGAGAAAACATTTAGCAATTGGTTAAAAATTAACCACTGAGTTACAGAATAAGGAGGATTACTAGAAATTTGAAATAAATTAACAATTTAACATATTAATTATTTTTATAAAAACAATCGAAAATGAAAAACAAATAGCGATATTACATAGCTATAGAAAAAACAGAACTATATATACATAAATATATTAACAACATTATAATATTCATTTAATACGTACTAAAATTGATATTTATATTACAAGAATTAAATTATCGTTCTCTTATATATGTATTTATATATTAATGTTTTGACATTATTACAAGTATCAGTTTATTAGGTGTTCAAAATGACTACTACGAACTTCCATACAATAGAGATTTTGCTCAAAATGTTGTCATACGTTCTGCAACATTTGTGGAGTAATCTGACGACACTCAGTTACGATACGTTGCCGTAAATATTCTAAAGATTCGGGCAGCGTGGCATAAACTTTAGACTTCACATATCCCCAAAAAAAAATCTAACGGTAATAGATCTGGCAATCTTGTTGGCCATTGTCAAAAGAATTGTTTATTTAGTTTGTCATTTGTTTAAGCCTACTAGATTGAAGTTTTGAACACCTGATAAAATTTGTTTTAAACGATATTTCTCTGGAACTAATGATCGGATTTGAAAAATAAAAAATAAAAACTGTTGTAAAGAGAATTGAAATGCCTTTCGAACTGTGTCATGTTTCACACCCTTTTCCATTTAAAATTTATGAGGTGCAGTCCACCCCCATTTTAGGGTTGAAGTTATGCCATTGGTATTAATCCATTCAGGTGTCCTCCTTTATACTAAAATTGAGGTGTTCGAGCGTTTTTTGCTAAATTGATGTTAAGTAGCCAAAAATTGCACTGATAATTTTCATTAGGCCACCTGTATAAATTATAATTTGATAATAAATTATAACAACAGTATATGCATTTTTACAGGAGGTTTGTGTTGTGGCACAATTTATATCACTCCTGACAATTCTGAATCTGGTTCATCATCGCTTCTATCATCTACTTTGTATATACCTATCTTGCATAGATATTTTCAAATTCTCCCATTTTGTTATTAAGTCCCTTAACTCTTCCCTTAATGTAGCAGCAGATGCTGTATTACAATGCTTTATTAGCAATGAACTTAAAATTTCGACTGTTTTCTGGACAACCAAGCTGACACTCTATCGTTCACGCACAGGTACAAGTATGTACATAACACATAAGACACATATTCGTCTTACTAGGACGAAAATATTTCGTATTTTTATTCACTCATGCATAAATCTATTTGTTAAAATTTACACATAAAAAAATTAATTTATTATCATAATAAAAATATCTGCTAATATTGACCGGCCTCGGTACCTCCGGCCTACCGGGAAAGTTCCCGGACTCCCGGCGGCCCAGTCCGCCACTGGACTTTATATATTTTTTTCCGTAAAATAGAATGGTAAAATCTTTGAAATTGTAGGTACTGTAGCCATTTTTGCTATATTTAAAGAAACTGATGTGGAAATCACATGACATCTCTGTACTCCAAATTATACTTATTTTTTGCGGCACTTTACCAAAACTTATTTTACTTTAAAGTGAGACCATTCTACGGGTAATTATTCTTCCCTTCGAAATGGATCATCTTCTATGGCTAATCGTTTTTCAGTTATCCGATTGCAATAAAATAGGGAGGTGCATAACAAGATATCCCCCTTATCCTGTAACTCAGTGGTTAAATTTTAACCAGTGGCTAAATGAAAATAGATAGCACTGAAGAAAATATCAAAACATCAATTTGTTTTTATTGGTCAAAAATTATACCAACTGGTTAATAAAAAACCGCAGAGTTATAGAATAGTCCCCTTTATAGCAGTCCCCTATACAAAATTTTTAGTTAGTACATACAGACATCACGCCGAAACTAGTAAGTAAAAATACCAATTTATTTAAAAAATAGGAATTTTTGGTGGATTAACTGGAAATTTGTTGGATTTAAATTGTAATTGAAAAAATATATTTTGACATTCAAAAATGTATGGAAATTTCAAAATAACAATATAAATAAATTGTAGGCGGGATGGGTATGTGCTGTGCTTCCTATTTTAGATTTTTAGACTTATAAGCTTTTAAATATTTTGAATTAAAAGTATAATTACGTCCTAACTAGAAAAATAAACCTTTCTTTAATATCAAATGAATATTATGATTCGCTTTAATATGCGTAACAATGTACCCTGAATAGTTTTTGTTTCGGAGGACAGTCCGAATACAAAAAACGAATCCAATATCCGCGTGTTACAGATTTATTATTTAAATTTCGTATCTTTTGTTTTGCAGTGCGGTTTGAATATGCGGTAAATAAAATAGGAAGTTTTGAAAAAACATGTGGATGAGGCTATTTATTTCTGCGAATATATCAAAAGTTGGGTGATCTTTTTGTTTTTGTTGGAGGTAAATATCGGTTGGCAAACATTTTATTATTGATATGTTTACAATTCACTATCCGTGTGAAAAATCACGTTCGAGAAATATAGTGCAATCATGTATGATATTTCACAATTCTGTTTGTAGCAGGCCTTAGCATTCGGCGCACGGAGTTGCACAAGATGCGGATTTTACGGCCAAGAGCCACTCGTTTTTTATATCCACTCTATAAAACTTCACTGTTATACACCGACTTAGATATACTCTGCAAAACACTCCTTGCATGCAAATAAACAAAATCATTTTGCCCAAGCATAACTCTCTAAATTTATTTCAACCCTTTTACAGATTTAAAATGATTATACTCTCTGGTGGTGGTGTATAGCCAAGAATAAAATATCGAAACATTATTCCAGAACTATCGGATAGTTTTTATATGATTTAACCCCAACAAATGTTACATGAAATTTCTTGAAAACATTTGATTTAATTTAATACAAATAAAAATCTTAAAATATTGCCAAGCAATATGCTCACCGCTGAGTATAATAGTGTAACTTATTTAGGTAAAACTTAAACACACTTAATACTAGACAATATTTATTCACACGATATTTATATAATGAACTATTTGTTTATGTCATCAAATATTTGTTTGTATCATCAAGTATATACTGTACATGTCGTTGACATGCACTAACTTTCTTCAGTGATTCTGCACACTCTGACCGATACTGAACCTTACATATCTGACGCCAATTAATCTCTCGAACATTCCAGAGCCTCCCGGTCTCTCTCTAAAATTTCCGAACAAATCGGCTCCACTTGACATTTAACGCGACTACCTGACCAGACAGGTCAGCCGTGATGACTCATCTGCGGTGAGTCTCCCTCGTTACAATAGATTTATGTAATAATAATATGCAGAAGTTTATTTCTTCATTAGCGTAATGTTATACTCGTAAATTAATTACATATAATTTTTTTTTCCTTTTTGTAATGCCGTCCGTAAAGTGACATTTAAGGATAACCTGCAGGTAGCACATAGTACAATAATGGCTATTTAATTTTATTGATATCATTTTATATTATTCTCCTTATACAACGAAAGAAAAAGGATTAAAAGTTGAAAGAAATCAATAAGAAATTAAGATTAATATCATTTAAAGAAACGTTTTTACTTATTGCATTGAATGAAATAAAAATGTTACATGTAGTTACTTTATCTGCTCATAATTTATATTCTTATTTAAAAGTAATATTTTCATAAATATTATCAAGATATTAAAAAATATTTAGCATGTATAAATATTACAATTTTATATTTTATTTGTAATCGCTTATTTCTTATTAGCCTTTTTCACATTTTTTGTTTGATATTATAATTGACAAGATTCATAATTCTTGATGAAGGTTTAATAAGTGGAATGATGACACATGACAAAACAAAATAAAACGGATTTTGTCTCGTTATGTATTTCCATTCCAATCATTTAATATTATATCTCATTAAATGTTTTACTTTTCCATATTTATTGAATACATAGTATGTTTAAACTTCAATAAAATTTTATGTTCATAGTTAAGTTTAAACAATGTGTTTGTGTGGACGCGGCTTTATATTTAAGTTGTCTGTATAATTTTGCGACACTGCTGCCATCAAACACGTAATTAGAAACTAAAAGTGACAGCTGATTTATCTTTATGGTAACTTTGTTGTTTGTTGTGCTTAAAATACCATATTTGGTGAATATAATGATAGGTAATAGTGATTTTTCTTGTTGTTTAGTGCAGTGATATGTTTGACATTTAAAATTACATTAAAACAGTTTGCAATTGCTCTGCTCGTATCGTTTTAATTAGTGGGTAAGTTGTAGTAAGGTTAGTTTTATTTGCCACAAAAAATAATTGCAAGCTACAACATTACGTACATGTGCATTGTTTTATTTCAACATTAGTGTTTCATGGTATGAAAAATATACAATTTAGAGTTTACATTAAGATATATTTGATTTAAATGAAAAATGATTGGTTGTTTTTATTTTGTTTATTTAAGTTCGACTAAGTACGTACAGTTACAGTTCAAATAAATTTCATTAAACAAACATTACAAACATCTGGAGATTATTATTGTTTCCACCTGTTCTACGATTTAATAAATACGTGGTGGATTCTACAAAACATTCCGTCTTGAGTGGAGAACATAAAACGGTAGCTCACCCTGTCAGCATCTAGACAAGCTTTAATTCGTTAGTTTGCTATTCCACTTTCTTATACCCCAAAATTTAACAAGGGTAGATATTACAATAAGGGAGGAATGAATAGATTAAAGATGTAATATTGTAATTTTGGGTAATTATTTCAAGACTGAATACCGAATTAATTTTATTAGGGGAAGTTTGTGGTTGAGATGAATCAGTTTTTATCATCTATAAAAAAATTCTTGTCATAAGAAAAATAACATTTGTCATCAAATCTACAAAGCATTATAAAAATACGAATCGAGCTTTTCATGAACAAGTATGTTTGAAGGTCTGTCACACCTTTATATGGCGATCAGTAAAAATATGTTGTCTCGTTTGATGTACATCTTTTTAAAAGATGCAATTTCGGATGCAATGATAACAGATGATGATTTTATCGTAGTAAAATAAATAAATAAGAAATTGTAAATTAAACGTCAAAGAGCGAGATGTAATTTACACTTTTGTTTGTAGTATACTTGATAATAAAATTGTGTGTTCTGCATGACACTTCGTCTCGGCCGTATATTTCACCGTTGTGATAATAAAAGAAAACTTTACTACAACTGTTCATTTAAACTACATTGTTGTCATTTGTCGCGCGAAAGTGTTATTTTGGTAGTGTTAAATTCCGTATTGAAGGCAGTGTAGCAGAAAGCAGTCCTGTTAAGACATTAGCTAGTCAACATTTGCTATTCGAGCATTCCTGGCGAGAAACAAAACGATACGTAGCCGTCTTACGTCGTATAAACAAGAGTTAAGAGCTCTAATCAGTCAGCTGTGCATTCTCACGTTCTAACTCCTTCTCGAGACGCCATCCTCGTCGGTAATGCAGTATGCATGTTGCTAGACGCTTCAAGGAACACCTAGGCTACCTACATCATTATTCAGACTTCACACTCATTTATTTATTCACAGCTCACTGATGGCGATGGCTTCACGGAACTTGACAGTTTTTTGTTTGTTTGATTGGTTAATTATTCTTTGAACTATTTCTGGAGTATATTTGTCAAAGAACGGCAAACATTTTGCCATATAGTCAGCAGTTATGTGTAGAAATAATAAGCAAATGAGCTAATGTTGGAACTAATTGATTTATTCGCGACTGAAAAATATTTGTTTGTGTTCACAGACGTTTTAAAATCTTATGTATGTAACTTCAGATCAAGTCTGACACATGTCGTAAACTTCCTTTCGCTAATATTCTCCAGTGATCGAACTTACTCCGAGTTTCAATCCATAAATATTCTTAAAATTGTACTTTACCTTAGTTAATAATAATGATTTTAAAATTATAATAAATTGGAATCATATTGGTATATCAAAGAAAATAATAATAACCAAATTCTTGATCTTCTAAACTTAATTATACCTACATACCTATATCATCAAAATAAATATCCAATTCCATATTTTTATTGATTTTTATTAAATTAATTTTGAATCAAAAATATTACACACGTATTATTTTATTTACTAAAATTCCTAATAATAAATGTAATAAATTAACAAAATTTTCGTCTCGTAACTAACCACACAATAGATGAAGAGAAACAGAAATAGAAGCAGTCCTCCTTAGTCTTTTAGTCAGGGATTTGACGTCACAAAGACACGCTAACTTTCCAAATTTTCATTATTATTTTATAAATTTAAACATATTATAAAACTCGATATATTATTTTATTCGATTTATCTCTAAAATAAATATTCATATATAATGAAACCAGAATTTTACCGAAAATTTTTGTCGTCATGGTTAGGACTGATTGTTAACAAAAATGGAAACGGGTGACGATTTTCTAAGTTATATCTACGTCTATTTCAATTCGATAAAATACTATTATTTAATTGGTTCACAATTTATGAGTGGAACTGGTGATGAAAATTTCTTTTAAAATGGGAAAATCTTATTCCTCTAATTCGGTGGTATCCAACGAGGACGATAGCGCCCTTTAGGGGACGTTTTTTAAATCTTGGGGGGCGGTCAACTCTAAGGGGGCGCCAGGGAGGCGTTAAAGAAATACTGAGGTGATAGTGTACTCACTCAAACAGGCTGTAAATCTATAAATATTAAAATCGTATTCCGGGCATTATGAGAAAGAAAAGTTTTACTAAATAAGTAACTTGAATATACCGGTAAACTGCTTTGTATGGCATGCATATGCAATTCCTAAGTACGCGAGCTGTCTGATTCTGTGTGAAGTGCTGGTAATCCCTTCTTTTCAGCAGAATTCTCCAACCGCGCATTTAGTCCTCATTTGTCATTTTCCGCTCAAAATTTCTCCTTTTCTTGAACCGAAAGCAATAAGTATTATACATTCTCATAAAATCTGTGAGGGTGATATTCCGGTGGTACATAATAATATTAAATAGAAAATGAGTGCCAAAAAGAAGTTCCTTCAATATTTACAAGAATATTTGAAATGGATAAGAAACATTCTGGATCAGAGAGCAAATGCACGTAACCTGTGTTATGGAAAGATATAAAATTACTAGTTTTGGCTGTCCCCACTACATTTGATAGAAAAAGGATTCAGTGCAGTTATGCAATCAAGTTCAATGTAGTCATTAATTTATTTTGCATTGTTTTAATTATTAAATAATTTTTTATATTTGGCATCATATAATATTGATATTGTTTATTATTACATAAAATAAATTATGTCTGTATATTCGTAACTAATATAGAAATTAAAAACTGTTTTAAATAATAATAAATTAAATACCTATTTTTTTTTCTTTATTCTATTTGGCCGAATTAATGTTCGATGTTGAAAAGTATATAAAAAAATTGGGTGAGGGGCATTGGTTTTATAATAGTTAACAAAAGGGACACTAGACAAAAAAAGGTTAGGGACCACTGCTCTAAAAGTACAATGTGATGTATTTCCAGAAATAATTTTCATGAAACTGATTAAGTATTGGAAAATTAGAGTAGATAGTAGAGCATTATCTAGTTATAGACCTAATAAAGTATACCTAGAGTATTTAGAATTAGGAATGAGTAAAAGCTTTTATAACCAGCAAAAAACATTGATCGTGACCTAGATTTAATTTCTGAAATTTAATAGTTTTACTACTAATATATAGTCGATTGACAATGTCAAGTTGAATTGAAAGATACACTCATGATACATGAACCCTGAGTGCTAATAAGTTTCCCAACGCTATAGACCTTATGTTCTTATTATCAAAATATAATATTATCGATAGAAAATATCAATTTATTAGGTTGTATGCCAACGCCATTGCCAAATCTGTTACCGATCAAGTGATTTGCCTCGTGATTTGCTGTAATGTAAATACAACTAGTAAAGGTATTATGGCCTTATTAAGTACGATTATCATTATCATGCTGCAATGTAAACCATGTAGTATTTTGCATAATCCGACCAGCCATCAAGAACAAGAAATGATTGCATGTAACCCTTTTTATTAAAATCAATTCCTCCGTAAATCCTCTTTTGAATTCCAACAAAAACCACACTCCCAGTCAATAAACAAGCACACATCGAAACAAAGCCAACTTAGACTTTCAAAACAGCGATTTCCATGTAACAATTGGTGGTCGCATTTGAATAATTCGTTGGCGCACTTGTAAACCGAATTGGTTACCGGTGTAACGTGTGTTCAGGCGGGTTGGGTACCTGTAGCTAATTCCATGAGCTGCTGTAAGCTGATGGCGACATTAGCCGCGTTGAGATGGGTTTGACTCTGACCTGAGTGAAGTCTTTGAGGTATTGGGATTACGGCCTCAGGACCGGGGAATATTCATGTTTTCAAGCTATTACGTGGGGATGTTTGTTTATGTCAATGGCAGGATTGGACACATGTTGGGTAAATACTCCATAGCTTAATATGGACTCTAATAAGAACGAATCAATTTTGCAGGTATAACTAGAAACAGAAACTACATGTGCGCATATAGTTTTAATTTGTGGTTAACGTTGATATTTTTAACTGGACAATACGTTAAAAATCATAATAAAATTATCTGAATCCTTTGAAACTAAATAATTTCTTAAACATTTTTTTGAAAAAAGAAAGTTTACAAATGTTATTTCTTAAAATATTAATAAAATCAAAATGCTGAAATACCAAATATTAAGTATTTAATATACTTTAAATTGTCATGCATTTTAAATGTCTATAATAATACTAAATATTACAAGATACAAAAAAATGTGTTTAGGTATAAAAGGCTGTAATAGAATATTGTGCACCTAGTAGAAAAAGTTATATATTTCCGGACGTTGGTGGAAATTGCAGGACCTGTCAGCGTGTGCTACACTTACTTTTTTTCGATCCGGTTATATTCAATTATTACGAAATAAACATAATTGTATTTTTATTTACGGAAAACAATGGACTACTTTGTAAACGACCAGAAGAAATATTCCCGGATTATAATTTTTCTTAGCCTAGCATCTACACGAAAATACTTGAATAATACACTTTCCGGTTTGAAAACACACTGGAATGGTGTCAATTTTCGTCTGATCAAAAAAAATCCTATGTGTAAATTGAAATTATTTCCCTGGACACATTTTATATTATTGATAGTTTGATCATAAAAACACAATATATTGTTAGACACCGGGGTACACTGGGCTTTTTGGGAGAAAGGAAACACAATTACACTTTTCCAACAATACTTTTATTCCACGCTAATCTCACTTGCGACCATCCGCATCCACTAAACACACCAGAATGCCCCCAAAATCAAGTTACAACAAAACTTAAATATAATTAGTTATTGGTGATTACCGCATCCCCCACCGATGTAACATTCCCTACTCCTAACAATATATTAGTTATAGAGGTAGTTTTCTCTGTTTCGTTTTATTTAATATGTCATATAAACTCTCATTTCTTTTCGAGTTATGCACATATTATGTATTAATTTTTTATTTTACTTGTATTTCATTTTAACTTAATTTCTCTAATTTTAAATGAAAAGAAACCTAAAAAACAAAGCACAAAAATCTAAGAAAAAACTTAAGTTTCAAGTTTTCTTTAAATAATAAACTACAATTAATTCTGTCATAAGTATAAGTTTCTTACCTATATAACTTTCCTGTGATATTAACTTCGCTCCAGTTTTAAACAACAATTTAAAGAGTTGAGCATCTGAAGGAAAACCCCTTTAGAAAAGTAAGAATTGTAAAATTCTCATAAAAGTGCGATCATCAGTTTTTGCCTGTATTGCTCGCGATTTGTCCATTGACGGGATATAAATTAACCTTAATTTCCGCACGTCAGCGATGTTGGCGGAGTTTAATTATGAATAGCGTCGCGGTGGCGCGGCGGACGCCTCGTCCGTCAGCAGAACGCTATCAGCGGTGAGCGTCGCTCTTGAGCACGAATGCGATCCACTCTCAGATAATCCGTAATTGTAAACCGCGGCTTAAAATCAACGCGACCAGTGAATCAGTCTTTGTTCGCCCCAGTTTGTACATCGGCTACGAATGCCGATACAGATACGCTAACCGTCTCAATCGCTGCAAATGTTTTAACTTGATTGGATTGTTTTTGATGTTTTATAGCGAAAAGGCTGCAGTCTGCAGTCTACTCGACTGGGTTTGATGCCAGAATGCACTTCTGTGCCTCTTTTGAATGTTTGCTTTAAAGATTGCGTACCAGGGATTGCATACAGATTGTAAACAGCACTTTCTTTCAAGTACATACTCTGTTTGACAACTACAAATCGAAAATGTTATCTCGGTCGCTTGTTTATGTCTAAGATATAACAATTAGTGAAAATAGAGTTATTGATTGTACTGAGCAAGATATCATTTTCTAAAAAAACTGACATTTTTTATTTTCTTATTTTAATTTGAATTATTGCCACTTTTTAAAATTATTTATTTATGATAACTAAACTTAGAACAAATGATAATATTTATATTATATACAAATGAACGCAAACTTACTGCGAAAGTAAAAATTCCCATATTATTTTCATGAAGTTAAATACTATACGTTCCATTTGACTCTAAATTCATTTTTAGATGTGTCATTTTCAGTCTTCAATAACGAATCATAAATTTTTGCTTTTTATTTTAATTGTTATCTTAAAATCCTGTGCTATGAATCTATGTATTTGAACCGCACATTTTTTCTCTTTGTAGTTGTATATCATATCAAATTGAACAACCAAATTTAAGATCATCCATCATTGTTTGAATAATAAAAACATAATTCGGAATCAGGACAACAAAAACTGATATCATTTCATAGAGATAATTTATTACGATAATATAAATTAACATGAATTTTATAATCAATACATATTAGTTTTTTATTTTAATTAATTAATTTGGGGGGGGGGGGCGGTGTGCTTGAACCCCCCCATGGGTGCGCCACTGACCTTTAGTTGAGCGGCCGATAAACGTTTAAAAAAATTGTAATAATATAAACTACATACTGATACGCTCCAAAAAGAAAACAAAATTGACATTGAGGTATTCGAAGTAGCAATGAAATATCATGACATTCGAAGAAAAATAATTAATGCTTTTTATACGTAATAACCTATTTTATTTGCAATATTTATGAAGTATATATCGAGGGCAAAATTCCACTCCTTTATTTTTCAGTTTTTAGTTAAATATTCAATTTGTCAATAGACAGAGGTAATGACGGTTCAAATTTATTTAACCTAATTTAATTTTATCTTTGTTATAATTTACATATTTGCATTTTCTATGTCGGTCACCGAATTTGAATTGATCTTCTGATGTAATTAAAATTGTAATTACACATTTTCATGATTATAATAATAAATAAATATCATTACATATTAATTGTGGCAAATCTATTTAAAATGGTAAAATTATAAACAGAATATTATCAAATATTAATATTCAATTAATCATAAAATATATTTAAACAAATATAATCTGTTTTAATAAAAGTTCATTTTCAAACATATGTGTTTGCCGTTAAATATTTGATATTTAAATTTCGCATTATCACCATCAGCTAACAGTTCAGCAGTTCGCGATTTAAATTTGCCATTTCACACCGTGCAATAATTTCGTCTCTATCTGGAATCGGGTCCCATGTTTGAACTGCAATTTCGTTTCAAATGTTATTAGTAATTTAACAACATAAATAATGGTTGCTGATTACATTTAATATTCATTAAAATTGTTGAATATAGCGCTCAAATTAAACGGCTCTGTAATTCAAATCAACTTGTATAGACTCGCTGATGAAACGGACGACGGATTAAAATGAAAACTATTATTGGATAACTTTATCACAAACATTTTCTTTTTGTTGCAGGATTGGAAATGGAAGCCAGAGAACACTCGACATCCACAGAAATGCCATTATTTAAGCAGGTAAATTTCAAACTGCGTTATTACAAATTTTCAGCTACATATTTACGAAAAAATTCTAAATGATACGAACGAAATTTTTTTTTAATATACACTCAAACCAATTAGTCTCAAATTTTATATTATATATACTGTATTAATAAATCAAATGATATATTGATTTCCTAAATTTTTCGTAATGAAATCGAGAATTTTTTTTATTTATTATAACAATTAAGTAATCCAATTTAGTCTACGTAAACCTGTAAATTATTTAGAAACAGTTATATTTTGAACCGCCATTTATTAGAATTACTTCTCTTAAACGGTTTGTCTTACTTCCTACTAATTTTCTTGAAGTTTGGGAGTCAACTTTATCCCATTTTTCTATCATAATTGTAGCAGTTCTTTTATATTCTTTGGGCGTATTGTTTTACACATTTTTTAAAGAAATCACAGAGATGTTCAATTGGTTTCGTATCAGGAGACTGTGGAGGTATTTTTACTTGTTGTCTACAATTGTATAATAACTATTCTCGCAGTTTACGGGTAGTATGTTTGGGGTCATTATATTGTTGAAAAATTTACGAATCCTAAAACCTAATTTTTTAGCACATTTTTCCAAATTCTCCTCCAAATTTCACTGTTGGGCATATTTTTTTTATTTTCATTTGTTCATTCAACCAGTTACTGAGTTCTAGAAGTTTTCAGGGTGGTTTGTATATTCCAAAATAAAGCGTAAAGATGTGTAATGTTGATTACAACGAATAAATTAATGATTACAATAATCAAAATATTGATTACAGTAAGAGTTATACCTACTGTTGTGAATACTAACTAAAATATTGTCAAAAAGTAAAATAGCAAGGAGTTATGTCTCGAACCAAATTTATATACTTAAAATGTACAGTTTTTTAAGAAAGATAAAGTTTTATTTCCGAGATTTCGTTAAACGGAACAAAATTAATTCGCCTGTTTTTTGTTTACGTGAGGCAATCTTTAACTGTTCCATTAAAAATCTGTTTGGCCATGTGGTATATCTAGTGTGAATCCAGGGAGAACCGGACATTTCTCAACCGGGCGGCATTACAGTGTAGCAGGCCGGAACGAAGTGAGCTATGGATGCGCACGGAGTCTTTTGTTTTATTTACACAGACACTGCACGGTTTCATCTTCCACCGCTTCATGACAAAAGCGAATGCGGGCTGGCACGGCCAACTATGCATAGCACATCATTGCAAACGCTGCATTGTAAAACTGTTTGATTCCGCTATAAAGGAAGAACCAATTGGGGCCGATAGATATTGCCACGGTTCTCTTTTTCAAACGGCTCTGTTAATTAAAACTCCATACTTTTATATATTTTTATAGAGAAAAACATTTTTAGCAATGCAAAAGAATATAAAGAAGATATTGCAATAATAATAATGGGGTTTGTGACCAAATTTTGATTTTTATAGATATGATACTAAACAAAAAATAAAATACATACATATTTTTTAAATCGTTTAAGTATTCGTAGTTTGCGAGAAAATAATTATTAAACTCGTAAAACAATAGAGGTAAACTGGGAGCATAAGTGACAGTTTACCTAATGATTTTTTCCATGATCCTACCGTACTGACGTCAGACGTCCCTTCTCCGTAACATTAAATTGATAATCACAATATTATTACAAGCAAATGTTTAGTTTCCATTATTATACTGAGAAGCTATGTGGGTTAGTTTTTGTTTTATTTCTGATATACTGAAATTTTATTATGGTCACATAATTATGACATTTAAAGATTTTAAGAATTATATATTTAGTTTTCAAAACATTGACATTATGTCTTATGGTCTTAGAGACGAAAATTAACTTAAGGAATTTAAAATAAAGATCCATATTTGAACCAATAATGGCATGGGTTTATAAACATCTGTTAGTAGAAATTGATCTATCATAAGAAGAAGAAATTTTTCGCTATATATCGAAACCGAGAAATAAAAGAAAAATGAAGAATCTTCTATAACATACAATAATCTTTATGGGAAAATTGTTTTTATTTTGGTTAATTTACGCATCTCCACCTCCCGTAAGATATTTCTAAAAGTAATTAAATCTCAAATACCAATGACACTTGTTTATTGTTCTTATGAAATTTCTGTTAGTCAAACTAAATTATTTAGAATTCTTAGAATCGAACCGCGAATCTTAAACTTCCCTCAGTTCCGATTAAAGTAGGGTATATTTTTAGATACACTTAGTATTGTAGTTTAACGTCATTTGGATTCAAAATTGAATTATTAGAAATTCTGGAAAGCACTTCTATATTCATCCCACTCGTCGTTTCAGAATTGTATTTGATCTGATTCTTGGATAAATCTATTTATCTATCCACTGTTCACCTAAGTTTAACTTACATCGGTGACGTAGCCAGGATTGAAGTTTTGTATTTGCTCAGCATTATGAAAATTAGGCTTCTTTATATTCTATTTTAAGAATAACCAATGTAGGAATGATTGTTTTTTTTTAGTTTCCAAATTTTTGCAGGCGTTCAACGGAATTTTGGGGCCTGTAAAAAGGCTTTTAGCTATGCCACTGACTTACATCCGTAGCAACATTTATTATTTGGTTTTTGGTTACCATTGTCAACGGAAAGTTATAGAAAATAACGGTCCTACTAGTAGGATATATACAAAAAAATATTTGGTCGTCTAGCAATGGGCAAAAATAACTATAAAATGTGGCAAATAAATAAATGTGAACTGTCACATTTTACAAATATTTTGACATTATTTGTTGGCGCGAAAAATATAATAAGCGACTTGGAATGTAAGTATTACAACTATTCTCGTACGATAACATGAACTTCGGTTCCACAGGCTCCACCTCAGTTTATATCTTCTTGAAGGTTATAATGTACTTATATTCCTTGTAACTTAAATAACTATAAATCCGGCAACTACACTTATAATACAATAAAATATATTGTACGGTGTTACACAGGGTGTTGACTCGAACACCCGAACATAGGGATTTAACATTTGAATTCATATTTTCGTAATTTCCTGCTTCCCTAATTATTTTAAGTAAAAATGTTTTAAATAAAAGTTGTAGAGCCTGAAATTCTGCATATGAATCAATAAGCAAAATTAATTTTACATGACTTGTAAGCTCAGAAATAATATATGAAAATGACGTAAATCACTCCTAAAGTAGCAGTAGCTATGGAATTGAGACAAAAATTAACAAATATTTAACGGTTTTTCTGTCAAGATACCTGCGTTAGTTTATTTTTATTATTATCTGAAAGTATCTATCCATTCTGAATCTAAATCACAAATAATTTGAGGCGGAGCGCGTTAACCATTTGAGCTACCGTTGAGCTTATATGTGTACATATAATATAACGCATTATATCATAAAACAATGTAACAAAAACACGGCCAACTTGGACCCCCCAAGTTTATTCGCTTCCTATACCCTCTCTGTGGAGGGTTGCGGGGTGAAGGGTACAGGTGGCGACATCGGCCGACCAAGCCTGGCTAAAAGCCTGTAATTTCATTGTCTTAATCTAGGGACAGATAAATCATATCACCGTGGAATTCGTGCTTTGATTTACTACCTGACGGAAATGCAGAGTATTTGTTTCGGTCTCCAGGTTAACGGAATAGCAATGGAAATGTGGAAAGGGACAATGCAGATTACGGACAAAACTGGGAAACAAATCTTCATTCACAACCACCAAACTAAGAATTTCTATTTCTTTGTATTATTATGATAGGCAACACAACATATGCATCAGAAGTATTTAAAATTACAAATTACAATTATCAATTGTCAAATACTTATTTTGCTCAATATAATTTAGGATAATATTTCAGTTTTATATTTCATTTTGAGGTGATTGATTATTATATTGCTGGTATGGTTTGATCCAAGAACTTTTGTTTCAGTTTTTAATCCGGCCTATTAGAATAACATTATAGAGAAATGAGCTGAGATGTACTCAGGGTGTAAACAAGAAATGCATTTTACAAAGTTTAAATAGATGCTGTGAGTCGAAGGCATTATTCGAATATTGCTGACAGTTTTTAATTTCCGTATTGTCAAATTAACAGGGATTATGAATATAAACAGTCTGTTAGTTGTTCTTTTGCTGTAAATTAGCCCTTTGCATTTTTCGATATTGTTATCCTTATCATAATTACCTGGATTTAAAAAATGTTTTTGGACTAAATAAGTACCTACTAAAGATAATGTTTAAAAATCGAATTCTATTGACTTACATAAATATCTGTAAATATAGATGTGAAGTAACGAAGATAACTGCCTTACCTGTAACAAATAAAAAAATGTTAAATCATAATATGTCATCCTAAAACTTTAGTGAGAGAGATAAAGGGATCATGCTTAAGACACGATTTTAACATTTTTGTTTGTTGCTCACTTGTAAACAGTAATTTATTTGAACTGTTTTTCACCAGGGAAATTAACATTTACACAAATCTTCCTCTGTATTATTTAGAAATGCTGATAATCATCTACAAATACTGCTAATTTCATCAAATTCGTGGAGTAGTCTTTGGAACTAAATAATGTACTTAATATACTTTTTATGAATTGGGATTGGAGTTAGTTTGACATTTCAGGATGTATAACTTAGGAATAACTAATCGGAGTTCAAATTTAATCCCTTTTATAATTCTGGGGTGTAATATTGAAATTCCGATAGCTTATACTTCCAAAAAATTCCAACTGCATGTACGTTATTTTTAAAGTTAATATAAGCTGTTTTGAAGCATATATTCTACAATTTTATGTCTCAAAAATTCTAATGTTAATAATATGTACGTTCTCATAATAAATTAACAGGGAACACAATATATGTAAATATTTGCAATTCATATTAAGGTAATAACGTTTAGCTGAATATATTGCGAGGTAAGGTAGGATACAGCAATAACTTTATCATAATTTTGTAATTTCATGCCATTAACAAACAGTATATCAGCTTTATCGTCTTGCGTTAAAATAATCCTAATCTAATCCTTAAATAATTGCTTTCTAACTTTCCTTTCGCAAAAAATCTGAAGCATTCAATACATTACCTCGCTTTTTACATTAATATTCCTTACGTAGTGTAGCGCAAAAATGTTTTATTAAGATCGTCAGAAAAACTCAACATAACTTTATTAATAATTATGCTAAATTTATCGCGGGGAAATTTGAATAATTCGGTGTTTAACAAGTGCGAAACGTACCTGTTTATATTATTTACGGCGCCATAGCACAGTACATTCATTTTAATTTAATTAAAGTTACGTGGTAATTTATCGTGAACTTCAAGCCATCAACAAGTGAACTGAATGCTTTATTTCTAATTTTAAACTTTTAATTTATGTGAAAAGTTTCAAACTCTCTTCAACAATGACAAAGAAAAAAAAATTAGCGTGTGCACGTATAGACCTACATTGTTATTATACACTGTATATTTTAACTTGTTCATATAGTCGGTATTTTTAATTAAATAATTAAATTATGCCAGAAGAGATTTATTTTTTAATTTTCATAATTCACGGGAAGTTTAGCTTTATTGAATTTACATAAAATATTTTTGTCGCATGAACCAATTCAATTAAAATTTCAATATTTCCCACGTGTCGTTTTAATTTATTATTTATACATAAATTTTCCGAAAACCAAACATGTTTATAAACAAATTTTAAATATTTTATTAATATAGGTGAAGTGTAAAAAGTCACAAAACACGAATATTCATGTAACAAGTATATTAAAAATGATAAAAATAACAAATACTCTAATGTAAATGAAAATAAATTAGTAATTCACACAACAGATTAATTATTATAATGCTTCAGTATTTATTTCTACGGTAGATGGATTTTCTTCACTCGTGTAGTAAGTTAAGGGAAGAAATAACTGGAATTCAGTCAGTTGAAAAAGGTTTTATTTTCTCTTCTACCGGTTTCAACCCCACAAATGTCTTCTTCAGCGAGTGAAAGTTAGATAATGATTATTTAAACATATGTTGTATCGGAGGTACATTAGTTGAAAATTAGTTTTTAACAATACATTTAAAAGGTATCGTGGTTTAAAGGAAACTCACTGGTCAGTGATATGTAAAACATTATAATTCACAATGTAGTATATAAAGAAATTTTACTTGAACTGTCAACAGATTCTGGACATTTTATTTTATTAAAAGCCGATATTTTCGAAAACTGTGATGAAAAGTTAATATTTAGTAACATTAGCTAAAAGAAATTATCTATTTTTTTTTCCTTAGTAACACTATTGAATTCATTCGAGTATTGGTAGTGGTGGCGTGAGCCATTTAAGCGCTGGCTTAGAGCGCTTGGCTTGGGGCACCCAAAAAATCTATAAACCAAAGATTTAAATATCCAAATAAACAAATAAAATCAGTGTATAAAATATGTATCTGTATTATTAAATTTTGGAGCCTGTCGAAGTTAGTTTTGTGTAAATAAACTATATTTTTCTTCAAACGTCATAAGAGTGACATCTTTTAATTTTAATTTCTACGCTGCCAGAGTAGAAATTTTTAGTTTTACGCCACCGGAGTAAATATCACTTGGGTATGTATTGAGTCGGCCCTGTATATCGAATTAATCCGAATAATGGGATATATTCCAATTCCGTGTCTATTTAATTTTTTTCTAATAGTAAAAGATAAAAAAATTGTAAAAAATAATAATTTAGTGACATTTTTATCGTACGTTATCGATTTAGCACATATTCAGTACTGATGGTCCTTTGGTGGCCACAGACGATTTTTTAACTTAATCTTACAAATTCAAAAAAATTAAACATTTAAAATTATTTGATGTACTAAATTTCAATATCTATCAAATGTGATGGAAAATTAAGGTACAAATTAGTCTAAATAAGTACTATGACCATAAAAAACTACTCCTTAATTTAGCAAAGGTAAATGAGTAAAATAAGTTTTATTGTTTTGCGATAGTTGAAACATATCGCCATAAAACAGTTGAATTATTGAGTAACTATATTTTCACAAAATACACATAAGTCCTTAATTTAACAAAAAGCTATAGAAGTGGAATAAGTTTTATGGAGTGATTGGTGAAACATGTAGCCATGAAACAGTTGAGTTGTTGAGTAACTAGTGTCCGTTTTGTACTGCATTAGTAACTTTTCAATTAAATGCCCGTATGTGTACCAATCCCATCCTAGGCTAACAAGTCAACAATACTTCCTTTTACGTTCAGCGGAAATGCAACTAAAATGTAAATTGTCATCAAACTAGTTCTTCTCTTGATAGAGTTTTCTTAGAAATCGTGTAGGCAAAATGAATATAAAATATGTCATTATAGATAACGATATGATTCGAGGCGTCAACGAACCTACATACAAATGTATGAGGCTGTACGACATAGGAAATACAATTTGAAAACTTGACAAAAAGTGTAGCGTAGTATTTTATTTTGTTCTCCACGCTGGGACTTATTGAAAGTATAATCACAGGTGGCTTGGCGTACAGGCCCGTAACGAAGGTATTTCAGACATGTTGATGAGGAGGGAAATTCGCTTGGGCTCTACCCAACTAATTTACTAGAAATTTGTCAATGTCACTTAAACTGCTATCAATATTATATACAGCTAATAAATTTGTTGATCCTGCCTACTCCTTCTAATATAGTGGATTATACTTCATAATTGATTAAGCAAATTTTGTGTCATAGATTAACGATTAACATGATATATATATACAAAAATTTATTTAAATATTAAATTAACAATGCAGAAATATTTCTTGTGGTTTTAAAGGAATTTATATTTAAAAAGTTTCAACGCACAGTTCAAGGTTCCTAGAATCTTTTTTTATCATTTTTACTATGTTATATTTGAGTATGTGAGGAAAATGCATACTCGATAACTCAATTTGTAACAAGCAGAAATATATTCAAGTAAGAATTTAAACGTTTTATGCTTGGTAGAGTTGGTTAGATTTCGACTATAATTGATCAACCGAAAGGAATACTTTACTTGAAGCTTTAATCCAGGTCTAGGCAAACTTTAAAACACTACATTCTTTAGATACCCTCACAAGAAATAGTCACAGGGCGTTCAATCCGACGTGTACAGGAGTACAGGGCCACGAAAAGTCGCCTCTTACAGAGGTCATTTGGTCGGAGCACATTTCCCTCAAAATAACTATTAAATTTCGAGCTGTGTGGACTGTGGTTTAATTCTGTTGAAAATTTTTCAAGAACTGGCGCAAAAACTTTTGGATCTTGGTAACATACCAAACAAAATTCACGGCAACTCACGATTTTCTTCACAAAAAATTGGTTTTCGAGAGGTCCGGTATCAGCTTCGATATCTTTTCCGTTTCTTTCAAGATGTCAACAATCAACAGAACAAATTTTCGGTCAGCAACTTAAACCCGAAGGAGTATTTGGTAGTGAGTACGAAACGCACACTGCTCCGCTACGATTCAGTAGTTTTTTGAAAAGTTTTGACGGCAAAAATGCACTGCTTTTTGGACCACGCCATTTTTACGATTGAGATTTTATTTATTAATTATAAACACAACTTCTCGATTATTTGCTCTTTTTGCGACTATCGTCATCCTTCTATGACATATCCTCCCTTAACAATTATCTATTGAAATTAAAGAGTTTACTGTGCCCCATCCTTTAAATATTCATCGGTAATGCTTGATTATAAGCTGCAAAATACAAAACAATGTACAAGCTACTATATTGAACAATTTATTAATATTATTTCCTAACAAATATTTTAAATACCATTTCTTCGTAGCTTCTGTACAGGAATCAAAGTTTAGTTTTTTAAGCTGCAAGGAATGTAAGTACATTATAACCTTAGAGAAGGTAAAAACTTGCGAAGCTACCCTAGTAGTAGAACAGTTATTTTCTCTAATGGTGACCAAATAATAAATATTATCAGAAATTTAAAACTTATTTTGCATACATAATCTTCCATGCAATCGTTACACAGTTATTAAAACCATAATAATATATTTTTAGTATTTTAAGAGGAAAAATAGTTGACTTGAGAAATAAAAAGATTTAAATTTTCAATTAGCACGACCGGAAAAAAGGTCACAAGAAAAGGATAAATGGGTTATTATTTTTAATGATATTCCGTTAGGATAGGTATTTGATTTTTTATTTTATTTAATCATTGTACCCATTTTTTTTGTGATATATATGAAAATAACATTTTTTTATTATAAAAAATTGCGATGATTGTATCGTATTACTTACGTAGTAATTTTTCTTTTAAAATAGTGAAGTTACTCCTAACTTCGCAAGTAGTCAAGGCGTACATTAATCTATTTGAATTAAAAGCGGTAAATTTTTTATAGAACTCTGAAGTTTCTCCAGAGACTCCTAGATAGTTTTCTCTGGTTTTGAAGTTTATTTCGAGCTTCTAATTTTATTATAGTTTACTGGACTAATTATTAAAAGTTCGTTGAAATTATATACTAAACCTAATTAAGTGTTTCTGGGAAAATAAAGCAAAAGCCTGCACTATGAGACAAAGGGCGGATTTAATTTTAGTTAGTTTTGCGTTTTACTAATTACAGCATAGAATTTAATTCAAACACACATGTCACCACGCCGTTTTTGTGGTTATATGGAGCGGGGTAAATTTACTCCTTTCAAATTAGCGTTCATCACATGAATAAACTATTTTTCAAATTTTACAGTAAATAAATGAAAATGTAATAACAAACAATTTCACATATTCAGCATTTCAAAAAAAAAAACAATTGTAACAATTGACAAAATCAATTTAATTCAATTATTTTGTTGAATAAAATATTTGATTCAACATTTTTTAATCAACGATAAAACTAATTTTTGCAATTTTTTGATATTACGTATGTTATTGTATTTCTCCGGAATTATTAACAAATAAGCGATTTAAAAATACACGAGTATTTTTATTTTCTGCATAAAATCATAAAATGGAAAAAATGAAATTTGGTCATATAGTCCATTATGTTCAACGAGCTAAGGAAGGTTTTTTGTTTCACAGGCAAATAAATCTACTATCATACGATGTAGAGATCATCATATCAGATATCTAATGAGGGTAAAAATTATTGGAAATCATTCAGTTGAAAATGGTTTTATTTCTTCTCCTTCCGGTTTCAACCCCACGTGGATCTTCTTCTGGGAGTGAAAGTCAGATTATAAATATAAGAACATATGTTGTATCGGAGATACATATGTCTGAGAAATTCAATTTTATAACAAAATACCTACATGGTTACAAAATATCGTGGTTTTTAGTAAAAACATTGTAAAACAATTTGAAATCACAGTGAAAATATATAAAAAAATATTTTAAACAAAATCGTGTATAAATGCACCATACGGTAAAACCAGCTAAGCAAAGTAACAAAAATAAAAATAATTTTTACCCTCATTCTACTACACCAGTCAAGGAAATCCATCTACCAGATATCTAATGTTGTCATTTCTAGTTTTCCTTTTTTTATAAATATATGGTGACATGTCAATTTTATGCTGATCAGAGCTAATTCTTATAACAAGTGTCCTTAGTTACCCCTTCGGCCTTTTAGTTGTTACGCCATTGGTTGAGCAAGAATCTATCACGATATTATGTAAAACGCGCTTCACAAAGTAATTACAGGCAAAACAATTTAAAGGAATTGTGCAAATTCTTGTTGATTGTTAGATATTAGAAGCGATATTATCGAATATTTGCACAACAAGGAATTCTTGCACCGGTTATCGATTCTGAGGCACGCAGTACAGCCCAACTTTTCGTATAAAGTTTAACTTGCTCTTCAAAGTACATCGCGCTTAAAACATAAAATATTTCGCTGCAGCACATGCAGAGATGATCATATCAAATTTACATTTTTCCACTTTGTAATATGATTTTCATATATTAATATTCCACTACCGTACGCTTATTATGCTGACGTGTATCATACTTTTATGATCATTCAATAAATTTTGGAACTCCTGAAAATAAAGTTTTTCCCAAAACTTTTGGTCGTAAAATACAAATGATGGTTTGCAGATGTTTATTGCCAACATTAGATGCTTTTTATTCCATATTTTTATCTCCGGTTATCGGCGGTAAATAAGGGTCGTATAATATGACACCGCTTATCCCTGTCTCCGTATTAGCGATATTTTTTCGATTTCTAACTTTTCATTGACTTATTTTACTTTGGAAACCGCACGACTTATAAAATAAGAAACAGGAAAAGCCAGTTCATAAAAATCAAAAAAAAATATTCATTATTTACGCTGCACAATTTTTATAATTGAGTGTTGTTTATAGGTTTACAAAAAATATTGATAATATGTGTTTCCGAGGGGTTAATTTTTAGAATAATTTAAATTATAAATTAATTATATTATATATTATATTTCATAATATATAAGATGTAAATATAAAACGTTCAATATTTTGAGAGGTAGAGAGAAATTTATTATACTCATTATTTTTATCTCTAGAACTATAAGAGATACAAAATATTTGCCATATTAAAAGACTATTAAAATGAGCCAAACAATTGTTTTTTGTAATCAGTGGTTCTCTAGATAACTTTTTTATTTTAAATGGACCATCCTATATATTTTTACATATTTAGAATCAACAAAATTACAAACTCAAGGATATGTTTCTAGTTAATATTTAGTTAAATAATAAAATTACTATGTTGACATTTTGTATACTTTTATCTGAAAATAGAAAATAATGTAGTAAAAACTTATTATTTAAAATAAGAAAGTTGGGCCCATATCTTAGGAACCACTGATTTAAATTTTTTTTTTTTTGGCTCATTTTAATAGTCTATATAGTAACATATATATTTGCTATTTGCTTATTTAACCAACTTCGTATCTCTTATAGTTCTCGAGATAGAAATAATGAGCAAGCTTATAGAGACACCTGTATATGTATTTCACAAAAATTTTATTAATAATATGTAACATTTTAATTGACAACTAATATAATAACTATATAGAAATAAAAAAACATTGAAAACCCCACAATAGTTTTCAAATGTAATAGGTATACGTAGAAAAATGTAAGATAGAAGATGTTTTGTGTGTAATCTATAATCTATCAAATAGTGTTTCTATTGGTCCATATTTATTTTTATCAATCGATTTTATCCCTATTGGTCCATATTTCTATAAAAAAAACTGCACACATCTGACGTTTAGAATTAATATAACCTCATACATATTCAGTGAATTTTGTGTTTATTTGGTTTATTATTATGAAAAAGTTGTCGTGTAAAACATATGTCGGCAGAAAAACCAGTAACTGCAGTATTAAAATGTAAATTTTAGTCTGCTTTGACAAAGATAAAAATTTGTTTATAAAAATACGCCACTGTGCAGACTGCGGGAAAATATTACGCTGTCATTTCATATATTGCGGCCTCGTTTCAATTGTCCTGGTGAGGTATCAGCCAACTACAATCCAAATAATGAGATAAAGTATAATAACCAAGTCAGATGCCGCGGTTATGTAAATGAAACGGCAACCAGTTTAATGAAATGACAGGTGTTGCTCTGTTATTAAACAAATGAAATTTTGTTTTTCATTCTTTTTTTAATAAAGTGCATCAACGGTGAAATGAAACTCTGGCCTTCATTTGCCATACTTTAAAACTTATGAGAAGTAGAGCACTAATAAAATTCTGGATGAAAAATAAGGGAATTATTAGGAAGAGGTGTAGTCTACTGTAAAATTAACTTCTTTGATAGTGGACGTAATAATAATATTTTAGACAATTTATTCTATCACAAAGAAGAAACTTTCTAAGTTACATCTAATTAGCAAAAAATCTTTTATAAATAACGTCTGGGAGAAAAGTTTAAATTAGCAATTCATTTTTTAAAATAAAAATATTCCAGAGACTATTTTTAAAATGAACAAAAGTCATTCGACCCTACAATACTTTTCTAGAAAAGGAAAAAAAAAGATACAATGTGAGAAATAGGAAACAAAAGCATTTTTTTTCTACAATTAAAAATAATTATTTGAAAATGTATACTCATATGAAGTATATTATGCACCAAGGTTGAGAAGACTATCATTATTTACTCAGCGCCAAATTGTGTCCCGAAGCAACCGAAGAACATAAGGCGCTAGTCATAATATTTTTCACTACTAGCATTTCAATTCGAATCCTACTAAAAAAATATATATTGACATTAACAAACATTTTGACATGAACATTAACTTGTTTCTTAATATTCACAAAAATAAAGTAAGCTGTATTTGTTTTTACATTTGACTTTTAATTTGGTTTTATTTGATTTATTTATTAAATTTAGACTGCGTATTTAAATTATGAATCCATGCTTTACACTTTTCTTAATGATGATTCAAACAATATTTGGATTTACTGTACCTATTTGCCCGAAACTTCGTTCTTATAAAAAATAGACTTATAGTTCCTTAAAGAAAGTTAAAAAAAATCTTCGTAACCTACTTACTTCGCTTCTATCTACAATGTTTTTGATAATTTTTATTAAATAAATGCCACATATTATGTACAGAGTTATTTGTCGGATGAGCTATAAAAACAACATACTGTTAAACGTGTAGATCTTGTACAGGGCACAGGACATGTAAGGTTTTTAACCCAAATAAACAAATCTGATGTTTTTAATACAATTCCCAGGAGTTAAATTCTTAGTTTCTCTTCTTTACATATTTCTTTTTTATTTTTTTCAAAATATTAAAGAGATATGTTTGTATAATTTAAAACTATCTCGTTTAATATTGACAATCGTGTAGTAGTATTATTTTGATGACTCTATCTAACGGTTTAATTTTGAATTAATTTTCCAATTTCATGAATAATTTGAAAGTTCAGATTAGCATTTAAATGACTTAAATATCTTTGTATTTGATTTTAGATTTTAGAAGCTTTATTTAAATTTTATAATAACTTGGTCAGAAATAATACTCTCTTAACCTAGTTTTAACATCACAATGAAATAATAGAGGATTATACATGAATCAATATTGAATTTTTGAATGTATGTAAATATGGATAGTATTAAAACTGTCATAAAATGTTATTGCATTTCATATATGCAGTAAATATAGTTGCGAGATGACGCTCAATGAATTATTTATTAGGATAGAAATGAAATTGAGACTTGCTACATTTCTCTTATAACTTTTCTCAGTGAACTCTGTAATATTCTTAAATGAACCTTCGAGAAATCCAGGTGTACGAACCCTTGGAATAGATAGCGTTTCTTTCTTTGTTTTCTTCAACTTTGCACAGGTATTAATACAATATTGTAAAAAAAAATTAATCCTTAAAAATTGTAACAGGAACATAAAGAACGGAGTTAGTAAATAAATAAAAATTTGGAAATTACTCAATGTTTTTTTGTTTTCTGCACTAGTGGCAGTAATGTATACTTTTAACTGAAATGTAGTAATTGACTTGACTCCAGTAACCGGCACAGTTTGCCTTTCGCAATCGTAATACGATGTAGGGTAAGTGGAGGTTAGATGGGCCACTTTTTGGAAAAATAATTATTACTCTATAATATTTTTCTCTCTTTTCACCATTAGGTGGTTTATATGTCCTTGGAGCAGAGGTTAAATGGATCACAAAATTACTTATGACTATGTAGGTACCAATAGAACCACATTTTTAGGTGACGTTAAGTCTTATGCATATATTTATAAAGTATGTACATGAACAATTACTTTAAAGCTACTTAAGTAATAAACTAATTGGGTATATAAGGAACAAAAAATTTGTTGGCAATTTTTTAAGTAAATCTTGAATTATTCAGTGTTGATTGCATTTATTTTCAAGCGGCTACTTACACTGTCTCTAAACAAGAAAATTAACATTCCTTATGAGACATATCAACATAATGTTCTTTTGCATATTTTCACTTCTTACAATTAATGCTTATTTATTCCAACCATCATATTTCAATCAACAAATATAAATATTTGAATTCAATTTTAATTTTGTAACGTCTAACATATTTTAAAAATCTGGTTCAAAAATATGTATTATAGGTATACTGGGTGTTCATTTAGGGTGATACAATATTGCTATCTTGAAAACTATAAGAGCTACGAAGTTTATTAAATTAGCAAATAATTTTTATTTTGCAAGCTTATATACAAAGTATCACTTTTACTCACTATTAATCCAAAATTATTGCTTTTTTTACGTTCACATGTATCGTCCTTGGCTCATTTATTTTAGTCATATTTATTAAAACTGAAATGAAATATATATCTAGTAAGGCCGTAGAGTTGACCCTACTGGAAAAGTAAACTGCGCGGATTACTGACTCAACTCAATTAACTGTATTTCCAATAGACAGGCGAAAACGTACCTACTACACAGAAATGTTCTCAAATTTCTATTAGTGTCCTATTTCTCTAGCTACCACTGCATGTATGTATATAGGTCGACATTTTTATGTAAAAAATATAATAAAAAGAAAATGCAAATAAGTTCTTACAATACCAACAGGGCCGTTACAAGCGGGAGTGTTAGGGGTTCTCAGAACACGGCGACGGACTTTGAGGGGCGGCAAATAATATAAAATCATTTTACTATTTTATTTTACTGTTATAAAATTCTATATAATTGTATTGTTCAATGCCGTTCTTATTACATTTCAAATTCGTACCCTCTTTTCATTCTCTTTTATCTTTCTTAGATAAACAGTTTTTATTGTGCCGCAATTTGGCGTCAGTTATCATGGGTCACTAATTATATTAAACGCTTCGTGGTGCTTTCTGGCAGCTTAGAATTTAGTTTTGTATATCATTCTGTGGAATAGTTACTTGGAATCTTTTGTTCTTATTTTCTGTTCGTAATATCGTAGTTTAATTACTTGTTTTCGCCCACACATTATCTTCTAGCTAGCAAGTTGGTACATACACGATTTTGCAAGTATTTCTATTAAAATTAAGCAACAATTCTACGCTGATTTTCAAATTATGATTAATTTTATAATATTTGGTCCTCGATTTGGTCTTTATTTAAAATAATGGTTATTACTATATGTCTGCTTCCATGTGGTAAGATCGTATAGAATAACATGTTTTTAAGTTTTTACATTTCGTGGAAATTTAAAAACTACCCTACATTTTTCTTGTGAAGATAGAAAATCTAATATGGGTCAACTACGTGAAAAATCTTTTAAACGCTTCGTAAAAATATATGAGTCTTAGCGCAAAAAGTGTGATAAATCAACGTTCTATTTACTTTCCAACAATTGCATTTTGCAAAGTAAAAATCTCAATTAATTTAAGTGTAAAAGCTTCATAAATTTTCTGTTAAAAGCCTTTCTTCAATGTGTCTTCGGAAACAGTTTCCGTAGCAACATAACCTCAACTAGCGATCTCGCTCGGTAATCGCAGTGACCACAGTCCCAGAAACAATAAAAAAACAATGTAGAAACAGAAACACCTCGCAGGGCGGGAAACATAAACGCACTCTGCTGAGTTTTATAGCAGCGCCACTCTCGCAGATGGAAAGGGAGGGTACTACGCCCAGTGGCGCCCGTGAAAAGGTGATTGTTTTATGGGGAGGGTTAATACTATTTCATTTTAATGTATTTTATAGATTTCATATCTCCAATATAATGTATAAGGATCTTTACAGCTGGATTTATGAAGGCTTTAAATGGATTATCGCGGTGGTAAAGTTTTATAGGTTAGAAACGGTTTAAAATTATGGGTACATAAATTTAAATCATAACTCCTTTATATTTTACTTTAATAGATCATAATTATTATATATTATCAGCCCACGGTAAAAATTACTAATCTTACAATAAAAAAATCATCAAAGTATTTTTTAAAGAGGTGTTACTAAAAATAGTATATTGTGTAACTAAATATAAAGTTTCATTAATATCTGTTTAGGCAAACATTTATATATATGACAGCCAGTAAAAGTTAAATAATATTTTAAATATTTTTGTTGTAGTTATAGTTGGTAGTATTTTCATTGTACCGCACAGGGAATTATCACAATAATTATACAATAATTATATTCTTTCTTATATAAATTAGTTGACTTGATTCATTTAAAATTGCAATATTTTGCAATAAATTGTAGTTCGTAATATTGAAATATGTACGGATATTATTGGTTTTATAATTTAATAATACAATATATCCCATAAATATTATTCCACAATTCAACATAAATTGCTTTTCCTGGTACATACATATCTATTTTATGTTCAATATCATAAACAAGATGTTTATTTTTTTTTTACTTCTCTTGTATCATACTGCAACGTTTATTTATATTCGTAAAGTATAAGAAGTCATAAAACACGAATAATTTTATTACAAGTTTATTAAGTAACAATAAAAACACTCAGCTAATGTTCATTTATTTGTAGTCGATAGTATTTATTTCTACGCTTTCTATTTTTACATGATATCGAAATTTATTTATTTCTACTTCCCATATCGCTATTCTCCACTGCACTATCACTACTTGATTGCAGAGTTAATAGTCTCGATTTCAACTATACACTATTTTCCAAGCTCGGACCCTTTTAAATCTCCGGGTAATTAATCTCGAACGTTCTAGAGTCTTCCGGACTATAAAAATTGCGAACAATAGTAGTGTCGCTCTTATCCCACTTGACCTATTTAGTTAGTCTACCTAATCAGATAGGTCGCCCGCGATGATTCATCGGCAATGATTCAATCTACGTTACAATATAATATATAAAATATATATTTCTGATTTACAGTTTATTATTCTAAAACTTGATGTCAAATAAACGCCTGAATTTATAAATTCAAATAATTTTCGAATGTCAGATGGTTAATAATATATTTATTACATACTATATGTTTATCAGACGTCGCTTCCTGCGCATTATAGCTGGAATGGAAATTGATCCACACATGTCATATTGGTTTATGACAATCATCTTAAGTGGTACAACATTCTTAGATGGAACAAGACTTCAAAAAACTTACAGTAGAAGTTGACAAATTTTATTTACATTTTAATGATTTATTATAATCGTTTCCGAACCACTCGGATACAACGGAATTTAAATTTGCTTAACATTTATTCAGTAAAGAATATTACAGTAAAAACTGCAGGTTAAAATTGTGAAAGACGTATTTACAAAAACTTGAAATGAGATGTTAATTTCGGTGATATTCTTGTCCAAGTCAAGTTTATTTAAAAATGCAACAACTGTATAAATTTACCTACTTTTCCTCTAATTTTAATCTTAAATCCAAGCTTCTTTCACAAAATTTTAATTTTAATTTACTCACCCTTAGAACTTCTTTGCAAAAAATGCAAAATTATGTAAAATAATTCAAGGGCTGGTAAAACAAAGCCGTGTAACAAGGAGCGATTTACAAGTTTTAAAAGTATCATTTTTCCTCGGGCGTATAAATACTTAACAGCTCCCTGTGCCCCTAATTCTCCGCTCGTGCGTCGCGGCTCACTTAGCGAGGGTGGGAGGGCGCGCATTTCTAAACCCCATAAATTACATATGGGAGGACGCGGCACTAAGAAACTTGTTCAGGTTATGTTTAGGGGTTAGAGTGAAGAGTGAATTGAAACATCACAGCTTTTCCACGACCTATAATTAAAAATTATTTTTTATCAAGAAAATGTTTATTAGTTGTGTAATAGTTATTTGTATATCAAGCTGATAAAGAATATTTTTTTTACGAATATGTATAGCCGAGGAGACTAAACAATATGAATAATAAAAAAATATTTTAGTGTTCAGGTATACATTATATTTTTTCCGAAATCGTTAAATTTTTTAATAAAAACATAAATAAATAGCATTATGTATGTATTTGTAAAACGTCAGCTAGTTTTTGCGACAGGTATGTATGGTGTCAAATATCTGTCTTTGTACTTCATTTTGAAGACTCAAGTAGTACTTTTAGTCCCTGAGGGATTAAATTAATAAACAAGTATTATGTTACCACAGAAACAAGTAAGTATAAGTCTAACCTAGCTTACCAGAAAAATGTACAGTGACAATTTTATGAAATAAACTTTAGTCCGTAAGTACAATATACTATTATAATTTTCATCAGGATTTTCATTATTATTTGCATATGCTTAGACGTGGTCCGTATGTGATCTAATTAAAATGAGATAAATTATTATGAAAGGTAAATAATAAATAAATTCACCAATAGTATTACTTAATATGTTTGTAATGTAAATCGTTGACAAAATTATTAATTTGGTGAGGGCCCCTGGGCTGCAGCCTAGTCTGCCCCTGCCCACCCTTAAATCTGGGCTTGAATATATACTTTTATTATTTTCTCGTAATAAATATTGTTAATTTTATGTTTCCAATTAGTATAAAATAACGCTATTGTGTATCATATAAATTATTTATTAATTCTATTTTATTGAGACGTAAATCCACTGTTCTCATAGATCGATATGTATATACCATAACAATTTTAAACTGCATTATTATGCAGCTCTTTATACTGCAAAGTGCATCAATATGAAACACATTTAATTATTCACAACCTTGCAGTATAGACAATAGGAAAATTCATTATCCTCTATTACTGAACCTAATATCATTGATTTTATAAAGTTATATACAAAATCAATGCTAATAGTAATATACAGCCCCTTCTTGAGAGGAGAGGTTTAGTTCACATATGGGGCATAAATTTCATCATATTCCCGTCATGCTCCTGCTAACCTAGATTTTCTGAAAGGCTGTTTGTGTATATTATTTAGTAGGCTTGTGATTGTGCTTTACGTAAGCCATCGCGAAATTAGTTCCATTTAGGGGAATTTGTACGCGTAGGTAAATGGATCCAGATGGTCATGAAAACATACGCAGACCACAATTGCTTCATTAATTTTACTGAGGTAGTCACTCTGCAAATATCGTAGTTGTTAGGTCGTTACTTTATGAGGTACAAGAAACACGAGGGCGGAAATTATTCTCGTGCGAGAGCAAGAAACAAGAAGCACCAAAAACAGAAATTTGGTATTTTGTATTTTTGAATAATAAATTCTGAGATAAATTTGTAAAGACAAAAATTATTAGCAATGTAATAGTGTAATTTTCTTTTCTTCACTTTGCTGTAACGGAAAATAAACCTTATATAATAAAAATCACCATTTTTACAATGTTTATTATTACAATGTTTCCGATTTTTTTATTATAAAATATTCGCATAATAAATTTCTACTACTCTTGTTAGTTTAATTATATAGTTTCATTAAAACTGATCAGCCTAATTTTCTTTGTATATACCTAACACAAGCAATAACGACCTGCAAAATAAATACTGTGAGTTTATTTTAATGTGAAACATCTGAAAGCAATTTATCAAAGCGGTCTTATTAAAAAGAAACATAGCAAATGTAAAACAGGAATTGGACTATCGGAAAATTACACTTTAAACAGATCAGTAATTTGTCTTAAATTAGAGTTATTTAATCATGTAAATTTTTTCTACAGTCGTGAACATTTTTATTATACTAGTCAAACAATGTAATACTAGTTGATAGTTAATAATGTGAACTAAACCTATGTTTCATTTTAAAATATATGATCTTATACATTCCTATCTAATTCGTAACCGTGGATATGATTAATCCCATGTTTTACATTAAAATAAATTCACGGTAGACCTCAATGTATTGACAATATTTATATTAAAATCTGATAGTATAAAAGCTTTACTACATTAGTAACATTATTAGCTTCGTCGATCAATTGTGAATTGTCGAATCAAGCACTAGTCAATAGACAATCAATGAACAGTCACTTGTTAATTACCAATTATACTTGAGCCAGTATGATTATACAATACATCTTGTAATATACTACAGTCAGCATGATTAAAATAAGTATGTCTCATATATACTTAAAGATCGGTGAAATTATTTTTTTAAACAGCTGCGGTCTTAGAACTGACCGCTACAATCGAATATACCTTATAAAAGTGAAATTTTATGTTTTTTAAAAGGTTTGTTACTTTTAGATTATATAGAAACTTTTCACGATTTTTTTTTTATAAATATTTGTTACTTCCTGTTGGCCGATTTTTGCTAAAAGTTAATCAACTCGTGCCACTGAAGAAGCTTAAATTTAAAATTTCATTATAATCTGTTGAATCAAATTTGTTCCACTTCTGCACACATACTGGGTGTTAAAAAATAAGTGTTCAAGATTTACAGGACATGGAGAAAAAGTCAAAATAAATCGAACAGTTTTATATAACAAAAATGAACCGTTTCAGAGATATGGGAGTTTTAATTCAGATATAATCTTAAGTAAATACCGACAGCCATGATTTTCTTGTAAATAATTATTGAAATATAAAATTATGGTCAGTTTTAATCATTACAAAACAGATGTTACAATCTAAATGAGATGTTCGAAATGTCTTCCTTCCATTTCAATACACGCAGTACGTCTCCGGAAAAATGAACAACGAATTTTTTCTAGAATTTTCGGCACTTCGAATTGTTTAGCAACATTGTTCGATTCGTTGACACTGTCATCTTTGTCACTTACATGGTTGTCCATTTCTAATTTAAAAAAAAAATCATGGCTATCAGTATTTACTTAGGATTACATCTAAATTAAAACTTCCTTATCTCTGAAATAGTTTATTTTAGGACACATGTTGTATAATACTTTTCGTTTTATTTGGACTTGAAAATTACATGTTCTATAAATCTTTTCTAACAACCTATATCTTAATTTGTGGACACCGTTAACATCTTGAAACGTATAAATCGGTACTTGACAATTAATATTATTGCATTAGGATAGAGTTTGCGAAAATTAAATACGTGTATTCTTAATTTTAGAAATTTTCCTTGTTTTCCGATGTTTAAAGACAAGCAGAAACTCTTGTAAAAATAACATTTTCCCTGAAATCATAAACAAAAATAAAATTCTTGTCTTTTAAGCACCATTCGGGGATTATTTAAATTAGTAAAGTACGACATGATAAAAAAAAATTTGAAAGACGTATCCGTAAAGTTTGGAAAAATGCATTACGGAATTGAAATAAATGAAAACAAATAATTAAATAACAAAAGAATTTAATAATAAACATTTAAATATTCTACTAATCTTACGTTAGAAAATACGTTAGACAATTTATGGTTGGCATGCATTAGTTATTAGCTGAGCATAACCTTTTTCCTGTTAGTACTTTGGATTGTAGTTGAATTCAAATTTAATTTGTTCAATCCTTAGCAAAACGGACACCACACAAAGCTTATTAATCACGACATTAATGAAGTGGTTCTCCTGTTACAATTTAAATTGGATGCAGTATGTTTAATTAAGCTTGAGCCGCGATAAGACACATACTGACACTTAAATCAAAATGAATGTATCAATGTCCATGTCATTTGTTTGCTACATGTTTCATCCTGAGATACTCGGTAGATTGTCAACTTAATTAAATTTTAAATCTAGTATCCTGTGTAAAAGCGCCACTCATTATTTTTAGCTTTATCTACGAAGATACATTTTGGATGTATCTGAACATGACTTCGACAAGAAGCTGTTAAGGGAATTGGAGTTCTCACATTTGTTAGACGTGCGAGCTCAATTTCAGATACGGTAACCGGAATATAAATGAGGAAATTTAAATTAAAAATTTAATATTGGTGAAGACTCAACCTTAAACTTTACGTTTCTAATGTGTGATTTTTTAGCAAAGAATATTAATATCTATGATTTGTAATGTTTCAGTTAATAAATATGAATAGAATTATCAATAGATATCGGTTATTATTATTAGCAATCACATAACTTCATATGATTAATAACTTAACGCAGAGTTTGCAAGGAATACACAAAAAAACCTGTAGTTCATTGTGCTTCACAAAGTCACTTTAAAATAGACTTTATCATGTTAGGTTTCATTTGACAGATGATTGTATTCATGCAGATCAATTAATATCAATGAATTAGCTATGAATTTGTGACAGTTCTATCATCTTTGACAGCTAATTAACACAATACAACTCATTGTTATCATGATGTTTTAAGTAACTTTTTTTCATAATTTTTTAATAATTAATATTTTATTTTGAGCTCTCGATAGGTTGAAAATTTTCTTTCTGTTTAAAAAGAAACAGAAATATTAAGAATCTCATTTTTCCTATTGTCAGAAATAATTTCCAATAAAATAAACAGAAACAGAAATATTAAGAATACCATTTTCCCTAAAATCACATATAATTTCCAATAAAATAAATCGCACAGTTATTGTTTTAGTAGTACCTATATCGCAATTTTTTTTACTAATGGTTATGAAACAATATTTGAAAAAGGTACGCATTGATTAAAAGTTAAAACGGCCTAAGGAAACGTAATTATTTTTATTATTATTAATAAATAAACGAATAATTTAATTTTAGATATGTTCAATTGAAGTTGGTACAACAACTATTTCTAGTTTGAAAACCTGTACAAATAAAACGTATTTTTAATTATAGAGATGAAGGAAATACAATACTGGAAAGTAAATAATGGAAGGTAAATATCAATCGGTCATTGCATGTGCGAGTTAAGGTGAAGACTGCGTGTAAACAAACAAAAATAAAGCCGTGTAAACTGGGTCAGAAACAACGTCCTCTTGTGTAAATCAAACAAGAAAGAATGCTTCAATAATACCGGGTTATTTCCCCCAATATTACCGGTTCCTCCACGATTCGATTATCTTATTGATATTACATAAAAAGACTCAGCCGTTATTGAAAAAGCTTGTATACCTTTCACGTTTGTAATGGAATACCTACATTTATTCCTCCATCCTTGTTACTCGCGTACAGAAATTTAAGAAACCAATGAAAAGTAATTGTGTTCTTTGTTAGGCGGGAAACCATACAAAAGATGACTTTTTGTCCCGTAACTTGCTCTATATTGAATTCTCCCCGAATTCCAAGCACATACGAAAGGAATTCCCAAAATAATGACCGAAACGGAGATTTAAATAGTTTCATTTCTCCGCGAGCATTTGACTGCAAGAAATTCGATTCTTATTGAAAGCAAATTGGTTTTATTAGGTTTGTTACGGAAATCCACGTTTTGGTTTTAAATTTCCAATGTGTTGTGTACTATTTGTGTCGTCATAATTCATGTATTTGTACGTTAGGCAGAAATAGAAAATCATAGACGCGAACGAAAATAACCAACACAACTTCAACACCAGACAAACTATTGAGCAAGATGATGAATTTTTTATAATGGGAAGTTTTCAGTTTTGTTCTAAAATTGTCAGTCTCACTTGAGAGATCTCATGAAATAAACACATTGAAAGGAATTTTTCTTTTTGGTTTGTAAATATTATTATTATTATTATTATTATAAATATAAATAAGAAAATCATCAGTCGCCGTTTTCTTAAACTAAGTTAAAAAAACAAAATATTTACATTTACTGCTTCCATCCAATGCAAATGTATTTAAATAAAGTACTTTCAAACTAATATTATAAAGATTTATTTTTCTTTTGAATAAATGTTGCAGTAAAAATACTATTTCTCCTCAGTGGCTTACAGCCCCCAGATGCTATTAATAAACATATTCCGAAATTTACGATAATCTAAATATTAATATTTTTAATATACTCATACATGTGCATGGTGAGTCAAAATTTTATGGAACAGCTTTATGAAATCATTCTGGTATCGACCATTTTCCAAATTTACTTCTGGAAAAACAGGGTTGTTTGACAGATTGATGAGATACTATATGATATTATGTTTAGATAAGTGTGGGAAAGAAGCAATCGCATTCCTAGAGTATATATGTTCTATTAATAATGTCATTACGAAATGATATTAAGACATAAAGTATTGTTTGCTACATGGTACATTACTTGATGTTTA
This sequence comes from Stenolophus ochropezus, assembly GCA_035578165.1. Lineage (NCBI taxonomy): Eukaryota > Metazoa > Arthropoda > Insecta > Coleoptera > Carabidae > Stenolophus > Stenolophus ochropezus. The sequence continues at coordinate 9,159,595 of JAQOWZ010000004.1, read as the reverse complement.
TATCTTTATAATTATTTTGGTTCATAAATAACTGTGATTCTATGCAGCCACTAATACAGAACTCCATTTTCTTATTTCGTAGATAGATGAACTAAATACATAGGTTTATTAAATAATAACCTTATAACAAAATTATAAACATTACAAAACAATTCAAGTAATGAATTTCTTATTAAATTTACATTTATAGTTATAGTACAACTGGAGGAGTCGCAATAAATTTAAATATTTATTGATATAAGAATATAATAAAAATATAGTCCTCGATGGTATGTTTACTTGTTTTTCGTGTCAGATTCTGCTATTCGCATACATAACACTATAACACAATTTTTCACCTGAAAGGTATGTTAAAAGCATGTACTTAGAAGACAAATAAGAGATCATGTGAAATATCTTTTGTTCGACTTGTATACATTTATCACATGAGCAAAAACGAACCTCTTTCTATACAGGGATATTTTTCAAGCTCTTACATGCATACAGCAAACAATAGACTTGTCCGATATTGAATAAGAGAACAAGAACAAAACATCGTATTGACAGTGCAAGTATTAGTTTACTTTTTAAGCCTGTGACATATTCTGGACTTATTTTTGTAGGTTTATTTATGGCTCTGATAATAGAGTAATGTTGGTTTAAATCTTGTAACATGTTGTAGATTTCTTCTTTCCACTTCGATGGCTCTGAAATCTATGAGTGTTTATACTATTTTTAAGTTGAACTAGTTTTCTTTCAAAACTCGTGGGCGGTCTTTTTGCCTTTTTATATTACAAAAAATATGTATCCAAAGAGGACCACATATAAAATACTTGTATTACCTTCATTTTTGTGTAATTTTATTCAATTAGATTTTATATCGTTTTTAAAATTACTGTCTACTTTTTTTTGCCCAAAAAAGGCTTTAACAGGGGTTGAAATTTGTTCCATTTGACTGGATTTCAGTAAAAAGAACGAAATGGTTGGTGTATGGAGCACTAGTATTGTTATTATGCTACCGTTAATATAATAACTGAAAGATTCTATATTTTAACTAAAAATGCAATAAATAGGGAATTACATGTTTATTAAAAATTTGATATAACTTAATTTTCAAATAAAAATATTGCATACTTCTGAATAGTTCCAATAGTAAAGTACAAAATATTTGTGTGTACAGCTATAAGCACGATAGGTGAAAGAAAAATAAAATTGATTTAGTGAACACAAGCGCATAACAAATCGTTCTATTGCCCCGGATTCGATGTCGTAGAGATGTGCGCAAGTTATTACTTACGTACTTACTACCGTATAATAATAAGTTCTTTATAATACTCATTGGAGTTAGGTTATGAATTTTATTATTTTACTATTGAAGGCAAAGTAGTCATATATTTATTTATATCATTAGAAAGATAGAAAAAATCTCTATTTAAGTTAGTATAAATTTATCGAAAAGTGAAAAAAATTTGAGGACCGTTGTCAATTTCTCAATGTCTATAGAATGTGCAAACTAAAAACTAAAGTTGAAACAGATAGTGTCAAAAAGTAAATTGACCAGAATCAGTTTTTTGCTCTTATCTAGTGACCTATTCTTTTTTTGAGAAAACAAATATATAATTAAAATGCCAATTAATGCGGCAACGTCGTACCTATCTCTTACAGTTCTCGAGATCCCAATGGTTAGTTTCTTAAAACGGACACCTTGTTTATATTTTGTAATAATTTTGTTACTATATTTTAACACTCAAACGAATTGTCCTTCTAAATTTATTTAAAAATTGTTCTCTCGGAAACCCTATTTATATGGCTGCAACCAGCCATTACCTATTTTTTGTCAGATCCTCCTTTGTTTCCCGCGTGGAGCCCTAACCTAGAAACAATCATATCACATAACCTCACTAAAAAATACCCGTGTGAGAAATGAGTGGACGCCTCGGCGAGATGTTAGTAATCCGGTGATTAGGAATGCTGTTCCGTCAACATTAGTTAACGACGGTGGGTTTGGCTGGTAATTTGACGTGAGAATGGATTCCCTGCATGTTAACGTGTGGAACACGGACGCGGACGGAGTTATATTTCAACAATCGGTTAGCGTTAGCACCTGTCTGCACGTGCTCATGCGCACTCTGATTAACGACCCACCGGCACGAACACGATGGATGAAGATGACACTGATGGAGAGGAACTCCAGATTAAGAATTTGTCAAATTAGATCACGGGGATTTATTACAATCCAAAACATATTTTCATACCTCTGATTTTGTTAAACGACCCACGATTTCAATAGCGATTGAGGTTAATGTAAGATATTGATTTGGATTCGTATTTATATTTAGCGTTCACAGCAATGAAATTAGTGCACAACAATGAAATTAGTGTTATAACTATTCTTCGAACATTGAAATAGATAACTAAAACAGATAAAATTATCTCAACCTTAAATTGATTTCAAAACCTTAAATGAGCATTAAATTTAATTAAAACCTGTTCAGCCGAATTTACGTCACACTTACAAAAATTTAAAATCGGACGCATGGTCCTTCAGACGATGCAATAGTCAAAACGCATTGTAGAGTCCTTATTTCAAGAGGGCATCTGTTAAATTACTGAAATATCAATTTCTGTAGGATTACAATACCTCTCTCATAAGGTAAGGGGGGTGAGATGGAATATTCCAAAAACAAAATTTATTTATAACAAGTTATAATCTAGGCTTACATATAAGAATGAAGAAAAAATTAAACTATGTTCTGAAAACTGCAAAAAAATATATTTTATTCGACAAAACTTCAACTCGCCTCCACTATATAGTTGAGACGGACCACAAATTACACATTTTATCCAATCATCCCTCTGTATAGTTTTTTTTTTTAAATAATTTTCCTTGTATCCCGCATATTCGCTTTCTTAATCTTCAGCTTCTTCATTATCAACACCTTCTAATGAACTATTTAAAAACAGTTCTTAAGAACTCCTGCAATAGTAACTAGATCGTTTATCTTTCTACGCGCGAATGATTTTTCTCCTGTTTACCGGTTGAATTGATCTTTTAAAAATAAAAATCCTCTGGTCCATCTGTCCTCAGCATTAAATGGTCCATCTGTCCTCAGAACAGAGATTAATTGGACCACTAAATTACTTATGACAGTGTACTAATAAGGAAGAACCATATTTTTAGGTTACGTCGTATGCACATGTTTATAGAGTATATACATAAATAATTAGTTTAAACCTACCGAATTAATATAAGGTACAAAAAATTTTGAGCAATTTTTTAAGTAAATCTTGGGTTATTCAGTGTTGACTGCATTAATATTCAAGCGGTTACTTACACTGTCTCTAAACAACAAAATTAACATTCTCTTTATGAGAGATATCACTATAATGTACTTTTAATATTAAAAGACCATCTCTCCCCCACTTACCCTATGTCGCGATCGTTAAAATATGATCATTTTAAAAAACCTGACTTGTATTCGTCAATACATTGCAATTGAACTATAATTTAAATTTAGTTTATTTTTTTAATCTTGGTATCTTATGATTTGAATGTGGATTGTAATTGTAAAAGAAATTCTGCGTATTTATAATTATTTCCTGGTATTTGTTGATAATATTTTGAATATTGAGTTGCTTGCAAAGTTTACTTTTCTTTTGTGAAGTGGGCAGTATATTTATGTGTTGTATGTTTGAGTTTATAAGTTTTCGATAACGCTAACGAACACTGAAGTTCGGTGTACATTCAAACTAAAAATAAATGATAAAAGAGCCGGTGAACTTCCACTTCTACATATGAATCTGATAAAGGCGCGCTGCTCCCACATTTATCAGTTGGAAACTCGTTCATTTCTCCTGACGAAATTTTGATTTGGTTCTGCCAAGTTGGTTTTTACGCGGCAGCTGCACATGACTCCAGTGCACTCGCTTGCTCATATCCTGTGCCTGTTATGCATTTTTCATCGGCTTAATATCCCCAAGATTCAATTCCGAACATGACAGTAATTTTTCTTCGACTGAATTGAAATTTAAATTGAATTTACCTTTACCTGTCACTACACCGCGCAATAAATATCGCAAGTTTTGTTTTCTTAATTTCTTGCTAGTTAACTGAAGTGCCACCTGCCAAACAAATAGATTTTTCTATTTACTTTTCGTTTTCAATTTGTTCTACGTATTCCCTGAAAGAACAATATGAAAAATTTTAATCTCTGAAAGAGAAACAGAATAGTGATATCCTCTCTTTGTTGTGAACATAAGCGTACGACAAACCATTCTCTAGTCGTGAATTCGTCGTCGTAGGTATACGCGCACATTTAATTTTAATTGTTTACTTTGTAATAATTTTTCCACCGTTATTTAAATCTAAAATAATTTTTTTCTACAACTGGTAAAAATGTTAACATTTTTATTCTAATGACAATGCATAAAGTAGGCAATTTTTCACAATTGTTATGTTTCCTTGACATCGTGCGCGAAGTTCCCGGGAAAACGTTTTTTCGCGTTTATTCACTGATGGAAATAGTTTCTTCACTTAATTTGTATAGATAAATAAAAATATTATAATTAATGATGTAAATTAGTTTTAGAAAAAATATTGCTTGTAGTTGTGTGCGAAGTCTCGTCAAAAAAGTGACATCTCACGCACTAAAAACATAAACTTCACACATTAAATAACTATTTAATGTGATTTATATTCTAAGCAGTGTCTAAAATGTATTATTGAAGTTAGTAGTGTATGAAAAGAAATCCACATACCTACATACAGAAATCATCGTAAAAATTATCAGATCACTTAATCCAGATCATTAATCTAAACCAATTCCTTGATCATCTGTGCTGATCAAGCGATATTAAGTCTGCTAACGTATATATAATAAAAATTATAGTTTATCTGACATATAGGTACTATGAGGTGGAAATATTAAAAAAAGACCTTCTAGAACAGATGAAATCCAATATGGTGTTGTTAGAGTACATACATTTTTGACAGGTTCTTGATACTGGTTTGGAATATGCTACACTGATTTTCACTTTGTCGTTCCTTTTTTGTTATTGTTCGTATGTTGCAATTTTTTTACATGCATATTCTACGATACTGCCTAATAATTTTAAAACACCTATAAAAATGGACAAATATTTTACAACGTGTTAGTTTCCTCTGATCTATTTTCTGATCTGAAAAAAATCTCTAATTCCTGATCTGATATAATAATATACATATGTAGATCTCAACACAAAAAATATCTTTGATCTGAGGTAGAACATTTATGTCGTGAAGATCTTCATCTTGATCTAGATTTCTAGATCCTTTTTAAAATAGTCTGTCGGACAACTGATTGTAAGAGACCATAAAACAAGAAAAATGCTGATAAAAGTTTGATAATTTTTTATTTCAGCATCACTTTAGTTACGATTAGTAAGAGTTTTTAAATTATTCACATATTATACTTTAAGATATTACTGCTATCAGTAATTTCAGATGTTCTTACAGCAAGCTAGATAGCTTCAAGCCTATAAGACCGTATAAAAAAATATGTAATAGATCTCAAGTAAGAAAATAAAATATAACAGTATATTTTTTCATTAGGAAGAAAATGCCTGTCAGATTAATTTTGCATAAATATAAGTTACATTTACCACAAAAAATGTAAGATCCAAGACTATTTCTTCTAGAAATGTCAAGTAATGAAAGTATACGACTAAAAAATCTGGAAAAGAAATAGAAAAAAGAGATATCCACAAGAAAGAAATAAAGGAAATGCATATAAAATTACGAATGTTGCCAAAGCGAAAAGAAATTTGTCAAGTTTCCAACGGATATAAGCGTATTCTATTTTTTATAACTGCCTCAATAATTAATCATAATTATTCGTAAAATTCCTCGAATTTGTTTGAAGACGTATCTAATTAGTAGCCGTACATATGTTTACTAGTTGTCATGATTGGGCCGTCAGTAGTGAATATCATGTAATAACCAACCGCAGAAATAAAACAAAATGCAAGTTGGCGCTCCATCACAAATCTATATTGCGCTAATGGACCATGTGCAACCGCTTCCGGTAATATGTAATTATAGATAGATATTTTTAAAGCACCAAATTTAACCCGTGATGAAGTACCCCGTTCGGTAACCCCATCGGGCACAGGCTGCTTGATTAATATGTTGTGCTTTGTCGGCCAATTAAGACGGGGAGATCAAAATACCAGATTGATTTCCACGTCTTTGTGATTTATTGCCCCACGGACCTGATCCAAATGTTCGACACGTCCACCGATATATTGTTCAGTTTATTGAATTTTTGTTTTAATTTCCGAGAAAATGTTGTAAGCGAGTTCTGTCACACTTACTAAATATTGGAAGTTCTTTCACAGAAATTCTTTTGGCAGGAATATTACAAATTAAATTTGTTTCTACACCTTCATAAATAAACACGATTTTGACAACTCTATGCTCTAATTCATAGAAAGCAAAAATATGTGTCAGAATATTTATTATCATCATTTATTTTCACTATTATTATTAAATTCAACGCGACATAACTTTGAACTAATATACATTTTGTTACATTAATTGTAGACGATTACAAATTACAGCAATATATTAAATAAAAACATTTGCACATGTAATTAAAATAAGATTATTAAAAACATTCTTACTATTCTTAGATTTCAATTAATCTTAATGTAAATAAAATATGTGTTATTAAAATTGTCATTGGTAGATGACAACTTTTTAAAAATTTCCTTCAATAATAACGTCACTGTGAAGTAGCAATAATATAATCGCCTCATGTCAAACATCATAAATTTTAAAGAGGTTTCATATAGATACTACATTTATAGATTTATATATACAAAGTATCATAACAACATTATAAAGCAGAATGATTCTCAATATTTTGAAATACAAATCGTACCCCAGAAACACCGTTTTCACTTATACTCAATTTCCTACTGCCAAGCGTCAAACAACACGAAATACATTTTTTTACTAATCTAGGGAACTGCAGGCCATAGTGCAATAAACAGGACGGTATACCAAGACCATTAAAACAAGGATTGGTCTAATGGGCCTTGGTCTGTCAAAAAACTCTCTGTTTTAGCTTTTTATCCTTTTTTTTGGAAGGCTGATCTATCTGAAGTGTGTGATGTCAAAATTATAAGTGTCCATTAAAATTCGACGCGACTTTATCATTGGTCTGCTACTACATCTGTGTGATGCACTCTCTATTCTAATTAAAGTGCCTGGAAGTTACTTCTGGTAAATGCCTGCTATATCATTATTGACATTAGCTATAAATGAAAAATTATCACATACAGTAATGCAGTAATGGGTAAAAAAAAGAATTTCAGTTAGATTCTAAACAAGAACTCCAAATTTGTGTTCACATCGATCTAAGTAACTAATAGTGAACAAACATGCAAATAAATATAGTTTACCTTTTATATTTATAGATTTTTTTCCAAGTCGTATATCTCATAAGCAAATTTTATTGTTATTTATTTGATATTTAAAAAAATGATAGGTACTTATTATTTTATATAATATTCCTAGATGGAATAGCGTCTCAAATGGATAAAGTACCTGTTTCAAGGTATTTTTACTTGTATTTTAAAATGGTGTAGGTTTTCAACCTACAGCCTCTACAAGGGACTTAGAACTTTTAGTGGGTTTCGAATTACTCGGACATTGGTATATTTTGTTAAAGATTGGTGACACTGACCGCTGGGATTTGAACCCCAAATGTCACATTCCATTCAGTTTAAATCGAAGCCCGCTAAACAATAGCCATCGATGTTAAAAAAATAATGAAAAAACATGTACTTACTCGAATTAGGTACTGTATTTCAAAGGTAAAACATATTTTATCACTGAATTTAGCATACAATACACGTACGAAACAAAAAACTGTGTTGCCGATGATCCATCAAATTCGTTTTAATTTAAATTTTTTATTTTTTTATCTGCTACATATTACATTTTTACCAAAATCATCTCTCACAAATACAACGAATTGAAATATCCATAAATTATAGTTTACATTTTAGAAACGATCTAAACAAATTTTTCGCAACTTCCCGAAATAATATTATTTAAAACAACTTTCGAACTACTGAAATAATTAACTGTAATAGAAAATACTAAACCAAAAAATGAATCTATTATTTTATTGATATTCATCGAATTTAAGAATTTCCTTCTTTCTATAGCACAACATTCCTATGCGGAATAGGGCTTGAAGTACTTATAGCTTATTTTGTGAAATTTTTCTTGTACTTGTAGTAAAATAGTTGTCAGTCAAAGCCTCTGCAAGTAATCTGCAGCATGCAGGTTCCGAATTACTGGGACACAGTGGTACTTATTCTTGGTTAAAGATTACCGACACTGGGATCTGATTCCCAGACCTCAAGTACAAGTTTTACTTGCATTTTAAAGGGGTATGTTGTTAACCTACAACCTCAGCACCTGCAGGTTACAGTGGATTCCGTTACATTCTCCACTCAATTCTAGTCGGATTGCACTAACCAAGTGAGCCACCGCTGCTCATGTTGCCCATATATACCAAACTTGGTGCACTGTGGGTAAAAAGCGAACCGAGAGAAACAGTGAGGATTGGATTCTTTTAAATTTAAATTACTTGATTGATTCATATAATACGTAATTTAATGTATTATAAATTAACAATGATATAAAAAATACAACACTGACTTTCTTTAAATTTTTACTCCCCAATTTTTTTGCACAGGATCCTAATTAGGGCCATAACCTTAGAGATCCGAACAGACTATACAATACTACATTAGAAACTTTTTGAACGGACTGTACTTCGGGCTCTCAGACGTCCCGGAAAATCGGAATTGTCCCGATTTTGAAGTGCATGTCCCGGTGTCCCGAAATAAGATCTTGGATCATCTATTTGTCACGGATTTATATATTTTCATAACTCACCACTTAATTGATTTTTATTTAAATCTTTGTCAATTGTTATATATTCTGTAATTTATTCCGACCGCACGCAGTACTCGGATTCTTGACAAAAATGGACAAAGAATTTTCAGAACTATATTTAAACATGTAAAAAATATTTGTATATATTTTTTTCTATTTCGGGGCACAATTACAATGTGCAACAAATTTTTTCTTTTATAGAAATTCAGTGGACAGATAAACAACTTATAAATTTGTGACACGGTAGAAGTCATTTCATAAGATTCTAAAAGAATAAGAGTTATTAAGAAAGAATCAAATCTTACAAAAAGTGTGTATGACTAAATCAACTTCAACACTTCAACTTATAATCACACATGTAACATCACCACCCCCTCCCCCCCTTAAACTGTCCCCATTTGACTAATAAAAAATCTGAGAGCTTTACTATATGTCAAGGACATAAGGACCGTTTAGTTGTTTTCTCTGTCAGATTTTATTACTTCCGTTAGTGCACGTTTCAGTGTTACTATAATTTCAGTGTTAAAAATGGATAATATTCATTTGATCGATTCAGGCTCCGTTTGCGATTTTGAAATAGTAGTATTCGCAGTTTCTGAAAATTTCGCAGATTTTTTCGGTATAATTATTGTGCCCTTCCATTAAGAATAAGACACCAGCGCCCCTGACAGCAATGTATCTAAATCTAAAATAACATAGAAAGAAGGAAATGATGCACGAAACCTCTTGTTATTGTGCGTCATCTATTAAAAGAAACCTCAAATAAAAATCCTTGAAGCAGAAGCAATTAATTCACCCCTCTTAATTCCGCGTGCAGTGCTTTCACTTTCAGGAAGTCGTAAATTAGTAGAATTAAGATATGAGTGAAAAAGCGTTTATTGAAGTGAAATAATTGTGTCAATTTGCTGACGAGCCAGTGTCCGACTGGGGTTCGCTGCTGCCTAAATAACGCTATTTATCTGTGGCTGTTTGAAGTCTTAATTACGTCGCGCGCCGCTCGCAGGCGCCACTGTCGCCACCGGGGTGAAGTTGCCCCGTAATGAAGCCAATCCGCGACATCCTGCAGCTACGTTCACTCCACTAAAACTTACTATCATTCGCGTACAAGACTTGATTGCCAAAACTAGCATTATTAAAATTTGCGTTGTTTCATTAATTTCTCGTGGTTTGCAACGAATTTCATATCAACAACAGAAACTAAGTAAATGTTTTATGACAAGCGTCGTTTAACATACGGTACGACAAAGCAAGAATCATATGAGGAGATGCACATATTACACATGAAATATTACCGCATGCTTTAATTTATTTTATAAATTGCACAAAACGAAAAGTAGGTACATTGAGCTTAATACCGACATACCTTATATAGTTTCCGTCAAATTTATTTCTTTGACTTTACCCTAACAATAGGTCAATAATAACTTTTACTACAAATGTAAAAATAAATAGCAACGTGCGACAACAATTTTAAGATTATTATTATTATCATTAATAACTTTTAAAGAAATGATAGAATAGAAAAAAGGTCGATCTTACATATCTAGGTTTTTTTATTGGTATCTTTTAAAATCAGAAGTTTTTACTGGGGAAAGTCTCTAAAATTAAGATGAATTACAAGTTCAAATTCAAAACATCCTCAAAATATTACAAATTACCCAAATGACATTGTATGTAATTCAAAAGTTTTATAGCAGGTTGAGTCATTGTTAGGATGGATTTTTGAAAATTTATTGTAATTATTGTATTTACTTATTGTGTAGCAGAACGAAACTATTCTACTATTTCCTCTAAAGTTATTAATGATTAAAATTGTTATTGCAGTTGGTGCAGACCTGTCAGAAAATTTTATAACCCAAAAAACTAATGTCAAATTCGTTCCTTATGTTTCATTTTAAATTAGACAGTTACATCGCGTAATCATTGATATGATGAATCACATGTTTTACGTTAAAAAAAAACTCACAGAATGTACATATGCCACAGTCGATAAAATAGAACACTAGTTACAGTTATATGAGATGCATCAGTGGTTCTATTATAGTTAGCGTGCTCCCTAAATGTTAACCAAGTCAAAATAATAGTTGTCTCAGAGTTGTTCGGAATTCACTACAAGCTGTAGACGCTATAATGCAAGACAAACATTCAATTTAATAAAGATTGTAAGTACCCTGTTCCATCTAAAAATGGTGGGCCACAGACAGCTTTCTAATCGTTTTTCCATTATTTAAAAACTTTAAACTGTTGATGCCTTTACTTTCAGTTAAATCCGAACCTTGAAATAAGTTGCTTATATTAAATATTTAAGAACCGAAAAGAGAACAAAATGCTGGTGTTTTATTGGCGGAGAGGAAACAGCCGAGTGTTTAAACAACTGAAGAATTTAGTGAGAAACCGCAAGCCTCCCCAACAGTAAAGTGATCGTCTGTTTAACCTTTAGCTGTTTTGGAGAAAGGAATTTTATTTAAATTGAAATCTTCTAGTACGAGTTGTAGGTTTATTAAAAACGTTTTTCATGGTTAGCTTTGAATTTTGAAGACAAGTTGACAATTGAGAAACACAATTCTTTGGCAAAATTGCGTGGGACTTTTCTCTTCGCTGTCACAAGTTTTTCGTATTCGGTTTTTGTGATTTAATTAAATTCACAAGCTCACGAGCATCTATGGAGAGCAGGATATTTGAAATGTTTCCGAGAAGTTTTCTTAAGGAGAGCATTCTCCGATTTGGACAGCATTTGATCAAGTTTGCAATTTAATATCAGACGCAACACTTATTGTTGGATTACCTTTCTTGGCAACGTCAGACAATTTCTTATAAACATAATCTTATGTCTGCTTTATTTCTTCTTAGCACGTAATTAAATTAATTGTTTGCTTTAATAAGGACATTGTTATACTTAGTATTCCTGCTAGTAACTGAGTCACCAATCCATTTTAGTACGTTCGACAAATATATTTAACTGGAAAAGTCAACATGTACGATGTGAAACGTGTAATAAAGCGAACAGAAGGTGGTTCTATATATTATTCTTACTCGCTTACTAGATGAATAGATAAATACAAATATATATGAAAAAGTTGTGACAACACTTATTTTGTAATCTTTTGCAATAATAAGCTTTATTTTATGTCAAAACCTTAAATATGAAAATATAAATATCCGATCGAACTCTCAAAGAGAAAGACGGACAAATGTTATGCAAAAATTGTCAAAATCTAAAATATAAACCTCAAATTAATCTATCAAAATCCAGTATTCAATTTATAAAGAGAAATCATGATATGGTGAAATTATTTTATTTATTTAATATTACAAGTTCAATCGGAATAATAAATCATAGTAATAAATAATAAAATATTCTATAATAGCAACAAGAGACATGAAGAACGAAAAAAAATCTATAATGTAATATTATAAAGAGGTAATTTTGCAAGTTTGTATGTAGGAGGTAATCTCTTTCAAAAATTATTTCACCAGTATTTGACATTCAACGGTCGAGCGAATGCGTTTTTTACGAACGCTACCTTACCGCTAAGATGTATTTAAATGCATTCTATAAAAAAAGTCCGCGACGATATGTATCTATATGTTAAGGTTAATATGCAAATTGATAAAATATGACTAAAAAATAGGCTTAAAATTAATTCTAATCTGTCAAGGTTTATTTAAGTAGGTAATGTTAAATTCTTATCAAAATAAATTTGCTTATCTTCAAGGATATTTTATGTTGATGGTTGATTTTTAATACCCCATAACAATTTTACTTGTCAATCAGTAACAAGACTTCATTAGTACAATATAGTAAGTATTACTCTGGTTAACAATTATTGGAAACGATAAAATAAGAACAAATTGCAATAGGTACCCATCTGTAAAAAAATATTGGTTTCAAAATTTCGTCCTTATTTTATGAAAGAATTGTATTTTTAAATTTAAATCTTCTCAAAATTTTAAATTTAGCGCGCAATCTGTCCACAAAATCTAGTTTTGAAATTTTCACTATTTTACTATCCTATATAGGTATACTGTCGGGTAAAACATTCGTGCGCTCGTGAGCAGCCGACTATACAAGTACAGAGGCAAAAATTCTCCTGCCTCAAACTTCATCATTGTATGTGTACGATTTTGGTGTTATTACAATGCTAATAGCGTTTATCGATTTTTATAGGAATCATAAGGTTATAACTATGAACTATTTTATGCACTTTCGTCTACACAATTTTCAATTATTTTTTTTCCATATAAGAAGTAATTAGTTATTTTTTATTAAGCATAATTTTTATATGATGTTCTTACAGCTTTATTCATCCCGGTTTAAAAATATCTACATCAAAACTTGACGTGTTGAACATTGCTGTTGTCTTCGTTGTAGGAATGACGATGGGTACCCGAGTACCCGGAACCTACCCGATAATAATGTACCCGGGTATCAAAAATAGTACCCAATTACCCGAAATGTACCCGTTACCCGTTTATTACCCGTTAACCGAAATCTACCTAAAAATCTGTTGTTGCCAGTTAAAGACAGTTTTCAGCTGCCGGAAACATTGTAACCACACGAAGATCAAGACTGAGTATGCAGATACAACATCGATGCTGATATTTGCGAGAAATATGAGATATTCCTAAATAATTAAATCAAATATACCTACTTCCTTAATAAGTTTTAATTTTATAATTTTATACTGCTGATATGTTATGTTATGTATGTAAAATAACAATGTTTTTTTTATTTCCATACCAGAAAATTATATTTTTTTCTTCATTTAATAAATTTATATGCAAATAACAAAAATTTATATTAAAAAGATGAAAGTGGAAGAATAATGGATATTTTAAGGGTATCAGGTAATTATCGGGTATCAGGTTATTATCGGGTATCGGGTAATTATCGGGTAACGGGTAATTATCGGGTATCCGGTTCTACCCGGGTATTTATGTCGGGTACCCGGGTACCAAAATTTTCAGGTTTCGTCATTCCTACTTCGTTGATGCCTTTTTGAAGCAGCTTTTTGTTTCTATAAACAAGTCGTCATAACAACTGCAACTGTTATTTACATTGCTAGAAATACAGAGCAAATGACCGCATCTGCTTTAACATTAACTCGTCGCTCTCAAATCTTTGTTTCGGTTTAATTGTACTCCTGGCGCCGGCCTACATCAAACACTATTAGCTGCTGGATAATCCTATTAATTTGTTAGTTGACGTTTATTTTGGACATTCTACGTTGAGTACTTATGCAAAGTCTATTCAATAACAGTTCAGCACCTATTTGCTCTTTAACATATCATTGTTGGTTTAGTACTAGTTATTGCAAATTTGGGTTAAATCGAAATTCAATTTAACTTCGACACAGTTTCTTGATTGACCTAACCACATATTCAAGGCTGTCGCACTGTCCTACAATTTACCTTCCACAATAAACATATTAGTGTGAAGTTCATAGTTCATCTTACATTTAGTTTCAATCAACCACTCTATTCTACACGAAACAATAAACGTATATCAAGTATATTTTAGTTTTTTAAGCCCAGTTATGAAAATTTTCAAAAACATCAAGGTGGAAAATCATTAATTAAAAGTTGTCTAATTAAAATACTTTTTGGTATTTTACATATAAATTTGTTTAGTAGGTACATTTTAACTATAAAAACATTTACAGAAAAATAAATAAACTATATTTAAGCTTTTGATAAAAGTTTATTTATGGGCCTCTAATTAATGAATATTCTTTCGAGCAAACCTGAATATATTTTTCATATTTTTAAACAGGTGATATTCTTTTCCTATTGCTTTTCACTGGTAGCAAATTTAATTATATTTCTTTTGCTATTTTGTAATTTCTACAGGAATCATAGTATATTGAGCAATAAGGGATGAAAGTCGTCTACTTCGCACGAAGTGAAAAAGTTTCGGCACGAGACAATGTCGAGTGCTGGAATAGGTGATTCTGCCCGGGTGATACATTATACTTTTTCTACGACCACACTGCTAATCGTTACAGAACAATGCACGGAAGCACATGTGCACTGTTGGCAAATACTGTGAGAAATGATTTCTCACACTTTAACCCACAATTGTGGTAAATACTCAACTTTCAAGCTTTACATAGTGTGAGAAAAATGCCACTTTCCATAATGGTCGTAGAAAATAGTTGATAGTCCATTTGACATTTTATTCCGAAATGATATTGTCCATTTAAAGGAAACCTAAAATTTAAGTAATAGTGGTGCAACCGTCTATAAGTATTGTAACATTTGTATGTTCTTGCAAAACAACTTCTCAACTGCGATAGTGTAAAAAGCAGTCTGTATTTCAGCTGAAAATTACATCTTCCATGAATAAATGCATTCACCGCACATTCGTGAATGAGAAATCAGAAATAAAATTTGAATATGTTGTAAATAAAAACGATGGTTTTTGTGTTGTACTCGTATTACACTGGCACCGCAGTGTTTTTCTACATTAAAAGCTTTCAGCTTTCCTTAAACCGCTGTCCGTTCATTCCATCGCATCGCATCTTGCGGGCGTTAGGCGTTATTCAAATGTATGCAAATTCGCGGTGGTGTCGCGGCAGACGTAATGTGCCCATGTCAGTGCGGAACTTGGCCGCAGCGGCGCTGCTGTCACTTGTCACCGGCCCCTAATGTACCGGTGTGATTTGTGTGTGTTTTTGTCATTTGATAGATTGTATACCGTGAAATTTACCCACCAAATGAATTCTAGTTTTCAATGCTTTCATTTGCGCCAGGATATTTTTATTGTTTCCTAGTGATTATGCTATATTCGATGCTTTCCGGTTACGGATTTATTGCTTACTTCCGCGATGATATTTATGATTATGACTGCGTTTTCGTTTCAGTTATGGATATTAGAGGTTTTTTACTGAAATAACTGTTCATATTTATTGCGCTATTAAATTAAATTTTTAACTTTATGACAAATAAAATTTCCAAATAGCATCCTAGATCTCGTACATATTGTCATATACTTTATCTTCTACTAATAAATATCTATTTACTAGATAAATTTGCATAATAAAAACCCCTTTGATAAAAATTTCATATCCAAACTTCTACTGCCATAACATTTATTCAAATTTAAACAAATAAAGAACTAATTGTACTTGAGTATAATTGAATTAAAATTAATATTTGTATATTCATTTTATTTATATTATTTATTATTCTCCTAAATCATCGAAAAATGACATTATAATGAGGAAAATATTGTATTAGCTGTGGTTGCTAAAATGTTAATATTTTTTTGTCAATATAGGGTCAGCAAAGAATATTGTTATCTTTACCAAAACAAATTTGTTAGAATCTATTTATTATGTATGTACTAAAATATTTTAGTAACGTTGAATTAGAATGAGTAATTATTATTAACGCAAGAGGACTTAGGGAAATGACACGTTATTATTCAACTTAATATTGCAACGGCATATATGAACATAAAATAATTTACATCAAGATTAAGCTTAAGAAATCCGCTGATGTCAAGAGACCCGCATGGTCTCACACCCACGTATGGTGTAACGCAAACGCAAGGTCCGCCTGACCTTATAGAGATCCGCTGATGTCAAGAGACCCGCATGGTCTCACACCCACGTATGGTGTAACGCAAACGCAAGGTCCGCATGACCTTATAGAGATCCGCTGATCTCAAAAGACCCGCATGGTCTCACACCTACGTATGGTGTAACGCAAAGATGCTCTGAAATCACGACTGAATTAAACTAGTAGACGGACTTACCCGATATAATAGTTTGCTCTGAAAAAGAAAGACACTATGATCCGCACTCTACAACGGTAAGAACACAACTGCTCAAAAGAGTGTTGTTAATTATCGATGACAGGGTTGTGTAATTATTTAACAAAACTAACGGATGATTGAATCATATTTTATTTTATGCAATTAATTTTTACATTAATTAATATTAATAATATGATGTTTGGTAAAATCGCTAACATTATATTTATAGAGAATGAAATCCCAGGTTTACTTGTAACAACAAGTAATATTAAATATTTCTCTGGTATGCAGGGTTTGGAAATTTAAACTACAAACCACTCAAATATTTTATTACAGTTACAAAATATACAAACAAAAATAAATTATAAACATGTAAAGAAGCAAAATGAAAAATCACAGTAGAAATATGTAGAGTCTTATTTTAATACCTATAGTAAAAAATATAAAAAATACTGTAATCAATAATAATCATAACACTTATTTTATTATCTAAGAAAATTGTGTAGAACAGTAGAATATTAGATAATGTTTGGACAAAAATCATGCTTTTACTGTAAAAGCACTTGCAAATTTATCCTAAAACTCATAAGTTCCACTTTTTAAATGTGATTTCACGAAATCATCCTTTATGTTAATATATATTGTGTGCAACGAAATGCGGAACATAGGACTTTAACAAGGGATTTCAAAAAATGCAGATACTCTTTTTCCTGACAGATTTTGAGCAAAACTACAACAGTACAAAGTTGTTCAAAATTAATTTGTACATGAGATAAGATTATAATTGATGCAACATCACGTCTTTATTATTAAGATTATTACAGCAATAAACTCGAATACTGCATACAAACTATATAGTGATTCGACCGTGTCTGAACAAGAGTACGATTGAAGTGTGACGCTTCAAGTTAATGTGACTCTTCGCACAAAATATAATTTTGTCATCGTTACAATATATATACCACGGTTGAGAAGACTATTATTGATAAGCGCCTTATATCCCTCGGTTACTTCATACCTCGGGACATAACTTGGCGCTTGGTTAATGTGTATAATATACTATTAACCCAGTCAATATATTTTATAACTAAAGATTGCACTTCACTTCGATACGTCTGAACAAAACAATTAAAAAACATAAAAATTAAACGAATGAGTTTGATTAAAAAAAACGAATCTGGTTTTATCACAAACATTTGCATTTTATAAATGCACTTCAGAACTCTAACATAAAAATGAAGTATTTCTAGAAATGGATATTCCATCCGATTTTCCAGGAAATATTTAAAAATTATATGTGCAAGTATTTAAAAAGCAACATTCAAATGTTAAAGTACAACATACAAAATACGAAAATACACAATCTTGTCAGTGACCACGAAGCAGCATATATTGAAAAGCCAAGTAAATTGAAAAGGTAAACCCTTTAGGCAGTCATTGTTTTTTACTTAGATATTGAACGCAAAATAAATGACAAGAAAATCTATCTAGAAAAAACACTTCCTTGTTTTCCAAAGTTCTTTACTCTTCCGCTAAAATGTGTGACAGATCATAAGTAAATTTGTCAAAGAAAAGTGAAATTCTTATCGTACTCTACTTAAAAGATGAAATGACAGGCTGAATTCCATTATCGTGAATATATTAAATCGATTTAAATTTTAAAAACACCTGAAGTGATAAAGTGTTTATTTGAGAGATAAATAGCTCTACCTTTTCATAATACGTGCATAAAACAAGTTGAAAAAACAATATATCAAAATTCATAAATGCGGTACTCAAATTCCAAGTTCAAAAACTGATTTATTGTGGACATACATTTTTATCGGTTTTAAAAGAAATGGGGTTTACCGAGAGAATATGTTTTAAAACAAATTAATTTTTTGGTTAAACACAAAAAAATAATTAAATTTAAACAAGGAAGATTATCTCTATGACTTTGCATCCAGGCTTCTGTTTCAGCTATTGTGCTGACGTCACAAAATTTTATTAATTTATTACTTGCATACTTGAATAAATAAAAGTAAATATAATATTGCACATCAAATATCAATCAAAAACTAATGGAAGTTTTAAGTTTAATTGATACATTGAAAGTGTTTCTTATTGCCAATAAATGAAAATAGAAATAAAATTAATCAATCCCATCAAATATTTTATTGGTAAACACAACAATCAATTTGACATTAGGAAGAAATTTAAAGTGTTTATTGCAATTATAATAGTCCATTGCACTTATTATTATTGAAAAAATACAAATGCGTAATAAATAGAGAACATAAATTCTTATGAGTAAAATGAACAAAAATATAATGAAGAACGCAACAGAAGATAAATAAAAATTTTATATTAAGAATAAATTTATTCCTGATTTCTTATTGAACCTTTGTCAATAGATGAGCCTGATATGTATTTTATAATTAATAATTTATTATTCAAATAATATAAGAAATATGTGTTAAGCGAACGTTGAATCTATTTTATTTGGATAGGTTCGTTGACGTTCGCTTTTAATATTCCCCTGATCTCCCTAACATTAGGTCAACAATACCCTTAAGCATAAATAAAATTTTAATATGGCCCTCGAAATTATGAAGATTGAAATATCCAAAGAAATGAATGAAGAGAAAATAAAAAAAATAAGAATAAGACGAACAGACATTACGCGTCACTTATTAAAAATAGATTGTTAAGACTTCAGTTCGTGAACATTCGTTAAAATAACAATTCTTCTCTTATACATATTATTTAAAAATATTTTTTTCTTTTTTCAAGCGTCTTGTTGCAGACCCTATATATTTTTTGAAAGCATCTCGTTTCTTAGAATCTATAACTACACTTCAATGAGGGATACTTCTGAACTGAAGAAGTTATGGGAAAATAAAATACAGCATGGGATGTAGTTAGTTTTTTTAAATTTAAATCAGGTCGACCGATTTCGGCCACAGACTCCTGATGATGACCCAAGTGGGGCCGAAACATCACAGACTGGTCGAAACACATATTCACCTTCGTATTGTACTGACGCATTCGAAGCTGCCAGAATATTTGAGAAGTTAATTGCTCGGATATAAACCTAAGAAAAAACTGCGAAGACAGTCTAATATAAGAGTGGTGAACACAAATAGTTGGTGACATAAATATTGTGTAAATAAATAGTGCGTAATATTAAATATTTAAATATTAAATATGTAAATAAATATTTAATTCGTTATTAACAATTATTACTGTTAATTTAATATTTATATTTGTTTATTCATAGTGTTACTTCTTTATATAATTTATTATTCGTTCATATTCGTTATATACATATTCGTGTTTCAATTATTTTTACACTTCACCCAAATAAATAAATGTTACAATAACTTATGTATACGACAGGTATTTATACATCGCTCGGATTTTTTAAAACATTCCGTTTCGCGTCTGATTCAATATACAACCTCACTCTTTATAATACAATCTACCGTACTTACAACGTAAATAACTATTATGATAATAGTACATACCCTTAATTTTTTTGCAATAATTTCGAAATAGCTGTACGTTCTACGTTCATTGGATATATGTCTGATGACATTTTTTATATCTTTTAATTAAAAACGCAATCCAGTTTGATAATGGATCTGAATTATCACATCCGTATATTAACAGCTACGCCCAATTATAAAATATGAAAAATAAGCCCCTGTTTGCATATTAAATTCCCCGTATGAAAAACCATTTCCGGTGTCATATTTACAACGTTTACACTGGAGTTGTAGTCCGGTTTGAAACCAAACCCGAGTAAAAATCGCAGAATGGGTTAGCATCACTTATTCCATTATAATTTAAATGCGTCTTTGCATATGAATGCACTTTAATTTTAAATGTAGCTGGCTGTGTCCCCGGTTAATATTTCCTTGTCTCGTTCGCTTGTTTTGCGCCATTGTGACCCGCATGTCACGGCACACTACGACTGCGACTGCGACGTTCATGTGTTCTTGCGAGAACTCCACGTGATGCCAAATAAACTTATGATGTTCTTATGTCTACTCTCTATTGTGCTCGACCCGTATCACCGTAACGTTCTTCTTGCGAATGTGAACTTGGGTACAAATTAGGAGATAAGATATTCACCTAATTATTTCAAATAGCATCATTGTTATACGTGCGCTTTTATTTGTCTAAGGGATCTGCAGCTTGTATGGATTTCTAAAGCACTAAGATACAACGGTTTTTTTTTTTTGGCGTTGGTTAATAGTTGACGACTTTGGGAATCGATCTCTAGATTACTTTAAAAAAATGTCGAACCAATCAACAAACTATCATAGTTCGAATTTAACCAGAAAGTTACAAATTACAATATTCATATTATTTTTCTAACGTATTATGACCGATAATTATTAAGATTGTAAGTAGTCAAATAGGATGATACGATGGAATCCAAGAAAGAAACTCTCATGCCTCCATATAGGAACCGAAGCGCAACAACTAATTCGAAAAGCCTCTGTAGGGATTTATTTGGAGGTGAAAGGTGGCGCGAAAAAAGTAGGTACTAATTCAGACTCTCACGTTTCATAAAAAAATGCAAGAAAATGGTATTCAGAATTATTTTTTTCTGAAAATATAGCTAGGATTTTCAAGTAAAGTAGCTCTTCTAGTTGATCAATTGTAATTAAGATCTAATCAACTTCTTTAAATATCACACAGTATTTAACTCTCTTTTAATACTGCTGGATATCACACACAAAGATATCATCATAAAAATGTTAAAATTGAAATGTGGAGACCTTGAAACCTATACAACAAGACGGAAAGAGATCCACAAAAATTTAGTGTATCGTTCCAGTGGCGTAAGTAGAAAAATTCACAGGTAGATTTTTTTTCGTAAAAAAGCGCCATAATAAATTCATAATTTATTTTATTTATTTTGGAATCATAAACTTGTTTATACGCCCTCAAATGCGGGTGTAAATTGGCTATTATCGCCCGAGGTCGTATAAAGTTGCGAAGCAATAGTTATTCAAACAAATTAAAATTGTGGTTAATGAATAAATGTCAAACAATATATTATATTTTAATTTCGATTAAGTAAGTATTTACCACTCACAATACAATTCAAATTCCTTTTAGTATCAATATTATTTTGAGATGAAATTTAAGATAAATATTAATGAATTTAATAAAATGATTTTTTTTTGTGTTTTTGTTATGTCCGCTCTTCATCATCATAATCAGTCACCATCATCCTATAGTTACGCTGACATGTGAAACCATTGCCTGGTTACATTTTCTTGTAAACAGATACAAAACTCGATATACGATTTTCAGCACGATTCCTATACCTCTAATATCAAGGTAACGAGAAGTAAGAAGAACTCATATACTTTGGAAACTGGTTGGAGACGAAATAAAACTAACGTTCATTGATTAAAATTCAGGGAGTTTTCATTATCCTTTTCTTTAATAATTGAGTTTAATGAAAAAGAAAACAGAATAGATAAGAAGCATAATTGAAAGTTTTTTGATAGGAGAAAAAGTTGGTTCGATGTTATCGCACATAAGTGGGCTAATACGGTTCTGAGTAGCTAATTTAATAAACAAGCTAAGTTCGGTAAACGGCAGTGTTTAACTATCCTCCCGGCAGATTATCCTGACCTAAGAAAGACGCAAGTTTTCTTAATGCGAACATTTGTAGTCCTCACTGCACAAACTTTTCCCAAGTAAGCACCGTTCAAATTGAGTTATTCCTATACAGAAGACAATCAACTTAAACAAATTATCCGCCATCTGCACAAATAATATTTTTACACTAAATTACCGCGAAATAATAACAACTTCTAAGTGAATTAAATATGCAAATGGTTGCAGCGTCGGATGATTACAATTTTCTTTGAAATAAATTGCATTGTAACTTGATTAAAAACATACTCTCACAGTAATAGCAAATTCGAACGCCACTAATTTTTCATTAGCTACCCCGAGAAGTTATAAAAATTATATAATTTAATCTCTGTTAATCAGTAATATGCGAATATTCATTTAAGCGTAATCCCATATGTACACATTTAAAATAACATTTGATAATTTAATACAGAATTTTGCTTTTAAATTAATTGGAATATTTATAACTTCGTTACCGCATGTAATGTGAATATATAGTCATGAACAGGAAAATATAATATAATGAATTAAAATGAAGAAATTTTTACTACCCCGACTGAAATAGTCATTTACATTAGTTTATTAAAAATTTGTTATAGGCGATGAAAAATAGGTTATATTGCTGATTTATAAAGTAGATATTTACATTAGTTTATCATCTACTTTAGAAATCAGCAATATAACCAATTTTTCATCGCCTGTAACCAATTTTTAATAATCTAATGTAAATGACTATTTCAGTCGGGGTAGTAAAAATTTCTTCATTTTAATTCTTTTATTATATTTTCATATTACATTATTATACAAGGGATTAAGGTAATCATTATTCGCGAAGAAGAAGTTTGGATCACAAATCGTAAGTGAGGCCTAGATCTAGACGGCAACTCTAGTAATAACCATAATCCCGAGTGTAATACTATACTTTTTCTACTCTACTACTATAGTATAATTAATCGAAAAAATTTAAACATAGAGGATATATTTATACAGGAGTAGAAAAAAAAATCCTACAACCGTCTTTTGAGTTTATAAAGAGTTACATTTCACGCAATAGAGCTTGAAAAAGATCAATGGTTTAATATACATTTGAAATAAACTTTTATTAATATTTCGCTTGTAGGAAATACATTGTACGCAACGCGTGTGTAACTAGTGTTTTTATCTCGTGCTATAATTTTCGCATTCGGCTACACCTTATACGCTAAAACAGCACTCGACTAAAATACACTTACTTTACACACTAGTTGCATAAATAATAATTGCTCATCCAGAGAGCCATTATTTCAATAAGCATTTTTTTAGAAGCTAATTGACATTTACTTGAATTTATAATAAGGTGCATTATAAATCAAATTAGATCATCAACTCGTTTTAATATAGTAAGGTATGTATTCATTTTTAACATTTTAATATTTCAAAGACGTAAAATATAAAAATTAGAATAAGGGACTAATTTTATAAGTCTTCTCTATATATTTTAAAATTCGTTCTCTAATATACTATCTATTACTTTTAACAATGGTGCCAACAACATTTATTTTAATACACTTTTTGTTATTTTAAAAATTAATGATGTAACTGTTGCTAAATTACATTTTTATTTTCATATCTTATTTGACGGTATATTTATTATATTTGAGTTCTTCAAATTCAGACATATTTTTAAAGATAGATACAAATGTTACAGTTTCGTTGAGATGTATTTACATATTTATTTCACTTGTAAAAAATACCATGTATGTATTATTCAAACTAAAAGTATCCTTTGTTATAGTCGCAACATTTACTTCTACCCTGTTTTTTTGCGCTTCGCTTCACAAAAACAAAATCATTTGTCATCAAATACTTTTAATTCTAATAACACAATATACTATTTATCTCTAAAGACAATCGGTAGAGGCCTACTTTTAATAGTGTTTATAGAACAATATCACTATTGTGACTCTTTCTACAATTTGTACACAATAAAATTCTAACCAAACTGTAAGAGAAAGATTCAAATTGTTTATTGTGTACTTTCCTAGTTTTATTTACAAAGTCAGCGAATATTAAAATGCATCTCGGGGATTCCCATTTCAAACAGAAGTTCCCAAACAATTATTTTATAAAATATGTTGCATACTTAATAACTTTAAACTTTACTCATTAATATTAGGAAGGTATACATGCGGAAATACTGCATACAATAAAAATGTTTTCATTATACTTTAAAGATTATTTTTTTTGTGTCTGTTTTTGAGTTCATCTTTTTGCACTTACACAAAATAAACATAATTTTCATATATTCTTATTTTTTCCTCTAATATTTAAAGACCGATTACCATCATTCACTGAAAAAAAATAAATTTTAGAATAAGGTTTAAAAATAAAATTAATTCAATATATTTATGTTTTGTTTAAAAATATTATTAATTAATATTTGAACAAAAATAAGCTCCTGAATTGAGTTGAAATCGAACAGTATTTATTTAAAAATTAAATATTTTGTTTTGAATAAAACATAAATTATTAAAACGATTTAATTTTTGATGGAAATAAAGTATTTTTTACTTTCTTTTATGAAGTAAAGGAAGTATTTTAATCGCGAATTTTTGTCACTTTTCAATGGAAATATCAATTTTGATGACATCTGTACGTACATATGTATCTCGCATAAATCAAAGATGATTAAAGGTGGAATGTTGAAATTTTGTATATGGGACTGGTATAACATCTAAGTAGGTGTATTTTTCGTATAACTCAAAAACGAATAGCCGTAGAATGTTGAAATTTTGTATTTGGAACTAATTGAAGCATCATCTTATCACGATTTCAAATGAAATAAATTTAAATGAAGTGCAGAACACAGACTGCATAATAGGATATATGACCATATTTTTTTCTTCCAAAAATTAAAATATCTAAGTATATTTTTTAAATCGCTTTATAAAGTTTTGGAGAGAGGATATGAAATGTCAATTAGATAGAGAATTTGAATTCACTCGCTAAAAATCATCTATCATAGAATAATTTACATTTGGCAGATTACCCAAGTTCCATTTCTAAAACAAAATATGTACACTAAACATCCTTCGAAAATTATATGACATTGACAATGTTGACAGTTGACAATTCAATGCCAACCAAATTTACACCAAAACGATCTGTTTTGTAATTTCAAAATATTGCATTGTATCATTAATAGTTATAACTAATTTATCATTAACAAAATTTATTCGATAACATTTAATAAAACAATTAGATTCATTAAATTCCTACTTTTAGCATTATAAACTGCACGTGCCTACGTGACGTCAGACATATGGCGCCGATTAATTTCAAATGCTAATCGCTGTCAAATTATAAGATAATATACAGTTTTTGTCATTATTATTGATAGTCTCAATGGTCAATTTTTAGTTTTTTTTTTTTTCTTTCAGTTCGGCAGTGGTCACATAGCTCATTTAATAGTCGTACAAGGAAGTTACATAGTGCCTTTATAGGCTGAGAAACTTAATCATTGAACAAGTTCACTTCCCACTTTTCATCTGCGACCAAAACTCTTCTAGGGTTATAGCGCCGATAAATTTCAAGAAAGTCTCTGAAAACCAAAGTTTGGTGACTGCAGCATAGACTGTCGTCCCCATTTCATTTTTATTCAATACTTTTATTGTTTTTATATGTGCTGCATTTGCATACAACATTATATTATTGCATTTTATCACGCTTATAACACACAAATATTATTTCCTCGTGCAACATTTACTACTACTTCCCATCTGGAAATATAACCTCACTTGGTTCGTTCCCGCCAATTTCGAGCTGCCATAACCTCACAATGTGACGTGTCGTGTATGTATGTTTCATCAATTCATCACTGTAGTGTGCATGTAGTACCATAACGCTCAAACGTTTACCGTTTACCATATCGGTAGATTGCCGTTTGGCGTTGACGTACCGGTTGACCTATGACCCGCACGAAACACCTCAAAGCACGACATGTACGAATGATAACATGGGGCCGCTTATTCAATCTCGCCCCCATCAGACAAAGACGGAAAATGGACTCAATACAGGATAGCTGTAGTCCACCGATACGAGAAAATATTGTTCTTGTAAATTATTGTTTCAGATAATATTTATTTTAAGTTTCATTTCAATAAACTAATTTCAATTAAATACTGGTATCTTTAACAGAAACTTTTTACTTAGAAAAATAACAAAAGAAACTATTACTTCTAGTTGACCGATTATAAAAGTTATCAACTCCAGCTATTATTGTTGGAAGTATATACCGGGTGTCCCAGCTCGACCGACACATGGGAGTTTTACATGGGAAATCAGTTAATCATGAATAGTATCTCCCCAGTGCAAGATATTAACTTGAAATTTTATATACTTATAGGAGAATATTAATTCTATGGATCACACTTATTTGAAATATGCAATTTCGTCTGCAGGGCGAGATTTATTAAATTTAAAATCTAATATTTTCGTTCAAAATCAGACAGCCATGGAAATAAAAGAAAATAATTATCTGACAGTTTAGTGAAATATCACTGATTTTAATTCTTATTCCCTGTATTTTAATATTATTTAAGTTGAATTTAGTTTCTTTTTGTTAAATAATATACCAATATTACAAAAATATAAATATCTACAATGGTATGTCAGAACTGTCACATAGATATTTTCTTTTATTGCCATGGCTGACTGAAACTCCCATGTGTCGGTCGAGCTGGGACACCCGGTATATGAAGTTTTATAAAAACCCGTTGAAATGAAGTGGCTTCATGTGTCTACGGATCCATAAGACGATTGAACGCTGATTTTCAAATTATGAATAATTTCATTATATTTTGGACTTATAAACAATAAAACAATGTCATTTGTTGGTTTGCATTTTAACTTGACTGATATGAAAATAAATTTACAAATAGTAAATAAAAATATATAATTTATATTTAATTTCAGATTAAAATATTTTATTATTAAAAAAGGTCATTTTTAGAGTAGAGACGCCATTAGATTCATGATTATATAAAATTCTTATTTAATCAAAAACTATTTTATAATTGATATATTATTTTTTTATAATCAATAATTGTTTTTCTGGCAAATCTTTAATTCATGAAAAAAAATCTGTGTGGTACGTTCCAATATAAACTTTTAATAATACTATCTCAGCAATAATATTTACTAATACAAACTTATAAAATTTAAAACAATTAGTCCAGTAAAGAAAAATATGTAAATTACTTCTATCAAAAATTTATCCTATTTTTTTCCTTGAAAATTCCCTACTTTTCTGTTACAAAATATTTTTTAAGTATGAAAATAATTTTATAAATATAAATTGCTAACAAATTAAGAACTACATAAAACACGTTTTTTTTGTCTTGTCTCCACTGTTTTTTCGTAGACATATGTTAAAATTGCTATTATTCAATTGCATCCCTTTTTATATGTGACGGTTAGTAAAAATAATAATACAGATCTGGTAAACCCGATAATGGATAATACACCATGACTGATTTATTTATTTATTCAAATTGTAGATGTCAATATGGCTATAATACCACCCTTATGTAAATGTACATATACATATATGTATATGTGTCCAATATGGTGATCGGTAAAAAATAACAAAATTGATTTTCTATTGTTTTAATTTAATTTATAGGATACTTTAAAAGGGATATGTGAGCAAACAGGATACAAGTTTATAGATCAAACAATTTAAGTGCTCTCTTAGTCATACATAAACTCACTAACCCTAAATAGTTCAAATGATCTACTTTCTATTTCCAGTGGACATTCATTAGACACAAAATGTGTACTAATAAGAAATAAAAATACTTTTTTATTAATTTACAAATAAATAAATACATACATATTTTCAACTTGAATCCATTAAATGATTATTCATTCCTCTTAAAGAAATGAGACCAATAAATATCTCCAAATACTTCAAGTACATTTGTATACTTCCATAAATTTATATTTTTTGATGTACATTCATGCGTCATGCATGTCTACTAAATTTAGAATTGAAATGTACTTGTTACATATTAATAAATAAATTTTGCAATAACTATCATTTGAAATGAAAGATTATAGAAGTTTATTATCATGATATCGAATAGGACAATTGAAAAATTAAATACACATTACAAAACATTGTACAATTGATAACGAGATAAAAAATAAATAAATTTTATCTATTTGAAGTGTCTCCAAAGGCAATTAATGTACCAAATACAGTTAATGTACTGTTACACAATAAAACTGCATATGTTTTACACCAACAGTGATAAACAACAACAAAAAATAAAATAAAATGTAAATACTTATAATTCCTCTCTTCTAGTTAGACTGCCGAAATATGGATTTAAAAATATCTGTGACTTTAATGGCTGTTTATTAGGAAGGAAGTAATGTACAGTCGCATCGTGACATATTTTACATTACTCGAAGGAATAGTATGCTTACAATTTTCATTGCAAACGAAATTAAAATCGGAGCAAACATTTCTCAGAATCTTTACATATTTCTCCGTCACGTGAGACATAAATTAGTCAGAATTGTTTTCTTTACTGATCCATTGAAGAACGGCGCTAGGATCGGAATCAGAATAGCCAGGGCCGTAATGGGCAGAATACAAGTCTGAGGGACTCAAACATAAAAATCAGTAATTATTTATTTACAATAAAAAAATCAACTGTGGAAAGGGAATCGATGATAAGAATGTAACAAAATTAAGTTATAATTTTTTTTTGTTTCAATAAAGGTTGTTTCTTACCTTATTTTTTACCAGTGTATATTACTAATATGTTAGAAAAGGTACGAACTTTACACTGATTCACATTTCAAAATACGCAAAATAAAATAGATCACATTTATCAACTGTAATTATATAAGTGCTTTTATTTTTACGGATAAATTTTTGTTGATCACAAAATCATATTACCCAGCAATTTAATAAGAAAACTTAATTTTATCAAAAAAAAAATGCTAGAGTGGTTTTGGTAAGATAATTAATCGACAAACTTGCCTATTCTGTAACTCAGTGGTAAATTTTTAACCAGTTGCTAATTTTTTTTTTTTCCAATGAAAATAGTTAGCAATGGAGAAAATATCAAAACATCATTTGTAATGTTTGTTTTTATTTGTCTAAAATTTTAGCAACTGGTTAAAAATTAACCAAGAGTTACAGAATAAGCCAAATTAATGTAGTTAGTGTTTTATTCCGGATGCTAGGAGAATGGTAAACATTTTATTACTTGCAAAAAGTTACTTTCTTTTTTATCCTCTGTCAAAACGATATTTTTTTTCTTTATAGCTTACTTTATATTAGATCAATTATAATTACATATTTTTAAATTTCCTAAATGTTTTTCTCGATTCATCATACAGTACTAGTTTTACAAAAAATTAATATTACATATACATATTTACATTATATATCAAATAGGGAATTAAATTATGTATAATATTTATAATAGGTATAAATTATCGCGAAACCTTATTTAAATAAATATTCGAAATAGTTGTATCGGAATATATGTACCTACTAGTTTATCCTGTTTTGAAATCTATTTATTTCATTTAATCTCGCATTTAGTTTAGTATTATTTTTATCTTATATAAAATTAGAAATAAATTATTGATTAATATTATTTTTCTTCGAGACAATCAATTAAGATTTTTTTTTTTTTGGAAATATTATTTATCAATTAAATGAATATTTCCTTATTGTCTCTAAAAAAAGATGTAAATTTGTATTTCATCAATCACGTTTTCTTATTTCCTCTAAAAACATAAATCCTAACTAGGTCCGGAATTTTATTTTTAAACCTACAACAAAGATAATCTATACTTGTTTGTGTAATATTTTTCTTTGTTGGTTTAGCTATAATTGTCATCCCTGTGAAGGCAGAACGAAGTACATATTTGGTCCAGTTGATGTAAAACATGTTTGACGTGGAAGTCGCGAGTTGAAGACTTAATGATACATTTTTTGTAGTAAATACTTGATAATTAACTGTAGAACGGTGAGGTTTATACCCGCTATTAATACATAACGTTGCATAGGATCTGGTTTGAAAAAGCGGAGTATGCAGGTCCGAACCTGCACGCACACGCACCTTGCGAACGCACGAGCACGAGCACGAGTCTTCCCCTAGCCACAAGTTCGCCGCGCGTTATTTATTACGAGACAACGGCATAAATTCGTTAGCGCTGGCTGCTTCAACTCATCTTGCTCGATTATTTATGAGACGATTCCTCTTCTAGATTATTGAACAACTGATCGACAACATAAATAATCCGCCGCGTGTCACACGGATAGCTTTCTATTAAATTGTCAACCCGCAGAAACGACAGGAATTTAATAACGATGCTGAAGAAAAGAAATGATTAACTCGATGTCGCCTTTTAATCGATCTGCTGCAAATGACGGGATTTATAGCGGATCATTTACTTTTACTGCGCTTGCACAATGCTGCCAAATATTTGTTGCGCTTTTCACTGTTTCACGGAAATGATTAGCTCTTACCAGGCCAGAAACTGGGGTGCCAAGCCATCCGGCAATCACTAATAAAACCAATATTTTCCAAGTAGGGCAAACGCAAGGAATTCCTCTCATTTACTTAAATAATGTCTGTAATAACCGCTCAAGTACTCTGTAGTAGGTCATATGCCGTTAAATGAAGGTGATACGATTATATATGTAATGTATATACACATATATTATGTACAAATCCTTGTATTCACAAGATATGACCCTGCATCACCTGGATTGCTCGTTTATTAAATCACAATTAAATGCTATATTCACAATTATTTTAAATTCTTTACTGCTGTAAAACGAACTGAGCGGTATTTGAGATTTTGGATTCAATTTGTATAGTTGCTAATTATGTATCAAATAATACAAGTATGTTTGAATATTTCGGAGTGTACTATAAACTGTAAGTCACGTGCTAAAAAAAAAATGAAAATAAATTGAAATAAAATACAAATAAAATATTTTAGAAAACAAATATATATTTGTGAATCTTACGGCAGATTTTTTCACCTCTGTTTAAAGTGCCGATTACCTTAAACGTCTGCTAATAAAAAATATCGAATCAAAAACTGTGGTAAGTTATGAAAAATACACGTTATTTGATATGACGATATATTATAATATTTTCCTATTAACAGACATTAAGATCATGAGCGCCGACCTTTCTTTGGGGACTAAATTTGTTATAATGACCAAAATCAAAACATAAAATTACAAGAATAAGAAAATACTATAACATACATTTTAGAATACTATAAACCAGAGCAACCAAAATTACTTCAGAATGTACTTTGATTTTAGTAGGCTAAGAATCAGAGCAAACATTTTAAAATGCTCTAATTCCTGAGCCACTGAAACCAGTTCACATTCTGGAGCAGTTTTGTCTGCTCTGGATTTCAGTAGACCAAGAATTAGAGCAAACACTTCTTAGTGTTCTAATTCTTGACCCACTAAAACCAGAGCGCAATCCAGAGTAGCCAACACTGCTCCAGAATGTGCTCTAGTTTCAGTAGACCAAGAATTAGAGCAAACACGTCTGAGTGTTCTAATTCTTGACCCACTAAAATCAGAGCGTAATCCAGAGCAGCCAAAACTGTTCCAGTATGTGCTCTGGTTTCATTAGGCCAAGAATTAAAATAAACACTTCAAAATTGTCTAATTCCTGACCCCTGAAATTCGAGCACAATTCAGAACAACCGAAATTTCTCCAGAATTTGGTCTGATTTCGGCAGGCCAAGAATTAGAGCACACGTTGAAAAGTTCCGACCGGATGAACTAGATCACCTTCAGATTCCCTAGAAGACGGTCTAGGGGGGACGAAAAAGGGATCTCTGGTATATCCTGAGACGCGTATTATTACCGGTCATATGAGTTCCTATCGGCTGACATTCAATTTGTAATTGTAGCTGTATTAGTAGGAATTTTGAAATAAAAATTTGTATGCTTAAGTAATTTGAAGCAAGGAATTTACTGGTAATAAATTTATGGGTGTAACTTACACCCTTTTTAGGTTATTAGTCATGTAAAAAAAATGCTGCGATAAAGAAAATTATATCACCTGAATTAAATTAAATTAAATTGAATCATATCTGAGGAATTCTGCCAGACAAGAAAGATTTTCTTCATTCGTGATTTGTAAAATAAAGTATAAAGAAGCTAGATCTTTGTCCCTGATTGTGCAGTTAATAAATTTGTTAATGAATCGAATAAGCAAGTTCAATTAACACATCCATCGTTAACTCATGTGCATTAGCCATTTTATTTGTTAAAGCTATTTTTTAAACAATTTATTGATTTTGTTATTGAATCATTAGTTCTTTTGACATTTAAACTTAAAATGTATTTTTGTTGTTATAGAACCAAAGTTATTTGGTAAGTTTTTAATTATAAATATTCAAGTTTATTTAGTTTTTTTAGGCCTAGTTGATATTAAGCATAGATATTGTATGAAAGTATTGCCTCTGGCTACACCAGTGTATTATGTACGTATAAAAAAATATAACTATGTTTGAATAATTCTAAACAAAAAACAAAAAATGACAAAAGTAAACTATCATTGTAGGTTAACAGATTTTTACCAAAAGTTAATCAATTTGTGCTATTAATGTCAGAAATATAAAGTTTCATTAAAAACGGTTCAGCTGAATTTGTTCCTTACGTGTAAACATATATTCGAACGGCAGAACAGACATGTAGAAAACATGCTCAAAATAGTCTAAGTACATTGTAAAGTCCTAACTCGTAGTCACCCGCTAAAATCTCGAATCCTCAAAATCGCTAATTATAAAATACCTCCTTCAAGACCTCCCTAAAATAATTTTCACAGCAACTTTTACCACGAAAATATTTCTCTTTTCTCAACAATTTACAATAATATTAAAAATATATCGAGTAATATACCTAAGGTTCATTTATTTAACATAAAGTAGATAAATTCGAGCCATATACATATGTAAGAAGTTTAAATTATAATTTTACCGAAATCAATGTTTTTAAGCAATTTTGTGCTACACATGTATACTAATTTTCAAACTATGAAATCATCAGATATTATTTTTTTAAATAATATATGTTTACATCTTAATTTGTAAACATCCGTCAAAATTTGTAAATGCCAAAATCTACAACCTGATTACTATAATTATGATGGTCGTTAAAAAGAAAAAGTAATAAGATTATTTTAGAAAGCTAATATGTAATTATATAGATATTCCGTTTATTCGCTTTTTTGCATTTCTTTCAAATGATCTGTAAAACTTTAAAACTTATACGCGTACATCGAAACTGTTGTACTGGCAGTTAGGTACATTGTTTTGTAACAATAAAAATATACTTTTTCTACGACAATAACCTTTTCCCCCTTGATTAATTGATGGGGACCAAAACAACTGCCAACTACTCGATGGTTAGTAAATAATTCTTGCTGCATTCAAATATAGAACACCCTACTAACTATTATTACTTTACAGAATCACTGTTCTCTGACCTTTAGAATTGCAAATAAATATTCTATAAAACAATTACAATATCCTTTCCATTCTTTATAGAAAAAAATAATTATAATTAATTACGCTATAAATCATTTAACATGAAACTGTCTGTATCAGTTTTTTTTAAAAAACTAAAGATTAGAATGACTTTGAAATAAAATTATAACTAAAATAAATCAATTATATCACACAGCAAATATATATATATGATTAATAAAATATGCACTTGCATTTCTTAAATGAATAGCTAATAAAAGCATCTGTAATGATTCATTACAATTTTACGATGTTCCATTTATTACTCAGATTTCAAAACTCGCACTTATGGTTAAAGTACGAAATAGTCCGTTTATTTTTCCTTCTGTTATCACACCATTTTAACACTAGCAAATAAAGATAATATATTATTATTGTAAATAAACAATAAACTGATTTTTTCTATATTTTTATGGTTATAAAGATAATAGTGTTTGCTTAAAGTTTTCATATTGTAACGTTTTTATTTATTTAGGTGAAGTGTAAATTGATTAAAACACTAATATTTATATAACTAAGTTTAATTAAGGAAATATGAATTATAAAGAATAATGTAAAATAACTATCACTAAGAATTAACAAATATAAATACTAATTTAAGAACTAATTATTATTACTAAAGACTTAAACACTAAGATAATTTATTTATATCACCATCTGAACACTACACGTATTAACACAAGACTGTCCTCGCGATCTTTTGGTCGGGGTATTTATATTAAAATACATCATTCTAGAAGATTCTTTGATTCCTTGAAATCAGAACAATGGGAAGCGAACGGACGTGTTCTGACCTGCACGCTAGCGGTCGCCGCCCGCGCCGCCGCCCGCGCCGCGACCCTGGGTTCGCTACATTGCCCCCTCCTTAAGACTGTTTCGTCCCGGAACAGTTCGTTATGACGAAATCTGCATGCATCACCCTTGGTGCATCTGGAAGTCTTGAAGAAGTAACAGTCGACGGTCCGTTTGAGCTCCTCTTGGCCGGCAGAGTTGAAGCTGCAGACTAGAATTTCCACTCCGGTAAAGCGGAAGACTGTTTCTAACATGCTTCTAACAATCCTCCAATCCAAACCATCTAGTCCACAGCCTATCTTCGGTACTGCCAGTTTCATGATGTCGTTTTCCAACAGATGGTCCTTCATGTCGCACAGCGAGTCCCATAAATTGCGGTATGACGGCTTCTGATGTGAGTATTGTTTCGTAACGAGATAGTAAATGTACCGCTTGTGTTCTACGTTATCATCCTTCAGTTGTAGCGTTTTCCCGACAGTTGGACGTTGGTTGGCCAGTTCTTGTACTCGTCCAAATTTTCTTTTAAAAACTGAAGCGATGCCGCGGGACATTTTAATGTCTTTCGCTACACAGTGAGCGAGGGAATATTCTGGGGACACGGTGAACAGATCTCGTTGTTCTTCTCGTGTCACGCCATACCGTGCTTTGTGACCAGTGGAATGACTTTCCATAAAGTCATCAAATGTGGGTTCCTCAGCTATAACCCGGCGAACCGTCGCTCCACGATGATCGTCAAAATTATCACCAGCAAAAGGGGCTAACCGATTGAAGTGGACTACTCTCGGCTTTCCATTAGGTGTTTTCCTAATTCTGTAGACCACATCATTTATTCTTTTTACGATCACGTAGGGACCTTCCCAATTCTTTTGCAGCTTCGGTGATAAGCCACGACGTCTTTGTGGATTGTAAAGCCACACCAAATTCCCAGGTTGATAACCACCTTTTTCAGCCTTTACATCGTACTGGTCTTTCATCCGATCGCTGGCACCTTGAATATTTGTACGGACTTGTTCGTGGATGTCATTCATTCTTCTCCGTAAGTCCGTTACATAGTCCTCCCCGGCTAGATCTTCACCGGGTTTACTGCCAAATACCAGGTCACATGGTAAGCGCAACTCCCGCCCGAATAAGATGTTTGCTGGCGTCTGCCCTGTTGTCTCATGCACGGATGAACGGTAAGCCAACAAGAACAGATGAAGATGTCGGTCCCAGTCTCGTTGATGGTTAGAGACTACCTTTGACAAATACCGATTTATTGTTCTATTCATCCGTTCAACCATGCCATCAGACTGCGGGTGTAATGCAGTAGTTCTGGTTTTCTTTATTCCTAATATATTACAGATATTTTGGAACAGAGCAGACTCGAAATTCCTTCCTTGGTCGGAATGTATCTCTCGCGGTACTCCGAATCGGCAGATGCATTCTTTTACCAAGACTTCAGCGACCGTTACGGCGTCCTGGTTGGGTAATGGATAGGCTTCGACCCACTTAGTAAAGTAGTCCATTACTACTACTATGTATTTATTTCCATCATCAGTTTCGGGGAATGGTCCGGCCACGTCAATCGCAATGCGTTCAAAGGGACTTCCAACGTTATATTGGCGCATAGGAGCTCTTCTTTTTCTATGTGGCCCGTTACTTCCCGCGCAGATCACACATTTCTTGCACCACTCTTTAACATCCTCCTTGCAATTTACCCAGTAAAATCGTAGGCGTAGCCTTTCGAGGGTTCTATTCACTCCAAAATGTCCTCCACCAGATCCGTCATGGATCTCTTCCAATACTTCCGGTACTCTGTTCCTAGGAATTATCAACTGGGTTCTACTCTCAGTACCATCTGTATTTTCTACGACACGTTTCAGGAGGCCCTCTTCAAGCAAAATAGAATCCCACTGCGCCCAGTACGATTTTACACTTTGTGAGTGTCGTGCAACGTCTTCCCAAACTGGCCTGCCATCGCCATGCTTCCAATCAAGTATGATCTTTAAGTCCGGATCATTCTCTTGGTCCCTCCGTAAGTCTTCAGGTTGCCATCTCCCGTCCACTACCGTTGTCCTTTTGACGGTGGCAAGTTTCGCTTCCAAATGACAAGAGTGCTTGCACTCTTCTTCACGGGTCTTCTCTCTCGCCAGGCTTACACCGTGAACTACTTTCTTCACTCCTACTTCTTTAACAGCAAGAGGAGCTGTTGCTACTTTTTCACCCGTTTTATTTTTAAACTTGTTTTCAGTGTTCGCTGCAGTATTCTGTTTTTGCAGTTTCCCGCACAGCCTTTGCGGGTGGCCTAGCTCTCCACATTTCCAGCAATGAAGTATCTTTCTTTCAGCATGAATTTCAGATACAACTCGCTTTATCTTGTCTTCAATTCCCTCAGCATCGATATTTAGCACTTGTGATAGGTTACGTGAAGCTTGTTTAGCTGCTTCATACTCTAAGGCGTATGACAGTGCATCAACTACAGTTTTCGGTCGAGCTAATAGTAGTGCCTGCTGAGTTTCATTGTCTCGGACCCCATAGATAAATGCTTGTGTAGCTAGACATTCCAAGACGCTGTCAGGAGCTGTAGGATGTGCAAGACGAACCAGGCGAGCTATGTCGGCTTCAAATTCTTGCAAGTTCTCTTTAGAATTTTGATACCGGTTTCTTAATTGCGTTTGGTACACCTGCTCCAGATGCGCATTGCCATATCGCATATCCAATCTCTTAACAAGTTGGTCATAATCTTCCTGTTCATCCTCTTTTAGCGTCTGGAGGATATCGATAGCTTCTCCACGCAGCGAAACTGTCAGCGCTGTAGCTTTTTCTTTGGAAGTCCAGCCATTCGCTTTGGCAGCAGCTTCAAACTGTTTTACATAATTCGGCCACGAAGTCTTGCCGTCAAATTCTGGTGTTTTTATATGCAGTCTAGAACTACTTTCTGGTTTCTTTTCCTGAGTTTCATCAGTCTTAGCTGTATTAAAATTTGAAACCGATGGTAACGTAATTTTAGAGAAATTTTGCTGTAAATCTGCAATCCTCATATCGTATTCATCTTTCAGATTTTTTAAATTGTCTTCTATTTTTTCTTCCAATTTATTTTCTAAATTTCTAGAACTTTCTTTCAATTGTTCGTTCAATTTTTCTTCCAAACTTCTAGAATTTTCCATTAGTTTCTCTTCCCATATTCTAGAATTTTCTGTTAATTTCTCTTCTAAAGTTCTAGAATTTTCTGTTAATTTTTCTTCCAATTTTTGTTCTAAAGTAATAGAAGTTTCATCTAGTTTTCTAGAATTTTCCTCTAATTTTTGTTCTAAAGTTTTAGAACTTTCCTTCATTTCTTCTAATTTTTGTTCTAAAGTTCTAGAATTTTCCATCATTTTTTTAACAAAATCATCAATTTCGAATAAAAACTCATCTGGATTTTCACCAGCTTCTATTAAGGATTGGCGTAGACGAAGTTGTAGAACAGACTTGGTTCCCGATGTCTCCAAATCTCGTTCTTCCAGTTCCCTCTTGAGATCGGCCACTTTTAATTCACTTAATTTTACTTGTTTAGTCGCCATTTTATTTATTTTTATTTACACTTCACAGTTTATTAACCCTCACACCTGACACCAATTGTAACGTTTTTATTTATTTAGGTGAAGTGTAAATTGATTAAAACACTAATATTTATATAACTAAGTTTAATTAAGGAAATATGAATTATAAAGAATAATGTAAAATAACTATCACTAAGAATTAACAAATATAAATACTAATTTAAGAACTAATTATTATTACTAAAGACTTAAACACTAAGATAATTTATTTATATCACCATCTGAACACTACACGTATTAACACAAGACTGTCCTCGCGATCTTTTGGTCGGGGTATTTATATTAAAATACATCATTCTAGAAGATTCTTTGATTCCTTGAAATCAGAACAATGGGAAGCGAACGGACGTGTTCTGACCTGCACGCTAGCGGTCGCCGCCCGCGCCGCCGCCCGCGCCGCGACCCTGGGTTCGCTACAATATCTTTTGTAAAATATCTAAGTTTAGATTATTTTGAAAAGTGCTATATACTTGCTTTTATCTTAATCCTATAAAGATTAATTCCATCCAGAAATTATTAAAACTACTTAGTGCATAAAATGCAAATATAGTCGTTGTACGATATAGTGAATTTAGGACGTCAATAAAAGTCACTAAATTAATGTCACATTTTTTACTTAGCTTATAAAACAAAACATTAAAGGATCGTTCTATATTCTATACCGTAAAGTCTTATTCATTCTAATAAGAATAATTTTAAATTATAAAATAACTTTTTTCATTGCCAGATACATTTTTTAGGAATATAGAATAATCCACTTATTATATCATTTATATTTTTACTTTTATTATTTTAATATTTAATTTCTTTCTTTGGTTCATTTACAAAATATCTTCATACTCAATTTTAAATTTGCATTTATCAAACCATATTTCTAATGTGCATCAAAATTTGACGTTGATATTCTTAAATTTTAGTGCACATAAAATAACTTCTGCGAGCAATGGTGGCTCACTTCGTTGGCGCACTTCGACTTGAATTTAGCTTCGTCTTTTTTATCCAAAGGTCCTTTGCAGAGCCTTAAGCTGACAACCTACACCAATAAAATGCAAGTAAAACTTGTCACGAAACAAGTATCTTAAGAAAATACTTTGAATTAGTGCATTAGATGCATATTTTGGAGCATAATTTAACTAAATAAAAAAAATGCCCGCACATATTTTCTACATTTAAGCAAAACATAAAAAAAATGGAACAATAATGAATAATAAAATCACAAATTAAAATAAAATGCTTTATGTTAACTTGTTTGCAATTTAACATTATTCCAAAATGTCATTTTCGCACCGGCCTCTGATATGACTAGACAATAAGTTTCTGGACGATTTTGTATTCTGTAATATTACCGTTTGTTAGCCGACCTAGGCCGGCAGAATGTAGGAATGCCAACTTAAATATTTCAGCACTACATTTTCTCAAAAATTTTAATTTTATTTTATTGGAAATGTAAAACCTGAATTAAAACCACTTTTTTGAATTAATATTCATATTATACTCGTGTTATACATGTTACGATTACGTTAATTACTGAAAAATATCCTCGAAAATATCAATTCACATTCGTTTTATTTTTTAGGCTAAAACAAATGTCCCTAAATTTTTTCAATAAAACAAGTGAATTGTTTATATATCTATGTGAATCACAAATATTTCCAACATAAAAATCTATAATTTATAAATTTTTAAATATAGTAATAATATTTTTTTAATAAATTAAAAGCGTCATCGACGCAAAAATCTTGTGTATTACACGCTCAAAAAAGTTCAGTTTTTGGACTAGTAATTCAAATATCTATTTCCATTCGCAGTTTTCGAGGATTGATATTCTTAAAGTAAAAGAAGAAAAAACGGTTACAGATTTGAAGTTGATCATATAATTCACGACGACGACGTGACTTTATTGTTGAGGGTCCATATAAACATAGAGGCAAAATGAAATGCATGCGACAGAAAGTATTTAAACATATTGGGTAGTGCGTCTGGACTAGTGTTAGTGGCAGTTTGACAGAGACAAAGCATAGTTTTCGCTTGAAGGGGTTCGAACAGAGCCCTCGCATTGCGCTATCTTTCTACCTCATATGTGCGAGTGAGCTGTGAGCGTTGCGTCGCGCGTCGACGTCGCTTGTTCGGCCGGCGCTTGTCTTTTGTAGCGCGATGGGGCGCACAGCCTCCGTGATTGTTTCGCGCTCACATTTTCTTTTTACGAACGTGCCAGATCGGTCCCCCTTTTACATGTTTCATTGTGGAATGGCTCGAGTTCGCACCTAAACGGGTTCCAAAACACGCCCTCTCGCTGTAAAATCCATCCAACCTTCCAGATACTTTACCAAGATATGTGCAGCTTTTCCTGCACTCACAAATTTCATTTTCTGCAAAGGAAATTAGGAAAATGCTTTTAGGAAAATTCATCCCATATTCAATACACTCGTTCCACAAAAACACTGAATTCTCCACATCAATAAAGGAGCTAAATTAGTGACCACCTACATTATTTTAAACAAAACATAATCGTTTTATATTCTTTTGTTAAATTAATGGAATTTCCGAGAAAACAATTTTGAAAGAAATTTAGTGAAAATTAATTTTAGGGTTTAGAGTATAATCATTTAGAAAATAATACATAATGTTCAATATTTATAAATAAATAATTAAAATCGCCGGCTAAAAAACGGAGTATTCTTTAAATCAATGGTTGCCAAACCGTCGTTCACGAGCTTTTAGTAGCTAAGAATTTGTGATAATTTTTAATAAAATTTTATTATACAGAGTGTCCGATTTAAGAGACTAAACATTGAGATCTCGGGAACCGTTAATAAGAGATACGAAGTCAGTAAAATTGAGGCAAAATTGCCGCAAAGTTGGCCATTTCAATTATATATTTGTTTTTCCGAAAACATACATAGATCACTAGATATGAGCAAAATACTGATTTTGGCATATTTCCTTTTGGCTTAGAATTTTTTATTTATATATTATTGTTCCAATTTATTGCACGTTTCTATACTACATGTTTTTCTGGTCACCTAGTCAGTATCAAAAATTTAAAAAAAATAAAAAAAATGTTTTAGTTATTAAGTAAATTTTACAAGTTGCTTCCCGTTCTTGTTGAGTTCGGTGACCACTTCTTTATTTCTCACCTATTGTGCTGTGCTACGTTACGTTACGTTACGAAAACTTTATTATTCGTGTACTATTGGGTATATACAATAAAAAAAAACAATAATTGAAAACCTATTCAATTCTCATTAACAAATATCATAGTTTGATAAATACACAATCAACAATGTTTACCAACAGAGGTATTTTAGTAAATAAAAAAGTGACATGCGGTTCAATTTAATTTACTATTTTATTAAAAAAACATAAATACGGAAAATTCAAAATTTAAAATGAAATACCTAGATTTTCCAAAAAGGATAATGAAAAAAGTTGTTACATATACTTGAATTCACTCTTATCAAGGACCGAAATAAATAGTACACCTGGGAGTCATATTTGCATTATTTATAAGAAGCTTAAATATGAAATTTCATTAAAATTCGGTCAACCAAATTTACTTCATATGCTCAAGGCCCTGCAAATTTGTGCTGTTGATAAAATTCGAATTCTCGAATTTCGAATTTAACAAAATTTGAAATAAAAATTATAGTTTTTTTTATTTAAATTGGATTTTTTTTATTTAACTAAAACTTTAGATCTTTTATACGATCCATTACAAAGTTTGAAGATGAATTCTAGTAGGAAAAGGAATCCGATTTGGGATCATTTTATGTTGAAAGAAATGTTAATAATCACAAAG
Organism: Stenolophus ochropezus; assembly: GCA_035578165.1. NCBI lineage: Eukaryota > Metazoa > Arthropoda > Insecta > Coleoptera > Carabidae > Stenolophus > Stenolophus ochropezus. The sequence continues at coordinate 9,117,515 of JAQOWZ010000004.1, read as the reverse complement.
AATTTATTTTATTTTTTGTTGATATGTGATTTGATGTGAATTATTTTTATGTGATTGTGACTCGAAAACAATATTATATAGTATTTTATGTATTAGCAATAAATATTAATCATGAAAGATTTATATTGTATTTCTTTAAAATATATTTTTCTTCAACTTTTATATCAGTCTAGAAATAGTAAAAAAGAATTTAAATTATACGTCGAATCTAAAAACTATGACATCATTAAAAAAAAGTTGTATGCATGTGTATTGCATTAGATACGAAAATAATGTTTTATTATTCTTGTATGTTTACAATATTATATGTAGGTGAACGCAATATGTAAATATTTTTAAATTACTAAATTAAAACGTAAAATAAAACCATAAAATGTTATTTATACCTTTTTAAAGCATTTATCAATTTTTCATGCGATTTAAGAGGAAGTTATTGACATTAATGAATTATTAATACCATGCCCTTTGATTTTGCGCTTATTTTGTGCGGCCTTATTTGCCATTTGGGAACATGTGAAAAAAGGCCTCCCTTGAAAATTCGCTTTTAAAATTTTTATGTGTTCTTATTGATTGGCTGTATTGAAACATGACAAGTTTGATAATCGCTTAATGTAAATTGATTGATGAGATTTCGATCGAAAAAGTTTCAAAGAGATTTGAATTTAATCATTTCGTGTTTCAGATTGAAAGCAAATTAAAAATTGACAGTTCACAGTATGATTCAAAATTTTGATAGAAAATTATCATTTCACAACAACAATTTATCATCGATATGATGAAGATAGATTTTCCCATTTTATCTTCATCAGGATTTGTATTTATCATAATTTTTAATTGAAATAATTTTATAGCAATGAGATTAGTCATACGAATGTTACGCCTTGCATTATCTACATATGAAACAATATGCGTAGATTTGCATTTCTAAAAACAAACATTTTTATCTAGAACTTAAATGTGCGCAATGTGTAAATATGTGTAAATGAACTAACTAAATATTTAAGTTTAACATATGTATGAACAAAACCATTGTTACATATTTAAACAAGAATTTTTTTCCCTTAATTTAAATATTTCCTAACAAAGGGTTGAAAATTTCACATGAATTTTAAATTTGGGGTAAAAATTTCCTTACCGGAATTAGGGGTTATACTTCTAACAGTTTCCCCGGAAGCTCGCCTGCCGGAAGTGAAGCGATGGTAAAGCTCCAACATGTGTTTGGGAGGCTGTTGATCTTCATGAAACTTCCCCACCGGGTTTTCCGGAGGACTGATTTTCAAAATCTGCTTTACTACATTCTCTAACGACACTTCATTTGAGTCTAATGCATTCGAACCCACAAACAAAATCAAAAACACGACAAAATTATTCCTCATCATTTTTTATTAATAAGAAAAATTACATTTCTATATAAACATGCAAGAATCACTGGGGAATGCTTTTTGAAAAGAGCGCGAAACTTCGCGACTGTCAGTTGTTGCACGTGGTTGGCGGGAGATTCTCCGGAGCGTTACGTGCGCACCGCAGAGCGACCAACGGCGAACTGGCGCTCTCGTGGATCGCAGTTAGCGAGTTCCACAACGCTCTTCGATCTTTGTCTCGGCTGATGCTCGCTTGTTCTACGTCGGATTTTCTTCGCTACGTCGCGGACGACAGATTGACGCACTATGCAAAAAGAAAATTCTGATTTGTTAATGCTATAAATTTTGAGTAAATAAATTGCAGTTTATGGGACCAGAGGAAAGATAAATCAGTTAGCTAGGGAATTGATGATCGGGAGATGAAAGAATATGACTGCAAGAATTGATTTATTGGTTGTGGTGCAAATAATATTTACTATAAAATGACATTTATTTACTCATTTCACATACTTTGATTATTTTTTATTACGTAGTTTATACATAAGAAAATAAATATGAAAATACACACTTTCTAAGTCAATAGAAAATTGATTTAACTTTACACAATAAAAAATAGAATTACATGTAATAGAGATCATTTGTTATTTAAAAAATCTGGAATTTAAATTACATTAAATTTCTACTCATTTCAGAAAACTGGCTATTAGGTGACAATGTAATACAGGAACAGGAACAAATCCAACTATCATCAACTGTTATAATAATCAGCGGACTAGAGATCAACAATATTACGTATTACATTATCATCTATATTCTGTTTACTGAACATAAACCAAATAAATAAATATTGCAAGGTTACAATGATAAGTAAAATGAAATTTAAATAAAAAAATATCACAATTACGACCGCCGCTGCCAAATAGGACACACCAGCGCTACGATAGGTTTGCTTGTTATGGAACCGGAAATTTAACAGTGAAAAAAATAGTAAACTTTATGTAGGTACACGATAAAATTTAAATTTAGCGCTATTTTTAACATTTTGGCAATTTTCGCACAAAGTATCCATCTCTATTTTCCACTGTTGTCAATGGGGTATGTGATCAAATTTTGATACTAGACAAAAAAATAAAATACCCGTATTCATAGTTTACGAAAAACTATTTATTAAAAATTTGGGAAACTAATTTTTAGTTTTTGTTATTTATATTTATAATGAGAAGCTATACGGGTTAGTTTTTATTAGTGTTGTTATGAATAGCAGTTTAGCCGAATAACCGAATAACGAATATTCGTCATTTCCGAATAATATATTTTTGTTCAATCTAAAAGCGTTATTGGTGGTCCTCGTTGCGGTGAGGGGTGTATTTATTCTGAATTACTAACCCTTTTTTTGTTACGGTAATTTCTTGTTTGATTATTACTAAATTTAATTATTTATTTTAAAAAAAAATATGATTTGCCGCCAGGCAATATAACTAGATAAATTATTTATTCTTTTTGTAAATAATTTATTATAACTAAACATATGTATATCTCTATTAAAAAATTATTATCTATAATTATATACTTTACCGTAACAATACAGCGTTGTACTTTATTTATTTCTTGTAACCGAATATTCGGTATTAAGATTGGCCGAATACCGAATAGTGAAAGTATGGCCGAATAGGCCAAATACCGAATGATTATTCGGCTTCGGTCCCATTACTATGCATAACGATCGTAGCATATACCTATGATAAAAATGTCGCTAAATTATTTTTTATTTTATTTTATTCATGGATATGCGTTAAAATCTTTAAAAAGGTTAAAATTTATATTACAATCCTTCCCTTTTATGTGACGGTCGTAAAAATTAAGAAAACAAACAATAAAGCATTTTTCTTCAAAACTACTTTTGAAAGTTGTTGTTGGATACAAACCTTGAAGCCGTTTGTTTTGCTCACTTAAGTTATTTCTATGGCAAGGGGTGACTAAAAGAATAGTGAGTGGAAGTTTACTTTCGATCACTCGTCTATCATTACAAGAAATATTATTTAAATTATATTTACAGCCATTAATACACCATATACTAATGTTTATATACAAATATAATAATAAAATTTTGAAATTCTGCTATTATAATTATACATATTTTAATAACAGAATTGAGCAAAATTCGCTTGTATTGTATTCCATAAAATTGTACTTACTGTAGTTTCCAAACGATTTTGGAGATTATTTCTTTTCGTAATCTAAGGCATATTACGAATTTGTTATGGATAATAAGCACTTTTTTATCCTTGACACATAAATAACTATTTTTATCTTGGAGAAAAATCAAAATACATGAAATTATTATCACTTAGTATTTACAAATTTCTCCACAATATATCTGGATTTTCCAAAAAATGAGTTTTTCAAATGAATACGCCTCCTATTGGTCGCGAAAATATATTTTTCTCTCAACCAGAAGCACGCGTTCTCAGTAACTACGATAAAAACTTGTTCACGAAAGACTTAACAACTTAACCTACATTAACTTAAAACCCTCACAACTCAACAGCCCTTGTAAGCATACGCAAAAATGTCTTGTGACGTAAGTAAAATTAGTTAAATATTTCAAATCAAATAAGCTCAAATTTCATTTTTATGAAACAAAATATGATATATTTTGAATTAAAAAATGAACATCTACATATTTATACATTGGTAATTATAGCTAGGCAACTAAAAATATCAGTTATGTTATAAATTTTCTTGCGACTTCAGTTTTTTCGATAGTTGATTAATTGATTATTTTATTAGTAATCTAGAAACCAATGCAATAAATTTTCCGTGATAGTTCCCTCTGTCACGTATTTTCGATACTAAAAAACTCTTATAAATAATTCTGCGATTACATACTCGCTGTAACTAAAACGGCTTTAATGATCACAAGAAACTGAAATGGCATATATGAAAGAAGAAAGTTAACACCAGCCAATCCATGCACTCACACTAAAACAAGCGAGCATCAGTTGTATCCCGGCCAGTGAGATGGCGACTTCGATCCATCTGTCAAGAAGTATTTTTACAATATTATTGTGTTTATACTTCGCTTTCATTATATGTGAGTATTTGTATGCATATACTTGCTAATTATTTGCGCCTAGTAGAAAGAGAAACTGACATTATGAATGGTGACAGATAGTAGTGAAAATTAACATCTTATTTTAAAGTTTTCTTATCTTGCTACATACACATAACAATTTCTTTAGCAATAATAAGTATTATTTAATTGCTCACTGTTTCATGTGACATTCCTTCTATGGAAAATCTATATATGTAGTTTTCTTTCATAGAAAAGAAAGTGGACATATTTATAGATCACTTGCGTTTATTTAAACTTTTTGTACCTAATAAAAAAACAAGTGCAATGAAAATGAAACTTGACGATTCATAATTTCAAAATTACTGTATCATTTACAAGATTGGTTAAAATCTAGCGGGAAATATAAACGCAGAGATTTGATTGGTGGAATGGTTCGAGAGAGAATAATAATTTAGTAGGTTTGTGGCACGAATTTCCAGGTCGCGCTGTGAACAATCTATAGGAGCGTTTACATTACAAAAAGCGGCGTTTTTGATCATCAGTACATCAGTTACTGCAATTTTAAGATGGATTTCACTAATTAAACATAATTATTTGCGATTAATAATTAGCAAATGTTTTTGATAGATGTCATACAACTAATTAAAATTCTCAACTTTCTTTAATTTCCATAATTTTGTTGGCAGATGCGGGAGGCAGCGAGATCAAATGTGTGGAAAACGGGAGATTTTATCGCAACCCCAATCGTCCGGCGCATAAAATCTGGACTAATAGCGAATGCGCCAAGTATTATCTGTGTCTAGAAGGCGAAGTCTTCGAGTTTAAATGTTCCAGCGGCTTGCTCTTCGACGTCAACAGACAGATTTGCGATTTCAAGCTCAATGTAGACAATTGCGATATCACTGCAGGTATGATTATTCATTCATTGAAATGTATATTGAAATGAAAGTGATTTGATAATAAATCTCTTTCTATTCTCACGGCTAATTTTTTTGCTGTTACGGAGGATGTATTTTTGTTTCATAAGCAATGTCATTCATTTTTTAACATCCTGAACAGTTTTTATATATGCATACATTATTTAATCTAATCTAATAAAACTTACAAAAGAAATGTCGGTATTTATCATTTTCTTTAATTATGAAATAGATAATTATTATTTAATAGTAGTATTCTACGAAAATAATATTGTAGCTGAAATATTAATTAATATTTTTTTTGCTTGTGTAATATTCTGGTATATTATTTTTTTATGAAAAAGTTTATTATAGGGTAATATTCTTCTATCTGTACAGAATTGTAATGTGGGTTGCGTACATGATTCTATTTTAAAAGAAGAATTACTCTAACAAAATTACATTTAATTTTAAAATAATAACTAAACGACATATACAAACATTAATTTAAATTATTTTTTTTAAAATACATGTACAGGTATATTACATTTTTATTCTTATTTGCATTTTTATATTTGATCGGAACATATAGGTAATTCAGTTTAAATCAGCAGTATCAAAATTTTTATAGATAATAAATTACAAATGTATAATTAATAAATACATTGTACGCTACATTAATAAATTAAAATGTTTTATATAAGTTTTTAAAAAGGAGTTATAAGTATTGATAGTTGTTGTACGAGTATTTTAGCCTAAATCTATTTTTTTTAATCCAAGATTTAATTTTAAAATTTTCTAAGCAAACATTTTTTAGTATTGATGGGCATTTACCGGTTAATTATAATTACAAAAATTAACTGATTAATTAATTCGTTCAGTTACATTCATAATTCACTGCGGTTAATTATGAGTTTTTTGGTTAGATATGCAAAGATTTTAATTTTTAATTTTATATCAAATATAGTGTATATATCGAATTATTTACGAATAATAATACAAATTTATCATTAAAAATAAAATTAAATACGGACGTCACCTATTTTCATAACGATGAAATCCATATTTATTTATTTATTTATTTGCCATTTACAAAAAAGAATCTGGCGAGTGGCGATTCTAACGTTTCTTGTTCACTGTCATTAATGTGGGTTAGGAAATTGTATAAAATTCTACTACTTGCACTTGCTTGTACTGATAATGAAATTTGTTCTTGTTCTTCGGCTAGTTCATTTGCCAGCTCTTCCTGTTTATTTTCTTTTGTTATTGCTCTCTAATAAAATTAAATTATAAAAGTTAAACACACAAACCAAAAACCAATAAGGAATCTAAATTATTATCGAATAATTACATTTCGTTTGAATTTAGTTTCGCTACGAAAATATAAAATATAAACCTAATCACATTTTAACATGCTTATTTTTCCATTTCAGTTAATTATTATCATTGCCAATCTTTATTTTTAAGCCACTGATTCGATAGGACGTTTTACTTTAATTGTTTACAAATCAAGATTTAAGTTACTAATTATACAATACAGTATTTAATATTGTACACAATATAACATTATTTTTCTTTAAATAAAAAAAATCAAATTCAATTAGTAAGCTAACCATTAAAATTAATGGTCCACAGACCACCGGTTGAGAAACACTGTCATAGGTGATGATTCACTTACAAGTATGTTTTGTAGGTTGCGTTAATTTTGTAGGAATTTACTTAAAGTACGTAACTAGTAATTTGTGTAGGTAGCTCTTCATTTTAATGAAGTGGTTTCTATTTGTATACAAATTTTTAAAAATAATTTATGAGCAGTTTCGGACTTTAACGATATGAATATTTTTTTTCTATTATAAAAATAATTAGCATCAAAATAATTGAACATTTGAAAATGAATATTGGAATACTTGTGATCGTCAATTTGCCTATAAAATGTGAATTCCAATAAAAAATATATTTTCCTTTTTTCAGAGGCACAAATTCCAAAGCCGCTGTTACACGATGCAGAATGCAACGAAGATGAACTGGGTTGCGCAGACGGAACTTGCTTGCCGGAAGATTACTTCTGCGACGGTTCCGTCGACTGCTTGGACGGAAGTGACGAAGGCTGGTGTGATGTAAATCATGATCCAAACGCGGCAAGTGTCTGCGATCCGGAAACTTGTCTACTTCCGGATTGCTTCTGCTCCAAAGATGGTAAAAAGAAATACATTCTAAAGAATTTTAATTTCAATAAAAAATATTTAGGAACACTCATACCTGGTAATTTACATCCAAATGAAGTGCCTCAAATGATTGTTTTGACTTTTGACGACGCCATAAACTTCGAAAATTGGGATTTGTATACCAGTAAATTATTCACGCCGAATAGGAAAAATCCTAACGGTTGTCCGATAAAAGCAACTTTCTTTATTAGTCACCAATACACAAATTATCAGCAGACTCAAAAAATGTGGAACGATGGACATGAAATTGCTGTACATTCCATTACGTAAATATTTTTCTATATTCTATTGAATGAGTTCATCATAAATTAATTTTAGTCATCGCGGTCCAGAAGATTGGTGGTCTAAAAACGCAACAATCGAAGACTGGTTTGACGAAATGGTTGGACAAGCAAATATCTTACATAGGTTTGCAGGAGTTAGGATGGAAGATTTGAAAGGTTTAAGAGTTCCTTTCTTGAGAGTCGGATGGAATAGACAGTTTTTAATGATGAAAGAGTTTGGTTTTGTTTATGATAGTTCTATGGTTGCACCATTCTCCAATCCGCCTTTATGGCCATATACTCTGGACCACAAAATGCCACACAAATGCACAGGTATTTATAAAATGATTTATTTATTTACTTAGTAAGTTAGGATTTGGAATCATCCTAAAGTTAGATTTTAACATTTTAATAATGAAAGATTTTTGATTTTGTTTCCAAAGAACACTTGACCGAAATGAATAAATCCAATAATTTTCTTATTTCTTAGTTAATTTTAAAATAGATTTTTTATATCATTCAAAACAGAAAAAAATCTCTAATATTTAAGATAATTTTGAGCCCCGTATGGAAATTAAAAGTTAGTATAAATTTCTTGAAAAGTATACTAGTTATAAAAATTTTGAGGACCGCTGACAATTCCTCGTAAAAGTCTGGAAAGTGCGAATTATAAACTTGTATGAACTGAAATAAAAAAGTTGTAAGTCAAAAAGTGAATTCATCAAAATTAGTTTTTTTTCTCATATTCAGTGTGACCTATGCATTCGGAAAAACAAACACATCATTAAAATCGCCAACTAACTTTGCCCTGATTTAACCGAATTCATATCTTTTAACGGTTCTCGAAATCTTGTACACATGATTACTCAATTTGTACTAAGTAGAAAATAATAAAAATTTCTATTTAGATGTTTTGTTATATTGAAAAGAGTTTGTTAGATTTTGAATCCAATTAGTAAATCAGAAGTGGCACTTATAAACTTTACTTACAGATCAAAACTGTATTTCCTAGAAAAATGTCTCTAAATACATTTTTTTTTACAAAATAAGTTATTATCTAACACAAACCTAAAGTAAACTTTTACCATTATTAGTTCTAATCATCGTTCAGTTCAAAACCAATGATAATTAATTCTATTACAAAATTTTAAAAATGTAGTTGTAAAATTTGGAGTAAATCACATAAAAGTTATAATGTGGAAATCCTTTTTATTCTAACATACAAGATAAAAGAAATATATAAAAGAAACAGTTGATAGGTACTTTTTTTCTAGGTAACAACCAGAATTGCCCATCGAGATCGTACCCAGGAATTTGGGAAATGGTAATGAACCAACTTGAAGCAAATGAATACACATGCGCAATGGTAGACTCATGTCCACCACATTTAAGTGGTGAAGATATTTACAAAATGTTAAACCACAACTTTAAAAGACATTATTTATCCAACAGATCACCTTTAGGTTTATATTTCCATACAACATGGTTTAAAAAACCTGAATATTTAGCTGCATTTACAGTAAGTATCAATCCAATATTAAAAACAATTGCTTCATTGAGTTTTATAGAAATTTTTAGACGAAATGGTAAAACTACCCGATGTGTGGTTTGTAACAAATTGGCAGGCAATACAGTGGATGAAGAATCCAACTCCATTTAATCAATTAAATAACTTTGAGCCGTGGAGTTGTAAAAAAACATTTGATGTATCTGAGTTGGCTTGTAATCTACCAAATATTTGCAAATTACACAGCAGAATACACCAACAAGACAGATTTTTATACACATGCACAGAATGTCCACAACAGTATCCTTGGATAAGGAACGAATTTGGTATGAATTAATTTTAATTATTTGAACTGATTGTAAATAATAAAGACAAAATAGTTATAAGTATAACAAAAATGTTTATTTTACACAACTAATAAGTGCAATATAATTTAGTCTTATACAAATCTTAATGTAATGACAATGAAAAATATAAATATTGTCAACTGATAAAGTTATTCTTGCGTAATGAAGGGATTCTGTATGGCTTCCATGCCATCAACTGGACATATTAAAACTACGCTGGTTCCGCGACAAACGACGAGTCCTAGAGCTCTTGTGTCTTCTACAAGTTTATACGGGTCGTCTGGATCTCTTAAATATTCGGTTGTGTTGTCTAACACAAGGTTTAGTAAGGGGTCATAACCTTTTAAGATACCGGCTGCCTCTCTTCCACCCGCAAATTTAACTCTTATACTTTTTTCAAGGTATTTAGAGAGATCTAAAATAGATTCTTTTCGTTTCTTTTCTTTTTGATCACCTCCTCCTTGATGATTACTCTGAAACAAATGAATAATTTAATATTTGACATTTGTGATTGAGGTTAAAATGAACAATATTGATGTTTAATTTGCATAAGTACCTTTGATTTTTCTGTGGAAGACATATTTAATCAATTTAATAATAATTGACCTACTTTGAAATAAATTTCATCTATTTCAAAACGTTTAATTAACGATTGATTCAAATCGTGCTCGTAATGTTAGCATATGAATTTAGTTATAAATCAAAGATAATTTACTAACATAAAAGGATGTGACAAGCAAAAAGATAATTTATTTGTTCCCAATGGCGCCATCTTGCGGTGCCGTATTTTACTTAGTACAAATGATTTTTAACTAATAAAACTACATTTTGAGACAATGTAACTAGATTTCTACTAAGTAAATGGTAGTTTATCGTTCATAAGTATACAGAAATGACAAAAAAGCTGTAGTTTTTTTATTTTGTGGGAAAATAAATATTACGATGAACTACAGTAGCGCCAACTGCACCTCTAGCGTTTTGTAGGAAACTATAACTAAGTAAATCCTTTGCTCTCCCTTTTAATTGTACCTTTCTATGGACAGTGAAAATATTCTAAAAGTCCCTACAATAAATAGAAATATTTTTGGTTTTCTCGAACTGTTGGTGTTATTTTGTTCGTTATGTTTACCAACACCAGCTGCTGGCAACAGCAAGTTTGCCGCCAAACTAATCAGAAAGCGAATTGAATTGCGTAGACAAGTACTACGACGCATTGTTAGTACAAACAGTTATAAAGTGAAATTACAAACATGGGCAATCATAAACTATCTGAGGGAGCTTTAGCTGTAAGCATCTTATAATTAAAACATAAAAATCCGTATTTGTATATTACACAACATTGTTTCAGGTTATAATGGGTGGCGGTACGTACGATGAACCAATAATGCAAGTGCTAGGTAGCAAGAAAATAGTCGGCAATGCCGATAAAGAACGCTACCGCCTTTTAGTTTCTGATGGCAAACATCAAATATCATTTGCGATGATCGCTACCCAAATAAACGAGAAAATCACTTCGGGGGAACTATCCAATAACTCTGTCATAAAAGTTAAAAAGCACATTACCAGCATGATTAACAATGGTGGTAAAGGCGACAGACGTGTTTTGGTTATTTTGGATATGGATATCTTGAGTCGAGGGGAAGATGTTGGTAGCCGCATAGGGAACCCATCTCAGTTGCCCGATGATACATCTGCTGCTTTAAAAAATGATTCAAAACAAAACGTCGTGGCTAATCCTAAACCGACTCCTGCGCCCCCTAAACCGAAACCGGTAGCAGCTCCTGCTCCTGCACCTGCACCTTCGTTTGATCAAAGTATGTCCAATCAACTCACAGTTCCGATCGCAAATCTCAGCCCTTACCAAAACAAGTAAGTTTATTTGAATATACAGGATGTTTAGGTCTTTTTATTTTTTAATAGGGTGATACAGATCAATTGAAAACAAAAATAACTTTAGTAAAAGTATTATAATGAAACAAATTTTTTTTTTAGTTTTTATAAGGTAGAGATAAAATGTTAAAATAGTTGTAGTAACCAGTGACCTAACAACTTGCATTTGTTTTTCTTTTGTTTTTTTTTTAAATTTATTTTGCTATAAGTACTAGTTCGATATTTAATTATATTGTCATATCTAAATTGGATATTAGTTACGTAAAATATGAACGATCAACTATCGGTATTCAAATATTGAATTAGTTGGTAAGAAACTTATTTATTGGGAAATGCATCAAAATTTAGCTGCTGCAAACTGTATTTATGCTGAGCGATTTCTAAATAGACGATGTCGTATACCGCAATAATTCGTTAATTTCGATGTATTTTCTCAAAAATAAGCATATCAAATTAGAATACCTATAGATAATTAAATGATGACAAACTACAACTGATAGCTAAACAAAAGAAAAACAAATACATTTTTTTTTCTAAAATAATTTATCGCTCTCTTAAAAAAACAAAAAAATTAAATAAGAAGACCATAAATAACTTAGCTCATATTACAAATACACTTTTATAGAACACTTTTTTTTTTGTAAAAGTATGTTTTCGAAAAGCGCTGTTATTATAAAAGTGCGTGCGTATTATGGGCCCATGTATTTTTGGGTAAGGAAAGTTCCTTATTTAGCAACACAATATTTGATATAGGTGGGTTATCAAAGCTCGAGTGAATAACAAATCAGCGATCCGTACTTGGTCCAATTCTCGCGGCGAAGGCAAATTGTTCAGTTTGGACTTGGCCGACGAAAGCGGAGAAATCAGAGCTACAGCTTTCCGAGATCTTGTTGATAAATTCTACGATTGCATCGAGGTATTTTGTAAACCTGAATTAAATTTCAAAAATATACCAATATCTTTGTTTTAGATAGATAAAGTCTATTACATTAGTAAATGTCAAATAAAAATTGCAAACAGAACATTCTGTAATTTGAATAACGACTATGAAATGACTTTTACTAATGAAACAACTGTAACACCCTGTTTTGATGAGATGTGTGTGCCGAAAGCTATGTACAAATTTGTTCCAATCAACGAAGTAGTTTCATGTGATAATGGAGCAATTATAGGTATGTAAAATTAAAAATCTGATGTATACAATACATTAATTTCCGCTATTAATCGTTAAATGAGGAAGTTTACCGTGATTGAAATTACATGTGAAATAATTTTTAGTCGTAAGTATATTATAATTATAACTTAAATTGTAATTGAAAGTTAAAGTTATGTCCCCTTTTATTTATAATTAATGATTTATTATCTAACTAGCACGCGCGAAATCTACGCATGCTTGAGTGAAATAAAATGTAGAATTCTTAATAAAATTTTAAAAAATTCGCTTAACTACAGAGGATAAAAAATATTTTTGTGTTCAGTGTTGGGTAACACATTTAACATTACTTATCAAAAAATGAAAATTTGATGATCAAAAAAGTATTTGCAGTCTTCATATGCATTCATTAAGAGCCGACTTTTTCATCTGTGGTTAAAGTTTTATATTTCTATTCTATAACAGAATATGATTAATGAGTATAAAAAAGTATATTGTACCAGTCGTGCAGAATCACCAATTTCCTACCTTGTGTTCTCAGCTCTCGACTTTGTCTCGTGCCGAAACTTTCACACCTCGTGAGAAATAGGGGACTTTCTGCACTTGTTGCACAATATACTATTTTAAAAAATAACTATTAAACATTTTTTATCTGTTTAATTTTTTGGTAATTTTGTTTTAGATGTAATCGGCATTTGCAAGTCAATCGGCGACGTGCAAACAATCGTAGCTAGAGCCACCGGTCGTGAATTAAAGAAAAGGGAAATAAATTTAATAGACTCAACCAGTAGTTGTGTCACTTTAACCCTTTGGGGCGAGGAAGCCGAAAACTTCAGCCACAACGAGGAACCAGTTCTTGTTATCCGCGGCGCCAAAGTTGGTGAATTCGGCGGCGGGAAAAACATCTCCAGCTTGGTGAACAGCGTCATGAAAATCAACCCCGACCTTCCCGAAGCCCATCAACTTCGCGGCTGGTACGACAACGAAGGCAAGTCCGTGGAAGGTGTGAACATCAGCGCAAGAACAGGAGCCGGAGGAATGAAAACCGATTGGATGAACATCAAGGAAGTGAAGGACAGGAAACTTGGCGGTGGTGACACTGCGGAGTACTATCAGTGCAAAGCTACTATTCTGCTTATCAACTCGAATAATGCTTTGTATAAAGCGTGCCCGGCAGATGATTGCAATAAGAAGGTTGTTGATATGGAGAACCAGCAGTTCAGATGCGAGAAATGCAACAAGGAATATGATAGATACAAGTACAGAATGATCATGTCGGTAAGTGAAAACTGCGATTTTATTTGGAAAATTTCCGAACTTTTAAAGAATTATTGTCGATTTTTATTCGTAATTACAAAAACAATTCTTGTCCATATTACAATGATACAAAAGAGAAAAAATATTTTCGTTTCAAAAAATAATCATATTAATAAAAAAAATCGCTTGCTATATTACACTTTTACAAGTTTTAAAAGTATCTTTATCTTTAATACAGCTTCGACAACCTCTCGTGGTTTGTTTATTATATCTTTAATTTATCTTTAAATTATTTTTCCTACGACCACTGTTAAAAATAGTATTTTTAACGGTTGCTTAGCAAGTTAAAAATAACAGTTTATAACACGGTAAATACTTTTAAAACGTTGCCATTGACAACGTGTTAAAAGTAAAAAACAATTTTACTTTTAACACGTCTTATGTTCAGTTGTTCATAACAAATACATCATGACCTGTCATAAATGTCATTCTAATGCTTAGTTTTTATTTACTAATAGGTACATAACTGTGGTCGTAGGAAAAACAGTGTATGATATTTGTGTTAAAAGTGATTTTATTTCGTTCGTGGGGTTTGTTAAACTCGGCTTCGCCTCGTTTCAAACTTCCCCACTCACTCATAAAATGTCACTTTTAACACTTATATCATAAATAACTATTAATCGTTCAAAAATTTGCAAAGGTAGAGATATTGTTTTCATTTATTTTCAACAAATTTCTCTCGAAATACAAAAATTAGATGCCAACTAAATTATTATTTTTATTAAGTTTTTGCCAAAAATAAAAGGCTTTTTTTACTTTTGCCTCTTGTCATAAGTATGAAAGAGCAAATTTAATTATTTAATATTAAAGTTTCATAAGGTCTATCCACTCGGCAACAAATTTTTCCGAACCCTAAAATGCAGCCTAACAAACCAAATATAAAGTTATATTTTTCTTTTCAATGATTTACATTTATGGTTTTTGTGTATTGTAATTTTAATGTTATGGATAGAAGTCAAATTTCTTTATTTTTTGTTTAATATTTGAAGACACTTTATAGTTATGAAGTATAAAAAGCATGATAATGATGATTTAGATTTCGTCTCGAGTAATAATCCGAATTATTTGCATTATCGACGCAATTAAAAGAAAAATTTTATTGACATGAGCTGTCATTTTTAAATTTAACTTTGATGATTGATATGTTACCATTTTTTACTGATTTCCCTGTCGCTAAATAATGTTCAAAATTACTTACCGATAAATATAAAATAAAAAATATCAGATCATGCAAGATTCATCAACAGTAATCATCTTTTTAATAGTGTATTTCTTTCAGGCAAATATTGGCGACTGGAGTGATAACCAGTGGGTAAGCATGTTCGCAGGCGAAGCTGAAAAAATTTTAGGAATGACTTCCCAGCAACTGGGAGAGGCTACAGAGAAAGATCACGAAGCCCTGGCCACGTATTGTAGCAAACCACATTTTTCAGAGTTTGTTTTCAGATGCAGAGCAAAGTTGGAAACATATAATGTAAGTAAATATTATTTATTTAATTGAATTATTTTTTATAATATATTTTGTAGGATGAAACTCGTCTAAAAAGTGTGGTAATGAGAGTCGACCCAGTGAATTACAAAGAGTACAACAACTATCTTATTCATAGCATTGAGGATGTTGCTAAATTATAATTATTTACTTTTTTATTGCACTTTTATTTCTTAGAATAGGAGTTAAGTTGTACATTTTTTTTACATTATTTTTCTTTACCAGTTTTCAATATAAAATTTTCCAGTAATAACGTAGTATATAAGTTGTTACATCTGTAAAAGGAATAAAATGTTAAAATTTAATATGTTGTATTATTAGTAATGAATTAATATTATTTTTTTTTTTTTTGCACAAAGATCTTTGAGTACAAGTAGAAGAGCTTTTATGAACTCAGCAAGTCAAAAAAATAAGTACACCTCATATAAATGAAGTGAACAACGAGTAAATTTTTGTTTTAAGTAAATTTAGTACTTCTTGCTCTTCATATCAATAATTTCTCTCACAGTAGCGGTATATGATGTACTTTATTTATCTTTAGTGAGTAAAATCAATTATTATTCACAAGTGAGTAAAATGCTGCATTATCCACAATTCGGTTTGTTTTAAAGTGTATAATAGCAAAAATATTTATTAACAAGTTATTTTTGATTCTGGATTGCGAAATATTATTTTACATTCGAAAATTAATTTTTTTTCGAACACAGCGAGCAAAAAAAAACTTTCGAGAATGTAAAGGCATTTTGCAATGAATTTTTTCCGGAAACTGTGATCTAAATAAAATATTTCAATACTATTATGAATTAGCAAGTCATTTTAGTGACGGATTTAATTAAATTGTGACTCTTTATTTCATCAAAAAAATTGCTGAATGTAAAACATTTTATGTCCAGGAAAAAAGTCTTGCATCCGGCAGATAAAAAACAATTATTTCTTGTGTTGATAGTTGTATTGTAAATATTAACTTCTCTTGACAATTTTCGAAAAACGTCATTTTAAAACATTATATAGCAAACCGCTACTCAGAAAAAACATCACTCGCATATACGCGCTCGTTTATTAAACATCTAACTCGTTACAATGACATTTCACTCACTATAATAATAATAGTAATTGAGATTAAACATTTAAAAATAATGAAAATTGAGTTAAAATCAAATTGTAACCTAATTTTTTCGTGCAAAATAATTTTGGGTTCGTATAAACCCTATCGTAATAAATTTGTAAACTTACATTTTAAAAACGTTCAATTCTTGACAGACGTCTGGAATATGCTCCTAAACAAGCAAGAATGCCAATTGTACTAATTATTAAGCCCATTATAAGGGCCATTGTATCACCAAAGTCAAAACCATTCATTGTTTGATAAACAAATGAAAGTAATAAATATCTAGAGAAATTTGTTTTTAACCTATAAACTTTTAAACGTCAAAAACTTCATGTCAGTGTTAAACCATGTGTTGAATATTACTTTAATTTTGAAAATTACTGGCAAAAATGACGGAAATACTGGATAACAACTTCAAAAAAGTTGTAGAACAAATATTTAACAACTGGACAGCTTTGCAACTGGCTGTAGAAAATGAAATGGGTGGTCCAAATAGTCATCAGGTGAGGTTAGAAATATAAATTGTAACTTTTTTATAATTTATCATTTTTAGACTGCAGTAGAAGTGATGGATTGGGTTTGTAATTATTGTACAGCACAAACAGACACAAATGTTAGTGATTTGACTGAAGTATTAGAAGATATATTGGATGAAGAATTTTCAACTATTTGTGAAGACGATTCTCCAAAAGGTTTGGTTGTTATTAGTAATAATGAGATTTTTTTTACTGTATTATCATATTACAGAAGTTGCACAACTATTGATTAAATTCCTTACATATTTGAAAGAAGGAAATTTGAATCAATTTGAACTTGATTACAATAATTTACCTGTTTGCAAAATCTGGCTATCAAAAGGCCAAGAACCAGCTCCTAAGGTTTGTTGTAAAGAATAATTATTTATATAAGAACTAATCATTGTTTAATATAGCCTTCTAGACAAATAGTTGAGGACAATTCTGATTCCTCTGAAGCTGAACAACAAATGGATGTTGATCCAGAATGGACCGTAGTGCAAAGAAGAAAAAAATAGCGTTCTTAATGTATATATGTATTTTATAAATTATTTTTTGTTTACAAGTATGTATAAATACATTTATAAAGAAATGTAATTTATTTTTTTTGTTAATGAGTGAATGATCTGATTGTAAATAGTAGCTTTATTGATGATAGGCATGGTCGGTATTTTAAATTTTATTGTCTAAAGACTAAATATTTAATACATACTGTAGATAAAGTTTTGTTTTAAAAGAATCGAATGTGATTGGCAGGGCCGCCGAGAGAAATTTCGGGCCCCGGTACTCTGACTTTTACGGGCCCCTGTATCACTTTTTACCTTTGCCATATCAAAAATCCCTAGATTCGGGAAAAATCCCGAGACATGGCAACGCTGAGCGTTGTTATTTTAGCTTTCCCGACTGCAACAGATGGCACTGTGTAAAATGTAACAATAATGTTACTAAGTTAGCGGGATATTTAAATTATAAATATTAGTTTGTTTACGAAGTATTTAATCTATTCAATAATGACAAAAACTATGAGGTAAATATTATATGGAGAAAGTATTTATTTTAAAAATATTAGTAAAATATTTTATTTTATTATTAAAAATAATATTTTTTTGCTCCGGGCCCCTTGGTAGAGGCCGGGCCCCGGGTAATTTACACCCCCTGCACCCGGCTCTCGTCAGCCCTGGTGATTGGAATTAATTGTAAATAAATTTACTATTTCTGCACTCACTGTATCAAGCTAAATCTTTTGATGAAATTTGTTGAAATTGAATTAATATTATAACAAATAATATTTTACGTATAATATAACAAATGCTACCTATCTGCAAAACCCATTTTTTCAAGTTTATTAAATCTTAAAATTAACCAATTTTAATATTATTGTTGCTTTATTTATGGTCGAAAACTGTATCATATTATTTTAAGGGTAACAGTTGTGTAAAACCAGAAATATTTTTTCCGATTAGTAGTTTGGCTAAGAGTGAACTGAAAAGTTTTTTTCCAAAATATTTTAATTTTTTGGTTTTTGGACAGTAGCCATTTAACTGTCAACGATATTGACCTACGATTTGAATATTTGGAATTTACATTAAATTCCGAAAAAAACTAAATTTTAAATGTAAAGTTAGTTATTTCTACTTTCGATTGTGTTCATTTTAGTATTTTGTTTACAACTTTTGAATGAATAAAAATATCAAACTGAGGCATAAAATTTTTGAATCTACATTAAATTTTGAATTAAATACAGAAAACATTATATTAGATATAAATTACATGAGTGGTCAGCTCTACAAATACATGTAACTTACTTAAACTTAAATATTCCAAGAAGTATTTTCCATTTTGTGCCCCTTTTGGTCACCCCTAAATTTTATTAATTGATTTATAGATGTCCCTTAGTATTTACAAATTAAATACCACGTTTTAATTTTTTCCTTTCATGAATTCGTATTTATGTGTATTATACCTCAGTTTGTAATATTGCTAAAACGCGTTCTTTTCATTGGTTCTTTCTGGTTTGGACTGTTCAAAATCATCGCGAATGATAGATCCATTAAAATATCAATACTGGATCCAGTGTGTGATTGGTCGTTGAAATACAAATATTCATCTTTTTATTTAAGTAATGAAAACTACATTTATAATACTAATTGCAATTTTTTCATACATTTAAGATTGCATTAGGAATCCATTCATACTATAATTTAAAATTTCTCCTGTGTCATAGAGCTGTAGAATATTTTTGAGAACGTAGAGCGCCTATATTTATGTATTGGTGATACAAACTTGAGATGGGTGTTGCCTACATTCACCACCCTTAAAAAAGAGACCTATTTTCATGAATTATGCAAGAACGCAGTGTTTCCTCAGAAAATGGACCTCGAAATCGTAAACAACACGGTTGACTTTACATGATAGCGTCTCTAACTCTAAATTTTTGAAAAACTTGAAAAAACCCTGGAGTAGTCCATGGTTTTCAAACTCCAAAAATACTTTTTGTCACCGATCCGATTCGTATTTGGCATATACATACATAGATATCCATGTACAATGGGGCTAACAACTTCTGAAGTCAAATCCACTTAAAGGTTGTAAATAGGGAACTTATTTAAAGATGAAGTTTTAATTAGATAACGCAAGAAATATGAATCGTAGAGAAATTTAGACATAAGATTCGGAATCTATTTGGTCGAATTAGGGTAATGAAATCTAATGATCATCTTGAACGCTCTAAATACTTGTTGAAACACAGCCATCCTATCGAAAATTTGATTATATCTCCCAACCCCATGAAAGGAAAAAATTGAAATGTGGTATCTGTACTAAGGGGCACCTATAAAAAAATTACTAAAATTTAGGACTGGCCCTAAAGGGTAGTTTACTTGAAGATTTTTTTTAAATAATTCTACTTCCCAAACCCATCACGAGAAAAAAAAAAATAAACTTAATATCTGAGTTGTACATACTAAGAGACACTATAAATAAATTACAAAAATTTAGGGATGGCCACAAAGTGTGATTTACTTGAAATTTTTTGAAATATTTATTTTCCACACGTCACGTTAAGCGAACAAAATTAAATTTGATTTTTGCGTTGTACATGTGCAGGGGCACTTATAAAATAATTACTAAAATATAGGGATACCCACAATGGGTACAAAATGGAAAAAAAAAGTTTCTTGGATTATTTTATATATGTAAGTTACATGCATTTATAAAGCTGAACTACTCATGTAAATCATATCTAATATAATGTTTTCTGTATTTAATTCAAAATTTTATGTAGATTTAAATTTTTTATTTGTTTACAAGTTACGAATAAAATATTAAAAATGAATACAATAGAAAGTAGAACCATTTTGTCAAGTAATCTTTCCAATTTAGCTTTCCATATCTCGAGAAAGATAATAGATATTTAAGTTTTTTTTTGAAAATTTGGAATCAGTGCATCAGAATGATATATTCCAATTTTAGGTTACCAAAATTAAACACATTCAACGATACCCTCTGGTACATAATTTTACGTTTAGAATTTAGTATTTCTTGAATCGCTCATCGGTAAAAATACGATCGGAACCGAAGTTCAATTTATTCGGAATTTAATGCAGATTCGAAACTGCAAGTCAATATCTATAACGGTTAAATGACTACCGTCCAGAAACCAAAAAAATAGCTTTATCATTATCATTAACAATGTATTACCTTTTATATTTTGCCCTATAGTACATTTCTACAAAGTCTACTTTTTCCTTTACCACACCAGCGTGAAGTTGCTGGATCTAACCAGTTCAAGAGCGTCCTCGTGCTCTATTCCAAAAAAATATAATAGTTCAGACAACGTTACATAGATGTCATAACTGGTACTAATTTGAAATGATTCAAGCGAAACGATCTACTTATTAGGCGTTTTAAAAACAAAACATAATTAAATTATTGCTATCTTGGCCTATTTTTTGTTCAACACTTTTTAAACATTGTGATATTATTAATCACAATGAGTTATATTTTTTACATGATCCAGTTATAGATTTATTGAATTTTCTAGAATATAAAAAAAAATAGATTATAAAAATTTGAGCGATAATATATTTTTATATAATAGAATAATTTTGTAAGGAATACACGATAGTAATTAACACATGTGTACAGAAAAATGTAGAAAGTGATATTTAAATGTATGTACGTACCTATCTGCTGTGATTAATTAAATAACAATCTGAAACTTGATATTTTTATTCAGAAAATCTAAAAAAAATTACTAATTTTATTAGGAGTTCCGTTGGGGTAGTAGACTTCATTTTTTTTATCTGCATCTGTAAAAATAAATGTACAGAACTTATAACTTATTTCATTTTCATGAGAATTGATAAATTTCATTTATCAGATCAACAATATGTAATTTTTTCTTATGTGTTAATATTTTTATGTCACTGTCGATTGTTTAAATTTCTTCTGGATGTCACGAAACACCAGTAGTGAGAATAGTCTCCTCTCCACTGCTGTTTGTAAACTGAAACAAATAATATTTTTTATTAATTTCCTACAGGTAAAAATTTAAATACATTTTCAATATTATTGTACTATAAATACAACATTTCGAGAAATATGCATCATATGAAAAAATGTTCTGAAAAAAAGTTTTATGGTTTTATTGGGGCCATTTGTTCCTGTCAATTTTTTTTCACATTCACACACACACACACACATACACACCCACCGACACACATCATCGTAAAAAAATCTCTTACCAAAATGGCGGGAGGTAAAAATGAGATAGTAGAAATTTGTTTTGTCAATGGATTACTTAAATATATTGTTCTTACTTAGCAAACAAATATGATTTTTGCTAAAATCTTACTTTCATCGGTGGATGAGAGAAACGTTCGTTGATGTAAGAGTTGTCGCAAAATTAATGACGTCAAAGTGAAGCCGGTTTATTAATGTTATTACAAATTACTCTTTTTGTAAGCCAGTGTTTAATGTCACAAAATAAATAAACAGTAAATATTATTTCTGGCCTGTGGTATAACATTTCTATATGGAAAATGATTTCGTTGTCAACCTCCCACTTCAGGAGGTAACTGCAATTTATAGTGGCTCCCAAACTTTGCACAGCGGTATTTTATTTGGTTAACAATTGATGACGCTGAGATTTGAACCCTATATTACATAAAAACTAAACATTTTTTAGAAGCCAATGTTTAATGTTATAAATCACTCTTGAACGTAACATTTTAATTCAAAATATAAATATTAATAATAATATAAACTGTCTTTATATATAAAAAAAGTGAAAAATAATAATAATTTAAAAGATTTCAATGAATAATGTAGCGAGTATAGCAATGGAAAGACTTTTCAAAGTCACTTTTCATGCATTAATGTTTGAAATATACTACTTTATGCGCTCTTTTGAGTTTGTAAAGAGTTACTTTTAACACACTAGTGCGTGAAATGTAGCCGTAAACGTAAGCACATTTACCAATGATTTAATTTATTTTTGAAATTAATTTTTTTAACATTTCTGATGTAGGAAAAATATTGCATGCAACATGTGTGTAACAATATTTTTTATCTGGTGCTATAATTTCCGTATTCGGCTATGCCTTATGCGTTCAACAGGATTCGTCTAAAAAAACACTTACTTTATATAATAGTAACTAACTAATCAAACACTAGTACAAAAAAGTAAATAAACGTTGCTATAGGCAACATATACATTTTATTTCATTTACCCGTGAAGTAATAATGAAAATAATGAAATTTATTAAGGGCCGATTTTTTTCACCCTTGGTTAAAGTGCCGATTAGGTTAATTATTGTATAATAAAAATTATTGTATTGAAAATCGAAATAGAATGTATATAACATATGTTCGATGCGATATTTTCTATTTACCCATTTTGAAGTTCTTAAATTAACCGCCACTTTAAACAGGTGTACAAACGTTCCTAACAAATATTAATGTACACTATAATTCCAAAAAGAATCATAATTTCTATGAACGAATTAAGTGCATTAGTTTCCAAGTGTACCGTGAAGCGTGAAAACTTAAAAAAGAAACAAGCGTGGTTTTTATTTTAACATCATTGTCCGATTACACGTACAATAACATTAATAAGAAACAGAGTACACGAAGAAGCTTCTTATTGGGAAATGAAATATATCCTAATACTGGGAAGTATAAATTATAATATTGTTAATAGCATTTTTTGGATCTATTTATATTATTTAGAAATTTATTCTTCTATGAATATGTTGTGTGCCATGAAATTTTTCTTCTTTGGAATTGTGTCACTAGAGTAAAAACATGATATTTTGACACTATTAAAAAGAGTACATATACATATGATATCAAACAAATCGTTTCCAATTTTCATACAAAATTAAATATCATCTGGTGGTACTATTCCTAGCTGGAACTTGGTTTCGTGGTAGCTTTTATTTTCATTTAAATATAGTTTGTCCACTCGGACTCAAATGTCATCAGTGGCACAATATTCCTAGAGTATGAGTACGGTACTTGGTTTCGTGATAGGTTTTATTTTAATTTTTATGTAGTTTGTCCACAACAAATTTCAACCCGCCAAATCACCCCCTTGAACTCCAAACCATCGTACATCACCAATTGACCCACCTAACCACCGCTAACACTAGACCCCCAGCTTCACAGCTCCTCAGTCCACGCTCCTCCCAGTCTCCACCTCCGGGAAGCGATAGGCCGGGTCTCCGGACCCACGGAGCGCCCGCCCTAGGAGGCGGCGTCTAGTCGCGGCCGGCGCTCTCAACGCCAGGCTCGCGCAGTTACCTGCAGACCGCGGTACGAGAACCTCGCGCGTGAGTGACCCACACACCTGCAGGGACGGGATAATGCGGAGGATACACAGAGTCACAAGGTGGGCTTAGGATTAGGATTAGCGGATAGTGGATAGTAGATAAGTTGCTTTGGAATAAAAGGTTATTGTTTGTAACTGGAATCTAATTGGAAATTGAATTAGTGGACGAGAAATGTTTAATCTAGTTTTAAATGAGTGTTGATTTTTTTTTTGGTTAAAAATTTAATTGGGTTAGGAAAACACGCATATGAGATAAATTACTTTATGATACTTATAATAAACAGTAACAATTTGCTTTTTTAATCTATATTTACACTCAAAATCTCATAGATATTTAATATATTTGAGTTAACACATGGAAAAAATGTATAATCAAATTTTAAAAGACTGCTTTATTATATATTTTATACATATGAATATACAGAAAAATTGTTGTAAATGTGTTTTTTATAAGGTACATAAAAATAATATATAATTTTCGATAGATTTATTGCCTTGTGTTAACTAAATTTATATGAATTTAGACAATTTTAACATATGTGTAACATGTCAATAATTGTGTACTAATAATATGAAATGTATAATACGTAAAGTGTAAAAGTTTTGTTTAATACTTTGACAAGAAAATTATATAGTTTTCTGTGAATAGAAGGCAAATAATAGTATTAAAGGACGTTTTAAGGAAAATGTGCAATGAATCAAGAGAGAGATTTCAATGAGAAGTGAAGCGAGTATGATAATCAAAAATAATACAATATTTGAAATTTGACAGTTTCAAATTTTACTTTTTATCTTTTATTGCTTATATAAAACCAAATTTGTATGACAAATTTTATATTTGTATATATACCATTAACCAACGATTATAAAATTTGTTTTAATGTCAATAAAGTGTTAATACTAAGAACTACATAGTAATAATTTCTGTATCTAACATTAATTTAAGTTTTAAGTAACACTATACATTTTGATTTGTAAATGAATAAAAGTTAAATTTATTTTGTAATTTGTTATCATACAGGTTATTTTAAAAATTTATGAAAAAAATATAACATTTCAAATGAATAACAATTGATAAAATTAGAATTATAATGGCTTTAAACGACTCTTTGTAAAGAAGTGTATAATATTGAGATTTCAATAAGCAGTGAAGCGCGAAAGATAATTAAAAGTGAAAAAAAAAAATTTTAATCAATAAATTTTAAAACAAATATGAATAAGGTGTATTTTGGACGATTTTGACTTTATCTATAAGGCACAAATGTCTTCGAAATTAACAGTATCTAGCAACATGTATTGGAATTGCATATTAGACTTTTATGCGTTGGAAATAGTTTTATAATTTGTTTATGTTATCGGTAAAATATTAACAAAAAGTCTGTCTCTGTTTTCAATATTAACGTTAGATATTCCATACTGTAAATAGTAATTATTCACCCAGTTGTTTCCCTGATATAAGTGCGTTATATGTAGAAACTTAATCACAGATGTTGCATCTTCGCATCATTTGTAACATGTAAATGTGAGATGAAATCCGTTGTGTTTAATGACATCACATTTAATGCACTTATTGCACATGTGCGCAAATACAAAAATACGATTAACATCTGACAGTTATTTCATTTGCAAGATAAACTCATCAAAATGTTGCTATGTGTCGAGAGAAAATACTCATCATTCAAGCAATCACATACGGGGATTATTTTATAATGCGTTTAAGAAAAACATTACTTTCATTCGCTGCATAAACATCGTGAACATATTGCTGTTTCATATATAAATAAGAATTTTACTTCTAGGAATAATGATGTTTTATTTTGTTACTTTAAATCATAAAGAATATAAACAACTGTTACAGAAAAATGAGTATGATAATTATAATTACTTGAAATGGGAAAGTCAAAAATCTTTTGAGCAAATTAAGATACAATTTTAACAATGAAACAACTATTTATTTCTAATGATATATGTGCTATTTTTTTCCTTGCCCAAGCATTGATATCTCCATCTGTAGGGTATGTTTAATATCTAATATTAATACCTTTTAATTATTTATTTGTTATATTTATATATTTTAAATGCATTGTGTTAGATAGAAGCGACAACCTAAGAATAAGACGGCAACATAAATGTTACGCTCGCTGCATACCTTAAGGCGCACAACATGTCCACAAACTGCTTTAAATGAAGTTTATATATCGTTTAAACGAATTAAATCTTCGTTTAAATTAATTTATCTAATATATTTAAACGTAGCATTCATTATTTAATTTAATATTTTTAAAACAATAAAGTTCAAATTGATAAACTTAAAAAAATATATCATAACATTAATTTTATATTTGTCAATATTATAATTTGATCCCGCTATCATTGGGTTAGTGGTTAGTTCTCACGTTTCACAATCCAGGTGTTGCAGGTTCGAATCCTGTGAAGGCATGAACATAGTGTTTTCTTTTATATCAACGTATCAACATAATTTCGATAGCATATTACCGAAGAGAGAAAACAATTGATTGAGATTGGTGATTTTATTGAAAAAATAATTTGCTTGATACTAAAAGTCTGGTTTTGATGAATCATATTTATTATTTAAAATTATAACACTAAAGACATTAAAATATAAAAAGTTAAATGGTATTTCTTGATTGTCAGTCTGTACGGTTGTAAAAAGAAAAAAAATGTACTCAATCAATATTAGTAAGCAACGTAGCTATGATAGCCTGGTTTGATGAACCGTATTTTTATTTGAAATTATAAAACTAAAGATATTAAAATAACAGTATTTACCTATTAACGATAAGTTAAAAGGGATTTCTTCATTGTCAGTCAGTACGGTTGTGTGACAAAGATGATATTCAAACAATATTAGTAAGCAATGCAACCATCCAATTGAAGAAACTATACTTGATAACCTGCCCCACTATAATTCTAGTAAATGCACAGAACCGATTTCTAGTGAAATAATAACTATAATAATAATTTTTATGGGGATGAAATAACTTTTCTTTAAAACATTTTCGTTGATGGAGACGGGATGATAAACATACGCAAACAAACATTCATATTCTGGCTTCGATTTGAACCCAAGATCCATGATATAAATAAAGCGACTGCTCTAATGTATTCCAAAGGGATAGATTATTTTAGTAAAACAAAAGAGGAGTGTAAGCATTAATTGCGTGCACAGATATTTCTTAATTTGAAATCTAAAGTTAGGACACAGTTCAGTGCCGGATTACCCATTAGGCAGAGTAGGCAATTGCCTACGGGCCCCGTGTCTTTTAGGGGCCCCGCGCTCCTCTATATTGGATTAAAATAATATTGATTTGATTTTGAAATCGATGTAAGATGCAAAAAAAAATTGAAAATGAACTAAATTTATTATTTTATTATTAACTAAAGTCTAGATTTTTTTAACTCATACAGTACTCCGAAATGCGGTAGCTTTTGCCTTTGTATAAATTGTGCCGTTCCCTTAATTAACGAAATTTCCCAGAATCGACGTATTATGTAGAGAATAGCAGATGTGATCATGATAATAAAGTATTAAATAGGCGGCCACCAACAAAGATATCGGTTAGTATTTAGTAGAATTAAATAATAGACATTTCATTCTCCGTGAATCATTATTTCTCCCGTCAGAGAAACCTGTAGAATGATTTTGTGTGATAGCGAATTTGAGTTTTACTTGGGTAATATAGTTTTGAATTTATGTCGTTCTGTCGTTCCTTACTATTGTCACAGCTACTGCTTACACTGTAGTGTATGCATATAAAACCTAAATATAGGTATGTATATTAGTATGTTTTATATTGTCATTTTTGTTGTTGAGAAGTTAGCGCTTGGTGCGCAAATAACAGTATTTGCCTCGAGCGCAAAATTGCCTAGGCACGGCCCTGCTTATCTTAATATTACTGATACTCTCCAAATATTTCTTATTATTTTTTGAATATCTTATTTAAAAATGTAAAGTACACATTTTCTTTCATACTTTTATATTCCACTAATGAGTATAGGTATATTCTATTAATTTTTTAACAGTATGTTATTTTTTTGTATATTATTAAAATTGTTGGGTAGTAAAATCATAAACTTATTAGGGGAGGGGGCCCCGAGATTCCGATTGCCTAAGGGCCTCCACATAGTTTAATCCGGCACTGACACAGTTAGTTAGTATTAACAACAATTCAACTACTATAAAGGGCAGCCGAATGATGATAAGATGAAATGAAAGACTAAAAACATATATTCCTGTATCCGCAGGATTTGAACCCCGAATGCCTGGCTTACAAGCCCAATGGTTTCAACATTAGAAATTATTTATTAATTATTATTAAACAACACGAGAAGTAGTAACATTTAAAGTACATTTTCTTTTTACTATTCCTAGTTACTTAATGACAAATGTTTAAAATGAAATAAGTATTTTGGTGATACTTTAGTTTTGTCCTGAATATAAGTATCAGTTTTTTATCTGTTAGGTTGGTAATCTCCGAAATCTTTTATAGTGTTGCGATATAAATCAACGCATGATTGTGCCACATACACGAACAACCAGCACTAACACTAACGCATAGTGAAGATGCTCTTGCTCACCTTAGCAGGGCGAGATGCGATGCTTTCTCTACCGATGTCTGGGATTTATGTTTCGTTGCAGTGAAATTTCTATAGAAATTCCGTACGGCACACGAAATGTCTAGTGGTAATAAAGGTCGTTTATTTTCTTATTAGGAGCCGCACTGTGAAGCATATTTTCCCGTTGACATTTTTGGAGATGTGTTACCTTGAACCAAAGAAATTTATTACCGTAAATATAAATATTTCATGGCATTATAATTTATAGATTATTTTTTTGAACGATTTTAAGGACTGGAATAATTAATGAAATTACTATTCATGGTCAGGAAGATAATGATGATATTAATTTAAAGTTAAATTGAATTTTAAAAATTTTGGTACATGACAATTTAGAATGTTGTTTCTTTTAATAGTTGTAAGGCATTCTACTAATTTTGTTTTAAAATTTTACTATTGACATAAATCAAGAGGATCAAGTATTAATTGGACACACACTGATTAATAATATCAGCCTCACTATTTGATGATATCATAAGTTAAATGACGACACGTGTATGATTAAATCAAAATTAGCTACAACTTGATTGATTTGCTTTGAATAACCTTTGTTTAACGTTTAGTTGCATCAATAAAATGTAAATTTTAAGCTAGATTTAAACAAAAAATGCTAATAAAAATTTTAAGAACAGTATTAAATAGTTATACTTATTGTTTATATCAGCAGTTGCAGTTCTTAAATTTTATCAATTGTACCTGTTAAAAAGCTTTTACTTGTCGTGGTTCACGAATTTTAACTTAAAGTTTAGAGTCTTTAAATGTTCTTGTTTCGTGATTTCTTTTTTCGTATTTATTATTTTCAATATAAAATTACGATAATTATTATTTGCTCGGACTATTTTTAAGATTAGGTACCTACTATGTATTACCAGAGTTTCGCGAATTACTTATTTATATATTTTGAACGATTGAGCATTAAAAAAGGTTTATTGATTTAGGTTTCCAAGACAGTAAGTTGCTATTACTTGTTACTACAGTAAATTAATTTATTGCTATTAAAATTAAAAGTGTAGTTAGTAATATATCAATTATTTTTGCTGTTATTTCTGATACAAAAAACCTCAAATGACAAACTTTGAAAAATTTAAAAATCACAAATATTTGGAAACACGGAGGAGGATTTTCGTTTTTCATGAATAAATTTTAATATACCTCATTTTGGTTACTTTTTTACTGGTGTTTAGGGAAATTTAATTTTCTTCAAGTACAAAAAGTATAAGGATTGCAAACGGTAAGGAATTCCGATTTTTAGACAACAATTGTTTTGATCAGTAAAATGTTCTTCCCATTCTTAATAGGTACCTAAAATATTATCATTGGGTAAACAATTTACTGGATTAGAAATTAGAAAAAATCTGAAGAAAAATGTTTAAGAACCACTTAGTTAAATAGTCGTATGTAAGATATAAAGCTTTTAATAAAACTGCTCTCCTGCGTGGATAATTTATATTAGATTCAGCAACAATAGGATATAATATTTTACTTTGAATTTGACATTCCATGTAGGTGAAAATACCAGTCGTTTAAGGAACCTTAATGTTGTCCTTTTCGAAAGCAAAACTTGTGAGACATGTCTTAAAAATTTGGTAACCAAATTTAAATAAAATAGCACCATTAACTTTCCCTCATTCATAAATTTTCATAATCGATTCCGGAATCCGAGTTTCTCAACTTGAACAATAAAGGGGGTGGTCCACCCACGTCTGCCCACGGTCCGTCAGCCGCGTCAGCAGTTCGTCAGGCAGGGTGCGAACAGAACTAATGCGAGAACAGCACAATTACAACAACAATGGACGATCGCCGGAGCCGTGATTGATGAACGGGTGATTTGCATACCGATATTGTAAATGTGTGATGCGCGATTGTTTCGCACAGACAGGAGACTGTCGCCCCCGTGTACGAACAAATGAAATGCGTTGAGCAATATCATTTGAATGAAATATTAAGATGATTCACTTTGTGTGAGAACAGGCGCTTTTCACACATTTAAATATTTACTTTTGTTTTCAACAACTACGATCATAAAATATACTTCATTGTTAGAGTTGCCGTCTAGACAAAGCTAAGTCTAAGTTTAGCTTAAAACGTCTAGGTATCACCGTATCGAGACTCTAGACAGATAATTCTTCGGCATCGTTCTTTTCCTATTTTACTATCACTGTTTCAGCTCAAATAGAACAAGCTTCGCATAAATACCTATATCATATTTCGAAAATAATTTTTTTTTAAATTAATCTAGAGTATAGAAAATTACTTAGAATTCTCTCGTCTTGATCTAGAATAAGAAAGCTTTGTCTTGTATTGAAATAAACAAGACTTTCGCCGTTTCGCCAGTATTGTCTACAATACAAGACTACAGTCTAGAAAGTCTAGATCTAGACGGTTACACTATTTAGGTATTGCTTTTTACATATTTTCCACTTCTTTAGATATTTTACATAATAAACTTAGATGGGCAGCGGTGGCTTAGTGGTTAGTGAGTTAGTCTAATTCGATTCGAACTAAATGAGATCTGAGTTTCGATTATCAGTTGTAAACTATTAATCACATATAATACTGCTGTGTTCGAGTAGTTCGGGTCTCACTATAAACTAGATTTCTTACAGTAGACTGACAACTTGCATCACAAAAATGTGAGTAAAACTTGTTACAAACCAACTACCATGTTCCATTTAGGAATGTCATATTACAGATGATGATGGGTTAATGGTATATTGTTCGAGAAATAAGAGACGGTCGATCGCAAAATAGTTATGTACTACAACAATTTATTGAAAGCTAGCTTTAAATCGTTACTTTCGTTAAATAATGGTTAGTATCGAATAAGGTGCAATACCTCTTTCATTATGATTTCAATAACAATTTTTATTTTATGTGATACGATTATTGACTGGGAAATACCTGTAAGGAAGAAATAATAATCAGGACGCAGTCATAAGATTTTTTTTTTTTTCGATTTAACCGACGTTTCGATCACTGTGATCATCCTTAGGGTAAAATTTGACACGATTTTACCCTGTAAACTTGTGTGAATTGAAACAAGAAAGTTATAAGTCAAAACGCAAATTTACTAAAATCAATTTTTTGCTCTTAAAACAGATTCCCAGTATAATATACTATTACCGATATCTGCGATAAAATTAAACAAATTAGAAAAACAAGATTGATATAAATTTAATTTTTTGTAATATCCTGATTGCTCTACAAGAAGTGTGGATTACAGAATATTAATGAATACTTCCAAAATTAACTTATTTATATTTTGGGTCAAGTCGAATTGAAAGAAAATTAATGTGGCGTTTAAGAAAAAGGAAATGCTCGATTCGTTGTGTCCATATGTGCTGGTTGTAATTCATCAAGTGCAGAAAACTTGGTTAGGAAATAATTAGTGATTATTTTTTGTGAGAACGCTTTTCTAATGTGAGGATATAAATCGTAATCGTAATTTTTCACTAGCTGTCATGTACCTGTAGGCGTCGAATAAATTAAAAATCAATTTTCATATTTGCTTTTAATATCAGACCAATCAACAATATTTCAAGCGAGAGTCATAATTAATAAGAGTTTTGTAAGTATCGCAGCGTTGGAAAGGCGATATATCAGGTTGGTAATCGTGTGGCTGACAATGTACAATGGTTTGCCTAGTGAAGCGGATAATTTCGCACGCACTATGGGACTCGTGGAGATGTCGGATAACGGGTGAGGAAATGTTATTGAATGTTGGTTTGTTGCAGATGAACCAGCAGTGCAAGGTTTGCGGGGAACCGGCCGCTGGATTCCATTTCGGCGCCTTCACTTGCGAAGGGTGCAAGGTAAGACTCATTATACCCATCACCATTTATATGACAATCGTACAGCATTGCAAACTCTGCAATTATACTGACAAAACGCATCCGTTGGTAATAAAAATACAGTTGGCTCTATATTAAAACAAATATCTCGATTGAATTTAATTGTATGCTTATATGTATTAATTCATATTTAATGAAATCAAAGAACCCATTGATGATGGAGCTTTGTTTATTTAAAAAAAATGGATGTGTCTTGGCTGTGTAGTTTATACAATAGAAGACAGTTTCTGGAAATTAGCCAACTTTGTTCTTTCAACCTCTACAGTTTCGACCCTACATGGGTCTTCTTTATTTAGGAATAGTTGTTACCTAATACCTAATAGATTTCGCTTGGCTGTTGTGATTTAAATTTTTGACTAGAGTTGTCGTTATTTCACAGGAATTATGAGTAAATTTTACCGAATAAATTTATAGATTAAATTATATTTGCTTGATTGTTCCATGAATGAGAAACAATACAGGTAAATAAATATAAAATTTATATCAACAACATGTACCTAGACAGTTCTTACAGTGGTTTTATCAAATTTTATCGCTGAAAAATTGCCTTCTTCGATCAAATGAAGCATTCTGCTTTAGTAAAAATAATGTGTGTTACTATCATAAATCTTTAGTACTATTAGCATGATAAATTAAATATTGGACTTTAACAGTATCTAGGAATAAGAAAGTTTAGATTTTTATATCAATTAAGTTATTACTTAACTAGGCACTTGGTTGGTTCCCGACTGTCGCACTGAAGTCGGTAATTTTAAACTACTTTAATAATATTATTTTATATTTATTTTCTCTTCACTCAAATGGTGTAGCTAGAACCCTTTTTGGGTTTTCTGGAGGCGCACGAGTGCTCCCAAAATTCCGCTGAGCACCTGCAAAAATTTGAAAAATAAAAGCAATTAAAACATTGTATAACTAAAACTAAAAATGCTGTAAGAAAAATAAATATACTTTATTCTGTTTCGTCTTGTCACAGTTAGGTATACAATTTATCAATAGATTTGCTGGAAAAGAAAGACATGCTTCATTGGTAATTCTTAAAATAAAGTATGAAAATTTTTGTCGCGGTTTGTGCAATAAAATTTACTAATGAATCGAACAGGCGAGTTCTACAAAGAGACCCGTCATTAATTCATATTTATTAGCTTTTTAAAGCTATTTTTTGAATAGTTTATTGTTATTGAATTATTAGATTTTTTTGACATTTAATCTTAAAATGTGTGTTTGTTTTTATAGAACCAAAGCATAGGTAAATATTGTCTACAATGCTGAGCGCCTACAAATTTCAAACCATTGAAAAACATATCATCTGAAATACAATTCATATTTTATGAAAATAAATGAATTTGTATGCATTGCAAATATTTTTTGAAATCCATCTGAAAAAAATATAGTGACTATCACTGACATCTGCATCTATTTTTTGAGCAGCACCTGAGAAACAGTTAACTGCGTGATGATATATTTAATGAGGAAGTTGCCATTTAGTAGATACTAAACATATACCTACACGCTGTTTTTGAATACCGCTGGCGGAAAGAGCAGTCCTATATTCACCGGCATCTTCATCTCCATCTTCCCAGTTGTAAATCATATTAGTTGGCCTCGGAGCTTAGGCGTCTGCATAAATCCGTCACGTGCATAATGATGAATCTGTGAGAATGTCGCACTCGCCAGACACCGCGGCGGAGGCTGAGATCCCAAGTGATAAATATTGATAAGTGTAACTGCACCACGTGGGCGGGCGTGAGAACTCTACAGTCTCACGGTGAAGTTTGGGAGCAGTGCATTCTCAAATTGTCTTCATGGCGATAGGTGGCGGTATTGGATTATTCGCATAATTCATCTCTTGTAGCATTCTTCTATCTCGTCTAATTAAGTCATTTCAATACACCTAATTCTATTTTATAATAATAGATCTTCAATGCTTATTAATATGGTTGTTATGATCTTTGGTATAATATACTCGGATAGGAAGAATAACGTCTCATATTTTATAAATACTTGGTTCGTTACATCTCAACTAAGTCAACTCAATTTTACACTAATAGATCTGCAAGATACTGATTCTAGATCCCATACTTATTAAAATAGTTGTTATGTCCTTTAGTATAATATAACTAGGAAGAATAAATTTTAAGAGATAGTTTAATTCCGAATCACAAAAATAATTTTATAATAGGTAAATTTTTATGGTAATTTGTTTGGACATACATTTTAAATCAAATCAATTTCTTCCTGCCTTTGCACTGGAAATGTAAATATAATTCTTAATTAAGTGGTAATTATACCTATTTATAAGTTTTTCCACATCTTTCCACTTTTGTAGAATTGCTTCCACCCAAATATATCCTTTTACACTTTTATTTATAAAATATATATTGTGTATATAGTTGGAAAAGTGATTTACTCCCGGTCGGTGGCGAAAACCGCGGGACCAGGAGTCCGGAAAGTGACTTTTTCTACGTGGTACACATACTATTTTTTTTTCGATCGGTTTATATTCTATAATAACGATATAAAAATGATTGTATTTTTTTAATGGGAACAATGGACTGCGATCTGTACGGGAATGCTTTGTTACCGGCCGGAAATTATATTCCTGGACTGTTATTTTTCGTAGGCTAACAACTACCTTTAAAATACCGGAACAATGCATTCTCCGATTCGAAAAAGCACCCGAAAGGTGTCAGTTTTCGTGCGATCGATAAAAAATAACAATTTTTAAAATTTGTTCTTTATATTTGTGTACAATTTAATGTCATATGTTTTAAGTTTCTTCTTGTGTGTCATATAGTCTACATCTTTCGTTGATAGCCTTCTTTCTTCGTTTCCATATTGAAATATTGCGATTGGCTTGTTATCTACCTACTTCTTTTAATACATACCACGATTTTTGTAATGTTTATATCTTAAAGTATTCCTTATTTACAAGTTGAAAAGAAGACAATAAAAACTTAATATCATCAATTATAAATGCATATTTATTCTTACATTTTGTATATTTCAAATATTTTTGATTGTAAACAGTAAGGAAAAATACTCAATCATGTTTTACAAAAAACTGTGTGTTTGTATTAATTCATTATCTCTGTATCTGAATTGGAAATTGGGTAGTGGTTATACTACTCTGATATGCTCCAATAAGGTTAAATTTCTTTACTATGGTTATTTGCTGATGGACTAATAAGTTGATTAAGAGATTTTATTTTTCTGTAAAATTAAGATGTAAGTGTGTTATAAAGATGATGTTCTGACAACAGATTCAATTGTCTAGAAACATAAAGAATTTCCATTTTAATTTCATTTTCCTTATATCGCCCAATGGAATCATATTTAATTCTAGTATAGGATATATAAAGTACTTAAGACTATAATCTTTCAGGATATGTTATGAGACGCCTTGAAATAAAAAATCTCTTAAATAATAGAAAACAATAGTTATATTAAATTACCATATGGAAAGTGTGAAACAAATCGTAATGTTTGCAAATTTATGTATACGTCCTATCATTTTGAGCATGTGTACGAAAAACCCGCACATAATTCACGAATTCGGTGTGAGTTTGAGAATACCACCCATTGTCTTGTGTGTTGGTGGTATCCTGATTGATAGAAGAAAGATCCTGAATTGTGTGTCGCTGATTTTATTACTTTTTGATTGCATGTTTATGCAAATCGCCTTTTTAAAATGAATATCAACGGTTGCATATTTCGCAATATAGAAGATGGACGTAAACTTTACAACATATAAATATGTATGTGAATAGAATTAATCTTGCAAATTAAGTGGAATAAATAACTAATTTTGTTTCACTTTTATCTAAACAAATTTATTCAAAACAAATTGTAATGGTATTTGTGAACTATTTGACTACACGTGTTCTTGCGTAAGTTGATCAGTAGCTGTTCTGGTGTAAATATCATGCTGTGTTTCTTCTTTAATTTTTAACGGCTTCAATTAAACAATAATTAAAATACGCGGCGCCGATAGTTTTAATAGCTCAACCATCACAGCTTCTAGTGATAATTATATGAATAATTATGAGTATGGGAATCATACGTCGTGAAAAGCCCGGAGGCATATGTATAATAAGTA
The DNA here is from genome assembly GCA_035578165.1 of Stenolophus ochropezus. Classification (NCBI taxonomy): domain Eukaryota; kingdom Metazoa; phylum Arthropoda; class Insecta; order Coleoptera; family Carabidae; genus Stenolophus; species Stenolophus ochropezus. The sequence goes on along the minus strand of JAQOWZ010000004.1, from coordinate 9,080,951 downwards.
CTCATACATGTGGAGTATACAATCACTGTCATTAGGTATAAGTACAGGTGGTGCCACTTTGTTAATCATACGAGTTTAAAACGTTAATATTACAGTTTTAATACCTATTTATTTAAAAATTCAATATGTATTAAAGTATACAAATATTAAATTAAAATACGGGCAGCGGTGGATCACTTATGATTGTACGGATTGTGCAAATAAAAACACATTTCTTTATAACATATTTTAGTGAAAATATGTTTTATAACTTAAAAGGTATACTTATAGTTACATTATTACAAACGTACGATAATAATACTAATATTTTAATAAATCGAATGTTTCTTTTAATATATTGTATTGTGTATGTAAGCTGCTGATCAAATTTGTAGATATTAGAAAGTGTAAGAACATGAAATTTAAGTAAAGAGAAAAGATTTCAATGATAGATGAAGGTACAAAATAGATGTATACAGGATTAATACATCGTATATCATAAGTGTAATTAATAGATATTTTTATGTAAATTACTGTTAAAACTTTATTTGTTATAAAAATTAAAGAATAAAAATAATAAAAGGGAAAATAATTCACATTTATGGAGATCAAAGGAGAAAAAGTGAAATAAATAAGTTATACTGTACTGTGGTTTTAAAGTTTTATTATTATTGTATAAAAAAATGTTACAATTCGGTCTCAAAATACATATTTATATCTTTTGTCTTCTTCTTCTTTCTTGAAGATCTCAACATTTTTATTTGCATTTTAGTGGAGTAGTTGTTACTATTGCAAGATATTTCCAAACCATTTAGATAAAGGCGTATTTTATTAGGTTAATAATTGACAACACTGTGAAACGAACCCCTGAATTCTCCGCTCAGTTCAAAGTATAATTTTATATCGTTTTTCAAATTGATATAGTACGGATTTTAAGGAATTTTTGTACGAGACTTCGGTTAAATGGTTATTGTGCGCATCTGGGGAGCGATTTTCACCCTGTCCTTGTTATTCAAAAGTTCCCTATAGGTGATGAGAAATTGGCGGAAAACTGATTTTGGCCCACTTATTCTTCCGCAAATAATTCCTAAACGGTTGATTATCCAAGAAAATATTTCAAATAAAAAAGTTAAATACTCGTATTATCTAGTAAGTGGCGTCGCAACATATTTTTCACAATTTTGAGATATAATACAAACTTACGATTTTTTGAATGGAAACCATATTTGATTTTAGACTAAAAAATGTTATATTTTTATCTTTTCAACGATATTCATATTTGATTTAGTTTTAAAAAGAAATTATGATAAATAACTTTTCATATGCGAAAAATTCACTTTTTTCCTGGATAATCAACTGTTTAGGAATTATTTGTGGAAGAAGAAATGGACCAAAATCAGTTTTCCACCATTTTCTCATGATCTATGGGGAATTTTTAAATGACAAGGACAGGGTTAAAATCGCCCCCTAGATACGCACAATAACTCCCATTTAACTGAAGTCGTAGCTGTTATAGTTTCCGAGATCCCAATGATGGCCGATGAAATCTGAACACACTGTATGTATTTTTTTCCAAAAAAACTCTTATTTTGTAAAAAAAAACCGTTATCATTATTACATTATGGAATTTTAATACGCCGGCGAGAAAGGCAGATCTGTACGGGGAGAAAATCTCGATCACGGAAATCACCCGGACCGGTTGTAATATTAGGCATCCGCGGAATGCCCATCTGACATTCGCCAGCCTTACGTACAATTGTAAACATAAATGTCAGGGCTCCTATGTGAAATTTTACAAGAAATTCGTGTAATGTCTCATATTTTCAAATATCTAGGTTAGCTACGCGTGTCATCCATTACTGTTACGCGCGATTCTTGTTTGTTTTGAAACATTTCAGTCGCCACACACTAGATTTATATTTATATGGTTTTGAAATTGAAATTGGAATGCCCGGTTAATTTATTATCCAGAATCACAACCTACAACGCAATATGGGTGTCATCACTTGTGTTCGATTCATTTTTAGAAATCTCTTCCCTACGGCTACTTCTTGTTATTCATATTCAAATGTTAATATAGACCCTATAATTTCAAATATTAAATGTCACATTTTAAACTATAATACTATTGTAAAATTCTGCTTTGGAATATAAATATTTAAAATTCACACACCTACATTATTTAAATTCATAAATATTAATATTATCATATTTAAATTTCTAATGTCATCACATTTTATAAATTTTACCTCAAACCAGCTTAAATGTTACTGACATTTCCAATTTACATCACCTACATTTCTTGTATTTTTCCGAATATTTTGCTCCAGTTTAATAAATTTACAACCTGGTGATGTCAGCAACTAAATTGAATTTTCTAGCTAAGTAGACGTTGACATGACGGTACATAAATTAAATTAAATATTCAACAAATTTTCTCAGGTGTGCAAATAATAATTCTGTTATTTTAAAACCTAAGAACTCAGGTGTCATGCTGAGAGATAGTAAAGAACAGACATCTTCATAAATTCAAAATATGTTTAGCAGAATTCTTGCAAAATATTAAAAATTCTAACGAGCAATATTTTTGAAGACACTGTGAATAGTAATAATACAAACACTATTAAAAGTGTAAATAATAAGTTTGGTATTTAGTAGCTAGATTAAAAAAGCAAATAATAATATTAGATATTATCCATTATTCATGAAATCGAAAAAGAGTCAAATATAAATTTTTGTAATTCCCATATTTTTTTTTAGATTTACACATTTATTTGATCCATTAATTTCGATTAATTCTGTTAAATTTCATTAGTTTTATTTATTCATAAATTAAGGGTATCAAAAAATATTAAAAATAAAATATTCAAAATTCCTTACTGTTTTACTATTTTTTGTGTGATCAATATATTTTTTTACGACATGCATTGAATGCTCTACTTTCTACTCGCGAAATAGTGAGGAAAATTCTTTTTTTACGACCACTATCGAAAGTAACACTTTTCGCACACTATATAAAACTTGAAAATTGCGAATTTCCCGTGAGTTAATGTCTGAGAAATCATTTCTCACAATATTTGCCAACACTGCGCATGTACAATGTGGGAAATATAATTTCTCACAGTAATTGCCAACACTGCGCATAAGTGAAAACACATTTTTTGAGGTTATCTGCGTCATATTGTTTATATCATATAGTTTTCGTGCATGTATTTTTGTTTTGTAATGATTAGCATTGTAATCGTAAAAAAAGTATAGTGTGCCACTCGTGCAGAATCACCTATTTCCCGTACTGTGTGATTCTAACTCTCGACTTCGTCTCGCGGGAAATAGAAGACTTTCTCCACTTGTTGCACAATATACTATTTTCCTCTCTAGAGAGGAAAATGTACAGTTTTACCACAGTATAACATGGATATTATTATAGAGTGAAATATTGGAAAAATTCATTATTATATTAAAAATTCTTATTTAATAATGATATTCTTTTAAAAAAAGTAATTCAATTATTTCTTGTTGTTTTATTTTTTCGCATTATTTCACAAATTGACAACTTAAACATGAATTGGCATAGTAGCAGTACGGAAACAATTGCACTGCTAAACGTCAAAGTTTACATAACCTAATATGTTTACTTTCCATGTTGCTGTGCTTTTTTGTCTGAATAAATCGATTTTTGAAACATGACTTGAAAATAAGTTTTTGTGGTAATAAGATATGCTTTCTTCTCTAGTTTGACAAATAACTATTTCCTATCCTAAATGTCATTAAAAAACATGCATGGTATTTTCCAAACATTCCTTCCATTTTCCAATTTTTCAAAGACTTATCATTTGTGGTTGTGTTTTTCTATTAGAAATAACTGCGAATATAATTTGACAGATACTATTATGTATAAATAATTGTAGTATTAGTTACTGCATTTTTAATTTTCATAGCAATAAATGAATTTACGAAATAATTTTTGTGCATTTATATTAAATACGAGTTTTTAATAATTGATCATGCAAATTTAAATTTAGAAAATAATTTTAATCAAATCGTTGAATATTGAATGTTTGATTTTTATGAATGTACAAACCTCTAGAATCTTAGTACAATTTTGATAATTTACAAATCGAAAGTAATTTTAAAACAATGTATGTGCGTTGTCCATTTCCATCACGTATGTTTTATGTTTGGTACGAAGACACAGGATAATCAGGTTCATTTCGAGCCGTTTGTTTCTCGATCACATGCGCTTGTCAGAGAGATGTATTTATATTTTGTGGTATTGTAATGCGAGGTTCGTAAGCGGTAGCTCGCCTGTGGAGCGCGTCAAATCAAGCCACAGTGTGATGTGTGGTGTCTACTTTTTCATGTGGCGTGATGAAAAAACACCAATTATGAGTTGCCGGGTATTTATTACTGACGTCTTGAAAGATTGAGATTTTTATCGCTTCATTTGGATCTAGTCACCGCTGTGTGGATATTATCTCTATTTACATTTTAAATGAAGTAAACAAATAATCAGCTATTATGGATTTGACACCGGTGGAATACTTATTCATATTTCCACACACTTTCAAAGGAAATTCTCCATTACTGATTGCTGATTACGTTTTTTAACCTTGACGAATATCTAAAGGCTTGTATACATAGCAGATTAATGGACCAGTAATCGGAGCCAATAACTTCATTACTTATTTACATTGATAAATTATGTTTACATGCGGAATTAATGCAATTGTAACATGCAATGTAAACAAAGTGTGAGCATTTTCAATTAACCTTGTAGACAAATTACCCTGAATTTTTCACACTTATTTTTATTGGGATAATATAAATAATTTATATTTCTGAATTTGCATATCTCTGACTGCTATGATAGATTTATTTATCTAATTAATAACACTGTTGCAAAAACAAGAGAACATTAAGTATACAGTTAGTGTTATAAATGTAGAATATACTTGCATTTATGCATTTATGATTGATTGAGGGCTAAATCACTAGTTTCCTCTTTAGACTGCACATGATATTGAGACATAAATTCAAAATAATAAATTTTTAAAAGTTTATAATTTAATTGTTCGATATTGTACTTTCTTGTTTGTTACTTAAAAGAACAAATAAACCAGGTTTATAATTTCTTACAATATTAAAATTTAATACTTTCTGTCAAATTCATTACCTATGTTTCATTTTAAAGCAAATACATTGCTGTCAATTAAATATCAAGTCGTAACAATGAATATGATAAATACCCATGTTTGACGTTAAAAAAGACTCACGGTATCATTACAGATACCTTAAATAAAAAAAAATTGGCCAACAATGTGTAATAAACTGAGAGTAATATATATCAGTATTTACTTCAATATGTATTATTTTCTTAATTTAAATTATTAAGGAGTAAATTATTACCTAAATAACTTTTTATTGTTGTTATAAATACATATAACATTCTGTTTTGATTTAATTTACATAATCAATTTTTAATTATTAAATAGACAAGTGATTTGATTAATTAGTCCACAATTCGTTTCTAATTCCATATATAAACGAAAGTAAAACAAAATAAAAATAAAGGTTTTTGTTTCTTTTATAATCTCTGATGATGTAAACGAGCTTGAATTCTCTCACATCTTAATTTAATTTTGAAATAGTCCATCATTTAATGTAGAACGAAAAGGCTAACATTTCAAGTCAATTATCGAAGCCGATTGCCGAGATCTTATCTAAATACCCGATCAAAACACGCAGATAACTTCACACTAAAACAAAATCGATCTGAAATAAATGACGAACGTGTTGGAGTGATCACTTTCGCAGATAAGCACGACGGCTATAATAACGAATGATTAAAATGTTACACTCTACAAATGAATTCGGATCAGATATGTCGGATCTAATGAATTTTTAGCTTCATTAAGTATTATATCATCCGATGCCAACTTGACGTATTGAAATCATTGCCTAAGGCAACTTAGATTATGGAGAGAGAACGTCTAAAACATATGAATATGAAGTTTTATAGAACACCTTTCAGAAATAAGATCTCTTATATTAATACCTATAAAATAAATAAATTTTACTGAAATAATAGTGCTACAATTATTTATATATATTTATGTAGATGCAGATCATTATTGATCAATAATTTTCTTTAAATATAATAATATAATTGTATTCTTATTTTCATTAAGTTTATAAGAAAATAGTAATCAAAACAAAAAGTAAAAGATGTAAATTGATTAATTCAGCACAGCAACACATTTTTTCTTGATCGGTAATTTCAATTTTTATTACAAATGAAAAATAATTAACTACTCACACGAAGAACATTTTTAACAAGTACCTGCTGTACATTGAAATAATTTACTTAGTACTTACCACTCAAATAAAATAATTGGAAAATATTTTTCTTTAAAAATTTATTTTATTCTAATCGGTTAGAAATATGACAATTTTTGATTTTTAAAAAGTTGGGAAGTTAATTATTGTTTACCTCAATTTCCAAAAGGTTCGAAAGTGTAGCATGAGTATATCTGGGGTTGGGAAGTAGATACTTTCTAAACCCAGCTGTACTCAATCTATATTTTCCAACCACAATGAAATCAATATTTAAGGTTAAAACTTAAACAGACAGTTCGTGCCAGAAGATCAAAACCAAACCAAAACATTCGTTTATTCATGTGATATTAATTTCAGATTGTGAATAAAATAGTATACAAATCTAGGTGAAAAGTCTCATTGTCTCGGTCTTCGACAGTAATTAACCTTTTCCACCCCGGTTAGTAATGTACTATTTCTCCCTTTACTGCTAAAATAGTTCATTTGTGAACGGTGGTTTATTAACAAAAACTTATTATTTTGATGTCCTCTAAAACTCTTAATTCTAACCTATAACAAGGTACATCCTATTTTTTTGTGTAGTTTTAGTCTTCTGCTCAAGTTAAAATCGAAACAAAAACTTGTGCAATTTTGCTGAAAATTACAAATGTTTCGTTGAAAAGAATAATTTAATGTTTCTATAGAAAATATTAATGTTCCATACTGTTATAGTTTTCTTTTTAATTTGTAGTTAATAAAAAATGTAACAAACATAATTACATTTCTTCTGTTATTTTTTGTCGCCCAGGGTATTTTGATCTCTTGAGATGATCGTGTGAACTACTATGAGCGTGTGTTAAAAAACAATTTGGTAATAATTATTTGAGAATTGGTAGCGCTAGAAAAATCTAAATTGTTTTTTATATTCGAAAAAACATCGTCTGTATCGTTTTTGCAACCACTCCGACCTTCATATTTAAAAATATTAATTTCACGATCTTCTGGAATTATTACAGAAATAATCAGTTCACATCACGCAAGTGTAGAAAAAATACACTGCAATCAACATGGTATTTCACTTAGTGGGAAGTTTTATATCAATATCTTACAAATCAACACGCTCTTTTAATTAGAGAAAGGTTATCGAGTCTATCTCAAAACTCACCCGTTATTGTTACTCAAGAATCACAATTTCAAAAACACTTTTCACAAAGAAATCGAAATCCGAATCGAACAGAGTGTGAAATTTAGGATTCGATTATAATCGTTCTGGAATTCTGGGATTATTTCTTCTAAGAGCCTTTTGTACCCGAAGAAAACTTTTGGGACACGTATTTGTAATGGATTTTATTGTCCGATACGAAATGTAGTATACATTTTGTTTTCCGTAAATAAAAATACAATCATATTTATTTTATAATTTGTGAAAATAAACAAAAAAATTGTATGTGTACCACGTAAGAAAAGTGTCTTTACCATCGTCCGAGAATTTATCACTATTCGTACTATACACAATATACTATTTTCTACGACCATCGAGATATTTGCTTGTTGTATATTTGATATTGTTATGGATACCTAGTGTATTATAAACACATTTTCATTTTCCACGGTAACCATAGATAACGTTATTGTATAAATTCATATCTCACAATTCTGTTAATATTCGTATTGTTTAATTTTTGCTTTGTAACAAGGTGCTAGGAAGTAGTGAAATGAAGACATCATTATTATTAAAATACAAATTAATTAGTATTGTGTATGTTTCTGATTTTGTAAATGTGGATTTAAAAATCGTTACATATTTGTATTAGAATGCTTTGAAAATGTCTCCACTTTTGTGATTTAAAATCTGGTCACCTAACTATAAAATATAGATTCCTTACATTTTATTAGCACTTGTATGAAACAGGTACTGCTGTCTTGTTTTTCCTAGAAATATTAATAATAATTATTATTAGGCAACACAGTTGAGATAGTGGTTAGGTCTCAGACTTTTCAACCCAGGTATTGAAGGTATAAATGCATGTCTGTTTGTATTTTATTGCATCGTATCATTCTTATCCGACTATATATGACCTTAGTAGTTGAGAAAAAAACTAATAATAAACTATTTATTATTAAGAACTATATTGATAGAAGGAAAAGAAACTCATATACATATGTCAATATTACAAAACAAGTTGCATTTTGTTGGCTTATTCAAATCAAGATCTAGTTATTCAGAAAGAAAAGCAGTGCATATAACGAGTTATTTAACTTATTTAAATATTGTTATGAAAACACTTAAACATTTCATAACTATTCTTTCAACACTCATCCGTTTGTAAATAGTCCAGTGAATAATATTTAACGACAGTTGAACAAATAAATCATTTAAAAGTAGAGAAAATTCCATGAAAAGTTGATCTATATGGTGAATTCGATGACGCAAGAGATTCTCGTGGAGGTCGGTTGTCATCTGGAGCACACACGCACACACACGTGGTGATTAATGCGCACCGATTCGGAGTCACTCATTTGCCAAGACGCTCGCTTCAATTACATAAATAATGTGAAGAAACTCGCTCGCAGACGACCAAGCAGACACAGACAGATGAAACGCATTTGTTTATTTATTGCTCCGTTCACAAATCCTACAGGTTTCATATCAGAAGATTTCTCAAAATGCGCCGTATATATATCTCCATTTGGCAAGTTAATTACAGGATATTTAAAGCGAATCAATTCACTTCGATTAGATTAATCTGATAAACCGACACGAATTACTAGACTAAATAAATAAATGCCACGAGTAATATGTGAACGATATGTGTCTTGATCAAGCATTTGTATCTCCAAGTAAAAGTATATGGGAAATAAATAAATCACTTCTTCATGTATTGCTCAATGTAGAATTATTCAAATTTTATTATTTTATGATAAAAATGTATAGAATGCCAACGATGAAAGTTTAATCTGTTATAGAGAGTGAACTGTAAAAGTCACTTTAGAAAATAATACACATTGACTAAAATTTCAACCAAACTTTATTGGTTCTGTAAAAGTAAATGTATTGTGTGTAAATATAACACTTTAACAACTCTTAAAATGAAATTAATAATTCAATATAAATATTTATCTACAACTATTGAAATATGGGTACATTATACGTGTGATACTACATATAATATACTACTCATATTACACAAGTGTAATATGAAATGTCATGATACACGCTACACTTTTCTGTAATAAATAGGGCATATAATTTAACACATAATATTTTATTAAACTGTTAATTTATTAATAACATATTTTTTATTATAAATATCAATATATATGCTTATAACAGTATAATAAATACAATTTGAAAAGTGATTTTGACATTTAAGTGCTACTGTCGCGCCATCTGTTAAGCTATATATGAACTACCCACACCTAACTGAATATTTAACAAATAATATCAGATTTGTTATATGCCTGATAGTTGTAGATAAAGTATAGTATTTGACTCGCATAATATGGCTACATTACACTCAGATGATTAAAAATACTCGCTACCGCTCGTATTTTTAATTACATCATCGTGTAATATAGCCTACATATTATGCTTGTTAAATAATATACTATTTTCTAATCTTTACTTAGATTTAACTACTCACACTTACTGCAAAATAGTTTTAAACCACAGCTGCCGGCCGGTTCAAATTTCAAAACGGTTTTTGTGTGACGTCATTATTTGCATCATTTTCAGTCGAAAAAATAAAAAATTAAATAAATGTAAAATATTCTGCATTAAACCAACGAATCGCCGAAAATACCTATGAACCTCTTTGATCAAAATTTAGAATACCGAATGTAACTCTATGAAATTGACAAACTACTTAACATATTTGCTTCATGAAAAGTTTCGGCATTTTTGATAATGCATGTTATCAACCTACAGCCGTGGAAAAGGACATACTTTGAGTGTGAGTTTTGAACTACTCAAACAGCGATATTTTATTTGGTTAATGAATGGGCAGCGGGAAAACCTGTTCTAAAAGATTCTCTGTCCTAATTTACTAACGGTTCAAAATTGACCACATGAGGAACTGGAGTGGGTGTTTTGGAAAAACCCTCTAGACCTCAGTCAAGCAAGAAAATTCATTTCTGCAGCTACGACGCCAAGGAGCTAATAGATCTCAGAAAAAAGGACATTAGAACTGTAAAAATATATTTCTAGGGAGGAATCGTCTTTGGAGTGTATAAAAATGTTTTAAAAGGCGATCATAAACTCTTGAATTTGAAGTAAAGAGTTTTCCGTTTGTCTATGATTTCTTTACGTATTTGTGTTTAAATAAAAATATTACATACCTGTTTTTTATTTTGTAAAAAGAAACAATAGTAAATATGTAATAAATTAATAAAAATTTAGTGACGTAGTTAACAGCACAATAGGTGAAAGAGAAACAGATGTTGTGAACTCCTTTAGTGAACACAACTGTAAGACAAACTCTAGCCGGAATTTCAGCGTTACAGACACACGTTCTAATTTTTATTTCAATTACTTTCTTATAAATGTTGAATATGTAATAATATTTATTTATATTTTATGAATGTATTCTATTTAACCATAATAGTATATTGTGTTATTAAGAGTAAAAGTGATACTTTGTGTGGCGAGCATGAAAGTTTGCACGACGAGCGAACCGAGTCGGACAATTGCATGCGAGGCACACAGAGACACTTTTACTCTAAATAACACACTCTATTTTTTCTTCAAACATAGAAATTTTAAAAAATAAATTACTATTTGACATTTAATATGTAGATTACCAATCAGTTATTCATAATTTTTAGTAAGTTTAGTCATGTTATCTAGTTTTTATAGTGACATTTAGGGTGATATTACAGATTTATATTGTACAAGTTACTTCTTATTGACTGATTCTCCATACGGCGGCGAAGAAATTAAACGGCGGCTAGAATAAAAAATTATATTACGGTGGCGAAGAATTTAAACTTCAACCTTGTCAATCACGTCACAGAAGATGTCACTTTTATGACGTTTGAAGAAAAAAATATTTTTTATGTGAAGCTGTTATATTGGAAAACCCCATTGTATTAATTACAAATCTAATCGGACATGGTATTTCTAATTTTAAACTTATATGTAACATATTACATGCCCATAAATCAGTTCATACTGACATAACCTCACTCGTAGTTCTTAGAAACGTCATCATTGCAATAATTCACGCATTCTAGAGTAAATAAACATAGAAAATTGGTGTTGTGTGCTGGGCATTTAACTCATTTAGCAGTAATCTGTTCGTTAGTATTCAGCCTGCATCAGAGGATTGTGTATTAAGCAGTTGAAAAATCCTAAAATTAACCATTTAACTAATGGCTCCTAATGACTGCAGCGCCAGCCTCATTCGGCGGAAAATTAAGCAGATTGTTTCGCAGGAGGCCATGCACCTTGCTCCTCCCAAGAACTTTTAACCTCCTGCCATTTGTCGTCCTCTTGACACCTCGGGAAGAGGATCGCTGGTAATGCCCTGTTCGCTATTCATCACTTGCACGTCAAAAATCAATTTCGTAAGGTGTGAAATTCCACTTCTCACTTCTCATTCTCTTTGCGAAGAAACGAATTTCGTCTTTAAATACTAATTATAACATAAATAAAAATTTTGGGCATCCTGGACATTCGAAACATTGATAAACGTATCAGTATTTTATATTAATAATTTTTAATGTATTTTAAATATATTTTAAGAATAATTTATTTGCTTAAAAGAGTTTTCTGTAGCTTATAAAAAGTTTGATTTGAGTTTACTTATTACATTTCATAATTACACAAAGTATACAATTTTAAACGAGAAAATATAAAATAAATATACCCTGTGTCCCAGATTAGTGTTGTTATGGACATTTAACATGGGAAAATAATTTTTGAAATAAAAACTGCCCAGTTACTAAATAAGTCACCATATTTTACAGAACAATACTACATCGGTTCCTACTGAAAATATTATATTTCGAAAACTCTCATGCGATGTTAATAGTTACTATCCACACGCGAAACGCGAAATTGTTGTTTTAATCCAGCAATTTTTTGATGAATTAAAGGTTCACAATTTAAACAAGTGTCATTTTAGTGTCTTCGTCTCTTTCTAAAATCATTTTAATACTATGAACAACCAAGATTTGAAAATTGATATAATTTAAAATTTGTTTGGTTTCTGTCAACTTTCAAACTTACTAATGTTATTTGATACTTGATTGCGAAATTCTTTTGCATTCTCGAATTTTTTTTTAAGTCACTGTGCTCGCAATCTGTATTCAATACAACGTAGACATTCATGCAGTATTGTCCTGTGCAATATGGTGGCTACGTTATTTTTAAAAACTATTTCCTCATGTTAAATGCGTATGAAAACACTTTTCTTGCTAACACGGTATAAAGAACATAAAATAAAACGCCTAATAATGGGAGGAAATATATTGTTTACATAGGATTTATTCCTTAATGTTTAATGTTGTGTAGGCAAGAACGAATCAGTTAGAAAAGTACCTACTAGTAAGTACCTAAATGATGTGTCTTGATCGAGCGTTTATATCTCCAAGTAAAAGTCAATAGCAAATAAATAAAACACTTATTTTATGTATTACTAAATGCAGTATTATTTAAATTATTTGATGATAAACATATGTAAAGAATGCTAACGACATGAAAGTTTAAACTGTTATTGAGAGTGAACTGCAAATGTCACTTTAGAAAATAATGCATATTATTAAATTTCAATCAAATTCTATGATTTTTACTTTTTATTAGGTGACAGCGGGTCTACAATTATTATAATTTTATTATTTCTGTATTTATTAGGACATATTTTTTCATATATGATATTATAAGTGGTACATTTTTACTAGAATTTTATTTTAGATTATTAGGAGAGCTGGTTGCCTAATATTTATGGAGACATTGACAAAAAAATCACGAACTGTTAAGCGAGTGATTTTTGATCAATGTCATGAGATAAATTAGCAACAGACTCGAGTAAATTAATCAGAAAACTTGGTATTCGGATGACTATTTTCAAAATAAAAATAAGTGAACAACAACTAACTTTGACAGATATAAAAACAACATGTTTCTAGGCACTCTTAAAACGTCAAAAAATTTTCGTTTAACAAAATTCACTTACTTGTTGAATATAGAATCTTATTGGCTTAAAGCAGACAAATGGCATTTCGCTAAACTTAAACTGGGCGCATGTAATCTGCAATTACCTCACTAACGCCATCTTGCTCCATGAATGCGCCGTTTGGCTGTTCATCTGTTTGAGTTTGTCTGTGATATTGATATCACTAACAAATATAAGAACATACAGTTTTTGTTTTTAATATCTCAGGAATTTTCTGCTAACGGGTACGAAATATTTAAAAGTATTTGAAAAGGGTACGCGTGCGTCGAAAGTTTGGGAAACACTTGCTTAAAGGTAGCGAAATTTTCTTTGTGACGGAAATAAATCTTAAATTTGGATTGCTTTATAAACATATGAGTGAAATAGTCAATTTAATACAATTAGGGAAGATATCCTCCGTTGTATGGGTGCGCCTAATCCCTCTTGCCTAATTCGCTTGTGGATGAAAGTGTGCGGTACGGCGCGCGCGGCCGCCGCCCCGCCGCCGCCGCGGGGTCGTGGGAACCTCGGAGAAAGAGGCGGTCGCGCAGCAGGTTGAATTCGCCAAGCCACGCTACGTGCGTGCCGCGCGGCCTAAGCCGCCGTGTAAATGAAACTTTCTACACACACGCTACCCACTAATCAACTCTAACCCGAACTGTGTGGGCGTACAACACAACGCGCCAATTCCCAATTTACTCATTAGTTAATTGTGTTTAGAAGTAATAATCAAATTGCTGATGTTGATGAGTAGGGATGTTCCGATATCTGTATTTTAATAGCGATACAAATCTTCCCATATTTTATAAATACTAACTTCTTTCTTCCGGAAGAGAAGCTTATTAAACAGATTTTCCTTGGAACCTGCAATGAAGAATAGTGGAGTATTAAATTTTATTGTAAAACATGTAATAATAAAATAGATTTATATTATCATTTCCTACATTTTCTTTCGATGCGTAAAAGTACAGATACTTTTCTATACTGATGTCGATAATTTTTATGCGGTCTTTTGATACCGAAGTACCGATGAGTAATAATATTTGCAAATACCGTTAGACTAGAGTAATAATCTTCAAAGTGAGACACCTTTGATATAATTTTTAATAAAATAAATATTTATTTTCTTAAGGGTGTTTTCGTTAGGTAATTTAAGTCGGAGGTATTCATGTCAGAAACTCAGTTTAACAGGGTTTATTGGCTGTATTAAATTTAATACAGAGCACTATATTTTGCTGTGATACGCTGACCATAGAACTGGACCTCCTATTTCAATCCACCAGTTAGCGTAATGGATATTTGGATACATTCTGTTGAAATAAAGTGAATATCGTTATATTCTTCATTTAAAAATGTAGTCACAGGAAATTATCGTTAAGAAAACATTGACATTAAATCCATGAAAAAAACATGAGTCTAAATATTATAAAAATACATGTTTATAATTTTGTTCTAACTTTTTCTAATAATATAAATTCTTCGTAATATTTTTCTCAGTATTTCTAAAAATACTACATACTTAATTTTCTATATTTTTCTAGACGAAACATGGTCTCAAGAACTATAGATTGCTTTGAGGCAACCTGCATTCGGGAAGTGTTGCAGTTTGTGAATTATGGGAGATTGGAAACGTGGTTACTAAACAGTTTTAAAAAACTAATTAGCAAACCATATTAATAATAATAAATTAAACCTAACGTTTCAGAGAAAGTATAGACTATAATTATTAAAATATATTTCTGATTCAGAGTACCATAAAGATATCTTTATAAAAGCTTTGTAAATCAATTAGACATTAATTAGCACGCATAAATATATCATTCCTTTTACCAACTACTTAAGTCTTCTATTCTGTTACGTATTCGGTTTTGAATTTGTAGAACTCAGTATTGTAAAAATAACTATATAGCGTTGTTTGAAATTTATAATTATCTAGATTTCTTCTAAGTATGAAGGTTAAGTAATAGATTTTTTAGAATTTTCCTCAATGAAAAGTAGGTTATTATCAAAAGTTTAGCGCTGATGTTGGTTGTCACGTTTCTGAGTAATTTCCTGAGCATATGAACCTAACCTATCTTAACCTAATTCAGTTTATAATAGTTTTACTTCTACTTTCTACATAAAAATTTTGATACGATATTGATATGACTTAAATTGATTTGACCTAATAAATTGTAGTCACAATTTTGATTGATGATATGTTTTAGTTTACAACTTGTTGATACCACAAAAAATAATATTTTATTTTTAATAACAGTTAATAAGAAATTAGATTAACACCTTGCTTTTTCTTATAGAATTATTTATACTTTTCTTTAGCACTACCTAAATGGTAATATAGTTTTTCAATATTCTAAATTTAAATTTATAAAATAATTTCAATAATTCTCCCTTCTTTACTTGATGATGAGGGAGGTATTGTTCTTGGCTAAATTTTATTATATAGTCTTTTTCACGAAAATGTGATCGTACGTCATACCCAGTAATAAAATTGTAGCCAAAACAGCCATGTTACTATCCCCAACATATACCCAGTAAAATACACGGAACTTAGTGTCTTTTACTAATAAATGGTTGGTAATCCTGTACAACGTTGCCATTCTCGAAATGTCAAAAAATAATATTATTTTTGATAAATGTCAAAAAATCGAGCAAAAAATTTAGGAAGTTGTGCACAGAATATGGTGAATTCTGTAATAAGGTATTTCGAACAAGAACGTGACAAACGAAGATACAGAGGGGGATGCTGAATAAATTTAATTTATTTTATGTAAATAATTCACAATATGATATATACACACATGGTATACTATGCAACCATCAACACTTGAATGTACCCTACAAATACTTGGCAACGTTGCGTCAGGGAACATTATGACGTACGATTACATTTTCATGAAAAAGACTATAGTGACAGTTCTTCGTAAAAAACTTCTGTACCTATATTTTGTTCAATAATTGTTTTTTTTTTTAATAATGAGACAAAATGATTGATTTCCTATTTTCATATTTAAAATTCTTTACATATTTTAAATACAAATAATATTTATCACTACCGAGTAAAATGACAGGTGAAATTGAGACGTGAACTTCATATATTTCAGGATTTTTTTTTCATTTTGGTGGCGTATGTAAGGGATTTATAGCTTATAGGTTCCGGACCACTCGGACACAACGATATTTTGATTTGATTGAGAGTTAGCAATGCTGAGAATCGAATCTTTAGATTTCACACTTCATTTAATTCAAGTCGGAACGCGTTAACCAAGTGAGCCATCGCTGCCAGTATTAAATTAGAAATGGGATCCTCTGCATTCTAGTAGTAAATTAGGAAATTGATCACCTATAGTTAATCCAGAACTTAATTTTATATGAAAAAATATTCACTAGATATATGGAAATATATACAATTTATCCATATTTCCAAGTAAGGAACAAAATAGTTATTTAATTAATACTACATCTCTCTTCCAAATTAGATAAAGTTTCATATAAAAACATAAAATAAAAATAGTGGAGGACCCCACTCTATAAAATATCTGGATTCTATACTTTAACAGTATATATTTTTTAAAGTTTATTTTACTTCATAGCGTTAATAAATCAGGGTAAATGTTTAATATTTACTAACATGGCAGGAGGTTATGCTGTCCATATTACATTTTCAAGTTGCACATCTTGAGACACAAATGTGTTAATATACACTTATTTGATGATTTGTTATGATGAATCTGATATTAAATATAAAGTAAAACTAGTGATAGAACATACCCGGTTGACAAGAAGTGTATAAATGGAGCAGAGTGGCTGGGGGCGTGCTGGCACGACCGCGAGTCTCTCGCCTCGTGAATTGCAGCACATCCGTCACCGCGGCTGATTAATAGCGGGGAGTCGCGAGGCGATATTTCACGTTGGATTCGCGAGCACAATGGCGCCTCCGTCACGCAGGAACTCGGAAGAACGGGACCCAGTCTTCCGCCAACAGATAACCAAAGGTTATTAGTTTCTAATAGCGCTCTAATGCGGCTTCCACGGACTTACAGTACCGGCAACGCGCTCCAAAACAGAACAGCATTTAATATCAAGAGTAACATTTTAAATTATAAGTATAGGCGTCCTGGTATTAATTTACGGATTACGGGCACTCACATTGATTCTGCATGTTGTTTAAATCACAATTGTCATATGAAGTGCGTCAAATTATATGTATGGTTTATGTTTGAAATAGTAATATTACAGCCAATGTTCCCTCCATTTTTTTCGCTGATTGCGCGGTACTATAGTATTTGGGAACAAAAGTGTTCAAAACGTATGTAAAAGTGTAATATTCTGATATAAATTTGTTAATTTTCGATATTAATACAACTTTTTCATTATGGTTTGAAGCTCAGCTATCATTTGAATGCTTCATTTGGCAAAGTAATGATATTAAAATATGATATTTAGTCAAGATGAATAAAAACAATACCGGACAAAGCTGACTAGTCTGGTTAGAGTGCTTTGAGCTGAATTCACTATAAACTAAAGGTCTCTTGCATAGGTTGTTTCCTGTCATCAAATGTCCAGAGAATATCCAAATTTTAACGGTTATCAGCAAAAGAAAGAAAGAAAATAATTCATGCGATACAATAGAAATTTAAAATTACAGTAAAACCTCGATATAACGGACTAATGCTTATGAGTAGGTGCCCTCTTAAGCTGAAATTCCGTTCTATAAAAATAAGTTTTCCGAATGCGTTTAAACTACATAGACAATCAATGTTTGTTGCGTTGCGTTTTCGATCGGTGACACTTATGTACGTTTGCAGAAAGACTAATAAAAAAAATCAACTAATTAATTGAAAGTTGTTACCATGGCCACATATTACAAATAGATTACTGTCAAAAAATTAATCAATAATTAAACTAGATGAGGCTTTGTGCAACCCAAATTTCGACTTAAACATGTATAACATTAACTAGATGTTTTTTTCACATTTGCTGGGACATTTTATCCGATATCCGAAGCAAAAATTTATAGTTATACTAGTTTTTAGAGTTTAGTGGGCTATTAAATCCCGAGATTTTTGGGGTAAGTCCTCCGAGTATATTGGACATCCACGATGCTTACTAATGTTGATATGACAAGTTACATTACCAAACCGGTTGACCTACAGAAAAATAGTTTAACGCATTATTGATAGTTCTGCTCCTTATAATGAGTAAAGTTTTAATTTTACGACATTATATTGAAGACGTGAAATCAGTGAAAATATTGTATGAATTGTATTTCGATAACTAATAACAAAACAAAAGCAATAGTTGGATGTAATTAAAAAAATAGATTGGTTTCGATAACTACTAATAAAACAAAAGCAACTGTTAATGTTGTAATTAAAAATTGGTTTAGTTTCTATTTGATTTAATATCTCTGCATGAGAAATGTAGGAAATAATAAAATAATTGGTAAAAAGCTGGATGATATATTTAGTATTTATATCGTCTTGTGTTTATCCTACCTACGTATGACGGAATATTGTAGCAATGCTTCTCTACGTGTTCATAAGCGCGTGTTCCTTGTCTGCGACACAGAATACACGACGAGCTTGGGATATAAATCTTTCAAACTCTGCTATTATTTCATTAAGAGATATAGCTACTGCAACCACGCTTGAGTTACTTTATATTGGATGGAATTGACCGATGACATTCTTTTGTTTATCTCAAGAACTGTCACCTTTACAAGACGTATGTCTTCGGCTCTCTGTGGCCTTCTCTTACACTGATTCATAAATAAGGATTAGAAAGAAGATAGCGATTTTTATAACATTCTTGCTATTGCAGAAAAAAACATTACTGCATTAAAACAATACAATATACTCTTCTCTGATTTTTGAAAAAACGAATTTACTTCAACAATTGACAAATTATAAAGTATATATTTATGAAATAAAATAGTAATAAACTTTTGATTTTATATTAATCTTCAAAATATACTCGTATTACTTTTTAAATGTTGATTGTATATACATATGTATCCATCTTTATATTTGCCAATAACAAATGTATGAGGAACTGTTATAAAAATATAAAAGAACTTTTTCATGATGCATATAAATTGCGTAAAAAGTACAACGTTAACTTTTGTAATTTTAAATGTTATTGTTTGTTAAAAACATCAATATCTGTGAAAAAACATTCTTTGATAAAACGAAGCCTTAGTTTGTTTTTTCGTAAGAAGTTTTTACTTGCATTTTAGTGGAATAGAGTGTTTTTGTGAGTGAATTTGAATCGGAGCACGTTAATCCAATGAGCTACCGCTGCCTGTAACTAGAGTGATATTCCATTTGTCAATTTCAGATAGATTAGATGGATCAGTTCACTTGTTCAGTGCCATTTTGGATCAACATCGCTCGTGTATAATAATAATTCTATTATTATTGTTATTAAATTGTATAAGTTAAATTATATCTGATTTTGCCTTGTTTATCATCTCCGATGGCTATTCTAAATCATCAGTTTTGTTGTAATTTTTTCATTTCTTTTCAAATATTTAAAACTCAGCAAAATCACATGACAATTTGAACTGAACCAACAACACAACAGGCGAGTATTACTTAGGATCAGTTCGTTCGGTAGAGGGGATAAAGTGATCCAGTTAAATGGAATGAAAAATAAATAATCGGGATTCAAAAGTGTAAGTTGGATCAGTTCAAAGTGGCAAATGGAAAACGTCTTAGGTATATTATAGAATGTACCATGCAGGTATTATGATTTGGTTTATTAATACCGTTAATAAACTGACATTGCAATTGGGGCAATGTGTAAAAAGAAGCAATCTTTTCCAAATACTATTTCATAAATATTATTTTATTTTTGAGATTTATTAAATAAATTATCCAAAATTGTAGTAATCTCTAAAATATTGAGTATTACTTACTGAATATTCGCTCGGAAATAAATATCTTTATAATATTGTCTCTGATACATAAATATTTGGCAAAATGTTTCATCCTGGGCTGATAATCTTTGTCATTGAAGTTATGCATATTAATTTATTTATAATGAACCAAGATAGAATTAGAATTTGTAGAGTTGTATAATTTCCAATATTTCACGATGCATTTCCGTGAAGTCACACTTGTCGATTTCTCCTGGGAATAATTAAAAGTAAACTAGATTTTTCCATATCCGAAGCCGATGAAACAGATCAAGAGAGATTTTTCCAAGTAATTAGTAGCCTCACCTTTTTATTTATCGAGGCGTCGAACAAGCAATTCTGGATCGCTGCGTTAATGATCCAAAATTCAGACCCGGAACTGGTTCGTCGCCAAAAAAGGACCGAGGGAAATTTATCGCGAATCTCGGTTGACAATTTAATTTACAATTAAAATTGCATGAAGATGAATCCGAGAATAAACACGCTGAGAGTACATATGTAGCTTTATAATTGAACTGGTATTGGAATTTTCTCTCAATTATTTCTTTTAATAACGTATTAATTTGGTTTACATAAACAGCCAAAATCAAGTTTGCAAATTGCACATCCATCCATTAGGCCTGCGACGGTAAAGCGAAGCGTAATTATTAGCCACTAATTGGATCCGATACAAGTCAATCATCGTGCGAAGAATTCTTATAAACCTTGATACGTCTCAATAAACTCACCGCCACCAGCTGCAACTCTGAGAAAATTTGTAATAAAGAGAATAATGATGCGTGTAAAATATTTGAGCGATAAGGGATAAATTATGCAAAGATATGTAAGTGTGTATGTGGAGATCGTTCGGGAGGTCACATCTGTGTGACCTATAGCAGGTTGTGCGTGCGATACGCGAGAGCGACCTAGCTTGCTAGAAAGTATCGCAGATACGTACACGTACGAGCACATCGCGATTTGGCTTCATTCTGCTCATCCCAACTAATATTACCGAAGCTGCAGCCTCATCAACGATCTACACTACACTTCATACAACTTAAACACACTACAAAATGCATTTAGTGAATTTACCGTTTTCTAAAATTATTCCTTTATCAATCACTCTCGATTTTTATCGACCGTCTCGTTTAATAAGAGATGACAAATTTTAATAAATAACAAAGACCAATGAAATTTATTTAACTAAAATAAAACAAAATGTTATAAAACTACTTATTGCTAATGTTTTCTTACAAAGATTAATTGATGAAAAAAAATAAAATCTAACGACCGATTTCACTATTCCTTAATCAAGGCATGATCCACTGATCCATGAGTCAAACGATTCACATTAAAAAATCAATGATCAACTGATCCGTCTTATTCCATTAATCAAGCTTTGATCATCTGATTTGACCCTATTTGACCATATATATTTATGGACATAAGATTTTGGCTGTTAGAATTAATCTAAAATATTTTAATTTTCACAAAGCTATATGAATAGACGTATCTGGGTTTTATCAAATCGAAAAGAAAAAACGATGTATTTCATAATTTATTTTTTAAGTTAATAATAAAAATATTTTCATTTTCTCGTAAATCTTAAACTTGTGAAATTTGGGATTTCGTTCTTAGCGCCCCAAGATATTAATGGGTAAATACGAATCTACTACAAAATACTAATCATTTGCAGAGAGCGTAAACTCAACCTACATAAATAAAATTATTAAAAATATAAATATTATATGCACTTTATGTTTTCATTTTCTTTCTTGAATTAGAAATTAACTTTAAATGAAGAATGTATGTTGAAATAATGTATATCTAATAAAGTGCTTTCTTTCTTTGCAGTCGTTTTTCGGACGAACGTACAACAACCTGGGCTCAATCTCAGAATGCAAGAACAACGGAGAATGTGTAATCAACAAGAAGAATCGCACGGCGTGCAAAGCGTGCCGTCTTCGCAAGTGCCTGCTGGTGGGCATGTCCAAGAGCGGCTCTCGGTACGGGCGCCGCTCCAACTGGTTCAAGATCCACTGCCTCCTGCAGGAGCAACAACAACAAGCCGCTGCAGGGGTGGGCCTGCTCAACCACGGCCTGCTTCGACCTCACCCTTACCTGCCCCTCTTCAGACCACCCCCTGCTGACGTCAAGAGCTCGGAGTCGGACAGCGGCGCCAGCAGCGCAGACCCAGACGATGACCTCCGGTCGACCCCCAGTCACAAGCTGCCGTCTCCGGCGAGTGATAGTGAATGTTTCGCTAGGAGAAAACTCTCTGCTAGCATAACTCTAGCTCTGCCAGTATCTCCCGCTTCGCTTCCTAGTGTGTCGCCGACTGGAACCCGATGGCTGCCACCTCCTCCTTTAAGCCTAGCAGATCCTGCAGCCTGGAGAGAGCTGTGGCTACGAGGGCCACCTGCACCAGGTCAAGACCAACCCATAGATCTCTCCGTGAGAGCGTCTGCAGCTACAACACCGCCACCGTCAGCGTCGAGTGATGCAAGTGAACCGGAGTTGAACATAGACGTCGGTGTCGAAGAGGCGTGTAAGCCAGTGCCTTTGGACCTCACCCTCGAGGCTAAACGGGTGCCGGATCTGCCGCTCACAGGCTGACTCCTAGTGCGTGTTTTAGACAAATGTGTTCTTGCGATAAGTACCTGACAAGATATTTCGATGGACGTGTGCTACGTGGAATTCCTTAGTGATGGACTTGTCATATTGTATAGTTTTATACACAATATACCTATTTACATAGAATATGTATTTATTTATGTACGGCCAGTCAACAGATACTATATATTTTTATATAAAATTTATATTATATTTAAATGTAGATAACTTTAAATTATTTCTGGCCTTAGACCCAGTGCCTTTTAGTACTAGATATGTATAGCTGTTATAAAGTATGTTCCCTTTTTAATGCTTGAATAAAATGTTTTGTTACAAAACTCTTTTATACTTTTATCACAAAATGGATTTATTATTTTGTTTATACTAATTATATTTGCTTATTTTTCCATTTTTCCTTGCAATATTAATTCAAATTGAAAAAATGTTTTGTGGAGTCTCTACGATAAAAAAAATATTTTAATACTCAATTTTAGCAAAAATTATTAACTCAAAATTAAAAAAAAAGCGAATTTACTTAAATTCTTTAAATATAATATTGGATTCTTAGTAGATTTTTTTATTTATACAGCACATGATATGGCTACGAATTCATTTGTTTCAATGGACTTTTTTTACATTAGGTAGGTACATCATTTTCAAGACTTCTTATGGTAAGTTTTAAATAATTATAATATATGTTGGAATATTCAAAATATAATTCTTACTAGTATATTTAATAATTTTTAGCTTTCAAAATCAAACAAACCAACATTATTAGTGTAGTAGCTATAGATTTTGCATTTAGCTCTAGGTGCCGTATGATAAACCACTGTCGTGTGTTTTTAAATAAATAGATTTTTTCCACAGAAATAATTTAAATCTTATTGTTCTACGATATTGACTCTGTTCTTAAAAATAGAATTTAGGGTTTTATTATTACAAATACAATTAATCAATAAATATTCTTAATCTTTTAAGTAAAGAAGGGAACAAAAACGACATCAGAGAATTTTAGCATAATTGGAGGATTTGCGGTTTTATTGATAATGAACGAAAAAATTACTATTGAAGTTTTAATTTAGTTTATTGTTAGGTTTCTAAGTAATATTGTCTACTCCGGAAAATTACTAATTCTTTGATTAGTGTTTCGGCTCTGCAACCTAGATATTACAGGTTTAAATCTGATGGAAATATGTATTTGTGAACTATCATTTATGTGTCTTTTACTTTCGTTTGACTTTCGTAAATTAGCAGTAAATTAATATTAGAAAAAAACATCATAAATTAAGGTTTTAATCCAGAAAATTTCTCCTCTTTTATAAATCGAATTATTTAAAGTGTTAAATAACTGACAATTAGCCTTATCTGACTCGAACTTAGTATACTTATGAAATTTGGAAATCAGTATTATTTATTATTTTTTATACATACTATAGAATAGAAGCTGTGGTATTCCATGGGAATGATATAAATTTCGTTGATATTTAACATTTATTATTGAATTTTTGTTTAGAATAACACATACACATATACCTTAGGTGAGATTCAAACTCACGATTTGTATTATAAAGCTTGAGATCTAACAATTTATTTATTTAAGATACCTAAAAATAGTTTTTCCAAATGGTTTTGAACCCACAATAACCTATTAGTCATTGGAGAAAAAATTAGGTGACAACTCTTGTAGTTAATTTACTTGTAGATTTATCAAATTATTAAATTTACAACACAAACCAATTCCACACAAGCACATACGTAACAATTACAATTCCATAAGCGGCTGAATCTCATCTCAAGGGCCAACTTTTCCTAGTCTCATTTCTCCGTTGTGAAAGGTCTGGCAGGTGAGTGTTCCGTGAACATCTGCCGCTGTTCCGGGACTCTGCAACCTGCTCTCCCTCTCCTGCTGAATCTCCGCAGCAGGAACGCTTGCGGAATCCTGCCCGAGCTACCTGCCGCGTGCTGAACCGCTAACAGGGTCACAGCCGGTGTGAATGTCAAAGTTCGCGGTGAGATATGAGAATAGAACAGGATGGTGATTTGGTAATGAATTGGAGATGGTATAGATATGTAATTGGAGTGGAAATATATATGTGTACATGTGTAATTGGAGGTAAGGGTCACAGCCGGTGTGAATGTCAAAGTTCGCGGTGAGATATGAGAATAGAACAGAATGGTGATTTGGTAATGAATTGGAGATGTTATAGATATGTAATTGGAGTGGAAATATATATGTGTATATGTGTAATTGGATGTAAGGGTCACAGCCGGTGTGAATGTCAAAGTTCGCGGTGAGATATGGGAATAGAACAGGATGGTGATTTGGTAATGAATTGGAGATGGTATAGATATGTAATTGGAGTGGTACATATGTGTATATGTGTAATTGGATGTAACGTTTTGTTAGATGTCTATTAAGAAGTAATGACAGTGACAGTTCTTTACTTGATTGAATGGTAGAAATCAGTCAATTACACTGTGTTCTGCAGCTTTATTGGTACTTTCAAGGAATTTAAACCATATATTCTTCAGAAATAAAAAGTGAAATAAACATTAGTTCATATAAATCAATAGATAAATAGAGTCATAATAATTGACATAAAAGTCCAAAATGTCTACACCTTAGTAAAAGTTTTATAATAACACATATTCACATTTTAGATTTTATAAAGGGACAATAAATTATGTTAATGTTAAAAACGTTGTAGTAATCTGCGAACTTGCAAATTTCCTTTGTTGTTTTATGTTTTTGTTTATCTAAATATGAATAAAATAACCGTTAACCGTCTCTACAGGTACAAATCTAAAGGAAGGAGCAATCAAGCAAGATCGAGAATTGTTTTTTCTTAATTAGTTTATCAGTCGTAGTTCGTTATCATTTAATTGTGCATTGTCCATTAAATAAATAAAATGACGGTAAACACTCCGTATAAGTATGAAACTAAATGAAAAAGCAAACAAACAAAATTAAGGAATAGACGACGTTCGGAAGATTTTGATTTCTATGTATTTTTTAAGTTATCGTTTTCTTAATATCTCAACTTCTCATCATAAGGAGTTGAGTAAGACGGAAAAAGTGTAACGAAATATACTGATAAATACATATATTGAGATAATGAAGGAGTCAAATTCAAAAATTCTGAGCGATATCAATTAGACTAATGCTATCGATAAAATTTTATCAAACTTGTTGACAACCTACAGCACTAAAAATGCAATTAAAATTTGTGGGGAATCTCAAGTACTCATACAGATTCTTTTCCATTAAAGAATATTGTGCCACAAATAGAGCCGGAGTAATGGTATTTGAGGTCCTATGCAGTAATAATTTTGGATCCTCCTTCCCTCCCTTTAGTTTAAAATATTTTAATACGTTAAAATTAATTTATACATTTTGCAACACATTGAATTCAAAACAAGATATAATTTAACAAAAATTAAATTTTAAAATATTTCCTAACCTTCAATTGGAAAAATTGTTCAATGATTTGTCATATGTTAATGACTTAGTCAAACCGCTTTCATTTGCTAATATTGATAAATATTGTAAACGATCATGCGATTTAGTAGTTCTATATTTTACTGCCATGAAAATGTTCTTTCTGCTTTACAGGTGATAACTGATCCCATCGATCCCACTATAAGATATTTCGATAAATTTGTAACAAATTAGTATGTACTAGAAGTGGCGATGTCCATTGCACCATCATCGATCTTCATTCAGTAATTTTAACAAATTTAACAACTTCTTATTTTAATATGTAATTTTCGTTCTTTTTTATGGGGCCCTATAAAGTTCATAATTCACTTGGGTTAATCCAGTTCTTCAAATGATGATAAATTATACATAAATGTAACAGATAAGAATATTGAGATCGTGCAGTAGGAATTGAAGGATATATGTATATGAGTAATATTTTTCTTGATGTTTTGTTGTTGGGTATAATATCCATGTGTGGCTTGATCTACGTGTACGTGCAGAGCGCAATCGATCACATCTGGAGCCGACAAGCAGCAACCGGCTAACCTTGTCCCGACTGCACATCATGAGTTCATTTCGCGGTGTTTAAGACAATACGTTTATCGCTTCTCAGATGTCGTCCATCACGACAGTCCAATCCTGAGAACCGTGCCCCGCCCGAAACAAAAAGCGATCGCGTTATCCGCCAATCCACTCACCACACAGCACCGTACTACCAATCCACTTGCTCATTATAATTAATTGTACATGCTTTTAAATAAATTAGCATTGGTCACGTCACCAGGCAGATAGTGTCTGCGTCTGCGACTCTGTGGCGAAGCGATTCGTTTCACGACTTGTCGACGTCCGAGATGAACGCTTGTTGCCTAACATCGGGGATGTGTGTCATTATGCCTTGCAAAGTGCAATCATTGTTCCAGACGTACCATACTTTACACTTAACTATCATTATTACACGAAATACCATTTGTAATAATGGGAAATTTAATTCATCTAAACGTTCCTTTCAACAGGTATCTTGCATGTGCAACAGTGCCACAAAAAACAATACATTGAAGGTTAGAAAATAAGCATTAATTAAAATAAAAGTATTTCAAATTTACAATGTAATACATATTTTTAGCTAAAATTGTCCAAATTTTTAATTATCTATTTATGGCAGTGGTGGCTCAGTTGGTTTACCTCCTATTCGAATGAGTAGAGTGTGATATTTGGGGTTTAAATCCCGCTGTCGTCAATTTTTATCCAAATAAAAACACAGTTGTGTTCAAATGGTTTGGAATCAACAGTAAACTGTCGGTACCTTGCAAGGTTTTTAGGCCACCTTTCCATTAAAATGCAAATAAAATGGTCTACATACATAAAGCATTCGCATCTCCAGTTCATCTTCCCTGTGTTCCAGGAATGATCGAATACTATTATTAGGAACCTATTAAATAGCTATTCATTTATAAATTAAATTTTAGTATGATATCCATCAACTCGTATATTACAAAATAAAATTTAATGTTCTCTTTTACATGCGACGATTGTTTATAAAAATAAATTAATCTAAAGAAGACAAATACTAATCCGAACTATCATATTGACAAATTGTTCTTATTTTTTCGTATGTGCGTAGGGTTCTGATATTAGTTATTTTTAATTTTAGTCTTTATGTACTACATATTTTTATTTATTTTTTATGTTATCAGGCTTCTCACATTGTATTTCATTGAGTAATTACCTTCTGAAGATGACCCAAGTGGGCGAAACCGGTGGAATTTAATTAAAATATTTAAACATAATTTTATTTTATTTCACTACAATTTTCTTAGTCAGGAATCTTCTATCACTTAATCAGATTACATGTTTTTTTTAATAAGTATTGTAGTAAATCAAGTATTAAATAGAAATCATATCTACATCTATAAGTATCAAAGATGCTTATATTCCTGAATTCGTGGACAATATTTCTCAGACTACAGACTATACAAAAAATTGATAGAATTAAAAGTTTAAGAAATAATGAACACAATATTATTTATAATTATGTTCTTTCTTATTGCAATATGAAATAATATGTCAGGAAATAATGTTTTCCAAAATTAAATATTAAATTGTCAATTCTACTCATAATTTGTCATCCAATTAATCACAGTATTTTGGTGAATTGAACAAATCAGATTCAAATCTCACTGACAATTGTCAGTTACTGGCAATTGCACTGTAATTTTCACGACTAAATAGGCGTTGCTTGGTTTCTTTGATACAACGTTCGTCAAAATTGTGACAAGTAAATAATTTTTTTATTTATTTATTTAAATCTTTACTTACAACTTGTTACTTGAAAAAAACAATAATTGAAAATATATACATATTTAAATAGTCATACCGTTCAGAACTAGAATTTTACTTGTAATTTTTGCCTAATTTACTCTTGCTTGTTGTTTTAGAAAATCGTCAAATCGCAACAATCAGTCGTGACCATGACGACAAAAATTTCTAGTATAATTCTGGTTACAAGTAGTAATACATATGAAAATCAACTTTTAAAATTCAATTGAAAATTATTATTTCCATTATAAATATAAAAAAAAATTATGCCTGAAAAGCCAGTACAGTTATGTGGTTAAGAGAAAAGTCTTCTGATCAACGTTGGTAAGTAACGTAGTCGTCCAATACTATGCTAATCTAGTAGAGGTGTAAGTTAACAAATAAAATGGAATAAAACTTATTGCAAAATAGCTGAGACCCTGTTCTTTCTAAGAAGAACAGATTGTTCATATATAATTGAAAATATAACGTCTTGTAACAATATATTATTAGCATTCCTAATGAAAATAGTTTGAAATAATATTGGGAATGTATTGTAATATGCAGTAGATACACCTAGGTAGTTGAAATCGAAATATTTGTATAATGAATAAGAAGAAAAGAATATTAAATCACTCATTCCTCAGTTGCAAACGTAGAATTATATTCAAAGCAGCCCACTGCATAGCAAATAAATGTTATTATGAACAAATTCCAGTGACTCAACCTAACAAATAAAATAATTACTTCCAGTAAGCATATCAAGCAACAAACACCGCGCATACTTGTCGCTCATTCTATTCTATACAACTGGGCGTTCTACAACTAAATATAATAAAGTATAATAATAAATAATACATGAGTTACACGTTGTATGGCGCTGCTGTCGCATTAGCGGCGAGCTTGTCAACCGACGGTGCATCAAAGTGAGCGTTGCTAGCCGTACCACATAATTGACAGGTCAGGTTAGCTGTCTGTTTTTGTTGACTGACGTGGACGGAGACGTGTCATGTGAACATTCTGTAATATGTTGCGTGCTTGCGATTCTATGGGGCTCTGACAGCAGGAATCTGATCTAATGGGACGCAGATTTTACATAGACAAGCTTTATTTAGATTTAGATAGAGTTATGAGGAAATTCTGCATTACAAATGTCTACAAAATGCAGACATATTTATATGATGACAACTACAATAAATGCCTTGAAGATATACATTGTTTTCTTTGTCAACTATTCACTTTATTGTTTACAGAATATGAAATTAAATGAAAATATTTCAATGTCGTTATTTTTTCATATTTAATAGAATTTTACTTGTTTGACAATATAAATAAAAAGTACTACTAAATATTTTATTTTTAATTACTAAAATTTCTACAGTGGCACGGGATAATTTCTTAGAGGTTTGAGCCACTGTAAAAACAGCCTGACTGTATGTCAATCTGACAAATTAATTTGATATTTTTTAAAAGTGTTTATATTCCTAGAAAAACTATTGTATTAAATTGATGATATTTTCCGAACTGTCTAATTATCATACAATATTGCATTCATTGTTAGATAATATAGCAAACTATAACATAATACAAATATACTTTATAGTTGACAACAATAAGATGAAATTAAGTAAATGTTTCACTTATATACAAACGTGTAATAGCCATATATATTTATAAATTAAATATTGAAAGAAGCTTTCAGAAGTCATAATTAATGAATAGACAATATTAATATTATTGATAATATCAGTTTTGTTATTTAGCTGACGAAACGTTGTAAAATTTTTACAGAACTGTAAACCCAAATATTGTCTTATTGATTATTTATAAATTAATTTTTTCACCGTTGCAACAATTAATTTCGCTTTTTGTTTAAATGTTTTTACACCTCTATTAAAACAACAACAATTTAATTTATATAAACTATAAATTTATAAAACATTTAAAAATTTCTTATCTTCGTGAAATATGTTCTGAAAACATTGGGAGACTTCAACGCTCGGATAAGATACATTCTACAGCATTATATCTGAAAACTGAAAAAAAATGTAATATAAATAACTAACGTACAATAATTTGAATAAATACTTATATTAGGTACATGTTTGAAACTAGTTACACTGTAAATTTATACCATCATATTATAAACAACCATATTTCTTTTAAATTAGCAATTAAACAAACAATTATTTTGTTATGTTATATTTTCAAAATGTTTACTTATTTTAATTAATTGTCTAGAATGGCTTGTTGTCCGATCCTGATAATTTCTGTAAATAAAAATGTCACGAAAGTAGAATCAGTGATACTGAGCATGCTTTTCATATTAGATTATTCCGCAAAAGAAACGATTTTAATAATTGTGCAAATAATTGAATTGTTAAATTTACTATACATTGTTGCATTCATGAGACAATGAATCAAAAATATAATCGGCAACGTTTTATGTCACCAATTTAAGTGAATTTATTACGGTGGAAGTGCAGCGTCTTCTTTTTGCATCATTTCACTGGATGTCTTGTTCAGATTTATTGTTTCTGAATACAACGGAAAGGTTAGCGAGGAAAGTAAATTTAGTATGCAGGATATATTTCACCGGGAAGGCAGGTCCGGCTCAAGGGGTGGTAAAGTGCGCTACACCCACGTACAGGGGCGGACTGCACTGCGTCGGCCTTTAATAGCCATTAATTACAGGTCTGTACTCTGTCATATTTCAATTAGCGGTTTAATTATAATTTCGCCGGGTTACATGTAATTATTGACAAGTGGGATGGTAAGGCCAGTGCCGTGCCGGGATATTTCTACTAGGGAGCTTTAATAAAAGATATTATCATAAGCTATTTATTTATGTATACTTTTCTGAGATTCAATGTCGTTAAAATGAGCACAGGTTAATGTATAGTTTAGTAAAATATACGACATCATGACTGTTTTAGTTTAGTACTTTCTACTGTCCGAACGAAAAGATTTTCAGTCAAAACCGAATTTTCGATTTCTCTTCTAGCTTCAGTCGAAAACGTAACCGCTCAATTTTTATTAAACTTAGAAATCTAGTGTTTTTCTTACTTTCTAAGGTATTTTTCGATAATTAAATAAAATAAAAGGCTTCAATTTATTAGAAAATCAATTTATTTTTTTAAAGATACCATCTTCACTAAAGAAGTAAAGACTTTATCACCTCCTTACAAATATCACAAATAATCACAGTCAAATAAGTTTCTTTTTCAATAATTATTTGTGAGTAACTAACAGGTTTAAACATGCATGTATATTATTAAAAGAATGTTTAAAAAAAATCATATTTGAGCAGACATTTATCCGTCTGTTATATCAAAGTCCATTATATAGAGGTTCTATTGTAATTCAGTTTTTATAAATATTAAAATTTGTTTTATCTTCCTGGTACTAATATGTGTATATATTTCCAAGAATATATTTACTATTTATTTAACAGATTTCCTTAATTTTAAATAAGTCTAATCAGCGGTTTACTTTTAGTAATTATATGGATATATTTCATTGTAAACTCAAATTATCAACAAAGTTTTGAAATTATTACCATCATCTTCATCCAATTAATGTGAGATAGAACTAGGCAGTTTATATTTTGTTATGTTATAATCCACTTACAACTTATTTCTAGAGTAAATAGTTCAAGTGAATACTATGTTTCCATGTTAAGATAATATTTAAGTACCTGTAAGTATAGCGTTCTTAACACAAAGTCTATGTAAATAAAAATTTTTCTTGCATTGTTATGCATTTGCAAACTGTTTCTAGAATGTTTAACACGAATTCAGAAGTGGAACTAGTAAATTTGTAACGCAAATGCAAGAATATTTAACACTATTCAAATGGAAATTTAGATATATAATACAAGATACATCGAACTGTGTTCAAAAATACTCAATTGAACGAGATACTAAGAGTATAAACCTATATGTTGCAGAATCTCAATAAGATACTTTGAAAATAGATAAATCCCTATAAATTTTATAGTAAATACATTTTAGAAACATCGTTTGTATGCATTTAAAGTTAAAAATATCATATTGTCACTACATAATATGAGAATTACAAGATACTATTCTGAGTTGCATTTGATGTAGTTTAGTAACTTAAATTGCATAATTATGTGGCACAACATTTTTAGATGGAACCTCAATTATTTCTTTCATTGCATGTTGTTAGGATAGAGTTTCTTCAAGGGTTTATACCGTGAGTATTTTTTAATGTGAAACATGGTTACGACTTGATATTTAATTGACAACAATCTATATTTGCTGGTCTCATTTAAAATGAAATAGGGAAAGAATTTGACATTTGTTTTTTGTGTTATAAAATTATCTGATGAGTCTACATCAAATGCAACAACAATTTTGAGAATCATTAATAACTTTAGAGGAAATGGTAGTACAATAGAATGATCTGCTAAATCACTGGATCTAACACGTTTATATTCTTATTATTGGAGACCTGTAAAATCAAAATTTTGTACTGGGGGAAAATTAGATCTATTAAAAGTTCAAATTCAAAACATTTCTCAAAATATTACAATTACCCAAATATCATCGTATGTAATTTAAATGTTTTGTAACAGAGAGTCATTGATTAACAGTTAATGGGAGGAGTTTTGAAAATTTATTGCATAATTGTTCGTTATTATACTTACATGTTGATTAGTTGATTTATTAGTTCTTTATTTTGTAATTTCTTATAATATTAAAATTTAATACTTCTATCAAATTCATTCCCACATTTGTTCATTTGTAATGCAATTTAATGTAAACAAAATCATGATAATTATTGCATTTTGGATTAATATTGTTCTTCTTTATTTATTATTATTTAATATTTTTAGATTTTTATTGTTACAGCAATCTGATAAAGTTGATTGAATGCCTAACACGTTCACAACAATATGGTTGAGCCTTTAGCAGGAAGTAATGATAATATCAATAAAGCTCTATTTACTATACTCATTTATACTTGTCTAATATTTACTCTAAATAGAACTGCCTGTCGTCGTCTAAGCCTAATGGAGTTTACGTTTTGAAATTTGTCCATAAAATTTTCAATAGTACTCTACTTAAAGCTCCATTAGATTCGTTGCTGTTGTCTATTAAAGTCATATAACTCGTCCATTCCCGAGTAACATATTACCCATCTGGTGCAGCAGATTTTATTGAGATCACTTAGTCGCATGTGGGCAGCAGTGAATGCTCAGCGCGATCAATATGAGCAGGTAACAAATGTGCACTTTACGTCGTAAACATCCGCGAAGTATGTGCGAGTCTATCATGAAATCAGAGTAGGTGTGAAACTAGATAGCAAGCGTCAAGGGCGGCCTTCGAGGGATACAGAGGATGCATTTCCTTGTTTACATTCTTATTCAAATACTTTTTAAAATCGAAATCCTGTATTGTTTATGACAAAGTATGAAATGATAAATATTTTTTATTATTTTTCATACGGTAAGTGATGGTAGATGTATCACTTTTAGGAAAAAAAAATTCTATAATTTTGAATAATATTAAAAAAAAAGAAATTTATTTTCAAAAACATATAATCTATGTTTACTTATAGAGGTAAAAAAAAAATTAAAATATGTATTAACTATAATAACATATTTTATTCAGGTTCAACAAAGTCCAACTCTCTTCCACTATATAAGTGAGACGGACCAATGCCTTGTTATTTGTCATATGTGGTGCATTCTAAATCCTTATTTATCGTTTTAAAATTATTTTTTTTGCATCCCGTATATTCGTTTTCATAATCTTCTTTATCATCACCCTCTGATTAACAATTTAATAACAGTTCTTGAAAATTCATAGAATAGCAACTAAATCGTCTACCTTCCTGTGCGAATAATTTTTTCCTGTTTACCGGTCGAATTGATCTTTTTAACAACAAAAATCCTCTGGTCCATCTTCACCTTTATATAGGTGGTCCATCTGTCTTCAGAGCAGAGATTAAATGGACCACTAAATTACTTATATATAAGGTACAAATTTTTTTAAACTGACTACATTCGTTTCCAAGCGGCTGCTTACACTGTCTCTAAATAACAAAATTAACATTCCCAATGAGAGATATAACTCTAATGTACTTTTAAGACCAAGCCAATTTTTCATATCGGTCTATCTCTCCCCCACTTACCTTATTTATTAGCAATAAAATTGTAATAAGTAATGTTCATATTCAATAATTCTCCTCTACGGGACAATATTCTTTACCCATAATTTAAATCTGTGGGCCAGTTTTTCTTCTTTTTTTTGTTTCAAAATTTGGGATTATAGGTGATTGAATTACAATGCTTCCAAGGATTTTTGCTACGTTCTGAAATTTTTTAATTTTCATGCAGTGAATTTTAGATTGACCTTCTATATTGTTTTTATGTAATTTAATTTTATACATCTCTATAAACCTATACGTACCATAAGTCTAAAAAGATTTAATAATTATTTTATACTATATTTTTTATCAATAAATCATAACAAGTTCCATGTTATAAGTTCAGCTTCTAATTGTACAACGAACGTAAAAATTACAAGTGGATTCTACTTCTTCGACTTTGATGTTCTTTAAAGCTTTTTGGTGCAGAGTCATTGTTCTTAGATCATTTATTGTTTTTAGTCTTCTGGTTCCTATTTCGGTCATTCTATTTTCTCAGGTATTTCTTGTATTTCCTCTCTTTCCTCTTTTTTTCTTGTTTCAATCACTTTTTTCAATAGTTTCTCCGAGTTCATTCATTTGATGTGTCCAAACGACTTGAATTGTCTGCTGTCTAGTTTTTCTGTTATTGATTATAGTTTTATTATTTGTATCAATTATATATTTTTGTTTTATTCCATTTAATCTACCTTGTTATCTTTCTTAGAAATTTTATCAGTAGTAAATGCTTATCTTTTGTTTTAGATGATTTCATAAGATGTAGCGGTATTTTCTTTAATTAATAGTTAACGACTCAGAATATATCGCACATTCTCGTTATCCATTTTCATCTATTACAGAAAATGAAATTTCTTTATTAAAATTCGGATTGAGTTTCGACACCCCTAGGAGTGAAGCTCTCTAGTCATTTCAGTTTCTTTATGTTAGATTGCTGATTATTCTCCATGACTTTCTCTGTATATCCTGTTTCTCGTTTCTCCTTTCATTTTTTTGTTCTTATTTTTTTAAATCCTCTTCTACTTATATATACGATATATGTATAGATCTACTAGGTATCTCTCATTAGTTCGATACATCGTTAGAAATTACCTCGATTCGAACCACAACCAGCAAAAAAGTTCGTTACTTCACACACTTATCGGAAGTTAGTCTTTATGGTGACCATTGACATCACCTAAAAATTATTACAAATTAAAAGCTAGTATAACTGTATTATTATAATTGGTTCCTTCTATTTGGCTTATTTCACGCACAAATTCCATCCGTGTGTGGATCCTACCATAAATAATGTTCATAAAAGCCGTTGACACATTCCCAAAGTCTCTCGGACCTCCGCATATCTCACCGTGATTAGCAGCCGCCCACTCGTGCTGCGACAGGTGCGTGACCTCTCGCTGACCCGGTGACACAAGGACCGCCCTGGGACTTATCATCGATGTCGCACACGCTACGACGGAAAAACTACTAATCTTAACTTATTTACACAAGAACAAGTTTTTTATCAGGAATTATTTAATACATTAGCATTTTAAATGACGTGTACATATATATGATTATATATAGCCGATTTGTATTACTGAATTGTCTACATCTAAACTTAAATTGGTAGATTGTGTATAGAATATATGTTGCATGCTACTGCAAACTCTATTTTAAAACTTTTTATATAATAACATGGTTTTAACATTATAATTACATTTTTATTGGTACAAGATCATGATATTAAGAAAATAATAAAACAATAACAGTTGGTTTCATTTATTTCAAATTTTCAAAACAGACTTCTAAAATAGTTATTTATGCAACTAGTGTGAAAAGTAAGTGTTTTTTAGTCGATTGATGTTTATTACAGCACGAGATAAAAAACATTGTTAAACACATGTTGCATACAACATTTTTCCTACAATCGAAATATTAATAAAAATTAATTTTAAAAGTAAATAAAACTATTGATAAATGTGTCACCAGTGCGTGAAAAGTGACTCTTTACGTGTGTAAGTATATAATTTATGTCTAGTTGGGGGGGAAAATTTTTTTTTACTAGTCATTAGGATTAGGCATTTATTATTATAATGTATTAAATACCTCATGACACCTCTAGGTGGGGTAGCGCCACTTCTTTGAAGCTCTCTAGATCCTTTTATTGAGGTGGGTCGGTTCCCGGTGCTTTAGGTTAGGTTGCTGATTCTTCTCCATGTCTTCCTATTTTCCGTTTTCTTCTTCTTCCAATTTTTTACTTCTATTCTTTTTAAATCTTCTTCTACTATACTTATAGCCATATAGATCTAGGTCTCCCGTGTCTTCTTTTTCCCTCCTGGTTCCCACAGTATAGTATTGATTTTATTGATCTCCATACGTGCTATTTGACTCGCTGCTAGTTTATTTTCTTCACTATGTCTTCTTTAATTACTGTTCAATTTCATTATACATTTTAGTTCATTATTCCTTTTCTGCAATTTTTACTGGTCCTAGTACAGTTCGTAGTATCTTTCTTTCTACTATTTTTAGATCTTCATCGTCTCGTCTTTATATATATATATATATATATATATATATATATATATATATATATATATATATTATGAGCTTTAAATGCAATGCAAACCAAACAATTATCATTTTTAATTCTATAACATATTAACAATCCTTAACTATCTAGTTTGATTTTTGTTTTGTCTTTAAAAAAATACGTTTGAATTTCAAGAAACTGAAGATAAACAAACTCATCTTCAGACGTTACAGATATTGCGAAAGAAATTAAATTTTAACTCCATTATATCACAGTTTTCAATGTTTTGAATAGTTAAATAGCAATAATTACATTTTTATATTAGTAAAGTAATAATTAACTTTTAAAAAAGAAAACAATATTACAAGCAATACCTTTTACGTCACTAATTAAATAAAAGAACAAGTTCAAGTATTCCTAAAAATGCTAAGTCTGCATATCGTGGAAATTGCTAATAGTATTTGTATAATTAAAGCTAGATTGAAACTGTGAAATAGTTCCGTTTAAATTTTCATTACAGATCACGAGAAATTGTGCTCTATTTCCATTAGTGTGTCATATTAAACAAAGTTATGTGCAGCGAAGTATCCTTGCAGGCAAGCAAGTTCCCACAAGTTGCTGCAATATCTTCACATGCATAGCATTCTGTCCCAAGTATCACTTCATAGGTGACCTTTGCCGAGCTGCACCACAATTACTTATTAATTTAAATAAAACTCCTCTATCTCTCATCTGCTTCTCCCGTTCTCGTCAGTTCCCTTGCATTGTGATTTATTAATTTGTGCCACCCACCAGTCTCTCTGACGCAACTCACAGCTATGTAGGCAAGCTCTATCTCATCTCTCACAACATATATTCATGTCCTTAATTTTTATTCACTTATTAATTAGTATTGTTCATTGTTTCAAGTGTTATTGAAATGCTGTCGTTTTGAAATCGCACTTTGGATTGCATGAAGCAGTTGGTTTTGTCTCTTCATGGTAAAGCAATGTTGAGGATCTCTTAAATTTTGTTATACTGTTGAGGAGGTATTTTTTACTTCTATATTTCAACACCTACAACTTGTCATTTGTTATAAAATCTTGTATATTAATAAAAATTTGTTCTACATCATGTGCAACTTGACACATCGTATGTTAATACTCACTTTGAAAATATAACAAGTCATTGTTACATAACATTTTACTTAGCCATTTTTCTTTAAAATGAATAACTGTATGTTTGATATAATACGTATATACTGAACGAAATGCTTATTGGAATAGGATTCCTTTATTTGAAGACAATACAAAACATTATTGTCATACTCATTATGTATGGAAAATTTTAACACATCAGTTAAATTCATTGAGAAAAATATTGATTTCATGCTTAAATTTTGTTCAGTTTGATTTTTTTAAATTATTTTAGTTTACCTTCACAAACTATATACTATCCTGTGAAATTGGCAGCTAGCTTGTAAATATTAAAGTTGTGTTTTTATATTGTCATACAAATTTTTGTCAGATTAGTAAATGACAGAGTTTGATTTTAATTTTAATTTTATTGAATTGATGATGATAAATGAACATCAAATAAACTACTCTACAATATACTAACAATTTTACTGCGTTCAGGATGTCGCCTAAACGTCTTCTCAGTCATTTCCTACTATCGTATTATATATAATTACATTATACTCATCTAAAATGTTTTAGCAAATAATATTCTAAATTGTAATACATCCACATTAATCATAATAACTAATTTTGTCCAATTTGGCATTAATAAATGTAGTAATAACTTATGACAGATCCAGAGATTTAGCTATGTTATTTTCTATGGACAGATAGATAAAGATGATAAACTATAGTGGATCATAGAATTTCTTAAATAGGTTTTAATTTTTTTTTAGTTCGAGAAGGACCGTTCTGGAAATGCAACTGTAATTGCAATAGTTAAAAATAAATAGAAAAGGGATATACTTTGCGTTGAACTACTGCTAGAAGAATTATTATCTACTATAATAAATTTTAATAAACCCTTCACAGATTATATTAATTTTAGTTCATCTGCGACACATCGACTAAAACTTAACAATTGTTGTGAAAACATATCTGATATATAAACTACATAAATTGTACACAGATTTTCAGTTATTTCGTGAAAATCGCTGTAAATTGCATTGTAGAATTTCACTATTTAAAATTTTATAATGATTTATTATTAATTGAAATCTGACCTATTTCCGGTGTTAAAATATGACAACACACAAGCTTCCATTGCACTTTATTTATAATTTGTTCAGCTGTAGCTTGGGAAAGTTTTATACACGGCTTAAACCTTCTGAAGCTAGCTATGATTAACAATAGATTCATTTCACAAGGGCTGAAGTTTGCTTATTGTAGTTTTCGTTCCTTCAGCAATAGATGACACTATAGAATGTAGGTATGATTATGTCTAAAATAACTAATTTTTAACATTTTTTTCTAGATATTTATTATCTTAATTTGCAGTGGAAGAATACCGGTAGCAGATGTCTTAATTGTTTAGCGTGCTACGAACCACTTTGTGAAGTGTTAGATGTGGGCTTCAAATTCCAGCGTCCCCAATCTTTAACCAATAATAAATAATGCTGTATACGAATAGTTCGGCTGAGATCCTTCATTTCTAAATAAAAGTAAACTCAAAACAAGTATCATGCTAAAAAATTCAAGTATACCGAAAACAAGTATCATATATTCTTCAGGCCCTGGTACATGTAAGCATGTTGTGTCATAGGACGAAGAAAAATAATAGCACATAACACGTTTATAAACTCTTCTAGTACTTGTTTTCTACAAAATTGTGAGTAAAGTGGCATTTATATAAAGAAATAAATTTACATTCATCACATTTTAAAGTTGTGTAAAAGTAAAGAAAGGTAATACTTTTTATTTTTTTATATTAAAATGAGATTTATACGGAGAGGGAAATTATGTACATAAGGAAGCTGTGAAGTATGAGTATGAATCTAATGCCGAGTAAGTATCGTATCGCAGGTGAGGAGCTGAACGATATAATGTATTCAGCGCATCTCGGTTCGTTAGCATATAGACGACACGTATTTCTGTGAACGCGAGCGAACAGTTAGATGTCACGATTACTAAAAGGTCACCTGTTTTTTGGAGGAGTCTGTCACAAGAATATCATATTTATGTGCGTTATTAGATGTGGAGAGTGTCATCTTCACCAGGCCCGTACTAAGGGAAATCACAACAGTAAAACAATAATATTGAATACAAATCTAAGTAATTAATGATTACATATATGACTACCAAGTTTTGCATTAAAGATTGTACATATTGTGATTTCTTTTTATTTTTTTATAATATTGTAGCAATAGCAAATTTAGTCAAAATAAAGTGTTTATTATGCTCGTACTTTACTCTTAGCAGAAATAAACCTTAAGTATTTAGGGTTTTACTTGTATTTTAGTGATAACCTACAGTCTCACTAAAGTCAGCAAGCGTTGTGCGATAACTCACTAATTGAACAGCAACGTTGCTTACCAACGTTGTTCAAACTACTTTTATCTTGACCACACAATCGAACTAGATGACCAAACACATAATGTAACATCTATAGTAATGTCAAGTTAACTTAAATAATTGTAAATAGTGTTTCCGTCTAAACAAGACAAGAGAAGACAGTAAAATTTTATCTTGTCTAGAAATTTTACGTCAAGAGTAAACTAAGTTTATGTCTAGATTAAAAAATTCTGTCTAGATATCAAGACTTACAATTTAGACAAGGCAGCGTTCTTTTTCTATTTTACAATCACTGTTTCAGCGTTTTATATTTCAAAAATTTTAAATTTTATTTTATTTATTTTTAATTAATGTAAAGTCTTGATTGCTTAGAATTTTCTTATCTTGATCTAGAATAAAATAGTCTTGTCTTGATAATCCAGACAAGATAAGAGAAGATTCTAGAGAGTCTAAATCTAGACGGTAATACTAATGTAAATATTGTAGTAAATTCGCTGTAAATAAAATGTTGCAGCTGTTACTCGAATAAAATACTGCCTAATTAAATAAAAACTCACAATTATCAGATTATTCAGGTCTACAACCTAGGTACATTTTTAAAATGTAAATAAAACTATCAAATATTTGTGACATTTAAAGTTCTACTCTAAAAAACACTAAGGGCAAATAAAAATAACAAAATTTCTAAATCTTGATGTTTATTATCAGAAGAAATAGTTGAGAACGGAAGAGATTCTAGATGATCTAAAAATGTTGGGATATAAGAGAACAAGAAAATAATTTAAAACTTTATCTTTTCGTCACCAGATTTCCTCGGTACGGTCCTGCGAGTTAATTCTATGCAAGAGACTT
Source organism: Stenolophus ochropezus (assembly GCA_035578165.1). Classification (NCBI taxonomy): domain Eukaryota; kingdom Metazoa; phylum Arthropoda; class Insecta; order Coleoptera; family Carabidae; genus Stenolophus; species Stenolophus ochropezus. The sequence goes on along the minus strand of JAQOWZ010000004.1, from coordinate 9,039,169 downwards.
AAGAGTTATCAATTATAACCGCTTAAATTAGATATTCGTGATAATTCCATAGTTTTGAAATCGCACAACAGCTTTGAATTCTGTGCACAGTAGGGAAGAGACTTTATGGAATTTATTAATCGTGTACGATCGGACACCAACACACAAATACATAATGTGTCACTGGTCAGACAAACACGTGTTACGGACTCTTCTTCCCCCCACTTCAACGATCTTCAACTATTCTATCATCGGCAACTCCAAATACAGAGGCGGAGGAAAAAATACGAAGAAAAATTACGAACAAAAGAAATACGAAGAAAAGTTTTTCATTTCAATTGGTATCTTTCATATTTTTGTCGTTAAATGACAAATGATGAAATAAAACAATCATTTCAATTATAAATTATACTTATATTGTATCTCAAAAACTCTTTATTCAAAAATTCTTCAAATTTTTCACCGAAGATATTATATATTGTAAAAAGAATTATATTGAATTAATAAAAAATGCAATGCATATAAGTTATAAGTTAAAGATGCATCAATAATGTCCCTTCTTCTACGTCTATGTTTGTAGAAGGCGACGTACTGTTAATGGACATTATGAAATTATGAATCGGTGACAACTTCGAGCGCTAACGATTCCGAGAAATTCGACCGACGAATATTTGGAATTTATAAAAGTGATGAATAATTTTGATCTTGGAATTTTGGACTTTTAATATGATTTATTTCTACACTATATCTAGCTGTCTTCTTTAGAAATAACACGTTTAATTCTTAGTGCAATCGAATTTATAGCAATATTTATTTCGTCATAGTTAAGACAAAAATATTCAAATGTAATTTCGTTCATCGTATTTTTGCTGTAAATTTCTCATCTTTAATAAAATAGTCGAATGCTAGTGTTCAAAAGGATTTTAATTATTTTCTTTCTTTCAGAAGTTGTAAACTATTGAATATATTTAAAAACCAGTAATAAATTTCTAAAAATTTGGCTAAATTAATGAATATTTCACTTACCTTAGTAGCAACTAATCAAAATTACAGATTTCGTATTGTAATAGGCGTAGTCATATAACGTGAGTATTTTCTAACGCGAAACATGGGATTTATTAAATCCATGGTGACAACTTGATATTTGATAGACAGCAATGTATATTTGCTTGTCTCATTTAAAATAAAACATGGAGAACATATTGTACATTTGCTTGACTACGCCAAGTGCAATAACACTTTTAAGAATCATAAATAACTTTGGAGGAAATGGTATAGTATAGAAGAATGGTCTATGAGATCATTCGATCTTGCACATCTAGATTCAGAAGTTTGTCTCGGTGGAAATCGTCAAAATTTAGATCAATTAAAAGTTTAAATTCAAAACATTTCTCAAAATATTACAATTGCACAAATATCGTCGTATGTAATTCAAAAGTTTTGCTATAAATACTTAGTAGTATTGTATAGTATTGACGTGTAACTTGAAATACCACAGTAGCTTATCTTTAATTTTTCGTTTATAAGAATTTGGATAGTTAGTAAAATAGATATTTTTGTATTAAGTGCGCGAAGTTTGTGTTTTTAGTGCGTGACATGTCAATCAAACAATATTTTTTCTACCTAATTTGCATCACTAATTATAATATTTTTATTTATCTAAAGCGTGAAAAAACGTTTATACAGGTAACTGTGAAAAAATATATTCTATTTAAATAAAAAGCTGTGGTTCGAGAAATATTCCTTACAAATATGACTCTAGATTCGATTAACTATCGTATATATATCTTGATTTTTATTCAAATACATTTTTTCTTGGACATTATCAGATTATACGATATGTCCAAATTCATCTTATAAATTTGTTTTATCACTTTTAAAACAAAAGAAACTATTGATAGTATCACTACAAAAATGTTATATTTATATTGTAGGCAAATGATACTGTATTTGCCATTTAAACAGTGAGACAAAAACGACAGTGTAATTGTTGCACGTGACGAGTTCATTTGTCCGGACAGTGAAATATGACGATGTTGAGCAACGGCCAGTTGATCCCTACATCTCACCATCACTAACATCACCAGCACCACGTGTTGACACGGTGCGAATGCCGCGCACCGTGTAATTATAATTTAAATCATCGCTGGTTAAGTACGGACGTGGCGAGCTAAATGCGAGCCTCTCCATACATCACGAGATATGAGAATAGGATTTCAACATTACTGAAAACTGCACGCCAATGAAAGAAACTACAAATGCCAAAGGCTACGTCTACCACACAGCTACACTGTTTCATGTATAGGTTCTTTGCCTATTACAATCATATAAAAACTAATGAAACAAGGATAAATATCATAAATCAAATACGAAAGCGAAGAATTCTATTCAAGCAGTTATGGTTTTCTGCAGTTAGTAGAAAAATATTAAAAATGAAAAAGTAATCAAATGAAAATAAACTTTCTTACGATTGAAATACTACATAAAATATAGTTTAAAAAGTATTTAATAGTGTAACACACCTGTTGAAATATGTGCTACCTAGTAATTTTACAATAGATTACCTTTTCAGTTGATTATAAAAACACATTGTTTTCTACTTATTTGGTGAGATGAAACTTTTCAAACAAAATCTGTTGAATTGGAAATATTTTCTAAGCATTGTGTAACCAGAACTAAAAAAACTGTAAGAAAAACAGAAAGAGTTTGTTCATTGATAATTTTTAAAATAGAGTATAAAAATTTTTGTCACGGTTTCTACAATTGATAAATTTGCTAACGAATCGAACATGCGACTTCTGTGAACAGAATTATACTCATTAACTTTATAAAGTAATTTTTTAAAAGTTATTTACCAAATATTAACTTTAATTATTAATTTATTGTTTGTGGTACGGTACAAGTACTTAATGTTTTTTTCTATCAGTCAAGTATTTCTTGGCCTAGTAACACAGGTAAATTTTGCCTAAATTCCCGAGCGCCTAAATCTACAATCTTGGCTACGCCTCTGTTTCTACTGTATTAATTAATAATCAATAGTATAACATGTAACTCATTTCGAAATTCACAGGCATTTGTAAAAAAAGTCCGTTTGTGAAATTTATTACATGTACCGAATATATCAGCGAAGATTGATTTCCCTTTAACTTTTTTATTATAATAAGAGCCCTCCTCTAAATTCGCCACTGCCAAGTTATTTCAGAACTTCTTTTGCACTGACGGGTTTATCAAATTCATTATAATTTGGGCATTTATGTTTGTACATCAATATTTCGGCAAATAGTTTTTGTTCTTGACAGTTCTGCTCGACATCAAACTAATCTTTATAATGTCTGTATATAAGAGATGTCTTTGCGTTCCACATTTATTTATAATTATTTTCAAAATTCATAAACCTCACCTGTCTAAGGTCATTTCGATTTTTCGAAGGTTGGTATACAGCAAATTTTTCAAAATGTTATCTGTTTCGTTTGTGTACCAAGGTCTCTAATTTTCAAGTAAATCCAAAACAACTGAGAAATGTTAGATACACTTTTCAGCAGACTGAAGTGACAGAGATGTACTAGGTTCAAATGAAAATGAAGTTAGACGCAGAGGAAAGTATGGTTAGAGAATATTTGACGAGAAGTGTGAAAAAGAACAACTTTCAACTTTCGTCTGTGGATTATTTATGCGAGCGATAAAACAGAGTTCAATGCGACGAGCGCGCCTTGCAGCGGTTTTACGGCGAAGTACGCGTGTGTGCGTGTGTGTTTTATGCGTTTGGAGATGTTCACGCATATTTACACGGCGCCAGCCACCTTGCACAGACGGGAGTGGAACCACGGACTTATCTGTCGGATCAATTAACACTAAATTACAAATCCCTACAAATTTAGAATGTATGTTTACTTTCCTATTACGAAATTTATGTTTTGGATTTAATGATACGATTTATTATATGTTTATATTCATCTAAATACTAGCATGTTCGCTTACTAGATGAATACGTTTGATATTATCTATTTTGAAAGTACATATACACTTTACATTATATCTGGTGTTATTCATAATTTAAATCAACATGAATTTAATATTCTATTAATTAATAACATTCACATTAAACTGAGTTAACTTATGTTTTCTGAAAATGATCATAAGTTTTTACTAGTTGTATAAGGTTTATTGTCTCTAAAAAACTCAAAAAAGTCTATGTAGTACTTCAATAGTTGTCATAAGTTTCAAACTCGTAAGTATCTTATCGTAAGTATGCCTTAACATTCAATGAAGTTTAGTCCCTAGAACTTCCGATGACGTTAAAATGTATGTACATTTTATGTTTCTTATTATATTTTTCATGTTACAGAAACTAAATTCAAATATTTAGAAAATGCAGCCCTCTAAACATCTAATAAAAGGATGTGTAAATAGTAAAAAAAATGAGAGGATAACTGATTTTTGTTTTATACAAAAAGATATACACCTTATTTCTTGCAGTTGATCCCCACGTCATCAATTGTAGCCATGTTACTATATATAATTTAATTATTAAAAAAAATCTTGATCTTCTATGTAAAACCAACAATACAATCGTTTTTTTTTTAAAATTGTAAGAAATATGCCGTGGTTGGTATTAAATGAAAGCTCTCGATAAAATTGCCGAAATGACAGAAAAATTTCACGTCGCTCGGCTTAGTTTTTTGAAAAAGTGGTCAAAAGTATATCGTGTTTTTAAATGAAATTGTTTGACAAGATCTGGCGAACACATATGACATAAATTTGCAAAGTCGATAGGTTTTTATTTTTTTTCTTTGCAAAAAGGTTGTAGAAGTACATCGTGCACGAATCGAAAGAAACAATCCTACAATGGCTTGCTTACAGAAATGACAAAAATTGACCATTAAATGTAAATGTTTCATTGAAGTCGGAGGCCTAAAGAACGCTGAGTATAAATATGATGTTTGCGTAGTAAAAATTGAATATATCAAAATTATTACAATGGTTCTTTCTTTTTCGGTTATAAAGCGTAGGTAAATAAAATGAGTTCTAATTATTAGTCAACTATTCTTAGTATAAAATTATAGTTTGATATAACAATTTGAAAGCGGAAGTAATATTTTCTTTTTACGTCTTTAACGATCCTTCCAGTTTTAGAAATTATAAGCATTAATGACAAGATAGATAATATTTACTCTTTCAATTATTTAAATTTCTAGGTGCATAGATAAAGTTTATTACAAAGATTGGATTAGCAGCCTACAGAGTTTGAAAGGAATCAAGAGTTTATGTATTTCTCACGCGTATGAATTATCTTATCGGAATGAAAGTGAGCTATATTGGGATTTAATTTTAATTTAGACCTGTAAAAGTCACGGCCTCGAAGCGATTTTAGCGCCACATGCGGACGTATTTGCAAGTATAATGACACTCCGTATGTCTTAATGTCAATTTAGTAATTTAGTAAATTAAATAAAGCGAGAATCATAACTCATCCTGTGATATTTCAGTGAAATATGTGTGCTTAATTTGTGTAATAACTTAATAAATTATAAACTAATCATCTGGCACATAAATATAAATTATTAATTATTATTAACGCTCGGCTTAACATTTTGGTTAAAATAATGACCTTTCAATAAGAAATGAAACAACCGCTAATGTTAAAATTAAATAAGTACTGGCTATGAACTCATTCCAAAGTTTTTGAAAATAAATAACGGTACCAACATATATAACTAATAATTTTTCAGACAATAAAAATAAATATCAATTTACTTATTTCATAAAAAATTTATTTACAAGCTTTTAGTAGGTTAGAATTAAAGCACTTTTAAGAATTTTTCTAATTATTGATATAGAATCTGGAATTAGATCTAGTTTCAGTACAATTTAGAGAAATTTCTGCTCCAGAAAGTGATCCAATTTCAGCAGGTAAAGAATTACAGAAAATATTTAAAAATGATCTGATCTAAAATACGAGAAATTAAGTGGCTCAGAAGATTATTACATATATGTACTCGAATACCAGTTTTTATAATTTTATAAAAATTAATACATGCCTTTTAAAACATCCAAAGAAAAATGAAAATTATTTGGATGGTTAATCAGTTATACAATGGATTATATTATATACAATGGATTATATTATATACAAAAAAGTGCTACATTTATATAGTTAAAGAAATATTTCGTCAACATAAACAATGCTTAAGTTCATAAAAAAAATATAATGTAGACAAATTGCAGTATCTAGTTCACATGAATGTCTTCAAGTAAGATGATTCAGCAAGGTCTTGTATGATATATTTCGTTCAATGGTTTTAAAGAAAATTGCACTTCTAATATCGTGCATTTCGTGATCTAACACTAGTGTACTAATTGCAAAAGTACTTATATTTTGTTGAAACAAATGAGATGTAATTAAAAATATTTCATCGCTCGATCCGCATTCGAGTTAGAGCTGTGAAATATGGCCGTGGGCGTGCTATGATTAATATTGAGAATTAACTTTTCCTCATAATTGTAAAGGTAACGAAAAAACTCCAACTAAATGAGGAGTTATTTATTTTTCTGCTTCACCTAGCATTGAAATCTCCGGTTCTGTTATTACTACGCTCGCAACGACATCTCGTACCGGATCATTGTAATTAATTTGTAACATGATAAATTAGATACAAACTTGTAGTTTTTATTTGCATTTAACTATGATTTATGAGACTATAAATAAACTGCGCTATATCCGTGTGAAACGGAATATTCTTTGCATTGTTTTAATTCAAGTTTAATTCAAATGCACTTGCACTGAAAAAAACACCAAAACAAATAAAACAACATTTAAATCACTCTGAGAAACATAGAGCAATGAACTTATTTTTCATATTAACTTTACAATCACATAAATATCAATTAAGAAAATTATCTACTTTGTAAAAAAATATATTAGTTCTTTATCTTTATACATCGCTTAAAACTTCATTTATGATTTAAAATTTGCGCTTAGTATATTATTATACGAGTTTTATAACACGAGGCATTGTTCAAAAAAAAAAGAATGGAACAATACATCGTATAAAACAAGTATAATACAAAAATAATTTTTTGTACTTTATGTCACTTATTTCATATCGTTTAAAACATTTTAATTTATTAGGTTTTCATATTTAGAAATACTTCCAATTTGTATTTGATATCATTATAAAATATATGAGATTATCAATTTGACATTTACCGTATAATAAAGAGCTTATAAATCCAAATCTTACAAAAAAATCTAAAACCGTTTTTGATAAAATAGTGGAGAAATTATTGACGCAAACTATAAAACAGGAAATTTCAATAATATGTAGATTTTACTTCGAAAATGTGGGCAATTTTCTTTATTTGCTAATTTTTTTTCCATTTTTATTCTCTTTTCCCTCGAAAAAGGAAATTCCTCTTCCATCTGGTAACATTAAATAGGTAACATTTCCTTGACAATGTTTGATAGGTTAATGTAACCATAGAGAGTTACATTAACGTTTCTATAGAAACGTATGATAGAAAAATATTCTAATCTATTACATTAATAATTCTAAATTATTTAATAAATTTGTTTTAATTTTCTCATTCACACCCCCCAGAACCACGTAAGGGTTTTAGACCTCGGGCCCGGAGTTCACACTCACATTCACACCCCCAGAACCACGGAGGGTTTTAGACCTCGGGCCTGGAGTAGTCCACACTCGCATTCATTCCCCCCTGCACCACGGAGGGTTTTAGACCTCGGGCCGGGGTTGTCCACACACGCATTCACACCCCCCTGCACCACGGAGGGTTTTAGACCTCGGGCCGGGGTTGTCCACTCTCACATTCACACCCCCAGATCCCCCCCTTCTCGCAAGCGGAGGCAAGCGAATCTCACCAGACACGGAAAAGTAATTCCCGCAAAATCCGCCTTTTGGCCTCCCTTACTTGCTTTTGTTCGGGCCGCTCTCGCTTGGCTTCGAGGGCCCGGATATGAGCGTGGACTGCCAACGCCCCTACTAACGCACTGCCAATGCACAGAACCTCACGAATCAGCGACATTGCAGCAAATGAAATAAATATATTTAACTATCTCCAAGGAAACTTCACAATAATAATATTTCATTGTTATAGTAAAAATCATTTTTATCTAGTATTGTTACTGTTGCTAAGTTATTGACAATGCAATATCTGTCTTACCTGTTTATACCTGAATAATACAAAATAAAATAGTTTATTATTAACTAGAATGGTATAAATTAATAGTGTATACTTTTATATCTATACATATATTAAAACTATAATAACTTTAAAAATATTAAATTTATTATTTACTGATTTGATTAAAAAACTAAATTTTATTCCTTCATCAGGATCAGGTACTTAGCCAGGTGAGGGACTCGAGGGGCTAGAACAACCCCTCCCTCCGAAATTCTAATGAATTTAGTTTAAATTTATTATTATGTATATAAATATTTAAAAGTTTATTAAAAATCATACATTTAATTGAGTCACGTAATTTTTGATAAAAACTTTCGTCATAATCCGTGTTTTATTTATTCAGAATCCTGGCTACGGACCTGATCAGGACAAGGACAATGAAATATATTTTGTCAATATTATTTACATTATTTTTTTAAATGTATTTCATATTACTTCACAAATAAATAAGTAATAATACATATTTAGCAGAAACAATGAAGATAATTTTGAAATAGCCATACCAACAGTTGAAATTCAAACTAAATACATTGTTAAATAAAATATTGGATATTTTGTGTTAGTTGTTGAGGCGCCCTGTATTTCCAATCTAAATCAAATTAGAGAGCTCTAATGTTCTTGATGTGATTAATGATACAAATGAAGTTTGTGAGAAAATTAAGAGTGATTTGTCATTTTCACGGTAGCGCCAAATCATCTCTATTTATTTTTTATTTGCGATCTTAATTACTTAAAAATTAGCCTTGATTACTTTATATTACAGTTACAGTTTATCCAGCTGCATTCAATCAGATTTCTCGTCATTTCGCTTTCGGTAATTAATACGCGTGATTAGTTAATAGCGGAAGGTTCCCATAGAGATGAACACGTTGCCTACAGCTCAGGGCGAACGATGAGAGCTGAGCTAGTAAATCATCCAGATCATCCGGCAGTGTAATTGAGATGAGTGTTACCTACTAATTTTCCCGCTTTTACGAACAACGCAACGTATACAAATTTTACTCATATTTTTTAAGTTTAATAGGACTGATCCGCCTTTCGACCTAACCACGACATTTTTGGGATTTTTTTTCAGTGTAAATGTTTCTAATTTCTCATACAATTAGACAAAAATATTTTTTAAAAATGAAAAATTTTGAGCAATATAGTACTCGTATATAAAATGCTATATTGGTTGTCAATTTCAAATTTTCTTATCATAGTTCATATAAGTTTTATTAGGAACTAGATTTTTTAGTTTTATTTCTGCTAATTTTATTTAACCCAACGTTTCAGGGTAGTGACAAATAAAACAAAGCAAGTAAACAAGTAACTAAGAAACGAATTATAACATATTTAATATAGCCATGCTTTACTAATGAAGAAAGAATTGGAATAGTTACTTGGTACTGTTCTGGTTAATTTTTTTTTTTATAATTTAAGTTAACAATTGTCTATTGTTATATCAAAATCGGTTTAATAATATTATTTGTTGTAATATTGATACTCTTAAGTACTGCGCTCCACGGTAAATGCCAAAATTAATACAATATGAAATTATTATATGAAAAGCTAAAAACAAAGCTAATTTTTAAAGAATATTAAATTTTCGTAAGTCCTAACGCACAGAATTAAATATTTTTTTATAATATTATATTCGAATTATGACAGTTCTAAAAGTCCAACAGTCAACATGGTTACCATATTTTACATAAATTCCTAGACCCTTCATTAATTTTTGTAATTTAAATTTTTGATATTTTTAAAATGACGCAACGTATAAAAAATAGTATATTTTATTTGTTTTATAACATGTATTGTTCCATTCGTTCCAAACAACTTATACCGTCTAATAAAACTCTTATAATTAGTTGAAGACAGGAAAATTCACAAAGTGAGAGAAATCCTATGTGAAATAGGGGTTTTCTTTTCATTTACAACACTGATTCACAGAACTGCCAATATATAACCATCTAATAATGTCCATTAGAAACTACCATTACAGGTATAGAAATAAGCAACGACCTGCTTATGTAGTTCAGGTATTGATTATTTTCTTAATAGCGTCTCGTCTGCAATATTTCCTCTTAGCTTCCGCCTCCTGCAGTAGCAAGTGCCCTCTGGAGTGGCATTTAGCGAAGACAACTAGATCTGGCATAATTACTCTTCTCTGATTGCCGGCAACGACAATGCAATTACCCTCATCAAGCCGTCCAGAGCGGGTGATCTGTAATGACGAGGTTTTTTCCTTTGTGGATAAGGCAACGTGCGCGGTTAATGGTGCAGGCGAACGCCGACACAGGCGCGGCGCGCTCTGTCGTACCGCCCTCCCAAATGTCCTTTCTAAATCAGGAGAAGCGATTACTACTCAGGATGGTTATTACCAATGGCACCGCCTTATTTGATCAAGAATTCCCCACATCACAAAAATTTTGAATGGGTAGATATCCTCTTATAGAAGATATTGATGCGCGATTGATCGGATTGTCATTGTTTGTGCTTCCAAATTTGTCTTTTTCTCCAAACGATTCTCCAGGAATGCGTAAAAGTTAATCGCGGAATGTTAACTATGTTGATATTAAAAGTTCTTTTGCAAAAATAGCATGGAAATTACCGCAGTAAAATACTTGTAAGGAAAATATTGACCCTGAAAAATTCATGAATATTATTGCAATATATTAGTTGTAAGTACATATTGATTCTGGGATGTCTCTTCCCTCTTCGGTACTACTAAATTTATCCCGGAACGATACTAAATACAACTAGGTAGAATTCAAGAATGCTCTGTCGCACCGCCATCCCAAATGTCCTTCTAAAGTAGGAGCAGCGATTACGACCATTTGGGTAGTTATTACTGATGTTGATTTCTTTGATCAGGAATTTCCTTCATTACAAAAATTTTTAATGGGTAGATCTCCTCTTATAGAGGACATTGAAGCGCAATTGATCCAGTTGACATTGTTTGTGCTTCCAAATTTGTCTTTTTCTTTAAACGATTCTCAATACAAATAGTTTTTAGAAATGCGTTAAAGTTAAGTGTGGAATGTTAACTATGTTGACATTAACAGTTATTTTTCGTTATTTAACAAGGAAATCCTTATTAAAAAATTAATGAATACTACCGCACAGTAGAACAATTGTAAAGGATATATTGATTCTGGGATTGTCTCTTTGGTACTTCTAAATTTATCCCCAAACGATATTACCGCCTGGAAGGGAGGAACATGCGATTACAACCGGCAGAATGGTTATTACCGTGGATTTTCATATTAACTGTTCGTTTTGGTTTTTTAAGAAGGCATTTCTTACTAAAAATGCATGGATCTTACCCCAGTAGAATACTTGTAAGAGAAATATTGCATTTGAGATTGTCTCTTTGATACTTCTATTCTCCAAACGATACAACTGCGTTGAGTTAATGTGGAATAGTGGAATATTTAGTTTTTTTTAATTAACAGTTCCCTAACTGTATATACAATGTTGCTAGAATTATTCTTATTTGTTTGTGTTTCCAAATTAGTCTTTTCTCCAAAGGTAATAAAAATAGCAAGGATTTAAGAAAGCCTAGAAGATAATTGTGGAATATTAAGTTTTTTATAATAAATGTTTCCTGTATTTTACACTGTTGTTGGAATTATTCTTTGTTGGGTGCGCTTCCAAATTTGAATTTTTCTCCAAACGGTAGTTAATCCAAATATACAAGGATTTAAGAAAACTTTCAAGGTAATTGTGGATTGTTTTTTTTGACACATTCCTTAACTGCATTTTCCATTGTTGCTGGAATTATTCTTAGTTGTTTGAGCTTCCAATGTGTTAGGAATATCAACTTTTAATTTTATTATAAAGTTATGATTTCGAATTTATCCTCCAAACGACACTTAACAAAAATATCAACGATCCAGAAACACTTTGTAGAATATTATTTCTATGATAATAACAGTATTCAAACTGTATTATACATATATTCTTGCAGTAATTCCCTTACTGCACAATAAAATAATAATTATTGATGGAAAAACATTGGTTCTTCTAAAAGAAACCATCTGTAGCATATTTTAAATATTCTTCCTGATTCTATGGACTTAACCGATTATGTGCAATGTGAACCAAGCAGTGGTGGCTTTGTTGGTTAGCGCGCTTCGACTCGCTGAGCGGAGTGTGAGATCTGGGGTTCAAATCCTAGTGACGACAAACCTGTAATCAAAAATAAAGAATACCGCTAAGCTAAGTGGTTCAGAACCTACTATAAGCTCTAGGTCCCTGTCCTTTAATTGGACTTCGGTCTGTTTGACAGAGTAAATTACATTAAATTAAGTTTTTCCTATCGAATGTGTATAAATTAATAACATACAGTGTTATTTTATTTGGCTAATACTTGGCAACACTGGGAATCGAATTCCAATTCTAACAATCAGTTCGAATCAAAGCAAATCAAACGGCTAATGAACTATTGTTTGTAAAAGACTTAAATGCTTTAGAAATAAAGAATAATAAAATTTTAGTTACTGTTCGTCTATAAAAGGCTAGATGAGTTCACTTATTTTAAACTTGACGTCCTCCAAAAATTATAATAATTTCCACAAAAAAACTATTCCAACTAAACAATATCGTCTCATTTTCTCGCACTAATAAATTTCCAAGCTGTCGGCCTTCTCAAGTTTTTTCCGTAATAAATAATCGAGTTATGACACAATTAAAGCAAAAAAGATGAGATTAATAGATAATTATAGATATCAACAAACTAGTTTCTATTCAATTACTCCGCCGCTGTAATAAGCCTTTCCGACCGGCTTACCTGCGTTGAATGTATAAACGCATATCCTCGCAACAAGCTCTGCGCATCTTATCAACATCAAAGAGATAAACATCTGACGACGTAAAAACTAGTGTATAAACTGTCTTTCATTTATTAAAACTGTGAAACGCACTTAATAACTACCAGTACAAAAACTAACAACTACTAATTTATTACCTGTACTTGTTGTTCTTCATTACGTATTTATTTTTTTAAGGATTCATAAATATATTGAACAAAGAAAATATTTGCAAATAAAAACTAAAAACGTTCTTTTAGTTTTGTTATTGCTATATTGTTAACTGACTTTTTCTTTGTTATTGTAATACCTTGACCACATTTAAAAAAAAATCAAGAAGAGAATTTTAATTGGTACCTGGTACCTTTAATTTTACTTGAATGAGATAGTTCCCAATGAAGAAATTTTTATACTCGTATATCAAAATTTCAATATATTATTTTGAAAGATCTGTTAATATTTTATATAAGTTGCTAGAGGTAAAATATAGTACATTGTGCAACAAGTGCAGAAATCGCTTGAATCAGAATTAACAGATTTTGGACTAGTGGGCATAATACTTTTATTTCAAGGTTAGTGATAAATGTTTGATAAATGGCACTTTATTCACTACTGTATAAAAAAACGAGTACTTATATAAAGAAGTAAGAGTAAAAGTCAAATAATAATATCATTGTTTTGAGTTCTGACAACAAATAAAGACAGTAGAAATACCGAGAGTATATTTTAACGTGAAATGTGGGGATTTATCATATCTATGGGTACGACTTGATATTTGATTGACAGAAATATATTTGCTTCTCTCATTTAAAATGAAACGGAGTGAATTTGATCGAAATATAAAATTTTTATAATGTAAGAAATTACAAAATAAAAAATTAATAAACCAACTAACAAACAACTGAGTATAATAACGACAATTAAACAATAATTACCTATAATAAATTTTCTAAATGCCATCCATTAACTGCTAAGAAATGATTCAATCTGCTATAAAACTTTTGAATTACATACTATAATATTTGGGCAATTGTAATATTTCGGGAAAAGTTTTGAACCTTAAAGGACACCAATAAAAATAACACTCTAAAATTATGAATGATTCTTTAAATATATCCCAAAAAGCAAATGTCAAATTCGGTCCCTAGGTTTCATTTTAAATGAAACAAACAAATATACATTGCTGTAATCAAATAGCAAGTCGTAACCATGGATATGATAAATCCCATGTTTCACGTTTAAAAATACTCACTGTATAGAAAACAATATTATAGGTTAATTATTTTTACAAAGTAACGGCTGTTGAATCTTGAATAACTAATCATTATTTAGTGGTAGCTAATTGCAAGCAAAAGTTCCGAAACTATAACTTGTTCGGTTTTGACTGTAATAGTATTTAGTGGCATATAAACCAGTGCGTTAATTCTTTTTTTAACATTAAGAATAAAAATATAAGTTAAAAATGTAGTGCATTTTATTATAAAGGAATCAATATAATTTCGCGAATTAATCTAGTATAATTAACGACATATTTTTTGTGGGATTTTAAAAACTTTTCAAGGTCGTCCTCTTAAGAAACGGACTCATCTTTCGATAAAAAAGTAAAAGGAAAACATCAAAAATAAGTGATAAGATCAATGGAAAATACTTATACGTATGATCTTAACAGATCTTCAAAGGTCAAGTTTTGTTGTGATATATAGTCTATAGATTACATTTTTATTCCAGAATTACATAAGATAATTAATTACTTTGACTTTCGGCTAACAAAATCAATTACCAAAGCGTAAGCCTCCATTTTTCAAAGAAACGATAATTATTAATTAACCGAAAAAAATTTGGACAAATTGGAGCCAATAAATAATGACACAACGGAACTTGTTACAGTCAAGTGTTTTTCCTTCAAGGCCGTTGCGCTGTTTTTAAGTGATGCGTTTTTGTTTGTTGATCGAAGAGTGCGTTTTTTATAGTAATTACAGATCTTCTTGCAAGGCCAAGATGATAATTGCATCAGAAGATGCACTAACGCCGTAATACGCGCGTGGAGATATTCATTTTTTTCTTCCTAAGTGAACTTGATGAGTGGAACATCATTGCTAAATTTGGTTTACTTAACTACAGACTGAAATATTTCAAGGAGAAGGAAAAAATAGCAGTTTTCATAAGAATTCTAAAGTATTCTCGGTTTATTACTATTTATAGATGTGTCAGTAGGTAAGTAATGTTCTTGTACGATACTGAAGCTATTAAACTTTATTTTGTAAAAAATTAAATGCTCTTTAAATTACTTGTTTAAAAGGAAAACTAGATTTCGAATCTTGGATTAATACTTGTTTTTCTACTAAATGATAAAGATAAAAACTGAAGGATAAGAAATTATTACCATCCTTTTTTTAATATGACTATGACATTAAAATATGCGTTTTAATTTAAATGTGTCTTTTTTCTATTCTTCCTATGGCACAACATTTTTGGATTTAGTCTACTACATATTTAACTAATAAAATTGCATATTTCTCTACACATACCACTGCTGATCGAGTTGACTCTTATATTGACCAAATAATAATTTTAACTTAATACTGTACTATATACTGAAATAAGCAGCCTCAATTTCAAGGAAGCCAAAAATACAATTAAAATTGTATGTATGAAACATAATTTGCAGTTTTCATATATTAATGTTTCATCTAATCAAATAAGTCGATTCAAAATTCTATGTATGATCACAAATATGTAGTTCACAAAACATTGCACGATTTAATTTTTTTCATACAAGACATTATTGAGAAACAGCAAAAAATATCACAGATAAATTCACAGTAAAAGCAAAACAAAAAATTAAAAGATGATTGAAGAAAACTGAGTGGCAGTACTTGATGATTAAAGAAGATTCTGTGAGACTTCATCTCTGTTATTGAGAGCTACGAATAGTTGCACTAAACAAAGCTTAATTTTAAGCCACATTTGAATAAAAAAAATACTAATCGAAATTTTCTTATGACATATTGGTCACTTAGAGGAAATTTAAAAATTAAGTAATATTAATGCAACCAGTAATAAACCATCAAATTAGTTTACAGTTTTTTTTCATTCTAAATGTTAATAAATTTAGTTGCTTCTAGCATCGTCCTCAATATTCTTTTGTTATCCAAAATATACTTATTATAAGATCACAATTGTTCAATTTTTACGATCAACTCATCCTCGTCTTGTAACGACTGTGGATGAGTTTGAAAAGCCTCTGCTTCTTTTTCTAGCCGCTTGCTCTATTTATGTGTTGCCGCTGAGCCACTATGCTTTCTAATGTTCAAATTTGTATTTTCATTGCTTTCGTATTTTCTTCGCCGCAACGAGCTTCATATGTTTTGTGACATCATAAATCCAGCGCGGTGACGTTTACTAGCCATTGTTTTGTTTTTAGTTTTTGTGTTGGGTTTCTTCCTGGTCGGGGATATTTTGTTGCAAGTAAACGTCCACTTTGTTAATTTATTGGCGTCATTAGTGGTAGAGAAATTAGGTTTTCAAGTCAGCAAATTCATAGATGAAGAGATGAGGCACGGAATGCACAAGGCATGTGTAACTTTGCAACATTTATGTATCACATTATACATTTTAACAGGTTAAACTACCAGCGGGATGTTAAGCAATCTTGTAGACTGAAATACCTTTCTTTCGTATCAGTTTTAATTTATTTAAGTCATTTAGTTGAAAAGGTCTTATTCATTTAAAATATCGTCACTATTTTTAAATGACGATCGGAAAAGGATCAGGAAAGAAAAGTTACTAGTTTGTATGCTTTTTTTGCATTTTTAGAATATTTACTTAAAGCATTCATTATGAGAAATCATTCGGATTTAACGAAATTTTTACTTAATTGTGAAATATAGGAGCTTTAGGTAACTTTACGTTATTCACTCAATACGCTTTTTCAATGTTAAGCATCGAAATATGTAAATATTGTGGAGTTATTTTTACTTGCATTGCTGTGGATAAAGAACCTAGTGTGACGTGGTCCAGGACCTGAAGTTTTTTTTTTTTATTTGTATGACATTTTACTTGAATTTTTATTGCAATAGTTGTCAATCCTCAGCCATTGCAAGATACCTAATTTTGTAGTGTATTCCGAAAAAGATTTTTATAATGTAAAAATGTACAGTTCAAAAGTTCAACCAGTTCATTCATAGCAGAATTTTAAGATGCCATTTAACTAAAATGGAACGTTTAGAAAATTTGTTCATAAAAAGAATATTGCATTTTTTACTTTCGAGGTTCAATTTAACAGGAAAAAAATACAAAACATCGATTGTTGAAGTTATTGATTTTTATAATGCGTTAATCCAAGTATATAAAAATATGCTAAATTAATTTGGTACTTTTGAAGAGGAAAATATGTAAAGGTTATTCATAAAAGAGAATCAACTGTCGAAAAAGTTCAAGAAAACTTCATCATGATAAGACCCGAAAAGGTGCGATTCAGATTTTATTTATTATTTTGTAATAAAGCACAATATTAAATAAATTTATTTGAAGTTTTATTTAAACAATAAAATAATAAAAACAAGAAACAAATGAAAATAGTCTGCAGCTATTATAGTTCTCTTGAAAACACATTAAAAAAAATTCTAAGTGCGCCTTTAAGAAATATTATTTATTAGAAATGAAAATAGTTTACATAATCATGTTAATGTTAGATAATGCTACAGAAATAAGAAAAAATGGATTTAACAGTAATTTTAAATTACCAAACACCATTAATCTTAAAAAACTGCAATGGTAAATAGGTACTTGTCGTATAGACATATGCCATTTTATTTGATCATTTG
Source organism: Stenolophus ochropezus (assembly GCA_035578165.1). Classification (NCBI taxonomy): domain Eukaryota; kingdom Metazoa; phylum Arthropoda; class Insecta; order Coleoptera; family Carabidae; genus Stenolophus; species Stenolophus ochropezus. The sequence continues at coordinate 9,021,369 of JAQOWZ010000004.1, read as the reverse complement.
CTTTAACATTTTTTCCAGAATTTTACTCTATAAGTTCTACAAGGTTGTAACTTACAGCTATTCTGCGTTAACCCATTAAATTGGACTGCAAAAATGCTTACCAATATTGATCTAGCGACAAGATTTTTTATAAATAATTTTTTAAATGATCATCTTAATCGTGCGCGCACTCAAATTTTTTGTTTAGATTTATGTGTACAACATTAGCTTCTAAAGAATTTCCGATTGTACTCTATAACTCAGCGAAGAATTCTTCCAACCGAATATTTCTCCAAATATGGTACCAAATTTCTGGAATATTTTGTTGTATCTGGCACAATGGGCTCAGATTTCGTGGAAACCTTTACGATACAATTAAATTGGACGTGACGGAAAGTCAGAGGTCAGAAGAATTCTAATATATGCGCGGAATCTTGATATTTGTTTTAGTTCCGTGCTCCGTACAGTCGGCTGCTCGCCAGCAACCTTCAATTAAATATGAAGCGACACCTTCGGGCCATTTTACACCTTCAGTTCTCACACGAAATCCTAATTATAGAACAAGTTAAGTAAATATGAGATTATCTACTTATTTAAAGGCACTTTTACGCTTGTTGGGCAAACTATATGGCGATATAATTAAACCACAACACGGAAACATTCAACGTTTTTTCCTGATTAAGATGTAAACAAAGCTTTATAATTTGTTATTTAAATACATAAAACACGAATATTTATTACTAATAATAGTAATATGCATATCCTTATAAATATATTAATATTGCAAATTAACATTAAATAGGTATCCGTGTTTCTCGTAAATTTATGTATAGAATCAATTTAATTATGTTCTTAAAGAATAAATTATTTTTTTCAAAATACTTTATTTGTTAAATATATTATTCATAATTTATTATATAATATTATATTTAGAAAATGAACAAAAATATGTTACCTACATTCCTGTAATTGTTTAACGTAAGTCAAATATTGTTTATTTTTTTATTCCGTATTATCCATGGCGATACAACCCTAAATAATTTTGGCCGAAGATGACAATGACAAGTGAACTTCAATTGTTTTATAACAATTTTTACTTGCATTTAAATGGGGTAGATTGTCAGCTATATTACTACTTACTTAAAAAGTGGTGATGGTAACCAAGTAAACCACCGGTTCCTGTATTTATTCCTTAAATATAATTTGAGTCAAAAAAGTGTTATTAATCAGTAGCATACCCTAAAATTTTTACTTGTATATTTTTTCAAGAGAATATCGTTTTACCTCTTGTATCTATACCTAACTAATTTTTAATTTTTATTTTACCACAATATATTGTAATAAAGGGTCTTTCAATTGGTAAGCCTAATCTTTAAAATTTAATAAAAGGCTTGTATAAGATTTACAACAAGAATTTTTATTGCGATTTGAAATACATTTAACGCCATTATCTTTTAAAAATAATATCGTTCAAATTACCTCCGCGGATCGTTGGTAAGTGACGGTCCGAAAGACACAATTTGCGATTACTTTCTGGTATAATTCGGGGTGGATTTCAGCAGAGATTTAACGTAGCTCTAAAGAAAAAAATGTAAGGGGGTAAATCACACGACCTTGCTGGCCAACTGATGTCACCTTTTCACTTTTCTCGCAATAATTCTATGCCCATACTATCCAATTCCAGCCAAAGAACACTGTTTATCATCCCTCGACACGTCTCGACGTTGATAGTCACAAAAAACTCTGAGAGATTTCTGTTCTAACGTATACTTTCTTCAATAGCAACAATATTTTCGACGAAGCACAAGTACTGACCGATCAGCAAATGAACCAGTTTCCTCTCGAAAAGTTTGGCGAATTGAGGACGAAATATCGAATGAAACTATGGCAATCTTCAAAATTAAAACTGGTCCATCAAGTAAACCATTGTATGTTTTCGATAGCTTGTAGTTTTTTTTTTCTAATATAAATTTAGTATTTGTGACTCTAGTCAACCGATTATGGTAGAAAGGTTAAAATCCAGAAGTCGTAGATTCGCAAGGCAAGTTTGTGTGTGTGTGGCCCCTGTGACATCTCATCCCAATTTAAAATGTAATCATTATGTTACGTAACAAAAATTTGTAAGAAAATATTATAATATATTACTGTTTATATGTAGATATAATAATCTATGATAAAGCGTAAAGTTACCCTTTTATTTTTAATATAATAAATTATTTAAATACATTTTTATCAGCATTCTTTTAAATGTTGATCAACACGATCGTAGAAAAAAAAACCTAAATCTTATTTTGTGAAAACATTTCAAACTCATATCATATGGATACAGTGATTGTATTGTCCTGGTTCTTGTCTTTCTGGGTTAGTGTGTAAATACTACTTTTTACAACAAAAATTCTTGTTGGGATATTTCAAAATTGTTACGCACAACATCTGTAAAATACCCAATCAAAACAGATACGCAATAAATTACGTTAATAAATGTTTTTCTAAATATTGGTCTTCGAGAGAAATGACTTCAACACCTACCGAAAAGCGTTATTTAGACACTGACAGAGTATTGGACACTCTTACACGATGTACTTTATTATTTGTAATATATTTCGGATAAAAATGTTGTTTTGAGTATAAATAACTTTCTAGAGCTTTGTATCCTCTTATATTTCAAGTACTTGATAAAAGGTGTAAGGATAATTTATACGAATGTAAGAATTTACACATTTCTGAGAAAGTGAAAAATACCTTCCAATCTGCTCACATTCATCATGCAGAAGAAGAAGATCGCGTTGATTTATCTGCGGGGAAGACATGGAACATTTAGTTGCAAAAGCAATGATATTCACACGTAATACGATAGTTCAGCCGCATATGTCACCCGGAGAAACATATCGACTCTGGCCTAACATTTATTATGAGATCTTGCCTTGTGTTATGTTCAGCGTATTTCTGGACGTGAATTAATGTGAGTTAACTTTAATAGTTTACGTAAACGAGCGAATATTTCTAATAAGGAAACTGAAACCGTTTTAGTTCTAATAAATTTTTATTGTGATGAACACAATTTCAGGTTTTTGTTCCAATAACTGTTTGATGTCTTGCGGTTTTATGTTTTTTTTTTTGTGAACATTTCATTGATTAATTTTACTCATTCTTCCCGTTCCACGACATTCTTATAAGGAATAAGGCTTCCCATAACTTTGCTACTTCTTTGCGACAAATTTATTTCATTTTAATGGAGAAACTATTAAGAATTTGTCGAGACATATGCAATATTTTATTTGGTAAGTGGTTAAGGATTTTTTGCAATCGAACCCCAAATTTCTTATTATTTTAGTGGAAAGTGCACCTTGTAGACCATTATATGGGAAATACATGGTAAAGATTTTAGATTCTTCAGAACAAACAAACTTACTAGACAACAGATCTCTTACTATAAAATTGAAAATTCTAATAAGTTGACTTAATAACCATAAAACTATGGACTGTTAAAAATATTTATTTGTTACGCACTTGTAAATCATCGTTTATATTAACTCTTTATTCACGTGGGAATAAGTTCTTTAAGAAAGTTAATATTAGTGTCCTATCGAAAAGCGGTTTTCAGCCAATACCGCAACCGTAACCGAATATAGTTACTACTCTTCTTCGGCCGAAAGCGTAACCGAAACCGAAACTTATGAAGTTAAGCTAAAACTTAATCAATTTTTTATTAAACAATCCGTATTGTGATTGTCGGGTGAAATCGTGTAATTTCGTGTAAACTACCTGTAATTTTGCGAATAAAAATACTTTTGATTCGTTATTAATACGTCATGATGTTTCTGCTATGTATTTTTTTCTCCAGTAGCGAAACACCCTGTATAGAACATGAAAATGTAATTGATCGTTAAATGTGTTTCTAATAGAGACACTAAGTATGTATATTAAAATAAAATATTTAAAGATGCTAATGTTACTTTCATAGGTAATTACGTGATAATGAACTAATAAGAAAAATGAAGACATACAGGAAAACCAAAGACATGGTGAAAAAACAGCTAATAAAATGTATATTTATATTTAGATTAAATTCAGGCAATTTTTTTTTCGTTTCTTAATCTGCTTTCTAATTTTCGTAGCCTGCAACAGAATTATGTCAGGCAAATTGAAATATTTAATTTTTTGTGGGCATTATATGTAACAGTACCGAACATCTCAATTAGAAAAAGGAGTAATCTAGTTCTAATTTCACGGCAATGAAATGTAATAATGTAATAATATTAGTTAATAATATTGTATAATTGAAAATATATATAAAAATAAATATAAATTTAACGAACACAAATTTTGCCGTTTATTCTAGTCGAAATCTGACAACTCAATAATACATAGCAACTAAAAACCTATCGTAAAACATTTTATTGAACAACACCTACTACTTTCTTTATGAAGCAAGCAAAGGGCACTACACAAGCCCTCCCCAAGAAAGGAAGTAGTAGTTTGTAAAAAATCAAAAAAATTAACAATATAACGGAATGACAGTTGTGTCATTGAGGTTGCTGAACCCACAGCACCAGTTCTGCTTACCAAAAATGGCCCACTTGATACTCATTGATTCAATCTCATAGCTTCACATAAGCAAGCCAGAGATCTCACCCATTTAAAGTTTGAGAATAGGTTGAGGTCGTTTCGACCCCAATGCCTCTAATCATTCGCTTTACCGTATGAAACTCATAATAAATAACAATATAATACAATCGAGCATCAGCTATCCTGAGGGAAACTTCGGATGGAACCAGCTACTAGATGGTTCGATTAGTCTTTCGCCCCTATACCCAGTTCATACGATCGATTTGCACGTCAGAATCGCTACGGACCTCCATCAGGGTTTCCCCTGACTTCATCCTGACCAGGCATAGTTCACCATCTTTCGGGTCCCAGCGTGTACGCTCTTGGTGCGCCGCAATTCGCAATGAATACGCGACGCCCCGGGAATGCGGGGTAATATATATTTCATTACCTAGAATAAACAGCAAAATTTGTGTTCGTTAAATTTATATTTATTTTTATATATATTTTCAATTATACAATATTATTAACTAATATTATTACATTGGTGACCCCCCGAGTTTAATTCCAGGTTGATGTGTGTTGGCGTCGCCGAGTAAAAACGCTAAATGGAAATAAATGATGCGCATAATGAGCTCGTATGGGTGCAATATGAGAGAACGTGCATCTCCGGTATAAAGATGAGCGAAGTGATTGCACTGCACGCATTGCTTATGCATGAGGGCGCCCTGATTCTTACGGGGAGATATTTTAATCGGACACTTAAACGCTTAACGATAGCCTTGCGCTTAATAACGTAATTTGTATACGCACGCTACGATCAAACATCGGAATCTAAATGAAGTCATTGTGTGAACAACTCTAAATAGGCAATATGTGGATTCACACGATACAGTATTACCTTTTATCAAAATTCATAGAACAAACATATTCAACGGAAAATATCTGACAGACAGTAATACGTTTAGCAATGTTGTGACTCTTAATTTCACTATTTCAGTTATGTTATTGTGCACAATAAAATCAATCACAAGAAATCAAATTGGAAAGTAGGCATATATAAAAATTCATAATTTCAAATACATTTTTGTACTTATTCATATGGAAGTAGATTAGTATATTGTGCAACAAGTGCAGAAAATTTCCCACGAGGTGTGAAAGTTTCGGCACGAGACGAAGTCGAGTACTGGAATCACACAAGCTGGGAAATATGTAATTCTACATGAGTGGTACACCGTACACTATACTTTTTCTATGATCACATTGTAAAACGTTACAGGACAAAAATTCATGCACAAAAGCTATTTGACATAAACAACTCACCAAGAAAACCTTCATGCATGCGCTGTGTTAGTAATTACTGTGGGAAATGATTTCTTACACTTTAACCCACGATTATGGGAAATATGCAACTTTCAAGCTTTGTATAGCGAGAGAAAAGTGCCACTTTCCATAGTGGTCGTAGAAAACATATATATATATATATATATATATATATATATATATATATATATATGAAACAAGTAAGGAACTAGGTGGTAATTTAAAAAAGCAAGAGAGACATTATGATTTCGTTTAGAAATTTTAATTCAGAATATTTTATTATACACAAACTACGACTAAACAAAGTTTGATTTGTTAATAAAAATAATTACTGCTAATTTTAAAAACGTTCCTAATATCTTTGAAGTTTATGTGTCTAACAAAAAAATTCGACAAAACTTTCATTAAACAGGCATAAATATTTTCAACGTAGTGTCTAGTCTTAATAGCATTTACGTGAATTTTGTTGTATTCACAACGAAACTTGGTACCTGACAAATTAAAAACAGTTATGACTGCAGCTCTACAATTTTGATAGACGATGCTCTGAATAATAATGACTTCAATTTAATCTTGAGAACCAAGTAAATGAAGTTATTATTTTGAAATAACTTGGATGATCTAATTTAAGGTTAATTTACCTGCAATTTAAAACAAGTAAAATTTAATGTACATACGATTATATTGCAAAAAATGGCAAATTACTTTTATATGAAGTCTTCTACAATTTAATTAAAAATAATAAAATAATTTTGCTATGAAAATATTTATAATTTTCATTCACATTTTGAATTTATCTAGCTATCTATCTGTAACTGTTTATGGTTTTTATTTTTATTTAAAAATATATTTCTAACAGCTTCTGTGTGAAATAAAAATGGAAACATATTTTTATGTTTGTTGCTAAACTGCAACAGTATCTGGCGTTTACCAGGTTTCATTTTAATAGTAGTTTGTAGTTAGCAGAGAAGTAGTGAAATGTAGATAATTGATGTTTACGAATTATCTGCATATATAATTACAATCTTAATTTATTTGCAGATCCGTACTGGCTAAAATTTGAATACATAACTAGAAGTTTACGATTTTATTTTAATTTCAACATGAAATAGGTTAGGTTAGTTAAAAAATAATGAAGTGATTTAAAATCAACTGCAGTGATAACCAACAAGAATTATTTTAATATACTTGTTTACGTATTTAAACAAATTAATAGTTGAATGTTAATTGGCTGGGTAATTATCTGACTACGGTCCTGGGCCGTATGGGAACGGTGTAGGAGAACTCGTTGGCTCGTTTTACAAGCAAACAAGAAAATTGAATTTATTATCCGTTTAAAAGCTGAAGTTTTAATTTTATATGCCATTTGACTATTATCGTAAAGTTCGAGTGGTCTAAACTATGATTATCATATGCGGAGAGGAGAGTAAATTACGGCGCACGACGGCGTATTTCATGCCTAGTCTACTTACCCCTCTGGCGGGGAGGACGCGAATTAACATACAATGCGATCGCGTGGCGCCTGCTACTTCCACCACACATAACTCAAACCCAGTCGGGGAAAAATTAAAGGAAAGTTAATTCACTTACTGCTTCTGCAACAATGCGCAATGGGACCGCCGCTGTCGTTGCTTTTCATTCCTCGTTCTGGAACAAGTAATCAAATATGACAAAAGTATATAATCATTTACATTATTGTAAAATGATTATTTAAATTATCTGGGGTACAAGTCCCTGTATCGCTAATCATGGTTGGTTTGATTTAAATATATTTTTTAAATATATAATGTAATATGTTTTGTTCAAAATTCAAATTTTTATAAATAATATCAAATGGATAAGATTGAGAATGATTTTGTACTTTTTGGACGACATCGATATCTTCAAAATCCAAAACCGGTAAAACACTGTTCGAATTATTTATTATGTTTTTATACAATTGGAGCAATAAAAAATTACAATTGGTTAGGAAAAAAACAACAAGTAAATGTAATAAATTAAAATTATGTGCGAGAAATAACTCTTTCAGTTCAGTTCTTTTTGCTTTATAATTTAGATGCCAAATCTAGAGGTTTAGATCTTTTCAATCTTCTCATTTCTGAGGAATTATCTAATAAATTTAATGCTAAATTACTAATATTGTTATTTAAGCGATTTTCATATTTAGAATCTAGAAATAAATAGTTTATTTTAAACTTAGATCTTTGCTATGTTACTATTTATTTATAGATTCCCCGATTGGTGACTATTGTTCGATATCACTTACCAATCAATATAAAATTAATAAAATTACTAATATATAAATATATGACGGTTTTCGGTTTTCATTCGGACTATTTTAAATTTTTGCGTATGTAAGACATGAAATTAAAAACCTTTATTCTAAAAAACAATTGGTGATTTTATTACAATTATGAGCAATGGGACGATCAATTTTTTATGGCTTCCGTCGATTCTTCTACGGTTAAGCATTTTTTTACTTACATTTTAATGGTCAACTTTTGTTGCATACAGAATCAGTCAACACAAACAATAAAAATTATTACTTTTTTCCAAAATTTATAGGTTTAGTTGAACCGTAAGTATTAAGTTTATTAAATCTGTAAATCAGAAAATAATAGAAAAACATTTTCCTTTAATATTAATACGATAAAGGAGTGGTACTCATTTGAGATAGTTAATATGCACAACTCTGAAGATAAAATAATAAATAAACCTCTTTAGAAGGATTATAAATATTCCTGACGTAGATTTGCAAACGCGTGGTTAATATCGCACATAAAATTTTTGGGTCAAAACATATTAACGATAACAAATGGCCCCAGTTGAGATTATGGCGTGATATATCTGCCATAAACGTCAGGTTGGCTTTTTTACGAAATGCAGAGTATAAACAAGTGTCTTGCGCTAATTAGTAATCAGCGTCTCCTTGCCATTGCGGGAATTCGCCAACGATTGAAGAAGTTAATTTTTAATCAGGAAACATCTCGCAACGCCGAAATATCACCGGTTCATTAACACGCCGTTGTGGAGACTTTTATGGCAGAACGTGCCCCGTAACGACCAATTAAACATGCGGGTTTTCTCAAATATTTCGCAAATTTACGACTTCAACCAGAGATTTAATCATCGCCTAAATTTACGAGATTTAGAAATTAATATAATGTGAACTTTACATAATTCACACTAGAACATCTTAGCTCTAGGATATATAAGTAACATAACTTATAAAAAAATTTAGCTTTATAAGATGGCCAACCATAAAATCATTTTATCAAATACTAGTATTTTTTCTATAAATTCAAAGTTATTGGTCATGTATTGTAATTAATAATTTAACACAAATACTGTACGTTATTCATTAATAACAAAATAAAGATACTGTAAGTGGAATTTTAGTGCACAATTGGTTTCCATGGTTATATCAGGGACTTATCATCGACGATGGATAAAAAAATATGTGTAATTTTTATTATAAAATTATAATATTTTAAATAGCCAAGATACTTCTTTCATGACATGTTTGATTTGTATTTTAATGGTTTAACTTGTCATGTACAGCCTCTGCAAGGAACCTATAGTTTATACAACCATGTTTGTCGCCTGGGTGCGAAAAAATGCCGCCCTTTCATTATTTTAAATTAAAAGTTAATAACAACTATTTAATATTAGTCAACTATTGGATACATATTACAAATAGTGATGAAAAACTAGAACCTTGAGTCGTGCGCATAACATTTTCGGACTATTCATTATTAGTCCAATTTGGAGTACCGCCAGTCGAAGTTCCTGCAGTACAACTTTATAAAGTTCGCTTAGTAGACTTTCTTTTGTAAGATTATTCTACACGACCCCTTTAGAGAAAAATCAGCCCAACAATAATTTCTTTGCAATTTTGAAAGATAGCGGTTCATAGAAATATGAAATTTGTTATAAAATATCATATATTATGAGTAGATAAAATTCAATATAGAATACGTAAATTTTTTAAACTATAAAAGTAAAGATTAGATTTTACATATTTTTTTTTACCGATAAAGTTAAGCAATATTACACTTATGCAAGGAAAATAAAAAGAAATATCTAAGTAAAAATGATCATTCACTATATACGTTGTACAATTCAATAAAAATGTTTTAAAGAATTTAATATAGAATTACTTTTCTTAATTTATAAACATTTTTTTAATATCAATAGACGCCACTAAAGTTCTGCGCCCGGGTGCCAGACACCCTCTGCATCCCCGGTTAGTGCACCCCTCTTTATAATTACCATTTTTTTTTTGTTATAGTTTGCAACATTGGAATTTGAATTCCAGATCTTATAGTCTTTTCAGTTCGTGTTTACGCTTATGTACTAGTGAAAATAAAGTATAGTTCTCACTAATAAAACATCGGAGTCCACCAACATGACAGGGGACTTACAGCTTATAGTGGCTTCCAAATCTCTTGGACATAATGGTATTTATTTTTGGTTACAGGGTTGTCGTCACCGAGATATGAATCCTAGATCTCACACTCCGCTCAGCGAGTCGAAGACGCTAAACAAGTAAGCCACCACTACCCTTTATTAAGATACAAGTATAATAACTACAGTTTTTTACTGTTTAAAGGTGCGATCAAGACAATAACGTCAGTTCACATATCCTCTTGGATTCATAAAACATTAAGATATGTGCAAGCACCAGTAAAACGCAAGTGGAATTGTCATTAATCGCAACCTCTTCGCAATCACCCATCTAGGGTTTTAGCCGAAAAGGAAGCCACTACCGTTTAGATATTATCACACAGCAAACAATAACTAGTAAATCAATCACTAGCTGCTTCCTCTTCTGTGAAATGTCGTAGCAATCAGGGGAATTAATATTCAAGCAGGTACTCCGCGCCGACCCATAAAGCACAGAGATTTGTGCGTACGGAGGATATTTATCTTGACATCCGAAGCGCAGCGGATCGCGATTTGTTATCAATGCAATCTCCTATACCGAATTTGGAGCGCGATGTGCAATGCGTCTATCTCGGCCGACCGACCGCACATAGCGACTAGATGTCACGTGCGATTGATCCCATCTACACACATGTAGGTATTGTTGTTACAAAAACGTTTCCTTCTTTCTTTCTACTTCTACTCGTTATATAAGTAATAGTAATGGCTAATACGTGATTTTGTTTCCCGTAATTATATAATTTGTCAGTGGTATTTCACTTCAGTAGTGGTGGCTGAGTAGTTGTTTTAGACTTTACAAACCGATCGAAGATTTCTGTCTATTGTAATAAAACAATTCCAGAAATTTAAAAGTTCAAAATATTTGATCGATCGATATTTACACTATTTAATATTTCAGTTATTACTAATAATATTTTCATTTAGTAGCAAGTAAGGTAGTTTTGTAAATTAGTATGTTGTATTGGGGAAAGTGGCAATGAGATAGACCATTTTTTTGAAAAATAATTATTACTCTATAATATTGAATAATATTTAAATAAACAATAATTATTTATAACAACATACAATCTAAGTTTACTTATAAGAATAAAGAAAAAAATTAAACTATGTACTGAAAACTACAAAAACTATTTTATTCAGGTTCAAAAAAGTCTAAATTTCCTACATTATAGATGAGATGAACCAAGGCTGAGGAGATAACTGGTTAACTAGTTAACATATTGTTGTCATTTGTCATATGTAGTACACTCTTCGTGTAAACAACGACAACAAATTATACATTTTATCCAATCATCCTTTTGTGTCTTTTTTTTAAATAATTTTCCTTGCATCCCGTTTATTCATTTTCATAATCCTCAGCTTATTCATTATCATTACCCTCTGATTAACCATTCAACAACAGTTCTTCAGAACCAGTAGAATAGCAACTAGATCGTATAACTTTCTATGTACGAGTGTTTTTTCCAGTTTGCCGGTTGAATTGATTTTTTTAATAATAAAAATCTTATGGTCCATCTCTCCTTAGAGCAGAGCAGAGGTTAAATGGACCACTAAATTACTTATAAGTGTGTACAAGTAGAACCACATTTCTAGGTTATTCACGTTTATAAAATATGCATTTAAATAATTAGTTTATTGTTTATTGTGTATTGTATATAAGGTACAATTTTTTAAGTAAATCTTGGATTATTTAGTTTTCACTGCATTAATTTTCAAGCGTCTACATACAATTTCTCTAAATATACTATCCTACAAAATTCTTATTGGTTTTTATTATGTAAACAAATATGAACAGACTTGGAGAAATAATAATATTTTGATAAAATTAAACCAATAAATTAAAATGATTTGCTCTACAAGACACATTTCTTTAAAAAAATAAATTTTAAAAACCATATTTGTTGACATGAATAAAATTTGAAATATATATGTAAATAGTATTGACAAAAATGAAATGTTTATATCGAATATAATAAACACAGATACACCTGATTATTGAGTAAATAAGACGAGAAGCCTTACTGATGCAAAGGTTATTACGTTTTACAATAGACGTAACAGTGAAATTAAAATTTAGAGATAATTGTAGTTTTTAAATTATACTTTGATCGTTGATATGTTACCATTTAATATCCGACTCACCGTTTGTTTGAAAACATTTATCGCTTTGTAATTGGCAACCATAACTTTACTACCTGCAAAACCCAGTCAGTAAACATTAAAAAAATATATGATCGTGGAAAATGTTAATTTGAACAGATAAAATATTATTGTCTTAATATGTCCCGCTTCAAACTGAGAATCAGTCTAAAAACATTATTTAGCGCATTAATGTACCTTTACCTTTTTTTGTACAATAAAATTTTAAATATTACGACTATCATTCTGTAACCTTTTTTTGAAAATGATAACAAATGTTTTTTAATTGTTTCATAGAATTAAATCAAAGGTCATTGAATACATGGATGACCGCAAAACATATTCAAATGGATAGACTTTAAAATTTATTATAATCTTGTCTACTTTTATATCTTTGTGGTTTTTGAGTTTTCGTAATCGTAAAATGTTCTCAATTATGAATTCTCTTGGTGAAATGACTAAGAAAAAATCCTGTCAGAATTCCGAAAACCATGTAAGAATTTCCTGAATATAAAAATAAATTTAGGCTAAATATTTCGTTACATTTTATAGTATTTGATGAGTCAGTAAATTACTTGAGTTCAAGTCTGATAAGATCTTGTTTTCTACGATAGAAAAACTTTTCCGCGGTACTATTAAAGCGCGATTTCTTTAATATGCTGAATTTAGATCAACCAGTTTCATAAAAACGACGATGTTTTTCACAAAGCTGACAGGAAATGTGTGTTTATATTCTGAGAAAGAAAATCTCGCATTAGGTCAAGGAACACCGTAAATCACATCGGTGACGGAATATTATTTCTTCGACACGGAACACTTGTTTAGACATTTTTCGCAGCTCTTCTACTAAATTATTTGCAAGAAAAGTTAATTACTTGTAACAATAATCTAAAAACTAAAATTACATGTCGTTTTAAAATATCCATATATCAAACATAGACAGGTATTTCGAGAGTACTAAAAGCAACCTTCTCCGATCAGTTTGAATAGTAGTGTCGTTTGTTTGAATTCTACTATGGAATGTATGTTTGTGAGTGTTTTGATATATTAATAGTATATTATTCAATGAGCATAATGTATGCTTTTATTCTGCGAATGAAGTTTGCAACACAAGCAAAGGCGAATGCTAATAAAATACTTAACATTTCTTTAACAACTATTAAATGAAAAAAATATGTTGTTTTATATTTTAGCAAAATTTGACAGATAATTAACAATACCGGGCATTATATATCAAAGCACACTCAACGCAAGGCAATTGTTTCTATTGTTAACTAATGAAAATTTCGATATATTATTGATTTTAGTAGTGTTGAGTAATGAAAATTAAGAATTGTGATTGACCGATTACCCAATATTTGTTGGCAATGAAAAATATTATTTATAATAAGTTGTAATGAAAAATATTATTTATATATAAATTGCATGAACAAATACGAATATACGGGAAAAGAGAGCAAGACGAACAAAGACATGGGATAATATATATTGCATTAATCATGAATGCATTACTAAACAGGAGTAGAAAAAATGTATACTAATGGAGCAAATATATTTGTATGAAACCATTAAAGCAAATACAAAATAACATGTGAACTATGCTACAGGTCTGAACGACATTGTTATAGTACATTATTCAATGAGCATGTAATATGTGCTATTACTCATGAGAATAAAGTGCCAATAAGAGCAAAATGACTGTTGCAAATCATTCGAATGAGTAATAGCCATTATATGCGAATAAATTACTATACCTTATCCACAACTATAACATGAAAAATATATGTTTATTATAACGCAAGGAAATTATATATTAGATATATTTATTCCATTCTGGAATTGAATATTCTTGTGTCACGTTTTGTAAGTACCGTTTAAGTATTAATACATTCAGTTAATTCCCTAGTTCTGGTGAGGACTTGATTATCATTACCATTTACTTAATTTATTTATTTATCCTGTTCTGGATAAAGGAAGACTAGAAATTAATATATGATTTGATGCAGATTTCTTTTGTACAAAATATGATTTAACTTTTTTGCTAATAAGAAATTAGGGGAGCAAATATTTAAATGCTTTAAAATTAAAACTGAAATTCTTACATTTACCATACAGCAAATCATGGTTTGGATTCCAACAATCCTAATGGACGTAATCTTGCTATTTTGCGCAACGTCTTGTGTCTTGCATTATGAAGCAAGAAATAAAGAAACATTCTTGTCTTGTAGATTTCTTGCTACCTTATTTTTTGTCTTGTCTTACAATTTCTTGTCTTGTCTTGCTGTCTTGCTAGTTGAGGGAACTGTAGCAACAGTATAGGTAAATTAAACATTATTTACGGACCATGTGCAAGCCGTATGCCGATATTTTTATAATAGGGTGGTTGCAAGAAATTTGAATTCGGAAATTCAAATTATATATGGATACATTTATCTATTTAAACATTATTTGTGAAAAAAAAATGGTAATAATCCCTATAAATTAAGAGTTATTAATGAATCACGTGACTTAAAAGTGTCCCCCACTATTTGCTGATGTCATTGGTCATGGTGTCGCAGTGCACCAATAAGTAAACAGCTTCACTGGTTGGCGAACACGCGCAGTTTAGAACAAGAAAGAAGCAAGAAATTTTGGCGCGATTATTTTTTCTCTAATATTTCAAAAACTATAACGAAAATTTTTTTTTTCTTTATTTCCTGTGTTTAAACTACAAACTCTTCCTAATAAAATAATTTTTAAAAAATGTGCAACCACCCTATTATGCTCAATGTATATTACACATTTTTCTTGTTAATCAATGATTTTTATATAAATTTAGGCAGTGAAATAAAGCAAGTTAAAAATGTAATAGAAAATAGTTATAATGTTATTTATTATCCCGTGTCATTGTAGTTAAAAATATCCCAGCGTTCGTATCGATAAATAAAGCGAAAAATAAAGTACCTTAAAATATTTAAGAGCAAGATTTCTCGCAAAATGTGGCAAGATTCTTGTTCTTGCTGAACTTATTTCTTGTCTTGTCTTACTTTTTCAATGTTGAGTCTTGTCTTGTCTTGTTTTTAAGCAAGACGCAAGACAAGAACAAGACAAGACCAAGAATTTCGTGAAACCCTAGACGTAGATATTAAATATTGTATTGTTTTGTAGGCACCTCTTCACAAATAAGCTACTAGTAAGGTCCGTTCCCGTCAATAGCAAAATGGATACTGTTTAAAAGTTTACGAGTTCAATCTATTTCAACTCTAAATCGAGTTGATGCCAGCTTCCTATACGAGTATATTTATATACAAATATGTATATAGTACATCTACAGCAGAAAAAATAGATACAGTAAAATTAATAAGGATTTCGTTAACCTCTTTAGGCTAATAGTTAGTGTTCAGGCTTCCGAACCCAGGTGTCTTGGGTTCCAACCTCTTGTGTTTATTAGATCCTTAAGGACTTGACAACAATAATGTATCCATCCATAAAATAAATTCAGTTGGAAAAGGTGTATAAACATAATATGCGGAATGCAACATAGTGTTTGTTTTGGATCGGCATTTGTTTCCCTAGGTGTAAATCGTTTGTTTGAACAAGCGCGAGGAATTATCTTTGCAGAGTCGCGTTAATTAAGCACACATGCACGCAAGTCGAGCTTTGGGAAGGCTGAGCTTGGCATCCTATCCGCTTCTATAAATAAGCGGAGATTCGCGATAACTCGCGGTTAGAATTTAAGGTTTTTCGAAACGAGAACGAAATCGAGGTGTTCGTTTTGTAATGGATGTACTATGTGCGCTTGTAACTTGAACGAGGATTAATGGGTTTTGTTATTGTAACTTAAATCGCGAGGGAGATTTATCTGATTCAAGTAACGCGACACCAGAAATTAAAAGTGGTTGTTAATTGCTTCACACCTCGGGGAAATATCATTGTAAATTATTTCCGTCTTAAAATGCCACGGTTGCAACAGGATGATTCACTTCTGAATATGTATGAAAACATAAAATACTGAAATAAATTAATATATTTACCAGTCATGAATGATTGACTAAAAAAAGGTATATTTACAATAATATATATGACGCAACATAAACTAGTTAAAAATTTATTCACATTAAGAAGTAGTTGGTCTGACATATATAATTTGATTTTAATCAAAAAAACTAATTTAAAGGACCTTAATTTGTGTACATTCATTATAGAAATAAATAACATATCTCCTTTATTATGCAATGACGTAGTTAGAACTTTTTTTGGAGGTACCCTCAAAATTCGTTGAGCGCCTGCAAAAATTTGAAAACAAAAAAAAATAATTATTATAAGCAATTATAAATAAATTAATAAATATATTTATATATTAAGAAAACTAGAGAAAGCTGCAGTTTCGCAGTGCCTATACATGAGCCTCCCCTGATAGTATATTGAGTTTGTTGTTGAATCATTATTTTCTTTTTGACATTTGCTCTAAAAATGTGTTTTTGTTTTTATAAAATTAAGGTTATTTAGCAAGTATTTAATTTTTATTACTTCACAATTATTTAGTGATTGTTGTATGGTACAAGTATATACTAATTTCTTGCTATTCAAGTTTGTTTGCTTTTCTTTGGGCTTAGTATATATTAAGTATAGATGTATGTACTTATAATTATATATGAGTAATGTTTAAAATGTTGAACGCTTGAAAATTTCCAATTCTTATACGCCACTGATATCGGTAAAAATTGTACAATTAATAATCAAGTGGCTCATATCTCATTAATATGATATCATTCCATATTGAAGTAATTGATTACTCATAACCTATATAATTACTTTATGAGATTACTTAATGAAATTCCTTAGTACTATTTATGATTTGATTTTTCTATAAAGGGTGAGCAAAATAGTTCAATGCCGATTAAGGCAACGACATATTCCCTCTGGCTATAGCACGTGTGTGTCGGTAACGATAAATCACAACATGATAAAAATCCACTCTGTTTATACAACACACGACGAACTATTGCTAGACAATAGCAATACCTTGGGATTCCTTTGAAATCACCTGAAACCTTAATCAAGATATCTTGATCATGATTGCATCTGTTTGCGAAGAGCGGGTAAGCTGATGCATCAGCTTACAATCTCTAAAAGTCTAAAGGTTGAGGTACAACATGTTCTACATTACAACATTCGGGGTATCAAAGGAAAATTTAAAGAGAAAACTAATCGCAACTTTGATAGGTTCAATTAAGTACAATATTCATGAAAATGAAGATCACTGATCTATAAATTTAGTGAGTGGAATGATCGATTGTGTTCTGCGAAACAATGTTCGAATCAAGCCAAATTAAACTAAGTATTTACAATTTGTTCATTTAAAAACCTGCTGTACCTATACTTTCCACGCTTACTAGATTTCCCAACAATAAGACTTCTGGTAAACGCTCTATGTACAAAAAGTATCATTACTAAATTAATCGTATTTATTTATATTTCACTTATTATTGGTCAGAAATGATGAAAAAAATTTGATACAGCCTATCGGAAACCAATAGTTAGTGCTGATTTTTTCATTTGAAATATAAAAAAGCTTTGCATTAACTAAGCTGTATGGGTATATGTTTAAAGTATATACATCAGAATTTCCACGCTTTGATAAAAGCCCCGATAAAGTCGAAATTGATTGGAATTCAAATATCACATTTCTCTAGTTAAGTGAATTCCAAATAAACTATTCTTTTTTGTACTCCCTACTATATATTGGCAACATTCCTTCACACTATCATTTACATGTTATATTCATATCATGTGCGAATATGAAATTCACTATCAACATCAAATCCTGGCCAAAACTGCCAAGTAATTATTGATGCATATAATTTTTATTTCCATTCTCATTGCATGAAATATATAAAATAAAAACATAATTAAATATTAAATAATATTTGAAGACATAATTTAATCTTGAAAAGTGCAATTATTTTTCTCCATTTCTTTTTTACATTGGTATTGGTAATATCAAAAAATAACTGACACAACCCTATTTTGTTAACGTCGAAAACCTCTAGATCTACTCTAAGTGATTGATTATTTGGTATTTGGTCGTAGACTCAAGTGGAATGCCTATTTCGCTCGAGAATGAATTTGTTCCCTTTGGGATCGTGCCTCAAACGTTCACTTGCGATATAGGCATCATTCCACTCTTGTTGTAAAATATTCTATTTCTAATATGAGTAATAATAATGGAGTCTAGCGGGTAGAATGTTTGATTGTGGTTCTAAAAATTTTAGTACTAAACCCATTGAGATTGTTATTTCCCACATATAATTGTTCTGAATTTGCATAATATGTTTATTTTTTAATTGTACTTGTAACTTATGCAATGTTTGAAGAAGTTTCATAGAATAAATTTACGTCAAATACATTGTATGGCATCTAATATTATAGATAATTTATGAATATGTAGCCACTGTAAAAGTGTAAATTGTAAATCCTCTACAGAGGTTGTATAATTTGAACATTAAATACATGCAATAATTGTCAGAGTGTAAGGTGAAATTCCTGTCTCATGCTCTATATAGGAGAAATGAGAACTAATAATTTATTTAAATTGGTAGTGTCAGTTCTTAATTCTGTTTATTAAACTATAAATATTCATACCATTTTCCAAGTGTTCATATATGTCAACGGAAAATATACCATAAGACGTTAAAATCTACATATGTATTACAGAACTTGTATTCTAATTATTATTCAGAACTAATCTAATTTTGCATTTCAAATAAAATTATTATTTTATGATTCCATAAAATAGAAAACGACGGTAGATGATTAAAAATAAATAACAAGTTTTAAAATTCGAACTGTATTACACGATTTCAAATACAATATAATATGTTCTAAATGTCAATTTCGTTTAGTTGAAAAAGAATTAATATTTTAAAAATCATTTTGTTAGAAAGTAAACGTAACATCTGAAATATTGTCGATAGTAGTAGAATTTTGTTGAAAAGATCAGCAAGACAAAACTTTGATTTTGACGGGACAAATCTTTAAAACAAATTACCATAAAGAAACCAAGTGTGATTATATTTATAGATAAAAACTATTAGTGCTAAAAATCAAACCTGAAGAGGTATTTATCCAAATAATTCCCTGAGGAAATTTTATTCATTTGTTCTTGAAGTGGTAAACCGAGAATTGAAAATACATTTTTCCACGTCCCGTAAGATATTTGCCTGTTGTTTGTTATTTTTATTCCGGGTACAAAATATAATGTAAACACATTTTCATTTGCCACGAAAACCGTAGACAACGTTAAGGAATAAATTTTTATTTTACAGTTATAATCGTTATGTTTAATTTTTGTTTTGTAGCTAGTTGCTAGGAAGTAGTAAAATAAAGAGATCTTTATTATTAAATTAAAAAGGTAGTAGAAAAATTTAGCGTACAACTCGCTTGGAATGTACATTTCATACTCGTATGACTTCATCTGTCATACTCATATAAAATGAGTATCATTTCATGCTTGTAGTACAATGTACTACTATTTATTTCACATATCAAAAATATTTAAAACAAAGCGTTATCATGGAGAAAATAAAAATATATTTTATTTATCCACTTTTATTCTTCTTCCTTCCTATTTTATCGTTAGGAAAATGTAACTGACGTTTTTAAATGTGATTTTTATATAGTAGTGGAATTATCAAAAGAAATAGGTTTTTAAATGAAAGGAATATACATTGAATTGATACACCTATTTAAGAGTAAATAAAGATAATTTACTTTGAACATGAATAAACACTACATAATAAAATTATGATGTAAACTTGATCCTAAATCTAAACTTCTAAGTTGTACATTCATATGTGAAGTTCGTTATTCCTCTTAACCCATTTGCAATTTCTGAGATATAGAATATGAATTATTGTATCACCCATGATTACAATGAAGCTAATATCGAAGGACGGTATCTTTATCTTGATAATAATATAATACACACTAGAATATTTTATTTTTTCAAAATATAATTGCAGTTTATTCCAGATGCAATCAGCGAAGGTTAAATCAGCATCAGGAATGTAATAGTTTAATCATTTTCTTGCATACTATTTCAATAAGATCTTCCATCTTAAGAGGGTAGCGCTGAATAGGAGAATTAATAAGGCTTATTTATCAAAATAAATCCAAGTTCATACTCGAACAAAACCTGCATATTTATCTCTATTCCAAGGTTGCTGTGATAAATAATGCTAGCGCAAGTAGCATTATTCATCTCGATGAAATTACAGCTTCTTTTTTCTCCACCTTATGATTAGCGCACGTTTTAATTAAAATATCCTTTATTTAAGAAATCCTGGTCTATTCTGATGTCAGATCTCATGATTTCATATTTCTTCGCATGAGTCAGAGCACACTGGATGCAGAAGCCGCGCTGTGGTTGAGAATTGTTCTGTTCCGCGTTTGTTTGCTGATAAGCTATTTATATCGTCCAGGATGTGCTGATGATTTAACTGGTTGCTAAATTGATTTTCATTTATTATATTCACGGTCAAAAGAGAATGAATCGGGAGGGATGCCTCAACTCTATTTACGATGTTGTGGTTAATCGTTTTATCGTTTTTTGCAGAAGACAATAAAAACAATGATACATCTTTTTGTTATTAAAATCGTCAGTATATTTTCATAATAAAAGTGAATGAATCCAGTGTACATTATTTAATTGATGTTTATACTCTCGAATTTTTATTATTAATTTTTAAGGCTCTTTGGTATATACTTGCTCACTTTCTAAGAAAAGTGTGGTAAAACTTTTTAGACCAAAGGAATAATTTATGTCATATATGGAAAAAAGATACGCTGCGCCTGCTACTAAACATGAAAGTTGGTATAATTATTTGGTGATTTTTTGTTTTAGAACATGTTGGAATTCTTCATAATATTAATAGTTATTTATATATTAAGAGAATAATGAAAAAATTCCTGAGGGCTTTAATCTTGATTTCGTTCGTGGTACGTACAATGTTTTATTTCATTTTGGTATTTGGAATGAAAAAATATATGGTGGTTTTTTAGCTAGTTGGCATTTTTAAATTGTGTGTTCTCAAATAAATTTAATATAATTGAAGTGTCATTGTCACTCTCAAATATAGGTACCTAGATTGTTGAATTTGAAGCTGCACAGACCAAACTGGTTTCTAAAAATTCAAAACTATAATTTATTGTATTTTTTCACATTTGTTCATTATCCACAATTTTAATTTATTTGCGTAACTATTGCTTAGCAACTTTATTCGCGTTCGGGCAATAAAATCCTAATTACACCCGCATTTAAGGGCGTATAAACAAATGTATCATTCCAAAATGAAATAAAGGAATTAAAAAGAGATTTACCGGAATATATTAAAAAATCAAATAAAGATATCTGGTGATTTTTTTATTAGTACAGTCAAAGTCGCTAATAACGACGAAAATGTAAGATAATGGTAAGTTTTTAATATGAATTAATTGTAAAATAATAAAGATTTAGAGTGCCGGTTTTAGTCTCATTTAACGTCTGGATATACGCATATTTTAAAGCTGAGGGCAGGTATTACGTCGTTCATCGGTTCACAGAAATAATATACCCTGAGTTTTTTGTACCTACCTAATTTATTATTAATAACTTTTAATAAAATATTATAAATTATGAAAGAATAACTGAATACCAGTATGTGAATAAAAGAATTAAACTAAATATAAATCTCTGAATTGTTATGTACATATCAAGCAATTTTCTAACATATAACATACCTATGCCTGTTATATTTATAATACTACACATCTATTTTGAGGAAAGAAACAAATGACGATGTTTAATTGTAAATCTATTAAGTCAACTGTCGGTTGTAGTATGGCGCCCTCCATTCATAAAATAAATGACCGTCGACAATCTACAAAGTAACTAAATCTGTTAACACCATTCACACCTTAGCTACAATTATTGATGATTGCATAGGGAATTTTGACTAATGTCCAGTGATAGTCACCCACGTTAGTTCCATCCGAAACAAAAGTCCAAACACTAACAAATGATAATCGTCCATCGCAAACAAAAGCAATGAGACAGTTGTTTTCGGCGCTGTATGTGGTCGGATCGGGTGATTGATACCGAAACCGAATCTGATATCGGTTTAAAAATGACTACAGTACACAATCGGAATAGCTAATTTATCTAGCGCTTTGATGGCGGCGAACGCTAATGTGTGAACAGTGTTCCATTCGCGCAAGACAAGCGCGTGGACCTTTCGTCCATCAACCACGGATTCAAGCCCGAAATGGACTAATGGAACCACAATTTCAAGTAACGTATAAGTTTAAGAGTAAATGTAAAGTGACGTCTTCAAAACTCTATTCTTAAAACAAAACTTGTGGTAGCTTTCATACGGTTTGGAAATTGATATCATATTGTATTATACTTTTTTCAAAAGAGTAGATTTAATTTATTTCAACATGAAGTTTTCATACTATATATTAATATTAAAAATAAATGTTCATTTAAATTGCACTTATTTAATATATTTCTTTTGTAGGGATATAAAAGTAATTTACGATTGAATTCAGAAAAAAGTATAGTATTATTGAGCAGATTAATAATATGTACAATCCCATTTGAAAAAATATACATCTTGTTGTATCTTGAGAACCAGAGGTTTAAAAAAATATTTTCTTCTCTGATAGAAGGACCTCCTTAATATCCTATAACTTTATTATATAGTCATTTCTTGTAACTATAGTATTGAAGAAAATAATGGCGCTGGTAGGTTTTGGTATTACACCCTGTATAAAGTACATCGTACTCATTAATAAACCGCGGCAAACTTGTAAGATTTTTAAAATTATATAAATAAATAGCAAATAAAAAATATAATAGAGAGATAATGTGTTCTACACGTCTGATTTTTTCTAGTATATAATATAAATTGAAAACAATTTTTTGTTCTATATGATTACAGTACTATTTCACTGTGTATTTTTGTAGTAATAGTAAACAGAATTCTTGTGTAATGATTAAATGATTACATTTAGAAATTGTGAAAAAAGTAAACATCTTTTAAATTAAGATGTAATGAAATCCATTTATTACATTCTAATATAAATGATTTTGTAATTGTATATTTAATTTAAATTTCAGTAAGTTACTTTCATAGCAGATAAATACGTAAAAAAAAAACCAAAATACGTAATAATGTATAAAAATTCAAGCATTGAATGTAATACCAATAGGGAAAAATGATAAAGTGAAAAAGGTTTTTACTTGTAATCTGATGTGGACAGCACACAGCGTATCCAAGCATGAGCTTTGGGAAGGTGGGTATACATATTTTTTAAATAATAATCAAAGAGTGTATTACAAAAATATATACATAACCCAAATTGAAAGGCATTGGTATTCAAGCGACTTATTTTATAACAAATACACTTGTAACAAAACGTTATTACAAAAAAAAATATAATGTAAAATTTATACATCTTGGTATTCTTTTAGATTTCTGAAAAATAAAAATACTTTAAACTTCAAATCTTTTTATTTTACTCTACATTTCAACAAACATTTGTTTTAAAATGAAGTATGTAGATATTTTTATTACATGTTTAGTTTTTACTCTTTATTGATACTTCCTTGTATGCCACTTACATTATACACATTTTTTGCTGCACTTCATTTAAACTTATTTCATTTAGAAGTGTAATACTATCCTCCAATCAGTCTCGCACTCAAAATTTCAACGGCTAATAGTTTTTGACTTTGACTATGTGAAAAAATCATAAATAAAAACTACGAACAATTGCTTGTCTGACCCTGCCGATTGCAATAAAAAGAAACGCACTAGGTGATGTTTCGGTCACATGTAAAAAAATTCAACATTAAACGTTTAATCATTTTTGAATGTCGAAACTAGTCTAAATGGATTCTGGGATCATCAAAATGTATATTTCCTTTTAAATCTGAAAATCTAAATTTTTCGGGATTATATTACTTCTTTTACTTTGTATAAGGAAGTAATAAAAAGGGAAAAGTTTTGTACTTAAAAAAAATAATAGTTGAATTCCCGTCAAAGTTCAAAGAGCAAATATAATGAAAATTGATAAAGAGCTAAAAGCAGTGTTTTAAATACCATATCCGGCCTAAAGGCGTGTGCCAAGTCGGCTATTATCCCACAATAGTTCAATTACGCTAGAAACTCAATCCCGCGCGATTACAGATATTAATTCAGGCTGGGACAGAAAGCCGTAATTAATTTCCCGACTCGCTCGTTATGAACCAGAACAAATCAGGTGTCTGTAATTTTGACATGTACAACATGCGAGAACGTGTGAACACACAGAGCACCGAGATCGGGACTACGTAAGGCTAAACGTGACGCTAACCGTAATATAAATGTAATTAAGTACTGACGTATCATGCTGTAAACACTGGATGGTAATAATACAGCTGTTAGCGTGATGTATTCGCGGCTTGACATACACTTGTATGTTGGAAGAGGAAAACTGACCTAGCTTATTGCACTGTAAAAACTACTACTTTTTCTCACTCATGTGCAACTTATAATAATCGTTTTACAAAAACTAATTTCATCACTTTATCTTCCATAAACATTGATCTAATATAAAAATTAGAGTTTGCACTATTCGGTATTGGGCCGAATATTTTGTTTTAATACCGGTTCGGTGAAGTAAAATATTGTTTTGTTATATTAAACTATAAAATTATGGTTAATATATCTCAAACAAAAGATATGTTTACTTTATTATTTAGGTATGTATATTAATTTGATCGAATTTTCGTTATTCTTTAATTAAACAAATTTATTTTTGTATCAATAATTTTGCGTAAAAGGACACAAATGTATAAATTTCGATATGTTAGTTTCTAATTTAAAAATCTATTTTCATTTCTAGATTATTTTTGCTCCAAGTTGTAACTCAAACTCACAAATTGTATTTTTGAGTATATTCCAAAAATGAGTAAAGGTTCAAATTCTACGACTTATTCGATTTTACGGGATAAGTTATAAAAAGAAATGTTTTCTCTACATTTACTACTTTTGGAGTGATTGAAGGAAAAATAAGAAAATTAAAAAAACAACTATTTATTTTTTCGCATTGGATCGTTCTCCAAAATTTCTTATTTGATAGAATTAAGTAAATAACAATGTGCTTTTCAAACATAATTTTTTGAAAATAGATCATTCATTACTGTAAGAAAATTTGAAATCATCATCAACTTTATATAATAGCATTTAAAAAAGAATCATTTACATTAAGACTTTCCAAAATATATTACATTTTTGCACTCAAAAACATGTTATGTAGGCAATACATTACCAGTACGTGTAGGGTTGAAATAATATTGATTTTTGCATAAAAACTAAAAAATATAGTTTTTTAATAAGATGAAGAATAATAATTATTAACGAAAATATAAAATTATACCTATAATGATTTTTTAAACACTATCAAAAAGTAATAAAAACTAAAATACGATATGATAATATAAATTTTGTAAATTAATAGAAAATAGTACAACTAGAGCTAAGTAGAAAAAATAGTAGATAAAGAAAGGTTCAAGTAAATTACCACTTTCATTTAATATGATCTAATAAAATATTAAAATCCGTTTAAAGTACAATGCAATGTTCTCAAATTATAAATAAGCCTCAAATATATCATTATATTACATTGTATTCCTGGAGACTTCAACGATGCATTAGGAAATGAAATATTAATGTCTGATGATTTCATTAAAAAGGAATAAATTATATGTTCAAGTTTTTAAGTGATTGGAATATAAAAGTAGATGAGCAAATGGTTCAGTATTCGTATGAATATTAAACATTTAGCAAGAAGTAAAAACTGTGGTTTTAAAATTTATGTCTTTTCGAAACTTCTCAATAATATGAGGAAAGATTATTTACTAATGACATTTTGTTTTACAAACGTGTTATATTTCTAAGAACTTATATCAATTTACAGAGACAATTTTCCACTTCGAATTGACAAAAATTTCGTGAATCAGAAATTCGTGAAATCCATTTCAAAAATATATTACCAACATCCTGAGTACCACGAAACAAGTCGTCTAAATGGAACATTAAGAGACCGCATTTGTCGGATTTTTATTCCACGACATCAGAGTTCTAATTCTGACACCTATGACCGCTACAAAAACAGCATCGCAAGGAAAACATCCTTGAAAGTGCAGGTAACAAATGACTCACTTAACAAACAGATAAAAAGCTAAATCGGGCGGCGGGCAGATACAAAGGGGTTCTTTCTTAGAGCGTAAACAACCATTCTTGTACAAGACGCAGGACATAATCAATTATTGTCCTATTAATATCTTTTTATCATTAACAAAGGGGACATTGCCCATCACTTGTTTTCGATATGAATTCATGCATTTTTTAGAATACTATTTTCGTTAGTAATTTATTTAAATAAAAATAAATATATCAGTAATGCCCTGTTGCACCAACGAGGTTTAAATTTTAAGCAACACTTAAACAAAAATATGCTAATCGAAATTTTGACAGCAATGTTAAAATTTCACATTTTATTCTGGTACGATATTCTCCATTTAAAAGAAATATTTAAGTAATGCTGATGAAACCGACTGTAATAGTTTTTTAAGATGCAAGGTATATAAGTACATTATAATGTTCGAGAAAGTATGAACTGAGGCAAAGCTTGCGGAGCCGAATTCATTTTACCTTGCGCGCCATCAGCAGCATTTAACTTTAAATAGTGTTAATGTATTTGTAAAATATGTGGACCTCTTAACAGTTATTTATTTGCATTTTTTTATAGTTTATTTTACTTGTTGCTAGACGATTAAATAAATATGAAATTCATATAATTTTCATAAGAACTTTACTAATAAGACAAGATTTTCTATAACAAACCGTTGACAATCGTAGTCGTAATCAAAAAGAAATGTTATCAGAAACTACATTACTGTGTTAAAGTATGTTACATAATTTTTTGTAAGTAGTAAATGATATATATATATATATATATATATATATATATATGTATATATATATATATATATATATATATATATATATATATTATCTCAACACAATTTGAACTTTGGTAGTTACAATCGCAGCCTGGTCGCTAATTGGTAGTCCTCACAGAAATTTTGACATTATTTGCAATTTTTATGTTTATTGTATTGTTTTCTTTTACTCTGATTCGTCTTCCTGTTAGCGGTAAAGGAGCACTGACAAATTTCTACAGTGTTCTTGAACTTAATACCTAATAATTTTTTGAGTTTGGAGGTCTATCAGGTTAATAAACAAAACCATAAATTTAAAGGTGTACCTACTATCAAAATTAAATGTACGTGAAGAAAATACTCAGCTTCATTAAAATTAGGTGAGGTAATTTACAGTTTTTGATGTATTTATTTCAACTCTATTTTCAAGTTATTAAAATAAGCTGCTGAAAAAACGAATAAACAAAATAATAGAGAAATTTTAAATGTCAAAATCATGATTGTTGGCATTGGGACTTTTAATTTGGTACCAAAAGAAGTCGGAGAACAGCTATTCTAAAATATTGATTTGGCATGTCGTATGGTTCCCGTAAGTTTTACAACTACGTTAGATAAATTGATATTTGGGTTACTTTGTTGTTAACAATAACTTAATAAAAGAGTAACATAAAATTTTAATTAAGTTAGATAGATAGATCCCTACAATCTGATTTCATTATTTTTGGATGAGCTTTTTTCTATAAAAAATTCTCGGTTTTCCTCGTTCCTTCAATTTCCTTCCTTCCCTCTGCACATTACTTTCTCTAGTTTCACCTCTTTCTACATTCTCTATTTTTCTTTTCGTAGATTCTTACAACATTTTGGAGCATTTCTCTCTTTGCCTCATTCCGAATGATATCTCTGGAATACACAAATATTTTGTTTGTGTGATTTATAATCTTGTTCTTCTACAGCTAGTCTATATTATTAATTATATTATGCATTCGTTATATTTTTAAAATTTAGTACAATAGGCGAATAATTACATATTGCACTGTTAGAACAATGCTAATATTCATGAACGACTTTGTAATTAAAATCAGTTCGTAATATTTGATATCTCAATCAAGAATAGAAATTAGAAATTGTTGCAATCGATGACTATGTCAATACATATTTATATACTGGTTTTCCGGGAAAAATTTGCATTCGCACGCTTACTATTCAGAGAGAATTTCAATTTTCCTCATTTATTTTCCAATTTAGTTGCTGGCACATTTCAAAACAATGCACGATCTATCGTTTAACAACTAAGTAAACACACGCAAGCCAATAATTCCAACAACCGTACTTTTCCAGAATTCTCGTGCCTTACTCGTAGAATCCTGCGTGGAATAATTCATACGCCGCGGGTAGCTACCACCAAGCCAGAAGCAGATGCGGAGATTAACTGTGAATTCAGCGCTAATTGATTTTTAACAGGGTAATTAAAATCGCAAGAGATGATTTGCTACACATATGGTAGGCTAACGCGCAGAGTGATACATATGGTGTTTATAGAGGATGTGATGCGAGGGACTAATGACGATCTCAGCGAGAAATGAGCTAGTTTTAATTAGTGTTGAAAGTGACGAGAATAATATTACAAGTCTTACTTTTTACCCACCAGGTTCCACCTGGATGCTTCTGCTGAAGAACGCTTTACATAATAGTTTAGAAGTGTGCAGTAGTTTTATTTTCCAATCAAATGCTAAATATTTCTAGTTTTTACGCCAATGATTTCCTATCTCAACGATGCATAATATAAGGATTAAAAGTATGTATATGGCAAATAATAGCAAATCTCTTTAAACAGATAGAAAGAAAGTTTACAATTTATTAGTTTTACTGTTTATACACACTATTTACATAATTAGATACCTGTTTTCCTAAACAAATATTAAAAACACATAAATGACAGTGTAATAACTGCTAGCAATTGATATTTAAAACGCATTAGTAGGACATTAAATAAGTTGAGAAGTGTTTAATATGTATATTCCAAAAGATTTATTTTATTCTTCCATTGGTATCACTACCCTATAAGAAAATTTTCGCCATTGTCAACTATATTATTCATAAATATATGTACAAATTCTTATTTTAATAAATAATAATTGGTTAATAAATTTTGAAATTATAACAATAAAATGCGGAAATATTTTATAGTACAAGTTTTATATACGCCAACCCTGTAACGCCGAGAACGCCACCATACGGTGCCAAACGAAACTTGTTAGCGTGCAGTCATTGGTATTTGATTGTTGACATTACAAGTAAAATACTAAAATGAATGAATTTGTTGGAAAAAAGAGAGGTGTAAGAGTATGTTGTGTGTTTGAATGTTTCCATACTGACAAAATTAACCATGATTTGATTTTTAATTTATTTCCAAATCACCAGTATGAAGTAAAAAGAAAAAAAAACTTGAATCCCCAGAGTACGAAGAGATTCATAAATATTAATCTATATTAAATTATTTTAAAAGTAATTATTCAGTAAATCTGAAGGGCTTATAATATTTATTACTGAAAATAATGTTATGAAATATTTGATCAAAATGCATAAAAATTGATTACTATGCACAAAATTGATTACTATAATATCCATTATTTCATACGTTAATAACATAAATATACAATTAAGAATTATTCAGAACAAACTGGATGAAATATTTAAAATAAAAGTCGTGAATCTTTGGAATTAGATAGAAACTTATCATCTCTTTCTATAAATAGTGAAATGGCAAACGGTAATATAAAGTATGTGCTTTGAAAAGTGGACGTGTGTGTAATATTTGCCGGAGTTGCCGGAGTCTTGAGTTTAACGTAACTATTTTCTTCGAATTCTAAATCATTTACAGCTGACTTCTTATTTTGGAAATCTACAATGAATTTGTTTTGACAGGAATAAGATTTTATTTCCAGAAGTTCAAATCCGTTTTCTGTTTTGATAAAACCATCAGCATTCATGCTAAGTATGGTTGGTTAGATAATATTACAATACCACAAGTCCAATTTCATATATAATATAATTAGTTGAATCTTAAAATACTGATCTCGCTTTTTTTTGGTTTCCAAGCCATAACGTATAGCTTGATTACAATACAAAATTGTAGCCATTGATTCTTATCAAGAACATTTTCATTATAATAATCATTGTTATATTTTCTCTGTACCAATCTAATTCTATTGGTACATATGTACATCTACAATGAAAGAGTTCATTGCAGAATATGTAGTATTATTGCGAATTTGTGTATCGTATGAAGTTTTTATTACGGTTTTTATTTTTTTGACTTCTAGTTTCTACTCATTCTTTTTTTACTCTTTCAGCCCTATTTATTGCGCTTTCTATTTCGTAAGTATAATACTTAATGCACTCGTTTCAGCAAAACTTCTTTGCTTATGTTCTGAAATTGTAAAAGGAGTATCAAGACAATTTTGAGACGTGTTTATATAGAATGATTTTATTGAAACTTTGTAACATTTTTCTAACTGCGCTTGTGAAGGCTTGTTCCAAATCAAAGACAGATCAGTTTTAGACTGTACTTTCTGTTTTCACGTATATGCAATCTGCAGTCGCATGATTACAATATTCTTTTCCACCTTTGCAGTTATAATCTGAATCTAATATTATTCTTGCTACATTTAACTACCAAAAGCAATATATTTATTTTAATGTAATATTAATATTATAAATAATACAAACTGTACTTAAATAAATTACTTTATTTAAAAAAAAATGTAACTACAATTATTTTTTTTAATTATTTCATGTACGTCGCTGATATGACAACTTTTACACAATTTTCGAGCTTTGTTTATACTTTTGTCGTGAAAATATACTTAATTTTGTTTGTTCTCCGGGAAAGTGAGTTTTTAAAAAGAATTAAAATTACAACGGGTCTAATCTACGTTCTTTATTCGTGTTAGAAGTACAAAAGACAAGATACATAACATGTACAGGCTGTTTTATAATGTACGTTATCTCTACAAGGAGGTTTCATGTTCATGTTGATAGTAAGCAGATTGTGTTTCTTAACTCCTCCGGCCTTAGATGAGAACTATGGGGTTTTAGCCACAAAGTTCGATGAAAATGACATATTTGGGGGTGCGGACGTTGAAGCCTCGATGTTCCTTGGCTGTAGTATTCTGGACTTCCTTCTTTTATTAACAAAATATAGTATTATACATACAAAACAAATAATTATGAAACAATACAAAACAATGGTAAAAATACTTATTCTATTATAATAAATGGGTTCATTATTTATTTCTTTTAGATTGTTCTTATGTCTACTAATAAGGGACAATATGTGATCTGTGTCATCTAGGTTTACAGAATTTAACTTAAATGTTTTAAAATTAAAAATGTGTTTATCACTAAAATTGTTCGAAAGGGGTATATTGGGTAAATTAATGTTTTTGAAGTTTGTTTTTTGGGACTGATATGTTTTGAGCACGGAATCTTTCACTTTCACTTCACATTCACTATTTAGTTCAAGGAGGTAGCTGCCAAATAGAGGGATGTTGTCGACGTTTTTGCCGCATCTTTGGGTGGCTACGATGCTGTTCGGGGCGATGATGATCCATTGATGTCCTTCGATTTTTCGGATGGTGGTGTTTGGAATATTGACGGCTATTTGTTTGCAATTAGTGGAATTTTTTATGTAATTCAATAGTTGAACTTCGCATGGGGTGTCGGCATTTATTGTTGCTGTATGCGCCTCATAACACAGGAACTCTTCTGGGATAATTTCCTGGCATTTGGTCTCGAAGAATGCGTAAGCATGCTCATTGGAAGCAAGGAATTTATTTCGGGGTATAATGGTTTTAAATATATTCTGATGTGGGGTTGGTAAAGGATATAGATGATAGTAGGTGAAGCTTTCAGTTTCGACTATTGGAATTTCGATTAAAAATGTGATTTGATTATTTTTACTAAAACTTTTGATTTCAATAATTTTTTCGAATAAAAGAAGGTTTTCTAAAGATGGTTCAAATGGGAATTTATTGTCGTTTAAAAGTTTATTTATTTGGATAATTTCAGATAGTAAATCCTTTGGTTCAATGATTGAATTATGAAAGGTGTTAAGTTTCGAAAAGGAAATAGCCACTTCAATTTTTTCTAATAAATCGTAAATAATTTGTAGGCTTGTTATGTATTGAGTAAGGACGGTTTGGAGGAAAAAGCAATTAGCTGTTTCAACTCTTTTTATGTATGTACTATTAATGAATTTTTCTAATTCGTTAATTTTGGAATTAAGGGATTGTTGATTTTTTGAAAGAATTTTTACATTGTTGTCAAATTTTGATATTGAGGTTTGTAAGATAGTTATTTGATCATCCATTAAAGTTTTAAATTTATTTTGATTGTTTGTCAGCCTTGATATAGCTTTATCGTATTTTTCAGCATCGTTTTGATCGAGATTGCCAGTTATGGCTTTTATTACGGATCCGAGACCATCGATTATACCTCTCTTTTTTCTGTGCGATAATGGGTTTAGTTGTTGAATTTGTAATGACACTTTATCTTCCAAAATTGTTGTAATTTGATAATTTTCTTTATTTTGTTTTGAGGTTTGAATTTCATGTTTTATTTTTGAGAAGGAATTACGTAAGTTATTATACTCATTTATGATATCTGTAATATCGTAAATTTGTACGAAAGTCCATTGATCTGTTTTAATTTGAGCATGTCCAAGTTTTAATGGTAACAGTCCAGGGTTGTTGTTCAGGTTGTGGAATTTTGGAATTTCGAGAGTTGCGGTGGTGATGATGAGGATAAGGGATCTGAAACAGGTGGTTGTCTCAGTTCTTTTATATGTATAATTTCTACCTTATTCTTTTTCTTTTCATTGCAAATTTCAACTTTATTTTTATCCAAAAGTTTAGTTATTTTAAATGGTCCTAAAAATTTCAATGACTTTTTACTTCTATTTAAAGGATTTTGTTTATAAACGGTTTGTCCTATTTTAAAAGCGTAATTTGTATCACCATGGGTGTTATGTTTCGTTACTATCTTCTTTTTATCGGAATGTAGTTTATCAGAGACTTCTTGATAAACATGTTTTAATTTGTCTTTATGATTCTGAATGTAATCGTTGTAAAAGGAATTGGGAAGGAATATTTCGTTTGGATTTTTGGAATTTGTGTGTCCGAATGCTAATTCAAAGGGGGTGTAATTTGTAGCGCTGTGAATAGAGTTATTGTAACCAATTATTGCATATTGCATTTGATCAGTGTTATCGTCCGGATACATTTCTTTTAGAATTCTTAGATGTTCAATTATTGTTGAATGAAATCGTTCTACAATGGAATTTGATTCGTGATGTAAAGGGGTGGTAAAATGGACATTAATTTTATGCAATTTTAAAAGTTCTTTGGTTGTGTTGTTATTGAACTCTTTACCGTTGTCCAAAATTAAATTTTCGGGTATGCCAAATGAAGCAAAATATTTTATTAAAGCATTACTAGTATGAATAGCAGTTTTTCCTTCTATGAAAATAGCTTGTGCGAATTTTGTAAAGGCATCTACAAGAGTGAGATAATTTTTATTATCAAACATAAAGATATCTACGTGTATTATCTGAAAGGGTCGTGAGGCTGTTTCAGTAAGCATGAGCGGGACATATGGTTTTTTCCTAGCATATTTCGCTCTTTGACAAATTTCACATGCGTTTATAAAATTTGTTATTGTTGTTTTCATATGTTTCCAATAATAATTTCTTTTAAGATATTCGAAAGTTTCATTAATGCCTCTATGGTTAGTACTACCTTCGTGATGGTTTTTTATAAGTAAAATTTGTTCTTCTTTGTCAGTTACGGTGTTAATAATTTTAGTGCATTTAATTAATTTCGGACCTTTCATTGAAAATTTATCTAAATAGACTTTTGAAAAATCGCGGAAAAGTTTGTCAGTGTGAAAATAAAGATGATAAATATTTTTTGAGTCAGTATAGTCTCTTAAGAATTCAAATATAAATTGGTGATTATTTTGTTCTGGTAATTTGATTTTAATAATTTTTTGCTGTTCATAATTGTTATGTGTAATTGAAGGTTTGTTATATATATGAGGAAAAACGTGAATCTGATTTGTTTTATTGTTTATAATTTCGTCTAATATTGTTATGCCGGTGTTTGTATTGTCATTCTCAGTGGAGTGTTGTGTAATAGATTCAGAGTCTGTGTCTACGCCTATGTCTTCGTTATCAATGTTTTGTTGGGAATTAGTATATGTAGTGTTTGGGGGTTTAATTTGGATGTTGGATAAGATTTTGATTTTTGGTTTAGTCGGTTTACTAGTGGAAGGTTGGGGATGCAATTCATTTTTGTCAGGTGTAAAATTTTCTGCAAGGTTTCTAAAATATTCGATAATGTCGTTATTAATTTCGCCGGGATTATTAATTGTGGATTCTGTTTCAATGGCATTTAATTTTATTCTAGAAAGACAGTCTGCATTGGTGTTAAATTTTCCTTTTTTGTATTGTATGTCATAGTCGTATTCTTCTAATTTTAATCGCCATCTAACAAGTTTGGAATTTGGTTCTTTAATATTAAATAACCAAGTAAGAGGACGGTGGTCAGTCATTATTGTGAACTTTCTACCATAAAGATACGGACGGAAATGCTTACAAGCCCAAACTATCGCTAATAGTTCTTTTTCGATAGCGGAGTAGCGTGTCTCAGTATCATTCAAAGTTCTAGATGCGTAAGCTATAGGTTTGTCACGTGAAATTTCGCCTTGCGAAAGAACGGCACCTATCGCGAAATCGCTGGCGTCTGTCGTTAATACAAAAGGTTTGTCAAAATCAGGGTACTGTAATATGGGGTCGTTTGTAAGTAGTTCTTTACATGTATTGAAACTGTCTATGAATTCTTTGTCGTGAATAATTTTGGCGTCTTTTTTCAAACATTTGGTCATGGGTTTCGTTATTTTTGCAAAGTCTTTGATGAAACGTCTATAGTAACCTAGTAATCCTAAAAAGCTTTTAATTTCTTTTGGTGTTCGAGGTATGGGGAAATTTTTGATTGCCGAAATTTTATCTGGGTTAGGTTTTACACCATCGGAGGTAATTACATGTCCTAAATATTGAACGGTTTTTTGAAGAAATTCGCTTTTGTCAAGTTGAATTTTGAAGTTACTGATTCGTAAACGATTAAATACTGATTTTAGTCTTTCAATATGCTCCTGAAGGGATGAACTAAAAATAATGATGTCATCAAGATATACTAAACATGTCTCGTGTTGAAGCCCGCGAAGAACATTGTCCATAACTCGTTGAAAGGTTGATGGGGCGTTTTTTAAACCGAATGGCATGCGTTTAAATTCATAATGCCCGCCTTCTACAGAAAATGCAGTTTTTTGAATATCATTAGGATCTACTTCTATCTGATGGAAGCCGCTAGCTAGGTCTAAAGTCGAAAAGTAGGTTGCTTTGCCAAGTTTGTCTAGTATGTCAGAAATGTTTGGTAATGGGTACTTGTCGTCAATGGTTTGTTCGTTCAATTTTCGGTAGTCTATAACTACGCGCCACTTCTTCTTACCAGAAGCGTCGAGTTTCTTCGGCACTATCCAGATAGGACTGGACCAAGGGGATACGCTGTCTTGTATTATACCTTGCTCAAGCATTTTATTAATTTGAGACTTGACTTCGTTTTTATGAATTTCAGGGAATCGATATGATTTTACATGAATTGGTGTGTCGTCTTTTAATTTAATTTTGTGTGTTATTTCGTTCGAAAAACTCAAAGGTGTTTTCTCGCAATAAAATATATCTCTATATTCAAAACATAATTTTCTAATTGATTCTTTTTCTTCTTTATTACAATGATTTATTCTAATATTTTTCAAATTTTGTTTTAAAAGATTATCGTATTCTATATCGGGTTCTTCATCAATTTCCATTTTTTCAACAAAATTAATTTCGATAGGGTCTAAAGGTTCAATTTCTAATGGTTCTAATATGTTTATCTGAACAGGGTTCTCATTAATATTTGTTAATGTAGTTATAGCAAAATTGTGTAAAACGTTTACAACTGCTTTTGGCATTTGTACGCCATTTTCAAAATTTGTATGATTTAAAATTCCTATACCGTTTCTCATTTTAACAGGTAATTTTACTACAAATGATGTTCGAGGTGGTACAATAATGGAATGTAACAGGGCTGAATTATTATGGATTTTTGTTTCGTTGTCGGGATTGAAAATTATGGGTATAACGGCGTATGGTGTTGTTAGTTGTTTGTTTGTGACGTTTACGTTTGCGTTTAATTGTCTTAAAAGATCAACACCGATGAGGCCATCGTATTTGTTACTGAATTTAAACAAATAGAATTTATGAGTTTCGGGAATATTAAAAATTTCGAAAATAGGGATTTCTGCAACTTCATTGTGGTATGATACATTATGTGCTGTTTGAATATTAAAATTTTGATTATAAATGTAATTTGGATAAAATGTGTATGCTAATTCCGGATTTATTAAACTTTTAGTGCTACCAGTATCTATCAAAAAATTGGCATTTAATTCGGGGATATATATGTGGGGCAAATTTGCTTTTATTGTATTTAATTGTACTACGTCTGATTGTTGGCATTGTTGGTCATAGGAAAATTTACATTTGATTCAGCATTGTTGATAACGGGTTCTTCATACGTGATGTTATCATCATTGTTGTAATAGGAATCGTCGTAAGTTAAAGTGTGTGAATAGTCATAATACGTGTCATGTTCATAGTCTACGGGATTGTTCTCATAGGTTTCATATTCGGTGTTATAGGATATGTCTTGGGAAGTTTGGGGTGATTGTTCGGAGTCAGACTGGACATTCTGATTAAATAATTGGGTTGATGTGAATGTTTTTTGAGGGTTACTTCTTCTGGAATGGATTGATGAGGTATCCATCGGTTCGGGTTTAAATGGTTGGGGTTGATTTGGACGTGTAAAATTTTGTTGGAAATTTACTGGTCTCTGGATATGTTGAAATGTGGGTGGACGCATTTGGATTTGTGGTTGTCTTTGTGCATAATGCACGGGTCTATAATTGGGTTGAGTAGTATTTTGGAAAGGATTCATTTTTGGAGGTAAATGTAATGTAGGACGTTGTTGAGAGATTTGGTAATTTGGTGTAGGAATTGGATTTGGTCGGTATTGGTAATTTTGGCTATAATTGGACTGTTGTTGTTGTCTGGCTGGTAAAATTCTATGATCAGGTTTAAAATTTGATTGTGAGTTTATTGAACTGTGCCTCTGTGTAGAATAGAGGAAATTTTCTTCTTCAATAACTAAACTCATCGCTTTCTCTAAACTGTCAGGGTTCCGTAATCTGATGTTTGTTTGTATGTTAGGTGGTAAGCCGCGAATAAATGTTTTTAATGCTAAATCATTATAATTTTCTTGTTTTATCTTTCTTTCTTCAGCAGTAATTTCGAAACTATTTAATTTAGACATAATTAAGCTACGTGAATCTTGACATCTCATGCCAAAATTATAGGGTGGTTCATTTTTATTTGGACGAAGCGATATCAAATCCTGAACTAGACAATCAATGTTTCTTTGATCTCCAAAACTTAATCTTAGAGCATTTTTTACTTCCTCCCATGTACTGAGTTCTGTACGGGATCCAATTAAAATAAGAGCTCTGCCTGTTAATTTTCCTAATATAGCTCTTACAAGGAAATTGTTTAATGTTATGTTTGTATGGGTTCCAAAAGTATTAATTAAATTTTGACAAGAATCAAGAAATATATTTAATGTGTGAGGATTACCTTCATAATGTGGAATCGAATCTACATACAATTTTAAGAGTTGGTAATTGACTGGGGCTGTTATTTGGGGTTGAACTTGGGTAGGTGGTGGTGACATTTCTGTATCTGTGTCTCCCAAATTAAATTGAGTTAGTATTTCAGATAAGTTTAGGATGTCGTTATTAGACATAAATACTTCGATTGTGGCTTATTTTAAATTGTTTTTATTCTAGTTGAAACTGTTGCTAAGGTATGTGGGAATAGTTTTGTATAGGATATGAGCTTTGTTTGTACTTACATAAATATTTCTATTTTCATTCTTCTTAACCTAATGCCTATAGGTTTGGACGATTTTTGTTCCTCTCCCAGGTCTTCCTAGTCTAAGGTCTGGCTACGGCGATGCTGTCCTTCACCAGGTCTGGCTTTGGCGATGCTGTCCTCCACCAGGGCGTTGTATTTTCTTCTTTCTAAGACTCGTCTCCCAATTTCGGCTGCTGGGCTCGTGGTAAACCGATATGCGCTCGATT
The DNA here is from genome assembly GCA_035578165.1 of Stenolophus ochropezus. Taxonomy (NCBI): domain Eukaryota; kingdom Metazoa; phylum Arthropoda; class Insecta; order Coleoptera; family Carabidae; genus Stenolophus; species Stenolophus ochropezus. The sequence continues at coordinate 8,982,629 of JAQOWZ010000004.1, read as the reverse complement.
TTCACTCCCGTACCGAAATGTGATACTCGATTAACTGTTGAGACAGAAATTACCCGTTCGATACGAATAATTTCGAGTATCCTACCGACTGCGCCAATTTTGTTTGTTCTCCGGGAAAGTGAGTTTTTAAAAAGAATTAAAATTACAACGGGTCTAATCTACGTTCTTTATTCGTGTTAGAAGTACAAAAGACAAGATACATAACATGTACAGGCTGTTTTATAATGTACGTTATCTCTACAAGGAGGTTTCATGTTCATGTTGATAGTAAGCAGATTGTGTTTCTTAACTACTTAAATCGATTATTTAGAACCTACATCGAACAATATCTTTCAAATTTTATCACAAGAAATAGTTTGTTTCATTAGTTTTCTGGAAATTTTTACATAACTGTCATAAGAAGCATAAACAAAAATTTGAAACTGCACGCCAACTATTTCGGCACTTTGCCACTAGTGCGGCGTTACCGTCGCCTAAAAAGGAACTGGGTTGGCGTATAACCCTATCATTTACGAGCATCTGTCAAAACTTAAATAATAGACCATTGATAAATGTACTACCATTGCGTGAAAAGTGCCATTGCTTTTCAAGCTCTAGGGTGTGAACAGTGACTCTTTACAAACTCTAAAGAGTGCATAAAGTATGTGTTTTATGCTCGGTAGTAGGAATAGTTATTACTAACCAAGTTAGAAAATTTCACCGAGCTTTGATTTGGTGTTGTTCATCTGTCATATGAACTGTCAGTTTGGTATCTAAGTTAAATATTAACTTCATCGAGGTTGGAAAGTGTATAGTAAATATAGATAGGGTTGGAAAATGAGGTTAACAATAACTAAATTTCCAACTTTTGACAAAAGTCAGAAATCCTGATATTACTAACCGATTGTGAATAATATATTTTTTTGTTCATTTAAAAATATACATATTTCTGTTTTTACGTCGTAAAGTGTATAACATTTCAACAGATAATATTTAAGATTTTTCTTTATAATTTAAGTGTAATTTTATATGAATTAATAAAATATATTTGGAACTCATAATAATATAATAACAGGGTGAAGAAGGCAGCAGCTCATGGTGCACAAAAATTAATTCAAATAAACGTTACAGAACTTAAACTAAAAAAGTTGTTTTATTTATATAATTTATTGTGAAATTAGAAAAAAAGAGTACCAAACTTTTAATACATAGTAGAATGTACAAATTTTAAGGTTTTTTTTTTAATCTGTTCACGACAATTGTTGCAATAAATGACATAATTTGTTTCGCGAGTTTCTTGTGATTTCGAAAATATTTTCATAAAGCTATATACAGAAACGGATAATGTAGCTACTCGTAAAAGCGAAAGTTTTATAGTAATTGAAATTATAATTTAAACTAGATGGAATAAATAGTTACATTTTATTATAATTTTAAGTTTTACATTTTACATATAATTTGTTTACTATATTATAGGTCAAGAAGAATAAATATAAATTTTTCTACTTAGTTAAGAAACACAATCTGCCGACTATCAACATGAACATGAAACCTACTTGTAGAGATAACGTACATTATAAAACAGCCTGTACATGTTATGTATCTTGTCTTTTGTACTTCTAACACGAATAAAGAACGTAGATTAGACCCGTTGTAATTTTAATTCTTTTTAAAAACTCACTTTCCCGGAGAACAAACAAAATTGGCGCAGTCGGTAGGATACTCGAAATTATTCGTATCGAACGAGTAATTTCTGTCTCAACAGTTAATCGAGTATCACATTTCGGTACGGGAGTGAAAATCGAGCGCATATCGGTTTACCACGAGCCCAGCAGCCGAAATCGGGAGACGAGTCTTAGAAAGAAGAAAATACAACGCCCTGGTGGAGGACAGCATCGCCAAAGCCAGACCTGGTGAAGGACAGCATCGCCGTAGCCAGACCTTAGACTAGGAAGACCTGGGAGAGGAACAAAAATCGTCCAAACCTATAGGCATTAGGTTAAGAAGAATGAAAATAGAAATATTTATGTAAGTACAAACAAAGCTCATATCCTATACAAAACTATTCCCACATACCTTAGCAACAGTTTCAACTAGAATAAAAATAATTTAAAAATAAGCCACAACCGAAATATTTATGTCTAATAACGACATCCTAAACTTATCTGAAATACTAACTCAATTTAATTTGGGAGACACAGATACAGAAATGTCACCACCACCTACCCAAGCTCAACCCCAAATAACAGCCCCAGTCAATTACCAACTCTTAAGGTTGTATGTAGATTCGATTCCACACTATGAAGGCAATCCCCACACATTAAATATATTTCTTGATTCTTGTCAAAATTTAATTAATACTTTTGGAACTCATACAAATATAACATTAAACAATTTCCTTGTAAGAGCTATATTAGGAAAATTAACAGGCAGAGCTCTTATTTTAATTGGATCCCGTACAGAACTCAGTACATGGGAGGAAGTAAAAAATGCTCTAAGATTAAGTTTTGGAGATCAAAGAAACATTGATTGTCTAGTTCAGGATTTGATATCGCTTCGTCCAAATAAAAATGAACCACCCTATAATTTTGGCATGAGATGTCAAGATTCACGTAGCTTAATTATGTCTAAATTAAATAGTTTCGAAATCACTGCTGAAGAAAGAAAGATAAAACAAGAAAATTATAATGATTTAGCATTAAAAACATTTATTCGCGGCCTACCACCAAACATACAAACAAACATCAGATTACGGAACCCTGACAGTTTAGAGAAAGCGATGAGTTTAGTTATTGAAGAAGAAAATTTCCTCTATTCTACACAGAGACAAAGTTCAATAAATTCGCAATCAAATTTTAAACCTGATCATAGAATTTTACCAGCCAGACAACAAATAACGTCCAATTATAGCCAAAATTACCAATACCGACCAAATCCAATTCCTACACCAAATTACCAAATCTCTCAACAACGTCCTACATTGCATTTACCTCCAAAAATGAATCCTTTCCAAAATACTACTCAACCCAATTACAGACCCGTGCATTATGCACAAAGACAACCACAAATCCAAATGCGTCCACCTACATTTCAACATATCCAGAGACCAGTAAATTTCCCACAGAATTTCTCACGTCCAAATATACAACAAAATACCTTCCGTCCTAATTTCCAACAAAATTTTACACGTCCAAATCAACCCCAACCATTTAAACCCGAACCGATGGACACCTCATCAATCAATTCCAGAAGAAGTAACCCTCAAAAAACATTCACATCAACCCAATTATTTAATCAGAATGTCCAGTCTGACTCCGAACAATCACCCCAAACTTCCCAAGACATATCCTATAACACCGAATATGAAACCTATGAGAACAATCCCGTAGACTATGAATATGACACGTATTATGACTATTCACACACTTTAACTTACGACGATTCCTATTACAACAATGATGATAACATCACGTATGAAGAACCCGTTATCAACAATGCTGAATCAAATGTAAATTTTCCTATGACCAACAATGCCAACAATCAGACGTAGTACAATTAAACACAATAAAAGCAAATTTGCCCCACATATATATCCCCGAATTAAATGCCAATTTTTTGATAGATACTGGTAGCACTAAAAGTTTAATAAATCCGGAATTAGCATACACATTTTATCCAAATTACATTTATAATCAAAATTTTAATATTCAAACAGCACATAACGTATCATACCACAATGAAGTTGCAGAAATCCCTATTTTCGAAATTTTTAATATTCCCGAAACTCATAAATTTTATTTGTTTAAATTTAGTAACAAATACGATGGCCTCATCGGAGTTGACCTTTTAAGACAATTAAACGCAAATGTTAACGTCACAAACAAACAACTAACAACACCATACGCCGTTATACCCATAATTTTCAATCCCGACAACGAAACAAAAGTCCATAATAATTCAGCCCTGTTACATTCCATTATTGTACCACCTCGAACATCATTTGTAGTAAAATTACCTGTTAAAATGAGAAACGGTATAGGAATTTTAGATCATACAAATTTTGAAAATGGCGTACAAATGCCAAAAGCAGTTGTAAACGTTTTACACAATTTTGCTATAACTACATTAACAAATATTAACGAGAACCCTGTTCAGATAAACATATTGGAACCATTAGAAATTGAACCTTTAGACCCTATCGAAATTAATTTTGTTGAAAAAATGGAAATTGATGAAGAACCCGATATAGAATACGATAATCTTTTAAAACAAAATTTAAAAAATATTAGAATAGATCATTGTAATAAAGAAGAAAAAGAAGCAATTAGAAAATTATGTTTCGAATATAGAGATATATTTTATTGCGAGAAAACACCTTTGAGTTTTTCGAACGAAATAACACACAAAATTAAATTGAAAGACGATACACCAATTCATGTAAAATCATATCGATTCCCCGAAATTCATAAAAACGAAGTCAAGTCTCAAATTAATAAAATGCTTGAGCAAGGTATAATACAAGACAGCGTATCCCCTTGGTCCAGTCCTATCTGGATAGTGCCGAAGAAACTCGACGCTTCTGGTAAGAAGAAGTGGCGCGTAGTTATAGACTACCGAAAATTGAACGAACAAACCATTGACGACAAGTACCCATTACCAAACATTTCTGACATACTAGACAAACTTGGCAAAGCAACCTACTTTTCAACTCTAGACCTAGCTAGCGGCTTCCATCAGATAGAAGTAGATCCTAATGATATTCAAAAAACTGCATTTTCTGTAGAAGGCGGGCATTACGAATTTAAACGCATGCCATTCGGTTTAAAAAACGCCCCATCAACATTTCAACGAGTTATGGACAATGTTCTTCGCGGCCTTCAGCACGAGACATGTTTAGTATATCTCGATGACATCATTATTTTTAGTTCATCCCTTCAGGAGCATATTGAAAGACTAAAATCAGTATTTAATCGTTTACGAATCAGTAACTTCAAAATTCAACTTGACAAAAGCGAATTTCTTCAAAAAACCGTTCAATATTTAGGACATGTAATTACCTCAGATGGTGTAAAACCTAACCCAGATAAAATTTCGGCAATCAAAAATTTCCCCATACCTCGAACACCAAAAGAAATTAAAAGCTTTTTAGGATTACTAGGTTACTATAGACGTTTCATCAAAGACTTTGCAAAAATAACGAAACCCATGACCAAATGTTTGAAAAAAGACGCCAAAATTATTCACGACAAAGAATTCATAGACAGTTTTAATACATGTAAAGAACTACTTACAAACGATCCCATATTACAATACCCTGATTTTGACAAACCTTTTGTACTAACGACAGACGCCAGCGATTTCGCGATAGGTGCCGTTCTTTCGCAAGGCGAAATTTCACGTGACAAACCTATAGCTTACGCATCTAGAACTTTGAATGATACTGAGACACGCTACTCCGCTATCGAAAAAGAACTATTAGCGATAGTTTGGGCTTGTAAGCATTTCCGTCCGTATCTTTATGGTAGAAAGTTCACAATAATGACTGACCACCGTCCTCTTACTTGGCTATTTAATATTAAAGAACCAAATTCCAAACTTGTTAGATGGCGATTAAAGTTAGAAGAATACGACTATGACATACAATACAAAAAAGGAAAATTTAACACCAACGCAGACTGTCTTTCTAGAATAAAATTAAATGCCATTGAAACAGAATCCACAATTAATAATCCCGGCGAAATTAATAACGACATTATCGAATATTTTAGAAATCTTGCTGAAAATTTTACACCTGACAAAAATGAATTGCATCCCCAACCTTCCACTAGTAAGCCGACTAAACCAAAAATCAAAATCTTATCCAACATCCAAATTAAACCCCCAAACACTACATATACTAATTCCCAACAAAACATTGATAACGAAGACATAGGCGTAGACACAGACTCTGAATCTATTACACAACACTCCACTGAGAATGACAATACAAACACCGGCATAACAATATTAGACGAAATTATAAACAATAAAACAAATCAGATTCACGTTTTTCCTCATATATATAACAAACCTTCAATTACACATAACAATTATGAACATCAAAAAATTATTAAAATCAAATTACCGGAACAAAATAATCACCAATTTATATTTGAATTCTTAAGAGACTATACTGACTCAAAAAATATTTATCATCTTTATTTTCACACTGACAAACTTTTCCGCGATTTTTCAAAAGTCTATTTAGATAAATTTTCAATGAAAGGTCCGAAATTAATTAAATGCACTAAAATTATTAACACCGTAACTGACAAAGAAGAACAAATTTTGCTTATAAAAAATCATCACGAAGGTAGTAGTAACCATAGAGGCATTAATGAAACTTTCGAATATCTTAAAAGAAATTATTATTGGAAACATATGAAAACAACAATAACAAATTTTATAAACGCATGTGAAATTTGTCAAAGAGCGAAATATGCTAGGAAAAAACCATATGTTCCGCTCATGCTTACTGAAACAGCCTCACGACCTTTTCAGATAATACACGTAGATATCTTTATGTTTGATAATAAAAATTATCTTACTCTTGTAGATGCCTTTACAAAATTCGCACAAGCTATATTCATAGAAGGAAAAACTGCTATTCATACTAGTAATGCTTTAATAAAATATTTTGCTTCATTTGGCATACCCGAAAATTTAATTTTGGATAACGGTAAAGAGTTCAATAACAACACAACCAAAGAACTTTTAAAATTGCATAAAATTAATGTCCATTTTACCACCCCTTTACATCACGAATCAAATTCCATTGTAGAACGATTTCATTCAACAATAATTGAACATCTAAGAATTCTAAAAGAAATGTATCCGGACGATAACACTGATCAAATGCAATATGCAATAATTGGTTACAATAACTCTATTCACAGCGCTACAAATTACACCCCCTTTGAATTAGCATTCGGACACACAAATTCCAGAAATCCAAACGAAATATTCCTTCCCAATTCCTTTTACAACGATTACATTCAGAATCATAAAGACAAATTAAAACATGTTTATCAAGAAGTCTCTGATAAACTACATTGCGATAAAAAGAAGATAATAACGAAACATAACACCCACGGTGATACAAATTACGCTTTTAAAATAGGACAAACCGTTTATAAACAAAATCCTTTAAATAGAAGCAAAAAGTCATTGAAATTTTTAGGACCATTTAAAATAACTAAACTTTTGGACAAAAATAAAGTTGAAATTTGCAATGAAAAGAAAAAGAATAAGGTTGAAATTATACATATAAAAGAACTGAGACAACCACCTGTTTCAGATCCCTTATCCTCATCATCACCACCGCAACTCTCGAAATTCCAAAATTCCACAACCTGAACAACAACCCTGGACTGTTACCATTAAAACTTGGACATGCTCAGATTAAAACAGATCAATGGACTTTCGTACAAATTTACGATATTACAGATATCATAAATGAATATAATAACTTACGTAATTCCTTCTCAAAAATAAAAAATGAAATTCAAACCTCAAAACAAAATAAAGAAAATTATCAGATTACAACAATTTTGGAAGATAAAGTGTCATTACAAATTCAACAACTAAACCCATTATCGCACAGAAAAAAGAGAGGTATAATCGATGGTCTCGGATCCGTAATAAAAGCCATAACTGGCAATCTCGATCAAAACGATGCTGAAAAATACGATAAAGCTATATCAAGGCTGACAAACAATCAAAATAAATTTAAAACTATAATGGATGATCAAATAACTATCTTACAAACCTCAATAACAAAATTTGACAACAATGTAAAAATTCTTTCAAAAAATCAACAATCCCTTAATTCCAAAATTAACGAATTAGAAAAATTCATAAATAGTACATACTTAAAAAGAGTTGAAACAGCTAATTGCTTTTTCCTCCAAACCGTCCTTACTCAATATATAACAAGCCTACAAATTATTTACGATTTATTAGAAAAAATTGAAGTGGCTATTTCCTTTTCGAAACTTAACACCTTTCATAATTCAATCATTGAACCGAAGGATTTACTATCTGAAATTATCCAAATAAATAAACTTTTAAACGACAATAAATTCCCATTTGAACCATCTTTAGAAAACCTTCTTTTATTCGAAAAAATTATTGAAATCAAAAGTTTTAGTAAAAATAATCAAATCACATTTTTAATCGAAATTCCAATAGTCGAAACTGAAAGCTTCACCTATTATCATCTATATCCTTTACCAACCCCACATCAGAATATATTTAAAACCATTATACCCCGAAATAAATTCCTTGCTTCCAATGAGCATGCTTACGCATTCTTCGAGACCAAATGCCAGGAAATTATCCCAGAAGAGTTCCTGTGTTATGAGGCGCATACAGCAACAATAAATGCCGACACCCCATGCGAAGTTCAACTATTGAATTACATAAAAAATTCCACTAGTTAAGAAACACAATCTGCCGACTATCAACATGAACATGAAACCTACTTGTAGAGATAACGTACATTATAAAACAGCCTGTACATGTTATGTATCTTGTCTTTTGTACTTCTAACACGAATAAAGAACGTAGATTAGACCCGTTGTAATTTTAATTCTTTTTAAAAACTCACTTTCCCGGAGAACAAACAAAATTGGCGCAGTCGGTAGGATACTCGAAATTATTCGTATCGAACGGGTAATTTCTGTCTCAACAGTTAATCGAGTATCACATTTCGGTACGGGAGTGAAAATCGAGCGCATATCGGTTTACCACGAGCCCAGCAGCCGAAATTGGGAGACGAGTCTTAGAAAGAAGAAAATACAACGCCCTGGTGGAGGACAGCATCGCCAAAGCCAGACCTGGTGAAGGACAGCATCGCCGTAGCCAGACCTTAGACTAGGAAGACCTGGGAGAGGAACAAAAATCGTCCAAACCTATAGGCATTAGGTTAAGAAGAATGAAAATAGAAATATTTATGTAAGTACAAACAAAGCTCATATCCTATACAAAACTATTCCCACATACCTTAGCAACAGTTTCAACTAGAATAAAAATAATTTAAAATAAGCCACAACCGAAATATTTATGTCTAATAACGACATCCTAAACTTATCTGAAATACTAACTCAATTTAATTTGGGAGACACAGATACAGAAATGTCACCACCACCTACCCAAGCTCAACCCCAAATAACAGCCCCAGTCAATTACCAACTCTTAAGGTTGTATGTAGATTCGATTCCACACTATGAAGGCAATCCCCACACATTAAATATATTTCTTGATTCTTGTCAAAATTTAATTAATACTTTTGGAACTCATACAAATATAACATTAAACAATTTCCTTGTAAGAGCTATATTAGGAAAATTAACAGGCAGAGCTCTTATTTTAATTGGATCCCGTACAGAACTCAGTACATGGGAGGAAGTAAAAAATGCTCTAAGATTAAGTTTTGGAGATCAAAGAAACCTTGATTGTCTAGTTCAGGATTTGATATCGCTTCGTCCAAATAAAAATGAACCACCCTATAATTTTGGTATGAGATGTCAAGATTCACGTAGCTTAATTATGTCTAAATTAAATAGTTTCGAAATTACTGCTGAAGAAAGAAAGATAAAACAAGAAAATTATAATGATTTAGCATTAAAAACATTTATTCGCGGCTTACCACCTAACATACAAACAAACATCAGATTACGGAACCCTGACAGTTTAGAGAAAGCGATGAGTTTAGTTATTGAAGAAGAAAATTTCCTCTATTCTACACAGAGGCACAGTTCAATAAACTCACAATCAAATTTTAAACCTGATCATAGAATTTTACCAGCCAGACAACAACAACAGTCCAATTATAGCCAAAATTACCAATACCGACCAAATCCAATTCCTACACCAAATTACCAAATCTCTCAACAACGTCCTACATTACATTTACCTCCAAAAATGAATCCTTTCCAAAATACTACTCAACCCAATTATAGACCCGTGCATTATGCACAAAGACAACCACAAATCCAAATGCGTCCACCCACATTTCAACATATCCAGAGACCAGTAAATTTCCCACAGAATTTCTCACGTCCAAATATACAACAAAATACCTTCCGTCCTAATTTCCAACAAAATTTTACACGTCCAAATCAACCCCAACCATTTAAACCCGAACCGATGGATACCTCATCAATCCATTCCAGAAGAAGTAACCCTCAAAAAACATTCACATCAACCCAATTATTTAATCAGAATGTCCAGTCTGACTCCGAACAATCACCCCAAACTTCCCAAGACATATCCTATAACACCGAATATGAAACCTATGAGAACAATCCCGTAGACTATGAACATGACACGTATTATGACTATTCACACACTTTAACTTACGACGATTCCTATTACAACAATGATGATAACATCACGTATGAAGAACCCGTTATCAACAATGCTGAATCAAATGTAAATTTTCCTATGACCAACAATGCCAACAATCAGACGTAGTACAATTAAATACAATAAAAGCAAATTTGCCCCACATATATATCCCCGAATTAAATGCCAATTTTTTGATAGATACTGGTAGCACTAAAAGTTTAATAAATCCGGAATTAGCATACACATTTTATCCAAATTACATTTATAATCAAAATTTTAATATTCAAACAGCACATAATGTATCATACCACAATGAAGTTGCAGAAATCCCTATTTTCGAAATTTTTAATATTCCCGAAACTCATAAATTCTATTTGTTTAAATTCAGTAACAAATACGATGGCCTCATCGGTGTTGACCTTTTAAGACAATTAAACGCAAATGTAAACGTCACAAACAAACAACTAACAACACCATACGCCGTTATACCTATAATTTTCAATCCCGACAACGAAACAAAAGTCCATAATAATCCAGCCCTATTACATTCCATTATTGTACCACCTCGAACGTCATTTGTAGTAAAATTACCGGTTAAAATGAGAAACGGTATAGGAATTTTAGATCATACAAATTTTGAAAATGGCGTACAAATGCCAAAAGCAGTTGTAAACGTTTTGCACAATTTTGCTATAACTACATTAACAAATATTAACGAGAACCCTGTTCAGATAAATATATTAGAACCATTAGAAATTGAACCTTTAGACCCTATCGAAATTAATTTTGTTGAAAAAATGGAAATTGATGAAGAACCTGATATACAATACGATAATCTTTTAAAACAAAATTTAAAAAATATTAGAATAGATCATTGTAATAAAGAAGAAAAAGAATCAATTAGAAAATTATGTTTCGAATATAGAGATATATTTTATTGCGAGAAAACACCTTTGAGTTTTTCGAATGAAATAACACACAAAATTAAATTGAAAGACGATACACCAATTCATGTAAAATCATATCGATTTCCCGAAATTCATAAAAACGAAGTCAAGTCTCAAATTAATAAAATGCTTGAGCAAGGTATAATACAAGACAGCGTATCCCCTTGGTCCAGTCCTATCTGGATAGTGCCGAAGAAACTCGACGCTTCTGGTAAGAAGAAGTGGCGCGTAGTTATAGACTACCGAAAATTGAACGAACAAACCATTGACGACAAGTACCCATTACCAAACATTTCTGACATACTAGACAAACTTGGCAAAGCAACTTACTTTTCGACTTTAGACCTAGCTAGCGGCTTCCATCAGATAGAAGTAGATCCTAATGATATTCAAAAAACTGCATTTTCTGTAGAAGGCGGGCATTATGAATTTAAACGCATGCCATTCGGTTTAAAAAACGCCCCATCAACATTTCAACGAGTTATGGACAATGTTCTTCGCGGCCTTCAGCACGAGACATGTTTAGTATATCTCGATGATATCATTATTTTTAGTTCATCCCTTCAGGAGCATATTGAAAGACTAAAATCAGTATTTAATCGTTTACGAATCAGTAACTTCAAAATTCAACTTGACAAAAGCGAATTTCTTCAAAAAACCGTTCAATATTTAGGACATGTAATTACCTCAGATGGTGTAAAACCCAACCCAGATAAAATTTCGGCAATCAAAAATTTCCCCATACCTCGAACACCAAAAGAAATTAAAAGCTTTTTAGGATTACTAGGTTACTATAGACGTTTCATCAAAGACTTTGCAAAAATAACAAAACCCATGACCAAATGTTTGAAAAAAGACGCCAAAATTATTCACGACAAAGAATTCATAGACAGTTTTAATACATGTAAAGAACTACTTACAAACGACCCCATATTACAGTACCCTGATTTTGACAAACCTTTTGTACTAACGACAGACGCCAGCGATTTCGCAATAGGTGCCGTTCTTTCGCAAGGCGAAATTTCACGTGACAAACCTATAGCTTACGCATCTAGAACTTTGAATGATACTGAGACACGCTACTCCGCTATCGAAAAAGAACTATTAGCGATAGTTTGGGCTTGTAAGCATTTCCGTCCGTATCTTTATGGTAGAAAGTTCACAATAATGACTGACCACCGTCCTCTTACTTGGTTATTTAATATTAAAGAACCAAATTCCAAACTTGTTAGATGGCGATTAAAATTAGAAGAATACGACTATGACATACAATACAAAAAAGGAAAATTTAACACCAATGCAGACTGTCTTTCTAGAATAAAATTAAATGCCATTGAAACAGAATCCACAATTAATAATCCCGGCGAAATTAATAACGACATTATCGAATATTTTAGAAACCTTGCAGAAAATTTTACACCTGACAAAAATGAATTGCATCCCCAACCTTCCACTAGTAAACCGACTAAACCAAAAATCAAAATCTTATCCAACATCCAAATTAAACCCCCAAACACTACATATACTAATTCCCAACAAAACATTGATAACGAAGACATAGGCGTAGACACAGACTCTGAATCTATTACACAACACTCCACTGAGAATGACAATACAAACACCGGCATAACAATATTAGACGAAATTATAAACAATAAAACAAATCAGATTCACGTTTTTCCTCATATATATAACAAACCTTCAATTACACATAACAATTATGAACAGCAAAAAATTATTAAAATCAAATTACCAGAACAAAATAATCACCAATTTATATTTGAATTCTTAAGAGACTATACTGACTCAAAAAATATTTATCATCTTTATTTTCACACTGACAAACTTTTCCGCGATTTTTCAAAAGTCTATTTAGATAAATTTTCAATGAAAGGTCCGAAATTAATTAAATGCACTAAAATTATTAACACCGTAACTGACAAAGAAGAACAAATTTTGCTTATAAAAAATCATCACGAAGGTAGTAGTAACCATAGAGGCATTAATGAAACTTTCGAATATCTTAAAAGAAATTATTATTGGAAACATATGAAAACAACAATAACAAATTTTATAAACGCATGTGAAATTTGTCAAAGAGCGAAATATGCTAGGAAAAAACCATATGTTCCGCTCATGCTTACTGAAACAGCCTCACGACCCTTTCAGATAATACACGTAGATATCTTTATGTTTGATAATAAAAATTATCTCACTCTTGTAGATGCCTTTACAAAATTCGCACAAGCTATTTTCATAGAAGGAAAAACTGCTATTCATACTAGTAATGCTTTAATAAAATATTTTGCTTCATTTGGCATACCCGAAAATTTAATTTTGGACAACGGTAAAGAGTTCAATAACAACACAACCAAAGAACTTTTAAAATTGCATAAAATTAATGTCCATTTTACCACCCCTTTACATCACGAATCAAATTCCATTGTAGAACGATTTCATTCAACAATAATTGAACATCTAAGAATTCTAAAAGAAATGTATCCGGACGATAACACTGATCAAATGCAATATGCAATAATTGGTTACAATAACTCTATTCACAGCGCTACAAATTACACCCCCTTTGAATTAGCATTCGGACACACAAATTCCAGAAATCCAAACGAAATATTCCTTCCCAATTCCTTTTACAACGATTACATTCAGAATCATAAAGACAAATTAAAACATGTTTATCAAGAAGTCTCTGATAAACTACATTGCGATAAAAAGAAGATAATAACGAAACATAACACCCACGGTGATACAAATTACGCTTTTAAAATAGGACAAACCGTTTATAAACAAAATCCTTTAAATAGAAGCAAAAAGTCATTGAAATTTTTAGGACCATTTAAAATAACTAAACTTTTGGACAAAAATAAAGTTGAAATTTGCAATGAAAAGAAAAAGAATAAGGTTGAAATTATACATATAAAAGAACTGAGACAACCACCTGTTTCAGATCCCTTATCCTCATCATCACCACCGCAACTCTCGAAATTCCAAAATTCCACAACCTGAACAACAACCCTGGACTGTTACCATTAAAACTTGGACATGCTCAGATTAAAACAGATCAATGGACTTTCGTACAAATTTACGATATTACAGATATCATAAATGAGTATAATAACTTACGTAATTCCTTCTCAAAAATAAAACATGAAATTCAAACCTCAAAACAAAATAAAGAAAATTATCAAATTACAACAATTTTGGAAGATAAAGTGTCATTACAAATTCAACAACTAAACCCATTATCGCACAGAAAAAAGAGAGGTATAATCGATGGTCTCGGATCCGTAATAAAAGCCATAACTGGCAATCTCGATCAAAACGATGCTGAAAAATACGATAAAGCTATATCAAGGCTGACAAACAATCAAAATAAATTTAAAACTTTAATGGATGATCAAATAACTATCTTACAAACCTCAATATCAAAATTTGACAACAATGTAAAAATTCTTTCAAAAAATCAACAATCCCTTAATTCCAAAATTAACGAATTAGAAAAATTCATTAATAGTACATACATAAAAAGAGTTGAAACAGCTAATTGCTTTTTCCTCCAAACCGTCCTTACTCAATACATAACAAGCCTACAAATTATTTACGATTTATTAGAAAAAATTGAAGTGGCTATTTCCTTTTCGAAACTTAACACCTTTCATAATTCAATCATTGAACCAAAGGATTTACTATCTGAAATTATCCAAATAAATAAACTTTTAAACGACAATAAATTCCCATTTGAACCATCTTTAGAAAACCTTCTTTTATTCGAAAAAATTATTGAAATCAAAAGTTTTAGTAAAAATAATCAAATCACATTTTTAATCGAAATTCCAATAGTCGAAACTGAAAGCTTCACCTACTATCATCTATATCCTTTACCAACCCCACATCAGAATATATTTAAAACCATTATACCCCGAAATAAATTCCTTGCTTCCAATGAGCATGCTTACGCATTCTTCGAGACCAAATGCCAGGAAATTATCCCAGAAGAGTTCCTGTGTTATGAGGCGCATACAGCAACAATAAATGCCGACACCCCATGCGAAGTTCAACTATTGAATTACATAAAAAATTCCACTAATTGCAAACAAATAGCCGTCAATATTCCAAACACCACCATCCGAAAAATCGAAGGACATCAATGGATCATCATCGCCCCGAACAGCATCGTAGCCACCCAAAGATGCGGCAAAAACGTCGACAACATCCCTCTATTTGGCAGCTACCTCCTTGAACTAAATAGTGAATGTGAAGTGAAAGTGAAAGATTCTGTGCTCAAAACATATCAGTCCCAGAAAACAAATTTCAAAAACATTAATTTACCCAATATACCCCTTTCGAACAATTTTAGTGATAAAGACATTTTTAATTTTAAAACATTTAAGTTAGATTCTGTAAACCTAGATGACACAGATCATATATTGTCCCTTATTAGTAGACATAAGAATAATTTGAAAGAAATAAATAATGAACCCATTTATTATAATAGAATAAGTATTTTTACCATTGTTTTGTATTGTTTCATAATTATTTGCTTTGTATGTATAATACTATATTTTGTTAATAAAAGAAGGAAGTCCAGAATACTACAGCCAAGGAACATCGAGACCTCAACGTCCGCACCCCCAAATATGTCATTTTCATCGAACTTTGTGGCTAAAACCCCATAGTTCTCATCTAAGGCCGGAGGAGTTAAGAAACACAATCTGCCGACTATCAACATGAACATGAAACCTACTTGTAGAGATAACGTACATTATAAAACAGCCTGTACATGTTATGTATCTTGTCTTTTGTACTTCTAACACGAATAAAGAACGTAGATTAGACCCGTTGTAATTTTAATTCTTTTTAAAAACTCACTTTCCCGGAGAACAAACAAAATTCACTAATTGCAAACAAATAGCCGTCAATATTCCAAACACCACCATCCGAAAAATCGAAGGACATCAATGGATCATCATCGCCCCGAACAGCATCGTAGCCACCCAAAGATGCGGCAAAAACGTCGACAACATCCCTCTATTTGGCAGCTACCTCCTTGAACTAAATAGTGAATGTGAAGTGAAAGTGAAAGATTCTGTGCTCAAAACATATCAGTCCCAGAAAACAAATTTCAAAAACATTAATTTACCCAATATACCCCTTTCGAACAATTTTAGTGATAAAGACATTTTTAATTTTAAAACATTTAAGTTAGATTCTGTAAACCTAGATGACACAGATCATATATTGTCCCTTATTAGTAGACATAAGAATAATTTGAAAGAAATAAATAATGAACCCATTTATTATAATAGAATAAGTATTTTTACCATTGTTTTGTATTGTTTCATAATTATTTGCTTTGTATGTATAATACTATATTTTGTTAATAAAAGAAGGAAGTCCAGAATACTACAGCCAAGGAACATCGAGACCTCAACGTCCGCACCCCCAAATATGTCATTTTCATCGAACTTTGTGGCTAAAACCCCATAGTTCTCATCTAAGGCCGGAGGAGTTAAGAAACACAATCTGCCGACTATCAACATGAACATGAAACCTACTTGTAGAGATAACGTACATTATAAAACAGCCTGTACATGTTATGTATCTTGTCTTTTGTACTTCTAACACGAATAAAGAACGTAGATTAGACCCGTTGTAATTTTAATTCTTTTTAAAAACTCACTTTCCCGGAGAACAAACAAAATTACTTAATAGTGAATTGATAGACAATCAGATTTTTTCAGAGTTTCTAGAGCTGCGTTTGAAAAGTATTTCCTGATATTGAAGTTCAGGTAAGTAATTAATAAACAGTAATGGGAACTCATTCTAGTAATTGGTAAGTGTTGTTCTCCATTCCTTTTCCCGTTTCGTCCAGTAATGTCATTCCTACAATTGTCTTGAATTGTCATAAAATAAAATTTATTAGAATGGTTTTTGTAATGTGCGTGGTTATGCAGTTTGGGCCGAAATAGGGAATATCGTCGTAAAATAAATAACTGTTGGGCTGCGGGCAGGTACGTGCGTCACTTCCTAGCTGCGCACGCGTGCGCATAAGGACATCCGGCCCCTCTAGGGAGCGATAGACACCGGCTGGGACGTGTCTGTACGTACTAACATCCTCGAGAGCGATTTTTTATCCCGGAAAGTAAAAACCGCCTCTTTTACGGCGACCGTAGCAACTGCTTCATTTTTTATTCGCGTCACAAAATAGTTTACAATTCTAACCTCTTTTGTTAAAGCATAATCGCGGGCAATTCAAATGCACTCAAGTCCTTTACGAGGAAATTTATGTTTATTTTGTGCGTCATTTTAGAACTGGTCTACGATCTTCGGATCTCTTGCTACATAATAGCAATGTCAAGGACAGGATACCTGTTCTGATTCCAATGAAAATGTTGTTGGACAATTAATAAAATACTTTGTAAACAAACTGTCACGCGAAAAGAAATTATTGCAAGTGGAAAATGTGTAGCATTTCTTGAAGGTGACGTCGTTCTGCAAACAACATTTACATTTTCATGGTTTTCCTCAGCAATTCATTTGTCAATTAGTTTAATTTTTTTATTTTATAAGTCATCATTTGCGGTTGTTTATACGTGAAAGTTAAAAACATTAAATAATGAGTCATATGTATTACTATAAACGCACTCACCCACATATGCAACTTGTTTCATGCAGGATTTGCAACAAATCTAATATTAATAACAAAAAAGTTTTATTGCATTAATAAATAATTATGTAAGAACTATGCAGATTTATTTAATCACACATTTAAATATTTATTCGATTTATGTAAAAACTACCAATAACTATTAATTTCCATGTTTAACCTCTGCTCAACTATAAAGATCATAACCAGTCGAAGGTCGAAAGGTCGGGGATACGAAACAGCAAAAAAAAAGTAAGTTAATATTCGAAGTGGTGCAATAGTTATTGATGTAACCAGTTGGAAAATGCCTCATTTTTGTAACAGTGGGATATTTTCGGAGCGAGCGAAGCGAGACTCCGCAAAATCACACAGGTTACACGAAATTACATTTTCTAACATGTTTCATACAATATTTTTTCTAGTTTTGATACAATTCTTTTAATTTTATTTTTTCTCTTGATTTTGAATTTTGACAAATAAACGGTCACTTTTTTAAAATGACTAACGTTTGGAAACGGAACACTTTTCAAGTTAAGAAATTCACTATTCATCACGATTAATGATATTTTATTAATATTTACTTTACAATGCACAATGATTTATAATCGTAGTGATAATTTTTAAGAAACGATATTCGCCAAGGGTTTTTGCACGATATTTGCTTTGTCCAGGTATTCTGGAATACCCATTAGTCTCCCTATACCTTTGCATAATTCGACACATCAATAAATGGGTCACGCCAAACTTCTACTCTTCTGTGGTAATTCCAAACTTCTACCAATACTACCGCTTGCGAACATTTATTTTGTATCAAATTTATAGTTGCGTTGCATAATGATACATAAAAACATAAAACGTCAAAAATGATTTGAAAATTAATATACATATACATATAAAAATAAAAAAACCAATATGATTAGTAAAAAGTAGACAAGTAATAAATTGGTACAGTGGTCGTGAATAGAATTCAGGAAGACAAATCAAGAAATGAATGAAATTTCCGCCTTATACTCCATAACGGGAGTTAAGTTATTATAGCATTGGAAGAAAGTTCAAAACGAAATCGCACAATTTCCTGCAAGATTATTCATTTTCTTACACTAATTTAATATACTCGTATATGTGGGAACATAAGCAGATCACAACACGCTCATAAATTCCATATCCATGTCAGATTACAATTCTACTTAATCAAAGTCCCCTGAAGAGCAGCACTGCAGTAAAAGGCAAAAGCAATTCAATAATTAATGACGGTTAATAATAAGACTAATTATTATTGACAGAGAACACAGCGCTTAATTTACATGGTAGTTGTACGCACATAAATACCAACGATCCGCAGAAAGCGAAATCCAGATCAGGCTACGCGTCGGATGCGAGTTGTCAGAGAAGGTCGAAGACTACCGCACGTTGCGAAAGCTTCGTTTGTTTACATTGTTGGGTTTTGTGGATCAAGGTATCGTTGCGAATGCTGCACATTGTTGTCGCGAACAATTGAATGACAGGATTATTGTAGCAAATTACAAATACTTGGCTTGCTTATCGCGTGTTTACACACATTTAGGTGACCTAATCTAGTGCTAATGAAATCGGAAGCATCTTTCAGGAAGCATGCAATAATTTATTTTCATTATATCAGTTGGCAAATGGTTTCATTTATTAAAAGGTTAACATGTATCTCATTTCCTTTTATATGGAAACGTTATTTCGCGATTAAAACTAAAATTAATAACTCCTGTCAATATGAAAATATAAATTATATCCTGTTTCATTTTTTGTGTACTAGTCTAATTTTGATATTTTTTTATGCTCGATTGCAAAATATTGAAATAAATGAACATACGTAAAAAAGGAAAATTAAGAAATGAACTTTATCTGTTCCATGACAATTTTTGTTTGTATTTTCGTCGAGTAGGGTTTACAGCTTAAAGTGGGTTCAGAACCATTCGGCTATAGTGGTATTTTTTATTTTGTTAATAGACGCTCGGAACCGAATACCAGATCTCACACTCCGCTCAGTTCGAGTTGGAGCGCGTTAACCAAATGAGCAACTCTTGCTCGTATGGATATACATAAATATATAAATATAAATTAATAATTTATTCGCAAAGTTGTTTAATGATTTAGAAATTCGTTCAATATTGAAGAATTAATATTAATATATTATTGATAAAATTAAATATAAAACTTTTCAAAATTTCTTTATGAACAAAATTCATTTAATGACCAAAATTAAAACATCAAATTTTAAGAAAAAAGAAATGTTAAAAAGAAACGAAGGGCAATTAAACATCATTTTATTTTCTCACTACCAGTCTACGTTACCAAGTTATAGTGTACTGAATGTACTCAACTTTAATTTATCACAAATATTACAATAATATATTTATACCATAGAAACTATAATTAAGAAAAGAAGAAATTAAAAACATTAAAAAAGATACAAGAATTATATTAAAATTGGTATATAAGCTCATTTGAAGATGCTAGTACAACTTAAATCATTTCAAACAAGAAGTGATCAATCGAATTTTAGTTCTAAACTATATTTCTTAGAACATTATCTTTATCTTTAATTAATTACTTGAAATACTATTTTGCAAATTCAATTATTATATATCAAATATAAAGTTATATTTTTATGGAACTCATTAAACTTTTTTCATATAACTTTCTATTTAACAAATAAAAATTTACCATTTATGTTAGTACTTCATTTAGTCTATGAAATTTCAGTGAGACAAATAAGAAACGAGTATGCGTATACTGACATTTTTTAACATATTTAGATGTCAAATTTGAAAGGATAGGAGGGGTAGGTGCATTTATGAAAGAAATAATGATTTTTTAATTGTAAAATATAGAAAGGTAAAGATACATACGGAACAATGAATGAAACAACTAATAGCGGAAGATAATATTGGAAACACATCAGATTTTTTCCCATAGTAATTAAATGCTGAGCAAAACATTTAAATCAAATTAAAAAGCAAAACTTGACACCAATTAATCCCGTTCCTTTGTGGAATCACAACAAAAACAATACATTTGGCATTGAACTTTCTGTAGTGTACTTCACTTCACTACAATAATAAATATATCACGACCGATCCTCTCCAAATCACAGCACAGCGGCATTATTGAAACATCATTTGATTTGTAACAATAGAGCAAGGTTACCTGTATCGCAGTATCCGAAATCACTCCACATAGTGACATTGGAATGTTGGGCCAGTGAAAGTGATGGGCCCAGATCTAGATCGCGCGCAGCTCGATAACAATGGAAGGAGTGAATGCCGCTATTAACATAGTGCCCTGTTTACGAGCAGCATCTTCACGCCACCAGTGACATTTAAACGCACCCACAGCAGAATCGTACAAATAGAAATGTAAGAGGTTAACCAAAGGACACGATTTAATTTCAATTTTTAATGTCGCAAGGAAAGGAAGAGCGGTTTAAGTAAGTGAGAAACTTTAATATCACAATAATATCAACTGGTGTAACAACAAAACCAATCAATATCATTTTAGTTCGATGATTTCTATGAAATCATTTCGTGGGCTTTACAACAAAGGAGCGCAGTAACGAATTTTATGTTTTGAATAATTTGAGAAAAATGATTGGAAAATTGAAAATTGGGTAAATTGTGACAATCCTTAAATTTTATTTTGTCTTTATTAATTGCTCATCTTTAACGTTACAATATTACTATTAATAAATTTGAAGATACGCTTCTTTGTTACAACATAAAAAAATCGGTAGGCACTAAATTAGGGTGCCTGTGTTATTAGGGCGCCCAAAATCTAAATTCTAAAGATATGAATATATAAATAAACAAAGAAAATCAGTGACAGAATATGTATCAGTATTATTTAATTTTGGATACATTCAAAGTTAATTTTTTGTAAATAAATTATATTTACCTCACTCGTGTAATTTTTACATAGCGCATCTATAGAAACTGCTTAGAAGTAATGGTTGTTATGATTACGGAATTCGACACATTACAAAAAACCCTGAATTATTTTGAATGAACACAAAAGAATTGATACTGAAGTATTTAAATTTAAAATTCAAATATGACTACTACTTTATGTTATATTAGGTGAACCTTGTTAAAATGTATCGGAAAAATAAACTCTCTGCATCAGAAAAAAAAAATGTTGATTTTGTAAGGAAGAGTAATATTTGAATTTTTATTTTTATTTTATTGTATTGTTATTGAATATATTTTGGCTTAGGGCGCTATATATCTTGAGTCGGTTCTGAAGCCCTAGATATAGTATTCTTCGGATTAGATAATTATTTATGATATAAATAAAATCTAAATAAAGTATTAAAAACCCCTATCAAACCAGGGCCTCTAAAAATGTTTATTTAAGTAATCCATTCTGTTCTGCTGTAAAATAGATTGTTATATGTAGGTATCCTTAAAATTTGATCCATAAATATAGAAACACCTAGTATATTTAATGTGGCGACTTGAGAAACAATTTTACATGTTACTTTTTATTGTAAAAGAAACTATTAGTAAATACTAAAGAAAATGTAATTTCTATATATAACTACTTCAGGAAAGTTAAAGAAAAATCAATGTACGTAATATTATTATTCATTAAATTAACAGTGAAAACTATGAAATTTATACTTTGAATAACAAAAAATTAGTTAACGGAAAAAATGTTATTTATATAAAGTGGAAGACATTTACTAGACATAATTTCCCAGGCACTTTAGCTAGTACGGAGAGTTCACTACTGGAACCATTTTACGGCAATGCAAACAAATGAAATATAAAGAAAATATTTTGAAAATAACAATTATTTAATTAATTAAATGAACATACAATTTTAGCAAATAAGCACACCGATCAGTAAATAATAAGCTATAAATAAACATAATTTATTTATTCGCGATTTATAATAAAAATATAACAGAAAATAATGTATTCCGTTGTATTATTAGGTATTATTTTTATTTGCTTCGGCTAACAATTTATATTTCTTAAATTAAATCTTCTGTGGCTTGTATATCACTTTCCCATAATTTTATATAAATTTGTAAATACATAGAGCAAAATATAGTTACACATATTGTAATTATTTCTTCAGGATCAATTTTTAATGTCCTGTGATCAGTAGATAAAAACTGAAATAAATAATGATTTTACTAGGGCGCAAGGATATATTTCAATTTTATGATGAATTATTTCATCTTTATTCATTATTGTTTCCTTCTTGTTGTCAGGGCTGACAAATTATACTCTAATGTATTTAGAAGGTTGGTGATGTGATTGAACGTGAGAACACATGAAATTTGTGTGCCCCTCAACATTGTAAACGATCATTACCAATTTCACGTGTTGAGGCATCTTTCCGGACAATCATCTGTTTCCTAATGCTTCCATTTCGAGTAAGTTTCCACATTTTTTCTATCCTTTATGACCTTGTAGGAACTCATCGCGATATCTTCCTGCAAGGAATTGTTCTATGACATCCACTTCAAGGTGAATTATTATTCATTGCTGTTGGTTTTTTATGCAGAGCAATTGTTCGACTATTTCGAGAAACAATTGAATGCGCCTGGCAAATTATGGTAAACGATCCACGATCCAGACAAAAGACAATCACTAGTGATAGACTCCTTGATACTACTATAGAAAATATGCTAATTCTTATTTATTATTGATTGTCAGGGATATTTAAATATAATACGTGGTTCTAGAATAAAATCAACATAAACAATCATGCCATTTTATTATTTATATTCAATTATTTTATCTACTTCAAATCTCTCCAGGCAGAAGTTTATTCAATTCAATATGGTAAGTACAATTTGTTTTTGTTTTCATAAAACATTTGATTATACTTCGATATTCTTATTATTTCCATGTAATTTATTTATTAAAATTATGATCTGACCAAGACGTCGTCTTCCTCTATATTTTTTCCTTTAATTTTTAACAACTCCTACGTTAGCAATATTATATACAATTAAATTTAGGAATGATCCGATACTACTGATACGATACTTTTCTTTCGATATCGATATTTTTGCTACCCAAATACTGATACTTTCTCATATGGCACTAGGTGAAACATTATAATAATAAGGTAGATAATAAACACATATATTAACTGTGAACTTAGCCGAGTGTTTATTATTTACCTTATCATAGTCACTTGATGGAATGGAACTAAAATCCATGTGCAACATAAGAAATGCGAAGTTTATAATATGATTGTATTCAATCTTCATAACAGGTAGTACTTTTAAAATTATTATTTTTTGTAGATTACATTGTTACTTACGTGTCTTAAAATTCCTTTTAATATTAAGTCTTTATTCAGATTTGTGAAAAACCTAAAGAAATTAATATTTCATTCGTACCTTCTGCAACATCTGACGGTAGGTTTATTATATCTTCAGTTTCTCCAAATTTAAACATACCATAATAACCATAAATATGTATCGTCATAATCTTTCTCGGGCGTTCACCTATTTCTGAAAAGTTTATATTTTACCCAATTTCGCAATCGGTTCCATATATTTTTTTATATCGTATTCATCTGCTACAGTGGGTAATTTAACAGTGAATGTGCATAACTTTGGCTCCACAGTATGATCTTTGTGTATATATTTTTTTTTTCTACTACTGGACTTAATATTATTGAAAATCAAGTGAGCAAGTGTAAATTTTAAAGATAAGTAGGTACTATTTGTGAATATCAAAATAACAGTCCCTTTTTCACATTTTGTAAATTTTAACACAAAATCAATTTTAATAATGTGGAAAAAATATTTTATGTTAAAATGTTAATTAAGTAAAATTATGGTAAAGTATAATTCCCAAGGGGTAGGCGCATCCCTGGCTCCCCTTTCGCTGCGCCTATGCATATAAGTATATTTTAAAGACATAAACATACAGGTAAAAAGTACATAATATATTATTTAATAGATCAATAATATAGAAATAAATAATAATAATAGAAGCAAACAATAGTCAAGAATAATAACTTGATTTTATTTTTAATTTGGCTGATTTGCATTTTTTGCCTTGCTTCCGTATCATTTTGCTTGCGTAGAAAATGTAAGTAATCCTAATAATCTTGTTTTCATATCTAATACATTTAAATATTTACTCTCTTTAGAATAGGATGATGCTTATAATGAGCTTGCATAGCAACTAAAATTTGTCACGAAATTATCTCAGGTACTCGATGTAATGTTTTTCTTTCAAAGATCTCTAGTGTAAACAGCATTATGTATATGTACAAACATTATTATTACTATGTGGCAGAGAAGAAAAAATTAAAATAACCTACATTTAATTTAAATGAAAATTAAAAGTTACATTTTATGAAAGAAAGTAGATTTTTTCCGGAAGACCTGTCTGTTGGTACTGTTGGCAAGGGAATTTATAAAGGTATATGAGGTGCATTAGCGCGAATGCATTTAGCAAGTGGCTCATCAGGTCACATTACATAACACCTTCCGGCGTTGCGTACGCTCTGGTTGGCGAACTCGGAGTGATAGTTCCGCGGTTGGCGCAGCCGGTGAACTCGGCCAAGGACCGCGCGACAGCCGGGCTCAAGTGTGAGAAGCATTAAATACCAAGGCCGATCCACTGAACCTATTGTAATTAATGAGCTGCTAATGTCATTCCCCGCACGTAAATGACACGGAAACCGCCCCCGGAGGGTGAAGATGCGCACGCCAGCCAAGCCTACCGCTCAACATATATTCTCCTACCTAAATATACCTACAATGCAATGCAAACTATCCAATAACTTCAGTTACCAGCTAGGGTACCTAGACTTCCTGGATTTCAGTACGGTATATGTCCTGAATTCTCTTATTTCATTCTAGTTATTCAATAACTTCAGTTACCACTTAGGGTATCTAGACTTCCTGGATTTCAGTGCACTTTCGATTCGGTATAGTATATGTCATGAATTTTCTTATTTCAGACTATCCAATAACTTCTGTTAACTGGTGACTGGTCTGCCAAGTTCGTTTTGATACAGTACACATTCTGTATTCTCTTATTTATTTTGGAACTATAAGAAAAGAAAACAATCAGAGGTGTCGTACTTGATTAGCGAGCTCCAACTCCAATTTCCCATATACCTACACAAGTAGTACACAATACGGTTTGAGAGTATCCAGTAACTTCAGTTGTATCTAGACTTCCTGGATTTCAGTGCACTTTCGATTCAGTACAGTATATGGTCCGAATTTTCTTATTTTAGACTATCCAATAACTTCTGTTAACTGGTGACTGGTTTCGTTTTTAGGCTGTATATGTCCTGTATTCTCTTATTTATTTCGTAACCATAACAAAAGAAAACAACCAGTGGGGGCTTACTTAATTAGCGAGCTTCAACTCGAATTTCTCGGATCATGAGATCTGGGGTTCAAATCCTAGCTTCACCAATCTTTATCTAATTAAAAGTACTAGTGTTTCCGAATTGTTTCGAACTCACTAAAACTTATTTGTTCCTTCCAGAAGCTGTAAGCTGACAACTTAAAATTCAAGGAATCATAGGTTCTTCTAGCCTTGTTCGATCTAAGAATGTTGTGCCATAGACGAGAACGAAGTAAAGAAATCAGAAAATGAAAATATCCTATTAGAAAAATATGCTGAATGAACCGATGATAATAGTTTTTCAGAAGAAAGTTTATGAAGAATAACATGTAATATACAGGACAATCATGCTCATTTTCAGTCTTTTGTTTCTGAAAGCAACCTGTAGCTCATAAAGATTTTGGCACTACTCGTAAACAACAATATTTTGTAATTAATAATTATGGATTGATTAGTGAGATCCGATTCAAACTGAGTGTAGTGTAAGATTTGTGATATAAATCATCTTCACCAGTCTCAAACTAAATAATCCGTTGTCCGAGTAGTTTGAAACACACTATAAACTGTGAATTCCTTGCAGATGTTCTAGGCGTCTAGGCTGACAACCGCCACTACTAAAATACAAGTAAAATTGTCTGGAACCAGATGGGTTTCACTTCAAATTCATCTGGCTTTTGTTCTTTGAAGTCACAAAACTTCAAATATCAAGGAATTTGCTTTGAGATAAGATTTACTTGTATTTTAGTGATGTTGCTTATCCATATGATCAGACAAAATAAACTACAACGATTCAACGATACTGGCTGATAAATACTGGGATACTATTATTATGTATTGAGGAATATTGGAATAAAGCTAAAACCATCATCAAAATATCTTTGATCGTGTTCGAAAATATTAAATACTGGCTACTGTTTAAAATTGTTTCTATATAAAAATATGAAATCCACGACATAAATGTTAGTTAGTTATTAGGATGACACAATTCCTTATTCGCTGAATAATGTCTAAGAAATATGAAGTTATTAATGACAGTTACAATGTATAATGTAACTAAGTATGTTATTATCAAGTTTATATCTCCGAAAGAATGTCCGTTTGAATTTTTTAAACAATTTTTGTTTTATTAATGAGATCATGATATAATTTAACGATACTTCTTCATTTGCGATCCTAATCAACAAAATATGAAAGTGCCATGAACCTCAAATGCTTCAGTTTTATGTTGTAATCAAAATTATATATTAAAATAGCTTCCTTGTAATTTGTAACGATCTTTACATTATAAGTGTAATTAAGCTGATCTTCATTTTTCCGTGATGGTCCAAATGAGTAGTATTATATTGACTTGTTATGCAAACGCAATTAAAAATTCTTAATTTATTGCTTTTTAAAAGCTGCACGAAATTATTAATTCAATTATTATAATTATCTCGTCAAAAATACATCGAGCCGCACTTCTAGGTGAAGGCTTCACACCTATACCTGTAATTACTCCACATATAAATTAGACTAGTTTGTGCGAGTTCGCATCCTCCAACCGTGTCCCTGAGTTGTAAAAGTGTATGAAATCATAAGTAACGCATACTGTACATTACGTTTGCCACGGTGGAACGTTATAAATGATTGTTCTCAAGTGATGATACAATGAGATGTGTTCTCTACCAGTGCCACTCAAACTCTCACTTTCACTTCAATTTCAGTCTCCGAAGAATCATCCATTCTTTCAATGCAATCTACATATTTTATATCTTCTATACATGTACATTGTTTTAGAATATATGAATATGTATTGAGTTGGTGAATCTTTTTTTCTAAGGAGCATTAATTAATTAAAATACAACCGCCACTACCAAATATTTATGTTTTAACTATGTATATAAATAAATTATTATTATTTTAATTAAAGGTTACTACATGCATATTCTACAACCATATTTTTTAAATAAATTCATTTAGAACATATGTCTGTCTGGTCAGAAGTAAACTGTTACGTCCGAATTCTCGATTTTTACAAAGAGTTGATGAACACATGTAACTTATGTCCGAAATCAGAAGTCCTCAGATCATAACATCTACAAGGTAAAACTATTACACTAATTAATAGAAAATAATTTTTCCTTTAAAAAAGTTTAAGTGTTGTTACCTTCTAAACTTGATAGTTTCTGAGATATTAATGAAAATATGTAAATGTTTCTTTTCAAAATAAAGTGAGCGTTGAAAACCAAATTTATTGACAATTGAGTTATTTTGTATTGTATTTGCGCTAAAATATTTCAACGCACACTTTCTTTTGACAAGAAAAATTTACATATTTTCATTAATATTTCAAAAACTATCAAGTTTAGGAGGTAAGAACCCCTAAACTTTTAAAGAAAAAGTGATTTTCAATTAATTAGTACAAATATGGCAAATTATACAGATTTAGTTCTTATTAAAAGTACTAAAACTTTTATTTAAACAATTTTTCATTATCTATAATAACTTTGGAGACAAAAGATATTTCAAATTTCGCATTCCAACCTGTATATGATTACTATACCTCCTGTTTTTATATGGCTGTCGGTATAAGTAGTTTTAATAAAATCACAATAACAATTGTGTGAGATAACAAAGTAAATATTTAGTACTACATCAAGGAAAAGAAATGCATGATTTTTCTTGAGGTGAAATTTGTAGCCACAGGCTGATGCCCAAGAGTTACAAAACAGTAAAGGAAAAATAAAATACTCTTTTGATGTGCTTAGTTTAAAATCTTAGTAGATATTAAATATGTGAATATAACAAAATTCTTAATAAACGGAACATAAGATTCTAATAAAAACCTTAAGTTAGACACCTTTCTTAGTACAAAAGAACAAGAATTGTTTTTATTTATTGCTTCATGAAATTTTATTAAAACAATTAAATATCCACTGAAAGTTAGGTTAAGTTAAATAAATGTCGTCGTTGGGAAAAGTTTGAGATGTTCTCCTTTCCACGAGCATTCGTGATACGTTTTTCTGTACCTCGCTCCCAAGCCTTCATTATTTACTGCAAAATGACACTATACGACCCTGCTAAAGCTGCCAGGGACGCACTGGCCCAGAAAATTAAATAGATAATAGATATGGCAATATTTGCCTCATAACTCATTCCTCAATGCGAAGATGATAAAATAAAATTTAGAGGTCGAATGGTTTGCATTCTACGCTATATACATTATTGTTTAATTATCTCTCCTATTGTTTATAATAAAGTAATTTAAATGTAAATTATGTATTCGTACTTTCTAATCAATGTTTGAATAAGATGTCTTCTAGATTGTGCACTATACAAACACGAACATTTTTAAAATTTCATTTCAAAATTTAAATAATAGATATTTACGTATTAAAGGAATAAATTAAGATTTTATTCCCGAGACTATAAAGTCCGAGGTAGATCCGACGAGATTTTCAGTTGAGGAATTAACGAAGTTTATTCCCGAAATGTTTACAAAAATTTTCTCCCAAGCATTAAATTTAAATAATGGGGTATGTTATCAAACTTTGATTTTTACATATATGATACTAGACAAAAAACATAGTCGTATTTTTTTAATCGATTATTTATTCGTAATTTGCGAGAAAATAAATATCAAAAATTTGGGAAAGGATATTATAAAGTCAGCTCGGTAGAATTGTGCCAAAAATATATAGTTTGGGAGCGAAAGAAACAGTCTTCTTCCATGTTCCTACCATACTGTTGTAACATATCTCTCCTCCAATACATTTAATTGCTAATAACTATTTATATTATTGTGAACTAATGTTTAATTTTTATTATTATAATGATAAGCTATAGTGGTTTGTTTTATGACTTTTTATTCTTTATTTAAGAATAATTATTAATTGACATAATTTAAAATAATAAATAAATGTAATGATTTTTTTTATAAAACTTTGTAGTCAACGAGACTTGTTATTTATTTTTACGTAATTCCTTGACAGTGGTGGCTCGTGAACTAAAATTTTGTGAGTCAGGCGTTAGAAACTAAATAAAAACATCATAAAATGACATACATTTATCAGAAAATTAACAATATCATCAGTGCTCCGAACGTCATTTTTTGTCTGCATATCAGAAGAATCTGCTACCATTTTTTAGAAGTAAACTTAAATTTAAAATCCAAAGATATTCGAGGTCCACGTCCACCCATTATACTCATTTAAACAACTAAAATTGTAACGCAACAAATTCGCTTTGCCCGCATGCAAACAGACTACTTGAAGCATGCCTCAATGCTCCGTTTTCTGAAGCAGGTAGTGCAGCTAGAGAAAAATCAAAAGCTTTGAACATTTTAATAACAGCACTGTCGTACACACACATTGATGAAGTTTGAGACAGGAGAATTTTTGCCTCTATATTTCTGTAGTGGGCATTGGAAAACTAGATGTTGAGGACATATTGTGTGCTAAATTCAAAATTTCTAGAACAAGCAATGAATATTGTTATTACAACACTTATTGGGAAAGAAAGAGATTTTGAAAAACAACTATTTTTTTTACTGCTAGTAGTGATAGAGAAATGTGTTGTGACGTATTATAGTCTGTGTTTTCGGTGGTTCATAGAATTTGAGGCCACACAACTCGTACGAGATATGATTTAGTATTATGGCCGTTAAATGAGCGATTTGCGAAACGTGCACCCGCTACGATTGCCCGTGACATTTGTGCTTCATGTTATTTATTACGCGATCCTTTACGGCCCTCTGAACTCATTGTGTTCGCTTTAGGTTCATCCCACACACCGGCTAATATCCTTCTATATATCTTCACCAAACAGCGCATATACTTATCCACAAACACGTACATACATTCTTTCAAAACTTCTTACATTACAGAGGATACCAAAAATTAGGTCGAACAATAGGTGTTTATCACTTAGGATACTTATTTTTAATTTTTCGGTTATTACATTTTTAAAGTTATTGACACAATTTAGAAATTTGTGGAGAGATAACAGTTTACTTACCTAATTGTAGAATATTTATTATAAACATCTAGCTACATAAAGGTATTCTGACTCAAATAGAGGAAACAAGAACTAAGGTACCATCTACTTTTACTTTCATGTTTAAAATAACAATAAGAAATTAGGTAAATTCATTTTTAGTATATGTGAGATCTTAAAATTATTTTTTTTTATTTCATTCTGTATTGAGCTCTATTTACCAATTTTTTATCTATTTATTTGACTCTAAATATATTCCATTTTTTCTGATTCCTAATGTATTTGCACATTTTTAGCCTAATATGTTCCTCAATCATTGTTCTATTTATTTACTCCACTTAATAAATACTATTATAAACAATTTTCCTTTTATTTTCTATCAATTAACAATGAAGTAATATCCCAACAGACAAAAGCAAAATACCTGGGTATGCATTTTGATAAAGACCTGACATGGAAGAAACATATAACAAGCAAAAGAAAACAGGCGGATGTAAAAATTTAAAAACACTAGTGGATTATAGGAAGAAAATATAATAGAATCTTGCAATTACAGGATTGAGCTAAAAAATCAAATTTAAATATTATACAAATATTACAAAATAAATGTCTACGCCTAATTATAAATACTCCGTGCTATACACAAATGAATCAACACATTCGAATTTTAAAATAAAAATATTAAGGGACTAATAGAAACATAATCTACTCGATTTATTAAATAATTCCTCGTAAATAAGAAAATTAAAAAGAAATAATTCTATAACCTATAACATTTGGCCTCTAAATTATGAATTAAAAACAACATAAAACTGAAAGATCTCCCATGGCAGTTATTTCTCGCACACTATTTTAATTAACCATATTTGCTTGTTGGTTTTTTCCTCACCAGTTATAAAAAAGATTTCAATAAATTAATTTAATAAGTGGCTTAAATAATTTAATTCTGACATTTGTACTACTTGAATTTTTGTTCATTGTGAAATCCTGTTATGTTTCTTGGTACTTACTGTTTTTATTTCATTATAAAAAGAGCTCTAGTTAATTGACATATTTAATCTAAATTAATATTAATGTTTTAAATAAAAACATAGGTATTCAATAATTTTGGAATGTGATCATTGTGGATTTGACAACTCTAGTTTAAATCTCTCCGAGGTTTCAAAATTCTTCGCGATCAATTTACCACATAAAAATTATGCACTCTAAACCAGCTAGAGTACCTGGAAACTGAAATTTTTGAGGCATAAATATATGTGATACGTGCGAGAAAAAATGTAGCATTCACAGCAATGGTTAATAAAAAACCGCAAGTGACAAAGAAATGATAATTAGTTCGATACGTTATATTACAGATATATATTTCTTATAACAAATATATCTACTATTCTAACATCCTTATAATTTGAAAATTATGTTCTGAAAAGAAGAGATATAAATTCCTGGTCAGAAACCGAACCTCTTCCCTTCCCATCAGCAAACATAACCTATATTAACAAACCAAACAAACAACCATTCACAACTGCAACGTTCTCCTGGTTGTTCTTGAACTTTGGCTGGCGTCACCATACGGTGATCGTGGATCCATGGCTGAGCAGATCGTGTGATGTACCTGCTCTGATAACGAGGAACGAGATCAGGCGTGAGCTTCGCAGTCCGGGACACGTGACCAGAGCGGATCTACTCGGCACTTGGCATTTCAACGGGCTCATTCACAAGGAGAAAGATAGGTTAGGGCAGGCGACAACAGGATGCAGAAGAGAAAGACGCTTGTTTATTTATAGTTCGGGTTATATTAATGCTAACTGGAATACTCTCACTGGGTGATATATATTCATTCCGGAATGGGGTTTTCCATATTTCTTATTAATTTTTAATTGTATTTATTTTCAAATAGAATTATTACATACGTATTTATTTATTTTGTAAAAAGATCAACTTTAATGTACATAATTACTCTCTAGCCGAGGATTCGACGTCGGAGATATGTTCACTTTTTGAATTTTTTACCAATTTCAGGATATTAAGCATTTGTTTACGTACACAAAAGTTGGTCACTAAATGAATAATTTTGGTGAAGAAAAGTTCCCGAGCAAAAAACTGAAAATCCGGTTTTTCGATTTTCTTATTTTTCACCCAATCGCTCTAAAAAAGGCTCATATGAAGAACACAATTCTTATTTTAGAGATATATTCAAATACACGCTTTCATGATGTGCAATTTTGAGCGCAAAAATCTCAGGAACAAAAAGAGGTATTAAAATTTTGTCTGTAAATTCCAATACGTACCGAAACCTAGCAATAGAGCTATTTTCAGAAAAAAATGAGTACTTTTTGATTATTTCGGCAAAATTTTAGAGTGAGTAAATAAATATTGTTACTTTCGTATGGCGTTCCTTCATTTGATAGGTAAATAACTATTTAAACACTCTTGTGAGGAGCAACTTTGAAAGCAAAAAAATCAGGATCGAAATGAGGAAGACGTCACAAAAAGGATTAAATCAGAATCTACGAGAATCTCAAAACATCTGAATGGAATCCTTAGAAAGAATGAAATCTAATTATCATATGAGTAGATGGAAGGTGAAAATGATTTTTATTATTAAGCAAGAATACAAACAAGAACAAGAATTTCATAAATATATAAATAATAACAATAGGCAGAATTCTTCATCACACGTTGCAAAGAAGTAGTAATTTGTGAGGAATGTAAATCAGACAATAATAATAATTAGATATAAATTTTTATCGCAATGAAATATGGCTTCCTTTAGTATAGTACCTGAGCATATTAAATTGTATTAACCTTAACCTGTCACCTTATTCACACGACTAGTGTCCTCATTCTATACCATTATTATATTCATTACAAAATCACCTAACTACACTCACTATCTTCAGCAATAAACAAATACTCCAACACTTGCATGAATGACGATTTTAGAAATTTATGAACGGTAGAAAAACTTCATTGAGTGAGATTTTCAAATAACGGCGATAAGATCTAAGTCTTACGTCACGAAGGATTATCATATCAATAGAGCTTAAATAAAGCTATCAAATCTATAAACAGTAGTTTATTTATAGCGGCTATTAATTCATTTATTGAATTGTTAGTAGAGATCGGTGTCACCTGATCTGGAAACAAGTGAAGCGGGCGATATTTCAATCCGCAGCCTCCTTTGTCTCGCATCAAGTGTAATACACACGTGCTTATCTAGCCAATCGACGTAGCAGCTTACTAACGACCACCGTAAGGAAATTCGACAGTGATTAAATGCTCAATTTGAATATAAAAAGACGTGAAATTCGTACTAGTCGGCCACACAGAAGATAGCTTCCTTCTTCCCACAAAAAAGGTGCTCTGTGCTCTATGCTATTTATTACTTGACACATTTGTCGTGTTTATTAATAAACGAATGAAGACCTCATTCTACTAATAATTTTCAGTTATTATATCCTCACCAACGTGCAAAATTTTAATGTTGATACTACGGATGGTAGTCTTATTAAGGTACGTATAACTTGCTGTAAACATTTTTTTTAGTATTAGGGGTTGGATTTTCATTATTGGCAACTGCTAACCAAGTAAACCACCAATATGTTAAGCTGCATTCAGAACCACGTAATTAGTAATTTCAATTTGCCATTTCTACTGTCAATAATTACAAGTATTCACAAGAACTATTTAATTAGGGAATACACTCCCCATAACTTCTTTTCATAATAAGTGGTCCTAATAATGACAACAGTTTATGAGACTAATCAGAATTCATAAGAGTGTACTTTAAGAACATTTTTAGATCTCTCAGTCTAATTTCTGCTAAAAAATTATTAAAATCACTTTACTTTATTATATTACTAGGTATTAATCGCTCGAACCCACAAACCTTTTCTTCGGTGTTTCTTTTTGATATAATAAAGAACACTATCTTGATAATACTAATACATGTTTATCATATATTATTATTATAGATACAGCCGTATAGCTTAACGACAAATGTAAACTGAAGAAACGTCAAATATGTCAAAATAATACATTTTCCTCCATATGTGCAAGCGTCACTTCGAAGTGGAATTGAAAAGTTTGAATCTTCCCAGCTTTAAAGTTAATGTACAAATTAAAAAGAAATTATGTTGAACGTGTATGAACGCCGGTATTACATTACAATAGTTTAAGCTGAACTACAAAGTAGAAATTTATAATGAGACTTGGAATTATTTAGGTTGTGAATTAACCTCCAGGATGATTCGAAACTGTAAACTATATCATTTTGTGTCTGTGCCATGACCGAGAATAAAACGATGGAACAACACTTTTCTTGTAGAAACTCTCTAGAGATTTGTTCGATCCTACAAGCTAGAAAGGAGTTCTTTTTACTAAAAATTTTTTGAACTCTGTAGTTACGGAATTTGAAATTGTGAAAATTATCACTTCGGCGTTCGGACAGTTTATAATTACAATTGAAATTCTAACGAAGTATTTGTGATAGAGCAAATATTTCAAATTCTAACCATGTACAGTTAAGAAGTTTAATTTAATTATCATAATTAATATTCATCTGCTATCTAGTACATAAAAAAATATATCGCAATATTAATTATGATACAATAATAATCTATTTTACGATTATAACAGAACAATAAACCTCATTAGTTTAATTAATTTAGAACCACCCGAGTAAATAAAAAAAATGTTATATCTAAATTCCATTATTACAAATATATGAAAGGATACTCATAAATGCACGCCACAAGGGTAATCGTACCACTCCTTATTCTATTTAAGCATTTTAGTCATTTATATTTAGATCTACCATGTCTAATTTTTCTCCTGATATTATTGAGTTTTCATTTGATTCATTTTCTTTCCTCTATTTAACTCTTTCTTGATACTAAAAACTTTGTTACTTTAAGAATAACCTGCCATTGGATGAAGAAGAAAAGAAAACATGATTGTACATTCTTCATCAAGTAATGGGCAGTAGTAATGATTGCATCTTTGCTCCATAAATATATGTCCCAAATCTGATCCACTTTGCAAATTTCGGCAGCCATATGTCACTGCCTACTCGTGGATCTAAGTAAAGCATCGCAGTATCTCGTGGGAACGCGAAACATGCAGATTTTTTCCTGTAGTATCAGGCATCTAGGCTAGCACCGAATGGCCTGAACGCGTTGTTTATCTCGCTACGAGACATCCATGAATACGGGGCTTAATATGCGCTCCAGCTCCTAGATCCCATCATAGACAAACCTGCGCTGCAGTGGGATGTAATGGTGCACGTGAATGCTCGCGAATTGGAATGATAACACCGCTCATTTACCCAAACATTCACAGCAAAATGTTCCCTCACACTGCCGAAATATTACAAATATTTAGTGTATTATATATTTCAGTAAAATCAGCATATAAAAATATCGGTTTTACAAATATGTTGTCATTTATAAAATATGTATCATTAACAAGTTATAATATAATTTATTTAAGGTCAAAATTAGAATGGAATTGCTGTTTGGAATTCTATTTACCAAAAATAATACCGAGTTATAACATTTAACGTCCTATGGTAACAATTTTTATATACATTGTGTCACTATAAGTTCCTTTTTCTAAAGTCCTTCTGAAAGTATACAAAATCCTGGAAAAATTAATCCTACTCTACTCTGTTCTCCATTGTATGGTTTTGGAACGCACCCTTGATTACTCAATGTCGCAAGCATAATAACATGAATTCAAAATTTAATTAGATTTCAGTTTAAACAAGATTTTAAAAAATTACAAATAATATGAATAAATTTCATATTGTATTAGAACTTATCTGCAAGTACGAGATTTAGTAAAATTGTACTAGATGGAATATCCTTAAGTACATTAAACACTAAATTTGTTAAATTGTAATTAGAATTTACATCATGGTTCTTGACAGGTGCACAATTTGGTTTTCAAAAATGAAAATTTGTTTTTATTATTGTTATTCTTCTTATGATAATTTATAAATAATTCGTTTTAAAACCGGCCTATAATTGGAATCTTGTAGCATGAATTTATAAA
Source organism: Stenolophus ochropezus (assembly GCA_035578165.1). NCBI lineage: Eukaryota > Metazoa > Arthropoda > Insecta > Coleoptera > Carabidae > Stenolophus > Stenolophus ochropezus. Next base: position 8,945,253 of record JAQOWZ010000004.1, on the reverse strand, counting down.
TTAAATTGTGGTACTAGTTTCGTATTTTTTGACAGTTTCACACAAACTAAGCCAATAGGTATTAGGAAAATTATTGTCTTGATCAAATCGCAATAGATTATAATTATACCAATCAAGGACCAACATTTTCTAATAATGAAACATCTGTATACAAACAAGGCTTATTAGTAACCATTTTATTACCCCGAATTTTGGAAAGGCATAGATCTATTTACGGACGAACATATTTACCAAGAACATTCAGAACTCTAGAAAACTAAAAACTCAAAAAATCATGACTATATCAGAAAAGTAATTTAACAGGCATTCATCGGATTTGAAATCTGGTTGTGAGATCCACCTTCAGAATAATTATTTATTTTTTAAATATTTTGAAGCTGCCTGAGTAATATTAATTTTATTATGAACGGAAACTAAAATGATACCTACAGCAATGTTAATTGGAAATATGTGCAGGAACCCGTCGGCTCAACTCTTCTCATACAATACGTTCCCATTATTCCACTTGGATTTAATATTCAAGTATTGTTTTCGTATTTATTACTAGCTTTATCGGTATGTTTGAATTAAGACTGAGAATCGTTTTTCGAAGAACAATAAATGTACTGATGTGGAATTTCAATTATACTTATTGGTGAGAAAATATTTGTAAAATAAACTTCATAAGCATATAACATTAATAACTGTCAGACTTTGGTTTTAATTTTATAGTGAATAACAAATAAATTATCATACAATATATGCAAGGTAGCAATTTTTACTGATAGGGACAGACTTGCCTAAACGGCTCGCAAGTCATTTCCTCCTATTACCAATAAAAATCCTTTACCTCGCTAATACTATAAAATATTATTCTTGAAAGCTTGGATTTTGTTAAAAAGTGATTGTTTTCATTATAGACCTAGGTCGATAATAAATTATTTTGTAACTAGGTTATCATGATTACCAAGAAAGGGAAGGAAAATAGTTATTTAAGCTACAGGGAATGTTCGTACATTATAAACTACGAGAAGGTTAGATAGATTAGATATTATATTCCGAGTCATGAAAGGAAATTAAATTTTTATGTCTATTTTAGGAGTTGGTCACATATTTAAAGTCGATTTCAGGAAAAAATAAATGTAGTGCCGGTCTTTCTCTCGTGTTTATGCGATTTACGGAATGAAAAATGTTTGCCGTGAAAAAACATGAATGTAAAAAGTTGGTTGTTAAATTGAGATTAATTTGATTGTAAGAAGTGTTGAAAATTTCATTGTGGCATTTCTTGCGGGTCGTGCAGTCGTGGAGAATTTACAGTCTGTGAATGGTTCGGTAAGGACCGCAATCCCGTTTCAGAATGCAGTGTAGTGCATCTCATTCAAGCACCGTAATAAAATCTAGATCGGAAATACCACAATGCAACGTGCAACCAGTCCAGATGAGGATGCTGATTCGCCCGACGCCAAATAAGGAAGCACGAAATTGCCGAGATACACAATTGTTAACGTTTCAAACGTCTTCGTGGTTAACCACATCTTTTTAAAATGTCCCAAAAGAATTTTACTTCATACAAATTAATTTAACAGACTGTAAGTTCAAAGGGTAAAACAAACAGGAAATGATAATCGTCCATGACACGACGATGTTCCTAGAAGAAACATGGATTCAAGTTTTCCTTAGATATCTGGCTCTACTAAAATTTGTTTTAGTAGTTTTCTACCTACAAACTAGAATTAAATGTAAAACAAACAGAAAACGGTAATTATCGTTGACACGACGATATTCTTAGAAGGAACAGGACCTCAACTATTCCTTAGATATCTGGTTCCACACAAATTAGTTTTAGTGGTTTTTGCCTACATACTAGAATAGTCCTACATCTTACAGTGTTACAGTGGATTCTAAATCAGAATGACTCTATTATATTTTTTTGTTAATAGCTGACAAACCTTGAAAGCCACGAGCAGAGGTGGTTCACTTGATTGGTGCAAATTAAGCGGACTATGATATATGAGCGTCGACAATCTTCACCCAAATAAAAATATCGCTGCGTCCGAGTGGTTCAGAACCCATTACAAGGCGAGAAACTTACATCACTAAAATGCAAAAAAAAAAACACGAAACAAACACCTTAGGTATTTTATTAAAACGTTTATCACTATTCCTTGTTACTGCATTACACAAAATTATTTTAATCGCTCAAAAACTTGTAAAGAAAGAGGTATTGTATTCAATAATTTCATACATATTTCTCAAGAATATATTCTAAAAGAAATCAAATCTTTCCTACAAAAATTAATAGCCAATTAAATTACCTATTATTTTTATTAAGTTTCTGCCAAAAGTAAACTGGCCTTTTGAAAGGGACGTTTGGGACCAAAAATGGAGGTGCATAACTAAATGTTATATCAATTTCATTAACAAAACTTCAACTATATAATCTTTTGGCAATAAAAAGGGAGGTTGCACAATTATATGTTATAGCAGTCCCATATATAAAATTTCAACATTATGCGAAATACGTGTATGTAGGTATATGTACATACATACATACAGACGTCACGCCGAAACTAGTCAAAATGGATTTAGAGATAATCAAAATGATTATTTCCCATGAAATGTGAAAATCGAAATTTTTCGCGATTACAATACTTCTTTTAATTTGTACAAAGAAATAAAAACGATCTTTGGTTCATGGTATTATTACCAAAATATCATAATAAATACAAAAAAATCACTCAAGGTTATTATCCGTCGCTGGATATACTAGACCTGTTCCGTGAAGATATCTTTCACGGCTTCAGATCCCTCTCTGGATGTACAAAACCTACTTTTCGGAGATATCTGTAATAATATTTTCGTCACCTCTCTTGCACTTATACTGGTAAAGAGAATATGTACAACTTTACAATACTAATTACTTCTTACAATTTTGACGGACCTTGTACCTAAGTTTTTATTATATTTATTATATTGAATCAGATTGGTTCAATTCACCAAAACACTGTTATTTAATTGGATGAAGATGATAAAGTATGAGTGGAATTTTAATAATCATAAGATTGGACAAAAAAAATCGTCACTATATTTTTTTATACAAAATATGGATACATCCAGAACTTTATAAAATATTTATTAAATACCTATGCAATCCTCATACTATTAAATATATCTTTTATTGTATAGTCTTTTAAAACATTTCGGGCAGCGGTTGCTCACTAGTTCAATAGCCTTCAATAGTTAAATAATTAAAATAATTCCATATAACAGTTCTGAAACACTAACGAAATGCAAGTAAAATAATTTTGAAGTAGTGTCTCGAAAAAATTCATACAATATTATGCGTTTGTTGATTACTTCAAGTATAAAAATAAAGTATTCCAACTATATAATTACTCATAAGCAATTAATTATGTTGCACGGATCATCTTCATTCAAAGTTCATATATAAAAACAGACGTTATTCCCGCCCCATGATCCAGTTACAAGAAAATAAGTCTAATTAATAAAATGTTGCAAAAAATTAACTATTTGAATCTGTTAATAAGTTTCTGGGAACGAGGTTGAAAAACAGAAAGTGTAATAACTGCTACAGTTTTCGGATAAATATATAATGAAAGGTTCTATATTAATACATTTTTCACATGACTTTTTTATATCTTTTATGAAGATATAAAGCCCGGTTTTTGTCCAAGATAAAAAACTATCAAACGTGTGAAACACACTTTTGTTAGTTCTTGATCTGGTATAAGTTTTTCTGTACATTCTCCGTAATGGGTCTTTTCCCGTGCAGTATAATTACACTAAATTTCAAGCAGTTGTTTCAGAGACAAAGCATCATGAACAGATCTTCCGCATTGCGGCAACTTGCGATTTTTTTTGCCAATTAATCTTACTGGTTTTAGCTATCGGTCGGGTTATCAACTCCAACTTCGTCTTATTAATTCGGATAACATCGCAAGAAAAAAAAACCTGCAGTATACAGGTTGTTTTCTGATTAAATAATTTATCATCCATCTTTTTTAATAACGTGGTGTTAATTAAATTTGGCGATAAACAAGTGTAAGCGAAGGATTCCAGTTTATATGAAAATAAAATCAAAACTTAATCTTGTTAATGTGAACAGTTATTTAATTTATGAGAAATATGTAGTAGAAATATGAGGAATGCTTTTAAAATATTAATCTCAAAGAGATAGAGATTAATTCTACAAATATTTGGACTAATTAATGATAAACTTCTATCTTATTTAAAATCAAAATACTTTTCTTAAAGATAAGATCGTAAAAGATGTTAGTTTTTTAAATATTTAAAATTTCTTTAATCTAAACGAAATCAGAGCCATTCTTCTATAATAATGTCCATCTATTTGTCATGGATTTTGGTTGTTTATATTTTTAGCGGAACCTTTAAAGGCATCACTAGTTCAATATAATACATACGAAATTAATACTATCAGATATATTAACAAGAAAGTTAAAGCAACAGTAAAAGTTTCTTAATCGAAAAATAAATGCTAAAATTCTGCCTTTATCATCATAATTATTACCTATTTTTTTCAAATGGTTTAGCCATTTAAATCAGCTTTTTTTCTAAATTTCCTTTTCACAAAACAATCACTAGTTTTGAAATGAGTCCTTTATAATACTATTTATATTTTCCACCTTTTATGCTTTTTTTTAATAAAACATCGTCCTTTTAAATTTTAGGGGATTATCTGTTTGTTGGTAATACTGATTTTTGAAAATTCATTGAGATTATAAAATTAATTTTCAATGCAATACCTATTAACATAACTAGAATACTTATGAGTATCATAACCGCCGTAGATGTGAATTTAATTCCGAACACGGAGAGCGAGGATTTTGACATATCTAAGGCCTGGTATGATTCATCACATCCGTGATTTGTTCAAAATTCTCTTGTGAATAACGGTTTCGTGATCAAGTCTGTATAGATTGATATGATAAGATAATTGTCCTACGTTATTTTGACTATTATGTATGAAAAATATTAATTACCACACTGACTGTCAAAATTACGTGGTATACTAATATGACTTAGTTACTCTGCTTACTTTTGTCTTTATAAACAAAAGCTTAATATTCTGAAACTGGTAAATTTCTTTAATAGATGTTTCCTAGGAAATCCCCAATCTCCTTTGTATATCTTATTTTTCCAACAGCAACTAATCAGAGATTTGTTATAGATTTTCTAATTCTCTTTTTCTCTAAGTCTGCTCTTCTTTTTATTTCTACTTTCAATTAAAAAAAAATAGTAAGCGGTCCTTAGCAACAGATATTTTTTTACTTATATTTCAGTAAAGTTAATATCTTTAAAAATATATTATACTAGACTATTAACGAATTAGTATGATCTATTAACATAATTATGGATGTTGTAATAGGTTTTTATTTAAAAACTATATTGTACATTTAATTACAACCCCAATTAAATGAAAAGGGGAAATATGACTAGGATCTGATATATCAAGTAGCAGTAATCTGTAATGATACGAACACAAAATTTTATGCGAGTGAATCGACAAGTAGTGGAGATACGTAGGTATGATTTATTTATCATGGGCAGTATGCGAAAGAACTGTTTCTTGTTTAAGAAAAATAAAGATTTATTTAAGAAGTACTATGAGCCATGAAAGGCTTGCAAATTTTGCTATAATAAATATTGAAAGGAAATACCTAATACACATTTGCTTTAAGACATCCTGGTCGTATGATTCTAATATGATTAAAACAAAATATATTAAATATTTTTTTCGCTTAATTATATTTGTTGTGTCTTAGTAATTATTGTTTTTGCCATACTCTGGGTGTCCACCTTAAAAAATATCGAATCAATCTATGGCCACTAAATAATAAATAAAATTGTCTGTATATATGTAAAATACAAAGCAATATCAAATCAATTAAATTAAATAATTACATGTCAACATATTACTAAAAGGAAACCAGGATAAGTATAGCTATTTTGAGATAATTATTGATCGGTGCGAAAAATGAATCTTCGTTTTGACTCAGCCCGCCCGTATTTTGTAAATTATGGTTTAATCGCTTCGCTAATTTGAAAATTTCTCCTTGTTAAAAAACAATATTAGTTCCATTATTCTCGATAATAAATCAATATGCAGAGAAATAAAAACAGGTTATGATCGAGATCATCATCCCGATAATTGACAAATTGCATTTCCATATCGGTTGGAAACTGTGCAGAACAATTAACCGTTGATGAAACGGAGAGAGAAAACGATCCAGCGGCTTTAAATTACAAGTTATAGCGGGTATATGTGTCGCAGGGCAGGTAGTAATTGTAACAGGAACTCAATAATATTAAATCGAGGAGATCCTTTTCATTATCGTTTCTTTTATTTGCGCTGTATACTTATCAAAGAGCAAAAAATATAAAGTCGTACCCATATATGATTTACTAGTACATTGTATCACAGCGTGATACACTTTGTATGAAAGTTTCCCATACACTGATTTCTCAAATATAATTTTATATGAAACTGTTTATTCCACAGATTTTGATTTTCATTTGGACTGCGTGTAAGATTTGCAATGCATTAAATTTCTTAAACAAGGTGCTAACTTAATTTTAACCATATCGTTGCTTATTTGTACTTTATTTGAAAATGAATACTTTGAAAATAAATAAATATATCGAATATCTATTTGACAATTGAAACCCAGGGAGAAATGCTATTTAGAGAAAATCACTAATCATTAAATTTCTTATGCCCAAAAATAAAAGATTACCAATTTTTATCAAAAAATTACCAAGTATTTATTTTTAATAGAAACATATTGATAACTAACCAAAAAAAAAATTGACAAAAAGGCTTTTTTCCTTTAATGTTTACATGTTATAATGTGCTTTGTTCTACTAATGGAGCAAGTAGAACTTTAACAGCAAGGATAGATAAAGTACTTCAATTTTTATTTAATAGAAATACCTACATTTCCATAACAATTCTTATTAGTGACATTTGAAAATTATTCTCAAATAATAATTAATTTAATTAAAAAAGTAAAATTTAACTTAAAATGAAGTTATTGATTAAAAAAAATTACAGGGTTGCAATTAAAAAAAATCATTTTTTTTATTTCAATCGGATTATTTTGATTTTTTTGAAAAGTTATATAACTTCAGAAACGTGTTTCACAAAACAGCATATATTATGAAAAAAAAATACATGTTGTACAAAATAAGTAAAAATATAAAGAAATAATAAAAACTACAGTAAAATCCGTTTATAGCGATACCGCTTATAGCGACAAACTGGTTATAACGTCGAAATTGTGACCATAGTTTGAAAGTCCAGATGCTAACATTTTACTTTTATCGGTTATAGCGTCAAAATTCTTAGGATCTCGACGTGCGTCGTTATAAGCGTATTTACTTAAATGTAAAACGCTTTTTTCCCCCAATTCTCTTAAATCTGAAATTTTAAATAACAATTGTCGATCTAATAATTTAAATCAATGATTTTTTTTTAATCAATCTGATTCAAATTTAATTTAAATAACTGATTTATAATAAAATAATTTATATTTATCAATGCAATCCTGATAATTTAATCAGGATTTTATCGCTTGTCAATAAACAATGAATTTATCGCCTAGTAAAAAATAATGAGAAAATAAAACTAAGTTAGAATAAATTTAGAGCTGTTATTTTGTATATTACTAATAATACAAGTACACATAGCAAATTCATCAACCACAATGTCTGGATTATGATTACTAACTTTAAAATTATTCTGTGACGGCAAATATTATGAAATTATTCTACTTTCTTTTTTAATTAAAAGCTGCAATAAATAACCACTGCTGGAAAATAAAAAAATATTTATTTGTATTACGAAGATATATACATTGAAGAAAATAGTTTTTACATTAAGGAAAATCGATTCTCCACATTATAATTTTAATATTCAGTATGTACTAATTTGCAAGTAAGTACAGTTAATTACTATAACATTAAATGCAAATTGGAAAGGTAACCGATGCTCTAAAATAACCTATAATAATTATATGTTATTTGAAACTAATTTTAATGTGTACACTAAGTTAAAAAAAAACTTGAAGAAAAGATGAAGTAAGAAGCATTAATGCGCAAATATAGCTTTTCCCACGTTGCTATTTTAATATATTCTTCTTAGTTTATGGCAGAAGCCAATCAATTAAATATATTATACATTTAAAGATTTAAATATTAAGCGTGTGTGCACTGCACCTGTCATTTGTATGCATAATGGATACAAAATACATATAAGTGTAAGTAATCGTTTAGATATATAGACCTCACACCGTGACGATGATATCATCTGTACAACTTACAAATGAATAAAAAAAGTAGCACATACTCGTAAATAAAAGCAGTAAAAATAGCAAACACAGATTCACAATCCACCACCTACAAGTCCAGATAATTTTTTTTTTTTAGAAATCTTAAGTCTGATGTGGAATACAAAACTTTACTTTTACGTTTGATTTAGAATCCAACTGTCAGAATGTATCTATTATAAATTAATCATTATCTTAATGTAAAATGTTCAATTGAAGTTTTTTCTTGAAGTAAAGATATTAAAATAATTTTATTACAACAGGAACTTAAAATTACCACTTTCAATCTGATAGCCATGAATGGTATTGATAGTAAATGTGAGTGCCCGAGAAATTTACAATGAATATTCGGTGAATATTTTGCACATGTGCATAAACCCGAGTATACTGGATGTATATCAAGTGTTTTAATGTCATAAATGACGTTTTTATGATAAATTAAAATACATATTAAATATTCTACTTATATATCCCTTGCGCATAACAAATAAATCAAAATATTTCCATCGAAAAAATATTTTAACGAATCAGATTACAGTATTTTTTGAATTAATGAAAGGCAAATATTTTGCACAAACTTAATCTTTTTAAATGTAACGATTTTATACGTAATATATAGAAATTTAGCTAGAAGATAAAGCATGGTCACAATTGTAAATGCAAGTTCTGTATCTAATGGCCGGTTGCACCAGTAAAACTTTAATTTTAATTTTCCCTTAAATCACCAATATCATAATTGAATAAATGTCAAATGGATTATCCAACATTATTATATGAATATCGATAATTTAAATTTGTAAACCATAAGGGTCATGTAGATTCCCTATAATTTATAAGATAGGTACGAGGTGTGTAAATTAAGTAAGACTGTTTTTTTTATTTTTCGAATATAATTACAATTCAGCCACACAAAGTTGGTGACAGTTCCTCCTATTCTCATGGCAGTGCTGGAACTTGAATACTGGAATCACCTGCAGCTTGTCGGTTAGTCATTTAAATGTTTTCAAGTGTCCCGAAGTTACCTTGAGCTGATTTTTCAATCCCGAGGAAGAGGAAAAAGAATTCAAGTCAGGCGAATAAGGTTGAGGAGCCATAGGAATATAATTTTTTAAAATCATTTTGTGCAGATTTTTCTCAACGCTAATTAATTGGCCAAAATATGATGAACGGTGATGTTAGTCGAATTCAACTCTTCCCTGACTATTTAGTATTGTCAATTGATGATTTGATTGCACAAGATATCGGACTCTATCGACATTTTCATCAGTTATTGAAGATGAAGGCCTTCCGCTGCGTGTTTCGTCTTAAATCGACTCTTTTCCTTTCGCAAATTCATAAAACCACCGAAAAACCTGACACCTTGAAATAACACTTTCCGTAGTTTTGTAAAAGTTTCCATTGCGCTGAGCCCAAATCTAAAGCAAAACTTGATAGTACATCGTTGTTTAAAATTGATGTTATTCATTTTTAGAAAGCACAAGAGAAAAACTTTTTTACAAAAAAATTTGCTACGGATAACCAAATGACTCTAGTTAGTTTAAACTCGTACCGAAGGCATATGTTATGTTTGCTTGCCTCCTCTCCAACTCCAACTTCCCAAGTGTCACCAGATCGAACGCTACGTTGCCAGTTGATCAAAAGTATTGGTAAATGAATCTAATAACTACTTAACTTTTTGGAAATTTGGAAAACGATTCGTTTATTGCTAAATACAAAATTGATGAAATTTGCAAATACTTGAATATTTATAGCTCGGTATTAAAATAATCATATAAGGTGAATAAAAGACATTAGGAGACGCGTTGCCAACAAATCAATGAAGGTTTGCAGTCTGCGCATCCACAAATACCAACGAACCTAAAAGCCAACATTAACTCGTCTTTCGTGATTAACTTCAATTAAATTTAGGTTACACCGTTTGACAATATCTGAACATCTTCATAGCATTTCTCCTCGTTGTAATAGCTCATCCCTATCGTTACATCTCGCTTGACTTCACACCATTTTGAGCCGTTTTGCTCCTTTAACGTCTCAATTACTGTGTTCCTGCATCAGATAAGACAATGGCTCACACCCGTTTATAATTAGCACGCGCCGGCGTTAGGATCGGAGAGCTGCACGGTTTCTCTGCAGGAGCAGAGTTACCGACAAAGACAAGGATTTACATACGAGACCAGATCGAGATGTGACGATAGAGGAACAGAAAACAGGGCTGGATCGGGGCAGACAAGATTGCAGTTTGGTATCATACACCAGTAAATAAGACAGACAGTAATAACATGGAGAGAGGTACAGAATGTATATTGTATTAAATTTAATGCAACTATGGTCATAATCTTACTGGATGTCTCTACAGATAATAGCTATTATTAAGGATTCTATTATGAAAATATGAAATAGGAAAGATAGCAACCCAAACTTATATTATTAAATTGTTACTTTTCTTGGGACGCCAAATAGATGCACAAGAAACTTCTTCCACTAACGAGCGCTAAATTTTAATTTAACATTGCTATTGGTAAACCGTTTTTACACAACTGCCTGAATACGAGTACTGAAATCTCTGTCAAATATTTTTGTTGTTTTCATACGATTATATTATTTGAAATTAATATTATAAATAGTACTTATTGAAATACTTCAAGCATTATCTTCATTTCAAATATAAACAGAATTGTTTCACATTTCTTAATTTGTAATATGTAAAGCTGACTTCTGCGTACACAATACTGCGCACTTTAGGCCTTGCCTATTAATTTAATTAATGCATCTGTTTGGCGTCCCAAAGTATAATAGTATAACAATTTTTTTTGAGAATAATGCTTGTTAATATTTATAGCAGTTTCCTTCAAATGTAACTCCAATTAGAGTGCAGTGCACGATACAAGTGAATATGGATTTAAATTTTAAAATAATGAAAGTAGAGGACAGTTTTAGAAGAATTATTCAGAATTTGAGAAGGACAGTAGGATAATATGAAATAAGTACTGTAGCTTATATTATTCTATTCTTACTAATGTAAAGTTATTCAAAAATTATTATTGTTAGCAATTTTCCAAGATATCCGAGAAAATAAGTAGAATTAAAAATGTAACTCACCTGGATTGTAAATATCAACTACAAACTAAATTAGCAATTCTCTACTCTGATGTGAAAATATCAGGGTTGCACAATTTAAAAAAAATCAACAAGGTCAGATATTTTCTTGATTTAAATCGGATTTTTTATATAAATCAGATTTGTTTGAATTTTTTTTAAAGATATAGTTTAATTTCAAAACCATGTTTCACAAAGTAGTATTTATTATGAGAAAAAAAAACATATTGTAAGAAATTTAACGAAACAAAAAGTATTGCCACATGATAACATTAACCACACGGTTTTCCCTCAATTTTTGTATATCTGGAATGTGAAATAACAATTGCAGAACAAGTGATTTAAATCAATATTTTTTTCTTAAATCAAAAAAAATCAGTTATCTTTCGAGAATATCTAAAGATCTATCAGTTTGGAGCGCAATTGTTGTATACAATACTATAATATTGCCACATTTTAAATATTGCTCTACTATTCTATATATGTGTAATAAAAATGACATAGATAAGTTACAAAAATTACAAAACCGTGCTATGAGAATTATATTAAAATGTAACAAATACACTAGTATAAATTTCATGTTAAAATCCTTAGAATGGTTAAATATTGAACAAATGATAAATTATAATGTGTTTATATTTATATTTAAAATGTTGTCCAATAAATTGCCAAATTATTTGAATAAAAATGTAAAATATGTCTCTGATACACATCATTATGCAACTCGGCAAATTAACCACTTTTATGTATCCAAAACTAATAATCTAAGAACTTGCAAATCTATATTTCATAATGGGTTATTGATGTATAATAATTTACCCAACAACATAAAGTCTTCGAAAACCATCAATGAATTTAAATCTAAATTAAAATTGTATTTATAAACAAATGTTTACACCTTATATATTTATGTAATATTTATTCATTTTTATATGTTTTGTATTAGCTAAGCTATTTAATAAAGTATTATTATTATTATTATTATTATTATTATTATTATTATTATTATTATCAATGTGATTTATATCTGATTTAAATCACTTGATTTGCAACCGTGAAGAATATCTTAAACTCAGTTGCGTTTGTTTTACAGAATACCGATGTCTATTTATAATTAATATCTATTAAGATTAATGGCTATTTGTAAATATGGAATCCTACCCTAATTTTATTAGAAAAAACAAAAAAATTATAAATGCAAGAACCTAAATCAAATTCAGTTTCATATTCAGAATAAAGTATTAAAGAAAAAACGTGATACAATCAAATAAGGCAAAAAGGATTCAGTAATTAATCAAGAATTAGTAAGATGATTACGGTAGTTTCTATAACATTTAAATAAGAATAGAGATAACACTTTATTTCCCATCGTCATAAAATTTTAAAGATTGCGACAAAAACAAAAAAAATGAAGACAACTATAAAATTTAATTTGATAGCCAAAAATCAATTTGTCGATATTTTGTTTAAATAGGAGGTCATGAAAAATAGGGATATAAATGTCTTTCCCTAGTGGCTTGCCATACAAATAATATGTCTCAACACAATGATTTCCACGACGCTAAATAAAAATTTATTCACAAATAAAAATGTTATCAAACAAATGTTTTCACCTAAAATTTTCAAGTCCGTACAAAGTTACAAGAACATGTTCGTATCGAGTCCAACCCTGCGTTAGGATGCAAAATATGCTCGGTTGGTATGGGATTTTGTTTAATTAGAATACACACGATCGGCGGGCAGAGCCTGGTTGCATAATGAATCGAATATACGGTGCGCTAACCAGTAACGTATGGATATGGTCCTCCGGAGTCAAAGGCACGCACTCGCACAACTACGCACTAATTAGCAAAAATGCTACAGTGATTCAGTATAAAGCCAACGCAATTACCCAGCGAAAAAACCAATTCAAAAGCTTCGGTGATGAAGGATTAAATAGCGGAGATAAAAATAAATCATACACTTAATGAGCTGTATAAATGAAAAGGTATATAATTTAAATTTAAATGAAAACACAGAATTATTAGTTTAAATTCAATATCCAAATGAACAAATAATATCAATTTGCTTGTGACTTTAATATTACTGGAAGTATAATGTTCGTTTCTGTGACACAAACATCATGACAGAATTAACACTTTATTACCTTGATTCATAAATTCAAAAATAAAATAAGTACATTTATAAATATTTTTTTTCAATCGGATAAAAATTTATATCTTCCCGCTCTGTTTTCGAACTGGATAAAATATTATTTCGGTATTTTAGTGTAGTTGTTAGGCCGGGAATATTTTTTCGGGCCGGTAAAAAAAAAATCCTGTACATTACGCAATCCATTGTTTTTCCTAAATAAAAGTTCAATTATATTTATTTTATTATTATTGAATATAAACCAATCGAAAAAATACAGTATGTGTACCAAGTAAGAAAAGTGACTTCCTGGACTCCTGTTGTTACTGCTCTCGCTTTTCTTACTAGATATATAATATATTGTTATTGACTAGAAAATTAAATATTACATTATTACACTTGATAAATTAATAACTTCAATAATATATTTTCATTCTTGCAGTCAATTTATTTACTTTTTGTCTTTTTTAATCCTACTTTGGTCGTGAAAAAAATTCTATATACTCATTCTATTTTCTTTCAGTGTTAAAATTGACGAAAAATCTTGCAATTTCTATTCATCTACATATAATGTGCTATTATGTAACAATGTTTTTATGAAGATGTTTATGCCAAGAACTTTTGGATATAAACATCAAGAAATACGTGGTGATGTTTATCTTTTTATTATAGTATATAACATATCAGACAATTTAAATAATATTTGCGAAGTACTCTGTGAATCTTATTGCTTTCACAAGACAGTAATATATTTGATTCATATAAATAAAATGTTTTCAAAAATATATCTTAATATTTGATCATTTATTTTAAATTACTGTTTTCTAAATCCTTTATCCACCTGAAAATATCAGTTTGTTGTAAATATTAGATACCATAGCATATTATTAAAATTATTAAATAATATAATTATTCTGTGTTCCTTAAAAATATTTTTTTTTCTATTTGGTTGGACATGCTAAATATTTATTTTCATTCGTAGAACTTTAATAAAAATCTTGTTCTCATAAAATTAATGTGTCTAAATACGTTTACTTACCTTGTGAAAATTAAAATTTAGAACTTGTTTTTAATTTTGTTGATTTACATCCTCTTAATGCTTGTTCCAATTGTAACACGGTCGCTTGGCGGCTGTGTATTTTTGTAAAATTTTGTTAGTGCAGTACTCCAAATGTTACGAAATGGACAGATTTATGGTTAAGGACGCATCTTTTTGCGCCTTGAAGCTTCTTTTCAAAAGACATAACTGTCCGTTTCCGTAAGTGATGCCCTCGGTGGACATCAATAGTTGGGTCATTTTCAGCATAGTTTGTACTTAGGGGATGAGGAGATGAGATAAACATAGGTTGAGAACTTCTGGATTTTTACCATTAAATGGTGGTTCACAGTTCGAAATCTCTCTCTCTTGTTGTACTCGTCGATTGTTGTGGATGTCTTGACTGATTGTCAGACATTCCTTGGTATTTCTTAGTGAAATAACCAATTAGTTGTTTTACTGTGTGTAAAGGCTCTCTCATCGTGGTGTAAATTTGTAAGTAGTTTTTATTATATTCTGTGTGGATTAATATTTATTTGTAGATCGATGTAAAAAGGTTTTCAAAATTGTTTGTAAATAGAAAAGTAAGAATTTAGAGTTTATATAGAATCAAGTTACGCGTTGTAGTTTATTTGAATTATATAAATGTTTTTGATCGCGGTTGATTATTAAAATTTATATAATTTTGTTATTGTTGGAATATCGTGTTTGACTCAGCCCATCCTATTCCAACCCCTGTCTTTGTGACGTGGTAGCACAACGCGTAGTTAAAACTCTATTCTATTTTATTCTATTCTAACATTACTATCCTGCACCAATTTGACCATAAATTGAACCGCGTCTGTTATCATTATTATCATTCCCTTGTCTGCTTCTATCACGGCAGACTTTTAAATAAATAAATAAAGTGATAGTGGTGGCAGCGTCTATCGTTACCCTTGTCTACGTGTAAAAGTTGTTCATTAATATAATTCGTGGATTACTTTTGAGGCAAGTAAAACTCATAAATTAAAACCCTTTTATGTCAGGTACTAGATTTCGTCCTAGGCGACCGTACCTGTTACATATTTTGGTGGCAAAGCGGTGGGATCTAAATATTTTATAAAACTAAACCCACTCAAACCAGTAAAGTCTAATTGTGGTCAAATTTGAATAACTCTAATAATTTACTTTGTGTTGTTGTTACGAGTGCAGGTAGTTTTTGTGTCAGTAAAAGCGGGAAAAGTCTCTAACGGTATTTTTTTTTTTGTATGTTCACCCTCGTAGTGTCGTTAACCCTGAAGCAGGTACTCGAAAAGAAAATTTGTAAAAGAGATAATAAAATAGTTTTTGTAATTATTACGCGTGCATGAAAATAAAGTAAATTTAAATATTTAAAAAATGGCATTAAAATTAGAAACAGTTAGTAGTTTAGCTGGAGTGGTAAATAAAATTGTTATATTGAGCAGTTCTCTTTGAATTTAGAAACCCCTAATTATTCCTGTTGCGAATTAAGGTAATTTAGCAAATACCGTCACATATAAATTTTGTCGGAAGACAGCCGTGTCTGTCATCATTTTCTTTTGTCTGCTTCTATCGCGGCAGACTAATAAATTCGTGATAGTGGTGGCAGCGACCTTCGTTACCCTTGATCATAAATAAGTCTTGCATTAATATAATTAGTGGATTACTTTGGGTCAAGTAAATTTTCTAAGCACCCCTTGTATGTCAGGTATTAGATTTCGTCCTAGGCGACCGTACCTGTTACACAATCTAGAAAATTTGATGTCAAATGTGTAGTGTGAAAATATACTCGTAAGAAATTAATCTCCATATGGAAATTGAAATTTATGATCTATAAATTATTCAAGATATTAAACCTGGCTCGAGATCATGTTATATTGTAAAAGCAAGATTATTAATTACAGTGCAGGATGTAGGATATAAACGTTGAAATTAGTTCATAATATCTTTAAATGATTTTAATAACCAGATCACTATTAAATTATTTCTATAGCGCTGGTATAAATCCTTTTAATGTCGACGTTTTATATCTCAAAAATCTTCTTCGGTTTACAGCCCTTGAATTCATTACCACGTCCCATTAAACGAGAGATTTACTTTTGTCTCTTTGCTATTAATCCTTAATTTTAATTATTTCATATATTCCCCATGATTTTCGAAAAATATTTTTTTGACTAACTTCAATGGGTTTTATGAAGTTATTCATTGTCGTAAGATGACATCAAATTATGATTTTACGCAATATAAAAATTACTTTAATTTTATTTTATAACTTTAGTTGGTTGCAGGTCTTTTATTCACTCACTTGGTATGAAAAATAGAAACAATAATATAAAATTTAACATCACACATGCAAGAAGTAATGATGTAAAGAGCAAAGATGTTTTTTTGCTAATATCCAATTAAAAAAATAACCTGTCAAAAATCATTTACCGCACATCTGAAATCTTTGGAGTTAAAAATGCAAATGACTGTTAACGCCATATTTGTTTATATTTAAAACAATAATAGAAGGGGAAATTTAAGTATCATGTAATAGATATTAATTATAAATTAATAAGTCAAATCTTTTATAAACAGATATAATATCCGGAACTTAAAAATAGATATACCAAGCTTTTAGGTTATTGTTATTATTCGTTAAAACAGTATTTTAATCAGGGTTGCATAAAACTCAGTTTTTTTGAAATAAAAAAAGCTGTTTTTTTTATTTAATTCGGATTTTTTTAATTTAAAGCAGATTTTATCATTTTTTTAAAAAAAGGTACGTATAGTATAATTTAACTTTTACCTGTGACAACCGACTAAAGCGACATAATTTTTGTTATAACCGGATTTTACAATAAAACATTTTTCAAAATAAATGTAACAAAAATCAAATAAAACTTGCCCGCCTGATAAATTCCACATAAAATGGATTTAGTAGTTCTTGAATGTATTGTCACTTGATAATTTACCCACACGCTTTTTCCCCAATTTTCGTAAATCTCGAATGGTAAGTAACAATTGCAGAAAAAGTGATTTCAATTTTATTTACTACATTTTTTTATACTAATAGAAAACAATCTTGCACAATCATTATTTATATTGACTAAAAATGATTGAAAAACTACCCAAATAATAGACATGGACGCAAATATCATTATTCGTTCATTAAAGCACGAATCCTAGAACACCAATACTGTAGGCTAGAATATTGGAGGCAGTGGATGTTCCCGGCGGCATTCCGTGCATAGTTCCTCGGCCGTGTTTTCACACGCGCTTGGTCAATGCAGAGCAGCCGGGCTGCACTGTCCGCGTACTAATTAACACCTCGCCTGTGTGCCAAGCCGCCGAGATGCGCAATTAGATACACACGTAACGATGCATGGCTTATGGCTTCCCCACACGATACGTCTAATTTATGCACCTAACTCACCCGTCAATCGCAACATGTACTTTTTACTTACAATGTGTGTAATGTCGAGTTGTGCCCGGGATGTAAGAGTAAAGCAAAATATAATTCTACAAAAATGTATTTCTATTATGTTCTGATCTGATAATAATAAGTAAAGTCTAATACAGTTATTAGTAGATATAGTACTCATCATCATCATAGGCGCAACAACTCTAGAACTTCCCAGAATAAGCTGTAGGTACTTGTTACATGTTACGAAAATATATATTTTATACATTTCAGAATGATGTTCGATACACAATTGTGCAGAAATATATTTCACAAGGCAAAATTTCTTGTCTTGTTTTGTTATTTTTTTGTCTTGTCAATCATTTTTGCAGTCATACTTCATTTTGATTGCTTCGTTGAAGTCTCCAAATCAAAATAAACTAAGGAAACGAATCAACTATAACAAACCTGATGATACATTACGAACCAGAATATACATTTTATTGATTATTATTTATTTATTTCAAACTTACTTAAAATATTTTTATTTTATTAAATTATAACACTAGAAGAGTTTTGATCGCAGATGAAATTGAGAAGTAGACTTCAGCTGATCAGTTTTTACTTGCATTTTGGATGATCGCAAAACAGAACAGTATTAAAATGTTAACGCCTTTTAGGTTCTAGAGATATGATTTCAGGAACACGTTTTGTCCCTTAAAAAAAGACCGGAACGACGTTCCCGACTGTTTTTGTTTGGTTGTATGATACAACTGCTACCAATCCGACGACTAATAATCTTTTCTTTCGAAGAAAAGTATAATTTATAAATGCAGTTTAAAATGAAAAAAAAAAGTAAAAATTAAACACGTATCAATCACGGTGTCACGTCTTATTATAATTTGCTTTATTGCAGATATCGATAGTGATGTACCTATGCAAACCACTCTATGTATTACTGGATATGCAATTGTATTTAGAAAGCTAGATACAAAGTGTCCCCTGTAGAATTCTAGGTTTTTGGGCAAAATATGACGGGAAAAGTAAATTTGTTGTACAAACAATATTAAAACAAAGTCAAATTAAATTTATATATTGTGCTACATTTATAATTTAATTTTAAATGTCATAAATACAATCATTCAATCATGTCTCAAAATTTTATGATTGTGTCAGTGATTCTGATTACAACAATAACTATAATAACGCTGCACAAATGAGGCTTTATATGAAAGTATTTAAATATAACCGGAAAAACAAAGAGTACGAGAAATTTAAGTAAATCATATCTAATAATAAACCTTATTTTATTTTAATTTTGATAAATTATTATAATTTGATGATAATATGTGGTTGAAGAAGAGATGAAATAATATATGTATTTCAACTAAACGGATTATTGTTTAGCTAAAAGTACTTATTATTTACTTTATTTTTGCCACGATAAAAACAGAATTAAACCATTTTTAATGTAAGAACTGAAGCATACAGGTGCATTAGTGTAATAGTTCACCATATTGGCTTTGCATAAAAACCTGCAATATGGGGGCCCACCTAAATTCGCAAAATTTATGCGCGCAATTACCTATCCAAAAATATATACAGATCAGAACTGCAAACCGAAGAATTTGCCATATGAAATTAGTGAAATGAATGGTATGTAAAGTAATTTATGATTCGAACTCAGGTTTTCAGAACCGAAAGAATTGGAAATTAAATCGTGATGTTATAACAACTGTTCATTTACTTATCCTTAAAATACGTAGATGTTGTGGTGGATGGTAATAGCATTATAAATAGTTTAGTTCGATCTGAATTGCTTAATCTGACCTTAATGGTTTCCAATGTCTAAGAAACGGTTGTGATTGTTCTTTACGCGTCGCTTGAACGAAAATAATGAAACTTCCATGTCTCCGCGCAGGAAACCAATTTCACTGCGATATTTACGCGTCCCGTCACACTGTGACAGACACACGTCCAAACTGGTGTAACATGCAAATCAGACCAACTCATTTAAAAGGATTCCGATGTAAATTACTCACAGAAATCGAAAGCCGAACGGTACAAATCTTAGAAAATCACTCCCATTACCCACTGAGTCGACAAAAAAAAATATAACTGGTTCGAATAGTTCAAATGTGCGGAATTGGTCGCATCAATCTCGCATTAATGCTCTAAATTGGTGATTCGTGTAGCAGAAGCTATTTCGAATTGTTTAAAACATATTTAAAAGATAATGTGGAATAATTTTTGTATAAACATAAATATTTTGGTTTTTATCTTAATTATAGTAGTAACATTAAATTTTATTAAGTTTATATTACATATAAACCCAAAAATAGATTAACACGTCATGTCATCGAGTACAGAAAAATAAATTTATATCTTTGTGACAATATATTTATTTCGTAGTTTGAAAATACCATTTTTGTACAAGTAGAATTAATTGTTAATATTGTTGAAAGCTGCAAATTTGTAAATATTGAAATATGTGTTTAATTCAATCTTTATATACCTATGTACAGACAATATTTACATACAGGGTGATGACTCCAATACCCGAACATAGGGATTTAACATGTAAAATCATATTTTCCTGATTTCCTGCTTTCCTAATTAGTTTAAGTAAAAAAGCTTCAAATACGAGTTGTAGACCATAAAGTTTTGCATATGAATCAATAAGCTAAATTAATTTTACATGCCCTACAAGCTCAGAAAATACGTAAGAAAATTACGTAAATCATCTCTAAAATAGCAGTAGCCATGGAATTGAGAAAAAATAACAAATGTTTAACGGTTAATCTGCTAAGTTAGCTGCGTTAGTTTATTTTTATTATTTGTAATTACTTTTTTCTCAAGCTAAGCTAAACAAATGTAGCAATTTTATTTTATTTTTATTATTTAAATTCAAAATGAATTTACATAAATTTAAATTTAGCTAAATTGACAGATAAACCGTTAAACATTTTTTGGGGTGATTTACTTATTTTTCGTACCTAATTTTTGAGCTTACAAGACACGTAAATTTAATTTTGCTTACTGATTCAGAATTTTATGCCCACAACTATTATTTTAAGCTTTTTTCCTAAAATAATTAGGGAAGCAGGAAATTAGAAAAATATGTTTTTACATGTTAAAGCCCTATGTTCGGGTGTTCGACTCACCACTCTATATACTAACTAATAAATAAAATATTCAATGAAAGAATCTTAGCCATTATCTCTAAATTAGTTAACTATTTTTTTTTATATAACACAAAAAGAAAAAGAATAAATATGATGTCAAGTTCATCATAGTGAAAAATATTTAAAATTTATCGAAATGTGATACTTGAAAAATAAGGGACATTGGCGTTGTTAAGATGTATCAAGTATAGTTCCGTGTATAAGCAAATAGCCTCTATTATTAAAAAATTGTTTAATATTTAGATATTCACTAATTCAAATTAAGTTATTAATATACAAAGTAAAGCCGCTGACGACTTGTTTAGTAGAAACAAAAAAAATAGTAGCGAAGCCTCGGTTTCAAAGAATCGAGTTGAGTAAAATATGCATGTCTGTAGTAGGATCTGCAGAACCACAAGTTACTTAACCACTGTTAATAAGGCCTGCTGGAAATATTTGATATGGTATGTGCGAGCGTTCCAGGAAAGCTGAACAATGCCGCAAGTGAAACTAGTGGAAAAATTCCGTTAATCGCGGAATCGCGCCAATAAATGATATAAACGCTCGGGCCTTATAAGGGAGCCGGTCAGCGCATCTCGCAGCGTATGTTAAATGACATTAAATGCACCGGGGCGCACCGCACGCACTGCTCATGTCCGTGGAAAAGGCTATCTGTCACTACCAGTTTGCCGAAGCCGCTTCAATGCGTTTCTAAATAAATTATCTAGAACAAATCTTTCCTTGATGCCACCGCCGCCTGTGGCTCGCTTACTGATTGCGTCCCACTATTCAACTCTGCAACGCTAAACCAACTATTATTTCGCTAATATGTATATTATCACATCATCAGCTTAATGGTATGGTTTAAAAAACACGGCTCAAATGAAAAGATTCGTAAAAATAAGCTTGACAGAACATACGGTAAGTCGGGGAAGTGGGCCATCATTTTACAACGTAAACTGAAGCCTATGTTTTCGGATCACAATTAAAACATTATGTTTCATCCAGAAACTTGAACCCTACGTCAAATATTACGAATAATGCAAAAATGCAAGGTTGTTGCAATTTTTCCCGAAACAGAAAACACGCCCGAGTTTTTTTAAAAAATTCCAAGAAACCCACTTGAAAAAATTTTAAAAACCTAATATTTTCTTAAAAATTAATTTTATTCGGTACGTCCAAAAAATTACAAAATCATAAATAAACTATGATTATAAGATACACATAATATAACATGCAAGCTAACATAGGCTAAAAAAATATACTTTGTCAAATAAAACAGAAAAAAAATATGTAACTATATTAATTACTCGCATTTTGCGTTAAAATACTTAAATAATTAATTAAACGAATAATTTGAGAATTAATGTGAACTATTGATATATAAAATAATTCAGAATAAATAAATATAATTCATATATTTTGACTTTTCTAAAAAAACTCTGGTTTTTCTCAACCCTAAAAATATGATATGTTGTGTTGAAATAAAAAAATATTTTTTTTATGGATCAGTTGCCCCACTGGAAAAGGATAGCGAATCGTATAGTTGAACCGAATATCTTTTAAAAAACATACTTTATTAACTTAATTTTGACAAATATTACTAAAGTATAGTGCTTCACTTATTTTATTTTATTCATAATTACAACGGCTTTGGTCGCATTTCGAATGTATATTTTTTTATTACAAGGTTTTCATTCTATATCCTTGAAGAGTTTTAACTACGATTTATAACGAATATTGCCTGTTCCATGAAAATTAAATTGCACCTATTTTCCTCTCACTTCGGTCTTGTAAAAATAGAGTTTAGGTTGTCACTGGGACCAATGCCATTTTATTTTATTATTTATTATTATTTCACAACTTCGTAAAAGAAAAATAGTAGAAAAACGATATTTTTTAAACTTTATTTGCAGCTGGTCAATTATTTTATAATACTACCTTAGATGTCACATATACAGGCAATAAGGATCTCATTCCAGAAAAATCAACAACCGATTTAAGAAGTCTAAAGTTAAAATAGTAAGATGAGTATTCTTTTGTAAAGAGCAGATATAATTTTTTTTACATTTTATGAAATTACAATTTTGTACAGAATTTCAAGTTTATTACAAAGAAGTAAAAAGAAACAGATACAATTCCCTAATTAATGATTTTTCAAAAAGTATTTTACTTAAAATTAATGTTAGAACAAATATTTTTAAATTAGGTTGTTACTCCTTAAGATGTTCTTTCTTATTTATTGGATAATTATTGATATGTTTAGTGAGTATAACTATTTTTATTATAGGAAGTTTAAATATCTTTGAGTAAATATGTGAATCTTTTTTGGCATCCCTTTCGGTATTCCATGTGTAAGTATAAAGCACAATTAGCTAGCAATGAAGAACAAATTAATAGGAATCCTAGATCTTCCTTCCTCGTTTCACAATGCAGAAATTCTTGCAATCCCTGAACGCATGAACTTAAATGCTCGTGGCCATTGCAGATACTCTGCCTTCGGCTTCGAATATACATGATTCATTGCTTTACTGTTATTAAATGATGTCAATGTGAATTATTACACTTATTAACAAATGCGTGAGTTAAACACTTTGGAAATTAGCCATTGTTGTAGCAGAACTTTCTAGAGTCTATTTTACACTGTTTAGAATTTGAGAAATTTTGTGTTAAATTAGTCTTTAGTAAATATAAATTACAACGAGAAAAAAAAATATTTTGCTCATGAAATCAGGGACACAATATTTTATTTAATTTTACATTTCATCACATTTTCATATATTACAGTACTGTTGATTCCGTTTAATTGGTCCACCAAGTCTAAAGCAAATTTTTATTTTTTTGATTATTTATTATAAGTTGGTTTATTTAGCACAAACCACAACAGTTAAAGTAAATAATTAATCATTCTGGTAGATCAGTTTAATTACTTAATTGAATTACACTCTTAACAATTGTTTTTATTGCGGAAAACTACTAATATATGACTGACATTTTTTTATTATACTGTGCGTCTGTTTTTTTTTTTTGAAAATAATCTCCGACTTTCTACAATGAGTGACTAATACAATGATGGTTTTACCGTTTTATGTAAACTTGTCTATTTTCAAGGTTCATCCAATAAATTTGCGGTTGATTTTAAAAAATTTGAAAAAACCGTAAACATCCATCCAGGATGTAGAATAGCTTAGATTTTACATTTAACAGTTCCTTTATGTAATAATCGATCACTAGATTATAATAAAGTGTGGAAAGTTGTAAATACTGACCGTTCCAAGAAAATTAGATTTATATCTTCGTGGTTTAATTGTTAAATTAGAATTGTGAAATATAATTCATAACGACAGTTTTCGAAGAATAAAATTGAATATAAATGAAAATTTTAATTACTTTGTAGTCGTATTTGGATTTTTATAGCACAATAATTATTAACCTGAACAAAATCGGAAAATATCAAACGTATGTAATGTAAATCTTTTCCGCGTTTTATAATCACGTATGTAATTTTGTAAAACCATTATTTCCATTGCCACATCTAATTTTTCTTTATAGTTTAGTCATTAGAAAATGTATATAT
Source organism: Stenolophus ochropezus (assembly GCA_035578165.1). Taxonomy (NCBI): domain Eukaryota; kingdom Metazoa; phylum Arthropoda; class Insecta; order Coleoptera; family Carabidae; genus Stenolophus; species Stenolophus ochropezus. Next base: position 8,920,517 of record JAQOWZ010000004.1, on the reverse strand, counting down.
TTCAATTATGAAATCTTATAATCTGCTCCTAAAAATCAATCTATTTTTTCTAATTTTCACATTTTAAAGTTTTTTTTATCTTGTCCATTCCATTTTATTAAAAAATAGTTAAATAGTAACAATAAAAAATAGTAAATTTTGTAATTAATAATAATAATAATAAAAATGTCAGCCTATGTTCAAGCAATAAATTTAAAAAATATAATCAAATTCATTAGAAATGAAATAAATACATCGTTGTTTAAACGAAAGGTGATGCAGAATACCAAAATAAAATTTTTCGTTAAACGTTAGTTACAAAAACATTTTATTCTATGTCACCCTTGGCCTCCTACAACTTTATTATTTAGTAAATTTTTATATCTGTAATAATTTTCGAGTAAAATCATGTGCTCAACTTTCAATTCCAAGCTGTATATCTACAGCAACCAAAAAAAAATTCTTACTTATAAGAAAACAAAATTTGAGAAAATAAGGCGATTGTGCCTGAATTTGAACAAAATACTTATAGAGCTACGTGCCTTTAATAATTTTTACTTCCTTGTCTTAAGTAAAGGAAATATTGTAATCGCGAAAAATTTCAGGTTTGAGATTTCATCGAAAATATACATTTTGACCATCTCTGAATCCATTTTGACATCAAAAGGACATTTTGCTAGAAGGCTTTTTTGAATTTTTTGAGTAACTCAAAAACGATTAGCCGTAGAATATTGAAAATTAGCAATTGTGCAACTGTCCACTTTATTAAAGAAATAGATGATATCATTTTCAAATGAAATAATTTTAAATGAAGTGCAGCAAAAATATGTATAATTTAATAGGCGTACAAGATAGTCATGTGGTGTCCACATCAGATTTTTTTTAAGTCGAAAGCAACTGTACGATATCACCCGAATTAATTTCTTCCATAATGTAACATTTTAACCGAATAGTTTAGATATTATTACTAGTAAGTTAGGAATTAGTTTTGGTTAAGTTGGATAACATCAGTCGACAAGGAAGTGAGTAAGCTTATTCCATCAGTTAACATTTGCAAAAGAGTAGAAATCCAGCATCCTCAACTGCTAACAAAGACAACAAATTAACATTAAACGATATAATGAGTTCTCCCTTCTCTCCCCTGCCTGCGATGCGTGATTGTGTGTCACTCTTACCAACCTGACATTTTATAATAAACTAACAACACCATAAATTATTCAAATGTAACAGGAGAGAAATGTAATGCATCTGCAATTATCAAGCCTTCGTGGAAAACAATCGCGCGAGTAATTATCGCGGGTCACTAGATCGACGGACACTGGAATGAAATTAATTAAACAGCGATTTGAGATACAGGGCAAGAGGAATGTAATTGCCAAGTGATTGTTGATTATTCACACTGATTGGCTAACCTGATAGCGAAAGGACGAGCTATAAATCTAATACCAGTGGCAGGATTCTTTTTCACAGATAACTTACCCTTTACACCTCTCTTAACCGTAAAAGGACAATACGCTGTTGTTGTTCTTTTGGTGTATCAATTAAATGATAACAACTTGCAAATTAAAAATTTCCCAGCAAGTAGTTGATAAGAACATATACATATCCGTACATATTAATTATTCATAAAAATGTTTGCCTAGAAAATATATTAGGCGGATAACTAGGGTTTTAAATATATCGAAGAATCTGAAACTAGGACACATATAAAATAAAAAAGTATTGAAATTTACGAAATGTATAAATTAAATAATAAAAATGATTTTTTTTTATTGTTCGCATAGAATTACAATTCAATATTGTTTCCCTCAAAATAAATCCCTTAAGAAGCCAAACAGTGCAGCAGACTGGAATCACCTTCAACTGGTGATTTTTCAATCTAGGGTAGAGAAAACACTCAAAAGAACAATGTTTTAACTGTCCTAAACCATTTTCCCCAGATTTTTCTCATCCCCAATGAAGAAGTCAAAATCTGATAAACGGTGATGTGAATTAAATTTAATTCTTTTCCAAACATTCAGTATTGTCAACCGACGATTTGATGCACAAGATCCCAGATTCTGTCGACATATTCATCAGTTCTTGAAGATGAAGACCTTCCGCTGCATATTTCATCTTCAATCGACTCTTTTCATTCTAAAAATGCCAATAAAAAATTGTCTCCGTAGGTCTGCTTAAGTTTTGTACAAGTTTTCATTGCACTGTGCCCAAGTCTAAAGCAAACCTGATAACACACAGTTCTTTGAAATTGACCTTACTCAGTTTTAGAATTTAGTTTCAGTAAATCAGCTACCTCTCGATATAGTGAAACTAGAGTATATTCCAAATGTTCCAATATTCTATTTTGTAATCCAGAACAACGTACAATGTTCGGCTATGTTCACTATTATGATTTCGTCCAGTTAATTACCTGTATGTTGACCAATTGACAGGTAGCTTATTTAGTTCTTTTTGTAGGTAAAGATTTAAATTAGACCAATTTATTAAGCGCTGAGGCTAAAGTAGTAATAAAAGTTTTCCAGAGTGTAATTTTGTTCAGGTAATAATCTATTTGTTGAACTGGTATCTAGTAGATAGGATGTTCTGCAGTGTGATTTTTTTATTAAACGGGTAGAATAGGAGTAATGTAGGTTGTTTCGCATATGACGAATAATAAAAGAAATTATTTCAGCACACATGTATTAAGAGAAGTTTGCCATTACTATACTTTTTTGGTAGGAAAAGCATAATCTATTTTTTGATCTAGTCCTATAGTCAAACAACAGCAAATTTCAATAGGTCAACTAGGGTATCGGTACTTGACCTTAGCTAATGTACAAATAAAAACATAAAAAGTTAGATAATATAATGGTTTTCTCTTTCGCTATATTGGATCATTGTAAGAGTTTCTCAGCACGAATTTCTCGTGCATGCTTCATCCTCTCAGACTTCTTACTGTGCAATGCGCTATCCACCCGCCGAGAGCTAATTTATTCACGTTTACCTCCTGTTATCAATTTATATTAATTAGCTAATTCCTTATGATATCTATATTTCCCGAAGAAACGCGACAGGCTCTGAGCTCAATTCATAATACTCACGCAACGATTTTCACTCTGCGAATATAATTTTCAATTAATATTTTAGGTGTGTTCCTCATTAATTAAAATATTGACAGTTGAGAGCAGTTTGAGATTTACAGTTGCTGATGACAATCGAAATCAACAGTAAATAAAATTTCATCATGTCACTCTTAAAAAACCAAATAAAATTCCCACTGCCCACTCTATAATTTAATTAAATCATCATTTAAATTCACTCCACCCATCTGTATACGTTATTAAGGTCTGATATACATCACATGGTTTTTGACACTGCCAAATCAGCGAACAAGGCCTACTTTGTAATTCATAAGCATGGGCACGCCTCGTACGGACAAAATCACATCACATTCGCATGTTTTATTCTGGTTATCATTCTGCATGACGGAAAAACGTGCATCCATTATTTTCATTCTGCTCGAATTATTTTTCTTTGGTGATCGTGATAAAGAACTCGCTATGTCAGTAAGAAAGAATTTATTCATTGTCGAATAGATCAACTGCTTCAAATTCCATTAATAAATGTATGATATTTTCTTATAAAATATATCAAATTAAATAACGTTGGTTGATTGTTTTTTATGTAACTGTAGTTAGTAATATTTAAGTTTCTGACTATAATCACATAACAAAATTAGATCATTTAAAAAATTTGCCAACCAGTCGAAATTTTCTCTGGTCATTAAGATTTATGAAAAAGAAACTCCCACAATCGGAAAACAGAACTAAAGATCTTTGATTCTGTAGGTCATTGTCTATTTAACCTCATAATCAATAATTGACAGATGTAATTAAAAAATAAACTTATTTTTTTGTGAATTTAGTTATTTAGTTGAATATATGTAGAATTGTCCTGTGTAGTGGCGGCTGGTAGCTTTAAATCATGAGAGTGTTGCAACTTACGAAATTTTTAAAAACACTATAAATGCTTGTTTCCATAATTCTTCAAAATTATTGAGAAGAAAAATAAATATAAAAGTAAGTATATTTTTTTGATTTGTTATTTCTCGAGGTTGCATTTCTGTGATCGCAATTGTGAATAATTTTCAGCTCACCAATCTGGGGAGACGTGGAAAATTGAGATTTCCGACACTGCTTAGGTGAGTAAAATCAACAGATGTTATTGTAAGAGTATAAAAAATATTATGTGCACCTGTTTATTTTGCAGTGCCGAATAATGCTTCTCACTGCGAGTGAAAATGCTTGCACGCGCATCGATATAAGCTATCTTGCTGTACGGAATGACACTGCGATAAACACATTTCTGCTAGCATTCTTCGCCCTTCTTAGTGTTGCTAGATGTACTTTTATAATATGTTATATATAATAAAATTATTTATTATAAGCAATTATAAATAAATTTATAAATAGAAATGGAGAAATCTTAGGGGTGTGTGCAATTGGTGATTTATGTAGTTAATAGCCGGACAGTTTTATTTACCAAAATATTTTTTTCCTTGTTGTTAAGTGCTTATAACAACACTTTTCTGGGTTACATTAAAAAGTACCCGTACGACATGTTCATAATTTTACGAATTAAAATAGCGTTAAATTGAAAATTATATATTTATTAGATCCCTTTGCAAAAATGTGCTGACAAAAATTTAATTTATAAATTATTTTCCTACAATAATTGCAGTGTATTTCTTATTTGCATGAATGTGTCTTTAAGATGCTAGACATTAACATATAAAAATGAGTGTTAAAAGCATGATCATACATTTATTTATTGACGCGTTAAAAAATGAAGGCAGTGTATAAATACAAATTAAAATCTCTTAACAAGTACTTGAGCGTTGCTATATTTCAATTTAAAATCAGTGACACCAACCTTCAGCTAGTGTTGCATTTTAAATGAATCTTCCTTCTATGCTGGTGGTCCGAGTTCAGACCCCCCTCCCTGTCGGGGAGTGGCCGCCATTACTCAAAGGACAGTCGGGGAAACAAAACACTACATCAGCAGATGTGCGCGATTTGTGCTCGTAAAGTCCCGACAAATTAGAGACACACATCACACCCACGAGTAGATCCGAAGTCGGTGTCTCACCAAATGTTACGAAACAGTGCGTGTGTGGGGAAAGGCGTTAGTGTGTTGTTTATTCTACACCGGACGCATTTGTTTTCACGCCGATTATCATTATTGCTCTATCCATCATCTACATGCGAGATTGTTTAGTTAGATGTTCATAATGCGGGTATATGTAACAATCTGTAACACCTTTCAATGTTATGGATTGCTTCATATATTAAAACAAGAGCCAGATCACGCTCTATGTATCTTCATTTAAGAATCATTTCTTGAAAAATTAATTATAAACCAATTTTAAATTACATACAAATGTTTTTCGACTTTGCTGATATATTTGAGAATCGAATCAGATTTCAAATTTTGCTCATTTCAAATGGGAGCATGCTAATTATTCAGCCACTATTATTAGAATATCATAAATCAAATTTACTGATAGTGAGGATATTAATTTGGTCTTAATTGTCTTAAATTTTATATTTATAGAATGATAGCATGTTGAAATTTAAGGTAATTTATAATTATAGCTGTATAGCGGTCAATTTTTATTTTTAAACAACGTTTTATTATTTTCTTGAAGTAATTTTGGTTTTTCTTAAGGAGTTTGTAATATATTTTTTTTTAATTTGATTACAACCCAGAAAAAAAAATTCTTTCAACCATCCTAGTCAAGAAATTTTATACATCAATTTTTGTATATCCATTGATTTGTATTTTAGTCATATTCAGTGGCGACAAGAATAAGCAGTTGCCTCCCCACAGTTTGGATAAGAAAGAAAAATTATTGAAGAAAATTATACTGATTTTAATCCTTTTGATGTCTGTGTAGTGTAGTGTCTGTGGACTAAATTTCATTTGTTTGTTCATCTATATGAGTTGTATCTACAATTTACTACGATATTGCCTATTCAATAAAATTGCTGAAATTTTTAAAATATCATAGGAACAAGTAATAAAGATAATCACAAATAATACGTGGATCTGGTTTTTAATTTATTCAAAACTATTGTTGATCAAAATTAGGTACAGGTACAAATTATTTTGTGATATTAAAAAACCAAGTTTCTTGTAGCCCCTATGATAAACAATAAAATACTAAAATATTTAAGAATTCCTTTCATGCAAGATGTAGTAAAAAAATATCCTGATATATTACGAATCCACACTATCCTTTCATGTTGAACTCTAAATTTTGAATAAAGATTGAAAGAAAATTGGCCAGCATATCTGGAAGACGACTAATAAAGACATTCATGTGGAGAAGATTTCATCATATTATTGAGAACTTAGCCAACAAATTAGTCTACGGAAATATTGTGAAAATAAGTAGATTGATCTTATAGATTTTTTAATTGAACCAAAAAAAATTCGTTTCATGTTAATATTGATTACTTTATAAGAAATAAAAAGGTAGTAGATACAAGATCTTCAAGAGATGTGGCTGTTAAATCTACCTTGATAAGCAACAAAGAGGCTGCAGTTAGTCAATACCTCCAATTAAAATTGGAACCAATGAAGTATATGAAACTGTTTTCTAGGAATAGTATTACCTTTACAACAACATTACGAAAACACTTTACCTGAGAATAATTATAATTATAAAAATTAAAATAATCTTAATTTATAATATAATTGTATTATATGTAAAAAAAATGAAAAAGGAAAGTTGTAAATGTGTAGCTTGTAGCTGCAGTTTGCAAGGCAAATCTGTGGTTGACCGGAAGCTGCAGAGGTCGGCGAAGCTGCACTAAATTGATGTCGCATTGCCGGGTTATTTATCTGGATGTAAAGTGGTCGCGTATTCATAATAAGTAATTTATCGCTGGTGGCTGATGTGCATTGTGAAATATTAGCCTACCGTTCTCGGAACAGCACAGAACACGGGACGCGGCCTTTTGTGGCCCAACGCGAGCCACAGATAATGCAATATTCAACGACACGGGATGGAAATGGAAATTTGCCACACAGGCGACGTACATCATACTGACCAAAGCTTTTAGGAAATGAATACAAATCTTCTTTCTCAACTGGTTATACTCTACCAAACTTCATGCAGAAATATACTGCAGGCTTCAAAACTCACTTATTTAAACTGTGATACTCAATTAATGTAAACGTAGTTGTAGTTATTAGAGAGGGACAAAAGCAGAATACTTATTTTGTATTCGGTCTATTTGGTCACGTTTTCACTATTAGGTGTTTGGCCTTCATTTAATAAAATATAGTTATTTAATTTTAGACAAAAAATGCTTAAGTTTAGTTATTACTAAGGTACCTATATTAAAGGCCAAATTTTTCATTATAGTTAAAATATCACATCGATAAATTGACGTTAGTTGTCAAAAAATTCCTTCGTTTTTTACTATTTCGATGCGATATTTCTCTATTAACCGATGGATAAGGTAACCGGCCCTAAGAATATGGAATTTACGTAGTTATATTGTTTGACTACAAATCATTTAATTTTTCTTGAAACTAAAATAATTAAATTCAATAATAATCAAACAATAAAGTACAATAACAAATAAATGTGATTCGACACGCAGTGTAAACATTTCAGCGTGGACTACAAACCGCACTCCGCGACCACCAATCACGCTTTCAAATTGTAGAAAAAATACTATTCGGTAACGCCGAATATTCAGTCAAATTTTAACTGAATATTTGAAATTTGGCTATTCGTCAGAACAATATTCGTTCAAAAGCATTAGAAGTTATCCTTAAAAATATAAACAATTTATAATGGCAGTAACATAAGGACAATATACAAATACAATATGAGTATGATATTATATTTTTGAATGATATTTATATTATAACAATTTTATTAACAAGACAACGGTGATGGTTATCACGATCTCAGTAAAGACTCTAATGCCCCCTACAGTCCGATTTTTTCGTGGATACATGATTGACTAATTCAAATATGTAATATCATTCACAAGGATCTACTTAAGCATTACATAAACACTCAAAATCTTGCAATCCCGAAGCTTTTATCGTTAAATATTATGTATAACGTTAAAATATGCCTACGCTCTGATGTTTATAGCTGTCAAACATTTGACAGAAAATAAATACTTTCCAGTGATATGAATATTAAAAGAAAACAATATTTATTATATTATTGTATTAAATATAGTGATATCAAGTCAGACGTAGCTATACGACACAGCATAGAACAGAATATAAGCAAAAATCTGTCACATTTGTAACTATTGATAAAAAATAAACTATTTGTTAAATATTTTTATTGTGAATGGTGTCTAACGTAACATATTCATTATGAAAGCAGCTTTACGACGTTACTAAAATAATTCCTACTGAATACAATTATCCGTAAACTGTTTACAGCAATGGTAAAAAAATAAATAATTAGTAACGTTGCTACTTATTCCCTTCCTTGCAGAATCAGGCTGATAATGAAGATTGTCAATGTCGGTGGTTTCGGAGACAATCGCTCGGAACAAACAACACTTTAGCGGCGCATTCTAGAATGTGTAAAAGTACCATTTGCGGCATTTCCCGTGTCCCGCACGCGGCGTCCTTATAAGTCTTCCACGGCTACCGAGATCGCAGTCACGTGCCGGCCTAAACCTAAATTAGTCTGCGCGCAATTAGCAGCCGGCGCAATTAGGAGCCACCAAGGCCCCGGGGAGCGCACTTCAAGGGAGGCCGCCGCAAAAACGCCAGCGACAAGAGCCGCCGAGCCTCGCGAGGACTTCACAGAAACTACACGGCTGCCCCTAAACACACCAGGCGCTTTGCATACGGTTCTTGCCAGAGATGGTTTAACCAAACTATTGTTTTATCTACAACAAGCTATTGGAATTATAGTCAGAAAAAATGTACGGGTATATTTTCATTTAAATGTATTTTAAGAATAACATAGGCCATAATTTATTTAAGAAATTTTAATGCAAACCTTAACTGATCCTGAATTTACCCGTGTTGGTACTAAATAAACAATCAAATTTCACATTTGGTGAATATTTTTAGTGATAAATAATAATTATTTATTAAACTTATTTATTTAAGTTTTCCGTTTTAACTTATAAAGCAATGTATAAACAAAGAAAGAAAACAGGTTCAATTCATCACCCCAGCAAAATAGCTGGGTGAGTTGGGTCTGTTCGACATCAGTTCTGGGTTACTTCAAATGTACTAAATGAACAAAATTAATCTACTAGGTTACTTAAAAAATCTTAAATAAATACAGCCACAATGACGTATCGACGTTAAATGGTAAAAGTATTATAAAATGTGGATTAACTATAACCGTGATGTCATATCAAAAAATGCAGACTGATTACCAAATCCAATAAACTATTGAACAAACCACAGACCACAGCTATTACAAATCATATCAGTCGTTAGATGTCTTAAAATCCTCGCTATGTACAAATTTCAAACAATCAAGAGACACTTGTTTCACAATGTTTACAAAGTTGATTAATTCCAATCTTCATTTAGTATCTAATTTGTTTATATGTAATAATAATTTTCCGAGGTGAGACCCGGTCGCCCTTTAACATTTTTATTTTTCATTTTACGAAAAAAATGTATCTTGATAAAAGTTTTTCCATATTCCAAAACGGTCAATTCAGTTTTAACTTTTTCAAATTTTCTTTTAGTTTCAGAGAAAAATCGAAAATAGGTTGACTTAGTTACAATTTTTCGAAGTCCCAAAAAACAAGTTTTTGCTATTGTTGTTTCTATTCTTTTCTGTATTTTATCAAATTTAAATTTTCCCATGTCAATGGCGAATCAGTAAATTTTCTTTTTCCCAGTAAAGATAAATTCTAGTGCTTGTATATTTTAATACTGTAAATTAATTTTCTTTATACTTCAATAGAAAAATAAACAATTGTCATTATTGAATATTTTGTATGAATGAATTATAATTTACACGTGAAACGAAATATAGAAATTTCATTTCACTTTTTAAATCTATTTTTAGTTTGAAATGATATGTTTTGAAGTATTTTTAAGTTAGTTGTTCCCAAGTTCGATGCAGCGAGTGTGAATTTTTGAATCGTTTATCATAAAACGTCGCTTTAGCATCCACTGGCGTGGAATGTTAATTTGAACTCTGACCCTTCCCATTCATAAGCAGTTATCCGTGTGGGTGTATATGGGCATTTGATTGCGAGAGTGGAATCTGCTTGTATTTTTATTTAATGAGCATAACGTTGGATGGTACTGGTACTGAGATGGCGCTGCATACACGTGTATCTGCCACACACAGGGATGGACTAGGCAACATTACTCATCAGCAACTTTACACAAACATTAAACATTGTAACAAACATTAAACTCTACAACACTTCCGACTTCACCAATCGTTCAAGTCTTCATAAAATATGTTACAATAATACAACAATATAAGGAGTGGATTCCATAATATTAATCATCTACATTACACTAAATATCAAGCACCTATTATTTTAGAAGAAAAATATACAACTCCGACTTCACCCACCGTTGAAGTCGCCGAAGGATTTGTTGCAATACAATGATACCTTACTGAAAATACAGGTAAACATTTATTATTAAAGTTAAAATTAATTTAAAATGGCTTTCTATAATTTAAAAATGTTAGGTTAGGGTAAGTTAGATATATGTATTTCATATTTGATACGAAGAAATTAAATATTTTTCATGAAACAACAAACAGAATAATCAAAACAATAATATGGTTTCTAAATAATGAAAAAAGCAATTTATTGAAAAACGATACAGGCCTCATTTTGAAAAAAATATTTGTAAATGCAGTAAACTTTAATGCAACTATGAAAAAGTAGAATATTTTGTTAAAATAATATATCGTGCTACAAATGTAGGAAATTGTCCATTTCCCACAAAACGTGAAAGTTTCGGCATGAGACGAAGTCGACTAATGGATCCGCACAAGGTGGCAAATAGGTGACAAACAGACATACGGATCCGAAAGCAATTTGACATAAAGTACAATATGGCATAGGTAAACTCACAAAGAGTACCTACGCGCATACGTAATTGTGCCAGTTACTCTGAGAAATTATATCTCTCACATTGCCTTGCACAGTGTCGATAAATACTGTGAGAAATTATTTCTCTCACTTTAACTCACGATTTTGGAAATTATGTAACTTTTAATCTTTATATAGTATGAGAAAAGTGTCAGTTTTCATAGCATATTAAGGGTTGTAACATGCATATTACGCACGAAGTGGAAAAGTTATACAAGAGATAATTTAGAATTCCACAAGTGCATAATTGCTTTACAACTTGAATTATGTGCTATACTTCTTCTATGGCCACTATTTGACTATTTTTTTTTATCATAAAATACATTGAAAGAACTGACACATCATTAGTAAATAACGCCAACTACAAAACAAAAGAAAAATGAAATTTCTGCATTGGACGTAATGTTTTCAATTAATTATAATTACATAATATGTACCTTATGCCCGGTAGGAAAATATTTTTCTTCCAAAAAGATTAATAATAATATTATGGTTAAACTAAGAATTTCAAAATGATATCAATACATATATAGTAATTTCAAAAATATTTTCTAATACGTTCATTTTAAAAATATAAATGTATTTACTTGCTCCCTCGTCTGTTTGAATAAAGATGTTGTAATTTTTCTAATATTAATATCTTTTGATAATTTTAAAAGTTAACATTATCTTTTCAATTACATACCTACATTTTTCTGTAAAAAAAAGTATTTCGTTCTTAACATACTATTAATTCAATTGAAAAATACAATATATTTTTCGTAATTACTTCACCTCAAAAAATAATCAAAATTTTAATATAAATGTTATTTTACTCCTAGAAAACATAAATTAAACTTAACAAGTAATTTTAGTCAAATGGCTGTGACATAAATTTAATGTAATTACAATATCAGGATTGTGGTATTTTTTTGAGGGTGGAAAATGTTGGGATTACGCCTCTGCGTAAATGTTAGACGTAAACGTACATACACGCATAACGATTTTGTTATAATTTCCAGCACAGCCTTTCCGTAAACGTGTTCTTCGCGATGGTATCTGTTATTTATTACGCTTTTGTAACTTCAAATTTATTTCCTGCTCCACGTCTTCTTGAAATCTGTTTTGGTTATCTTCATCTCTGCGAGCATACATCGAAATATTTTCATTACTTTATGACGCTAAATCCCGCGACATTACCGACAATCACACGCACGATTATTCGAGTCGCCGTGGCTGCAAATCGCCACGAGTTAACTTTTTGAATTATGCCCTGTAAACAAGTTGCAACTTGCGAGTAATTTTCCGAAGCCTTAAATTGATTCCTGGATGATCTACAGTTAAAAGACGATTTAATGGAATCGGAGCGAAAGGTAGTGGTTAATCAAATTCGACTGCTCCACATCAGAAAAAAAGAAGAGAGAGGTCAAACAAACATGCGAAAACGAAGTTAATTTTCAATTTAACTCCGCTGGGTGTAAAATGCATCTTTTGGTTTTGGGCAATCGCCAGGGACGCATTCAGGAAATTTCATTTAAAAATATTTTGACTCATTGACTAACTCTACAAGAAGTGTGTTCTCTATTGTTCGCTAGTTTATATATTTACTCTATTTTTATATGTATAACAAAATTTACTTTGTATATTATTTTAGAGTCTCCCAAATTTATCATTCCCGATCATGGAAATACAATACTTATTTGCCCCAAACGTAATCTCATTTCTCTTTTATATAATTGCTCTTCTTATTTAATCCAGAAATTGCTCCAGATTTCTGATTCACATAAATGATGTATGATTATATGGATGATTTAGATAACATTATCCTCTAAAATGTACCGAAAACGACACGATTGCTGTTAGTAGACTATCCCCTTAACTTTTCTAAAGGTAAGCGGAAATTATCCTCAAAAACTAATACGCGTTGATTCTGGATGCAATATTAAGTGTCTAAACGCTTAGGTTTATAATAACAAATGGAAAACATTTCATATTGTTACAATTTCATGGCTTCTGCTATTTTTGTGATGATTGATGTCACTTTCGGATCTAATTTTTGAGTTTACAAGGAACTTAAAATTTATTTTGCTTATTGATTAAGACGCAGAATTGCATGGTGTACATCTGTTATTTGAAGCTTTTTTACCTAAAATAATTAAAGCAGCAAAAAATTAAGAAAATATTCTTTTACTTGTTAAATCCTTAGGTTCGGGTGTACGAGTTACTAGCCTGTATAAAAACATTACAGAATTACAATATATGTTTATAATCGAAAACTTTTTTTTGTTTCACGACAACTAAACTTTTAAGCTAATCTTAAAGTTTAATGAAGGTGATTCAATTGATTAAAAAACATATCCATGGCTCTGCTGGATTCTACTACTATCTCAATTTGGACTACTTAATAATGTCAGGTATTTTATTTATTAATCCTGTGCAAAGTATTTACAAGAAATCGAGTTGTTCGGTCCTGTAAACGATTTAGTGGAAACGAGGTGAACTCTGTAAATTACTCCGAATTATGTGGTTAATGGCACCAAGTACCCAATATGCGTACTTCACTGGCCGTTTCGTTTAATAAGCATGATATACACCGGTCAGCATTTGCTACGAAACACGCATACGAAAAAGAACACAACCCATACGGGAAAAAGGTGTAACCGGTAATAATTTACCGCATTTATCATGCTTACATGTGTTAAGGAGGAATTTTTGACAAGTTAACAACCATTGCGCGACCGACATGGCCGCGAAAAAATCCAATAAATTTCGTTGCAACGAGGTATTCATGGAGAGAAATTAATAGCGGGTCCTACCAGGCCAAGCCTTCTAGATTTCGTTTCCTGGTCCGAATCCCATTCTTCTGTCACTCACGTGAATTGTGGCTGCTGAATAAACATATCATCTGCTGAAATTAAATTGCCCGAAATTCCAAAACCGTACAATTACTTTGCAGTGATTATGTAAACAACATGATTGTCTTCTGTTTAAATTCCACGCGATTTCCAGCTTTACAGTTCGCCATAATTATCGTGTATTTGTATTAAAATAATAAAGGGAACTATATAATTATTTTTAAAGGAACATAAATTGTATTTGCTATTCTTATAATTATTACTTCAATGGTACAATAACATGAATTTATTTAAAAAAAAAAAGTTCTGAGTAATATTGTTCGTCAGTTGTTGAAGTTTTCATTACATGTATTTAATGTCAAAATTTAATTATTTTGTAAAATATATTTAAATTTTGAAGTATGTATTATGAAAATTGTAGTTTTCATTCACTTGCTTAATTTACGAAACCGAAAACGTTATTATTTGTAACTAAATTATTTTTTTAAATAGGAACAAGGAAGCGAATGCTCTTGGTCATTGCAGTTCGACTCGAAATAAACTGAGTGCAGGCTGTAGGGTTCAATTCGCATCTTCGCAAATCTTAATCCAAATTGTAAAAAAACGCTGGATTTGAATGGCCTAGAACTCAAAAAAGGAGGATATCCCTTAACAGATCAGAATCAACAATAAATTAGTAAATTATCAATTGTGATCATGCATTTTTATGATAATTATTTAAGATTTTGAAAAGTGTGGGTGATCATTTTAGAAGATAGTACCATATATTAAGCACTTGTGTTGCTGGTTTGGGCGAAGTATGTAGTCATGTAGCTACTGTACTATTTGCATTGCATTTAATGTAATGAACATTTGAAAAATTATGTACAGACTTTTTAAGTGCCCTGTTCTATCTACGACAGCAGCAGTAATGGCAAAAATGCTTAATTTTTCAATCATTTTACCATGATATTTTATAAAGGCTGGAGATCAGAAAATTTTTAATTTGTCTCTTTCTGATGACATTTTCTCATACTAAAAGTATAAATATATGATATTTCAATAGGATTATTGACCTGTACATGCATATTCTTAACATTCCAGAAATTTATGAAAAATTTACTTTGATTGTAATTACAATACTTTCTACCATATAGTCTGTATGCCCCTCAACAAACATGGCCGATCCTTCAAAGTTACGTGATCTGGAATGGTCTATTATTTTTGGGTTTTGATTATAAATCTTACTGTAAACTGAACCATTTAAAAATTTCAATCATATGATTTATGAGAAAAAAACAATAAGTCAATGGCCATTTGAGTTCGGACTTTGTAAAAACGCAATGATATATTTTGATATTTTGCAATATTTGTATCATGAGCTATTACTCATGTTCGTTCTAAAAATGAGCACGTATCTCTGAACACTGGCCTTATGCTGATAACCAGCCGGTCTTTATGCCTGCGTAATAATTCATGGCGACATTAAATAGAGACATAAAATAGAGATTTAAGCACGGGAACCTTGTCCACAGTCTGGCGTGATTGATGCCGGCATATGAAGCTTAAATGACGATCCAGGATATTTATATCTCTAGGAACCCAGGAATCTACTGCAGGATCTCAGAATTAAATGCGCGGTGATTAGATCGCACTACTATCATGAATATTAAATATGAGAGATTGCGACTTATCTTTAAAAACACGCAATTTGATTCCATCACAGACTTACTCGTATGTTGTTGTTTATTTATTTTATCTGATTAATGTTTTATAACATTATATTTTAGCTACATTTTATGAAACTGGGAATCGTAAAATATTTATGTGGTTGAGAGTGAAAATATGCTCCGTTGCCTTTTAAATTTCTTGTAATGGGTTTCTGTTTGTTTGTGATAAGCAGCAAGAGTTACAGTTTGTTATTTTATATCTCTCACATTGAGGTTAAATACTATCATTTTTCAGTAAATGTAATGTAAAAATTTAGAGAATTTTTTGAATACATCGTAAAAAACTTATCAGATTTTTGGCCCCCTTTTTTGCAGAGCACGAGGCAAAATTAAACTTGTTCAGTTAAATTTCGGTAATATAAATAATATGATAAAAATCTTATTTTATATAAAGGTAAAAAGTAACAAGAAATATTTAATTTTATTAATATTACACTAACTACTCAATCGACTTTACAATATGTGAGATACCGAATTACCTATATGGCAAAAAGTTTAGGTTAGTTTTTTACACAATGACAACTGTTCATTCAGTGCATAATATAGCACGTGTTGGTAGTAGCTAGCATTAAACGACTTAGACCGTATATCTAAAAAGTGCTGAAGATACATCTGATGAAGTTTGGAAATTGGAATAAAATGTTATTTAACGTCAGGGAATCCAGTGTATCCATAGCTATTTATATAACCAATTAAACGTTTCATTTTCTGTAATGGTGGGATATTTGCGAGACCAGCGAAGCGAAAATCACACAAGTTACACAAAATCGCATTACCTAACGTTTTTCATGCAATATTTTTTTCTAATTTTGATAAATTTCTTTCAATTTTTCTTTTAATTTTGATAAAAACTATTAATTCCAAATTAACCGATGTTTCAAAATGGCACGTTTTTCTTAACATATTCACTTTTCGTCACCCAGTTGTTGATTCGCGTCCCCTTAATAACGTATAAAACTTAATCGGTAGTTACGGTTATTATTGAAAATCCGATATGAAAATTACTTGTATTAAGCAAGATCAGTTCGTGACGTCAGATGTACCTCTTTAGTGGCAGAAGAACAATGATGTTCCATGAGATGAATTATAATTTACATTTTTAATAAGAAATGCTTTTTTACATGTTATGTTTTATCTTACCTTGTAAAAATATATCTTAATACAATAGAAAATTATATTTATTTGTCTATTCTACAGTATTTACATGAAATGTGACAAGTGACAGTTGATATTTCTATTTTTCTCTGTAATGTACACTATGAAACTATACGCGGGAATAGCAGTTTTCATATTTCTGGCCAATAGAATCTTATTGGGTACAAGTGACATAAGGAAATGTTAAATCCGTTGTAACTCTTTAGTCTTTACTGAAAAATATTTTTTTAAAATCTTGCTTTATTATTCATTAAACAGTAATACCAGTATTCATAAAATGTTTGTTATAATTATAACGCTTCGTTAAATATTTTCTCCGATAACATTACACGCCTTTGAAGAAAAAAAATTAGTTTGTCTATTGTTTTATAATTTGTCAAAAAAAACGAAGCGTTATAACTATAACGAACTATTTATGAATATGGTCATAAGTATTTTAAATTTTTAGTATAAATTTGCAGTATTTCGATTATGGTTTATAAGCCCATTTCTCACGTCTTCCCTGAAATTATGAATAAAAATATAATTTTAAAAGACTAAAAAGATTGAATCCGAATTTTGATTGTTTTGCAAATCGAAACATTTTCTTTCGTATGTAATTTTTTACTGAAAATAATTATCAACTTTAAATTCAAATTCCAGTATAAAGAGTATGAAATGAGTTACACATTTTAAAAAATGGCGTTAACTAATTGCAATTATATCTGAAATATTCTTGGATAAATAACAGTTGTCTTTATATTTACACAAACGGATATGTTCTACAATTTTATTGATTTCTGGAAAAGGTAGTAAACTGTGATTGAATAATAGAAAAGGCGGAAATGAAGACATTAATATTTACAGTACATCTTAGTCTGGCATTGAAGTCTCCGAGTTATATAGAGACAGTGTGGGCAATTCGCGATTTTCGCTGAAATGTCAAGCCCGATCCACAATTCACGCCTTCGGTTATTAAAACAATAGTGCTCATCCGTAGACGTAAGAAACACGTTACGAGTAGAAAAAGCGGAGAACAATTAAGGCCAGGGCGTAGTGGACATTCACCGACTAGCGACTAGCGACTACACATGGTGTAAAGAGTGCAAAAAGCGTAATAGTTGAACGTGGGAACAATATTAAAGGCAAATAGACGGCAGAGGTGAAAGGTCTGGGCTAAATGAGAGACAGAGTGACAGGTGACAGCGGTATCAAAGGTGGAGCATCAAGCGCCACCCGCTGAGGGCCCGGCCGCAGGGCAGCACTCGCCCACCCGCTCACGCCCACGCACTCTAGATCATATCATACATACACGATTTGCCAATCGCGGGATGTAATGATGTATGAGATATTACCGATTTTATCTTTTTACTGTTATTTCTATTTAATACACCCTCAACAACTCTTTGCCATTGTGCAAAGTAAAAATAAATATGAATTTCAAAATAAATTTTTGCACAATTAGACACTAAAAATTATGTTGTTTGTACATTGTTTTTTACAAGTTGATACGTCGAACAAAACGATAAATAAATACATAATACATCTGGAAGTACAGAAATGATTTAATATATTCATCTAATGCTATTAAATTTAAAAGTTCAGTTACTGATAGTGTTATTGACAAATAATGGTACCTAACGAATTATTTTTGCAGTTACTTCTAACAAAGAAAATCACAAATGACTAGACTTGCTATTGCAATTACAAAATGGAACGAATGTTTGGAAAATACCATGAAAAATAATTTAAGATTTCTGTAATGAATTTGAATATACCTCATTTTGGATACCTTTTTTTAACTGATGTGAGGAAAATTCAATTTTGATCTTGCCAAAAAATATATAAGCAATTTCGAACGGTAAGGAATCCTGATCTCAATCTTTTATTGGTAAGATGTCCTTACCTTAATATACTAATATTTACAAATATTTCAATGAAAAAAATTGATGTTATTACTTAAGCACCAATGCGATACAATCATTGCCATAAAAATTTAAAAAAAACAAAAGAAAGTATCTACATTATTATTTTCAAATCATCTGTTTAAATTCTTGTTAAAATCATAGGATCTAATAAGAAAATGTTTTATAATAAAAAATACATTTAATTTACTTAAGTTCAACGAATTATCCTAAACTTATTTCTATTTTTGTTTCATAAGTCAGAAATTAAAAAAATACATATCTTTCTACGACCACTATGGACAGAGGCACTTTTCTTACACTCTGCATAGCTTCGAAGTATTTCCCACATTTGTGAGTTAAAAACTATGTGCATGCGTGAGAGGTTCTTTATGTCAAATAGATTTTGTGCATGTAGCAATTACTAATGTGATCGTAGAAAAAGTAGTTCCTATCTAGTGTGATTCCAGCACTCGACTTCGTCTCGTGTCAAAACCTTCACATCTCGTGGGAAATTCGCGACTTTTTTCATAATATAATATGACATAAATTTTCAAAAAATGCTTATTAAAATGTAATAAATAATATTAAATAATTACTCACCGATAAAAAGAGAGAGAAACAGCTAAACCGAGCCGGAGATTTCGATGGTGGAATAAGAAGCAAACCTGTAATGTATACATACATATAAGAAAACATTACACTTATATCAAGCTGACTATCAATATTACTAAAATGTAAGTAAAATTATAATGAATCGAGAGGGTTATTCACTTCTTAATTATTTATATAGGTACTGTTGTATCTAACACCTTTAACAAAAAATTGAGTTATTGCAATAATTCACTAATGCTTTAATTTTAATAGATTTTTTATCTTCAGTGCGCTGCATCCAGGTGTTTCGAGAAATAATACATTTTAATTTACCGCCAAACATAACGTGAGTAGAAATAGTTTAAGAATGAAAAGATGACACAAGGCATTACAAGAATTTGAGGTTCTATGATAATCTAATCAATCTTTAATAATGACGATATAAGAACGTGTGGTAAAAAGTTCTGAATGCGGCCCTGGTGCGTTTATTCAATTAACCCTCACGGGCGCATTGATACAAACATCACAGTGTCACAACCCGTGGCACGGGTAGGCCGCGGGTGTCAGGCCAGGCTTCAGGGGGAGGCGCGAGCAGAGAGAAATTCTTCAGTTGAAGGATGAGGTCAGACGCTCGACATTTGACAACGGGGCCGTCACAGCCAACAGGGAATTAATTTTTCTCGACGAGGATGATGCTTTATTTATTCCTGCCACCATTAATCATAAACACAGAAATATTCAATCTAGGAGAGATGGACGGACGTTTTTTGGTGCTCTATTTTACTGAGAAGGAAAGTTATTTATTTATTTTTATTGGTTCGTTTTAAACTTTCAATTTGCAACGAAATCTAATCATGTATTTTTTCTACTCTCTACTGTATATTGGTAACATTCCTTTATAATATCATGTACGGATAAATATGCTATATCCACACTATGTGCGGATATGAAATTCACTGCCAAAATCAAATCCTGGCCAAATCTGTGAACAAATTTTTGATGCACCTAATTTTTATTTTTATTCACATTGTTATAAATAAATTAAATAAAAACATAAATAATTATAATTAAATAATTGACATAACCCTACTTTGCTGGCGACGAAAATGTTTAGTTGTACTGTAAGTGATTATTTGGTAAAAATTAAAAAATAGATTCCCTTTAGGATCGTGCATGCAAATTTGTTCTCGTACGATAAAGACTCATGTCCATTCTTGTTGAACAATAAACTATTCTATGTAAAGAAAAATAAATTAAAGATGAAATAGGTATTATTGCTTTAGTTTAGAAAAAAAAGTAGGGCAGTTATGGAACTTAACTTGTTTGTGGGGTTATTTCAGTTTATTATCATTACAATTATTTATTACCTCTAAATGAGGTGACGTCGCTTCTTTGAAGCTCTTTAGATTCTTTGTTTGGGTAGATCAGGCCCCGTTTCATTACGTTAAATTGCTGATTTCCAATTCGTTACTCCTATTATTTTTAAATACTCTGCTACTTCTTGTAGCCACTTAAATCTAAGTCTCCTTTGTCATCTTTTCTCTTCTGCTTTCCCCAGTAATATTGAATTTATTATATCTCTTTTTTTATCTCCTTACGTATACCAACCATTTGTCTTTCTGTTGCTTTACTTTCTTCACTATGTATAGTGTATTGTAATCGCGATAAAGAATATTTTTAAATATTCAAAAAACTTGAATATGTCATTCATGTCATTACTGCAATTTTAGGTAATTTTGGCGTCGACAATTTGTGATACATTGTGTGTTGGTAGTTTCGTTAGTTTACTCTTCAATATCTTTTGTATGTTTCTTTCATTATTATATTTGTTTATAATACAGTCAGTTTTGACATTTATTTACTTTGGAAATCATACAATTTTACCTAATATATCAACCTCCCCTCCCTCCAACAATTTGAATCGCAAGGTAAAAATTGATAAAGTGAGGATCAACTGAAGGAAATAGAGTGTATATTTACATTTATGTATATACGTACATTTTGCTACATAACATAAGCGTTTTAATCGTCATTTATTTAGTAACATCGTGTCAGTTTTCCTCTATTTTTATGACCGCCATCTTTCACAAACAAAAGACTTGTATCTACAACAAAGCTCGCATCACAACATTTAGTGTCCAATAAAATATAAAAATCGTAAAGCTGCGTTTTACGGCTATATAATTACTAATAATTTTATTAGAATTTTCATTAGATACCCTGGTGAGCAGGTTGTCGTTATGCGGGTTTATGGTTAGAACCTGACGATTCGACATAACCTAACATAAACGAGATATTGATTATTACACGCAGCTCACGTTCAGAGAAACCACTTTGTAGATTTTTATTTCGAATTAATTTAATTATTATTACCGCCTTGTCATATTGATTGTTCTGTTTTTGAAATTAATTGACTAAGATTTAGAGGGCTCTAAATCTCAGGGATAGGACCAGATTTTTTATTCTACAGTCGAAGGAGAGAACGAGTATCTTTAATTTATGGACTGTAGTTTTTAATTTTATTTATTACTAAATTATTGAACGAGACATATAAAGATAAAAGTGGATTATTAGGATTTATTCTCATTATTATACTTTGTTTAATGCCTAAAAACTAGCACCGATAACTCAATAGTTTAGCGCACTCCAATTCGAATCGAAGACAGACTGATATATCTAGAGTTCACATTTAAACTTCCTCAATCTTTCCCAAATAAATATTAATCAGTTCCTTACAAAAGCTGTAAACTGATAACCTGCACCACTAATATGCAAGAAACATGTCGAGATACAAATACCTAAAGAAGTACTTGATATTCTGTTCCATCTAGGAATATTGTGCCATAGACGAAGAAGTTTTATTATATATATTTTTTATTTTTTCTATTATCTAAAATTCTCAAAAAGAAACGGATCTCAAGATACCTACATGAATTTATGTAATTTTACTTGTATTCCTTTTCTATTGAAACTAGATTATATTTTGGATAATCTAGAATGTGATCATACAATATTTAATCATACATCATTCTTATCTTTTGAAAAAGTATTTATTTTTTTGGTAATAAAAATATGTTTTTATTCATGTAATTTTCACATTGCATATGTGTTACGTCTGCTATACATCTTGCTATAAGTGGCGGGAGTAGGACTAAAAAATAAGCTAATAAATCATTAGTTAGGGTACATAAATATCTTTGTTTCGGAAAAATTTATATGCGTTGACTTTTTCTCCTGTGGATTTATGAGGCAACATTATTAAACAATAATGTGTCTTGGGTAGGTTATTAATAAGATATACGATACACTATCTTAGTGATCTAGATTATTATATGAAGACAGCACAATTTACGATTGAATTAAAGTACAATTAGTTTTAATACACTGCTGTTTTATGTCAAGAATTATGGCGAGCTATGAAACTGTTGAAAAAGTTTAATTCAATTTTCTTATTTAGTAGTAATTTACGCTTCATAAATTTCACCTTATTAAAAATATAACTTGCTGACTATAATTCTCACAAAATATACTAGAAAAGGTAAATGGTATCCACCTACTTCGCAAGGCAATAGGTTAACATACTCCATACTCCAACACAAATTAAACGAATTGTGAGATTCCAATATCGCAAAATACTAAGAAACAATACTGCTTTGACATTTCGCAGTCAAAAATATTTGCAGTCTTCATATACATTCTAATTAATTCATTAGTAGGTATCCAACTTTTAGCAGTAGAATATATCGGAATGACTGTCAATAAAAAAAGATGGTCGACCAAACTTAAAAGATCATTGTCAAATTATCAATGTAGTTAAGAAGATCCTATCTATAACTACTATCATTAGTCCACCAGTATTAATGTAATAATTTCTGGTAAGTAACTTCTCAAACAATACGGAATGTGCAACGCGATTCCATAGTTTTTAATTAAAATGCACGAAACCTTTCACAAGTGAAAAAAAAAATTGGAAAAAGAAGACACTTACTGTTTCCTAAAACTCAATTAAGTAAGCCATATGATATATGTAATATCATGTGCACAATAATTTTTTATCCAATAGATATTATGTATTTTTTTTAATATGCATGTATTTTATATCGTTGAAAAGAGAAAAAAAAACCTATTTAACGGTCTCACACCCTACTATAAGACCCATGTGAAAATTTCTCGAAAACTATAAGAGAAATAAAAATTTTGCTGCTACAGAGAATTCGTCGTTCTAAGTACCTGAATAGTTAAAATATTTTTTGTATAAAAGTTATACCTATGTAGAAAATTAAAATTGAAAAATTTACATTTTGGTTTATATTTAGCCACCTGTGCATTTTTGGATAAAAATTTTAATCGACTTCGTATCTCTTATAGTTCTCGGGATCCCGTGCTTAAAGTTTCATTGGTCATCTATATAATCTCAGCTTGAAAAATTGTAGAACAGATGCCTACATAAAAAAAAAAGAAATTGAAAACAAAATCGTTCGGTTAGAGCATTTTAAATCATTTATTTGAACCTGCACATACATAATATACAGGTAAATAAATAGACCAAAAATTTACCAATCGTATTGTCACAACTAATATACAGATATAGGTTAATGTTTGCTTTCTTTTAACGATGCAAGTTACATAGTTAGAAGTAAGAGTTGAAAAAAAAACGTGGTGAGTTTTTTCAAAATTAATAAACATTTAATGATGACATAATACTCCATTCTAGGCATCAGAATGAATCGTTCTAATTCGAATTAAATTTCAATTAAATCTCGCTCATGAAATGTCACTCAGCTGAGAAGAAGTGCGCATTCATTTCTCGGCTGTCAATTAAAAGAATATGTTTAGACATGCGAGTGCACGAAACCGCGCATATCGCGAGTACGGAAAAAACGCGAGGCATTTAATTATAACATCACGAAACAATTTATGAATCGTGCATCACTGGATGTTGTGCGATATTCGTACGAGATACTAATGTGCCACACACACGGTATATGGGGATAATAGCTGCACCAGGGTCACAGCCGCTGCTCTTTTACTTTTTGCGGAATTAAGAGCTATAAGGTGGAAACAACACATAATGAACATTATTATTTACCTCTGCTATCTGCTTTGTTATCCACGCGTAAATTAACTGCCGATTTTTATCCTATCTGTTTTATTAATACACAATTAATTATACTGTTTTTTTGCATGCAATTATTATGCTACAATAAATGATTTTCAATTAAACTTCATTTTATCGACAGCGATATATAATAAGTTGATCACACAGATTTTGGAATTTCGAGGTTTTATCAGGTGTCAAGGAATTATGATCTTCACAACAGGGGAGGATCTAGAGCGGTATGAGCTCCGTACAGTCTCATCCCCCCTACATTCCTTCAACCGAGCGATGTATAAATTTTAGTCCAACAAGCAAGCAGTCTTAAAAAATATAGTAGGCTCTGAAATGATATACGCGATTCGAAAAAATATTTGAAGAAAATTGCTGTACAATACTAGTAACAAATTTTATTTAAAATATTAATTTACGTTATAAGTCCGGGAAATGCTTTTCTATGACCATTATGGAAAGTGGCACTTTTCCCACACTTTATAAAGCTGCAAAGTTACGTATTTCTCACAATTATGGGTTAAAGTGTGAGAAATCATTTGTCACAGTATTTGCCAACACTGCGTATGTGCATTTCTTTATGTAAAATAGATTTCGTACATGTCTTTTTATTTTGTAACGTTTAACAGTGTGGTAGTAGAAAAAGTATAGTGTGCTACTCGTGCAAAATCACCTATATCCCACCTTGTGTGATTCCAACACTCGACTTCGTCTCGTGCCGCAAATTTCACACCTCTTAGGAAATAGGCAACGTTTTATTTCATACAGTATCACATCTTTTAATTTTAATCAAAGGTTTCATTTTATTTATATAAGAATAAAAACGCTGTTATCTGTCACTTATGACATGTCAGTCACAAACTTTCAAAAAAATGAAACCTATTAAAATAAGGTTAGGTTTAAAAAATTTAAATTTAGTGATATAAAACACAAGAATGTACAATTATTTTAAAATCATCTAAAAATCGTATAAATAAAAATTTATAAAATTTATGTATACAGTACCGTAAAGAAAAATAATACTGTAAAGTCTAATGAATGAAATAACAATTGTAAAAAAAGAAATGCGACGCAGTATGAAATAATAGTATATTGGGTATCTAGTAGGAAAAATGATACATTCTCGAACGATACTGGACATTGCGGGACGAGCCGTAGTCGAGGCCAACAGCAACTGATATCACCGGGAAGACACTTTCCTATGTGGTACACGTACCATTTTATTTCCATCGGTTTATTTAAAATATTAATGAAATAAATATGATTGTATTTTTATTTATGGAAAACAAGACTGCGTATTATATGGGAATGCTTTGTCACCGACCAGAAAAAATATTCCTGGACTGTTCGTAGCTTAAGCTGGGTTCTCACTAGTCATTTTTTTGTGAATCATTTCTAATGATTCATTTGTCATGACAATTAAATGAAAAAATTTTGTTCACATGTATCATGTTTTAATGATCATATTGTGACTGATCATGTACTGTTTTATTTTATAAATGGCATCGGAAAAAGTGAATTCGTACTGCAATTCGGGAAATATGTATGCTCTTGTCTCTTGAACTACATACTATTTTATTTAACAACAGTCGAACAAAGTATATTACCTAAAAAATAGTCGAACAGTTAACAAAACTGATAGGTTTTAGGTTATGATTATGTTGACATTTGCAATTTTAAATCATGACGCGTGTTCTTACGATTCATTTTATTTTCATTTATTAATAATGATCATTAAAGTAGAACTGCTTTTCACTTTTAATGAAACTATGAAATGATCATAAATTCTAATGAAAGAAGTGTTCTGACGTTCATTTTTCATGAATCATTGGATATGATTCATAAAAAATGAATGGTGAGAACCCGCCTTTAGCAACTACACTAAAATACCGGAATAATGCACATTCCAGTTCGAAACCACACCGGAAAGGCGTCAGTTTTCGTACAATCGCAAAAATAATTAGAGTCATTTATGCATATTTAGTAGTGGCGTTCGGTTCCGTGGTGTCCAAAACTTACTTTAAACTATATGTGAAACAATACTTTTTCTAAATACAATTCTTTAAATTATTTCATTTTAATCTATGTCAATGAAACATACAATATAATTAAGTAATATAGTGCAACATGTTATAATGCATTTCTTTCTACCAACAGTAAATGTAGTTTAATATCTATTCATATTTATTATACATTATAACAACTGAATTATTAGAAACTTAATTGTTATATGTCCATATTTGTCACAAAATTATTATTACTTATTTATAAATGCTTTATTACATGCTATAATTTATACATTGCAATTATTCTGAGTAATAAATCGTTATAAGAAAAAACTAAACCTTTTTTGTTGTGATTAAATGTTAATGTATAATTTCTCAATCTGTCATGAAATATAATGATTTTTTAAATATCATTTAAAGAAATTTGAGAAACCGTTTTTAGCAACAAATAATGATAGCTACAGTTAAGAAAGGTTTATGTTTATGTATAATTATACGTATAGAAATCCTTGATTAATTTCACTGAAATCTAAAATCTAGAAATTAATTTTTGTAATTTTGATAAATGGTGAGGAAATAACACAGATATAATCTTATTTTAAATCAATTACTAACTCAGAACTAATTATTAGATCTAAAGCACTTCATGCGGGTACTGTTATCAAGATTATTAAAAATTACTTAGTGCAATACAGATAAAACCTACTGTTTTATTTATTTACCATTTCAATTATAGCATTTCTCCGAAGATATACGACTACAATATAGGTTTTTCCTAATTCTATCTCCAAAACTATTGACATTACACAAAAAAAACGAATAGTACCTTTTTGTGGACAGTTTACTCAAGTTTAATTTTATATATGATTAATTTTTCGTTAACCTCAATATTTCCAAAGATATTTTATACAAAGTGAGAAAATGGACCTTTAAGTTGTGCCCCCCACTTACGTTAACCCCCCCAATCATGGGGACTTATAGTATGTTGTACAGGACACTCGAATTAACAAATGCACCAAATTTTCAAAACTTCGTCATTTTTTCTCCCATTTAACGATTTTTTGTCTAATTAGACTGGACTATTGGGATCGGAACATCGACAATGAATTTTGCTTGTGTCAACCGAAGCTACAACATTTTATTATTATTATTTTACTCTTACCATTGTTTATGCAATTTAACACAACAATTTAAATGACCAACTTCCAAATTCACGACATATGTCTGCTGTCAAGGTCCAAGAATAGTTGCGATTTTTCCTTACGTTGCGCGCTCGCGCTAAGACTTAAGTCAAGACTTGACTATAAGTTTAAGTATAGATTAAAAAGTTCTTTTTCTATTTTATAATCACTGTTTCAGCTCGGATGGAACAAGGACGCATCATATGGGAGATGTAATAAAGTACTAGATTTCTGTCGTTTTTCGAAGCCTTTATTTCAGATCCGACCAATGTCTACCCCACATAGGTGTTCCCCAGGGGGTGAAAGTCAAAAATTCAAAAACGGTGCTGCCTCATTTACAATTTTTTCTTTCATTTCCTGAGGAAGACCCTTATGGGGTAGAAACCGGACGGAGCTGAAATAAAGCTATCGAAAAACGACTGAAATCCAGTACTTTATTATCTCTCCCATTCATCTACCAGTCGAGTAAATCATTTGATCAACTTCACATGATATATTTATATTTCGAAAATTTAAAAATTTTAATTAATCTAGAGTCTTGAAAATTATCTACAATTTTCTTGTCTTCATCTACAATAGGAAAGTCTTGTCTCGTCTTGAAATTTTAAGACAATACTTTTGCCAGTTTTGTCTTGATGATTTAGACGACAAGATAAGAGTCTAGACAGTCTAGATCTAGACGATAACACTACCGAATACCGACTAAATTTGAGTTCGGTAACATAAAATAAAATGAAAGGAAAGATGTTATTTGGAGTTGCAGTCATTTAATAAAATCCACTAATACACCAACGTTTCGACTGTAAATCAGTCTTCATCAGGGTGATAAATGGTATTAAAATCTTATCAAGTAAATCATGTAAATTATTTTACAGAAATCTTTCGTCAAACATAGATAAAACATACACACAACCATGTTACTTAACAGTTATCAACCAATCCTGCATAAAATAAAATGTTGGATTGGTTTTGTCGATTGGATCGTAATAAAAGAAGGTCTTTTTTGGAGTTGCAGTTATTTAATAAAATCCACTAATAAAATAACGTTTCGACTGTAAATCAGTCTTATCACTTTGATGAAGACTATTAGTGGATTTGATTAAATGACTGCAACTCCAAAAAAAACCTTCTTTTATAAAATAAAATCTTCACCACAGACCAAACCCTAGATACAAGACCTCTTTCGTTTGATTTAGATCTATCCTCCATCACATTTCCGAAGATGACATCAGCTCGAAGCCTTGCTGGTGCGTGCGCGTGGCCGACGCATCGAAGCACAGCGCTGCAGGTCAGTGAGTTCTCGCGACCTGTGACCCCGGCCGGTCCCGGCACCCCTGAACACACCCTGACCCCACTGCCCACGCGCGCACACATCCAGATAACATTGTTCCGCGCAGCGATGCGATGCGCAACTCTCACACTCTCAATGGAGCTTGTAGTTAAGTTCTACAAGGCAAATCTAATAGGATGTCACAGTGATTGGAAAACATTGAAGAATGTGAAGTGAAGACTAAAATAATAATATGAATGATTGAATAAACGAAGAGTATTTAAATTCGATTCTGTATAGAACTCAAATCTAAAACCTATATCAATTCAATCATAGAATCGAAGAATATCGTAAGAACAAAAAAATGTAAGGGAGTCGTAATCAGTTTGGTCATATTTTTAACAAAACAAACCAATTTTACTTCTATCTTTCGGTGTAAGGTTACAAACCAAATTTGAAACATTTATTTGTTAAAATCAAATAAAGATCGTTTTATTCTTTTGGACCTCATCAAACTTGAGACAAAATCATCGTCAAAAAAATTAGAAAACCTAGACAGTATAAACTGCTTCTATTTTTGTAAAAAAAATTCTTCATAAAATTATAAAATATCAATCTGAAGAATGTGATTATGATGAACATGAACTAAAAATGTTTCTATATTTACTATCAAAGCTCATCGTGGACAAAGTTCTGATAATTTTATTTGGAAATATTGGATATCGTTTCCCAATTAATCACTAAAGTCCTAGTGGCTTCTTAGATCAAATCCCAACGTTCCCAATTTTTAAGCAAAATTTTAATTATAACGATGGATGGATTAAAAATTACTGGATTCAGTCAGTGTATAAAAAGTTTATTTCTTCTCCTACCGGTTTCGAACTCACGTAGGTCTTCTTCAGGGATTACACTTTTAATATATAGTTATACATATTTTATTTTAGAAACTTATATAAACAAACTTACGTGAAAGTCAAATTTTGAAACATGTGATTATAAATGACAAAAATTCAGTAATTTTTATACATCCATCATCCAAACTCCAGTCAATAAGCATCTTGATACCTTCTTTAATTATAACATTTTAAGCTTCATGCAGGTTATTCACAGAGGCATTTAATACTTCTCAATTTCGCCTGTAGTCAAAACTCTCCCACCGCTAGATCTGCAAGGCCATTTATGACGATGATGACTACAGATATGTAATATTTGTTTTTTCAAATTTATCCCTAAATTTTATTTACGCAAATTGTTTAGAGCTTCCCCAAGAAATTTATAGCTTCTAATCAATTTGATGTAAATTGGACACAACTGTATTTTTTACTACTTAACTTATAATCAGTTTTCTATAAATCTTCTTAGAAAAACCATTCCTAATACTTAACAGAAGCACATAATTTATAAAATATGAATATTTTAAACAACATGTATTATTATAAAAATTTTAAATTATTAATGAAAACGCTTAGAAAGTGAATTTTTTCTTTGGAAATTTGATACTCTTAAATGCAAAATTGTATATAGCAAAAAACAGTCGGAGTACGCCACAAATTTTCTTATAAATTTTATTAATGTGGAAAGGCAAATTACTTTTTTGCTAATATCTAAGACTAAGACCTATCAAGTAACCGTATGTAATTTATGGCTGATAGCATTAACTGATAAAATATGGATATACCAATTTTAGCTGATAAAAAATATTAATGTGTTTTTAAGTATTATAACTTCCTTTAACAAATTATACTTATTAAAGTAAACTAAATACCCAAATATCTATAACTGTATCCCATTAAATGTTTTTCAAGAGAAATTTAAACACATTTAAAATATGTGTAATTAATTGCTCATCATCTAATAAAAATGATGAGTTAGTACCGCAGTAAAAGCAAATATATCTATATTAATAGCAATATTCAGAATATATTTCCAGCTTTCTTTGAGATAAGGATCGAAATCTGCCGCGATAAAAATCCGAAACTCGTTGTAGGAATCTAGATGGCTATCGTGTGATCCAGCTAGAATGAGGATGTTACGATTAGAAGGCTGATTAATCTCTGGTAAACATGTAAGGAACATATTAAAAAATCAATTAGTAGCTCAGTCGTCTTGTTATAGTTAAAAAGAAACCAGCTCCCAACTCATCCATCTCTGAATTCGCACTGGGCCTTTCAAGCACGTTTCCTCCGGCAAATATGGCCAGCGCCTTATTGAGAACTGATCCATATATTTTTCTTCTCCTAATAGTGCAATATAAAATAATTGGATATCTCCGATTGAGCTATTTTCGAATCCATCTCAATTTATACAATCTGACCATAACCTTATTTTACATTCAATTGCAATACATCTCTTTCAAATCAAGATCCACATTACTGATTTTTTTTATTTTTTTTTAACCTGCTTCCTTTTAATAACAGAGGTATATGTATCGTATATAGTTTTTAAGAGAAACACTTTTCTAGCTTCTTACAATTCGATTTTATTATATTTCAGGTTCTATCTGTGTGTGACTAAAAATTAAGAAAATTAGAATTTAATCGTATTTTAAAAAGTTGATTAAATTTTGACAATTGGCCAAGCGGTTGGAGAATTTTACTATGTCGTAAATTGTATTTCTTGAAAGAATATAGATTTTTCGAAAATTCTTTTATTCTTAATTATAAATATTTTTTAATTTTAACTAACTCCTGTTAGCAAAGTTGTTATTCATAAGTTCTAATATTTTTATCAAAAAGAAGTGATGGGTAATCCTACTGAAATAATATAAATATCGGTAAATAAAAAAAAGAAATAATTCTTAATAAAAAAATTAAATTTAAAATTGTACATAAATCCTGAAATATTAAATTTCAAACAAGAGTGTGTAAGGCCTGGTCGACTTAATATTACGTAAGAAATACACTCTTAAGATTATAGATATCAAGTTGCGGGAAATCTGTGTAAGAAACTATAAATTAAAAACATAATTACTGTAGAGATTAATTGTGGTTTAGGTACAAAAAAATATAATTTATTAGTTATAATATAAAGTTTATTTGCTTGAATATTGCTTTGGATACACATTTACTTATGTACAGGGTTGCATAAAAATTCGAAAAAAAAATAAAAAAAATAATTTTCATTTAAATTTTTTCAAAAAATTTTGTGATTTAAATTAGACTTCCTTTAAATTTTTTTACAAAGGTATTTCAAAAACGTTTTTCACAAAATGGCATTTATTATGAAAAAAAAGCATATTGTAAAGAATAAGTAAAATTTTAAAGAAACAATAAAAAACTACATTAAAATCCGTTTATAACAATACCGCTTATAGCGACAAACTGGTTATAATGTCGAAATTGTTACTACTTATTTGAAAGCCTATAGCGAAGAAATCATTGGGATCCCTTTAATGTCGTTATAACCGGATTTAACACATTTAGAAGTAAATTTTATAAAAAAAAAACACACATCAATGCAAAAAATCTGGGTTATAAGTTCAAAACAAATAAAATTTAACAGATTTAGTAGTTCTTTAAACTAATGTCACTTGGTAATAATTACCCACATGATTTTTCTCTCAATTTTCATAAATATAGAATGGTATAACGAACAATTGCAGTATAAATAATTTAAATCAATGACTTTCTTATACACTAAATTATATACATTTTTTGCAGCACTTCATTTAAAATTCTTTCCCTTAAAAGTAAGATCATTCTACGGATAATCCTTCTTCAACTTCAATTCGTTTCAAATCTCCGAACTTCCCTAGGAAATGGATCATGTTTTGAAAATTTTATTATAATATTTATCACTATTCCTTTGCATTACACAAAACTATTTTAATCGCTCAAAAACATGTAACAAAAGAAATACTGTTTTCATTTATTTCATACTTATTTCTCAAGTAATGTAATCTGTCAATTGTCAATGTCAATTTATTAATAATTTCCTACAAAAATTAAAAGCGAAATTTGTAATTCGTACAAAGAATTAAAATATTATTTACGTGGCCAGCGGTGTAAGTAAATCTTTAAAGCGCGAGCAGGAAATTTGTGAGGCGAGCGACGCGTACAAAATTTTATTTCCACCTTCTCAGCGTTTTTTAATTAATTTACTTTATTCTTCAAAAAAAGATTTACTTTATTTTGGAATTAAAGGTAGTCGGCGGTGGTAGAACAATTTATAGCTAGACATTGTCAAATTAGTTTCGCGAGTGAATAAAAATGTACTATAAATATGTATAATTACTCACATAAACCTAATTAAATTAAGTTTATAATATTTATAATAAAATGCATAAAAAAACTTTCATTATTTTCTATTATTTTTTATGAGCAATGTAAAATTTTACAAGGCTAGCCCTATAAATTTTTTCAGGTTAGTTACTGCAATTGTTTATTTACTTAGCTACCAAGAAGCCTGTAAAGTGACAATTATATAGAAGGTGGAAATAATAGTTATTTGTGTATCAAGGTTCTAAAAGTAATTATTTTGGGCCGAAACCGAAGTTTGCAGTCGAGGCAAAGCCGAGGCTACAAATCAGATGAGGTCCAAAAAGTACATTTAGCCGAGGTGCACATAACATTTTTTAGGCGATTACAACAAGAAATTATGAATTTTAATTCAAAATCAATTTTTGACATGTGCAAAAATTTACTTTACAGCCGCATTTACCTTACGACCGCATTTACTTTACGGCCGCTATTTTTACTCGCAAATTCATTACTTTTTCATTAATATTTCTAAAGGAATAGTCAAAATTTTACTTACATTTGTTATTATATTCTAAAATAATTAATCGCATTAATATGAACTATGTAAATCAATAATGAACAAACTAGCGGCTAAAAATTTTGACTTTAACAGATGTTAAAGTTGATACTTTAAGGTTGCCAGTAGATACGAAAAACAACAATTTATGTACCAGCCGCTTAAAAAAGTATATTTTTTGAATATTCCTCTAACGGGTATAGTGATATAAGGTCTGAACGTTTATTTCAGCATAAAAAACTACGGAAAAGTTGAAAAGTGATAGTGTTGAGTGTGTTCCTGTTGTGGTTTCCGACATTTACGTCGCCACGTTCAGCTTCAATAAGTAACAATCCCAGAAATGATCTGCGATCCACGATCGATGCGGTTTGCAGTGATCAAGTGATCCGCAGCTCGCAGCTCGTGCATCTTGACGAGACGAGGTGTTCTCTTATCAAATACTTTCATGCTATTTAAATTATAATGCAATTTGTGAGATTGCCACGGAGCGGATAGTGACGATGATGATGGGATGGGATTACGGGTTGTGTGAACCTTACGGCTCTTCTAATACGCAAATCGACCAGAAAGAGAAACTAGTGATAATAGCGACATTTACATTTTTATCCTTTTTGCACTCTTAAATGGAATACAATATTTTTTACACTTCCGGGAATAAAGGCATAATTCTACTTATTGGGAGTAAAGTGTGTTAGCATAATGATGTATTTCGAAGTGTTTATGAATAGTAAGATTTTACAAGAGTGCATTTTAAAGAAATATCCACTGAATCTGAGTTAAGTTAAAGTAAGTAAAATATAATGACAAATTGATATTTGCTCATGAAATCAATTTTATAATTGTATGGTAAGTGAGTGGGTATATGGACCACTTTAAAAAAATAATTATTACTCTATAATATTGAATAATATTTAGCACACAAAATTTAAATATAACAACATATAATCTAGGCTTACTCATTACTTATAAGAATAAAGAAAAAATTGAAACAATGTTCTGAAAACTACAAATAATATTTTATTCGGGTTCAAAAAAGTTCAACTCTCCTCCACTATATAGGTGAAACGAACCGAGGCTATGAATAGATGAAATGGTTAACAGATTATTGTCATTTATCATAATTCTTTTTTTTTTTGATAATTTTCCTTACATTCCGTAAATTTGTTTTCGTAATCTTAAGCTTCTTCATTCTCATCACCCATTTAACAACATGTCTTCGGAACTCATGAAATAGCACCTAATTCCTCTACCTTTCTATGTACGAATGATTTTTTTCTGGTTGAATTAATATTTTTAACAATAAAATTCTCCTGGTTCATCTCTCCTCAGCATAAGAGATCTTTCTGTCCTTAAAGCATAGGTTAAATGGACCACTAAATTACATATGTCTGCGTGCAAATAAAACCACTTATTTAGGTTACGTTAAGTCTTATGCGAATATAAAGTATATACATAAATAATTAGCTTAAACATACCGAAGTAGTACATTTACGGTAACTGGCATTTTATCCAGACGTCAAAATACCGGCCCTTAAAATATTTATTTTTAAAATTTTTTGAATACTTATTTATCTAGCAATTTCTTATGGCAGTATAAATTGTAGCAGATGTAAGTGTAATGTTATTTCCGCATTTTTTTATTTCTGACTACAAATAGGTATTAATAAATTGATATTATCGTATTCCATATAATAAATACAACTAATTAAATATATTTATATCTAACTTTTAATGTATGTAAAATAATTTTGCTGCTGTTAACGCATCACTGAACAAAGAAATCAAAGATGAAACGTGAGTACCAATTACAGTTTATATTACCAGTATTCTATAAAACAAGTTACGTACACTTATATATTTAGCAAAGCTTGTTAAATCATATTACATCCCAGTTTAAAAAGCCATAGCAATTCATAAAAATAACACATAAAAGTATTTATGCCCGCGGTACTGGATCCCATAAAAATCCCGTATAAAACGCATCATTTAGCATAACATACATGGTTTGTACGGCGGCTAATAGCGCCATTAACGATAGCCGGGCCGCGATAGCACAGTTATAAATACTCGTGTAATTAATCTGATACATGAATAATTAATGTACAAATAATAGACACGTGTTATTAATAAGATCTCGCTGCCGAACAGAAAATGTATCACGCAGTATGTGGCGGTACTCGCTAATAGCTGCTTGTTCAACACATCGCCGAGGATATATCATTTACGCATTGCTAACTCATAGAATATCTGATATATTGGCCCAATACACCACACCTGCTTAGTAGCTCGGGATGTACGATGTGTTTTCAATTAAAATGTTAGTAAACAGCTTATAAATTCAGTAAAAATTATTATTGTAGAAAGATTTTTAGAGGTGTAGTTCTTCAATTACCATTAGGGTGGAAGTCGTACCAGATTTAAACCTTCGTCCCTTTGTATCAAAGAAAATTTTTGAGATATGTTGTCATGGTTTCTGGTTTTCTTATATGATTACTTGATTACATATTAGTACTTTACTTATTTACAGTTAAAAGTAACAAATATACATACATTGATGAAAAAACTTGTGATCCTTAAATGAATTTTTAAGGTCTTTCAGTTTCACGAAGTAACTTCTGATTTTATCTAGTTAATTATAAGAGAATCGTCTAGATGTATCAACTTAAATTCGTAAATCTGATTTCTGTTTCAATCTTGTATTTATTTAAAATGTCTATGTTGAACATATTTATAATTTTGTAAATGAAAATTGTGTGATTTAAAAATTATGTTGGTATATTTATTAGAATCTTTCAAGTTGGCACGTTTTTTTGGTTTTATAAATCCGATCAGTTTAAACACTAAGTGCGTCTAGTCTTAACTAGTACACAATGATATTAGTAAGAGGGTATAGTTGTAAATCAATCTTCATCAGGGTAATAATCGGTAATAAAAATTATTCAAGGGTAGAGTACAGTAACCTCCTTAATTTCAATTGTGAAGGACGGGTACTTCGTAAGAATGGTGAGGATAGTCAAAACTTACTTTATGAAAAACTACTGAATCGCAGCGGTGCAGTGTGCGTTTCTTAGTCGCTACCAAATCCCCCCTTGGGGTTTAATTTCAACGAAACAGAAAGGGAGTCTTTGAAAAGAAATGGGCGACAACTTACTTCTCGAACACCGACGAATTGCGGTACCGTGAATTCTGTATGTCACCATGATCCAAGAATTTTTGCGCCAACTCTAGAAGAATTTAATGCAGGAAAAGTCTGGTTTCAACAGGATTGTACGACAATCCAAAGAGTTCGAAATTTAATGGCTATTTTCAGAGGCCAACTGACCTCTATCTCACGCCCTGTGACTATTTCTTGTGGGGGTATCTAAGAAGTGAAGTATTTAAGCATCGTCCCAGAACCCTACAAACCTGGAGGGTACAATCCGATCATATGAAAAGATATGTTTCATAGAGCGGCGATGGGCAACGCTAAGTCTAAATTTATAAAAAAAAAATTGAAAACTTTTATCATTGCAATGAGGAATACTCCTAAAAGGAAATTAATTCGAGATGGTAATTCCATCCCTTTCTCTAACATGTATGGGTTGTTAACTCAAAGACTATTCAAGGAACCTGCAGTTTATAGTGGATTCCAAACTACTCGAAGAGAGACATTATTCATTTGTAAAATCTACTATACTG
Organism: Stenolophus ochropezus; assembly: GCA_035578165.1. Classification (NCBI taxonomy): domain Eukaryota; kingdom Metazoa; phylum Arthropoda; class Insecta; order Coleoptera; family Carabidae; genus Stenolophus; species Stenolophus ochropezus. The sequence goes on along the minus strand of JAQOWZ010000004.1, from coordinate 8,883,249 downwards.
CAATTTGACCCATAAACCTCACACTTTGCTCAAATCTAGTCTGAGTGTGCTAACCAAATAAACCACCAATGTATGTAACAGTAAAATAATTTGAAATAGTTTTTATTTAGCAGCATTCGTGAAATATGAAGGTATTATTCAGCTATAAAGATACGCACTGCTAAATAACGAATGTTAATTAAAAATAATAGTTTTTCAATTCCTTCGGCTTTGGAGTTCTTGTACGCATACCGACTCGGGCATACACGGCGCAAGAATAATAATCAAACAAAAATACATTAACGGCGGGTAGATTTCGTTGCATATGGTCTGATGGCAAAGCTTTGATTCATTACAATCCACGTGCTCACTCTGTATACGGCCAATTAACCATCTCAAAAGCTTATCTTTCATAATGAATTCCTCCTTTCCTACATGTCCGACATCTTAATTGGATTATCCGGAGTTTTTCGCGACGAGTTGGTCTCTTGAGGCCTCTGAATATTCATCGGAGATGCACTCAAAGAGTCGTAAATATTTTTACAGATCCGCCGACTGCAGTGCGGTACTTATAAATGTTGCTATGTTCGTTTGTTAACATTCCTAAGCCCGGACAATTATTTAATTAACTAGTTAATAGCTTAATTCTTTCTTCATTCGATTCAAATGGGAGATTTGCCTACTTCAGAAAGGTATGTGCTGGAGAAATTCTTTACCGGGGTGACAAAAAACCATATAATAGATAAGTACACAACCATTTTAATTCGCTACAAGACATTCTTACCTTGTTATCTGTCATAAATTATTCATTACCTCTACCCTTCATTATAAGCAAGTAAATAGATTTCATTCTAATTTTTCTTCTTCTAATGTTTCATGATCTCGTAACTGTAAGGTTATATACAGTCAAATAAAAGTGTTACAATGATATGAAAGACATATAAATACAGACACATTCATGTCTTTGCTAGATTCTAACCCATAACACCAGAGAGTTTTGACTAACCAATAAACCAATAGCCTCATGATCATTGCTATACTTTATTCTTACATGTTCAAGAAATATTTTTTTAAATTGCTACATTATTCCTTGAAAGAACAGAGTCAAACTTGCAGATTCATAAATATTATTTAAGAATTAACTTCATTTATATGGTAGGTTTTGTCATGATAAAAATTAGACATATGAGTATAAGTATAAGTAAGTTCTGGAAATTAAAATGAAACTATTAGATAAGTTGAATTAAAGAACCCTGGAATAAGCAACAGTGTGAAATGTCATCAATTTTAATCAGGTATCATATACTATGTTTATAGTTTACTTATACAAAGTGTCTGCTAGACATAGACAACGGTAGGTAACCCCACTGAATGTACTTGATGGTGAGTCCAACACATCATATTTTCGTAATTCCCTGTTTCCCTAATTTTTTTAGTTAAAAAGTTTCAAATAAAAGTTGTAGAGCATACCATTTTGCGTCTGAATCAATGAGCAAAATTAATTTGACGGCCTTGTAAAAATGAAAATGACATAAATCACCCCAAAAATAGCAGTAGAATTGAGACAAAAATTAAAAAAGTTTAACGGTTTTTCTGTTAAGTTAGCTGCGTTAGTTTATTTTTATTATTATTTGTAATAATTGTTTTGTCAAGGTACGCAAAAAATATACCAATTTTATTTTTCCCTTATTTTTATAAATTCAAAATAATATTATGTAATATTGTCCACTTTAACAGTAATCTCAAATAATATTAAAAATAAAGTAAAGCAGCATTTCCTTTCGACAGAGAATGATTTTTGAGATTTTAAAATTAAAATTCAGAAATATTAAAAAAATAATTAAAGAGTTATTATTTTGTATTAAACTTCTTTTACTTTATTGACTGATTTTCCGATCAATAAGAAATGTTCGAAACCACATACTGATCAGTCATTTGTAAAAACAACTTACTACTTTGGAAACTAAATTGATAAACACAAAAAATAAAAATTTCTGATGGTATAAAAATATATGTTGTTATCTTTATGTGAAATCGTTGTGAATCTGTAATGTAAGTTTTATTGTATTTTCTAATTTGCTGTACTAAATTTACCTAAATCTTGATTTCCGCTTACAACAAAATACTATTAAATACTCTTTGATATCATCTTCTGCATATATCACTTTAATGGCGGTACATAGCGTTTTATGTAATACAAAGTTTATGTTAAAAGAATGTACATTTTTCCGTGTAAAGAATATTTTAGCATAAAAAATGACTTTATTTGTTCATGAATATACTAGCAGCAACAATATTTTATTGCAGCATAAATAATTGTGACGTAGTAATTAATTGCTCCATTAATATTAGCAGTATAGTATTCGAGAAATGCAATTATCACATAATTATAAATTTTTGCTGAATATTGTATCAGCTTCCAACCTAGAAAATCATAAATAATTCTCCTCTTTACTTTGTAATAAATTGTAAACATCAGATGAGTAGTAGCCTCAGCCGAGAAATTTATTTGTTTTTTTAATGATGATTTTATTTACATTTTAATGATGCAGATTGGCAGCCTGCAGCAGGCACGAAAATAATTTTGTCGCAGTTTACATTACATATTCGTTTTCTTTCCAAATACAAAACAGTTTTTTACTGATCTAGATACTCATATATAATCAAATCAAATTAAATGTCCACTTTACCAACTTTCAATCACGCCAAACCACAATATTTGGGACCTGGCATCCAAATGTGAGTAACTTCACAGCAGAATCTATGGACGTCTCAATTTTTGCGCCTTTCTTTAATATGGTACTTAAAAACGATATTATATAAGATAAAATGTAAATAAAAAAGAATTACTTCATATAGAGCAACAAATTAGATATTGCAGGTTCGATAAAAATAAAAAAAGGTTCATTTTTTTGCAAGACTTCATTGAAAAAGTCGATTATTGCTTACAATTAAAAAAAATAGAAGAAATTCGCAAGATAATTTTTGGAAATCAAACTTTATTATTTCATGGTAGACGGATTTTTCTTGACTAGTCAATTGATGAAAGGAAAGAAAACTACTGGAATTCAGTCAGTGGGATAAAATGGAGAGGAAATAAAATTTTATCCCACTGACTGAATTCCAGTAGTTTTCTTTCCTTTTATTATTTCAGTCTCGGTAGTTTCCCAACTTCGGTCTTTTTCAGGAGATAAAATTTATAAACTGAAGAAGAAATAGTAAAACTTCGAATAACATTTTCGAAAACGATATTTATTTATAAAAATTAGATGCATCTATATTAACAATTTTCACATGTTCTATTTTCAGAAATGATTTTAGAAAAGAATAATTAATGTCTCATTAATTCAAAATATAAACCATATTCTGAAATTATACCGCTGCAAATACTTCAATTATAATTTTATAAATGTTATTCGGAAAACATTTCGCACGCGTCAGAATTATTAAGATTGACCCCAGGTCTTTCAACACATTTCGAAATAGATCAGAGTGCCCTAACCAATTGAACCACCGTAGTACTGACAATGAATTAATTCTTTGATCAGAAATGATTTTAGAAAAGAATAATTAATGTCTCATTATTTCAAAATATAAACCATATTCCGAAATTATACCTCTGCAAATTCTTCACTTATAATTAAATAAATGGAAAACATTTCGCACGCGTCAGAATTATTAAGATCGAACCCCAGGTCTTTCTACACATTTCGAAATGCATTGCCATGCTCTAACCAATTGAGCCACCTTAGTAATAACAATAAATTAATTCTTTGATCTCATCTTTGAGTTTTGACTTCGCCCGTACAGTAGCGATGAGCGAATTGTATGCAGATGAGCCTGTTTGTTCCTAGCCGGAACAGCGAGCAGCGCTCACTAGATGCCAACCGCTCGGTACTCAACGTCCCTTGTCCCTGCACCGCTGCTGATTGTCAACTGTTGGATAGCAGAGCCGACCTTGATGCAACGGGATCTTCCTTTCTTTTCACGCAACAATACTTATAAATAAAAGTTGAAAAAGAGTTGCAGGTCATGAATAAAAATAAGCGAAGATCGGAATAAATAAACTGCTAATGAATTATTTTCTCTGTATATGTATAACTGACTATTTATATACATAGAGCAGATGAAATATCATTTGTTTCTAGACAATGTTATTGCATTTAAGTGGTATAGGTTATTAGTCCACAACCTAGGGACCTACAGCTTTTAGTGAATTCTAAACCATTCGGATCCAGTAGTAATTTTTATTTGGTTTATATTTGGCGACGCATGGAATCGAACACCAGATCTTACACTTACTCAACTCGAGTTGGACAGCGCTAACCAAATGAGGTATATAAATATAAATTAATGTTTTATTCGTAAAGATTTAGAAATTCGTTCAATATTGACGTTCGGTAAATGAATATAAATATATTATTGTTAAATTTTTATTTTCCTCCTTTCTTTCTAGGTTTATACTTATTTTCTACAATTGTTACTTCATTTTGTTTTCTACTATTTATATATTTTCTTCGTCTTTTTTTCATTTTGATTGTTTTTGCAGAATCCATTAGAATCTTAATATTGTCTGTATATCTTTTACTTGATATTCTTTGTTATAAGTTTGTTCATTAATAGATTCACTATTACTAAATTAACTACAAACTTCGGATCATTTTTTTTCTCTTGATATTGAACAATGCAGTGGAAAGTCAAGGTATTGGATTTTAAAGGATATTTAAATGTTTGCGGTAAATAGTAAACAGTAAATAACTTTTATTTGCTTAACATTATTTTTTTAATCGAAACAAATGATGCCAATTAGCATAACAGGCACAGTTATAATTTGGGACGATCACTTATCCTAATTAAAAATAAAAAGTTCTATATTGATATTGTCACTGTTAAAAATTAATTAAAGTTTCAAATAAAAACAATTGAACGACTAATGAGAGGTTGCATAAAAATCTGATTTAAAAAAATCTCATTATTTTTTATTTAAATTGAAACGTTATATTATAGTATATTTTCAAAAACATGTCTCACAAAAAACATTTATTATGAAAAAAAATGTAAAGAATAAATAAAATTTTTTAGAAACAATAAGAAATTATAGGAAAATTCGTTTATAACGATACCGCTTATAGCAACAAACTGGTTATAACGTTGAAATTGTGACCACTTGTAAGCGCCGATATTTTTGGGATCCCTTCGATATCGTTATAACAAAATATTACACATTAGTGCAAACATTTTCTGCGTTACAAATTCTAAATAATACAGTAATAAAGTCATTTTTTCCCAAATTAAACAGATTTAATAGTTCTTGCTAAGAATTGTCCATGGTAACATAAGCCACACGCTTTTTCCTCCAATTTCCGAAAACCTGGGATGTTAAATAACAATTGCAGAAAAAGTCATTTACATCTGATTTAAATCACTACTTTAAATTAAGTGATTTAAATGAATACAATCCTGTAAGGACTTTCAATAGATAGTTTTGAAGTGGATATTGATACGAATGGGACTGATCATATTAGAAAAGAATATTTTATTATAGGAACTAGATCTGATCTTGTGCTATTCGCTTTAGAATTAATTAGTACATATTTCAAATTATTTCTCTACGGTCTGTTAAATTTTCTGCCAATTGTCATTTGAACTGATATACTTTTAAGTTTTATTGCCAATAAATAAATTTTAATTAGTGCAAATATTATAGGAAATATTTAACAATACCAATGATATGTGTACTTATTTTAATTGAAAACATGTAACATGAAGCTACCGGTAGTAAAATAGTACAATTAGTGTTATTAAATAAAATTTCCGCATTTGTAATTGCAGTTTGAGTAACAGGCCTTGTTAAATAAACCAAAAATAATCCTAATTGAATTGCAAAACTTTAATTTGTTCGGTATCTTGTTAGGAACAATTATGTCGGGTTAACGAGTGGAGACAATTCGAGCTCAATTAGTCGTTTTTCACTGCGAGATACGAACTGAATTGTGTCATCGCGGGCAAAACTACAAACATGGGTTCCCACGGTTGCACTAATGTAACTATTACACTCGTACTCACGTGAGTTATTTAGATCTGCCGAGCAGTAACTGACCACGAGACGAACGAGAGCTTTCTATCTGCTACACTTGTAAGTGTTTAGTAATTTGACATAATATATCATCACGTCGCGAGTAAATATCGTAGGGAATTACATTCTCGGTAAAACTGATTTAGATGAGCAATTTAATTCCATTGCGTGACTGAGGCTTAAATCATACACTTGGATTCTGATATTCCATGTTTGAAAACCACCATATAAGCAATAAACATGTAACAATTTTAAGTTAAAACATGTAAAATCCATTTTGGCATCTATTTTTTTTAAGTATCAGAATATTTTTTAATGTATTCCAAATGACAATTACATGATAGGAACCCACTATGATTGGAATGGATGTAAAAGAAAAAATCACGAGAGTTCCTATATACCTCTGACAAAAAAATAGTATTTATTAAACGCGGCATACAAGATTTCGTCTCTAAAAACAACGACACTATCCGAATTATTAATTCATACAGAGGACCTACTATTATCTTGCATTTTCATTTTATAAGTAAATTTTCGTTGTAAGCGACGATGACGTTTACTATAACTGAATTTTTGAAATTTTCTGATTATCTGAAAATGCTACCAATTTCCATTCTTTGTTAACTTAAAGGAAAAAATAAAATTAATTATACTAGCAATAATTGCGGTTTCGAAACCTAATATTTGTCTAAAGTAACAAATTTGTAGACTTTAGTCAAAAAGTGGAAGCTATTATTATGACGACAAAACAAAAAAATAAGCTCACTAGTAAGTTACTAACTGTTCCATTTATTTAAAAATCCTTTATGTATATATTTTATCTCATATTAATAGTACACGCATATTAAACAAACTAGTTGTTCATGTATTAAGGGCATAATCAAAAGATTACAGTACGAGCGAAGTGGAGAGCTTTAAATTTCCTGAGGGTTATAATCTTGATTATGCCCGTGGGACGTTTTATTTCATTTTAGTATTTGAAATGAAAAAGATCTGTAGGTATATATTCCATGCTGTGGTTTTTTTTTATAAATAGTTAGCATTGTTAGATTGTATGTTTTTAAACAAATGTAATATAATCGAAGTGTCACTGTCACTGTCCAATATAAATAGACCATCACGTTTTGATTATTCTGGCGAAATAAGTTGGTTTCTAAAAATTCAATAGATTTATATGAAAATTAATTTGAAAAGTTTTGTAAATGCTAAAGACGTTTATTCTTAACCACAATTTTTTAATTATTGCTAAGAAACTGTATGTGCCCTCGGGCGATAAAATCCATATTACGCCCGCATTTGAGAATGTATAAACAAGTTAAGTTAAAAAGGATTTAATTTTCATACAGTTTTTTGAGTTTCATATTTAACGACCGCTTAGTTACTAATAATGAAGTGAAGTAGACGAAGAAGAAATAAGATTCACTGAAAGACATTCATTTCTTCGTGGGATTCAAACCTGCAACACCTAGATTGCAAAACCTGGGAGATAACCACTATTTCAACGACAAAGGTAGATTTAATATTAATATTACTATTTTAAGCGGCAAGGCATCTCCTCGACACCTATTATGATTTAATATCCGTACTTAAAATGTTATTATGAAAATATTAGTTGTTCACGAATTGTGTGCAATATGTTTATCTAAATTGTATTAAAATATATTTGTTCATGAAACTGGTGTAGTTATTATTTTCAGTAGAAACACTTTTACGTTAAAGATTTTTTAATTTATTACTATTATTAAACTAAAAAATATATAACTACCTAACAAAATAAGTTATATTTTCATATTTTGTATTTTATACACTTAGGGCCGATTTTTTCACTTTTGGTTAAATTGTCGTTTTGCCTTAAACGTCGGCTAAGTAAATTGACGTAAGTTGTCAAAAAAATAAGTTATTTATTATTCTGATTCGATACTTTTCTATTGGGCTAATAACCAGAGGTAAAAAAGAATCAGCTTTTAAACTGAAATATAAAAACAAACAAACAAAACATAAACAGTGATACAAAACATAAAGAGTGAATTACAAGTGTATATTATTTATTAAATTGCTTTAATGTGTGCAGGAAGAATAAGTAGATTAAAGACCGGTACTAGAATAAATATTTCTTTAAATAAATAAGAAATTAAACAAACAAGTTGTAGTGTAGAATAATAACAATGAAAGTAATTTTTGCTTTGTGGAAGCAATTTCCATGTGCTCGCATCATTTAGTTTCCCACGGTAGGCTAATGTTGGTACATATTACACTATTATAATGTCACTTGACCAAGTAATTCAGATCTGCTCAGCCTCAGCATCCGTGTGTTACGTTACGTTTAAACACCGTTTGACTTTTTGCCACACATGATGATACATTCACTTCTCTTAATCTAGTTACACGATGTAAATAAAATAGTGTGTCATCTTTTATGTACCATTTAGTGCGAGATGATTTTACGAGCATGAAAGGTGTTTTTTATGAAGAGGTAATTTTATTTGAAAAGGAAATGCTTATAATTCTCTATGGAACAATAATTGACTCCTAAACTAATAAAACATATTTTTTGTTTAATTATATTGTTATTTTTATACTTCTATGTGAGAGGATTAATTAGAAGATATAATTATCTAGCGAATTGTGTCAATAGAACTTTATGTTTCCTTCAAATTATAAGAAGAAAGTGTCAATAATTACCGATACTTTTGAATTTATAATCGCTATTGAAAGTTTTAATATCAGTTTTTGGATATCTAAGGCAGTAAAGTATGTTTACAAATTACTGATAGGTAAATCATATTAAACATTGCAGGAATCAAATGAATATTTGAAAATATTTTATTCTTCAGTAGTTACATTTTATTGATAAACGTTACGAAATGATGACCTAATAATTTAATCAAATAAACTTATTTTATAAATTTTCCCTTGTGTCGTATAATGTAAAGCAATAACTCATGCTTTTTTAAAATGAACAATAATTATAACGAAAGGAAGAGGTGACATTTTTTTTTAATTTTAGTTATATTTTTAAATACTTATATTTTCCTTCTGTTATACGAAAATTAAAATGATAAAATACCATTTAATTAATATCATATGCAGAATACATTTTAATTATTATCAATAGTTTTGTAGCAAATAATTAAATTTTTATTATAATTAGAATATATTTTTTTCTTTGATAAAAATCAATGATTTTTATTAAAAAAATCAGCTGATTTAAATCGTGATTTAAATAAAATTATTTAAATCAGGCCAACCCTACAAGAAACTAATATTAACATTAGAAAAAATCACAAAAAATAAGCAATTTAATTCAAAATCTTTGGCATTATTTGATTAACATTTTTATTTATTACAATCCTACTTTTAATGATAAAGGGAATCTTTTTTATTTAAATTCTTTATTTATTTTTCTTGATTTTATATTTTTGAACATATGAAAATAACAATGTAAAAAAACGATAATCAACAATAATACTGGTAGCGATGGCTAAAATAAGTGGATTATAAGATCTGATATTCCAATCCTATCATCACTAACAATTAATAAAAGGAAATATACGAGTAGTTGTTTCAGAGATGTTCGGACAAAACAGCATGTAATCTTAGTACATGAGGCTCTGTTTCATATAAGAATATTACGTCACATTTTTTAGGTATAATATAAAATATTATATATTTTTTATTTCTAAATTGTCTGGTCTCTGAAGGACAGGAGGGTTTGTTTTAAAGCATCCCGGCTTGTGTCCACCTACAAATCACAATCAGAGTTCCTGTCCCGAAGTTTTAAAGTATTAATAGCCATGTTCCTTCCAAAGCTATCTTCGATTAATACACTTAACCGGTACATATATCTGCTCTGAAATATTTTCTTTAAATTTACTGATACAATTTCCAATAAATTTCGTGACAAAAAAAGCCGAAAAGCTCGAATGCTTTTAAAATGACAAATGAGGGAGGGAAAGAAGTTGCAGGAATTCCGAAGAGCATTTGCTTTGCAATTCGAAGAGCTGGTGAATATTAATTTGGTCGAGTACGTCTCTGGAGTATGTAAGTGTAGCTCTCGGCAATTGTCGTAAAGTGCTACAGTTTTTTGTTCGTACCGGGAACTTCTCTATTGGGAGTAAACACATTATGATACTATAGAAGTACGTTTGTATTCTCTTCTACCTTTTTAGCCGAGCGACTTTGTTACACTACGGCATATTTTTCAAAGAACTGCCGGAGGTATATTCCGACATAAGACGTATATAAAGAATTACTCGACTGGTTTAATGTAAAGTACTTTTTTTTCAATCAATACTGTATAAGTAACATTTTACAGTTTGTGTTCACAAATAAAAATGTCAGTTTCTATAAAACTGCTCTGTTAGAAAAAGAATAGAACAGCCCAGGGGATAAAATTTAGTGCAAATTTGGCTTATTTCTGCAGTTCTAAATTTGAAAAATGTAGCTCGAAATTTTGCACTTGCTTTCACATGTCTCTGTATTATGTATTATTTAAATGTTTAAATATATAAAACAAGGAAAACAATACGACCTTATACTTTGAATTATTAGAACGCGCGATCTTTAATTAAAATCTTTTTATATCATTATTTCCAATCACAGTCAAACATAAGTTACAATTTTTAGTTTTTCACTATAACATTTTTCGTATATAGCCGAAATAATCCAAAATACCCATTTTTCATTAAAAAAATCTGTGTTTTAAAAATAGTACATATTGATAAAAGACGATACAAATAGAATTTAATTATTATTTTTTTTTGTTCCTGAAATTCTTGCTCTCAAAATTGCAACTAAAAAAAATGTGTTTTTTTGTTATATCTCCTAAATGGCTAGAGATTTAATCTCAACGATTGTACTAGCCGATTTTAAGGGCAAAGTTGTAGATTCGGTGAAAAATAAGAAAAACTATAAACCTGAATTTCAGATTATCGCTCGGGAACTTTTTGCTCCAAAATTTTTCATTTTCTGAGATATGTAGGTTCAAAGTTACACCCAAAAAAGAGGTTTTCCAAGCGTAGCCTTCAAATGGGACGTAATAAGTACTCGTCGACGTTGTCAATTGATTCTACGGGTAAAATTACATAAAAATATAAATTTTCAACAACTTGAAGAGCAAAAATCTCACAAACGAAAAGAGTTAATTAAATTCTGTTTGTAAATTTGAAATCAGTGCAATATGGATAATTTTCAGAATAAAAAATTTTGGATATAAAAAAATGGGTATTTTTGGATTGTTTTTCAATTTGATGTTAAAAACCTAAAAATTATATTTTTTAAGGTTCGTTCTTGGTCTCTTGTATATTTTTTCCAGCATATTAATAATTCACTATTTGTTTAGACAATCTGACCGTGCCATTTTTTTGACTCAGCAAAAAACCAAAATATATTTGGCATTCCTAACGTTGTCAATATTTTCCACATACAAATAGGTCCCTTGCAGAGAATGTAGGCTGACAACATACTCCGCCAAAAATGCAAATATAAATTGTTGTGGAAGCGCCAATGAAAGCATATTACTTTAATATTATCTTTGCTTTTTAGTTTGTTAATTATCGTTAATAACGTTAAAAATTATTTTGTTTTATAAAGTAAAACAACTGTAAAACTCATATTTTATTTTTAATTATGAATCTGCAAATGTTTTTTGTTGTTTCATGTGAAGTTAATTTTTAATTAACGACATTCTATACTGTCTCAATTTCCCCGCTACTAGTAGAGCAAGTAGCAGCATCTAATATGATATTCTGCGTCTGTCTGATAGCAGTAGTGAGTGATAAATGCGCGTATGTCTGTATATAGTTGTCAGATAAATCGCGATGTCAGTGCAACTTAACATTTCAGTGTCTCAACATGAATCGAAATATCAGAATAATGCGTGTTATGCGTGTTATGTGCGAGATTATCGCAACAGAGCCCTGGCATGTGAGATCTGACACAACTTTTAACTTTTTATCAGAATTTCATTCGCATTTGTCACTACATTCATTCATATTCCTCACAACTCGTAAACAAGAAAGAAGATTTAAATATTTTGTTAAACGATAACTATTAATGAATTTGGACAGGCTATAAAAACAAAACGGTTTTAAATTTTTATTTTTTTGGGTTTTATAGCGACAGATATAAAGATAAATAAATATTCAAAATGGTGAAGAATGCCGGAAATTTATAACTTCTATAACACAGATACAAATGTAAACTTTGACCGGACAATATTAGGAATTCTCAGAAACTGTATATGTCAAAAATTATACCATAATCGGCACAAAAAGATGATGTTCCAGTGATAAATAAACACTTTAGATTCAAGTTTTTATATCAAAATTCCCAAATGACCCAAACTACAATGTTTAAAACTACATAATAGCATCAAAAAGAACGCATTTTACAGTTAAGCTTGGATATACCAGCCCATAAAACTAGAATAGATTAAATTATGAATGCTTTTAAGATGTTATATTATACAAATATGTATATATTTTCAGCAACTTAAATAATAATTACTACTCTTGCATTTCAAAAGAATGAAATATGTGTGATACTCCTCAATATTTGAATGTAGATACCTAGGATTAATTATAATTTTAGAAATTGTCTTGCCCAATACTTTTCAGATTGAAATAAAATCTGATAACAGAATACGATGTTATGAATTTGATCAACAGAAAATTATTGATGGTTTCTTTCAAATTCTTTAAAGCAAATCAAATATATTTCTATGACAAGTTTATTTATATTTCTCTGTAAAAAATTTGAATAATTATGATTAAATATTAACTATAAAAATAAAAATCAATTTCATAATATTGATGCGATTTTGTATTATTTTATTTTTTTAAGTTCTTGAAAGAAAATAATTCATCTGGCCAACAGAGATGGACCAATTCTATTGTTATTGCTAAAACGATATGTAGGTATTATCTTAAAAGTATAACTTATTTTTTTGTAGTATTGTAATGGCTTGAAAACTGAAATTTTCGTTTCAACGGAAAAACGGAAATATCCATTTTCTCCATTCCTGAATCCATTTTGACTAGTTTCGGCGTGACGTCTGTACGTATATACTTACGTATCTCGCATAAGTTGTTAAATTTTTAAATTTTGAATAAGGGACTGGTATAACATCTAGTTGTACACCTTCCTCCCTTTCCATTGCAATCGGCAGTGCCAAAAAGGCACTTTGCTCCTACTATTTCTTTGAATTTTTCGCATAACTCAAAAACGATTAGCCGGAGAATGTTGAAATTTTATTTATGTAGTTACTGTAACATCTAGTTATGCACCTCTATTTTTGGTTCCAATTTTGTCGGTTACAAATATACCTATCGTATAATTCATTTGATATATTATTGTTTAGTTAATGGATTAAAAAAAAAAGTTACATTAGTGCAACAGACCATTAAAAATCTATGTGTATAGAAAATATAGGACTATGATACTGAATAGATTTTAATTGTCTATCTGATATTAATTCGTGTTGTACCTACTACGGTGTTCCTATTATGAATCATTTATAAGAGCAGTGAAACAGGTTACTTGTACTTGTTAAGATAATCATAACACATTACACTTCCCATTAATAACAATAATTTATTTACGTTATCAGATCGAGTGACAAGTTGGCTGTCAACTGAGAATACTATACCCAAATTAGGCGTTAATATTTCAGAGTAAAATGTTAGTGTCAGTCGCGATAAGTTTAAAAATATCCATCATGTTCTGGTTCTGTCAAGCTGGCGTGCGTTCCAAGACGCGAAGACATGCGGTCTTAGGAGCAGCTGTCACACTACGTTTTCTTCATCTAGTTCTCACAACAAGGTAAAACGAGAAATGTATGAAGAATATACTAAGTATACCGATTTTCTGCAAAGTTCATAATGACTAATATTCACTTCCAGAAACTATTAAATATAAATATATTTTTCGAAAATATTAAATAATTTTAATACATAATAATAATATTTTATATAGCAATAAAGAATTTTTATATGAATAGCAATAATATATAGTTTAATAAACAAAATCAAATTTCAAAATTTATTTACTTGACGTAGTATTACAGTCTCCGAGAATATTTAAGTCCATTTGTTATTGTTTACAATATATTTCTGAAGTACCATATCCCGAAATAATCATAAGTTTTAGTACCACAAAGAGATGCTTGGTTAATGTTATTTTTACTTGTATTTTATTAGTGCAGTCTCACTACATGGAATTTTTTGCTAATACGTTATGTTATATAAATTACACTTTTTTACAATTAATTTTAGAATTATACAATTCTTTCAGTTTTAGAAGAAAATATTTTTAAGTCGAGGGTTAATCTCAACTTTCGGAACGGGGGGAGATTGATCCCAAACCGCCTTCTTGTCTACACCACTGAAACAAGGGTTTATTTATTGATAACACTTACAAAATTGTATTATTACATATTGTTAGTTTCTTTGATATCGGACAAAATAATTATTGTAACGTTTTACCTACATACTTACAATTACATGCAATAAAACATTCTAATACCTTATATTATTAATGTTACTTGTATTGCATTAATAATTAAATATTTTTAGGTGAATGCTAGATCTTTTTAACGAAATAATTGTTACATTTATGTAAAGAAAAAAGTTCTGGGAAGTCAAATATTTTATACATATGTTATACTTAAGAACGAAGAAAAATACCCTGTTGACTGTTCAATTTTCGATGTTGTTCTACATTTTTTTAAATATATAGATATCTCTATATCTAAGTAGTTCGATTTTTTTAAAAATTTATTACTATTACTAAAACTATCACGAAACATTTTTGACACTTAAAGAAAGAATAATGTGTCTTAAAAGAAGAACATTTGATAACACTTTATGTAAATTTTGTTTTATTAAGCCCAGAAAATTGTGTAAGGAGTATTTTTGGAAATATAGGCTTTCAAAAGTATTTAATAGTTTTCATTAGTTATTATACACTTGACGACGTTTTGAATCTACGATCCGAACCATCTTTAGGTCAAAATAATTAGGTTACAGTTTTTTCAAATTTAAATGTTGGAACATGTTAAATTATATTTACCTATAGTTATTATAGTAAAAAAAAATGTTTTTAATTTAAAAATAAAGCATGTCGTCAACAATGTTAGAGTCACATAAAACGGTTTTCTAGGAGTCTCACAAAAACCTCTGATAATTCAGTCGATTTTTTGTCATAGAGCCGGAACGATACGAAAAGTCGTTCCGGTATTTTTTTTAGAGACATGACGCTAGAATTTAACTGTTACGTAAATATGAAATATTGCACTTGAATAAGTGTACTTTTTACAATTTTTTTGTTTTTTATTCATCTATATATAAATATCAGAATCTTCACTTAAAATATATAAAAACTAAAAAACAGTCAATAATTTATTGGGTAAGTTAATGTCAACGATTACTGCGGTCGCCCCACTGGTTTTCTGATATTGTATCTAAGTAAGGTTTGTGATGATTGGAGCTTAGTGCATTCTCTTTAGTAAGTTAGTGGTAAAAACAATTGGTTTGTAGTGTAGCAGAGTATACTATGTTTATGTAGTAGGTAGTGTGAGGCAGCCGGGGTGGCATATGTATGCAGTTAGGTATCCCAGCAGAGCAATAACGCCGGGCCGCTGTCATAAGTAGTAAAGCATTTTTTAAGTGTCGGCTGCTGAATATGGAACAGCGGAGTGGTCTGAATGAGAAGAGCTGGTGTAGAGTGTTTGTCATAAGGCCGCTTGCAAAAAGGCCGCTGTCGCGCGCACGTGTGTCTACTGCAAAGCACGTCGTTGCGGCGGCGCTGCTGTCGGTGCCGTACCGGACGGCCGGATTCCGGAGGTTTTGCCGCTCACGCACAATACCGCCTAACGGGTTCCCCCTCCATGCAAGCTCATTAATGAAGAATCTCAAATATTTCTAATATAACCATAAATTTATGGATTAAATCAACAATACCGTACTATTTCAGCAAATCTAAACTGTAAATATAAAAACTTCCTACATCGAACTAGGCCTTAGATAACTATTTAGTGACATATATCACTTACATTCTGGTGTAAATTTACAGATAACAACAACAATACCATGTACCATTTTAACAAATCCGAACTGTAAAATGTAAGGTCTTCCTAGATAAAATAGGTAGATAGTTACCTAAGCTATTTAGTAGTTCGTTTAACTTGCATTTAACGATGTGAATTGGCAGGTTTAATTTCTATATAATACTCTATTTCCCGCTGTTGATCCTCACGTCATCAGTTCTAACCATGTGATTCATATCATTTGAGAGAGAAAGGGGATGAAATAGTATGATTTCCGAAGAAAATAAATGTCAAAACTGACAGTATTTATCAGGGACTCGAACCAAAAAATGTAAGGGTTGGGGTACGGTTAACGGTTTTTACTTTAATAAAAATTCGGTTTCGATTATCGGTAACGGTTTTTTGAAAATGTTATATTGGTTTCGGTACCCCCATTACGCAAACTCATTAACTAGGAATCTCAAATATTTCTAATATCACCATAAATTTATGGATTAAATCAACAATACCGTACCAGCAAATCTAAACTGTAAAATATAAAAACTTCCTACATGGAACTGGGCCTTAGGTACCTAAAGTATTACTGGCTTGTTTCACTTGCATTTAACGATGTAGGTTGTCGGGTCTACATAACAGTATATTAATTTATAATTTAGGAAGTTACAATAATTTTAATAAGGGTTGCATAAAAATCCGATTTTTAAAAAAAATCTGAAAAATCAAAAACTTGTTTATAGCGACTTCCGACTATCGCGATGAAATTTTTGAATCCCTTCAATGTCGTTAAAACAGGATTTTACTGTAACACATTTCAAAGTAAATTTAAGAAAAAAATCACTCATAAACGCAAATTTCTGCATTATAAATTCAAAATAATGAACCAGTAATATTGTTTTACCGACGAAATTAAATAGATTTAGTAATTCTTGAAAGTATTGCCACATTGTAACATTACCTAAACGCTTTTTCCCCTATTTTCATAAACCTGGAAATTAAGTGATTTAAATTAATGTAACCAAGATTTAAATTATATTGGTCATCGTAATACCATATTTTACAAATAAAATGTTCGTTAAATAGTAATTTAAAAATATATTCTCAAATATCAAACAACATGTCTAAAAAAGGATGTGTACCTAAGATACTTACATATTTAAAGATAAAAAAGAAAATTTACATAATTTACATGAAGAATTGATAAGTAAAATTAATGTAGATATGCAGTTTATGCCAACAAATAATTTAATTTATTTTTATAAGTCAAGTAAAAATAAATAATTTTGCATTTAATAAGTAATTATAATACTGTAGAGAGTAGGTAGAATATAGGGATTTACAGCTTGATTTCAAGTCAAATTAAGTGTAGTAATATCCGAACATCAAGTCAAGTCAAACAGTAATAGTAATAGTACTTGGAAAATCAAGAAATTCTTCGAGACTACATCTTCTTTCATCCATTTTATTATATACATAGTATCAAGATTTAACAATGTGATTTTTAGTAAAGACTTTTATTTAGAAATCGAAATCAAAAATTATTCCAATCTGCAACTTGTTAACAAGAAATAATATAAAAATAAGAAAATACAAAAAACTTAAATAAGTGTAGGTACTGATTTAAAATAATAAAATAAGTACGTAATCATATCATATTTATGTATATTTATTTTTAACACACAAATTCTAAGCAACGCTCGCAATTTTAATGAATAAGTAAGTAAATTTCCGTTGCACATAAGACAATATTATTAGATATGTCGGTGTAATATAGAAATTATTATTTAGAAAGATTTGATTGATTTTGACGTTGAGTCGCATAAGGTATTTGAAATACCTTATGCGATTATTCCAAGGTAGATGATTGTTTTCCGTTTAAGAAATGGGTGTTTGTGTTTGAGTGTGAGTGAAATAATGGTTTCCTTTTTAGGAAGAGACTGAAATAAATGGAGAGAATTGGAGAGCATTTCTTTTCTCGTTTCCGTTTGTGATTAAGTTGTATCAATATGTAAGAGCGTACGTCTGGTTTTGTATTTGAAATATGGTTTCTTTTCTCCTGGTATTTCACTGATATTATCGACCTGATGCTTGTCTTGCTAACAAATTCGAAACGATTTATTTAATTACGCATCATTCTTCAGTAGAACCACGTCCAGGTTGACCTAAACAAAAGTTCTAAGCTGAGATATTTCAAATACTTCTACTGTATAAAAAAGCAATAAGAATAAAAATGCCATGTTGGTGAGGTTGTGGAAGAGACATCGGTCATCATTAAACGTAACACAAAGCTTAAAATATCAATTGAAGTTACACCTTTCACTTTGCAAGAAGTTCATCTACATAACAAGTTGATATTTATTCGCGGGAGAGCACTGCGGCGGTAATAGAAATCAGTGCGCTCGGCATTACCGATTGGCGGCTGGTGTGTATGCGCGTCGCGTACCGAGCGGATATGGCTGCGAGGACGTAAAAGCGCCGTAAGCGGCCGTTTCGTCCGCAGATCAGATTTAGAGAGAGCACAGCCAACTACTCAACACATTGACTTATTCTTACACTGCAGTTATTTAGACATCTCTAGTATGATGCCATGATTAAAAATGTAATGAGATCAGAAATAAAAAACCTTTACTATGTGTATAATTCACAAAATCATTAAAAAGGATCGAACTAACAATGTCGATGTTTCATATAAAATTATACTCTCTTAAAATTTTATTTAATTCTTAATATCGGTTAAGACAGGATTCGACAATCTTTTTGGCTGAGGATTAAAATCAATCAAAATGCGACTATCAGAGGGTATTTTGATTTAAAACAGTCTTTTTGTATAATGGTAATAGTGGAAGATAATATTTTCTGTTTTTGTAATAATAATTATTTCAATAAACTTGTACTATACCCTTGACTATACCTGAGATAATGACAAACTCGTTGAGTAATGATAAAATTCGTTCGAACAATGTCACTGTATTTTGTCGATGTTCGTTACTGCAACTTTATAATCAAACCAAATTGTTAATCTTATGATTCATTAATGAAATATTTTTCAAAACTCATAATAATTGAATAAAACAACTTTTTTAGATTTAGTACTATAATATTTTATTTATTAAACCCAACTTTTCTTCAGGGTAATGACAAATACAATAATCAAGTTAACAAGTAACTATGAAACGAACTATAAAATATGTGTTTAATATAGGAAGCCGTGCTTTATTAATTTCCAAACCAACGTTGTGATTTTGATTAATATTCTTAGTTTTAAAAATGTAAATGCTGCCGAAATTTTGTTATGATTCTAATTTTGTCAAAGTATCATACAACTAATTGCTAAAGGCTGGAAGATTACAAGTGTTTTACTGAACTCAAACGGGTCACTTGAAATTATCATTTGGTGACAATTTTTTTCTCCGTTCACGTAAGATTAACTTACTTCCATAGCAACAATAGTGAAAATTTCCTGATAACTTCCATTATTTGTTTACCATTGTCAACGTGACGTTATAGAAAATAACTGTCCTCCTAGCACGGTAATTATAAAAAAAAAACATTCGAATTTCATATACAACAGGTAAAAGTATCTAAAAAAAGTTGTAAATAAATCTGAACTGTCGAGTGAACTGTCAGATTTTAATTGCTGCTGGTGACGCGAAAAATTTAATAAGCGACTCGGAATGTAAGTACCTAATAAAACTATTCTTACGGTAACATATCATCTCGAAAGTTATAATGTACTTACATTCCTTGTAGCTTAAATACCTATTAAGTGGCTTGAGAATAACGTCTTTTCTAGTCCTTTTCACTTTTTAGTTCTTGATACTTCATAATAAAGCTCTTAAATCCGAAGGTACCTTTTCTCTTTTTTAGTCTCATTCTTTTATCTGTAGAAGAAGTATCTAACAAATTTAGAGTTAAATATAGATACATTTTTTTAATTACAATTAAAAATAATAATGAAACTGTAACATTTATATCAATAATTATTCAGGGTAAATAACAATCAATAACATATTTTGCCAGAGATTTCAACGCTACGTCAAGTGAGTAAATTTTAAATTATGCTTTATATTTACATAAGCTTAATGAAGTGAAGTGCTATATTTACATTACGTACTTGTACTTATGTTACACATTTCCAATTATTAATGGGAGTTAGTTCTGTAATATGGAGGCAATGAAATACAAATAGCTTTAAATACTTTTCAAATTGACAGACTGGGAAGACGTATTTTTTTGTCTATTTGTATATATTTTACTATATTTAACAAATTTTACTAAAAACATTACTAGTAGTAGTAGAAATTGACAACAAAGTGTACAAGTGTAATTACTCCTACAATATATTTTAGAAAATGTTAAGATTCAAATAATAAAATTTAAAATATTACCGAAGTAATATATAAAATATTATAATGATTTGCATAATTGCATAATCGCGTTAAAATTAGCATTTGTAATGATTTGAACAATGTTGCTGACATATTTATACAGTAATGAAAAGTGCAATTCCATATTTCTTGTTGGTATCTATGATGATGATTTTATTTAAATCAAAGGCAGCTTCGCGCAGGTGCTGCGCCTGCGGTGACCCGACCCCGGGACGCAGGCGCGAATAAACAAGTGATTTACTGGAATTCCAGTGCGGCTGCGCAAACGCACGCATCCTAATCGGACAGTGTTATACATGTCACACACTCGCACTGCCATGGTTGCAGGATGGTATGCGCTATGCCTATTTGTTGTCGGTTTCGTTTTGGCTTTGTTCTATTCTGTCACGTGCTACTGTCAACGGATAATTATATGTTCCATAAGTTTGATAAACGCCATTTTAATCTTCACAAAAACAAGTATCTGTTATACTACACTTTTTCTGTGATTAGGGTTACATGAAATCAAGTAACTTGATGTTTTTGTGAATTACTTGACTTGACTTAATTTTCTATCTTGCCAGTTGACTTGATATCAAGCAATTTCAACCTACTTTATACTACTTGTTTTTTCAAATACTTGACTTGACTTGAAATTCGGCTACTGCTACTTAGCTTGAGTGAAGTCAAACAACTTGAATATCAAATCAAGCCGTGAAACCCTGTCTGTGATTACAAATTAGGAGAACTACAGTATGAATATTATAGGTTAGTTATTTTTTCGTAATGACAGCAATTCAGACAATTTTAATAAACGTCACTTTAGTCACGAGCGTATATATAAAAGTACACTCCACAAGTACAAACTACACTTTTTCTACGACTGCAAATTAAGAAAAATTTATAATAAATATCAGAAACGTAGCTGGAGTTTTCAGCGCCCGGAGGCAAAATCAGCTTTTGTGCCCCTTCTTGGCGAATCCCAAGATTTTTGTACGCATTATCAATAGTCACCTCTCAGATAATGGCGACTATAACGCGATTGTTAAATTTAGTTATTCGTTGCTTATTTTCTTTTGATGAGTTAAATTTTCATTTCTAAAAACCTTTTTAGTTAAAAATAACATAACAAGCATTGTTACTAAATTAAGTAGGTAATATAAAATTAAAGTATATATACTTTTTTTTCCAAAATTATATTTACTCAAATTTTATTGTAGAATAGGATGATATTATTTTAAATAAAAAATGTCAGAGAGTAATAAAAAAAATATTGCTATTTCGACAATAATGATAAGAAATATTTTCAATCACCTCTAATTATATCATATTTGAGGTTATAATTTGAATCCTACATCTAATTATATTATAAATCATAGTTTCTCAAAAATTTTCAATTTTAGAACATAAAAATCTGCATTTCGTATCTTATTTTTGGGATCTGAAGATGAAAAAGTAAAATAATTAAGGCAAGCATAATTCTTTAAACATATAATTAAATAATAAAGAAAGACAAAATCAAGCAAGAGAATTGAAATTTGTCCCATACATTAATCTACGAATAGACGAACATTACATTTCAGAAAGAAACCGAAAATGACACTGGCAGTGAATTTAAAACAGAAAAACATTTCATTTTGAAATTCATGTGTGATTATGTTATGTAACATCTGTTTGGCACCCGGGGATATCTATCCCCCTTTGCCCCCGTCTAGCTACGCTACTGATAAATATTATAGTTATTTTTGCGCAATGAGTAGAAAAATTATGTCCCGGAGACTTCAACGATCCATCAAGATCGAAATATTTACCCAAATATTTTGAAGTTATTTGTTGTATAATGTACTTATGAACAAAACGTATAATTTATTAAAATTTGTCTTAATTTGAAAAGACGCATAGCAAAATAAAAAAAAATTTAATGTAAAATTCAAAAGGTTTATAAAAATTCTTAAAGGTATAATACGACATATGTACCTATGTACATATCAGATTTTTTAAAGGAAATAATATTTGATATATTAATAAATATTGGTAAATTGGAAAAGTAGGAGGCTTTGTCTGCCTGTTACATATTATAACTGTTACAAAATGTATACATTCTGTAACAGTTTTCCGTTATATACTATGTGGATACCACGTTAATGTTAGAGAAACTACGTCCTTTTTTTATACTCAATAGCAATGATTTACGTATTGCACTTGTGTATTTCTACTAAAAGGAATATCATATTGCATTGTGCGTATTGAAACTACATATATATTAATCTGTAATCTGTGTAGCTGTGCAATGTTTCATCACTATCATTTCAATAGTGAATAAAATGTAAGAATATCGTGTGTTGTATATAATTGAAGGTAGCTGGTGTTCCGTCGTTTGAATGCACAGAAAGTTGAAAGCCAGTAATTTAAGTATAGCAGAAA
Source organism: Stenolophus ochropezus (assembly GCA_035578165.1). Classification (NCBI taxonomy): domain Eukaryota; kingdom Metazoa; phylum Arthropoda; class Insecta; order Coleoptera; family Carabidae; genus Stenolophus; species Stenolophus ochropezus. Next base: position 8,860,361 of record JAQOWZ010000004.1, on the reverse strand, counting down.
AGCCAGCGTATTAGCATACAGAATCCTGCAATATGCGGCCTCAACAATGCCATCGATAGCGTTAAAAGGCAATATTGAAACATTATAAAAACCATCAACCAGTATGCTCCTTTCGCACACTTCATCATTTCGGACAGCGGGGCAACAGGAAGAGAAAATTGTGCGTATGGCCCCTTTCACGATAAAACATTAATGTTAATTAATTTACCTATAAATTTCGTCTTACTTTCATTACTCAGTAGTTATAGAAATGTCAAAATTTTTGTTATTCAATAAATGCAGAGTATTAAAAAAAGGCAAAAAAATATAAGAGTATATTATGCCCGACATTGTACAAAAAAAATCTGATGTGGACACCACATTATTTCCTTGTACGCTAAATTATACACATTTTTGCTGCACTTTATTTAAACTTGTCACTTGATAATAAGATCATTCTACGACTAATCGTTCTTCAGCTTCCATTCGTTTCATATCTACGAACTTTCCTACGAATTGTAATTGTAAAATTTAATTAAACTGTTTTACACTCTTCCTTATTGCATTATAGAAAATTATTTGAATCGCTCAAATACTTGCAAAGAAAGAGATATTGTTATCAATTATTTCCTAAATATTTCTCACGAACATAGTTGTCAATGTGGTCAATTATATATTCAATATAATTCAATTCAAAACAAGAAATCAATTCAAATGTTCCCTACAAAAATTAAAAGCCAGCTAAATTATAGTGTTTATTAAGATTCTGCCAACTGTAAAGTGCCATTTTGAAAAGGCCGATTGGAACAAAAAAATGGAGATGGATCACTAGATGTTTTAGCATAAACAAAATTTCAATATTCTACGCCTAATCGTTTTTGAGTTAATAAACACTACGTGCCCTTTTGGCACTGCTGATTGCAATAAAAAAGGGAGGTGCATAATTAGATATTGTAGTAGGCCCATATACAAAATTTCATCATTCTACAATGTTTTCTTTACTTTGTACAAGAAAGTTTCAAAATTAATTTTTTTTTATTTTAAAATTTGATTTTCGATAGTTGGAAAGTTAACTTTAATATATTATAGATAGTAAATTATTAAGTAAACAATACATGACATTGCATACCGAATTTCACTGAATATCGTCGAACATAGAAAACACATAAAAAAATGAACTTTGGTAATTTCCTAAACTGTGCAAATTTTTGCTCTGTTTTCTGTGTTTCTTATAAAAGGAAATCAATTTCCAATGACTTTTCTAAGCTAATTTATGTCCTGTGTTCGTTTAATTATCAAGTACACAAATTCATAGCGTTAAAATTATTGACTCTTTTTTTAACACCCTATATAATTAACTCTTTCTGATATAACACACACACGCACACATCCACAGATATTATCGCTAAAATATTAAAGCGGAAGGTCTTGAAACATGTATATTATTTTAAAATGAACCCTAGATCTAATACGTTGGAATAAAAGATGTACTTTAACTGTAATATGTTAATATGTAAGTATTACCATTGTGTATCTTAATTATATTATGATTTGAAATAATATCTTCGAAATTTAGGTCCAGTAGCTATTACCAGTTCACTCATCCTATAATTTTCTTTATAACTGTGATTTATATTTATTAGAAATACGTTCAAAGAACAAAAATGGCATGGTATAATTTATGAGAATATCATGTTCGTATTTATAAATGAGCCCAGTTTTTTTTGGAAGACACTTAATATAATTTATTGATACTTATGCAAATATCTGTTGTGAGATATGGTCGCTATGTGGGATCATTTAACCTTATTTATATAAATTTATCGTCCCGTGATTTGCGCTAATTTCACCTGCGAGGCTTGTCCAGGACCGCCCGTGGAGATACAGGCCCGCTGGATCGCGAAACTTTTTACGGACACTTTATACAGACGTGGAAGTATTTCAGCGCGATCCCACCAATATATAAACTTTCTGATCATCTATTTCATCCTTTTATAATTTTAATTATCTCTTAAGATTGTAAATGAGTGAGAAATTTGACTGAAACTTCTGTTGGAAGGTTTTATGTCTTGTATTTATTTTAACGATTTAATCTGAGAATTATTTTTATGGACTTTCTCTGCTGGTATGTTTAACACCTTTGCGAAACAGTAAAATTCTTTATTGGGTTATTGTTGCTTTAAATAAATAGTGAAATTTTTGAAAACGAGCTTGTTTCTTGTTTGATTCAATTGCTTGAAAGGAGAATTTATGCTTTCGGTTTCTGATTTCCCTTTGTAAAACTTACTGTTCAAGATCTTTTATCGTGTTATACATATTACAGTAAAAGTAAATAGACGTACATGTATTTATTTGCTAATAAAATAATGTTTTCTAATCTTTACTCGCTAAATTAAAATGTATATACATAACTCCTTTTATAGAGAACATTGCATCTATCGTGAATTTAATATTTTTATAATAACTTTATACCGGCAGCGGTTACTCACTTGGTTGTCGCAGCTCCGAAAATTGAATGGAGTGTAAGAGAACTATCGGAGAAATAATTATCGTCAGTTCACTTAAACGCGAATATATTATATAATCTATTCATATGAAAAATTGCGACAAAATTAAAATGTTCCCCAATCATTGCTTGATATATTTCAAAGATAAGGATTTTTTTAAATAAAGTCATTTAAAAAATAATAGAATAAATGGTATAAAAAGACAGCGTTTCTTGATGTGAATTCGAATATTTATAGTTTAATTTAAATTACTAATGAACAGTTTGTACTATTATTTTCAAATTTTAGAATATTATAAATATATATTCTTAAAAAAGGAATGTACAACCAGAAAGTAAAATAGTGTCATATTATTGTTAATATAATAATAAAAACAAAAAGACAGCATATCATTTATTGTTGTGATATCGTTTTTAAACACGAATATTTAAATATTGTGCACCTTTTTAATTATACTTTAATATAAAACATAAAAACAGTATACATGACTTACAAGTATAATAATTTTTTAAAATCATATTATAACATTTTAAAGGCGCGTGTAAATTATTAATATTTTTAAAACAGTTTCGTTTTCTTTTATGGATATTGGTATATTCGTACATTTGGTGTTTTATAAAACATATTTTAATTTCAAGTAAAACCGCTAAAATACAAGTAAAACTTGTTATGAAATAAGTAGCTTAAGATATTTGAGGCCCTGATCTCCTAGAAATGTTCAGTCCCAGATGATGATAGAATTTAGCACTCAATTCAGAGAAAAAATTATATTTTTATATTTCTATATATTTTATTATAAACTAAAACATATTTGTGTGCTCACATATAAGATTTTGTTTGTTTTTGTTTAGAAAATGTATTTTTGTTTCAATGTATGTTCATTTTTCTATTACTAATAATATACCATTATACCATTAATGAACACATAGGGCAGGTGAAATGAAGATCCATCTCCTTCTACACTATTTTACTTGAATATTAGCGATGTAGATATTCAACATCAATAAGGACCTACAGCTTATAAAATATAACACAGATACAAAGTATTTTTATTTAATTAAAATTGTAGAATCGGAGTATTACTATTGTTATAATTATTACATTGTTAGCATTACCTTTTTTATAATTTTATTGGGTTGTTACTTGATTAGAAACTTGATCGTGAGAACATATGATTAAGAACTGCTCTACATCCATTTTCACGAATCGGGTATTTTATGCTTTATAATAAACTATTAAACTATAATACACATGAAAAATACAAAAATAAATTTAAAATTAAATTGCTAAATTATCATTTGTTTTATGCAAAAATTCTAACTATTTTATATATCAAGATCATATCAGTATTTCTGTTATTTTTTTATATAAAAAGCTATAAGAAATTATCTAATATCTAATATCTGTGAGAAGGCATCTCGAATTATGAAAAGCATTTCCGTCAAAACATTTTAGTATGTGTGTTGGGTGAATTAACTAGTTAGTTTAGTGCATTTAAGTTGGAAGTGGACATGTATTGTGAAGCATCTGATATTTGTAACAACATACCACACGAGCCAAGTGAGTTTTATTTTTGTTCCCGGGCCAGAGAATTCTGATCTGGGGCCCCCTGTGGTCAGAGCTTTATCCGTTTTCGTTTTATGTTTCGTCTCGTTTCTCGCACTTATATCATCGGCGCATATTTCAAGACGAGATGATCTTTACTTATGTTACAAGTACAATTATAATACAACCATGCTTCGTACTCATTTCTTGTTTAAAAGAAGATTGTGTATATCCGATAACTCAATTTCTGTCAAGAAGAAAATTATTAACATTGGAATTTATATTATATTATGTTATTATATTATGCTTGCAAAGTGCTTTAGATTTTTATTACAATTGATCAAGCAGGTACTTTACTTGCAGCTTTTAACTTATTTCTTTGAAAAATACCTGGATTTTTTATATCTCGATTTTTTTTTGCAAATTATATTATTATAAAACGTAACGATTTTTTATCAGACAGCAATGGCTCACCTAGTTATTGCCCTCCGATTTGAACTAAGCTTAGTGTGAGCGTCTAATAATACTAAAACTAATAACCAAATAAAAACATCGCAACTAAAAAATGCATGTAAAAAGTATCATGGAATGTGTAAATTTTAATTCTCAATTAATTAAAGATGGTGATTAAAGAATTTTTATTTAATTATTGCTTTGTAACTTATACTTTTCTGGTTGTACAGGAAAAAATATATATTAATTTTATCCATCGTTTAGTCTATGCAATTAAATATGTATTTAAAATAAATGGTAAACGCGGTGTTTCAGTAATATTTCTCACAATTGGAAACTTTTTTATACTTTTAAATAAGTAAAATTGTCCCATATTGAAATAGAAAATTAGTCAAGTCAACAAAAATAAAATCATATAAGCAGTTCCCAAAATTTGGGACAATTTATATATATTTTAAATGGAATCATACATTTTTTTATTCTTTTGTTGCAAATAATTTTTTTCCTCTTTCTAATAAGATAATATTACTTATGTACAATTATTTTAATGGCTCACTTGACTAAATTAATTAATAAAATGATATACAATATTTTTATTTTTAAACATAAACAAATCGTTTATTTAAAAAAAAATTGTACATAAAGAACATAAGGTACTTTTTTGAAAAGAAAAAAAAAAACTTTTAACAATGAGAGAATAAAAAAAATATGATTCCACTTAAAAAATACATATTTTTTCTCAAATTTCGAGAGTCGCTAATATAATTTTGTTTTTGTCGATTTGACTAATTTTCTAATTCAATATGGCATAATTTTGAACATTTAACAAAACTCGTATCTCTTCAAATAAAAAAGTAACCAGTAGTGGGAAAGTTTATTGAGATACCTTGTATATTTAAAAGATAACAAAATATGAGAAGAGAAAGAAATAAGAAGAAGGAACAATAAATTAAATGCATATAAGCGAGAGGTACTCATCAGATTTTTTATTATAATTTCCATTTCAATAATGATACGATAAGCGATAAAATATTTGTTATTTAACCAGTTGGCACTAAAAAAATTATTATAATATTAGTAATTTCTTGGCAATGTTTTGTATAAAAAATTTAGGTTTATTTATCTAATATAATCATCAAAAACATATTCATTATGGTCAGTATTTGAAAAAATTTCATATGAAAACAACAAATACAAATAATTTTTGTAGATGTTACGTCGAAATCTGAATGTTTTACAAATATGCATGTTTTGTTTACATGTCTGTTATGTTAGAACGCTGTGAGTTGACCTGAAGCTTATGGGACTCAAACAAACTGGTTTTTACCATCTACTTTTTTGTACAAAATATTGATACAGTTATGTTGTTGTGTTCTTCGAACATTAGCTCTTCGTCATCTTAATTGTTCATAACAGCACATTATGACCCAAAAAATAGTTTAGTTTGTAATGTCTTTTGGGACAAATAATATGAGATCATCAGTTGACCTGCCGACGACAATAACATGCAATAAAAACAAAAAAGTCATCATAAATTTTACAGAAATATAGTATTACATTGCTATAACATTTTTCATTTTATTTTGCTACAAACAAAATGAAAAATTTACCGAAATAATCTAAATATTAAACTAACAATAGTGCATAAAAATCAAGAATTCTATAGAATAACTGGGTAATAAACAGCAATATTATTAATAGTATGTTATTCAATGAGCATTTTTAGAGTGATGTCCATTATATTCGTGCCTAATTTCTGAGGTTACAAGACTCGTAAAATGAATTTTGCTTATTGATTGTGATGAATAATTTTATGCTTTACAACTCTTATTTGAAGATTTTTTACAGAAAATAATTAAGGAAGCGGAAAATTACGAAAACAGATTTTATTGTTAAATCCCCTATGTTTGGGTGAATTTGGTAAGAGCAAAATAAGACAATTTTTAAAGCTCTAGATTAATTAAAAATTTTAAATTTTTGAAATATACATACATATATCATGCGAAGCTTGTTTCATCCCAGTTGAAACAGTGATTGTAAAATGGAAAAAGAAGAATCATCTGTCCTTATATAAAAATGTAAAAATGATATAAATAAAGTTTTGTCATTCGAAATTTTTGAATTGTGAAATATGAATCATTGTGAATCTGATAAATGACTGTATTATTAATATCTTTAAAGAGAATATGAACTAATTTTTCTATTTGTAGTTGTTAACGTTTCTATATATGCTTATTTTCCATTTTGGTTTCGCGTAAAATAATTATATTATTATTTCAGTAGTGAAATGGGGGATTGAATAACCTAACTGAAATTAATAAAATAAAAAGTATCTTATTAAACGAAAGTAGAAAAAAATACATAGAAAGAGCATAGAGTATTTGTTTTTTTAGTGATTATTTTTGTCGTTTTGTACGTATGGATGTTTGGATAATAACTTAAGGGTTAATTTATATTTCAGTAGAAGAATTTCATCCAAAAATAGTGTTCCACTTCTGTTATAAATCTTGGAGCCGTATTTATCTGAGTTGTTCAAAGAGCAATAATTTTTTAGCCGTAAACATTTGTGGCCGTTCAAGTATGTCACACAGCAGAGTGTAGATCGTCGTTGGAACTAAAATATAATTTTATTTTGTCGCACAGCGGTTAACAGATACAAAATCTACATTCCAATGCATTTGGTCCGTGGAATGGGATACTGAACAAGCAACCACGTGCTTCATAAATTATTTAGATTTACGTTTTATTACGCTAGTCGGTACAGCGGGGTAGGTCACAGGCAAATGCTCTTTTGCGGAGAAATTATAACATTCTATAGATACGCCAACAATAAACTATAAATTACCCCAGCAATAAATGCTGCATAATAAAATAAATACCCATATCAATATTATTTCACATTTCTGAGGGTGGTGAGTCTTGTTCTAACTTGAGATTTATACAACGTTGTAACTATTTTATCACGCCTTTTCTTCATTTCTACTTGCAGGTACAAGTTTGCTATTGTCGATATTGGCGTATGATATATTTTCTAAACTCTAAGGGAATAAATTTTGATTTCATTACTCACCTTCCGCCTTGTGTCAGCGAAGAACTTATTATTGTAGGAGGAACAATCTGAAACAACAACAAAATTTAATGTATTGTTGTGTGACAATTGATAAAGACTATAAATTCAATAAGGAATTTATTATTTATAAGCTATGTCGTTTCAAAACAAAGAACATATATTTGTGCAATAAACACTACAATAAATGAAAATATCATCACGGCTTATTAAACTTTATTGAGTATATCAAATTATAATTTGATAAATATAAATATAAATATAAATATTTTAATAAATAATTACAGGAATGTAAGACCTAACATCAATATAGGTAATGAGGTACACTCACACGCACTAATAATACACTACAATTCTTAACAGCAGTACTACACTACAATAACTAAGATACATCTCTCATATTAATAATATGCCTTACATAATCTCTAAACATTGATTAGTTAAATCAAATTATTTGGATTATACATTAATTAATTATTTATATATATATATATATATATATATATATATATATATATATATTATTTTTATATATATATATATATATATATATATATTATTTTTATATATATATATATATATATATTTACGAATGAACGACATAATGAATGTCTCTTTTTTAAGAAAATACATTAAATACTACAAAATATACCTACCAATGTAATACATAATTCTGTGTTGAATAAGTTGATTAGATTTTGTTTGATGTAAACAAAAAGAATGAAAATTATCTCGACCTAAGCAATACTATAGTTTCCAATATTTGAAAACTAAATTCTTTTGAAAAAATGTTTATTTTTCAATATCTTAAATTGTAATTGTAATTTTATTTGGTGCTTTAGTTTAAGTTCAGAAATAATAAAATGAAAGTATTTTGTAGTGTATTAAATGTATTTTTTACAAATAAAAGTATTTGTATCAATTTATCTACCAATTTACACAACTAAATGTTTTGTATTTTCAGAGATTCGACAAGAAAATTAATATCTTCTTTTGATTTGTATTCTCAATTATTTTCATGAGAAAATGTAACATCTTTTCTTATTTATAATACATGAAATATAGGCATACCCATCTTGCAAATTTTAAATAAGTAGTAGTTGTTCAACAAGTTATTATTTTTAGTTGAAGAAAACGTATAAAACAATTTACAGTGAAAAAATTATTTAGAAGTACATAAGTATATTATAATTTTGTAATTATAACTTTGGATAAACATTGAAAATCTTGTATTTTTATTTGCTAGTAGTACTGTGTTTTTTGTAGTCTTATCGTATAGCAAGATAGCTTATATCCATGCGCGCGCAGCATTTTTCCTCAAAGTGAGAAGCGTAATTCGGCACTGTAAGACAAGTAGTTCCTTTGCTAAATCAGTAGTGTAGAAGTGTGGTCAAAATATTTATCTAGGACATTACAATTAAAGACAAAATATTATTAGAATTATTTACAATTAATGAACTCAGAAAGACAACCTCAAGAAGTAACAAAACAAATCTATATATGTACTTTCATGTTTATTTTTTTTTACGATATTTTTTTGATTTCATCGAAACATTGCCAGATTTTTATTTATTTTTGTTATTTTATTTGATTCGAATATAAACTCCTTTGGAAATTTTGTTGATTATTATCTTCCAAGGAAATAACACATTATTTAAGTCACTTATTTATTTTAAATCCAGAGTTAAGTTCCGCGAGAAATGGTTGTGTTTGTGTGTAATATTAGCATGTAACTTGTCGCATATTTACATATGCTGTTGTGCGCATCAGATGCATGCTCTCACTATCTACTGCATCCTCATCGAAAGTTGTTGAACAATACGGATTTCTCTGTTATTGTCGTGTACGTGAAATTAACCTCAAACACCCTCAGAGAGAGTGTTCTGTGCGTCGCTAGTTTACGACCGCTGCTCGCGCTTATCTATAAATACTGGATAACTGAGACGTATGGCCAGGCTTTCCATTAGCGACCGGGAATCTCTTGCGGCGATGCGCTGAGCTGATGGAAGGCCAGGTGGGGATTCAATTCCACGGAGGTGGATGTGTTGGGAATAAATGCACTTTTTAAATAGGGTACTTGGAGGCATACAATTAATTGGACAGTAATAAAAACTGTTATAAATTTCCTTCTACATTTAATACAGTACAATCGTGTTTGTTCCAACCTAATAAATCCAAGCTTGTTCATATTATCGAATATGCAGGTTTATAAAATAATAAAAAGGTAATATGGATACATATATTTATAAATTATTACGTAGTTGAATAAACCATTTATATAACTGCTTCCCTGTTTTGGCAGTCCAGTTAATTTAAAAGTGCGATTTATTTTCAATAACAAAAGTTTTGAGAAAGTTGAGCTACGTATATTTAATTTAAATTTGTTCTCATTCAAAAAATATTTAGATTACAATATACAGGGTGTCCCAGTTTTAAACGGTTATACTTCAACAATGTATTAAACACCTAAAAATAAGGTGAGAAGTTTATTTGAGTAAATTTCTGGAAATGCTTAATTCCAGAAATATTCACGTATTATTGGGACAGAGCTACTTTAAGATAACGACCTTATCTTATTGAAATGACGCATAATACTAAAAATTAATAGGTTTGCGTGCTGCAGGTCGATTTTTTGAATAATTGATATAAAAAATATATTTCATTTCTGAAATGTTTTAATTTTTACAGCTCACGGTTTAGTGTTTCTGTATATAACCGTAGTAGCTATTAGCTAAGCACTTGTTCAATATTAGAAAAAAAAAATCATTATAATAATTATATTCACAGAAAAAATTAATTTTTTCACAAGAGTAAAAGTATATACATTTGATCTACAAGTATTAACGACGTGTACATAATCTGCATTACATTTTTTTATTCGGAAAGGTAGTAAAATGATTTTTCAAGATAATAATAAATACATTTTAAATTTCAGGTATGTATTGTACATAATGTTACGATAATTCAAGTTCATATATGTATGAAGAAAAAATAAATAAATTTGTTCTGTGAATGGACTTTAAGTTGGAATAATACATGATAATAATAATAACTTCCATATTTTCATATAAACTTTTAATGAATGACGTCAGCCGACAACGAAAGACAGATTACATTGGTGTGTGAAGATGAATGAATTTCCTTAGAGAAACTCTATTAGTGTATTCTATTGGATTGCGGAGAATTTCATTTCTGTCACCTAAACACTGATTTCCACAAAACGACAAAATTCCAGCACTAAAATCTTTTCTTCCCGTTATCAAATCTAGTTTCCAATTCAAACTTATCGTTTGAAATAAAAATTCAAATTAAGTGGTATAAAATTCACACTTTCTGATCTTCCATTAACAATAAGTGCTGGACAAGGAAATCGGTGTAAGGTTTATGATATTTATGTATGTATGCTAATTATTCGTCAACGTGAGGTTTTATCGTGTGTCTCGTGTCAGATTTACGTGCCGGGGTCAAACAAGTGGGTGCCCCTAGCATTTGGATCAAGGTATGTGTTCAGTGTTCACATTGAAGATGATCGTAAAAAACCACCAGATTGACAAAACTCAGCTCATATCGCTGTGGACACTAACCAACAAAAGAATGACACACAAAATTCACAATTTACTTGTATTTAATATAAAAACTATATTTTCTAACATTGCACACCTAATGTCTGTTGCTCAGGCTTCACGGTCTAGGTGTTGTTGGTTCAAATCCCGCGGCAATAACTAAGTGTTACATGTTTCTTTTATTCCATTTTATAATCATCATACGACTGAATGTGACCATTAAGTTATTAAGCAGTCATTAAAAATTATTGTAATTATTTATGTATTAAGGGCATCATCAAGATTATAACACGAGGTTATGTTTAAAGCTCGACATGAAACGGAGAGCTTTAAATTTCCTGAGTGCTATAATCTCGATTATACAAGTGGTACACACAACGTTTTATTTCATTTTAGTACTTGAGATGAAAATATCTGTACGTTTATGTTCTGTTGTAGTTTCTTTATAGATAGTTGGCATTGTTAGATTGTTTGTTCTTAAACAAATTTAATATAATCAAAGTGTTATTGCCTCTGTTAAATATATTTGAAACGTACCTTATATTCTCGCGAAATATTAATGGAATATGAGGCTGCACAGACCTAGTTGATATCTAAAAATATTTATTATTTCTTATGTATCTTGCATTTTTTTTAAAGAGATGAAGTTATTTAGTAGCACACAAAGATCCATACTCTGGTCGGGATTTGAATCCAAGGCTTTTGGTATGCGAAGCGGCTACGCTATCATTATTGTACCGGGGTCGGTTTTATCTTACATATTTCTTCAAATTTCTTATCCGAAACAAATGAATTTACTTTTCTGATTATAACTCTTTACAATGGAATCATCAGATAACTTGACGAGTTAGATCAGTAAATTTCGCTTTTAACTTGTGCTTGTCTTTTTTTTTTCACCCAATAAAAATAATAATGCAAGTATAATTATAGAAATATGTTTAACTTTAACAAATCATTAAAGTTATATATCTCTCTTATGTTATTATTGTTAGTATCTGTCAACATTCAATACAGAAAATCTCTACTAAATACAATTATTTTAAAATAGGTATAAGTGGTTAAGCAGTTAGAACACTCTGACTTGAATTGAGTGGAGTATGGCGTCTGGGGTTGAATTCTTAACGTCATCAATTATTAACCAAATAAAATTTGGATTTCTAAAATGCAAGTGAAATAACGTAGACCCAGATACCATAAGCAAATATCAGGAAACATTTGATTATATTTAGCCAGTGTTTACTATAATGTAATCTTGATATATGATATACGATTGCTTGTTGCTGTTCTTTTTGTCACCAGAGTGCGGGCAACACCTGAGTGTGTCGCGCTGCGAGGGGAAGAAAGGAAACAGGCGCGCCGCCACTGCAGACCACACACGTGTTCTAAGCACCGATAGATAAAACGACCCGTAAAAGTGGTCATGTCCAAAATATCCAACAACTTGGAACCATAAACAAACTGATCGGTCCAGCCGCGATTCAACCACAAAAACCTTATTTAGCACCATGGGCGGAGGAGAAGATCTCAATGGGCAGCAAATGCAACAAATCACAAGTCAATTTTATAAATGATCTAAAAAAAAACTAGTATCATACAAATTTATCTTAATATAAATTTGACAGTGCGACAATATGGTTAAAAAATCTTAAAATTAATTTTAAAAATATCAACATAAGGCTCGAAACACTAGAAAAACTTTTCTAAATGCGATATTAAAATTTACATAAAAAGTGAACCCTCTTATGTCCAATGGCACCAACATTAACCTCCGGTATGTCATTATGAGATTTCTATTATAGCTGTCAAAATTTCGATGTCCTTTTTTTCGTTAAAAGCACATATAAAATTAAATGTCTATTGACAATACCAGAGGCTAAACAAAAAAATTCTAACAAAAATTTTATCAACAAATTTATATAGTTCATTTCACATTTTATTCCGACATGATATTGTCCATTTAAGGGAAACTTAATTTTTTTGTAATATTGGAGCAACCGGCCTTTAATAGTCTCTAAAGTCTGTAAAGAATTATTCAACTATTAATGATAGATAGATAAATGTAGATAATGAATATTACTTGAGAGAAGACTTTTGATTTACATAAAATGTTTTACTACAATCGGGCATAATATACAAGTTTATGCCCTCTTTAGAATTTGTAAAGTGTCACTTTTCACTCACTACTGCATGAAAAGTAGCCTTGCCTAGGCAGCATAAACACATTTATTAATTATTTTATTTACTTTTGAAATTAATTTTTATTAATATTTTGGTTGTAGTAAAAATGTATGCAATAATTTCCGTATTCGGCTACGCCTCATGCGTTAAACGCATTCGACTAAAAAACACTTACCTACTTTACACTCTAGTTCCATAAATAACTAATTTGTGGTTTTGATGACGACAATAAGTTAATTAAAAAAAAATTATCTGAAACAGCCAATTGTTTTTTCTAATGTAATATTTATTAGACTTGTATCTTTATTTGGTAACAATTGTATTAATAACTTATTTATGGAAGGACGTCATTTTCTGTTCTTTCTCTTCTCAATATTTTAATTTCTAATCTCTTTATTTTTATTTATTTTCTAATTCTTAGTAGATAAATATTATATTTCTGAGAAGACAAATTCCATAAATCTTAACGTTTCAATTAAGCGAAGAAAAATTTTGTTACATCTAACACTATTATTTCTGTATGATTCTGTTATTAAAGAAGGGCCTTTCCATATATGTTTTTTATATTAATTTTAATATAAAACTATTGAAAACTTATTTTTTATTTTGGAAAAATCCCAATAGTAAAGCAATAATAAATTAGTAAATATTCGTGAATGAAAATAAGCGTATATCAAATCGCTGTCTTGTCGGGGATGCGAAGTCACAGGGATACATTCACTTTTTTAAGTTTAATTTATATATTGAAATTGAACATTTTATAATAATTATTTATATTATTATAACTTTATAACCTATATAATTGTAAAATTTGCTATTGCCATTAATAATTTTGATAAACTTGTGAATAACTTATTTTGTTGAAGTTACACAATCTACAAGATATAAATTGTTTTGTGACTTATTAAAATTCATAAATAAAAATTGATATGTAAATCAAATATTTGATTTGACATTTAAAATACAATAGAAAAGAACTAAACACAATTCATAATAACTATTTAAATACTTCTCACGAGTTTCAAAAATAATTGACATATTTCATTAAGCACATGATTAGTAAAGAATAATACAATATTAATATAGAAACGTAAAAGTGAAACTGCTCCTTATTGTTGTAGAAAAGCGTACGTCCATGCAATCAGTATTTCGGTATTGTGAAGCGGCTGTCAGTTTTTAGCCACACACAGTCCTTAGCATTTTATAGACCGTTTTTCTTATCGGACATGGAAAACGAACGTGGTCCATTGATGTTTATTGCACCTACACACTTCGGCGACATACGAATATGTGTTTTATCGGCTGATGTGCCCGTGGCTAACGGATGCGCAGCGGGTCCCGTTACTATTCAAATCCACAATGCAAATCAGCCGAAAAGAAAATAATTAAATCGTTTGCTTGATGGCCGCAGATACAATCATCGACTTATATGGATGAGAATTACACTTTTAGAGGAATGTTAGTATTCTACTAACGTCAGGTGTGCATGGCGGGCTTAAATATTCACATATTACATAACACAGGTATCATATATGATATTTATTTTGCGTTTCTAGTTGATTATGAAAATTTTTCCAGGCGCTTTTTCAAAACTTTGATGTAAGGATAAGGAGAAGTTTTTTTGAATTTTTATTTAAAATGTACCAGGGATGGAAAACGTAATGATACCGGAAAACGTTGTAATAACGTTTCATTTGCTAATTTTTTGTTAGTAACAAATAATGATACACTATAAAGTTTTTTGCAGGGTATGACAAAAGCGCACCGAAGTATGTTACTTAAGCGCACGAGTGTTTGTATAATTGAAAATTTCATATATTAATAAATTTGATGTAACTATTTATTCAATGATAGAATAAAATAAGTTTAGGTAAGATTAGGTTAGGTTACTTTAGATTAGTTTAGGTTTGGTGAGGTTAGATTAGGTTTGATTAGATTAGGTTAGGTTTAGTCAGGTTGTGTTAGGTTAGGTTATCTTATATTAGATGCACACATACGCATACAGATTAAATTCCTAAATTTTACTGGTGCGCTTTTTCTGTTTTTTTTTTGTGCGCTTATGAAATGTTTAAAAATCTGAAGGGTGTACTTTTCTCATGCAACGATTTGCCGTTGAGATAATATAAGTTTCTAATTTACCTATATTTTAATATTTTTGGTTATTTGTATTATGCATGAATAGATGTTACTAGTATCGTTTGAATACTGTTTTAAACGTACCAATCATAAACCTTATAACATCCTGCTACCAATATGATTGCACGTGTCATGTCATGTTATTAAAATAATTAGAAATGTTTCTCTTATAGCAGGTTATTACCATTTACAAAATAAGGTATTATATTTGAAATATATATTTTAGTTTCATTTTTATTAATGAAATTTTATCACAAACTTGAAAAAAATAAAGTTATTTTAACGTTATAATAACGAAATAAAAATTATATTATTATAAAATTACACAACGTTATGATGTTGATTTTTTAAGTTATGTACTTTTTCCTCCAAAATTTTGTGCAAAAATATTGATGCGCTGAAATATCTAAACAAAATTATCTCTTACCGTTTTCGAGATATTTCTGTTCAAAGTTAGACCAAAACAAATGGTTTTAAAGCAAAGTACTCTAATGGGTCGAAATACGACCTCGGCGAAAAAAAATCGTTACAAATCGAGAAAAATGTATGGAAACGATTGTTAGTCTATGATTTTTACCTCCCGCCTATCAATATATAGATAAGGGAGGTATTGTTTTTGGTCAAATTTCTCGAGTGTGAGTTTTTAACATATGAGCACGAATTAGGGTCCCTAGAATAAGATTTTACTATTTTTACCGTGATGTCTGTATGTCCGTGTGTGCGTGTGTGCGTGTGTGTGTGCGTGTGTGTGTGTGTCTGTGACGATTTTTCGTCCACGATAACTCCAACACGATACATGTAAAAAATATAATATTTGGTATTTAAGACTTATATTCAAATATGATGAACTGATTAGATTTTGACTACAATTGGTTAACCGGAAGTAGTACTTTACTTGAAGCTTTAAACCGTTTTTCCTTAAAAGTACCTCTAAATACCATTTTTTTCGCAAATTTCGTTATTATAAATACAAAGATTTTTTAATTTTCTACCGATCTGCATAATTACGTTTATATATGACTTCTAGCTAGATAGAAAAAAAATATATAAATTATAATAATTTTACATATCGTTTAGGCTGAGGAATTTCGATAAAACAGATGAGTTATTCATACGTTCACAAAATTTGACATATGATGTCAAATTTGATGTTAGTAAGTGTAAAAGATAAAATAAGTAAAAAATGAAGAAATTTTATTGTAAAATTTAAAAAGATGGAAGAAATATATTAGGAATGTATTTGCATGCTTGAATCAAAGTAAGTTCAGTTCCGGTTTTAGAAATGTCAAAAATAGCTGTCATATTGGTCATACAAAATTTATGAAGGAAATTTTAGGTATGAAATGAATTAAAAATATTCCGAACTGCAATAACAAACTAATTTTAAAACTACAAATTAAATGTATTGAAAAACTTATACAGAATATATTACTACAGTGGCGGGAGGTATTGTGTTGGACACACCAGATTTTTTAATTTATGTACTATGCTATGCCTCTGTAATCCACAATGTCAAGCACCGTCATTGACAACAATTTTTAATTAAAAATAGCTTTGAAAAATAAGTAGCTCTTGTGAATTTGTAGTTACTTTTGTAATTTTCTTTGTATACATCATATTTGTCAACTAAACTATATGTAGTGACGTATTATAAACATATACTCGCAGTATCTTTGTAACCAACAAGTAAATAAATGAAATAAATATAACTTTTTCTAACGTATATATTGATTGTTGAAAATTTACAAAACAATCTTTTAAGTACTTTGTATAGGTTCTTCGTAGAAAACAGGCAATAATAAGGAAGTAAGAACAATGCGTAGTAAAACACAAAGCAACATCATCTTAGGTAAAACTAAAACATTACAACTTAGAAAATACAATAATTTACTAATAATATTGCAAGTGGCTGTCCGATCTTTATGCAGGCTTTTATTAGCTGTAACCAAGCTTCTATTACACATAATTACAGTTCTTAACAAAGCTTGAAATTTAGTTAATCGCAAAATATGCTAATAACCGTGCACTGGGATTCATTATTAGACGAGCAGTTACTCCGTGGTGTAAATCAACCTTTAGTTTTTCTCGCAATAATCGGTTAGCATCTTAGGTATTGTTCGAGATGACGCTCTAACGGAACAAGATGAGTTATAGACTGTTTTTACTGCATATTACGAAATAAAATATATGGAATCATTTGTTTTTATAGATTAGTTATTGCGAAAATAATTGAAACACGGAATCTATTTACTACCTAGCTGTATTTGATACTTTATTTGAATGGAAATGAGTTAATGTGAACCATGTTCCTTCGTTAATCTAATAATTTTTAATGGCTTTGCTTTTTATTACTCATAAATTTCTTTTATGATATTAAGCTAATGAAAAAATTAACAATGGTATATTACTACTTACAAATATAACACACGTCTGTACTTTGCTAGATGTCTTAGTTTAATAATCTTACATAATTTCATTATTTACTAAAGATTGTCACATCATCGCTATATTTAGGGATTAATACGAAAAGCCTGTTTCATTTTAGTAGTAAACCTACAGCCGTTGCAAAATCAGCTCTCATGAGGTTAATCCAATGGGTAATGTCGTTTAATAATATTAATAAGACTGCATCTCTAATTCTTCTCCATATCTTCACATTTCATTTTCACTTGCTATTTGGGTATCTCAGTGGAATTTGAATTTAAGGCCCCACAAATATTATTATTAATTTTAAGTTTCTTTTAAATGGACAAATTCACATCGAAACAAAATGTCAAGTGAACAATTCAACATTGCTGTCGAATTAGCATTATCAATTTTTTTTGAATTGTTGCTTAAAATGAAAGTGTTTTTAAGTGCAATTAGGTATTTATATTTTAAATTTTACTATGTAAATACAGTTAGTAACGTATGTAATACTAAGTTGTATTGATTTAAATCAGTGATATATGAAAAACAGGGGAAAAAGTGTGTGTGTAATGTTACTATGTACCAATACTTTCAAGAACTACAAATCTAATTAACTTAGTCGGTAAAACGAGATTACTGGTATATTGTTATGAATTTATAAAGCAGATTTTTTGCACTAATATGTGATTTTTTTTCTAAATTTAGAGTAAAATCTGGTTATAACGACAATTCGCTATAAATGTTAAAAGTAAAATAACGATAGCATATACGGGCTTTCAAACAAGTGATCACAATTTCGACGTTATAATCAGTTTGTAGCTATAAACAGATTTTAATATAGTTTTTTATTGTTTCTTTAAATTTTTACTTATTCTTTACAATATGTTTCGTTTTTCATAATAAATTATACTATAACTTTTTAAAAACATCAAAACAATCTGATTTAAATAAAAAAAATCTACATTTTTTCTGCTATTCTTAAATATTAAATTTTCTTTATCCTTTTTAAACAATGTCATTATTTCACCGAAATAAATTATTGGCTCAATATTACTTTATGTATTCATTTTCGGTTTCACTGAAATATTTTTTTTAATTCTTTTTCTCCGTTACTTAAATTTATTAACTTCATTTAACGAATCATGGCTTATTTGGTCTTAATATTCTCCATTTTTATTAATAGTTTTTGTTTTAATTATTCTTTTGATTTTGCCCTTATTTATTTTAATTCTATATACCCAATGTTCTTTAAGGATTTCTATAATTTTTTAATATATTTAAGATTTTCATCTTCTTAGGCGTTATCACCTTATGATAGCTATGGTTTCAAGTACAATCAAGGAATGAATTCAATCTATTTCACTTAATTTTCGCCTTAGTCTACATTCTTTACAAGGAAACTAATTGTGGGAAAATGATTATTGAATAAATGCCTATGTGTGATATTCATGTAACATGCATGCTCCATATAGATATTAGATAAGTTTAGCATCAGCGTGTTAGTGCATGAAAACAGGCTGTCGGACAGATTTATACGACACGCGTATTGTACCAATAAAAGCCGTGTTTGATGCGAACGCATTCTTGTCAAAAGCCGAGGAAGGTGCTTAGGATTTACGGCCGCGGACGAGATTGGCAGCAGCGGTCGGCGATTTCGAAACTTGTCACTCAAATAAGGAAGATGCTCGGACACCAGCGGAATAATGAGTGTTGTACGGGTGTTTTGTCCAGTGTGCATGGGAAGTGATTTCTCCGAGAGAGCATCGCAGGGTGTTGCAGAGATATCAGCTGCTGCTTCTAAAACTGTTTCGCACGCTATCGGCTCTAATTACATTCTTCAAATGCTTCACAAGTCATAAAAACTTATAGGTATAGGTACAGCATAAGTATGAAATTTCAGGATTAATATTATAGTGATGGGAATATTTTCTATTAGGATAATAATGTATTGGAAATTTAGTGAGAATTTGGAAGGATTGTAGGAATCGAAATAAAGCCTTCTAAATTCTAACTGAATTTGCAGTAAATTATTACCTTATTAATATCATATAACTAAAACTAAATTTGTTGCCAAATCATAAATCAAATCTAAAAAAAATACTAAATTTAGATTATTACCTACCAAACACATTTTTTGTGAATTGTGAAATTGTTATGAAACAGCTAAATACTGTCCATATAGTAACATTAGACTTAATTTATTCCTTTGATAATAAATACCAAAAATAATACTAGTATATACGAAATATCAGACTTTATACTTATAACTTAACGATTGCAATATATTTTTCAATTCAATTTGTTCAATTCAAATAACGAATAATAATAATTTAAATACTATTATATTTTTTTAAACCAGTAATTTGTAGTCTGTATCAAATTAATTTCTTCTTAATTATTTAATTTTCATTGTATAACAAAACTGCATTAGCGATTACAATATATCTGCAGTGAGAAAATAATACCTCGTAAAAATTAAAAGAATCGTAAAATAATGATAATTAGTAACAGAAAGGCTAATATAATAAATGATAACTATGAAAAATGCAAAAATAACAAATATCTAAATAAATTAAATCAATACATAATTACTTAGTGATCACAAAAATATTCGTTTATTAAAATTCCTAATGCTAATACAAAGTATGACAGCAATGGTAAATGGTCCATTTAAGGGTAATTAAAATTTAAGTAAAATTGGTTTAACGATAGCTAAAAAAAATTAAATGTTTCAAAACAAAAAATAGATTTTCGATAAAAATCGATGCTTAAGAAAAATCAATATTTAAGAAAAATCGATTATAAAAAATTGCCAACAAATAAAAATTGTACAAAATTAGCCCTAAACAAAAAAAAAGTGAACACCCGAGATTAGTATTGGTAAGTAATTTATGGACTATTTAAGGAAATAAGCAATATTTTTATAAAAAAAATAATATAACAAAACTAAAATTTAAAGTTATATTTACTTAAATATAAGATATGAATGTACACATTTCCTATCTTTTCCATCCTTCATCCTTTTCAATTGTATTAATTTACTTAATTTTGTACAAAATATTATTACGGAAATAATAAATATAAACGATAAATATCGTTAAAAATAGATATTTTACTCGATATATCGATTTCAGAAAATGGATATTTCCTTTTAAAAAATCGATTTTTTTGGCCATCCCTAGATAAATGTAAAACATATTTTATAATGTCAATAATTCTTAGAGGTTTAAAGGATGACATTAATTTTATAATTGATAGTTTAATAATTTCATTGAATTTATCTTATAATATAATATTATATTCATATTATTACATTGTAAAACAATTGTATTTATTATACTAAATTGTATGTGATTTATTGACCCTTAATGTTGAATTTTTGATATATAATATATAATAAAATTTGTGTGTATTTATCTAATATAAATAAACGTTTTATGTACATCCATGTAAAGAGAGTTTTGAAGATGATTGGATACTTTAGGAAGATTCTAAATGATTTTTGAAACAATCTCGTGAGACGATTTGAGATTTTAGGTAAAATTTTTGTGTATATCTACTATAATTAAACGTTGTATATAGTGTACTGTGCAGCGAGTTTTTAGGGTATACAAGGTAGACAGAATCTAAATGTTTGCAATCCGAACCGGTAAACGTTGTTAATTGCGCACCATTGATATGTTGGTGGAATGTGTAAGTTCCTACTGTTTAGAACCGTGCTATTCGTTCCGGCGAGTATTCCCACGATCATATGCTACATACTGTCCCACTGAGCTGGACTTTTACCACGCGTGCAGCTATCTCTGTCTAGGTTGGCGGTGCTGATGCTGTACAGCTCGCTGCGGCACACCTGTACCTGTCGTGACGTGTGCACATGGACAACTCGTGCTATATATGTGCCCGGTGAGGAACTGGAAGAGAGCATCTTCACCAGTGGCGTCGGCGGGGGGCAGTCATCCAGGGGCACGCGAACCAAATTCAGCAGAAATGGTAGGTATTTTGGTAAGATGTAAAGGGAGTATTCATGGATAATTCGGAACAGGAAGAGAGCATCTTCACCAGTGGCGTCGGCGGGGGGCATTCTTCCAGGGGCACACGCACGAAATTAAGCGAAACTGCAGGTATTTTATAAGATGTAAAGAGAGTATTTATAGATTATTTGGAACAGGAAGAAAGCATCTTCACCAGTGGCGTTTGTGGGGCATTTTTCAAGGAGTATATGCATAAAATTAAGCAGAAACTTCAGGTATTTTGGTAATATGCAAAAGGAATAATCATGGATAACTTGGAACAGGAAGACAGCATCTTCATCAGTGGCGTAGGCGAGGCATTTCTCCAGAGGTATATATGCACGAAATTAAGCAAAAACTTCAGACATTTTGGTATAAGATGTATAGGGAGTTTATGAATAAATCGAACTGGGAAGAGAGCATCTCCACGCCAATAAAGAGCGTATTCATGGATAACTCGGAACTGGAAGAGAACACACCAGTGGCGTCGGCGATAGAAATATTTTAAACAGTAACTGCAAATATTATAGTGAGGTATGACTTCATAGACAATTCATTTGAAACTGAAACTGGAAAAGAATATCTTCACCAGTAGCGTCTGTAATGTACATTCCACTAGGAGTACTCGAGGAACATGTATACCCTACAGGTATTCTTTAATTTTTAGAAAATGAAAAATTTAATAAGAATTAGAAGAAAAAGAAATAGAAAGAAAATAAAAAACAGAAAGTGAAAAGGCTGTGAAACGTTTAGAAATCAAATGAAACAAAAGCAATAAAATCAATACGATAGTAGATATCAAGAATAAAAAATCTAACAAGCATAACATAAAATAGCTTAACTTGAAGAAAACAGGAAATAGAAAAATTCGATAAAGTATAAGCAAAACACTGCGACACAAAAGAAAATATAGGGACAAGGTAGTTTGAGTTAGTAAACACAGAATTCACTTAATGCCCTGCTTTTCTAGTATTATTGTACTCTAAAAAATTTAGAATCCGGTGTTTCCAGAAGACAATAAACATATTATAATATATCCTATAATAAAAAAATGTTTCATGTCTGATGTATCGTTGAAATCTCCAGAAAAAATTAATATGACAAATTCTTGGAGAAAGCAATGCGTGTAACATTTGCATTATTAAAAGTATGACCCCTAGTGAAAACTTTAAGGACAGCTACTGGTTTGCGGCAGAGCAATACCGTTTTCCACTTTCACCCAGTGACCTGCCGAGTCACCTAGCTCAGGATTTGAACCCGGCACTCCTTGCACCTGTGTCACTAGCACTTGGCACGCATCTCCTTACGCAACGTAATTAATAGCCGAGGTGTCGTGGAAATTAGGAACTACAATCAAAGATGGCGTGCGTTCATCTCTACACTCTTGCATTAACAATAAATTATTTTTCATTTTTAAACTGGAAAACGGAGATGAGTTGGTAATTTATTTTAATTAGTTGTAATGAAAATTGCCTGTCGTAAGCAAACTTAGGTTAATTTAGAGAATAAGTTGATGAAGTTATTTGCAAAATGAATTGTGAAAGGATAAGTTTCATTTTCAAAGAATGAGCTATGTATTAATTTCTTTCAATAAAGTTTTTTTTACTCTGACAAGAAAATTACAGGTTATTGTTCTTTATTCTCAATTTCCTTTGTTCTAATCATTGTTTATTATTGAGATGTTTATAAACGATAATTACTGAAAATTTAGCGTGATATTTTAAACTGATATTTGTTTATGATTTAATAAAAAAAAATTAATGTATGTTAGTAATAGCACTCTCTCTAAAATTAATTTAAATGTAGCTTAATTCAAACCTCAATTAGCAATTTCATTCTTATTAGATATGGGTGGTCAACATCTATCAAAATATGAGATTCGGAGACTTAATGAAGTCATTAATATTACTTTCTAGATTTTACTAGCAACATATGCAACATTAAATATAATGCTAAATGAGTATAACAGGTGATAAATTAAAATATTTGTTTGTTTAAGTAATCAAATATGAAACTGTATTTAAATATACGTCACGGGAAATTAAAAATGAATGCATACGAGATTAATTAATTTTTTTACAAGATTTAATTACTTTTCCTAGTATGCTTACTTCATCGAATTGTAATAAATGAATATAACAATTGTATACATTCTTACTACAGGAATTGTAATATTGAACAACGAGCATGGAATGGTACTGATTTCATAAGAGTATGAAATGGACATTCAAAGTGAATTGTACATTATACTTTTTCTACGACAATTAATTCATATTTTAATAATAAAGATAGACATTTCATTACTTCCTAGTACCAAGTTACGAAAAATAATTAAACAATACTATTTTTTTTGACAGAACTTTATCTGTAGTTACCGTGAGATATGAGAATATGTTTTTCTACGACCATTAAGATATTTGCTTATTGTATGTTTGTTATTGCTACGGATACATAATATATTTTAAACACATTTTCATTTCCCACGGTAACTATAGACAAGGTTAACTTTTGTTCAATTTTTGTTTTGTAGCTAGTTGCTAGGAAATAATATTATGGTCCTAGAAAAGGTATAGTGTACAACTCGCTTG
The DNA here is from genome assembly GCA_035578165.1 of Stenolophus ochropezus. Lineage (NCBI taxonomy): Eukaryota > Metazoa > Arthropoda > Insecta > Coleoptera > Carabidae > Stenolophus > Stenolophus ochropezus. Next base: position 8,835,926 of record JAQOWZ010000004.1, on the reverse strand, counting down.
GAATGTCCATTTCATACTCATATGTTTTGTAGAATGAGTTGAAATGTGTACCATTCCATGCTTGTTGTACAATATACTATGTATATGTAGCAAAAAAAAAACATACAACATGCAAATAACTTAATGATCGTAGAACGAGAATATGGAAATTTGAATTTATTGTAATAAAAAAATATGTGTAATTTTCCTAACCAGTTGTAAATAAAGATTAAAAAAAAATATAAAACTTTACCGTTTTCATTTAAGTTCAAACTGATAATATAAATTTATTTTTAGTTATATAGTGAATTACAAAAAAATCTTTAAGGCATATATATTTATATTACAGAATTTGAAGAAAGGTATCGGAGCAATCAATGTAATAGCAATTTCAATAATTTTCGAAAATTTACTTATGTTATTAATAAACAGTTTTTTTAACCGAATTATAATTTCTAAGAATTTTAGGTCTACTTATTTATTAAATATTTAATAGGCAGTTTCATTAATTTCATTCGCAAACTTGTCACAAGGCAATGGGGTACTTGAAGTGGTATTCCTCTTAAAATTGTATTGCAATAACAATGTTAGAAATAATATATAACAGTGCCTGATTGATTCGGAAGCCACTGAAAGATTATCAACTTATGCCACTAAAATACGAAACAAGAATCTCAGATACTTAGACGTGCGTTCCTCTTAACAATGGTGTGCCACACATTAATTTTATGACAATAGTAGTACCTGTATAAAAAATAAATGAAGCCAACATCGTTGGTTAAGTTAATAGGTTTCGCATCCCGGTGTTGCGAGTTCGAATCCGGCAGAAGCAAAAACCTGTAAGTATTCGATTGCATTTGATCTTAGAAGTTGAGTGCTTTTTAAATATCAAAGGAAAATGGATACAGTTACTGATTGTTTTACATGTGTGGAATATTGCTGAAGAAGCGATTGTCCCATTTGTGATTTTGAGGCGAATTAGGAAAGGTTGAATTCCGGATGAAGTACTCGCGATGTTCGGTGAAGATTTACCTTTGCAAAGCACGTGGCCAGCCGCCCCCACGGCGTAGGCGGCAAGTTGAATGTCACCGGCTGCTTCTTCTGCCCTAGATCTTGCATCGAGGCTGGATCTGTCACGCAAATGATGAAAAATGGCGCTAAGATGAGCGATATTGTTTAGTAAGAATGATTTGTTTGCCAACCGTAGGTAGAGATTACCACGTATTCTTTTTGGATAATCGAAATTATGCAAGGTTTCATCTAGCGAAAGCTTAAATTGGAGCGCTGACGCTTCAAGATAAATTACTTTGTAATGGAACAACAGGAATGTTTCGTAAACTTATTAATACTGCACACACCCAAATTTCTGCTTTGATTCTTACAGGAAATGTTCAAATGCCAAACGTACTTGGTTTCCATACAAATTAATTTGAATACACGCTTGGATCTGATTCTGTCTGGTATTGATTTAAATATGACTGACAGTTATTAAGAAATCAATAATTATTTCATCATATCTTCAGCATAACATTCTCAGAAGAAAAGTCTGATATGTACAATGAATTATATATCGCTTTTAAGCATAGAAGTTACTGTTCTTTATATATTTCTTTTATGCTTTTATACGAATACTTCAAATTGAATCTTACAAGTACCTTTGTCATATTTTGTAAACATTAATTGTAATTCAACTTTATGTATTTATTAACAAACAGAATTACAAAAACTTTGAATGAGCAAATTTTTTACTTACTAGGCTTCTTCTTCGTCAAGAACTTTAAGTTATAATATATTTTTTTTATGTTTTTCGTTATTAGTAGTAGATTTATGAAGTATTGATTTTTTTTAATCTTTACTTTAACCACTTTTGATCTAGTCATTTCTTAATTCTTCACGACATGATGAATGGGGTATGTGACCAAATTTTGATTTTTACATATATGATACTTGACAAAAAAGTAAAATACCCGTATTTTTTAAATCGATTCATAATTCGTAGTTTACGAGAAAATATTTATTAAAGATGTGGGGAAGGGAAGCTGTTACAGTGGTTAATTTTTATATTGTATAACTTGTATACTGAAATTCGATCACTTACCCCATTGGTGACCTATATAGGATTAATTGTCATCATACCCAAAATTTTGGTTTAAATTAATTGCTTCCTTTGGATTATAGCCGCATTTGATATTTTAACACAGCACAATTAAATTATGAATTCTTCTCGGTTAATCACAAAACCAAAAATTATGTCCATTTATTTTAAATTTGCCATGATGTGGATTAGGAATCACCCTTCCTATGGTCGTTTAAGAGCTTATGGTATAGTCATTTGTTATTGTATATTTTTATGTTGTCGTTTTGTAAAATATTTATCCATTATTTCCGATTATGGTCATTATTCATTCGGATGATTCATATTCGTGAATAATGACTATCATAATTATTTGATATTGATAATAAAAAAAAAAATGCGAAAAAAATGGTATATAGATCTATTTTCTACATATCTTAATATTTAATAACCAGTTAGATAACATTACTAATATATAAACTAACTTTATATTACGATATTATTTCAATAGTGACGATTTGTCTTAGTACGTATAATATTTTTTTTAAGTATGTATTATAATAAACTCGAAAGAAATTAATTTTAATGATCTGCAATCTTCTATTTTGTATTTAAATAGCGCGGGACGAGTTGAGGAAAGGTGTTCGTGTTCGTCATCGAAGAGGAACGGACAGAACAATACAGAAACATCTGAAATGTGATCTGCGCGATGTGGGCGCGAACAAGGACTAATAGTTCGCGTTATTAGATGTTCAGGCTCGGACTCTAACCGAAATTCATAAATTATCAACGAGGAATTATCATCTTTCCTGTGTAGGAGGAATAATGAAATGAGAGGAGAGTACGAGAGTAACAAATAATGGATGCAAGATGTAACACTCTGCTCTACCATCATTACAGAAAGCACGGAGGAATTACAAATGAGACAAACAAAACAAATACAAACCACTGATAAAATACATTGTATTGTATCATTAAATGAATTATTTTACTATAAACATCCAGGTTCGTGGTGCATATGATATGTATGCCTTATTATAATTTCTTTATTACACAATTAGGAGATCTGAAATTTGCAATAAAATTTATGAAATTTTTCATGCATTCTAATGTAAATATCAATTTATTGTCAATATTTCCGTAGTAAGTAATAATGTTCGCGCGGAAATTACGCCATAATTATTTCATACTTATTAATATACATTTTCTTCTCCGACCAATAAAGTAAATAGCTATTTTCTTCAAACGTCATAAAAGTGACATCTTCTGTGACGTGATTGACAAGGTTGAAGTTTAATTTCTATGCCAACGTAATATAATTTTTTATTCTAGCCGCCGTATAATATTGTCGCCGCCGTATAATATTGTCGCCGCCGTATAATATTGTCGCCGCCGTATAGCCAATAAGAAGCGCCGTATAATATTGTCGCCGCCGTATAGCCAATAAGAAGTAACTTGTACAATAGAAATCTGTAATATCGCCCTAAATGTCACTATAAAAACTAGATAACCTAAGAATAAAGTTACTAAAAATTATGAATAACTGACAGGTAACCTACATATTAAACGTCAAATAGTAATTTATTTTCTAAAATTTCTAAGTTTGAAGAAAAAATAGCATGTGTTATTCAGAGTAAAAGTGTCTTTGTGTGCCTCGCATGCAATTGTCCGACTCGCTTCGCTCGTCGTGCAAACTTCCATGCTCGCCACACAAAGTATCACTTTTACTCTTAATAACACAATATACTATTATGGTACGACTTATAGGTTATTTAAGTGTCACTGTACCTACGGCCATGTGTAAAGTGCCCCATGGCACAGTTAAGGAATTTTTGATTTAACGAAATTATGTTAGCTGTATAACTAAAACAAAATAATTATAATTAATTTAAAACATTTCGACTAATAATGAAATAAACAAGAAATGTTTTACATTTTTATTATTGGGTTGTAAATAGTTTTAATTTACAATTTTAAGATTGACAGTTTGATATAGTTATTTTTATATTTTGTAGTTAGCGCCATTTACTAGTGATATGTCATATATTTCATGTAGTGAGTGATCATGGTGTGCTCAAAATACAGTCAGAGAATGGTCATAGAAAAAATATAGTATATAATTCGAGTTGTAATGTAATTATGCACTTGTGGAATTACAAACTCGTCGCTTCGCGGCTCTTGTATAACTTTTCCACTTCTTGTGTAATATGCATCTTAAAACTCTTAATATATAATATACTATTGTACACACTGCCCAAAATCTTTACTTTGTTGACTGTTTGAAGTCCGCAAAATGCTATTTTAAAGGACTAGATCCTACAATGGCCAATTAGGAAATCTGAATATCCATTTTTACTGCCTTATAAATCAAGGAAGCATTGTAATCGCGAAAAACTTCCGTTTTTAGATTTTAAAGGAAATATCGGTTTTTACAACCCCTGAATCTATTTTGACTAGCTTCGGTGTGACGTCTTTACATACTTATGTACGTATATATTTCGCATTACCTACTCAAAAATAATTAGCCGTAGACGTAGAGTGTTGAAATTTTGTAGACTGCTATAATATCTAGTTGTGCTCCTGCCTTGTTTATTGCAATCCGCAGAGCGAAAAGGGCACTTTACTAGTAGAGTTTTTTTTTTAATTTTTCACATAATTTAAAAATAATTAGTCGTAGAATGTTGAAATTTTCTCTGTGAGACTAACGTAACATCTAGTTCTGTACTTTTCTTTTTATTTTGTTTTATATTTAATATAATAATAATTTCTTTAATTTAACATCGGCTAGCGCCTTATCTCTAAATATCTACATTCGTCCATTAAAACTATACTTTACATATTTCATACATAATGATCATCAGTCGTCCTAATATCTCGAGTTCAAATCACGCCGAATTCAAAATTCTTTATACACCTAAAATTATACTATATACTATAGATATCCCAGGAGATGATGTTAGGTTAGTTATAAATATACATTAATGAAATTTGCTATAAGAATAAGATCTGGGACCGACCTCAGTAAAATAGCGAATTGAGTTCCGATATATAAAACACAAGCTACAATTTTTGCTTTGATTACATGGAGTAATAACTTTTGTTTTGCTCGGTTGGTAGTTTCGCCGCCTGCAGTGATGTCGCTAGTAGCGCACGCACAAAATATAACAAAATAGCGATTTGTTTATGAATGCAGCAGCGCTCTCATGCTCTATAAGCCATAAAAGCGTATGAAATGGAATATGAGAATTTTTACTGCCTCGTTTGATGTCCCCGCAACCTGGCGACTTTGAATGGAGCTTCGATCTTCCGCGCTTCCATTTACGTCAGAGATTTATCGATCAAATTAATTAATGATTCTTCATTGAACAGCTAGAGCAACAAAAAATTCATCTATGAATGAATATTTTCCAGCAAGAAACGTGGGAAATTTTACTCTCGACTACGCAAATCTCAATTCGGGAAAACAGTGATTCATGAATTTCATACAAGTTGTTGACTTATTAATTTATTGCTTTATTTACATTGCTAAGTGTAGTTGCCGTAATATTAGTACAATTGCTCATATATCAATATTTATTACTAATGTTAATTTTGATTAAATGAGATGCATATTGTTTTTTTATATTAAACATACCACCAATGTTAAATCATTGTTTGCTATTGATGTACCTCCTTCCTCATTAGTAGTTTTAATGCTTAAATCATTCATTGACTTTATGAATAATAATTTCGCTTCATTTAATTATGACGATTGACTTTTAGAAAAAATACTGCTATACATGAAAAAAATCAGCTGTGACCAGTAACGAAAGAATATGCTATAAGATATGCCACTTTTTTAATATTGTTTTTACTTGCAAATTTCTCAACAACATTCTTCAAATATTTTGTTGTAAAATATTTACAAAAAATTAAAAGGACAACACTAAAAAGTCACTTCTGATTTATCGATTTTTACCAACAATTGATCATCTCATGCTTTTGATATCAGATATTTAGGAAATATGTAGTTTCATTAAATTCTACTTCTACGTAAATGGCGGGTGGCAAAATTTTATCTGGTTTTATCTTTATTTTATACTGCAGGTATCCTGTTCCCATGTTTACCGGACTGATTTCAGTGCAGCAAATGAGATTTATCGGACTAGTTAAATAATTACAGTTATGAATTTTTATTTATACATCCTTTAAATTATAAATATTTTTTATTTTTTTATAGTTGACCTGCTATTAATATATTTCAATTGATAGGTTGTAAATGACATGACAAATTAAGCGTTGACGTTTTTATAATGAAAACATTGATTTTTATTTTATTCTTTTAATAATTTTCACAGTAACAAAATACAACCTTCGATTGAAATTGAAAGATGTGATTAAATATGAAACAAAACTTTGTACATCAAATCATAATATAGGTCCGTTGAATGATTTTCACGGTACTCATTTCGGGATTCCTGACTCCTACGTCGCTTATGCCTTAAATAACTATTTGTTCAAATAAAATATGTTGCCTGTATTGGATTCAGTTAATTATTCTACTTGTACTTGACGATCAGATTGTTATTGTCACCATTCAACTAGTTCTTATCTTTAATTTTACTTGTTCGTATCAGGTGGAAATAATAATCGAACTTGCAGTCAATTATAATTTTTATTTCTGTCCGACGTTTCGACTGTACCATAGTCTTTATCAGGGAAAAAAAAAAGTTTCCCTGTTGAAGACTACGGTATATTCGAAACGTCGGACAGAAATAAAAATTATAATTGACTGCAAGTTCGATTATTATTTCCACCTAATTCGACCTACAGTCAATCATCGTTTAAATTCCTTCATTACTTGTTCGTGTCTTTAGGGTGCTATAAGTACTTCTTCCCCTTCTGTACTACAATTTCACTTCCGAATTTCTATATTATAAGGTGCGTTTACAGTTTGGAGTTTATAGTTTCAGGATGCGTTGATTTGCATACGGAGTGAGTTGTCGTGGGAAAGGTGAAAGAACGCATCGCATCTTGAGAAATCTGGAGCAGCTGGTGATTCATCGGACACCCACAAGTTCCTCCAGGCCGAATGAATTACGCACTCGCTCGCACGAACGCTCGGTAACGTCTGTATTAGGATATAGGAAGGTCTCTGTTGGCGGAATCCAACAATATACTCAACCACTGACCTCAATAACATCAAATAGCTTTACCATAATCGTGCACTCATCACAATTAACTAGATATTTTAATATAGATTAAACTTAATTCTATACTTTTATAGAGCATTTAGTTCGAATTTTAGAGATTTGGCTTACAATCCAGTGGTCGCAAACTGGCGCCCCACATGCCTTATGTACTGTCTTCGAAGATAGACTTAAGGTTTTCTTACAAATTAATTAATTTTACATTTTGTAGAGATAAAAATAAAAATAACATATTTCTAAATATTATTAAAGTTCGATCTCTTGAAAATTTTTAAAACTCTCCAGTTAAATTCCTACTTATATTCTAAGGAATTATGAACTCTGTAAAATTTACCTTTACCAATTTTTCTGTTCTATTACATCGATAGATTAAATGCAATACATTATAAACTCGGTATAATGGACTAATACGGGTAAGGTATCCGGTAGAGTCGAAAATCAGTTATATAAAAATAAAGTTTCAAATGATACAAAAATTGAAAATTGCGAAAATTCGAAAAAATCTGTGTTCAATGATCATACAAAAAACCCGAAAATTTGAAATAAAATCCTGAATATTAATATACTTATATATTTTTGGACGTAGAATCGAATTGTATGTAGTCTGACTCATTAGAAGGCTGTGTTCAAAATACCTCCATTTTTGGTCTAACTTTGAACGTGAATATCTCGAGAAAAAAACGAGATAATTGAGTTTTGTTAAAAAATATTATTTTTGCACTTATTTTCTCAAATTCACAAAATTAAAATTTTCCCGAGATAAAAACTGAAATTCTAGTTTGTTCGTTTTTCCCATTTTTCACCGAATACAAAAAAAACATTTCTTTTTGTAATTTTGCCCATCGAATCTCAGGAACGAAAAGAAGTAATTTAATTATGTTTGTATCTTTGGTACCGAAACAAGACTAGTGCCGGTTTTGTAGAACATTCTCGATTTAATATTTAAAATAATACTAACAATAACAAATGATCATTAATTTATACAAGTATTGAATCTCGTCTAGTTTCCTCTCGTAGAAACACTAGAAGCCCAAACAATAAAAAAATCACGAAAGTAGTACCATATGAGTACGGCTCTCGTCCTTCTAATAATAATGTACCACAGATGAGTGAATAATGATATGCAACACAAAATTTGTACGTATTTACAAAGGACAGCGGTCAACTGGCGTTTGAAGGAAAGTGAATGGCACGCTACCGCGATGAGCGGGGCCAGGAAAAAGCTCTTGTTCGTTAAAATAAAAAGCACAATGATGGCTGATGAGTAAAAACGAACATAACTGCCGGTTAATAAGTTGGTTTTGTCTATTAACCGCCGTGCGAGCTCTTCATCGCGAGCGTGTATACATCAACGTCAAACTTGTCAATAATCCATGCAAGTGTATTGATTCGTTAAAAATTTCACTTCATTAGTGCCGGACAACACTTTATAATTACTTTTGTGAATCGATGTCTTCATTCAAATTCTCACGAACAATTATCCGCTGCTTTTGTTCGGGAAATGCGCGTTCGTGACCCGGTTTGTACAAATTAACCATCCCAGATGACACTTGACGAAATCTACAAGCTTTTGTTCTCCATTATCGCCGAATCTAGATAGCCAAGGATTCTACACTTCATTGTTTTATTACTACACCACATGCTTTGAAGAGCATGTGATAATCATCTCTCCTTCAGATCTTCTTTTTTTACATTTGTCAAAAGTCAAAACATGTTGCAAAATAGACATGCTTAAAAGGTACTTCAATGAGATCTTCATGTTCGATTACATCAACGTAACAGCTTTGAATTTTGCACTTCTCTAATTACAATACTAGGTTTGGTTTCTTTCGCACTTATTGCCATAGTGGGAGAGGAGCAACAGTAAGTGTAAGCAGTTGCATCCCTTCCAAAATTTGGAAAGCTAAAAGAAAATTATTGGGGAAGATTATACTAATTCTAATCATTTTAATCATGGGCAGCGGTAGTTCACTTGGTTAGCGTGGTTCAACTCGAATTAAGTCTGAAATCCTCAATTTTCAGCGTCACCAGCTTTTAACAAAATACTGCTCTGTCCCAGCGGTTCGAAACCCAATATAAACTGTAAGTCCCTTGCAAACGTGACAACTCATTGCACCAAAATGCTAGTAATAATGGTGATGAAACGGTTGATTTCACTTTCAGTCAAATTAAAACAAACATGTTTTAAAGTTCATATAGAGACTCCGATATTGCCCCTCCAATAAAATTGTTGATGTCCCGCCACTGAATTTAAAGAATTCAATTAGATATTATAAAAATTACAAAAATTACTAGTTTGGTTGAATTTGAATTATCTAATTTCTTAACATTAGTTTAGATAACCCGTGACACATTATTTCTGAATGGACAGGAATTTCAGTACCTGTGGTACTTTTCGTATCATTGAAATCTTTGAGAAAACATTAATTTTAGAAAATGGAATATGAGATCTGGGATTCAAATCCCCAGCGTAATGAACTATTAAGTAAATGAAGTTACTGCTATATTTGAATGATTTGGAACCTATACTGTATGCTGGCAACCTTCTTCACTGAAATGAAATTAAATAATGATAAATAGTTCTTGTTTGGTTACTATTTTTAATATTATTCTCTACTAAAACATTTTAACAATACGTAAAGTGCAATAGTTACTTTGGCTGGACAATATTATTTGCGTTTTATTTATTGAAATTACATCGAGAAGGACATGACTTGTTTTTCTTGTGATAAACTTTAAGACCTTACATTTCGGTGAAATGATACTATCCATATTGCAATGACAATCATTGTCATTATCATCATATGAAATTACATTTCTACATGGAATAGTACCTAAGGTCCATGTTTTATCAAAAATTTTACTCATTATAGTAATTTGATTGTCAATCTCTGCAAGGGATCTATAGTTTATAGTGTTTTTTTCTTACCCCAGATATAACAATGGGGTATTCCAAGCCTACGGCTTTTAAAGAAATTCTTATTGGATATCATTGTTTACCATATATAAGAAATATTAAAGTGAATATAATCATTATTTTTCTGATTTTTAATACCATAATATCAAAATGAAATTCTAATGCATTTTAATCGAGTATGTAAAATTCAGTATCAGCCTTGTTGTGACGAAGGAGGCACTCGCTTCAGCCTATTGGCTCTTGTTCGAACGCGCCACGCCTCTGACTCAGACCTACGAATGATGTTCTCAGCTGATTCTCAGTGCCTGTGACGTCACACGCACGGCCGATTTTCTAGGGTGTAATTTATTGAAACTTTAAAAAATATTTTCTGGCGTGTTTGAAACCTTTCGGCGAAAAGAAAAAATACGGGTCTCATATTTTTATGCATAGAATAACATATTAAAAAATGAAAAAAACTTGGAATACCCCATTCGCACAACTCGAGCCGGAGCGCGCAAACCAAGTGCGCCACCGCTGCCATTGCAATGACCATCTGAAGTAATTAAAACGAAATCCATTAGTCCATTTAATTCCGATTCATGCCGAGTATAATATCCTGCGAGCAGCGATGTACCCCTAATGAATCTACGCTATTACCAACCGCGTGTTAATTCCTGCGATTGTCCGCACCATCTGTTCCCGTCAACAGCTGCGGCATTGTCCGCTCAGCTGCACTAGCTGCGGGCTCGCCCGGCGTCCAGCCCGAGTTGCAAATCAGGATGCATTCAGCGCAGGCATTAGTGGACGCTAATCGTCATAACTCTACCAGCGTGTACAACACCTGCCTAGCATTGGAAATGAATTAGGAATTATATCAATCGTTATGATGATTAATCGACAATTAAAATGTGAGGAAGGATGAGTTACAGAACTGTATGAGTGGAACAGATGCAGACTCATATCCTGACAATTTAAATTCAGTTTCGATTTTAACTAATGTATATAATATAAGCAGAATTAAATACAAGGTTTAACATATCACGCTGGAAATGCAAGGAATTGTCTCGTCTACTTCTTATTTGTTATTTAGTATGGGCAACGGTGGCTCACTTAGTTAGTGCTCTTCGACTAGAACTAAACGTAGTGTGAGATTTTGGATTTGACTCACAGCGGTGCGAACTATTAATCATTAGCTTACAGAGACTGACAAACTTCTTCAACAAAAAATGCATATAAAAAGTGTCATGAAACGGTAGAGTTCACTTCTCAAATTTACTTGTGACCAAAGCTCTCCTAAGATTGTAACGCTAATAATTCCTGTTATTATTATTAACCTGCAACACTGTCGGGCGGCGACCTCAATATTGAGACGACACCTAGATAGTAGGCAGCACACTATAGCCCTGGTTCAAGAACCCTGGATTGTAAAATCAAAGATCTGTGGACTAGGCGACAAAAATACCTTTACCTTTACAGGTTTTGGTATTGAAAATCCGAGGACATGTATAGTAGTGCCTAACAACCTTCAGGCTGTTATTCTCCAACACCTGTGTACACGTGATATCACTGCCATCCTTCTTAGTAGAGTCACAAACAACAGCAAGGAAGACATCATTCTTGCCTCCTGCTACCTTCCCTCAGATTCTTCACAATCACCTCCCAGCCCTGAACTTGTCAAACTGGTCGAGTTTTGTGAAGAAAATCACAAACATCTAATTGTAGGATGTGACTCTAACTCACACCATACTGTCTGGGGCAGCAAAGACATTAACCCCAGAGGTAAATCTTTATGTGAATACATCACTAGTACCAATCTAGAAATTCTCAACCAAGGCGATGAACCTACTTTCGTCACGTCTCGTGCACAATCTAGGATTGACATCACCCTGGCAACACCTAAGATATCTAATGACATATCAGGATGGTATGTATCACCTGATGTCTCAATGTCTGATCACAAATCAATTCACTTTACGCTGAACGCTAAGCATATTGATAAAAAGGTCTTTTGGAACCCCAGGAAAACAGACAAAACTCTATTCCTAGATCTTCTTCATTCTAGAATAGAGGGATGTCATATTCCAAATCAAATTAGCAAGGATTCGCTTGAAGATTGCGTCAGCAAACTCCAGCACGTTCTTATCAATTCATATGAAAGGGCATGTCCCTTAAGTACAATTAACTCAAAGAACGCCCCATGGTGGTGCAAGGAATTGAGTAAAATGAGAACTTCTATTAGGAAATTGTTCAACAAAGCCAAAAACTCCAAAATGGAAGCTGACTGGCTCTCGTACAAATTGGAGAAAACAAAATACAAAAAAGCTATCAGGCAAAGGCAAAGGAACGCCTGGCAACAATATGTCAGCAATATTGACAAATCTGCCCCTGTAGCTCGCTTGAAAAAAATGTTCTGCAAAGAACCAAACCAACAGCTAGGCTGCCTCAAAAAAGAAGATGGCACCTACGCTTCCTCAATCATTGAAAACAATGAAATTCTTCTAAAATTTCATTTCCCCGGCTGTGTGATCTCTGAAAGATGTACCTGGAAGGACAACGATCACTCCTTCTCAGAGGAGGCGCTCGAACTCTCTAAGGTAATTATTGATGAGACACGCACAACCTGGGCAATAAACTCCCTAAAGCCTTATAAATCACCAGGTCTAGATGGTATTGTTGCGGCCCTTCTTCAATGGGGCTGCAAGCAATTAACACCTTACCTGGTTTGGATTTTTAGAGCTTGCATTACCCTCGCATATGTCCCTATAGGATGGAGGGAAGTTAAAGTAGTTTACATTCCCAAACCTGGACGCGTAGACTACTCAATACCTAAATCATATCGCCCAATAAGCCTTACCTCAGTTCTTCTTAAAACTCTGGAAAGACTTTGTGATAGATACATAAGGGAAACTGCACTGGTTCAAAATCCGCTGCACCCTAACCAACATGCTTATATTCAGGGAAAATCGACCGAAACTGCTCTTCATGCTGTGGTTAGCAGGATCGAAAATTCTTTGGAACACAACAATTCCTCCCTGGGTATTTTCATAGATATAGAAGGCGCTTTCGACAAAGCTACCTTCAACTCTATAGTCCATGCTCTAGAGTTCCATGAAGTAGAATCTCCTCTTATCAGGTGGATAAAGTTCATGCTAGAACATAGGGCGATCGAATTCTCCTCTGGAGAAACAACCATAAGAGGCTATGTTACAAGAGGCTGTCCCCAAGGTGGTGTTCTGTCACCCCTTCTTTGGGCGATATTAGTAAACAATCTTCTGCTACTCCTCAACAACAATGGATATCACTCTATTGGATATGCAGACGACATCACTGTCCTGCTAAACGGGAAATTTGAGAACATCCTTGCAAATCTAGCAAGCGCTGCTCTTAAACTCATTGAAAACTGGTGCAAAGACCACTCTCTTTCGGTAAATCCTGCCAAAACTGAAATGGGTCTTTTCACAAGAAAACGGAAAATTGGCACTCTCACAATGCCAAAAATATTCAATCAGTCTCTAAGTTTGTCCAGTAACGTCAAATATCTGGGAGTCATAATTGACAGCAAACTTAACTGGAGTCTACATTTAAACTACAAAGTTGAAAAAGCCTGCATAGCATTCTGGCAGTGTCGACGGATCTTAGGTAAAACCTGGGGTCTAACTCCAAAACTCGCTTTATGGTTATACGTATCCATAATCAGGCCAATGATCACCTACGGAGCTCTTGTCTGGTGGCCCAGAATCAAACAATCCGTAGCAATATCAAAACTAGAACATGTACAAAGATTGGCATGTCTAGCCATAACCGGTGCAATGCGCACCACACCAACAGCGGCAATGGAAGTCCTTCTATGCCTTCCTCCTCTAAACCTTCACATAGAGGAAGTCGCGCTGAAAGCAGTCCTACGCCTCTCACAATTAGGCCACTGGCCCAAAATAGGACCAAGTTGCAGGCATTGTTCTATTTTCAAAGAAGCAGCTCAAAGTGCTCCTCTTCTGCAAATGAACACTGACTGCATTGCTCCAAAATTATACTTTGATAAACCCTATCGGATTATACTAGACTGTCAGATATCATCAAATCCCGACATTCTAATTTCCACTGACGGCTCCAAAAATGGGAAAGGCTCAGGTTCAGGCATTTTCTCTGAACAAATGAACCTGGACGTCAGTATTCCACTAGGCAAATATGCTACTGTCTTCCAAGCAGAAATGCTGGGGATCCTGCATAGTGCATTGCTGATTAAAGAACACAACGTTCTAAATAAGCATATAAGGATAGCATCTGACAGTAGAGCAGCTCTTCAAAGCCTGAATGGTTTTAAATTTACCTCAGGTTTAACTGAACTCTGTCACACCGCCCTGTCAAACGTATGTCAAGATAATACTCTTGAACTCATATGGGTAAAAGGACATAGTGACAATGAAGGTAACATTCGTGCCGACTATTTAGCAAAGCAAGGCTCATCTACCCCACCTTGTGGGCCCGAGCCCATCTTGCCGCTAAGTAAATCGACTCTTCATAACATCATTCGAACCATTACTTTCGACAAATTTTCAGCTAGTTGGAACACTAGATCTAACTGCAAACAGACGAAATCTTTTATCTTTAAGCCGACTTTCAAGCTGGCTAATTACCTAATAAGGCTTTCGAGGAACAATCTCAAACTCCTTATTGAAGTATTTACAGGGCATGGTCGTTTCAACAAGCACATGCATCGTATAAAAATCTCAAACACCTCACTTTGCAGAGGATGTGATATGGATGATGAAACAGTGGAGCACATTCTTCAGGAATGCCCCACTTTATCATTAAAAAGAGGTTCCATGCTTGGGGATATGTGGCCTTCCGAGGCAACACTCAGCACAACCCCACCTGCCAACTTGCTAGCCTTCTTCCGTAGCGTAGAATGGCTTCAAGATAGCTAGGGAGCTGTGCACCTGGAGGCAGTACAATGGGCCCATATGTGAGGCCTCAGTGCACGTGGAGTTTATCCACCCTCCACCTCAAATCTAAATCTAAAATCCTGTTATTAATACATGTTTAGTAAACAGAGAACACAAAACCCAAAAGCTATTTAAATATCAAGATTTAAAAGTTGTTGTTTGTATACTGAGGGATTGGAAGATATTACAGATGAACCAAAACGAAGGCAGCAAAAAGCCGTGGCCTGCAAAGATACTTTCAATCAAAAATTTACATAAAATATTGTTTACGAAAGTACTAGTTTTATTATTACAACAGCCTGTCAAATATGATACTAACTCGTGCCTGTCAAAATTGGCAAGTAACTTAAATGACTTTTAGACATTCTGGTGTATAACTTTCTGTATTCACTTCAATATTTCAAATAACCACCAAAAAGCTTATAAAATAAACTTACCAGCAGGCCAAAATGCATGCTTTTCGATGATTATTAATAGAATGGCGTTAATTTGAAATATGATGACACCGAAACAAGTTGAAATGTATAATATTGGGATTATATGTTCTTTTGGTATTATTTCAAATTTGATGATGTACGTTGACAATTTTGGATATAATATCATTTTTTTCTATAACCTATATGAAATGATGACATTTCATACCTCCTGTCAGTTGCAGAAACATCACATTTTATCTCAAGGGACAGAAGTATTAGTATTTCTATCCCTTGAGATAGAAATACTTTGTCACCAAGACAACAAGTTGACAAATGCGATAAAATTAGAACAAGTAACAACCTACTATTTTAAAATTAATTTAAAAAACATGTTTCGCTTTTCTTATTGATCTTAATTTTTTAATTATTTCACAGTGGTTATAGAAAAAAATATTGTATTATATACGGGGTAAATAACAGATTTTAGCGCTCTGTGTGATTTTAACCCTCCGCTGCGCGTCGGGATCCAAATGTCACACATTGCGCTAAAATCTGTTACTTTTACCCCTTATATAATAAATATCTATTATTCACACTTAAGGCTATGGTAAGTTAATTTTAACCTTCCTTGAAATATATTTTTGTTATTATTTTTATATTTGATTAATCTCTTCCTAAGGATGACCCAAGTGACATCGAAACCGATCGTGGTGGAATCAATTTTTTATAAATTTGTCTGCGCGCAAATATTGTTTTTTTATTATAAAATAATAACTTGTATTTATATTGGTAATCTGCTTCATTACAATAGATCAAAAAAACACCAAAAGGCTGCAAACGTTTGTTAATAGCAACGATCGGAAAATATATGTTTGCTCTACAAATGTCAACTTTCTGCCATAAAATGAATGTGATACATATAAAGCTATAATTCGATTGAAAAGACCTTAATAGTTGAGCAGTCCTTAAATACTAGACGAAAACAATCAATAACAGACTATTGATCAAAGAAAATACATCTTATAATTCGAATTGAACTTTAAAAGCTCTTTGCAAAAACTGCCCACTTACAACAAGTTGCATTAAATACAAGTAAGATTATTAGAATCATTATACCTCTATGTCAGGAATATTGTACTTTACAATACTTTAAAAATAACAATCAATAAAACCAAAGAGTTCTGATATAAAAGCCAGATAAATTACAAGCTTGATGCAGTATTGAAATTTAAAAAGAATAATAGGCACAGCACTACGCCTGCTTGATTAAACTAAATGGGATACAAGATTACAAAGTACGTAATCTATAATTTTTATTTAAAATCGCGAACACGTCTCTAATAGCCGTCGTACCCACGTAATGTAAAGCTAAGTAAGATATATTTGAAGATTTATTTGATTTAATAGTGAGAAATACTTAGTGTCCGTGTATCCGCGACGCGGGATGTGTTCAATTAGTCAGAAACGTACACCTCGCGCCATAAAAACCCTGGGATAAATAGTGAAATCCTTCCTTCGCGTTGTGACAGATAGCGCTACAGTCGCGCTTATCTTGTCGGGGGATTTTTCCTGCGAGGAAGTACATTCACGTGTTCCTGCGAGGGAAAAATCCTGCTACACGCCAGCCCTGCTGATGATTAATGTAGCGAGCACTGAGTGATAAGGTACGTAATGAATTATGTGCAGTACTGCAGTGAATACGATGTGAGAAACTAAATGCAATAAATGAAATTGGTCGGACTATTTGTTTCCTGACAAAACGCTGATAAATTCTTCACTGAATAACAGTATTTGCTCAGGTTCACATAATGCTTTCGAGATGACTCTGTATCAATAATCTTTGCACATTGTCCATTATTTTGTATTTCGTGCAGGGAATTATGTGAGCGTTCAATTGATATTAAAGTAATATATTGCTAACGGCTTGTCACATTTAGTCATACGTGATATATTGTTCACGAGAATCCAAATACTTTCATAATTGGATGTTTTAACATTTGAAAACACCAAAATACATTGTTTGATAAAATTTTAAATATACTAATATATGATGAAGTATATTTTATGAACGAAACCCGAATAAGCGGAAAACTTTAGGTACCTTAGATATATTTCGCTCTGATTTTTTCTTATATGAAACTTGCATCCATTAGATAGAATTCTGATCAGGTTAAGGAATTTTTTTCGTAGAAAATAATGGTAGTCTTTTACACATTTCAGTTACTAAACTTAAACTAAAAAAAATAGGTAAAATTTAAATATTCGTTTCTTTACTTTATATTTAATAGAGTATGTGCAAACAATAACCTCGCTTTAATTACCGGAGGACAAGCAAATGTCAAACTTTTATGTACTATCATATGCAGTTCACGTTTTTTTTTTAATAATGCCAAGTTTTTTGTATAGTATTTGTGTGTGCGAAAAGAGGAATAGGGACTTTAGTAAATCATTTTATAGATTTCCGGGTATAAAAAATTGTAGTAACAACTGCCTCTGCGGAAAAAAGATCTCTACGAAAGTAATCTAAAATACGCCAGAATATGTTATGACAATTTTGTAATTGATAAGTTATAATTGTAATAAAACAACTTGGTATAAAAATATTTATTTTTTAAGGAAACCCATCTACTTATTATAATAATATTGATTATATCCCAAGTTTAAACTTGGGATATGAGGAAAGCCATTAATATTAATTTTACTATTTTATCCTTACATAATGTTAGTAATTTATTTGTGTCCTAAAATCTGTTAATTTTCAATTGTATGGATCAATGTCACCGAGGAATAAGTTTTTCCAGATATCGCAATGTGTTTCGCTCGTTAATGAGTAAGAATAATTATTTAATCTTGACATAGTTTTAACTAATTATAAAAAAATGGAATTAATGTACCCAGAAATAAAAATTTTTAATTCCTTGTTGACCAATCATTTAAATATAAAATAATTATTACAGGACATCATTTTTTTATTAAAAAGTATCAAAATTGTAATATATTTATCATATAATTACATTATGGAGCAAGATTACATGCATATCAGATTTTAAGTATGCATAGTGATAAAATGTATTTCTTTTTCTTCTTAACTACGTGTTTAAAAATTACTTCCTGTCAATCAGCGTTAATTTCATTACTTGTACAAATGAGCTTACAATACGCCGAACAATTTTTGTAATTAACAGGCAAGTTAGACATGTAACAATTACACGTGGTGTTTGATTGTTGTGTACAAGCAGATCATTGTAGTCGGTGTCTAGTCTAACTCGTGAGCGCAGACAAAGCATCGTTGTTTCTGCAAACCGCGTGTGAATCCGAATCCGTTACTTGCATGCATGAATAGTTCCCTGTAATGACTTGCTAATTAAATAACATCGCTCGTGTGTTATGGGCTTGTGCGAGAGCCATCCAACAATGCACCGACACTGGGAATATGGCGCTCATGGAAAAATTAGCGACAAACTGTAAATGAATTGCACGTTTTGGTTTTGGTTTCGTTGCTGGAATACGCGCGTTGCACCTGAGCACACACTTTCTTCCTCTACACTTTTAGCACGTTCAGACAAGATCCGGAAGGTTTATAGCTTGATGACACTTTTATACTTGACTTAGATTACCATAACTGGAAGACAATGAGCTTCACAATTAACCTCTTAACTTTAAAAGACTCTACAGTACGTTACATTAAAATGGTTTTAAATGTCACTATCAATAGCTGTGAATTGTGAGATGAGGAGTTCGATTTCCAGAGAATATGTCACATGTACCGTTAGGCTAAGTAGAGTTACACCGCTAAGGCTCAAATTAGGAATGATGTCAAATGTAAAGGAAAATAATATAAACATTTTCACGCAACCTCCAATATGAAGAATAAGGGAAAGAAAATTTCAAATAATATTAAAGATAGAAGATGCTTCCACCCATAGTTAAAAATATATTGCTATACAGTACGGAAATACAGAATGTCCATTTTACGAGGCTAACCATTGGGATCTCGAGAATCGTAACGGATACGAAGTCGGTTAAGTTAAGAAAAACGTTGCCGCATTAGTTGGCCATTTCAATGATGTTTTTGTTTTCCCTAAAAAATGCTTAGCTCACTAGATATGAGCAAAAAACTGATTTTGGCAAATTTACTTTTTGACTTATAACTTTCTGGTTTCAATTCATACAATTTTTAGTTTGCACACTTATTTAAGAAGAATTGACAGTGGTCTTCAAAATTTTTGTAACTCGAATGAAAAGTATTCTCGAAAAGTGAGAAATTCATGCCAACTTTTAATTTTCGTATGAGGCTCAAAGTTGTCTTTAGTACATTTTATAATATAGAGCTTTTTTTCTCTTTCCAACAATATAAAATACATGCACATTCAAACAAAATCGAAAATATTTTGTTAAAAACAAAATTTTGACTAATCAATTCAATTAGTAGTTAACTATGTATTTTACTGACAAAATTTTCAAAGAAAACCAAGCGGGTTATGTTAGAAATTTAATATGCTACGCATCGAAATAAACAGATTACTTTAAAAAGATATCTTCAGCGTTACCTAAAAAGGCTAGGTATTTGCTTCTGTTTTGTACAAAGTTAGGCGAATATTGAATTGAACTTAGTAGGATAAGGACAAGAATGGATGAAAGAAGTAATTTAGAGTAGGAAGGTAATTATATGATTTATGAAGTATGAATGTGACTCACTATGTATCTATATATTATATATTATAAAATGTAGACTCTAGGCACATTGACACATTAACAATTTGTTGCATTATAATTTAACGTATAATTATAATAAATATTTTAACAGTCGTACATTATTCCTAGATGGGATAGGGCTACAAGTACCTAGAGTATTTGTTGGGATATGTTTTTCTTGCATTTTCGTAAAGATGCTACCATACAGCCTCTGCAGATTTACGTATTGTATTGGATTCTGAACCACTCGGACATAGCGGTATTTATCTTACAAATTTGCGAAGGTGGTATTTGAATCCCAGATCGCCAGATCTTAGGTCTTATAAAATATTAGTCATTCTTCAAGTATTTATTTTTCCTTGCAGAAAAC
Source organism: Stenolophus ochropezus (assembly GCA_035578165.1). Taxonomy (NCBI): domain Eukaryota; kingdom Metazoa; phylum Arthropoda; class Insecta; order Coleoptera; family Carabidae; genus Stenolophus; species Stenolophus ochropezus. The sequence continues at coordinate 8,815,361 of JAQOWZ010000004.1, read as the reverse complement.
AAATTATACGCATATATTTGTTTGTCTCATCCATGAAAGGTCTTATTAATGTTGATTATCTGTCATGGAATGTAAGATGTGAGAAACATTCCAGCTACCGTGGATTGGTAATTAATATTACTAAATATATCAAATACTTGATGTCTCATTTCATATTATTGTCTTTAGATAATTACGACAAAAAGACGATCGAATGAACAAATATCTCCAAGGTAGCAATTATGTAAAATTATTTTGTTCTGATAAACTGACAGGATAATTATTTGAAGTATATGTTACGTTATAGAAAAAGAACTCACCATTGAGATGTCAAAAACCGGAAGAACAACACTAGTGTTGACTCCATCTGTAAATAAAACAAAAATGAGTCCTGTGCATATTTAATGTAGAGTAGAGAAGTAAGCTACTATTAACTGGTTGTTAACGATCAATCTAAGAGAAATAGGACGGTAACCGTGTTGATATCTCGAGTGATTGTTGATTAAAGAATGTGACATGTTGATGAGTGCGTAAAAATTGATAACACAGTTGGAATGAATGCAAGCAAAGTCTGACGCCTAATTAGTGTCATTCACCGCTAGGATGATAAAAGCCAACATGGAATAAATCCAAACCGTTTCTAAGCTACTATGTAACACACGCTAATTTATTAATAGCTGAGGGACTGATTAAAAAAATTTAATTTAATATACACGTGTTTAAGATAATCGGGTTTTTAGTCACGGTCTTAAATTACCCGCGTTACGGGCCTGAACAAGCCGTAAATTTTCACAACGAGTCATATGACAAGAGCATAGTAAAACGGCCGTAATTCTGTGATGCAGCCACAATAGCAGTTTATAATTCTACGCTACTTAGCCTGACAATTAATAGTTTTTCTTTACGGCGGTGCACGCGTAAAAATATCAAGATTTAGTGGATAAGTTGGCGCCACTGCACATAACGCTACGCAACTTTCACTATATATGTACATAATTCTTGGAAGATGCTTGTGATATAAATTCCAACAGAATTAAACAACATTTTTTTCTTTTGAATTATTTTATTATAAATTTATAATGAAAATAAAATCTAATTAATTATTATCTAATAGTTTGCGGAGTTCGAGAGGATTAAATTAAGTTTTGCTTAAAGATGCATTAAATTTGGTGAAATTGATGTACAATACAAATTACTTCCTTATTTTGTATAGATACAGTTTATGATTTTTGAAATTTAATAATTTTATAATGTAATATTAAACTCACAGAAAGTAATATATATTTATAATATTCATTTTCAATTGGACATAAATATAGCAACTACTAGTAAAATTTATTTTAAAAGAAGTCTTTCCCAGTAATTCTTAATACACTATGCCCCTATGCACAAACACCCCGTAACATTTATGGATTCAATAATTTAAGTTATGGAATGATTTTTAATTCACTAGCAATATTTATGTGTTGTGGATTCAATGAGTGTATAACTTATGAAACGAAATTCGGTTCGATGGCAGGTTTACGGATTTAATAACGATTTGCAATTTTTTTTAATTATATATGAAAACTGTTATATATTTATTATATTATTATTTAATAGCAAATATTGAAAATAATTTAAAGAAAATCTTTATTGCGGAATGAACTTTTTAGTATTTATATAAATTAAAAACTTGTCAGATGAAGCCAAGTGTGAAGTCCAAGGAATAATTACAATAAGAACATTTCGGCTGAAAAGAAATTATTCTTTTTGACGAATTTGACGACGTTGATTTTAAAAACAGATTTCGAATGTAAAAATAATTCTCTAATTCATTTACTTTAATCTTTTGAGATAAAATATTATTTTCGTTTACTTGCATAAATCCAGGGTACATGTTTCTGTCATAAGTTGTCATAGTTGACATTTTTAAAAGAAAATTTGAAAATAGTTGTATAGCTACCACATAGTATGAAATCAGCTAAAGACATTATTTACTACTAACTTTGCACAATAATGACCACAAAATAATTTCTTATTAATAAATCTCTTCATTGTTCGGAATCCTTAAATTGTACAGTGCATTAATTTTCTTGTAAAAAACTAAACACAAGATATTATCGACAGGTAATGTATTGAACACATATTTGATGTGACAATAGCGTTGAATATGTAACACCGTTTGTGTAAGTTTTTTTATTTGCTGAAGTAATTGAGTGTCAACCGTTGTTTATAATTATGTCAAGCAGTTAATGCAAAGTTTAGGAGAAAAGTGCGCGTTGTTTGAAAAGCAATTAGTGAGTGAAACGAATGCGCAACCTACATTACAAAAGGAAGAGTCAACATGGTTATAATGCTCGTGTAACAGGACTGTTTATTAAACGCATTAGCTACTGCCGGCATTATAAACCTGATTTATATTTAGAGACTCTTCGCTTACTTCGCAAGACAATACACGCTTTACAGTTTGTTTGTATTTGTAACTAAATTTACATGCTATAATATTTATTAATTTAGAAAAGAAAACAAATATTGTTGGCATAGAAACAGGAACCTCTTTCTTTACATGCATTAGTTTTTATTACTAAAAGTAATGTACATAGTTTCTTCTTGAAAATCATGTGTATATATTAATACCCCATTTCTTTGTCCTACGTGAAATACAACAAACTTAATAATAATAATCGTTTTAATTTCCGGGAAATTAGATATAAATAATTAACTACTGTCGCCGTGTCATAAAAAAAGAAGCCTAATTCGTATGTATTACTACACTAAACACTGTTTACATTTACAAAAAAAATATATTTTAAAACAAGATCAAGTATTTTCATAACGATTAATTTAAATCAATTAATTACGAATAAATGTCAAAACCTTATTGTAAATATTCCAAGGTATGTCACAAATGAATAGTTATACGCATATTTTAAAATTAACACATTAAAGAATCAGAGGCACACCCAGATATATTTTTCAAAGACGGTTATCAAATATATTGTTCATTTTAAATGGTACAATATTTGCTATCTCGAGAACTGTAAGTGATACAGAATTGATTCAATTAGCTATCAATTTCTATATTAAGAGACTATTTTAATTTATTTTCTGCGATTATCTTTCGTCCTTTCTAAGTTTATTTTATACTAGTGCAATATTTCTATTAAATATCAAACAATAGTACTTAAAAAAAAAATAAAAATAAGAAATAAAAAAATTAATAGTACGATGAAGGACCACTTTATTCTATCTTACCGTCTCGGTTGTTGTCGTGACATTTTCTCTTATTTTTCGACAATTCACAGACTAATACTCTTTTCTGAGTAACCTTTGCATGCTTTTCTCTTTATGGGTAAGTATCAAATTTATCTTTTTAATAAACTTGAGCAACTCATCATAAAGTTCAATAAGGCTCACATCGATTTCCTGTACTTTTTTTCGTTTTAATAAATAAACCGCTACTGAAAGATTAAGCTTAATAGTATTACCATGTCGGTTGTTTTGTTGCTGTGCTTCTAAACTCGTTCTTTCTAGGAATAAAAGTGAAATTATTATTTCAAGAAGGAATTTTTTTAACATTTAATAATATAAAATTGGCGCCTTACAATACAATAGAAACTAAAATTTTATTTTATGTTGCTTGATACTATAGATTTACAGCTTCACTCATTGATGAATCTACGGTTAATAATTGCATTTATAATAACATAGTAAAATACACAATGATCATATCCTGTATACGGTTTATTTTCAAATCATCTCGAAAAATATTTTGGAACAATACAGAGGTATAATTTTCACTTCTGGTAAAGTGATAATAAACAAGTTCACATAAATTTTAATGCATTCATAATATATTCATAAATATTACCACATATTGTATTTCTTTATAAAATATTAAACTTAAATTGTAGAAACCTTAAGGCATGTTTATTAGTACGACTCCTAAATCTTCTTTAAAGGAAAATCTACAACTGTTATATATTAAACGCAATTGTTACACAATAAAAAGTGAAACACATGCGTGAGATTGCAGGAAAATTAATTGGCTGATTCTGCTCACTTAAAAAACAATTATGTTCTTAATTTTCAAAATTGGGTGTCAGAGTAATATATGTTATTTATTTTAATGGTTATGTACGATGTTTTTGTATCATAAAAACAGTTAACCAAGAAAAAATTATTCCGATAACAGGACTTTTTGCGGGTGAAAGTGACCGAACATAAAAAATATTTATTGGAGTGTAATCCTTAAAATTATAGAGCAGATTTTGTATAACCGGATTTTACTCCTGAAATAAAATAAATCATAAAGATAAAATGGACTCATTTGAGGTGTTTTAGCCCGTATAACTCAGAATAAGTGTCTTAATTTTCACATACACAGAGAAAGTTGGTGCATGATGTAAAGTATTGCTGGCTGTAGTGGTCTTCACAAATCTTAAACACACTGTCGTAAAAATTTAAACATGCAATATACGTAAAAATTTGTATTTTATTGTAGTAATTTAATTTGTTTCATCACCGAAATATACATGTATTTTTAAAATGAGTGTTTGTTATCAATTGTTACCATTGCAAGTCAAGACAAAAGAAGATTCGACCAATGTTGGTAAGAAACAGGATTATCTAGTTACATAGATTACGGTCCGAATAAAACTTGGCACAACATAAGTGTTCTCCCCAGGTTCTTCAAGTTCTCTTTCTTTTAAGAATTTTGAATTTTAAGAATCAGAAGATTACTGTTATTAATAACTACATTGAACAAACAATCACAGTATTACTGTCAAAATTTTAACTTTGATATGTGTACTACTAACTTGATGTATCGTTGAAGTCTCCGAAATATATGTAGGTATTGAACACTAATAGAAATAATCGGACAGGCAGTCTTAAGATGAAAAATTTATTTCAACACCGACGTTTCGTCCTAACTGACAGTTATACGTCTTTATATTTTCTTACAAATTTTATATTTTATTATTTAAAAGAATTATAAAATAAAATACTTGGTCAGTTTCAAAATCTTTAATCTCGAAAGATAAAATACGTATTTCGGCCGACCAAGTATTTTATTTTATAATTCTTTTAAATAATGTTTAATATGTTTCAACGAGAAGTGACAGCCGAATCAATCAACTTTATTATATTTTATATTCTGGAGTACATATTTATTTAATATTTTACAATTAACTATTAAATTTTTTTATATATTTTTTTATTCCGTACGTCGGTCAACAATTTGTTCCACATAGATGGTACGACATACCCAATCTTGAAAAGAAAAAATAATTACCTCAACTACTATTGCTATGCTCTGAACCAAATAAGCGAGATTCTTAACAATAATCTTATGAAATTGATTACACCAACTTCATTAGCTGATTTAATATTAAAATAAGAATAAAATAACCGGTGATGACAAATTAGGAAAAGCATTAGATTCAAACACGTCTAAAATCAACAATTTTTGTCAGTAATTTTCATATGAAATCACAAAGCATTTGAAAATGACGAATTATAGTCATTTGAAATTGAGTAAATTTTATTCGCTATATTGAACACCCTGTATACTTACATTTAAAAAAAATGATGCGAGAACGTAGAGTATAGTTACAGTTTTATAGAAAAGAATTCTTGATTTTTACTATTAAAATAATTTCAGTACGTCTGTATAAAGCAATGCGTGTATTTGGTCTTCTTTAGAGAACAAACTGAATAACTTCACAAAACAAAATTCATATGTCCGTATAGAAGAATAAAATACAAGTGTTCCATTTAAAAAAAGGCAAAAAATTCTCGCTCGGCCGTAATGCAACCCTGTGTATGTGAAAATAAATTTACGTCTTGTTTTTTGAGTGGACGAATAAATTCTGTTAATAAATTTATGCTGTATTTATCCCATATATGAAAAAATTTGATAAAACCACAGTAGGATCGTCATGGTTACATTTTGTAGATATGAAAATTTTGTCAAAATTCTTCACTAGTATTTCTACACGTCAGCAATATAAATATTTAATATCGGTATCTGCAACAACGATTGGAAGACCCCACAGTGATAATAAGGTATTCAATTATTTATTTATTTAATGAGGATGACATATAGTTAAAAGTGTGTGGCATATCGAAAACCAGTATTCCAATCTTTCGGGTAATATAATATGATCCTTTCTCAGCGAGAATTTATTGTGTTTACAAGTAGAATCCTTGTCCAGGCTCCCATATAAAAGTTCCAGATCCCCGCGCGGTATCCTCATAAACTCTCTCAGTTTATTCGCCCGATATCGACACGTCTCAGGTTTCAGCTCAAGAGGACACTTTCACGTTGGGATTGTTTATTTCCCGTCGGTCGTATGCTTTGTGTACTTTATGTGTTGCAGTTAAATTTTAGATATTTAGCGAACAGCTCACACCTCGCGGTTAGAAATCTGAAACCCTGGCACGTACATTATCGATTTCATTGCTGGATGTTATTTCAAGATGAGCTAACTTACAAATTGGACTAGTTGGGAATTTACACCTGGAAATTGTGCCTTTTACTTTTCTCACAAATTGATTTTATTACGTAAGAGCTAATGAACCAGAACAATATACATATTATTTATTATTAAATTTGTTAACATGATTTACACTTGTTTAATTATATTAAAATGAAAGTTACAGATTTATCTCGATTTATATTTTTATAACAAACAAACTTTAAATAGAACAATTTTAGATTTAAATTCTGCAACTCATAAGAAAATAGTTAATAATAGATTAATGTCGACACCATTGGACTAAGTCAATGTATTCCAACGAGAGCGATAGTCATTTCTACGGGGCGTTTTTGTAGATCAGGGGGGCGTTAAAAAAATCATGGTAATAGTGTACGTATTCCGGACATTAAGAAAAAGAAAAGTTTTACCTTTTTTTTCGATCTTAAAGTTTCCTTTTCTTCAATAAGTATTGTATATTTGATAAATTCCATACGCGTTGTACGTTATTGGTATGGTAAACATAATAATATTAAATAGAAAATGAGTACTAAAAAGAAGTGTCCTCAATATTCACAAGAATATTTGAATTTGGTATATGATGTTGAATACGGGAAGTACTGCTTGTAGTTTTGTTAAATAATTAATAATAGATCAACACAAAACACAACATTCTGGATCATAGAGCAATTCATTTATCCTCTGTTATGAAAAGAAAATAAAACTACTAAGTCTGTCTTTCTCAACGACATATTTTGAAGAAAAGGGATTTAGTGCAGTTTGACAAAAAATCGCAAAAGACTGCAATTTTATAAAATTCCGATCCAGATATACATAAAATAATTATGAGCCATCAAGCTCAAGGTATTTCTTAATTTCTGTGCATTTATTTTAATTATTAAATTATTATTTATATTTTGTATTACTTAATACTGATTTTACATATTATTACAAATAATTTTTTCACGACATGCATGGAGAACCCAACTTTCTTCTGGCGAAATAGAGAGGAAAATGTACTGTGTTACTAACTACAGTATAACATGGATAAGGCCAGCAAATATTTTGCCCCGGACCTTAATATTGCTAGCTACGCCACTAGTTAGAACTCAAAAATTTAATCGACTAATATATTAATCGATTAAGCAGTTAAAGGAGTGATTATTATGAGGATATATGTTTAATTCGAGTAAAGAGATGTGTAAATTATAACCATAATTTAATAGAATATAACTGTAACATACTGAATTATTTAAAATGTTGTTTCAAATTTAAAAATTATAAATTTGTCTAGCTGAATATTTGAACGAATAGAACGAATGAAAAAAAAGTATTTAGCAATTCAAAGTATGGAATAATATGAATAATTGATATAAAATGGCATATTTACGTGCTGCTCATCTCTGACACATTTACGACAATATTAGCATAATGCATATTAAAAAGTACTATAAGTAATAAACATTTATTAGTTTATTATCAATCCGTACAATAACTTATTCCTTTTTAACATTAATCTTTTTGATATTTATAGCAAACTCAGATAACATTTGACTTCAGAAAATGTATAATGCAGTAAATCATTCAGTTTTCATTTTTAATTACAATACTGGCATTAATCGTGTAATAAAACTTTAAATAGGAATATTCCTAAGAATCCCACATCGTAAAAATTAGAATCACGTACGTACAAATTGTGGAAGACGTCGGAATTTAGAGGACAACACATGCGTGCTCTTATTGGTGAAAATACACGAATGGTGCAGTGTTCAAACATCAAATTCAAATCTGCAACGAATTTAAGACATTCCTTTATCAGTGTAGACTTGTAGAGTGTTCTTTATATATGTACGAGTATATTATTATATATATATGAGTACGTATCAACCATTAATACCGTTACTGTTATAAAAAGCAAGTATACTTTGTAGTTGATATTTGCAATTGATATCATAACAAGTCCAACCGTTATAGACTCTACTAAAAAGAGTACACCAAAAAAAATGTCAAAAAGTGTTAATAAACATGGGTCTTAAAATTACCCGCTTACAATTTATCTTTTATAATTTAATAAATAATTTTAAAAATTCAAAGTAAATATGTTCCAAAGCAATACACAACAACATGAAGTGCTTAATAGGTATATCGGATGTTACGTTCTGGTTGTAAATCTATTTACATTTTAAACAAAACGTCAAAGGTCATTAAAAACGTGGACAGTGTTAGTTTAGGGTCGATTTGTTCCTCTCTGGTTAAAGTACCAGTTATATTAATTGTGTGAGAAGTATCGTTTGTTTTTCGATACAATATTTTTTTATTAGGGTATTTAATGTTTACGGATTTGATTTATGTAAAACAATGGCGCTTGACGTTATTAAAAATAAAGTACAGACATACGTTTCACAATTCACGAAACGTCTTATTGAACACCATTTTTTAATTATTTAGTTTATATTGATTTAACTGTATGTATCAATTATTATGAAACTCATGTTTAATTTTTACAGAACAAGAAAGATTAATTTAAAGCTTAGCGATTGCACCAAATCCTAAAAAAGTTATTATTTCTATTGATACGAAAACGGTCCATTTAAGGATCTATGATTATTAAAATATTTTGTGTCTCTTTTTCAACACCCAGTGCACTAGCTGTTAAGAAAAAAAAATGAGGTTAAAGTATATTCCAGCTTGGAAGAAACTATAATAAAATACCATCCTCTGCACATTTCAATCACTGCTCCGCTTCCCGTCAGACTGGGCGTTCCGGTGTCTTCCCTTGCATACCGCGCTGGGAACAATATTCGTGTTACGGTTTATTTTTGACAGTTGCAATTACACGTGTTGAGGTTTTGACGAGCGGAGCGTGTGTTGGCACACGTAATAAGACGTTCTCGCAGTTCGCACGTTCCGCGTCACGACATCAGCCGGAAACGCCAACACCACCGCGAGATGGACATATAGGTTATGTTCGCCAGACACAACCATGATCTTTACCCTCTAATTATTGTTTTCATTACGGGCCGCTTCGATATTGTACTGGGTGTCTATTAATAATGCACAATGAGTATTGTGTTGCAAACAGAGTATGAATTTAGTTTTCCAAACAGGAAAATGCAGAGCAGAGTATTGTTATATTTATTGACCATATTACAACATACAAAAATATGGACATATAGGTTATGTACTCGCCAGACGCAATTATGATCTTTACCCTCTAATTATTGTTTTCATTACGGGCCGCTTCGATATTGTACTGGGTGTCTATTAACAATGCAATGCACAATGAGTATTGTGTTGCAAACACCAGAGTATAAATTTACTTTTCCAAACAGCAAAATGCATAGCAGAGTGATATTATATTTACTGACCATATTCCAACATACAAAAATCAGAATTCAACTGTGGCCACCAAGGAACTACTATTACGAATTTATGTTATACAATAAAAGTGTCATTAACTTAATAAGTTTTTAAATACAAACATTATTTACTAGTATATTTCAGAGCAACATTATTTTTTTCGAAATATTTTTTTATTACGAAGTAATCGTAAAACACCTAAAATCTTTACCTTCTAATTATTGTTTTCATTACGGGCCGCTTCAATATTGTGCTGGGTGTCTATTAATAATGCACAATGAGTATTGTGTTGCAAACTGAGTATGAATTTAGTTTTCCAAACAGGAAAATGCAGGGCAGAGTATTATTATAATTACTGACCATATTCCAATATACAAAAATCAGAATTCAACTGTGGCCACCAAGGAACTACTATTACGAATTTATGTCAATAAAAGTGTCATTAACTTTATAAGTTTTTAAATACAGGCATTACTAGTATATTTCAGTGCAACATTATTTTTTTCGAAATAGTTTTTTATTACGAAATATTCGTAAAACACCTAAAAATCTTTTTCGTTCGGTTAATGGAATTGATGTTTGTTGAGCTGAATTTGTTTTACATATGCGCATATTTAATCAGATTAAGTATATACAACAACTCTAAATATATGAGTAGATCTATTAATAATGTCATCTATATTTATAAGTACCTACTATTATTCTTCTTTTACAAAAAATGATATATTAAACAAGAAAATTAATAATTTCTTCTTTAAAAAAATTACGAAACTTGATTACTGTATAAGGTATTTAAGTATTGAACGCACAGTTACGCATACAAGAAGGGATTCCGGTTTATTTATTTAAATATATAAAATATTTTACAGAATAAGTGTTAAAAAACGCGGATCACATAAATACTAATAGAGTATTTGGAATATCTGGATATGAAAAATTAAATTCGCAAATAAGTGAAATAGACTAATAACCAATTGCACCAACAAGGCTTAAATTTTAAGCAACACTTAAATAGAAAAAATGTAATGGAAATAGCAATGTTAGATAACTTAATTGTTATTTTATGTCCATTTAAGGGAAATTTAAAATTTAAGTAATATTAATGCAACCAGCCTGGTGTCTTAACGATTTTACATATACATCGCGATATAGATATATTAATATAGAATAAGTAATCAACAAATTTGCCAAAAATATTGTTAGAAAAAGGAATTTATGTTATAATTGTAAGGGCCGGTATGTTTAAATATATATTTATTGTTTTCTAACTGAATGAATTTTATTTTGTTTGTAATTTTTTAATGCGATACGAACTGTTTAATTTTAATGTTATTTCATTTTTCCCTTTCCTGAGAATATCACCTGGATCTGCTACTGTAAGAGCGTTACATTCGTCTTATCGACCGAGGATGATTTTGTTGAACGAGACGAAACTAATAATTCTAAACCAGTAGATTACATTTTTGCACGATCGACGCGATAATTAATTTAATATTTAGAAATATTTATGAATTTATATTCCTTTTGAATAAAAAACAACTATAGCATATTGTGCAATTCTTGGCAAGAGATGAAATTGAGTGCTGGAATCACACGGGTTGGGAAATAGGTGATTCTGCATGAGTGGCAACAATGCACGAAAGCTACTTGACATAAAAACCAAAATGGTAGGTAACCGCACAAAGAATATATTGACGCTTACGCAATTACTGTGAGGAATTATATTTCTCACACTGCACATGCACAGTGTTGGCAAATACTATGAGAAATTATTTCTCACACTTTAACCCACGATAATGGGAAATACGTAACTTTGAAGCTTTGTAAAATGTGAGAAAAGTCCCATTTTCCATAGTGGTCGTAGAAAAACATGTTAGTAATTCTAGGGACGCTAATATTCCCTTATTTGCAATTATAAATTCAAGTCGCAATTGAGAATGTTTCCCGTGTAAATTTTCAGCATTTTGTAAGTGCGTAGTTAATACCATCCCGTCTCGGTATGTACCAAATTTGTCTTGGCTGTATTAGGCGCATACCTCTCCCGTTTTACAATTCCCAGTACTAGTAACACTTGGTAAATCGTGTGCTCATTAGCCTATTTGACATGCAAACGCAGCAAGCGGAATCTTGCCTATGTGACGCGAATCCAACTCGGGATAATTTTCCCATGTATGTTTGCGCTCGACACTTACCGTTTCTTGTTTACCTCTGCACTGATTTGCTTACTGAGTGTGAACGATTACTGGTTCCTGGAGAAATCAACGGCAGCAAAAACGTGCCCGGGACAAAAGATACCAGAGAGCCACAAACGCTCTAACGTAAATATAACACATGAGGAATAGCTATACTTTATGATTTCTTCTTGTGAGGTAAGAACCACAATACTAGTTGTTTCCATAATTTATATTAATACATGTATAACAGTTCATATTTCTTTGCATTTTCCTACACACAAATATGTGCTTTTCTATTTCCTAGTTCGTATCTTTTGTCTGTTCAAAATTTACATTAATTAATACTTACAGTTTTGTTGTAATTAACAATAGGAGTTCTGATAAAATTTTTATTTTAAATAGTTGTTTATACGATTGGATATATTTTTACTTTGTATTTCCAATGTATTCTATTTAATTTACATACTTATTACTGGTTGGTGAGTAATTCAGGGCATTACTTATCTGGAGAATCCCGGAATAATACTATAAAAAGGAATGGATGTGGTTATGAATTTACAACAAAAAAAATGTATTTTGTTGATAAAACAGAATTTCGGAATAAATTCTTTGGTAGCCAATTTTTTTTTAATGAAAGGTTAGTGTTTCTCACTAAAATGAAATCAAAAATAACTGAACTATCTTTGTTGCTTTTTATTAGATAAAAGTTTAGAAATTAAAAATTATATGTTAAAATCGTTAATTGTCGAAAAAAAAAATTACTTAATATAATTAAATGCAATTTTCCTCATTTTGTCCCTTTCAAATCGGGCAACTCTGGGTGCAAATTGGAATTCCACTGTGTCTAAATATAAGACATATGTAGGTTCCTTGCAGAGTTTGCAGACTGACAATTTGTTCTAATGAAATATATTATGAAACAAGTACCCTAGAACAGCGGTCGGCAATGAACGGCAGGCATGTCACTAAGTTTCTAATGGCATACTAAGATTTTAGCTCAAATCAGTGATACCAGGTTCTACGATTTTCTTAAAATTTTAATAATTTACCAAGTCCATTTAGGAAAAAAAATTTCAGTAAATATTTTAAAGGATTTTGAACTTTGGTATCCTCAAAGATTTCATTGTCTATAAACAATAAGTAAACAATAAACTATTTGCTCAGTAGGTATCCTGATTTTGTTTCCCCTAGGACTTTAGGTACTTGAGACCTTTTTTCAACTAGGAATTTATTGTCACAAATAATGATAATAATATTACTTTGATCGTATAAAAAATATAATTAGCATTGCAAAGAGTAAGCGTTTATTAGAGACACATCTTCATATTTTCATATTCCTTTATTATGTATTTTTGCTGATTACCTTTAAATATTATCTAAATTTCTACATTTGAAAGAAAATTGATATTTAATGTCGACGAAAACGCATTGAAGAAAGGTTTGACCCACCAGCAACAACCCATCGTTTAGTTATTGCAGCAAATGAAAACTACTGCACAATATCCTACACTCAGAGTTTTTTGTACAAAATAATAAAAACGTTCCATATCTCATCTCATTTCTATTTCGTTTACATTTCACACACTTGCGAATCTCAGGGTGCGGTCGGGCGTTAGAGTAAACACTGGTGCTGGGCTGTCAGCCTCCGTGGGTCTGGGTAAACAGCGCGCGAGCTGCGTCATCTTCACACTTCACACAAGTGGCCTACTAGTGCTGACCAGCGCGCATTGTGAACCTGACACTACCGAGCCAAGTGTGTGGTGGGTGAAATATGTGGGGTCTAGGGCTCTACGACTCTAGGGGATGTTACTTGATAGGGAGAGAGCTGGATTATTTATTTTGGTGTCAATTCGTGCACCTGATCAAATTATCATGCCTAGGTAAATATATAACTAGACTGGAATGTGATCTGTTTCAGCAATAGAACACTATATCTAGAACAGAAATCTATATAGGTCGAATAATTTCTAAAAGAACGTTACACTTAATTAAATTATCCTGACGACATTTTTAATATTTTTCATTTACATAATTTCTTTACAAATTAATAAATCTGATGTAGACATCACATGACATCCTTGTATGCTAAATTAAACAAATTTGTTGCTGCACTTCATTTAAACTTATTGCGCTTGAAAGAGAGATCACTCAACTTCCTCTACTTTTATTTGTTTCATATCATCATATTTCGTTTTGAAACGGATCATCTTATGAAAGTATTATTCATTTTTTTCACTATTTCGTATTGCACTACACAAAATTGTTATATTCTGAATCCAGAGCGAAAGTACTATTTTTGCTCCTAAATTTATATTTATATAAATTCAAACATCGTCGCTTTGATTAATTTTGCAAGACAGTGCAAATTACTAAAAACTAGTTTGGTTTTTTGTTTATATACAATTTTTTCTGTCATCTTAGAAACGAACGACGCACACGACTAAATACTTATAGACAATATGATTGAATTTAAAATTATTGATTATTATAATCAAAGATTGCAGAAAAAAAAATAATACATGATTCATCAGAAAAATGCCTGTACTTGACTCGAAACCATAAAGTACTCGGCATGAAGTACCTCGCATTTCAATATGGCTCCTCGTCAATTGTGTATCATTTTCCTGACTCATATGTAAATAACTATTACCACTCAAAAACTTGCAAAGAAAGATATATGGTTTTCATTTACTTCGAAAATGTTTTTCAGGAAGATACTCTGATAGTTGTTAATGTCAATTTATTAACAAAAAATCAAAAGTTTCCTACAAAAATTAAAAGCTAACTATTTTTTTTCTGCGAAAAGTAAAGTACTTAACTAGATGTTATAGTAATTCCATAAACAAAATTTCAACATTCTATTGCTTATCGTTTTTGAGTTATATGAAAAATAAAAAAAAAACACTACGAGCGAAGTGCTCTTTTGGCAATGCCTATTACAAAAGAAGGAAGGTGCACAACTAGATGTTACAGCTGTCCCATATAAAAAATTTCAACATTTTATGGCTAATCATTTTTGAGTTATGCGAGATACATATGTACAAACGTCACTCTAAAACTAATCAAAATGGATTCAGGGATGGTCAAAATGGATATTGCCGTTAAAATCTGATAACGTTTTTTTTCCTTTACTTTGTACAAGAAAGTAAAAATTGACAATTTCCATTAAGGTATTTTTTTGGTGGAATAATTGGTTGGTGAAATTTTGTGATATTTTGTATATTTAATGCAGCCATATAAGTCCATGATAACAATATGTCAGAAAAATACTCGTAAGGATAAAACTTATTCTAGCATTAATACCACAAAAATATTTCAATTCTCAAGTTTAACTTTAGAACAAATATCGAGAAATATTTTAAGGGGCTATGGTTCTGAATACCTATGTTCAAATCCCATCGATTTAAATTCTTTATCATCTATTTCACTGTCTTGCCAGCGAGGGTATCTAGGAGGAGACGTCTGATAAACACCCTCATCGTTATAAATATATTATTACCGCTAAATGCCAAGAAACAGATTTGGCATTGTTATTATCAGTGAATAATAAGCTTCAAGTAATATAATGGATATATACTAGGGATGAAATGAAAGAGACTTGTTCGTATGTTGCTAATGAAAGATACAGTAAGGTTAGTAGTTAGTTGGAATCCGTTGAGTACACCTCTGCAGCTAGCATCTGCAATCTCGGCATTCTGCAGCCGTGGTATTTGTCAGCATCGCGATTATTTGACAAAAACAGCGTAGTGTGGAGCAATGAAACCGCGGCTGTCGCTCTAAATACGGCGATCCGGCGAGCAGAGCAGGATGCTCCACGGCTCGACAGATTAGTCGCGCGGATCGTAAGCCACATGCTAACACGTATGTCGCTGCTCGCTGCACGCACTAACGCTCATTCGACTCTAGCTTTAATTAATTCCCAGAACGACACGGTGCCACTGAACTATACGAGATCATATCGCCACTTCGAAAATCTACAATCACTAACTCCTACCTCAATCATTTCATATTAAAAATATTATACAGAAGTTGGGCAAAATGTTGTCACGTTACGTTTACTACTAAGAGAACCACATGCCCAAATGTCACAATCAAAAACAATATTATTCCAAAACAAGACAGTGTTAAATATCTTGGAATGCATCTAGATAAACAACTAACTTGGAAAACACATATTCAAAAGAAACGCACACAACTGGACTTAAAATTAAGAAATATGTACTGGCTAATTGGACGCAAATCAAAATTATCATTAGAGAATAAATTACTTTTATATAAAACCATAATAATACCCATTTGGACGTACGGCATCCAATTATGGGGATGTGCCAAGAAAACAAATATAAATATATTACAAAGAGCCCAGAATAAAGCACTCAGGATAATAGCCAATGCCCCATGGTACGTCAGTAACCAAACACTACACAGTGACCTCCGGATTCGATATATTCAAAACAAATATCTTCATACGCCACCAGATATCAGAAAAGACTAAACTGCCACCCAAACCACCTGGCGCTGAACCTACTAGACAAGACGGACAAAGTAAGAAGACTAAAGAGAAACAAACCCCTAGACCTGTGAACACAAACTTTATTTTAAAGGAAATAATATTATATATATATATATATATATATATATATATATATATATATATATATATATATATATATATTCCCACACGAGAAAACCATAGATCATATTTACTGGTTGGCTGGTCAAGCCAGTTATAAATTAAATTAATAAAGAGAGAGAAAAAAAAAGAAGTTGGGCTAGTGGTTAACGCTCAGGTTTCGCAACCCAATTATTGTGGGTTTGAATTCTGCGGAGTTTTTCATTTCATCACATGACTATTATGATAAAAAAATTCATTTGTAATTTATAAATATAGGTAGGTATGTATTTAATATGCAGCTGATAAGTTGTAGATGGAAATTGTAAGACTTTTCATCTTATCATCCTTATAAAAATGATGAAGTAACGAAATATTATACAATAAATGTAAAAACTGTCACATCCATTCTTGGGCGTCGCCAAGGCAGAGCAGGGAGGGGTAGCTGCTTCGCCCCCTAAAATTGAGAACTTAGAAAATTTTAATAATAAAGTAGTCGAAAAATTCACAAAAAACCCAAGATTGTGTTTTAATTAAAAAAAAATCTCATAGTAAACGATTAAAACTTTACATATTCTATTTATTTTACCAACAATTCTTATTCTCTACCTATATTTTAATACCTGCAATAAAATTAAATATACAAAGTTGAGGAAAAGTTTATTAAATCAACTAATATTACAGTGAAAAAATTTAGAGGGCTAGATTTATAAAACATGATTGTCACAATTTAGCAATATGGTTTTTCTACGGCCAGTATGGAAAGTGGCACTTTTCTCACACTATATAAAGCTTGAAATTTGCGTATTTCCCACAATCGTGGGTTAAAGTGGGAGAAATCATTTTTCACAGTATTTGCTACAAGTTGTATTTATTTTATCTACAATTCTTATCCTCTATCTACCATCAGAACAATCATTATTTTTTAGAATTGAAAAATAAATCTCTAAATTAGATCAAAACTGCAACTATGAAACTAATTGTGTCTGTACTTCAAAAACAACACTAAATAAACAATCGTGGGTTAAAGGGTGAGAAATAATTTTTTACAGTATTTGCCAACACTGTGCTATTGTGAAGGTACTTTTTGTGAGGTTACC
This sequence comes from Stenolophus ochropezus, assembly GCA_035578165.1. Lineage (NCBI taxonomy): Eukaryota > Metazoa > Arthropoda > Insecta > Coleoptera > Carabidae > Stenolophus > Stenolophus ochropezus. Next base: position 8,797,675 of record JAQOWZ010000004.1, on the reverse strand, counting down.
TGCGCCATATTGTTCTTTATGTCAGTGTGGTCGTAGAAAAAGTATAGTGTGCTACTCGTGCAGAATCACCAATTTCCCACCTTGTGTGATTTCAGCATTCGATTTTGTCTTGTGTCGAAACTAATAATAAGCGACTTTCTACGCTTGCACAATATACTCTAGAATTGATATCAAGCACCTATAAAATATATACTTCTATTTTGGAATATAGGTGTGCAAAAATAATTTTACGTTTAAACTTAATAACTGAAATTTTAAGATTAACTAACTAAATAAATATTTCAGACAATGATTAGTATATGAGGCACCCAAGTGTCACTAAAAATATATGTTTTTAAAATTTGTATAATACAAATAAATTAGAAGAAGAGAGGGTTATCTGATTTTTTTTACAGTTGTATCAGTATAATGGTATCTTGTTTGCAATTGCAATGTAGTCTACTTTTGTGAAATAGTAGCGTGTATCTAGATCAGTGCTAATTCCTATCTGGCGTAGATGACACGAAGTGCAATGCAGTCGGCTGCAAAGCATTATGGGAAATTAATATTTGAATCGGATAAATCATAAGGAAATCGCGTTTGTACCGTTAGAGAGTTATTACCTATTATTGCTTACCCAGTGAACTTTTCATTGTACTGGGTCAGCAATTTAAGCATCGCGAGCCTCGATGCGATCTGCGATCTACCGTTCGGAGGTGCTGCTTGCTTTGCTCGGAATTCGCACGCAATGGGAATCAAATATTATTTATCTAATATTTATTAGGAATTAAATTATTTTTTGAAAAAAAAAGATAATAAATTATATTTTTATACCGAAAAGGTAAAAGAGCCTAAAAATAATACATTTACAGCCATACAGGTGGCACAGTGAAAATTATCAGCGCAATTTTTGGCCACTTAACATTAATTTTGCAAAAAACGCTCGAACACGTCAATTTTAATATAAAAGGGGACACCTAAGTACCACTGGCATAACTTCAACCCTAAAATGGGTGTGGACTGCACCTCAAAAATTTTAAATGGAAAAGGGTGTCAAACATGACCCTGTTCGAAAGGCCTTTCAATTCTCTTTTCAAAAGATTTTTTATTTTCCAAATCCAAAATTTGACAAACAGTTCGATGTTAAAAATAAAAAAATGAGATATTAGAAAATTCCGAAAGTCACTTTTCTTTAAGTACACTATCAACGTAAGATTAGCAACTTCAGAGATGAGATTTTCGTTCATAGTTATAGACAATTGTTCTTTTATTATTTGTAAAGTGCAATATTGTTGTTCTATTTAATTATATAAAATAAAATATATCCATGTAGATTTTGAATTTGATTAAATCAGAAAATGTGTATGATATGAAATAATTACACTCAAATTTGATTAGCGTTTAACCCATTTATTTTGGCATAACTATCTATTAGTCTATTGTATGTTTCATTTTACCGCTAACTATTATACTAGAACTATTATTTTGATTTTAGCGTGTCTAAAAATATCTCTACATATGCATACTCATCAAGACCTCACCTACAATAATTTAAATATCTCATCTGTCTTCTAATTTTCATTCCTGTTGCTCTACTCACTGGAATAAATCGCAGCATAATTCGTGGTTAGTTCCTAAAACGACCACGCGAACGGAATGTGTCTCTGATCGACCTAAGTGTGACACAAATTACACACTGCTTGAAATATTACCTTCCGATGTGTAATTATCATCATTATGCCGTAATTGAAATTTGAATGGTGTAAAAAAAAGCAGAAGGAAGCGAAGCGATGAATAACAAGATGGAAAAATCGCCGCGCTGTGTATGGTAAATCAATTGGAAATAGAACTAATCACGCCTGTGGATTTCACAATATAATTGATATAATTTTAACTGTATTTGTGAGGCACTTCTGATGAGGGTGTTATTATTTTATATGTAAATTATTGCGATTATTTTAATTCATGACTGTGCAATGGAATCAGGAAGAAGTACTATTGAACTTTAATAGCGATTTGAACGACTTTTTATTGTAAATTGTAATTGAAATTATTGTAATAATACCAAATGAGCTCAAATTATGGTCTTGAAATTTGATTAATAAGCATCACAAAAAAAACTGTTTAGAACAATTATTAAAATTGTTATTAACAAGGATAAAAAACCTACTATTTAATAACACTATTGGTTGATGATTCTTAAACTCCCGTAATAATTATACTTGTACGCAATTCTTTAAGAAACTTAATACAAAAAATACTTTATTATTTTAATATTATTTTATCCTACTAGAGATAAAAAAAATGTATCATTTATTTAAATAACAATCAATATTTGGATATTTCAAATTTTGAGAATTACAGCACAAACTGTCACAACCGAATATAAAAAAAATCTATTATTTTGTAAACAAAGGTTGTTTTAATACAAATTCTTACTGACACATTTTAATAATAATAATAATAATAATAATAAAAATGACAAAAGTAAACTGACATTACCGGTTAACCAATTTGATCAATTCGGCCATTAACGTCTAAAAATAAAATAAAAAATTTCATTATAATGCGTTCATCTAAATTACTATACACATATCTCTAACTATTTAAAAACGTCGAATAAATTAAAAAGTAAAAAAAAAATGAAACAATTAAAAAAATTGAGAAGTCGAAAACCCGAAATATTAAAAAAGTTTTATTGAACTTTCGGTAAAGAATCTTTTAGGCAGCTAGTTTTTTATATCGTCTAACTAATGAACTATACACTTAAAATTTGCGTTCAAGATATTTTCTAATTATATTTTAAATCTGGATTTAATACCCTGCTTCCTTCAAGATATGACTTCAAGTTCGAATAATTTATGCAATCTGACCACTAAGATACCCAACTTTCCATAAAATGTATACTGTAATCATAACACAGTTCAAATATCGTTTAAAATTACAATAAGTATTGCAAATTATTTAATTCCTATATATAATCATTGTCTGTGATTTATTCTTGTAATAGTTTTTTCCTATCAAGAATCTGAAAATTCATTTTGAATGAATCTAAATATAAATAAATATTTAGTTACCTATTGAAAATACTCTAATATTATAAAAGTTTATGGCTACAAAATTAGAAAAGATTTTAAAGTATCAGATATCGAAAAATTGAAGTTGAAATCGAAGTCTAAAAGTTGAGATAGTTATTTGAAAACAAAGTCGACGAAAAAAAGTTAATGTTACCGAAAGTGTCTAAATTCAATTAATCAATACTAGGCTTTTCAAAATTAGTTTGATCGACTTTTTTAAAAAGTCGACAAATCGATATATCGATTTTTTGCCAGCCTTAATACAAACACATCAATTAAAATCACAAAATATCAAAATTGGTATGATGGAAACTTGTTTTAAAATGATTATTCATTTTAGGTCATTTTTCTAAAAATAATTTTTATCATTTCTTTAATATGAGATCGAAAAAATGTTTTGTGGTTCAATTTCAGTGTGGTTGAAATCTAATTTTTTAACTTTGGTACTCGTATGTGAAAATAAATAAAAGTTGGTATAAAATTTTTGTTTATAATTAAATTTACTTCTTCAAAAATTTTGTTTAATCGAATAAATTATAATGTAATATTAAACTAAGGATTTAATTAGGATTAAATTAGTTTATAATATCAGGTTTTAGCAATTAATTTTATTGTTATCAAAAAATATCAATCACAGATATACAAACAATGACTCATATGATTTATGTATATGTTTTTATTTATTACACAAATTACAGATTACTCTTTCATGACGATTTGTAAGATTTAGCTTATCTTGACAATTATTTATTGTATAGTTATTTTATTGCACGGTAGTATACATAAGAAAACACTAATTTTAACAATGTTATCTATAACTTTCAAAGAAAAGGAACATTTTTAGAAACGATTTGAAGTGTATTTTGAAACTAGAATGTGCAAACAAATCTAACCAAATAAAGGTAAGGATTTTAGGAGAGCTCCCACAAACAGCTGGTAAATTTGTTTATGCAAATTCATTTCTACGTGAGATGCAGTGTGACAGACATTTATAAACGATCCGTATCAAATTTCAATTGCAATTCCTTCCATTTGTCATTTGATTGAAGTCGCTATGCAAGCTCATCGACTGTTAACTGACGTTACAATATCGCTCCAGTGAAAAATTGTCCGGAGGAGATGTAGCAGTCATTGTGGCTGCTTTTCTGCTATGCGCATTACGCATACATTACATCAACTCTATCAAAACTAGAATACATAAAATTAGAAGCCTCAGTCGCGCACTTACCATAATATGAGCAAATTGTTAAAACTCTACCTTGATGGGCACAAAGTAAAAGCATTCTTGTGTTAATTATCTCTTCCAGATCAAGATGGCGCGAATAAAAACCACAACTTACGATACCACAGAATAAAAATCAACCTCTCGGAGGAATCTCAAATATTTTATCGAAACCGTTTACCAGACCGTGAAATATTAATCGAGATGTCATCGAACAAATTAAGAGTTAAATCAATTTAAAATTGTTATTTGTAGCACGAGAGGAATTTAATATGTAATTATTAAAATGAGCCGTGACTGATTTCCAGACGGAGTGAAGTGCGTTTATATTTAGAGTTTCCTATATTATAAATAACTCGGGAATAAAATTTAATTATTTGAAAAGGTGCCGCCAGCCCAGGAAAATTCAGTGGTTCTCAACAGTGGAAAAAAATTATAATTAACTTATCAGGCTATTAGCATAATCCGAATGGATACGAAACACTGAGGCGGAAATGTATAGAATGGAATATTAATTTACAAAGACTAAAATAATTTTTTATGTTATAGGTATATACCTACATTTATCAGTTTTATTGACTAAAAAAATCAGAATATTATATAACAGTAGCAGAAAAAATAATAATGTACTTAAAAAGTGTTCAGTGTGGAAGTAAATAATATTATTTGAAAATATATATAAAACATAAAATCAGGAGTACGACAAAAAAATAATTCGAGCAAACTTTTATTTCTGACTTTTAGACTCTTGTCTTGTCTAGAAATTTCAAGAAAAGGCTTTCTTAATCTAAATCACAACTCTCGACATAATTATGGACAATTTTCAAGTCTCTAGATTAACTAGTAAGTTGTAGGTAAGTACAAAGTTTCAATAAAAATTGATGATATTCCTAACAATTATGATTAAGTAGGTTAACTTAGATCTATCACATGAACTGTCAGTTTGATTTATAACCTTAAATATTGATTTCCTGGAGGTTGGAAAATGTGAATTAAGTATTGCTGGAGTGGGGAAGTTATAACTTTCCAACCTCAGCTATACTCACACTACACTTACCAACATCTCAACATACTAAATCATGTCTTATTCAGACGGCAACATTACATACAAATAATATCGGATGCTTAATATAGAACATAAGAATAAAATAAAAAAATATCGTTATTTCTATTCTTCCACCAACATCTTGAAATATCAAAATCGAAATGATTACAATACTTCACATATCAGTTACTTTACTTTTGGTTTGTAATAGTTTTGAGAATTTGAGTTAAAACGAATAAAATGGATGTTTTTATTAGAAAAATTAAAACTTCCTAGCAAAATTTATTTTTTGCTTTAGTCCTATGTACAAGAACACAACAATTTCTTAGTAGACAGTAAAATTAAAAATCTATGCTTATAGTAAAACGTTAGTTAAGAATAGACAAAGTCGAATGAAGCTAAAATTTAATCACGTTCTCCAAACATTTTTATTTAAAATTGATTTAATTTTTAAAAAATACCTCTTACAGGGATTAAATAAAAACAAAAAAAAATGTAATAAATTATTAATGAAACTTGAATGATTATATGAATTACTTTAGGAATCCTCTCCTTGTCCTTGTTTGGATGTGCTGGTTCCGGATGAGTTCATCTCATTATCAAAAGCGATGGGATACTCCATTTAATTTAGAAGAATGAGCTCTGGCCTCTTCAAACAATATAAAGCATGTGAGTTGTGCTCGTGCCGCATTTTCGTTATTTAAATAATTTAAGTCCGTCTGACAGAATTCATTAGCGCAGCGAAGAGTCGCTGCGGGCGCATCGCACTGAAATAAAGCCCCGAGATTTACTGCGCCCGCCACAAATATACCGCGGACAACACCAGATATTATCATAATACTCTGCTTCACCTAGAAAGTATAACAAAGTAAGGAGATACTGCAGCACTCAAACGTAAATTCAGAATATTCATTTCCTTCCATGTTAAAATGTTTAATGAGCTGCATGTAATATCAATTATTACAGATATCGGTAGACAATAACAGATATTATCATAATACTCTGCCTCACGTGGAAAGTATAATAAAGTAAGAAGATACTGGAGCCTACAACGTAAAGTCTGAATATTCGTTTCCTTCCAATATGTTAAAATGTTTAATTAGATATACATATAGTATCAATTATCTAAATCAGCTTTATTACAGATATCGGTAATGATAAATTCATACTATATTATCATAATACTGTGCTGCACGTAGAAAGTATAACAAAGTAAGAAGATACTACAGCACTAATACGTAAATTCAGAATATTCATTTCCCTCCATGTTAAAATGTTTAATGAGATACATGTAGTACCAATTATTTAAATCAGCTTTATTACAGATATTGGTAATGATAAATTTATACTATATTATCATAATACTCTGCTTCGCGTAGAAAGTATAACAAAGTAAGAAGATACTGCAGCACTAAAACGTAAATTCACAATATTAATTTCCTTCCACGTTAAAATGTTTAATGAGATACATGTAGTATCAATTATCTAAATCAGCTTTATTACAGATATCGGTAATGATAAATCGTAAATTCAGAATATTCATTTCTTTCCACTATGTTAAAATGTTTAATGAGATACATGTAATATCAATTATTACAGATATCACTAGACAACATTAGATATTATCATAATACTCTGCTTCACCTAGAAAGTATAACAAAGTAAGAAGATACTGCAGCAATAAAACGTAAATTCAGAATATTTCCTTCTACTATGTTAAAATATTTAAAGAGCTACATGTAGTATCAATTATCTAAATCAGCTTTATTACAAATATAGGTAATGATAAATTTATACTATATTATCATAATACTCTGCAAAGTAAGAAGATACTGCTGCACTAAAACATAAATTCAGAATATTCATTTCCTTCCACTATGGTAAAATATTTAATGAGATACATTGTAGTATCAATTATCTAAATCAGCTTTATTACAGATATCGGTAATGATAAAGTTATAGCGTACAGTCGTGTACTAAATGTCAATGTCCAGTTATTTGTTGGTGAAGAGTGCGCTAAAAGAGTTATTATTATGTGAGAAAATGTTCATAATAAATTTTGAACTTAGGGAATCTCAAATGAGAACCACTTACTATAACTTTTCACAGCATTCTTATTTGTATCAAATTGAAGTAATATAATAATTTTTCACTTGCTTCATTCTCAATATTTTTGTAATGTTATTATTATTTCCTATCTGAAAAACAAAACAGTTTTTTTTACAAAAACACCTTAAGCAATACAAAAAATATAATGCTCTTATATGAACACATATTATTGAATAAGTTTTATTTGAAAATAAATTCTCTAATATTATTAATGTAGGAAATTTCGTCTGGACACGCGAAAATAAACCATTCTATATATCTCTTTTTAAGACTTTTTGGCTAATATATATTTTCTAAAAAAATTGTCTGCTATATGAAATCATAGATTCTAAAAAGCGAGCTGCTATAAAAAAAATACTCACAGTAGGATCGGTACGAAATGCTTGGAAACAATGGTAATCAATCAAATAATTATTTTTTTTTATTTCACCAACACTTTATTGAACGATAAATCGCGGTAGCTAGTTTTTACAAGCACTTTTTATTATTATAAAGCAACTAGTTTTAATAACTTGTAAAAGATACAAAATATCGAGTTAGTTTACCACTTCGCGATGTGAGAATAATATGTCATTTGTAAAATTGCAACTTCGGTAGACGTCAACTATGTTTTATCATTTACTACTCAGTTATTACTTTATTTTTATTAATTTTGTTGTAAGATGAAAAGAGTACTCATGAAAGTCACTTTTGGTGGTAGCATTGCATCCACAAATCAACGATTCTGGGTTCGAATTTTGGGTAAAGTCTGGCTGTATAAAGTTTATTTTTATTGTTATGAAACAGGAATAATATATAAATATTAATATTTTTATAATTGCAAAAAATCCAGTACTTTAAAAAATTAATAGTAATACCATTTGTAAATTAGTAAACCATTTTTATTAGTATATTCTGTAATTAACAAATTTTGTAGGTAATAACTTTACTTTCACTGTTAACTCTTTTGTAGTTTGGTGTCGAGTTTTGTAAATTCTCGGGACATATTTATTTACATTTTAGAAGAGTGAAAAGGATCGACAGCTTATGGTGAATTCTGAATCACTCGAACACATTGTTATTTTTATTTGGTTATTAGTGATCCTACATCGAATTACAGCGTATCAAATAAATGAACCACTGCTGCCCGAATTTGGGTAATAAGAATATCAAATTATAGAGCGATGCAGCCTTGATGTTATACAAATTATTTACTGTCTTTTTATTGGTGACTGTTATCGGTGCTTGACTATAATACATTTAATGTATTCCAGTTTCTACTGTTTTGGTTTAAAGAAACCAGAAACCGTGTGCAAGTGGACCTAATTAATTGTGAGTTGCCCTGATCAAAATTTATTGATGTAAAGCACTGGTTCGTCATTATTACGAATGGAATCCGGGCGGATAAATAATGCATCAGCATGACATGGTGGGCAAGGGCGAAAGAAAAGAGTAAAAAAGCCAAACGCAGAGACAAAATGTGTCGGTGAAGCTTGCAAATATCGATCAGAGTTGGCGGAGCGCGAGAACTGGTTATTTATGGCCGGCTACGATGGTCGGGTCGACTCGATGCATTCCCCATAAATTATTGGCATTGTGCTAAATAATTTATGTGCCATCGCCCATCCGAACCACTTCCACGAATTGCAGCGAAAAACTGCACTGCACCTGACCTCGCCAACGCCCGCCGGACCAGAAATCAGAGTTATGATGACACCACGTTACACTTACACACATGTGGAACTATATTCCTATCCTAACAAACTACACCAATACAAATCTCCGTACAAAGTAGATATGTTTTGTTTGCAGAGCTAACATAGATATTTGAATATTTTCAGTGTCAAGATCAAATCGTTTAGGTTATGTTTGGTTTAGCAAATGTTTTTTTATAGTCTTGGCACAATTCAAACAAACTCATATTGTCTCTTTGAAATTAATGTGATTATTCCACACACGTTATTTTTACCCAATGAGAACGCTTCATTTGATGGCCGTTGGTAGTTTTTCAGTAAAATTTTATGTTTGAACTGTTTTTATTCGTGAAATAATCAAGCAAATATAATTCGAGTTTGAGCTATGAATTTAATAGGTAAAATTTACTCATAATTCCTGCGAAGTAACGACAACTCGGGTCAAATATAATTTGTCATTTTTGGCATTTGTTTGTCTGTTACTATGCAAGTATTATTTGTAATTTTTTCCAACCAACAAATCCATGGCTCTTATTATATTACTTATAATAATTATTAATTTTTATTTACTGTGAAATAAATTATTAGGTTATAACATTCGTCAATAAAAATGTAATATTCCATTTCTGTTAAGAAATGTTTGGCTACTATGTTGATTATATGATTCCAAACATATACCTACATATACGAGTGGAATTGAAAGTTGGCCGAGTGGTTTTACTCGGAATTTATTACAGATACAAAAATATGCTAAATAACAAAGTTGTAGGAGACTAAGGGTGCCATTAGATTATACAAAAAATATTTTTTTAAACCAGTGGTTCGTAAGTTACAGCGCAAAGTACTTTTTTTAATGGGATTATTTTATGCCTATTCGTATTTTTTCTGAATTTAACCATGTAGTAGTTTCATATCCTTATATAATAAAAATACTGAGAAAAATGCGATAGAAATTAAATAAAATTAAAATTTTAAATATACAAAAATAATTACCAATAGAATAAGTAAAGAAAAGTTTTGCTTCCTTATAGACTGAGACGAAGACTTCAACGCAACGTCAAGATAGAAGTAATATTTATTTAATAAACATTGCATTAAAAATATTTATTAAAATGAAAAATAACATCATATTCAAAATATAAATATTCCAAACAACGATTTCAAAACAGAACTTCTTGTACTTTTATTATAACACCCGTTTTAGTACTAATGCATAATTGATGTGTCCGTTAAGATATTACACTATATGATATTCAAACAGCTATGATTTGGACATATTTTTTGAGTATTTTAATTTCTTTTTGTTTTTTTCTCATGGAAATATATATTTTTTTGTAAGAAGTAGATAAAATAAATAAAAAGTTACAAATTACTGTCAAATCAAATAAAATTTGCTTTATATTATTATTTTTTAGTATGGGTAAGAGATGAAATAAATTGGTTACTTAGGTTTCGATGTCAATTTCTATAAAAATCTTATTCTATAGTTATGTATTTAGGTGAAGTAAATTTCGATATATACTTAACAGCCTGTGAAATTTTTACATTTGTTATGAAAATACACTAAATGCTAACGTTCATTTTTTTATGAATTGTTGGTAAATGTAAAAGATTTGCACATTGTCTCATTTTCTGTCCAATTTTAGATTTGAAAAATGAGTTTGAGAATACTGGGCGATAAGTAGATGTTGCAAATTTTAATTTAGAGCTTATGATATATATGTAAATGAAAGAGATTTTACCAGTAGGGTCCTGTATTTGCCCGTACGAGTGTCAAATTCACCGGTGGAATCATCTTCAGTGTTACGAGCATGGGCGCACGTTGTTAGCTAGCATACTTACATTTCATTTACATAAACCACGCTATGTGTTTCACAACACAAACGGCATTTTTTCCACATACTTTACGCATGTTCGGAAATTCTCTGTCCATCTCAGGCCGATATATGAATATGAATACACGCTAGACATCCTCATATTTATAGCCGGGATCCATACAGTTGTATTTTCGTTTTTCGTGGAAATAAAAAATGTTATAATGGCTTTTGTTGGCGGAGAATAATGTCATAAATATCGATTAATGTTTATTTTTATTATATTTATGACAGTTAGTTGGCAAACAGTTTATCTAGAGATTAAATAACACACAAAGTAAATTATTACCGAAATGTTACTATTCTAACTGGACTTGCCTATGTAAAGCACATTCCTAAGGAGAGGTGGATAATATATTGCTAGTAACTGGATCCTCACAAGTTAATATGAGTTATTTACTGGATTACATTCTGGGACTTACGCAACTATCACGTATTCAGTATTTTATATTCATTATGATAGTATATTTTACATATGAAAATATCGATGATATGAAATATAGATATATTTGTACATTATGGAAATTTGACGCAGTTTCTTTTTTAAGACGAAAAGTAAAACATGAAAACAAATTTTGTATTAGGTAATAGGAATATTAACATAAATTTAATAACAAATATTTAGCACTGTAAAATACAGTAATCACAAAATGAATAAATTAGGATTAAAGTTTTGTATTTGGAAGAAATAAAAATTTACTTGTCCATTAAATTAAATTCTAGAAGAAAGATACCTCATTCATATTTAAGTCCAGGTTTCTTGTCTATATAGTTAATAAAATAAAAGGTTGAAAACCTTTTGTATATGTCACAAGCCAAAATGTTTCAGATCAGATTGCAATTTTGATATTACTTACTTATTTTACAAATTTTACCGATCGTGCTATAGTCATATTGTAATGTTACCAAAATTTACCTTTCGAGATTTTTACAGATATACACACAAATTAGGCTTTTAAGATTTTGAATAATCAGTTTTAGCTCGATATTCTGTGGATGCTATAAAAAAATTAGTTTGAATATTTTTTTATGAAATAAAACATAAAATATCTGAAACTAATATAATTTCATAAAATCTAAATAAACATCAAGTTTATTATACTCGTATATTTTATTGTAAACATAATAATGATCTTTATAAAAATGTCAATATATAAACCATATGTTATTTGATGTAATTGTTATTAATTTCACTTTTATTGTAAATTTAATATTTTGTTCTACTTCTGCTTTCAAATTATGACTTTTTGCACAGATTTTCATGGCAATAAATACAATTTTATTTATAATTTAACAAGCAGTGTTATTGAACCATTTTACACACATATTGATTAACATTACACGGCTTGTATGGCGGAAAATAGCTCTGGTAAATAGCTAACATAAACTATTTTTTCTATATTGCGGTTGTCACACTGGAAATAATTGATTAGATTTTAATTAAAATTGTGACAACCGAAAATTGCACTTTACTGGAAGCTCAAAACTGCATGGGATGATATTCCATAACTCGCAAAACCTATAAATAACCAGTGGCGGTTTTACGGGGGGGCGATCGCCCCCCCCCAGGATTAAGTATGTTACTTAATACACATAAAATTTTATAAATTTATTAACAAAATGAACAGAAAGATTATTTTTTATATACATTCAATAGGAAATCGCCCCCCCTAGAACATTATCCTGAATCCGCCCCTGTAAATAACCATTGCTCTCGTTAAGTATCAATTATAAATGAAAATTTATATTTGTATAACTAATCACAAACCGTAATTGGAACCTTATATTAATGTCAAATAGGTAAATATATTTTTTTATTTATATATGCTCTCGAATTGTTACATTGCCCATTCTAGTTAAACATATAAAAATTTATAAATTATATTGATTCTAATAATCGTTTAAGCTATATAGTTGCAATAAAATAAATGAGTTATTCATATGTTATCAAATTTGATGCACTTTGTGTTTTGAATGAATAATAACATTTGAATTATTAATTTTTGTGTATATTTTTTGTAAAACATTCTGAATCCGTCCCTGTATGTGCCATGCGTGTCACATAATTAGAAACCATCCCAGCATAACAGTTTGCATAAATTAAAATGTGTGGGCACGAGCTGTGAGCTTTAATATTTTAGTGATTTTTATTGAGCGAGTTCGTCTAGAATTCAGATGATCATCTTAGTGTCGGTCGCGAGAACATATCTCACCTGGGGATTACCATACAGACGAGCCAGGCGGCTGTGGAGACCTCAGAGCTCAAACCCATTCCACCCGTGAAACACGCGGACGATAAATTCTAACCACGAAATCTCATCACCGAGGTTTGCAAAGCGAACGACACTCATCAACCCGCCGACATTTGCATTAATCGGGAATTTAGATGCTAAATAGCAGGAAGAATACCTGCTGTAAATCAAAAGATTAACTGTTTTTCATTTGATTCACAAATCTGCGGGTTTTGATGTCACACAATGCGTCACGTATTTATGACTACAAACGAATTTAGGCGGTATCGGATTTCAGATTCATTTTATTGTTAATCGGACACAAATTGCATAGATATTCTAAAATAAACATTATTTAAAATTTCTCAGCGTCGTTAATCTTTAACCAAATAAAAAAAACTATATTTTCGAGTTGTTCCAAATATAATATAAACTGCACCTCCTTGCAGAGACTTACCATATGTACTTGAGATTCTGTTCTATCTAGGAATGTTGTGCCATCGGTGTTAATGATGAATTAGTATCAAATAATTAATGATTAAAGACGAATGTTTTGCGAGGAAAATGAATAATATTAATAGGTATGTACTCGTATGTTGTAAATAAGTATTTGATAAATTACCTATTTACAGAAAAAATCGAAAAATGAAATACCTATGTCTATTTATATTAATATTATGTCCGGTATTATAAAGGACAATAAATTTACGTGCATAGTAAATTTATTTAACTACAAACTCTAATCATAATTTGATTAATGACATAAATGACATTGTTGTCAAACTTTCGATTGTTAATTGAAGGAATAAATATTATTTACAAGGGAAGTAAATTTAACTGACGTAATAATGATATAATTTGCTCTCATTTATTCGCTTGGATTTCCGATTTTTTTCTATTTATTAATTTTTCTGAATCATTTATTCACCTCAAGACAAAGTATACTCCTATTTTTCAAATATCTTATATATTTACCCATCTATTTTTTAACAATTACTCCAATAATTTTAATAATTTCTCTAACTGTTTTTCCAATAAGATTATTAGTATTGTTTAAATTTTTATCCTTTATCACAAAGTTACATAATATGATACAAATTGTATATTAAAAAAATCGTGATATACGTTAATGTTTTTATATTTATCCTATTAAAATGTGTAAAAAAAATGTTGCCAAAGATTGCTCAGTGTCGGACTGGTACGCCGGGCAACCGGGCAAAATCCCGGTGGGCCAAATAATTTAACAAATTGGGGCCAAATTTCTAGACAAAATATTAAAATATTAATTGGCAAGTTAAAAACTAATAGCTTAATCTGTTACTAAGATATTAAAAATAAAAACATGTATCATATTCTACAAATAGGTAGGTACATAAAATGTTCAAAATCTACAGAGATAGGAATCCTTCACAATCAGCGCACATTGCTGCGCCTAACGACAAAAAAATTAAACTGTACTAGGATTTTTTTGCAAAAAGGATTCCTTAGTTGTGTCATCTACACTGACACATGATAAGGATAACCTGTCGCTGATTTATATAAATTTATTGCATTGGTAACTGTGTATTATTTGGCTAAAAGAAAAATATATAATCGATTCATTTTGCCTAGCACCATGTTATTGAACTTTTTTGCTAAATTTTGCCAGACATTTTATTTAGTTTTGGAAAAATCAAAGAAGTCAGATACACAACGTGTATAAAAGTAGTATATTCGAAACATCAAGGCTGTTCAGATGAAACAAGACACAAAACACGCTCTTATTTATCATATTGTTCAACGATACAAATTAAAATGTGATCATATATAGAGACATTATGAGATTATTAAAAATTGAGTACAAATGAATCATAGCTTTGTATTTTGTTGATATTTGTTTGTAACCTAATTCATCGCTATTTTGTAAAATGAGTGAAAAGAAACGTTCATCAAAAACCTTTAAATCGCAATAGGGTGGTTGCAAGAAATTTGAATTTGGAAATCTATATTATATATGGATTCATTTATCTATTTAAACATTATTTGTGAAAACAAAATGGTAATAATCCCTATAAATTAAAAGTCATTAATGATTGAAAAATGTGTAAATTTTCAAATAAATCACGTGACTTAAAGTGTCCCCCACTATTTGCTGATGTCATTGGTCATGGTGTCGCAGTGCTCCAATAAGTAAACAGCTTCACTGGTTGGCGAACACGCGCAGTTTAGAAACCATGACCATTGACGTCATAGGAGTGGGGGGTAGATATAAGCAAGAAATTTTGGCGCGATTATATTTTCTCTAATATTTCAAAAACAATAACGAAAAAAATTTTTTCTTTATTTCCTGTATTTAAATTACAAACTCTTGTGGCAAATTTTGGTTTAGTTCTGGATATACAATGTAGGCTAACTCCCGACTTAATCTAAAAAAAATTCTAAATCGTAATTCAGGAATATTAAACGGGTTACTGGCATCTCGTAAAGTTCGATGTTTGACGTTTAAGTTACATCTGAAAAAAATATCTATAGAGATACATACTTACTTATATTATAATCTCGATTATAATTTATGTTACCTATCTTCCTGAGCATCAATGGCGACCATAAGTTCATGATGGTGCATAAAATTTTAAAAAAATTACATATTTTTGTTAAATGATTTGACTCAGGAAAATTGATATAAATAAATCAACTAAGAAAATGCAGTGTTTATGATAACAAAAATATTTTCATTGTCGGAGATAAACCTATCTTTGACTTTTCTTTTAATGGTACGCCCTGTACATTTTTATACCATTTAGTACGAAATAATTTTTGCTTTAAAAAAGTTTCATAAGTTATACCTTCTAAACTTAATAGTATTCGAGATATTGAAGAAAATATTAAAATAATTTTACTGGAAAATAAAGCTAGCTATGGAAACAAAATTTGAAATTTGTATTAGTTTATTGTTATGTTTGTGAAAAAGATTGATAACTTAGACTATTATTTGTTGTAAAAATGGAAGAATACTCAATTAACGAGAATGTGAAGAATTTGATGTACATATGTAAATTAAAATGTATCGGAATTCAATAATTTTGTTTTCATAGCCAGCTATAGTTTCGAGTACAACTATTTTAATATTTTCTTCAATATCTCTAATTCAATGAAGTTTAGAAAATACAACTTATGAAACTTTTTTAAAGCAAAAATTATTTCTTACTAAATAGTATAAAAATATACAAGGCGTACCATTTAAAAAAAAGTCAAAAATAGGTATATCTTCGACAATGAAAATATTTTTTTCTGGTTTACATTAATTTATGTAGCTTACTAAAAACACTAACAATTTTATTTGAAAGATTTCTTTGTATCTTTTTTACTTTACACCCTGTAAATATATATTTTGCCCGGTGGGCCAAAACTTGCCAGTCCGACACTGAGATTGCTTGAATTTCATCATTTCCTGATCTATTTATCTCCCTATATTTTTGCTTGAGTTTTTATCCTACTTATTTATAGTTTTAATTTCCTGCAGAATTTAATTTTAGATAAAATAATTAATCTCTATTTCTAGTATTGAACTAATTATCTGATGTACTTATTATCGTAGCTATACGTTAATAAATATACATTTTAAATTGGATTACATCAAATTACTCGATTAAACCTTGTTTATTTCATCCATTTCATACGTTTGTTAATAGAAACTTAAGTATATTTTTATGATTGAATATAGGTACTTACTTAGTTATAACAGCACTTTAAAATATATTTCCAATTGCATTTCCTGAATAAGAATTTCTAATTTCTTGGGCAATGCTATTTTATACATTGTTACAAGGAAATCTTTATTTCACACCAATTTTGGAAACTGTTTCTCAATTAAAAAACTGAGCTTATGTAATCAAATACAAAAGACAACTTAAATTAAAATTATATCCATAAACATCTTCAGTAGAAGAGGTTAGGTTATGAGTGACAGAGAAGATACGCCATCTGTCTTCTCTAGGAAAAATTTCCTCTTCACTTGTTTCAAAGCCATCTCGATGTTCAACTCGTGCCGCGCTTGTTAATTGAATACACGATGTCTAAGATTTTCTAATTAAAATTGTTAAATGTTAAATGCGCTTATTAAGAGATTGTTTCGTAGGCGATGATATAATTGTTTTTGATATATCTTTTAATTTACTATCTCATTGTAAAATGTGAATGGCTTTGCTAACCTGAAAACAAAAGTTCGAGACATTTGCTCGCTTGACGTTGCATTGAAATCTCTGGAGAAAACGTCCGTTCCTCATAATTAGTTGATAGTTTCTTCGCTGATTTTTAATTAATATAATCTATTGAGTTGTAATTCAATCTGTAGTACAGTATAAGATACTTATACGATATAATGTAATGGTAAAATGAAAATGCTATTGTGCAAGTTAGAAATTAATTTAAGAAATTTTTGCTATTACTTCCTTATAAAAAAAAATCGGTTTTCAGACTTCAACGGAAATATCCATTTTTGACTATTCATGAATCCATTTTGACTAGTTTTCGCATAACTCAAAAACGATTAGTCGTAGAATATTCAAATTGTATTTATGTAGTTATTATGACATCCAGTTATGCAGCTCTATTTTTACTTCCAATTCGCCATTTCAAAAGATTAGTTTACTTTTAGCAGAAATTTAATAAAAATAATAATTTATTTGGCTTTTAATTGTTGTAGGACACATTTGTTAGTAAATTAACATTAACAACTGTCAGAATATATTTCGTGAGAAGTATGCACGTATTAAATAAAAACCATATCTCTTTCATTGTACGCTTTGTAAGTTTTTGAATAATTAAAATAATATTGTCTAATGCGATAAGGAAAAGTGTAAACATTTTAATATAATTTAAGATTTTCCATTTCGGAGAGAAATTCGTAAAAATGAAACGAATGGAAGTTAAAGAATGATTACCAATAGAATGATCTCTCATTTAAGCGAAATAAGTTTGAATGAAGAGCAGCAAAAAATGTGTATAATTTAGCATGCAAGGAAGTTCCTGAGGTGTCCATATCAATTTTTTTTTATGATATAATATTTTGTAGAATAACAGAGTGTCAAATACCACAGACATTTATTTTGAGGACAAGTTTACTTGCATTTTAGTATTATACAATATCAGCCTAGTCTAAAGTATCAACAAGAAAAAGATATACAATTGTTAGAAAATTCCGATATAGTTGAACATTGAAAAACAATATAAGCATCATTTGTGGCACCGTAATGAAAAAGGGGTTCAAGCACCAAGGTATTTTATAATTGACTCTGCAAGAGACCTACAGCTTATAGTGTTATAATGGATTTCAAATCTCTCGGGCACAGTGGTATATTTATTTGGTTTATAGTTCATTTCGAGTCGTAGCACGCTAACGAAGTGAGCCACCGCTGTTCATTGAACTTATAATACTAAATATCGTAAAAATCAGAATTTTTAAATACAATTTTCAAATTAGTTATTGTTCTTCCTCCACTTATTCGTCAATGTCGATTTCTGTATCAATTCCTAATGCCCATGAGCGTATTATAGGTACATTCAAAATTGCACTTCGTACTATTTTATGATACATAAAATTTAAATCTATAATTTAGAGATATACGTAATTATTTATTTATATGTTTTGTTTAGAGTGTAATATTAATGTTGATTTGTATTCGCATCCGGTACCGTGATGTCACCTCCTCTAGCGGTTTGAAGAAGAAGGCAGGAGGAAGGAAAGAACAGGTACGGATCACCGCATTCTTAACGTTCGACAGACCTCTTTTTACTAATCGTTTCGTTGGAGAGAACAGACAAGAAATTTGCATTTACAAGGTTGTAAAAATTGTAATGTTATTGTAGATAATTCAAGATGTAAGGAGTGTTTTGAAATCTGTTTAATGTGCGCACAGTGGCGTACATAAACTTTTACTCTTACCGCATAGGTATTTACTTGCGGTTTACATTTTCAATAACAAACAGAAAATGGAACAGTAAGTTGACAAAAATTTGGTTATTTCACGAGTAACCTGTAAAAGAGCTTTTTAAAATTTGAAAACACTTTTTGTGAAATAAAGTATGCCCAGAACTAATAGAATAACATATAAAATATGAATGTTATGAAAATTTACATAATTCCTGAAACAGTTTGTTGAATTTCTTATTTTAAAAGTTTCTTGTTAAGTACATAAACAAAATAAAAAAACTAGTATCTAAATCATTTGCTTATGACCCTTTTATTTATATTTCCATTAAATACTTTTGCAAAACAGCTTTTTATATTATTATAAAGAGAATAGAAAGATGGACATTTGGAAATATACGTAGCAAAATATAAATTAGTTTATAAGTTCAAATACTAAATAATAAATAACTTAAATAAATAAATCTTTAATAGAAATCTATGTTAATTAATTAAAATTACAACAATTTAAAGAATGTCTAAATTAGTTTACCGTTTTGTTATTTTGTTTTAAATATCTAATTTTAAATATTTCTATGCGTATGGGTACTCATCAAATTTGTTTTTTTCTTTTCCTAATAACAAAAAAAAAGTAATTTATTTCCGGACGATGGTGGGAATTGCGGGACGACTCGTAAGGGAGTCCAGGAACAACAGAAGTTCGGGAAGTCACTTTCCCTACGTGGTGTACATACTATTTTCTTTTTTCGATTAGTTTATATTCAATAATTATGAAATAAATATTATTATATTTTTATTTACGGAAAACAGTGGACTGTGTACTGCACGGAAAAAATATTCCCGGACTGTTATGGTTCGTAGTCTAGCAACTACCCTAAAATACCGGAACCGAACACCAGTTCGAAAACATACATGAAACGTGCCAGTTTTCGTCTGATCGAAAAAAAAATCTCATAAGATAAAACTCAGCTGTATAAATAGTAACTTTCAGTAGTAAGCATAGAATGGATAATATAGAAAAAAAAGGGAAACTAATAATAAATTGCGGAAATATAAATTGTGAATTTATAGAAAATGTAACTATATAAATCTTTGGTAGAAATTTATGTTAAGTAAACTAATTAAAACTGCTACAATTTGAAGAATGTCTAAATTAGTCTAAATCCGCCATCCTGTTGCAATAAATCCGTCAGAGTCCAATTAGAAATGAGAACATATTGTGCAGTAGTCGGCGTTCTGGGAGGCCGCCATAAACATCCGATGTTTACACTCCCCGCTGAAAAATGGATCATGACATGTGCCGGTCGCGAAGTCGTGCTCGCGAGTCGTGACGTCCCGAGATCCTCGCGACCCGATCCCATCGTCAAAAATTATTAGTTTTATTGTTACAGTAGCTGATGTTTTTATGTATAAGTAATAAACACAGTTACAGGACACCACGAACCGTTATTGTCTGCAATTGTTTTCTTGTATCTGAAAGTGTAATTCGCACGAGAATGCTATCTGATTCGGATGGCTTAAATATTTAACTCTGGTAACTGTAGCTTATTGAAAACTACTACCTGTTCTTCTAACACGATCCATATTCCTCCTTTCTTTACAGGAATTGTTTGCTTTGAATTACATTACTTTTCTTCCAAGTAAATCGTGAAACTAAAGATCTACTTCTATTGTCATGAAAGACACGCATAGATATAGATTTCGAAAAACACTATATTGTGTACATTATTTACATTAAAACTTCCTTTAATATTTTATTGGTTTAAGTGACCAAATGAAAATATTGAATTGATGTTGATATATTAAGAACTGGATAGATATTAATTAATTTTAAAAAAATTACAAGTCGATTCTACGGAATTCTTTACATACGAATATCACTTTATATATTTATTGTTGAATTAACTAGTTCAATCTTTACAAAAGAAAATTAAAATATAATGGAAAAAATAAACAAACAACAACAAACTACAGAATAATCCTTTTATAACTGGTTATAACGTCGAAATTTTGATCACTTATTTCAAAGCCCACATACGCTAACGCTATTTTACTTTTATCGGTCATAGCAACGATTTTTGAGATCCTTTCGATGTCGTTATAACCGGATTTTACTGTAACACATTTGAAAGTAAATTTAACAAAAAATCACATGCAAAAAATTAGTATAGTTCTTTAAAATATTGCTACATGATAACATTATCCACACGTTTTTCCCACAATTTTCATAAATTTGGAATGTTACACAATTGCAGTGCAAGTGTTTTAAATCAATGTTTTTTTATAAAATCAGTATGATTAAAATTTGGAATCAGTACATTGAAATCAAGAAAATTAAAAGTTTTGGGTAATTTCTCTGCGAAAAGTTTAACTTGACGATTTTTCTACTATTATTTATATGTCGGACTATAAAACTAGTTAGATAGTAAGAAATTATTACTTATTGCAAATGATTAGTTTCGAAATGTCATATATGTTATTTGATGTTTATATACAATATATAAAGCTTATTCAGCTCATGAATAACATAGAAATTACGCTACGTTATAAAAATATTTATTATTTTGTTATTTAGTTTGAGAACAAATATATTCAGTTCTAACTAACAAATTTGAGTTTTATAGAGTGTGTTTACGTTTGGAATTATTTAAAATATCTCATTTAAATTTCAAATTTGATCTAGTAAGTCTCTTTTTTTTTAACTTTACGATATAAAAATGTTAAGCAAGAAGAGAAATTTAAAAAATAAATTTTATGTAGAGAGTACTTCGCTTTGAAAATCATAAAACCCGAAATTCGATTCTCAGGCTATAAAAAGCGATACAAGAGCACATCGGACATAAAGTACAATCAGTGTGACAATGCAAAGAGGATGAACACACCAGGAAGATACGATAAATATTAAAATATGGGTTACCTCGACCGTGTTGTACGCATCGGACAGAGCTTTCGAAATTTACAATTTATCAGCGATGAAATCTTATTTTAAAACGTTGCTGAGTTCATTGCATATTTTTATAACATTCAGGATCTGTTCCACCAAAATTCAAATTTCCCTCAAATGATCATTCCTTTTTTACTTACGGCACAACATTCTCAGCAGAAAAGAAATTTAAATACTTGAGCAGAGGCGGACTGGCAATGTTTCGAATTAGTAGCAAATATTTTTCTCCGACCCAGTCCTAATAGAATTTATGGAAAGTAAAAATAAATTCTATACTTGCCATTGCAATAAATCAAAGTTATAAATTCCGACCAATGCATTCCATTAATAGTTAGGTACATAATTTTCTACCGGTGATTGTATTGTTAGGGGAATTGACGTTGATGTCGACGGCTTATCAAAAGGGAATCTCACTGCCTACGATATTAATTTGGAATAGCTTTTTTTCCAACTTCTTTTGGTACCAACTGAAAAGTTTCAAAGCCAAAAATTCGCATTCTTTTTCAGTTCCTTGTATAAAGTACAAAAATTATCCGTTTCGACCATCTCTGAATTCATTTTGACTAGTTTTCATATTTTTCTAAGATTTTTAAATTTTCAATTTTTCTACTATTTTGCTTATTTTACTCTTTGAAGGACGCTCAAATAAAGAAAACAACACAAAAATTGTAAATTGAATAAATCACAGAAAAAAAATCATAGGAAAAAAGCAGTTCCGTAGCGACTCAGCGAGCAAAGCCGATCCGATTCTAAACCAATTTTACATATTAAACAATCTGTACGAAACTTATTTTCGTTTATTTATATAAAGTATTGAAAATGCGTGAAAATATTGGCAAAATTAGCTTATTTATTCACGACTAAACCAATTCAAATTCAATTTATTTCGTATTATTTTGATTTTATTGGCTAAATGTAGATGTATATTATAATCAATATATTTAAAATAATCTAAGAAATTGAGAAATAAACAATTATAATGGGGACACGAACGTGATCCGCGAAAGTGATCATGAGTTTTCCCAATTTTTCCTCTATTCTCAATGTGATTCAGGTGGATCCAATGGAATTTTAAAACTGGCCTATTGGGGATCACGGTAAATATATTCTATTTTTAATTTTTATTGAATGTAATTATTAGATAGGTGGTATGAACCAGGCTTTATATTTCTCTGTAATACAATTACAAAAAATAAGAAATCGATTGATTTCAAATTATTGTTATCTAATTTTAAATAACAAAAACTATTGTTAAAAAGTATCAATCACAACAAACTTTAAAATTAAAATAAATAAACCCGTTGTGGTTGTGGTACAGTCACCACATCAGCGTTAATATCCGGTTTAAACATATCATATCAACGATTAAAATTGGCACATCTAGTAAAGGCAAAATATTTATAATTTAAATAAATTTAAAGCAAAAATAGTAACATACAGTAATTTATATGACATCATAATTTATTACAGTTTAAATATAGAACTTTAACGTATTATATTTGATATTTATGGTTGTCTTGATGACCGTAGAATCTCATACCCTCCCGCATTCTCGCTCGTCCTCGTGTAAATCGCGGACAGCTCCGATAACTTAACGTTTATTTAAGTGAAAATTGTTTATTACTGAATATTATCAGCGACTTGATGTTGGTGAGTGCGTGTACTCTGCTCAGTGAGTTATGCCCTCTACTGGATACTCGTCCTGTCTCGCTCGCGCATTTTATTTTACTTTCTCTGCTTCGGCAAAATTGTGAATTATGGTTCAGGAAAAGATTGTGCGAGGATGCTCGTTTAAACGCTTTTAAATTATTGGCGAAATTACATTTTTATCCAAAAAGAAGTCAGATAACTTCACGTTTCGGGAAAAAAACAAAAGTGTAAATTACAATATTACATTATTTTTTCTTGTAATTCCAGACAATAATGTTGAAATTGGTCAGATAACTGCAAGAATACAGAGACAAGAAAAGTATAAGCGGATGCATATGAAGTAGCAAAATGAAACAGATTATAGTTTCCTTTAATGTGAAACATTAATTATTTTCTACTATGCCTTTATAATAAGTAATACAATAAGAGCCAAGAATTTATAGAAAAAATTTACGAATAGTTGTTGTGTAGTAGCCGACAAACGAATGTCAAAAAATATATTAAGATTAAAAAGTCATTTTTTACCCGAGTTGTCGATACTTCGTAGGAATTATGAGTAAATTTTACCAATTAATTCACAACTCGAATTATATTTGCGTGATTATTCCCTAAAATATTTAGTTTTGCATTCGTCTTAATAAACACATATTAATGCGTAAGCACTGAATCGGATTTAATCATTGTCGTGATTTCAATATGTATTTGTATTATGAATTCAAGAAACAAAAAAAGTAAAAACAAAAAACAAGACAAGATATTAGATATTAAGATAAAAATCTTGTTTTAAAATGTACGACAAGACAAGAAGTTATACTACACTGCAAGATTCTTGTCTTGGTAAAATCCTAGTAAAATTATGTATTTGTCTTAATCTTAATTTGTCTAATAATCTTGTTTATTTAAAGCAATATAAAGCTAACAAAATCTGTAAATAATTTTGATATAGTAAATATCTTCTTTTGTATTAGTAAAAGAAATATGTTGTGTACGAGTACAAGATGATGTATCTGTTTTTAAGATTTCCAATAAGTCAGTTACAAATTTCTTGATGTATTTATTAGCCATATTCCGTTTATATTTATGGTTTTCTTATTCCAATCAAAAGAGAATCATCTCAGTTGAAAATAACAATTTGTTACAAAGTCAATTTAGAATAGAAAGCCGTGGAATATTTATTACAAAGCCATTTGCGGAACCATCTGTATCTGTAGAAATAAAAAGCAGAACGATACAAATATTAATATGCGCACAACATCCCCGCCTGTATATTGTGCGCAGCAGGAAATAAAAAAGCACTCGAGTTAAATCTCACAGAAGAAACGCACATTATGTCCGACTGGTTCGATATTTATGTAGTACACAGATCGAATGGCCAGTTTTTATTCATAAAATGCCTGCCACACTTGCTTAAATAACTCTATACCGTAAAGCTTTTACTCATTTCAGTAAAATGGCGCATTAAGCCAGCAGGGCGCCGAAATATCATAACCGTTTTAATTGGGAGAAAAACTAAATTATTATGTAATTGTTGCGGCTTTATTTACGAGCGATAGGAATGCAGGTCGAATCTTGAACAGGGTTTGAGCTGTGGGTTATTTATTACAAAGCATTAACAGTCTCTTGTAGTTTTATTTCGGGAATAAATTCGAGAGGTTGTTGTAATCAAGCACTCCCAATTAACCGGGGAGTTATTAGGGCCATACATGCACACATGCGATAATTTACAAAATGAACAAAATGGAGCCTGACTTTAAGGCATCGTAAAACCCAGCGCTTCAGTTTTCATAATGATGATCCTATAAATTTCGAAATTAACTGATTTTCTCACAGCGCTGTTAACTTTTGTTCTGCATTCAAGTGTTTAGTTAATGCTGATCGCTGTAAACACTTTCGAAATTATTTATAACCGAAATTATGCGTCCGATACAATATGTTAAACATTCAAGCCGTTAAATTTTATGTTTGATATTTATTGGCCGGCACCTCGTAAATTACTTTTTGATGTTTTCGATTTAATACGTATTGAAGCCTATCATCTGCTAACATTGTCTTTGTCACCCAAATAACTACACAGGCTTTAAACTGAATAAATTTAAAAATTTAATCACAGAAAAAATATTTTAATAAAACAGATTCAAATTTTGGGAAGGAAGTCTGATTGTGTTTGCTTAAATTCCATCGTGTCATTCTCATTTGAGCTATTCTTAAATAAAAAAATTTAAAATCTTAACCATTAGTAGGTTAAAAATTTAATATAAACGGAAAATAAATTACACACCAATATTTATTTGTACTACCACTCAAATTCGAATTTAACTTATGGGACATTTGAGAGAGAGTGGAAAAAGTGATTTCCTTTCATGTTTGGTACATTTTTTCCACGATATATTCCAAACATCGATTTATTCGGACAAAAAGGCGCAGCAACATGATACGCTAGGAAATTAGGCTATGTAAACTTTGATGTTTAGCAGTGCAATTGTTACAGAGTTGCCCACATGTTCAAGTTGTCAAATTGTGAAATAATGTGAAAAAGAACTAGACATAATTGCCATAATTATTTTAAAAGAATATCATTATTTTATAAGAATTTTTTATATAATAATTTTTTCACGACATGCATAGAAAGCTCTATTTTCTTCTCGCGATATAGAGAGGAAAGTTACTTTTCCCTCTCTAGAGAGGAAAATTTACAATGTTACCAACAGTATAGTACGTAATATTGGAAAAATTCATAGTTATATTAATTTTTTTTAATTAATAATGATAATATGGCAATAATGTCTTGTTCTTTTCTTTTTTCACATTATTTCTCAATTTAGCAACTTAAATTGACATATTGGAAATAAACAACTGCATCGGTAAACGTCAAAGTTTTCAGTACAGTTATAACTTAACTTATCATATTGTTGCGCCTATTCATTCAAATAAATGGATTTTTGAAATATGTCGTGAAAAAAATGTTGTGTCTAACACGAAAGGAAAGCACTTTTTCCACTCTCACTCGAACGAGCTCGAGTGGTAAAAAGATACGCTTTCCTCTCTAGTTTGACAAATAACTATTTTCCAATACATTTTATAAAAACTAATTTTCCTCACTATTTCGCGAGAAGAAAATAGAACTTTCTATGCCTGCCGTGAAAAAACATAATGAATATTTGTTTCTACAGTCAAAACAACAGGTATTAAATTAAAATTGACAATACAATTAAAAAAGAAAATGGAAACATTTTAAATAAACAGGTACCTAAGTCTTTTACAAATGAATTTATCAATAAAAGGAAAATTAAATTTTAAAAATACCCATTTCGCATTTATCTATGAAATTGTTCATAAAACTGATACGGTTATTTGAAACCTATCGCTCTGGCGCCCTATAATTTATTAAAATTACTGACAAATGTGTTAGTTCTCATTTCTGAATTGACTGATAAGTAATTAAGTAAATTACACTGAAATTTTCATATTTTTGTCTCAATTGATAGAAGTTTAGTCGAAAAAATAGAAATTTCTTGTTCTTTAATTTTGAACCATTTTCAGTTTTTCCAGTTTTGAACTACTTTTCTTCAAGCTTTTTACAAAAATGTCACAATTATTTTTATCGAACTTTATTTATTGCCTACCTCATGCAACCCACAATTCTGGAACCTCGCCTTAAATATAAAAAAACCTATATTCAGATATGAATTTGTGGACAGATCTGAAAAGATAATATTAATTCTATTCAAATAAAGAGATTATCCAGAAAATGAAAAGTTTCTGAGATAAAATTCTGAGCGAAAAATGAAAATTGTCTTTTAATTTAAAATTTTTATTCCAAGTGTAGGGCAGAAAATATTTCATTATGTAATTTTTCTCATAGAATCAAATATAGTCGGTGATGAATGATATTTGATTGTGACATTTATGATTTTCCCGAGTACCGACCTGTACGGTGTTTAGCTCTTGTCATACAGAGGTGTCACTGATACAGCTATTTATTCATACAATCGTTCGGGTGGTCTGATAAGCAGCAGTTTATAATCGTATTAAGGACTGGCCCGTTCAGAGGTGTGGCACATAATTTATTAATATCATTATCACTTGTCTTAATTCCATCTATTATCAACGAGCGATTGCCTGGCTACGCGACAGACCTGATGAGTTTTTTGTTTTCTCCGAGTTTTTTGTTTTGTGCTCCACGCCTACTTTGTTAACACGTAATACGTAATCTAGATTGAACTCAACGCGTAAATGAATTTGTATTATGTTAGGTTAGTTGCGTGTGGTCGATGAGAATTAAGCGGTTTATATGTTCATATATGAGAGATTGTTGATATTGCAAGAGGAAATTGAATTACCAGAGGAGAGGCTATTATTTTATTATTTATAAATGGGTTCATTCGCGTTTCTTGTACTGTTCCATTACACAAATAATTATTGCTTTTCTAAAATCTTCAGTTTGATTATTTTTATAGCAGTAATTTTACCAAGTTCAAAGTTAGATGTGCATTTTTACTTTTGAAAACTTCAAAAAAATATCATTTAAAATATAATTTAGATTAGATAAACAATAATAGAATTAGGAACTAAAATTAAAATAGCCGACATTGTTGAATTAGTAAATAGCGTTCAGGTTTCACAACCCAGATGTTGCGGGTTCAAATTCTATGAAGGAATAATGAATGAGTAGGTGTATTATCCTTATTCGATTGTATATGAACTTAGTACATATTTGCGTATATGTTAAATATAAGACAAAAATAATAAAATTATATAAAAGAAGACATTTTATATAATTTCATTATTTTTCTTCTATCTTGATGTATCGTTCAAATCAATAGAAAAAATTTTCGTAAGTAGTTCAATTAATTATATTTTGTTAAAATTGCCAATATTTATTGAAAATAATATAGAGAAAACCTTTTTCTTTATCTATGAATAAAATCTGGGACAAAATAGATTATACAATATGTGATGTTTCATTGTAACTATCAATGGCACGATAATAAGAAACGCTAGTGTAGTACTGGCAGTCATATGTAATTTACAGTTTTTATAGATTTACAACAATTTTGGTATAGGACTATTTTTTAATTAATTGTTGATGTTTTTATGTATTTATTTAAATCTTTATTTATAACTGGTTAAGAAAAAAATCCAATAAGCAAAGCTGTTAAATTAAATAATAACGTGCGAGAAATTACCCCCATTGGAGTTCTTCCAGTTTTATGTTGTTTCATACTTCATAATTTAGATGAGAAATCTAGAGGTTTAGTTCTTTGCAATCTTCTTATTTCTGAGGAAT
Source organism: Stenolophus ochropezus (assembly GCA_035578165.1). Taxonomy (NCBI): domain Eukaryota; kingdom Metazoa; phylum Arthropoda; class Insecta; order Coleoptera; family Carabidae; genus Stenolophus; species Stenolophus ochropezus. The sequence goes on along the minus strand of JAQOWZ010000004.1, from coordinate 8,768,676 downwards.
TGTCTAATAAATTTAGTGCTAAATTATTAATATGGTTATGTATGCCATTTTCATATCGAGTAGAGTATGTTTCTATTATTCCCTTAATATTATTAATATTGTTGTTAATGTTATATTTCATATTTTTTTCTGTTTCTAGTTGTCACTTTTTATAATTTTTATTATTATAAAATGTTACGAAGTATAATATACAAGTAATATTTTCATATTTGATGTACTATAAAATTACATCTAGTAATTTCTAAATTTAAATTTCAACTCACCATCTCTATTTTCCAATTGCATCGTCTTCTTTTTTGATTAGACTTCCTGTAACAAAAACAACATTTATGAGCACTATAATTATTTCTGCTTTATGTAAAGTGAAGGGAATATGTTTTCACTTGTTTTGGACAGGTGTACAAAGATCCACAGCAATCAGACATTGGATATCGCCAAGAAGTCAATCTCGAGGATGTAAGCTGTCAGAAAACATGACAAACATCGCGCATTGATTGATAGTTCGGCAGTGTCACGGAACACGAGAAAAAATCACATGCGGGAACAAAGTCAAATACGTGGACGATATAATGTAGATTTATTGCTCCGCGCCGATAATGAACCAACAAAAAGAAACAACAAATCTTATGTGATATATTTTTCTTCCCGTTATAATAATCTGATACGGGCAGAGGTGGTTCATTTATGCTCCGAGTAGAATGGAGTAGACTAAATGTTTTTATATTCAATTCTACGAGTCGGCAACTATTAATAATAGTTATATAAGTATTAAGGGCAGTCATTGCTTCCAAATGGTTGAAGAATAAGTATAACACTTACCTACTCCTCGTAATGTTTTTTACGATTTTTGGATGTATTAATGAAATTAAAATATCTAGGATGCGAGATTTCTATAATCACTCATCGTGATGGTCAATCAACACATTTTCAGAATTGCATTAAAAATTTCCATCGGCTTTGTGTGTGCTGACTTTGCAGAAGGGGCAGTTTAGTTATCTATATAATTAAAATGTAGGTAAAAAAACCTATGTTCCAAAGTCCAAATACAAAAAACATGAAATAATAATATACAATATTATTTTGATTGTAATAATTCATTTAAACTATGATTGTATTGTCAAGGCAAGAGTTGAATTAATTAACATTAGTAAAACTTAAAACAACGGAAATAAAGGAAATATTAATATAGCGTATTTTTTTTAATAGTTTTTTTCTTATACATTGAAGATGAAGATGAGGTGATGAAGAATACATACACAAAAGACTAATATTTTCTTCTTATTAAGATGTAAAAGTAAAATTTTACATAATTCGTTACCATCGTCATCATTATTTACACTACAACCCTAGAAATTTTTGACCACAAGTGAAATTGCGACAATTTGATAGAGAGGATATTAGGCTAAAACCTCTTTAGGAAACTACAGCTTATTGTGAATTCCGAACAATTCGGACACAGCGGTATTTATTTGGTTAGTTGCGAAGCTGGGAATCATGAACTTTGCCGCCCCTAAAGTCTGCCGCTCTTGGCTCTAACCTACTCAGCCTACTGCTAAATCCACCACTGAATAATGGGCGCCTAGGCATCTTAAAAATTCAGCTATTCTCAAAATAAATTTCATTCTGATACAATATAATAATTATCAAAACATTAAATGCATACATATTTAATTATATTCGGTTCTAATTGTAAATTTTAGTACTATTTATATAGTTATTGTTACTGCTTTATATCATTATATTGTATATTGTAAATAATTAATTTTATAATGGTAGACTATTAAAATGGTTAAAATTAAAACCGAAATGTTAGAATTGTGTGAATATTGTTTTTATTAAATAATAAAAAAACTATTTCTGTGTAATACGATCATTCAAATGTCTACACCTCCATTTCCACTTCCCCGAGAAAATCATCCCAGATTCACCACTATCTGCCATCATCAACTTCTTACGTCAGGAATGAAAGGGCGATTTAGGAATTAGAATCGCTAGCTACGGGTCAGAGTTGAGGGGTACGTGTTGTAGCCATTAGTCAGCGGGCGAAAGCGGTGCGGGAAGCCTGCGCCCTGCCAGGAAACAATGTTTACTTATTAGCGAGTCACACGGGGCGCTCACGCTTCTAGCGGGGTCACGCACACACCTGCCCCACAACAATGCCGCCATTATGTGCCACACACAAATCATTATCATCACCATACCATAGGAATAACCTTATCATTTAAATGGCTTTACTTTTAAATTAACAATGTCTCATGAAATTACTATCTAAAAAACATGTTTTATAATTTATGTGACATTGGTGGAATATATTACGAGCAGCGGTGGCTCACTTAGATAGCGCGCTCTGAATAAATTGAGCAGTGTGAGATCTGAGCTTCAAATCCAGGCTTCGTTATCTTTAAGGTACATTTATCGACTGGCTTAATACTTAGCAACAATGTTTAATAACTAAAGCATAAAGCATAAATTATTTACCATATGACATCATAAGGTACAAGCTTTAATAATGGCTTAATGCTAAGTATTAAAAGAGGATTCCCGGTGTCTATTGGTATATGGTAAAATACATGCTAAGCATTTTTCTTTTTATTCAAAAGCCAGAAAAGAAACTAATATGAAATAAATTTATATGAATTCTTCAAATTCAGATGCATCCGCCTATGTCAAATATATTTTTAAATTTACAATAGAATCGCGAAAAAAAATTATTAAATATCAGACATAAAGGTACTACTTTATTGTAATGTCTAACTGTGATCTAAAGTATTTTTTCGACAAATAAGAGACATAGACTTGTAGAATAAAGACCTATAAATCAGTATTTCTAATCAGAAAATTATTTGAATTACCCATTCTTCTTAAAACAGAAAAATTGTAACATAAATTTCTTGTATTTTTCTCCAGTTTTAATGTTCTCCCACTCCTGGTTTTCTTTTTGTAAGGGTGGGTTATACCTGTGGAAGAAAGACAGAAACATAAAGTACACACGTATTGAAAAGAGTCGACCGAAAAATGACCTGTTATTCTTGTACAGCGGAAGAACTTATGAACGTTGTCGATACTAGAAACACAAAATATGAAGTTAGAATTTCTAGCTTCACCGGAAATCCTCTTAAGAAACAATGCTTTATAACAAATATTTGCAAACCCCAAGCTTAGTACCTAGCGCGTATGTTCTTGTACACATCCATTTGACCTTCTTGTCATTTTTCAATCTACGGAGATGGATCCTGATAATAATTATATGAATGATATTATAAAACAAAGAATAAATTTGGATGGACATGGACACGTCAATAAATAATCATTTCAAAAAATGGCAATACTTCCTAAGCAAAGAAACTGGAAATGGTGGATCTTGTCCTAATGATCGTAGTGTATTATGTTATATGCAATAAACAGTAAGTAAGGGGTTCAAATTTAGATTAGGTTACTTAATACAAAGGTATGTATATCTATTTATTTATTAAGAAAATGTAAATAAATGGATATATATGAATATTTTATTTTAAATTCGTCAAGGAGGAGGTCCGGACCCGTAAACCCCCCCCTTGCCTACGCCACTGAATCCGATCCATCTAGGAATGTAATGCTACAGACGACAGATGATGGAATTTATTATACATGTTTGATATTTTACTTCTTATAGCATAACTCTAATTTGAGAGTTAAGAAAGTGCGACCCACACCATCTGGAACTCGTAAAAACGTCTATTTGGGTTTTATATGTTTTTGTTAAAAAATATAGTTAATGTTAAGAAATTTAATGCTTTATTTTATTTAATGAAAAAAAAAATATGAACACGGAAGGGAAGATTGAATAATTAATTTTGATTAATCCATTATTATACATAAATTAACAGTTTTTATTTAAATGTATCTATTTACTCTTACAGTAGTTTTTAATTTTATGTTCTGTATTTTTTATTTAAATAAAAGTGTTTAAATTAAAAGAAAATGTAATTGTATTATTTAATAACATACGGTACGAAGGCGTTTGAATAACATACATAGATACGCTTATAGAAAAGTTAGTCAAACTCTGCACTAATTATTCTTCTTTTAGAGTCATATATTTGTAAAAAAAAATGTCATATTTGATTCTCCTTCCTTTTTCTAATTAAGGCACTATTGGTAAAAACTGATCCTCCAGAACTGGAACTAGACAATTTATTCTTGTCTTTCTTCGAAATTTTGAAATATATTTCGAAAAAAAAAAGAAAGCTGGGTAATATACAAGTAATAACTTTTATTTGGTGACTTGTTTTTTATTTTTGTAAACACACCTACGGTAAACGATAAATGCCACCTTCTGGCAACTTAATTATTTGAGAATAATATTGATGCCTTGACGTTGGACTTTCAAGCAACAAATGAAATTGTTGCAAAACATAAAAATCACAAATCAAGAAAAACGTAAAAATCCAAAAACAATTCTCATCTCTCGGACGATTTATCACTTGAGCGAGACCAAGCCGTGCGAGATCTCCCATTTATCAAACGGAATCGATTCATCAACAATCATAGGCCATCAGTTCGGCTGTTTGAGACATCAATCAAATACTCAGCTCTCTACAAGGCTATCGCTTCTACGTCCACGTTGCATAGAGCCCACAATCCCGTGCCCTATTCCGTGAACTTTAACCCTCTGCGATACAGACAAATATGAGATATGATACATTCAATGGATCAATTTCTATATCGTATATATTTCAGTTTGTCACGGACGCATCACAAACGCAGAATATCGTGCCCGGTCAACGATTTCAGGATGAATTTTATTATTAAATATTATTCACAGTGGGTGCTGCTATATTTTATACGAGACGGACCTGGGAACATTCATCTCGAGATCTAGGAACTGCGTATGTGACGTGTAGCGATCATCCATCAGGATCATAATCGATATCACGCCCCCTCGTTACCAATGCTAGAACATGTGTTTTTTATTCGAGTACATTATACCAGTACTTCCTTTTACAAACTGACATGACTGAGAAGTGATTTTAGAAATCATACCATGCAGTCACACGATATTTATCTTGTGCCATAAAAAATGTACCAAATTGCTTATTGTACAAAAACTAGGTTAGAAAAAGACAAGATTGATTCTTGCATGGGTTCACATTATTTATTTAAACAAGTTTTTTAGTAAAACAAAAAATAAAATTCATGAAGGCATGTAATTAAATTAAATTTTAAAAATTCAATTCGAGAATTGCCAGAACATTGCCTCCTTACATTACCTTTTTACATTCAATATTTTAATTATTTTTTATATGATTTTTCCAGTTTTTCTACTTACTGCTATCGCTGTTGAAAAAATCATGATATGTTTATTGTTTGGAATAAACAAAAAAATATAGTTTTTTGATATTTTTGAAATAAGGTAATTAATGAAAGTTATTTTAGAGCATTCATGGACTTCACTGAGAATTTTTCAAAAATTTATTCTTTATTATTAAAATGTTCTACGGTTCTAAATGTTGTAACTTTACTGTGTAAAACAGTGTGTCAGTTAGTCACAGTAGAAATACTAACATTAAAAAATTAAATTTTTAAAGAGGAAATATTTTAGATATATCAAAAAAGGCATTCGTCCATTTACTAAATATAAAAATATATAGTAGATCGTTTCAAATTTAAGGTACTGTTACTTCAGTAATTAAAAAAAAAACATTACAGAAAGTATCCAAATACATATTTATGAAAATATAGAAGCGACCTTCTTCTTCTTTTGGACAGCGGAAGACAGTAATGTTTTATTGAATTAAAGATTGATTTTGGGATTAAGATTTCTCAGAAAATTAATATAAAATGACAAAAAAAGAAATATATGTGGTATTTGTTTGACTTCCAGGGATGCAGCGCCGTTAATGGCGATTATTCGAAAGTCCGGTGCGTGAACGCATAAATATTGTTGAGAAATAAACAAGTTTAGGCGCACAGCAATGACAACTTAATGTTAATTTATTATTTTTTAAATTTGCGGTACTTTTCCCGCGTGGGCCCGTATTGTGTGAACATGATAAACGGTTGATATTTCTTTCTCGTGACAACTTAATGTGTATTTGTAATTTTAATTCGTACAATATTTTGTAATTATATTTTAAATTATCCTGTGGCGAGCGACAACATATCTTGTTTACATCCTATTTAACGCACTATTAATCATTCTGTGTACAAGCAATGTTAATGTAGGTGATTAAAATTGCTACATTTCTGCAAGCCACGGAATTCTTGCTAATATCCACGTAGACATTTTTCGCTTGCCCTTTACCTCTGTTATTTTGCGAGCGCACTTACTTCCTATTAATACATCAATCTTCTAACAACATATTCATTAGATCCAAGTCATGCCTCCACTAGATTAACTCAAAAATGGATCCTACTTCCCGTTATGTTTCATCTGCAATATTATTATGTATAAATTGTAAATTTAACTTTATTTAATACTTATAATTTGTAACAGAATGTAGAACCAAAATAATTAATTAGGAATAAAAGTATTAAATTTTAGTAGAAACCGAAACCTTTACGGAATTTTAAAATAAGAACAGGAACAAAACCGACAATATTTACTTTCACTATACTGGCCTACAAGCTTTTATCCTTTTGGAAATGTAATTATTTTTATACTTTATCAATTTAAGCAGCGACAGGAACACAAAAAAACTCGAAGGGATACACACACACACTATTAATTTAAGCTTGTACCAAAATAGGTAAGTAGGGGACTATCATAATGACAAATGATGGGGATAAATTTTGGGTTACAAATGTTATCTATATTTCTTACTCTAGTCTTTAAAGTTTTGTCTGTATTGCACATTCTGGAGCATAATTAGCTGCTCTGGATTGAGCTCTGGTTTCAGTGAATCAGGAATTAGAGCATTTTAATATTTTAATATTAATTCTTGGGATATTGAAACCAGAGCAATTTCTGGAGCAGTATTAGCTTCTCCATATTGTGCTCTGGTTATTGGAAATTGGACCACTCGGATCCGTGCCACCGTGAGAAGCTGCGGCGGACATTTGAATAACATAAGGGCTTTTAAAATAAATAATAAATTTCGTTAATACCTCACATGAAGCTTGTTTTATTTACTTCGATAATGATCTGCCCTTATTAAAAAACCCTTTACAAATCAGTTGTTTATAAATTTTAGTAAAAGAAAAACAAATGAACTTAATATAGTTGTTATTGTAAGTAATATGTAAATTATTGTCACATTTTCATATGCATAACCCTAATCAATAACCTCCATGTTTACCTATATCTTTCAAGTGTATATATAAAATATGCACGCCTTACAATTGTAGTACATATGTTTAAAATATAAAATATTGCATTATACACACCAGTGTACGGGTATTTGTTATTTACACCTATTATTACATTTACCCAATAACCTTCATTTATCATTCACATTATATTGTTGACTTGTCATATTAAAACATTTGAAATGTTTATTAACAATTTCAAAGTAACACACATATAAACAAAATAGATTTATGTACAAGAATAAGTTATAACTTACTGTATTTCTTATTTGTTGTAGTCCTTGTTTATTCAGAACACATTTTTTGACACAAGCACGTAAATATTTGCATGAATAACTAATTATTGCCAACTATGATACCAACTTAAAACAGAGCAAAGAAATAGAACTAGCGTAGTACGACGATATATTCAAATACCAATCTAAACTTGCATAAAATATTAGTGATTCTTTATTCTTTTATTTTTGTTTTGAAACAATTTATAAAAATTAACTTGTAGTTTTTATGTATAAATAATTAGTTGTTATTATTACATCAAATAATATTAGAATATTTTGTTTTAAGATGTTTTAATTTAAAAATCTATAAAACAACTGGACAATGCATTTGTTTAAAAACAATATAATAAAATTAATCAGTATACAAGGTGCAATACCACATAAAGCTTCATTTACAATGCAGTGAAGCAATTTATAACAAAATCAACATTCAAACATCATAAAATTGTGACATCTTCATAAAAATTAATTAACACCATTTCAAATTTTAATTTAACAGCTGTTACATTTAACCTTAAGAAATATCACATAGTAAACATATTTCTCAAATGTCAATCGTCTTGTGGAAAACAAAACACTTGCGGAAGGGAATATGACGCAACAGCAACTATCTCAGAGGTGCTAAGTAGAGAAGCGCATTTGAATGCAAATTAACAAATATTACCACGAACATCTCCAGGATCTACAATGAACTTAGAGCCGTAAAATGAAAAGAATTTCTTTTATAGTCAAACAATTGCTTATCACACGTGTTGCTTAGCCTCAGACATTTTTCTTGGTAGTATAAATAAAAGGAAATGGTGTCGAATAAAATAACGATAAATCAGGTTTTATTGGGTGTGTTATGATAAGTTAAATGTTATTTAAGTATATTAATTTTTGAAAAAATGGAAATTAAACGCAAAAATAAAGATAATCTAATATTATAATCTACTATTTACATAATTAAGTTTTCGCTACAATTTTTTGAATTAAAATATATATTACATTTTTTTTTGACCTGAAGTTAAAATTTAAGTCTAGTAAAAAAAACATGGTATAGTGTGTTACTGTTTATTCATAACGTAATTATGGGGTACATTTTGGAATATATAATGCCCGTGTAGGCATTACGGGTTGCTATGGTAATATTAACAACAAACTGATATTACCCTGGGAATCAAATGTAGAAAAGAAGTAACAGCGTTTTCAGAATTCTTTGCAAATATTATTAAAAAAAATCGGTTAAAATATAATATACGGGCTACAATAATTATCGAAAATCGCATGAATCTGAATGAAGTAAAAACAGGTTTTTAAACATTTATCTGAATCAAAGTTGTTTTAACCCTCTGTCTGTAAGTATATTTATTTATCCATAAACGCTGTTTACTCAAAAGATAGGTTAGTTTTTGTTAGTAAAAAATTCTGTTGTTTTAAATTTATCCATAACCACTGTCTCCTGAAAATATAGGTTAGGTTTTGTTAGAAATCATTTCTGCTGTTTTAAATTTATTAAAATTATTACGTATTTTATAAAAAAATATATAAACCCTCTGTCTGTCTTATGAAGCTTTGAAATAGCGATTATTTTGTTTCCGTTGGTCTCTCTATCTCCAAATTGCTCACTACTAGCAAAAATTTCAACTTCATTTTTACCGAAAATTTAATAATTTCATTCTTATTTACAACATAAAGTATAATTCACATTATTTATTTTTGTACCCTCAAGCATAAATATCTTCCTAATGCCTTTGGTACATAAATAGGTATTATTGAATAATTAGTATTTTATTACATAAAATTTAAATATAAAATGATATTTTTCTTCACTAATTTATAGAGCATCTAACATATATTAATTTTATTGCTCCAATATCCTGTTGATTTTTAAATAAATAGATGTAAAACATTAAAAACGTGAAGAGTAGGAATGATAATATCTTTATTTATATGATTGCAGAAACTTATTGATATTTTCTACCACATTTAATTTCTCAGGCTTGCTCAGCGTGTTTCGCAACGCTATCCACTTACATGTTCCATAATTATATCAGCAGATTTGTTTTATTGCATCAATTCCTTCGCCGATTATTATCTTGAGGCCTCCTCGGTTTGATGAAGGAGCAGATAAATTAGTAATGTTTTAATATCATTAGCACACAAGTCTGCATTTGAATCAAACGTCCAGGACGACACATAAATTGTCCTTAATTACAATTTGCTATTGAAACAAGTCCATAATTATGTCAGCCACAATTGCAATCACGATCATAACACATAAACATGATTTTTTCTCTGCGTTGAGAATCTTTTAGTGACCTTTTCATTGCAATTACATTCGTATAAATATTTCTTAATGACAAGCATTAGTCAGCTTTAAGGATGAACAGGAGGCAGGAACGTTCCTTGACACTGCCCCATAATACTGCCTACATATTCGCAGGAATTTGATGGCTATCGGATCTATCTGCATACCAGGCACTCGTAAAAATAAATCACTTCATAATAAATATCACTGAATTCATATAAAATTACATTTTTAATGCAAATGAAAATGTGTTTATTAATTTGAATTAACGATTTTACTTTTTTATCTTGCTTCATTTATTTAAAGATATTATGAAATTTATAACTTCATTTTGAATATGCAAATTTTTTATTTTTCATATGTAGGAATACTTCGTCCAGAATTCATTTGAACTATGACTTTTAAATCCTCCGTATTAATACTAATAGTTGCCACTGTGCATTTCACGCAAATATAATTTCTTTTCCAGTTGCGGATACAGAAACTTCCTAGGGAGGGGCGATTTATTGTTTTTTTAGGTAATTGTAAACAATAAAATATATAATAATGTTAACCACAAAATTCATTAATTAACATAATCATTGAATTACAAAAAATTAATAAAAATTAAAATTATATATACAAAAGAATAAATAAACTTATATTCATTTTTTTTTATTTTTTCAAACTATTTAAATATGCAAAAGTTTTATTGGGATACCGAATTACCATAGTGTCAGGTAGTTACAGGATTATTTCAAGCAATTTTCAATTTTCAAAAAATTAGGTCTTACCGTCTCTTCTACGCAAACGCATAATTCACTTGTGACGTCACAAAAGTTCCACGATAAATATTTAATTATGAATAAATACTTTTAATTTTCAATTATATTTTACACTATAATTATCAGGGATGCATTGATTTAAATCAGATTTAAATAATGTTGTTTTTTTTTTGAAAATCATTGATTTAATTAATTTTTGTTCTATAATTATTATTAAACATTTCAGATGTACGAAAATTGGGGAACAAAGCACGTGGCAATACTTTCAAAAACTATTAAATCTGCATACCTAACTTCGTCAGGAATTTGTTTGAAATATGTTACAGTAAAGTTATAACGAAATTGAAGGGATCTATAGTAAATTTATTATTACAATAGCCGCCTTTCCCTTTCATGAAATTGTAAAAACAACCCCACTCATTTGTAGTCATAAGATACATATTTTGTTTAGTTTTTAAGATTCAGTTTTTTAACTTAACATAAGGTCGAAATGATTGTCGTTATAATAATTATATTTTTTTTTTAGTGAAACAACCAAGTTTTTTTATTGCCTTTTTATTTAATAAATAGAGTTCATTGAGACAAAAGAACATATTTTTGTGTACAAAAAAATGTCAATAATAAATAAAAATAAAAAAAGTATTTATAAAAGGTTTGGTAATTTCATTAAAGAAATACAATATTGTTTACAAAATTTCGTAGCATTAGCCGAAAGTCGATATAGCCGATAAAAGTAAAATATCGGTAGCTGTGTAGTTTTACTCTAGTTTTTCATTGTTTCTTTTAATTTTCGCTTACAATATGTAATTTCATAATAATAACATAATATCCGCATGACATTGTTTTACTCAAAATGATCTAAGAAATAAATTATTAAATTTTGTTACACTAGTCTTTAAATAATTTATTAAATATGTGAACATACCGACAAATGTATTTATTGCATAATATGGAAGATGGGCTACATAATTTTTATTTTATTTCCTCATAAAATTAAAGATATTAATAACATGATGTTGGTATTAAGCTGATTATTTATCAAACATATTTTTGCGGCATCGAAGATTGTCGTAAAAATAAAAACATAACTCGTTCTCGCAGCGGTAATAGCCGATCATCGATAAAATAATTTCCTCTGAATGTGTGAATGTGATGATCATGGCTATTAATATTTGCAGAAACCGTAATTTTGTTTATGTAGAACTTCTGATCGAGTCCTTGGCATTTGAAGAAGTAATTTAACTGATGCTCCTAAAGAAAAATATTAATGATCTCTAATGCGGCAGAAAAACACTTCTTACTCTGGACAAGTTTTTGTAATGATGAGTCTTCTATGCATAATAATTAATTTTATGCGAAAAAATTATAATTGAGTGCAAGTAACAGTTAAATGAATATTAAATGCCTATTTTTATACCTACTTTAGATTTACCGCGGCAATTACACATAAATATATGAGAAATTGTGTAAATATACAAATAGTTATATAATCATATTTTTTTAACGATTGCTAAACTTGTGCACTTTGTAAAATATCACATTTTAAAACATTAACTCATGTTCATTATTCTTGCTATAATAATACTAGAAATAATAAGCACAAAATAGAGTAGAAATGAAAAATGATTTTTGTAGAGATTCAGACTCGACAGTATCGACCTCCCATGGATCGTCTTAAGGAAATGAAATTTGAATAAATTGTAACATGAAAATAGACAAAATAATAAAATATGAACTGGTAAAAAATAAAATTTAATAATGTAAATACAAAATAAATAAATAATGAACATTATACTGTTATATTAAAATACTTTTGTGTAATATTTTCCTTAAAAATTATTAAATAGTTATACGAAGTGCGTAAATTAAATAATATGACTAATTTAAAAAAAATGTTCGAATAGATTTACATTTCAATACTGCCTCTATCAAAAATAACTTTCTTCGAAAGCCATACAATGGCTACCCTCATGACAGTGCTGGAACTCCGATACTGAAGTCACCATGAACTGGTTATAGCTGTTTAAATATTTAAATTTTATACTGATGTGATATTGTCTATTTACGGAAAATTTAAGTAATATTGGTGTAACTGGCCTTTAGTTTTAAATTAAACAGCTTGTCTGTATTTATTGTTTACAATAAAATATTGTTATAACTTGTAGAAAATATTAACTTAATGTTCCTATTCAATTTAACGCTATTTGTCCAAACTAATTCCTTGTCTCCTAAATGAAAAACTGAAAAATCGTTTCGAGTGTGAACATCGTAGCAATCATAGCATCCTGCTGTCAGAAAGAAAAAATGAAGAAGAACAAACGGAAACAACCGAAAATTTACGATCAGCATCGGCGGGGATGCTGCTTTCCAATATCCATAAGTTATTCCTGCTAGTCATTTAAGCAGCTGGCGAAAGCGTAGATCCATTGTATGCCCGAGTGTCAAATATTTCAAGCAATGAAAAGCGAAGCAAATCTGCCTTCGAGAGTTAAAAACGTAGACGAGCTACATACACGCTTTGTTAAGGAAGAGTATTTCACCTCGGGTATAATGTGTAAGTAATAAGTAGATGCAGCCTCTTTGCAGTAACTTACCATTTTTAAACTCTTTTAGAAGTTTTAAAAAAATGGAAAATTTTGTTGAACAATTTGCGTCATATATGACCTTTCTGCTTTTATTTTCTTTTTCGTAAAACATTTATATTGCTTTCAATAAAGACCTATATTATAATAATATAAAATTACCATTATTTAACATGAGATTATTTTTCACAGCCTTTACCTTTAACTTAGTAACCATGGTAACCTAGTCCAATAATAAATTATTATTATCCAAGGTTAATAGTACTCTTTTAAAGAAACTCAAGCCTCCAAATATAAATATTATTTGACACAAGAAATGTGTAAACTATAGATTTAATATTTTAATTTGCAGTCTATTTAAAAAGGTAAATCAAATGAAAACAGACCAACATGCATACATGAGCTTAACAACTGAAACGTCTAATATAAGAAATAAATAAAAAATAATTTATTTTTGCGAATATTCAGAAACAAGTAAATATTCATGTCAAAATATTTGTTATTATCAATATAAAAACCTGTAAGTAGGTTTTAGATTTAATAGTTAGTAGTGAAAAAAATAATATACAGTATGTCCACTGATCGAGTTGCAAAGAGGGAAAACAGTTTTATTTCACGAGAAAAATGTATATTTGATAAAGGTTTCTGCATATTCGAAAACGGCCAATACAATTTTAACCTTTTCAATTTTTCTTTTTGTTTGAAAGAAAAATAGAAAATAACTCGACTTAGTTGAAAATTTTGCTAAATCCCAGAAAACCAACTTTGCATTGTCATAGTAATAATTGTTAACAAGACATTTATCTAATTTTAATTTCATAAGACGTACACAGTTGAGAAAACCATTAGTGAGCATTTATTATTTAAAGTATCACCATTTATATATTGCATATTTCCATATTTTTAAAATATTTTTTAACTATTTAAGAAATATATTTTCTTTATAATTACTGCATTATCTTGATAAATCACTCAAGAAATTTCTTAAAAAATTTATAAAGATAATATTAGAATTACGTAATCATCAAATAAACAATGTATCAAAAAAGGATGAATGGTTAATTTGTGAACAAATTGTAAATATTATGGTCTCGTAATGACGACCTCGTAAAATAAACAATTTAAAAAAAATGTTATGCTATAATTTCTTTTTATTTATGTATATCTTTATTTAAAACTAGGTAAAAATAGAACCAACAAACAAATGTAATAATAGCTATTTAAGTTACAAGGCAAGTAAGTAAGTCTTTATTATCTAACTTCTAACAAATTTAGTGCTAAATTCGTATTATATCTTTAATGTTTAATTTTTAAACTTGCATTCAGACATTTTTATGTCTTACTACGGAGCATTTGAATTTAGGTGAAGGCATTTATTTTATAATCGTTGTATAATATTCTAATTTGCTTTTTATCGCTGAAAAGTGAAATGTTATGTTATTAAAAGCTAGGTATTATAATAATAAACCTCGCATTGTTTATGTTTTTTCTCTTATTGTTCAGTGTCTTGTTGGTAACCGGTATCTCACACAGTGGTTGTATACCTCCGTGTTTGCTCGGCGGTTTGTTCCTTTGGCTGCTTTGCGGTTGGTTTTTTAGAGCTGTAATTCCAGTGGCACTTGTGGTCGGACCGCCCAAAGAGACTCATTTTCTTCAGATCCACATCCACTGCATAATTACTCAAATTGTGGTTCGCTTCCCGTTCAAACTCAGCCGAACGATCATACGCAAAACGAACTCAACCTAATAATAATTGCCTCGAAAATTCAATCTAGAATAGAACTTGGCACGCAAAAAGAAAATTGCTTACTGATTGGAATAGATTTCACAGCAAAAAAGAAATTTTATTCATCAACAAAAAATTGTAGCTAGTCAAACAATATATTTTATAATACATGTACATATAAGTATTACAACAACAAATATCATATGGAGAGGAATGAAGGTGGTAATCAGTTATTAGGATTTTAAAACAGGGGTGAGGGGGCAACTGGGCGCATTTCAGATAAAATAATAATTGATAATAAGTACTGATTTGCGTTTATTAATTAACAAAAGGTAATACTAAATTACAACTACTTACAACTAACAATAATTTTATTACATGTGGAAGGCAGCAGTGCTGATATGATTTAAATCATTTGATTTAAATCACGATTTAAATTATGATTTAAATCAACTGTTTTGTATCAAAGAAAAAAATATATAATAATTATAATAAAAATTTAATTATTTGCTACAAAACAATTAATAATAAAACTAAAATATATTTTGTATATAATAATATCTTAAATTTAAATGGAATTTTATCATTTTAATTCTCATATAACAGAAGGAAAATATACAAATGTAAATATGTAACTAAAAGCAAAAAATTCTTTGTTACTCTTCCTAGTTTTACTCAGATGAATCGTTTTGGTTTTATTACAGATTTCATTTTCGTTTATGATATAAAATATTTATATTCCTATTTAAAATAATTAAAAAGTGCTGTAATACTCAGATATCTTTAAAAATTAAAAAAATAAAAAAATCATGATTTATTTGATTTTTTTGAAAAAATCAATGATTTTTGATTTTTTTAAATAAAACACGATTTTTGCCAACCCTGGAAGGCAGTACTAACTTTTGTTTCCTATTTATAATTTTGGTAAATTTATCTACTGTAATATATCTGCCGTATTTTTTTTTTTTTGCTACATCACTTTCTTGATATGAGAGCCATTATACTTCAACCAGTTTATTCAAAATCGGAAGATGTTTCAGTTTTTTCACCTATAATTAAATCAAATCATTAAATAACTACAAATATTTAATATAAAATTACTAATTAGTATAACTTCAGTGTTGATATTTCCTAAGCTTTTATTAAAATTATTAATATATAATCGCTTGGCTGTATCAATGCTAGTGCGTTATTGTTTTCTGAAATGATAAACACACTAGCATTGACACAGCGAGGCGACTATACTTCCCAATATTATGTATTAAGTAGTTGGGAACGGGACATAGAATTCGGTATATTTTAAAGATTTTGAGCTTCCAAACACCTCATATTTTGCTAATGACTGACAACATTACTGTTGTTATAGTAGCATAATTTAAAAAAAAAGTATTTATATATAAAAATAATGGTACTATAAAAGAAGAGGGAGAGGGAAGGGGGTGTTCGTAAAATCAAACAGGAGGGGCGTATGCCCACCCAAAAACAGTCTAACGACGTCAATGATGATAATAATTTAGGAAATATAGTAAAACAGCAACTGACTTTTGAAACAGTGAGTTCAATCTTCCTGCGTCTCTTCATAGAATTTTCCATTTTTATCATATCTAGACAATATTTATCTGAAGATAAGAGTCATAAAATGGTTATTCGATCCAACAACATTATCACATAATAATTTCTGTAAAATTACATTTTATTTCCTGGATATGAACATCAATTATTTTTAATACTATCAGATAGCTATAAAATAATAAACAATGTACTAGGAAAGTTATTTACTATGGTACTCAATTTGTAGGTATCTGTTGAAATATTTGATAGCCGCATTGAATCACTGGTTTATTACTACAAGTAAATATTCCTCAACTTTAAAAGGTTATAAAAATTCTCATCTAAAACTCAAAACACTTGAAATATTGTAAACAAGTTTACTATGTTTTTTACACAATTCTAAATTCTTTTCAAAGTAAGACTTTTTTACTTGATAAATTTATAAATTTAAATCACTGGCTTAATAAAATGAAAATGTCTATAGATACAAACAGATAATTGTATAAATTTGTAATTTTATTTTACTATAAACTACAATATAATGAAAACTGTGTTTTAGGAATCAAATAAAAAATTAACTTCAAAAAATAAGAATTTTCTAAAAATAACTAATGCCCACTCTACAATATTACAATCAAGAATGATAATTTTGTTCAACTACTTTTTTGCTTGAAAAAATAACATAGAATACTATTTTTCGGATTGTGTAATTATAAGTAATAAATATAATTTTGTTTTTAATATATTCATCATTTGCAATTAATTTTATTGTATTAACATCAAGGACTTGGAACTAAACCTTGAAATTTTAATCATAAACCCAAAAAAATTTACGGGTTCAATTCTATAAATAAGTGTATTATAAACTAATGTTTATTTTTTTTTGTGGTCAAAGTTTATTCAATTTAATAAATATATAAATTTGTGAAAATATGTATTTAATGCCGCAGAAAAAAATGTATATATATTAAATATATACATTTGTGAAAACATGAAGAAATATATGTTTGTATATGAAGCCTAATCCGAATCTAAAAAAATAGATCCTGAACCGATTTTCTGAACTGAAATCCGACCTCAAATTTTTAGTGTAGCCAAACCTGAATAATAATAGTAATCTACCTTTTCTGTGAGGAATACAGGGACAGATGAAATAGAATTGACAATTCTGTGCAATATTTCTTTATGTAACTTAGAATGAAATGGTATGTATAATCGTTGATATTAGGTGTTACAGATATACCCAAAAGACAAACTTTTTTAAGTGCAAGTTTGAGACTAAAAATCTCAAGAAAGAAAAGAGAAAGAGATAATTAAATTCTGTTTGTAAATTTTAAATAAACTTATCGACATCTATCAATTTGCGCAATTAAAAAAAAATAATAATTTTGAACTAAAAAAAAACTAAAAATTGTAACTTCATGTTTAAGTATGATTAGAATTATTGTGATGTAGATAAATTTTAATTTTTAATTGAAAATACTATTTCTAATTTTTTATTAATGCATGAGTGAAACAGATAATGATTTTTAGTGCTATGTATAAATCCATTTTTAATTCATATTTAACCTAATGGTAATAAAACTTCTACAGTGGCTCGGGATAATTTCTCGATGGCTCGAGCCACTGCAAAAACAGCCTGACAGAAGGGAACCGCTCGGACAAAGTGATAAATTTATTTGGTTATAGATTGGCGAAACTGTGATTTGAAACCCAGATCTTACAGAAGCCCGGTGATACACTGAGAAGAAGTAAATATTTGAATTTATACATTTGTGAGATTTAATAATTTGTATATTAATGGAAGACATAATAATTAAATAACTTTGACTATAGATATATTTCGATTTCAATTCAATCTGGTAGTTTATTATCGTTTAAATACTATTTAAAATATTTTTTACAAAATATTATTAAAATGAATTCGAATTCTTTTTTAAAATTTTATTTTTCTAGAATGGAGATAATTTTCGCATTGCATACATGGGATATGCAAAATGTTTGGAACAATATTATATATTCTAAAACTTTATTTTTCCCAGATCCCAACTTAGGTTATAAATAATATGTATTACTTTATTGCATTAACAGTTGTTGATATTTTAAATTTTATAAGCACATTTGTGCGGTACAAGTTTGACATTTAAATTATGATTGAACATCATCTTGTCTGCAATTGTAATTTTGTTTTAATTGTGTAAATGTTAAAGCAACAAGAGCAGAGTATGAAGTAATAGAAATCCTGTAAAACAATCAATGTTAACACTTGTATTTGTGTTTATTTTCCACTATTGTTCGCGGTATAGTGCCCGCATTGAGCGAAGATTCCGACCAGGTCATGACACAGCAAGGAGCAGCGATACATTTGAATCCAAGCTGCAATTCTGAGAGCATGAAATAGGCTGACCTGCACAGATCCTGGGACCATGATTGGCACAAAATATCACTACACCTATTGTAATATATCGCACGGAAAAATGTATTTACATGCTATGTAGATCATGACATAATTGATTTAACCATTTTTGCCACGACAATCAAACAGATTGGAATTCTTTTGAACAGTCACGATGAGAGCTACAATGAGATGAGGTTTTACCAACAACTACAACGGACAACTACATTGTTCTATTTTTTCTAGTATTGTGTTCGAGTGAACTATTGGCTTTCTATGGGCCAATCTATGATACACCCACATTTTTGCACTATTTTCTTCTAACCTTCACTCTTTTATAACTGTTTAATTTTTTATACCGTCTAAATGAATACATCATTCTTTTATAAACATATTATTAAGTCTTGTTGTATGATATATTGAAAACTAATCTTCTTTTCTGTCAAATCGTTTGTAAGTCTGGTCTATTGTCTAAGACAATTAAGATTCATGTATATCACGTTTTCAATATAAATTTTACATGTTTTTTTATATCATGTATAACACATTTTTTATTTCAGCTTGTATGACTCACAAATCTGATTTAAAACTATTGAAATCGTTTTTAATATATTTATATTCCAGTTCAAGAAAATTCAAATTCGTTGCCCAAGACAAGACAAGCAATTCCAAACCATAAAATAAAATGTAACCTACATGGTCCAATTACAGGACAGGGGACCTATAGCTTATAGTGGGTTCCGAATAACTTGGGCACAGCGGGATTTATTTTTGGTTATAGATTTGTCATCACTAAGGTTTGAACCCAAAATTTCACACTCCGCTCAGCGAATCGCAGCGCGCTTACCACCATTGCAAGTAATATAAGGTATAACGCGAGTTTATTAAAGTTTAACATAGAATTTGTTATATCCATAAATTTAACAGCAATGTATTAAAGCGTTCATTTTAAATTAAATTTACTCATTTTTAGTCACGAAATCTTCATTTTTAAGCTACAAGTAGTTACGCAAAAAATACCAAATATATTACTAATGACTTGTTGCACCAATATAACTTAAGTTTTCCTTAAATCGACATATCGTATCAAAATAATATCTCAAATTAATTATTCAACATTGCTGTCAAAATGTTGATTAGCAATATTTTTCTTTTTGATGCATTTACACCTTACAAAATAGTTTATTGTACAACAAGCATGAAATGGTACTCATTTCATACGAGTATGACAGTTTGTCTGCAAATCATGGGTACATAAAATGAATATCCCAAGCGAAATGTACATTACACTTTTTCTACGACCACTATATTATTTCATATTTCGTTTATATTTTAATAATAAAAATGTCTTCATTTCACTGCTTCTTAGCAACTAGCTACAATACAAAAATTACACTATACGATTTTGACAGAACTGTGAGATGAATTTATAATTTAACGTTGTCTATAGTTACTGAGGGAAGTGAAGACGTATTTACTATGTATCCGTAGCAATAACAAACATACAACAAGCAAATTTCTTAATTGTCGAAGAAAAATTATATTTATATTTTTGAAAATGAACATTTTATAATTGAGAAATATTATTCATTAATAATCTGACAATCTATAACCAACAAAAAAGTAATAATTAATGAAGTACCTAAGTTAGAACATAAAATAGTGATCCAATAATAAGTATTTTGTTTATTTTGTAAGTATTAGAAAACAAAGTACAGAACATAATTTTTATGAATGAGTTATTAAGAAGGCACTTTTTAAGAGTGAAATTAATGACAACCTCGAAATGAACCAGCAGATCTCCCACACACGAACCATTTCAATCCGTTCATTAGTCAATTGTTTACCACGCGCCAACTTAACCAAACAGCAATTAATTAATGATTGTTCGCATGAAAGTAAAAACCAATGCTGCATCTCCAGATAGCGACAGTGGCGTGAACAATTGAATAGAGATACCGGAAACGGATGATCACGTGGGAACTATATTGTTTTAGTTGGATCTTGATTGACGCGAGCGCCCACGTGTTATCAAATCCATTTTCACTTTTCCAGTTTCGAAATGATTTAAAATTGTAATGCAGTTTTAATAGCACTATTTAATTACGATTTTTATTTAACGAGTCCAATTAATCAAATAAAATTTTTAATGTCATCCATAACTCATATAAAATCAGGGGTACTCAACATGTTATTATTTTTCCATAAAATTTTTATGATTTTGGTAGGTATATGTGATATATTTATAACTGTAATTTAAAACTTATGTGTAAAAATTTAATGTCTTATAATTAGTTGACCAATTAGTATTCCATCGTGTTAAAAGTTCAATTTCATGTACCATAAAATTTTTACGATTATTCAATTTATTGCTTGAGAAAATATTTACAAACAACTGGTATGAATAATTGCAGATCAGATGAGAAACTGCTATCTCGAATGGAATCTGCAATACAGTAGCCAAGTCAAATATAAATTCCCTCATACCTAGCAGATAATGAATTTAAGCAAAGGGTACGCGACGTTTGCAATCGACCGGACAAAGAAAAAACTTAATATAAAACGTGTACAGGTATGATTACAGTAGCGGTGTTTATAATATCTTCTAATATCCCATGCCGCCGTCGGCAAATATTGCCGCTCTGCAATCATTTAACAATCATATGCTACCGTTTACAGATGCATTTCAAATATTAGCATTGACTTTATTCTCTTTCAATTACCAGCAAACATTCGCTATGGAATTCTGCAAGGAAATTAAGTTACTTTCTTGTGTTTTATTTATTTCATTTACTTCTTTTAAAACGTTTCACCATATGGAAGATACTTGTCTCAACAAAAAGTTACTTATTTTTTTATTTTCTATATATTTTGCAGCTTAGAGGCTTGGACAGGGCAGGATTTAGGGGTGGGCAACAGGCCACCCCAAAGTTTCCAAGGGGCGGTAATTTACAAATAAATTTTAAACAAATATTTATATTTTTAATATTCGAAGAATATCTTTTTTTAATAAAATTGTTCGATATATGAACAAAGATTTAAAAAAAATATGTCTGAAAATGGACGTCATTTTTAGATCTTGCTTACCCCAATTTTTATTCTAGATTCGGCCCTGGGTTTGGATTTCTTACCAAAAATCAATTTAGTGAAGATACTAAAAGCTGGTTAAACTAGCCAAACAACTTACATAAAAATTAAAACAGCAATATATTGCTTCATTGTTGAAAACATTTTAGTACATATTTCAGATTTTCCAACAAAAAACGTGATAAATTAAATAATGACGTGCGAGAAATAACTCCCTTTGGAGTTCTTTCATTTTTATGTTGTTTTTACTTCATAATTTAGATACCAAATTTAGAGGTTTAGTTTTTGTCAATCATCTTATTTCTGAGGAATTGTCTAATATATTTAGAGCTAAATTACTAAAGTACCTTAATATTTTAATTTTTAAAATTCGAATATTTAGTTATTTCAAAAATTTTGTATAATATTTAAATTTGATTTCTTAACGAACCCCCACAATGGTATTCCATACGTCAATACGGAAATAACTGCAGCTTTATATAATAGAACTCTGCAGTATACTAGTAATTTTTTCTTCCTAGAAGTCAATTTTTTTAATTTTTAAATCTGAAAAGTATGTTAGAGAAAAATGGCTAAAGCACAGTAAGCACAATTTGAGAGAAAAAATAAATAAATTCTAGAAAAATAAGGAAATTTATTATGAGAGAAATTCTGCTAGATACAGATTAGAACAAGGAATTTAGCATAAGAGAGAAGAGGGGCGAAAAGACGTAAATAGCAATTGAATTCTTGACTGAAGAATTGGTTGATGGAAGGATAAAATTTTTGGAAAGCCAGTCAGTGTTTTCCATTTCAACGGGTTTCTGTATCTATTAGTTGACTCCCTCCCCCGACTGATAAAGGCCTAAGAGAGGCAGAAACCGGTTGTAGTCAAAGTAAAAAAAAGTTTAAACACTGAATGACTTCCATCAATAGTTGCTAGCGTCCGAGAATTCCAGGGTCTGATATTCCTTCGAAATGGAACAAACTCACCAGAGAGTCATTAGTGTCATTTATTCCATCCAATCAAATCAAATTTATTACGTCAATTTGACTACGATTACAATACCTTCTTTACATACAAATATAATATCAGTCGATATAAAGATGTTAGCATTTGTACATATTTTAGTTTTATAACCACTAAGTATATTGCAAAGCCTGTACAATGTTAAACTACATCACTAAAATGTAAGTAACCTTGTTTCTGTTCCTGTACCTAACCTAACACGTCTATCTCCAGTTACAATAAAATTACCTTGATATTCTGTTCCTTTTAAGACTCCCGTGCCACTGAAGTTGGTTAACACCTACAAATCTCCTCTCCTGCCGCCTCTGCACTCTTCCTGCTACACCGCAGGAAGTGAACGAGCGTGTAAACAGGCGAGCATCATGTTGTAATCTGATACCAATATGCACTGGATTTGAATATGTGAACGCGTGGTGTGAGAACCTATTTGAATATAATGCGAGAGTGAGTCAGGTCTGTAGGTGATCTGGGTTAGATAGCGTTGGTGCTTATTGAAATTGTATCAGAGATTATGCAATGGAAGATATCCATACATAGCCATTTATTTATTTTTATTGACTTGTGTAGTAAATCAGATAGCAATCCAGGTGTTGAGGGGTCGAATATCGCGGAAGCGTAGATGTGTATATATCACTCCATCTTAATTTGACAGTATACGACCTTAGTGGTTGAGTTATCGTTACATAACTAGGAGAACAATACCATGACCAAAACATTTTTGTAAAAAATATAATTAGACTTGAAATTTAACTTTTAAAATGAATAAGAATTAGATGAAGATGATATATATTGAAGATTATTCCACAAATGTTATGTTCACCCAATCAGAATGCATTTTATGAAGAAAGACAATTTTTTAGTTAAAATGTTATGTTTGAACTGTTGTCATTCGTGAAATAATCAAGTAAATATAATTCTTGCTATGAATTTATTCATATACAGGGTGGGGCAAAGCAACCTTCCTACTTTTGAAGGTGAATTAAAAAAAACTAGTCGACACAAAAAACATTTATTTTTAAATTTTTAATTTCTTGAACTTCAGCTTGGGAAATTTTAAAATAAATTCTTGCAAGAGCTGGACGTTATTGTCAATAAACTAAAACTAGACGGATTCTAGGATTTTGTGTAGCTCTAGGAAGCATATCTTTTCATATAAGATAAGGGCTATTTCCAAGCAGATTGCATCCTCCAAAATTTCTTGGGTCCTGAGACAATGTGTTAAATTCGGCAAGCGCAGGGCCACGAAATTTCGCCTCTTACAGAGATTAGTCCCCTCAAAACAGCCATTAAATTTCAATTCTGTTCTCCAAGAGATGGCGCAAATACTCTTGGATCATGGTGACATACCGAACAGAATTCAAGGTAACGCGCGATTTTCTTCATGAAAAAGTGAGGACCAATTCTTCGGTGTTCGGGAGGTTCGTTGTTGTTTATTTTTTTTCGTAGACACACATTGAAGTTGTCTACCTCCCAACAGAATTGATTTTCGGTTGGTAACTAAACCTTGATCGTGGAATTGGTAGCGAGTAAGAAACGCACGCTGCATCGCTGCTTTTATTTATTATATTATGAACGAACATAAAACAACAGGAATTAAAGACTGGAACATCCCTTACAACCGGGAGGAAATGGATAAAAGTATTTGAAGACAACCTAAGTAGAGTACTTAGTAAAATACCACTAGTAACCGGACGATAGTTAAATATAAAAGATTGTAAGTGAAGCAATTTGAGACAGAAGAAATACAGATCCGTCCACCCTTACAAAAATAATCTATAAACCGCATAAATTAGATATTAAAACAAATAAGACGATAGTGATTTTCAGTTTATATTTTATATCACTTTCATAGGACTATGAATTCATTTTAATCATAAACCGACTATAATTATCTCCTTTTAACTAATAGCATGCAAATCCAGAGCCAGACAAGGTCGCACACTTCCTTCAGGACAGCAGGAAGAGAGAAGAGAAGAGAAGAGACTGCAGCAGGAGAGATTTATAGGTGTTAACCACTGTTGGGAGGAAACCAAAGCGATGAGGCGTGATGGGTAAATCATCTTTATAGTGCATGTGGTTTGTAAGTAGTGTTATCAACGGACACTTATCATCGATTTAACGAGGATTTTAACACTGTTTCACTGAAAGGAATGTACATCAAGCCAGAACTATACGAGTGCTGGTTTATTGCACCGCAAAACGCTAGGAATTCTTATTTTTCAGAACACTTAACTGTTCTAGAATCCCCGGCATTACGAATTAGTAAAATAAAATTAGATATGGCACCCTACTGTTTAACAGTATTTCTGGTTCATTATTCAAACATAACTACATACAGATCAGTTACGACAAAAAAAAAAATTATTACATCTCGTATACTCATTACAGAATCGATTTCGTCCACTCGAATCAAAATTCAAATATTATTATTTTTCCTCTCGACCTACAGATAAGTCAATATTTTTATCAAATATTTCAATAATTAATTCTCTATAAATAATTGTATTTTAAAATAACGATCATGAGTATTTTTTAATGTGAAATTTGGGGATTTATCATATCTATGGTTACGACTAGATATTTGATTTGATATTTACTTTTCTCTGAAATGAACCACAGGTAATGAATTTTAATATTTTAAAAAATTACAAAATAACGAATAAATAATAAACCGGTAATCATAAAAACAAACAATTAAACAATAATAAAAAATCCGTCCATTAACTGCTAAGCAAGAACCTAATCTGCTATAAAACTCTTGAATTACATTTGACAATTAAGCAACTGTAATAATGTGAAAAATGTTTTGAATTTGATCTAAATTTTGAAAATTTCTCCCCGATTAAATTTCAAATATCTCCAATAAAAATAATCTAGATATGTAAGATCGAGTGATCTAACATTCCATTCTAGTATCCTACCATTTCTTTTAAAGTTATTAACGATTCTTAAAATTGTTGTTGCTCTTGGTATAACCTATCAGGAAATGTTGCGCGATGTTAACTATACTTGTCTTAAACTTGACATAAAATTTTGCATAATATAGTTGTATTTAATATTGGAAAACAATTATAATAAAAACACATATATCAAATTCAATCCCATTGTTTCATTTAAACTGAGACAGGCGAATACTTCCCTGTAAATCAATAGTCAAATCGTAACTATGCATATGCCAAATCATATAACTTCATTGCTAATAACTTCAATATAACAATTTCAAGTAATCCAGTTATTTATACTGTGGATTATTAATTTTTGTATAAATAAAAATATTATTTTATTTGCAATAAATATTGTACCTATATTATATTGATATTAATGATAACCAACAAATGAACTAACATATTCTAATTGCAGTTTTTTTCGAAATTACAGTTCTTAATGTACTGGCAAATATATAAATATCTATAATAATGCAACTGTATTATTGAGACGAACATTTTATAAACTCCCGTGTGAGATTGATATCGAGTTCCCATATGATCTTGGAAGGTGTGCTCTTGGTTCTCAAGATTGTAACATATCAGGTGTTTGTGTTTGAATATGTACACCCACGTGCATTAATTATGGTTATTTGATCCAACTAATGGCCGAGGAGGATGACTAAGAGACGAGCTATGGTCTCGGAACGCCTTCAGGGCTCACCACGCCACTGCAGATTACAGCAACAGCCATTCTAATAGATACAGATTGCGCACTCAGCCGATTATTCTTCTCAAAACGCAAGGACAACGATTCCGAAAGCGAGACAATCAGCTAATCATCACTGCGAAATACGGAACGGAATTCAAGTAATGAGCAAAAATCTAAAATGAATAAATTACGACAATAGGATATTCATGTGTAATACTAAAGAAGAACCAAATTTTTTTTCAAATCTAAGTCCAAGAATTAATATTTACCATACTACTCCTAAGTCTTTCTAAAATTCTAATGCCCTTCTACGGAACATATACATATTTTTAATATTTAGAAAATTTAATTATTCCCTAAATTAACTCTAATTACAACTTGTTGAGGACACAAGACTTAGGATTTAGGAAGAAATCAGTTTTCGAAATGCCTCCCTGAACTATCAAATTGCCCCCAGGTGTGTCGTGAGACTTACGTTAGGAAACACTGACTTTGGACAATCTTAAGTGACTATGTTTTCATATTTACGGCAATATATATACTTAATAGATTAGAGATATTAAAAGACAAGATTAATAATATTTTGCTCTTTAATAATAAGATGTCTTGTGTACTGTTTCACTGATTAAATGATAATTGTATGTATTTCGTCCACAGTACAAGATACGTAAGTTACTTTTAACATTTTATTTATAATAATTCATATTTTTTCTTAACGAAGGAGCTTAATTATTTTACCTATGTCCAACTGCATTTTAAGGAACACTTAACCAAAAAAATCACATTACTTCCTTGTTCGTTAAACTATTCACTTTTTTGCTGTACTTTATTCATACTTATTTCATTTGAAATTGAGATCATTCCACGGCTAATCATTCTTCAACTTCCATTCATTTTATATCTTCGAACTTCCCTTCGAAATGGATCATCTTTTATAAAATTTTATTGAAATATTTATCACTATTTCTTATTGCATCAAACAAAAATATTTTAATTGCACAAAAAGTTGCAAAGGAAGAAATATAATTTTCATTTATTTTCTACGTTTTTCTCACGACATATATTTTGACACTTGTCAATGTTATCAATTTGGCAAAGACCGATTGGAACAAAAAATGGAGGTACATAACTAGATGTTACAAAATTTCAACATTTTACGGGTAATTGTTTTTGAATAATGTGAAAATTTCAAAACACACAACGAGCATAGTGCCCTTTTGCAATAAATATAAAAACGGAGGTGCACAACTAGATGTTATAGCAGTCCCTTATATAAAATTCTTTGTCTAATTATTTTCAAGTTAAACGATTTACGTACCTACGTCCATACTACATACATACATATATATAAACATCACGAAGAAATTAATCAAAATGGATTCAAGGATAGTCAAAATGAATACTTCCGTTACTTCGTACAAGTTATTAATTATGTTCATTGAAATTTTAACAGCATTGTTGAATAGTCCTTTGATCATTTTATTTCGATGTAATATTGTCCAGTTAAAGTAAACTTAAAATTTAAGTAATATTGGTGAAACCAATCATTAAATTCCTAGAAAAATAAAAAAGGTTACTTTTAACTTATATTGAAAATGTGTAGTAAAAATGAATAATTTAAATTTTTTTTCAGTAGCTCAAAAAATATGATAAGTACCATTCTCAAAAGAGGCCCAATTTCTTTTTGAAATAAAGTTGGTACCATTTGCATGCCCTTAGGTCCAATTAAACAGCATGACACAAGAAATAATCAGAAGGATCAGAAACGCCTTCTGCAGGTCGCGCAAAATATGAACAAAGTTGTCCGCTAAGTGTTCCAACAACTTTCTGATGTATAAAACTAGATGAGGGAGCAATTACAGTGATCTGTTTATGTTTGTCTAATAGCACGTTAATTGGATTATAAAGCACACGTACGCACACAAACTACCACGCACTTGATAAAGTTGTTGATCAGGATTCATGGGAATTTGTCAAATACTTCAAATGCTTTTACTTGCTACATGAGAAAAATAGTTAAATCTGCTCATTTACTGGTTTTATACCTCGAGTGCAAATGAGATCAGAGGATCTTTAATGAACGAATACATTTTACACATTTTGTAAACCTTATTCATTCAGTAGCAGATTTCATCACATGTATTAAATGCGTAGTTTTTAACTATCTACAGAAAATATGATGTTTTAAATAATAATAAACGACAAAAATGTCACTGAATTATTATTATTTATTTATTAGAATTTTCAGAACTAAAGACTTCAGACGCCTTTTACTATCGGCCAATTGTATTTCCAATATGACATCATCGTGAGAATGTAAATCCAAATTATTATTTGGAAGTATTTACATGAAAATTAAACAATTACTGAAAATGGACGTATATAAGGTGCGATATATCCATTGACATATAAAAAATGTACAAATAAATGGAAATATAAAGCCAATGTATTTAAATCCGGAAACCGTTCAATACGTTACCTCTTACTATTATTACATATTTCTGTACTGTTGTTACTTCCTACAATATCATATTCTTATCAATAAAAGTAAGAAAAGTTAAAATAAAAACAATGTCTGTGAAGATACATAGGTATACATATATTTTTATTCTTTTCTTTTTTATAATTAATTAGTTAATAGAAATGTGATGGCTCACAATTTGTAAATCTAGGTACAATCAATTTTAAACTAACAGTATTTAATTCTAGAATTCTTTGAATACTTTGAGATTGGAGATACAATAAAGTAATTAATTAAATCAAGGAATCAGGAGGTTTTGGAATGAGTCACTCTCTTAACCTACTGAAGTATTTTCTATGTAAATGTAATTACTATTTCAAAACAGATTTGCTAATCTTCTATTTAAAAATTGCGATACGAGAATGTCAGAACATAATGTTGAATTGTATGTATTGTATTTTTAACCTTGCCTATATTGACCATCATGAATTTTTACAATGTTACAATGCATCATCTTAGTTTATTTCTGCAATTTCTACCTACATTTGAAAGGTTATGAAATAGACTATTATAATGCAAAACGGTATATCTTCCACAAGGAGACTCAAATTTTTATTATTCTTGTATATTTGTCTTCATATAAAACAAGTGTTACATTATCGCAATATTTAATAATTTTTTAAATATACAATATATTATACACAAGATAAGAACATACGGACAACAATAAGTAAAGTAGTTTAACACTGAAGGATATCAGAAAAAGGATTGCTGTTATCGTCAGTGATATTCGAGTCATTATACATGCATTTTATAATTTTCTTAAAAATATACCCAGCAGAAAATGTAATCAATTTAAATTTTTTTGATAAAAACGACAAATCAATACATGTTAAATTGTTACCTTTTTGTTATAAGAAAATCTCAAAAATATTTCTATATGTGAATTACCTATATTACTTATAATATGCAAAAAAATAACAAATTTTGAAACTAAATTTATTTAGTCAAATATCGAAATAATACGTAATATTTGACGTCTGATAGTGCACGAAAAATATATAAAAAATATTTGTTTGTGCTACGATTTTATTGGTTACTTACTGTGTGCGTCATTATAAGAAGGAGAATTTATTATAAATTTATTTAAATTTTATATACTAATGAAAAATTTACAAAACAGAGAAGACGTCATTCTGTAATTGTCTAACTTTCAATGAATATTAATTTTAAAAAATAGGAAAAATAAGTCTAAGTCAGTTTTGGAATAATTTGCAAGTTTATTTACTACATATAGTATAGTGCACAAGAAATACCAGTGAAATGTAATAAAATTTAGTACTAATTTTATTATTTACTTGACTTAGAGCAGGGGACTTCAACAGTGGGTCAAGATACCTAAAAGTTTTAAGAAAATTTTCTTCAAAATCTATGAAGTAAGTCCTTACACAAATCATCATTCTGTCGAAAGCGAAACGTTTTAAATTTTTCCACTATGTAGAAAAGCTATATACATAAAATTTCTCTATGCATGACGCGACATGTAATACTTGTCATGTAGATGATGTTTGTATACAAAGCGTGTTTGTTATTAACAAGTGAAGAGCAGGAAAGTGGGATGACACGAGTGATGATCGATCTCACACAATCACATCGGTGATCAAGTGTGCCTTGGACAGGGGATCGATTGTTGGTTGCGCAAAACACGATGTCATTGTGATGGAGATTGTGAGATAGAGGTGGCCTGGTTGTCATGGGAAAATGCAGGAATTAGAAGAATTAAAATAGAAGTTACCTCGATGTACGTTAGTAACCAATTTCATATACGAGGTCTGTAAATTAAGTAATGAGACTGATTAAAATATATATATTCGCACAGAATTACAATTTAATATTGTCTCCCTCAAAATAACTTCCTTGGGAAGCCACATAGTTCTGGAGAGACGGTCTTCCAATCCTCATAACAGTGGTAAAACTCGGATATTGGAATGGACTTCAGCCATTTGATTGTTTTGGAGTTCTCTGGAGGTGATTTTCAATCTCAGGAAGAGGAATAAGTCAAAAGAACTCTAATGAATAAGGAGACTGAGGAGATACAGGAATGTTTTGACTGGACAAAAACTCGTTGGCTCGCACACCGAGCTCACTTTTATGAGTACTTTTGTTAAAAGTGATGTTTGAGTTCTTTCTTAAAAGCAATTTTATTATAAAAGTGAACTCGGGGTATGGGCTATTTTTTTAACCATTTTTGAGCAGATTTTCTCATCCTCAATAAAGTGGTCAATATCTGAAGAACGGTGGTGTGATCATTCAGTACTGTTAACCAGCGATCTGAAGATCCCAAGTTTTGTTGACATTTTCATCAGTTCTTCAAGATGAAGACATTCGGTTGCATGTTTCATCTTCAATCGGCTCTTTTTCCTCTAAAAATGACTGAAACCACCAAAGAACTTGGTCCCTTGTATTAACACTGTCTGCCTAAGTTTTGTAAAAGTTTCCAGTGCACTGTGCCATACTCTGAAGCAAAAACTGAGAGCACACCGTTGTTTGAAATTGATGTTACTTAATTATTTTATAATTTATATAATGAAATTCGATTATTGTCACATGCCCCATAGTACCGTTTATAAAAGTAACAAAAACAAATTCTTTAACAATATTTTTATAATTCTTGGCCGACTAGTTTTGCACTTTGGCAATTATCGAAACTGATTGGAACTAGCGCAAGCGAAAACTTATTCACACTTTTAAATGTCTCGATTTGACACGTGTTTATAATTTTAATTTATGCATATTTTTTGCACGAAATTTTTGTTCGAGCGAGATTTTCGAACGCAATGCAGAACGCGGGATTTTTGTTCCAAAATCGACACGTTCCCGCCGAAAACCCTGTCTTACTCATATCATTCGAAATAGTGATGGCACCGAATTCGTTTTTGTAATTTTTAAGACAAGAAAATAATAAAACTGTACGTCTTGTTACTCTAAACAATTCTCCTTTTTATTATTATTTATATGATTCGTGAAAGTGTTGGAAAAGACCGTTGTCCTTGCCTATTATTATATTTTAAATTAATATTAGTGCTATTCTAATAAAAATAATCAGCCGGCTTCTATTGTCATTCCCATACTTGTCCCTCATTATGTTTTTCGTTAATTTTGGTAGTGTTGGACGAAATAAATTATAAAAATCTCGAATTTAAGGTAATAAATATTGTCCAAGATGACCGTATCTGTTACATATGACAGTAAATAACACGGCAGGGCAGTAGTATGTAATTAGTTCTCGTCACACCGTGGCGTCCGGGTTGGGAGACGCTGTCTTCTGTTCCTAGCGCGTTAAATATCGCGTGATTCTAATTGCACTGTTATTACCATGTCGTCGCTTTGATATTAATGCGGTGTAACTACGCGGTTTATTCAATTTCCCTGTTAATTAAGACTTGCGCTGTTTTATAGCGCTCTCGGCCAACACATCCAGGGAATTGATTTCAGAATGTGCGAGTGCTAGTGCTTCCAATTATCACCTCCATCCGGGGCTTTAATTAGCGACAGCATTGTTTCAACCAGGAAATATACCCGACAAACTTTAATTAACTATCAATTCATATTTATTCATATGTTTTACATTGTAATAAAACATACGATACCGCAAATTAAAATTCTAGGCAAATCAATAATAAACAAACTATCTCTTACATCTTGTATGAGTATACTTTACTAGTTATCCAAGATTTTAAGGAATGCTATAATTACTCATGTATACCGACATCGTTGGAATAGTAATTAGTGCACTGGCATCGGAATACAGATATTATGGGTGCATAGATCTATATGCATATCTGTCTCAAGTGACTATTTTATTAGGAAACAAAAACATTTCCAGAAATAATAGTGTACTAAATACTAGTTTCGGGATCATTTCAATTGTATAACGACAGTAATATTTTATTTGGTTAATAATTACCGGCTTCGGATATAAACACAGATCTCACTCTAACATTGCATTTCTAAAAATTCTTCGTAACGTTATTGTGTGCTCAATATAATTATCTTCTCGATCTTTAGTAAGCAATCTGAACTTGAATATTCAAAGGTATATTGTGTACCAAAAATATTGGATTTCTATATGGACAATTGAAATGGAAGCAAAACAGTTACAAAACAAATACTTGACATGATTGACGACTATTTTTTAATTTGAACTAGGTATGGTAATAGAATATATACATTCAAAACAACGCAAACCTTTCAATTTTAGTTCCATCTTAAGAGATTCCTTATAAAATTTGTATTATTATATTTGAGGTATAACAATGCAGCCACGGGCCTATGTTCATAGAGTCAATTCGGACCTCAGTGTAGATTAAAAAAAGTTTTTAATTATTCCAGAACTGGAATATTGCAATAGTATATTGTGAACCTAGTAGGAAAAGTGGTATATTGCCAGACGATGGTGGAAATTACTTATTACTGAGGCATCAGAACTGTTGCAAGTACACATTTTTTTTATTAAGATGAATTCGGTTAAGTTCTGTAATGGAATTAAGTTTATACAATTGACAAAAACGGGAAAAATGTTCCTTACAGTGTTTTAAGAAAAAATTTAAAATATTTTTGAAACTTGTAGCTGTATTAATGTAGTTACGCCATTGAATTATATCGTACATATATTT
Source organism: Stenolophus ochropezus (assembly GCA_035578165.1). Taxonomy (NCBI): domain Eukaryota; kingdom Metazoa; phylum Arthropoda; class Insecta; order Coleoptera; family Carabidae; genus Stenolophus; species Stenolophus ochropezus. The sequence goes on along the minus strand of JAQOWZ010000004.1, from coordinate 8,734,934 downwards.
CGAATTTAATTTTCATAATTTTAAATTGTATACTCCAAGAACAAATTATATATTTTTACTTACTTAATCCTTGAACCTTCCTACGTTTCGGTGGAAGATTACAGATTTTTATAAGTTATAAATTTATGAAATGGGGACTTGCTTATCAAAAAGCAAATTATCTTAAATTGATTGTTTTTAAAAAATCTTTATTTTCTGCGCAGACTAAACTAATTAAAATAAATTAAAAAAGTAAAGCTGTGAAATGGTAGTATAACACGGTACACATTACTAAAAAAAACAATTGGGAAAGAAAAACTAAGAACAATTCGATTTAAAAAATATAAGTTGTATAGATATTTTGAAAAGAAATTTATTATTATATTAAAAAACAAAACAAGAAATTAGTATAAAATATTAAAAAACGACTTTCTCACATACAGTAATTGTGTCTAAACTGTCCCCAATGTTACAAAACTCAAAGAATGACAAAACAATAAATACAAAAAACATTGTTATTACGAACAATCCGTCACCGATTTGTAGAAATTAAGTTTATTTTTTTTTCAAAACATGGACGACAATTTTGATATTAATTTACTGCTACATTATACCTATATGCCATCTGTAACTGAACAGTGTTTTTACGTCAGATATGGCGTTTTGGAAAGAAGCTCCTCAAATGAAATGTAACGTATATAATGCGTGCAAACTACTGTCTGCATTTAGTTCCGCTTATTAAATAAAATTTATAAGCTGTTGCGGGTATAAATCTTGGCGTAAATGTAGCCTTAGGAAGAATATTTGGGTAATTTTTCAATTTCGTGATGAGAGGATAAGTCGGAGCGTGATATATAGAACAGAAGAGATAATTGGTATGTGATGGCCGTCATAACCGCTCTGGATCTCGGTCCGTGTGAACAGTTCATGGGTTTCCCACGCCTGCGCAGTGACGATTACACATCGCCGCGCCTGATAACAGCAATCAGCCGTCAAGGCCTGCAATACCAAAACCGCCCTGCCATTAGGCCTACATACATTGGATTTTCACAAGAAATGGATGAAAACGATTCAGTTACACATTTTTAAATTGGAGTACAGTATGAGGTCTCTAGGTCTTTTACATCAAATTTAATTTATAAAGTTTTAGTACCTAACAATTAAAATCATTGTAATCCACCGAACATATAGCTTACTGTGTCCAACCAAGAACAAAAATGTAATAGAAACTATAATGTAACTGCGGTAACTGATATTTTCAAATACTTAAAAAAATTGTCATTTATGTCATTTATTTTTGATTTTGGGGTTTGTGCTTCATTGGGTGTTGAAAGTTTTGTTAGTTTAATCTATAACTCTTTTTGTATGTTTTATCCATTATTAAGTATATTTGTATATAATATTGACAATTTTCACGTTTATTTACTTCGTAAATTATACGATTTCATCCGACAAGATGATGTTATCAATACCCCTCCCCCCAACGATTTGAATCACATGGCTACGATTGATGACTATATTTATAATTATTGGATTTTTTCGCGAAATGGATAAAAAAATTTCAGTAAATGTCTTGAGAAAAAACTGAAGAATTATTTTCAATACATCGAAATCTCAAGTTGTATTTAATTAAACAATTTTTTGAAAATCTTTTGTTTTCGATTATTTTCCTTATGTGTTCAAACTATGTGACTTTTGTCAACAAAAGACAAGCTACCGAGATTATTCCTAGAAATTATCTACAGAGCTTTATTCTCATAATAATAACAAATTAACAAGATTAGATAAGATGCAGACAGGGGAGAAACAATAAAAATAAAAAATTTAAAAGAAAACCTCAAAGTAAATATATTTTCAAACGTGATTAAAATAAAATGAATCCACTTTTTAGTACCTAATTATTTAAATGGTTCACTAACAACATTTTTAATTTTTAGATGACAGACTAATGAGGCATAAACTTAGTAAGATCTAGAACCATATTCATTCGCTGCGATTTACTAAAAAAAATATGAAAATTATGTTTTAATTATGTTATTATATTATATTATAAAAACATTAACTGCAGCTAAATTATTTTTTTTAATAACGATTTTAAAATATATATTATATGGAAACTTTTTGAAATATTTTTCTGTTCGAAATATTTGAGAAAAAATGTAAAATGAATATATTGTCTTTTTCGGTTAACTATATTTTAGTAAAAGTTGATCGGTTTGTGTAATTTATGAAAGAAGCATAAATATTTTATTAAAATCCCCGTTTACCCAAATTTAATCAATATGTGTACAAATGCACAAACGAACAGACTTTTGTTTGCACTAACACTTTAAATTTATTTTCAATTTAAAATTTCGTGATCATTTTTATCTCGATATTAATTAATATTTTTTCAATGATAATGAAAATTTATAATATTAATTGTATATATTTCGTATTCATTATACGGTACATCATTACTTGAGATACCTATAAAAACTGTGTTAGTATTTTTTCATTTTTAGTTGTATTTATTTTCATTTAATGCTCCAGTTCATATAATACTTAAAAGAATATTGTCCTTGTTAAATATATTACACTCTTACATTATGTGTGTTTTTTCATTTATTGACAAATGTAGTGACCCATATTGGTGAACATGATGAGTTCTCTAATGGAAGATAATCGAAGAGGACATAAAATTAGTCTCGGTATAGCTCCGCAAAGCAATGAGTAATGCCTCATGACTTTAAAGTGCTCTGCTAGTGCTAAATTCCACAAAAGGGCACGACATTTTTCCCAATAAGCCATAAATTCTGCAAAGGAATAAATCCTTCCAACTGGAAGAGAAATTTATAAATTGCGCTACAATAAAGGGAATTTTGAAAAGAGTAATGTCGTTTCGTGACGCTATTATAAACCTGTGATCTTAAACAAAAATCATACCGGTATTTATGACACTAACTCTGCTCTTCCTGAATCCGTAATATAATTTCTCCGTTATTTATCGGTGATACAGTTCATCCTTTTCCTCTAACTAGGATCAGGAAAAGGCTTTAAATCACACAGATCATGTTATTCAGACATTCAGGAAAGGTCAGTTATAGTTGATAGTATTTTTAAACACAAAGAAGTTCGCTTGTACAAAAATATATTTTTTCTACAACTTTCAAAAATTTTTATCATTTTAATCTAATAACAATTCATAAAGTAGACAATTTTTTGTTGTTATATTACCTTGATACCGTGCGCCTTTTCATGCTTTTGGAAAAGTTTCTTGACGGTGATGGAAAACATTTCTTCACTCAATTTATATATAATGATCTAAATTAGTTTTGTATTTTGTGCGCAAAATGTTTTTAGTGCGTTCGATAGAGGATAGACTTTTTAGCTCGGCAATCCTCACGCATTAAGAACATAAACTTCGTGCATTTAATATAAAAATAACTATTTTCTACAACTGTCAAAAAATGTTAACATTTTTATCAGGGCATGTAACCGAAAAAAATACTGGTTAACGGTTAACCCTTATAGAGAACGTTATAATAATAACGGTTTTAGTTCGAAAACCGGTTTTTGAAACTTAGAAACCGGTTTAAACCGGTTAATATATCGGTTAAAAAAATAATTAAATTAATTAAAAAAAATTAATTATAAAAATTTGATTAAAAAAAATTACAGAATAATTAATTTAAAAAAATAATAAAAAAAATACCATCTGAGAAAAATATAACAATTAAAAAAAGCTAATTAATTAATGAATATTCACAAAAATTCCCGTAATATCTTCAGAAAAACGCAGGTCATTTTTCAATTTTAAACTTGCCTGTGTTGACAAAGGCCGTATATATTTGGGACTTTTGTAGACGATGTCTCTGTTTCAAACTTGGAAAAGTAAGAAACGAGCTTTTTCCAAAGCTTCTACTTTTAAGCTCACATAATTCTGTATAATGTTCATACCCATTATTAACATTATTATAACAGTCTTCACAAATAAACCCTCCTTTTTTAAGGGGAGTGCAAGTTGAACCACTCTTACAAATATCTCTTTTACATGCGTCTTTAGTTAAAGTTATGTCACAATTTGAACTGGTAAAACCAGCAGTACAAACAGAGGAATAACCACCTTCTTTCCGAAAACAAGTTAAACCTTGTTGAACTATCTAGAACATTGTTAAACCTTGTAGAACTGTCTCATCTTACTCCCAATTATCTTGGAACAGTGTTGAACCTAGTACATTTATGTTACACCCTAAACAAGTGCCTTAACTTTGTCCCAAACAATTTGGAACAAAGTGAAACATAGTGCAAGTCTCTCTACTTATTTCAGAACACTTGGAACATCTTTCTGCCTTCTAAAACTTTCTTTTTAAGTCTTCCTAGTAATTTCCAATAATAGATATACATGAAAAGTTACAATTTATTGTTTTTCACTCTAAAATTTTTCATATACAGCCAAAAAAATTTAAAAATGTCCATTTTTGGGTCCAAAATTTTGATTTTTGGAATTAGTCTAACTTGATAGTCGTCGATGCGCTGATTTCAAATTTTCAAACCGAATTCAATTATCTCTTTCCATTCCTGAGATATTTGCTCTCAAAGTTGCACCTCAAAAAAGGGTGTTTTTTCACCATATCTCTAAAATGGGTAGAGATACATTCTCAACGATTATACCAGTCGATTCTACGCGGAAAGTTACATAAAGAAATGTTTTCTCCTCATATACGTTCTTTGGAACGATTTGGTGAAAAATGAGAAAAACGAAAAAACCGGAATTTCAGTTTTTCGCTCGGAAACTTTTTGTCTCCAAAATTTTTTATATTCTGGACTTAAGTAAAGAAGAATGTGCTGATTCAAAATTTTCAAACCGATTTCAATTATCTCCTACCGTTCTCGAGATATTTGAGTTCAAAGTTGAACCTGAAAAATTCAGTTTTTCAGGAATAGTCCTGAAATGGGTTGAGATACGACCTCCGCGACCTCACCAATCGATTCTACGGACAAAATTACATTTTTGTACCAATTTTCAGATTTATATTCTAATGGATACAATTTTTACAGCGAAAAAACGAAAATGGCCAAAAATCGGAAAAAATCGTAAGGGGTTCATCAGGCGATTTTTCAATTTTAGCGATTTTCGTTTTTTCGCTCTAAAAATTGTATCCGCCTGAATAAATATCTGAAAATTGGTATACTTATGTAATTTTGCCCGCAGAATCGATTGGTGAGGTCGCCGAGGTCGTATCTCGACCCATTTCAGGACTATTCCTGAAAAACAATTTTTTTCAGGTCTGACTTTGAACGCAAATATCTCCAGAACGGTAAGAGATAATAGAAATCGGTTTAAAAATTTGGAATCAGCGCATCTGTATTTACTTAAGTCTAAAAAATGAAAAGATTTGGTGACAAAAAATTCCCAAGCGAAAAACTGAAATTCCGGTTTTTTTCGTTTTTCTCATTTTTCACAAAATCGTTCCAAAGAACGTATATGCGGAGAAAACATTTCTTTATGTAACTTTGCCTGTAGAATCCACTGGTATAGTCGTTGAGATTGTGTCCCTACCCGTTTTAGAGTTATATCCAAAAAACCCACTTTTTTGAGGTGCAACTTTGAGGTCAAATATCTCAGGAACGGATAGAGATAATTGAATTCGGTTTGAAAATTTGAAATCAGCGCATCGGCGACTATTTGGAATTATTTCAAAAATCAAAATTTTGGACCTAAAAATGGGTCTTTTTGGATTTTTTTGGCTGTATATGAAAAATTTTAGAGTGAAAAACTATAAATTGTAAGTTTTAATGTATAACTATTATTGGAAATTACTAGGAAGACTTAAAAAGACAGTTGTAGAAGGCAGAAAGATGTTCCAAGTGTTCTAGAGTAAGTAGAAACAGTTGCACTATGTTTCACTCTGTTCCAAATTGTTTGGGACAAAGTTAGAAACTTGTTTAGGGTGTAACATAGATGTATCAGGTTCAACACTGTTCCAAGATAATTGGGATTCAGATGAGACAGTTGTACAGGGTTTAACAATGTTCTAGGTAGTTCTACAAGGTTACACATTATCCCAAATTGTATGAGATTAATTTCAGGCAGTTTCGGAAGGTTTAACATTGTTCCAAATTGTTTGGGACAAAGTTACGACAATTGTTTACGGTTTAACATTGTTATATAAGGGTCAACACTGTTCCAATTTGTTTGAGATTAATTTCAGAATTCCAAATTGTTTGGGACAAAGTTAAAATAATTATTTAGGGTTTAACATAAAGTTCAACACTGTTCCAAGTTAATTGGGATTAAGTTAAGAAAGTTATACTAATTTAACAATGTTCTACATAGTTCTATAAGGATTAACACTGTTCCACATTGTTTGGGATTAATTTCAGAATGTTATGGAAGGTTTAACATTGTTTCAAACTGTTTGGGACAAAGTTAATATAATTATTTAGGGTTTAACATCATTATATAAGGGTCAACACTGTTCTAAGTCAATTGGGATAAATTTCAGACAGTTGTGTAAGGTTTCACATTGTCCCAAATTGTTTTGGAATAAATTAAATCAGTTTCATTGGGTTTAACATTGTGGAATATCAATATAGACTTTTAAAAAATCAAAATTTTTGACTCAAATTGAGGTAATTTAACATTGTACTAGATCTTCTGTATTTTTTTAGTAGGTTTATAATTCATAATTTGTCAAACTAATTGAAAAATTATCTTATCAGATTTAAATCTTTTAATCACAGACTTACAGACCGACTCAAATAGTTGTCAATTTACAAAAAAAATATTTTATATGTTAAAATATTTCAGAAACAAAATTTAGAAGGTGATTTTATCTCTAAAGAATATTTGTGGACTGCTTTATGTCAAGAAAATGAATATTATGACAGAACATTCCTTAATATCGACAGTAAAGCTCTTATGTCGTCCCATATTCCAAATTGATTAGATTTTTATGTGTCACTTTATACCATTCTTTATATATTGCATTAGCTGAGCCATAAAAATGCAAGAAAAAATATAAAGTAACATGAATATTATAGAGAAATCTCCAAGGAATCGATTGATGCATTTTTGTTATACTTTAACTTGTTTTTGAGATACGCGGCATAAACATAAATTTGAAAATTGTAAGTGCCAAATTGTACAATTTTTTATATATTTCATCGGCTGTGGCATTAAATGCAAGAAAAAAATTTAAAAAATGTGTATCTTATAGAAAAATCCCAAGGAATCGACTGGTGTAAGAATTTTTATTGTATCTCAACTAATTTACGAGTGACAAGCCTGTAAAGACAAAACTCATTTCCAAAAAATGTTTTGACCGCCACAAGGATTCAGATCTATTTTAGATATTCAAAAAGTGATATAAATATATAAAAAGTAAATAAAAATAGCCAGGAACATTTTTTTATTTTACGACTGCCACACGGATTCAAATTCTTACCTGAAAGTCTTTTAAAACAGGGGCATTGTCATTTACGTCTGTGACAATAACTTCAACATGAACATCGTTTCTTAGAGGAGGACTGGCTGCTCTAACTCTTAAATCATATTTTTTCCTAGGACTCTCGTAGTCTAGTTCAGTCATAGTCAATAGTTCTGCACTAGACGAGCCAGGTCTAGTCACTAGAGAAAAGCTGTTAGAGTCATCTCCTCCTAGAAAAAACGAGTTTTAGTCATCGACCTTCAGACGGATTATGAGTGGTCCAATGAAAATTATCACTTGAATGGATTTCCAATGGCATTTCAACCCTAAAATGGGGGTTGCACCTAATTTTAAATGGAAAAGGGTGTCAAAAAAATCTAAGAAAAATATAAAAATTAAAAAAAAAGCAATTTACAAAAATTCCCGTAATATCTTCAGAAAAACGCAGGTCGTTTTTCAATTTTAAACTTGCCTGTGTTGACAAAGGCTGTATTTATTTGGAATTTTTTAAGTAACCTTAACGGCCAAAGAGACTACCTACATTTATGACTCTCCAATAAAATGTTAATTGTAAAAACGTTCATGACTCATGTTCAAATACAAATAGAAAACACAGATATAAAAAATATTTTTTTTTTCGCTAAATGATATTAAATAAAGGTTAATGTTCGCTAAAACCGGTTTATTTTTTTTTTTGGTTAACGGTTACCGGTATTTTCGGCCTGAAAAGTATCGGTTAAAATTACGGTTAAAGTTCGCAATTTTCGTTGAAAATATCGGTTACCGGTTTTTATTAACCGGTTTTTTTAACCGGTTACATACCCTGATTTTTATTCTAATAACCTTGACACCGTGCGCCAAGTATCTGGGAAAACGTTTTTCATGGTTTTGGAAAACATTTTTTCACGGTTATGGAAATCATTTCCTCATTTTTATTTAGATAATTAAAAATATTATAATAAATGATGTAAGATAGTTGTAGAAAAAATGTTTTTTGCTTTTTGTGTGTGAAATGTTTATAGTTCATTCGATTGACTTCGCATGTTCTAAAAACACAAACTTCGCGCATTTAATGCAAAGATAACTTTTATTTATGCTAGAAACAAAAACTTACTTATTTCAATCATGAGATAAATATTTTTTCTGAGACCCTACAAGAATGTGAAACTATTGTTCAATATATAAAGGTAATTCATTTTCACATTTCACATAACCATAATCTTAGATTACCGATATGATTTGTATTATTACTAATCTACTATTTCTATGGTATAACATTTATAAGACAAACAAGGCTTTGCAAGATTTTTATTTATGATAATTCTATTTTATTTTAGTTGTAACAGTTGTAAGGTTGTAGTTTCTGCAAATCACATACAGATTATAAAGGGATTGGAACCACTCAAATACAGGGATATTTTATAAGTGTTATTGATAACTAAAATTAGAATGGAAACTGTTTAACGAAAACATTAATACAATGAAATCGAAATCTTAAACGAATCTATCATATTAGTAAAGATCTGTTTGCAATACTAATTATCTCGTTTTTGCACTTCCTTTTGATAGAAAAATATACAGCGACCTATATCTGCTTTGAAAAAAACGTGTAATCGAAATCGTAAATTTTATTTAATTGGTATAGTGGTGGATGCACAAGAAATATATTTTATTGATGACTGCTTAAGCAGGAAATACGAATTACTACGCTGATTTTACAAAAGAGATTAATATGGAAATATATTTTTAAATATGCAAATAAATAAGTAACACACTACAGTAATTTGCAAAGTGTTTGAAAGAATAAGATAAAATGTATGGTTATGAGAATATACAGTATGCGCGTTCTAAATGAAAATGAGTGTGAAAATACCCGTAGAAACAAGTTTTCGTTATTCTCATGCCTGGTATGGGTGTGAAGGAATGTTTATTTTGTTTACTCATTTGTGTGCAACATTGTAGGAAAATTGACATGAAATAATTCACCAGGAAGATACGTATTTTATTGTAGCATACAAGATAAGTCCTTAAAGTTTATAAAATAATTCTAAACCGTAAATAACCGATAGAATCACTGTGCAGTGACTTCCTTATGTTGTGCGAGAGAAGAATCCGAGGCGTGCGAGTGTTGGTTTATAGCGAATCCTGGTTAATACCAGCGACAAGCGATTAATAAAGCGCGGGCGCAAGTGCGTGTCGCGACCTGCGCCTGCGCGTCGGTAGTGCACGCGCGAGTGCGTAGGTGCGAGAGAAAAACCGCTTCATAGCCGTCATATATCAAATAGTCTGATTACGCGACGCACGGAAAATTGTTTATGTGAACACACACATCGAGTGTTGAGGACACTGCTTGGTACGTATCACACAGCAGAATCGTCATTCTAAATCCCAATCAAACGATAAAGAACTCTATTTAATGTGGAAGTATATGTATGTATTCAGGGCACCTTCAGATTTCTTAAAGAGGAATAAATACATTTGACTGTTTTTCTTTAATTTAAATCACAAGTCAAGAAATGTTTATTTTTTCCATAAACGTTTGCTCATTTGGCGCGTTCCAAATCACTGAGCGGAATGTGAGATATTTTGTTCATATCCTAGTACCAACAAACCTTTAACAAAAATAAAATAGAGCTGTGTCCCAGTGGTTCAAAACCCACTATAAGCAGTAGGAAGTATTTTCATGGACGCTGACTTCATGGGAGCATCTGGGCTTTTGCCCCCAAGAAAAAATTTCGCAAGGGCGAGGCCCCCAATTTTCCTTGGCGCAGAATCAATAATAAAGCCCTGAATTGATATTATTTTAAAGAATTATTGTACCTCCTTCCCTTTTTAGTACTACCTAACTACTACCTACTACTAAAATGGGTGTGAGTTACAACCTCAAAAATATTATTGTGAATTCCATTGCGACAAAGAAACTATGTATTCAAATTTTCTTTTTAAAATTTCCTCTAGTACCTACATCCACAATTACAGATTGAATACCAGCCAATATAAATCTACAGGGTCGGTAATAACGTGCGTTTCAGGATATACCAGGGATCCTGAGACGCTAGCACTCAGTCACGTCGCGAGACGCCGGGGATGCAGCAGGTCTCTGGGCCTCTTCTCCGCCTGGTGGTCTGGCTAGATCGCCTTCCAGGGCATACGGTGCCCTCAAGGTGATCTAGTTCATCTGACCGGGAATTGGAGCCTTGGCCTTCTGAAACCAGAGCACCTTCTGGAGCAGATTTAACTGCTCTGGTTTCAGTGTGTAAGGAACTAGACCACTAAGAAGTGATTGCTCTAATTCTAGGTCTGCTGAAACCAAAGCACATTCTGGAGCAGATTTAGCTGCTCTTGATTGTGCTCTGGATTCCGTGGGTTACGAATTAGAGTACTCAGAAGTATTTGCTCTAATTCTTGGCCTACTGAAAACAGAGCAAATTCTGGAGCACAATTGGCTGCTTTCTCTTATCTTCTGGTTTCAGCGGACCAAAAATTTAATTTTCCCATATTAAATGCCTAAGACAATACTTCTCTGGGACACATTTTTTAAATATCGTCTCCAATTATAATGAAAAACAGAGAGTAATTACTTTTTTCCGTTGTTAAATAAGCAAATGAAGCTTTATTATTTGAAAATTGACAAATAAATTGAACACCTAATTTTTGTAAACAAAGACTTTGAATGGTGGGAGGTAAAATGTGAATTTTTAATTTTATTACGACAAAATATAACATTCATATTTTAAACGTATATTGCCCAATTTTTTAAATGCTTTTATTTATTGCCTAGAACATATAATACTGCTTATAGATCACTATCACAAAATCTACGAGCACAACGACACAGTAAATATAGTGTTACAAGGATTAAAAGTCGCTAGCTTATGTTGTAGTACGGGCTAAAAGAAGCTATTGCTAAGTAAGTTAAAATGGCACTCTGAGTACCATATATCGACCATCACGCCTAGCCGTCCTTCCTATTTATACACGTCTTTCCGCGAAGATTTTTCCTCTCGAGTGTCACTACAAGCATAGGTCACGCGAAATTTATCAACCTCAACAAAATTCTAACGCTGGATAAATGAACATGCATTCATGTACTTGTGAAAACACTGCAGAGGTATTTCTATACGTTTAACCTTTTCAATCTTGCGGCACGGTGAGTTTTTTTCTGGGAAACTGTGGTGGGTCTGTCCGACACAGAAAAATTAGATTCCGACAACGCACTGGTTTAGGTGACAAAAATTAATTGGGAAGATGATCTTACATTATTTCTTGCCAAGCTAACTTAATCTCGGATTAGCAACACTTAAATCAAGATTACTGGGATATTTATTAGATTTTTATGCGACACAAACGGAGATGCTACTTTTAATATTTAAATGGCAATATAAATCAATTGGATTATTACTTTTCGTGGTTTTCAACTTGTCTAATTTATTTTTGTTGTATACCACAACGTCTAGCTCACTAGAAGATATTTGTACACTATTAATAATTGTAGTAAAATAGTTAGAGAATATAAATACGAAATGTTATAAAACTATGTAATATCTGTCACTCTCATCAAAATATATCACCGCTATATAGGTATACTATACTAATATATATTAATCAAATTTTGTAACTGTGCTTTCACTTTTTATTTTGAACATTAATTGTATGTTAAATTTTTAAAAAAGAATTCAGCAATAATTTTGAATTATCTACAATTACTAATAACTAAGAATTTAACATTTTATTAATACACATTTGTTATAGAATTGTAAATTATATTAGGATTTTTTTTGATTGAATGATAACCTTTCTGGTGTGTTTTTGAACCGGAAAGAAAATTATCCCTGTATTTTATTGTAGTCGATAGGGTACGAAAAACAACAGCGGGAATATTTTTTCCGGCCGGCGACAAAGCATTCCGGCACAGTATATTTTCCGTACATAAAAATATAATCATGTTTATTTCACTGTTTTTTAATATAAAGCTATACAAAAATACTATGTGACCCACGTAGGAAAAGTGACTTCCCGGACTCCTGATGTTACTGTATCACATTTCCTACTGGCTACACAATATGTTATTAATTTATTTTAATTCTTTTGTTCGTTATTATTTGTATATTTTCATCTTTACTTGTATTAAACAATCAGTTACAATAACCATTATACAGATGTATATAAATCTGTGTCCCAAAATTTAAAGTTGTACATTTCTAGTAGCACTCATGAATCAAAAATAAGTTTGTTGAAATTCGGACATTGAAAAATGGTATCCATTTTTGGACTAAGTAAATAAACAATTTTGAGCTAATGCATTGATAGCGGTTTTTAATGTTTTAAACAAAATGTGATTTCAAATGGTACCCAAAATGTAATTTATTGTTAATTTTATTGTTTTCATTAAAAAAAATTATAATCAAGCATCCCATACTATAATAATAATAATAATAATAATAATAATTATTATTATTATTATTATTATCATTATTATAAATTTTGTTACAAATTGTTTTTACGAACTACCACTTCATTAGCTATTGGGGATCGATTACAGATATCAGCGGTTAAAAATATCTTCTTTAAGAACCATACCTTTAACTGAAGTTTTACCAAGTTTTCAGTGTTAAGGATAATAACAACTTAATATTGTAAAAAATATATTACATTTAATGAATTAACTAAATTAAGACCAGTGGCACCATTATTACTTATATTTTAAGTTTCAGTGAATGAACAGTACCACATCGAATTAAAATGTTAAATGAACTATTTATTGCTGTCAAAAATTCGAGTAGCATTTATTTATCAAAAAAAATAAAAATAAATAATAAGCCTTGTTGCAGGAACTGGACTTGTATCTTCTCTTGGACGGTCGTATTCAGGTAGTAAATATATTATAGTACTCTATTTTCAATTTAGTGAAGTCCTTCCCTGAGGCAGTTATTAATACTAAGTTAGGCACGCTACTGTTTGCTTGAAATATGCGATTTGAAATCCTCTCTGCAACTGTAAAGCGCAACAAGTTTTTCCCTGCGAACGCCTTCCTCGCAAATGGAGCATCTTTCCCGGCGTGATTTGTCAAGTCCTGCGACGGCAGTTTGTCAGCCTTATAAGTCGCGCCGTCACGCGTCACTCGAGCGAGGCCCCTGGTCGACGGGTAATTTGTATGTACCACTAAATAGAATCGCGGCTATTACTTTGCTTAATGCCCTAGTAAAGTTGTGACTGCTGACGTTACGCCGGCCTCTACACCAGTATTTCCATTTTAAATGCGCTACTGTGCGTTAATTTCATTCCTAACTGCTACACTTACCGGGAATACCACACTACGATTCTTCTAAACACAGCTACAGGACTATCAACACGTTTTCTAATTATGCTGTTTGATAAAGCTTATCTGCAATATTACAATTAGGTATTTTATATTTTGTACCAGGATTATCAATGTATTCTTTTTATTAAACTATTTGATAACGTTTGAAAGTTATCAACCCATTGTTTTTAATTGTACTATTCAGTACAACCTTAAATATCGAAATCAGTTAGCATAAACTTTTTTATTTAAAATTATTATTGCTCACTTAATTGTACGGGTTTTAAATACTTCTTGTAAAATACAGCATTCATACATTTAAACATTTTTTATAATTATTCATTTTTGAATGTTCATTAATGAACAACGATTGTTTATTATATATTTTAATAGGTAGGAGAACAATATAAAATAAATTTTTATTTATGTATCCTTGCCATACAATCTGTAGTAAATACAAAAATAAAACAGTATCTCGTGTATTATAAAACTTATACTTTTGACTAGTATCACTCATTTAAAAAATATGACGTGCTTGGCACATGACCTCTCGCCTGTCCTCTTTACACTTTTTATAAATATTTTTTTATATATGAGTAACCGTGCGTTGACTGCTGACATGGTAAAATGAATTATTAAAATAATTAGTACTTACATTATTAGTACAATTCCTTTTAGAGTATTCGATTATTATTTTTATAATATTTTCATTGTCAATTTTTGTCACTTGTTTATTGTCCGTGTCAGAAATATAAAACATTTACTTCCACAGGTAAATAGATTAAATAAATAATAGTTAAATGGGGCTAGGTAGAATTAAATTTGAACTGTAAAACTTTGGCTAATGACAAAATATTAAATAATTAAAATTAATACTTGCAATGACTTTGGTTCTATAAATACAAGCACAACTTTTAGGATTAAATTTCAAAAAATAATGATTAATAACAATTTTAATATACAATTAAAAAAAAAATAGCTTTAAAAAGCTGTCAGCCAGTAGGTTTGTGTGGTCGTAGCGTGTCTTGTCTGATCGTGTAGACAAGCAACAAGTCCGCCCTGTCCAAATGGATGGGTTACCGCAAAACGGCTCGGTATGTACTAACAACACTTATCACTAAAATGCAAGTAAAACCTGTCACGAAACAAATACTTGCGGTACTTGAGGCCTTGATCCACACAAGCTAATGAATATGAATTAACGAAATTTATTAATTGCACAAAGAATGACAAAGATATTCATATTCTATTTTAACAATTATCAATGAAACAAGTCTGTCTTGTCCGGAAAATGAATTGATAAAATGTGTACCTAATAAAGGAAAAGAATAAAATATAATTATTTCTCTTCCAGCGTTTTTAATCCTTTTAGTTTTCAATTTCTCTAGACGCTCAGCGGAATTGCTATAAACATTACTTTTCCATTACAGTGAAGCTCACGTTTCGTAATTCAGTGCTGTAGATTCGAATTATTTGAATGCATGAATAAGTGCCATACCTTCCATCATATACTCTATGTTAGTTGATCGATCATCAAAAAGCAGAGGAGAAAAATTATGGAAATTAAATCAAATAAAAACAGGTGTAATAATAGGATTGGAATATTTCAATGAAACTGTAACTGCAAAGTAAATGCAAGAATGTGCATTTCTATTAAAATAAATATTGAAAATAAAGATTCCACATATATGGGTAGAATTAGAAAGCAAATTAAGACGGCACTTTTACTTCTGTGGAATACGAAGTAATGTAATGCCATAATTCACAAATTATCTAGTTTTTTCTCTCAGCTACATACTGAAGTTCGTAAACGCACAGTTATTTACATTTTATAATACCCATTAAAATTACAACTACGATTTCCCTTCCTATAAGTGTATAAAATCTGAATGTTTTAATTGGAAAAATTTGACTTCATAAAAAGAACGAGGCAGTAAAATTTATGAGTGTTCTAAATAACTGTATGCTAAAGTGCACAAATTAAAATTTCTCAAAAATTCTTGTGAGTAGAAATGAGTTGAAGAGGAATAAGAATTTACCTGGGTGCATTATATGGTCACAATAATGACTTAATTTCAGCGATATTAAATCGAGTGTGCGTTGGTGTCAAAATGATAATTGCTACTTCAAGAGTGCAGTTAGCAGCAATCCCAAGTTATTTGTAGCAATAAAATCAATTTTAATCGCGTCGTTCTATTCACACGTTCTATTTTTACGTGTCTTTATAGGTTGCCATTTCTTTTTTAATTATTTGATAAGTGTAAAAAAATTAACAGCTGCAATAAAGCAGTGCTTTACAAAACAAAACGACCGTTTTCACACTTTACGCGATAGTTTGTACGGCGTTTAGCACGTCTTATTATCTCTAGATACTTGCCGCTATTTAACACCCAAGATAACTGGAAATTGCCAATAGTGCTTTGTGTTATCTTGTAAATGAGGCTTTGCAGTAGCGCAAATATTTATACAAACTCTAAAAATAAAACTTCCGTGCCATTACATCTGCCACTGGAAAAATATAACATTACTTTTTATTAATAAAATTGTACAAAATTTCTCGTTAATTAAAACATTTTTTTTCTTAAAAGTAGCTTTAAATAAACAAAAATTTATACAAATTTTGTACTTCATATTGTTTTATAAGATTTCAGAATCGGTTTAACTTTTATAGATGTAACATATCCTCCAGTATCTAATGTACTTTGTGTCGTGACAAGATTTACTTGCATTTTAGTGAGACAGTTATGAACCTACCTACATATTTGTATTTCTGAACTAGCAGTATTATTCTTTGGTTAATAGTTGGTGACGTTACGAATTAAACTTTTAATATTTAATTTTTTTCTGTTGCATGAAATGTTAGGGCTAAGGTGGCATTTAAATTTAGTATTAAAACTAGCGGATTGTAGGCGTCGCCGAGTATTCCCAAGGCCTCCGGCGTCAGTGAAATATTCACACTTGATTTTCTAATATCATTTCTACAAGCCAGATTTTGTCGAATACTTTTATTTGATGCCAAACACAAACCATTTCCATTTCCAATAAAAAATATTCTCTCAACAGCAGCATTAGTTCTAACAACCAATAATTTAAGATTTTCGTAAATAATATTTCTATTGTTCACGTCGACTTTTTCGGTTTCTACTATAATGTCCTAAGGAATACAATGGAATGTAAAATAGAACTTTTATAGTATGGATATGATACTTTTATAGTATGAATTTGTAAAGGTTCTGAAAAAAGCAGTACAAAACACCCTAAAGAAGTACGGTTGGTCACCTTAATGGAAATATTATAATTTGCAAATTTTTGTTTCTTAAACCTGAATTAAAAATATTCACCCAGATCCAAAGACAACTAAAATTTATTTTTGTATAATAATGAGAATGGCAAAAAATGTATGCATAGATATTTTACAATTTAAATGCTTACGTATCATTCTCAGTTGATCAAATATAAACATTTTTTCATATTGTAATAAATTCAAAATTTCATAATTTTCTTCTCAAAATCTCAACACGATTACTAGACTTCTCGCCTATATATTGGGAGATAAAAAATATAAAGAATAGAGCAATGTCCACAGAAATAAAGGACTTATTGTGTCCGGATCTATCGGTGGTCTTGCCAAATCCAATTCCTGGTTTCGGCAAAGTCGTCCATAAAACGTAATTGTCCTTCAGAAAAACTAAAGCATTCTCGGAGTCCGAGATCGTGTTTTTGTGCACTTCGAAGAAATATTTAGATCAGTTGGAGTACATCCGTGGGTGGTCACTCATTTATAGCATTATTTTAGTTCTAACGAGCCGGGCTGTTTACTGACGACCAGCAATTTGTACCGTGATTCATCACGCAAGATCTGAAGCAACTCTGGAAAACGAGATGATCAACGTTAGAAACAAAACAAATAACACAAATATCCAGGCGGTTACATCAAACGTCAGTGAAATGGAACTCGAAATATTTGGAGCGGTCCTATTGTAAAACATTTGCATTTTATTGACTAAATGGAACACATTTTTTACCCAAATGACAAAGATGCCGACGTGGTTGGTAAACAACCTGCAGTACCTCGGTGGTCTATCCGAAATGCGAAAAGAAACCATTTTGATTGTTTTGTTATTTTATTTTACCTCAACTTGCACATATCATCTTGTTTACTACACTATATTTCAATATATTTTTCTTGTTATGAATCACATATTTTTTATCTTTGATTCTCGGTTTTCTTATCGCATTCAATTATTAAATTGATATTTATTGTGTTTAATTAGACTGTACTATAATAAAATACAATTAAAATAAAATTAAAATTACAATCTTTTTAAAAACATATATTAACCGGAAACTGTAGTGTTGCTCAAGTAAAAGTATTCTATTATTTATTATTTTTATTCCGTATATTAATTTCCAAATTAAAATATTGCACATATGTATACTTCCTTGTACGAAGTAAAGGAAGTAATCGCGAAATATTTCGATTTTCAGATTTCAATGGAAATCTCGCATAAATCAAAAATGAGTAGTAATTTTGAAATTTTTTTATATGAGACTGTTATAACATCTATTTATGTAACTCCCTTTGTAATTGCAATTGCCAGTTTTTTTAATTTTATGCATAACTCAAAAACGATTAACCGTAAAATGTTGAAATTTTCATCAAGTAATTACTACAACATCTAGTTATACATCTCTATTTTTGGTTCCATTCGGCCTTTTCAAAAGGGCAATTTTCTTTTAGCAGAAGCTTAATAAAAATAGTAATTTAGTAAGATTTTAATTTTTGTGGGAAACATTTGATTTATTATTAATAAATTGACATTGTTAACTGTCAAAATATATTTCGCGAGTAATATGGCCAAAATTGAAAAGAATATCTCTTTCTTTGTTGTGAGCGGTTAATATAATTTTATATAATTTTTCAAAAGATGATCCATTTCGACGGGAAATTTGAAGATATGAAACGAATAGACGTTGAAAAATGATTAGCCTTAGAATGATCTCAATTTCAAGTGAAATAAGTTTAAATGAAGTGCAGGAAAAAATCTGTATAATTTAGTGTACAAGGAAGTCAAGCGGTGTCCACATCACAACCTCTTTAAGGGACCTGTTGCTTATAATGGGTTCCGAACAACTCAAACCTCAGCTCAGATCTCACACTCCGCTCAATTCGAGTCAGAGCGCGCTAACCAAGTGAGCCACCAATACCCTAAACGAATATTAAATTAATAAAATTATCGTGAAGTAACTATAAACATATAAATTGAAAGGGAAATAGACGTAGTGATGTCTTCTCCTACTGAACGAAACTGTAAGACAAAATTTTAATAGTTATTAAAGTTATAAGGAAAATAAGTACGTCCTTATTGCCTAGGAAATTGTAAAAGATCGTGGAGTACGCCGAAGTCGTAATAACTTTCGGGGATGTTAAGATGTATGTATATACTTCGTGTTTATATCTTATAGCTACGGATAAAATACAAGTTACACGAAATAGTATATTGTACAACAAGCATGGTATTTTACTCATTTATGACAGTTTGTAGCATGAGCCGAAATTAAATAATATTATTTTTGATAGAACTGTTAGATATGACGTCATCTATGGTTACTGTGAGATATGAAAATATACTATGTATCTGTAGCAATAACAAACATACAACAAGCACATATGTTAATGGTCGTAGAAAACATAATTTTTATACTTTTTTTTCTAAAATTTATTTTCAATGTAAATATAGGTATAATTCTTGTTTCGGAAAAACATTAACGCTCCTTGATTCAATCCGAATGGAATTGTAGATCTGGCTTTCAAGTTCCAAATTACCAACTATTAAATTTAATAAAAATACAGCTGCGTACAAGTAGTTCAGAAATCACTATAAACTGTACGTACTGTTAAGAACGCCCAAAAAATGCATGATAAAATTGTCTAGATACAAAAGAAATAATTGTCTCGATTTAATATACTTAATGTTCTTGGATGGAATGATTGTACATTATTTTTATGTTATTTTATTATGAAATTAAATTTCAATATGAATTTATTTAATTCATTTAATAATATATAAACATTCTTTATTAACGAATACTTGAAGAGAGCACTCGTACAAAACAGTCCAAATAATTGAATTCTTGAAACAAAGGCAACAAAATGAGTTTAAAATGTCAATGCCACTAAAAATAATTTTGTTACCTGCTCATACATTTACTACCATTTAACCACATTTCCAAACGAAATCATGAAGCAAATTAGATCGATGCGTGTGTCCTAAATGGCAGCTCATTCCGTTTCTAACCTTACTGTAGTGTTCCTTTTGCCTTTTTTCGTTGATAAGTTAACTGGTCGACTGTATGGAATAGGATCAATCTGTACAGTAGTGCTCTGACAATCATTGCGGTTTCCTTCCGATTGTCCAATCTCTGTTGATTAGCGAGAGAGACAGACAGATGGCGGTGGCTAATGACAGACGAGGAGGATAACGATGAGGCTAAATGGGATGATTAGCCCATGCCACCCAGTAGCGCACGACTGGCGTTTTTGTCAGGATGACTATATTAGACAGCAAACAAATATTTTGTTGTTCTTGCTTCATATATGAAATGAACAATGCCAGTAGTTGGTAGACCCTCACAGCAGGTAACTTAACGAGATTATAAAGGTGAAAATAACCCAATTGTATTTTACTACAATCTTTTAAAAAATGTAAATTATCGAAAATAATATCACAAGACTTCATGGTTGTGTGAATCTTGATGAGGTAAATTCTAAAGACAATGCAAAATGGAATAATTTAATTATTATTATTTCGTAATATTAATTAAGTGTCACATTCAAAGTTATAAACAATAACTATTGTTTATTTACATTTTATTTATTTAAATCTTTATTTGCAAATAGTTAGGAAAAAAACCAACAAGTAAATGTCATGAATTAAAATAACGTGCGAGAAATAATTTCCATTGGAGTTCTCTCAGTTTTATGTTGTATTTACTTCATAATTTAGATGCCAAATCTAGAGGTTTAGTTATTTTCAATCTTCTTATTTCTTAGGAATTATCCAATAAAATTTATAACTATGTTCATATCGACTGGTGTATGTTTCTATTAGTCCATTAATATTTTTAATTTTTAAATCTGAATGTATTGATTCATTTGTGGTATACCATGGAGAATCTATAATTACGCGTAGACATTTATTTTGAAATCTTTGTATAATATTTAAATTTGATTTCTTAGTGCACTTCTACAATTATATTCCACATGTCCATATGGGAATAATTGCAACTTTATATAATCGAATTTTGCAGTGTACTCATTTATTTACTTGATATCGGAATTTTATCAATATAATACTGTTCCTATTGGTTGAATTTTCAACCGATAATGCATTCATTTCTGTTTATTCTTTATTACCAGAAATATTTTTACACAACTGGTCTTAATATTTTATTTCTTATTAAATTGTTAAAAAAGTAGTAAGCAACTAGAATTTAACATCCTTTATAAAATAATCTACAAAATATTTATCGTTAATATTTTACCATTTTTTGTATTTGGTTTTGGATTTGTTTTTCTCGTAAAATAGTAATATTATAATAATTCCACTCTGAGAAATGAGAACACACCTTAGTTCAAAAGCCAGATAAACCTTTTTTTTTTATAATGCGAATATTTCTAAATTTGCTTAATTTCTACAATCTTATTATGTAGCTGATATGTTATCGCTTGATTTACCATTGATATCTCTCGACTTATGTCGTATAATATTTGAGTCCCTGATGAAGCACAGTTTTCCATTTTCATAGTAATATCATTTTAATGATATTTAAACCAAAAGAAAACAACTGCATGTGATGTTAGTAGTTGAGCAGCCATTAAAAAATACAAGAAAAATTAAGAAGACATTTTTAATTTGCGCCTCCTCAAAGTTAGTAGTGTCACGGGTTCGATTTCCAGAGTTTCCAACTATTAAATGATAATATTAAATTTGAATGATTTGGAAACCTGTATTTATTATAAAATGACTTTGTTGTACTCGCTTGACTTTGCATTGAAATCTTTACTTATAAAATATTTTTTTCGTTTTTTCTTTGTCTGTAAATGTTAAATCAAAGCGTGGGTATTTTCCAGCAGATGGTGTTGACTGCAGGATTTACTGCAAACTTCAACTGAATGTATATTTAAAATGTGAATATGTTTAAATATTTATAAATGAAAATAATATGCGCTCATATTACATTTGTATGAATACATGTGTTAAACTAAAGTAAATTTTCATAAATTTTGCATTTATAAGCGACAACATATTCTGCATTTTACAGAAGCTGCGGATGCAATGCAGCTTTATATAAAAAAAGTTTCAAATAACTGTTGTAGAGCATAAAATTTTGCATCTGAAGCAATAATTTTACTTACCTCGTAAGCTTAGAATTTAGGTGGTAATTATGTAAATCACCACAAAAATAGAGGTAGCCATGGAATTGAGACAAAAATGAACAAATGTTTAACGGTTTATCTGTCACGTTACTTGCGTTAGTTTATTTTTATAATTATTTGAAATTACTTTTGAATTGAATAATATTATATAAATTAATTTGGAATTAAAAAAATAAAAACAAAGTAAAATTTCTATGTTTTATTACCGTAACTTAACAAAACAGTAATGGTAATTACAAATAATAACAAAAATAAACTAATGTAGCTAGTTTGACAGATAAACTGTTAAACATTTGTGATTTTTGTCTCAATTCCATGGCTACTGCTATTTTACGTATGATTTACTTCATTTTCATACCCAATTGCTGAGCTTATAAGGAGCGTAAAATCAATGTTGCTTATTGATTTAGATGCAGAATTTATGCTCTACAACTTTTTTTTAAAACTTTTTTATTTAAACTAAGTAGGGAAGCAGGAAATTACGAAAAATTTAGGGACATAAAATTAAATATCATTTGGTACCACAAAAGGGTGACTTTATCTAGTTTAATTAGACAGATTAAGATTAAGATGAAGTAATATAAAATAAATTGGCGTGCATTAAAAATATACTTGGTGATAATATAGAAATAATATTCATTTTGTATTTTTATTTGCAGTACGTAATATATTTTTAACTTTGTTAATGAAATGTTTTAAAGAAGATCGTCCCAACACTTTCTATTTGTTTTCTAAATTACAAGTTAGTGTGCGAATAGAGTCATCAATTCCTTAATTAGATTTTGCACTTTACGACATATAGCCATCTTGTTTATGAGGTCATTTGCAAGAATATTTACATTTTATTACCTCGAGGGATCAGAGACCTTAGTGTTTTACTACAAATATTATTAACACGAACACGTAGAATGCAATCAAGAAAACCAACTAAAAACTCTTTTTCACACCTGGAAAGAAACACGCGTAAGATGATTGTAATTCTTTTTGTAGATGTGCATGTAGAAATTTCAATTTAGGTGTGCAATGAGCACATCTACTACTTATTACTAATATATTCTTCGTATGGATTATCCTCTTTTATTTTGTTTATACTTTTACTAACGTGAATGTATACCGACATATTTTATAAAATAATCATCACCTATGGCATTACAACTTTAGATGGAACAGGGCAGCAAAACTACAACTTACAGTGAATTCAAAGAATTTTATAAAATATTTAGTTTTTCAATACAATTTCGGATTTTATACGTACATATATACTGACCAGTTATTTAGTTTAACGCTTCTGTTCTGTTTATAAAAATGAGTTGTGACCTATACATATTTTTTTAATAAAGCCTGTTATTTGCCCATTTTACAGTAATTGTTTCAAATATAAAAAATTATCAGTTACGAAATATTTGCAAAAAGCAAATAAGAAACAACTTGTACAATAGAAAAGCCCTAAATGTCTCTATAAAACTAAATAACCTAAGAATAAAGTTTCTAATAATCATTTTACGAACAACTGTATCATAACGGTTTATTTACATTTTGGATACCATGGTGAAAACTTTATTTTACGCCTTTAGGCCGTAAAATAGAAAAAAACGCCCGCCGGAAAGGAGATCTCAAAAACATTTATCCAGATTTGTAATACCTTACACATACATACTGCGGGCCGAAAGAGATTTACGCCCATGGACGACTGAAAGCACTTCCCTACGCGTCGATCTTCAAAATTTGTCTGCAAGCATAAAGCTTCTTTTTTCGGACCTCTATATGTAAATAACTATTTTAATATATCTAGGTTTGAAGAAAAAATTGTATGTCATTCAAAGAAAAAGTGAAACTTTGCACAATTTAAATATGACAAGAGTAAAATTTCAATGACGGTTACATTACACTACATATAACCGAATTTGTTCTACACGTGTAATTCGTAAAGTCGAAATCGGTATGATTACTATCCCGCCCCTTCCCATATGAGGCGGTCGGTAACAAAATAAAAAATATTTCATTCAAGGTTTATTACCCATTTTTGGGGGTATATCAGTAATGATATATTTTTTTTGTAGAGAGATTTTCTACAAGTCACTTTTTGGGTACTTTAGCATTTTGTGAGAACTAGATTATAAATAATTTGACTCGGCGGGACTTAGATTTTCAGAACAAGAGCCGAGCATTCTACCTACTAGACAACAGGTCCAATGTAAGATATAATAAATTCCAGTTAAGAATTTCTATTTGAGTTGGAAGAGTAAGTACCTGTGATAGAACATGTGAGATGCAAATATGGTTGAGTAATGAGAAGATAAGAGTAAAGTTTAGTTTTATCTCGTTATTAATCAGATGTCATTAAAATCAGTGACCTCCCGCAAAGGTCCATCAAACCACAATGCACAAGACCTTTGCAATAACAAATTGCATCTCATATAACAAAACAGTTATTCTAATCTTCATTAAGCAAAAATGCGATTCCCATATATCGCATGCATTATAAAATGCGTCAACAAACCAATAAATCAACGGCTTTTTACATTTCACAACAATTTACTTCATTGACATTCGTCTGAGGGGGAATCGGCACTTCAATTAATCTAGTGAGGAATGACAAGAGATTTTTCTCTCTGAGTTTGTATTTTGTCATTTGTAAAAGGAATAGAATAATCAAGCCAGCGAGAAAAAACAAAACAAAAGGGGTTTCTCTATTAACCTCTGTGACCGCTCAACTCACATATGGCGTGAGTGTTTGCGAAGCGTGCATTTAGAAGCGCCAGACGAGTTTCTTTCATTTTATTTTCCTTTTATTCGACAGTTTATAGAGAGTTGTGTGATTTATGTGCGGATTTCATACAAAGCACAGTCATTCTAATTGCTGCTGCTCTGTTTTACTACTTCACTTGCTTTATATAAACACACCGCTTCTTTCCTATATAAATTTCACGTAAAAGTTAATTTCTAACTTAATTTAAAACCAATAAAGATGCGTTTTAACTACTTTTTGTAGAAAATAAGTTTAGAATTGGTAATAAACCTAATCCAATTAGTTCTAGAGTACAAGAAAACATTGAACTCTGTAAAGTACTGGAATTTACCGCTTCTTTACAAATGTACTTAATGACTTAATGCGATCCATAAAGTCTACCACACCAACCGTAAATATTAAATATATTTAAAGCCGCATGTATTTTTTTCTTCCATTAATTTTGGAGGAGATGTAGCAATCATATTATTCAAAATAATTATAAAATGATTTACATATTAACAATTGGAAGTCATTTGCAATTATCTGCTATACTTAGTGATAAAAACTAGCACAATTATGAATTTATTTCATAAAGGTACAAGAATTCTATAAATTATTCATCTCAACGACATATACACTGTGACAATTCAAAACAAAAATACATATATTTGCTTAAAAAATAAAAATCGCTGTTTCGTACTCCATTTATCAAAAACAACGATGACAAAATAAATTTTATGAGATGTTTAATATTTTCAAAATAGTATTTATTGTTCCTTTATAAAACTACAATTAACAATATAGAATGTGCAGAAATGTAAATAATTTTAATGTCGTATTAAATATTTTGTACGCCTTTTTAATTGCTACTACGTTTAGCAAGAGAATTGAGGTTTATTTTTCAAAGTTTGGCCTATAAAAAATGGCCAATTAGTTACAACCTGTTTATTTACAGATTTTAAAATAAGTGCAAGTCAATAAGGCGAACTATTGGTTTCAAAAATTTAAATAATTCTTATATCGAAACACGTCGTACCACAACTTATACCAAGTTTTGTATCCCGTGCAGTATTATATTTAGTTTATTGCATTGAATCTTTTATTACAACGACCTTTGCTCTAAACCTTATATATCGTACCGAATGCAATACTTACTGACGAGTCCTTTAAAGGAACAATTACATTTTTAATTTAAGATTTAGTTAACTTATTAATAGTACTAAAAACTTTATTTGAACCATTGTTTAGTATATAAGAACTTCCTTGTATGTAATTTATATTTTATTTTCCATATCTAACAATTATTTGTAAGTTTTTATCAAAGATAGATCACCTTTATATTTATAATTTCGATAATAATTTTTAGCTTAAATATTATTCAAAATAAAAATTTCGAGTTTCTGTATAGGTTTTTCAGAAATTGTTTGGGTGACCATTTAACGTGTTTAAGTTCTAATTTTAATTAACAACTGTGATGAAAATTGTATGTTTTTTTATTTGCTCTAAAATATAATGAATGGTTGATTAGTGATTAATGAAAGTTTAGTATTTGTTCGTACGTACATGGACGTAGCTCGTATGTGGTATGGTGATGTTTAGTGAATAAAGGCTGTGGCATTACGTTCATTGCGCACATATCGCACACAGAGTGCAAGGGTCACGTGAAACTTATTCCCGGCGTAATCAGTATAGACACCTGCGAGTACCGATCACACTACACTGCAGCATCATGCTGCATGCGGAAACAAATGCGTCTTCTTCATCATCGCCCGACGCTTCTTCGCCTACAACACAAATCTCCGCTGTCCTAGCTCTCACAATACAGTGACTCTCAAAATCTTCCTCACGGGATTTCTAGCACAAAATAATATAAGGCTTATTCTATTTGCTACTTGGATCAGATTTAGCTTACAGTTATTAATCCGGATCATTTATTTTTCATTCCATTTTACTGAATCAGTTTAAGCCTTCCACCCAGTACGTAACTGATTCCACTCGTTGAGATAGATCAGAAAAATCAGATCCAACTTATCCGAACTAAACTAATTTTGGAGACTTGATCTGATCCGGCTGGCAAAAGGAACACTATTATAACAAAATTCATTTATTTACACACAAAAAAAGAATAACATAACTCCACATGAAAAGTATTATCATATTTTTATATTAAGCATCGGTTTTTTTATCTCTATTTATAGTGCCGGTTACCGTAAACAACTATTAATAGAAATATATAACACTGAAAAATTAATGTGCGTTGTCAAAAATATACGTTATACTATTTTTATGCGATATTTTCCTATTAACCGACGGTTAAGATAACTGGCACTTTAATCAGAGGTAGAAAAACCGGCTCTTAATAAAATAATATTTGTACCGAAATATTCTTTTTACGGCCACTTTTGAAAGTGGTACTTTTCTCACAATATACAAAGCTTAAGGGTGGCGTATTTCTCACAATCGCGAGTATGAGAAATAATTTCTCACGGTATTTGCCAACACTGCGCATGTGCAGTGTAGGAAATATCATTTCTCACAGTAATTGCCAACTCTGCGCATGTGTGAAGATACTCTTGTGGTGAGGTTACTTGCGCCGTATTGTTTTTCTTTTCTTAAAACAGGATTACAGCGATTCACAAAGCAGATTAACACCGGTGTTAAATACGAGGATAGTTAACTCTCATACTAGTCACAATTTTTCCCGCTTTAACTTTTGTCACCACAACTCAATGACTTATGTAGCCACAAACTGTCTCAATCTATAATTAGTTCGTTTTAAATTGCTTTCTGTTCTCTTTTTTGGAATTCTTTAAGAGAATGATTAGAATGGAAATAGAAAAAATACAAAAAAATATTTTTTTACTACATTATAAAATTTAAAAAATTAACTTTAACGTTTGTGTCCCACGTAATTTATTAAAAACATTAAAAAAAGATGAGTATAACCATATTTCAATGAATGCTTTGAGCATGCATGTAATCAAAGTATTTTTACTTCCAGGTTGTCAAGTATCACCACAAATCTTCGTCTGTATCATTTGCAAATCCTGATAATCATCTACAAATATTGCTAACTGCACCAAACTAGTGGAATTATCTTTTGGACTAAAAAATATATTTAATACTTGTTTTGAATTGGAAATTGAGTTAGTTTGACATTTCATTAATTCTTTCTAATTCAGTTAATAATGGGGATAATTATTTTGGGAATAACTTTATTCAGAGTTAGTGACTAATCTCTTTTATGAATTCGAAATAGAAAAAAAATGGGACTAAATACGGAGTTAGCGGCTAATTCTTTTAATGGATTTGGGGGAATAAGTTCATAAAAAATAAGTTTAAGAGATTGGATTAAATTAATAGACGAATGACTGAAATTCATTGTTAAGTTAAGTCTACAAATTCGTCAAGTAAAATATAACTATTTTTAATGGACAGTGGAACCCTACTAGAAGAAAATAATAGTCGTCTGAATGGTTCAGAACCAACTAAAAGCTGCATGCAAAAGCTGTAGAATGACAAACACATCAATAATATTGAAATATAAATATCCAAAAAAAACTCCAAATCTTGAAAAACTGAACAAAGAAGAGAAATTGTGAAAGTTAAAAAAATCTATAAATTTAAAATGAACAAATTGTATTACAGCAATAACTGGACAAGAAACGATTTTAACAAAGAAATGAAGAAATAAGGTTATTACTTTAAAATATTGTTATGTCCTTACAAATAAGGCGAGTATAATGAGTCATTTCTCGAAATCGGTGCACTTGTTTCGAATGTTTTTCTTATCAATAGAAGTAAAATAAATCTCTCATTAATGGCACATTTATATAAAAATAATCCTAAATCGACCTTACAATGGCAATAAAAAACACAATAACATAATTCAAAACGTCTTTTATTTAGCAACCTTGTAATAAATTCAAGTCTTTTAAGAGTACAGTTACAAATTGTGTGATAATTTAATTCACTTAATTTGAATCTCATTGCTCGAGGTACAATCCCAGCTACATAATGGCATGTTCACAAATACGACAAGAAACATTTTTATTCCTCATTAATTGTGTAGTACGTGTACGTACAACATTCCACGTTCAGCATTCGATATTGTAAACACAGCGTACACGTGAAAAAAGCATTTGTTATTTTTGTTGCTAAACAAATTCCCTTTCAACAAAGACTTGAAAGAAGAGGTTTTTTCTCGGAGACGTACGTGCGTCTTCCATATTTCCATTCACCTGTCATTCTCATAATCGAACAGAATCAATAAGCATCTAGAAAACTTACGTAATTGGTAATGGTTGCCAGACATGTATAATTATAAACTGCTTGACAAATATTGTTTTAATTTATAGCTCTCTGGATGATGGTTATAGCAGCAATAAATTTATTCTTCAGTAATTAATATCGTATTGAAAAGTATGATTTTTTTCTTTGCTTCGTGTCGCGATTTTTGTTTGATGAGACAAGAACGTGTGTTCGACGTCGAGAAAAATTCTTGTGCCATGCCATCTATCCCTGGAGATTCTAATTTATGTTACTGGTGTTTTACTACTTCATCGGTATTTACTGGACTGTAAAAATAACGTTTTACATTACTACTTTGTTTTAATTACTTTCATATAAGTACTTGTATTTTATAGCGCAGTGTTCTATGGAATTTTAACTTTAAATATGTTACAAAATTGTAATAGCCTAGATAATGAGGTACTTTTATTATCTTCATTTTTCTATCATTGCTAATGTCTTTTCTTTAAATCACATCGCTACATCATTAACCATGGCAAAATATTCCATGCTTCAACCACCTAACCACCTAAGTTACTTGTTTTCTGACAAGTTTTACTTGCATATTTGTACTGTATGTTGTCCTTCTCCATCTTGTACAAGAAACTTAGTTTAAAGTGGGTTCCGAACCACTTCAATACAGCCGTATTTCTATTTAGGTGAAATTGGCGAGACTAGGATTTTGAAAAGAGACTTTATATATCAAAATTAGAAAAATATCTAACGTGTTACAATTTATTTCTTATTGATTATCACATTTTTCAATTTAAATCAGACATTTAATTTTGTTTTTTTGGAAAATTATTAATAAAGAAAAACCAAAATCTTAATTGTCATTAAAAAATTTAAGATGATAAGCGCTGTCATATGTCACTTATGACTTGTCAATCTCAAAACTTTCAGTATTTAAATAAAGTTAGATTTAAAGAATTTAAATTTAGTACTACAAATTATTATAATGTACAAATATTTTAAACGCAATTAAAGAACGTATAAGTTAAAATTTGTGAAGATATATACAGTGCCGTAAAGAATAATAATACCGTAAAGTTTTATTTATCGGACTGAAATCACAATTGTAACCATGAAAATACAGTATGAAATAAAATATATTCCTGGACTGTTATTTTTCGTAGCCTAGCAACTAAACTAAAATACCGGAATAATGCACTTTTCGGTTCGAAAACATACCGGAAAGGTGTCAGTTTTCCTCCGAATTTTTTTTATCAACCTGTGATTCTTAAACTATAGTGACCAACTCTGTTATTTTAAATGACACAATATATT
The DNA here is from genome assembly GCA_035578165.1 of Stenolophus ochropezus. Lineage (NCBI taxonomy): Eukaryota > Metazoa > Arthropoda > Insecta > Coleoptera > Carabidae > Stenolophus > Stenolophus ochropezus. Next base: position 8,704,494 of record JAQOWZ010000004.1, on the reverse strand, counting down.
TTTTATTTGCTTATTGGATAGAGAACTTTAATTTGAATTCAGTAAAATAATATTTGCATACCCTCGGTTAAATAAAATTTTTTGTGCGTTTTGATAAATACTAATACTTAAATAGTTGCTCCAATTCAAGTGTGAATGACTTTACATATATTCATATACTCAAACAAAGTTCAATTAGCGTCACAATAATTTAAAAAAAGTTTTTAATTATTTAGATCCTTAATATAAGATCTAAAATTTTACTTATTTAGAACATTAAAATAAGATCGCAAATTTCCTGCATGAGTAAAGCTTAATTCCTAACAACTCAATTTGCAATGAACGAATAAGCAAAGCAATTGTTATATCTCCATTTCGTTCTCGTGTGCTTTACGACTACGGTAGACTTTTTCTATTCCTGTTTCATGTAGCGCCGTGGCAAACATGTAAGACAATAAACTGAATTGGATATACGCTATTTTATTATTTCGTTAGTGAGCCGACAAACACAAACATTAAAGTAGATGATTGAGAGTGTAAGATTATGGGATGTGAAATGACTTCAACTTACGACAAATGCAGAAAATAATTCCGACGAAGATATCTCTATTAAATCTTACAGAAATTGCGATAAGATTCATTAGGATAAAACAAGGATTTCACAGATAATACTAATAAAAATATAGGTAGTAAATACTTTTTTAAAAACTATTCTTATTGTTAGACGATTGTTGATTATTAATTTGTTAACTACATTAAGAAAAAATGCCATTAAATTATTTATTTCAAATAAATCTCTATTTTTGAATATTTTATTACCTTAGAAACTCTTTTCAAATATAAATATTTTTTAAATAAAAATATATGCCAGAAATATTCATAAAAAAAATAAAAACGATTAAACTGTCATTTCCGATTCAGATTGCTACCAAAAGATGATAAACTTTCAATTTATGCTATTAAGGTGAAAAGTTAATATAGAGTTCCATTAAAATTTATTCCGCAGGATTTACTTTACATGTACTCTGAGATAGGAAGTCCGGTTCTTTTTTTGAATCGAATCATATGATACGTTCAAAATGTATGTATTATTAAATGAAATGTCTAACCTAAAAATGTTTGAATTCTATATATCTTCTAGAATCAATTCACTTATATGATTCGACTTTAAAATTAAAATGTACCATTACCATTAGTTATATTTATGTTAAATTTATGAAACACAATAAATTTTATACGAGTTTACAGAAATGTAAAATATCATCTAAATAATTCTAATTAAATAATTTTTATTATTTCTTTCAAAAAAAAAATAAAAAACAATACAGAGTACTAATATACTCTTATTCAAATATTGAAAATAACAATAGAAAAGAGAAAAAATATTTGTACACATCTAGAAGGACGGACGGAACGACAGACAAAACAATCAACATATGTAGTAAACGTATATAATAATAAAACAAAAATTCGTAGACTTCGGTTATAATCTCGAAATGTCAAAATATTTTTATTTCTTGTACAGTATCACAAAATGGAAGAAAAAAATATGGCCATATACCCTATTATAATACCCCTTTTACTAATAAGGAGGTCGATAATAAGAAACGGTATATTCAAATGGTTCAGAATATACTGCATATTGCGTCACGAAATGGAAGAGAACGAAAGAAATCTATATTACATATTTTTTTATCTGATTTTTACGTTCAAAAGCAAATTGTTATTATTTTCTCAATACCATTTATCTTATTATACAGTAAAATCTGTCTAAAAAGCCAATAACACGAAACGTCTTTATAGTCAAAAGAAAGAACGCCTGTATTAAAGTGCTTGACAATTAACAGAATAGTCTAATTAGTAATTAATATAAGCATCTCAATTCCAAATTTACACCTCACTACAAAATACTTGAAGATTTCTCCTCCTAGAGATGTCATGCAACAGAACGTCTAAATGGTCAACGACTTAGTTAATACATCTACATGTATTCCTTTTTCCTTTTCTACCACCATTTTTAACTCGAGTGAAAATATTTGGTCGTGCTTCGCGCATCCCTCGAGAGTAGTGCCGTGTCATAGTGCATTCCTGGGTTTGCGGAGGTTGGAGTGTAATGTGTGTGCTCGCATCAAGTGTAACTATATTTTTCACACGTCTCGAGCGCGCTGAGCAAATAAAGGCAAGACCCGACGACTCCCTGCCACATAAGTGGCTAATAAATACACCAGCGTGCTAATGCTATCAAAACATACGTATGAATAATGCATGTGATATTCATTCTGAATAATTGTGCGAATATGCTACGCGTTTCAAATTCCTCTAATACAACCACAATTTATATCTGTAATTTATCAGAAGGTGTTTACTGGCTATTTTGCTAATTCAATGCTGCTGATTTTGTAGTAACGATAATTTATCAATATTTTGATATTAATTTCAGGCTTGTAATTTATTAATTAAGTATTTTATAGAGTTTTTCAAAGTAAATAAATTAAACTGCAATGTGCAATATTAATTCGCCAAGTAGGTTTTACAAGTATATATTACAGATATGCAATGTATAATAATATAACATTCTAAGTATTATTTTTTTACTAAGTAAAAAAATTCTATGCTCAGTAGGAATATTTTCAAAGTATTTTAATAATTTTGTTTTATACAAATAATGGACGCATGACGAATATTTTATTCGTATGGTAAAAATGGCAATAGCTTTTTTAAAAGATAGTAAAGCATGATTTAGGAACCTAACATAACCTAAACTAACCAAACCTACCCTTACCAAACCAAACCTAATCTAAATTAACCAATAGTAAAAGAAATAGAAGGAAGCAAAAGCTTTCACCAAATGAACAAACTTCGGAATATAAATTCCTATTATTTATGGAAAATTTCATAAATATAGCAAACATTTTTCTACTTAGCACATATTTATTTAACTGTGCATTTATTTTTATAAACCTAGCGTCTATTATTTTGCATCTATTATATAAACTTGGCCTCTATTATTTTATTGAGCATTCTATATATAAACCTATTGCATGTTATTTCTACTTAAAATTTCAAAAAATTTTATTTATAAATACTGGGCGAATAAACAGGTCCTTAAGGTTTCAAATTTAGCCTTACATTATCAAGTTTCTAAATTCCTTTGTTTTAAACCTCCCGATTCTGCCATGTTTCGTTTTTTGTTTTTCCTATTGTCACTAATCTATGCGGGTCCATATTTTTAATGTGTCAGAATAAATTAGTTTTCCGTGTTTTAATTTCGTTATTGTTTGGTCACATGTGGCTATTTCCACTTCTATTAACCTTCTGTTTACCTATTTGTTAGTATTAATAATTAATAAAAAGTAATGCTACATTTATAATATATTTCAGTTTGAAAATGTTTGGGTGCACTGGTTAGAAGAAAGCCATCCAACGAAAAAACAAAGAGTCAACGAAAAAAAGTAAAGAATCGGTTTAGTTTCGCATTTGTTTCACGGGGCACGACGATGACACAGCGTTTCAGTGACGTTTCAATAAAATTTGAATTAATTTTTAGGAGATCAAATGCAAGAACAATGGCCTAGTGTCTGGCAGGCGCGTTGCGGGGTAGGGATGCTCTGCGCCACTTTATTAAAAGAGAACAAATTGTGGGTTCCCATGTCAGTCACGTGACACGGGACTCTTGAAATTCATGCATTGTTGTCACGCCCGGCTCCGGGGCTCTATTTATTACTACAGGACCGTATCGGCATTGGACTTAAAGAAATAGAAAAGATCAAAAATTTAATAAAATAAACGAACTGTCAAGAACTATCAGTAGATATAAGCGAAATACAGTTTCTCGATAAAAATAAAATATATACGTTAGTAGGAGAACGGTTTAACTATATGAAAATGAAAAAATGAAAAAAATGCATAGGAACTATCTTCAAATAATATAGTTCGAAATATATGTTTATTATGGATTACTACCAAAAGCTAATCAACTCGTGCCATGTATGTTAGAAGCTTGTAAATGTTTTTTTTTTCTTTAAATAATTAGTGAAACAAACTGTATAGACCGTAATTTGTAGATATGCGTTAAAATCTACGAACGTTAAAATCAACCCTCGTATTATATGCAGAGGTAGGTAAAAAGGATGTAAATATAAAAAGAATTTAATAAGACCTTATGTTCTTTTTTTCAGTAATTCTATTTATACTAAAGTATATACAAATATCATTTACTTTATGTAAATTATCAATTGTATAGTAAGTAGATATTAACAAAAAAACTTTATATTATTTCATTGAATGAAATAAAAATTTTGTATTATCAGAAGTAACATCAAAAGATCTTCTGATTTTATTAATAATTTTTTATTTTGAACGATTTTTTTCTTTTGATAAATCCGAACTGTGAAGGAGAGGTTTTACCCAATGTTTGTTGAGTGAAACAAAATGACTGAACAAAAATTTAAATTTATGTATGATAGGTATTGATTGATCTAAACATTATTTAGAATTTCTAATGATATTAAAATAAGTATTATTGTTTGATAATAAACAAGTAAAAAATATTACTTTGAAATTTTGCAGCAATGTGTAATCAAGACTAAGATGTAGATGTTGACTTGGAAAATGTTATTCTGTTTGGACGGTTTATTATTAATTCATTGTTGTTTGCCTTGCATTTCTTTTTAAAAAGTAAAAATCGTCTTATTTGTATATTAAGATTGTAACGAATATGCACTAAAATTGTTGATAACTAGTTTTTATTTTTGGTGCTAAATTTATCCCTTATTAGACGGTGTTATTCTTTGTGAATAGGACAGGTTATTTATTTTATGTTGTCATGGATATAGCAAGGGTTACCGTATCTAGCACTGGTGTTATCCGAGTATTTCATATTAAACTTTTTTGAGAATACAGTCAGCGTTAACACCGACTAACTAACTAACGCTAACACTCTTCGAGAAATCGACTGTATAAAATTTTAAGTAATGTTAATAATTCCTTACTATAATAAAAGTATCATCGGCGCAAAAATTCTTGTGTATCACACGATCAGAAACTGTTTTGCGAGATTTCCTTATATGTATATACATATTTATTTTTTTGCCTCCCGCTTTAGTTTTCGATAAGTGTGTCACATTTAGAAAAGTCCTGAATCCGTCCCTGGCTTAGCAGGAGAAATAAAGTATAAGAAGCATCTTCCCCGGAATTCCCAAATGAATCGTGTCGCAGATCTGGTGGAATTCCTGTTGTACTTCATAAATTACGTTCGGGTGTGCGGGTCGGTTGGTATGCCATTGTAATCGGTTCAGATTCCGCGCAGTCGACCCGCCAGATCACCGAATACTTCCCCAACCCAAATATTTCATAAATTGCCCGACGATCTGCGAATATCGATTGTCACTTGCTCCAAGCCGCTTTTGGCACACAATGACTTATTGAGCTTAAACATGCGGAAGGAGAAATTCGAAACTCAATTACAAATTACCAAGGGGTTACTTTTTGCTGCATTTTTATTCACATGAAATTAGTCCGTATTTGTCATGATGAAATTGATGCTGTATATATTTACTGTCTCATTAATACTTTCGAATACTATGTCAATACGATTAAATAAAAAATCTTACCATTTCGAGATGTAGTGACACTGGATCTGGTCCAAATAAATTCTGAAAAAATATAAGGTTTTTATTAATGCATCTTATAATTTGGGGTATAATTTTTTTCCAACTTTTAAATATAATAAATCATTAATTACTTTACAGGAAATAGTAGAATTATAATATAGCCCTGCTTATTATTCGATATTACATACTAGATTTTTTTATTGGGGATTTTTAAAATAAAAAATATTGCTTAGCACTTTTCGAAAATGTATTCTAATTATTGTTTAATAGTTTTTTATTATGTTTACTTATTTGTTAGTTGGTTTCTTTGCTCGTTTTTCTAATTTCCTACAATATTAAAATATAATACATCAGTTAAATTCATTTCCTATGTTTCATTTTAAATGAGACAAACAAATACTTTGCTGTCGTTGTAACCATGAATATGATAAATCCCACGTTTCACGTTAAAATAGTCACAGTATGTATTATATTTTTTTTTTCAGATAAGTAAAACTTCATGTAGAAAATAAATTAATAAAAATATACTACTAGTAATACTTGTAATTTGTAATATAATTAATAGTTATTTTATTATTTTTCCCGCAAAGTTGAATTTATAAATATGAAATCGCTTACTACGGTTTTTTCCAAGAACATTGATGTCAAACAAGCGATAAATTATTATTTTGATCTAAATTTACGGAAAAATTAAATTAGAAATTAGTTTCCCTATTTTACCTATTTACTAAAAATTTTATTTATTACTTTTCAGTAAAAAAATTATACAGAACGTTTTAGGTATCTCTAATTTTATGTCTCTATAACATTCTACTTTTACTGAATGACTTAATTCATATATGTGGAGACATCAATGATACATCAAGAGACTTTGCTAAATAAAACCTAATTTTTGGTAACAAAATATCCACTCCCTAACTACAGTAGTTACAATTCGATAAAATTTGAGTATTAGTTATTTTTACATGTACATGTAATTATTACTATACTATACTGGACCGGAAATAAACCGTCATTTTATATCTTTGAACATTGACACATATTAGTCTACTTCATTACAAGGAAGTAAAGTTAAGGAGTAAAGTAAAAATAAATAACAAATCTCCTTGACTACAAGTACACAGTTTTATAAAAAAAAATCATTACAAACTTGTTTCTTTAAGTGCATATCTATTAAAGAATGAATAATAAATAAATTAAATAATTTAAATTAAATGATCGGAAGAAAAGTTTTGTATGTATTTCTGGAATAATCTTCGTTAATTCCTCAACTGAAAATGAGAAACTATTATTTACAAATACTTTGTAAAATAATTATTTAATTACATATGTTTCACTTGAATGGTAAAGGTACAAATGTAGTACAATTTTGGAAACTTCTTAGTTTGCAATTATTTATTCATACAAAAATAGACGATCATTGTTCATTGCTTTTGATCGAAAATTTGTAAATATATTGTTCAAAATACTTACAAATCGTATTTAATATATGTTATGACGACAATGACATTTGACTACGACGACGTTTGACGGATTGCGACTCGACTACTATATATATATATATATATATATATATATATATATATATATATATATATATATATATATATATGTACATATATATATTTATATATACACATATAACAAATAAAAAAATAGTATATTGTATTATTAAGAGTAAAAGTGATACTTTGTGTGGCGAGCATGGAAGTTTGCACGACGAGCGAAGAGTGTCGGACAATTGCATGCGAGGCACACAAAGACACCTTTACTCTGAATAACACATTCTATTATTTCTTCAAATGTAGAAATTTTAAAAATTAATTACTATTTGACGTTTAATATGTAGGTTACCTGTCAGTTATTCATAATTTTTAGTAACTTTATTCTTAGGTTGTCTAGTTTTTATAGTGACATTTAGGGCGATACTACAGATTTCTATTGTACAAGTAACTTCTTATTGGCTGATTCTACATACGGCGGCGAAAAAATGAAACGGCGGCTAGAATAAAATATTATATTACGGCGGCATAGAAATTAAACTTCAACCTTGTCAATCACGTCACAGAAGATGTCACTTTTATGACGTTTGAAGAAAAAAACAGATTTTGAATAATAATAAAAATATATCATTGACATATAAAATTTTGTCCTTACTTATTAATTTGAATCGGTCTTTCGAACCAGGAGTATTTCTTAATATATTTGTATCGATCACTACAGGTAACTAACAATATACATTAGGTTGAGTTTTTGAAATGTATTGTATTTGTCAGTAATTGTACCCATCGCACGTGTTGATCTTTTATGGTTAAATAAATTCCCTGTTGCCTCACGCATGTGTACAATGTAATTCATCTAAGTATGGCAGTGTGACACCCTTGTGTGAGTGTTGGAGTCACGATTTGGCTGAGTGTGAACTATTCTCGCGTCCTCATGTAACGTCCCGGGCTCGCCATTGTCCAGTCGATCACTGTCGAGCGGCGCTGGTCGCGGCATTGTTTCGGCTTTCGGCGGTTCGAGCCCAACACCTGCCCATCCATCCTCCAACAGACGTGGACGCTGGACGCGTTAGAATGGCCGAGATTTCAATAGAATGGAGAGCTAAATAGGGGTTAATTAATTACAGTGAGATACATGTGGCAGGAGGACCGTGGAAATATGGATTAAGTTTAGTGAATGCAGCTGTTTGTTGTATGGGTATCGAAGAAATGAAAGTAAGCAACATGGTCTTCCAAATAATTAGATGGGATATACAACATGGACAACGAAATGCGAAACATAGGACTTTAACATGGGATTTCAAAATATTGCAGATACTCTCTTTTCTGATAGATTTAGAACAAAACTGCAAAAGTACAAAGTCGTTGAAAATTAAATTGTATATCAGATAAGTACATAACAAATGCAATAGCACGTCCGCAGTACGAGATTTATTAAATACAAAATGTAACATTTTCGTTCAAAATCAGACGGCCATGGAAATAAAAGGAAATATCTAAGTGTTAGAATGGCCGAGATTTCAATAAATGGATAGCTAAGTAGGGGTTAATTAATTACAGTGAGATACATCTGGCAGGAAGACCATGGAAATATGGATTAAGATTCTGAATACAGCTGTTTGTTGTATGGACAATATATAAAATAACTAAGGAACGAAAATAAGCCACATGGTCTTCATAATAATTAGATGGGATATCAAATAAGTTCAACGATTTGTAATGCATCCCGCATATTCGTTTTCAAAATTTTCAGCTTCATTATTATCATCACCCTCTGATTAACCATTCAATAACAGTTCTTCAGAACTCATGGAATATTAACTAGATTTCTTTAATATATCTCCCTAAGACCATATATCTCTTACCTTAAAAACAAAAAACTTGAAAAAATATGAAGAGGAAGTGTTTTGCTTCTAATTATGTTTTATTGTTTTCTAAGAATATTTTGCGAAGAAAACGATTTCTTTTTAAATTAAAGGAAGTTATGTTGAGAAATAAAGAATAGTTAATAGGCTATTACATTTTTTCATACCTAGGTAGGTATAAAAGGCATAAAAATACGATCTAGTAATTGGTAAGGTACTATGATTGTACAATTAACACAAAATTGATAAACCTTAGTAAGCCGTTGATACAGTAGATTAACAACTTAACCAATTAAAAATTTTTAACTGAATATTTGGTTCAACATGTTTTATAAAACTTTATCTTTACGCTAATTTTATAAATGGTTAACTATATTTTGTAAAATTCGAACAACTAGGAAAGAAGAGTTTACTGGATGAGCGTATATTTCATTTCACAATATGTTTTCGAAAAATGTAATAATAAAATTCCCCGTATCTTACACACATTATTTTTCAATTACTAATTTTGTACTTCTCTTTGGACAGCTCTCTTATTTATTTATTTTCATAACATATTGTACCAACCAAATAATCAAGTTTCCTTATAGTAATAGCTTTAAGTGAAAATTTTATTTTGGCGGTTAATTCTGTGGTGTCCACAACTGTTTTTCTCTTTGCAATGATACGTTAATTTACTGATAGCTTTTCTCGAAACTCGTATTAATACATCCAATAAGTCCATCCTTTTCGCGTTCCAAATGCAACGTATAGATAAATCTTCCATATCCCTCTTACCTACTTGCTTATTTCCATTGAGCATTCCTAAATTCCACAAGATATGTGCCACACGGCGATATTCTCTCCACATACACATCCTGGTACGAGTGCGTCTCCAGTGCAAGACCTCGGACCGATTACACACATTTCACGATATGTTTTCCACGGGCGTTAGTTTTGTGTGTTCAAAATGCGTTCTGAGAAAAGCGAACGAGTGCAATTACCATCAAGCGTGTAATGTGTTCTTGTTGTGGTACGCCTAAACGTGGCTATGAATAATGCCGTGCGATCCTGCCGTGTAATTAAAACATAATGCACGCATCGCACACATCACCGCGTCTCTCTTCCACCTATGGAGACCTCTATAGTGGCATCTTCCTCCCACAACGCGAGGGTGGGTCATATGGGCTCAGTTTATTTGGACTCCGTCTTGCTGATTCGCTCGGATAGCTGATATAAATTATTTTCAAACAATGAATGGCCTTCGATTCGACGAAAGCCAACCCAGGAATTATTGTTTTTAAACTTTTTTTTACAGCGAAATTAGTTTTCATTAGAGACCGTCAGAGCTAATAACAACAAAAAAATTAAATGGAAGATAAAAAATATGAATTGGAATCGATATCCTAGATATCTATCTGTTGTTTTTGTGGTTTAAAGATGATGATGATGACCCTATTCATATTTTTAGCACTATGAATCATTAAATAAAAGATTTATCTCTCCTACAAACTTATTGATGTTCAATTGTTTCGGCTGAAACTTTCGTAATATATTTCATTTGGGCTTCCTCTATATACTAAATAAGCAATTATTCGTATATAGATTACCAGACACCAATGACGGGGAATTTCAGTATATAAGTAATAAAATATAGAAACTAACAATTATATATAGCTTCTCATTTTAATATTAAAAACTAAACGTAAGTGCAATGATATGGTTATTAGCAATTTAATAATATTATATAATTTTAAAATTTTCTATTTTTTTTATTCAAAAATGAGTGGTGTTATGAGTGGTATAAACATTAATTGTTTATTTATATGATGGGTCAGTAACAAATTTCCATTATCAATAACAGTTGAAACTAAAAAATTTAGATATTTTAAATGTAGAATTGTGCTTACTTATTTGTTATTATTATTCCCATGGTACATAGAACGTTTTATTTTATTTTGGGTAAAAAATCTGTACAAATATAGTTATATTCCAGGCTGTGGCTTCTTTATAAATACTTGGCATTGTTAGATTGCTTGTTCTTAAACAAAATTTAATACAATCAAATGTTACTGTGAAATATATAAGGAACGTCATGTACTGATTATTTTGACGATATATTACTGGAAATTGAAGCTGCCCTAGCCAAGTTGGTATAATAAAATTCAGAAGATTTTTATGAGAAGGAATTTGAAAAGTTCTGTGAACGCCATATCGAAATTAAAATTTATTATGTTTTTGACTTTTATTCATTAACCACAATTTTATTTTATTTAAATAACTATTATCCGGCAACTTTATAAGTCCTAGGGCGATAAAAGTCAAATTACGTCCGCATTTGAGGGCGCATAAACAAGTTTATGATTCTAAAATGAAATAATTTTTTTTCGTCCCAGAAATATTTTTTTCAATAATATACCTCAAAAATTATGGTTATCAATTATCCATATTAATTAATTAATATCAAAACAAATCAATTATCATTAATATATTTGCGCATCTTTTATTGATATTTCTGATAAAGAATTTCACAAATTTCAAAAATAGTATGTGTCCTCCTTTAAAATTAAAGGTTGTTGTTTGAATAATAATGCAATTTCTTTTACAATTTTAGTAGCGAAAATTTGTCCATTTATAGTTGTATTTTAATTGTGAAAATAGTAAAAGCAACTGCTGTTTTAAAATTTATCTTTTTGTAATTATCATAAAATAAATTTTGAATCGTAAATTTATATACTCTTTGTAAATACACATCCAATTTTGTTATTCCAGTATATGAGAATGTCGGCTGGATGGCTGAGCGAGCTAGCGCACATCTCTGCTCGCTGTGACGTCATACGAACCTGAGATCCTCAGTTCAAGTCCCAGCGACCGACAACGTGTGATTTGTCGTAAAATAAAAAACACAGCTACTTGTGTATCACACTCGGATGCTATAGACTTGCCATCTATACATCTTAAATAGAAGTAGCAATGGCAAATGAAACAACCGACAGTACGGCAGTTAGAACTGCGGCTCGGTGTGTTCGGTTGCCCTATGCTCCGCTTGGGAGATACAGGAACACATTTATTATTATAGTTGTATTTTAATTGTGAAAATAGTAAAAGCAACTGCTGTTTTAAAATTTATCTTTTTGTAATTATCATAAAATAAATTTTGAATCGTAAATTTATATACTCTTTGTAAATACACATCCAATTTTGTTATTCCAGTATATGAGAATGTAGCACAGTGAGACACAAAGATGAACATTGAGTAGTTGTCTAATTCTTAATTTCCAACAGCGATTCTCATTGGAAGAGCATAATTTATTGTTATGTTCCTGGTTAATTTAATGGTGAAGCCGAATGCGGGAGACGCCAAATTCTTTGGACAAATACAACTCCGACATAAAGCACTCAATGCGCGCTCTTGAGTTCTCGTATATGGAGAACTCAGCGAGAAGTACGGAGAAGCAGGCATGCTCAAACACTATGGGTGGCGCAATATTATTTTGTAAGTATCGTCACGTTTATGGTTTATATTTATAGGACTACATTTCAGCCGATTAACTACGTATTTTTCTCATATAGAAATCTTACTTATTTTTGAATGGGTCGTCAACAAATATATGATGTTCTACGAGAAATTTTATTGCAGAAAAACTATAGCAGCAACTAATATGGACACGATTGCTCACTAATTCGTATGGCCATAACTTTCCTTTAACATTAACAGTCACAACAAAGTGTATTTATTATGAAATCAGTTATAATCAAGAAACAATTACTAGGAAATATTTATTGCGAGTGTGTGCTTCATTTTTAAGTTCTCACAGTATGGCTAAGCAAAGACATTTCAATCATTCATAATACATTCTAAATCAAGAATTATAAACATATTATTTGTGTCCTACATAGATTTTTTGGTTTCTATTCTTTAAAATTGTAAAATATTATCTTCGCCTCAACATCATTCACTTTAATAGTTTTTGGCAAGTCAAATAAGACACAATTTCAACATTAATTTAATCGAATTTGTACTCATTTTCTAAGGCCTAATTTACGCTGTAGCGCCGTAGAAGAGACGATATTTTATAATAAGAAAATGTATGGAATTCTTAAAACGCAATTTATTAATAAAATATATGTATTTCAATCATTTTTAATGTTATTTTTTTTAGTAAAATTACTGGACTGTACAATATCAGATCATATAAAATTTACCTAATAGAATATATAATATTAATTAATTAATTTCTAACGCATTTATTTATTATATTTTAAAGTACGAATATTTTTTTAATGACAATTATTCAAAATGATTGAATAGTAACAGATAAATGATATATTGTATCTAAATATTAATGTGGAAGCAGCTGACAATTCCAAATTTGCATTTTAAAAATGTAATTTAATTTAAGAACAACATCAGATGTGATGATTTCATATCCTGCGGATATATAGATATATGTATATATTTATGTCTTTCATTTCTTTTTAACATAACCTATATCCAAACCTAACCTATAGCCTAACCAAACCAAACCTAACATAAACTAACCTAAACTAAACTAATCATTAGTAAAAGAAATAAAAAGAAATAAAAAGAAACAAAAACTTTTATTTCGCCAAATTAACAAACTTCGCAATATAAATTCATATTATTCTTATATAAATATATAAAAAAAAATTTCTACTTAGCATTTATTGATTCAACTGTGCATCTATTATTATAAACATAGCGCCTATTATTTTACTTTGAGTCTATTATATAAATATATTATATAAATGTGGTTATTTACCTAGATTCAATTATTTACTTAGCATATCTAATTTTAACATACCAATAATTTTTAATACTTACTACTTAACAATGTCACTTTTCAAAAAAATGTAATATTGTGCAAATAAATTGTTGCAAAAAAATAACATTGACAAATTTATCATCGCTTGACCTACAATTGATATCTCCCACCTTATGTCTCGTAAGTCGTAAATGTTTCGAGTCCCAAATGATGCTCAGTTTTACATCCTCACAGTATCTCATATTTAAAAGGAAACCAGAGTAAAAATCTCTAAGATAATATTACATATTATTCAAGTGAGTGTTTAAGATTACAGGAAATAAATATTAGTTAAATATTTTAATGTAGATTGGTGGAAGAAAGTATTTGTTTGAGTACCACTGTCGTTTTGAAATCGTGCATTTTCAATACTCGCCCTGTCGCGGCAATCAAAGCATTGTGTCTGATTTCTCTGCTAGTTAGATACACTGACCAACAAGCATAACTCACGGCTTATTTTTATTTCATTGTTGTCATTCTTGTATTTTATTCTCTTCATAAATTAAACCTTTGTCTTTCACTAGCAGATAACGCACTAACAATTACCTAGATAAACTATCAGTACATAATAATAATAGTGTATTAAACGCGTTTTATTGCTCTCCTGACGTATCATTGAACTCTCGCGACAAATATTAAAATGATTTCGATTGCAATCTTTACACCCACTGTGGAATAATTAATCGTGAGGAAAAATCCTACGTGTTAACGGTTTATCTCTCGGCTATTACTTACGATGCTTATCATAGACGAAATATAACCAAAGTTATATTCGGGCACGTATGATTCGTGCTTTAGATTTTAGTGAGGGTGGGTCAGCTCATTCATAGCACTAGTTTATTTGTTTAACCCACACGCGTAGCTTATCTCACCCACTAATCGATCTTAGACTGTGACTCTACTAAACATAAAAACGTATTAACAACCAAACACAATCGTTTTGCTAGGTGGATTTATCGATACACTCGGTAGAGGTTATGAATGAAATATAAGGCAATGTGAGGTGTAAGTGCACGATGATGGGAGATTTGGTCACAGTCTAACCCGTTGCGCAGTGTTTCTGGTAATGTAGTTTTGTTTGTTGATTCAATAAATCAGTGAACTCCGCCTCAGGAACGCCCCCACTTGATAACGTGCACTCGGGTAAGGCCCTCGCACTGTTTCACACAAGCGGCAAATTGCCAGGCGGCATATGCTGAAAATATTAGAATATAGAAAGTTTCTTGCAAACAGAGAGAAATCATACAGCATCAAAAGTTCTTGGAACCTTCAAATCAGTACTATTAAAATAAACTTAAATTTCAAAATCTTCATATCACTGGAAAATGGTAGAAAAAATTAAAAAACGGTTTCTAAAATTGTTTCTCACAATCTAATGTTTCAATAATTGCTATTTGAAACTAGTGTTGCCAAATAGCCTTCCTGTTTTCAATAAAAAAATCCCTTTTTTCGTGAAGTGTATTTCTGGGATATCTTATTGCATTATACGACGTTGCAATCTGTGGACGGTTTAAAATAAATACCCTTATAATGTAATTTTAAAATTTTAATTTTGTTGCGATGAAATGATTACCTTCCAAAAAATAATACATACGGCGTTCTTCGTTTTTCAATTATAATCAAAATCTGGTCTAATGTAGATCAAAAACATCATAAGTAATGTATTAAGAGCAATGAATTTATTGGAGAAATTTACGTATAGTTGTTGCGAAGTCACAGACAAACGAGTATCAAAAATGACATTTAGACAGCGAAGGAGAATTATGGGTAAATTTTACCAATTAAATTTATAGCTAGATATATTTTTGCTTAATTATTTCACGAATGTCAACAGTTCCAACATAAAATTTTTGATATCAACAAAATGTAACCATGACTATGATATTGTGGTCTTATAAAATTTCTTCACTGAAAAACTACTTACGGCCATCAAATGAAGCATTATGATTAGGTGAAAATGGCGTGTGTGGAGTATATATACTCCAAATTAACGTACTATCTTCACAATTAAAGTAATAAAACCTGTTACAGATTTATTATTAGGAGAAATAAATTTTTGTCATAATATCTTTTTTCAGATTAATAATAATATATTAGTTTGCACTTTTAATTTTTGCATAGTACAAATATTTTATGAATAATTAAATAGTTCCTAAATTACTTTGCATATTACTTGTCATATCAGTTTTATTTAAACTCGCATCAGTTGAATTACGAAACTTGAATGCGAATCACTAGCCTAAAGCTGTCTGTTATTATTTTATTATAACCAAAATTAAAAAATTGACAACAAGATTTCATGCAAAAAACTATTAAGAATTCTTATTCTTGATTAGTTTATTTCTTGTCTTGATTTAATTTTTCAAATCTTGCCTTGAATTCTCTATTTTCTTCGATCAAGAATGTTGTAAAAAAACTATCTGTCAATTGTTGCGTTTAAAAATTTAGTATTTTATTAGTTACTTGATCAGCAGAAGTAAATCTGTCATTATGTATTAATAGTGAGTTTTTCTTGCCTTGCATTCTCTATTTTCCTTGATCAAGAACGTTGTGAAAAAAATATTTGTCAAAAGTTGAAATAATTGGTATTTTGCTAGTTATTTGATCAGCACAGGTAAGAGTGTCATCATGAATTAATAGTTATTTTAGAGTTAGAACCTGGTATATGGCCATGTTTAACGATATTTGAAGGTAATTGTTGAGAGATAAGGTTGGTATGTTTGATTAGCAGAGGTAAAATGTGTTTGATCAAGAATTTTGTGAAAAATATATCTGCCAATTGTTGAATTAAAAATTGGTATTTTGTTAATTATTTTATCAGTAGAGGTACTAATAGTGAGTTTAGAGTTAGAAGAGGTAAGACTGTCATCCTGTATAAATAGTGAGTTAGAAGCTGGAATATGGCCATGTTTAATGATATTTGAAGGTAATTGTTGAGATGAGGTTGGTATGTTTGATTAGGAACTGTGTGGCATTCAGCGATGGTAAAGGTGCGTCATTGCGTTCCATACAGCACGACCGCTGCAGCGAGCGCTAACTAGATCACCCGCTCCTTGCCGCTCGCACTTGTAACTTTTAATTCGACTGTTGGCATTTGGCTCCGACGCTGCAGATCTCTCACGTTCTAGTTGTTGGCGCACGCAAAGTGAAATGACGACCGCTCGTGCCGAGGCTTCGGCGCTAACAGGTTCACTGTGGGAGGAAAATACCGCACAAGGTTCGAGCAAGGGACATTCCAAGTCCAAACTAACTAACACTCTTCTTAAAATGTGCTTGCTGAGTCAGAAAACAATATATGTGTATCACATTCATTGTTTTATTCTAAGAATCGATTTTATCATCTCGGGATAAAGTGCCAGTTACTTTAACCATCGGTTAATAGAGAAGTATCAAATCGAAATGGTAAATGACATATTTTTAACAACTAACGTCAATTTTCGATGCGATATTTTTTTATTAACCGATGCATAAGGTAACCAGGATTTTAACCAGAGGTGAAAAATCGGTCCTAAATTCAATAATTGTATATTTTTATCAATGTAAACTTATAAAATTATATCAAATTAAACAAAAAAAATATAGTTGTACATGCACATATGGTGGTATAATAAAGTAAGGAATTTTAATTTAAATGTTACATGCAAGAAGCGAGCTGAAATAATATATTTATGTAAATATTTACAGCTCAACAACTTTGTTCTGTTGTTAATTATAATTTATTTATATTTTCGTCTATTAAATTTTTAAAACCTTAAAAATCTAAAAGAAACCCATTTGATATCAGTGTATATTTAAATCGTTTAGTTAATATCAACAATTCTTGCGTTCCGACAGTTCACTTTCTACAAAACGTTTTAATTTTATCGTTTTAATTTAAACGGACACACTGCATCCATTTTAGTTTAACATTTATAATATGTAAAGTCTTAAAAAAGGTTGCATGCTAAAAAACAGTACAATTAAAATATTAAAAAAATGTCAGTACGAGAAGAGAAAGAATGTGAGTATATAATAAATATAATATTTAAAACAGCCAAAAACATATATTAATTTTTAATATTTTATTCAAAAACGAATTACAATATAAAAATTATTAGTAATGTTTATTTTATAGTTATTTGCTAACCAGTCATTATTTGCCCAGTTTGCATAAAATACTTATCAAGAAATAAAGGCTCCCCAAGAAGTAAAGGATCCCTGCTCTGTGGTCTAATGGACAAATGACTATTGTCTTCTACATCTCACATAAGTATGAACCGTGAGGTGATCTCTCTAAACCAGCTAGAATGCCCGAGAAATAAGGTTTAGCAAACACCCTCTACGGTAAAATACTTCTTTATTGATATATGCGACACATTCACTGAAATACCCAGTGAATGATATATTTAAAATGAAGATTTGTGTTGGATGTTTGGGTAGTTGTTGTTCCGGTGCGCTTGTGGTGGCGAGTAATAGCTCTTAGATTGATACAACATCGTGTTTGGTTTGCTAATAATCCGCAACGAAGCGTGCCCGCGCGTTTCCGCTCAGC
This sequence comes from Stenolophus ochropezus, assembly GCA_035578165.1. NCBI lineage: Eukaryota > Metazoa > Arthropoda > Insecta > Coleoptera > Carabidae > Stenolophus > Stenolophus ochropezus. The sequence goes on along the minus strand of JAQOWZ010000004.1, from coordinate 8,686,200 downwards.
TGACCACTATGAATAATTTGTCGCAGTCATTGAGTCGCCAAGCGCACGTTCGTTCCGTCCAGGCTAATTGCTTGATTTATACCCGACATTTATAATCATTATGCATTCAATTTCATCTGTTCGCAACAAATACTACATGTCAAATTATTTCCCTGCATCGCCTATGGCTATGCATCCGGGATTACGCCCGAGTAATGGAGGTAAACGAGTCAGGGACTTCTTTTTCTATTTTCCCCATTCAACAGCTTATTTTCTTCCAACATACACGTCTTTATACAACCACAAAAATATGCAAATTATGAACGACAAAAATAGTATATTACGTACCGTGAACTGTAAGTGACAGTTTTTAGGTCGAGAATGTTGTTTGGGAAGTCGAGACCCGAAGGGTCGAGATTTCCTAGACATTCGAGACTTTAAATATCACTTACATTTCAAGGTTAGTAAGCTATTTTTTGCAATACCTACAAAAATAATAGAAAAAGAAAAATAGGTTTCAAAATTACCGTCTTTCAGATTGATGTCAAAAATAAAAGTTGAATTGCAATTGAGAGTAACAGTGCCATGAGTGTTTTTGATGATGTGGAAACTAAATACTTACCATCCACCATGAATTGTAAGTAATACACTTACTGTCCACCGTGCACGGGAAGTGTTTACTATAACCATGGAAACCAAATCTGCAATAAAAGTTCCACTTACTGTGTTTAAATTTTGTTATTAATGGGTAACTTACTGTGCAGGTATTGCAAAAATATCTTTTACCAATGATTAAGTATAAGTGTTTGTTAATTAGGTATGAACAACGAAAAATATTTTTACCAATGAATAATCTTGGTATAAAAATATAAGTATTTGTATATTATAAACGACAAAAGAAAACTTACCAATGAATAACTTTGGTGAAATTATTTATAAATAATATTTGAAATATTTAGTCACGTCATTTATCGTTGATATTTCCAAGAAAATATAGGTTTAAAAACTAAATATAGTTCACATACGGATTTCATAAAGGTACTCGTACTCATTAAAAATAATAAATCGATTAGTCGATTCTCGTAAACTAAAAGTAAGTATTTAGATTTTACGACTGCGGGTTCGAATCCTGCGTAGGGACGGCCAAAAAACATCGATATTTAATAGATTTTTTTTAAATAGATGTGTTTATTTTGATTTATAGAGTAAAACATTGATTTTTTAAACGATATTTATGCATTATGTTTAATATTCCAGTAACAACATTTTGTATAAACTGACGAAAATTAATTTAAAAAATAATGAATGAACGGCATAGGGATTTGCACATTTATCACTTCTCTGATATTGAAATAAATAAATTTTCTAATTGTAGTTTTGTTATATTTTACTTTTGTAAAAATATTGTTAATTTTCTCCATTAGTCAATAAAATACTTATCAACACTAGTCTTTGGTGATGTTCAATATTATAATTTGTTTATGTAAAACTCTTTGTTTTCATCGATATCGATATTTCAGTTTCGATGTTTATGGTAAATCGAGTTTTTATCCATATACCGTTTCATATGAAAACCGATTTTTTAAAGATTTTGGCCATCCCTAATTCTGCGAAAGTATAAATGTGTGTATCTTCTTTTCATTCCATTACCCTTATTAAACTATAAATGATCTAATTAATTATTTAATTATTTAGATGTAGGTTAATATTATAAAGAAAAAAATTATTGAAAAATTAAATTAAATTCGTCGCTTGACCTTGATATCTCTCGACTTACGAGAGGTGGTTCATTTGGTTTGCGCGCTCCAGCTCGATATGAGTGGAGTATGAAACCTGGTGGTTGAAATTGAAATTTCGTATGCAAGTCAAATTTGTATCGAAATATGTACCTTATATACTTGATACCCTGTTCCATCTAGTAATAATCTCATTCTATAAATATTGAATATTTTTGGATAAAAGAACAATTCCTATTAAAAAAAAAAGAAATTTGTAGTTACCATCAAAATTTGAAACAGATACAAAAGAATTTGTGCAATATATTACGAATAAATGTGTAGAAAAAGGAAATGCAAGCTTTTTAATTATTTCTCTTTTTCGACAGCTTTTAGTTATTTATGATATCGACAGCCACAACGTTGTGTAAATGATTCAAATGGCTCCACTTACCATCCCATCAGAAAGAGTTTAATTTATTGTAACAAGCAAACTGGCCCGCTACCAAATGCATCAAAACCTTCGTGCTACGAACACAAGCACAAGCTTGCAGACTATAAATTTGGAAGTAAATACGGGCGTGGGTGAGCGTGTTTGAACATGCGTGGGAGTCAGAATGAGAGCATATGGGCTATATACAAACTCTCTCCAACCAATTTCACGGAGAATCTTTATCGCATTGTTTATTACCCATTAGTTTCTAAAATTACAAATTACCATACATATTTTACATACTATACAACTACCATAATATTCTCACGTATTTTAACACAGTTCTTCGGTGTTTATGTACAACCCAAAGATATATTTCAATATTTCAACAAATCTTGCTAGTTTATAAATAATAGTTTTGACACAAGAATCTACCTATAGATTCTTGTTAACTAATAAGTAGGTGGTGTTTAATATTAGCAATATTTAATAGAGGTTGCAACAAATTAAAAACAAAGATTTAAGAAGATAGATCACTCAAAAAATAAATACATCTACAAACTAAAACACATTGTAAAACAAATACGCAGTACAGATATGAATGGGTACAGAAGAATAATTATTGTATATTCAAAAGTATTAAATTGAGAAATAAAAAAAAAAATAGAAAGTAATTACCTATATTAAAACTTGATGTATTGGAGCAATTTTTTGTAAATTATGAGGAAAATTAAGAATACATTTTATGGCAAATGAAAATAGCTTATTCTTAATAAAGTAAGGCAAAAAAGGAATTATATAAATTAATGCAAATTCTAGAAGAGAATATAGACCATTCAGTTGAATATATAAACATACCTGCAGCAATTATTTCCAACTAAGGAAAAATATAAACAAGATATACTAAATAAAAAGATCATGATCTGTATGAAATATGGTAAAATAAGTAATAAGGTTGATTAAAAAAAATGTTGGAGTAGAATTACAATTCAATGTTGTCTTCTTCAAAATAACTTCTTTGGCCACACAATGCTGGAGACGGTTCTTCTTATCCTCATGGCAGTGCTGGAACTCGGATACTGGTTACAACCGTTTAAATGTTTTGAAGTGTCCAAAAATGAGTTACCTTGAGGTGATTTTTCAATCTCGGGAAGAGGAAAAAATCACAGGAATTTCAGTCAGGCGAATAAGGAGGCTGAGGAGCCATAGAAATGTTTTTATTGACCAAAATATATTTTTTTAAACAGTATTTGTGCAGATTTATCACATCCCCAATGAATTAGTCAAAATATGTAAAAAAAAGTACTGTCAACCGACAATTTGCATGCACAAGATCTCAGATTCTGTCCACATTTTTAGATGAAGGCCTTCCACTGCTTGTTTTGTCTTCAAAGAACATTAAAGGAACAAATAAAGTAGGATATAGAACAAATATTGAACAAGAATATATTACGTAAGAGTTATTAAAATTTAGAAAAATCATTACTATTAAGTAAACAGGACAAATTCTTAGCAAGGGTAAAGTAATAAATAGTTCATAAATTAGAAAAATTGCATCTTGATTTCTAAAAAATAAATAGATCAAAAAATATGTGAATTTTTCAAATTCAATTAAAGAACATTTAACAACTGAAGCAAATAATATACTGATGTAAATTCAAATTGAGTTAAAGTAAATAGAATAATAAATAAACAATATTATATCCTAGGCATTTTGAAAATTTTCACTATATATAAAATATGTATACGTAAACAGAGAATCTTTCGTATCTCCATGTAATATTTCATCTTGCAAAGTGATCTCAGCCATGCTTTATATATGGCACGCATATTAAGAACGTATCAAACAAAATCGATCGTTATCGGATACTCAATTTAGTTCCCGTGGTGCGCACACGCACTTCCAATCGCCAATGCATAACCCACGGACATGGAACATGTACCACTATATCATTTCACTATCTCCAGATCTATAGCCGTGCGCGGAACTGGCTCGGACCTGAGCAAACTCATGCTGGTACGGCGAGGAATCCACAATATATAGTCTACCTTTCAAGGATTCAACTGGTGTCAATATAAGGAACAAATTGTAATGATTTATAAAAGGAAATGAGAGGCTGTGCATAGTTAACATTGTTTTCAAATATTTTCTCAAATAGTTAATCATATTTTGCTAATATATCATTCAGTACTGGGTGTGCCAATAAATTCTCAGAAGATAATGATAAAGTTTTCTTGACTGTTTATCCAATATATTCGACCCCATTTTGGATTTAAGTACAGACACCATACACCCTTCCGTTTACTTTCTGAAGAAAGTCTAAATTGATTGAAACAGAGCTGGGCATGTACTTAAATAAAATGTATTTAAATAGCGATTTAAATACTTTCCATTTTAATTGTATTTATACTTAAGTACATTTTATGATTAGAGTATTTGTACTTATATTTAAATACAATTTTTAAGAGTACTTATAATTTGTACTTGAATTGACGATTTAAATACATTCAAAAGTACTTAAATACTTTTCGTGTATTTAAATACATGCATTAATACATGTCTGCCGTCTTCAGGACCCGTAGAACGGCTGTTTTCGTATGCGACAGTTATTAATGCACCAAAACGAAGAGCGTTAAGTGATGATAATTTTGAACAACTAGTTGTTCTAAAAGCCAACAAAGTTGGACAATTGGAATAAAGTTTTGCTTTATCAAAGGGTATAATTATTTTAATTTTTGTTTTTTTTTTGTTCAAATAATGCTATTTTTTTATATGTAAAATATGTATGCTACTTACGTACATAAAATTTATTTCAAATATTTTTTTTGTTTTAGTGTTTTATTCCTAAGAATTGTATTTTATTATAAAATATATCAAATATTGTTGTATGCAAAACGCAAATGTAATATTTTTTATACATAGTATAATTTAAAAGTACTTGTACTTATAAATATGAATTATATACAAAAGTACTTGTATTTGTACTTAAATACTTTTGAATAGATTTGATTTGTACTTATACTTAAGTAATTTTCAGTAGATTTTATTTGTATTTGTACTTAAATACTTTTTTAATGTACTTATGCCCATCTCTGGATTGAAATAGGGTAAATACGTACAGAATTAATTGAATTTTTGTTATTTTTTATTATTCCGTTAAATTATAGTTATTTAAATTAAGGGTAGTAAATGTATTTGTCCGTTTGAGGATGATTTCGAAAAATCCGAAACTGGTACGACCAGTGGCGCCTTAAGGCAAGAGCAATTTAGGTACTGGGTTAGGGTGCCTGGCTTATTGGGACACCGATAATCTAAAAACTAAAGATATAAATAAACAAAGAAAATCAGTGTATAGAATGAGTATCTGTATTATTTAATTTTGGAGCCCTTGAAAGTTAGTTTTATGTAAATAAATTATATTTAACCGTCATTTCACCTATTCCTATTTCTGCTACCACTTATAAAAGTGCTATTTTTACATAGCGCATCTAGAGGAACAGCTTAGAAGTAATTGTTTTTATGGTTACGGCATTAGACACATTAGAAACAACTCTGAATTATTTTCAATTTAAAAATATTTGAATTTAACAATATTATAGAGTAGGTGGGAAAGAACGCAAAGAAATTCATATTGAAGTAGAGGTAGAACATTTTATGCTCTCAATATTACAATTTTTTGAACGATTGAGAAAATAAATATTAGAAATCTTTTAAAAAATTATTTGATAATAGCTATTTCTAAATTATACCTACTTTTGTCTTTACCATGTTACTACTTATTTAACGATTTCTTGGAAACCTAATCGATGAAAAATATCCGATCGTGCATTTTATGAACGACCTCTGCAAATAAATATCATTATAAGAATCCGCGTTTTTGCCCAGCAATTGATAATAAGTCGTAAGTTAATATCTATTTACTAATGTGGAGATAGTGAAAAAGGAAATAGAATATTTTTTTCGAGCTATTTTGAAATGTGAGTAGGTTTGGTGATTGTGCTCTAGTTTATTAAGTGGTTCCGTCGTGTCGTGTCTTAGAAACTGAGATATAATAAAAATGTTAATTTTGAAACTAATCTCTAATACAAAGAGATCACTTTACAACTCGTTCATGTTACCCGTCAAAAATCCTAAACGAAAAGTTAATCATTTCCAGCCAAATTTAAACGTCTTTCGATCCTTAAATAAGTCATAACAATGTGTCATCTCTGGACGTGTAAGATTGATGGTTTGATTTTCAGCAAATGGTCGAACCATCGAGCCATCATTAACCTACAATGCTTTAAAACCAATATTCTATAATGGGCTATTCATGTACAACAGTTTTTAAACATAATATAGCACAATTTGCAAAAGTCATTGTGAAATTCTAAAATGAAATATATATAAAATTATCTGAAGAAGATTAAAAGTACAACACTAATTTGACAGAATAATTTTTGTATAATTGTATTTAGTTTTATCTATCGTAGGTACGAGTACATAAAGAGATATTGTATTTTGATAAATATGCCTCGACATCGTTAAAAATCAATTTTAACACTTTTGCGGTGATATCATTAATTTTTGTTATTTGTAATTGTAACTGATATTAAAAAGCCAACTTTAATTGAATCTCTGAACAGGACACAATGAAATAATTTTTAGGTACCTTGTTATTCTAAAATTTGTACGCAATTAATTTTTCTCTGTCATTTGTTTTCTTTATTAAAGGTTTTTGAGTCTGTTGCTAAAAAAATTAAAATAACACAGTGATAGTGAACCAAAAAAATAGTTATTAATAAGTAGAAAATTTCGGAAAGAAAAACAAAATAAAAAAAAAACCACAGTAAAAGTTATTAGACTCATTAGACAATTGAAAATATACAAAATATGTAATTTTGAAAGTACATTGACAGTACCTTTTGTTTATGTATTGAATTAATTTTTTTTTTCATTTCGTTTTGAAAGTCAAAGCATTTTACATTTTTATTTCATTTTGGAATCATAAACTTGTTTATAAGCACTCAAATGCGAGCATAATTTCGTTTTTATTGCCTGAGGGTGTATAAAGTTACTATGCAATTGTTACTAAAATTGTGGTTTACGTATAAGTGTCAAAGAATACAATAAATTTAATTTTGATTAAGTAAGTATTTTAGCATTTACAAAACTTTTCAAATTCTTTTTCATATAAATATTTTGAATATTTAGAAATCAACTTGGTCTATGCAGCCTCAAATATCATTAATATTTCGCCAGAATAATTAGTACGTGATGGTCTGTATATATTTCATAATGACAGTCACAGTGATAGTGACACTTCGATTATATTCTAACAATACCAACTATCTATAAAGAAACCACAGCAAGGAATAAAATATATATACTTACAGATTTTTTTTCATTTTAAGTCGTCGAGCTTTAAACATTCCCTCATGCCATAATCTTTTGGTTATTCCTTTAATGCTTAATATATAAATAACTATTACTTTTTTTCATTGGATTTAAATTACCGCTATACGTTGGACATTTCTCCTATTTATAACTGATTTTAATTAATAAAATATTTTCCCAAAAATATTCCAATAGTCTATTAAGAGAAGAGCAAAGAAAATAGATGCAACGTGATTTATTTATAAGCATGATCTGTGGAGAAAATATTTCTACGTTCTGATATCATAATTTGATTAAGTGCCGGCACACCACGGCGATATAATTGCGATGCTAATTGTGCAACTAATTTATGCACAGTGCATTAATATTCATTATACGTTGCGCTGGGTATGTATGGTGTTATTAGCGATGTTCCTGAGAACGAACACATATATCGACGTGTAGTATACTCGGATATAAATTATGTGTCGTAAATTTAAATCATCCACCGTAAAACTCACTCGGATTTATTATTTATAACATACCATCTGTTTCAGCAAACGTAAACGCTTTTTCAGCTTAATGGAAGATAGGCTTCCTTACTGCTTCTTTCATTATACGCTTGTAATAAAAACTACAAGACGAGGTAAATATGGTAATAGATTCCTCAGTTCCCACATATTTTCATGTGTTCTTCGACTCCATTTATGTTTGCTAAATTATTAAGGATGATTAAATGGTTAGACTTAGACTTAATGATTTTATTTATTGTTCATGTATTTTATTACTTACAGTTATTTAATTAGGAAGATCCGATCCTAGATGTTTTATTAGTCTACGTTTACTTCAATCAGAGGTATACGCAAAAATTGTTTATAATTAAACAGTAATGTTTTAACTCTGTAGAGTTATTTGTTTGTTCATAGTGATTTTTTTCCGTAAAATAGTATTCTAACTAACAATGGTGTGCTATCAGGTTTTGCTTCAGACTTGAACAGAGAGCAATGGAAAGAATTACAAAACTTAAGCAGACCTAGGGAGACAGTGTTATTTCAAGGAGCTAAGTTTTTCGATGGTTTTAGATATTTTCAGAAGGAAAAGAGTCGATAAAACAAGACTCGGAAGGCATTCACCTTCAAGAACTGATGAAAATTTCGATAAAATCTGAGATCTTGTGCATTCAGCTTGTCGGTTGACAGTACTGAATGATTGGGGAAAAGTTAAATTTGATTAGTATCCGAGTTTCAGCACCGTCTCCAGCACTGTGAGGCTTCCCAGGGAAATTATTTTGAAGGAGATAATATTGAATTGTATTTCTATTTGAACATTTTTTTTAAATAAGTCTTTTTGCTTAATTTACATATCTCGTGTACCGTGAATTTAAGTTAAGATGCAATATTTTATAATCTGTATATTGTATGTACCACTGTACAATTCCAGAGAAATTGCAACGTAAGTTATGAATATCAAATAAATTTGTCCTATTGCATTCTACATTGAAACAAAAAGTTCTTTAAATTCACAAAATTAAGGAGGTTGAATTTAACTTTTAAGTGCTACTGATTTGATAGGTGATATAAGCCGGTAAATATCTGGATTTTATAATTAATTTCAATTATTATCTCTCAGACACTATTTCTTGCGGGGAGAGTGTACCACAGGAGACTTTTATGTGTGGAAAATAAACAAAAAAGAATTTGACTCGACGGGTCTCTAACTAACAATCTTAAGATAAACTATTTTGAAATTTTGAATCAGTGGCCAATATTTTCTATAAATAAAATAAATATATAATTATTTGCCATTGGCATTTTATTGATGTATAATAAGTCGTGATTAAGTTTATCATATATCTAAAATATATAGAATCAGCAGTAATAGAAAAATGAATGATAATATATAGAATAAGTAGTGAATATAGTATTATTAGCAGTGGAAAATACAATAATTCTTGGTGCTGATAAAATCTCTGATTGAAAGAAATTGCCTGTTTCAAGATCTTTTCCATCATGCTCACACGGTCGTGTCAGTTTATGATTATTTATTATTTGTAAATTATATCCGTGGGCTTTATTAAAAATGAGTAGCATGAAGCCAAGGCATTTGCATATGTTTGAATAATGAAACACGGGTATTTGTTTAGATAAATAACGGAATCCTGTAATCACGGCTGTAATCAATTTATGACAGCAATCAAACGACCCCGGATCATAATTCTGCTACTAAGAATTTATTAACTATTCTCAGGAACGGGAAGAAAATCTATTAAATATTACCATAACTAAACTGAAATTACGCTTTGTTAGAGAGCTAAATGTCAAGTGTTTCTATTTCTTGTTTATTTGCCACTATATAAAACAGCGAGACGAGAAACTACGAATTGGTAATTTACATTTCTATAAGTAAAATCAACTATAGAATTGTATAGTTTTTTGTAACGATGCTATATTATACAGATATTAAAATAGACAAATGTTAATTACTTAATTTATTTCTTAATAAATATTTCCTCTTAAACAGAAATTCACATAAAAATCAGAACCGTATCTAGACAATTTTGCGCCCTGGGCAAACTTGATACTTTGCGCCCCCCGTCGTCTCGGATGTTAATATCTTATCAAAAAAATATATATATATGTAAGAAAAAATATTTGTTTCTTAGAACTTTCCGTAAGAATAAAATTAATCATAAAAGAAACAAAAAGATAAAAAAGAAACAATTCTAAACATTTATTACATGGAACGTAGATAGCTACTTGTATGTTAAATAAAGTCAGACAAAAATGTAAGATAAATAGAATATTAACTTAAAACAAACAAAAGAAAATATTAACATAACAATATGTTCCGTGATATGTATTGTTGCTTTATTTTTATTTGTATTATTCATTTTTATGTTTGTGTAATTTTTGTTTATCTGTTTCAAAACCTTTTCTTTTTTATCAACAAAAAAATAATTGCTTAGCGATCTATTGTTTACAATATATATCTCGAAAACTGTTAATCATACGAGAGAATTGTATGCTGTACAAGTTTTATAATAAATTCTAATAACCAGTGGCGTAGCCAGAAATTTCAAATGGGGAAGGGTATTTCGGAAGAATAAAAAATCAATAAATTTTAAAAATATACAATAATTAACACGTTAACTGCCACCATTAAAAAAAAAAAGTTGGATCCCTTAGGCCATTTTTTCTTTTTTACAGATTTAGGGTGTTTTCATATTAGAAAATACAAGTATGATAACAGAATTATTTTTTTTTTAATGTTGCTCTAAAATTTGAAGAATTTTATTGAGGCACAAAATTTGCAGTATTTTATCATTTCAGAGACTGAAAAACAAAAAAATCATGCGCTAAGAATAGGTTTTGGTCTGCCAGGCCACCGAGAATTAAACTCGTTCACAAATATGCGTTGCGAGGTACAAACTTTAGACCACGAAGCATAATGTGTATTCAAACACTGAGGCGCAAACGATGTATCTCAGAGCATACGAGGATATTTTAGTGAGACACATAAGATGTACCTCATGGCAGTTAACGTGTTAAAAAGAAAATAGTTATAAATCGTAATTTAGTCTTGTCTTACAATGTAAAAAAATAGTATATAATTTATTCTCAATGGGGAAGGGGAAATGATCCCCATATCAGTCCCCTTGTCTACGCCATTGCTAAAAACGTGCGATGTATAGGAAGCGAGATATTGGCAAAAAGAAAAACGATTTTCGTGACCTTTGATATTTTAATTTGATAACGCGAATTTTCAGTCCATCTTTCGAATACAAAAACAAAGGTCTGTGCAAAAAGTCAGCTTATTCAAATTCAATCCGCGGGATTGTCCTTACTTGACTGGACTGCTATGTTATTTTCTATTATGATGCGATAAATTTCTTTTAACCGATGGTTAAGGTAACCGGCATTTTAACCAGAGGTTTGCTTATAAAAAATTAAAACAGTACTTTCAGAACGATATACGTAAGTCCTATGTTCCGCATTTCGTTGCACACACTGTACACAAAATCAGTACAAAATTTGTTTGAAATTGTTTATCAGTACAAGAGTCTGAAAATCAGTACAAATGGCCACTGTAAGTAAAGTTAACGACTAATAGCGGGAGATAATGCATACATTACAATGTTTATGTTAAAGTATTGAATGAAATAAAATTTGAATGTAGGAATTTCATGTTAATAGTAATGGAACATCATTGAAGTGATAGTAGATTCTAGCATTTCACCATTTACATGCTAGTATGTTAAACATCGTAATCACCACAATCCTCCTTTTTCCTGGTCATTCCGTTTTAATCTCCTGAAATCGTTTCCGAGAACGCGATCACTCTAACTTATTACTCCGCTAAACAAATAATGAATGACGTAATTGTAGACTAATTCTTACTTACAACTCGGCTCCGTGAGTAATGACCAGCTGATTGATGAATCCAGATCTCAAGCCGTTGCAACATCCCATTACAGCTTGCTGGCTGTTCCTGCTGCGTGTTTTGCGTGTTCCTGCGCGGAAAACTGATCGTGGTACGCGCAAACAGCCAACTTTGATGCAGTTTTCAATGCTAGAACAGCGAGTGTGTTTACGCAGCGCTTAAGTATGAAGGAAGGTGTAATTATATCCACAACTTAATTAGTTAAAGGTTATGTACGAAAATTGTATGGAGGTGGTGTTAAAGAATATATTTAAATTTCTAATATTGTTCCTAGAGGAGAAATTACAAAACAAGAGTAATCAATCTTCGTTTAAAAATATTTGATCTAGTTTTGATTTGACAGAATGAAAGTAATTATATGTTTGCTTTACAAGATTTGCAATTTATGATTATGTTAATTGTTGTAGACAACGAAATTGGTAGTTTCAGTGAAAGATAATATGAAACTATAAATTTATTACATTCCAATAAAATTAAATAGAATGGTACTTTCAAATTTTATTAAAAATTATTATTTTAATCACCATTTAATGATTATGTTCAATTACAAACAACTTAGTTAGATTAATTTAATATATTTTATATTTTTAAACATGTATTATTATTTTTTGTTTGCATTTAGAGTTTGGTTGTAATATGCAGTGACGTCGCCAGCGAATTTTATTTGGGTGGGCACAGGTCAGTCCGACATAATTTAGGGTGGGCAACCCTTAAAAACCAATATTTTTGTTAATAAATAATATTAACTTTAAATTACATTCAATTGTGTCTATTACTTTATCCAATATCACTTTTTTGCTAATTACCTTTCAATACAGTTTGTAATTAAATTTGCAAGCCTTTTATGGATCGTAGTGCCATGGAATATCTTAAATAAGCCATTACTCTTTTTAAACAAGAAAAAGTACTTTCGCGTCGAGCCTTTGAAACTGGAATAATAATAATTATAGACGATATATATACTACAGAAAAAGCGACTTTGTCTCTCTAATCAATTTTTAAAAAGAATTATATTTTCTATTTTAATTTAAAATTCGTCCTCAAACTTTTTAAATGTTTTTATTAAAATTTGTAGCTCGTTTTGTAAACAATTTTATATCAATCTATTTTTTAATGTTCAGTCAAAGGTTTCAATTTTTTAATTTCAGTTATAACGTTAGGAATGGTATATACATATGTACATATAATTTTCTATTACTTTCATTGCAATTTTTATGTTTGACTGTAACTGCCTCTTGTTAAATCAGATCAGTCAGATTTCCACCTTTCATTTAATTGAAAATTTTGCAGTTGGCAGTTGGGTGGGCATCTGGGTGTTCACATTTGCTGCGACGGCCCTGGTATTAAGTACCTAATAATGTCTGATAGTAGAATTTCATTTTTTTGAGGGTTTTTTTCACATTCAGTATGAATGGAGTATGTGTGATTCCAGCACTCGACTTCATCTCGTGCCGAAACTTTTACACTTTCTGGAAAATAGGCAATTTTCGGTACTTGTTTAATATTCTATTTGTTTCATGTAATAATTGTGTTAATTTATAACCATAGATTTGTATGCATAGAATATAATTGAAATTATATGTAAACATAAAATATAAAATACTTTAGTTTACAGAATGAGGTGAACTTTTTGATTCGTGACGTTTGCGCAAATAGCGTTCTATTGAGGTTTGATCGAAGCCTATTTAAAAAAAAAACATACCTCTAAACAATGTACAAAAATGGTATGAAAATATTTTTTAGATAGCTGCTAGACTTTAAGGGAAAAAATAAAACATACATATCATGAAAATGAGTGCATAACTATTTGAGGACGTTGAACTGGGGGTTTCGCGGGTTCGAATCTTGCCGAGGCATAGAAGTAGTTATTGTTTCAGATTTTTATTCCTGCATTTGATCTTATTAGTTTACTGGTTGTTATATATTAGAAATGGTTAAAAACACAACTTTATTCTTAATATCATAAATATTATTGAGCCCTTTTAAAATATTAGGTTTTTCGTAGAAGTCTTCTTTGTTTTCCTTGTTATATAATATTTGTTTTTAATTAATCCTTTTCATCTAATATATAGAAATGAAGAGAAAATATGAGTAGTAGGAAGAAGGTAGTGGTATGATGAAGAGATTTAGCATTGGTGCATATGAAAGCTATGAAGGAATGGGAGAATGGTACGGAGTATGCGGCATGCGAGACACGTTCGTAACCCACGGGGCAGAGTTCGCACGCGGGGTCTGCCCCCACACTCCACATGACCGGGCCAGGGCTGCACAAACCAGCCATGGAGCCATTGTTCATATGCGCTTGCATTATACACCTGCTAAGGTACTGTGCAACGAAAAATCCTGCACTGGGTGTACAAACCACGATGCTTAGAAAGCAATAAAATTGATCTAGAACTACACAATACTAGAGTTGTTTTGATATTAATATACTAAATTTTTCTATTGTTGTGCATATACGTGTACGCATGCCTCAAAGTAGTTCTTAATATCGAACGAAAATCACATACTCTGGATATATAAACTATAAAATAACAAAATATTAACATTCCCCGTTGTGTTATTTAATCTCATCAAATTCAAATATGTAATTTTCATTATTTCGTTGTACTATTGTGCGCTGTAGATCAAATAAGTGAAACATTGATAGAGGGAAGTAATTGTTATTGTATAAATGTATTATATTGTAAATAAAATTAAAATAATCTACGAGGGTGTTAAATCGAGTGTTGTATTTTTCTCAAGTATACTGCATAAATTTTTATCCAATTTCTCTGAATTATTTATTTTTATTTATTTACAACTAGTTAAAAAAAAACGAAGAAGCAAATGTGATTAATTAAAATAACGGGCGTTGACATTTATTTTGAAATCTTCTTACTTAGGAAGAAAATACTTTTAGAGTTATTAAAAATGTACACGCACCAATGCCAGTTGAAGAAATCAAAGAAGAACTAATAAATCAGGAATTTAATATTAGTGCAGTCGATGTGAAGTATTTATTGTAATTGGTCTCTTAATTAAATACATATTTTTTTAATACATTTTGATTTATACTTTTTAGAAAAAATGTGTGATGTGATTAAAATGTGGATCACTAGCTAAAATCTTTATTTCACTAGGTGTTTATAAACTACCTTATTTATAACTTTATTATTAATATAAAATATTATGATACTGATTTTTTAGCATTACTATAAACCATTAGTGTAAATGTAATTATGTCACTCACTAAAGAACAATAATTAGTCATATTACTTTTTTATAACAAATTGAAAGTTATGATAATGTTAAGTTTGAAAAAAATATTTATATAACATTTATTTACATTAAATAATAGAAATGACAAGTAATGACGCATTAAGGATTCTAATTGCTATTTTTTAAAACTATTCACTTTAAATATCAATAGAATAATGACCATTATTAAAGACTGAACATTTGCGTCAGGTTTAAAATAAAACCAGGAAGAGTTGTTAGTTTTTGACGTATATTTAGTAATCTCGATTAGGTACTCTTCTAATTTTTTCAGTTCGTACTAATGATGGTGGAATTAGTAACCGAAAAACGAATTTCTGTTTCTAAAATTATTGTAAGGTTAAGAGGTAATTTCATCGGTTTTAGTTAAAATTTAACCTTAGACTTCTTTTATTTTTAACTATAGACTCAGAAGATGAAGGACTTGTAATATCTAAAGTGCCAACTAGGAATGGTGTATCACTAAGGAATAATAATAATAAATTACTGGTTGTACTTTTCTGGCAATATTCTTCATTATTTTTGAAGAAAATCCTAAAACGGTTTTTCATTGTCAAATTGGATTGGTTACTGCACAATGGCTCGGATGTGCTGTAAATGCAAGTAAAGCTTGTCACGATACATGTACCTCGGGAATTTGAATCCCTGTTCCACATAGAATGTTGCCCACAGTTGAAGAAGACAACTTTAGTGGAGCATCACTGTTTGTGACTTTGCTAACCCCTGTACGGTTTCTCCGCACACATGCAACGCTCGGCGCTTGCCGTATATAATTATGAAAGTGTAACACTCACGATTCGGCGTGGATGATGGTGATGATGAGTCAGAGTGATCCGCACTGCGATTGCCTTCGCCTTCCCGCTCTTGATTAAGCGATGGTGTGGGAACCTACTAAACGGTGCCGGCCAGCCTTCTAATCAAACCGCCGAACAATCGTTTCACGTATTTCAGGAAATAGCGGAGAACAAGAGGCTACTTCCAAGAATTCCATTTCGTTATTACTACGGTAAATCATACTTACAATTGTCTACTTAATAAAAGCTAAGGATTTTTTTTGTGGTCAACAGAAATTGATGATTTGTTATATAGAAATGTACCTTACTTATAAAAAGATATAAAACCATTATGTTTTATACTTTTATTTTAAGGTTAAGGGTAATTTTAGTTTTA
Organism: Stenolophus ochropezus; assembly: GCA_035578165.1. Taxonomy (NCBI): domain Eukaryota; kingdom Metazoa; phylum Arthropoda; class Insecta; order Coleoptera; family Carabidae; genus Stenolophus; species Stenolophus ochropezus. The sequence continues at coordinate 8,669,849 of JAQOWZ010000004.1, read as the reverse complement.
GACTACATGGTAATTATATCATTACATCATAGTATATGGTGCAACAAATGAAGAAAGTCGCATATTTCTTACGAGGTGCGAAAGTTTCAGCACGAGGTGAAGTCGAATGCTGGAATCGCATCAGGTCGGAAATAGAGGATTTTACACGAATGGCATACTAGACTTTTTCTACGATCACACTGCTAATCGTTACAGATCAAAAATACTTGCACGGAAACTACTTGTTATCAAAAACAATATGCCGGTCACAAAGAGTACCTTCACGCATACGCATTGCTGGTAATTAATGTGGGACATAATATTTCCCACAGTGCACATGTGCAGGGTGCCCTTTAACACACGATTTCGGAAAATATGCAACTTTTTAGCCTTATATAATGTGAGAAAAGTATCAATTTCCATAGTGGTCGTAGAAAATAGCATATTGTACACTAAGATCGAACAATGTGGAAAAAGATCGTGAAGTCAGCTAGAGCTCATTAAGGGCCGTAATGCTATGATGATGATGATGACACCAAGACTACCATTATTGACCTAACCAAGTTGAGTTCCGAGGTGCGAAGCAACTGAGGAACATAAGGCGTTGATCTTTTTTTCACGCTCCACGTTGTGCTTTAAACATTCCCTCGTACTATAATCTTTTGATTATGCCCTTGATTCATAAATAACTATTTCAATGTTTTTTTCAATTTTTTTACCTGTAGGTAGGTATATTAAATTTCAAATAAAAATACCCCCAAAGACTTTGTACATAGTAAACAAGTAAAAAATTATGAACATTTTCCTAACGTAAGTACCAGGACAATAGCTGAAAGAGAAACAGACGTGGTCTTTCTTCAGGGATACTAAATAAATGACAACCGCTTTCTAAACAATGGTTCCATGTCAAAGAAACAAGCAAATTTTCTTTTATAACAATTTTTATATCATAACCTCTCTAATTGAATTATTCTTCCGGAAAATTCCGTGAGAGTTTTGAAAACATTATAAAAATGTTTAACTTCGTAAAGTGAGTTCCCAGGATCAATAAGTGAAAATAAAAACCTTAGAGTTCGAAGAAGATTATTATGATCAACACGAGAGGTCAAGTGAGAAATAAGTGAAAAAAGCATGGAGTGTTACAGGTCGATCCTTGAGCTTGTAAATCTAGAAATTAGTAGTGCATAACTAAGTCGTTATTTATGCCATTACGGGTACATCTCCGTCTGTGGAAGGATATAAATTACATTTCTTTATTAAACCGTTTTTAATTACTTAGTCCGTGGCTAGGAGTGGTACAAGTGCTCGCATACTAACCGTGTCTGCAGGCGACCGCTGCCCGCCTCAAATTAAACTAATTAATTATTAAAACAACGAGCGACGATCATTCTCTTTTGTCTCTGCTCGCTGCGGGCCAATCACGAAGAGTGTTAATAGTGTTACAGTTTCTTTTTTCAGGAGATACATAATTCATCTGTCGAACGAGAGATTATTTATAACAACCTGCAATTGGAAATCTATTTAGCAGGATAAATTGATTCTTTACCAAGAAACATAAGTGGAATCAATTATGCGTGATTTCATGGCCTATAAATCTGGGAAGATGCTTTACGAATACTTCAAGTAACAAGTGATTAAAGAAGTGCCGAAAGATAAATATTTTTTTTCTTTGTTGTCACAATTATTTAATTTAATTTTTGATTTATATATCATTAGTATTATTTGGATTTTTTATAAGAAATGTTTCGTGGTATGTCCAGTACATTGTGCTAATTAATAGATTATACTTACAAAAAATGTAAAGTAGTGTATGAATTCGATTACTTTGTACACCTTATTTGAATGTCAAGAACGGCTTTTTACTTATATTACCATAGCAACTTACATACCGGGTATTATATGTACTATAATGTTACTTACACTCACATCATTAATAATAAATAATAACACACTCGTAAGACATAAACATTCATTTATGCCATAAGTCATATACCAATATATAAATTATAGTACAAAACGAAATAATTTTATTCGGTTGATTTTTTATTGATGGTTGTATTAAACTTGGTAATACAAGTTGTGGTGCTGGATTAGCCAATAATAGTATATTGTGCAATAAGTGCAGAAAGTCGTCTAGTACTATACTTTTTCAACAACCACACTGTTAAACTTTATAGAACAAGTATATTGGTGCAAGAAATCTATTTGACATAAAAAATAATATGGCGCAGGTAACCTCACAAAGAGTACCTTCACGAATGCGCAGTGTTGACAATTGCAATGAGGAATTATATTTCAAAAGCTGCACATGCGCAGTGTTGCAAATACTGTGAGAAATCATTTCTCACACTTTTACACACGATTGCAGAAAACACGCAACTTTCAAGCTTTTTATACTGTAAGAATAGAAAAAAACTGTTACCTGTTTGAATTGGTTTCCGGTTGCTTGATCTCAAAAAATATTTTAAAGGAATTTAATTTATTGGCCTAGTGTCAGAACGGCACACTCGTGAACGTGAATGTATTAATAAAAAATATTTTTGTTTCAACTTTTCGACGTTTCTCGGTATGTTTTTGAAACACAATAACCATCTAATAATAGAGACAAGAAAAACAAAAGAAAAAAAAAACAAGAAAATCCGAAGGTATCTCGGAATTCTACCCAAGAGTTGTCAATTTATCTAAGTGTGCTTTTGACCAAGAACAAACCTACCTTCTGGAAAAAGTTTAAAATATTCGCCGTCTTTATCTAAAAACTTTGATGTTCTGGCTGTCCATAGAGAAATAATAACAAATTCCATTACAGACCTTAATGGACGAAGTTTTATGATTCATGGGCTAACGATGATAGACTGGGAGTTGAAGTAGGAAAGATAAATTAGTCAGGTTGAAACCTTCCAGGTTTTTATTGGATTAAACTGGCATTAAAATCAGCATTGTAATCATCTTCAGGGTAAAATCAAGTCAAAAATATTATTTATTTTATCCTGAAGATGTTTACAGTGCAGATCTATAGAATCTATAAGACTGCGTGCTGACCAATTTTTCTTCCCTACAAGTCTGGTAATGTTCAAAAGGACGAAACGGTCGCCACGAAAGTTATAAGGTGAAAAAATCAAATACTTTTTTTAATTGTTCCATTAAGCACTGAAACTTTTGAAGGAACAAAATTTTTATACCGGGTGTCCCAGCTCGACCGACACATGGAAGATTTACATAGGAAATCAGTTAATTATGAATAGTATCTCCCCAGTGCAAGATATTCACTTGAAATTTTGTATACTTATAGGAGAATATTAATTCTATGGATCACACTTATTTGAAATATGCAATTTCGTCTGCAGGGCGAGATTTATTAAATTTAAAAATTTAAAATATTTTCTATTATTTCCATGGCTGTCTGATTTTGAACGAAAATATTAGATTTTAAATTTAATAAATCTCGACCTGCAGACGAAATTGCATATTTCAAATAAGTGTGATCCATAAAATTAATATTCTCCGATAAGTATACAAAATTTCAAGTTAATATCTTGGACTGGGGAGATAATATTCATAATTAACTTGTTTCCCATGTAAAACTCCCATGTGTCGGTCGAGCTGGGACACCCTGTATACAGAACACAAAAAAAGATTGTAGTTAAATAAATGACAAAATAGGAATAGTTAATATTTGAAGACATGTTATGATGATTTCCAGTATAGGCATGGGTGTCGTTCCAGTTCCAGATCTGTTTGTGAGTTCCACAGGCGTGGCCGGGTATCCTCGGATCCATCGAGCTAATAACTCGGTGCATTACCAGCAGGCATTGTCCTCATGGCGCGCACTCGCACAGCACAGCCACAGATAAGATATGGAGGCTAACGTATAATTAGAAGTTATCCCGTGTTTATTTTTCCATCCTAATGCTCTGCAGCGCAGCCTGTTATTAATTATTATATTGTTCGTGGCGCGAACTCACGGAGACCTGATTTATGAGGCCCGCGCGGCCGGCTCGCATGACTCCTCATCTAAATCACTCCACAACCAGTAAATTCAATTTTACTATTCCCACACCAAACACATTCCACATACACGGACACAATTCCACCAATATCTAATTATTTTATAGCTGCCATAAATATATAAACACATAAGAGTACAGTAACATAAAATTAATATTCTCATAAAGTAGCTTTTAAAGATATGCAAATCTAGAGCACATGCACGTATCTATTTTCTTGTGAACTTTCTTTTATTAATAAAGAAATAGATCCTTATGGCCAAGCAGTTATTTCATTCCGGCAATTTTAAAGAAAATAAGGCATATACTCTATTCAATTTAAATAGTTCAGCTTTGGTTTTTAATTATATATTTTAATAACTTTTATATTGTCCTTTCTATGCGTACTATGTACATAGGTACTTATTTCGTGACATTTTATACATATTCTTAATTTGTGGTTTTCAACTTATGCCCTCAACAAAAGACCTATATTTTTAGTGGGTTAATTTCACCTCAATCTTCCACTTCCATTGTAAAAATCAAATCATTTTGAACTGAAATAAATAAATACAAGTATTTAATTACTACATTATAAAATAAAAATAATAACTATAACGTTTATGTTTCGTGTAATACGAATTTAAGAAAAATTTATTTAAAAAAATTGATTATAACTATAATTCAATTAATGTTTTGCGTAGGCGTAATCAAAGTATTTTACTTCCTCTGTATCATTTGAAATGGTGATAATCATGATTAAATATTGCTAATTCCACCAAATGTAGTGGAATTATCTTTGGAATTAAATAATATACTTAATTCTTTTTATGAATTGGGACTGAAGTTAGTTTGATTTTTCAGGATGTTAACAAGGAGTATAAGTAATTCGGATTAGAGGCTAATCCCTTTTAGGAATCTATGTGTGTAAGTGCAATTTATTTTACAAAAAGCAGTTAATAAAAAAAAAAAATATAGTCTATATTTCTTATTATGATATCCAAATAAATTCCTGCTTCTAGGCTTATACTACGCAAAATTTTGAGTACAAATAATGTATATTATTAATCCACCATTCTGAAAATAATAAAACTGTATGTTTTTCTAATATATGATCTTGAAATATTGAAAACAAACATATTATACTATTAATTATTATTACTAATTAAATTGCGAATTGAGCGAAGTGTTAGATCTGGGTTGAAATTTCAGCTTCACCAATCTTTAATCAGGCCTGATGTTCTCTTTACTCGTAGGTAATTTAAACGAGAGAAGGAACGTCTGGTAAATGTTCTCTATGAAGAAATTGTTTGCATTTGCGATCATATTAATTCTTATATATTAGGTAATAAACCGTGATTTGAAAAAGAAGAAGTTTTATATCTATTGTACTTTAAAGAAAGAAATTGTGCCTATAATTTAATTTATATTTTTATTTCATACAGAAAATATACAGAAATATAGTAAGATAGCTATATAGAGAAAAATATGTGCAAGATATATATTTATTTAATTCAAATTCAAATTGATTCCAAGAAAAATAAGATTGTAGTACATTGTATAGATTATTAGTTTTCTTCTTCCTGTTAATTGCTCCGAACAGTTAACGTTTTGCATTCCTATGTTTTCTTAGAATCAGAGTCGAAAATTAAAAGGCGAATATCTCGTTCGCTGGCACTGGCATTTTTCTTTAATTAATGAGAAATATGCGTTGGTATTTCTAGCACAATATCGCATCTGTAGAGCAGAATAATTATACATTTGCTGGTGTATCTGAGTTGTGGGAGTGCTCGTACCCGACCAATAGGAGATCAGGTAGTAAATTACTTCCCAATCAATTAATTAGCTATTAGTAGAGCCAACATAACAACCTCTCGTAAAAACATAATAAACAGTGTCTTGTAATAAATAAAGCCGTATGGATGTTATTGGCGGTAATCCGAGCTGATCTGGGGATCTGATAATGTTAACGGCGATGTCGGTTTTAATTGATTTCAAAATCAGGCGCCGGACGGTCACAAACGATGAGTATTCAAATGTTTAAGAGCTAATCAACAGATAAACAACATACACCTACGATTTTACGGGTACCCGTATAGGAAACGGTGCATTCCTAACAAATTAACCAACATTCTACAACATAACTGCCAGTTTTTCTCCAATTACCAAACGCACATTAAATATGCTGGATTATTACATGTTCTTGTTAAAATACAATATTTAGTTTCTTCTTCCTAAGCTACAACATCACGACTACAACTTTGTATTAAGTTTTATTTGCGTTTCAGTGGTATAGTTTTTTAGCCTGCTTATAGTATAACAAGATGGAAGTTATGGCCCTGTTTTCCATTTTGTTTGTAGTTCTGTATTTCGTTCCTATTGGCATCTATACATTAACATCCTTGTCATAAAAACTAAATGTTCTAGAGCTAGATGTCGACGAGATAATAGATCAGGGGGAAGTTTGTATCCACAACTGTCAAATAATGCACCTATAATTCAATCTTTTTTTATCAATTAATGACGTTTGTTACTATTGCTAATTAAATAATGTAGGCAGTTCGATGAAATAATATTATTCAATCTTTATGTGAAATTTAAATCTTACCAGTGAAAAAAGTAAAAACTAAATTAATTTTAAATAAGTCTACATAAAAAGCCAAAGTTACAATAGTTTTTGTTTTTATTTTTCCTTCTTTTCTACCGAAATAACAGTAAAAATAATTGTCTTGCGTTAAGTACGCTCTGAAACAGTGACTTGAGCTATTCAGTTTATGCGTTTAAAATGATTCAGATGCACTTTAGGTCAGAGATTTAGCTCTGGGAGTGGTTGCATCTAAACCACAGAGTGTAAATCTGATTTAGTTTAGTTTAGTTGAGATTTAGTTTAGTTGTACAATGGCCGGTTGTACTAATTGTTATACTACTTTAAATTTGTTTTGTTTTCTATTTTGCTATAAAAACGAATCAATAAAATCGAAATCTACTCAAAGTGTACCTCCATAGATAATTTTTGACGTAATTAATGAGAGTGGAAAAAAGTTGTAAGTCATTTAAGAAAATGATTAGTGCTAAAGCTAATCGAATGAAAAGGTATCGCGATGTACACAGAAAAGGACGTAGTAGCAGTAGTCGAATAAGTTCGTCCGACACCAACACCTATTCAATATACGTCTACTTTAAGGAGCGGAAGTCATATTTAATTTTTCCTTTCATGTAAATAATGTATAATTTTTAAATGAAATATATGAATCAATATAAGATTTAATTTCCTTTTTTTTATCACCATCCAAAACTGATTTTGTCCAGGACGTTTATAACCAGTTAAAACTAGGTGATTAAAATCATACCGTCCAAAATCCTACAACCCTCCTTAATTATTAAAATGTTAGTTAAAAAGATGTGTGTATGTTTCATTCCACTGTATCATCCTCTTTCAACTGTACATGACCTAAGTATGACCTAAATCCACACGATTGGAATCCGAAATACTTATGGATTATGGATCCGTTAACCCGACAATTCCTGCTGTCAGATAATTATTATATATTTTACATACTCCCTAACTCTTTTTATACAGATAAACGGAAATTGGAAAGAAGATTCCAAGAAAACATAGTTCTGAAAAGGAAGGTGTTACAGAGGAATAAACATGTGTATATCGGATTGAGAAGGCGTTACAATTCCTTCACATTTCATAGCTCTTATAATTTATATGCTCCACTTCCATCCTCCTCACATATGGGGAGGAGTAGGTAATTATTCTCATTTTACAATAACTATAAATAACGTTGGCGAGTCAGCTCACGGGTGGGCAGACTGCACAGCACTACCCTCTGCTCTCCTCGTGGATTTATCACGCGCATCTAGGCCCAGCCTCCTCTGTTTGTTTAGTGTATTTATGTGCCATGTGATACGCGAGCCACTGATACGATTAGTTGCAACGGAGAACGCGAGAGGCGCCAGTCCCGACGGGAAAAATCCTATCAGATTCATTACCAAAGGAACAATAACACTCGCATATCATTGGAATGCGCATCTTTAAATAGTTTATTGTACTTTGTAATAAACAAGTAATATAATAATATACTTGTTTGTAAGTAAAATGTACAAAAATTACTAATATTTGAAAATAAGGAATTCAATACTCGACTGGAGGAATGAATGAGGTTAGGAAAGTTCTTGGAGAATCAGTCAATTTTTAAAATACGAATACACACCTAATGCAATGAAATCATCTTCAGGGTGATATTTATTTAAAATAAAAAAAAACTTATTAGTTATTTGAAGTCGAAACTTTCATGTAAAACTAGACACGTGTTGTGAGAATCATAAGTTCTCATCATTAATAGCACCAAACATGTAAATCATGCCACAGGTCCGAAGAACTCTGTAAAGATCAAATATATTTATATAGAGAATGTACCACAACTTCGTACACATATTTCAATGGCATATCGTACTTAACGTTACTGATCACGAAGCAAGAATAATTTTTTTTAAATTAGTTTTTGAGGTTTGGAAAAGAAATAGTTTTGGGTCACTACTTGATAGGTACTTTGAATATTAAATATTATTTACTGCAACTTAGTTAATATTGGTTTTACAAAGCTTTTGGTAATTGTATATATTAAGTTTATTAATAATTTACTTAAGTAATGATAATAAATAATATCTTTGTTTAAATAAATGGTATTCAGTGGCACAAAAAATGTTCTTTTTCAGTAAACTACCCTTATTTATAGGAATTTCAAGTCATGGTACACCCTGAATATATAATGTTCTACATGTATCTTATGCCCAGTTCTTTATAAATTTATTTCATGAATTCAAGTCAAACATGTATGAATTTTTTAACGTCAATTTTAGACTTAGTTAGCTTCTTAGTAGCGTTACAGCCTTACAGCTTCAGGGCACCAAAGTGCTTATTATGTACTTCAAATTAGTTAAATTAATTAATTTAAAGTGTATCAAAAATGATGCAAGATCTTGTTGTTCCTGGATTTTTTCGTAATATCTTTGTAACTATTCTTGATATTAAATTCTCATACCTAACAGTTAGACATTAGTATGTTGTTGGAAATTTTTATCTTAAGAACGGGGGTGAGAGTAAATAATTATTAATATATTTAATAAATAAATAAATATTATTTTCCGTCGACTTTTTAAACGAAGATAAAACTTTTTAAAAGGTTATTACTTTTCGTCCGCAAAAACCAATTGAATTTTTTTATTTATAGTTGTTTGCTTTACTTGGGGGAATATGTTATAAATAATCATTACATGTATAATTAATTACATAAAAAAGACACTAAGAAAACATTTTGCACAAATATAAATAATGGAGAATTATTATACTGAGGAGTAGGAAAGTAATATAAATCATGTTGATATATGTATTTATTTCGATTGTGTCGTCGAGCTTCTAATCATGTTAGTCCGAATGTAAGGTCAGGTTACTAGTATTATAGTAATTATTAATTAATTCGGATCAACAACAATGCCATGTAGTGATCTGCATTAAATTATAGCCCCAATCCACCACAAAAATGGTATGACCAAATTTTCATTTGCATACAAAGAATAATAAACCACGACCTTGCTACAGTAAAACTACAAATTAAACCTGACAAACAACCACAACCACGCCGTTCGGAAACAAACATCTTTCTTTGTTGACTTTTTTTTCTTTTAGCCGAATTAAAAATTCTACGAGGAGCTCTGAAAGTAAACACGATGACCAAAGTACCGAGAGCGTTTGGTAGGCAAGTCGTGGTGAATATTAAGAGCCATTGTGGCTGCTGTTTGATTGATCTGGTATTCTGTGGTCGTGGATCGAACCGTCTACAACCTTGTGCTGATTCACGGAATTGTAGCACTCTTGCATGTGAAACAGTTACCAAGAGCAAAACAAGATCTACTTCACAAAAAATATTTTTGTTGATTATTTCACACTTGTCATTTTTACCCAATCAGAATGCTTCATTTGATGGCCATAGGTAATTTTTCAGTAAAGAAATTTGATAAAACCACAGTATCGTAGTCATGGTTATATTTTGTTGATATCAAAAATTTTATGTTTGAACTGTTATCATTCGTGAAATAATCAAGAAAATATAATCCGAGCTATGAATTTAATAGGTAAAATTTTCTCATAATTCCTGCGAAGTAACGACAATTCGGGTCAAAAATGACTCTTAAATCACTCCAGCTTCGCTATTGTTGAAAGATTCTTTAGAATTATTAAAATATTCGATGATTAATTTGGTAAAATAGGCAGAAAAAAAAGTTTGGATTGTCTAGATTGTCTATTTAGTAAGGATAATATTGATCATCCTTCCTAGATATTTTAACATTTTTGACGCTTAGGCCTTGACCGAAACTGATCGCCACTTAAATAAACAAACCTGAAAACTAATTAAACGACGATATTACTGAAACTGGAACCTAAAAACAGTCTACAAACTTTTATTTTTCATCCTAACGATAGCTGATTACTTTATGTAGGATATTGTATCAAAAGTCGCATCATAGCATTTTCAATATTATTTTTGAAAAGTAAAATTTTTGGCTTCCGTATTTATTTTACAACAAAGGTTTTTGTAAAGAAAAAATCCGAATTTTTGACATTAATATTTTTATTTGCACGATCCAGCATTAAAAAGTTTTATTGATTGAGTTTATTTATCAACCAGTTTTAGTAGAAATGCGTATAAATGATTTAGTACATTCGTTTATTGCTATTACAATTAAAGGTGCAACTATTAATACTACAATTATTGATAGATAATTAATGGTACCTAACGACTTAATTTCGCAGTTATTTCTGACACAAAAGCACCGCCACAAAAAATTGCAAAACTGAACGAATGTTTATATAAAACAATGGAAACGGATTTTTGTTTTTAACGAATGATTCATTTTAATATATTTCATTTTGGATACTTCTAACTAATATTGATAATATAAGCATTACGAACTATAAGACTACCGGTCTTAAACAATAATTGGAATTATCGCTTTGTTCTACCAAACAATTGTCTTCGATTAATAAAATATAATTACTGTTCTTAATTCTTAGAATACTAGTGCATTACTATTAAATACTTTGAGCTTTTGAATGTGATCATGATGTGATTTAGTGTATTGTTTTGTTTTAAGGTAGAATTCCTTCTCATGCTTTCTATTGAACCGTTCAAGTATTTTGTTATTTTCCTGATCGAAGCTATTGTAATCAAATAAATCTACAAACAAACAAATATTTCAAGAAACAATTGGTAGTTGATTACAATTCACTGCTCGTGTAGAACTTTTAAGAAAATATTGTTTAATATTATCGTGGTGGGTCCTCCACGTTCATGGCATTCTAATACGTGCTGATAATAGCCACTGATGCCAAGCTAATGGCATGGTCTGGCGCCTACAATAGAACGACTCAAGGTGCGACATTGTTCGCTATTTAGTCATGTGGTCTAGTTGATATGCAGCTACGGTGCTCTGATATAAAAATCATACGTGAATAAGTGTGCTTTACATTCAGAGGCGACTGGAGCGGATAACTGACAATGTCATCGATGTTTTATTTATATCTTCGGTGATATTGACACGCCTTGTTTGTTAGAACTCAATGATACATCGTTTAAAATAGAGTAACAACTTAATTTATATTGAATGGAAATGTTAATGTGCACTTTTTTCTGAGGAGAATATTAATACATATGTTTTAATTGCCGCCACCGTGGTAAAGGTAAAGGAAGTCTAGGGATAATTGATTTTCATAAATAAACCTACAATTTTTAAGATCATGTATGAATATGTATGTAAAAGTTTATTAAAAACCGTATTATTATTACAATTTTATATGTGTTGTGACAAGAAAGTCTCCCTCTAAGGGAAATAGAAAGAATCCACCTCCTATCTGAGCCTGAATATATGTATATAAATTGATAGACTGTATTTGCCTGACATTATTATTATTTATCATATTCTACATTCGATTCGTCATTATATTCTGCAAAATCACCGTTTATTCAACTCATCAAGTGTTTAATTTTCTTCCGTTATCTTAAAATATAACAAATTATTTAAAACAAAATACACATTTTGTTAAACAAGGAAGAGTTCATTAGATTTTAACTTGGCCAATGGAAAAAAAATCACCTACTAGCAACAAGTAATTAACATCAAATTTTGTAATGACAACTTAATCTATATCTATATATACACTACTTATTTTGCATACGTTTACTTGAATTTTATTAATATCTATTGAAAGCCGATGCAACAGAATCGTTTAATAGAACAGAATTGTTTGTCTCATCACCTTGCTTATTAACGCAATTCATAAACTATCGAGCACTTACAAAAAACGAAACACTTTGACAAATTAATTTGGCAAAGTATCCATGAGAATTTTTATTAGTATATGCGTTTCCAGAGTATCAAATTTAATATAAATGTATGCAAGATATTTATGTAACAAAGAATAAAATTTTTAAAAGGCTTGTACATAATACGAAATCTGAAATATGTGACTCAACCAAAATTTAAAATTAAATTCGTAACTAACGAGCCAAACGTCAATCGCCAATACAAATCACTTCTATAAAATTTTATTTGACGGCTTCAATGTATTTAATAACGAAAAATGTTTAAACGTGATACTCCTTAAAAAAATAGAAATTAAAATTATTAATAATTTAAAAACATAAATATACAATTTTTTCGGTTTTCAAGACAATAATTACATAATGCTTCAAATTGTTGTGTGTGTAGAGATTTATACGATCTCAATAAGAGACGATCAGGGTAATAACAAAATGCTAGCAAGGTTTACATTTATACATGAGACAATTTTCTGGTAAAGTTTATAACCTAGCGGCCAAAACGGTACCTGTAGATCAGCATCTTCTGATATTATCTTCGAAAGTGATTGACACATGAAATCTATTCCAATGTAACTTATATACTTTTACGGAGGAAGTTTATTATATTTTCTAAACAAGGAAATTACTGATTTTCTTCTTGATTATTCAATATATTCCAAGAATAGTAACATTTTTGTGTTTAAGGTATTTTTTTATTTGTGTTATTTACTATTTTATACAAGTTCTATTTCTAGATATAAACAAGAAAAAAATTACAAAAACTACCGTTGGTAGATTTACAATTCAAGATGTAGTAAAGATCTAGTAACTGCAGTGGAAATAAGAACTAGATTCTCTGTAAAAATACGTCGTGTGTCCGAGGAAAAAATGTGACTTATCCACTTTATATCCTTTACCGCAAAACAATAAAAACGTCGGCAGAAATGCGCAGGCGCGTTCGATACGATTTGATCAGATTCCGAGGAGCTTCAATGCAACCACAAACATCACCGATCTGGACTGAGGAAGATTTAATCATTTACCAGAATTTAATTAATAATTAACATCGTTTTATAACAAATAGTATTTGAATCATCCTATACTTAAGTTTATTTATGAATGAACTGCCTTTTTGTCTCTGCCCATTGCAATGAAAAAGAGAGGTGTTCTTTAAAATGGATACTTCTGTCGAAACCTGGAATTACAATAATTCCTTTACTTCGTAGAAGGAAGTAAAAAAATATATCATCAGGAGTTGTTAAATATTAACATCATTTGAACAATAAAAAGTTTTTTCAAAATCAGTTTTGAAGAAAACTTGTTGTTATTTGCCTTACTTATTTAGCAAATATTCCATTATTTTAGTTAACATTTAAAATCACACTCCGTTCAGTTCGATTCGGCAATAAATATTATATTATTACTGGCAATGAAGCTAGCAATTGTATTGTTAAAATTTTAGGACCATTTTTAAAGGTATTTCAATATTTCATGATCTGTTGGATGTTGGATGTGTAAACTAAGAAAAGATGTAGCCATATAAATTGGAACGCGCTTTAAAAATAGCATACATCAAAAATATTCAGTGAAGAATAATAATATATAACAATATAGATAATATAATAAAAAAATGTCAAATATGAAAAAACCAAATAATCTGCGATCGTCGCAAAGCACAACCCAAATTATAGGTTTGCTTGTGTTAGTACATTAAACGGGTAATAACTCACTTGTCTCAAATTTGTTTACTCCGCACCGATCCTGAAATTTTAAAATATCTCTAATACTCTAACACGTGGAGAAATTAGGGAAAAATACAATAAAAACAAGGATCACAATAAAATTCTCTAGAAGAATCGGTCGTCCTAGGGAAAATAGGGGAAATAGTAATTCCAGTGCTCAACGGAATTAAACAAGTTAACAAAACAGAAAAATAAATAATTGTAAGTATTTGTCTTCTGCTCAGGTCCATGTAGTACGAGGTCTGTGTTCTTCAGAGCGCCGCATCCCGCATTATGGAAAGCAAGTGAACTAGTTTACTCGTCCGCGGACTGATTAGCGGTTACGTCAGGTATACAAGCGTCCTGAGGTATAGCTCGCGCTGCGATGGTATCACAGGACAGATTCCTGCTATCCTATACCCGTGCTCTCATGTTATGTTTCACACGGATAAATTTTCAGCGTTTTTGCGGGTTTTTTCCGTTTCGGAACGTAGCGGGCTTATCACTCTGGATTCAGACGCGCGCTGCCGATTTGCTCAACAGATAAAATTCCTCGGTACAAGACATGCGAGCAGAACACGATCGGAAAATAACTCGTTACCCTTTCGATTAATCGGAACGCAGGAACACGGATACAAACGCACCGACAAAGCTATTCGCGGAATACTCACATATTTGAATAGGTGATTCTTTACCGCACCAACTCATTCCAATATAACTGTCTTGCTAACTGCCTTCATATCCATTCAATTCCATTACACACATTTTACTTCTAATATTAAACCATCTCATAAAGTAGGAAGGTTAATACAAAAATATGTTTCTCTGTTGTTAATGCTACAGATCAGTGTTTCCCAAAGTGGGGTACCAAACTGTATGGAAGGGGTACGCATATTTTTTCCTTTTTTGTAGCCGCCAATATAAATATAAGAAGAAAAATAATAATTCATTTTATGTAAAAAATATAATAGGTAAATATCATTTTTTTTATACTAGTTCAATACACATAGTATTATGCATGCAAGAATTCTAAAATTATCAAATAACGTAACAGAACAATAATTTACTTACAACAAGGGTAGTTCTTATTAAATTTAAATTATGAATCTTCTTCTGACAAAATGATATCTTAAAGAAGTATTTCCTTATTGTTTGTTGTTTTTTTATCCAACTAAATTGTAAACCATTGATGATAAAATGATCTAAAGATTATTATTACATGTTTAAAGAGGCAGAGGAGCAGAAATTCTGATTTAGATTTTCCCTAAAATCAGAAATAAAAAATCTTATATTTTAAACTTCATCCGGTGACATACTGTCACTAAAAAAAGTTAGTACAATTTTTGTTTTTAATACCTAGTATATCCCAAACATTTTCTACTAGGGAGTGCGAAATGTTAAAAATGTTTGAAAGGAGTACACATGGGTCGAAAATTTAGAAAACTTTGCTATAGATGAATATTTCATTTTTCTTTTGTTTTGGTAGGTAAAAATTCTAAATTATCTACCATTTTAGCCGAAGAAGTTTGATGTACCTTTCTTCGTTTCTCCAGCATCAGCATGAGTATTTACTGTATTCAATTAAGGATAAGGATTTAAGATTTTGTCACTTTGGTCGCCGCGACCTATAAAGTCTATTGTGACATAGCCTTTACGTAGTTTTCTCAAAACAATTCCAGATTTTTTATGTAACCAATTTAATTCCAGGAGTTATCTTAATTGGTTGAGTCTTTTTGTGGTTAGGATTAGCCCAGTCGACAGATGTCTTTTCAGCTTTACCAATTTTGTACAAATAGTATTTATAAAGATAATGGTCAATAAGAACTCTTTATTATAAGATCCTTTTTGCTAAGAGCTACTAGCTCCTTGGTGTTTGTCGTAGCTGGAGAAACGATTTTTTTGTTTGGAACTAGAATGTTGTTTCAAAATAAAGATATAGTAGATTTCTCTCAGTTTTCGACCGCCATGTAGTAATTACTAAAACTAACATTAGGACAATAATACAATTCCAAATATTATTCATAGTATCAAAGAAAAGAAAAGACAAGTTAATTGATTATAAGAAAAAACAAATATTCTGGTCATCCTAAGAAAAATATACCTGCTACTGTGTATGAAAACTAGTCCTATTGGATTTGGTAAATGATTGAAGCAAGTCCGGACTAATCGTCAGTGTTAACACGACGGCAGCGACTCGGATTACAATTAATTGGCGTTCGGGAGCGAAGCGGATGGCCGGTGGGAAATGCGAACACGGGAACACGCACACACGAGAGCACGAGACACGACACGGAACAGGGAAATATACGGAGTAGTCGGTAAGGTGGTCTACAGAGTACCCGCAGATTCCACGCCACGAGATTTAAATACACGCCAGCCACAACAACCATCCAGATAGATACAAGATGGTGATAATCGCACTTTATGTGCACTGGGCAACATATTGGGAAGAGCCGAACACTATTCTACTACTAACACTTCATAAATATGTATAATATACACAAACAATTATATACAGGAAACTAAATTCAATCAGTGAATTATATTACATCCAGGACCTTTAGGAGTAGTCAAAATTTTGATGATAAACAAGTTTCAAAGCCCTTATTTTGCTAAGATATCTATAGTTTATTAAACCACATCTAACAAGAAAAGCTCATTACTTAAGTTTTGTTAACTTTTAGTACCAAATGAAAACTCCCAGAGACAAAAACCCTCGATCTTTTTCTTTCCTAAGATATGTAATTTTTAAATTTTCAAGTTGCCTATATTTTGCTTATTTCACCAAGCGACTTATTTTAATGGATGGCTTGGAAGAATTATCTGAAAGTAGGTTCTTATAGATTTTTTGGGTTGCTAAATACGAAACTGACAAAAAAATTATGAAATTCATAATGATCCCAATATGACCGATTTCAATGAAAATAAATTAATATGTTTTTGGGTCGCACTTTATACGGGTTTGAATTATTTAAAATTTTTTGTTTAATACACATTACACTGTATATAATGCAATCCAGAAATCATAATAACTTATTTTCATTAAAACTGAAGCATTTTGATATATTTGATCGGCAATATTAGAACCGCCATTTTATAATTTTAATTTCAGATTCGTATTCAGCGTCCTAAAAACTATATAAAAACTTACTGTTAGGTAATTCGACCAAATCATTAAAATACGTAACTTGGTTAAATAAGCAAACTATATATGACTTGAGATTTTCAAAATCATTTACCTTGAGAAAGAAAAAGATCAAGGGTTTTTAGTTTTGGGACATTTCATTTGGTACCAAAAGAAGTCGGAATGGTTATTCGAAATTAATATCGATTGGACAGGTTGTGAATTTCTATTGTAAGTCTAACAATCATGGTAATGTTGTTATTTTCGTCCAGTATATGGCGTGGCATTGATGTTTCTTTATTATAGTTTATGTGTTGTTATAATTCGACTTTTTATCATCCTTTGCCATTCTTGACCAATCTCTGATACAGTTCGTAGTATGTGTTCTTTTTATTTATGCATCTCTTTTCTATTTGTACCATAGAATATCCAAATGCTTTATAGCAAGCGTTTCTTCAAGCACTAAGTATAAAAATATTATTTTATTATATTAAATTAACTGAGTTAATAGTCGATGATATATCTAATATGAGGCTAGTAGAGTTCTTAAATAATAAGACTTGTTTAATAGTTACGCTGTGATAAAATATGTCAACTGCCAAGACAAGCACAGTGAGCAGCTCAGATGGTAGAGCGACATCCCGGCAAGATGTAGGTCTCGGGTTCGAATCCCGGCGGTTGACATGTTTTTACAATTTATTTCACAATAAATTATTAAAATGTATCTCTCTACGGGTAGCAGTAACTCACTTGGTCAATGCACTCCTACTCGACTTGAGCGGAGTAAGAGTAGATCAAATTCCAGCTTCACCAATCTTTATCAGTATGTAGGTCCCTTGCTGTGGCTGCAGGTTACTATTCTATACTATTAAAATAAAAGCAAAACTTGTCGTGAATCAAAAACTTTGAGTTCTTGAGGTCTTCTTACATCTAGAAGTGTTATGCAATACATGATGAAAATTTATCTCTATATTGACAGTAAATATTTAAAATAATTTATAAAGCGGTCAATGATCTGTTTAAGCTTGGTATTTTTATGTTATCAATGAAAATATTTCAATGGCATAGAAAGCAATGAAACATTTGTACGAGTATTATAGATTTTTTAGTTGTTTTTTTCAAAGCTGAGAACTAGCAGAGTATGCAACAATTTAAGTACATCAGAATGTAAAGTGGCTGGAGCATTAAGTGAATAATCCTCATATTTCTCGTGGAGAGTGGAATCTGGGATTTTCGCATGTAGTTCAAGCGTGACACTTGCATCAAATGACTTCATAGTTTGCAGATGTTGCACCTTGCATCACAGTCAACTGTGACACGATAATGAGTGTAAAAACAACGCTGATTATTGCAAAAACCATTTCAGCGCAAGTAACAAGGTCGGCGACGTCGAATTGCGACCATTGCGCCACTGACTACCACTGCATTTCCATACCAACTCAATCTCGATCTGACACGTCGCAACCGGGCATAAACTTTTATGGGGTGGAAAATCAACGCATTCAAATTACACAAATAGAGACGTGATTCGTAGTTACTTTATTACAATCACTTCACTTTACCATTACAGATATTTCAGGTACATTTATTTTAGTATTTCCTATTATCTACAGTTCAATGAATGGAAGAGAATGATCGTTGTTTTAACAACCTGAGTTTGAATCCAAATCAAATTGAGATATCTGATTTATTACAATGACTTTACGTCATTAGAAGGTACTGATATTTGAATTAACTTAATAATTAAAAAAAATATACTTTTATTTTAGTAGTGATATAGTACTTGATAACTAACTGTAGTTAAGACTTTATCAACTCTTTTTTTATTCTTTTACTCTCACTTATATTTGTGGTCCACTAGGTGCTAAAAAGACTGTGACCCGTATGCTCACATACATTGAAGTAGCGCTACTTCAAATTTTCACAATTTCAACTGTCAAATGTCAACTTTCAATTAAGAAATTCTGAATGATATCGTGAATTACATTTATTATTTCTTTATTTAGATTAATGCATATTTCATTTAAACGATCATTCAATATATTTATGAGAGAAAATTTGAGAATTATATTTAATATCAAGAAATGACATCTCGAAATTTAACATTTCTGAAATAGTGCTACTTGGGATGTTATCATATGGGCTTATGTTTCTAATAACCTAAATTTGAATCAAGATCAACTAGTATTCGGGAGTGTTATTACCAACATTCGCAATAAAACAGATTAGTACAATAACCAATACATAATAATTCATGATCATAAATTTATTTATTTTTGCATCAAAATGCATGATAACTTTAGGTCTTCGGTATGAATCAATTATCATATTTTTAAGTCTTTCTTTGACGGACGTTGTATATCATTTTTACTGTACTAGCTTATTTTTTGGAATGATAGAGTAGAGGTCTGAGCAGCAATAAAAATATATTGTATATTTTATAATAACTAAAAGTAAAATATTTGAATATGAAGTGAGATATTGAATTCATCGAGCGTGTAAACGGTGCATTATTCATGTAACGTTGTTCTCATTTCGGGACATTGTGCCAAAGCACGCATGCTAGTAAAATGTAGCCGTCCAGATCCGCTCAATGTCATATTCACGTCTGGTGCGACGTGTGCGCGACCATTGGACGCCAACGCCCGGGATGCTTATGTACAAACACTACTATCGTCCAGGACAGAACCAGAAACTATAGTTCGTCTCAAATAGAAATGAACCTGCTAATCATTCTAGCGTATGTAATACTACAAACCAGTTGAAGGAGATAGCAACGTTCCACCTGGTACAGTATAAGGTTATAGTAGCTTTATATATCGACATCAACCAAAATTAAAAATTGAAGATACAAAAAGCTATGAGCGTAAACCATAAAAAACTCATTCTACCAATGGCATGAGATTATTACTATAACAAAAGAAAGTGCATATTTCGTTGTTTCTGTAGCAACCAATCGGTTTCAATATATGACTTTAATACTAGTTTCAATGGTGTTCTTCTGCTATAAAAATATCATATCATCAAATGGCAAAGCATTTTTAGAGGAACAAAACAAATACCAATCATGCTTTTAAGATTTTTTTACTTGCATTTTCAGATGTATAGATTTTCAGATATTAGCTTTTGCAAACGACTTTATGATTAGATTAATATTTGGTAACTTTGGGAACTGACATCTAAATTTCCTATTGCTTTATTATCATTACTGAAATATTTGTTTCGCTTTAAGTTTTTGCAGGTTGTAACAATGTAGGATTTGTATATTCGCCACATGGGTTTTCCTGTAGGCGCATTTAAGCAAGTGTCCTGAATGCTGATTCCAATCTCGCATTGGTTTGGTGAGGAAACCACAACGAAAAGAATGATTTAAGCCTCGTCTGCACTATTCATCTTTCAGGTAAGTTATTCAGCATTCGTCGTTGTTATGAATACAGTAGCTGTACATGAAATGATTTAGAAAACAATATTTGATTTTTCACAAAATAATGCGTCCGGTCATACACCATACACGTCGCATAACAAAATAAAAATATGAAATTCTTCAACAATGAGTAATATCAATATTAAGAAAACAAAAGAATAATATTTCAATTAAAACATTATACCTAAAAATAGAATTTTTATTTTATTTGTAATTTGTGATTGAAATATCAATTTAACTTGTTAATTATAAAAATGTTATTTCGTTAAAATATATCGCTGATGTTAATTAAATATATTTGTATTTAGGCGACTTAGGTGTCACATTTGATAAAAAAACTAAGCTTTAACAAACATATTACCAGTTTAGTCACCACATTATGTCAATCTCTTGGATTTATTATTCTTAATTCACTTCACTTGATTCACTTATTATTTTCTACTTTGAATTTTTAAGGACAAAACTTGAATATTGTTCTGTTATTTAGTCGACAATAGAAAAATAATTTTTAATCGAATTCCTACATTTTTTATATTTTTACTACAAAGCATTTCATCACTATCCATCATTTGACATAAATTATTTTACATTACAAAATTTCCAAAAACATTCTTCGTGTAGATTTCATTTACAATTATTATATTTATTTTCAAAATATTTTTAACTATATTAATTAAATTATAGAATACCAACTTTTAAGTCCCGTAACTATTATTTCGTTATTATCCTAGGTCGAACCAAGTAGCTTCTTCAAATAGCAGATATTTTTTCTGGAAATCCATAGGCATCTGTTCCACAATTTTTCATACTGAGATTTATGCAAAAAAAATCTCTGTGCTCACCTATACCTAGAGAAAGGTCTAAAAGGAGCAAAAATCATTATAATAACAGATAGCCAGACAGCTTTAAATGCACTAAATGTCATCACTTGTAAATCGAAGTTAGTCTGGATTTACAGGGACACTCCTCAATTGCTATCTAAAGCATACCATGTCACCTTATGATGGGTACGAGAAAATTAAAGGGGCCAAACTGTTATGCTACGGACCATAAGGAGCTACTAGCTCTCAGCAAAAAGGACCTTATAATAATGACAGGAGCCTTCACTGGACATTGTCCTTTAAAATACCATTTGTACAAAATTGGTAAAGTTGAAAAGACATCTATTGACTCTTTCGGAACACATGTTGTGTTAATGCCCAGATGTAACCACCCAGAGACTTAACCAACTAAATAAGACGTATCTTACAGAAGATGAGATCAAGAAATTGACTCCTGGAGCTATAACTCACTCCAAAAGAAAATTGGAACTGTTTCCGGAAAACTAAGTAAGAGCTGGGTCACAATAGATCTTCTTACGCTTAAACCTTTGTTTACAATACAATACAATATAATAGTTTCTGGAAATCAGCTAACTTTATTGTTTCAACCTAGACAGTTTCGACCTCCATACGGTATTCTTCATGAGATGAAATTTATATTAATGTGCTTTTCATACGTAGACACACTATTATAAAGTTCATCTTCTGACAAAGACCCGTAGATGTGCACCTTTGGTAATATATATATAAATAAATAAATAACTAATTTCATGCTAAGTGCTCAAGAATTGTAGTCTGGTAAAGTTCTTCTTCGGTAAAAATATTGTTGAAATCTGCTACACTCAATAATGGACAACACGCTGTAATGTAAATATAATTTATAGATTTATAATCTTAGATTCCAATTGAAAACAAACCAATTTAAATAGCATACATCACAACGGTATCTGTCGGTGAAGCCATAAATCACCGCTTGCTTGCCGGGTGCGGGTGCGTACATGATTGCATGTTCTGATTTCAGTAATTGCTGCATTTGCTGACAGGGCACACAATGCAAGTGCAAGTGCGGCCGAGCTACACCCACTCGCATGGGCCTGGGAAATCTGCACCATCTATCTGCTCCGACGATGCGCGCATGATGACTGCACGGGATAAGAAAGAAACGCTAATTAACGACACCCGGACGAACCACAGATAACTATATGCTGCAAAATGATTTTATTAAACTGATATCAGGAACGGGATGAGGTTTTATTTTGATGCAAGGTGAACGATCATGGAGAAACAAGAGCAAAAAGTGGAAGAATTTGATATTGTTATTTTATCAGACTTAATAAAATAGGTTATACATATTTTAGTAACCGTATCGTCTTCATCTGGGACACAACATTCTTACATTGAACAGGGCCTCAAGTATCTAACTTACTTATTTCGCAACACGTTTGACTTATATTTTAATGATACATACTGAGCCGTTGTGCGGTAACCCTTCCAATTGGAAAAGGCGAGCTGTGTTTCTTATCTGCATGCTCAGACCAGACTTGACACAACTGTACAACCGTACTAACAAACTAACTGTAGTAACTTGAGTTACAATATCATTTATTGAAGGATTTTAAATGTAATATATTTGTACAAAGGAAATTTTAAAATAAGAAAAAAATTAAACTTGCCCAGTTGCAATGGTAACATTACAAAAAAATCGACGCTAAATCATTTTCATAGATACCTATTGCTAACCAAAAAATATTGCTGTGTTCAACTAGTACTCAATCAAATAAAGTATTGGAATCAAAAAGGACCAGAACCTACGTTAAGTCTATTGGAAATTTTATAAATACTATTTCTCTTTCTTGATAACATCATAAAGAGATGATATTTTAATGTAGATGGTAGTTTATACATAATTTTTGTAACATTTATTGCTAATCATTATAATGGAAAATAGATCATGAACAGACACTTACAACAACTACCTAATATTCGGTATTCGAACTCAGAACATTTGCCTTGTAAAACGGAACGCTACCACTATACTACATTAGTCACTTATTAGTAAACGAAGTAAAGTAGAGACCGTATGTAATTTTAACTTGTAATTATTTAGATAAGGTTATAGAATGATTCAAACTCTAAATCAAGTACCTACTCTGTTGAGTATTATTATTATAATCTTGCTTCTTTTACCCTTGCGGGTGTCAAAGTGGTTTGTTGGTCATGTGATACTATTCTTTATGTGTTGGTTCCAGTCTTTCTTGCTTCTTGCTATGTCATTTAATTCCGTTATTTTTATGTTTCTTTTGGCTAATATTTCCTCAATGTTTTTCTCCTACTTTTTTTTGGTCTGCCTACTTTTCTTTTTCCTGTTACTTTAGTTTTCCACAATTTTTTGGTTTGGTTATTATCGTTCATCCTTATTAAATGTCCTATCCATTGCAGTTGTCGATTTTCAATGATTTTGTTTAATTCTGTAATTTGAAGTTCTTTCCTTATGTCTTCGTTTCATTTTCTATCATTTCATTTCTAGCGACTGTATTTTGTTTTTTTGTCTTCTGTTGAGGATCCATGTTTCACATCCATATAGTAAATTTGGAAGAAATATAGTTTTATACATAATTAATTTTGTTTTTTGTGATATTTTTTATTACTCAATATTAGTTTATTTATTGCGTGGTACGTTTTTGTCGCCGATAGTATTCTGGTATTGAGTTCAATTTCTATATCTCCATTGCTTGCTATCGTGTGCCCTAGATAATTCATATAGTCTACTTGTTCTAATTTCGTATTCATAATTTTTACTCTGTTTATTTTATTTCCTCCTCCTATGTTCATTATTTTTGTTTTTTTTTACATTAATGTTTAGTCCGGCTTTGGAGAGTTCGGTTATTGTTTAGTATTTAATAATATTTTTAATTATTTTATGTAAGATATATGAGAAAATAAATAAATGGTACACTAAATTTATAAAAATGTATTTAGCCGCGCTCAGTATTGTATTGTATTGCAAGCGAGGGTTTAAACGTTTTACCGCTTTTGTCACCATGACCTAAAAGATTTTCCGGAAATAGTTCTAGTTTTCTGCTGAAGCCAGTTGTAGCTCCAGGAGTCAGTTCTTGATCTCATCTGCCGTAAAATACCTCTTACCTAATTGATTGAGTCTCAGTGAACTTATAGCTGGAAATTCAAACGGAATGTGATCCGACGATTCTTCGTCCTCTTCAGAGTCGACAGATGCCATTTATAGGTTTACCAATTTTGTACAAATGGTATTTTAAAAGACGATAGCTATGAAAATGAATTTTCTTACTTGACTGAGGCCTGGAATATTTTTCCAAAATCTAGATAGGGCATATTTTTCCCAGTTATTGACTACCTTCTTATAGTGGCTTTGTGGATGACCACATGAAGATTTTGGTCCATAGTATGAAATATTAGCCCCTTTTTTATTCATCAGCTTTCTCGTTTTCTAGGATTCCTTCGTGCCCTGGTACCCATCATAGGCTGACGTAGTTTGCCTTTGATAGCAATTGGAAGGTGTCTCTGCAGTTCCAGACTTTGATTTACAAGTGAAGGCATTTAGTATCTTTAAAGCTGCCTGACTGTCTGTCATTATATTGATTGTTGCTCCTTTTAGACTTTACTTTAGGTTTAGGTGCGCTCAGTATTGTTATTAAAGTACTTGTTTCGTGGACTTTTACTTTCATTTTATTGGTATTGTTACCAGCCTATCACCTTTACTTACAGCGTATACTCAATGGGTTGCGAACCACTCGGACACATCCGTATTTATTTTTGGCTAAAGACTAGCGAAAAGATTTGAACCCAGACCCCACACTCCGCTCAGCGAATCGGAGCGTGTCAATCAGGTATGTTACCGCTGAAGATATTAATTGAAAATGATCTAAATTCAATTTATGAATAAGAATATGTAAAATAAGTTAAATTATGCAGTTAATAATGACTTGATTGCGTAATGTAGTAACTGTTAGTAATCAATATGGATATGATTTGTGATTTTAATGTATAATTGCTTCGTCATAGCTGTTTAATGTGTATCTAAAAACGTCCTCCTTCGCATTGTCGGTTCCCCGCCTAGTCTTGAATTAGGAATATTGCGTGATGATTTGTGTTAATTATTCATCTCTCCTGGTTTATGCATACAGTGAAATACCCGCATCTGAGTCTGCGGCTTGAATGATTCATCGTGTTTGCAAACAAACCGTGTTGCAAAGATCATACCTACATATTCTTTTCTTCATGTGTAATACAGCACAATGATGATTGTACGGCGTGGGCTGCGTGTAGGGCAACATTCAATAGTTTCTCTTCTTATGCGACTTTGAAATAAAAATCTCAAAATCTATAACTAGAGTCCACGTGGGCTCGCAGTAGGTGTTGGGATCTCGTCACGACACGGAATTAGAACTCATTTTTAAACGGAAACATTATTGTTTCAGACCATTTCTAACACGTAGTATATGATTTCGAGATCTATATTTCTCACGATCACTTCACCTATAACCTTTCAATGACAATTTTTCATTTGCATTGTAAAGCGACATTATAATTAAATTCACGTCGCATGCTCTATAAGTCGAACAATTAATATTCATTTTTTTATAGTAGAACAAAAGCCAGTTAAATTTAACAATAAATAATTATAACGGCATTTGGCTATATTAATAACAATTTGTTTTTATAAAAAACCAAAGAATCAGATGGAAAGGGATTGTGGCAATTTTAACAGTTGACCAGTTACAACTATACCAAAGGAAATACTAAAGACAAGGTACATATGTGGACAATAAGATCAAAGATTTTCTAGGAAAATAAATAGGAGCTGTTTCTGATTACCGAAAAAGAAATTTAGCCAAGAAAAACAATAACAATTATTTATAAAAATAGACTTGACTAAGTTATAACAATAACAAAGTTCGGATATTTTATTTCTATAAGATATTGTCAACTTAAATAAATTGTCCAGAAACCATTTTTGCTACATTTTTTTATTTTTATGTGGACAAGAGAAGCATTGTCTGATCTTGATCAACATTAGCAAGCAATATTGCCGTCCAATTTGTGGGAAATAGCGCACAGTTCGATGTGTGCTTATCTTGCAGAGGATATAGGCTGACAATCTGTATCATTAAAAATTTATGTAAAATTTATATCTGTTCTATAATAACGTAACTATTTTTTTTTTTCATGTAATGGTTACTATATATTTTACAACTACTTTCTTTAATATTGATTAAATGACAAGTCTAAACTGTCATTTCCATTTGACTGATTTTTACCAAAAGTTGATCCCATGCCACTGATAAAATAACAGTTTCATTAAAATTCATTCTGCCGAATTTGTTTTATACGTATACATACATCATAGTTGTCAAAACATATTGTAAAGACTTTAATTGGTGAATATCCGTTAATATTCGGAAAATTATATAAATATCTCCCTTATACAGACAGCTGATGTGGACTGTGGATTGAATGCTTTTTACCAACTGTTTGCCACATTAAAATTACTTTTGCAGTATATTCTTCACAGAAGGAAGTCCAAGAGATGACATCTGATAAACGCCCACTTCGGTGAAAGTGTATCATTACACACTCATCAAATGGGCAATAAGCAGTAAACGATATATTTATTAAATTAAATAAATATAAAAATATAATGCAAAAAATTTGAACAATTATGAATAAAATAAATTTAAAAAATCTTGTGTTCTTATTTGATGTAGAATGATTGGTGTATGGATTTATAGTTCTTTTGATGCACTTCTTCGAACCTGCTGGTAACTTCTTAGCTTGTATTTGTTGCGAACGAAACAAACGTACTGTACGTTAAGATTCAATTAGAGGAAAAGCAATATTGTACAATAAAAATATTTTATAGTGTCATTCCGTTTCTGTAGTGATAGACATAAAGTTAGATTTCTTTGTTTATAGCGTAGCCGTGGTACAACTTGGCGAAAAAACCGTGAGCGGCATGTTACAGATACAAGTAGTTAATTTACTCCGAGGATTTATTATCCTTCACCGGGGACATGTAAACACGCAGCAAGGTGTAAAATGACGCAATTTCAATACCAATCACTTGTCAATTTAGCGAGAGAATTTCCAATTAAGACAATGTTGTGGCGGTGTCGCGACTTTTATTCAGCCTAATCGAGCAACGGCGTCAGTCTGCGCATTTAGCATGCATGTATGCGCTTCTTCCTGTCACTAGTCTAACGAGACCCGAGGAGCAATGATCGATTCCCTGCACACTGGATCTATAGCCGCAGCACTACGTAATTGTTCCAACGCGCACCGGGATTTATAACTACACTAGGAAGCGTGCGTGGTACATCGCTACAATTTATTTCATTATACGCAGAAGTGCTGAATATTGCATTATACCAAAAACGGAATTTTCGTTTCAGGACGTTTATTCCGCATTTATATTAACCAGTTTCAACAGCGGTAGTGTAACATGAAAGTATAATAAATGAATAAGATAAGGAAAAAATGTTTAAAAATATTTCCTGGATTTATAACGAAACATACAATAACGCATTATTTGGAAATTGACTTAAGACTTTATTTTTCAAATATCTGCTGCACTTGCTATTTTATAATTACAAATATTATGTCTAAAAAATGACAAAGAGAGCTGTCCATCAAGGTGAGTTTTAAAAAATGAAAATGTTAAAAAATTGTGCACATACAAGATTAACATGGGAAATCAATCTTTTGCAGGCTGTTACCCCTTATTTTAACTGCCAATAATGATTGTGGTATCAATAGGAAAATAAAATAATTATACATCAAATGATACCAAATACATGTACATTATGTCGTATTTTAATCGTATAAATTAATTTTAAAATTTCTTCAATTTGTTAATAATAGCGATAGCCATAGCATTTGAACAATAAAATAAAAATGTTTGACCTGTCAGAATTCGGTAGCTCGGCTATAGACTATTTTGATGATAATTTTTTATTACATAAATATGAAGGACAACTGTCAAAATACATTTTTATTTATTAAATATTACAATAAGAAAACTTCATATTACAGAATATTTGATATTAGTAGACGTAAAATTAAAACATCTATAATTAATGGTATCACATACACGGCAATATATTTAGCGGGATAGATGGAAACATCAAGAAACTATTTTCCCATGTTAATACTTTATGTCAAGGTTTCTAGTATTCACCCTGTGTAGTACCTAAAAAAGGTAAACGCGTTCCTGAAAAGAAAACAATATGACTGAATTTAAGTTGTTCTTTTCATAGTTACTCTATTAATCAAGATTTTAGAAGTCCACATTAGGCGATTATTGCCGTCAAAAATGAATATAGTCGTGGAACAAAAGCATATGCTTTCCTTAAAGCACAATTTTCTAAAATTCAGTGAAATTTGTTTGTAATAAAAAACATTTAAATAACCTGTTTTAATTTGTTGTAATTCTTTGCACTAGTTTTATATTGTAGATTATTTAAAAAATGGTTAAGAGTCTTAAAAATGAATATGCATCTATATAGCAAATATATAACATTCTTGAATCATATTAGAGAAAATAGTGATGGTATTACATAATGATTTTAAATAACTGTGATATATCGGTAATTTTACGGATTCTTTTTTAACCGGTAGAGAAAAGTCGTGAACATATTTGGAGCCTGAAATCAGTGATTGCTGTAGGTGCCGATGTCTGATCGGTGTCCAGTTATTTACTGGAAGATAACTATATATGTAATAAATTAAGCAGCATTCAGATCGCTTTCGACACTGTAATAACCACGTGAACCACACGAACTTATACGCCTCAACGACGTTTCTAGATTACTATTAATTTATGTCTTATATTCATAACATAACTACGCACACATTTTTTTAAGTTAGTACTTCTATTTACAAAGCTAAACTAAAATTATTTGGTGTTTTTATATAGAATTATAGTATATATGATTAACATTAGATAAATACTTAAAACAGCAAATATTATTATTTGAATTATAAAAGAATTAGTGCCCAAAACGAAAAAAAAAAACCTAGAGATACATGATACTTGAGATAATTATATCTAAAATAGTTTCATTATCATAAAACTCGATAATTTTTTTTCTTTTGTATTGGAACAAATAAATCACAATGTTAATTTGTTAATTTGAATGTCCATATCTCTCGTTTTGGAGTCGATATAAAAAGGTATGCGATGAAATAAAATCATCCGAATGATTAATGATTATAATCATGTTCGGTTCATTGAATCAGATGAATACAAATCCTTTCACGGAATCATAAACGTTTTTTATTCAAACAGAAATGGAAACATTTAACGAAATTAATCTCGATGTTGAAATTGAAATTATAATTATAACATTTACTCGGCATTGTTTTACTTTCGCAACGGTCTTACAAATTGCGAAGATTGAAATTTATAATAAATGCGTAAAATTTGTATGGATCTCGGAGAGATAAATAGCATCATTTATAATATTCTCACGTGTGGATCGTATCCGTGTTGCCAGCGCCTAATTTGGCCAATAAACATGCGCTCCAGGCTTACGAAAACAAATCACCTAATTTTATTTTATATCTCGTGCTCATTTTTAATACATCACGCGATGAGATTAATTCTTCTATGTTCGTTTATTCCAACAATATTTATTGGAAATCGTATAGGTACATTTCAATCTAACTAACACGTGTGCTTGTTCCTTTATCATTTCAATATATTTATAAAAAGAAATAAGAAAATAGCACTGTCCACTCGTACAGTTTTAGAAAATAATTTCTTATATTAATTTTCCACTTAAGTTGAAAGAGAATAAATTTAGTGCATAAGAGATATACCTATTTTTGATTTGAAAAATGTTTTTGAAAATAATTTTATTACTCTCCAAATGTTGTCATTAGAAACGTAATAATTCTGATCGTATTTCCTAATGGTGAATTATCAGAAAACGAGTGCAATATAAATTTTCGTCTATGATAACTATCATTATAACTGACTGTATTTTTTGTAAGAAAGTTCTAATCGAAAATAATATTGTACGTGCTGCTCTTATCAATATATTTTCAGAAATTTTATTTAGTGCCGTTCTTGATCATCAATTTTCTTTATAAGAAATATGTGAGACATCACAAAATTATGTTTTGATTTTGATTTTTATATTTGCAAACAAAAATTATGGAAAATTTGTTACATTTTTAAGAAATTAAATTACATTTAAAAGTAAAAATATTTCATTAACAATTTTTCAGTGAGAAATGAGAAACCATAGTAATGTCGTAATCAGTGGCGGATCCAGCAACTTTCCTAAGGGGTGGCGAATTCCAGTTTTTTTTTTGATGTAATCATAAAAAAATAAAATATAGGTATGATAATATTAACCACAAAATTGATTAATTAATACAAAATCATTGAAATAGAAAAAAATATTAAAAATTAAAATTATACGTACAAAACAACTAAATTTATATCCATATCAGGGCATGTAACCGGTTGAAAAACCGGTTAATAAAAACCGATAACCGATATTTTTAATGAAAATTGCGAACTTTAACCGCAATTTTAATCGATATTTTTAAGACCGAAAATACCGGTAACCGTTAAATACAAAATAAATAAACTGGTTTTGTTTTAACGAACATTATCTATTATTTTAATATCATTTACCACGAAAAATATTTAATATTTTTTTATATCTGTATAATCTATTTATATTTGAATATGAGTTATAGCAGTTTTTCCAATTTACATTTTATTGGAGAGTCATAAAAGTAGGTAGTCTCTTTGTCAGTATTAAGAAAATTTACAAATAAAAGGTGAGCCGCGTTTTTCTGAAGTAAAGTTTTGTAAATATTCGTTAGTTAGAGTGTATTTTTTTATTTTTTAATGAAAGATTTATAAAGATTTTTGTAATGAATTCTTTTTACTATTTTTTTAACCGACTTATTAACCGGTTTAAATCGGTTTCCAATTTTTAAAAACCTGTTTTCCAACTAAAACCGTTATTATAATCAGTATTTTCTTCGGTTACATGGCCTGTTTATAATCAGTATATTTTTTTTCGTCGATGCGAATCGGGTCAAAATTTTTTTCGGATTCAACTCCTTTCAGGAGTTTCTTAATATAGAAAAGCTACGTTCAGCCGTAGTCATACTTGTAGGTAGTCTTATTAATATTGTTAATAATTTATTTTCTAATAAATAAATATCAGCACCAAATTGTTTCAGAACTTCATTTGCATTAACTGGAATAT
Organism: Stenolophus ochropezus; assembly: GCA_035578165.1. Taxonomy (NCBI): domain Eukaryota; kingdom Metazoa; phylum Arthropoda; class Insecta; order Coleoptera; family Carabidae; genus Stenolophus; species Stenolophus ochropezus. The sequence continues at coordinate 8,638,163 of JAQOWZ010000004.1, read as the reverse complement.
CAGATTCAATAAAAGGCAGTTTTTCCACAACAATATTTCGGCAAATAGTTTTTGTCGTTAACATTTCTGCTCCAAGTCAAACAAATGTGTATTATGTCAGTGTGTGATACGCCTTTGTGCTCCATATTTATTTATTATTATTTTTGAAATTTAAAAAGCTGGACTGTCTAAGGGGGGGCGATCGCCCCTTCGCCCCCCCCTCAAATCCGCCACTGGTCGTAATGGTTACATTTTTGGATATGAAAATTTTTATGTTCGAACTGTGACTCGTTAAATAATCAAGCAAATATAATACGAGTTATAAATTTAATAGGTAAAATTTACTCATAATTCCTGCGAAGTAACAACAACTTGGGTCAAAAATGATTTAAATATCATTTTTGACACTTACTATATACAAATTGCAAAGGACCTTTAGTATGTGGGTTGGGACACAACGATATTTTTATTTAGTTAAATATTGACGAAGATGGGATAGAACTAAATTAAAAATTATATAATTATAAAGTAAAATATTGAATCTCAAAGCATGTCATCGTTTAATAATGTAGAACGCGGAAGTATGAATAATAATGATTCTATTGACGTAAATTTTGTTTTAAAATAGTAAGACTATGTCATAGTGAACCGTGAGAACTTTTATTGATATATTTATGAATTACTTCATTCATCCTTATTCTTGTTAATAAACAAATAAAAAATTGCGGTTATGGTTACACACTAATTGTTCTTAAAAACAATCATTGACTCATTGTCAGTCTTTCCACTATATTTAAATCGTTTATCAATAATTAATCTATTATCGATGTATGAATATCGTAAGTGGAAATCCGTCTGGGCTATTTTAGCATTTCTATCACCGTTCGTAGAATCTTCCTATACTTACTTGCGGTTGTGTTGCGAAATTCGAACAATTATTCCATCCGTGTGAACCATAGCCGGGTAGCTGCTGCGGTTTCGGTGACATGACATTTACGTGTGAAACCAAACGCTGGAGACTAGCAGGTGTAATTATGATGAATTGAATTATAATTGTCTTGTTGTCGTTATAGTTAGTGCGAATGTTCTACACGGATGTAGGGAGTTTTTGTCACCGAGCTTAATGATAATTGGGGAGATTATGCCTTGTTGGTTGGTAAGCGTGTCGTTTATGAAGATTACTATGTTAGAAGGATTTTTTAATTTAAATGGATGATATGGGATGGGAACAGAGCGCGGAAAATTGTAAATTATACTATAATGCTTTACAGTAACTAAATTATGCACGTAATTAATGTAAATTGTAACAAATTTATTTATAATTTTTTTCCATAATATCTAGTGACCACATATCTACGAAGTTAAATGGGAGTGATATGACCGAAAGAATGATACACCAGTTACATTTTGTCTTTGCGGGATTCGAACCTGCAACTCTTGAATTGTTAACTACTAGCTCAAAGGTGTTTTCTTTATAATATAGTAAATTTTTTATAACAAGCATAACAGACGATATGGTAATGTTTCTTAACGCAAACTTAAAATTAATAGATGCTTGAGAAAAACGTTTTCGCGGCTTCGTACCATTATGAGTAATATTAAAAAACTCAAAATAGTCCAGAAACCGGCAAAATGTATAGGGATGCCAACGAAAAAATATTTAACATTACATTCTATCAAAATTTTGAAAAATAATTTAATATCTAGTAATATCGATAGTCTTGGCATAAGCTTATATCCCCTTTTTTCGGTACAGGGCACACTACTTCTGTTTTCCACTTGTCTGGCATTTTTTCGTTTTTCCAAACTTTAACTAAAAGGTCGTAAATTCCTACTTGTAATACTTCTCCACCTTCATTTAATAGTTCTGTCTGTATTCAGTTTTCTTCTCCACTTTTTTATTTTATTGGAAATATAAAACGTTAATTAAAACAACTATTTTACATTTATTATTCATCTTATATTCGTGCAGTACAATTATGATTACGGTAATTGTTGAAAAATATTTTATTTCTTTTTTAGAAAAATGTCACTAAATTTTTTGAAAAAAACAAATCAATTGTTTATATATCTATGTGAATCGAAACAAAACATAAAAACATATAGTGTATAAAATTTTAAATAGTAATAATATTTCGTAAATAATTTAAAGTGTTATCGACACAAAAAATCTTATGTATTACATGCCTAGAAACTCTTTTGCGAGATCTCGAACACAAATTACAAAATATTTTTCTCGTATTACGAGTAGAAAATAAAATTTATATAAATAAAGTATTATTAACAAAACTTTGCCTTTTTTAGTATTTAGTACATGAACCTGATAATGGAAATAACCTCATATTTTTTGTGTTTGCGGTTTCAAGTTTGCATGATATATATTAATTTCAATGTGTTTTTCTTGTCTGTATAATTACCTACAAAAAATTTCAGGAAAGAATTGAATTTTTATATTTTAATTTAAATATTTTTAACTTTTTTATTCGTACAACATAAATGAAAGTATTTTCCGTATAATTACACTTTATTTGAAAGCATTATATGGTTTTCCTACTCTACGATATGATTTTCTGTATTCCACGATATTTGCATCTTCCGTCTAATTACGACGGTATTGTCTTCGCTGTGCATTGCGCAAACGATTAGCATTGCTAACGAGAAGTGTTAGTAACCTGATGACGACTGTCTGTCACTCGAGCCACTTACTACACCCGGTAATAGGTTTCACCTTTTCATATTCGAAGAGATAAATGTAAACCGAGGAGAAATTTCTTGTATCGCGTGCGGAATATTACTAATTAGATAGGTTATGAAGAATCGATATTATCTTCTTTGTAACGTGTAGTTTCTATTACTAACTACATGACTATTTTGAACTATACCTACTTTTATCAGATGATGAGGCTGTTGCACATACAGTAACATATAACATGGATTATGAAAGCAGTCAACATTTCAAATGCGCGAGATTTCAACAAGCAATAATTTATTACAAAAAATCCAAGTTCATAAAGTGTTAGGTTGTATTCATATTTTATAAAACTGAAAGTATAAAATTTTACTTACTAATTTGTGAGTAGAAATCGAAACACGTTGCACCTGAAACAAATGAAAAATATTTAAGTATATACAATTCAGTTGTTTATGATTCTAAATAAATGTGTTCTATAACCATAATATTTTTATTTGTTTATGAATAAGAATAAGGATAAATTAAATAATTAATAAAAATATCAATAAAAGTTAGTAATATTACTAAAATGTACCTATACTTTTTCCTTTATATTCGCGTTCCGTTAATGAATGGTTAATATTTAAGTTCTATATAAATAAAAAATATTACTCAAATAAGTACATGAAGTATTATAAACAGACCAGGCATTATTATTTATTATTTACTTTTAAAATTTCAGCACTTGGAATAGAATTATTTCTAATAATGACTATTTCAAGTTATTGTTCTACAAAATCTAAAACTGATAATCACAATATTTACTAAGTTTTATTCTGTAGAATTTAAGTAAAAAATGCAAACATAAAGCATATAGTGGATTTCAAACCACTCTGACATTGAGGTATTTTATTTGGTTAAAAATTTGAAATCGAACCGCAATTCCAATTCCCACAATATTAAATGGTACAATGCAATTGTATTTTATTTGCATGTTCTTTATAAAATTTATTCCGTGTTTACTAAAACTTTACTTCACAGTGATTGAGCATCATCTCCAGGTAGTAAATATTATGGTGACTAGTTTTTACAGAGTGTTATTTTTATATGTAACTAGAATTTTACTAAAAAAAATTGTCGCCACGGTGACGACTGATTGTTACGACGAAAATCAAATTAATCCACAAGACGAGTGACAATTTTCTAAAGCAACAAGCAGCAGAGTAGCAACCAATTAACATTCGACCAAAAATTAGAGACAGTCACTTAATTGAGTACAAATGCACTCATAGAAAACATAAATATTACAGTCTCAATTTTAAGAAGAATTATTTTGATCTAATTACTTTAGGGCAAAATTAGAGTAGTTATATTGAGTGAGCACATAAGTAGTAACAATTCAATGACTAGTTTTAATAGGGAACGATTTTAATCTAATTACATTTGACCATGATTTAAAGATTTTCAGTTTTATTTTATAGTTTATTTACATTTACAAATGAACAGGTTCCAATGAAACCATTAAAATAATATTTACATTTTATAGTAATTTAAATGGAAAGTAACCAATATCCCTTCACACTTGCAATGGAAACATCCATCGTTCTCACATCCTCATCCTCATCGTCATATTTCCCAGATATTCGTCAGTGTAATATAAGCACGTTACCACCCACTGCGAGCAATATCATTTTTGGCCTGTCCGTGAGCAATGTTACACTAAATCACTCTATGAGAACTCCGTCCCGAAACAGCTCTGACCTACATGGAAAAGGAGGGACCGGACAACGTGATCGATTCTCGATCGCGATCGATTGATCGCTGATCCCGTGTCACTCATGTGAGGAGTGAATCATTCCACGAGCACAGGAAAACGGTATTTTGGTACTGTTACTGTTACATTTCGTAATGAACGGATGTGAGAAATTGCAGGATTCAATTTCTGGAATATTAATATGGTTCCCATGGAGATTTTAATATTTACTTAATATCTCATTATTGATGCTAATAGTTTTTATATTAAGAATGCGATATATTCGTTTTTAGGCAACAACTGCAGAAAATTATTCATTTCCATTTAATATACCATCTGTCAAAAGGAACAAGTGCCCACGATTTATGATTAGGCGATGGATATAAATATTTCCGCCTTTACGAAAATCAATCATACTTAAGCAAAATTATTTCCATTCCGTTTAAAGTCAATCAACAAGTCATGCGCCGATGTTCTCCCTTTTCTTTATTGTTGCTATGCTTCATTCAATTATCATATAAAATTGCGACCATGTCGCCGAAACTTTCACACCTCGTGGGAAATAGGCGATTTTCTGCACTTGTTACACAATATACTATTTTTCAAGACATGCATAGAAAGCTCTTTTTTCTTCTCACGAAATAATGAGGAAAATTACTTTTCACTGTTCCGTGTTACCAACAGTATAACATAGATATTATTATGGAATTTGAGTTGAATATTGACAATAAATAACTAAGTTTACAATAAATATTCTCTAGCTTAACATGTTGCTGCGCCTTTTCGTTCGAATAAATCGATTTTTGAAATATGCCGTGAAAAAAATGTTGTGACTAACATAAAAGGAAAGTACTTTTTCCACTGTCACTCGAATAAAGCTTGAGCTAGAGTAATTAAAGATACACTTTTCTCTCATGTACAACAACATATTTAGGTAACTAACTAGTAGCATCATTTTTACTTAATTTAGAATTATGTTATATTTAGAGAGTAATAGTAAAATTCTACCGAGGCTTATACTGTTGCAATCAATAATCTATTACCTGCTCGATTAAGAGAAAAAAATGTTACAATCTATTTCCTAATTAGTGCTTTACGAAAAATATTGGAAACATTCCGGAAAATCTACTACCTATTTTATGGTCTAGGTTTTCGGTGCCTAAAGAAACTCTCAATTTAAATATTGAAAGAATATTATTTTTCCAAAATTTGTATGATTGTCACTGTAAAGTACTAAAAACATAACATATGAAAAAATTATATATTTTGCACCTAAAAATGAATACACAAATGTCAACAATTTTTGACAGTTATAGAAAAAATAATGTGGACGCTAGTGACAGTTATAATAATCATAATTTAATGCAAGTAAGTCATTCTTAGTGGTAGCTAAAACTTATTTGCAATTTAGTGAAAAAGAATAACCAACCTAAATTTGAAGTCAGATTTGTGAAGTCTGCAATAAATATCAGAATATTGAATATAAATCAAGTGTATTTATTATAGAAATCGTTCTATTAATGTGAATTTAAGAACACGTTAGAAATCCTAATTCCAATTGCATCTCGTAAAGACGCACTTACAATGGGAAATAACTCTCACGAAGTGTGCCATTAGTAAAACACATTTTCGAAAAAATATCATTATCGTTTAATAGCGATGAACTGCGAATGTGATTACCCATTGATGGGGAAGAAAGTATGAGATTATTTTACAATTACACGTTGCAGTAATAAGTAGATGATTATTTAGAACGTGCTAGGTGTCGATTAGACTTTACAACCTTTAAGATTGCGATTGTCTGCAAATGTTATCCAAGTCGCAACCATGGAAATTGTTTTATATTCGCGATCATTAGATCTAGATGCATTAACTACATTATGATATTATTATAATAAGATAATTTCCAAGATTACAGATTATAGTTATTTAGCACCTGACATCATAAATGATGAAACAAATTTATTTCAAAATTACATCATCTTCGAAAGGGAACTCATTTTATTTTGCTCATCTTCGCCATCAATAAGATAATGTGTACTATTATTAAATATAAAAATGCAAGAAAGTAAAATATCATATTAGAATTTATTTAATTCTTATTGCGTCTGCAAATATTTCCGTGATTCAAATGTTAACGCAATCAATAAACAATATTGAATATAAATACTATCAATCTGTACATTCTAATATATTTACAGGGAAATTCAAGTTATATTAATATATTAAAACATTCGATTTCTCTGCATTAGAACAGTTATTTTTTATCAGTTTCAAATAAAAGCATTTTAGTTTGTAGTGGGATATAAAATTTAAGAAATATTACTAAAACAATAAACAATACTATTGAATCATTCTACTGAGGAACATATGGCAGATAAAATGGAGATGAGAATTATATATGTTACTAGACATTTTAGTTTCATTTTAGCGATGTAGGTATTCAGAATACAGTCTTTGCAAGGGACCTACAACGGAGTTTTTTTTTTGACTTGAAATTATTTGTTAGGTAATTTGTAGTGTTTTCAAAGTCAATAAATTAAAAAACTATGTACAATATTAATTTTCTAAGTAGATTTTACAAGTATATTTTCAAGATAAGCAATGTATGATAATATAACCTAAGTATTTTAATACTTTTTGCCAAGTAGAAAAATTCGATGGTAAGTGGAAGTATCAGTGTATAATAATGAAAATTTTCGAGGTATTTTAATAATTTAATCTTGTTCTATACAATTAATGGATCCTTGACTATTTTATTCGCATGGTAAAATTGCAATAGCCATTTTAAAAAAAAAGTAAAGCAGAGAGTAACTAATCCTAACCTAAGCAAACCCAAACTAAACAAGTAATAAATGAAATAAAATTAAACACATAGTTATATATTATTTACTAAGATTTTATTTTACTTAGTATATCTTATTTTAACATAGCAATATTTTCTTTTATTCTTGGCAATGTAGCTTTGCAAAAAATTATAATATTGTACGAGTACTTTGTTGCGGTTTTTATTAGGGTAAAAATTTGGTAACGTTGGAATTTCGATTTCATATTTGACACGCTCTTAGTTTGAGTTGGAACGCGCTAACCAAGTGATCCACCGCTGCCCGTGTAGGAATATATTTTACATATATTTAATCGTAAGGATGAGTACGTATACAAAACATATTTGTTATCATAAATAAATAAAATTTGGTTTTTTATATAAATATAACAAGGTATAACGTTTTAAAAGCTAAAAACGTAATTTTTTTATTATAAAATATAATTTAAACTATATTTGCTTTTTTTTCATTTATTTTTTAAATAACAATAAAAATATAGCAATAAATTACTCTGCAAAGAAATATAAATTATATTTTTTGTTGAACTATATAAATTACAATAGTAAAAAATTAATAAAATATAAAATTCATTAATACTTTAATGACATTGCGACAAAAAGTGGATAATAATTCGGATAATAAAACGTAAAGAATTCTCCCCTTGGGACATTCAAATTAATCATTTTCTCATTAATCAAAAAACAAATAAGATCTGTGACAAGGCCAGTCCATAACAATTGTATTTATAGTTTCATTTATATTTTAATGTGTTCCTACGTTTATTGCCGTGGAACTTTCTCTACGAATCTTTTATTCATTCAGTAAAATATAAATATGCAGGTTTTATATTTTATCCGCAATTGTCTTTGTGATATTTTTATGTGAATAAACATTAAAACTGATTGATGTGAGATTCATTTCAAATGTAAATTTATTAGCGCAATATTCATTGAGAGGTTGAAGTAGTCGAATAATTTATTCAACTGGTAATGTCTGAGAAATAAAAATAGATATTACGATTGAAAGGAAATTTACACTAAATACTGTTATTTTATTATATTCCAATAAGATATTTCCCAAAACAAATATACGTCTTGTAACAAAAATAAGTCAGGATGACCTCTGGTTACCTGAACCTATTTTCCCTGTGTTTTCCCTGTTATATTACCGTTTTTTCTATGTTCCATTTACCCTTTTATTACTATTTATACTCTTATATATTTTTTTTTATTTTCATAATAATTTACAAGCGAAGTTTAGTTACATGTAGAAGGAATTTTATCAACACAAGTAGTTATAAAATTATTTTTATAAAGCAAAGTGCATTTTATAGACAAACATAACAAATATATTTAAATTAATGAAACAAGAAAGTTATGGCAAAAAGTAAATTGGCCAAAATAATTTCTGGCTTATATCTATCGACCTAATCATTTTTTTGGGAAAACAAAACATCATTGAAATGGCCATTTCATGCAGTAATTTTTCCTTATTTAACCGACTTCGTATCTCTTACGGTTCTCGAGATCCCAATGGTTAGCCTCTTAAAACGGACACGCTGTATAAAATACATTTTTAGTTCAATGAAATTTGCATTTTTAGCTAAAAATTAAAACAAAATTTTGAAAAATATATAAATATTACATAACTTAAAAATTGTTCTTAAAAAAAAAACTTATTTTTCTTGATGTTTATTAACTTTAATTGTAAATGTAATATTGTTACTATATAGCTGTTCATTTTAAATGGTACATTTTAACTATCTCGAGAACTATAAGATCTGCGAAGGCTGTTAATTTAGAAAATTTCCACATTACATTTTATTTGCTTATTCGATAGAAAATTTTATTCTGAATTAAATATTCTTAGACAACTTTCATTTTGGGAAAATGTATATATGCTAAAAATATTTTTTTTGAAAAAGGATGAATCGATGAATCACTAAGTATATGATATGCCTCATATCTTCACTTTAAGGTTGTAGCGCAAATGATGATGTTGATTTAGTAGTGGTTGTAAAAAAAAATGAATAGAATAAAAATAAATTAACTCTATTGATTGACCCAAAAAACGTTACGAATTTCCAAATATATTGTGTAAAACTTCCTTGTGGACAGAGAGAGTGTGAATATGCACATAATTCCCCATTTTTATTTTTCTTTTATATTTATTTTCGTACCACGGGTGTCCAGAAGAGCCACACTTAACATGCTATAAATTAGTCAACCACTGTACGAATGTTTTATTCACTTCACATCGTACAAGATTCCTTAAAACCTTCCCATAACTTTCCTTCTTCGTTCCATTTACCACCGCTATCGTCCTCTTCTACCCCAGGCCCAATCCGGCACCTTGCGGAAGATGACTTCGGAGATAACATTATCGATATTTCGGACCACAAACCACTCGAGTCGCAGCTGCCAAGCCCGGCTCCGTATCAGATGAATGTGTAATCGCGCGAATTTTTTCCAGAGACTGTGGTGTTGGTTTATGGGCGAGATCTAGGGCGGATAACACGGCCAAAACTAACACATAAGTTAGACCCTAACGGTACAAAAGTTGACGACAAGAGTTAGTTTATTGTTTGTGTGAGCTGAATTTTAACAATTCATAGAAAATTGGACACTATTCAACATTAAGATATGTAAAAGTTTTTGAATTTTGATTTATTTCGCGGTATATGAGTATAACATATATTCTGTATAAATATAAGAATATATAAATACTGAAATTTAAACCTTAATAATTCCAAATATTTAGTTATTATCATGAAAAATAAAATACATCTGTGGAATATTTTATATCCAAATTGATAAAAAAGATCTTGAAATGTCCCAATTCATGAATAGGATTAAGTACGAGTATATTATTTAGTTCCGAAAATAACTACAGGTTTGGTATAATTAGCAATGTTTATAGATTTTATCAGCATTTCAAAATGATACGGATAAAGATTTGTGGTGATATTAGACAAACATTAAAATTTCTGTTCCATGTAATACGAATTTAAGAAAAAATCATTAAAATGCTTTGCATATGTACAATCGAAGTAATTTACGTCTAGGTTGTCAGATATAGCACAAATCTTCCTCATTTAGAAATACTGATAATACTAAAATCGTCATGCACCAGGTGAATTCATTACTGAGTACAACCTGCGACTAAAACTCTCCTAGAGTTGAGGCGCCAGTGATGATGATGTAATAGTTACAATCTAAACATTTTATTAATTAATTTCTTGTAAACATTGTAAAATTATTATCACAATTCATCTTCATTCTCAAGTAAGCCATAAAGAAGAAACAGTTTTATCGTTATATATCGGATAATAAGGAAGGAAACTTTTTACAGGTGATAAAAAGCTATTTATCTTTTTCCTAGCCACCAAATCAAAACACTAATTTTTGATGTCCGTCCCAAATTAATGAGAATGTTTAGAAAAAACACTTCTATTTAAAAAATTGCATGTTACCAACTTCGAAGTAACTCAGAAACCAGCACAATCCTGGAGCAGATTTAGCTGGATTGTGCTCTAGTTTTAGTGGATCAGGAATTTAAGCATTTTAAAGCGTTTACTCTAATTCTTTGTGTAATAAGAATAGAGCACATTCTGGAGCAGATTTGATTGCTTTGGATTCCGCTCAGGTTTGCTTTTTAGTAATTTGTATTTTTTTTTATAGCCATATTATATTTTGATTTTTCTAATTATTAAAAATTTTGCTCCCAAGGAAATTTTGAAATGTCGGCGCCTGTACTCAGAAATCAGTACGATGATCAAATACTGGTCTCTGTCCTCAATAGTTTTGACACGGACAACATTCGTTGGTCATTTTCAAGGCTTTGCCTTGCATCTATGAGATTTTTGTGTCACCTGAAAATGTATGTCTGCGACAGGACATTTTTTCCGTAAACTGCTATAATCATTTCAAATATTTGTGGACCAGACTTATATTTGACCACCTGACGGGGTAACGTAAATCTGGTAAGGGTAGGAACTGTTATCTGAGATCCCATTCCACTTATTCCTCTCATTTAACAGGCCCCAGGAAGTTCCTTGCGCAGAAAAAAAACAGTCTCATTACTTTTGGGACGTCTATCATATTAATGTCATTTACATTAATTGTAGTTAAATTATCTCGCCCAATTACACAATTAAGATAACTTTGATAGCAATTTGACTCGAAACTGTTTAAAAAATCAAATTATTAATACAGTTTTCTTGTAAAATTGCTAGATAAAAAGATTTCTTGATCCACAGCAATACATTCGACAAAGAAACATCTTACGTAATTAAAATTGATATTACTAAGAAAATAACGGATCCAATATTTAAAACCCTATAATCCTGTTATAGTTCGTTGTGCTGGCGCTAGTCGCACGCATTGTGTATCTCCAGGACTATCAGCGCCACTATTCACCGGAACAACGGCTTATCTTGCCGGATCAGGACATTTACCGTTCGCACCGCGTACGCTGCAGGACACAGGACAGCGACATGAACAACGCACGCAAAATACACAAACACTACCCACCAAACAAATCACACAATCAAGATCCTACAGATCTCAACGCATGCTTAATGGGGATGTCACGCTTGTAATATTTCATAGTATAACTGAATTTAGATAAATAGTTCTTTCTTTTTTGTAAATTTAAAACAAAAGATAACAAAAATATGAAATATTGTATTTTATTAGATCGCGAAAGAGAAAATCAATCAACAGGATCTACAAAGGGCCTACTTGAACATAGCAGAATTTTTATTTGATAAATAGTTGGTAGTTGACGAACTTGAGTTTTAAATCACGTATCTCTCATTCCGGTCAATTAGATACAATTCAATATGATCGACATAAAAATCGTATGAGTTTTTAAAAAATATGGTAAGGAAACATGACGGTAATTTCCGTTCATTTCCTCAAGATTTATTATATTTTGTAAGTCTTGTCCCCTCGTCTGAAGCGTTCAGACACAAATATATTGCGGTACAATCTATCAAACGAGTTAACATGCATTGGTTAAACCAATAGCTAAAAAATATCGTTAAATTTAACCGTTTAAGTTTTTATTTGTAATTTTCTAATTTAGTTTCTTTATCATTGTAAGAATTTTGACTAAATTTTAGCATTTAGTAAAATCTATTGCGTATTTATTCCTTCTCGAGTGTGTTATGCTGTGCATCATTCTCATTTAAATGTAAGTGCCCTAATTATCCCCCTTTGACAAAATAATTTAAAATGATCCAAATAAATATTTAGCACTTTAAATTTTTCTAAATATTATGTTTGAGACTAATATCCTAAATAATTGGACTACCTTCTTTTTGGCTGGTTTATTGAAAATTTTGTATATAACTATCATCTATATATAGGTTAGCTCAGCGAGTCAAGTTGGCCCATGGCTTAAGTGATTGTATTTCTCCGCAATTTTCTGTCTCTCGCTTTTTCTTTCCAATTTTTCATTTTATCATTTTCATGTCTTTCTCAACTTCATTTTTCCATCTTGCTTTCGGTCGTCCCCTCCTTTTTTCTCTCTGATTGTGCTAGATAATAATATTTTCGGTGTCCTTGTTATATCCATCCTTTCTATATGCTCCAACCAACGAAGTCTCTGTGTTTTTGTCATTCCTGTTATGTTTGCTTCATTGTATAATTCTTTCAATTCTTGATTTGTTCTTCTTATCCATATGTCTTTGACTTTTTTCCCTCCAAATATTTTTCTTGCTTGTTATTCCAGCCTTCTGTGCCTTCTATGTCACAAATATTTCAAAGCACTTGCAGCCAAGCTATTTACAAACCATTTTTTTGATCGACGACAACATTTTAAAAACCAAGTAAACATATAGAATACAAAGCTCTTGGCACTAGCCTTTGAAACAATTCTAATAAGTATCCTAGATTTATTCATTCCCTGAGCTCTGAGCGTGTATGCCGGGATGCGAAGCACGTCTTTGCATCACGTATTCGCGTCTCGGTGCAAGCATCCTGCGAGGCGGCGGCGCTACACGCGTCCAACACGCGACATCGTCCAGCCAGCAAATAGTTCACACTACATGTACCACGGAGTACACCAGAATTATAATGTGCAGCATATGGACACTATGTATGGAAATCGGTTGTGAATAGAACTGTACTTCGAAATGTAATACGTTTGTGGATGTTTGATTGGAATTCTACATGCTAGTGTAAAACAAGAATTATGGATACAGGGTTTTCCACGAGTCGACATATCTTAGGGTGTATTTCGTAGGTAAAGTTGAAAATACCTTACACTGTTGTAAATTCCCGAAACTCTATATTACAGGATTTATGCACGATATTAAATTTAATAGAGCAGATCATGTACATTTTCTTGTTGACTGGTTTCAGCAATAGTTTTCAAAACTAGAATCAGTCGATATTCTCTTTATTTCAACAGATTAGCACACAGCCTCATTTTGATAGATATGTCAGAACTTATCTAAATAGTAAGTTTGCTAGCCGGTGGATTGGAAGAAAAGTTCCAGTTATTATATATTATCTTTGGAGACACAGGGATGAACGTATTCATAACACTATGGCTAAAGCCGCGATCCGTTGAAATTATCTAAAGTATAAAAGTATCGATCTAATTGTTTGATCAATCAGATTGTCCGATTGATCTGATCGATGGATTTGATCGGTTGATCGAATACATTAAACCCGATTGATCATATCGATCTTCATTAATCAAATTGGTCTTAAAATGATTAAATTTATCTTGATTTTTTTATGTCTAGTGTGCATTTGGGCATAGGTAGAACGGTTTCAACTCTCATTTCATATTTCTCGTATTCGTTTTTTAGTTAACTACGGATATTGAACTTCGATTGCAGTTTTATCGATAAAAATTGATCTGATCAAACAGGGTAAATTTTTTTGATCAACCAAGATCAGTCAAGAATAAGGATCGCTCAGATCAGTGAAAAATAAGGATCGATAATCGATCATAAATTTCACTGATCGTAATTAAATTTTGTTTGCAAGTTTTCAATTAACGCATCGTGTTTTTCAAAAACCAAGATTTTGGACTAAAAACAACTAAAAATTGAAACTTTTCATGTTTATCTGTTATTGGAAATAAAGTGGAGATATAGAAAAATTTTAATTTTTAATTGGAAATGCGAATTTTTGTCTTTTTTACTGATTTATCAGTTAAACAGATAATGATTGTCTTTTTTGACCTCATGGTAATAAAATTTTTACAGTGGCTCGGGACAAAAACAGCCTCTTCGATAATTTGGACATGAATTTAATTTGAAATTTTGTGCTATTAATATAAATCTTTGTAAATAAAAAATTCATAATAGTTTTTTTTTTTTTCTGCATCAAAAGCATTTGTTTCTATATATTGAATTTTGATATTAATTTATTCAACAGCTGCGTGTAATATTAAAGTGCACATAATTGAAATAATAAAAATAGCAATATTTTGTAATATGCTTAATGAATATTCTCTAAATGAAGCAAAAAGTGTGTGCATCGTGCAACACCTATTAAATTTTAATAACGTTTGCGTAAAGACCCTGTAATAAATTTCGGAGAGACAAGTCAATTGCAGCACTAATAGTAAAGTCAGAAGAATGATTTTTTGCGTACAAATCCATAAATTACCGGGCATTACGGTAGCTTTCTCCATCTAGGCCTCATTATCACGTGCTATCATCCGACGCTGGGACCTGACATTGCTTAATTGAAGCCATTAAATATTTTTGGCATGTCCGCATATGGTGCTCGGTAATTGTAACCCAATATTCCATATTTCACCAGAGAAGAGTAGATCGCTTGACCTCTCACCTCGGCCAATTATTTTAATAAAGAAAGACCGTACACTTAAAATACCCGGAGGTCGCTGGACCAACTCGAATTAACTTTAAATTAGCTCATTTATTTAAAAAATCCTTAAGGTGGTTTCACACTACAACTACTTTATGTTATAAACATGTCATTTCATATTTTATTAGAAAATAACTCTAACCAGCACAAATCAAACACTGTATATGTAAATTAGGCGAAAAAAAATTATTATATATTATATTAATAAAGGAAACGAGTAGAATATGTGTATAAATTTGTTTATAAACATTATCGTTTTTTTTTCATGTATTATTTTTTCTAAAACCATAAAAAAATATTGACATTTTTATTCTAATAACAATGCATAAAGTACTCGATTTTTTCATAGTTGTAAGGTTACCGTCAAACCGTGCGCAAAGTACCTGGAAAAACGTTTTTCATGGTTTTGGGAAAGGTATTTTCATGTTATGGAAAACATTTCTTCACTTAATTTATATAGGTAAATAAAAATATTATAATTAATAATGCAAATTAGTTATAGAAGAAATATTGTTTGTATTTTGTACACGAAATGCTTTTAATATGTTCAATTGACTTTTTTGATTCGTTAAATCTCGTCAAAAAAGTGACATCTTACGCATTAAAAACACAAACTTTGCGCACTTAATACAAAAATAACTATTTTAGTGTAATCAGAACATCTACACATTGTTGACGTCTACAGTAGTTGCAATTTTACGCATTGCGATGCAGTAAACTATCTCGATATTATTTTAGCTTTTAGAGGGTACTAAAAATAGTTGTTTTGTAACAATAAAAGTGTCTTCAAAAAAACTAGTTACCGCAATTTATTGTTCAATAAAGTCTAAAACAAATACAATGTTACTGTGTTCTGTTCCAGAGTCTCATATTTTTGCTAAATAATAATTATTTGTACATTAATTATTTGTATATTACTTGCTTTTGTTATTGTAGAACCTCGTGCTGAAAAATACAACAAACCGTACATATAATGTAAATATCTATTACTAGTACGATTTTCATCAAAAACTATAACGTACTTAATGTGTATTTCCATTGGCAGTTTTTAACGCACTCCAACTCTACTTGAGTGGAAAAATGTACGGTTCAAAATCTGAAAGAAGCCTATTGTTAGCCACATAAAAATTTCGTTGAGGTCGAATGGTAAGTAAGTAGGAATGTTGTTCTACAATTGAAGAAGAAATTTTTATTGTACTATTTTTAATATACGCGTATAGCCCAATGAGAATAAATTACATAAATGTAACACGGTCGCTTGGCGGCTGTGCATTTTTGTAAATTTTTGTTAGTGTTGTACTCCAAATGGTAAGGAATGGATAGATTTATGGTGAAGGACGCACATTTTTTACGCCTTCAAGCTTATTGTCAAAGACATAACTGTCCGTTTCCGTAAGTGATGCCCTCGGTGGACATCAATAGTTGGGTCATTTTCAGCATAGTTTGTACTTAGGGGATGAGAAGAGCCGGACAAACATAGGTTGAGAACTTCTGGATTTTTACTATTAAATAGTGTTTAGAAGTTCGAAATCTCTCTCTCTTGTTGTACTCGTCGATTGTTGTGGATGTCTTGACTGAATGTCAGACATACCTTGGTATTTCTTAGTGAAATAACCAATTAGTTGTTTTACTGTGTGTAAAGGCTCTCTCATCGTGGTGTAAATTTGTAAGTAGTTTTTTATTATATTCTGTGTGATTTAATATTGATTTGTAGATCGATGTAGAAAAGTTTTCAAAATTGTTTGTAAATAGAAAAGTAAGAATTTAGAGTTTATATAGAATCAAGTTACGCGTTGTAGTTTATTTGAATTATATAAATGTTTTTGATCGCGGTTGATTATTAAAATTTATATAATTTTGTTATTGTTGGAATATCGTGTTTGATTCAGCCTATCCTATTCCAACCCCTGTCTTTGTGACGTGGTAGCACAACGCGTAAGTAAAACTCTATTATTCTAAAATTACTACTCTGCACCAATTTGACCATAATTATAATAAACCGCGTCTGTTATCATTATTGTCATTCCCTTGTCTGCTTCTATCGCGGCAGACTAATAAATTCGTGATAGTGGTGGCAGCGACCTTCGTTACCCTTGATCATTAATAAGTCTTGCATTAATATAATTAGTGGATTACTTTGGGTCAAGTAAATTTTCTAAGCACCCCTTGTATGTCAGGTATTAGATTTCGTCTTAGGCGGCCGTACCTGTTACATAAATTTTAATTAAATTAAAATTCACTTTTATTGCAATTTTGATTTATATGGGCATCAAAAAGTATAAAGTAATTAGTACAGTAAGGTCTTTCTCCGAAAATTTAAGATTAAAAGTTTAGAAGTGGTATATATAAATTAGGTCAAATTTTTCATTCGTAATTCTTATGGTTACTGGAATATTAATTTCTGAGTTTTCTTTTCATTAAAACGCTTTCTAAATGATTTTCAAAAAATATGGTTGTTTTCTAACATGTCTTTGGTTACATTACAATTTAATTGAAGTTTTAAAAATCAAAAACATACAGAAAATAATGAATATTTACAATTTCCGTTGTATCGTGTGTGAAATTTTCCACAATGTCGAAAATAAGACAAATGGGTAATATGAGATTTGTTGGCTGATAACATATGCGCATAATTCTTATTTTTTTCAGGAAAGTGGGAAACCGAAGGAGGAAGATGTTGTGCTGTACTTACAGTTGTACAAAGAAGGCAACAACACCGATTGGTAATTGCCGTGTCGGGTCAGAGGTCGTGCGAACTGTCCTGACTCTAGCCATTTGTCTCTACCTGCCATCAAAACGGTCCCTCCTGACCACTCGCACACGACTAAATATTTACAGGGGAAAATATTTCCAATCAAAAAGCCATAGCTATTCTTAAAATAATCAAAAAATTAAAAAGCGCTTCTGATTTAAACTTAAAACATCAAAATCATTTCGAAGTAAAATGGTATATGATTTTTCTAGAACAATACAAAGTCCATTATAACAATATTAAATTAAAGAGTTTCACAGAATTGTTATACTTAATTTTCTAAGACCTGGTACTTTAATCGAATCTTGAGTTAAATTTACTTACCCAGTTAATTTATTTATGAAATTACCTAATTGTATTTGTAGAGTTTTAACTATATAATATATAATTTTATTAGTATTTCTTTATTTTTCCTTATCTTACTGTGTGATATACGAGTACATTATATTTTCAATAAAACAATAACAATAACTGATCGTATGTCACTGAATGTGTCATCACATTATTTCGTTTAATTTGTTCTACTTACATTTAAAACTATTTGAGAGAAAAAGACATTTATCTAACATTATTACCAATGTTACTAAAACGTATAAACTTAAGAAATTAATATAATTTCTGTTATTAATTAATATAATTTGTGGTATATACATTTTTGTACTAAATGTAAAAATGTAAACTTAATTTAAATTTTTGATGAACTTAATTGAAACTGAGCAAAATGTGAGATCTGGAGTTCAAATCTCAGTGACCGATGATAAAAAGCGCGACGCCGAATTATGGCACAATACAAACTGACACCCTCGCTTGGAAGGGCCTTGTGTAATTGACCCTCTTTCATCTAAGAATATTTTATCACAAATAATAATGATGTAAAGATCAAAATGACAATAAAGGTTCAGTAAGATGCCAGTCTAGTAAAAAGGATACTATAGTTTTGTATTTCTTTTTCTTTTGTTTGTCTGATTCAAACCCATGACTTCTAGATAAAAATAGTTGTACGTTTTGCTGTTTCCAGGTGTTCCGAGCAATCCCGAAATTATTATCGCATTAAAATAATAACAATGATATATCTTTTTAACCGCTGGAAATTGTTAGCTAGAAAATTGCACCTCATTTAAAAAGAGCACACCTTGCTTGAAAAACTGTTGCAATCAGAGCCATAATCTGCTTTTATTGCTGAAATCTTATTTTCTCTCGTAAAAACCTAACAGAGTAAAAAACAGTTGTTTTTGTGTCATTTCGCAGAAATGTGTCTATTTTAAGCAGCGTAACGGTGGCCCATCCCAAACAAGCCACTCCGAAAAAAATTCCACAGTAATTGGATCAACTGAAGATCGCGTAAAACTTTGGTCTACTTTCGGATACTCAAAAGAAAACAAATCTACAGATCTGTTTTTAAAATTATTTTGCCTCAGATTTAGTTGAGGCTATTTATATTAAAATTAATGATATTAAAATAGAGACTAGAATGTGTTTTCATGATCAGATGTTAGTTGTGAAATAATTTTACATTTTTACCATTGCGTTGTTGATAACAATTGTAACTACAAGTATGCAGATAAATTAAAAATTATCTACGATTGTATGAAACAAATATTTGTAGAATTTGATCCTTCAAAATTTATTACAGCAATAAACAATAATAGTATAAGTGATAAATAGCAAAATTATAGAAAAAAAACTAAGGTCTGCGTTTTTTATACAATGCTTGCTGTTTTTCCGCTAACTTTAACCCGTTCAGGGTGTTCTTAAATATTTCTTGTAGCTTAACTTCAGGTTTATCAAGTTGTGCATAAAATCTGCATCTATATTTACCGATAGAAATCCAGACTAATAAATGGGGTAGGTGACCAAGGTAGAATTTTAATGAAAAAACTATTGAATTATAGAAAATATATTTATTTACTAACGTTGACATTAAAAAAGTTAAATATTTATCAGTAATTGTTTAGTAATTTGCGTTAAATAGAAACAGCGTCCTTTACTATGACGTTCACTAAGTTAGCACTATCTCACTCACACCACCTATTTCCGTCTGTCTACCTTCGCCGCTCTCATGAACTTCGTTGACGTCATAGTCCCCTCCCAAGTTCTATATTATTTATTTACTTCAAAACAACATATAATTAACAATTTTAAAAAAATACGGGTATATTATTTTTGTACAAGCTATCACATATACCAAATTTAGAAATTGGTCACCTACCCCATTATATTGGCAAATTATAAAATTAGTATAAGGTATCATCGAAAAGAATAATGCATTGAAAGATTAGTTGAACGAATGATATATAAGTCTTCCTAATAGAAATAATAGAAACATTTCCTCGCTTGAACTACTGTTGATATCTACCGACCTATCGTCATAAGATCTATCCCAAATTGGGACTATTTTTACCCTGGCATTAATTCATGAATTTAAAAATGCTGGAAACTAGAAAAAAACAATGAAATATTGCACTCTCTATTTCCCGCTATTAAACTTTTATTTTGCATCTTTGTCATATACGCATGGCATGTATGTGCCTTTTATTCGCTATCTCATTATTGTATGTGTTACGACAAAGATGAAATTGAAACAATAGCGTAACCGCAGTAATGGATATTTTCAAATATTCAAAAATTTTGAATATGTCATTTATTAATGTGATTTTGGCGACGACAATTTGTGCTTCATTGCGTGTTGGTAGCTTCGTTTGTTTGTTCTACGACTCTTCGTATAATTCATCCATTTTTATATTTGTATATACGGTCAGTTTTGACATTTATTTACTTCGGAAATCACACGATTTCGCTCGATAAGATGTTGTCATCAAATCCCTATCCCCCAACGATTTCAAACCAAACTGTTAGAATTGATGAAGTGAGGATCAACTGCGGCAAACTGAATGTATATGAGAATTACGTTAGTGTGTGAAATAGTATCAGTCAATGAACTGACATTAGAAAATAAATAATGTATGTGTATTTTCCTATAAAGAGTAGTAGTTGTGAAACGTAGCGTAGTTGACTGTAGCCATCCATAGCGTTCGCGTTCTAGATTTGAATTTCATCTCCCATGCCCTTCCTCGCGAGTTTATTGTTGCATGAAACAAACGCCTTGCTTGTGGCTATTTACGTACACCATTAATTCTAATAGTGTATTTTGTAATGTCAATGAATTTATGGAAGAATTAATGAGTTATGTGTGGGCTCGTCGCGCCCATATCTTTCCTGTCCATCACAGAAAGCGAAAGGAAAGGATGTAGAAGATGAGTCAGAGCGTGTTACGATTTACTGAACAATCGAGGCGTACCGGAAACACGTCTTCAGCGGAAACAGAACTCATAAACGCGCCTGAGCCACATGGCAATGAGAGGAGGCTTCCTTCGATCTATAACGAGTACAGCCATCCAGACAAACACTACTCACCTCCATTGCTGTATACTATACTATATTATACAACAAGTCTGATAAATGGTTTTTAATTCACAAGTGTATAAAAACTAGATAGCTAAAGAGTTTATAAACGAGTCACATACAATACTTTTTCCAAGACTCCAAATACAACAGGACTTTAGAAAAATAATGGTTCAGATTAGCTATTTTTTTAAACAGTGACTGTTGTTGTAATTAAAATTAGAACTAAGATATAAAGTAGATCATAAAATTTGTCTCAATTTAATACAGTAGAATAATTTTTATATCTGATTAAAAAATATATATTCATTTTTATTATTCTGCTTCTTCCTACGCGAGATTTAAGTTATAACAAGTTGCACTTTAATAATTTTATTGTAACAACAATCATTCAACAGAATTAAATTCTAATTAATAAGTACGTTTGTGATAGGTTTAATAATATATTTTGCAACAAGTGCAGAAAGTAGCCTATTTCTCATGAGGTGTGAAAGTTTCGTAGATGAAGTCGAATGCTGGAATCACACATAATTTAAGTTTTCGATAAAATAACTCGTTTACAAATCGATAATAGCAATAAGTAAGTAATATGAATTATTTAATTAGCTCACTGGTAATAGGAATGTCTGAAATACAAATTAAAAGTATTACAAACTTAATTTTATATAAAGATATATACATATTTACCTGAAACTGATAATAAAATCACTTAACTATAAGAAAGTGCATAATTTCCAGTGCACGTGAGGGACAGAGACGCAAGATTAGATTTCTTCAGTTTCTGTAGTATTCTATCTCACTCTGAGTAATGTGACTATGATGGTACCTTGCCTACACAAATGAGATAACCTAACCGTACACAAGGGATGAGTGCACAATTCTAGTTAATTAAATTAAAACATAAAAAAGAGTAAGTAACAAAATTTTTATTTTGCCATTTTTCCAGGGCGTGCACCACATATGGACGGAACATATTAAACATTCATATCCTAGTGGGATTCTAGCTCGAGACTTTTTGTGTATATCGTGAGATTAGTCCGAGTTTGAATCTTGCTAGGACATGTTTGTTTGCATTTGTTACTCTAGTTAGTATATGGAATTTAATTTTGTTGAAGGATTGTTACAATAAAATTACTAAAGTTCAACTGGATGTAACTTAAATCTCATATATGAGGAAGAAGAATAATATAAAGCAATATATTTTTTTCAAAATGTAGTTTGGTAAGTATAAATTATACCATAGAATAAAAATATAAATAAAAAGTATTTATTCACCATGTGGAGTATTTTTTTGGCTGACTCCGGCGAGCGAATGAACTATCTATTATTTAACGCGTTTACGGCATCTTGTATATTCCTGCGGAGTGGTTCTGCGCAGTATTGAATTTTAATTTTATTACGTGGAGGGCCGGCAAAGCCAGCGATAACGTAGACCCATTGTGCACGAGCACGTCTGTCAAATCCATCAACTCTTTGTTTTACGACTTCCCTTCAATATGGCGCGCCTCTTACAACCAGGACGAATTGATGCTTTTTCTCTTTTAAATTAAATTGCCGCGAAGGTAAGACACGACTTATTGTTTCTGGAAATGAACATAATTAAATTGTACTAGTTAATGGGTCTATGAAAGAAACTATATATTTGCCAAATTCTAGTTATTTCAAGCAGATTTAAAGTTTAAAGATTACTTATCTGTAATTTACGTATTAAACATTGTCTGCTTATATAGGAATATTATGATATTTGGATACGTGCATGCTAGTACGAAAATAAACAACTGGTTCGAGAATTTAGTTTTTATCATGAGTATACCTGTTTAGATTGCTCTAACCTATGAATCATACAGCGGCAGATTTGAGGGGCGGAAGGGCAACGGGGCGATCACCCCCTGCTTATACAGGTCAGGATTTAGAATAATAATAAATAAATCTGGAGTGCAAAGGCACGCAGTCATTACAAAGATTTGTTTGATTTGGAGCAGAATTGTGAAGAACAAAAACTATTTGCCGAAATATTGTGGAAAAACAAAAGCCTAACTTATAATATATCTGATAATCCCGTTAATGCAAATGAAGTTGAAGTTCTGAAAGAATTTGGTGCTGATATTCATTTACTAGTAAATAAATTATTAACAATATTAATAATGCAACCTGGAAGTATAACTATGATGAATCGAGCTTTTCTATATTAAGGAATTGGATACGAAGAAAGTTTTGAAAGGTCAGTTATTCTTTTATACGTATAATTTTAATTTTTAATAATTTCTCTAATTTGATTTTGTGTTAATTAAAACAAATTGTGGTTAACATTATTATATTTTTATTTTTTACGATTATCTAAAAAAAACAGTAATTACCCTCTCCCTAAGAAAATTTCTGGATCCGCCACTGGAATCATGCCACATATGAATGAATCCCATTTGTACTATTACGTTAGGGCTAGGAGTAATTTTATTTTTAACAATAATTTCTTATAAACCTCATGTTTACTTAATGTTTAAATGTATTTTGTTAGTACCTTCTTGGTGCCACTACGAATTAATAACTTTAATTTTACGTATAATAATTAATCTTATTCTATATACCAATCAATAGTTTGTGACTAAATTTTATGCGAGGATCCACATATATACTTGCCACAAGTCTCTAGAAAGATTTATTATATCAAGTAATTTTCTAGAATACGCACAACATTCCTAGAAGGAATAGAAAAAAATATTAATGAAGAACTTACATTTTTCTGAAGTTATGTAAATAGATCTTCTGAAGTTATTGATACTTTTACTTGCGTTTTAATAATAGGAATACGAGAAACCAGAATACTTTGTAACTCTGAGGATCGAATCCCGCATCTATTATTGCTAAGTTAGAGTCGGATGTTAATTGAGAATAAGCCGGATATAAATAAATTCTTATATATGAATAGGAATAAGAATTATATGTAAAAAGCTTTGGAACATACTCGTATGTGTGTAATTTACATGACATGAGTCATCAATATGAAGTCAATGATTTGAGTAATTTAATTTTTGTGCTGAGAACTTCAATTGCAGTGTCAACATCAAATTGCAAGACAATCATCGATTTAACAACAATGAACATTGCACACAATCCCAATTTACTAATCATCTATAACCTTGTCCATATTTCTCTCCAATTTTCGCATCCATTTGAAAGATTATTTAACAATTGTGCGATTTTTATGTCAAGCTACATGACGAAACGGATATGACGTCACTGTCATGCTTCTTCCTGTCCTTCACTTATTCCTCCACCACTATCAATTGTCTCGTAAATTTATAACGTGTGCAGATATTTGTCCCACGAAAATATTTTACCTGGGGAAAAAGTGGAAAAAAGTAATAAACAAGGTCGAATAGTTGGTTGCGTCAAGCTGAGATGACATCTGATAGTTTGAGAAAACAAACGACTGGGATTCGTTATCTGCCAAACAAATGTGTTCTTTACGTCATAAAGATCGGGGTGACACTTGGCCGGCCAGAACAGGTTCTTTGTTTTGATCGACACCCCAGATGACATAACGTACACGGCGATTCATGTCGCCTCATAAATATATTGTATATGGCATACATAACCCACTATGATATTTCTCACATTATTCTCAACAAACATACTCGTATTATATATAACGTTTTCAAGGTCTATATTTCCTATATTACACAAATACTGCCAGTAGAAATTTTACACAGAAATTTTATTACTTACAAAACTTACATTCATTCTCAAAAGAATTGATTTTAAATTATTATTTATTATGTGTTCTCCAAAAAAATATTACACTTTTTATTAGTCTAGCCGTAAGTTTCTGATCCATTTTTAATCAAGAAAAATAGAATTATAAAAAAATATTAACAAAAATTAGTGACATTTACAAAGTATAAGTATAGTTTTATTTCTTAATTAAAAATTATTACTGCTCTTAGAACAACGAGATTTTTTCAAATTAGTGTTTTTTTTTTATTTTTTTGACGTTGGTTACTTTGTCAATTTTTAGGTAAGTTATAAGTTTCTAAGTTAGTTGATTTTACGCTGTCAATAGGTGATATTGTTCCTGTCTCACAGGTAAAATAGTTTAACTTGATAAAATCTATTGGATTATTAATTATGTATTCTGCTTTTTTGTTAATCTGTGTCGTTTTTATAATTTGTACTGATGAAGGTACAATATCGAAGTTATCAAAACGTTAGCAAAAGGAAACGCAAAATTATTTTTTGCTCTATTTTCTTTTTGCGAAATAATAAGAAAAATTACTTTTTTTCTCTCTAGAGGGAAATTTACAGTGTTACCAACAGTATAACATCGATTTTATTATAGAATGAAATATTGGTAACATTCATTATTATATTAAAAATTCTTATTGAATAATAATATTCTTTTAAAATATTTATTGCAGTTATGTTTTGTTCTTTTCTTGCAATTGCACTGCTAAACGTCTGAGTTTACATAACCAAATTTTCTAGCTTATCATCTTGCGCGTTTTCGTCCGAATAAATTTATTTTTGAAACATGTCATGAAAAAAATGTGTGTAACATGAAAGGAAACTCGAAGTCGAGTGGTGAAAAGATAAGCTTTCCTCTCTAGTTTGACAAATAACTATTTCTTTACATCTATCATCAGATGATACATTATTTGTGGATATGGTCACAATTATTTATTAGTAAAAAGACTTTTTATTACTTTTTTTAGTATTAAAGTAATTAGCAAATACAACTTTGAAAAACAAATTCATCTAATAACCGAAACCAAAAGAAAAATTAAAAAAATATTTTTATAATAACCGAAATTGAAATAGTTCATTTAAACACTTACCAGCCACCAAATCCGACTTTTATTATATTTGTAAAAAGAAATAAAAACTATTTATTAAATTATAAATAACGTTAAGTTTTAAATATACTAAGAAATGTAGAGATTTTTGTTAGATTACAGGTGCCTACCTTAGCTTGGAAAACACTAATAAAACAAGTAGTAATTTCTTTGTAAGCCTGTAAATAATGCTAAGTATTCTTAGTATATGGAAATGCAAGGAATTATAATCTTTGCTACAGCAGTTTTGTAAAAATTTATGTGCCAGTTCTCACATAGACTTATGAAATGCAGCAAATACAAAAGTGACTATTTTAATAAACAAGTTTTGATCTCACGTAATTGTAGATAGTTTTATAGTGCAATAAAATTATTATTTAGTAGGCAAATGAGTCATATTTCTCAATTAATTTGCAAATGATGTTTCTCGATCTGCATTTAACGTCCAACGCTTCTCGTGCTCGCTCGGGTTAATTTATAACATAAGTTTGAGAATCATGCTCGTAAATAACGGATAGTTGAGTAGGAAACAAAAAATATCTCGTGCAGAGATGAACCGAGGCGAATAAACTATTGCTCCGATAAATCAAGAGGAGCAAGTGTTATATTCATGCTAATTATATGAATTGTTGCTCTGTGATGGTTATTTATTACGGGACTGCGACTGACACTTGGATACGATTAATCAGGTTTCGACTGCCTTGACACCCTTAAAATCTTAAATTATACATAATTGCTGCCCGCTTAACTTTTGAACCCTCGTTTGTTTAACTTATTACCCGTCGTGCACGCTTTTACAAAGCACATTGCATTTACTACAACGATACATCCCAATTTTCTAAACGAATTGTTACACTTTAGTTTTTCTACGAAAAATATATATTTAAAATACTATCACAGTTTTAAATATAGGTAATTATCGAAACAATTACTAGAATTTTTATAAAATTTGTTTTTAATAAATATATTGTTTGTTTATTTATCCTAAAGCGAATATACTAATACACATGAATCCAATTTAGTGCCTCCGGGGTTCATGTCAGGAAGTCCTCCCCTATAGACATGGATTTCGCATTCCGAGACGATGTGGCATACTGTTTGATTGTTTTAATAAATTGACTGCATCCCAATATTGATTTAATACCCTACAAGTTCCTCAGTCAAGAAACTTTTATTGGTTAATACTTATTTTGTTTATTAAATATTGTTAACACTAATAAGGAAGAACTTAAAGCTTAAAGGCAACTGTGACAATTATAAATATTGGAATCAAATTGCCCAAAGCAAATAAAAAGAAAAACATTTGTAGGTCATCTTATCCACGAATTTTTATATTTTCGAGGAATATATAGCTTCTTGAAAAAATAATATTTTCTGTCATTTTTTGTTAACTTTACTAGTTTTATTAGTTCACTGTGTAAGTCTCGACAATATTTTTAAAAAATCATATTTTATGTGCAACGAATGAAATTAAATAGTAGTTTATTAGTTTTTATATTATATCTTGATCAAGAATAAAAAGTCTTGTCTTGATAGTTTTGATTTAGACCGCATCACTTAAACGGATAATAATATTTTAAAATAAACTATATAGCTACAAGTGTAGGACCATTTAGTCGCTTGAGGTATCGTTGATGTCTCCTGCGTATAAGAATCAAAATGTTGTCTTTTGTAATAGATAAATAGATAATGATTTTGAGATTGTTCTTTTATTATAAATTTCGATGATTTTACATTAATTCATTATTAATTGGTATCTCAAAATTAAAACCTGCGTTATACACTTCATAATTCCATTTAACTATATGTATCTATACGTGATAATTTATTTATATTCTTAAATAATTGTGAAAAGATATTTCAAACTTTATGAATTCCTCTTTTAACTGCTCCTTTAAGGTATGCAGTGTAAATGTCAATCAATTTTGGAGCAGAATTTCAAATTAGCATAACAACAAAACCACTTCACATGCCAAACTAAATCACTCATGATTTATGTCTTAATAAAACAAAATATTCAACCCGACTCTGTTCTACTTCCAAGGTTAATATTTTACACCGCTTTTTTCGGTCAACTTTTTATTATTCACTCTATTAAAAGTGTCGGAGTGAAGATGAATACATCACCAGGAGATTCTGTAACTCTTTAAACACCACCGTCAAATGTGCCATGAGGCAACTAGCGCCAGTTGAAGAGAAATGTTTACGAGTCCGGCCCTGCATCGTGATTGCCATCTCGTCTGGGTGATTGATGGGCAGCAGCGAGAATGAGACCCCTACGGCCGGGCCTGGATGGACTTGAGGGTGAATCATGTGATCAATCTTACTCAAGGAGGTGATACAGAATTTGAATTATGATCTGGATTTTTATTCAAATTAGGTTTGACACTGAAGAACCTGATTTAAATCACCAACTTTAAAAAAGCGTTTCTGAGATATTTCCATCGCAGTTGAATTGAAATGATATAAATGTTAAGTTGCGTAATTTTATGTAAAAATAAAGTAAATTTTAACTATATTGACAAGTCAGAAATTTAGATTTTATATTTTAAAAACGACTTCAAATTTAATCGAATTATTTATTTTTGTTCCGAACATATTCACTTTCAAAATTAAAATCTTAAAATGTGTATTTTTTGTGTATTTACCAAAAATGGTTAAAGATGCTCTTATAATGATATTACTATAGTACTCTACGAGAAACTTATTTTATTTTCTTTGTAGAACCAAATGATGAAGACGATGAGATCACTTACAGAATCTTATTATTATAGTTAAAACTATGAAAAATAAAATTCTATTTGAAAATTTTAAATCGGAGCATAAATATTCACAGGGTTGCGTAAAAATAAAAAAAATCAGATTTTTTTATTTAAATCGGATTTATATTATTTAATCTGTTTTTTATGAAGGTATGTTATGATTTCAAAAACGTTTTTCACAAAATAGCATTTATTATAAAATAAAAAAAACCAATTATAAAGAATAAGTACAAATTATAAAAAATCTACAGTAAAATCCGTTTATAAAGATACTGCTTACAACGACAACCTGGTTATAACTTCAAAATTCATTGAAGTTATTTTACTTTTATCAGTTTTAGTAACTTCTGGTACTAGCGATAAAATTCATGGGTTCCCTTTGATGTTATTATAATCGGATTTTATTGTAACACATTTTAAAGTAAATTTAACAGGAAAATCACACATTAGTGCAAAAATTTCCTGCTTTATAAATTCAAAATATTATACCAGTAAAGTTTTATCTACGAAATTATACAAATTTAGTAGTTCTTTAAAGTATTCCCATAATGTACGTAAATGTTTAATACCAATTGTAGATCAAGTGTTTTAAATGAATATTTTTTTTTATAAAAATCAATATGATTTAAATCAATGCGACCTCGCTTCTATCTATATTTTTTTTTTAGAAAACAGTTAAGTTATTATTACCATTTTTGTAATTTTCGTATTTTTGTGTAAAGGTAAAGAAATCTTTCAAGCCAAATATAGCAGGATAATTCAATTCTATTTGATAATTTCAAACTATTTTAATATTTTAATCAGTACATAAAAATATTGGACCCGTATTTACATATTCGCTGAAAAACCCTGCAAAATTGACAGTTTATTATATTCACCTTAATATTACTTATAAAAGATAAACATTGATACCCAATAAATGTTTTTAAAAAGCCGTAGGTTTGGAATACCATATTGCAAATTAGGTACTATTTTCAAAAAACAAAAGATCGACTTAAATATTGTTATTTTTGGAATAGTGAAATCACAAAATTATGTTTACAACTTAAACATCTAATTTTGACAGTTATCATTTTCTTGTAATCCTTGAACAAATAAGGTACCAATTTTCACATTTAGTTGGTTCGCAATAATTTCATTCATGTAAGTATACTCTGTTAAATATAATAAAAGCTTAAAGTTAAAGTTAACGTTTAATTTAATCAAAGCTCATTTTGGCATGTTTAGAGCAAAAAGAAGGTTCCTGTGTCTGCAGAGAGAAAAAGAAAAGTGTAGTGTGTTGGTGGCGGAGGCAAACAGCCGTTCCGTTTTGTAATACAAACACCCGATTACACGGCCCCGCGCTCACTTAATTAGACTATTGTTTACATGTAAATTTAATAAGGCGCACGTGCTAATTATTCCACACGGCTGAGGAAACGTTCTTTATATTGTATTCCGCTGTGAGGATTTTGTAACACGAATTCATTACGGCCACAAAAACTTCATCAGCTTAACTAGCTCATTACTTGACAACGTGTAATTAAAAATTACAATCAACACATTGTGCTGCTTTTATTCCACACTAAATAAGAGGTTTTACTTTCAATTAATTTATTGCGCACTTAGGTTTTATTTGCTAAGTTGAAAAGGAAAAGAACAAATGCGATTTCGAAATGAAAATTGCTACTATTAGTGTAATTGAATACGTGGCAATTTTTAAAAGTGCAGTATCTTACGTTCATTTCTATTTCATTATACTTTTTGAGTAATAGAACATAAACATATCTGTCCATCAGTACATCTATCATCAATCTAATACATTATAAACATAGGAGCAATAAATTAGGCTGAAAATATATAAACGTTTCCATTTTTTTTTTTACTTACATCAAAGCACTTTACAACATGAGGAAAAATATGGCATATACTATATGATGTACTTATAAAAAATAAAAACGAATTCTCAAAATTAATTGTACTTAAAAAGAAGTCAACATTTTTAGTGCCTCATGTTTCAATTAGTACTTTATATGTAATACGACAAAACAAAATAAATGAAATAATTAAATGAGGATAGTCGCAAAAGGAGCAGATAGTCAGGAAGTTATGTTTATAATTCCTCTCATTCGTAAATATGTCGTGGTCTAAAAAGAAGCGCATTTTTACCGTCAAAAATTACTTTTCGAAAAATCACTGAATCTCAGCGGTGCAGCGTGCGTTTCTTATTCACCACTAAATTTCCTCTCGGGGTTCAGTTGTCGACTAAAAATTTGTTCTCTTGAGAATTAACAACTTCAAAGAAACTGAAACGGACCTCTCGAACACCGAAGACTTTAATTTTATGAAGGAAATCGCGCGTTACCGTGGATTCTGTTCGGTATGTCACCATTATCCAAAAGTTATCCAGCAGGATTGAACCACAGCCCACACAGTTTGAAATTTAATGGCTATTTTGAGGAAGATGTTCCCCGCCCAACTGATCTCTGTAAGAGCCATTATATGAAAAGATATGCAAAATCTTAGAATTCGCCAACAATAATATATTGTCATCACTTGATTAATTTTAAATATCCCGTGCCGTAGTTAAAGAAACTCAAAATAAAACTATTATATTTCTATTCGATTTTTTAAATTTACTTTCAAAACTAGGGAGGTTGCTTTGCCACAGCCTGTATTTCAATAATAAATATTAAAAACATCTAACAAACCAATGGCACAATTTTATTGCAGGTTAATTGGTCTTAACTTTCCAATTTTAATAAATGTTTATTATTATTAATTTCTTTCATAATCGATTAATTTTAGTCGAAAATATTTCTGATTTTAGCTTTACATTTTCAATAGTATTCCAAACTATACCTTAATTTAAACTTCTCGTACTCATATCAACTTTAGTATGACGATCAATCTATTACTTGATCTCAATTTATTAAAATCCTGATTTATGTCGTAGAACAATAATTATTTACATAGAATTAACTATAGACAATAAAATGATAAAATAAATACAATTCTAGGTGTGTTATTCTATTTTTTTATTTTAATATTTATTGATATGAAAAATGTAGAAACAAAAGACATACATACTCTTTAATTTTTTGAAATATTAATAATTTCATAACATACCATATAAACAATTGAAACAACAAATTTAATTCAAAAAAAATGAATTACCTTCATATATTATTTGGGTCCTATTAATAATATGTAAATGGGTTCAACAATTAAAAATGAGAGGTGGTAAATAAAACTAACAAGTCATGTGTAAAAAACCTGTGGTTATGTGGTTATTAAAAAGTACAATGGCATAATTGAATTTAATATGAAAACATAAAATAAAGCATCAAGATTTCGCTTGATGGTAAATATATGACAGCAATTTGAAGTCCGCGTATAGTAAAGCAATCCCATCCTCATTATTTCCTTATTGTGAAAACCGACTCATGGATACATAATTCTCCTGATCGTTTACCGTAAATTAAATTACTTTTACAATTTTTTCAACGATTATCGTTTTATCTGGCGAAGCTTCTCAAGTAGTAAAATAATTTTACAGCCGTTAATTACCGCAAATATTGCATATTTGTCTTCGGAGCTCGTTTTCAACCCAGCAATGATGTCACTGCAAGTGGCTTAGAAGTTCAGAGGTTAATGGAGTTTCTTAACGTGTTTCGAAATTTATAGATCCAATATCGAGCCGCACAAAGTAGCAAGTGAAAAGCGAAAAGCGAAAAGCAAAAAGCTCCAGGCTACCAAACTTAGAAAAGTAACAGACTATAAATTCTACTCATCAAATTCATGCTAATTAGGATTTTAATTAAGTGAAGCCATCCACGACAATATCATTTTTACAAGGTGTAAATTTATACCCAGCTTCATTTGTTTCTTTTTACGAGGAAGTTATTAAAATTATTCAATTAATTTTAATAGACACCTTTCACCAATTTCCGAATTATTTTTATGGAAAATCACGATAAGATAAGAATAAAAGTAACATATATTATCGTAATTATTACATTATAAAATTTGCGTAAATTAAATTTTAGTGCCCTGTTATTTCAAAACAGTTGATTATTTTTTTTTATATAAAAAGATGTTCGTTTCATCCTTTCGGGCATCTTCAGACAATACCTTAACTTAATAGATGTTTTGCTGACCCTATCCTATACGATTAAATTTGGAAATACAAACATAATTATCCTAATCGTAGTTAACTACTGGATGAGATTGCCATTTTAAAAATTACGACACCTAAGTATTTTTAACGTATAAAAATTACAGAAATTATTAATATGATATATAATCTAAATAAAATTTTACATTTTTGATTATAATATGAATTCTGTAACACAAAGACACTTTTACTCTGAATTACACATTCTATTTTTTCTTCAAACGTAGATATTTTTAAAGATTAGTTACTACTTGATATTCAATTTGCAGGTTATCAATTTAAAAATATCATTTGTTGACGGTTTTGAATAACATTATTCTTAGGTTATATAGTTTTATAGTGATATTTAGGGCGATATTACTGGTTTCTACTATACAAGTTATTTCTTATTCGCTGATTCTATAGAGTTCTTATTTATTTTACTTCCACTCCGGTGGCCTAGAAGTAGCTAAATTTCTACTCCGCCGGCGTAGAAATTAAATTTTTACCTTGTGATTCAGGTCACAAAAGATGCCACTGTTATAATATTTTTAACTTATAAATTATAATCAAGATTGCATTAATTTCAAACCTTCTGATAATGGTGCCGCATTATTTTATCCGGGTATTACTTATTTTTAAACTTTACTTGTGATATTCTTATGTATTTTGGCAGTCAAGTGAATTATCTTTGCACAATACTACGTCTTTCAGAGGGATAACAATATTTTTAATAATATTTTTTTTTTAATAAAATACCTTACTACGTGATGACATAGCGCATCCTCGAAAAGGCACCTGGTACTTCTTGAACCATTAAATTGGGTTTTATGTTTAGGGTAGGTACGAGTTACTCAGAGCTGATATTATTAGAAAAAAGTAAGCACCTTATATTTGACTTTCTTTCCTGGAAGAAGGTCGCAAGTGCAGAAATTGAGTATACTGTCTTCAAAGTATGAATTTTTAATTATATTTCCGTTATGTTTTATTTAATATATAATCGCATCGATGTGGAGGTCCATTATAGCGATATACAAGTTAGTAATCTGATCAAAGTTGGTAGTAACGTATGCAGTATGGAATATGGTGGAATAAACATAATAAGCGGTGATCTAAGTGCGTTGTTTAGCCTGCTAGTGAAAGGAAACCCGCTTAATTATTTTATAAACATTACATTGTCGGTGCATTTAATTGGCCGTGATAAAGAAGCAGCGATACAACACAATGAGCGGTACGGGTAGGGGGGATATTTACGGTGAACAATATCGCTAAATAACAACAATGCGACGAGCAATACATCCTGGCTAGCCACGGAACAAGTGCTGCCCTAGCCGGGAGAGGGTACTTTATTAGTCAATTATAGGCAGGTGATCGCCAACAGCTTCTATTAGTGGCTAGTAGACGGACTTGTATCATTACCCCATACCAGACGAATTGTCACCTATTTTACACAACTATATATTCACCTGCACCGCTGTTTCATCCCATTATTAATCTAATTAATCATGATAACATATCATTAAATAATGAATTACATCATTTACATCCTCATATATCCAATATAAATGCTGAGGAAAATTACAGGAATTCGCTCACACAGTACAATTTTTTCTAAAATCTTTAAGTTATCTATCACATAACATAGAGTGTTGCTAAATCTTTGTTGACAAGTATATTTCATATTACAATATACAAATATTTAAGTGATCCATAAGTAAATTTGAAACATTATTAAAAATAGTTTCGTTATGGTACTAGTTACTACACATATCAGCTAGATATTCTATAAAATAATGCATTTGTACAAAATAAAACAAATAGGACACGAAGACAATGATTTGAGTGTTAATGACTAAAATAAAAAATATTATATAGAATAACTAGGTACAGATGGTTCTATAAAATGTAACTTAAACATTCACTATTTTCTTCAAGAAACTATATATTTCATAAAATACCTGAAATTTAATAGTATGATGAGTTCACTGAAAATAGGATTCAAATAATATCCTATAGAATAGCTAGATAAAAAATAAAAAATCTGATGTGGACACCACAAGACTTCCTTATACGCCTATTAAATTATACACATTTTTGCGGTACTTTGTATAAACTTTCATTTGAAACTGAGATACATTTTACTGCTAATTGTTTATGAGTTATTTGAAAAATTCAAAATTCCTTCGAGCAATGTGCCCTTTGCCGACTGCAATAAAAAAGAGAGAAGCACAACTAGATGTTATAGTAGTCCCATATACACAATTTTAACATTCTAGGGCAAATTATTTATGAGTTATGTCAGATAAATTCATACGTACGTACAAACGTCACACCGAAACTAGTTGAAAAGGATTTCTGATGGTCAAAATGAATTTACAAGGAAGTAAAAAGCAAACAACTTAGTTCTATTTGTTGAAGGTATTTCATGAAAATATTAATAGAGAATAAATTATTAAATGAAGCGAAGTAACTAATAATACTCTTTAAGTTGAAATTTATCGTTCCATTTTCCTTGACGATTGCATAATTAATTAAACTAAATATCATCCCAAATTCATTATTATATTTACTTGTATAACAAGCGCCCGCAAATCACGTCCTAATGAGAGGTTAGTAGTTCTCGTTGGCATATTAATTAATGCTTGTTAATTAACGGTCACCGTGGAACACTTGGGAAATTTTAATTATAATCTCCGTCTCGAGGAACTAGTGTATGCTGAATATCGCGTGGGTGACAAAATGATAAAATTATTACCAGTTCTCAAAGGTCAAAAACTTACTTGATATTTCCACAGTATTTATTATTATTAGTATTTAACTACGTGTAGAAATATGCGAATAGTAAAATCTTCTTGTCTATTGGGATAATAAAATCATACAATGTTAAATAATTTGCAGATTTCATTGGTAGAAAACAGATGAAAACGTTAGACAAACATTAAATTTTAATAGGGACTCATCATCTCGTTATCTACGACACAACATTTTTAGATGGAACAAGTCTCAAATACCATTTCTTTCGTGACATATTGTATTTTTAATTTAGAGGAATCTCTTCAAAAGACAGCGATATTTTTATTATTTAAAGATTAGCGAAGTATACAGAGTATAAAAAATGAGCATCCGGGGTTTGAATTCCAACTTAAACATTTTTTGACGAAATAAAAATACCGGCTTGTCCGAATGGTTCGGTATCCACTATAAGCTGTAGGTTAATTGCAGAGGATGGAGGTTGATAACCTGTACTAGTAAAATGCACGTAAAAATTGACACTTACATAGTAACTTGAGGCCCTATTTCTTCTATGATTGCAATCAGGGCCGGATTTATGTTGGTGGGGGCTCCTGGGAAAAAGTTCGTTAGGAGCCCTTTTTCAACATAAATAAAATAACGATAAAAATTGAAAATCTATATTTTATGACTTTTTTTAATAAATTTTTAATTTAACAAGTACTTGAATAATTATAATACCATTTATAACCTTGATGAAGACTGAATTATAGTCAACGTTTCGATGTTTTAGTGGTTTTTATTAAATGACTGCTATTCAAAAAGTTTTTTCTAATTACCTACTAATTATCCAGTCGAATAAAACCAATTTTGTATTGATAAACATAAAATTTTGTTTTAGCACTTTTCTTGCTTTCTTCTTCATATTGATAATGATGTTAAACTATCATTGTTGATGCTCTAGTATTAGATGATGTTTTAGGCGTTGTTCGATCATAACAGTTCTTAGCCATTTTTTAATATTTTATTAAATTACTTTCTTCTATTAAAAATTAAGTCATTCCGTTTTACATTAGTAACGTTACAAGTATTTTGTTTTTTTCTGGGCTGGCTCTTTCTTATTTTTCAGTAATGTAAATTGTTGACAAAATTACAGCAGTCCAGTCTGCCCACCATTAAATCCGGGCCTGAATTCAGTGCCATTATGATGATTAAGAAATTATTTAAATATGTAACATAGTTCATAAATTACTATAACCAATGCTGCAAGACATTCATTAAATCGTTGGTATCTAGAAACATAAATAAAATTGATATTATGTGGATTTCGAAAAGCTTTTTCTTGTGTTTCTATAAAAAGCAAACATCATCTTTAATGTATAGCGATAACCATCGTGATTCATTTAACATAACTAATCATCCTGTTGCAATCCACAATGTTTATGTCACATGTCATCGGAAGAAATAAAATTAATGCTTGAGATATAACGATGTTGATCGAGCTTGGCTTGACAGTTACAGATCACTTTTTCACTCCGTCTTCTCGGGAGTGATTTATAATGTAATAGAAATTCTAACACGATCAGCTGCGTTCCAACTTTCGCGTTTTGGTATCCTACGATCTCGGATGATCCACATTCGCACGTAGCGGAGGATCGATTCTTGAAGATGTCACAACCGACTGCGATTATAAATGATCGGATCAGCGGAGACGTGAGCGAGGTATGTGGTTACTGCTAGCGAAGCATACTGACGTTTTTGTCGGGGTAAGAAGAAGCTTTATGATATGGGAAACGGTTATAAGTGAAAATAGAATGCATTCTCATAGCGTACTTTGCGGAAGTGAGAGCAAAAACGGAACTATTTTAAGAATAGAATTCTTTATATGATCTTCATTCCAATAGAAAACGCAGTTCTATGATCAGTACCGACGCAGAACAATAATCTCATTGTACATACTTCTAACTATAAATCTTGGAATTTAGCAGTTAAGGATTTGTAATTTTTCAAATTCTGACTGTCTACTGTTTTCACTGACTCTATCAATCAGTTTTAATGTTGACTGTTCTCTTTTGGCACAATATTCTGAGATGAAACAGGGCCTGATTACCTAGAACACTAGTTTCGTGACAAGTTGCACTTGCATTTTAGTGACGCATATTAGTCTACAGCTTCTGTAAATGTGTGCACTAAATAAATAATTAGATCATTTACATATAACTTAATTCTTAAATATCCAAAAGAAAGTCAACATATCTTCTTTCTCAATTATAAACTTCGGAAACTTTTATTTCCATTTTAGTTATGAATAAATATTTCTAAGTATCGAATGAACTTTTTACCTTAATTTTTTAATTGTAAAAAAAATATTTCTGATATTCCTCAAATATCTTATTTTTCAAGAATTTTTTCTCGTTGAAATGTAAATTTTCAGTGATGAAAAACTCTTTTCGTCAGTTATTATTACTATTAAATATATTTTAATGTTCTCAAACGAAAAGTAAAAAATGCAAGTCTTTCATCTTTTGAATTGTGTAAATTGGAACCCATTGTGAAACGAATAGCATGCTGGAATAAAAATGTGGTTTTTATAGTGGTAAATAAAGGAAAATATCGCTTGCAGAAACACATGTAAGATAAGAATAATACCACGAGATAAAAACTAAACGATGTCGAGGCTGTGTCTAGGATATATCTTTTTAATCATGGCAGGATATCGCGTGATTAAGAGAGAATATACACTGAAACTACACGGGGTCAGATCTTGATATGATAGCGGGTATCGTCCACAAAGCGTACAATCATACAGGACGAACAAATCAACCGCCAACAAAGAAATTACACTCTTTCAAACAATCAGTTTTCTCGGCTTACATGATTTATAGAATAATAATTGCTGCTGCAAACATTTCGTTGGTGTAATTCTAAATTAACAGTATTCGGATAATTCAGTGATATGGTCTATTATAAAATAAAGAAAATTCAAAATTGTTGTTTACAATATTGCATTCAGAATTCGCTAGATTTATTGAATAGTTCCTTGTTCTTTCCTACTATTTGACCAAAATAAATCAATAAGCAAATTTAATAAACGGGCATCAATTAGATGCGCGAGAATGATCGACAGGTTCATTTCTATTTGGGATGAACTTATAGGGAGATCATGAATCTTGAAAAGCTAGTACCAACAATGATTCATTATCTGTGGCCCAACAATTCTACATGGAACAGAGCCTGAAGTACTTGCGGTATTTGTTTCGCGACAAGTTTTTATTGTATTTATTGGATTAAGTTGATAGGCGCTTTCTTTTGAACCAAAACAATAGGATCGAATAATCACAATCCGATTGGTGCAAGTTCTTTTGCTTTATGATC
This sequence comes from Stenolophus ochropezus, assembly GCA_035578165.1. NCBI lineage: Eukaryota > Metazoa > Arthropoda > Insecta > Coleoptera > Carabidae > Stenolophus > Stenolophus ochropezus. The sequence continues at coordinate 8,599,097 of JAQOWZ010000004.1, read as the reverse complement.
ACTTGCAAGTGGCGTAGCTAGTATACTGGTTGTGAAGGAGTAAGAAATGATAAAAAGGTGCTAGTGATATATGTTTTGAAAAATTAAAAAAATATAATTCTTACTATCAATAATTTTTATTTCTCATTTTTTTTTCTTCGCAGTTTGTCCTGTACAATGAAGTAGCTACATTTTCATTGTGACTACTAAACATTTTGAAGTGAAAAATGAATTGTAATTCTTTAATTTTGTTACATTCAAAATAAAATCGTATTTACCTATCTCAATTTGAACATTTTGTACTTTCTCGAAAGCCTTTTTTAATTCTTTCATTCTAGTCATGATAACTCCTTTTATTATTTATTTAATATTTTATAACGTAAATATAAATGGCATTTAGATTTATGTTATTTAGGTATGATTTTCTGCGATGAAAATTAACTTGAAACCACCAAGCGTAAAAATCTGAATTGTGCAAAGTAGAAAAAACAATAATACAATAGAAACGAGTAAAAAAAAATAAAACTGCTTTTACAATATAAAATTAAGTCGGTAACATACTTACACTGTAAAATAATTTTTATTTTTTACTTATTTTGTCACATAGTCACGTATCCCATACACGATTTAGACAAAGATTCCCGAAACCGTGTCAAAATTTTGCGGTTTGCAACTATGATCATTTGAATTTATGGTACTTCAATATTGGTTAACAAAAAAGGCACCATGTCGCTGCCGAAAGCTAGCGTGGGGGCAATTGCCTGCTGCCCTCGTTGTAACTAAGTCACTGTAAATCCCAAACAACATGATTGCAATCCTTGTTTATGAAACGCACCAAAACATCGATCTCAAGACGTAGTGACAGTGGATTTGTTTGCTTAAAATGTTAATTCTGTTGTGTGATACAAATAATAAAATGGACTTTAATAAAGATATTATTATCCTTTTAAATGAAATTATATTACAATAATTTAGTTAAATACAAATAATATTTTCTTTTTATCCATAATTGACATGAAATATTTTTCGCACTTTCAATACAACTTTATACTTTGATAGCAGCAAATTTAAATTTGTAGTACTCGTGACGTCACACGATCAGATCGCACCAATCGAATTAGGATTACTCGATCTGATCTTTTCTGGTCGACAGAAAGTTCCTCATATAGTCTCTGCAATGGACCTACCAGGGCCGTATTTATGTACAGGCTATCTAGGCTGCAGCCTACAGGCCCGCACCACAAAATTTTTTATTTTAATTTTGAACACAACAAAATAAAATATGTTTGTTTTAATATTTAATGTGGTGCGGGCCTTCCATTAAAGACATCAATGTTCGACGAAGTTATTTTATACGGGCTAATTCGGTCACAATTCGGTTGAACTCTTCAGTGGATAGGACAGCAGATCACTGATAACTTCGAATCTTAAAGTTAGAAGACAGGCTCAAAGCTTTGGGATTGCTATAACATCTAGCTTTTTTTATTACAATCAAAAGTGCCAAAACGGCTCTTTACTCGATAAGTTTTCTGATTTTTTCGCGTAACTCAAGTCTCAAGAACGATTAAAGTGTAGACTATTGAAATTTTTTATGTGGTATTGTTATAACATCTAATGCTATACCTCTCTTTTTTACTGCAATCGGCAGTGCCAAAAGGGAATTCAAAGTGGTTTTTTAATTTTTCGCGTAACTCATGAACGATTATTCCTAGAATGGTGAAATTTTGACTGTGGAATATATTGTTGTGCACCCCTTTTTTAATGCAATCGGCAGTGATAAAAGCACTATGTTCGAAGGGTTTTTGAAATTTTCGCATAAATTAAAAACGATTTACCATAAAATCTCACTTTCAAGTGTAATAAGTTTAAATAAAAGTGCAGCGAAAAATGTGTATAATTTAATGTTGTCCACATCCTATTTTTTTATCTTGCATTTTCTTACAAGGTTTACTTAAAATTAGAAAATCACCTCCTTCCCTTAGGGCAACAATAATTAATACTGGGTTCCGAACTATTCGAATATAGCTCAAATCAAGTTAGAGTTTGTTAATCAAATGAATCACCGCTGCCCGGAATAACTGATTAATTTTGTAATATAATTCTCCTGGTACTGTTGGTTTAAACACAGTGTTGTATGTAATCCTGAATGATAATGACGTGTTGCAATAAAATATTTGAGATATAACCATGAATAGCGATATAGCTTTAAGGTTAGGTAAGAAGTGGTTGAGGTAGGCATCGTGTAAACAGCAGGCTTAAACAATGAGCGAATGGTATAATGGCCGAGCGAAATAAGTTGGAAGTATCGCGATATTTTTGCCGCGAGTTGTAGCGCTGACAGCGCGTCCCATGCCACAATGCCGCTCAATAAATCCCGGCGTTTGATCATCTTGGCGAGCACGCGCAATTTTCCGCATTCTCGCGATTATCGCTGTTCGGAGCCCGATGTACAAACGCAGCTATGTCCACTTAGAAAACTTCCCAACGTTTTTTCGCATCATAAACGTAAATTACGTTTTCAACGGACTTTCAATCTGATCCTGCATCCCGCAGGATTACAACTACATTCGAAAACAAGTGCATTCATTTTTATTCTCCAAGCAATCAACAACTTCTAAAAAAATACTGTATTACTGTAAATAAAAAGTATTATGTTGTTAACTACTTCAACTTACGACCATAATTACTGAAAAGTAAAAATCATTACGTTTGACATCTGACATGTAAATAACTAATCTACAACACTGAGAAATCATAAATTTTACCACCGTTCATCTTAATTTTTCCTTTTCTGACAGTGGCAGGATTTGAAGTATACCAAGATAGGCAATCTTTCTTCAAATATAAATATCGCTATTACCGGGTAGTTCAGAACTGATTATAAGCTGTAAGTTTCTTAAAGAAGGTGTAGGCTAAGAACCTACATCATTAAAAGGCAAAAAAAAAACTTGCCAATATACAAGTACTGTAGTTATTTGAAGCCATATTTCACATAAGGTAGAAATGTTATGCCGCAGATGAAGACGATGATTCCTAATGTGATTATTATATTTTTAAGAACTAACTAGTGATCAAAAATTGGGGTCGTAGAATAAATAGAATTAGATATATCATGGAAGAAGTTTATAAGGATACTATGTTCTTAGCCTCAGCGAAAAACTTTTCTAATATGGATAATTTTATAACACAAGTAATAACTATTTGAATGGAATACATTTTTGTTTTAATAAAGTGAAATATGACTTTAATTGTTAGCTGTAATAAAATATAGACATAACTTGAAAGATATATTCTGTTCGTTATATATTTTACTACAGCCATAATTAGTTTTCCTTAATGAGAAGTACTATATGGGAATTACTTTTCTATGTTAAGCCTCAGCAAATAAAATTTTAAAGCCACAGTAAAAAACAGCAAAGTGGAAGATTTGTGTAAACCCATTAACTTGTAAGCTGTACAGGCAAATAAATTTCCCATCTTTATTCAAAGAGCTAATGCGTCACTATCACCCGACACACAGTATAATTATGCAAATATATGGAGCACTCAATAGAGTAGCGGCTACCTCACACATGAGCAGGTCCGTATCTTACAATTTCTACAAGACTACTTCAGTGGCATAACGAGATAGTTTGAAAAAGGGAAGCATAATTAAACAAAATTATCGCATATAACACGCCTTTCTCATTACTAATATATGGAAGTAGTTCATAAATATACTGGTAATAAATTGCACAATTCGCTTCTACAAAGACATTGCTTATTGTAAATATTACATTACTCTCTTCTGTATATATCTACTAGGTACATTCCAGATTTTTCATTTGTTACATTCGCGAATTTTTGTAGTTCCTCGTTGTAATAATGTGATTTTATTATTAATTATTATTAATTGGTATTGCTAAAAAAAACCAAGCTTGGCAAAGTACAAAAACAGTGGAGAGACATTTGGAAGAAACTACCCTAAATCCGTAAGTATTATTAATTCATTAACTGACGTATTACAAACGATAAGATAAAAAATAACTGCATTGATAGACAAATAAAATAAATGTGAAAGGTAAATCAATCAAAAGATTTTTTTTCTGGATACATCAGACCTACTATATACCATCTACCTTGTCCTATTCTTTACGTTTTTATAACAAAATTCCAGCAATATTTCAATAACTTTTTAGAATAATGTCATCTTATGGATAATATTATTTATATAATATACAATCAAATAAATATAGTAATATTCCTGTTCTCGAAAACCCTAGAGTATATAAAGGGAGTGCGAGCAGAAATTAATGAAGCCAAGTTTCATCACTTGAAAACTCCGTCCGTGCTATGGCTTCATTCTCCTCACCCAAACAATTGGTTCGTACTCCCTCTATGGTAGTTTGTGTACTATAAGTCGAAAACTGAGGAAAGCACTGATTTCCTTGCGTCCATGGACACTTCGACAGTAACAATTTGGAAATTTGTCTCCAAGCTATGTTATTATATTGATAAATTGAGCATCTTCTCAGAAAACAATAAAAGAACGAAATAAGGGTGATTATGAAAAATAAACGATTATTTATAAAATAATAAATGACATGATTTGCTTCCAGCCATCATGAAGTAAATCAATTTTGTCATTACTCCGTAGTATCATTTCATTTATTATAAGTAGACGTATTTTTACACGTCTAACGCCAGAGGTTATGGCAGAGATCTTATTTTCTACACGAAATAACAATTTTGTTAATACGCATTTTCAATTAAGAACGTTTCGAAAGGTTTAAGCTGGAACTCTTTTACGGAAATTGTTATACTATTAAATTTAGATTTATTACCAAAATGGGTGAACTTGACGTTTAAAATTATTACTGTTCTACATTTCTGTCAAAAATGTGTGATGTTATACTTTATAATAACAAAGCAAAAACACCGAAATCATAACAACATTAACAGGTCAATCACATTATGAGGAAATATTTTGAAACTAAAAAGGAATTATTTTGTTTGAACCAATAACAATTTTTAATTGTTCAAGCCAAACTGTATACTTTGAAAGAAGTATATATATATATTTTTAATAAATTTATTCCAAATTATTTGAGAATACAATTAAATATTTGTTAACTAAGTGCAAGAATGTGACTACAGAAAATATAGGAAGTAAATTTGAAAAAAAAAACTAAGTATCCACAGTTTAAAATTGGTATAAAATGATGAATGTGATCTATAACACATTCGATAATATCTAACTACAAATGAAAAGAATTGTTTGATCTGGAATTTCGATTTCTAAAGTCGCTAATTATAAATCAAATCAAACCTGCTTTTCAGTTAGCAGTTTGTGTTATCCCGACGCGAGGCACAAATCTCTGTTCCTGTTACCCAGATGATTAAAAAAACCTAAGTAACTCAAACGTTTTATTCCACTGCCTGCTCAAGCATCAGCTATTTTATTGGTGTGAGAGTAATTAGGAAATAACCTCGAAATGACTGCCAATAATAATTTCGTGATAGAAAATCTGAACTAACCCGGTTCAAAGTTAACCACGTTACTGCAATCCAGGTGACTTCTAACTTTAACTGGAAAACTAAAGTATCCTAGGGGCTACCGTCAACTTGCGCTCCTCCCCATCAATTTACCCTTTACCCCCAAAGGTTTCTAATATCACAAAATTATTAGTACTGCCCTAATTTTGATCTACAGTGGATTTGAATAAATTAAAAACCAGATACATATATCATTAGTGATTATTGCTATTACTTGTTCCTACATATAGATACCGCTCCTAGATTTTGTCGCCCCTATAGTCCTCCCCTAAATCCGCCACTGTTTCCGAGTAATCAGAAACGAACAGTAAGTTATAAATTGTATTTGAAACCCAATTTCTTGAGATAAGGTCAATATACATTCGTGAAGAGAATATCAAAATACGATTTTTTATAACCCTTTTCTAGATTGTGTGTCAAAAAAGATCTGTATACTTATATATGTTTGATTATACGTTTGTTTAATTGATTGTATGTTTTGTATGTTATCAATACCCTGATGAAGACTAATTTACATTTGAAACATTGTTGTAGTACTGGATTTTAATAAATGACTACCAATCCAATTTTTTTTAATTACTTATTATACAAACGATTAAAACCAATCCTGTTTTGTGTGTTATATTTTGGTTAAATTTTGTGATTATTTGTTACACCTTGTTTATAACAATTTATAGCCTTTTTTGCTAATTACTTTTCGATGTACTTATTATCTAAGAGTGCATTGGAGAAAATGTAGTATAATTATATAAACTAATTCCATTTATTACTTCAATTGTATTTCATTTTATTTAATTATCAACATTCCTAAGAAAACGCTGTTTTACTTTACTGTATTATTTCTTCCCACTTTCTTCTCTGTTTCCTCCTGATACACATCTTTGTGATTACGGTCCTGAGTGAGTGAGGTTCACAAATCACTGGAGGCAGACCTAACGCTCACCGTATTACACGTTCACATCTCTTCGTCGTTTTATCCGTTTACGCATTCGAGGAAGGACTATGATTTATAATCGCACCTAGTTATTTACTTAGTCCAACACTGTGTTCACTTTTGTTACATAATTACCAACAACGAAACAACGCCTGTACTTGCGAAGATTAAAGACCAGGTATATTAACTAATGAATATTATTTACAAGGATAATACCTATAGTTATACAAAATAGTTTTCCTAATTCCTAAAATTTACAGAAAAAAATGTTTTATGAAAACGGAAACTATAATTATGATATCTGTGGTTCTCAAAGCTCAAGTTTAAGTGTCACCGATTTCAATCTCTTTTACAATTATTTACCATATTCAATATTCGTAATAAAAGGCCATTATGGTACATTTTCCACGTAAACTATTTCCCAAAATATGAATATCATAAAACAGATTTTCTTGTCGTTTTTAGATTATCAAGACAAAACTGGCAAAAGATTTGTCTTGAAACTTTAAGACAAAACAAGACTGTCTTATTCTAGATCAAGACGAGAAAATTGGAGACAATTTTCAAGACTCTAGATTAATTAAAATTTTAAATTTTCAAAATATAAAAATATCTTGCGAAGTTTGTTCCATCTGAGCTGAAACAGTGATTTTAAAATAGAAAAAGAACACTGCCGAAATTTTGTCTGTCTTTGTCTAAAGCGTGTACACAGGTTAATGTAGAATTGTAGAGTCATGAAACAATCTAGAGTCTTGATATCTAGAGAAGACTTTTTACTCTAGACTTAGACTTATTGGAGTCTTGAAATTACTAGACAAGACAAGATTGTGCAGTTTTGTCTTGTCTTGTGTAGACCACGACACTATCTTCGGGTAATATAAATATTTTATTTTTAAGTATAAAAATATTTCATCAATTGAATCAGAATTGAATAATATATTCTTGTCATAAATATTGGTGTTTAAAGAATTTTTATTCATAACATTATTTTAAAATGCAGAATTTAGATACTTATTCTATAAAATAGATACATAATAAAATGTAAAAAAATAATAAGAATTTTGAAAAAAGGAATAATAAATATCAAATAATATATTCCTCCTTTACTGTAAAGTGTTATTATATGGAAAATCGCTACACAGTTTTAATTACATTTTATTGGAGTAGTTGTCAGCTAACAGCCTATGGTGCAAGCGACCTACAGCTCATAATCGGTTTCGAACCACTCACACACAGTGGTATTTATTTTTCTTTAATAGTTGGTGACGCCAGGAATTGAACCCCAAATCTCACACTATATTCGAAACTAGTTGGAGCGCGCAAAACAATTAAGCCACCTCTACCCGTTTAAACGATATTCTTTTAAATTAATTTGAGTTTTAAGTGATTTAATATCTACTTTTTTCGTAGAATTCTGGATTCTATACATTAACGGTGACATCAGTAAAAAATTCTTTTTATAGTGCGTTATGGTCAGCATATAAAGAAAGGAATCCACTTAAAAATATCTCAATTTTAAAGTAAACCATAAAAAATCCACTCCATTAACCAAAAAGGTCAAATTACACATTAACAACCCAACAGTCTTAATTATATTCTTACAAATATCAACACTCAATTTTTTACTAAAAATCGTGTAAGATTCATTTTAAATAACTCCAAATCACGTTCTACATTACCAGAGCACTTAACCTTCAAATTCTCACAACAAAACGGGCCGAATCCTGATTGACAGGTGTCAATAATTTCAATAACGAAGGAAAGAAGAAAAAAGGTTGGTAATAATTACGCGCCTAACAACATTATCACATGATAACTCACAGAATAATTACAGCACACGGCGGTGAGAAAAGCGAGCCGATAATTTGCATCCACACGTAAATTACTAATCAGCCATCAGCTGAGAACGCGCGTACAGATTATGATGTAAACATTGTGACTTAATTTCATATCGATGAGAAAATGCTAATTCAATGGCGATTAAATAGCGATTTGCCGGCAGATAAACAAAATGCAAACTGCTTTTATTCATGCTAACTATCATATTTGTTTATTGATACTTATCGTTTCTCGTGTTAAACTTAATTTAATTATTTAATACTATAATTGAACGAAGTGTGGCATTTGAGGTTCGATGTGCCCTGTACCTACTTTAAATTGAAGGTGCTGTGAACCTAGAAAATGTAAGTGAAATTACCATTGACTAAGTTAAATTAGTATCTCCATTTTCTAATGTTATAACTTTTAAAGTATATTTTTAAAATGACATTATATATATATATAGAACAATACATTTTTACTTCGATGTTCAAGGTAAAGGTATCCCTCAATTCATTTTGACTAGTTTCGTTCCTACGTATGTATCTAGCATAGGTGCCAAAGGGGCACTTTGCTCGTAGTGTGTTTCTAAATTTTTCGCATAAATCAAAAACGATTACTGGTAGAAACTTACATTTTCTTTTATGTAATTACTGTAACATCTAGGTATGTACCTTCTTTTTTTGTTCCTATCGGCATTTTTAAAAGGTCACTTAACTTTGCATAGAAACTTAATAAAAAGTAATAATTAAATTGAAATATGACCAAAAAAAATAAAACAATATCAAGTATATAATATAATATAATAAATATTTAAAAAAAAATCAAAAGATATTCTATTCCGAAGAAAAGATATGAAACGAATGGAAGTTGAAGGATGTGTAGCATTAGAATGATCTCATTTTCAAGTGAAATACATTTAAATGAAATAAACCAAAAAATGTGTACAATTCAGCGTACAATGAAATCATATGATATCCACATTAGATTTTTTACTTGTAAGTAAATAATAAGTTACTTTTAAAGTCTTGTTATATATTTTTATATATCCAAGATATCCGCGATTTGAGGTAATTAGAATTACATTATAGTTTAATAAATTTTAGCGAGATAATTTGTCCTGAGACGTGTTTATAAAATTTATTAAATGCGGTCCCCGAAAACACATTAAGGTATTTTATCTTGTCTTCAGTACTGTTTTATATTTTCTGCTCATTGAAATAAGTTTATCAGCAAAACAATTTTTATCAAATATATAAATATATAGATTTGTATTAAATTTAGACAATTTAGGACGAGAAACTTTCTGGTAGTATTTTATAATGTTTCAACTTCTTGAAATACCATTTCATTGAAATAAAACGATGTTTCTTTTTAGTCCCTAATAACTCGAATTAGGAGTCCTGCAAACAGGTACATGTAAAACGCACTTTCCGGCTCGCAGTTTTGACTAAGTTGCTTAGGATTGGTCATTTTTTCCTATTTTATTTTACTTTCCATCAAAAATCATCCAGTTCAAGAATTGTATTGAAATATTATACTAATATACCTAAATTAAAAATTATCAAAATTAATAAATTATTTCAAGTAACATTAAAATTATTATCATCCGTGATTTAATTTATAGTTCTATTAAGCTCTTACTACTTACTGAATAAGTAACTAAAAAAAAATACATTCCGAAATAAAATCTTACTTAAATTTATTTATTTGAAATTAAAAACAATGAAATGTCAAATATAAATTCATTTTCTCTTTCCTCTTTTCCGTGCTTTCCATTTCTACGTGAGTTACACATTCCCCATATTTCTATGTTCATGAGCATTAGTAATGTTAGGTCATGTTTGAAAGGGAACCTCACTCACACAGGCACTCGAGTGCTGTGAATGCCGCACACGAGGACTCGCTTACGTCACACACTGGATATTGTTTATAGACAATGCCGGCCGTATACCACATTGCAATACACAACGTAGTGTACGAGCACTCCGTACTGCACCATGCGGTGGCCCCGACATGACGGGAATTTTTAACAGGGCTTCGCAAATTTGCATGAGGAGCAAAAAATAAAATGAGGTTGTTTTCAGACACACTTGGAAGAATAAGTAAAACAGACACCATTGGGCATTTTTTTGTCTTCATTCTTCACACCATTCGGTTGCTTAAAATCTTAGCGGCCGTCCTTAAATTACTTACCGCAAAATTGAGCAAGTTTTGGTATACTGTTCCTCCCTTATACTACAAATATGAACTCCCCCTATAAACATGAACTCTCCTATAAACATAAACTTCCCCTATAAATATTACATAACGCAGTGCTAGACACTTCTTTTCTCAATTTGGTATAACCAATTCAAGGTTTTTTTTATTCAAATGTGAAAACAAGTTAAAGTTTTTAAAATTTTAATTACATTTTATCGTTACGTAACGCACAAATTAACCCCCCTCCCGTTATCCTCTCGTAACGCTACCACAGAATATTTACATATAGAAGCGACACTCCGTGTCGGTACCTTTCATGTTACCCTATTCAGTTCTATGACATAGGAGCATTGTGTAAACCTTTAAATTTGTTGACTTCCCCTATTTCTCCCTAAGATGTGACGAAACTTTCCGATTTTAAACAATGAGACCTTTAAATTTGTTGCCTTTCCCCATTTCTCTCTAATTTTCGTTTCTCTATCTTACTGTCGCTTCTGTATAACCCTATTTTGTGGTAGCGTCATAAACCAAAAGGGTTGATCACACAAAGTTACTTCAATAACTAATCAATTTGTAGTATTTTGTAACCGTTCATTATTTTTGTCATCTTCTAATATAATTTCTTTATCACCATAGCACCATTCATTTCATCACCCAACCCCCTGTTCAAAAGGATAGAAGTTTCATCGCATTACCCTCAATCAAATGCATATAACTTTGTCGTAACAAAGGTAGTTAAACTTTAGAGGGAAAAAATAGCTAGGAGATGAAAATATTACGTATAGTTTATGACGAATCTAGTTTTATCGACCTCCGTGTATGTATGTAAGAAAGTTATTGTAATCATACCAATTGTAACATTTAGAGATTTTAACAGATGTCTGCAAATTATAATTTATGTTGATTGTTGACTATTAAATTCATATCTATTTATTCGTTCGGATGTATGTAACTACATATACCTATGTGGAGTATTTCTGACTGATTTTAATGAAACTACATATCTATGATTCTGACATCGACAAGTTCATCACTTTTAGCAATAATCGATTAATCGTAAGTGAAAGTTCTGTGTTTGTATAAATAAGTAAGTTAATGTTCAAATATTAATTTGAATTTTAATATAATCTAAAAATAATAAATAAATAGATTTTGATAAAGGTAATGTAATAATTGTACTATTTTCTTTGCAAGGAACTATTCGATTAATTATTGGGTAAAATAAATTAAATGTAGAAGGTATTTACATTACACTAATTAATTTAGCTTGTTTTCAACGAAAGACGTGAATCTGTGTTGGAATCTAGAAACTAGGGAAATAAGAAAATCGTTATATGTGAAAGATGTAATGAAAGTAATGATAAGGATAGTAAAGTAACTTTCGAGCGCTGCACAATGTGCAATTTAGAATGCAGCATCAGTATGTAAGTAGTTTGAATAACAGTGTACACGTTGCCGTCTGCAGAGCTTTCCTGCAAGTGAGATTTCGTGAGAGTTACCGATCTGAGCGATAGAATCTAAACTCTAAATCTGAATAAATTTTAGTAAATTCCGTATTCGCGTATCCGAGAATCATATATTCAAACATATTTCGCTGGGAAGCTTAACGGTATCGGAACAACGATCACGATTTCAAACACTAGAAAAACTAGAAAGACAGAAGCAAAAACAGTCGTCGAACATCGAAAAGAATCAGTTTCCACGCTTCCTCCGGTCATGTTAATAATAAATTCCAGATCGGCGACAGCCATACAAGCTCTCATGTTTTATTAAATGCGCTAGCAAGAACAAACACTCAGGATCTCGCAGCGAATTTATTTATGTAATTCGCGCTACACGTGTTTGCGAATTGAGACCTCAGAGGCGAGATCCTTGTCATAGGCTAACCTAACGGAAAATGCACAGAATATAAATTACCAATGTGAGGTTACCTCTCAAACTTGCATAATTATTCACTCACCTACAACGACTAAATATTCTATGGAATTCGCTATGAATACCAAATTTATCAAACACTACAACCGTTCAAATAACAGGAGTTATTGTACAGTAATGCTTGCGTCTTTAAATCATTTTTGCATTATCGGATATTATTTAATATTTACCGTACGAGTTTCTAAGGCAGTAAGTAATGTTTACAAATTACTGACCGGTAAGTGATTTTGAATATTACTTAGTGAACAAGAAATGGGTAAGTAAGTAAATTTACAAAACTATGCTAAACTAAGTCATTTAGTTGGTGTAATAAGTTACTCCAACTAAATGACTTAGTTCTTGTCTGTTGGTGCATTCAGACAGTTTTGTAAATTTATATTTTTTCTATTATCCATGTTAAGGATTTATTTTTTTTTATAAAAAAGTTATATTTGACTCTTAAGTTTTAATGTATACACACGATTTTGAAGCAGAATTGTCAAGAACAAAATCTATTTGCCGAAATATTGTTAGAAACACAAAAGCGTAATCTGATATTCCCGTCACTGCAAATGAAGTTCTAAAATAATTTGTTGCTGATATTTATTTATTAGTAAATTAAGGTAGATTTTCTGTATTAAGGAAAATAAAGCTCCTTAAAGAAGTTGGATCCGAAAAAAGTTTCGACCCGATTCGCCTCTACTAAAAAATTTTGATTCAGAATTTAATTGTTCTTTTGTACGTACGAGTACAATTTTAATTTTTTTTAATGATGATTTTGTATTAATTAATAAATTTTCTGGATAACTTATTGAACATTTTATTGTTTATGGTTACTTAAAAAAAAAAAAATTCGCCCCCCCTTAGGAATGTTTCTGGATCCGCCACTGATAATGAATGATACATGAGGTATTCGTCTTTTAATTTCCTTTATTTTCATATGTAAGACTAGGTTTCACTTCTGAATCGAATTGTTTTTAGGTCTAAATTTTAAAGATAACAAAAATTGATAGTACTTATAACTGTTAATTACAATTCTGGTCGTTCATAATACAAACATTTTTATTAAAAATTTTATTCCAACATCTCGACATGTCTTTCACTGAAAACAAAAATTGTAAACTTATAAATTTATGTAACCCTTATAATGTAGTCCTAATAGTTCCATACAGAACCGCAACGTTGTCTTACATATGAAAATAATAGTTATTTATGTATTAAGGGCATAAGCAAAAGATTATAGCACAAGGAAATGTTTAAAAAAAAATCCTGAGGACTATGATCTTGACTATGCCCATGGTACATACATTTTATTTCTTTTTGGTACTTGAAATAAAAAAAATCTGTCGTATATATAAAAATTCCAACGATTTATATGAAAGTAAATAAGAATTGTTCCGTTAAGGTAAATATTTACGTAATCAAAATTAAAATTTGTTTTATTGTTTGACATTTATACATTAGCAAAAATTTTAATCTGTTTGAATAACTATTGCTTAGCAACTTAATATCTCCATTATCCTTTAATTGGATTGGACTGGATTTACTTAGCATTAAGTCACCATAGTCGTATGCGTATATCTTTCAGCACACTCTGGAAGTGAGCCGAAGCCGGATAACTAAGTTGAATGTTGAGGGATGTCGGCCGACAATTTGCGTATTAAAATGCACGCAGCGTCGCAGACAACACGTCCGGTTGCGCCTTTGTATCCTGTGCTTTATATTTTACATTCACGCTAACTCACTCGGTCTGACTGATATTAGACAACGTGACGAATGACAAACTCACGCCAACGTCACAGATGTAAATAGGATACAGAAAATCAAAATTCCACACACTAATATTGACTTCCAAGTAGATTATTCAAAATTTAAAATTAAATTGTATCAAATATATATGTAGCAGGTAATTCATAGCACTATAAATTTCCATTTTTTTAATATTACATTTTTGCGTTTAATACCACACTGTATGCATTTTTTTCTATTAGAAACTAAGTTATTTGCATCCAACTGAGTTTAACTGTTTTGCTCATCACGCATCTGGTGTTACGAATTTTTAAACGTCTACTTTAGCTAATTTACTTTCATAATTACTCTCCAAAATTGGATCCAAGCGCTGCGGTTTAATTATACATAATTTTAATGTGATCTTTTTGCTGGTTTATATCAAACCTAGCTTTTGAAAATATAATAGACATAGCAGTTTTCTCAGGTTATATATAGTAATATATCCAAATGTCAAATAAAATCGATATGAATCAAAAACAGATGTGCACTCTCTCGGCAATATAACTAATGCTACTTATGTCACATGTTTTAAGATTGGTGCTAATATTTAGAAATTTAAAGGGAGAGTCAAAATTTTCGTTATAGAATATTTCACTCCCTGTTTATAAAAATAACAGCAATGTTATAATATTAATTTACCAAATTATAAGATAAAATAAAAATATCGCTATTAAACGATAATACTATTCCGGATTTTGTAGAAATTACATAGCTGATTCTCTAACTTGATTAGCTGACAGATGAGTAAACATAAAGAAGTCGTACCAACAAATGTTACATTATAACCTTTCAAATGTAAAATATAGTTTCTAATTCTTATTTTTTGTTATAAAGCGAATAAATAATTGCGTAATTTTCTTTATACTCATTGAAAATTAAAATTTCTGTCTACATTTAAAAGCTTTATATGCAGTAAATATAATAGTGAATACCTGAAATGAAATGACAGTAGAAACCATTCATAAAAAATAAATTTAAACTTAAATATTTGTTTTTATGTAAGCTATAATATTTTCAGGAAGATTAGAACTAGAAGTTCATCACGCAAATGCATTTTTGACCACAGATAAAATCGAGATGGGAAATCTTTTCGATCCACGAAAATTTCAGTAATGAATAAAATAAGCAGCCTCGACGAGAACTTATAATTATTATTCGTTAAAATTTATTTGTAAAAATAAGTGGACTTTAATTCCGATTTATATTTAGAAACCCGGCAATCAAAAACAAATTGAGATAACACAAAGTGGTCCATTTCTTCTCGCGGCCCGTTTCATCTCAATCTCACGATATGTGAGTTACAAGGAAGTGATAATGGTTGTGATTATACTTGATTTACATGTGATATGTTAGTAGTCCTCGCGTGTTACCTATGTGCGATATTGTACAATATAATTATATATTTAATTTAACCTCTTGAATATTATAATTATCCTCCACGTATATCTCAATTATTTTTTTCTAAAATAACTTAATCTGTGTGAAAAACCGTGAAAGAAGAATTTAAATATTTGAATGTTTTGATTCTTATTTATGAAAGTGAGGTAATTATTTATAAACTGTTACATTTAGAAATTCAATCACGCTTGTTAAATAATTTACGGCTAATGTAGATTCTCAGCACGAGATCACATTAACGATCCAATGAAGTCTTAATACACATTTCTAAGCAATTTCGTTTATAATTGGCCATCTAAATATTAAAATAAAAGCAGGGTAATATCGTAAATCTAGGCAGCATTGAGATTAAATTGATACTTTTCTATAATTGCTAGTCTAAGTTATGGATTTAGAACGGTAACATAAATTCTGGTAACCTAAGAAAATTGTAACACTTGAATGTTTTTCATTTTCTACGGCACAACAATTTAACACGAAAACAAGGCTTCAAATTCCAAACTGTCATTTTCAGTATGAAATTTGTCAATAATCCCACCATAATACTATACATAACTCGTCTTTAAGTTCATAAAAATAGTTAGACACTAGTCAGAATAAGATCTATTTTCATTTCATTTTTAGTTCGTCTGTATTAACCTTCTTAAAATTCTTTACTACGGTTTTACATTTTACGTATTACAAAAAATATTTTTTTTCTTTTGGGAACATAGTCCGCACTGGGATTTGAACTCAGAACCTTTCTGTTGTTAGAAGTATATTAATTTTTCACAAGTTTTCTAACATTAGGGAAAATCCTGAGTTCAAATCCCAGTCCATGATTTTTTCAAAAATTTAATTCTACACAATCAGATCAAATGCGATTTAATTGGGGAATTACCTTGACAAATACCACTCGTGGTTTGATTTTTAGCGCGGAATATTTCTTTATTTATAAATATTCACCCTTGGTTTCTGAATATAATTTATTTCAAAGATTTGTCCTGTCATATTCTTTTCAAGAAATTGCCAAGCAATCAAATATTCATACAAATAAAAAAAATATCCAGCCAAATCAAACCTCTTATTGTATTACTATTAAAAATATATTTCTTTCTTCGGTTATTTTATTGTATACAACAGCAACACCAGATTTTAAAGAAGTTGGGTAACCTAGGATTCAATCTTTCTTAAAAAGTTTCAAATTGGCTTTGAAAATTAACTTAAAAAGTTATCCCTTTTCTGAATCTGTACAGCACTACAGACTCAGGAAAGGAACCTAATACTTATAGTAATGAGAACCACTCGGACACAGCATTATTTTTATTTGATTATTAGTTCAGAAACCGAAAATATAAAAATTAATAAGTTCAAAATTGTGGCTCGTTCAATCCAGCTGGTAGTCTTTTGGTAACGGAGAATGAAGATCTTCCACTAAAATATGCAAATGTCTTCATGTAAATAATTATAGCTGTACTATGTAAATAGCTTGTAAGCAATTAATGTAAATGAAGAATTAAAATCAGGGCACGGTGAAGATATCTTGTTCGGGGCCGTGGGACAATAATTAAGCTGTCAAATGATAAACGCGTCTGTAACAAGGCATTGTGACCCGCTCACGCAATGAGATATCTAAGAATCAATTTCCACGTAACGGAGCGAATTTTTCACTAGGCGTAATTACTTTTGACATCCCTGTCGAATGCTCTGCAGGCATAATTAATTCAATCTACATTTCACAGAACAGCGAACAAGACAGGTTAGTTGTAGTAGCGATAAGTGTTCTGTAATCGAAATAATCCAACGCTGACAGCAGCTACTGTTGTATGAGAGCTACCAGGACAATGCTTCGTTTGTGGACGACCAGAGGCTCTCAAAATCGACTCACTTCCTCAAGATATACATTCACTACTGTTTTGCATATTAAAGTAAAGTCCCCCTTGCAAAATTCAAATTTACACGATATCGCTTGGACTCTGTTCATAATTTATAAAAACTAATAGAAACATCTAAACCTTATGAGTTAAATAACTGGTAATACATTGTCAGTTATTAACTAAATATAATAACGCTGTAACCCACTACAAAGATGTAGGTCCCCTCCGTAGATCAATCTTTTGTATCTCTAGAAATAGAAATATATTAGATCTCTTCTACAAGCTGCAAGAATGTAACCAGTTATTTGTTTTTCGAAAATGAATAATATTTTTGAGTAATATTGATATTGAGTTCATATTAATTATTCTTGTTTATTGATACTATAAATCTGTTTAATAAGACCGAAACAAATTAATTATGATGCATCTAAAACTTGCCCATTACAATCAATCAACGATGTACCTTTTCCAAAGAACCAATGAAATAATGCTAAACATTTATCAAAATTACAAATAACTTATTGATTCATCTTAAAATTGATTCATATATACACACCTGATTGATTAAAAAAAGTCACCAATGTCATTTAATAATAATTTTCGGTTAATACTCCTACTTAGATATTATTTTAAAATATTTATTATGCTACATATGGGAAAAATAATAATTTTCATTCATCTTAAAATTGATTTATATAATACAAATCTGATTGATTAAAAAAATGTCATTTAATAATTATTTTCGGTTAATACTCCTACTTAAATATTATTTTAAAATATTGATTATGCTATATGTATATGCGAAAAAAATAAGCTTATACTGGACACAAATTTGTAACTTTTTGGTTAGACAAAAACATCCGTACCTTTTCAATGAAGCAATATGTTATCATTATCAATATTTGTAAATATGTATATCGTTATCCATGACTGTTTTTTTCATCCGAAATTTCCATTAGTATTTTTATTTGCTTTTATTTTTATATTTTATATTTTTCTATAAATATTTCTAAAATGTTCATTTAGAATTGATATCAACACCATTTTAAACTCCCAACTGAATAAAATAACATTATTAGTTGTTTGAGAAGCGCTGACGATACCTTCATGAATAGAACATATTGTTCAGAGTATGTGGTGTCTCGAACATAAAAGTCTTCCCGAGTCAAACTTCTCTAATTACCTGCAAGAATTAACGTCAATAGCTGTCAAACCGTAAAGAATCGAAACATTTTTTCCAAAGCGATTTAATAGTTAGACCGTTATTAAAAATAAACATCCAGACATACCAGATAAAATATTACACCTTAAAAAGATACAAATGAATTTTTTGTTTAATGAAATGTAAATTAAATATAACAATAAACGAATAATTATAGATGATTAATACTTTCGAATTCAAACTATGAGTTATGTCGTTTTCGGGATGTAATTAATGTAACACCTGTAGAAATAAGACAGGAACGACCAGATTCCTTAAAGGAGTTCATAGATTTCTATAAACCAAGCGCAGGGCGAAGTAAAAAGAAACCTTTACTAATCTCGATTGAAATGTCCATTTCGATAAAAAACAGGTCCAGATTCAGATAAATATGTTACACCTTTAGGCGATACTTAGCTACGAATAATTGAACTATAATGAACATTGATTAATGTCTTTGAATATACAATGATACACAAAAAATATCACATGGCACTTAATTATATGTTTTATTTCAGGAAATGGAAAATATCATTGCAACATTTTACAAAATTGAAATAAAGACGTATGAGTTTATTTCATATATTAAATATAAGTTAATATAAATTTGAAATTGGTAATTGAGTAGTTAAATGTTGGTACTCGGACTAAACTTGAAAACGCATTATTGCGTAACTATATTTTGACTTAAAATATTTGTCGCGAAAGTGTTTCTAGGTAGAGCTGTTGTAAATTTTGTGGCATTTATAAAAAATAATAATAATTTTGATTTACGAATTATTTATTGTCAACATATGTTCTGGAGATTTATTATTTACAGTAGCATCTGAAACTGCAGTAACAACAATTGTATTGAAAATTAATATAACAGTAATAAAATTTGCTGTTAAAATAGAAAATTCTAATAAAACCGACAATCAGGTGACATACCTTTTAAAAGTCTATATTTTCTATTATTATATTTATAAGCTTAGCACAATAACAACAAATTTGTGATCTGTAAAATTATATTTATCGGAAAGAGATACAAAATAATAGAAAAAATATAAACCAAGTTTGAGTTTTAGTAGCCGAAGACTAGCCGAAACAAGCAAATAGGTAAGCTATTAAAATAACTTTTTTCCGAATTAAATATAAATTTTTTTAGTCGCCTACAATACAGATCTAAAATTAAAATACAAAATTTGCTATTTGACAAATTGCCAATAACTTTATAATTATATTATAAAATATAATATTTTAAAAATTAAGATTTTTTTTTATTTAATCATTTGTTATTTGTTATTTACATCCCGATAACGATTAAACACACAAATGTAAAAATAAATACCTAATTGGCTTTGCAGACGAATTGTTTTCAGATGAAAAGTATTAATTTTTAAAATGCATACATTTTTCATCCAGACGAAGTAGTACATTGTACAACAAGAGAGAATATAAGCAGTCCACTCAAATTTTATATTATACTTTTTCTACGATCAACACGGAAAGAAATCACTAAGATTTAATTCTGTGTACTTTAAATAAATATTGTGAGGTATGATACGAGTTTAGATAATATTTTTATACATTAGGATATAGATTTGTATTTTTGTTGAAATGCAATGATTTTATTAACTGTGACAACACATTATTTATATTCATATTACAATATCAATGTTCACACACAAATGTGGTTATTAATATATATATATATATATATATATATATATATATATATATATATATATATATATACCGCGTGTCCCAGCTCGACCGACACATGGGAGTTTTACATGGGAAATCAGTTAATTATGAATAGTATCTCCCCAATGCAAGATATTACCTTGAAATTTTGTATACTTGTAGGAGAATATTAATTCTATGGATCACACTTATTTGAAATATGCAATTTCGACTGCAGGGCGAGATTTATTAAATTTAAAATCTAATATTTTCGTTCAAAATCAGTCAGCCATGGAAATAAAAGAAAATATCTACGTGAGAGTTCTGACAGTTAATGACATGCCATTGTAGATATTTATATTTTTGTAATATTGATATATTATTTAACAAAAAGAAACTAAATTCAACTTAAATAATATTAAAATACAGGGAACAAGAATTAAAATCAGTGATATTTCACTAAACTGTTAGATAAATATTTTCTTTTATTTCCATGGCTGTCTGATTTTGAACGAAAATATTAGATTTTAAATTTAATAAATCTCGCCCTGCAGTCGAAATTGCATATTTCAAATAAGTGTGATCTATAGAATTAATGTTCTCCTATAAGTATACAAAATTTCAAGTTAATATCTTGCACTGGGGAGATGCTATTTATAATTAACTGATTTCCCATGTAAAACTCCCATGTGTCGGTCGAGTTGGGACACCCGGTATATATATATATATATATATATATATATATATATATATATATATATATATAAATATTCTTATTTTAGTAGAATATAATTTTATTTCCATGGCTGTCTGATTTTGAACGAAAATATTAGATTTTAAATTTAATAAATCTCGCCCTGCAGTCGAAATTGCATATTTCAAATAAGTGTGATCCATAGAATTAATGTTCTCCTATAAGTATACAAAATTTCAAGTTAATATCTTGCACTGGGGAGATGCTATTTATAATTAACTGATTTCCCATGTAAAACTTCCATGTGTCGGTCGAGTTGGGACACCCGGTATATATATATATATATATATATATATATATATATATATATATATATATAAATATTCTTATTTTAGTAGAATATAATAGATTTTTTGTGGTGACTCGAACGATACGTGAAGTAAGTAAGTATAAAGAGCATACTAGTGCATATTATATTCCATTATGAACAAGCATACAATGATACAAACAGTGTGGACATTAACACAATCGTATTCTTGTCTGGTGCAGTATGAGAACCTCGCGTCAAGTGTTTTCCTCTTCCTCCTCGGTTGAGCGGATTAATCAAATCATCACGTAATTCTTTTGAAGTCGCCGGCTGTTAGAAACAAATTCCGTCGTCACGGTTTGATTGTATTCAAACAAAAGAAGTGTTCGTTGTCGGTAAGTCGGAGATCTGTGTTTTAAACCCACTGAGACAATGGACGATATTTGGGCAAAGTACCTACACTAATAAGAGGTTTTATTATGTGATGGTGCCATCCATTGTTGGAATTTCATTTCGATGCTGATCGACGTTGCCATCTATTATTGTTGCACCTAATTGAGAAGTATTCAGAGAATGGCTTTTATCTATTCAGATATACAAACCATTTGTTACACGTACTTATACTATTTTAATTGTTAATTATTCTTACAAGCCTATAATTATCCACTCCAATGAATATGTATATTATTATTAAATAATTTTTAGCGATATTTAATAAGTATATTACGATCAAATCTGATTTTAAAAACCATACATCAAGTTATTAATTATATCACAATTATAATTACAAAATTGTATTACTTGTATTAGGTACAAGAAAAAACCATATCTTTTAGATAAAACGTAGCAAATTATGACACTATTTTTTATTAGAATTATAAAGAAGCTTATTCCAATTATGAATGTAGCTATAAATAGTTAAATGAGTAATAACAGGTCAAAGATAAATTACGTCCTTCAATTACTAATCATCTATAGTAACAGTAAAAATATCTTGCAATTTTTTCAATACCTACCAGTACTTAAGAATATAAATGAGGTGTTCTTGTTCATATATCAACAATAAATAAAATAAAATAAAAATTTATTTTATATTATTATTTATAGAAGTTATATATAAAATAAACATATCAATTAATATTTATCAAAATATATTTTTTAAGATAACATAAGTAGAATAAACCATACACAAGTATCAATATATATTTTATTTTAAATAAATTTGATATTGCCACAAATATATAAGTAATTAGACATTTTTTATTCTTCAAATTTCACAAAGGGTATAATGACAAAAAGGTTTTGTTAAAAATATAAAATAATTTCTAAAATCCATTGTCAACATTTTGATTGTTATTCCCCAATATTCTGTAACTCAGTGGTGAATTTTTAAGCAGTTGCTAATTTTTTTCTCTAATGAAAATAGATAGTTCTGGAAAAATAAGAAAACAAAAATTTAAAAAACTGGTTAAAAATTAACCACTGGGTTTACAGAATAAGCCCTCTTACGTATTTCGTATTTACTAATATATATTTATAAATAAAATTTTACTTTTCCAAATTAATAAAGCTAAAGAAGAATTTTATTGAATTTCACTTTTGAAATAAATGTAAGCATTACGGTTTTTTATTGACTATATGTTATAGAATACCGTGTCTCACAAATAATTTATCCAGCTGGTGGTTATCAAACAAATTGAGTTTAAATTTAAATAAATGTAATGTTTTATTCTTCTCCTCTCTTCTTTTTTACTCTATTCCTATAGTACGTTGCTCGTTTTTCGACGATCTAGGTTTAAGTTTGACTTTAAGTTTACTTTCTTTCGTCACATCAATCGCGTTTACAATTCTTCCCTCCAATTGAAGCATTGGGATTTTTTGGCTTTGGGTCTTTTCATTTGAGTTGGAAAATGTTATTCTAAAGTAATATCGATTTGGCATGTAGTGATATTTCTTTGTGAGTGGATACCGAATTTACACAATTTTATTTTGATTTAGTTCGATTTTCGTTACTGAAATTTGATTTCCAAATCTCACACTCCGCTCAGTTCGAATAGTACTCATAACCAAATGAGCAACCGCTGTCTATTAAAATAAAATAATAAATATTAATAACTGAAGTGACCAAATTCGATACCCATATTATATAGGTATCTTAAGATTAACAGTTTTTGAAGAATTATATGTCTTTTCAAATAGTCCAATTTGTATGATGTACATGATACAATTCCCAGTTGTTGCCTCATATATTTTATTGTACGTGTGCTCTAACTAAATTCCGAATGTTCAATGGCCGATCATGGTCACGTTCAAACAATGAAAATACTTCTGTGCTCTACTGCTTTGAATTCAGCTTCACAACATACGCATGCCTCGGTGTAAGTATCGCACTTGCGTTCGAGCACCTGACTTGGTCACAAATACGGGTTCATCAGACGATCTATGACTCAGATATCCTTTCATTGTATATCACCTTAAAGTAAAGGAAAGTGGGAACAACTCAGATTTGAATGTACTGAGATAAATATTAATTTTAAGTATGATGTAATTGCAAGAGATAATTCATTATTTTCAATGAAATTTTTTGTTTTAAATGTACTTCCTTGTTGTCAGTTATCTTTACTTGTTTTGACTTCAGGTCAATCTATTTTTCTTATGACGTCAATTAATAAATTGTTTTTAGTTTGGTCATCCTGTTCAACTTTTCAGCAATACAATACAAGCGATACATTATTATTAGTATAATCATTTTTAAAATATCCACGAAACTTCGGTTTTTTCTTGGGTCTTTTCGGATATATTTGTATATATAGAGATTTTATATATTTTTGTTCAAATATATAGTTAAGAATTTGAATGGGTTACGTTTATTTGAAAATGTATTTTTTGTGTTTAATTTTTTATATTTTAATTTTATAATTCATTTCTTTTATTTAAATTAAAGTATTTTTTCATCAAATGTCATACAAGTGACTGAAAAGATTTAATTCCTACGCCGCCGGTGTAGAAATTTTTACTTTTACGTCGCAGGAGAAACTAAGCAGAATCAACCAATAAGAAATAACATGACAATAGCAAGCTGTAATACCGACCTAAATGTCACTATAACATCAGATAACTTAAGAATAAAGTTATTAAAAACTATCAACAACTGACAGGTGAGCTAAAAATTGAACGTCAAGTAGTAAATTATTTTTTAAAATATCTGCGTTTGAAGAAAAAATAGAATATCATTCAGAGTCCTGCAAACTTATACGCTCGCCGCACAAAGAATCATTTTTACTCTTAATTACACAATAATAATAAATATACGAGTATTCACTTGTAACTACAATTTTTTAAGTGAATTTTATTGGTTCGGGCACAGACTAATTATATATAGGTAGTTACAATAGCTCTGCTCCAATTACAATACCACCATTACCATTATTGTAAGTGATAGTCGAAAAAAAAAATGCCTAACTTTAAGGTATTAGAAGTTGTTTTTCATCTAGGAAAGTTGTGTCACAGATATTTTTTTTAAGTTTAGATATTTTTTTTTTGAAACTACATAAAAATATGATCAAATAATGAAAAAATAGAACTAATGTATTTCCGTCAAAATTTTCTCTTCTGAGATTAAAAAAAATGTCTTCGTGTTGTTTTGTAATGTAATGTTTCGAATTTGAAGTGGTTTATTGGAGTTATGATTGTTATTGCCAGGTGTTCATTTCCCAATAGGCAAGAGCAACAAGCAATCGATCCACCAACTGGTCATTCACGGTGAATTGTCTCAAGCTCGCGTCCCGTAATGCGGCCAGGGTATGATTTGACACGTTCGCAACGCTATTAACCCGCTGCGTCGTGTGATTCCAGTCTGCCTTGTAATTTCATTTTTACCTCACGTTGCACAGACTCTAGCGCTAACTAGAACCTCATTACTCCTACGAGTCGTGACGACACAGATGTCACACCTACAATCCTACAGGGGTTATTTTCACATTATTAGCAATGGAGATGGATTGCACAAATGGGAGGATAATAAAACTATATTGGGCTACAGTCATCATCAGGATATGATTAGTGACGATGATCCAACTGGGGTTGAAACCGTTCAAGGTTGACGAAATTTTTAATAAATTTTCAGCGTCCCAATATTATTCTACAAATTCCTTAGTCAAGTAGCTTCTGTCAGTTAACAGAAGTGATTCACGAAAATGGGTTGCATGATGTCGTCTATTACTTTCTACAATTGCAGTATTAAATATCAATTCTATTATCGTTAAAGTGCGCTCCAACTCTAACGGAACGGATTGTCAGACCTGGAGTTCAAAACCCAACATCGCCAATTTTTTTACCAAATGAAAATAGGTAGATTGGAACCCACTACAAGTTGCAGGTCTTTGTAAAGATTGTATTCTAAAAATATACATGGCTAAATTACAAGTAAAATGGACTAGAAACATAGAATTCTCATCTTGGTTTCATCTGCCCAATGAAATGAAAGAAAATTATTATTATTAGAGAATATAGTCGTTCTAGGATAATAGTATCTTTTCATCATTTCTCATTCCTTCTAATTTAAACTTCTTCATTTTTTGTTTCTACATTTTTTATTTCTTATTTTTTCTTTCCTTCTTATCGGTCTACTCATATAATATAGGACGTATTGTCATCATATTAATTTTGAAATTTCGAGATTATTCAACTATTTTGTATTCAAGTGTAGGTTAATTTAATCTAATGAAACTTAATATATATCATGGCGTTCACATCGTGTTAGTCAAACAGTAAAAGTTTTTTATCTTATTCATTTAAACAATATTGTATCGCAAATCTTACTTCTGCTAATACATTTTACTATTAAAAAATTATGTATATACTTTTGTTCAGATAATAAAATTACCAAAACTATCTACAAATATCTATGTAAAATTAAAAACAAACAAGCAAATGTTCATTCAGTTGATGTTGCAATCTAGTATTGCAATAAATTCATATGTCGCAAATTTAACCTTGCTGATGATGGGTTGATTTACCAACCCGAAACGTCCAAATAAAGAGTTTACCAAGGAACTATCAAGCCCATTAATTCCCAAAAAATATCTAGGAATGTTAATAAAGAGGAATTATTGAGGTGCAGAGATATTTCAATTTTATAAAAACATAATTTTAAAATCCTACACGTATAGGAATACATGACATCCTTTATATATGATAAAAATCCTCTCCGTGTTGTGTCCAGACAGTGGCCCCGACTTGCGGTCATTGAATTTAGAATCCATAAAGCACCCTATTCAATGCATACGTGCTCTATCTCAGTGCAAGTGTTTCTACTGGACCTGCTCATTATTCCTACATGCTACATCTACATCCACCCACATGGCACACTTGGTCGACTGGCGCAAACATAAAATAAGCTTATGTCGCACGTAAGCCAAGTATTAATTGAGAGTCAAGGTGCATCAGTATTGTGTGAGCTATGCGTCGAGGATATAGATTATTCTTTATATGAAAATAAATTCTGATATCATTTTATGAGAGGTAATTGATTAAAGAGGAATACACTGCTAATGTGCATTCAGTTAAGAGTAATTTATTAATAAACATAAAGATTGGGTTCATATTTTATTCTCATTTAATAAAAGGAAACTATAAATTAAAGTTATTGAATATGTGTAATTTTCGTATCAGAACGTTTTTAATAGTATCAAAGGTTATTGAACGGAAACTAAAAGGTGACGATGGTTATACACATTTTACATATAATATATTGAAATTTATCTATTTATCATAAAATAGAATCAATCGTTTTTACAAAATATGTATACCATAAATATCAAATTATTCAAATGTAATTTGGTTCGTTTATATTTTAACATTATCAATTGCGAAAATTTAACTCATTCTAAAGCCTAAATAGAGTTTCATGAAAATTTGATTATACTTGGTCAAAATATGTTATACTTTATAGGTATACTTCAAATGAACATAAGTACATAATTCTAAATAATATTGTCAAAATATGAAGTCAAGGTCTCGATTGGTGGACTTTCGAAATATAAAAATCATTAGAATTACAAATATATCCTTTATACTGTTGTTGGTTTATTTACACAAAATAGTTTGAAATTATACATTACACTACAAGCAGTGGAGGTTCACTTTGTTATCGTATTCCGACTACAATTGAGGTATGTGTGAGATTTGTGGTTCAAAATACAACTACGTTAATTTTTATCTAAGTGGTTGGGAACCCATTACACTGCAGGTCTCTTGTTCTATACTTGAGGCCCCGTTACTTATAAAGGATAGGGTACAGTAACCTTTAATAGGTAATTGTAAAGGGAGGGTATGTCGTAGAAAAGTAGTAGTAGCAAAAGAAGCAGATAGTCCAAAAAATTACTGATTAGTCACGATGCGGCGTGAGTTTCGTACTCGCTATCAAATCCCCTCTCGAGGTTTAGTGGCCGACGGAAAACCTGTTCTTTTGAGGGTTGACAACTTCAAAGGAACAGAAATGGCCGACAACAGTCCTCTCGAAATCGAAGAATTGGTCGTTCCTTTTTTTATGAAGGAAAATGCGTGTTATCGTGAATTCTGTTCTGTATGTTACCATGATACAAGGGGTTTTGCGACAGATCTTAAAGAATTTAATGTAGCAAATGTCTGATTCCAACAGAATTTAGCCGCACCCCACACAACTCGAAATTTAACAGGCTGTTTTAAGGGATATGTTCACTGCCCAAATAATGCAACTTTTTGTGACGCTGTGTTCATAGGATATAGCGTCCTGTGATTATTTCTAGTTGGGTTATCTAAAGACTGAAGTATTTAAGCATCGTCCCAGAACCCTGGAAACTCTGGAGGATGCAATCCACATGGAAATAGCCTTCTTATGAAAAGATATACTTTACAGAGTTATGCAAAATCAGTGTTTCAACCACAATCAAATTTTGAAAATTATTATTTTTATTGGGTAACAACTAAATCAGAATAATTAATTCTTATTAAATAATTAAACAAAATTTGTTTGAGTATATACATCGAAATTATAATAATGTACTATAAAATCTTTCAAATATTAAAATCCTTTTCTTTGTAAGTGCATATGAGGGAGTTGGGTTGTTAGGAAAGTGAATGCACTTGTACGTCTTGCAATTGGAATTGCAATGGTATAGAATCCTGATAGTTTTCATAGTATCAGTGGGAGAGTCATTAAAGAGGTCGTAAAGCCGTGCGATCTAGATTAGAGGTGGATGTCGGGACTCGTAAACAAGCCGCCAACATTCTCTCCCCCTGCATAGCTAATTATTTAGTTTATGATATTGTGTGAAATAGAGCCATCGTTAACTGTCATTCTCTTTGTTACAGAACACGATTTACAGCTCTGTCTAGTGCGGGGGACTGTAAGAATCATCCAATGCAAATTCATCCTGAATAATGTTAAACCAAATTAGGAATGTCAATTATCATTTTTAAATAAAACAGTTGATGGAGAGAGTAAAAGAGAAATATGTGTTATTGGAGCCAATTACTTCTTTTAATCACCTATATTTATCTTTTTCATTTTTATACTTGTCAAGAAATAGGTAAAGTAAGATTAGTGATTGGGGTGATACGAAATATTTCTTGAATTTCGCTCGTCTCCTCTCGAAATATCTCGTCTCCGGTAAGACGCGAACTATTTTAAAAACAAACCTTCGAGGTGAGAAAATAAAAATCAATTTTTCGAGGTTTCAAATTTATTTTTCATTAAATGTTATTACTATGACATATTTCGTTATTTGATACACAAGGTAGAAATTAAAAGTAGAAATATAGCTACTTCTACCTAGCCGACGAAGGAGAAAAATAAACAAGTATCCATAAGAACTATATAGAATCAGAGAATAAGAAATAACTTGTACAATAGAAAGCTGCAATATCTTCCTAAATTTCACAGTAAAATTAGGTAATCTAAAAATGAAGTTACAGTATACCAATAAAAACAAAATAAGAAACCTTAATTTTCATCATTTTATTGCGTTTTTATATGACTATCTGGTACGTAAAGACCTAATGTACGTAGAATAGATAATTAGGTATATAATCATTATACATTTTCGGCCTAATTAAAAAAATATCGTTGAATTTGTTTCCTTGACGACTAGAAATGTTAAATTCTATTAGTTTTTTATAATATCTACTTATATGTATTATTCTATTTATACAATTTGTTAGTTATTTATTTTCACTTTATTCTTCTTTTATTAAAACGAGGTATTCAGAATAATTTCATTTAAAAAAAATCGTCTATTCCTGCCAAAAACCTTAGAAATAACAAAATTCACGATATTTACTATTTCGATACGACACTTCCTATGTTTAAGGTAACTGGCGCTTCAACCAGAGGTGAAAAAAATCTGCCCTTAGTGTTTTTATCAATAAGCTCTCTCGGTTGCAAATCCCACTCTTCATATGGCTGATAACATTTCTTTCTTATCATGAAACTTGAAACAAATATAAAAAAAATTAAATACAATAAAGATTATTAATAATATATTTGTGCTAAATTAATTAAAAATGTAGGTATAGTGATGAATATAACGGAAAGGGCAGTTTCGCAGTGGATTCGTTATGATATTATCGGCTGTAACTGTAATGAGTGGTTAGCCGTGCGACATTGACATTATTCCGCACTTGTCGGGATTTCGTGAGACCTAGTTAGCGAACGGAGCGGGCGCATACTTTGTTCTGTGTGAAAATAAGAATTAAATTATAAGCTACGGTTTGACTTGAATGGCAACTGCTGACAGGCTTGAAGTGTACGTGTTTCTATGGAAATTATTTTGTTGTGTTTTGCAGAGGATTACGTGAGTCTCGTTGCGAGAGTTTCTATGTTTCACGCGCAAAAAGAAACACCAACATTTTTACATCAATACGTGCAATACCATTTTGCTTCAATACTTTATAAAACTGGTGGTGATTTTCACTTTAGCAGACATTGTGCAAGACATTGACGTGAATTTATTCTTTTCATGAACCGTTCAGATTTATATTTTGCACAGTATAGTATTTATGAATTCTCTACATTTCTTCAACAGAATGTATTCAAAAATAGTAATATTAAAAAAGATCAAGCTAACTAATTTGACAACCTATGTTTCCTTTTAAAGTGAACGCTTTTATATATTGCTGTCAATAATATGTGAAGTCGTAACCATGAATAAGGCAAATCCTATGTTTCAGGTTAAAATAAACTCTAGGTATACGATTAAAAATAAATATTAAACATGTTATAAGAACGCTCAATTGTCACATATAATTTCAATTAATTACTTATCACAATTCCGACGGACATTATATCAAAGCAACACCTATTTAGTCGTGAAAATTCCGCAGCAATTGCAAGTAACTGACAATCGTCAATGAGATTTGAATTTGATTGGTCAAATTCATCAAAACACTTCGTTTTAATTGGAAGACAATTTATGAGTGAAATTGTCACTAATTCACAAAA
Source organism: Stenolophus ochropezus (assembly GCA_035578165.1). NCBI lineage: Eukaryota > Metazoa > Arthropoda > Insecta > Coleoptera > Carabidae > Stenolophus > Stenolophus ochropezus. The sequence continues at coordinate 8,568,322 of JAQOWZ010000004.1, read as the reverse complement.
ATGACGATTGCGAAAGACCTTTAATCCCGGAAGTGCAAAATAATTACTTGTAGACAAAGACAACTCGAACGTGTAGAAGATAATATTGATTGGTATAAATGTCTTCATCTTCTTGCAATTTTCATCATTTTATGACATGACGTTCTTTCCACAAATGACAATTTCTGAGGGGTCGTTAAACATTTAAAAGTATTATTTCATTTAAGTCATTTATATTTTTCAATTTTACAATATTGCAGCCATAATACGAGAAAAGATGGTAAATTTCATGGTTGACATTCATGTTTCCATGTTTGATATTACTAATAATTGTTTATCTGTGTTCGTAATGCAATCTTTAATTTATATTTTCTCATAATTTCCGCAAATCCGTGCGAATGCGCGTCCTCACTTGTTATTATCGCCTCGTAAAGCACGGAAGAGTTTATCGATGCTCGATCAATGCAAGATCGGAACGTAAGTATAGTAATGATCACACCGCAGCAAAATATTATATTTGCGTGGGAGGCTGGTCGATATTTCTCACCACCTCCAACCGAGAATAAAATATGAGGAATTCTAAATAACGAGGATTACTCACCAAACAAGAGAGACTTCAACGGTGGGTCAGAACGCACTGCACTTTGTCTGTAGTTCACAATGAATGTCACCATCACGAAACACAATTTGTTAATGGTTTACACTAAATACTTTCGACCTGCAACAAAGAAAAATATGCTAAAAAATATATAAAAAATAAATATTTACATTACGTAAAGTAAAGTAAATTAAAGGTAGTTTTGAATGTAATAAACAAGCAGATATAATAAACTGCCTATCGATACAGAAGTTATTAAAAAACAAAAGTAATGTAAAAATCTAAATGTGCCATGGTATTAGTTACCATACTTGACGAAATACATTTTTGTAAATAAAAAAAGAATTTATTTAGAACAAGATTTTTAGTATTTCTTGATCTCAACTTTAAGACGGTGCATGGCACATTTCGAGCACTTTTGAGAGGTAGCGCCTTTATTCATTATATTAAATTTTTATTAATAATAATTAATGTTTCATGTATTTACTTTAAATTTTATTAATATTTGTACGTATCAATTTATTTTCGCAATATTATGGAAATGTATAATTTATAATCGTGATGTCTTCAAATATTATTATTACTAAATAGAATATTGCAAAAAGAAATAAATTAGCTATACTAAAAAATTTATGAAATCACACAAGAAATTTGATCAAAATGAAATAATAATAACATCAATTATCAGGAAAAATAAATATAAGAACAACGATTGATAAGGTAAAGATTTTTTTTATCATTTTTTAACAGAAATCTTTTAGTCCTAGTTACTAGCATAATAATGTTTATTTTTAAAATATTATAGCGATTGCAAGGTCACGCCGCGGGCGACGGCCGCAGGAATATTACATTTATGTCGAGACGCGTAAGTCACCCTTCTATTGTACTGACATATTGAAGCTACCAGAATATTCGAGAGTTTAATTGTTATATATAATTGATATATATATATATATATATATATATATATATATATATATATATATATATAAACCAAGCAAAAAAAAACCGAGATGACAGTGTGAACATAAATAATTGGTTATATAAATATCGTGTAAATAAATAGTGCGTAGTATTAAGTGTTTAAATAAATATTCTTAGTTTTTAAGTCTTTACTAATAATTATTACTATTAAATTAGTGTTTATATTTGTTTATTCATAGTATTACTTATTTTTATTATCTTTTTATAATTTATTATTTATTCATTAATCTTAGGTATATTTATATTCGTGTTTCATTTATTTTTATACTTCACCCAAATAAATAAACAATACAATATGAAAATAAAAGTACATATTTTTAATAAAAAAAATTAATTTTAACATATGTTTGTGATATATGGTAAATTTAGTCAAATATAGTAGTCAGTGTACAATTGATACGACTGCACGAAAATTTAAATATTAAATTGAATTTAGGACGCTATTAATGTCTTATGATTACTGTAGTAATAATTTCCGTAAAAATGAATGGAATGATAAAAGGTAAAAAATTCACACCTATAAAATATTGCTTAAAGTAATTGCTGTGCAATAAAACTAATACAACAACTACTGTAAGTTATTTACGACTATTTCATTTATTTCATCATCGTGTACAATTCATTAGAAATTTATGTGACACCTTGATTCATTTTGGTAGCGTTAGAATCGCAGTGACAAGTATCAGCAACGTAATAAAGTCGTCCGCACTAGCTAGATCAAGTTGGCGTCGACTGTAGAGGTCGCTTTGGTCGCGGGTCGCAACGTTAACCTAATTAGTGACAGGATCGTTTATCAACGGTTAACCTTTCAGGAACTCGTATTCATGTATTCAACTGTTACTCAATTATATATACATAATGTAACGTGCTTATTGTTATTACTGGTAATGAATTTATCTCGTACCGTTATTTATTACGATTCATTATTTCATATCGGGAATTATTTATTACCCGGCAGTTTGTTGAGCAAGACACAAACACAAAAACCTCGTAAATGAAAATTATTCACACGCCAATATCAACAATAAACTTCCTAACCCAAATCTAGATGTCGAGAATCGAGAAATGTTTCCGGTTATAACTTTTATCTAAAATCAACTTCAAGACCAAAAAGTGAAGTAATTAATTAATTCATGATTTAAAATAACACAGGAAAACCTTAATATAACGGACCTCGATATAACGGACTCCGAATATAATGGACAAAATGTCAACTCTAATTTTTAAAAACATCTGTTATATAAGTTTAAAGCCAAGTGTCACCTATCGTGTAGTTTTTATTTGATAATCATCTAATAGCCGGTTGCTTCAATATTACCCTTAAATGGACAATATCACATCGAAATAAAATGACAAATTCAACATTGTTGTCAAAATTTTGATTACGATTTTTTTTTGTTTGTGTTGCTTAAGATTTAAGCATTGTTGCACAATTGGGCATTCCTCATAGATTCTTAGATAATATGTTCTATTTAAAAATAAATTTTATTTCTTAAATTATTTACCTGAACTAATAAAGCCGTAATTAAAAAAAGTTCATGCTTTGGATTGATCCTCCCCTGAATGTTACTACAAAGAAATACAATTATTAATTTGTATCTGTAATATAAAGTTCCTTTCCAGTTAAGACAAAAACAATTTTTTTTTTATCAATTGATAAAATGTTCTATGTTTTATCTAAGGGCTTGATATTTAGTTAACGACAATCACATAAATTGTCGGACGGCAGGACTTGAAGCAGCAATACCAAACTCGGTCAGCCAATGTTTAGAAATAATTATTCAGTAGCATAAATAAACACGCCCACATTAAGAAATAAAGTACGTTTTTATAAATTAATGAATTGGGTATAAATTTATAAAATACCTTAGCTACAAGTAGTAGAACACAATAAAATTAAAATGACAGAGAAAACCGAAAGACCTAAATTAAAAGAAGAAAAGCAAAGCAATTGCAAGCAGAAGAAAAAGTAATCGATGAAGAGTATTTTAGTTGACATAAAGTTACCGAAAGTTGATCAAATGGGACTATTTACTGTCAAACACTTATGTATGATGTTTGAGAAAGTTAAATATTTACTCGTCATGTGAAAAGAATTAATCTGAATTTGGTTATTTTTATTTTTTATCAGATTATTCAAAGATTAAAAAACTGATGTAGTAATAAAATGTAATAATATTTAATAATCTTCCATATCTCTTTCTATGTGACAATTTTATTCCAATTTTAATGAAATACAATGAAAGAAACTTTTGTAAAAATATTTAGATTCCACGAAGAGAAACAAATTGAATTTGGTTATCCAACACCAGCGCATGTCTCCGTTTCCCTGTGAAATTCCTCGGTGTAAATCTTGTGTAAATATAATCTGTGTTGGTTTCTCGATTTGGCGTGAGAATAGCGCGGTGTAAATTTATGATCGTGTAATTACTCCACCTCTAGCGAGTACATTTTCATATCTGGCCGGGTGTCTGGCTCCGTCCAGCATGCATTGTGTGATGCATGTGTGGCCCCAGACATCGCAGGATTTATGGGGTGCGCACCGAGATCGCTACATGTCCTTGTGAGCCTTTAATGTGTTTATCGTGTCACACGCAAATTCACACTGACCAACACAAATAAATAAATATATCATGACGATCATTTGTCCTGTGTCATCGCGCAAGTAGAGCATGGGAAACAGGTGACTTATAAGCGGATATATACAAGTATGTTAGAAATTATATTTAGTATCTTTATATTACTGTGCTGTATTTCAAGGATCAAGATTTCCAATTCTGAGTAAAGTAGAACAGTTTTGGTTTTAAAAATAGAACAGAGCATAATTTTAATTAAAAAAAATATGCCTACAGTCTAATTAAGGAAACGAAAATTTGTATTTATTTATCCAATTAAAGTAAGTAAATAATGATATACCATCGCAAGTCAAAAGAACTTTAATAGGATAAGTCAAAACAAAAATACGTTTAAATTCAAATTTCTTATGTATTTCTTACATATTATTTGTACTTATTGCTTTATTAATCTTTAATATCACAGCTTTTCTTGATTACAATATTTCAAGTTTGGTAATAATGACCAAATTATAAGTAAATAAGTAATGAATTCTAACAATTGGAAATTATGTTATTTTAGAAGAAAATCAATTTAGAGCTTCTGGTAAGTTCTATTTCTTATTGAAAAAATGGAGACACAATATTATAAACTCATTTGATTGTTAGAATTTATATATTCTAATTTTTATTGCTAGATATAATATTAATTGCATATTGTGTTATTAAGAGTAAAAGTAGTAATTTGTGTGAAGAGTGGGGAAATAGATATTTAAAAAAAAATAATTTTCTGCTTGACGTTCAATTTGTAGGTTATCAATTTAAATCTGTAAATTGTTGATGATTTTTAGTGACTTTATTCTTAGTTTATCTAGTTTTATAGTGACATTTAGGGAGATATTACAGGTTTTCGCTAATTCTATATAGTTTTTATGCATATTTATTTTACTTTTACTCCGGCGACGCAAAAGTAAAAATTTCTTCTCCGGAAACCTAGTAATTAATGTCACTTCTACTTTTTTTCTTTCTCATTTATTTCTTTTTCAGTATTTCAGTCCAGATGTCAAGAGTCCAGATTACAATAGATTCCAATATCCAAAACAGTATTTTTTAGGTAATACAATGGAACAAAGTATTTATTTACCATTTTTACAATATTACATTGTTCATATATAGTTCAAGATAAACTTATTGACTTATTGTTCACAAAATTGTGATATAAAAATTCCTTCTGTGAATAAAAACAATTTTGGAGCAAGCATCTCTTAATTTTATTAATAGCTTATCTCTCTAAGAATGGAATTTCAAATCACAATCCGCTTAGTTCAAATCTGAGCACACTAACTAATCAGCTACATCTGTACATTTCTTCTTGAACTAGGCACTTTGTTTATTTGTAATAATATTTAAAAAAAAAATTGTTGTGTACAGACGCTTTTTTAGAATTAAAAATATATTAAGAACTGTAGACCCGAGTTAAGAATATTCTCGTTTATCAGTTCAATCTGTCTAGGAATATAATACTAGAACATTCAACATTCTAATCAATTTAGGTACCAGAAAATATATATGTTGAGAACAATCATACGTGTAAATAAAGAAATGTAACCCACAAAACCAATTAAGTAATGAATCACAGCATCAAACCGATTCCAATCACCAATCTCTCATTTAAACCAATTAAACAAATAACTAAAATAATGAGTCCCGTTCGTCTGGAATCAGACGAGACCACACTGGGTCTGCCCTGGCTGCATCGCTTTCAATTTGTCAGCTCGGTACGCGGACGTGAGACCATTCCATCAACGCCCGCTTAATTATAATGTCAAAAGTCTCGGACCTCAGCTGGGAACTCGCGTATCCCAGCGCTGCTAATGAAGAGATCGTACAGTAGGAGGGCGAGAATCAGATGAAGAGCACCAGGGGATTCATAACGACAACGGTGATTAGCTTGATGGATTGGAAAAGAAATTGGGATTTGGCCCAAATGCAGAGAAATCTAACGGTTGATGAGCTGCTGATTGGACCTATTTTCCATACTAACGCACTAATCTCTTTTATAAAAAAAGTATGCTTATATAATATACACTATAATCTAATAAAAATATACTGAATCGATCAGTGGGGTTGAGGTGCTCTGAGGGAAGTAGTTATAGTGATGTATGTAGTAAAATATAAAATACGTTCAATTGTATGTATCGAAGAGAAAAAGAAATTTGTAATATAATTATAATTACTATTTTAAATGTAAATACAATATTTTCACTATCATGATTCAATCATCAAATAAAAATATCTAAATCAAACTTTAAATTATTTGCTTCCTTCTTCCTATGGCACAACATGCCTATGTGGAACAAGGCCTCAAGTACTTAAGGACTTGGTTCGTGACAGTTTACTGTTTTTATCAAAATAAAATCTCTCATTTGGTGTTACAGTTTTAAAAACTATGAAAAAATTAGATTTAAAATCATTGCAATAATCTCAAATGTCAGACCTACCACCTAATATAATTGTAAGTATATAATTATTATTACATATTTTATTGTAGTTTCAAAGAATAAATTAACGTGTAAAGTTGATTAAGTCCAAAATTTATTAAGGCTATGAACCCTTCAGCCTTCTTAATTATCAAAATTAAATAAATAAACAAATTAATATTTCAAGTAAGTACTAATTAATCTTTTATTTAATTAAACACATGTATATATATTAATAGTGAAAATGTGTTTTGTGACAGCGGTGGGATTTTTATTTGACATACCGTTGTTCACTAATTTGATATAAATTCATTTAGTTATTAAAATTGGTGGCAGTTACAGGTCCCTTGTACTTGACAACTGGCAAAAAAGGGAAAGGAATAAAATATCTTTCCCGTGCTCTTCTCGATTTTATCTTTTTAGTGTGCAAATAATATTAATAAGTAAAATATGTCAATATAGTTAGCGTTCACCTTTGCAATCCAGTTGTTGCGGATTTGAATCTCACAAATAAATATGATAGAGAAAATATCAACCGAATGTGTATAATCGAAATGTAATCTACAAATTATTAGTAATAAATTATGTATTACTGTTACTATTAAAAATGTATTATACACTAGAAGTAGTACTCATTGCTTACATTAATACAGTAAATTTAAATAAAATAAGCATACATATCAATTTGTTCTTACCTTTAACCTCATAAATTGATAAATGATGTTAATTGTATCATGTATATTGCTATAAATAATTTGTTAAATACTTAGTATATTACTAATTTATATTATGTTCTACTTTAAAGCTAATATTTACAGACATTTACAATCAAAAATTGTGGAATAATATCACCAAACATAATACCCAACCAAACACAATGCACTAATTAATGCTCAGCTGTTCGGCTATTCCAGTACATTCAAGGTTAAGAGTTGATTATTAATTAGCAGAATTTTTTCGATTTTATTAATAAAATGCAACATTAAAAATTCATTACTATATTTGCATTAATTATTATTTCAATATTAATATGTTTTTATTTGAATTTATTACCTAAAATATGACAATTTATAGTTATAAATAATTTCGTGACTCATAGATGGCAATACTCGACAATTTTTTTATTGAAAATAAAACAAAGAGTATGCAATATAAAATTCAATATTTTTATGATTTGAAAATAATAAAATATAATTCAAACAATGGAAAGAAGCAAATAATATAGACTATTGAAAATATTTAAAAGTATTTGTTAATACGAAAAGTATAATGTCAAATCTATTAAATACAAAATTAGATACGTATCAATAGTATATATAAAAATATATGTACCTACCTATTAAGAAAACAATTGTAATTAAATTCTAATTTTTAAGGATATTTTACAATGAAATAAACAACAATATACATTTTTTTCAGCTACTTCTCATAATTTTTTAATTAATATAATAATCTTATTTAAAAGTGCCATAAATAATAATTACAGATTCTCAAATTAAAATAAAGGCCACATGTTATTTCAATTATAACAGTAGTTTGTATTAATGATTTCTTCAATTTTAATTAAATTCACAAATAATTCGCATCTGGAGCTATTTGCGTGGACTGTTAACAAAGTAACACGTAAAATTAATCCCATTACAATAATTACATTGGTCGATGGTGTATCACTGAACGTCTTATTTTGTTGTTGGATCGTGGGTCTAAATGAAACTCACTTCAATCTGATATGTGAGCGGCCGGTCGTTAATTAGTGGCCGGTTAAATTAATGTTTTAATTAGTCCAAACTAAACGATGAGATTGATCTCTTTAAGGCAATTGATTTTAGATGGGGCAATTTGTCTCGTTGGAAACAACGATAAAAATTTGTTTCACTCAAGTCTTGTCAATTGGTTGTGACATTTGGAATCACAACAATAAATAGAGAAATAAACAACACGAAAACTATTTTTGGTTTCATTAACTGATCCATAGAAATTGATATTTAGTACAAAATCATTATATACGAAATTTATTATTCTGTTTTCGTTTTAAACTATTAATTAAGTAATTGACGCAATGATGTTCACTTTACTAAATATCTTTTTATATACAACTTGATAAACTGTGGTTTGGGAAAGTTTTACACACGGCCTCAAGCTTACTATTTTGGTAATGCGGGACTGCATTGTTTTCGAAAATCCCGCTTGAACAAAAATATTTTGCAAAAATAAGATCATGTATAAACCAAAAGTACAAACACCCATCAATTCTAGACATTTAAAATGTGTGAATTCGTTTTCGCTTACGCGAGTTCTAATCAATTTCGATGATTTCCGAAGTGCAAAACTAGTCAGCACTCAGCAGTGCAACGAATTGTAAAAATATTGTAACATAATTTGTTTTTGTAATTTTCATAATCGGTACAATGGGGTATGTGACTATAACAGAATTTCAGTTTATAATTCAAAATACAAAAACTAAACAATAGTTTGCAATAATATAGTTTTTAGTATCATGTATTTAAATATTTTGGAGACGACATATAAGACGGCAGCATGGTAAGATCTTGGAAGAAGACATGTAGACTGTATTATTTTTGTCTAATTTACTACTTAAAATTAATAATGGCTACCGTAGTTAAATTGTCTGCACAAGTATATTTATTTAAGATAAATTCGTTTCCGGATCTTAATATTTCATTTTTATTGTCTCATAAAACAAAGAAGTGTAAGCAGATGAGAATGAAGATAATAAAATTATGCACTATAAATAAGTTTCTTTTTTGCAATTTTTTATAGGGAAGTGTATATAAATATTAAATTGTTATTATATGTTGTTATTTGTATTTATATTATTATTTTGTATAAATACCTCGTGCATATTATCTCTGTATCGATTTGATGACTTCAGCTAGCAATTTGCAAAATAAAAATAATGCTATTTTATAGAATTTCAAGTTCTTGAATTTCTCACGGTTTTATGAATAAAGACAAATCCTTAACCTGTTCGTTTAGTCATCCTGCAATTATTGTTATTATTTAAATAATAAATCTCAATTTACAGGTATTATGCGAGAGGTCATCCACAAAACTAAGAGTGGATATAAATGTAGTTGAAAGTAAGTGAAGTAGTATAGAGAAGAGCATAAAAACATCCATCCTAGTTAATTAGCTAAATCGCAAAGGCCACGTACGACAAGAAAAAAGCGCGTTCATAGCCAACTAATACAGGTGTTTGTCTAATTGAAGTGAATAATTACCTTACTTTTGTACACTCATCACTTGGCTTAATTCAGTGTAGTTGCAGTAAATCTAAATGTGCCTTATGACTAATTACTTTTACTTGTGGCCTTGGAACATCTTCAAACATACGCAAATCGCATAAACATTACTTCAAGCCGACTTCACCATATAACATCATTTTATTATACAACGGTCTCAGCTTATAATCATCAATTATTGAAGAATTAATTTATATTCCAAGAAATCGTTTCACTTCCTTATTTTTTCTTGCAACAAAATGACAAAATAAAGCAAACAGAACTAGGGGAAATTAATATTACCAAAAAATTAATATATAAAATTAGTTACACAATTAAATGAAAATAGATAATTGAATTACTTTGAAAATCAGCTCATCAATATACTTAAATCCAAGTAAAAGTAATGATCACAAAAACTTCCTCAGCGAAAAATTGTGACTACATAGTCTTGAAAAATATACTACAAATAAAAAAAAAGATAATTAAATTCAGTCAAAAATTTTAAATTAGCATCTAAAAAAAAATTAACATAAAAATGGTATTTTTATTTATTGTTCTAATACAATTTCACGTTGAAAAAAATTTCAAATGTTATGCACCTTTTTATTAACAATGTTGACCAGAGTGTTTAATCGAAATGGAACTCCTTTCCATTTTGAAACTACTGGTTTTAACAAAAAAATTATATAAAACAATATTTAGGAGAATAGGCTGATTGTTTTACGTCAACCCTTGAAAATTGTAGCTTAGCCTAACTCACAATTCACTACAATAGGTCGCGGCACATAGGAGAGTGTGGAATACCCGCTGAAATTTTTTTCAATTAGTGCATTAGATAATTATGCATATTTTGGAGCATACTTCAAAAATTAAAGAAAAATGGGGGTTTATTTTGTGTAATATATAATAATTAACAACATACGGAAGAAGACGAGGCAGACCCAGATCAACATGGCTAGAACAAGTGGAAGAAGACATATAATAAGCCAGAATTAACAATTGGAAGAACATAACAAAAGTCGTAAAAGAAGATTATACAGAACATCTAAGGAGAAGTAAAGGAGATTGATCCACTTCTTACTAGCATGCTCGTAAATGGCATTTTTTTCGCAAATTGCGAGCTTGCGAGTTGATTTGTCGAGAGTTGTCATACGTATAAAATTAATTTATCAAATCAATAATTCTCAAGCAATAACACAGAGACACATTTTTCTAAATGAGTATCTATATTTTTGTCCTCCCATTTAAATAGAGCAAAAATACAATTTAAAATAATAATATCAGAAAGTCCGATATAAAAATTGAAAACTAAATTTTAGTTTTTCCTTCGTTATAAAGTGTTATCTAAACATTCAATAAACATTCTCTTAAAAATATAATGCAATTCGTACAATTTTTATTGTATGTACCTATATTCTATTTCAAAGTCTATAAAGAGTTGGATTTGTTATTACTGATACAAATGTTACAATTTTTATAGAAACACTGAGTCATAGAATGGTATATTAAACATATGTCACAACAAAGCAATATTGTCTTTTGTTATTATCTTCATTCCATTTGAGTGTAATGTACAACAAACTGAGAGCAATCTTGCCAGGCTATATAACTTATTTCACATATATAACAATGGCTGTATAGATTTCCTTGGAGGAACGATTTATTCCTTTTCAATCAATAGCTGTGTCCATTCCCACAGATGTAGAATTGCATCTCCCACTAGTATGGAACTAATTAATAGTTTTTTGTCCGTATGATTCATTTCGCACACCTATACGGGCAGTGGGCAGGGGACTACCAGGTGAATATATTGTGAACAAGCCACGCCATTGTGTCCGCGACGCAGACAATTAATAAACGCCTTTGTCGCACGCTCCATGTCGTTGTACTACGCGAATCTTCAATTGTTTTGCGTTAATTTAGAGGTTCATTGTGATTTAATTACAACTGACTACGTACGGGAGTTGTACAGATTTGCATAAGCAAGGGATTTTTAAACAGAATGAAGTTATGAGATGGGTGAGGTAGAATGCTAAATCAATTAGTCTCTTATATTTTTAACCATTTATTTAAATTAATTCCATATATTTTATTTTATACATAATTCAAGATTTACACTATAGGTAAATTTTTCCAAAAAATTGAATGGGATCCATAGCCCAGTACAGGCGTCAGCAACCTATGATAATTTCAAGTGATTCACTTGAGTACCGTTAATCACCTAATCTTTTAATATTTAGCAATAATTTGTATATATTTTTTTCACTACATAATTTAGAACCTTAATACCGAGTATAGCTGTCATGTTGTACATTGATCCTGAGTAGGTTTGTGAACGTAGGTCCACTATCCGAAGCCAAATATTTTTTGAATCTTTTAACTAAAATATGTAAAATATGGATTCATAGTTTAAATATGCCGAATAAATGAAATAAGTAAATCAAATGTAATCAAATCAAAAATTAAAAGTCAGGTTAACGAACTGAAACAATTATTGCCCAGCTCCGTATGTTATATTAATAATGATAGTATTTTCTATCTTGGTATATAATATATTATTCCAGGAGACTGGAAAGTTTCTTTTTCTACATATACTATTTTTCATTTATAATTGTCAGACAACTAACAAGAGATAATATTATTGCGTTGTTTTGATAAAAATATCTAAGGAAAACGTAACTTTGGCTTGTACTGTATGGCTACGGGAATAGTTTTTTAGTTATCCCAGGCTGGAAATTACCGGAATAATGTACCCTCTCAAAAACACATCGCAAAGGTATTGTATTTCGTTTGATAGAAAAAAAATAATATGTAAAAATAAATTATAAAATGTAAATACGAAAAAAATACTTTTAAGAGAATGTAAATAAGAAGATTAACATTTGGATTTGATTTAGTTGGAGTTGCAGTTGCGTATCTACGCAAAATATTCCGGTTTTGTAATTTTTAAGTCAAGTCATCATTCTATTTGTATTAAATAAATCCCTACGCTTTATTGTAAATGCTCCATGGTATATCACAAATGAGTCACTAAATGCAGTTTAAAAAAATAAAAATATATATCACAAATGAGTCACTAAATGCAGTTTAAAAAAATAAAAATATTAAAGAACTAATAGAAATGTACTCTACTAGATATGAAAATCGGTTACACAATATTAATAATGTAGCACTAAATTTCTTAGACAATTGTACAGAAATGTAAAAAGATCTAAATTTGATATCGAAATTATAAAGCACCAAACATCATTAAACTGTAAGAACTCTAATAAAAAATATTTCTCGAATCCTGCTTTATTTGATCACATTTGCTTGTTGTAAATAAAAATTTAATAATTTAAAACAATTGTATTATTCTAATTTCTATAAGTATTATTATTAATGGATAAAGTAAGAACCTTTTTGGTGTGTTGTTTTCTTTCTCCATTGAACCTGCTTTAAGCTGTAAGTGTTGACAGAACATATGTAAATGAAATAGATGTATGTGTCAACTCGAATCCATGTGAAATTTATCTCTGACAGAGCATAACTGGAAAACAATGAGAAATGAACGTGTAGCATTGTACTATAAGCTTTAGTTTTTTATCTAAAAGGATTAAAATAGTTCTGTCTTGAATGTAAATTAGGAGAAATCATTTATTTTAATTTAGAAGAACTTTATTGCTTAATATTAGAACCAAGAATTTTACTGTATTATCAAGAGAGTAATACGCGCCTACATATATGTATATGAACAAGTCTTCATTTTCATAATTCGTGCAATGAATATATAAATACACTAACTATAGTTGACGCAAAATTTTTTTATTGTAATGTTCGAGATTATGAAAGAAATATTCAAACGTTGACTCCTTACTCTGACAGAAAGAACAAGAAATTTATTTTTTTCTTATTACTTATCATCATTTGGGGTAAAATATTTCTAAACGGAACAAAGCTTCAATTATCTACATTATTTGTCTTTTAGAGGGTTACAAACTCCAAATTCGAATACAGAACTCCAGATCTTACATTTCATTTATGCAGTATTCCATTTTCCATTTTTTAAATTTTTATTCATTATTTTTTTTTTGAAAAATCTAATAGTACCCGAGTAATTAATTTATAAAAATAATAAACGTATCTCTTACCAAAAACTTTTCAAATTTTTTAATTATTTATTTATATATTAAACATTTTGTAATAATTTATTGTTATTAACTTATACATTTTATATATAATAGTAACTACAGTTCCTTTTTATCCAGAAATTCCAATATAAAACAGTAAATATTGTCATGTAGAACTTTTTAAACTTTTTTTTACACATTTTTAGTTATAGAAACTTGTTCTTAATTCTTGAAATTTGTTAGAAACTATTATCTCTTCTAAATTTCACAAATTCGATGTCCATTAACTTTTTGCTCTTCAAAATTTCCTAAAATTTATGAAACTGTCCTCAAAACCAAAATTATTTCATCATTACTACACAAAACTACAAATCTTTGTACTGGACAAAAACCTATTTAAAAACAAAATGATGTTCGCGTAGTAATATTAACTACTCGTAAACGTTTGCAATTAACAGTAATGGAGACTTTAGTGCGCCTAGACTTACGGTACAAAAACACTAGACACTAGACAAAGCGACGAGATGCTGGGTAATGATATATCACCAGGATGTCGTGGGAATCAGGTGGGACAAATCAAACACAATTATATCGAGGCACCGAGGAGAGAAACGCTAATGAATCTGTTATGCAATGCAAGAAGAATGGACAAAGAATAGGAGAGAGAAGATTCAACGGTGTAATAAACCACGTGTAGGGTACATTTATAAAAACAGTGGAAATACGACACAATACCAAATAAAATTTAAATTAAAATACAAACAATCCATCGTTCAAATTTGGTATTTATAAAAAAGCAAAAGTTTTTGGGTATTTGAGCTGAATATTTCACTTTTTTTATATTGTTTGATAAACTGTGAATGATGATTCTAACAGACATTTGTATTAATATAAAGGAAAAAAAAAATAGGTACAGAGACATAGTCAACCTTTTTTGTTTTTTGGTCTTTCTATTTTTATTCTTGTTATTCTTCGAAACAAGAGAGGATAAATGTAGTATTATATTAATAAGAACCGACCTATGTAGATTGGTGGTAATCAGGGTCGGAGTTACCAACAATCAAAACAAACAAATGCCTGTAGGCCCCAACCATATAATGTTAGCTTAGTACAATATTCTTTCGTAAATCATATATACAACCGACATAGATGTGCGACTAAAAGAATATAGGTAAAACTAAAAGTAACTAGGCATATTTTTGTTCCAGTTGTACTTCATTTTTTTCTCGTTCAGGATACATTTTTTTTGCTGGATGGATCGTTTTAAATCATGATGTTGTACTTGTGGCCCCGCAATATATAAATCCGGCCCTGGTGGTAGCGTTTGCACTTAATGTGCCAGAGGTTCTGAGTTCGAATCCCGAATAAGGTATGGTATTTTAGTCTTTTCATCTCTTCATAATCTGATCTCTCATTGTTATTGTTATAAGAATATACGTAAAAACTGTCATCCCCATTAAAAAGTCACTGTAGTAATAATTAATAAGAAAATTTATAATTTTTATAATAAACGTTGATTTGTAATGTTTTTTTCATATTCAATTTTGAAGTTAAATTAGGTTGATCGGATTCCAGATTGCTTTACCCTGAAATACGTTTGGATTCTCTAAATTATCTCATTTTATTTCGGTATTAATTCACATTTGTTAAAAGCCACATCTTTTACAAAAATATTTAATTTAAATCGTGATTTAAATGAAATAAAAATCAAAAATATAAATTGATGTATCTGTATTATATATTTCGTTGTATTTGTTAGTTTTTGATGTTATAATATATTTATTTGAAATAGGAAATCATCATCATCAGTAGCACTACAGTCGTAGACAGAACAGGGCCTCAAGTATACCTAAGGTGCTTGTTTCATAGCACGTTTTCCTTGCATTTTAGCGCTGAAGGTTGTCCGCCTACAACCTCTGCAAGGGAACTGTACCTTATAGCCATATAAAAATTGGCGAAATAGACTTTAAATCTCAGTTTGACCAACTCGCGTCGGAGTGCGCTAACAAAATGACCCACTGCTGCCATAGTCACCATAAGATACGAAAAATAAATGGGTTTTTTCTATGGTAGATGTTTGAGGTGTTCACCTTTGTGAAATATGTGTCGGAATTGGTATATTTTTAAAATGAATCAATATTTTATTGCTAAGGCATGACATAATTTTGGTTCAGCATAGAAATGTGTTTTCCATGATAGATGTTAGTGATGTTGAAATATGTTATAGAATTGGTATCTTTTTGTAATGAGTCAACACATATTGAAGTTCCTTTAGGAACCTCGCGCATCGCGCATCTCACATCCATCTGTTTATGGTCCATTGTATTGTTGTTCGGGCGGTCCGGCCTGTATAGATGATTACAGCCGCGCGTGATTTCACAAATGAAATATGCCGGCCGGTTCACACGCGCTGGAGCGCGGCGCCTCTGATCGCGCTATCGGCTCGATATCAAACGAGATTCCCGGCATAAATCACGGCCAAATGCCGCTATTAGCCCGATACCGATCTATATGTATCGCCAGGACGTAATTACGCACCCCCTGCATCAGATTACTACAACTACATCACGTCCCATTACACCTACACTACGAACCAAACAAACTAGATCAAATGTACATCATTATTGCTTCTATGAACAAATTACAGGTTAATAAAACTTGGTTTTTTTTATATAAAATTTAACATTATGTATTCAAAGTTTTAATAGGGTACCAAACCTTTGTGGAAATATTACCATTTTGCAGAAGTATACGAAAATAAGGAACAATTAATGAGTATTGGTGAAAATATTTCATTTGCGCGCTAAAAGATATTTTGTTATTATGTCCTGTGATATCATCCGTCTTTAGCAATTTCATTGGTTGCTTGATTAAAAAAATTCATAATCGCGCATCCGCATTTCTTAGAACTTGCGGAAGGTAGATAGTCGTGTGGCCTGGTAGTGTCAAAATATAACTATGTTCTTGTTTTTGTAACGAAAATTTAAGTTTTATTTAATAATAATTTATTCTTTCATAAACATACAAATTTTTATATAAACATAGTTTGGCTATACGATTATGAAAATAACCAATATCTAGTACAACAACAACCAGTTGACGTCAGAGAACAAATTTTCACTTTAAAAATTGATATGTGGCTTCCCACGACATATTTTTAGCAGCGTTTTCACTACTTTGATTATTTCACTCTTTTCTTAAAAAAATGGTTTAGGACCAAATTCCCATGCATAATTACTGGAACTATTTAATGATAAAAATAATTCTTCAGTTTGGAAAATAGAAAAAAAAATGTATAACTTATTTTAAAATTTCTTTTCTATACCCTTAAATTTTGTTGAGTAGGTTTAGACACACTCTGTATTTGTGTAATATGCTATACCATCCATAATACTAGTCATCAAAAAAATATTGATCTTAAATTAAAAAAAATATAATTTCTTATCTAAAATCACTAGATACGTTAAATTAATAAAATATTTATATAATGTAAAAACATAGAGAGAGTTTGACCGTTCGTAGTAAATGTACAAATAGAAAATTTTAATAATTTGGTTTAATTTTGGTTTCGAATTTGGATTATCGTAAACCTCAGCGTACGCAACTACAGTATCAAAATTTATAGTACAGTATGTAATTCTTTTTAATATGACTGAATCAGAAACTATACTAATTTAATTTTTATTTAATTTTCTTTCTCAGAAAAGTTACAATTGCTAAATAATATAATTTACTTAAACAATTATATCTGCAATAAAATGTACTGAAAAGTACATAAATTTAATTTGATTATGTTACTAGCACTACTACTACTATGTATTAAATAATTATAGGAATTTGATCTACTAAAAAAAAAAAACGTAACAACTAAGTAATGTTGATATTTTATGTAACATGAGTAAGTATAGGTGAATTGAAAGTAAAACAAGATTATTTCCACGAAAAATATGTTCAGTGCATATTGTAAATATTCGTATGCTGGTTTTATGGTAATCATTTAAGTATATGTTTTAGAAAAAAAATATTTATGTCGGCGACAAATAATTAATGCAAAATTCCAATGCACGATAAAATTCATGTTTCCTACAAAACCTTCATTGCAAATTTTAATCTAAATTATGTGTACGCAATTGCTAATTAAAATAGGAGTAATTGCATAGCGAGCACAACATTGTAATAAACTCGTCCAGCAAATAGTCTAGATAATTGGCAAAATTAACCGTATTAATTTAGTTTTCTAGCGATATTTATGAATCGTCGATATAATGAGAGTCGGTATGAAGAGTATCCTCTTGTGTCGCGCTGGCTCGTTAACTACAGACATTACTACCTTGCCAAATGGGAACTGCGCACTTAATTTGTTTATAAGGCAAAATAAAAGATAAAGTGTGTAAGTTAGAGCATCGCGCCCACGTATTTAATAAAATCAGCGAAACGTCTGTAGTTTATGGTGGCACTTTCAACGACGCGCATGTTTACGATATTGGGAACAGTTATTAATGCAATAGAAATATTGTAAATTGTCGTTTATTTAATGTGAAAGTGGCAAACTGGCCACACACGTGTGAGCTCAACATTTGTTGTGTTTTATCCCACACTGTACATAATTTCCATATCATATCTAATTCTCAATATTACTTACGAGGTACACTACGAACTGCTGCACGCATGATAATAATTTTATAGCTGTGCTACAATATATAGGCCATCTTAAAATGACACATTGTAAATTTATATTAAGTTATTTGTTGTGCGATAATCACTATATTGCATTTTCTATAACTGGCATGCAGAAAAATACAAAGCAGTAAAATTAAAACCGTATAGTATGTGGGGCAGAGATAGACCGGTAGGAAAGATGAACTTTTGGTTATAAAAATACATTACAATTATATCACTTCATTAGGACTGTTAATTTTGTTGTTTAGACACAGTATAAGTAATTGCTGAAAAATTATTGCAGTCAATACTAATAACCGAAGATTTACTAAAAAAATTATCAAACAAATTTTTTACCTTATATAGAAATAATACTAAACGTAACCAAACTATGTGGTTATATATGTACACCGTCATAAGTAATTTAGTGGTTCGTGTAACCTCCGCTTTGAGGATAAATGGACTAACATATGCTGAGGAGTGATGAACCAGAGGATTTTTATTGTTAAAAAGATCTATGCAACGGTAAAGAGGAAAAATCATTGGCACATAGATAGACGATGTAGTCGCTATTCCACGAATTGGATTTATTGTAATAAAGAAAATGAACATTATGAAAACAAATAAGTGGGATGCAAGGAAAATTATTTTAAGGAAGATGATAAAGATACAATAATAATTATTTTACCAAAATGTAGTCCATCTCATCCCAACTTACCCCATCTATTAACAGTATGGATATTGTAGGTTCATATTTTTTCGGGGAGCTGTAATTCTGTTATCGGTGGGATTATAGTTCACAAAGAGAGTTGATTTCCGCCTCTTCTTCAATGTTTTTCAATCGATTTTATTGACGAAAAGCTCCATTTCGGTCTCCCCATCTATATTATGTTTTCAGTCGAGTTGTAGTTTAGTCTTAGTTCAGTCGTAGTCCTACTCAATCATCCATCTGGTAATGTGAAGCACATTTCTTTTAGTTTCAATTAGGTTATAGTTACAATAGTAGTTTATTTTTGATTTAGTTCAGTTTAGGTACTTGAGATACAACCTTCGCTCACCCTAATATAAATAAATAAAAATTAAATTTATAATAAAATATTATAAAATAATTCACTGGGTTTTTGTGAGTCTCAATTGTTCTAGCCAAACCTTCCATTTCTTCCAAAAGTTACTAGCGTTCTGCAGCTAATTTCACTTCTGATCCTAAACTATAGTTTTACCAAGTTACCAATGCTGATATTGTTTGGACAACTGGAGTATAATACAATATATTCTTGATTAATCATATGCCACTAAATGTTAATAAAATGTACCTTGTGTATATTTGCAATTTTGACAAAAAAGATAGCATTGTCTCCATATTCGTCGAACGTCGTTATAAATAATATATTCTGTGCTAACAGAGTAATAATATACTGTAATTGGCGTTTAACTTACCATAAACAACCAGAAACTTTCAATTCTGCCAAGATACTCACTTTAATTTCGCAGAAACCATGAAATTCCTCTCATAACCTCGGTTGAATTGTCGAAAGAGAAAATATGCCCGTACATAAAATTATTTGGTTTCTCTGGTAATAAATTGGGATAACTGGGCAAGTTTTGGCTCCTCTGGGTATTTAGCCGTTCGCAACGTAAATTAACTCCCAAATATCGTATTAACCACGTCCTGTATTCTGCTAAATTATACCCGGCGCACCGTTATAATTTTATCGCCGATTCATTCTTAAGCTACCGTTTCTGATATGATGGCCAGGATAATTTCAGTTCTTAGCGATGTCGTGAATTTAAACCCGGCTACCAATTTACCGCAGCTACCGAATTAAATTGAAAATAAAATTCTGTGCGTGAACTAAATTATAATGCCCAACAGATTTGCATAAGATTCGCGAGAAGTTGAACTAAATAAAAGTACAAGAGTGCCTCAATAAGCCTGTGGGTCTATAATGCCATTCTTCTTAAATTTACTTCTTAATTTTTCTCAAGAACTTACCTATCATAATATATTCAATGCAGATTTAAAAGTAAATATCAATAAATGTTTATAATTCATTACTGAATACTTCCTTTAAGACGTATTATTATTAGCAATTATTGTAAGACAATACAAAAAACCTTTTGTAAAAAAACTAAACTACATCACTCACAAAAAATTATATCCTTATATTAAAGAAACGCATGTATTATTAATTAGTTGCAACAAAAGTACTAATGCCTGTATTCATAGTCAATGCTTACTCAAGTTACTTCGCCAAGCATTACTCCGGTTGTACTCGTCTTTTAGTACGTGACATGTTTCATAGTTGAAACTTCGTGAATTCTCTGCTAAGTAATAACCCCAAGGTAGAGATTTGGAGATATTGTAGTTATTTCGTTGGGAATATTTGTAAATTTGACAATATGACACCATTTGACAGTACTCAAGTATGAGTCAAGGCGAAGTACCGACTATGAATACAGGCATAAATTTGTACCTTGAAAAATGTTTTATTTTTTATAGAATTTTAATCATTTTAATGTAATTATTTACAAAATAAGTATCTTTATTTAATAGAATAGATTAGATTTCAATGATGGGATAAAGTAGAACCTAATTATACAGCTCCGCGTCGAGCTTTAAACATTCCCTCTTTTGATTATGCCCTTAATACATAAAATAACTAGTACGAAAATATAAATAAACATGAGGCTTCAAATAAAATTATCATCTAAAATATTTCCGGTTTCTATGATAGTTAGAGCAGCCCTTGAAAATTGTCTTTCAACAGGATCTGAGGATGTTGGTATTAATAAAATTTTTATTTCATTAAAAAATGTTTGGTTACCCTTTGTAACATTGTACAGATGTCCTTCTATTTTTACCAACCTACTTCTAAGTAAAGCTCGCAATTTTAAGGTTGCCTAGCAATTTTTGGAGTCAAATGGCGGAGTTTGAGGTAGTCTAGTAAGTGATACCTACGATGTAATGAAATATCCCTAGATAAATCGAACTCAGTCTCATTTCAGATTAGTTAGTTTCTATTTCTCCTTCATTTTATTTTAGTTGTAGTGATAAATTGAAGATTTAATTTGTTTATCTCGTAATATCAAGTAGCTTAAAATTGCTTAAGTCAAGTAGTGATTTTAAAACAAGCTTGATTTTCAAGTCAAATCAAATAAGTCACGAAAACGTCAAGCTACTTGACTTGATGAAACTCTATTCCACACCAACTAGAGTATTCGGGAAAGACATCAGAGAAGGACCCTTTTCATTATTATTAAATCAATACAAATATCAGCAATAAAACAACCCAGCAATGGATAAAAAGCTGTGAATCACATAAACAAGACAAGTTGTTGCTCTATTTGTCTAATAGCTTCTTTCTTACAATGAAGTCATCTTGCACTCCCGTATTGTTGTGCCTCTATTAGCATACATCCACACCTCGAGAGTGACGTGACGGACGCGTTGGCGTCGGAACAAAGCTGTCTGGCCGGCGGCAGCGCCCAAGAGCGGCGTTGGTGGCGACATCGCTCGCGCCTCGTGGGAACTACCAGCCCGGAGATTTAGATCCAGAGAGCAGATCTCAGATCATATCACGGGGAATTGTTCTCTGAATATTAATGTATAAGGTGTTAGTGTGAAGGTTTGATGCCGAACATGATGGGTATGATCTGATCTCCAGGTATATCAATTCATGAATTGAAATGGTATGTGTTTTCATTTGAATAAATAATGATTTACAGTGACGAAAACTATTAAGCAAATAAAATACCGCTGTGCACGAATGTTTCGGAACTGGAACCCACAAGTTGTAGGTCCTTTACAGAGGCTATTTACTAACGATGACAACTAGGAGCGAGCTGGGTCACAAATTTATTTTTGACAAAGCAGAACAAATGGGATAAAAATATCTATTTTGAAACGTTTGTATTATTAAAAACAGCACATTGATCCATTTTGGCATCGGTCATTTTAGTATTTACAGGAATTGTCACAAGACCAGTCCGCCTCTACTGACAACTTACTGAACTTAAACTTGTTACATAACAAGTACCTTAGGTACTTGAGGTTTACTTCTTTCCAAAAATATTGTACCGTAGATCAATAAAATACTTACTTAATAAATATATCGATATTGAATGTTTCATCCTTTGTAGCAGATTTCATATATAATAGAGTAAGTGGCAATGAGATGGACCACATTTTGAAAAAATAATTATTTTCTGAAAATATTTAAACACCCAGTTCTACCTTATTTTTTATTTTTTAGGCAGTAGATCTGCATTAAAAATACAAAACTGACAGTTTGGTTTTTCTTCATTTACAATTTTTTTCTACCATATTAGAAACGAAAAGAGCACACTACTAAATACTTATAGACAATTTGTATTATAATCAAAGGTTTCAAAAAATACTCCTCGACAGTTATGTATCATTTTCCTGACTATTATGTAAATAACTATTACTCTATAATATTAAGTAATATTTAGAAAACAAAATTTATTTATAACAACATTTATTAACTTGACTCCATTTGCCATTTATATGCAACATTACAATGTCACGTATTCTTATAAAAAAGGACAAGAGTATTTATTATTTGTTGATATTTGTTAAAAAAAAAATGTTTGTAACCTTGTGCTTTTATGTTTTTTTTAAATATGATAAATCATTTTTGTTTTTGTTTTTGTACTTGTATTTTAATATTCAAATGTGAAAAATATAATTTAAAAAAACATACTAATTTAAATTGAGTCCTAAAATATTCGATGCCTTAGAATCCCTTTGAATAAATATTCACATCCATTATGACCATTATTATGATACAAAGACTTTATATTTCTTACGAAACAAGATCATGTGTATTCTATTATTGTTTTATATTTAGAACAATGATATATATTATCAAATAATCATATTATAAATTATTATAAATTGTGTTTATTTAAATATGTATTGCATTATTCAAAACATATGGGAGTATCAGAGCTAACACTAACATTACTCTCTCCCAAGTAATATATTCTAGATCATTGACAAGACAAGAAAAGCGTGTAGTCGTGGTAATTGCCTGGGTGGCCAAATATAAAGCCATTGAATATATAGTTAAGCCAGTCGTATTCGCATAGATAATGTAGTCTAGATCCCAGTTTAATGCGATACTTTACACCGATGTAATTTCTCTTTACAGGCAGTACAGCACCTACACCAATGCTTTAAATAAACATGCGTCGAGCATATTACACTCGTAGCTTACAATAGATGTAGACATTACACATGGGTTTATTATCTTCGAGACTGCATGAGTCTACACTATTTTTCAGACTTAAAACTCAATTAAGTCTAAAATGGAATTAAAATTTCAGTGAGAAATAAATTACATTGTCGATTGTTTTTGCATTATTTTGTTGATTCACTGACTGAATTAGTTTAAATTTGTACACACATTCAAAAGGAATTTGAATTAACAAATAAAACCTTTATTTATCAAGGCAAAGAAAGGATTTTTTTTCTAAAATAATGGAAAGGTACTTCAATGAAGAGGTAAGTCATAATTTTTCTTACATTTTACAAGAATACTTAATAAATTTAACTTTCATTTAATAAAAATTTCACTATCACGAACATTATTACTTTATGAATTTTAATTATGCTAGAGTAATTTTCATGTTTATTTTTATTTTTAAATAAGTATAAATAATACCGTGTTTAGGAAAATAGGAAAATAGTTTTGATATTATTGTTTTTTTTTTACTAGATAAGGAAATGGAACGACTATACTACTAAAAAGCTTCATTATGTAGCAGGGAAGGAAAAATGTTAAAACATTTGAGACTAAATTACAGTAAAATTAAAGTAAAAAACATATTTTTTTGATAAATAACGAAGGAGCAGGAAGAGTTTGGATGGAGAGACGTGAAAAAACATATATAATTGCATATTTAATTTTCCATATTCTTCATTGGACTTCGGTTGATACAAGGGTTGTAATTATTGACTGCGTTTAATTGTAATGTAACTGTAATTACGACTTAAATGTAAATTATATGTAGATTCTATGCCTCAAGGTAAGAATAAATCAATTGATTGATTGCTTAACTTCATTGATATAATTTTGTAAAATTTTAAAATACAAGATTATTTTTCTCTGTACTGAAATATATATTCCAAATTTTTGAAAATAATATTGATTACCATTGATATTTATATCCGCTATTTTGTCAATATTACCTACTATTAAATAAGTATTTCCAGAACTAAGTTTTAAACTAAAGTAGCTAAAATAACAAGAGGAAATATTAATTCGGATTAAGATGTTCAGATTACTCAAGATGTCAACCATGGAAGAAAGATTTTATAATATTTATAAATAATAATTCCACACACAACATTTTATCCAATCAAAATGCTCATTTTGATTTTTCCATCAATTTATTAATGTCAAAATTTGTCAAAACCACAACAGCGTCGACATGGTTATATTTTGTTGATATAAAAAAAATATGTTTGATCTTTTGTCATTCGTGAAATAATCAAACAAATAAAATTCGAGCTATGAATTTACTTGAATAATTCCTACGATGTAAAGACAACTCTGGTCAAAATTAATCTTAAATCATTCCAGTTTCGCTGTCGTGATCTAAATATCATTTTTTACACTCATTTGTCTGTTACTACGCAACAACTATTCGTAAATTTTTTCCATATATTCATGGCTTTTATTATATAAATTATGAAGACAATATAAATGAGAAGAAAAATATAGACGGGATTTCATCTTCATTTAAAAAAATAGAGAAAGCGATTTAATGTTTTAAAAGTAGCACTTCCCGAATTGATTGATTCTAAATGCCTTTAAAAATGGCGAATCTATATAAATCATGTAGAAGTAATTGTGGTATAATTACAATCTTAGTTTAATGGATTGCGGTATTAAGTCCAATTAATTTATTTTATTCCGGGTGTATGTATAATAAATGTAGTGAAAATAAATAGCGATGATTCTCATTATTGCTTTATTAATAAAACGATATTTCATTTGCACAAAAATAAGTCGTTAACATTTGAAACGGTTATGAAAATGAAGATCCTATTTGAAACTTGTTATCTGGAGAGGTAAATAGTCAAGTAACCTTTGGTGTGACATAAAGATAATGAATATTCTGACTGAAACGATTTCAACGATGTTTATGTATTCTAAAGATCATGTTCGCAGCGCTAAAAATCCCGGTAATTATACACCAGGCGCTTTCGGTTCTAACATTTTAACACGAAGGAGTAGAATTTTAACGCCGTTTTAGGTGAGCTCGTTACAATCCGTCAAACCGGAGGTCAGAGGCCAGAACAATACCAATTTACATTAGCGAATAATTTATAGTTAGCGCCCATTTGAATAGGATCAGCTGTTGCTATAGTAACATTGAAGCCACGCCCAATCTTCCAATTGTTTCACAACGATTCTCACGAAATTTTCAAACAACACGTCGTAAATAAAACAGTAACAATAGCGGCATCGTAAAGCCAACGTTCATGAATTAATATCACGGTTATAGAAATGAAATCAACGTTTTTTGCTCATGTGATGCAATATGACAGATAATTGTAGAGCACAGCATGTCCAAGAGGTCATGGATCACAAAATGAATCACTATTAGTGTTAAACATAATTCTAACTTAACTATTTCGAAAAAACATTTACCATAAAAAATACGCATCGTTTTTAGAAAAAAATATTACAGAAAGTCTTTAAAATGATCAAATAACAAAGTTTCCTTTAAAAATGTAAAATAAAAATATATATTGAAATGTAAAATTAATAATTAGAATATTTGAAACAATATATATAATTTTAATAAATCAATGTACCTATATGTATGTATGAATTAACACATTTCTTTTCGTGTTTTAATTTCATTTCGTTTATTAAGTGTTTTAATAGTTTGTCTATTAGTGACAACATACTTTACTCTTAATGCACTTTCATGCCCTCTTCATTTTCCTCATAATGTTTTGACATTTCTCAAAATCCTAATCTATTTATTATTATATAAATTACAGGTGAAGCACAGTAAGCTTCCTAATTTCAATAGGTAATTTTGAAGTGAGGGTGTGTCGTAGAAGGATAAGGATAGTCTCAAAAGAAATAGATTGTAGGGAAGTTATGTTTATAATTCGCCTCAGTTGTAAATATGACGTTGTCTAAAAAGCAGCGCACTTTTTCCGTCGAAACTTATTTTTCAAAAAACTACTGAATCGCAGCAATGAAGCTTGCGTTCCGTACTCGGTACCAAATTCCCCCACGGAGTTTAGTTGCAGAGCAAAAATCTAAAACTAAAAGTGTGTCTATGAAAAGAACTGGGCGACAACGGACCTCTTGAACACCGAAGAATTGACCCTTAATTTTTATATGAAGTAAATCGCGCGTTACTGTGAATTCTGTATCTTACCATGAACCAAGAGTTTTTGCGCCAGCTCTTGAAGAATTGAATGCAGGAAATTACTGGTTCCAACAGAATTGAACCACAGCTCACACATCTCGAAATTTAATGACTATTTGAGGGAGATGTTTCCCGGCCAACTGAATTATGTAAGAGCCGAAATTTTTTGGTCCTGCACTCGCCGAATTTAACGCCCTGTGACTATTTCTTGTGGGGGTATCTAAAGACTGAAGTGTTTAAGCATCATCCCAAAACCGTATAAGCCCTATAGGATGCAATCCACTCTGAAATAGCCTTTATAGGTATGTACATAATATGTTTCATAGAGCTAAGCAGAATCCGCCTGCAGCATATTGACAATAACGGCCACCACTTGCAAGAAATTATTTTTGAAACTAAGTAATTTAAAATTTTCTGTGTTGTAGATGAAGAAACTAAAAATATGCCTTTTATATACCTACTAGTTGCTTTTTAATTCACCTTCAAAATTAGGGAGGTTACTTTCCCCACCCTGTAGTTCCAATGTTTCTATTCGTATTTTTTTTTCTCTAGTTTGCGTAATTTTTTATTTATCCTCATATTGTAACTTCATATTTTATGAGTATATGTTCAAAAATAAACTATAATTAATAGTTGTTTGGTATTTATTTATTATAATATAATTTCCTAATTGTCTTAATTTCTGATATTTGCTTTATTTACTTGGTTCAGAATATGTTCTAGATATTTTACTGGTTTATCTATGTGGAAGTTTTTCTTTTAGATATTTGTGTCAAGGCTCGACTCAATATTTTGGTGAGATACTTCTGAGTTATAAAACTTTGTCAACGAATCGAAAAATAGTTACTGTAGAAGTAATAATATATATTAATTTTCAATGTAGACTGTATATTTATGTTAATAATTAAGCTCTAAAAAAATACTGTATCAGTATAATCTCAATCAATAAATGCAAATTTGCTGGATTCTTATAATAATTTAAATTTGAATAAGTAATTTTCTATATAAGGATTTTAATTTAAAAATCAAAAGTCGCAAAGTAAATTTTAATCCAAACATTTTTTTGAAACCATTCATATTATTAAGTGTTTATAGAAGTGAGAACGAGTCTAAATGAAGATACGTTACAGAACTGTGAGAAGTAATTTAAATGAGAGACATGTAAACGTGTAGCGTGTAGCCACATTGATGTTAAAGTAGGAGTGTAGTCTAATCCTCAGAAAACAAAGCGTGTTCCAGGAGCCCAGTATTTGACTACAATAACAACTTATCTCGCTCTCGAGAACATGTAACAGCGCTCCAGTTCAGTTATCTCGCCTCGCACCTCGCTAAGTCTCACAAATCGGATTGCAAGCGGATACACGATTATACATTCATCGAACAGTGATATATGACGCGTGTAGGACGCGGGATATGTACCTGTAATTGTTCCACTGCCAGGCGAGAATGTATGCTTCGATGATGATTTAATGTAACGCGGTGGGTACCGACATGCGGAATATATGATTACTACTTTATTTTCTCAGACTGTAAATCAACGGTAATTAGTTAGTGGGCACGGAAAATTACACCTAATATTTCTAATGCTAATATTTTAGTTTTGAATTATTTTTCTTTATGAACAACAATTTTTTTGTTGTGATATATTATACCTTTAAAAACCTATTACCGGTTCATATTTCAACAGTATTCATAAATATAGAAACCTAAATACCTCGAAATTTCTACAACCTTTGCAATACATCTTCAGTTTATAGTGGATTCTGTATCTGTTGACAACAACAATATTTTATTTGGTTAATATAAGATTTTTTATATTTACGCCCTCCAAATATTTATCAAATTAAACATAAAGTTATATTTTGTTCTTAAAGAATTATTCATTTCACTTAAACTTTTCATATAATATATAAAACAAATATAAGTAAATAATAATCGAAATTCATCAAATTCTGGTCATTTCGATGGGATTCTCTTTCACATTTCGTTTTTCTTCCGAAACCGTTGAAAGCTAAGGTGGGTAATAATATTGTCTTATATGTACTCAATAGAAATCAAATAAAATATCTTGTACGTATAATCAACCTTTCACGTTGACAATAATGGGAATATTAATATTTTGTTATTTACCTTTTTCAAAAAAAATAAAAATTGATAAATTATTATTAGAATACTTCTGGTTCTGATATATATTCTGGTTTATGTTCCAAATATTTTATATTCATTTCATTGAGGAAAGACACTGAGATAGTTTAATATGTTGACAATAAAATTCACCATTTGCACTTTGATTAATAATCAACTAATTCAAGAATCAAGCTGATCCGTAGATTAACATTAGTTCAAATTCACCGACTTGATTTACATTTTTGTTGACATATGACGTATAATTATTTTACTTTTTCATACCTGAAAAAAAAGGCAAAGATGAACGGAAAAAGGGATAAATTATATCGATTAATCTGACAGCCAAAATTCTGTTTACATAAATACATATGTCAAAACGTCAACACGACAATCAAATCAGATGATCAAAGCTTGAGTAATTGAATACGAAGAACCAGTTGATCATTGATTTTTTTAATAGTGAATTGAATTGATTCATGGATCAGAGTTGATTTGTGCATCAAGCCTTGATTAAGAAATGATGAATTCGGCCGAGAATGAAATAAAATTTGTATAATTTTTATTTGGAACTTTTTTTGTGATAATAGTAAATTCCACAAAGTGAACATTATTACAAACTTGAATATTTTGCAAAATTTATTTCATTGCTAAACTTACACCGTACTGCAAATTTATGTTAATAGCCAGGAGTGAGTAATATGCCTAATTGACAACATATTATCTTTTTATTCGCCTAAAATTTATTGCAAGTTTAGAGTCAATATAAAATAATGATGAAAATAGTTTTACTAAGGTTTATTAGAACGCCGAGAAATATAATGTGCTAAAATATAAAAACTGTTGTAAAAATAAAGTTCATTTGTATTATTAATTTTAGTTTAACACATATGTATTTCAGAGTTAAATAAATGAAAATTTAAAATGTATTATGAATTTAACAAAAAGTTGCAATTAGATATTGGTAGACTGGAGGAATTGAGTATCAGTTTTATTCGGTATTTGGATCACAATAGTGGAAAAAGTGTATGAAATAAGTGTAGTGGTACTAATCCGCTATCACAATCCCCAGTAAATCGTCGCTCCGAAATGGGAGCGGCAGGCTCGTCAAGGAGTTACCATTAACGTACTCCTAAGACAAAACCTGCACTTGTAATCTAGTCGGCAGCCGATGCTATCTCGTGTCTTCGCCCAATGACCACACAAGCAAACTCGACATCGCATCCAGATTTACAGTTCCTCACTTCAAACGCTTCTGTTTGCTCTAGGCGGCAAGGCTTAATTTGTGGCTTTATTGTATCCGGTAGCAGATCGATAAATACAGATCGGAGATCTACAAGGAAATGCTCCGCGCTTTTGGAGATGCCGGTGGTCGGTACCTCCCGGACAATTACCCGGCAACACTTGATGTGCTATGGCGGACATAACTCCCAACCAGGAATTTCTACATATTCACCAAGTCTAATTTGGC
Source organism: Stenolophus ochropezus (assembly GCA_035578165.1). Classification (NCBI taxonomy): domain Eukaryota; kingdom Metazoa; phylum Arthropoda; class Insecta; order Coleoptera; family Carabidae; genus Stenolophus; species Stenolophus ochropezus. Next base: position 8,537,700 of record JAQOWZ010000004.1, on the reverse strand, counting down.
AACGGAGACTTGTTCTCTGTACTCTATTGAACCACTTTCATTCCTTTTTCAGATTAACTGCTTAAATTTCTCATTATACTTCCTTTTCCAAACTCATCATAATAAATATACATATAAACTTAGATATCTTTACATTTAAATGCAATAGTACTAAAGAGAATTGCTAAATTCTATAATAATACAATAATGAAAACTGCTTCAAATTGAAATTTAGGTTCTCATTTCTTTTTTATTATTTGTACTACCCCATAATTCCAAATAGGAACACAGAGTAGATGAAACTTAAAGAAGAATTACAGCTTGAGAAATTTACTTGCATTTACTGGTGTACGTTTTGAACCTACAGTCTGCAAAGAACTTACAACACAGAATGGAATTCTTATTTTGTTAAAAATTGGTGAAGCTATCGTTTGAATTCGGATCTACAACTGCACTCAATTTAAAGCAGAGCTGATAATCAAATATTTTATTTATATACTGACACATTTCCGGTGCGTTTTTGGTATTTTAGTGTAATTGAAAGGCTACGAAAAGTCCGGGAACATTTTCCCGGTCTGTGACAAAGCATTCCCGTAAAAAAGCAAGTGATTTTTTTCCGTAAATAAAAATAGTCATATTTATTTCATAATTATTAAGTATAAAGCAATAAAAAAATGTGTATGTACCACGTGGGAAAAGTGACTTTCCGGACTCCTGGTGTTGCCTGCCTCGCCCACGGCTTGTCCAGCAATTTCCACCATCGTCCGGGAATATATAATTTTTCCTACTAGATACACCATATACTATTATCGAACACTATTTACTAAAAATTCATGTCTGCATTTGGATATAACGGTCCTTAAACGAATATGATTCATTATTTGTTAATATTAACTCACTTATGATACGGTTACCAATGGCTCATTTGGTTGGCGCGCTCCGATTCGAATTAAGTGAATTGTGAGATCTGGGATTCAAATCCAAGCTTCGCCAATTTTTTTCCAAATACAAATAAAAAAGTTCTAATGACTCGGAAACCACTACAAGCTGCAAAACTGTAGGATGACTATTTGTACTACTGAAATGCAAGTAAAATGAAACAAGTAGCTTACGGTACTTGAGGCCCTGTTCCCTCTAGAAATTTCGTGCCATACGCTATTGGCGTAATAGTAAATAAAAATACGTTGTGCCATCACAGAACTGATCAGCATTACTGAATATGTTCGCTGAAAGAAAAATGTTATTTTTTCTAAATAAAGTTTGTTATTTTCATATTTTATAAATTTCGAAGGGATGACAGCAATTACGCTAAAATAGTCAAAGCAAAATCGGCATGATTACTATACCTCAAATATAATATTTAGCAGGTGACAGTGTAACTACAAGTATTACTTATCTTTTCAATTTTAAATAGCTTGTAAAGTGTCCTGAAAGTAAAGAACAAAAGTATAGTTCACCTGTAGCGATAGTGAAATGCGCATGAAAACGAAACAATCCGACGCGAGTAAAAGCATCGAATTAGCAACATTGAAGTTCGCTCGTGGAGTTGAATGGAACAATGGTGATAATTACACATGAACCATATCACAGGCATGTCGCGAGTGCCGAGTGGAACAATGCAGGAGCCGCTTGCTTGGATAAGGCTGTAAGCAGCTCAAGGTCCTGTATGATCTGATTCCACCCGGAATGAGAACGACTAGATTCCCATGTCAATTACGTGTTGCATACTGGACGCCGGCCAGGGACGCATTCGCCCAAAACTAAATTATATTTTTATTTTTAAAAATATATCAAACAAAATAAAAATAAAACGTTCATTAATTAAAAAAATAAAAACAGGTAAAATACCAAACATCTCTTGTAAAGTTTTGTTTAATTTAAGAAACAGAAAACCTTTTCCAGATTTTTTTAAATTTATTTAAATCTTTATTTAAAACTGATTAAAAACAAAACAAGCAAATTTGATAAAACAAAACTGTTTGCGAGAAATAACTCCAATTGGAGTTCGTTCGGTTTTAAGATGTTGGAATAGTATAATTTTAATGTCAAATTTAGAGGTTTAGTCCTTTTCGGTCTTACTATTTCTTTTAACAAATTGTCTATGCTTTAATTATAAAACAAAACAAAAGAATTTGTTGAGGAAACAATTTTTAAAAAATAAGTACACATTTAATTGTAACCAATTAGAAAATGTGTAACGCTTGTGGTCTCATAACAAAATTTAGAACTAAAATAGGATTCTTTTATTTTTGTTGATTAATATAACATAAATTATATATAAGAGTTGCGATTTTGTTCATTATTTACAAATTTACAGATCTGTAAAACTAACAGATTATGTAGGGTGTAATTTATTGAAACTTTAAAGAATTTATTTCTGGTCTGATAAAGGCTTTTCGGAGAAAACAAAAAATACGGGTTTTATATTTTTATGTACTGACTAAAATATAAAAAAATGTAAAAAAAACTTGGAATACCCTATTATATTGCATGCACTGACTTTTCATTAATGATATAATTACAGCTTAGTTTAATGGCAATAATTAACATTTTTGAGAACACTTCTTTTTTTAATTTCCTAAACAGTACATATAATAAGAATAAAAGAAACAAAATATTCAAAATTAAAAGATTGCTTAAAATCCAAGAACAATATGAGAAGTAAATGTGAAAAAACTTCAAAAAACAGACAAAACAATAGAAAAAATTAAGACGGTTTTGAATGATATTACAACGTAAGGGCTAGGTAAGGACTTAAAATCTGCATTATGATGTATATTAGAAGAAAAATATTCTTAAGAGAAATATCCAATATTTTTTTATAGAGATCTAAAAAAAAATTAAAAAGAATATAACTTTTACTGATTCCCCTCCTGTGTTGTATAGAATACAACAGGTGTATTACTCTGTCTCTGTTGCACGCACCCACAACTACTTAGTTATGCAATGTAAATATGGAACACAGTAAGTAATACTTGCTTCATATAAAAAATAAATTACACACATTAACAAACTTGCACTGTTTATTGCGTCGCCATGTACTTATCGTACTTACACGCTGAGGCGCACGAGCCATGGTCGCACGTCATAAAAGGGTTATTAACAATTTTTTAAGATGTAAGAGAAAGTAGTGCAACCAAAAGGAAGACGCGACAAAATCATTAACACACTAATTACTACCATGTCAAATCAAATAACATGGTGGAATAACAATATTATTATTCGAGGTTTTTTGAAGTTTGTAGAATCAGAAATGTATTTAAAAATGTAAATGCTATCAAAAATAAATGTCGAGTATAAAATATTGAGGTTTCTGTTAAATAGAAAAAGTGGCACAGGACAATTATCTAAACAAATAATGAAATATAATCCTGCAGAAAATGGAATACAGAAGACCAAGAACGAACCTTAAAAATACAACTTTTAGGTTGTTAGCATAAGATTGTATTTACATCCAAAAATGCCCATTTTTGAGTCCAAAATTTTAGTTTCTAAAAATAGCGCATATTGACAGAAGTCGAATCGTTGATTTAAAAATTTATTATTTCTTTTCGTTCCTAATTTATTTGCTCTCAAAGTTGCACTTCAAAATGTGTTTTTTTGGGTGTATCTCAAAATCAGATCTAATTTAGGGTGTCTTCTGAATGGTATTATATAGCCAATTTTATTTTTATTAACTATTTTTTGAGTAATCGTTACGACAAAATCCATCCATCCCTCCATCCACACACACGGACAGACATCATAGTAAAAATTCTAAATGGGACTTCAAAACATGCTTATCCATTGAAAACTTACTATTCGACTCTTAGCATGATTCTAATATCTCTCTTACTGAATGGCGAGAGGTAAAAATGAAAAAAAACTGGTATATCAGTTATCGTTCGGAAACTGTTGCTTTAAAAATTTTAATTTTGTGAACTGAACTCTATTTCGATGCGCTGATTTCAAATTTTCAAAATAATTAAATTAAATTTTATCGTTCTCGAGATATTCACGTTCAAAGTTGGTCAAAAAGGAAGTTTTTTGAGCTAGCCCTCTAATGGGTCGAGATAGGACCTCACAATTGATTCTTGAGCAAAATTATATAAGTAAACCAATTTTCAAATTTAAAATAATATTTAATTTAGTTAATGTTATTGAGGAAAACTGACAAATATTTAATATTTTTTTCTGTAAATTCGATTTAATATATTTTATCACCAATTCATTTAATATCTAGTGACGTTTATTGTTCATACCATAACAAATATTCTATTTTTATTTTGTATTCAAACATTAGAAGGGAATGATTTTGTTACTGTGTATTTAAAGGTAAGAAATATTGTCCTCCTACGGCACTGGCATGTGCAGAAAAAGACAGTGGCCACGCGTGTATGTTCCGTGAATTAGAAGATCCATTGTTATAATTTTACTCCGCACCTTACGTAACACGACCATGAAACAGTTTTAAGTGGGTGTAATTTAAGTGTAATTTATAAAAAGGAGAAGTTCGAATGTGGGTCGACAAGGATGTTTCCCCGCCGCAGGATTATTTCTTTTCAATTTTGCAAAAAGATAATTGCATATTACCGATCATTATGTCTTTAGGGCCCTTCCGAACCTTTTAGCGGCAATTTGGAGCGTAAAATAACATGACCCGAATTTTAATCACGCTATTAAATCAGTGAGTTTTTGTTTCTTATCTCACGACAAACTAGATTGCTATCAGGGATGTGAGGGAATTTTTTACACAAGTTACATAGAAAATTACAGCTTTTTGCAAGCAATTTGTACATCGACATACATCGGGCATTCTTGATGTATGGCCGGGACGTGAGTTCCTTTCGTTTTCAATTAATCTCACATAAGCAACATAAAAATACTCTTCACTCATTTTTCATACAAAGGAATAATAATGGATTTAGAAATGATAACTAATTAGTAAAATTATTTTAATTATTATTAGTTACATACAATATTTATTCCATATTCGCAATTATTATCGACCACTATATATAATATAAGTAAGAAAATAATACTAATTTTGAGATTTTAATGAATGCCTTCGAATTAAATTTTTTTTGAGTGTCGATTGTCCGTTCGGCTATTTCACACCATGTATAGGTACATCAAATTAGGATAAAAAAATTGTAATAAAATTTTACACATATGTAAGATTATGACAATAATGAAAACAATTGAATATTTTTTTGCGATATTGGACCAATTTAATTTTACAATTTATTTTGTTTTCATTTTGAGGTATTTTGCGAATATTTCATAACAAATAAATTTTTCACAATAAAACATTTTAAAATATGCAAGTAAAAAACATATTTTAATAAAAAATTTAAATATTATTTTGTATTTTTATCGTAGATACATATTCTTTGGTGGCCAAATTCTTTATTCTTGAAAAAATTGCAAGTAGCAGTAAAACGTCTGGTTTAGAATAATAGTTATAATAATAATAATAATAAATTAAATGTTTCTTGAAGAAACAAAGCCTTAAATAACAAAGGTGCTCTTTTCTTGACAAATTTTATTTGCATTAGTAAGGACTGTCTCTCATCCTATTGATTGGCCACGTTGCTTATGAGACCGTACATCCATATTTATTAAGTCAAATTAAAGAAAATAAAAATAAAATGACAGAAAACATCTAAACAAATCTGATCAGTTCATCATATTTTAATATAACTATCAAAATTTAAAAATTTTGTATATGGAACTGCTACAAAATCTAGATGTGCACCTCCCTTTTTCATTGTAATCGGCAGTGCCAAAAGGCATAACTCAAAAACGATTGGCCGTAGAATATTAATATTTTATTTATGTAGTTACTATAACATCTAGTTATGCACCTCCATTTTTTGTTCCAATCGCAATTTTCAAAGGGTAGTTTACTTTTGGCAGAAACTTAATAAAAATAATAATTTAGTTGGCTTGTAAATTTTGTAGGAAATATTTGATCTGACAACTGCGGAATATATTTCGTGAGAAACACATTAAAACCGTATCTATTTCTTGCAAATTTTTAAGCGATTAAAATAATTATGTGTAATGCAATAAGGAATAGTGATAAACATTTCAATAAAATTTTTAAAAGATTCATTCATTTGAAAGGGATGTTCGAAGATATAAAACGAATGGAAGTTGAAGTATAATTGGTCGTAGAATTATCTCACTTTCAAGTGAAATAAGTTTAAATGAAGCAAAAAAATGTGTATAATTTAGCGTACAATGATGTCATGTGGTGTCCACATTAGATTTTTTTAATTACATCTATAATAATTTATTTACCTGATTAGAGATTTATCGTTTGTATCATACCTATAATATTAAGTTCTCTAACATTGATATTTTCTCTAGTAGCTCTAAATATCTTAAGAAACTGTGTTATTCTAACTATTTTGTTCGTCTATTATGTATCTATTTGCTGTTATAATGTATTATATAAATTGGAATAAACTGTATGGACTATTGATTTTCCTTTTCTGTTACTGGGTTTTATGTAGGTACGTTGATTTTCTAGTGTTAAATAGATAAATAAATAAGGAAACTTACAATTTTAAATAAGTTTACAAAACTATGTATAAATTCATTGCTTACGTGCACATAGTCATCTTTTACACTCATCTAAATGCAAAATATTGAAATTAATTTTTTTAGGTTTATAAAAGAAAATAAAAATCGGACAAAAAAACTAAGAAATTATGATGATTGCTAAAATAAATGTTTGCATTGTTTCATTTTGTACAAAGTTTCAAATACCAACAATATCTTTTAATGGTGACAAATTTATTTATGGAACTAGAACGGCTTTCGCAACTGAAATTTAAAGTACATATCCTTGTCTAATTTGTCACAAGTAATTTATTTATTTCCAACAATTATTTGCAAAATTGCAATAACTGCGTTCTCAATAGTCTTTACATTGCCATAATGTCATAATTACATTATACATACGGTTGTGTTTATCGCATTCAGATAAATTTAAACGAAAAACAATGTAAATTAGCGAGAACGTAAATATTATCTCCTGTAAGAAGTACACGAGTTGTGCAAAATTTGTCGCAAGTCAGCATTGACACACATGGCGGGCGTGTGTGTGCGTGTGTGCAACACGTATGGGTAAGTGGGGCCGTGAGTGTGTGAGTGCGTACTACGGGAGCTCGCGTGATGCTAAATAGCAAATGCTGTGAACATAATCGGCACGCGAACCATATGATTAAATAACCGTATAATTAATGAAATCAATACAGAAATGACGTATTTTCTTACCAATATTATCAATCTTCCTTTGCTATCTAATTTTAAATTGTAATGGAATAAAATTGTTCACTTATATTAGTTCATATTCATTTAAAATACAATAATTAATAAGCGAATGAAAAGGTTTATTAAAATGAAGATCTTAAACTATAAATTAGAATTTAAGAAAATTCTTGGTTTTAACTTAAAATCAATACATAGCAAGTCAAAATTAAATATTGAAATAGCAAGATAACAGAAGTAATTTAAAACAAAAACAATATTTGATTGTAATAAAATAAAGAGTGTTTTCAGTAAAAAATGGCAATAAATATTTATAAAAATTAAATAAAGTAAGTTTTATTCATATTTATAATCATATTTACATACATCAATTCAGAGACATTTAGAACTTTGGTATGGTTCACGTATTTAATACTCTAAATTCTCTTAAATATTTAAGTTCTCCTGATGATAAGTGATATTGATAATATAATTACACAAAATATTTAAAAACGTATAAAAAGTGTTAAATAAGAGTCACAAATTTTGAAGATACACTCATATTTTTCCACGTCCTAAACATGTATCAAGGGCAATAATTAAAAATTTAAAAAATATATTTTGCGGTTTTTTTTAAAAATATATTTTTGAGCCACTGTTTGGAAAAGAGATTTTAATAATAAGTTTAATTGTAATCCCTTATTTATAATAAAGACATATTCATTTATGTAGGTACTCCTTAAGCAAACTACCATTAATTTGATAAATTAAAACAAAATATAATTTTAATCAAATTCAGATTGGTAAAACACTTAAAATTTGTGATCTTTTTTGTAACATCTTTTGTAAAGTGACTCCAATAATTTATTTTATAATCAATTATTGGTATTATCATTTACATCTTAAGTACAAATTTCCATAAAAATATGTTGAAATATTCGAGTATTCTCACCCTTAGAAAGTCATGGAATATAGACATGAATATCATCGGAATAATTGTAAAGCTTCTATGGATCTCAAAAGTGCTTATTAATAAAAAAAATATTCAGGAATGTACATTATTTTGTAAACTATATCTCCTCTAGTTTACATAAAAAAAAGCAGAGACAAAATCTCCAGAACAAGAAACGTTTAATTATTGTTTAGCTTTATACTTAAGAACAGGAGTTAGTGTTATTGTTAAATTTTTACAATTATTTGTTCATGATAACGTATAGTATACAATTTACTAAGGAAATAATAAATTTTATTTAACGTTGAATTAATGCTTTGGAATTTGGAATGTTGTAAAGAAAACATTGATGTGAATATAAATAGTCAAATTGTAAGTTTTGTAATGATGTTCTGAATGGCGTCAGCTTAAACAATGTAAACGCAATTGTCTTTCCTTCCTGTGGCAAATTGCAAGTTGCAGTGCAGCAGAGTTACACTTAACCTACAATTTAAAATGATAAATATATCCGATTCATAATGGCAGTTCTTGGTAGCAGGTCGCATGCATGACAATAAAATTTCATTCATAACATAAGCAATTATTAAAATAAGTGACTAGCCACTACTGCAGTTCAATTGTTATCTTGAAGAACCAGTTGCATCTGACTTAACGAACTGTATTTGTAAGCTGTTATGATTTATGTAAATTGTAATAATGTCCACACGGTTTGCATGATTGTATGTTCGTTAATAATGGAATGTATGCATTAGTACACAACATACTAGCTTCACGTATCGTTGAAGTCTCCGATCGAAATCTATTTTCAAGAGTTAAAATCAATTAAAAAAGACTTATCTAATAATAGTAGTAAATATTTTATTTGTTCCTTTTCAGGGTTCAAATTTCTACAATTCTTTCTTTAAAATAATATTTATAATACTACTGTAAATGTTGACATATACTATTTAATCTTCCGCTATATACTTTCTTCATCTAATCTGTGTCTGGATTTTACGTTGCAGTCTCTTTTTAAAAATCTTTCTCACATATTCTGCATTGATTGTCATCGTCTCCTATCCAGTACTTATTTCTTTTTTCCTTTTTCCCTGCTCTTAATTTTGCAATTATTTTTAAATTTTTGTTTTTTATTGCCAAATATATCTTGCTTTCTTGCCCTTTGATTTATTGAAAACAAAAATCTTGGTTTGTTTCTGTGTTTAACACGATATCTTTTTTCTGTAGGTATATATCTCGAGTCTTTTTTATTAAGTAATCCATTTATTGTTTTATTTTTGCAAATATTGCCAAGTCGTCGACTTGCAATGAATTTAAGACATCTCATACGAGTGTAGGCTTGTAGTGTTTTTTTGTTTAGGTATATATTAAACACAAATATTGATGACTGTTATAGAAATGCAACATTGCATGTTCACTTTATAATTAAAATATGCAATTGATATCATAACAAATACAAATGATAGCAACATTAATAGCAACTGAAATTATAGAATCCCACCCCAGAAAAAAACACAAAATAGAAAAAATAGTATAATAGACTCAATTCGTAATAATTGATCGTTTAATGTTTTCCATCTTACAAAATAAAATAAAAATGACACTAGTTTTTTAATATTTTTAAAGAATAATAGCATCACTAACATCTCTTCGAAGAGTATATTTTAGATGTTGTCAATCCATAAAATTAAAATTCTTATCTTATGAACATGAAATGACTGTTAAATAAAGTAAAATTTATTAATAATTGAAACAGAATAGTAGAGATTTTTTTTAGTGGGCTAGTGAAGCCAATGAAAATAATAAATTTGTGATTAATAGGGCATGAAACCCTGAAAGCAAATAAAATGAATTAACCTATGTAAATTTACATTTTAAAAATGCGTCAATCATATTGATTTGCATATATTGACGCACAAATTTGTTTAATACACTTGCATAATAGTTAATGTGCTCAACAATGTACCGTTTCACGCAAACAAAAAAACAATTTATCAAAACTTTTCATCACTTTAACCATTGAATTTTTTGTGCAAGAATCACCTTTCGTACAATCAAATACAAAAAGCACATCCGAAGTATCACTGTCTATAAATAAACTGATGATTAATATCTTCATTACTTAATCCTATCCTGATTAATCTATTCATTCAACTTAACCTTGTTTTTTTTTTAACCCGAAGAAAACTTCACATGCATGAAACCATTGTTTGAGAATTGAGAAAAAAATAAAGGAAATCAACATTGTATAACACAAATTCGCCTTACCATCTTAGTCATTTCTTCTATTGAACATTCCTGAAATCAAAAAAATAACAATAAGTCATTAATACTGAAGCATAAAATGGGAAATTTGCTAAACGCGCTGGGAGGTAATGATAATTTTCCTTAAAGAACCGTATATAATCAATAAAATATATCGATTGGCGATGTCCTTGGCAACATCGATTAATATAACTCACAAATGTTCAGCTTTTTGTAAAACGACTTAAGATTTGTCCCAACACGATTCCCGACAACGTAGTATTATTGTAGGTGGTTTAACCTTCATTGCCCATATTAAATCAGTGCACAATGATTATATTATTAACCCAAAACCTTAAATAGTATACTGTGTAGCAAGTTTAATAACCGTCACTTTAGTCATCCTTGTATAAAAAAAGTATCCAAAGTATTAATAATGATTTACGTGCTATTCTACAAATTAAATAACACAAACATAAAATATAATATAGATTACTTATTTTTACGCAATAATAATTGTTTAACCCGTACATAATGAATCATATTAACTTCAGATGGTTCAAGTTCAAGTTGTGTGCATAATATTCTTAAACTAGCTTATCAAAATTTCAATAAAATGTTATTTAGCTTAAAGGAGATTAGTGAGTATTTAAACAATAGATGTAGGAAAAAACAACGGATCGACAAAATGCTTGAACCGATCAAAAAATTAAATGGTATACTACAAAAGAGAAGAAAGAAAGAGGAAACGATGGCTCTCTTGGTTACAGCGACTAGAATTGAGCAGAGTGTGAGATCGGGAGTTCGAATTACAGCTTTTGTGCAAGTGGTTAAGAACCCACTATAAACTATAGGTTATTTGAAGAGGTTATAGGCTAAAAACGTACTCTACTAAAATGCAAATAATTCCTCAGGCTCCTCCTCAGTTCATACCTTCTCGAAAATTATAATGTATTACTTATATTCCTTGTACTTTAAATAACTATTTTTAGCATCAAACTTATAAGTAGGGATTGGATTTTTAGGCTCTAAAATAATAAAAAATAGGTAAGCAAAGATGTCATTTTAATACCTATATTAGGCAACAGATTTTCAGAAATAGCCAAAAATAAAACTAAAAAAGGGAAGAGAATAAAAACTCGATCGAAGAATAATATGTGAATAAAATAATTTATACATTGTTATATATTTTGGTACAGATTTTAAATATTGCACTTAAATAAATAATAATAATAATAATTATTATTAAATACTCCCAAAAAAAAATTAAATAAAATTGCACTGTGGGATACTATAATTTTTGCTATAGTTATCCATTGTAAGTCTTTGTCAATTGATTACCTGCCAATATATTTTTGTAATATGAAAACGATCATTCAACTGCGAAAGATGTAACCAGTATAAATTCATAATTTGTTATTATTTTTATTGATTTCAAACACAGGAATTTTCTTAGAATGTTTTACAAAAATATTACTTTTTTTGTTAAAAGCCGAAAGAAAAACATAATTTAGGCAAAATATTTAAAAATAGGCATATATTCTGAAAATATAAAAAAATGCATTTTAGGTAAAATTATGAAGTAGTTCTAATTACATGGGTAAATAGGCATTTTGCCTAGTATGCGATACCTACTTATAAGATAAGTAAATGTCTTTAGGAAAAATTTTTTGTGTTTGATAAATGAGATTGTTTTTAGATTCATATAATTTTCGCAATTTTACCATCACAGACAAAATTAGAATTTTAGCTTGCAATACAAAATGTAAGTATCTAATATCATTCCCATTTGGAACAATATTTTGTCTAAAAATTTATCAAAAAATGTTCTTTAATTTCATAAAGTTTTCTTATCCATATAAGGTAACGTAAATTTTAAACATCCCTGTACGTCATACTCAATGTTAATGAAAAATTTATTAAACGAGTATAATTAAATTCCAAAAATAAAATAATGAAATAAAAAAACAATATGAAGAGTAGGTAGGCTGTTGTTGAGTAGAAGAAAATCATAACAGTGAATCTTTCTCAAAGACAGTTAATGTTCAGTAATAAATCTAATAATTTATTAAATCTCCATAAAATTAAAAATCTGTATTTCATAGAAACAGTTGGTTACAAATTGATATTAGCTCTAAACATCAAATGTTTTTATGGCCCTGAAATTTACAACCGAACCTGTGAACCCAAAGTAATTACCAACTTATATGTTTAGACCGAGTTTATTATAATTATAAATCAGGTTCAACTTGCGACAGATTATGATTTTAATGCCTGGAACTCGAGAGCTAATATTCAATGCGATCACAATAAAAGAACGTAATATATCTTTATGATCATTTGTTGTCATATTTTAATTGCGGCTTTGACAAGTGGCAGACAAAAGACGATGCAGGTTTCCAAACATCTACCTTTATATTTTCTTCACCAACAGATTATTTTTCAATTGACTGCCAATAAAACTTTTATTGCGTGCAACACAAAGACATTTTTACCGTCTGAATGTTTGTTACGTTTTATTGATTATATACGGTTCTTTTTGGAAAAATTTTCATCACCTATTCAGCGTTTAGCAAATTCTCCATTTTATGCCTCACGAAACAAACAATGACATTTTTTACTATCCAGTGAACCAATAAAAATTTAATGTGTTTTACTTTACCTGGGTTCAGTTACCTACGAATTATTTTTAATCGGTGTAATAAATTCTAAAAATTACTCCAATAATGGAATATCAAAGAAAGAGTTCTATAATTGAGTCCTGAACAATTTTTTTTATTACTTTTTTTTTGAAAGTACACAGTGAAATAATCATATTATTAAAAACACGACTGGAAAATATTCGTGATAAACAAGATATCAATTTTTAAAATGAAAATATTGACCTCTGATGTCATCTGTCTTTACTAGTAATTTTCATATTCGTCCAACCAATGAAATTACTAAATACGGATGACGTCACAGGACATCGCAACAAAATATAATCTCTTACAGCTCGTGAACGAAATAATATTTAAATGAAATATTTTCACTAATACTCATTAATTGTTGTATATTTTGATATTCTTCTGCAATAAAAGTATATTTATAACACGACAAATAGCAAAGTACACCAACTCTTTAATACTTTATAATAGACAATTATTATTTTGATTCACTCAGTCATATTGATGTGATATTTATAAAAACAATTGTTTTTTCTCTCTCCCTAAGTTCCCGAACCTTATTTTTCTAACCCCAAGGATCTATGATATCTCTTTTTTTAACTCTACTATTTTATCTCCTCTTTCTTATTATTATTAATTTTTAATTATATAAAAATAAAATTCTTACCAATTACCTGTGCGTTACTTTAGCGAAGTTTGGCAATTGATGATTTTAAAATTATATTTTACCAGAACCACTAACCATTAAGACGTAAATTTTATTAGGCAATTAATGCACTCAAATGTTTTATTAAATATTCTTCTGGGTTAGGTAAAAGTTTTATTACCAATTTAAAATAAGAACATATATCAGTATTTAAAAAAAAATAGTTATTTGTAATACAATTTTAGTAAGTAATATAAAAGACTACAAAAACTGTGATAAAAAAATATTGGCACTACAACCCTAAAAGATTATTGGCAGCAGGTGAAATTGAAAAGTAAATTTCACCGGTTCGATGACAATTTTTTCCTTGAATTTTTGGTACAGTTGTTTGTCAACATGAGGTCTCTATACAGAACCTACAGTTTTTATTGGGTTCAGAACCACTCTGACACAGCTGTATTTTATATTTGTCTGTTAGTTGGCGACGCTGGGAATCGAACCCTAGATCTCACACTTCATTCATTTGGTTCCAAATTCCAAGTGATCCTCTACAGTTTATATAAAAACAATTGATATTTTCATTAAAATATCTGTAAATATAATAACTTGAAAGAAGGTCTCTTTTGGAGTTGCATTCATTTAAGTAATTTCATTAATGCACTAACGTTTCGACTGTAAACCAGTCTTCACCAGGGTGATAAATGGTATTAAAACATTATCAAGTAAATCTTGTAAATTATTTCACAGAAATCTTTCGTCAAACATAGATAAAACAAATACACGTACATGTTCCTTAACAGTTATCAACCAACAATTTTTTCCTTGAATTTTTGGTGGAGTTAGTTGGCAATCTGGAGTCCGTGCAAGGAACCTACAGTTTTTATTGGGTTCAGAACCACTCTGACACAGCTGTATTTTATATTTGTCTATTAGTTGGCGACAGTTGGAATCGAACTCTAGATCTCACACTAAATTTAATTCGGGTCCAAATTCCAAGTAATCCACCTGAGACTATATAAAAACTGTTGGTATTTTTTCAAATACCTGTAAATGTAATAACTTATCAATATTATATAAATAATTTTTCTTATATTTTCTTTTAGAAGTGTTTTTCTTATTGTTGGGTAATTGGGCAAGAAAATATTACTAGGTAAGGTCAGTGATATGCAAAACACGAATTAAAGACAAGTCAGTGGCTTGACATCCGTTTATTTGCGAGTAATATGTAGATTTCTAATTTTTAATCATAGACTTTACATGCATTGCAACAGCTCTGTCCCTGTCACATATATGGAACTCGGTGTATTTATTTTGTAAATCGCAACGTATTCTTTTCCTCTGTCATTCTCATGTAGTAACCACTGTTGCAATACTTTTCATATTAATTACGATAAAACATAAACATTATTTGTTGTCCGTGTTTTAGACAAGCGTTTTGCATGTGACCTCAGGAAACGAAAACATTTTCGACATAGTTATGAATCACAGGAACAAATTATCTTGTATCTAACAATTACAGGCAATCACTGATAATTTTACCTTATTTACATTTGCAGAATATTAAATATTACAAACATTATTTAACTATTGTTGTTACTATGTTTTAATATTCATTCAGAAAAATTAAAATATATTAAGATATAACATTTTTAGTCATGGTATAATTATTTCTAATTGTGAACAAATTAAAAAAAAAAATACGAAAATCCTGCGGTTATCAGGACCAACGAATATACTTTTGGTGTCAACTAAATATTTTTTTCTCGTATCCAACAAAACAATTTTCGCGTTATTTTGTTGTTATTTTTTCTTGTTTTCAATTTGTCTTATTAAAATACTATCCGGAAATTTTTGATTAGGAACACCTTCCCTACTCATTTGAGTTGAAATATATCTTTGCTCTAAAACGGTTGTCGACCACTATTCTAAAGGATGTTGTGTATAAGTACTAAGTAGTACAATATAGGTATGTGTGATTATCCATTTCTATTAATTTCATTCATTCTTTCTTTGAACAATAATCTACTTTGAATAAAGTTTGTAGAAAATAATATTAGATGTGCATACATGCCATAAAAGAGATTTTCTTTTGTTAGAAAGAATGGAGTGCCATGTTCTAAAGTAAAATGACACTTTTAGCAGTTAATATCATAAATAGTGATTAAATCGTGTTTCCTATTTGGTTTGAAATCTTCTTTTTGTATCTCATATAAATAATTGTAAATACCATATATCACGAATGAAGAAATCAGCGTTTCCATTTCAAATTAGAGAAAACAATCACAAAAACAAAACAGTTCGAATGTAATGTTTTGTTTCCACAATCGGCATTTGCCGTTCTCTTTGTAGAAAAAATGATGATGAAAGGACTTCAAAGTGCGTGTAGATCAACGGGTCGAGCTATCTGCGTGGAAAACTCTCAGTATTCCACTCGCGGGACAATAATTTGTTATGATACGTCTCGATAAACACGTATCCTTAACAAAAATGCCTGCGTTCGCCATATTAGGCGCTGTATTTAATTGGAATTGATCGCGTAGTGGCGCTGTAAATATACGCTTCACACGCTGTTATCGGGAGTTTTTTCACTATCTAACGCATCTACTGGTGACAACACTTCGTCACGAATTCGCTCTAACTCACCGGCGATTTACTCGAAAATTCATCGTCACGGAACAAGTGAAAGGAAAAAGTTGATGGCGCCAACTTGGACTCATTACTTTTCTTTTACACGGATTTTATCGATACGTTTAGCTTTGCAACCGGTCTCACTACATGTTGCTGTTATCTCTTAACTATTTCTACTTCACGCATGTAATTACTTCTTTATAGTAAAAGTGCAGTGACATTTTATTTTGTAAGATGAAATAAAATCTAACGTGAAAAAAAAAAAAAAAATCTGATGTGGACATCATATGACTTCCTTGTATATGTCTATCAAAATTAAAGAGACATGCATAACTAGACATCAAAACATTATACGAGTAATCGTCTTTGAGTCATGCGAAAATTTCAAAAAATCATCAACAAATTGCCTTTTTGACACTACAGATTGCAAAAAAGAGATGCATAACTAGATATTATAACAGTCTCATTTATGACATTTCTACATTCTACGGCTAATCTTTTTGAGTTATATGATAAATTCAAAAACACTCTTCGAGTAAAGTGCACTGTTGTTTGGCTCTGCCGAATATAATATCTAGGCAGGTGCTCAAGTAGATATTACAGAGGTCTCATATACAAAATTTCAACATTCTACGACGAATCATTTTTGAGTTATTAAATTAGTCAAAATGGATATTTCCGTTGAAATTACAAATCCGAAATTTTACTGGATTACAGTACAGAACTTTTAGTAAAGCGCCACTTTCGATTGACTAATTACACTCTAAATCTAATCAACTTCCCCGTATATCAAAAGATTTTAATTTAAGTTTCATCATTTTCAGCGTAATCAAACATTAGTAATTGTATGTACCTACAGATACATATATATGCAGATATCACTGTAAAATGTTAAAATCGGTTTTAATTTTCATTCACAAATAATTTTTAGCACGATCTCTATATCTCCCATGCTAAGTTGGCGGAAGGGAAAAAATAATAGAAATATTATTAACTAACTTTATGAAAGAGAAAATGAAAATGGTCAAAAATCAATAAAAACGGCAAAGGTATCCAAAGACTGATATTTGGTCTTTTTTTGAGATCATAATATTTTCTTAGAAACGAATATGTACCTACTGAAGTCGTCGAGGTCATAATCTGATCTAATTTAGATTTTAAAAAAGTAGATACCTCGAGGACGAACAAATTTAAAATTAGATTCTGTTCGAAAATTTGAATAGAAAAGTACCTATACTCGGACATTAAAAAAAGTTTATTAATTAAATTTCCAACGCAGTAATTTAAAATAATTAATTACTGATAAGTAAGTGATTTTTCCCAACCGGGGTATCGGTAAATAAATAGTAATTTAGCAACTCTTATCAAATGTTTTTTTCAAATATTTATAAATTCAAGTTTCCCTTAATACTCAAATAACTATAAATTCAGAATAAGGAAGGTTGTGGAAAAAAAGTTCACCAGGGAAAATGATTGTCGTTGTATTGCCACTTCATGGATATATTTAAAAACAACAGAATACTGTCTTTCCAATTTTATAACCCCCTTTAAACTTATTGATATACAGTATTCTCTATCTATTTGTCTCAAGTTTCTGTAGTAACCATAAAAGTTTTTTCAAAACCTGACGTTTTAGTTACAAATGTAATCCTGTTTCTTATTAAATTTTATTACGGTTGAGATAATTGTTTGACATTTAGTATCTCGAAATTTGATCTGAAACAAATAAAAATTAATGATATTATTTGTTTGTCAAGGTCTGAAAATATATCCTATATTTTATGAAAACTGTGAAAAGTTATGACAAGTAATATGCAAACGAAGTGAAATTAGCATTTAGATGTGAATTCATCAGTGAATAATGCAGTCTTGAGAGTTTCCCCACAATTCATAATTTTCAAGGTGAATAAATTATTAATTTGAGAAATTGAACTTATGGTAAGTAAATTTGTTAAGTAAATTTAGCATAGCAACCTTGAATGAGTCACGTTTATTTACACACATAAATAGATTTGTAAAGCGAAATTAAAGAAGTACCGAACACAATTCACCTTTACATTAACACAGGAATTATCTCACGGATTTGAGAGAATAGAATTGGATTTTTTTATACGTCTACTACTAAATATAATCATTCAAACGATTTTTTCATGAAGCGGTAATTAATTTAAATTGTTGCTAGTTACAATACATGATGAATAAATACTATTTGATAGTTTTCCAGTTTTTTTATTGACCTAGATCAACATATAAATTATTATTATATAATCTACACATTTATTTAAATTATAATAATTAAAATTTATGTATGATAAACATATAGTAATCCATAAAATTTGATAACTACACTTATTCCAATGAAAAAATAGATTTTATATCTTAAAATCATTTATAAAATTTATAAATAAGCATGTTTCAAGGTTTCTAGATTTGGAATCTATTATTTTTTTAGTTCCCTATTTATGTTTCTTTTCAAAAGAGTGAACAGCTTTTTTTAAACTTCTACTGATTATTTCAACGAACGAACATTATTAAATTAATATTAAAATAATTATTCTTGTTCTTCTTATAGTTCATATTCTTCTTCTACTTTAGTAGTTTTCTCTTGCCAGAAATCGCTTTTCCTTAACCTTATTCTACGCTGTCTAAGGCTGGATTTAAGGGTTGACAAACTTGGCTTCAGCTACTTTTTTTTTTTTAAAAAAAAAACCCACTTAAAAATATTTTTTCTAAAAGTTAATTTTATTCTGTACGTCCAAAAAAACACAAATAAACGTAAATAAACTATGATTATAAGTAAAGAGCGGATTATATGCACTAAAAAAATGTCAAAATATGCATGCAATATGCATTAAAAAATCATCAAAATATGCATGATATATGCAAAAATGTTATAAATATGCACTTTACAATAAAAATATGCAAAACAATAATGTCATCAGGCTCGTTTTACTGAAATCATTATCTTATTTCTATTTTTAAATGCAGTGTTTTATTTGGAACATTTCATGAAATGTATAAATACAATAAATATAACAGGTAATACTGACAAAAATAAAAAAATCTCGAATTCATATTCATATTGGAATTTACAAAACCTCTTTTTTGAAACAAAGTAGCTATCTGCTGCTCATATTTTTAATACATTTTATTCGCCATTATTAATTGTTGTTGTAGTTCCAAAAATACTAATTAAATAAGAATTACTTAAGATCTAAGCAGTTCTAAAACACTGATAGAAACACTTTTTTTTTGTTCTGACGAGAAATTAAATATGATTGTAATAGTTTCAAAAAAGAACAAAATTTGTCAAAAATTAATTTTAGTTTTTGAAAAAAAGTCTTAAAATATGCACTAATATGCAAAAAAAATCAAAATATGCAATTATCATTAAATGCAAAATATGCATTATTTTTTTCTTGATATTTGGCATTAATTTTTGATGAAACGTGAACATATGAAAACAGTTTGTTGATATGCCTAATATAAACAACACATGCAATTGCATAGAATCCGCTCTTTAATTATAAGATACACAATAATATAACATGCAAGCTATAGACTCATATATTTTGACAATTCTAATAAAACCAGGTTTTTTTTTTTAAAACCGAGTTTTTTAATAAAATCCATAGCGAAATGCATTACACATTTTCTAAACATGGATTTTCAGTTTCTATTTCATGTTGAAAAAAAGACCAACATCATTTTAGCTCGGAAGCTTCTACTAAAATAAATTCGATCCTGCTTTTGTTTATTTTGTCTTCCTCACCCAGCCTCTTCTCTCTTATGACTTCCACTTTCTCGTCAATTTTTTCTTACGTTTGATTTTTTTTAATATGTACTTTTGTATTACTATCTTTAATTTCAGTTCCTTAAATAAGTTGTACAGTACACTAAATTTCAATATTGATATTAACTAATTCAATTTACATTTAATTTAGTGCATGTTAGTTAATAGCATGTTATATATATGACAAACAGGAAAACATGATCTTTTAAAAATACAAAAAAATAATATTCACACAATAACATGAATAATCTTTGATGAAGAAAGAATCTCATGTTCATTATCTATGATGTTTCCTTCCAGGAACGTTTCAATTAGATGTTAGTGAGTGTTGCATTGCGGGTATCTCGATCTAATTCCTCTAAGTGTTATCGCTGCGTTGCGTAACGTCGTCTTCGCGGCTCGATGATTCGATTCGCGGGCGGCGGAAACGGATCAAGGCCTCGTGCCGTGCGCGTGATTCACTAATACTGGGGAAACGTCGCGGGAAGATGTCATCAAGGTGGATTGGATAATAGTTGCACTGCACTAGTAATGAAAACCTAGGAAACTTGGTAAGTACTTGTATTTTAATGTATGAAATAAAAATAAATTGTATTTTGGAGTTGTATAGACAGATAAAATTATAGTTGGACCGATTAAAACAAGATTTGTCTGAACAGAATTGATAAGCAACCTAATTATCCAATTGAGTAGCTGTAGTCTGCTAACCTATTGAATGTAACATGCAAGTGAAACTTGAAATAACAAAAATATATATGACGCTAGGATAGGAAATTAATTTGAAATTCAGTCTGCTACTGAAGCAGAAATAAATCGACTGAATTCTTTATACTATTCATCGAACAATCGAAAATCCTGTAATCATACATTGTTTTGTGCTAATAGGATATTCAGCGGGATATATAAAATGATCTACACAGATATTGAAATGGTACAATATTGAGTTATGAATCAGAGTCAATGGCTTTATTATTTTAAAAATCAAGAATTATTCAATTGGGATAAAACAAATATGATAATGAAATTATGCTTGAAAATGTTTTATACGAGTAAGTGATAATAGGCACATATCATTATGTGTTGAAATGTAAGAATTTACTCGCCTTTGATAATATAGGATCCTTCAATCTACGCCTAATTCAATTAAAAAAAAACTTGTACATAATTTACATCAAGAATTTTCATAGCAACTTGAAACACATTGAATGGCATTATGTTTTGAAAATAATATGCTTCAAATGACCTCTGTGGATAGTTGGCAAGTGACGTTGCGAGAGACCCAATTTGTGATTACTTTTCGGTATAATTCAGGTTTGATTTCAGCATTGGTTCAAATGATGTTCTTCTTAGGTCGTTGATTATTATTGGCTTCTTGATACAGATCAGAGATTTAACGTAGCTCGAAAGAAAAAAATCTGAAGACGTTAAATAAAACTACCTTGCTAACCAATATATGTTATCTTTCCTCGAAATAAAGCACCCTGGAAACATTTCTCGCAAAATTTTATTATGTGACAAACTATACAACACGTAGCGCTAGTTTACTGGAATCACATTTCGTCTATGTCCATATTATTCAATTCTAGCTAAGGAACAGATCTTCAAGTTTGGCACACTTGCTAGCATATTTATTATCGTCGTCACTGTCGGATCTAGTTTTACCCTGACGCTACTTTTCGTGCTCTTTCGGATCTTCTAAATTTGGAACTTTGTCCATAGCAACTTGTTCCATCTAAAATTCAATAAAATGTTCGAACCACGTAGTTGGGCGCCACTTAAAACAATATATAACTCAACAAACTGTATTTCAACACATATAAATACAAATATAATACAAACTTTAAAATTAACATGTAAAGATTATCTATGTCAAAACTCTATTGTTTTTCTCCTAAACTACCTGTTATAGTGTTTTAATAATATGTAATAAAAAGGTGTGAATAGTATTTTAAGATTTTGTAATACGATGCAGAGGAAATGAGATGAAGGGAAGTGTAAGTGTTTGCTGAGGTGTGGAATAGCGGAAAATAAAGCAGGATAAAAATCTATTAGCCGTGCATTGTGGAGCAGTCCAAGAGCATGTGTTGTGCAAGCGAAGGATGCACCGATGCAGCTCCCATCTCTATCTGTTTATTAGATTAATAAGACGGTGATTATTTTTAATCACCGACGCAAGAAGGACGCGAGGATTGAAATCTTCCATGATTTGTCATAGTTATGAATGTGCGGCATTGAATGTGAACTCTAACAGTTATTAATGTGGATGAGACGGAGATTCGCAAAGATAGTCATGAATGAAAGAAAATTGTTATGTTGTTCGCTTATTGTGATTAATGTGCTGTTTTGTTGTGCAAGATTATTGGAATTGTGGAGTCATTTTTATCGCTAATGCTTTATTTTCATTCCACTACCAGATCTAAACAACACGCTAGAAACAAAATCATATAGGTTGCTCTCCATATGTTGCCAATCATATGTTACACTTTCAAATCATTTCCCATCATCAATTACACATGTTTCTGGTTCACTGCTTTACAATCCTGTTCATTTTATATCATTATTTCTCCATATACCATTCATATTTTTTTTTAAATAATATTCATAGAAGAATTACATATTATACAATTCTAGAACTAAAATATATACATTATTTAATATAACCAGAATAGTAATAGTGTTGGAAATGAAACGTTTGTCTAAAAAATTATTTATTGAAAGGGATAAGTGAACCCTTTTCAAACAATAAAATATTAGTTTTAATCATTTTATGGTACATAACTCATACATAGGAAAACAAGAGTAATACATTTCCTTTCTTTTTTCTTGGTACATCTTCCAGAGATATCTGCAATACACATATTACACATATCTTTTCTTCTATCTATTTCTTTAATATTTTTTTGCATATTTGTTTCATGTTATTGTAATAATCATGTACTCTTTTGCTTTTAAAATGAAACTATTGCACTCTAGTTTCCATGGTGATAAATAAAATTTTATTCACAATTAGACGATTTGGGATATCAAATCGTTTTATATATGGCTTGAACCGCCTGAACGTAGTACCACTAACATTATACACAACCTGAACAGAAGAAAACAGAAAAGAACAGTCATTGTACAAAAATAGCTAATCTGAAATATTTTCTTGTCTTAATTTGTAGTAGTAGAAAAGGTATAGTATGAGACTCATTTATAAACTGTGTAAATACTTGTTATTTTCTGTCTCATCTTTAAAGTAATGTTTTTGAAATTTATCACACAATGTACTATAATAAACCTTCTAGATATATTTTTTTATTTCTTGGCCTCTGCTAGTTTCGACGCTCCTCTCGTTTTCTTTGGAAAATTTAATTCCTCGTGAGAAAAATGCAAGAGGTGTCGAAACTAGTAGAGGTCGAAATATAAAAAAATATATAAGTGGCTGATATTCAGAACTTCAATACATCTATATACTATTCCACTCCAGAAATGCCAATACTTGATTTAATATACTTTCATTGCCCATTACATAATATTTTATTTTTCTGAGGTATTAATTTAATTTTCTTCAGTAAATTTATGGTTTGTAGGAAGAGAAATAGAGAGAGAATGTGGAATCTAATTTGCAAATGATCAGTGTTGGTTTTCAATCAATCTTGTGTTGGTTTGCGTTGATTTAGTTGAGTTGCGCTAATCATCTTGGTTGAGTGAGTGTGTCCTTGCTTGAAAATCGGAATATTTCTCACAGATTGAAGACGCACGACGCGAATTCCGCCGCTGATGGAAATGGATACCGAGCTGATGAATCAGCGGACATTTCACGGAGGGAATTGCGCCAATTACGCACGGAAAATATCATGGGAGAGAACCGATACATTCCCTGCTAAATACATTAGGTTCCATGCACAAACAATCACAATTTAAATTGGGTGACCTCGGGCTCTAATCACTAAATATGCTCAATATCTCTAACTGATTATTAACTAAACCAATACTTCTAAATTACTAATGACTGTATTCAACATACTTAATAAATGAATGTTAATTCATTAATGTCAATTTGAATTCCATTTCAAATAGTTATTTGTTCTGAACGTTCAACAGTGACTAAACTATTGCTATTTTTATGTATCAAAACAGCTTTCTAAGTAATGTTATATTCAAATTTTAATTGCATTAATGATTAATGTTTTTTTGTTGATTTTATAGCAAACATGTCAAAATATAAGTCTTAATTTATAAATCCCAATGAAGACAAACCAGTAACCAAAAATAAATATCGTTATGCGCCCGTGCGGTTCGAAACCCATTGTAAGCTATAGGTCCCCTGCCCTGTAATTGGACATCGATCTGTTGGATAGTGTAAATAAAATAAAAAAAACTAATTATTAATTTTCTGTACTATACTACTAAGCAATATATTACTATTTTTAGCATAATACATATATGGATACAAAAAACTGATTATTAATTTTCTGTACTGTAGTTCTAAGCAACATAATAGATATATGAATACAAAACAATATACAACAACCACTATATTCTTTCAATGAAATAGGTCTATACCCCTCGTTTTCATTATTTTTAGCATGGTATCTGTCCGTCTGTTGGTCTGAAGAATAATGGGAATTCAATGAATTCAGTAAAATTTATTATTATTATATTTTAAATTTAAGCTTTTATCATCAGTATCAATAATGACATTGTACATAAACTTTAGAAAGAAAAACCTAAAATTTATTATTAAAGAAGATAAGAATAACAGTAGTAGCAACCAAGTACTCTTCACCATAAAATTTTTATATATAATACCACTAGTAACTAGAATTTTACCGTCATAATGATTAGGACTCCGGTTAAAATTGAAACGAGTACCACAGCATAATGGACGGTTTTATTAAAAAATAAAACAAGCAGAATAAGTAAGTCACAAATCGTATTCTTCGACATATATTTTTTCACTAATGTAAATTGCCTCTGTAATTGGAATAAGATTGTGTAAATCCATCAAAATCTGTGATTTAATTGGATGGCAGATTATGAATGGAATTGCCATACATACTAACACTAGTGACTAGAATTTAGAGACATTTTAAAAGCAGCAAAGTTGAGCTAGGCAAAAATTAAAAGTAAAATTTTGATAGATGTTGTATCTAAGCAACATCCATTTAGTCGTGCTAATAGCGTGACTATTTGAACTAGTAAAAATTGTGTGTAATTTTAATATGATTGGTTCAATTCGCTAAAATACTGTAATTTAATTGGATGGCAGAATAGGAGTGGAATTGTTACATAAGAGTTTCAATAAAAAAAAAATTATAAAAAATTGCCAATGCATTTATGTATTATTTATTTAAATGTAATTCCTACATTACATACGGCTTGGTTTTTGAGAAACTAAGTTCTATTTTAAAGGTTACTTAATTTAGTAAATTTTTATTCCGTATAATTTATTTACTTTATTGTAAAAAGTCATTAAGTAAAACATTGCAAACTGTAATAATTATTATTAGCTGAAGGCTTTGAATATAACTTGATTCGTAATACACATTTATACAGAAAATAATAAAACGAGTAATAATAATACAGTTATACATGATGATTGAAAAGTATAATACATAATTCTTAATCTCGGAAATTATAAATTCCCATGTACGGTTTTATGTTTTTACATAAATTCTTTTATTTATGTGATCACCCACATTTGTGTATATGCAACCTTAGTAAAACTGACCGTTAAGCATTTAATGTAATAACTGTACAGACCGTTGTAGAAAGAAATAAATTGTATAAGTCTTAATTAGACATACAAATTCGCAAATAAATTACAATGACAATTTCATGGTGAATTGTATGAAGAAAAATGTAAAATATGTAGCAATGAATTGTTGAGAATTATAAAAAACAAACAATAGCTCTTTCGGGGAATACCAGAGCAGTCATTAAGAAGCAAACAGAGGATAATATATATTAAATTGTCATTTATGATATAAGAAAAGTAGTTAATTAGTTCTTTAGCGAAGTCGCCGCCAACTACGCGTAGTGGGAACTGAACTTCATCTGTCAATCCCATAGGCGACGTGATAGTGGCCATCGAGCGGTTTTTACACAGGCACAATTATCATAAACATAATAAACGAGCAATTAAGTCAAATAAATCACTATATTAATACAATTCCATTAGCATCGGCTTTGCTCGTAATTAAACCGCATTCGTTACGATGATATTCTTAATTTATACCGGACTTCAACGCCCGAAACTTCTTTCTTTATAGAGGCACGGGACTTTTCATTTCTGGACAGACCGACGGACTTCTAATTAAAAACTCGTAAATATTACCAAATTAATTAAGAACAGTATTTCACCAGGTCATTTACTTCGAAGAAGCTGATTTTAAATTAAAAATCTTATTTGGAATGGCTTCTGGTTCTCATTTCTACACCACATTTAAAAGATTGGAAGAAGATGAGTTTATTCAGAGTCAGACTTATCGTGATACGAGTATACTAGTTTTTATAATAAATAAAATAAAAATCATATGGAGATGCTGAAACAGGTTATTGTATATATACTAAAAATAACATAAGATTTTGAAGAATAATTATGTTTTGAGATTCTTAAATTCTAATTTTAATATTTTTACGATGACATCCGTGGATGGGTATATACATACGTATATATGTATTAAGGTGGTCCTTATTTTGGTAAAATCGGAAAACACAGGTTATTATCATCTGACAGATCTGAGAGATGCAAGGACATTTTTTTATTTATTTAATGAAATTCTGGGAAGTGAAAGCAACAATTTTCCGACTTTGCCAAAATAAGGACTATCCTTATTCAATATTACTTAGATCGTGAATTTCATAAAATGTACAAAATCTTTTACAGTAAATATGCAGAAAAACCGTTACAAAATAATTAAATTTAAAGGTAATGTACTAACCACATCATTTTTTTATTGTAAAAATTTATATTCGGAAGTATTTATTATTAATATTATTCCACATAAAAAGAGGAATATATCTATAATAACATAATTGGATATATTGATTTAATTATAGTAATAAGTGTAGCAATATTAAGATGTATAAAAAGCATATATTTCTAGGTTAGGTAAAGAAGAGGAAAAACTTTGTTATTGAATTGTAGGTTATAAAGCAAATTAGAGTGAATCTATGCCCTTAGTTTTTGCATTTCCTCATCTCGCATGGTTAAGCTCACGAAGATGAAACAAGCGAAGTAAAATAAAAAAGTGAATGTTGGTAACGCGGCACAGATCTGAAACTGCAAGGTTAATTATCATTATGAAAACGAATCTAGGCACACGCCATGATTGTCTCGCGAGATGGTATCGCGCCGTGTCGGTAACAGTGAGAACCACATTACCGACTACGAGCACACTTCAGCACATTAGAATATAATGTGTGGCCGTAAATAACACCACAATGTTACAGACTTGAATTTTGAAATTGTAATTAAATCCGCATTGCCACACTGGCTGCTATTAATTTCTTAATAAGCCTGCACATGTGTAGTGACATGTGGAAACAATTACCCATTATGCTGAACTTTACCTACATTTTACTCAATCTGAAGAAATATTTTTCATGTGTGAAATATCTGCTAATGAAACACAATTAAAAAATAGGCCAATGTAGCACTATTCATGACCATTTCTTGCATGAATGCTATGTGGGTTATTTATCAATTTTACCAATCCAAGTATAATCAGTATTTTTTTCAGACACGTTTCCAGAGGGATGCACTCAGAAAGTTAAAATTGTCCCCTTGGAGCAAATTGTCTAAAAATTCATTGAGTATAATTCTAACAGAAATATAGGGAATTAATGATTGGGAGAGACTATGATAGAAAAATATTCCGAAATACGAAATAGGTATATGGCTAAGCAATATGTAATGAAACAAAAATAACAAATTTTACAATTGAGATAGGAATTATAATTATTCGAGGAGGTATGAACTGAGACGGAGCTAGCAGAGCCAAGTTATGTTATCTTACGAGACATTGGGGTCCTCCACCATGGAAGCAAATTAGGAAATTGATCACTTATAGTCAACCTAGACCTTAATTCTGTATGATAGGAACTATCAAAGTTTTAAAAAATGGTTCCTTTTTAAATTATTCGAGTCTTTAGTGCCTTTAACATCTATGTCTATGTCTTGCTCGTTTCGATTTTCTGAAACTACACCGCGCTTTTAAATTAGAAAAAGTTTCATATACCATTACATTACGAGTCGACCAAATGTATATGAAATGATTTTCATAATTGCCATAGTAGTAGGTCTGTTTTTTTTCTATAACACTAAGTTGACAAAAGTAACCAAATAGTAAATATTGTAGCAATCACAAGATCACGCCGCAAACATTTCGAGGTACGCTGTAATCATCCTTCTATTGCACTAAAGCATCGAAGCTGCTAGAATATTCGAGAGTATAATTGCTCTGATATACAAAACCAAAAAGAAAAGACCGTGAAGACAGTCTGATATAGATACGAGTAGTGAGCATGAATAGTTGCGACATATAAATATCGTGCAAATATATAGTGCGTAGTATTAAGTGTTTAAATAAATATTCTTAGTGTTTAAGTCTTTATTAAGAATTATTACTCTTAAATTAGTGTTTCATTTATTTTTACACTTCACAATGATTCTACACCAATCGGCCAGAACAGTATTTTTATTTGTTTAAAATTTTCGACGCTGGAATTTCAACCCCATATCTTGACCATTGGCTTGAAATTCATTATTATTGATAGTAAAATTGTAGAACACGCACAGAATTACAATACAATCAAAACAGTAATTATGCGAAAAACTAATCAAACGGTGTCAGCCATTTTTTTATCATAAAAATAAATGATTAATTACAAAATTATTACAAATCTGTAATGTAAAATCTTATTGGAAGAATTATATGGATATTATATAGTTAACTACTAAGAATTGTAGTAATGAGAAATAGTCGTAAATATATGTTTAATTATTTCATTTCCTGCTTAAAAAACTATAAAATCAAGAATTTTAATTATAATTTGTTACAAATAACAACGATTAAATTGTATCTGTATGTGTTATAAAATATTTGCGTATATATAGCGAACATGCATATTTTCTCATGAACTGTTAAGATGCATGTATCATCAGAATATTTTATAATTAATTTTATATTAGTAATAATATAGTTTTGCTTATAAAGGTTTCCAAAAATAAGACATAATATTTGCGCAACCTATTAAACGAGCCTTAGATTTGTAGAGAAAATAGAAGAAAAACTTCTCCAAATATTATGTAAAAAGGTACATTTTTGGCATACAATAAATTGTAACTGTTAATGGCTAATTACTAAGTAGGTTTTGAAAACATTTATTATTACCGTCTCATATTTCATATCCTCCAAAACTAATGATTAAAATGTTTAGTAAACTGTAGAAAATTAATAACATTTCATCGCTGACATATAACAGAGTAGCTCACTGAAGTATGATATATTTCAATAAAAAAAGCAGCGTTTTAATTATTTTCACTTTAAATATATGCACACTAATTATAGTATTCAAATGTTAATAATTAAGATGTGCTAGTTATAAGTAGGTATTATTGAATAAATCATGAGGAACATATTTGATCCATGTTGTACAAATTTTTTGCAAGCATGATGTAATGTAACAATCAATAAGAAGACACCGCTAGTATTAATTAATTTGTGAATAAATCCGTAATTAGATTATAATTTATATAAATAATAAACCAGTTTTTCAAAAAGTGATGATCATAATAAAAACACAGCAACCTTGATCTATAAAACTGTGCGCATCTACTTGAACGCTTCAATCTTCACAAGCACCTTTCATAGCTGGGATTCCGCAAGCGGTTTAATTTAATTCGCACTTGCAGCTAGCGTCAGGTTGTGAAATATTCTTATAAAATCTGGATTTTAATGTCGTGGGCGCAGTGTTTCACCTGGGGCTCTCGGTGCTCGTGAATTTCAACGCCTGCGTGATCAAAACAGGTGCAGCGAGCATGAATAGATTAGCAATAAATAACCATTAGACGATCGGTGATCTACTGGTGTGTGAATTTTTATAATTATACTTCTCGCATGCGAACGATCGATCGATGATGTATTCAATACTAAATTATATTGTTCTGTTTTCTTTTTATCCGGGTGTAGACGTTTGTGTAGGAAGCGTGCAATAATCAAGATGTTACAATGGAATATTTAATAACGATGAAAAATACAGCCTCATGTTGTATTCATATCTTTTAGCGATATGATATTTAACTCTTACCACATAATACTAAATATTAATATATCCAATATTTAAACGACAAAAATGACACCGAACACAACGCTTCACATTCTCATTGTCGGGAATTGTTAATGTTCCAGCAAATTCTGACGATTCTAAAGGTGTAATTCCCACATTGCTTATTATATTTTTTGCGCTAGACTAATTAAGTCTTTCCCGTTTCTTCTTCTTGATTATTTTAGGTTTCTATACAGGTTTTATTTCTCTTTCCCCTGGCGTTGTTATTTAGTGAC
The DNA here is from genome assembly GCA_035578165.1 of Stenolophus ochropezus. Taxonomy (NCBI): domain Eukaryota; kingdom Metazoa; phylum Arthropoda; class Insecta; order Coleoptera; family Carabidae; genus Stenolophus; species Stenolophus ochropezus. The sequence continues at coordinate 8,507,003 of JAQOWZ010000004.1, read as the reverse complement.
CGAACCGTACTCATTGTTCTTCATTACTCTATCTGGTAACACCTTCTATTCTACTTAGGAACCTCATTTCAGTTGCCTGTATCCTGTATTTTGCTTTTGTCTGATTCATGTTTAAAATTTTTTTTTTTTTTAATAGATGCTAAAGTACGGAAGTTAGCCAAAGTAAAACTTCTTATGTCAGAATTTAACTTTACGGACTCATCTGTCAAACTAAAGTATTTTATTAATTTTATAAGCTGCATATAGGTTTCGAGTTTTTTTCTATACTTCCTTAGTTTTTTTAAGGTTCGTTTAATGTTTTTCTGATATTAATATTGATATTATTTGATCATGAAAGACAAATAAGACAATAAAACAATAACGCTATAATAGTGAATAATATTTTTAAAAAATATTTATAAGAACATATAATCTAGGCTTACTTACAAGAATAAGAAACAATTTAAACTAAGTTCTGAAAATTATAAAAAAATATTTTATTCGGCCTCACAATAGTCAACTCTCCTCCACTATGTAGATGAAACGGATCTAGGCTATGAGGAGATGAACTAACTTGTTAACAGATTATTGTCATTAGTTACCTGTGATGATTCGTTCAAATACTGACCACAAATTACACATTTTATTCAATCATCCTTTTTATCGCTTTTTTAATTCTCTTTACATCCCGCGTATTCGTTTTCATAATCTTGAGCTTCTTCTATACCACCACTTTCTGATCAACTGACTGCATTAATTTTCAAGTGTTTCAGTATGTTCTTTTAAGACAAAAAGTCCAACTTTTCTACCGGTCTAATCTCCCCCACTTGCCCGACATATCCAGAAATTATGAAATAGGGAGTTACAACTAGAGAAATCACTAATTTATTATATATTATAATACGAGTCGTCATCATTATTGGCGCTATCCTAGAAGAGTTTGTATTGCAGGTAAAATTAAGATATGAACCTCCATGACCATTTTGACCTGTATTTCAATAAAGTTGTCAGCCTCTTTGAGCTACAGATTATAGTGGTTTCAGAATTAGTCGAACACATTTTTTATTTGGTTAATCGTTAGTCATTCTGGGAATCGTACCCTAGATCTCACACTCCAGTCATTTTAAATCGGAACACGCTAACCAAATGAGCAACCGCTGTTTATCCTTATATTACTAGTATTTTAACAATTAAATCGAACGAAAACCTAAAAAGTGTTTAAGAGAGAAAAGGAATTATGTGAAAAATTATATTGATACTTGCTTTTGATATTTTTCAATAAATTAGTTTGACTCTGAAAAATGTTATGGTATTAATCAGAATAGAAAACTATTTATATGGATCACCAAAACTACTTTTAATACATACCTCGAAACTGGAACACAAGTCTAAATTATATTATTAACCTTTTCTAAGTATAGTGACATTACCAGTTTTGCTTAATAATAATAGTTTAAATTACTATATAACACCTATAATCTCACTAATTCGTCTATTGAATTACATAACGTAAAAAGCGTAAATAAAAAATAGTTCAAAACATCAATCCGGAATTCCCAAATCACACACCCACCTCCACCAGGAAATTAAGTCCAAATCTAATTTAGCAAATGGTGGCCCGAGGCGCTACCAAATCCAGTCATCTCCACCTTACGCTACAATAGTAAGCCTTCCTATACGGATCATTGATGATGTAACGGCCATCACACGCTAAATCGCCCAATAATCAGTGCGTGAAGGTGTAGCTCCAAGGACGAGATAAGCGGGAGTTAGATAAGAATTGAGTAACACTTAAATGAAATGGAAATGATGGTTAGGCCAGAAAGAAGTAGAGCAGAGAAAATGTCTGTGTTTTGTCACAAGAAGATTAAGTTGAGGTTATGCGTTACATATTTCCACATACTCGTTTGAAATTGAAAAAAATGTAACTTGAAACTGAGAAAATATATTTAATATATTATCTCTTCAGACGTAGGTAGGGCGGTAAAGTTTTAATCGTTTAGGATATCTACAATAGTTTTTTTTTTTCAGAATTACAATAGGTATTGTTTTACACCTATTAATTTTTTATATTTGTATATTAAAGATTAATTACAAAAATATATCAAGAAAAATAACAATAAAGATAAAAATATAGTACAGACTGTAAGTTCACTGAAAATGATTACAAAATTTCCTTGTGTACAATTAACAATGATTAAAATCGATAATAACATATTTTATTACGTACAATTTAGTAAAATTTGAACAAAAATTTTAATAAAATTATACATTTTTTTTAAATCTTTTGTACTACATTACACTTGATATTATTTACAATTTTCTGAATTACTTTGTTTGATATTTAAATGCGTCCTAAAGATATATTGTACAATTTATTGTTACATTAGAATTCATTTTTTAATAAATATTCGTGTTAAAAGGGCTAAGAAATCAAATATAAATAGTATACAACGATTTCAAAATAAATGTCTACAACTAATTGTAAATGTTCCGTGGTATATCACAAATGAATCAATACATTCGGATTTAAAAAGTTAAGATATTAAGGGAATAATAGACGCCTACTCTACTTGATATGACAATCCCTTACATAGCCATATTAATAATTTTGCACTAAATTTATTTCCTTATATCCTCCGAAATAATAAGATTGAAAAGAACTAAACCTCTAGATTATAAAGTAAAAACTCCATAAAACTGAAAGAACTTCAATGGGAGTTATTTCTCACTCGTTATTATAAACTAAATAAATAAAAAAAAATTCAGTAAAGAAAAATATAATTAACTTAAGGTCAGAAATAAATCCTAATATAACACCTATTTATTACAAAGCTGATGTTTTTTGAAGACTAGCACTCACCCTTCATTTAATTTAACATTTAAATTGGTGTCAATGTGTCATAAAACCGGAATAGTCGAAAACGTCGTTCCGGTATTTTTTTGTGAGACGGAACGTGCTCCTGAAATCAGGGCGTTAAAATTTAAAAATAATTATCTGAAGTCAATATCAACAATTTACGTTTCGACACCTTTATTTTTTATATGACACCACTAGTAAAATGACCAGGGATTTTCTAACAACTCTAGTTTGAATCCTACTAAGGTCAAATTTTTAATCTACTATTTTCCATATACTAATGGCGTATGGCATATGGTAAATATATTATCGAAAACTATGCGAATATATACTATATTCGTGAGCCATTTTCGTTACTTACATTATCTTTACGTATGATACTGTTTAGCACTAAAAATTAACCCAAAGTGCGAAGTGCATTTCATCAGCGATTAACTCGTCATCTTAATCTCCGCATCGCAATTGTGTGTAATTACGAGTGCATCCTCCGTCGTTCCGCGATGCTCCACATTGATACGCTAAGGAAGACAAGGTCGGCGAGGAAGGTCGCCGGTGCAGCGACGCGGTGCCGTGAAGTGTTCGTGTTCGTGTCGCCGCGGTGCAACTGCGACCTGGTGAGGCAACCGAGGAACACAATTGGGTGGGATGTGGGAATCAATGTCACTGGGACGCTTAGGAAATTGTGTCGGCTCGATTGCAAGATAGTCACTATTAATAAGAGGTTTGTTCACTGATGGTTTCAATGAAAGGATAATCAAGTACAGGAAGAAACCTAAATGTACATGTATTGGAGGTCTATTACAGGATAAAAATCATATGGAGCTGTGCAATCAATGTCACTAAAAAGTTTAGGAAATGCGTGTCGGTCGATTCTAAGATATCCACAATTAATAAGAGGTTTGTTTACTGCTGGTTTCAATGAAAGGATAATCAAGTACAGGAAGAAACCTAAATGTACATGTTTTGGAGGTGTATTATAAAATAAAAATTATATAGAACTATACAATAATCAATATCAATAAGACTTTTAAAAAATTCATATCGAATCGATTACAAAATACCCACAATTAATAAGAGATTTATTCACTGCTAATTTCAATAAATAAATAATCAAATACAGAAAAAAACCCAAATGTACATATATTAAAAATCTAATATAAAATAAAAATTATATAAAACTATACAATAATCAATGTCACTAAGACGTTTAGGAAATGTGTGTCGGTTCGATTGCAAGATACCCACAATTAATAAGAGGTTTGTTCACTGCTGGGCTCAATGAATGGATAATCAAATACAGGAAGAAACATGATTGTACAAGTATACGAAGCCTATTACAGGATAAAAATAATATGGAACTGTGTAATAATCAATGTCACTGGGACGTTTAGGAAATGCGTGGCAGCGAAGTTTAACAAAACTAAAATGGACTTCTAGAAAGATAAGAATGTAAATCTAGAAGACAGAGCACACAGGCATATAGAGAATTTTAGAACAATAGACTATCTATACAAAATATGACATGGACACCACAAAGAAAATAGGAGGATTTCCAAAAAAAAACCTGATTTCCTTTTTGTTTGAATTGCCACCACTACTCTTTTCAATAAAAAATAAGCAATACAAATTTCGTTGTTTTTATTTTCAAGACTTGCCAACTTCAAAAAATTGAAAGACAGACTTTTTCCATAATCTATGTATAAATTTTAACAAAAATTAAAAAATCTTTTCTGTTTTTTAGAATATTTCTAAAATTTTAGTTTACTGCCTTTGTGAGCGTAACGGTTTATTATTTGGTTAATAGCTACAGACTATTTTAGGTAAAAATATATATCTTCTTAACTTTTTCCGTTACATATTTGTAATGGTAACTAATATGTCGCAAGATTATGAATGAATGTATTAATTGTGGATTTTCCGATAATAAGTAAATTTTTATTTTCAATATTTACTATCTGATTCATTTAATTCATAAAATATTGTTAGTTAAATTACAAAATTTCCCATTCTTTACATTTATGTTTAATTCATAAAGTAATTACTTACAAAGATGGAATTAGTTCACATAAAAATAAATTGCTGCATTTCTGAAAATTAATTAAATTTCATTGTTATTGCACTGAAGGTAATTGAAGAAATTAATCAATTTAATTGTAAATTTAGCGATGTTAATCATCCCGTAAATTTATTGATCTGTATTGTGATTCTATGTATGTGTTTTTTTAATGCAATTACTCATAACTTCAAAAGGAAATACGGCAATTAGAAGAAATATAAACGTAGACATTAATAGAAAACCGTTCGCTGTTTTAATTGACCAACTAATCACTCGAGTTTTTATAAGATTAATTATCTAAATTCAGATCAATTTGTTGCGAAAAAGAAGCAATTTGTAAAATGTAGAATCGTCCAAAAATGAGATAAAGAGTAAAATCCCAAGAAGGTCATGATCTAACAGTTGAATTCTTCAAAATTCTGCGATTACTTTCAGTTTTAATGTAAACAGCAACAGGATTTGCTCGCGTTCTCAATGTCAGGTACAATCGTAGATTCTTACATTTTGAAATGTCTTAATAAATATTAAAATGTTTGAGAAAAAGGTCAGAAAGATTCCGGGAGTAATTAAAGATTGTATGTTAATTGGAAGCGATACACATTTTGTAATCAAGATCACGCATCGGGAATTTAAACCAAGGACGATGCAATTATTTCCGATTATTTCATTAACCCCAAAAAAACATGCAATGAGAGAATCACTTGTATTAATAATAATAAAAAACATAACCTCTTTACACAAGGCAATGAGATGAAGAACAGTTTTTGCAATCGCCTTACATAATGTCATAAAATCTGACACATTTTTTTCTTTTTAATAAATCTATTTCTTCATTAATAACAAGTATACACACTTAACAATAAAGTACTTATTAGCTAAGTAATTTTATTATAAAATTAACAGTTTAAGCTGAAACACCTAAAGCTACCTACCAGTAACAGATGATTCATTATGTGTATTCTGAATAACAGTCATTATGCAAAAATAAAAACCATATAACATTCTTTTCTTTATTTTGTGCTGTCTTAATTTTCAGCCGTATGGGCAACTGTGCTTTACTTGGTTAGTTCGCTCTGATTACAACTGTGTAGAGTGGTTCAGAACCCACTATAAACTGTAGGTCCCTTACTATAATTTGGCGTATAAAAGTTTGTTTATTTGTACGTAACTCATTTTTATATACTCATACCATGGACTTCTGATTTGGTGGTAGGTTACGCTCCGTCTCGAATTGACCTAATGTCCAACCGAAACACGATTTTCAGCCGAAATGTAACCGAAACAGAAACTTATGTTGATAAGTTAAAATTTAATTAAATTCTTAATAAATACGGAAATTTTAGTGATTTTCTTACATTTTAAGGTATCATTATTAAATTAAATAAAAGACTGTGTTTATGAAATAATACTAAAGGGTTCTTTTATAATGTATACTATTAACTGAAAACAACGTTTTTTCTTAATTCTACAATATGCATTTTTCCTAATTCTATAAAATTAAATTAATGAGTTCTTGCCACATCTTGCACTTGGCATCTTTATACTAACGGCTTCAGAACAGCTATAATAAAATAAAAAATTATATCTTCCAAAGGAAGAAAATTGAGAAAAATAGTCGAGTGAAACCGTTTCGAACAAACTCGAAAGGGTGATACAAGGCAAACATTAGTTTCGGCCAAAAACTGACCGAAATCAAAAACGAAACCGAAACTTCGGTCGGACACTATCTGTTTCCGAAATAATACGCAACCTACTAAATATTATTGTTACCTTTATTTATCTAAAAACAAGTTCTCTAAGTATTTGAGGCCCTACTCCAGCTAGGAATATAACAATAACTAAATTGATATTTATTGTACTTGTAACAGAATAAATTATTTCGATGTCTATTCGGATTCATAGAATTATCGAAAAGCTTAATTTCCTTGAATAAAATAATTATGCTTTCATTTTGTTTTTTGCTGCTTGTTATTATTAAATATAAAACATTCGTACAAAGAAATCCATATTGTCACGTACCTTGAAGTAACATTATTTCAAATTATTGCGATTTCAACTGTCAAATTAAGATATTCTGAATTATATGTATTCTAAATTATTTTTTATTTTAGAACACTATTAACTTAGTAAAACCTTTTAATATTATTTAAATTTTCTGTAATTTCTTTTAAAAATGCCATGATTGGCATCGTCCTAAGCCTTCTGAGATGATTTCCTTGTATCTTATTTGCATAGTTCTCTTGGTGTACTGTTTTCTAAAAGTAATGATAGAGAAGTTTGAATTCAATAAAGACACAATTAGTGTCAAGAGTAATTTACGCCAGCATGACCTTTCTTTTATAAAAATGCATTAATTATGTTAATTTCGCAAACGCATACGAACACTTTTGGTTTTTCACATTAATTAAGAGTTTAATTCAACATTTTAATAAGCGGTTTTGTGCTAATGAAATTAACACTTTGACATGTTGAAATTTTTACGACTCCCACATTTTTAATAATAGGAATAGAAATTTTAATTTGGCAACGACTCATTCAAAATTGTTACGCCCAAAAATTATTTATGAGACGGGCAGTATCATTATTTAATTTATGCGGAAGTCACTATTTTTGCCACAAAATTTTAACATTTCAATAACAATTGATAATTATTTATTGCAAAGGACGTACACACATACATTGGTAAAATAACATGCAATTGTTACAAATTAAGAATTCGTTAAGTTAGTATATATTTTTTCACCGATGTATTAATTCACAATTATTATAAATATTTTCTATTTTTTTTGTGGTACAGAATATAGAAAAAAGATTATTCTTGTTGTCATTCAAAAACCGCTAATGGAAAAATACTTTTCTTCAAAAATTGTAATAATAAAGATTAGAAACCAAAACTCTACATCTTATTTAACATTTGAGAAATAATACTTAAACAGAAATCACGGGAATTTATTCTATTTTAATTATATATTACTGTAATAATTTTAATATTTATAAGCACCTTTATGACAGATATCACATTATTATTAATATTTTTACCTCTCGCCACTCAGTAAGATAGTGAGTTTTCAATAGACAAGCACGTTTTGCAGCCCCTAGGATGCAATTAATATTTTTACAATGATGTGGGTGGGTGGATGGATAAATGTTGTAGAAAAGATTACTCAAATACTAATGTATAAAAAAAATTGAATTAGATTAGATTTGATTAGATTTTAGTGTTATTCGTGCCATCGGTAATGATGTTTTTCTCAAATATCTTAATTTATTATGAATATATTAGAAGTTTGCTAAATAATAATTTAATATTATGCCATGAGCTAAAATTTTATAATTCAAATTTCTTTTTAACTATTACATGTAACTAGTGATTCGGTAAATTTGTTACAATTGCGGTTAATCTGTTTACCTATGGAAATAAATGTTTTATATTTAACAGTAACAACTATTTTAATTAACAGTGAAAATAATATAAAAATAATTATCGAATACTCCAAATGGAATTGTAATAATACTGTAAGTACCTATTATTTTAATAATTCAGTATACCGTGTCAGCACTCATCGCACGAATACTCATAGATATAAAATACAAACAATAATAAAAAGTGTAAAGGGACAGGAGAGAGGTTATGTGCTGGCCACATCAGACCTTTTTTCAATTTATTTAAATAACCAATTTCTGTTTTATTTTTCGAGGTAAAGAAATGTATTTTTTGTATAATTTAATTATGTTTAGCATTAAACAATAAAACTCCCCGAAAAATATACATAAATGTTAATTAAACAAAACTTAATTACACAAGCGGTCATTTTAAGCTAAACATAACAATAAAAAATTGTAGCAATAAAAATTTGGCTAACGTAAACAGATTTACTTATTTTTATTAATTACTTGTGGGTTTAATTGAAATGCAAACCTCGTCTCGATTCGAAATAAAAGAAGGATGCATTCCAAGGCCATCATGATCTTCCTTTCAATTATTTCCTTCTTTTACTTTATGCTATGCACACTTTGATCTAACACCATTGTTCCAAGTGTTTCGCAACTCCGCATTCAAAGCGTAATTAGAACATTTTTAATTACTATTTTCCGACTATTCAATAACTGTGCTACGTTTAATTTACACCAATAATAAACAATATTAATTTGCTCTTTTGAGGAATAATTACACATGGTAATTTACCACGATTCTTCACTGGTTTAATTAGTTATTTTTTATGCACTGATCATAATACTGATGATAAGTTTACTACACAAAAAACTTACAGAGAAAATTAATAATAATGAAGACAAATAAGTTAAAAGGAAAATTGTTAATTACTGATAATGATACAATAAAATGTTTCTCATATTTTGAAATTAACATAAATATGAAATATGTGAAATTAAAATAACTTACATATTTGAAAGACGTCAGCGTAGTCGTTTCTTAGTGTTGTGATCTTCCTGAACAAAAAAGAAATTAATTAGAAACAAAAACTTAATAATATTTTCGAAATTCCTATATATTTTAATTAATGTCAAAATATTATTGGTTTTTAATTTAGAATAAATTAAAATTATTATTGAATATGTGCAGTAAAATTTTATTTTAGAAATGAATATAAGAAGTAATAAATAATGTCTACTAAATTATTTTATTTAATTTTAATTAAATCTTCAAATACTTATTTTCCATTTTATAAAAAAATTACAATACTATCACACATTGCTGTATAAATATTTGAATTTACAAAATTAAACTAAAATTAATATCAGATAGTACTCTTATTAAATTTATAAAGGGCTGTATAATTTGTATTTTTTAAAAAAGTTATCGTATAGTATAATTTATAAAAACGTGTTTCATAAAATAGAATTGAATATGAAAAAAAAAGTATTATAAAGAATAAGTAAAAATTTAACGAAACGATAAAAAACTATAGTAAAATCAGTTTTACCGAGGAAGTTAAATTGGTTTAGTAATTGTTCAAAGTAATGTTACATGGTAACATTACCCAAGCGCTTTTTCCCCCAATTTTCGTTAATTTGGAATGTTAAATAACAATGGGCTCTTCCAGTATACTAAAATCCAAGATATATTGATTACGTTTAAATAATTTGATAATGTCAACATACATATAATTTCACTTTAAAAGTATATAATTTACTTATAATTTATTATAAAATTTTGCCGCTATTTCACTGTGACGTATCACTGCCTCTATAGAAATGGACATAGAAGATGAGAGAGAAGAACATACAATATGGCACAGGAAATTTGACGTTTCATTTGTAAACACATACAGATATATCGTTTTTGTTGTCAAAAGGAAGAACTCGATTGTTATTCTTACATATAATTATACATTTTTTTATTCTTCGTGTTTATTATATATTTGAACAAAATAGTTCTCATTTTCTTGTTTTGTAGTACCAAAGTAGAGTGGTTCATTCATTCATCACAGTAGATATACTGTTGCGCTGCCGAAATGTCAAAGGTAGTAGAATGTCACGAGCTAATTGGTAGGGTATTTATAATACTTTATTTCTTGCTAATTTGTCTTAAAACGAAACTGAAAATGTGAAAAATATTCATACACAAACTTCTATTTAAAAAAAAATCGATCTGATTTGAAACTGACTTAAATCAATGCAACCCTGAATTTAACTTTCTATATAGTTTAGTATTTGTTTCACAAGAAAATTCATTTGCATTTTAATGGTGCAGGTAACTCGTTCAATTGAATGGCTGAATTGTTTACTAATGTTTACTAAACTTTTTTAACCATTAAACCTAGAATTCTTATTGGAATATAATGTGAATAGTTTTGTAAAATCTAAAATGTTAATTATTTTCCAAAAAAGTTTAATTATTTAGCTTTTTTAATAAATATTTTACTGTAAAATGTTTAATTTTATAAATTTTCTTGTCAATTCAAATCTGTATTTGTTGTAGGTATACTCTCCGTAATGGATTTAAGTGCCTATACATTTAATTTATAAGCATTTCTTCAAAATTCGATTTGGACGATTGTTTCAAGGTCAGTATAACATAAATAGTTATAAAAAAAGTATTTATTTATTTGCAAGCAATAAAATTAAAAACATTTTGTTCGATGATAATCATTTTTATAGCGACACGTATTAATTAAGTAAATATTAATTTCAGAGTACGTGTTTGCAAAAAACACCTGTTGTATTATGAGTGAAATGTGAAGAAGCGTCAAACAATCTTTTAGGAAGGGGCAATTAATAACCGTCTATAAAATTAGAATTAATTCAGCGAAACTGTTTGACCTGACCAATCTTCTCAGAAAAAATTAATGATTACTTTTTAAAAAGGTTATACACATGTATGAGAAATTTTTGTTTTATATATCTAGAACATACAATATATTCCCATGACATTTATCCTCATCAATCGATCAGATTCACACACTCACACACACGTACGTAATAACGATTCTATCATTGATAGACACAAAAGTATCACTGCAGCGGCAGCGGTCATTATATGCGAACTTTGTTCCTAAAACTAGCCTGCTCTTTCGACACAGTATGAAGATGTTAGAGATAGTGTAATTATCTCTTCTGCAATGCTCGAGGGAAGATTAATTGTTGGCTGATGGTGATGATTTCGAGAAAAGTGTAAGGCGAACAAGTAGAGGTTAATTGAAGAAATTAATACCGTAAATTACTTCCACGATTTTTTCTTTTATTTTTTAAACTTTGCACGCATTTCCTAGTGCATAGACAGATTACACAGTACATTAATATTGTACTCGTTTTACAAACCATTTTAGTATTTGGCAATGTATACAAAATAGTATCAAGACTGATGTATTTTGATTACATAATGACTATGACAATGAAAAAATATAATCGAATCTGATGTGGACATAAGCACGGGCGCCGACTTTTTAAAATTTCCTTGAGGGTAAAATTTCTTATAATGACTGAAATCAAAACATATAATTGCAAGAAAAAAGAAATATTTGAAAGAAATGAAGGAAAACTAAAAATTAATTTTATTTTCTCATTAAATAATGTGAACTCATCTTTAAAATAACTCAAGACTTTAATACTGTTCTAAAAAAATGCTGCGTTAAGGAAAATGTTTCCTTGAGGTCATGATTGGTGTAACTTTCATTGACTGGTATTACTGAGTACATTTTTGGTCTATTGAAAACTGAAACCGGAGCACAATACAGAGCTTTATTGCAGCAAGCCTAAAATTAAAGCAAGCTCTTTAGAATGTTCTAATTCTTGACCTATTGAAACTAGACCCCAATGCAGGGCAGCCAAATCTGCTTCAGAATGTGCTCTGTTTTCTGTAAGACAAGAATTAGAGTAAACGCTTTGAAATTCTCTAATTCCTGACCCACTGAAAGCAGATCGCAATCCAGAGCAGATAAATCTGCTCCAGAATTTGCTCAGGTTTCAAGAGACCTAAAATTATAACAACACTTCTGAGTGCTCTAATTCCTGACCTACAGAAACCAGAGCATAATCCAGAGCAGCTAAATCTGCTCTAGTTTCAGCAGACCTAGAATTAGAACAAACACTTTTGAATGTTATAATTCCTAACCCACTGAAACCAGAACAGCTATATCTGCGCTGAAGCGTGCTCCAATATACGGCCAGCTGAACTAGATCACTTTCAGGGCTTCAGATACCTTAGAAGGCGGTCTAGCCAGACCAACAGGCGTGGAAAAAGCCCAGAGGTCTGCTGCCTCCCCAGCGCCCCGCAGAGCAGGACTGAGAGCTAAGGTCTCAGGATCTCCGGTATATCCTCAGACGCGTATTATTACCAGTCATATGGATTCCTATTGGCTGATATTCAATCTGCAATTGTAGCTGTACTACTGGGAATTTTAAAATAAAAATTTGTAAACATAGGTATTGTTACTGGTTATATTTCTTACAGCCATTTTAGGGTAGTAGTCATTTTCTAAAAAATGGAACGAAGTACAATAATTCTTTAAAATAATTATAATTCAGGACTTTTTAGACTGCATAAAGAGCGATGCCCCCATGTAGTCGGCGCCTATGGCCAGGACACGAAAGAAATTGTTGTCTTAATAAGTTATAAATAAACAAATGACAAAACCTATTGATGGCCAGTTTATGCTAACATGGCTTTCGTAGTTGAGAAGAAGCCGAATGTTGGAGAAAAGACTTTTAAGCCTTGGTCTTTTGTATTTGCATCAGGATAAAAGTCCTACACACATATTCAAAAACATATAAACATAATTGTACAAATGTTAAAATCTGATTGTACTGACCTCTAAACATACTTATTCGTATTATTATTATTTTCAGTACGATTCTAATACAAGTACCTTCTTTATAAAAGAGGTGGGAGAGTAAAAAGAAAAGAGAAAATACTTTCAATATTATTCCGATACTCTGCAACTTCCTCAGAACATCATTTATCAGAAGAAGATTCATAACATAAATTAATATGTAATACAAACATATTTTCAAGGAAGTCTGTAGAAAACATTCAGCCACAGTTTAATAAAATAAAAGTACCCATTGTCTTCTTCGCACTTGAAATGTTAATTATAGAAAAGTAAATAACACCTTTCAAAATAAATGGTTTATGTTCGAACAGACAAGAGTAACATTTACATCTTAATAAAACCCCAGCTAGCGAATTTCCTTCACAATGATTAATCGTGCGTATGTCATCGCAGTCGTGAGTGTTTGGACATAATAAGTGAAATTCGTATCTCTATAATCGAATTTTGAAAGTATATCTAAGCTGCAAGATAATAGCGTATAGGTAATTACATGCCACGCAAGTGTTATTAAACTAACGCATGATAAATTCAATAAACCAGAAAGATAATAATGATGAATGATACGAGAAAATGATGACGGCACGATTTCATACCGCACGCGTAAACGCACATTCCATGTATTCATGTATTCCTTCATCGCTTTTATGTATGTGAATGTTTTTACGAATTCATTATAATATTTTCATCTTAGAATAACAAACAATTTCTTATTTTATCTCTCTAAGAGAATTCACTGCGTGATTTTTAATTTCCTAGGTATCTACAAGGGAGATCTAGGGATTGTTAAATAAATCAGTTTTATACTTTCGGTAGTACTCTACATAATAAAGGTTTTAACCATTTCTTATGCGCTAAAAAATACAACAGTATTATGTGAAACTTTTTTCATATATAATATCATAAGTGTCCCAGTATTATAGGTTCTATTAGTAATACACCTTTAGGTGAAAAAAGAGGCGATGCAATAGGTACTTGACCCTCTGTAGAATAAAACACTTTATTCCCGGAGATTTCGTAGAGCACTTGGAAATTCTATGTGAAATACAACAAACTGACCTTGTTTATCTGTGACACAATGATAACAAAATATAAATTTGACCAGAAGTATAGCGTTAGTATTGGTGTGCTTGGCCCACATTGTCGAATCAAGGAATCCAAAATTTTATGCAGTAAATCTCTGTACTCACCTAAACTTAGAGAAAGGTCTAAAAGACGCAAAAATCAATACAATGACAAATAGCCTTTAATTGCATATCAAAGCTACTTTGGAACTGCAGGGACACCCTCCAATTACTATCCATCACAAATTACGTTACCAGGATACCAGAGCACGAAGGAATCCTAGAAAACGAGAAAGCTTAAAACTGGGATGAATTTTCCATATCCCCATTCTGGAAAAACACTCCAGGCCTCAGTCAAGCAAGAAAATTCATTTCTCCAGCTACAACAAACGCCAAGAAGATACTAGCTCTCAGCAAAATGGATTTTAGGATAATGACAAGAGTCCTCATTGGTCTTTTCCTTTAAAATACCATTTTCACAAAATTGGTAAAGCTGAAAATGACATCTGTCGCTCTGTGAAGAGGATTGAAGAATCGTCGCACATACTGTGTGAATGCCCAACTGTAGAAGTATCTTACGGCAGACGAGACCAAGAATTTGACTCCTGGAGCTTGGCTTCATCAGAAAACTGGAACTGTTTCCGGAAAACTAAGTAAGTGCTGTGTCACAAAAGATCTTCTAGGTCGCGGTGATAAAAGCGATAAAACGCTGAAACCCTCGTTTACAATACAATACAGTACAATAAGTGCGTTATTTTTACTGGATTTTTTTTAAATTGATACGAGATTTGGTTGCCTCGCAATTTATCGAGTGATTTTTTTATCAATATCGTGAAATAAATTAGCAACATGCTAAAGTAATTGTCAGGATAAAATTTAACCACGAATGTTATTCGGGTGACTATTTCCAAAATAAAAATAAGAGAACAAAAATTAACCTTGACAGATATATAAACAATATGCTTCTAGGCAGTCTTAAAACGTCAAAAAAAAATTACACAAAATATAACATCATATTTGCTGTAGGATGTGAAATTTTCTTTGTGCCAGTGTTTTGTCGAAATAAAGCTTGGTAACTAAGTAAAATCTTGAATTTAGATTTTTTTATAAATTTATGAATGAAATAGTCATTGTAAAACATATTAAGATAAAAGTAATCTTTGAAAAAAGTAATGTCTTGTATATATCAGATTTTTTATATTATAATATCGTTTTTGAATAAAACGTTAAATGAATTATTCTAGATTTTGATGGATTACCAGTTGTAATATTTTGAGATGTGTACATGTGCATATGTGTGGGGATCATGTAGGTTAAGTAGAAAATTTGAAAATATAGGAGTTTTATTACAAATAATAAACAGAATAGAAATGTACACCGACGGTTTTATTTTCGGCATACAAATTAAAAAGCAATAAATATAGCTTTAAAGTGTGCCGTCCTCACGTTTACTTTGTGAATATTTATAATTTTCTGTAAAATGTAACAAAAAATGTGGCTCGTGATACTTATCTCCTGATTTAATCAAAAATTTGAGGTTAGTTTCAATTCTTGTACTGGTTAAATAAGTTATCCGCGTACCTTTCAAAGATTATCCAGCCGATAATCTAGCGCGTTCACGATTCCCAGCGATATTTATCTGGAAACCTCTTCGACTTGAATCATTTACGTATTTATTATCTTGCAGATGATTTACCGATGAATATTTATGCAGATTTGCACAATGTAACTACTTGCCGGTAATGAGACACAGGATACGCACTTCACAGCTATTTATATAAATTAATTCTTGGAAAGCGTAGACCTAACTATCTATTTATAGCAACATTTTGTAGCTTTGGTGTGGATATTGCTTGTAATAATTTGTAATGACGTATTGTTTCTACGGTATCCGTATTCTAGAATCATACACGTCATCCCCTACTACTGTCTGTTTATTATTTTTTCTTTTTTTCCGATTCTTACGCCAAATAAGAGTGGTATGATGGTATACATCATAACATACCTCAACACTTGCGTTGATAATTTGCTACCCACTATATTTTTATTGCTATGTTTGTCGCTAACTCGTGAAATTGAAACTGGTATTAAAAATACAATGGGTGATCAAAGCTCAAAAGTATGTATGTGCAAATATTTCATTTTCGACTTAAGTCGATATTCCATTTAATCAATTTAAATATTTTTAACATTGAAATTTTCTATCTATGTACATATGTACCATTACTCTAACATTGATTTTTTTTTATAAATTTATTAAACTCATATTCAAAAATGAATATAACTTCAAACAAAAAACAGCAGATTATCGATACCCTGTACATTTAAAAAATCTCATGGTGTTCATATACCAACCAAAAATATTTTTAAAAATAATAGTTTTTGCACGATCGGGCATTAGAAAAGTTTAATTAATTAAATTAGTAAGGCAGTAAGTTGCTACGTGCTACGTCTAACAAAACGGTAAGTAAATTCTCATTTAGAACTAGTGCACAGAAATGATTTAGTAAACCATAAATGGGAAAGCATTCTACTAGTGACGTAGAATTATTTCAATAACAAATGGATTTTTTTTAAATATTTATATTTTAAAATACTTTAGTTAGTGGAATTGATACGCTATTAATCGCTTCATCTTCCACAAATTTGAACAAATTAAAAATCTTTCATTTTGTCGAAATTAACAGTACGTATAGTATTTTTCAAATTAACTAGTAGGAAATTGCTACATTGGTTAGGTCATTGACAGTATTTATCTTTGAATTTATCTTCCTTAATTTCAACATTTTCCAGATAATTCATTGATAGCCTATTTCTGTTTGGTACATGTAAAATTTGAATCACCACTGCAATGAATGATTATTACCTGCGAATACAATGGTCAGCAAATCCTGTATTTTTATTGTTTATTGTATTTTCATGTTTCTTAAATCTTAATTTCGAACTAATAGAGTTTGCCCGTGTGAACTAGGAACTAAGTACACCAGTGATATAAACTGAACGGGGGTACCTTCTTTTATTGGTTGGTCAAAATATGTACGAAAATATCTCATTCGCACCGGTTCATTTCTATATGCGACCAACTATAATACTTAATTTATATAGTGAATTATTTCTACATTACACTTTAACACAAGATTGTGGTATTTTTGACATTCAAATGTTTTGCGAAGTCTAGAAATATTAACGTTTTCGAGTAAAAATAAACACTTTGGCTGAATTTTTGCTATTTAATTTCATTAATTGTACTTGCATATTGTATAAAATTTAGATGAACTCATAGCAATAATTACCAAGTTCCAAGTTTAAGCTCAAAATTCGTTGTTCATGTATTTGATAATAATGCATTTGTTTAGCAACATATTACTACCATTATACTCGTACTATGTAAATGTGAATACAAGATCACATTAAATTTTTCGTTTATTCAAATGAAAGCAACGCGAATTCAACGAAGATATATTTATTATTAAAATAAATATACGGTCACATTATCAAATATAGAAATTTTACTTATGAACATTAGAAAACTGTTAAATTCGTGACAGGATATTTATGAATTTCTGAAAAGAATGAGTAGTTGTGAAGAGTTAGTGGTTAGTTGGAGCATTAGCGGTTGATGCCCTCCGACGGCTAAAGATGAATAGCCCCGTCATTAGGGATAAATAAGCGGTGAGGTGGCCACTTCCACTTGCCCGCTACCTTTTGATGATTCCTCTCTGGTTGATGTTTGACTCGTGACGCGCGGGAACATTCACCGTGTAAAGTTCAGCGGAACGTTATTATTTTTCAATAGATTATAGATCATTTGCGCACGACCACATTATGGCCTACGTGCATATGTGCCGCATCACACATCTACAGGGGATTCACTACCCGTACCGTTACACATCAAATTACACACTACTTAAATATCCTAGCCAATGTGGGAAAACTAGGAAAACATTTAAAACACAACATTTTGTATTTTACCTTCAATTAACACGACTACTTGATTAATCCATTGTTTTATTGTAATTCGGTGCTCTGAAATCACATCTATATGGGATTCATACACATCAAATTACTCACAACTTATCCTAGCCAATGTGGTAAAATTTGTATCAACAAACTAGAAAAACATTTAAAACACAACATTTTGTGTTCTACCTTCAATTAACAGGTCTACTTGATTAATACATTGTTTTTTATTGTAATTCGGTGCTCTGAAATCACACATCTAAAGGGGATGCACTACCCATTTTGTACCGTTACACATCAAATTACTCACTACTTAAATATCGTAGCCAATGTGGGAAATTTTGTATCAATAAACTAGAAAAACATTTAAAGCTCAACATTTTGTGTTCTACCTTGAATTAACGTCTACTTGATTAATCCATTGTTTTATTGTAATTCGGTGCCCTGAAATCACACAGTATTTTTTTAAATTAGGTAATTTTATTCAAATAAATAATTATTTAATTAAAAACAGTAAGCATTTTCTTTCATAACGACTTTTACTTGATTGGTCTCATCATATGTGGCAAAAATTCTTGATAAACCAGAGCCTCTTTTAGCTAATTAAAAGCTCATTCCCAGCTACTGTTTTAATTTTAAGATTTACTTTTAATTTTAAGTATTAGTTATAATTTTATGTTTTAAGTAAAGTACAGATGTGCTGTTTCTTGCTTTTTTTTAATTTTTCATTTTTATTTTATTTTATTTCTTAGATGAGGTTATTAAAATTTCCATTTTAAACACGATGTTGGTTTTTAGGGTAAATATAACATCCTCATCTACTTTTCTTTTTATTTCTTTTTTTTAATTCTTCAACTTTTCACAGTTTTTATGTACAAAACTGCACAATCCATTTTAAATTCGATTTTGGATATTATTAATATTTATTTACAATATACAATATTAATTTTCTTTATATTTTCGGATACATATATTTGACATTTTGTGATAGTTGACAGTTTAAATTTTTAGTTTTAGAAAACTAGCTCGGTTTGCACAAAGCTTCATCAATTTTAATCATTGATTAATTTTTCGACAGCAATGTTTTTTTAATACGTGGCCATGGTAACAATGTAAAATGAATCAGTTGATTTTTTTGATTAGCATTTCTGCAACCGTATGTGCAGAGAATAATTACGCACATAGGCATATGATATACTTTGTTGCGACTAAAATAAAATTAAAGCTATAATATAACTTAAATAAGTTTTATTTGCTTTACATGTAACTGAGATCTGATCCAAATGCTATATACAATTCGTTCTTATCTTATGATTTTTCTGTTTGTTGTTAAATATTAATTATCTTTTTAAAAAAGGAAAACGAATAGAATTGCAGAAGCAAATATGGTAATTCCACTTCATTTCTATGTTTCAATATTAAGCACTTGTTTTAATGATGTGGTTAAAGAATTATTTTTATTGGTATTACTAATAAATACATTAAGTTGCTAATGTTTAAATATTTAAAAAAAATCTGTAATAAAAAAAAACATTGTTGCTAATAACATATTTACTTTTTTTATGAAATGTCAATTGGAAATTTTTATGTTCAAATATGTTGTTTGAATAATTATAAGTGTACAAAACCATATTTATTTACTCACATTAAATTATAATGATAGAAGTATATGCATGCATATTTACATTTTTTTTATTATTTATTGCGTTGTTTGTTCCTTTTCCTTCTTATGGCACTATCTACCTATGTGGAACAGGACTTTAAGAACCTAGATATTTGTTTCGTGTCATTTTATTTCATTTTAGTGGTATAGGCTGTCAGCAGTATTTTTTAAGACTGACGAAGCTAGAATTTTTTGGCTCCATATCTTACACTTGCATTTGAGTAAATCTCAGAGATAATCTTGGAGTTAGTCCGGGGTAGACAAAAATTAAATATTTTTTTTTGGAATTCAGTTTGATTTAAATTTCACCTATTGGAGAAGAGCCATGTAGCGCCGGAACAGTCGAGTTTGAAACAACAAATTTTGCTGAACGTCGTATTTAATAAACTACCCAATTCATTTTATTTGTTGTATATACCCTCAATCAAAAAACATCATCTTTATAATGTCTGATACATAAATATGAAGCCTGCATTAATAAAAATTTCTGCGGAACAATAATTTGCGGAATATAAATGTCATTAGTTGTGGAGTAGTGATGATTTGTTTGCGGAACATACTGTGTGTGGATCGTGATTAAAGCCGAGCTTGCAAGTGCCGCTCTCGCGAAGTAATTGCCTTTAATCAATGCAAAGTAACGAGATCATTAGCAGCTCGCTCACACTCGATAGGCGACTTGACATATGTGGTGCAATCATTACCAGTCATGGTCAATACGTTATCGCATATTACAGCTTAACTCTATCATCTCCAATATCTTCATAATTACCCACTCTATTCCAACAACACTCATACATCATGCAACCTAGCACAATACAAGAAACTTCACATTGGAAAACGCACGCAACTTTTTTAAGTTTTCAATTTAAGATAATTTTCATATAATCAAATCACCTCACAACGAGACCAAACATTAATGCTATGTTTGTTCGTATTGTAATTAATTAGTTACAATAATTACACCATAAATTTGTTATCCTGAAGGCAAATTAAATTATTTGCTAACTAAAAATAGAAAACTAGGAAGTATAATTTATTGATTTTGTTTTTAAATTCTATGAAGGAATTTATCGAATTCATACAAATATCTTTTAAGGTTTTAATTACAATTAGGGCCGGTTAAAGTGCCGGTTAGCAGAAAAATGTCGCATCCAAATAGTAAGTAACGTATATTTTTGACATCTTACATTAGTATTTCGATGAGATATTTTTGTATTAATCGATGGTTAATTTTAACCAAAGATGGAAAAACCGGATTTTAAACAAAAAATTTCGTAACGAATGAAATACTTTAGAAGAGTAGAACGATTTTCCACATAGTACTGGGCATTAACTATTTATAAGATACTTGTTCCCGTTGTACTTGCAATTTAATTACAATTTGAAGTGAGTTCCAAATTATTCGGGCACAGCGGTATTTTTATTTGGATAAAGATTGACAAAGATTAGATTTCAACTCTAAACAAATTCCACTTAATTTAATTCAGAGTTCACTAACCAAGTAAACTACCGCTACCCGATTTGATTAATAAAATTTATAATTCTTATAGATTGCTCTGTGTAAATTTAACAAAACATTTGGAAAATAATTCATAACTTTTGGTACGGTAAATTGGAAATGCAGAATGAACAAATTTGTCAAAAAAACATAATTTTTATAATGACGACAGAATGTCATTTAAAAGAATGGTTTGTTCCCAACATTGACCACCCGCTACATCATTTGTACTGATTTCATTATTCCAATTGCGCCTTGCGTGTCTCATTCAAACCATTCTGCTTTGTCAGGAATAAAAAATTAATTCACGCCCCCATTTCGGATAACAAGTCCAGGACAGCACCAACACATGTTACAACGATAATCACAAACATCTGTAGTAATAACCACAATTATTCTACCGATTGTGTAGGAAAAAAATGTTTAACAACACGCTTACAAAAACCAATTACCGATTGAAAAGATGCACAAAGGAATTACTGTCAAATATCGTAGAATACGACCGTTGTGTCGAGGTACTGGCGTCGTTCATTTGGAGTTAAATTGGCTTGTGTTGTATGTATGTCTAACTCCAACGTGCTTTCATATCTGGATGGAGTGATTCACGTGTCAATCATGGAACTGTCTCAAAATGATATTAATTACGCGCCAACACAGCTTCGGGCAACTAACGGGACGAAGAGGTAACACCTAGGGTGAACTCATGACACATACATTTTTTGGACTGGCAAAACCGCAAAAGCAAAAAATTTATTAAAATGGACAATCTCAACTATTTTATTTTTTTCCACTGATGTTTAATGATCAGTCAACAGTCATATACACATCCGTACCTCCGCGGGATTCAAATATGTGACACTGGTTTGCAAACTGAACTACTGTTTTTTTGTTGGTACTTTTCTAGGAAAACTTGGCATTTCCTAGAAATATTTTTTCTATTTTTTAAGTGATAACGAAGTATTGATGAATAATTATTTATGTAACTAGATAGAAAATGCCTCTTTTTATGAACAAGTGGGATATTTGCGGAACGAACGAAGCGAGAACCTGCAAATTCACACAAGTTACACCTTATCTCGTTACTTGATACCATTACTTGTTGTTTCCCTCTTCATTACCAAATTGAATCTAGCAATCATCTTGGTATTCTTATTTTCGTACAGTGGATACCGTGGTATTAACGTTGGTTATATTAGTTTATATCTGTATTATAATTAGAATGGAGACTCATAAAATTAAAATTTGAGTGGCGCATATTGGTGAGTACTGGCACAACTAATTTTAATGTTTGTAGATTATAGAACAGAATGATTCTCGATGTTTTGAAACACAAATTGTGCCTCCGGAATTTTTTTTCACATAAACTCAACTTCTCTACTAACTTGTTTTCCTGTACTTCGGAAGGCGGTGTATACATTACTTTCTTGGTATGCTTTTCTTGATTGTCTCCATTGTATTAATTTTCCTCCCTTCTTTTGTAACCAGACCTACAATATACTTTATTTGCATTCTATCCATCTTGTAGATCAAAATAAAAAAAAGTTAATTTTTTAAAAAGTATAATTTTGAGTTTCTATTTCAATAGAATCAGAAACGTTGGAAGGTTATTCATTTAGGAATTTCATGGTGTTATGTTAGTGATAACTTGTCATTTTTTATCTACAGTCTACAAATCGCGTCTGTTTTTACTATTTACATTTTATCTATTTCTATAGCGACAATCTAAATTGTTAATGATGGCTACAATATTGATACCTTTATTAAGTTTTTAATTAATACACTACTTTAGAATAAATAAAAATTCCATATGTAAAGTATCTGGAGAAACGGACAAAAACTTGTGCTTTCTACAGAAACATGTTTCTTTCATTTGAATTTACCTTAACACTTATTTTCAAAATGTAAGTTTAATAGTGTGGGAGTGTTTCTAAAGTTGGTGGTAACAGTACATCGATGGAAAGATGATCTCTGATCTGTCTGAAATTGCAATTATTGCTGGTGTTTTACCCTAAGCGCCTAAGTATTTCCCGTATCCAATATGCTCTGTATATTGTTCACGACCGAGCACTCGAGTTAAGTAATTAATGGGTGTAGAATTACTGGGATTTGCTGTAAGTATATCGTGTGGTGTTCCGAGTGGCACACCACCGTCCCGTTGCGCGATAACCATCAGCAGCCATTACCTTGCGCGTGCGTTCTGCCCGGATATCTTAATGAACAAATGATGAGTTTAAAGAAAACTCTCTTCTTAATCATATGTATTACACCCTTCAGTAATCACCGCTTGCTTGCTGCTTTTATTTACTTACTGCAATCAGGAAGACTTACGGTTTCGGTTCAGGAAAGCACTAAATTATCTCTACTTTTGTTGTGCGGGGGATGATCAGGAAGACATTCAATCCGGTTAAGTTCAATTGGGTTAAAAGTTTATTTTACCTTCTTCTTAGTATGTTACTTGTACCGCGCTATTTAGGATACAAAGGACTCGGATATATTTGTATATAATTTGATTAGTAATAGGCAGAACTAGAAATCAAAGCCTGGTACTCACACTCCTTTTATTTCGAAGCATAGAAATCCATCCCTAATAGTACAAATATAACATGGAAATTTTGACTGAGAAAACTAAATCATTGAAGATAACCAAAGAACGACTAAGATGAGGACAAAAATTGAAAGAAGAATTTAAATAACTAGTGGCAAACACCTAACAATAGGACTTATAATGACGAATAAAGCAGAGTTCCACGCCGATATCACAAAAACTTTAAGGACAGCAAAAATGAACACGTTAAGAACCATAGTGGGAAAAACAGGAATGGCCAGAATAAAAAACCAAAAAGTAAGAAAAAATGCTAACATATTGTGAAATTCAGAAATATAAGAATGGAATCAGCATGTAATGTAATAAAAATTTGTGGTACAAAGCGACCCCTCAGAAGACCACCGAAACTATGGAAAGAAAGTTTGATAACTGCAATAGAGGATACACCGTAAGCTTGTGACGAAAGAACAGGTAACAACGTAATGAAGGAAGAAGAAAAGACAATATAAATAATCAATTGCTTGAGAATATAACAACTTTGAAATATGTCGCTATTTATTTTGATATTAAATTAAAATTAAATGTAGGTACCTATAGAAGCAGTAACAAATAAGTCTTTAATAACGCTAGGGCTCACCACAAAAATGACTAAAGTCATGAAATCCTCCCGTAGGTACTTCATATTCTTGTTTGGTTAAACCTATTTCTTAAATATACAAATTTTATGTTAGGTGTATTCAATACTTAAACTTGAACATATTTAGCACAATTTTTCGAAATACTCTTTGGAAACCTCAATTACTCTCTCCAAAATCAACTCATAATTATTTCATAGCATTATTAAACGACAGTTTTTACTTTCGGAGGTACTTTTGGAGTTGCAGTAATTTATTAAAATCCACTCATGATGAAAATAATAATACCATTTCATAACCCTGGTGAACACTGAGTTAAAGTCGAAATGGTGGAGTATTAGTGATAGTATGAATCTGTACTTATTTGTTTATACATTTATATTTATATATTATAAAATACTATTAAGTATAAAAATTACTTACGAAAAATATACAATAACAAAAGTATTTTCTCTTTCCATGAATTTCCTTGTGGATGTCATAGCAATTTAAAGCTGAAGCACCTTTCTGTGAGAATCTTGATTATCTGGTTTTTCTAATTTGCTCACCTTTGTGGTGTCGTGAGTGGTCGCTCCCTAGTTATGCGTGTATGTACAGTGCAGCCAGGCATGCAGGGCATCGCGATGGCTTGAACCCGCTATCAGCTATCTCGCATTTCACGATCACGCCAATCATCGCGGCATCTCTTTCCGAAAAACAAGCATTCGACACGGCTCATCCCCCATACTAATGCAATTCTCGTTAGAATCGAAGCGAGAACAGTTCCTTGTTATACGCAAATAAAAATTAGAAACACTCCTTGCCTGGCACGAACTTGCAACAGCTGGATTATGCAAACTTCAGCTGCTTATATGGAGCATGAAGCAAGCAATGATAAAATGTGTTCTTCTAATTCAATGTTATGAAATTACAGACACCTTTTGTAGTACTAAAGGTGTCTTACTTATGTTGTATATATTTTTTATTATACCATCTGACCATACTATTTAAGAACCATAAAACAGATGAAGCATGATGAAAAATCCTTCTTATTCTATAGAATTTCTTTTTCCGATTTTCAAAAACATTTTGCTTCAAAATACATCAGTATGAATAAAGTCGATTGCACTCAGTTGGAACACGTTGAGATTATTTTTGATCAATTAAACAGTTCAGCACCAAAATCACCTACCACTGTAATGTTTTCAACTGTCAAAGATAATTGTTCACTTACTGTAAAGTACTCTAATTATTACCTTAGTGTAATTAGATCAAAATCGCTCTCCTGTTTATTACGTGTGAAAAGTGCTCTAATTCTAGCACAAATTAAATTAGATCAATAACATCCTCCGTAAAAACTGCGATCACCTTATTGATTACTACCATATACTATGATTCTTTTCATTCTTAAACCAAATAAATTGCACTCGGATATACAAAACAATGAGAGTGTGCGAAATAATTTTCTAAATTTCTAAATCCCAACTATTCGAATTTACGATAAAGTCAATTTTTCCATTTTAGTTTTTTCCTTGCCTCATCTTCCTTGGGTGTTGAGGGATTGTAAATTTATTATAGTTTTGTATTTATTAAAACAATAAACGTCATAATTTATCCAGTTATTAACACAATACTAATTGTGTAATTAGTAATTAATACAGTTCCATCTGTTGGGAGTAAAGAAAAGTCTTCGGATAAACCCTAGGTACATGTTTTTTTAGGCTCTTCCTAAATCTGTAATAGAAAATAGGAATAAGATTTTAAAGTTAACCCCCTTTCCCGCCCCACTGGGGATCAGGGGATGTTATTTTATCAGAATCAGACGTTGCCCTGAAAACTATGAAAGTTTTATTCGGTACACTTTTTACTACGATGCATTGTTTTCGAGATATGCAAGGAAATATATAAAAATGAGACATCTGTATAATCGTTATTAGACAATTCATTAAAATGTGCAATCTTCTATGGGGCAACCTTTTAAAAAAATCTTCATATCCAACTACGATGGTTTTTGGCGGACCTCTCATTGAAATTGGAAAATATATGTATATTTTCCAATTTTAATTTAAGCATATACTTATACAGCAACATAACGAATTCGGTGTAAAAATTATCAAGAGTAATATAACAAGTGGTGAGCTTATTATCGATAATATTTTTAAAATACCACGAATATTAATCTCAACGACGAAAATGCAACGACTGTGAATCACGATTAAATGAGTGGCATTTTCTAAATATTATCAATTTTTTAGCGAATCACGAGTTATATTTAGGAAGAGAATTGATTACTAGAAACCTCACTAGACTGTTTCTATATACTTTCTTTCAGAGTCTTTTTGGGATATTACGTGTAACCGCATTGTAAAAGAGTTCATTTGAGCAATCCAATAAAATAAACGACACTTTTCACTAATCGGTGACAATTTTATCTCATCTGTCAAATAATTTTCGTATATATGTCATATTTTATATTGTTACTAGTATTGCTGTTGGAAATAACAAATTACTATATTGGCAATAAATTATTTCCACTTATTGGTACAACATTTTCAAGCGTTGTGATTAGCTAATTTCCATAAAAATTGTATTCTCATTATTATACGTATTTAATAAATAAGATAATTGCACGAATAAATGATTACGAAAATTTTCAAATCCCGTAAGTACCGATTAATAAGCCGTTAGCTTGCCTGAATATTTTCAAGACAAAAAAGAAAAATGTCTAATTAATTACTGGCAATTGTCTCTTTCATTAGCAATAAGCAACACAAATAATATGTCATCTTCTCTGCGAATATAAATCCTTATTAACCGCTCATAATCCCGCACAAAGTCAATAGATTTGTCTCCTGCAGGTTCACATTTCCTACACGAGCTGCGACAGCGCTGCACGCGTTAACAAATGCGTGCGTATGAAGACGTCGGGCGAGAGAATACGCCCATGGCAAGCTACAAATGCCTGTTATCTGTTATCAAACAAATTGAATAGAGCACGGGGATTTGAAGGGATATTAATAAGCGTAATTCCGCTCGCAAGCGCAACTCGTCTTCAGTGTATAGCTTCATTAGCCGACCGGCAGGAATGTTTATTTTTGCGAGGATAAATAAGGATTAACCAGTGGAGCATAATATTTATTCTTCGCAACAGAGTGGCTAATGTGTATGAAAAATTGTGCTACTAAGTAGCAGAAATATGTAATGCAAATAGGCATAGAGTAGCAAGAAATAACATTTCGGGAACAGTTCGGTCTATCGAGTTTGCAATGACTGTTTGATAAAATATTTAATTTAAACACTTCATTTCCTAGTTTCCATATTTGAAATAATATTAAATAAAACTAAAAATTAAAAAGGGAATTTCAAAACAAGCGCATATACGCGTATGTAGGTACATATTATTTTATTGGTATTTCTCGAACATTTTAAAAACTTCTTGAAATAATAATGGAATATTTTTGATTCTAAAAGGGATAAAGCCAGTTAAAACTGATTTATGTTGTTCGATACATCATAAATTTATGTGTTTTTAAATTATAATATTTTCAATTCATTTACGCCGTGTGTATTTCAGAAAAGTTAAGTTATTTCGTTCCAAATTCACTTCAATTCAAATCTTTGCAAATAATATGTCTCATCTCGTTTCTCAGGGGGATTGTGTCTTACATATATGAGGTTTTTTATCTGTGATAAGTTTAACTTATATTTTGATGATAGTCAATATAAAAGTAGTTATGTATGAGAATTTAATCGTTAATGTTTCATATTGATAGTAAATAGGAAACGACGGTCTCAATACTCGAAATTAATGTTGGATATTAATAAATTCCAAATTTTTATAGAATAATAGTATATAATTATAATAGTGATTCGCGAAGAAGTTTGCGTAACGAGCCGTAGGCGAGTGTTATAAATCGTCTCAGTGAATAATGACTATAATCCCGAATTAATGCTATAATTTTTCTACTCTTGTAAATTTGAACAAACGCATAAATATTTTAAAAAGTAAACATAAAAATACAATGATAAATGACTATACCGTCAACTGTCAGAAGACCGTGGGAAGGGTGATCCACAGCATTGCTGATTTAAAATAAACATGAATAATTGATTTCCGAATCTGTGATTGGTCGAGATGAGTGAATATGAGTCTTATTTCACTGATCTGAAATATGGCTACTCTAATTCATCGAAAAAATTTAAATAATGGGAATATATTGGTACAGGGATAAGAAAACACTTTAATTCACTGTCACAAGATTGCTTAAATTTATTGTAGAAATGTAATCAAAAATGATCTACTGTGAATTAAATGCACATAAAGGCACAACTGCAACTAATATCTAGTTTACGAATGCCATTTGCTTCATATATGGATTAGTTTCTACTTATAAAATCGTGAAACTAAAATGTATGTTTTATTTAATATTATCATCAATCAATATAACCTAAAATTTAACGATTGTTTATGTCATCGTAACATATAACAATGTTAGCAAATAAAAAATGTTAGAAAATTTTGCTTATGTTATTAAATCCTTTTATTTTAATATTGAAAGAAGTAGTAGGAAAATTAATATGTGCAGCACGAATGTAAAATTGCATTTCTGCTCTCGTAGAATTAAAGCTCTCAGCTAAGATACGAACTTCAATCTTATGCTCTTACCAGAATGTACCATTTTGCACCATTGTTACACAAATAACTATTTGTTTTCGTGACTGAATGATATCAATAGGTATGGTTCAGCCATGATTTGTTTCTATTATTTATTTACTATAGTAATATTTTGCAATTTTGTGTTATGTTTATTATATTTAGAGAAAATCTAGAATGGAAGTTTCCCTATAATTTAATTACATAATTGGAACAAAAAATCAATTGGCATTCAGAAAAAAATTAATAGTGCAAGTGAAATGAAAAATAAATCAATGTGATCAGGATGATAAACCAACAAGCGCGCACGAATCAATAAATCACATTCCGAAAATTGATATCCTTCATCAATGCCAAAACAATTCCCCGGACAAAAGTAAATCAGTTCCAAGGCAGCCTTGATGTACCTGCAGCTCACATTGTAGCGCGCGCACGATAGATAAACGGTTGTGAATGAAGGTTAATTAGAACATATCAGCCAGTTCTCACAGTTGTCGAGTGGAAGATTTCGGACGCGAGATCTCAATGCCAGCAAACGAAACGAACCTCACTCACTGTGACGGAATTGGAGAATGTATATCGGAAGGGCACATGCGGGTTATCGGACCGAACGCTCACGTTTTTCTAATCATTTTCTCACGGATTATTAAAGATTATATTGTGTTTAATATCTCGCCTTTTTATTACCATACAACACTCTACTATACGTTCATACCTTACATATAACTACTACGATTCTTTACTATAATGGTCGATATAAAAAACTTAAAAGATAAAAACTTTTTTTTCTGAGATAAAAACATGTGTTGTTTCTCATGTTGCCAATTTTATCAAGGTAATATTAAGAATTAAAAAGTGTGTATCTATTTATAAACAAGTACTAATAGATGTGAAGACTAACAATACACAATGTCAAAACTTCGTTTAAAAGTAGACATTTTGGGAATTACTAAAACTAAATTAACAACTATTATCATTTTTTTATGAATTTAGTATTTCATCATTCCATTGACGAACGTAGGGCAGATGTCATCGAGATAGGAATTCTATCTGTTCCTAGACAATTTTTACTTGCATTTTAGTGCTATGAGTATTCAGTCTGCAGCCTCAGTGATGGAAAATTTACAAAAATGTCATAACGGAGTCCTCTACTATTTTTTTTATTTTTTTTTTATGAAACTTTATCTAATTTGAAAGTGAAGTGTAATATTATGTCTTAATTCTTATTTGGTAATCCGTGATATTTTTAAGTGTTCTGTGACGTAGTATATGTTAAGGTAATTCGGTTCTCGAACAGTTCGGTTCGCTAATATAAAAACAAATAAATATGTTTTAAATAGTTATTATATTCCTTACCTACTTAAAAATATATTTAAATAATTTATAAATAATTACGAATATTATAATCCGAGTATAATTTGCTACCTATGTTCTTCAACATATCTTTCATTTCCATATCGTGAATGTTTTTTTTATGTTTGTTACTTTCATTTACTTTAATTTTAATTTGAGGAAAATTGATATTTGAACATTAGATTGGATATTGTTTGTAATTATATAAAATATATATAAGAAACAAGAATGTGTTGTATATATTATTCTTTTCCTCCTTGAAACTGTGAGATGTGATCCCATTAATTTATTTGCAAGAATTAATTAAATGACCTAGCATCTAGCAACATGACTCAACGTGTTACGCATTTTCAGAGAATTGTTAATCTGTTTAGGAAAACGATCAACAAAATGATACACATTTCACTTTCGTAAATCCCAATGATTCAACGCATTTCCTCGTCAAATTAGCTTAATTAACATCATTCATACGCGTGGTGAATGCACGTACAATTTGCATACTAATTAAAGTTGAATTCAATCATAACACGCACAATCCGCGGCTGCTGCATTGAGGCAAGTCTGCACAGGAATCTATATTAATCACCCGGCCGGCAAACAATTTGTCATTCACGTGTCACATCCGCTAGAGCGGGAGATATAAATTGTGCGCACGTTTTGCGATTTCTTACAAAAGATCATTTTACAGACTTATAAATGTTTTCATATTCTACCACTTAGGAATGTAACGATAAACAGATGCTGCAGGAATTTATATTCCTTTGTGAAGAATAGATACATTTTATGAAGGTAATTATTCGTGGAAGACTAACAGAACTTTTGAATAATTCAAAAATGATTAGTTATTAATACATGTATATAAATTTTAGACACTAAAATTAAGTGATCTAATATTCTTCATCTAAATAAATTAGGGGACAAATACTAGACAAGTTTATGAGGTAAGAATGGATAAGTCATTAACCAAATTGGTACAAAATCTGACAAAATAACTCAAGAAATTAGAGTACATTGTAGAGAAATTATTGAAAACTGTCTTACTTCTTAGTTTTGTCCTACAATACAGAGCAACAATTTAGAACAAGAAAATAAATCGTAAATTACAGAAACTCAAGCTGGAAAAAATAAATTAATTAATAAGTGCGCAGAACATATTCCTGCAATCAAAATTTAATTTACTAGAACCCAACACTCGAAAAATTGACTCACATGTTCTCAAATAGGAAATATTTGATTTTAATTTGTGATTTTATTATTTATTGTTAATTTATTTCTAGATAAGTGAAGATGATTCATATCGAAGGAACGGGAAATAATATCATTGTCAAGTGAAATAATTTTAAATGAATAGCAGCAAGAAATATGTATAATTTAGCGTACAAGGAAGTCATGTGGTGCCCACATGAGATTTTTTATTTAGTTAAAATATACTTTAAAAAATATGTGTAATGATCTAATGCACTAATTCAAAGAATTTTCATCGGCGGATATTCTTCATACTCTAACATGTTATTATGTATAATGAATAAATAAGTTAAGCCAATCTACAAATTTCGTGAGTTGCTAGGTCCTACTGAAATCATATATAATATTTATTTCGCCGTATTACCTATTACTAGGAAAGTTAATCGCTTTATTTTAATAAATCAAGAGGAATACGTCGGAAAAATGTTCCGAATAAAAGTTTTATGGTTTGGTGAGGATCACCCGATCTTTCTTCATAACAACAGTGAAATCTGAAACGGGGACTACTACTTTTATTACAGATTTTGATAGGTAGGGTTTACTTGGAGTTTTGTTTTATTCATGACAGATGGCACTAGAATCCACAAAATTTGTTTTTCTTTTCACTGTTTACCACCATCACTACCACTGGAGGTACAGGTGAAGAAAATGCGTATTTCTCAAGATATTACCTGGATTTTTTCAAATTTATTCATGGACCCTTTCGAATAATTAGATTTCATTTTAAATAATAAACATAAATTCATGTCACTGACTAATAAGATTTTAATTTATTACTACAGTTTAACTTCCATGTACAGTGATTGAATTAGATGAGATGAGGTTGTGTTAAAGGGAAAAGGAAGTGTTGGTGAGAAATTGAATCGTGTTTGCGTTTGTGTGTGACAGGTCCACGGTTTCCATCCGTCCGTCCACATCCATCTGGCACGGCTAGCTGATGGCTGTTATTACAGCGTCGCCGACCAACGCGAGTGTAATTTGACTCTTCAAAACACAGTATTTAGCAATTCCACCAGATCGTTAGGAATTGCTAAATCTCAATCCTAACGATAAGATTGGAATATCGTGCGCTCACAACGCTAATTCATACGTTCCCGTTTTTCTGGTCACACTTAATAACAAAATTAAGTCAAATTAAATAATTATACGCGTTGGAGAAATGGCTGAGTTCAAACGGCGTTAGTTTAACTGTTTTACCTTTTCACGCGGGAATTCAATTCGGCCCTTACGAAACAGGCAATACTAAAATGGTCCAATTTCTTCAACTCGTTGATTCTCTTGATAGTCCTAATTGCCATGAAATACAGCGATATAGGGTATAGAATAGCTAAAATATATGCCTTTTGGATTTAAGTGAATAAAATTCACATTCCTGTATATAGAGGATTACCTTTATTTCTTTTATCCTAGTGCATTTAGAAAATCGGTATAACTTATCACTTAGGTAGTAATCTACCCGATTAAATGATCACAATGTTTACTGAAAATGATCATTAGATAAAAAGATAAACGTTCCACCTGAGATAAAAAAAAGTGTTAATATACTTTTCCCATTCCAAAATAATTATTTTAATATATTTTCTGTTTCAAAATTTCAACATATCTAATCACCATTAATATAATTAAATATTTTTATCACTTAAATGTATTCTAACAATATTTATTCATCGATAAAATATTTTCAGATAAAAAGGATTTTCTAGCACACAGTGGCGTAACTAGAGAGGGACCAAGGAGGACAAATGATTTACAAAATGAAATGTTTTTTTTCCTGTTTTAAACGCACTTCTAGTTTCATTTTGAAATTTAATGTTCGTCTGTTCGTAATTTAATGTAAGGGACAAATTTCAATTATCTTGCTTTTTGATTCTGTCCTTTTTTGTTCTCTATTATTTTATTTTTTTATCTTCATACCCTAAAAATAAGCGACGAAATGCAGGCTTTATATTTCTGGGAAAGTATGACATTTTATGATAAATTAGTTGAAGAATCCAAATTATAATCTCAAATAAGATATAATTAAAAATTTTCAAATCACTTTTTTTACTTCAACAGAATGTCTACAACTTATACTAAATTTTAATTGAATACATAGTTGTTCTGCTCGATTCTAAATGAAATAACTTACTTGTAACAACATATCAAATATTTCAAAATAATACTACCACAGAACAGTAAAAATTATTGTAGCAATTCTAAGTTTTGTTTTTTGATAATCTTTGAGGACGAATTGGAAAAGGACAAGTTATCTAGTTCTCTGGGAGACCACCAAGTAAAGCTACTACACTATGGGAGAATTTCACTCTTTCGTGTCTGTGCTCACATTGTAATTACATAATGTTTTAGACGTCACTTAGGGTTGGAATGCTGCTTGATGCTCTGTTTTCTACAAAAAACGTGTTAAACTTTGATCTTAATTTAGATGTTTGGATTTAGATGGTAAAGATAGTCATTATCAAAAACTAGCCTTTAGTTTTTTGGACGATTAAATGTTTCTCAGTTTCACAGGTTTAACATCATAATTGATTCGAAATTACAACGAAAAAAGCTTTTAAACGTAGATGTGTTAATTATTTAAGAGTTTTAGTTTTAGTTCTTCATTTTCTATTCCGTGAATTAAATTACCAGGGATTGCCAAATTTAAATTTCAGTTGGATTCATATTTTTGTATGTATAAAAAAAATATCTTAACTATATCAACAAATAATGAACTATTTCAGTGAAGTGACTAAGAAGATAGATTTTATGATGAATATATTTCCATTGATTCATGGATAATATTTTTTAAAGGGTATCTGCTGCTTGTAAAAAATTACTAACTGGATGCAGTAGTTTCCTCTTATAACAGGTGTTAAATTCACACAGGTCTGTGGTATCACATTTATAATTGAATTTCTTCTGTTCATCATAGAACATTAATAACAAAATATTGTATACATTGCGGTAACAGATGTGACGTGATATTTCAATTTTTATTGCGGTTAAAAATGATTTGTAATATATTAATTCAAATATGCATATTTGATATTTATCTGCCTTATAATACATAATACATGTATGTTTCTTTCAATTTATTTTTGCTTTACGATTGTAACATTAATTTTAAGCATTAGTAAAGAATACAGATTTGAATTCAAGAAAAGGAAAAGGTTACATATAAATTATATTCCTACCCCATAATGAATCTCCTACGCACGATATTAATAAAAAGCATATTACCAGGGGAATAATAAAAACCGATGCTAAGTAATGTTGGATTCCCTATTATAAATTTATAATTTCTCAATTTTCTTTTACACTACCTACAGCAAAATGACGTGACAAACTGAACTGATCTTTCTGATGTAGCTCAGCGAGCTGATTACTTGGGATCAATAGTCAATAAAAGAGATAATGAATCTCGTGTGCATAATATTAATAAGAAACAATATATTAGGATAATAAAAAACAATGCTGGGACGGAGTAAAATTTATTCAAGCTCGACCAGTTTCTTTTAGACAATTTGCTCCGAGGGAGAATTTTTGAAGACTGGGGTAGAAACGTATGAAAACAATAAAACGTTTAATTAAATTGTGTTAAAATGTTAATGATATCACACCAAGATATTATGGGGAACACCAACGTTTACACACAGATATTCTTCGCTTTTTCTTCTACGTACTTTTGTAAGACTTTTTTCTCACTACGACCAAATTAAGCTACGCAGTGTTGACGTTTAGATGAGACAAGACTTGAGTAAGTCTAAGTCTAGATTAAAAAGTCTTGACTAGATATCAAGACTAGATTGTTTCAAGATTCTACATTAACGTGCACATACGCTTTAGACAAAGACAGATAATTTTTCGGCAGCAATCTTTTTCTATATATCAATCACTGTTTCTGCTCAGATGGAACAAGCTTCGCATGATATATTTATATTTAGAAAATTTAAAATTTTTAATAAATCTAGAGTCTTGAAAATTGTCTAGAATTTTGTTACGTCTTGATAATATACACAAGATAAGACAAGAGACAACAATAAAACTACGTTCTTTCCGAAATTTGACAAAATCCAACTCAAAGATTCAATATCAGTGCAATGAGGAGATAAAGTGTTATTCATATATTTATGTACTTTTCGAATAGTATTAAATAATTTTTAATTTTCTGTTTTTTTCCTTTAGAAGGGGCGGTGGGTTTCCTTCGAGGTTGCATTTCCTCACCGTAAATATGCCTGAAAGAAACACTACTTAGGAGGTTATAGTCAAATGACAATTGGAATAAAATGTATAAGAAAAGTCAATATAAAATTCATCACTTAACAATAAATAAATAACACAAAAAAAAATATTGTTCTTAGAAACAGGTTGTAAAAATAAAAAAAAAACGCTTGTAGATATAATGTGGCATGTGGCATAAAGGCATTTCATATTTTCGTGTGCGGTCCAGGTGGGATTGGGTTATAACGCGCTACATGTTTAGTCCATATTAGCGAAGAGCCGAAAGTTAATTACCGGTGTTCACGCTCCCATAGTTCATGCCGCGGTGCCACGGTGCGAGTATCATAGCCTCACGTCCTGCTCCTAATTGAGAGTTGATCGCGCATCGGCACCGCCCGCTACCCAGCTAATTGAGCCCCAAACTGTTTTTTGCGCTCCAGAATGCTGGATTCCAGCTGACCGCAGCTTCACTAAGCGAGTTTAATCAGTGCGAGTAGCGAGTGCTTCGACAGATTATCCTTTGGCAGGAAATTGGACAATGAACCGAAATGTTGTCTTTTTTTAACGGTTTGCAACTAATTTAAATCAGGACGACCTGTACTAAAGAGAGCCATTTTAAAGAGTTACATGTTGGCTGACTTTTTTATTTAAAAAATTGAATAATTATATTTAAAAATTGTGAATTTAAATAATTATCAGAATACTAATAAACAATATTTATGCAATAAGTACATATTTATCATAAGTAATATAATAAGAGCCATGAATTTATTGCAAAAATTTACGAATAATTGTGGCGTAGTGTCAAACGGGAGTCAAATATGACATTTAGATCTCGACAGCGAAACTGGCGTGATTTAAGAGTCATTTTTGACCCGAGTCAAAGGTAACAATAACGACCGTCACTAACGAATATATGTATACTACATAATAAACCTGCAACTAAATTAAACTTTCGTTTTCAAATAAAGCTTTTTTACTTCATTATTATATTTTATGAATATATTTTGCAAATGCGAGGTGTGTAACACACAAGATTTTTTGCACAGATGACACATTTACTGGATATATTTAATTAACGGAAATTCTAACCAAAAAAATTTAACGAATGTGAATTTATATATTTTAAAAATTACTTTATCGTAATCGTACAGGACGAGTATAATGTAAATAATAAATCAAAAATAGTGGTTCTAATTAACGTTTTACATTTTTCATCAAATTAAATTAAAAATTTCGACAGAATATAATGCAATGGCATTCCTACCTTTTGACAGCCTAGGCCAACATACAGTGAGTTTATGGACGGTTTCAAGTTCTGTAAAACTAGTCATATCAGACAGAAGCGCAAAAAAATATTTGTAAATCAAAAACTAAATAACACAAAAAGAAAAAATTATCTATTTCTTAACTTGCTACAACTCAAAGTTGAAATTTATTTCACATATTTTCCGAAATATATAGTTCATTATTTAAATGTTTCATAATAATTCATTTGGTACATTTCATCCAGTTAATTTAGTTTTTAATCTAGATCTACGTAGTTCTAAAATAAACAATAAGTTTCAATGTTTACCAAATGTGTTTCTAAAGCAGTACCTAAGCTATGTTCACAAATTACTGATTGGTAAGTAAATGGT
Source organism: Stenolophus ochropezus (assembly GCA_035578165.1). Taxonomy (NCBI): domain Eukaryota; kingdom Metazoa; phylum Arthropoda; class Insecta; order Coleoptera; family Carabidae; genus Stenolophus; species Stenolophus ochropezus. Next base: position 8,469,384 of record JAQOWZ010000004.1, on the reverse strand, counting down.
AAATAAGTAACGGTTAAACTTTAAAATGGCAACTCTCGACAAATAAAATATTTCATATAGTCCTAAATTTTAATTTTGTTTTTCATCAATTGTGCAAAAAATGTAATAAGTGTTATCTAATCCTCAACTGGTAAAGAGCACTTACTGCGCTTAATACTTAAACAACTATTGTACATTCTCATCAATTAAACTCCCAAAAACCCGAGCTCCCAAAAAACCAGCAAAAACTGTCCTCCTACTCCTCCTAGTGTAATTTGCATCATGTCACAACTCTCGTGTGAATCTCCTCACACACACGCACATATGTGTAGCATCTTCATCAGCGAGACACGCACGCGGAGACCTACAAATGAGAAATCATCACCGCGGTAAGATATTTCCCAGAGAAGTAGATTCCTGCCGAGAGCCACTGGAGAGGTGCTCACGATGATTAAAGCTACCGGAGGAGATAATCTGCAGGAATGAACAAGTGGAGATTCGCAAGAGAAATATGAGCAAACCGTGCGAAGAGTCAAAATATTATTTTAAAGTTGATCTTTGCCGACCGTCGTCGTAATCTGTGTTACAAAACATTTGTAGATTAAACAGGGCTTCAAGTATCTGAAGTACTTGTTTCGTGATCAATTTTATTTGCATTGCATTACTTGGATGCAGTTGTATTTTTATTTCAGAGTTGCATAAAAATCCGTTTTTTTTTAAAAGATATAGTATAATCTGAAAATCGTGTTTCACAAAATAGCATTTGTTTTGAAAAAAAATATTGTAAAAAATACGTAAAATTTTAAAGAAACAATAAAATCCATTTTTACCGATTCCGCTTATAGAGGCAAATTGGATATAAATTTGAAAGCCCACATAAGCTGACGTTATTTTACTTTTATCGGTTATTATAGCGACGAAATTTTTGAGATGCCTTCTACGTTGTTATACCAGGATTTTACTAAAACACTTTTTAAAGTTAATTAATCAAAAAAATCACAAAACACTTCAAAAAATTTCTGCGTTATAAATTCAAAATAATATACCCGGAAGTCATTTACCGATAAAGTTAAATAGATTTAGTAGTTTATAAGAGTATTGCCACATGGTAACATTACCCACACGCTTTTTCCCCCAATTTTCGTAAATCTGGAATGTTAAATAACAATTGCAGAACACATGATTTTAATCAAAACTTTTAAAAAATCATTGGCCCTCACATCCGTAGTAGCACAATTTCAGAAATGTCAAATTTCGAGAATTTACTTCTTGACATTAAATATAATTCTTTTTTATAAGTAGGTTGTATGTTCGTTTAAATGAAATATTTATTTGTCCAAATAAATAATAATTCACGATCTTTCTTAACGTTCACATTTAGTTTGTTCTGTAAAACTTGTTAAAGTGTTGTGCATAAGTTTAAGAAATGTAAACAGGAATTTGTAAATTATATTCTGTAACATCTATGCATATTTAACAATAGATAAATGTATGTATCATCTAGTTAACAATGATAAATTGAAGTGCATATAATGAAAAACAAAATATATAAAAAAAGGGAAACAGTAAAAACTAAACCGCAGTCATAAACAAAATATAGTAATTAAAACATTTCAACATTACAATCAATTTAAACAGTGTTTTTTGCCTCATTATAATTAATCAGATAAGTAAAGTTAATCAAGTAAACACAGCTAATTAAATCATTACATCAATTATAATTGTGCACATATTGTTCATCAGTGTAAAAAAGATGAGATAATTTAAATAAAATCAAGTGTACTTCGTATCTTCTCTCGCAACCCGGATACCGAATGCGGATGTGTTGACTGTTGACCAGTAATTACAGCCTGTCTTTTTCTCGCTCGGTGCATGCACAGTTTAGATATAAATAAACGCTTCACAATTATTATTTAGTAGTTGCATTCCACCCGGATGCGACTTGCGTTAAGTAACTGGAGCTCTCTGTCTCGTGATGCAAATTATTTGATAAAAAACTGTAATTTATCTAACCACAGAAGTGTTTTTATTCTTGTATTTCTCCTAGTGCTGCAAATTAAAATGCAATTGTACATATTTTTTATTTTGCTGTTGTTTAGTAAACTAATTTCGTTAGGATTTCTCACGGAGATATAAAATTGTAACAATTCAAAAAATGTCATTATGCAGAATTTGCATAAGTATCCCCTTTACATTTTAGACAAGTATTAATAAGTACAAATATAACCTATTTTTGTTTCAGGAATATTAAATTATTTTCCAATATTCTTATACGTCAAAATTAAGTTGGTTTGTACGAGAACACATTTTTAAATCTTGTCTTTTCATTCTTTCATGTGACAAATGTATACGTAGTTCCTAACTATAATTTTGATAAAAAAACATTTATTTTGGAAACAATCTCAATTTAAATTACAATTTAAGAAATAAATCAACTAAAATGATGATTATTGTCAAATCAAGTATAGACTAATGGCCGGTTTTTTCACCTCCGATTAAAGTGACGGTTACATTAATTGTCGGTTAATAGAAAAATATTGCCTCGAAAAACTGACGTAAGTTCTCAAAAATATACTTTATTTATCATTTCGATGCGATACTTTTCTGTTAACCGACACTTTGAGTCAACAATACCCTTAACGAAAAATGTAATTTCAGAACGGCCCTCAATATTGTGAAGATCCAATTAGATACATTCATCATAATAGATTATTCTTACAATGTATTCTAAAGAGTAAAGATTAATTAATGAATTTAACTAATGTAAACCTAGGCAATGTCGATCTGTACTTACGGATTGAAAACCAATGATATAAATTTTAAGAAAACTGTATAATAAACCTTTATTTTTGCAGATATTAAAATGAATCTATAAGGTTCAAATTGATATTGAATGTCTTAAAATTTTTGATATTTGTTTCCGATAGATTATTCCTGATGAGATATTCACGCAATCAGAATGCTTCATTTGATGGGGGAATGAATTTCCACTACTAGGAAGGAAGATAAAATGCAAGTAGATAAATTGGATACTTTTTAGACCTTCTCCATGGTAACGCATTCTTTTCAATATTTTTGATATGTCAAATAAATAATATTATTTTCATTTTAGCTTTATACTACACAATCGGTTCAAATGCTGTTTTATCGTGGAATTATCAGAGGAAAACTTATATCTTTCCGGTGTGTTTTCGAACCGGAAAATGCAGTATTCCGGTATATTAGTGTAGTTGCTAGGCTACGAAAAATAACAGTCCAGGAAATTTTTTTTTCCGGCCGTTGACAAAGCATTCCCTTAGCCCATTGTTTACCATAACTAAAAATACAATCTTATTTATTTCATTATTATTGAATATAAACCGATCAAAAAAAATATAGTACGTGTACCACGTAGAAAAAGTAATTTCCCGGACTTCTGGTTTACTGGCCTCGACTTCGGCTCGTCCCGCAATTTCCACCATCATCTGGGAATATATCAGTTTTCCTACTAGATACAAAATATGCTATTTATGTAAATAAAATAAAATATCCGACCAAACAAACCTCTAGTAGTATTACTATCGATAATTTTTGATAAAACCACAGTAGAATCAAGATGGTTAAATTTTATTGATTTGAAAAATTTAGGTTTTAACGTCATCATTTGTAAAATAATTAAACATATGTAATTCGACCTATTAATTTAATAAGTAAAATTTACTCTTGTTTCATACGAAATAATAACTCCGGTCAAAAATTATTCTTAAATCATAACATCTGATTTAATTGTCATTTGTGACACTTGTTTGTTCTAAATAAGCAACAATTATTCGTAAATTTTACCAATAAATGCATGGCTTTTATTATTTGACTTATGATTATAATTATTTTTTTGATAAGCAGTCTTCAGTTAGGATAAGTGATACACAGCATATTGTGTTTATGATATACATTTAAATAAGTCTCGGAACAAATTTTAAATACAGTGGATTCATTATCCTTTAAATTTCATAAATTATACATTAAATTTAACACTTTCCTTTTCTTTCTGTAATACGTAGTATATCACATAGATTTGAATCTTAAAAATTCGATAAACGCCATATAAAATTTAAATTTTTTTCTTTCTTGAACTTTAATATTGAAGAGTACGATCGGAATATTTTACATAAAGTGAGATTGAGTATAAACAGGAAATATTGAAAATGCAGGTACATGTAAACATTTTGGATTTGCTACATAGAAAACACAGAATACACAATACTTATGCATGCAGCTTAGTACAATACATAGCTACATATTTATACATTACAAATAATATATATTTACATAAACATAATGCAGTACAGAGGCCGTTGTACCTTCCACTAACATGTTAATAAATACACACGATCAAGTTTGTAATCCTTCGCGTACTACAAATATTAACTATTTATAAGTCAATAAAGTAGAATTAATACCAACGCTAGTGCGATTCTACTTTACGAGTGGATAACAATAATGTTTTATACTGTTAGTGCTGGGTGCAGCATTGATGATGACTACTAGATTGGTTATTAATTTCATACTGTTTTATTCACGCACACGTGTCGTAATAATAATAGGAAAACATTTAGGGAAAGTTGGCTGCACTTAAAATTTAATTGTCAGACGACAATTATAGATTTATGGCTATTATTGACATAGTTTCCATACTATAAAGGAAAATCTATAAAATTATAGCGGAGATGTTTGCTACAAACAACATAAACTTAATATAATCGGTATTTTAATTGTTGTATTAATTAGAATATTTCTTAGAATTTCATACATAATAATTCCGGTATATTTTTATATTGATATAAATTTCTGAATTAGAAAATAAGGAATATAAAAATTCCACATACAATTAGGTAACGTTATAAATATTTGTTGTTTTCTTTCATTTTAGTACCTATACAGGTGTCCGTTTTAAGGTGCTAACCATTGGTATCTCAAGAACCGTAAGAAATCGGTTAAATTTTCTAATTTCTTAGCTCATTTTTATTTTATTGTAATTTTTTTAATATCATTGGAAAATACTAAAGACAACTTTGAGCCCCATATGAAAATTAAAAGTTAGTACCTACGAATTTCTCGAAAAGTGAACTACAAAAATTTTGAGGACCCTATCAAATGTTCGTAAAAATGTGCAAACTAGAAACTTGTATGAATTGAAACAAGAAAGTTATAAGTCAAAAAGTAATTTGACCGAAAACTGTAATTTGTTGAATTTAATCTTTGAACTAAAATGGTAAGGACAGGAGAAAAGATACTTAATAATTGATTAATAACGTATGGAAGCCACAATCATAAATTTACTCAATTTGCTTTGATAGTTCTTCAACAATACTTGAGAATTTGCCCTTTTGAAAATCCCGTATCCTGTAAGTACCTTTTCTCCTGAATTTCCACGGTCCAGCCCTGTCCAGAGCTACATCTGCCGCAGACAATTGGAAGATCCGATTGTATTTCTCCGGTGATGAATGAATCACGAGTGGTCATCTCGCCATAGCCGCCCTGATTATGCATGGCTAATCGATGTTCGTTTAAAAGTATTTTAAACTCGACTTTTCTAAGCCTCGAACATCTGGTAATTGTATTATTGTTGCTGTCAAAACACATCCTCGCTTTAACTTAGCCGACCAGCAATTTGCTCCAGTTTATCGCGAAGGATATAAATTATACTGACGTGAAAATAAATTGCTGTGATAATATTTAAATTCAGCTACAAGATAATCCAATCATTTGGAGATTGGAAACATCTGTATTTTCACGCGGCTTTTAATTAGGTGACAAGGTTTTCTTATTAATTCGATACCAAATACAGAATGACATGATTTAGTTCAGATTTTATTTACATAATAAATTCTGCTCACTAATACATGAATAATTAGATGAGATAAATTTGAAAGTAAAAAATAAACTAGATCACACGGAATCTCCATTAATTTAAAACTAGTTATACTTAATGCCGTAACAGATATTTTCTATATTTTCTAAAATTATAAGGAAACACACTTGGCACTTTTGAAAACAAAATATTTTTCTAATTGCAATAATTCTAATAAATTCCTAAAAAAAATCTTGCCACTAATGTTAATATTATTTATTGGCGTTTACAGTAAATCTGTATATAAAATATATTCTAAAAAAAAACTTTTCACCAATGTTATTATTATTTATTGTCATTTACAGTAAATCTGTATATAAAAAAGAAACAAAACTGGAACCAAAACCATATTTTTATTTTTTACAAGACAGAATTAAAATTGTAACCGTTAATTACATTATCCCTCTGTTCTATAATATATTTTTTTAAAGTTAACAATTTCTTGTCGTTTTACAATATTTTGTTTAGAAACAAAAACTTCTGTATATTTACACCATTCGTCACTTTGGTAATGGAGGTAAAATTTGCGTTTCGAGATTATGTTGAATAAATACTTTTATCTACAACTATTGAAATATGGGTACATTATACGTGTGATACTACATATAATATACTACTCATATTACACAAGTGTAATATGAAATGTCATGATACACGCTATACTTTTCTGTAATAAATAGGTCATATAATTTAACACATAATATTTTATTAAACTGTTAATTTATTAATAACATATTTTTTATTATAAATATCAATATATATGCTTATAAAAGTATAATAAATACAATTTGAAAAGTTATTTTGACATTTAAGTGCTACTGTGGCGCCATCTGTTAAGCTATATATGAACTACTCAAACCTAACTGAATATTTAACAAATAATATAAAAAAATTTATATGCCTGATAGTTGTAGATAAAGTATAGTATTTGACTCGCATAATATGGCTACATTACACTCGGATGATTAAGAATACTCGCTACCGCTCGTATTTTTAATTAAATCCTCGTGTAATAAAGCCTACATATTATGCTTGTTAAATAATATACTATTCAGTCCTTACAATACGATAATAGTAAACAATTGTTAAAATTGGAAATTAAACCTTTTGTTTTACTTGAAAGAATTAATTGAATTTTGAGATTTTGAAAACAATGGAGTACATAACCATAATAAAATTTTAATGAAAAAAGTACTGAAATACATAAAGTACATGTATTTCTGAAGGTAGACATTAAAAAACTTAAATATTTGTCAGCAATTATTTACTAATTCGCGTTAAATAGAAACAACGTCCATTTCTGTGACGTACATTAAGTGCTAACGTTGGTTGGTTACATTTTAAGGCGTGGCAATGATACCACGCGGTCCTGTTACGATTTCACTCACACCAGTTATTCCGTCTCTGTCCACCTATCATGGAATTAATCGACGTTTCATAACTTTATTATTTATTTACTTTAAAAGTAGTCATATATAATATTAATAAATATGGGTAATTATTTTTTTACTTTGTTAAAATTTAAAAATTGATACGTAACCAATTGATAAAATGGAAGCAACACATTACTAGAAGCTATAACCTTTTTTTCTTAAAAAATACTTCTCAATATAATAATTAATTTTAAAAGTTGTTACGTTGATGTTAAGAGCACTTAAATTATAAAATAATATTTTAAAAACTAATAACTTTTTTCGAACTTTGATAATTTTCTAATTTGTACTATGGTGGAGCACCGCATTGTGATTATATATTTTGAAACTAATTTCATGAAAATCCGTCCCTGTTAAAATCAGTTAATTCCAGTCTAGTGGCTGCACAACCGTTGAAATCACTTATCACCAATACCCACCATAAATATCTTCCACTTCTTCATGTGCACTCGAGTCCCGTTCGGGATCGAACTGTATTAACAGCACATAAATCTCCATAACCAGAGTCAATCTGCTTGCAAACACTGTCTCGTCATTTGGCAAACATTGAGGGTAAGAGACCATTAGTTGTTTGCAGCAGCTGTTCTACTGTCTGAATACCGTACTCGTATAGAGAAGGCAGGCATCTAATGCTGGTACGGAGGGAAATAGACCGAGGTGTTCGAAGGTAAACGCTCAGGCACAAAGGATGAGCACAATACAATGAGTAACACATGATAAATTTCATTAAGAGTCAGTGATGTGTTCAGCACAAAACAAGATACAGCGGGATGTTCTGGGGAGGTCACTCGTCCAATATGGCAACACACACCAATTTTCAAAAGGAGATATGATATACATTCTTCCTTACCAAACACTCGACTACATTGTTATTGTTATAATTAACATTTTCGCGCCACCGTTGACGTAAGAATATCTTACTTCCATAGCAAGATAATTTGTAATTTTTTGATAACATTTATTATTTGGGTACCATTGTCGATGAGTGTGACAATAACAGTCATATTAGTAGGATAATTATAAATATCGTATTAATTTCATATACTTGCATTTTGTCATCTATATCAACGGGCAAGGTTAACTATAAAAAGTTGCAAATAATGTGAACTGTCATTTTTTTTATAAAACAAATATTTTATCTTTATTTCAAATTAATTGTTCCCGGTGGCGCGAAAAATTTAATAAACGACTTGGAATGTAAGGATTTCAATAATTCTCGTACGGTGATATGAACTTTGGAAATGTAAGCTCCGCCTCAGTTCACAGTTCATACGAATATACTTATATACCTTGTAGATTTAATTATTATTCTATTTACTTTCAAGTTTTGTTACTTGCATTTTAGTGGAATCAACTAGTGTCCATTGCAAGATATCTGTCGGTGTGTTAATGTAGGGTAAAATATGAACAAGTAGGAGAGCTGGACTTTTGGTTTTTTAAAAGTACATTAGAGTCCAGATGTTGCTATTAAACATTAATGCAGTAAACAATGAATCACCCAAAATTTACTTTTAAGAAAAAAATTTAACTTACATACACAATTTGTTAATTAAAACATGTGCATAAGACTTAACGTAACCTAAACGTGTGGTTTTATTTGTATAAAGTCATAAATAACTTAGTGGATCATATAACCTCTGCTCTGAAGATAGAGGGACTACCTTATGTTGAAGAGAGATGGACCAGAGGATTTTTATTGTTAAAAAGATAAATACAACGGTAAACAGGAAAAAACTAAGCAGAAGATTATGAAAACGAATATGCAGGATGCAAGAAAAACTAAAAAAAAAAACGATAAAGAAGGATGATTAGATAAATATGTAATTTGTGGTCGCTGTATTCACGACGAGTGTACCGTATGACAAGTGACAACAATATGTTAACCAGTTCATGTCCTCATAGCCTTCGTCCGTCTCACGTATATAGTGGAGGAGAATTGGAGTTTTGTGAACCCGAATCAAATATTTTTTATAGCTTTCAGATTATAGTTTTAACTTTTTCCTTATTCTTATAAGTAAACCTAGATTAAATATTGTAATAAATAAATTGTGTTTTTTAAATATAGTAAGAATTACTCAATTACTCCATCTCACTTCCACTTAACGTAAAGTTTGAATTCAGACGCTTTGTTTTTATAATAAGGAGAGACTTATTTTGACTTATAATCGATAGTCATACTTTATTTGATGTTCTACCTTTAATTTCCTGAAATACATTTTTTACAAATTATGTTAATATCAATATTTAAGATTTTCACAAGAAATAAAAATTTGTGAATTATATAGGTTTAATCCAACATTCAGGCTATGTAATTTCAATTTATTAGATATGAGTTTTAATATTTTTTATACTGATAAGAATAAAAAAAATTCATGTTAATATTTTTTTTTTAATTCGTTGCTATGGAGTAAAGATTGCTACTGTGAAAAGTACTATTGTACTTAACGATTTTGAATATGGTTAGTTACTATGAAAAATATAAAAAATAAGTGTTTTGCAAAATGCAAAAATATAAAAGAAATAAACATGGAATAGTAAATTACATAGGTACCTAGTACAAATAGGTAATTTTTACTATTGTACACATTGGGTTTTTTATTACATAATATACAATTTGTAAAAGTCATATATAAGTATGCATATATCTTTTGTATAATGTAGATGAAGTGTACAATATGGAATCGTATTGAATACAGCAATATTTCAGTTGTATACAGCTTCTTTCTTTTGATATCAAACCATTTAACACTCTCCGCATCACCAATACACACCATCCATTCATTGATGATAACCTGGGCCATCTCACAAAAGTTCGTTATGTGGTGGCAAAAAATCTGTATAATAAACACGGAGTGTTCGCATGAGTGCGTCTGTTCGGGCCGACCGCGGTGCCGAAATGCATTTATCATGTCATTCCTTTATGCGGCTGCTCGTCTTCCTAGCGACAGAATGGACTCATGTCTTAGACGCATTCCTCACGTCTGGGAATGGTGTTATGTGATAGAGAAAGAGAAAAACTCAACGCGATAATGGGAATTGATACAGAAAGAAAAGCTTTTATTAAAATATGAGCAGGTTTCAACAAGAGGAAATGTTATCTACTCAACTTTACGTTTTTGACAATTGATAAATATTAAAAATAAAAATAGGTATCTGTTAGTAATGATTTAAAATTGGAATGGTTTTCAGAGAATTTATTCATTTGAGAAATATGTAAATATCTATATTAGAAATATTTTATCTGTGAAATGTGTGTTTCATTTTTCATAGATGCCACCTATAAAACAAATAAAATTTTTGACAATTGATAGATAAATATTAAAAATTAAAATAGGTATCTGTTAGTAATGATTTAAAACTAGAATGATTTTCAGAAAATTTATTCTTTTGAATAATATTAATGACATTTTATCTTTGAAGTATGGTGTTTTATTTCTCAAAGATGTCACTCATAAAACAAATACAATACCTTGAGATAAGAGTACTTCAACAAACGGATTTTTGAGATACGAGGTAGCTTCGGTGACGAAACCGTGGCAAAAGAGAAAAATATTAGTGAAGAAGAATGCATTAATCTCTTATTTCAAGCACTGTACTAGGTTCTTTGTAGAAGATTTTAGCCTGATGAACTGCACTACTAAAATGCAAATATAAATGTACGTGAAGTTCATTATAAATTCGTTGTTTATTAATAAAACTGGTACACACGAAAATAAAATAGCAGTAATTATACGAACTATGTAAATTATATTTCAATAGCTATTTGTATCACTAGTCCAAAAACTAAAATTATTTTACAAATAAAGCGAGGTGTCGCATATATAAGATATTTTGCACCGATGACACTTTTAATTTATTAAAGAAATATTATTACTTCTTAAAATTTCATACACTGTAGGTTTTTTATGTCAAAAATATTTTCGGTTGAAATGGATATATAAACAATTCACTTATTTTACTAAAAAAATAGTGACATTTGTTCTAGCCAAAAAATATAACGAAAGTGAATTGGTATTGTTCAAGAATTAACGTAATCTTAATCATACAAGACGAGTATAATATGAATAATAAATAAAAAAATGTTGCTTCAATTAACGTTTTACATTTCCAATAAAATAAAGTTAAAAATTTTAACAGATTTTAATGCTAAAATATTTAAGTTGGTATCCCCACATTTTGCAAACATAGAGTTTCTGGATGATTTTGAGTACTGTAATACTAGTAATAATGGGACAGAGACGCGAAAAACATATTGCAGGTACGGTAAAATTTTAAAAAATTTCCAAATATCATAAGTAATTCGTATTTTATAAATTATGTTGACAAATATTAATTAATCTTTCAAATTACATTGAAAAGAGTTGGAAGGAATACAGAATAACTTTAAGATTATTTATCAAGCAATATCTTAATAATCTTAATGTGCATTGCTTTTATGTGAGAAAGTTTTTCCTAGTATGTAATAATACGTACTTAAAGGTCTACTATAAATTAAGTAGTTTTGCAATATATCCAAGTATGAATGTGGTACTATAAAAGCATACAATATTTATTTATTTATTTAGTTTTATTAGTGTAATTAAAATGAAAAGTATATAATGAAAGGGACTTTGAATTTTCACTGTAACTGTCACTTTCCTTTATACGAAACTGTGAAGAATATTTATTTCTCTGATAACAGTATTTGAAAACGTAGACATGTATAATTTCTATTTTATCTCTACAAAAATTCTTGAGGAATAGAAAATTGAGATACTATTGATTTCTATCTTTGAAAATTGAGCAATGAATATAATTATGCAAAATAAAAACATAATTAATTTTAATTGCAATTTTGAAACTAGGTATAACTTTTACTTTACGTCTAGAGGTAAGGGACGTACTGTTTCATCAAATTTCTCGATTGTAAATTTTTTTAAAGTGATCACATTACTACTGTTGTTCTGACGATAGCTGTCTACTTTAAAGCTTATTTGCAAAATCTTAGAACATATAACACTAAAATAAAAAAAGGGATTCTAGAAATAGATTTAGAATTACTATATTAAGTTAGATTAATAGTGGATAAATTAGTATTAACGAATTTTATTTTCGATTAAATTTATTTGTCTCGTAAATATAGCAGTAATAATATATTTCGGACTACAATTTATAAGAAATTTATATTAAAAATTAACTTTAAGGTTAAATTTTTAACTGAGCATAACGAAGCATAAATTATTAAAAAAGCTTTATATTTGTAAATAAATAATTACAAATGCGCGCATACATAACTTTGGGAATCCAATTATTTAAACAATTGTTTGCAACAAAGTATTAAGTATTACAATCTTTACTGGACGTTTCGAGGATGAAATTTTCCTCATCATCAGCGTGATTAAAAGATGTTACGTTGATAATTAATGTCAAATTTAAAATGCTACATCAATAATCATTGTAATATCTTTTAATCACGCTGAATATGAGGACAATTTCATCCTCGAAACGTTTAATAAAAATTGTAATACTTTGTTGCAAATAATTGTCTCAATTATTCGATTCCCAAGGCCGCTATTAATATTCACTATTATATTACACAAAATGATTTTAACCGTTCAAAAATTTACAAAGAAACAGATATAATTTCATTTATTTCTTACATGCACTCTATTTTTAAATCAAATGTTTTCTACAAATATGAAAAGCCAACTTTTTGCCCAAAGCAAAGTGCCCGATTGAAAAGGCCAATTGTAACCAAGAACCAAGTGCATAAATAGATGTCTTAGCAATTTCGTAAACAAAATTTTAACATTATACGGCTAATCGTTTTTATGTTATGCGAAAAATTCAAAATAAACCTACGGGCAAAGTGCCCTTTTGGCACTGTCGATTGCAGTAAAAATGGAAGGTGCACAACTAGATCAAAATTGATTCAGGGGTGGTCAAAATGGATATTTCCAAAATTTTCCAGCAAATGCTTATAGTTCTTTTAAATTCTAATGGTGACTAAATTTAGCTTAGTGAATTTGATAATTATACATATTTAATATATATTCTACCAATTATTTAACGTAAATTTTACCATTATTATTAAGTCTATTTAATGTAAATTTCCTGAGGAAAACATATCGCAAATATTTAGAAAAATATTTATTGTAATAAACAAAATAATAAAGAAGTAACAAAAGACAATAGAATAAAATAAACAGTAGTGCATAAAGCAAAGATAAAAATTCATGTTTCATATTATCAAAGTTGTCGGAATAGAGTCTTTGTAATATTATTGCAACAATAAAAGAGCCAATAAAAATTTTATGGTAAAGAACTGATTTCTCTGGAACAACATAGGTAATCAGGTAATATAAGAAATTTCTTTAGTTGTTGGTAGGAAATATTTGTACAGTAATATTTACCTGCAACAAAATAATAAGCAATAAACAAAACGACATATTGTGCGTGTATTTTCTTCGGAAACAAAATATGCTGTAATAAAGCGCTGCTTTCTCTGAGCATCGCACATTTTTCGCATCTCCTGGTGTTGGAACGACAAGCGTGAAGTTAGAGTCAAGAAATTCAAAGCGTTATCCATCTTGTTTGCAATAAAACGAGCGAATATAAACAGCAATGCCTGCCGTTGCGATTTGCATGATATAATGCGACTTTCACGCCGATCATTTGTCAAAGACAACCAGCGCTGCGTACGCATGAATATTAATGTCCAATCTTATGTCATCAATTAGGACGCATTAGTTTTGATTAACATATAATGTCAACTACTTCAGACAACTTTCCACGCCAGCAACAAAAAAGGATTTTTCTACAACAAACGGATTTCACAATTGTGTAACACTCTCTTTACCCTGGATCTAATAGGTAGGATGCGATGAAGAGGCTAGACAGAATAATTGCTGGAAATTACTCGTCAATTTGAGTTAAATTTCTACGAGATTGAGATGTTCAACAATAACAGATTCGAGAGGAACATATACTTATACAGATTTTTTGCAATTTAAATCACTTGTAGAAAAAAGAGCAATTCTAAAATTTCCTGTTATTTACTCCGATATTCTTATAATTTTAAGTAATTTTTAAATTATAAATAATAAATCATGACTTCCATATATACAACAGCAGTGTTCCAAGTTCGAATCTCAACAAAATTTTTGAAACGACGGCAATAAATTACTAAAACAAATGTATGAAGCGAGGACCGAAAAAAAAAGAACAAAAAGACGACCTAGAAAAAATTAGTAAAAAGAAGTTAGAATAGCATTAGAAAGAAGAGGAGAAAAATGGGAAAAATATAACAAACAAAAATGTTGGAACAAATGAAGAAGCATTTGGAAAAAAGTGAACTCTTCTCCTATTCCTCCCACCTACACTCGGAAGATTAGGAAAGTATTCTGATAAACTAAATATATATTTATTTAATTGCTTTTAACAACATATAAAATGAACAACGACTAATTGGTTTGAACAAATTTATTATTTAAACATGTTTGCAATTCTCCCTTCACCTTGATAATCCTTTCAGTACACTTTGATCATGAAACCTCATGTAAATCAAGTAATTATTTTTTTTTCGATATTGGCAATGTTTGTATGATTATAACTCACAATTTTTTAGTAGGATTTAGGTAAAAAAAATCGAGTCATATGAAACCAACTGAATAAATAAAGAACGAAGTTTCGAAGAAAACATGATAAATAAAATGATGTGGTTTCATGATATTTCACATTTAAGAAATTAGCAAAATATTAACATTTTGTTATAGGTTTCCTTGTGATCTCATCGTTGAAGTCTTTTTCATATTAACTATGTATTGTGTATTTGTACACAAATTACATTAAATTTATATTTTTATTATCCAGGAACAACTATCTATATATTTTCACTGATAAATTGTGTTGTAAGTCATACGTTTTATGTGAAATTACATATGAATCTAATATGACTTATATGAGGTTGCGCTAAGAAATCAAATTGAAATATTATACAAAGATTTCAAAATAAATATTTACGCCTAGCCTAATTGTAAATGCTCCGTGGTACGTCGCAAATGAACCGTTTGGATTTAAAAATTAAAAATATGAAGGGACTACTAGAAACATATTCAACTCGATATGAAAATCGCTTACATAACCATATCAATAATTTAGCATTAAAATCATTAGATAATTCCTCAGATATAAGAAGATTGAAAAGAACCAAACTGAAAAAACTCCAATGGGAGTTATTTCTCGCATGTCATTTTAATTTATCACACTTGCTTGTTGGTTTTTTTTTAACAAGTTGTAAATAAAGATTTAAATAAATAAAAAAAAATCGTATTTATGTATATAAATCAGTTATCTGTACATATTAAAAAACTATATCAGTTTAGTCATTAGTTTGAGTTCCTTCATTTACGTTATAATTATTTTATTGATGCCTGTCGAATTTTAATGAAGTACGAAATCCAGAAATCGGGCAACAGATACTCAAATTTACTTCTGGTATGCGTCGGAGTTCTCAGACCTATTTTTTTCTCAAAAAGTGGCGCTTCCCGATTTTATTAATGAATATACTACTTATGTAATTATATGCATGTAATATAAATATAATATATTATACGGGAATAAAATTAATTATTATTATAAATATAAAACCAAATACATATTAGGATAAAAAATATTGATAGATAAAAAACACTAAAAAAAAACATCTTGGTAGTTGCGTAATTAGGTTTCAAATTATTTTACATCCACCCAATATTTATTATTATACAAAATTCATAAAATTTTAGTATCAAAATTTTGGAATTAAAAAAAGAGGAAAACAGCTTCAAAAAAATACCGGACGTAGACATTTACTCCAAAAATGAGGACATGTCCGGTGAAAATAAGACGTCTGGTAACCCTACCTCAATAAAAGTCTAGTGGTATTCGATTATGTGGTGGCCACATCTGATTTTTTATTTTAGTTACCATAAAGTAAAACTAACCTTTCTCTATTGCCGCGCAGTCTTGAAGATCTATTATTGTAACGTTTTCTCATTGAATAAGAAACGTCCGCATGCAAAATAAAAATTCTGGTGACATTTATTTGATACGTTAATTATAATTTCATAGAAAAAGTCAAATAAATAACTCAAACATAGTGTAATAATCCTCTTAACCTTTTTCCCCACAACAAATATTCCAAACCGCACAAGTACAAAAAGTACAATTAAAGTTTTTATTGGATCAAGTACATCCCTTGACAAAGGGTAGAGCATTATGCTTTCCTCGTAAATAACTCTCCTGGTGACCTTTACAACAATCTACCCCAGTTTCCGGGCTCATCTGCATAGCGATACCGCGTCGCCGAGAGCGCCGCAGGCAGCGTGACAAAAGCTTGAATTACGATGTCTTCATTCGGAGTGTGAACCCTTTAGGGTGCAGCCAGTGCCCGTTTCCTGGTTGGAAGGGAATGCTGACCCCAGGGTAAACATAACTGAACAGGGACGCTCACTTCCTGGATGTAGATAGTGGGAATACAATGAACTATTGTTGAATAAATAGGGCACTTACCACAAGAGGTGATGGTAAATATTTTTGTTTGTTTTTCGACAGTGACTACAATGGAAATTTTATATCATTTTCTATAAGGGTAGATTTGAAATAGTAATTAAAAATCTGTGATTAGATCATATAGGCAATGATGACACATTGGGCTCAATTTGACTCGGAATAAGCCTTTATTCCACTAGATTCAAACTGACTTTTGTGCCTCAATGGAATAGTAAAATACTGTAATTGGATAACCTTCATAATCGAATGTATTGATAGTAAATTTATTTTTGGGGATTATTCCCCAGAAATATTCCCGGGAATATTTATGTTTAGGGAAAATTAATGTATTTTTCCTATTATTGCTACAGTGCCAGAGATAGATGATTTTCTTTATAGAAATTTAACTTCTTTCTTTTTCTTTTTTAACTAAATATTGTTTTGTTTTGTATGGGCATTTGATGCACTATTTAGATAGGTCCACCAACAACTTCGAGGCATTTTTAACGTTTATATTTATGGATGTAGTTGCAGAATTTACAGAAATACATGGTGTTATTATTTTTTTGGACCTGATTAAAATGTTTACACACATCAGACTGTTTTATACCCATATTCACAATCAAAATCTTCCGAATGTGAAGAAAATAATACTTGTCTCGACACAAGTTAGAAAACACCATCAACTTATTGCTGTAGTTCCAAAACACCAATCACAACATTAGCAAAACAATTAAATAGTAACTTCTCTATCTTCAGTAATTAATTCTAGATTAGAGTAATGGTGAATTGAAATGAAAACTGCATGCATTTGAATGCACATATTGTTCAAAAATATTTTGTTTTTATATTCATTAAAATGAATATGTACGACTTTTGAGCTGTTTTAATGTTTTGCCTATTTATACAAATAACAATATATTTGTTCCTACATTTTCGCTATTCGTCCGGGAGGGAATTCAATTTCACCGGGAGGAGGGGGAAAATTCAACCCAGGTCATCCCTTTGGATTCAATTTTGGTTTAGAGAAGTATCACCTTCCCAGAAAATATTTCCAAAAAGAATATTCGCGTCGAAATTTAATGTTAAAGTTAATTAAAAATTTACTAACCGATGTGGCTTGGTACTAGCATAGTAGTTTTTCGTTCTGGATTCAAATTCCAAGTTCGGTATGGACATCATAAGTGTTTTTCATATTTTGTCCACATAATATGATCCAGAAAATGAAAATGTTACATAAAATGTACAAAAAAATTTCAAAATTTAGGGAATTTTGTGTTTCTATTGTCGTCTGAATTAGTTTCTCCATGATGTTTCTTTTACTGTTTGTTTCTAACTGTACTCTATTTACTTTTAAGTTTTATATTACTTACATGAAAATAAAATATATGGACATATAATTACTTTAACGCAAAATACAAAAAAATATAAATTCTAGACTTTGTACAGATTTTTAAAAAAAATACAATAAAACAAAGTTTAGATAAAGACCAGTATGACTATCCATATCTAGTCATTTCATTTATGCATATACATACATGTATATAATGACATAAACCCAAGCGTATATTATGATTATCTATTCATATTTTTATCTGTGAGATCAGCACACTAATTCTGACCTCAAACCGTCAAAGCATTCATTCTGCGTAGAAAAGCACAGACTCATCTGGACAGGTGGCGAAACCGTGTGATATCGCGATCCGAATCACAATCACAATCACACATGCATCCATTAATCACGGGCATTAGTCTGGGAAGTGGTGACGTCGGAGTGTCCATCTTCTCGGACCGGTGGGAACGTGTGAGATTCACGCTGCTAATTATGCCAGCGTTTAATTTGGAAATGGACGATGATTGATCTGTGAGACTGGCCTTTGCAACTGGGACGACGGCGATGGTTTCCATTTTCAAATTTATTTCACTCACGTTTTATTGCTGGGTCATTTGTTTCTGTAATTAATTACCAATTGCACTACTGTCACTCTGCGAACTTTAAATTAATTTTGATTAAAATTCAATATATCATTGATTCTAACTAGGAAAAGCGAGAAATCGAATGTCAATACATTTCTTTTATTAAATATCTTTAATCACAATCATAAGTTTAATTGTTTTTAAGATCAATAAATCTACTGCTTTTAAATTGCAACTTTCAAAATAAATAGATACGTTTAACAAATATTGTGAATATTTATAGAATATAAAATTAGTATTATGATCATGTATATTTAGCATTTAGCTCTAAAAATCTCAGAACAGCATAAATAATTTTTTAAAAATGTAATTTTTTGCACACCATTTTCAGATTTTTAACAATCTATCAAATATTATACACCGTATTTTTAGTGCACAAATTTTTTTATGGTAGGAATACAACGTACTAAAAAACCAATAATTATTAAAATAATTAATATAGCACAGAAAATATAATTAACTAGAAAAATATTTATTTTCCTTTAAAAAAAATAATAATGTTATTTATCAAAGAATTAAAGAAAAATTACATGATAAACAACTTTTTAATGCTTTTTTAAAAAGACACCCGATAAAAGTAACAAGAAACAAAACTTTAAATAATAATTAATTTAGAATTATACGTCTAGGATGTCTTAAAGCAAATGTGTATCTTACTTTGACCAAGGTAAAAAAAAAATCAACTTTTATGGATTATAGTATTTAATAAATAAGTCTTTATTCTTCTTTAAACAAGAAAAAGTCCTGTTTTGATAAATAAATTTTAAAAATGCATTATATTTTCAATTTTAATTTTAAATTCATCCTCATATTTTTTTAATTTCATGAATATATTTAAGAAATTTTGAGTTTATATACTCGTATTATTAGAAATTCAAAAAATAAATTGAAATTAAAATGTAGAGTATATTTAAAACTTACTTATCCTTAAAATTTTCATACGAAATTATTTAATTTTAGTCTTTCGTCAGAGGATACACAAATGACAAAAAAAATGAGATTATCGACATCCAAATCCATCTTTATAAAGGTAATATACTTTTAAGATGTAGACATATTACTAATTTATATATAACGCATTCTTTCTTTTCTTTCTGTGACATTTCTCGAAGGAAAAGGGTTTCGAGGACTTTTTATACAATTTAATGTTTTCTTAGGATGCAGCCTCTGAATCGTAAGGAATAACCATAGTTTGTACTCATACTTCTCTATTGCTTACCAATAATGTTCAATTCAAATCTTTTAAGTTACCACTCACCACTACTGACATTTTATGTAATTACTAAATTACTTATGAAAAATGTCAAATTTGATATCTTTAAAACATTTCACTACATTGTTCCTTTTTTTCTCACAAGAAAATCGGTGCCTGTTCCTCGAAATTTTAAATTCTCTTTAACCTCGGGAGATTAAGTCGAAATCTGTTTGGCCCAGACTGTGTCAGTCTCCAGGATCATTAATTATCCTGATCCGTCCTTTGAGCCGGAGCTTCCGGGCTGTAGCTTTGTGCCCAAGCCCCTTGTTCCGTTCAGGAGTCCATTTTGTTCCGTTTAACAGCGCGCTGTGTGGCGACATCGATTAATCATACGCTGCATATCATCCTATTTAACTAGAGTCAACCGTTGGTTTGCAAGTTTCGCGCGCAATTGGCGTTCGATACCTGAGGGGTCTCTAAACGGAAAGGCCAAGTTGGACAAATTTTTATTGCAGGAAATAAATGGATTTTCACATCTTTAATATTGGAGAAAAATATGATAGATAGATATGGTTCTTTCCGTTTTATAGAAAATTGTTTTCTTGCTATATTTTTCCAACTTAACAATATTTTCTGTACTTCATCATCAACTATCGCACAACATTTCTAGATGAAATAGATCCTCAAATACCTACTGTGCACATTTTTGGACATTCCACTTAAATTTTAGTCTGTACCTAATCAGCCAATCTTGCTCTCCTTATTTAGCCATAAATTTAATTTAGGATATTTTTTTTTCGTCCAAGATTTTTATATAGATACTACTTGTCGTAATTCTCATCATTTTTTTTATTTTCTCAATTTTATTTAATTGCTTTGAATTTGGTAATTATTCAACAAAATTTAATATTAAATTTAAAAATTTGAAAGAAGATGAATCCCGGCGTATGACAAAAGCGTACTAAATGTTTTTGTTACAAAAGCGCACCTGGGTATTTATAATTAACTATTTATTAACTAGGTTTGTAAATCCATGACTTAAATTCGTACGAAATGTATTTGTTTCATTCATCAAAATGTCGAAAATTATAACACCAGTTATAAATAAAGACATACATACATACATCCATGAATCTATCCAATATTTGTTTTATTGTAAAATAAGAAAAGAGCCGTATATACAATGACTGCCAAAAATTATTGTTGAAGTGAACAATATTTCATAAAATTAAATATGAATATAAAAAATAAAAACAAAATAAAATTGCTACCTATATTTTTTTAGTGTAAATTGGTGAAACTGTGAATACGAATAATAAAAATACACTAATATAGTTGACTTGACAGATAAACCGTTAAACATTTGTTATTTTTATCTCAATTTCGTGGGTATTGCTCTTTTTAGAGTGATTTATATATATTTTTACATTATCGTAACTAATTTCTGAACTTACGAGGCACGTAAAATTAATTTTGCTGATTGATTTAGATCAGAATTTTAGGCCCTACATCTAATGTATTATTTTTTTATTTAAAATAATTAGGGAAGCAGGAAATTGAGAAAATATGATTTTACATGTTAAATTTCTATGTTCGGGTGTTCGAGTCGCCACCCTGTATATCTCAGGCGACTAACCAGTGAATTAATATTGAAAGTAATATAAGCGCGCATGAGAACTCCACCATATATTTCTATTACAGTTAGATCTTAGCAGAGGTTATGTTAAAATATCGACATCGATTATTCATGTCGAGAAGTATAACAGTGGTCGGGTTTTTATTCCGTTGTATTAGCATAGGACTTTGTTCTCACTATTAACATACTCATCTTTATGAACTCCATACAAAGTAGCAACATAAATCACAAATGGCCTTAAATTAATAACGTGCCACCCTTGTCAGAGGTTGAAGCACCAGTTAACACAACTGCCGCACTTGAGCGGTGTCAATACCAGTAACAAGAGAAGGTAGCGTATCGGATCTTGCGTCAGCTGTGACACTTTACAATAGTTTTTAAATTTTTTGAGGCGGCATTTGTGCGTGAAATGTATTCAGTGCGTGTGGAAGAGCCGGGGAAGAAAGCGGAGGTTGACACGTATGAGACACACTATTTGTCACGCCAGCCAACCACCACGGCAGCAGGGAAAGTGATTAATTATAGCAGGCAAGGGCGAGACAATGCGGGGGGTTAAGTGTTTTGGGATGTTTGGGGAACCCTTCCGATAGACCTACTTCCCCAGGTGCAAATATCCTTCAAGATATTCAATACTGAATCGTGTTCTTCCTATATACAAAACAAATACCTTTATTTATAATCATAAATAAATAGCTACAATAAGTGAAATAACTAAAATTAACTAAATTTCGCACAGACCACTAGGAATATTCACTAAACCATGAGGAGTGAATGCTATAGACACATTTTCACTATGATAGATCACAATAAAGCTTGAAGCAGAGAAAACTTGTAAAATATCACAAATGAATATATATGAAATACAATAATAATGTGGTAAGAGCAATAAACCAAAATAAAAATGATCACCGTGAACCGAAATTCGGCACGAAAGCTGATGTGATAAATATCGTTGAGTGCAAAATTAGTATTACGTCAGTCAATCAGAAGTATTTATTCTAGAGCGCCAATTATAGTTCCTAGTTATTAAATAGAGTATAGTTAAAAAATCTTAACATTTACTTTTTGTTAAATTTTCACGAAATATTTATTGTCTGTTATATTTTTTTACCGATCGTTTAGAATGGAAAAGAACGAATTGTTAAAATTTTTGTCAAGTTTCTATAATGAATGTAGTTATTTAATAATATTAATATGACGAAAATATTTGGACAAACCTAACGAAAATATTATTTATTTATTTTTTTTGGTAAAGGATTGTTCGAAATTTTAAGTCATAATACATTACAGTTTGATATGTTTTGAGAAATATATAATAGTACGACAGAATGACTTATTTTAATAAAAAATATTGCATCATAAAATATCATTTTTGTCCTAATAAATATCATCCATATTTTTGGAATATTTCACTGTTGTATTATTTTCTTTTTCCTTTTATTTTCTATTTCTATTTCTACGCGTACAGATTAACATAAATACTGAGTCTTAATTATTTCTTAGTTTTTTCTTAGGTTCTAATATTCCCAAATTGTTATAGGGCCACAAGTAAATGATGAATTTATTTTATACCAAGTTTACAGTCTCTTATGCCAGGATACTACATACCAAACAGTTAGCGATAATCCACCCAATTGCAGTATCACGGTACTTGCCAATATTAAACAAATGACACTTCACTTGACAACACAACAATATTTTACTCCATTTAATCTACAGATTCTCTACTAGTATATTTTTTATGATGATTATTAACTGTAATACTTTTTGTCAGGTATTGGCGGTATTGCTATTATTTTTATTATCTTTTGTACATCTATGGTTATACCTTGCTATAGTATACATATAATTTAACGATTCTATTATACTTATTTCCACAAGAAAAATGTAATTACTGTAAAATGTAAATCTAATTGAGCTCTTTTAAAAAGGAAACTGGATAAACTTGTGCCTTGTTGCAAATACAAATTCTGGTAGACGTTTTAAAATATAAGTTTCAATAAATAAAGATCAGTAATGCTGGCGTTGAACAAAAAAAGATACCTAATAGAATCCCCGATACACATTTACAAAAACCTAATGCAAAGTCGTAACACATTTATGGAGTGAAAACGGCTACTTATAAAATTTCATTTAATGTTAGTACTGTCCAATTATCGATATATCACTCATATTAAGCCCCATTTACTTGAAAAATTACTGCAGTTTAAACTGGACACCCGTTTAAAAGTAACATATTACAAAATAAAAATAATCTTATACCATGCTGGAAAAAATATAACACTAAAGGAGCATTTAGACTTAATGTATGAGGCTACCAACATCAAGCCACTAACGTGGGTATCGTGCAGGTGTTAAACCCATTTCGTACAACGTAAACTGCCCGGTTTCTTATTTTACAAAAATCAGGGACTCGTCGTGAAATATTACACCATTATGGCGAAATTGTACCACGATGAACTGGTCATTTATAAAACTGAAGCTGCGGTGGTTACAACATAACACACATGTAAAAAATATTTCCAAAACTTTTTTGTCATTTTTATTTCATTACTGTCCGCAACAGTTGCAAGATTTTAGAAATTTTATTTTATTTATTTATTTATTTTTAAAATCGTTTTTATTGTAGGGTAAGTTCAATTGAGATGGACCACATTTTAAAAATCATTATTGCTTTATAATATTAAATAATATTTAATATACTAAATTTATTTATACCTACATATCATCTAGGCTTACTTATAAGAATAAGAAAAATAAATAAAACATGTTCTGACTGCTCTTACCTCCTCCCTTCAACACCGAAATCTGCCACTGGACGCGACTCAATTGCTGCTATTAAACAAGAAACCAGAAAGTTATTTATTATCGTATTTTTTAATTTAGCTTATAAGTACTTTTAAGTTAAGTGTTTTTAATTCAGTTTATAAGTATGGTGATGAACAATACTTACATGGCGTAATTTAAATTCAAAATGTAAAAAAAATACAGAAAAGAAGTAAGAAGATATATAATGAATTTAGAATAATTCTATATTTTTTAAAAGAATATATTAAAATAGGTATTAGAAAGACTTACTGTTCCTTATTCAAATCAAAACGAGGATATTTTAATCTTAATGTCTACAACGAATTATTGATTTATTTACATAAAAATCCATCATTTTTCTTTGATGCGTTAAATTTTTATATACATTAAATTACTTTTATTGTTTGGAGAGAGTTATTGACTATCCAAATAAGGCGAAAATGAATTTATGGTCATTTTTAGAAATTTCACTTTTGTGTAGTTTCATCACATATATCAATCTCGTTTTATTAAATTGAGAAACTTTTAATAAAAGTATTACATTTCAATATTACACGAGTAAATTATTTTTTTTTAACCTGTTGAGTCTCATAAAAATTCTTATATACCTACTTTACATTGAATAAAATTTACAAACAGTAAATTTAATTTATCTCTAAACCTGTATAAAAAGTGAAAACAACCACCTATTTTCAATGTTCCAGATTTGATGTGTTTAATAATATTAACTAAAATTACAAAAATCTAAGTGTTATAGGTACAAAAGGGAATACTATTTTTTTTATTAGACATACCTACATATAGCAACTTTAAGATATGGGACAGGAGGCAAATATTTTATTAATAACAAATGTAAATCTCAATGAAATGAAAAAAGTTAAAAATGGCGTTCTAATATTTTAGATGTGTAATTATACTATTGTATACTCTAAATGTGTTCTATTTTCTAATAAACATAAGAAAAGAAATATTGAACTCTAGATGAATTCACTATATAGGTACGAAAATTTCGGTTTTCAGGTTTCAATGAAAATATCCGTTTTGACCATCCCTGAATCTAATCTAAAACCGATTAGCTGTAGAATGATGATTTTTTTAATGCAATTGCTACATCTAGTTATGCTCCTCCATTTTGTATTCCAATCGATCTTTTTAAAAGGGTATATTATTTTTGACAGAACTTATTTCCCACGTTGTGTGATTTCAGCACTTGACTTCGTCTTGTACCGAAACTTTCACACTTCGAGAGAGAAATAGGCGACTTTCTGCACTTGTTGCACAATATACTATTCTAAAAGCCATTATGAAGAAAAAGAATTAATAGATTTTATTTATGTGTTGTATAGAATATCTCACATTGTTAGACAATGACCAAATCATTTTAATTTCTGAAAAGACCATGGTTTTTTCAATCGATTTAGATTAAATTTATTTAAGTTGCCTGTTTATTCTACATGTAATAATAAAATTTAATGAGTGAAACAATCTTAGCTAGTCATAGATCGGAAACAGTCACTAGAATATAGCATATATGTCAAAATGATTAGCAATTTGACGATTGATAATTAAATCTGTCTAGTTACCACTTACCAACTAAATATATTCATATCTTCCGGTTAGATAAATTTAATCTATTTGGTAGTTAAAAATGATTCGTACATACCTATATATGTTATCCTCTACACATGTCATTTTGCTCGATATTGTACCTACATAATTTACACACCTTTTAAGATGCACACTTTGAACCCATGGAAAAAAGTTATTTTACACACATATAAATGTAAATATGTTATTTGCATGGACAATACAATGAATGAAAGGTACAATTACAATATTTTAAAGATGAAACGTTTGCGAAGATAAAATTTGTGGTACATAAAATTAATGGAAGATAAAATGTATGGATGATAAAATGTGCGCAAGATAAAATTTGTCTAAGATAACTATTTTCGCGGATTAAAACTGTTCACGATAAAAGGTGTGTAAGATTGAATATTTGAAAGATACAATGTCGAACAATATAATATCTGTGGAGGATAATATGTATACGTCTCTTAAAAATCCGGCCCTTAATGAACAACTAATAGACACAGTTACCACTCTATTTCAATTGTATAAACCGCTCGAGCTCAAGTTAATCGTTGCCGAATTAATAATCGGATGATAATTCGAATGATTTTTCATTCGGTCAGGCCATTATTTTATTTTAACTAAAATTTAATTTAAAATGAAGTTCTAAAAAAATTATGTTGTCTGGAAATATTTTAATTATCCCTGCACTAGCCGATTATTTTTAATTCGAATTACCGAATTTTATAATCGAATTATACAGGATATTTCAATAATCGGATGACAGGTTATTTTTAATTCGAATTATCCCATCACTATTTTAAATCCATTTTCGTATACTGCAAGTATTTTCTAAGCATTGATGTATATTTTCAGGTTAACTTTTTTGCAGATGGCTCACGCTGTTCCAGCTTTCACGGTACCCGGATGATAAAGTGGTCTGCAACCGCAACAATAAGCAACACTCGGCCCGCAATGACTCGGAAGATTCTTCCATGTGACAATATCTATCCATACGCACATTCCCACATTATACACTAACAATCTACATTCAATATGCCGCATAAATTAAACTTTTAATGTTCCTATAACGATAACGGATTTATGGAAAAGAATGTTTCATTACAGAATCCATGAAATCTCTAAATGGAAAATGGTGACAGTGAATACAATTAATAGAATTGTAAATATTGTAGTGTACGATTTATTACAAAATAAAAATATTATCTCGTAATAAAATTTATAATTTTCTATTTTCCATATACGAGTATGGTTACGTCTGTTATATTTTCATTTCTGAAAAATCATAATTTTTATATTTAATAGCTATTGCTGCATAATTTTGAAATATATTCGATTAATCTGACTTATATTGCAAACATAAACAACACAAACTGAGATTATGAAAAATATGTACGTTTCAATTGTTTTCCAATTTAATTTTAACATTATAATGTACAGTGGGACTATTTCAGAAATTTTTTGGAGGGGCAATAATGGAGTATGTATATCAAATTAAATATGTATATATATATATTTATCTATGGACCAGAGAATTTTTATTGTTAAAAGAAAAAATAATTCGCACATAGAAAGATAGATGATCTAGTTGTTACTCATGAGTTTTGTTGTTAAATGGTTTTGATTTTGAAAACAAATACGTGGATTTCAAAAAACCAAATATGACAAATGACAACAATCTGTTAACCAGTTCATCTCCTCAAATCCTTGGTCCGTCTGACCTATATAGTGGAGAGGAGTTGAAATTTTTTGAACCCGAATAAAATATTCTTTCATAGTTTTCAGAACACAGTTTTTTTATTCATGATTCTTATAATTAAGTCTAAATTATATCTTCTTATAAAGAAATTTAGTTTTTTTAAATATTATTCAGTATTATAGAATAATAATTATTTTTCCAAAAAGTGGACCATCTCCTAAAATAATAAGTAAAAAAATATTTCAATGTATTTCTTCAAGAAAAAGATCATAGAATTTGAAGTAAGAGATCAAATTGCGAGAATCTTAAAACTTCATTAATATTGCGATTGCAATATGTTATTTTCACATGATTCCTTTATCTCATTACCTATGCTTATGAGTATATAACAAGAGGTGAATTTTGTTATTAACCTTTATATAATAGCATCCCATCATTCCATTGGGAACATAGAGGCAGATGAAATTGTGCTGAAAATTCCATCTGTTTCTACACAATTGTTGGTAAAGCAAGTGACCTATAGCTTATAGTGGGAACCGTACCACTCGGACACAGCAGGTATTTTTATTTAGCTAAAAATTGGCGTCGCTGTGATTTTATTCAAAATACATAACTTGTATATTAAACAAGGTAGCAAACGTACAATAAAAATGAATAAAAATTTAAAGGGCAAGAATTTGGAATGAAGTAATAGCAAACAAAAGGAAAGTTCGGTCAAGAAATCTTATCAAAAGAACCTATCCATCTTACCACTCGGCCTCTTTTCTCTTTTCAGATCAATCGCAAAGAATTGAACAAATTCTATCCATTATTAACCTTTGGGCATTTTTTGTCCTGAGGGATGAGCCATTTAGCCTGATTGAAAAAATCAAATGTGTGTCATTTTTCTCGTGTCACGGGACAAGAACCGTTGTGATGTCAGTTGCCGGTGAAAAAATGTAACAAAAATAGTTTTAAAAGCGTCTGAGACTCCACATCATTAATTACTCGCTAAGCTTCTCTTTGTGTGGCGGACAGGGGCTCAGGACTTAAACCCGGGTAGCTGCTCCTTTGCAAGAGATTGCTGTTTTGATCACACATGCCTCAAATGACAAAATAATCGCCACCAGGAATTAAAATTAAGAAGATACATTTGCATTCCTTATATTCTTGTACATGACAGGCTAAACAAATTTTATTTTAAAATTTTATTTTTCTCCTTTTCCAGAAATATCCAAATAATTTATTGATGCCATTAGATGAATCAGGGACATAATTATTCTTTTTATAAAGAAATACAGTTTTTTGATTATAAATTAATTTTAGATAAAACTACGGCATGAATGTCATTCAAAAAAAAAAAAATTATGCCATGTGTGTATCGATAACTCGCGTCAAATATAATAAGAGAGGTGTGATCATACAGATTATAATATTTCAAATATTACCAGATAATAGAAGTCCACCTCTTCGTATTTTAGTTGTTTAAATAGTGGCGGGTCATGTTACATATTTGTTGGTGTGCTGTATCAAACAAAAAAGGAAATAAAATATTAATTAAAGGAATTCTATTTTCTTTATAGTTTTAGTTTAAATTATAAACAAATACGTCTTTCCTTGTTTACGGCAAACTTATCTATTAATTGTTCATTTTAGTTTTCTGGCAATGAATTTATAGAATGATAAAATAAAGAAAATCCAAAATTTCTTTATTTTATCATTCAAGTGCAACAAATCTTTCACCCTCTTTTCAGCTAATATTTTTTCATCAAGTTCGTTTGCAATAATACACACGGAAAACAACACAAAGCATTCTTCTCATTACAACCATAAATCTAGTTGTTTCTTAAATATATCTTTTTTAAATTGTCTTTTGTACGGTTTATCGTGACGATC
This sequence comes from Stenolophus ochropezus, assembly GCA_035578165.1. Classification (NCBI taxonomy): domain Eukaryota; kingdom Metazoa; phylum Arthropoda; class Insecta; order Coleoptera; family Carabidae; genus Stenolophus; species Stenolophus ochropezus. The sequence continues at coordinate 8,439,789 of JAQOWZ010000004.1, read as the reverse complement.
GAGCGAAGACAAAATTCCGTTGAGCGCCTGCAAAAATTTGAAAACTAAAAAACATAAAACATTGTGTAACCAAGACTAAAAACGCTGTAAGAAAAATATCTTTTATTCTTTTATCACAATTAGGTATTCACTTTATTAATACATAAAGAAAGACTTGCTTCATTAACAATTTTTAAATAGGGTACAAAATTTTTGTTGCGGTTTGTGCATTAATAAATTTGCTAACGAATCGAACAGGCGAGTTCACCTAACATATCTATCCTAAATTCATATTCATTACCTTCGTTTTTAATAGTATATTAAGTTCATTATTCAATCATTAGTATTTTTTTGACATTTAATCTTAAAATGTGTATTTGTTTTTGTAGAACCAAAATTAAGTAGCAAGTATTAATTTTAATTATTTAAGAATTATTAATTTATTGTTTGTTGTATGCTACAATTTTTTTTAGCAGTCAAGTATTTTTGTCTAGTATAAGTATAGATAAATATTGTCTAAAATGCTGAGCGCCTGCAAATGTACAATCTTGGCTACGCCACTGTTACAATGCCAATGAAATTTATTATTTATTTATTTATTTAATTTGCACTGTCCAATACACCGAAGTCTAATTACAGGACAGTACTCGTAGTATTTATTTTTGGTTATAGGTTTGTCATCATTGGTTTTGAACCTCAGATCTGTCTTTAAAGCACTATACCCTATTTAATAACTAGGAGGCGTGAACTAAAGTTGGCGCACTAAAATAAATACTTCTGATTGGCTGACGTATCGCCAGTTTTACACTCAACGATATTTGTTACATCAGCTATCGTGTCAGAGAGTGTTTTAGGTTTCGTTTCATGGTGATCAGTATTTTAAGTTTATTGTTATCATCACGTTATTATTGTATTTTGCATTCATAAGTTTTGTGTGCTTCAAACTTTATTCCGATCTGTCACAGTGTAAATATGGCTACAGCGTTCACTCGTCCTAGTTTTTAAACAGATTATGGTGTCATTAATAGTTGGGTGTATTTAATGATATCAACTTTTGTTTCTATCGTATAGATAAATTGAAACCCAAATAGTTGTAGTCGAAACAAAAGATCTATTTTCATAATCGCTGGTAAACTTCATCCTCCTCTTCGTGCCGCCTTGTGTGTGGTGGGCTGAACTAAGTGTATAAATCACGATGTTCTAATTAACGATAATAGGTCATAAAGTCGGGTAATCATAACTTGCAAGGGAATATGAATAACAATGAATTGTTTCTGTGACTTTTTATAGCATTAGATCAATTACTAGAATAATTATTTTAATAACGCTATTAATATTATTGCTTGCAAAGAATCGTTATGCCTAACGCGATGGTATTTAAAGCAAATGATCATTGATTGCTCGTAAAAATCCAATTGCGAGCGCATATGGACGAGTTATGCGCGTTATAATTATTAGCCATGGACAAAAACACTTCTTGCTGTATAAGCCTTATCTTAAATCGCGATACCGTACTCGATGTTATTGCAAACTTTTTTTGAAAAGGGGTGTATACACCTTAATTATTTGAATGTAAAGCAAAAAACGAATTTGGAATTTACCGTTTAATATTTAATTAATATTCTTTTTTATTGTACCTAGCTAAACTAGTAAGAAAAATGTATCATGTGATTCGACAAAGAGTAATATAATAATAATTATTTATAAAAATATTATATTTTTCTGAACTATTGAGACAAGATGTTCGCTATATTTGCTGAAGGTACATTTATTTATGATTCAGATTCGATTCGGGTTTATTGTTGTTTGGGTTTCGATTTATGTTCAGGAACTTCGTTAGGGAGACTGGTTGACGAGCAATTTTTTTAAAGTCGGGTTAGAAACATCATATATAATATAGTATATATTGTCTTTTCATATTTTCTCTTCTTAAAGTCAACCCTCGAAAATTGTAGGTTGGCCTAACTCTACAAAAATTCGCAGTATTTCAGAGAGTGTGGAATATATATAATTATTGTACCAGATCACTTAATATATAGTTTCTTGGAAAATATTTTAACTAAAAGCAAAATTTAGTTATAATTTTCATAAATATATTATTAAGATAACAAGCAGAAGTGGTTCTCTTGGATAAAGGGCTTCACCAATCTTTATCCAAATAAAAATACTGCTGTGTCCGAGTGGTTCAGAACCCACTAGAAGCTGTAGGTTCCTTACAGCGACTGTAAATTGAAACCATTCACCACTAAACTGCAAGTAGAACATATCACGAAACAAGAAACTTAAGTACTGTTTTATCTAGGAATATTGCGCCAAAAATGACAATGATGATGAATTATAGAATTATTGAAAAAAAAAACAATTTATGTATTAAAAAACTTATAATATATATTTATATACATAGTATGTGCAATCGGCTTTGTTTTGGATTATGATATTGATGGCATACTTTTTATCAGACGTCATCCTTTCCCATTTATAACTGGTGAAGTTTGTATAACAGAAGCTTTTATTTGTAATGATATAAAATAAATAAATTTAATAAACAATACAAGAGTATTTCTAAAATGAATTGTAAATTTATAGTTTTGATTGTCTAAATCATATCAATCATAATTTATACGGTCAAGTACAAAATTGTTTTATTTTTTAGAAATTAGGATGTTTCTTGGCTTCTACATTGTTCATATTTTTATACAATCTAAGTAATAATGGTAATTTGTAATAAAATACAATTGTAGCTTCTGAAGAAGACTCATGTGGGGTCACAACTGTCAAGGTTGAAAGAAAAAAGTTGGCAGATGTCAAGAAACTATCATCTATTTTAAATTCTATTTTTTCTTACTATAAATACATAGTTGTGAATGACAGATATATATGGAAAACCTCATGAACAAAACATAACTAAAATAATGACATCTCCCTTACCTAATTTAATATTTTATACTTTAGATCTCACGTACTTAGCGTCAATTATTGCAGTTGTAGTAAAGTGGTGATATCTTCCGATCAGCAGTGGTGTGTGAATGGGCCGAGAGCGCGGATCGTCGGGGCGTTGTGGGTGTCAGGTGCTCAATGGACGGGAGGTCGTCGACCCAGCATTAGCCATCCCAGCCCATCACCATAGACTTCAAGCAGGTGGATACATCAGGAAGTCATCGCATGCGGAACACAAGCACTCAATATGCGCTAATACCAAGTACATTTCCCACATCATCCTTAAATGTGTTAGAGGAATAACTAAATACTTTAATGTTCCACGAGAGTATTATTGTGGAATAGTGACTGTAAATCAAAGATTGAAGGTGAAATAAATATTTAAAGAATGCCCTAAAGTGTTATACATTTGCATAGCTTTCTGGGCCAGTTTTATTGACTAAATGACAAATAATGAAATAAACAAGGTGTATTTTACTTAGGACGTTTGAAGTAAACTAAATTATTATTCCTCTAGTTAGATATAATTAAATTATTGTAAAGTACATAAAAAATAGTCATTAATCGTTGAAGGCACTACGGGCGTCAAAATGATACGCTCTCGGTCGACGTATAATTCGCTTGATATGTTAATTACTATAAATGCAAACATTTATTTGGATTTCTACTATTATCTAGCCAGTTATACATACACATATTCAGTTTAGTACAAAAAGAAGTTCGGAGATTAAAACGAATGGGTTGAAGAATGATTAACCGTAAAATCATCTCACTTTCAAGCGAAATAAGTTTAAATGAAGTGCAGTAAAAAATGCGTATAATTTAGAATACAATGAAGTTATGTGGTGTCCATATCAGATTTTTTTATAAGAATATTAAATAATATAATATTTAACAAGGCCTAAAATACATTTAAGAACATTTATTTTCACTGTTTAAAGTGCCGATTATCTTAAACGTTTAATAATAGAAAAATATCATAACGAAAATCTGACGTTAAGTTGTCAAAAATATACACCAAAGATAAAAAGATTAGCCCTTAATAAATGTGGATAATTTTTCTTATAGTCTATCATTATTCTTCAACTTCCTAATAACTAAATTATAATTTAGAACATAAAAAGTAGTAGAATTCGATTTTAATTTATTACTATTTTAATGTTCCCTAATCAAAAGTCATTTGTAACTTGTTAAAATGTCATCTAAAATAGTAAATTATTCAACATATATACAAAGATGAAAACATAAATGATTTTATTTTCCAAATTCGACACGGCTCTCACTAGATTTATTGCAATAGTCTGTATTAAGAGCTCATTATTATAGAGCGCTTTCGGTAGGAAAGTTACTAGTACTTCTGGCCTCATAAGATTATAACGTAAAACCACGCTTCCTAAAAGAGCAATTATAAAAAAAGTGCGTTCGTAATATGGGCCACCAACATTTATTTTAAATTAGTTACTTTCAGTTCTTTCCTCACTAATTTTAAAATTATATAAAATTTATCGAAATGGTACCTTTTAGAGCATTCTTCACATCAGTTACAATACCTGGTAAATATCCTTCAATATATAAATTGATCTTTATCGTGCTATCAAATTGACATATCCAACAATTAATAATAATTAGATTCGTTAAATGATTTATTTACAAATAAAAACAAGTTTTTTTTTCTCTATATCGTTCCATTTACATATTTTTTGTATTCTTTTCGTATATTCATTTCAATAAACTAATACCATTTAAATTGCAGATTAATACAGAAGTAAATCCCAGTTTTATTGGCATAGTATTGTCGATTCACCGAATGATTACCATACAAAAATATATCATCCATGTAATACAAAGTAGCAAACATGAAAAATAATTATATCCTTGAAGTTATCTCAATGTAATAAATAAACCCCCGAATAAAACCATCTCTGTCCTCATGTTCAAAACAAGTCGTCATACCGAATAAATCAGATTTCTCGAAGAAAATGACATCACAGTTCAAGTGAACAAGGACATACCGAATAGATAATGAGGAAGAATCTTCCTGATAGCATTGTCGGTAAGTCAAGCCTTCCACGGTCGCTGGTTAGTGCTGAAGTGCAGACGCACATAACCACAATAGCCAAGCAGTGAACACCAACTTGGGAGAACAGAGCACGTTAACGTGTTGTTAGCAGAAAAATAAATACGAATGAATCAGCAAAGTTCATACATTTTTACACATAAGCAAGACGAAATTTTTGAAAAAAAATGTGTACCTTCAAGATTAATTCCGTATTACGTAACACAAATTATCATAATGAAATTTCAACGAATGCAATACAAATACAGAATAGTTCAAGTGCAATTTTAATATAATATTAGGTCAATAATTTACAATTCAACAAAATAAATGTAACAAATATTCATAAAATATAATAAACTTGATCAAATGATTTGACCAAAGAATAAAGGTCTTTCTCTTTACTAAATATTTTCCTTCCATATTGATACATATTTAATATTTTTAAATGGTGTTGTTTAGTAATTTCATGTATCTTTTAGATTATATCTAGTTATATTGATATTGGAATTAAGTTGTCATTTCCTCATTAAATGTTATTGACATTAATAAATAAAAGGCAGGTGTACACAATACACAAGTGTTAAAGCTAGAAATTTATTACTTAAATTGTAAAAAAATATTTTTCAACTGCAAAAATATAAATAAATCAAGAGATAAGAGAAAATAATGGATTAAATTCAACATTAATGTAAAAGTAAGGCCTTGCTGATATAATAAGTGCTATATATTAAAATTAATTAAAAGGATTAAAAAGTTTTCAACATCTGAACAAGAATTATTGTAAGTTTTTGTTAAGAAAAAAGACAGTGGTGTGTTTACTAGACAACATATTATAATTCGAACTAAATATGAAGAATATAAGTGTGGGATTCGATTCCCAGTGTCGTCAAAGTTTATCAATTAACTAAATAATTTTAAATGTGAAGAAAAATATATAAACTGTATAAATTTCAGGAATTATTGAACTACATTAAAATAAATTAAAAAGAACAAAACTTTTTCAATGCTTAGGTACAAGGTTTAAGAAAATAATAATCTGTAGAGTTTTGGAAACTTCAGGAACTGTTAAGAATGTCGTTGTTGGGCTTTTGAGTTTCTAATATTCTAAATTCAAGACAATAGTAGTTCTACAACCTACAATTGTACACATTTAAGTAAATGCTGATGATGGACCCAATTTGTAGTTCGAAACGTCCAGATTGTACATCTATGTAAATTTTCAACAAAATCGAAGGAATACTAAAACTCAACTTCTATACATTCTTAAAATAATAATCACTTCATTAACTTGGTCTATTTAGTTTTATATTTTTTTTAGCAAGATATGCCAATTTAAAGGAAATTTATGACGATTTTGTAAAAGTTCTCTTAGTGCAATCAATCGATGATGTTTTTTCCATTTCTGTTATAATAAGACAATAAACTTATTTCCACAGCGCGAAAATACATAATAAACTATAATATAACTATAATATTTTATCTACGTTTCTATTCTCTTCATTTGCAGCCATTTTTATACACCAGTGACGAAAGTAGCGTTTAAATTGTTAAATTTGTTATACATATTATATTATCGATCTATCGTTGAAGAAGAACAATGTAGATTAAAACCAGAATAAAACACATGTTTAAGGTACCATTTATCAAACATGGGACATAATAGACAGTTTCAGCAAATATAGCAGCAAAATATTGAAATGTAAATGTAAAGCAATGAAGTGTTGTCTGTAAGGAAAGTTTTGAAGCCGCTGGCTGGTGCATTCCCGACACACTCATTACGTTAACCTCCGTCCGACCCTACGCTATTGGGAATCCGTTACTTACAACAGTTTTCATCAAATATTTCAACTCATCGTGTTATGTGGCTGTTATTAACCCAACTTATCTGCGCCGAGCATTACTCGGTAATTCCTCCAGCATCGGCCATGCCGTCATCATCAAGGTTGCCGGGCTAAAAATACAAAAGATGCGCAAATTCATCGGACAAAAAAGTGAAAGTATTCGTCCACCGCCATAAAAACTCACATATTTACTAGCTCTGCTTCAAATTAACAGCGTTTCTGTGTCCAAACCGAATATGCTCAATTTTTTACTGTCCAAACGCCGGTTCACCGCTATAACTTTAGGATATTCGCCGCAAAAAAACCAGAGCCAACCGCACTAAACAAATCTGATATAGTCGGATTACAGACATTATTTTTTATTACCGGGTCATCCACTACATTCTTAAAAATCTTATATATTATTTTTTGAAATTTATGGCTCCATATTCGTATTTACGAATGAAAATGGAACAAAGCATACAACAAAATATTTTACAAACATTTTATTCAAATAAAAACATAAACACCTCCAAAACCATAAATATGTTTGACACTATTGGTTTTCTAAAAAAATTATTGATAACATTGTTTATTTTATTATTTAAACATCTAGTTGCTATTCCATAAGTTCTGAAGAACTGTTGTTAAATGGTTAATCAAAAGGTGATGATAATGCAGAAGATGCAAGTAAAATTATTTAAAGAAAAACAGTAAAGGATAATTGGAACAAATGTGAACTTTTTGGTTGCTGTTTACACGAACAAAGTACTATTTATGACAAATGACAAAAAAGTGGTCTCACCCCCACTTATATTAATTCAATCAACTCAGATTAATTTATTTTTATTAAACCATAAAATTATAAGAAATTTTAATATAAAGGTTAATTAATTTCCCTTTAGACCCCTTTCTTCTACAAGTACACATATTCAGCAGTAAAATATCGAAATGACAAATTCGAAATGATTGGAATATCTCTTTTCTACGAGACATACAGCGATGGCAAAAATAATCAAAATAATGGTACAGAAAGATGCTAAATAGGTAAAACACATAATTTCTTTAATGCTAATTAGATCTTTTGCACAATTGACACAACAACAAACTCAAATTTACAAATACATAAATCATAATTAAATACATATGTTATAATTCATTAGAAATAATGAGATTAGGCAATGCAGAGATAATAAATGATTTTTAACAAGATATGTGTTTGTTATGTATTTTCTTATCTTCAGGAATTTCGGAATCATATTCTCTGGAAGAATTTACATCGCAGCCTTAAAAGGCGTTCGCCTAAATCATAAAGAATATTTCGTGCTGTCGACAATAACATATTTTATACCTCAAATTTTAATGAATCAAAATCCAAGTGACAACTGGCTAGAAAAATGAACCGCCCAATTAAATATTTTTACACTAAAGGTGTTGATTTGCTCCCTGCTGAGTTTCACGTATCCATACTTTATATAAAATTTAATTACGAAATATAATTAAGTGTGTGAAAATAATCATAATAAATAAGTCAGCCCACACTTTTCTACGTACGATAGTACCTAGCACACGACACACGAAAAATGTTTATTAGTAAACGTAAATAAAAAGTGTTACAAAATCTGAAATGGTGTTGAAAGACATTAATCATTGCGGTTTATAGGTTTTTAATTCAAGCTAACATTAAAATATTACTATTCGATAAGAACAAAAATTTAAATAAATTGCAATATGAAATTTATTACTTTTCTTTCAAAGTGACCTTAAGTGATAAATACAAAGTTTTCGATAACTTCTCCAGATAAAAAAGAAAATTTATTTATAAAAAAAAACCTTACTTATATTAATTTAAATTAAATAATTAAAAACGAACAAAAATTAAAAGAATATGTAACTCAATATCTGGGAGATATTTATGACTTTTTTATTTCTATACCAAACTCGCACACTCGTATAAGTTTAACTTATTTTATAGAATATTTTTCCTACAATTGGGCGTAAAGTACATCCTTATGCATCTTTTGAGTTTGTAAAGAGTTACTTTACAATCACTGGAGCGTGAATTGAAACCGTTGCTAGGCAAGACCGTTACTTTACAAACTATCTACATAAATAACTATTTCAGCTCTTGTGTGATAACATCCAAATGAATGGGCAACATTGATTACCAAAGTTTAATAGACGACTTTTGTTTTTTCATATATACAGAACAATTCGTCAGATGAAGTTTGTAGTACTTTTAATACTCTGGAAGGCATACTTACTTTGGAGAAGATCTATTTTCATTTTTCATTATTACCAATCTATAAAGCTTTGAAATTGGGAAACTGTTTTCTATTATTTAAAAAATAAACAGAATAAAAGTAGAAAAATAGTAATATCTTCGAAAATTTAACTTTTTTTATTAGATTTATACAGATGTAGTTCTTAGTAAACACTTCAGACCGGACACTGCAAGGGATATTTACGGTGGGAAACCTGGACGAAATTGGAGAAGAATCAGAAGAGGTCATATATGTTTTTTAATTGTATTCTGTTGTTTCCAATTTTTGTTTTCATTTCATATGTACATACAAACCTATTAGAGACTTCGATTCTTGAATATGTTGCATACGCAAAAATTAAATTTTATTCTTAAAGATAAATATTTTAAGATAAGTAGTGTGTTATACCAAAAAATAGAATATGATCTGTTAAATGAAATTAAAAAATATCATAATTCATAGCTTGCTTGCGTACCACAAATTTATCTCAATAATTCAGGTATACCTACTCAAAAATTTAATTTGGTCTTACATATATTAAGTTTCTTAGGTATTCAGTATGGGCTACGTCATTATTTAATGACTTTTCATTTATAATAAGATAGAGGATTTTGTCTAGGCAACAGAAATATCCAAGACAACAAATTTTTTTTGTTGTATAATCCAGTTTATTATCAAAATATTTTCTTTATTGTGTACCGTCTCATATTTGACGTTTCAATTTATCGTATTATGTATACGGTCACATCGTGACAGGACTTTGTTTTAGTTTTTTGATTATCATATAACCTACATTAATTATTTTATATTTTACAATCTAGATTTCTATGTTAGTAGTAGTGTAAGTAGTTGTTGTAGTTACCTGATCACTATGTAAAATTGAAAATATAGAACAAGTCACAAAATAAAATTGTTCTGTTTTTGACTCTTTATTTCAAAATTAAATACATAAAATAAAAAATAAAACTCTCTTGTTACAATAGGAAACAACAAGTAACAATTGTTGTTCGCTTGATTTAATCTTGTTGTCTGATTTGCAAAATCGAAGCTATAAATAATACATCGCAAACCTGAAATCCATTAGAATAAGATATTTGTTCGAAGATTCCAATGGGCATATTTCACGCTACAAGGCTGGTTGTTGCTAATAAAATATCCCTAACCTTTGGCCATCAATGACGTACACTTATAACGTGACAAATAGCATAGAGCGCGAAACGCTGGAAAGAATACCCCAGACAAGAATATATTGTACGATAAATTCCATTAGCTCGCACGGTTATCGCTGTTTGCAGACATCTATCAGCTTTATGCAAATAATCTCGCAAATAATAATGATCGCACGTCCGATTATCCAATATTAAATTTATAATTTAGCAACTGCTGTGAAAAACGTCGTATGCAGTCAATTTATTTCTGCCTCCAATGGTAAAGAGGCAATTACGAATCTTGTAGCTGGTAATTGTAAACGAAGATGTTATTAAATTCTGAACAATACGTTTACTGTATTATGGTTTTGATCGTGAATTAAATTCATTATTTTACAAGCCGACTCTACCGTTAATCTAGGAAGAAATACTCCTTGTCTTGTACCGACTTACTAGCTTATTATTTCATATATTCCTATTAATACCCATATATTTTCCAATGAATATATTTTATGAGTTACTTACCCAACCACCAATCGAAAATAAATGATGAAGATTCTTGGTCCACGATCTAAAACAAAAATAATAGTCACGAACAATAGGAAAATGTTTAGGCCAAAGGATTTGTCTTACTACAATTTGTAAATTACATAATAAATCATTATAATCTAAGGCACAACATTCATATACAAAAAAAGACCACAAGGTACTTATTTCGTAACATATTTTACTTGTATTTTACTAGTGTAGATCTATAGTCTCTGCAAGGGACATACAGCTTATACTGAATTTCGAACAATACAACGGTATTTTTCACTAAGCTTTGATTTAATCTCAACCTTCACTCAATTCGAGTCGAAACGCGCTAACCAATTGAGCCAATTTTGAATAAAATCCATGAAGTAGAATATGAATGTTATTGTTTCTTTTCTAAACTTTATCCCAATGACAATTTCAGTTTGTGTTCATATTAACATATTAATTCATAATAAGCCCAATTATGTAAAGAAAATGGTTCAAATTAATTACAATAATTATAAAAAATTTGGGGAAAGGGTGATAGAACCTCAGCGTGGTAAAAAACGTAACAGACGAGAGACTGGGAGCGTAAGACACAATTTACCTAACTTTTTCCGCGATTCTACCACGGTGACGTCACACATCCCTTCTTCGAAACATTAAATTGCTAATATTATTGCAAACTAATGTTTAGTTTTTATTATTATAATGAGAAGCTATATTGCATAGTTTTTATATTTTATAACTTATATAATGAAATTAGATTATGGTCACATAGTCTATTAATTTGTGCATAACCCACGAATAATGAACAGAAATATAAGAGTTATGAGTGATCGGTTTACTATTCCTGAAAACCGATTTCGTTAAATCTTTCGACTAGGTAAGTTTTCATTTATATACAAATCTGAACGACGTTACATAGCACTTCGTGTTTTTTCTTTTCTGTCTTTTCAATGAAGCAATACATACTTAATAAGCGCAAAAGAATTTTGACGTTTTATGTTAAAGATGTGTAACTTCACAATTGTCTCAAATGTGTTTCGAAGTACCTAATGACATACGTCCGCAAAACATCTATTTGATAAATCAGTTTACAATATTGTTAAAATATTTTTTAAAGAATAGCATCGTACATTGCGTTGTTAAATGATTTGTTAAATTCAAATTGCTTCCTAGCTACTTACTTAAAAACTACCTTAGAGAATTGGATCGAATACCTTTGTGGGTATTGCATACCCAATATTGGACCTCGTTGTTTTGTTATGATATTGTAACTAAAATATGATATATCTTCTCAAAAATAAAGAATAAGGCTGATCTTTACTCCCGGAAGAGAAAAATATATGTACGAATATTTATGTACACAGATATCTGTACATATGTATAAAAATAAGCTGTAGCTACTACATAATTTATCCTGGTTATGATTTTACGTCACAACTCTTGTTTGAAACGGATCATTTTGTTTAACTTATAGTCAAAGGTCTGTGATTATTCGAAACAAAAACTAACCACAATCGTCTGTCTGGTGCGGTTACTACATGTACTACAAAAATAAACAAGACTTTCAATAACCACTGAACCGTTAGTTAACGTTTACTGAAATAGTAATTACAACATATAAGCTTCCGTTTCATATTACAAATAATCCTAAAAATAAAATTCATTCCTACTATGAATTGTTCCGAACTATGTGCTTGTTGGAACGAATTACGGACCGATTCTGAGGGGTCCATGTCATTACTGTCAATTTTGTTAGGCTAGTTTTAATTTTAACTCAAAATATATGTACGGTTAGTTATAACAATCCTCATGCTTTGGTTTTTAGTCGGATAGGTTAGAAAAAAAGATATTTATTTTTGCTTTTTGTAATAATTAAAGATAATAGCAAATAAAACTGGAATAAAATGTATGTATCCATAGCCAGGGACAAGAATTGATAAACAGTGTTTGTATATCTTTCTTAATCAGTAACTATCAATAATATATTGTCAAAAATTTAACATAATGTGCTATTATAGAATAAATAATTTTATTTTCCCTTCAGGAAAAGAACTTTCGTTGCGACTGTAGTATCTAGATCTACATACCAAAGAATTTCAAAGGAATATCAAAGAATTCAATAGTCAGAGCCTAGTACTTAAATGGTATGCCACTAGCTCTTGACTGACAGCGCAAGTTTTCTATGACGTTAATGGTTTCTCTCAATAATCGGACTTTACCTAGTTAGCGTCATTCGCCTATTTAAAAAACAAAAATATCCAGTTAAGAGCAGTGTAAGATCCATGGTTCAAATCCCAGTGTCACCAACTACTAATCAAATAAGTATTACCGCTATGTCCGAATGATTAGAAACTTTCTACAAACTGTAGATCCCTTGCTAATAACACTAAAACTCAAGTCAACTTCACTAAACAAGTACTTACAGTATTTGAGACATTGTAGCATCTAAGAATGTAGTTTCACAATTGATGTAAAAGATCCATACATGGCATGTATGTAAGTCAAATAATTATATATGAAAAAAATATTTTCAATAAATTAAAAAATTAAACTTTTTGCAGCTTTATGCAGTGTTAAAAATCAAGTAAAATTATTGAGCCAGCGTTACCAATGACTGATACAGTGCGAAAGCTAATAAATATTTCCCCATCCATCAGCGAAACCGTAAAGCAATGAAACCCGATCCCCATATCTCCTCTGGTAGAATCTTCCGTGGTAAGTTTACGACATGGAGGCTTCTCTACCCCGCGATAAGCTACAAACACGCGCACATTAACTCTTTATGTTCTCCGGGGCCTAGATAACCCGGCCAGAGCCGGCAGCTCCCTGAAGAGTAACGGGCGCATTAAACACAACATCCCGTACATTTCATCCCGAGATAACCGGACACTGCGAGGGATATTTACGGTGGGAGACCTGGGCGAAATTGGAGAAGAATTAGAAGAGGTCATATTTGTTTTGTTATTGTATTCAGTTGTTTCCTCCCACTCCAATTGTTCTATTGCACCAAATGTATATGAAATTCTAACTTTAGAATTATTAATCATAAAAAAGTAGACGTGACACACTACTCCTTGATGGAATCTAAGTACAAGTTTATGTTTTAGTGGAATACGTTGTCATAGTAGGACACAGCAGTGATTTTATTTTGATTAGAAGTTAAGGACATAAAGAACTAAATGCGAGATTTTACACAAAAACTCAATATCTATAAATATATACAAGTGACGATATATGTAAATACTTATACATGATAAATTCAACTAGTTATAGGTATATCTTATAATGTCCAGACATCTATGAAATTTATGTGGTATACATACGTACATGTTTCAAATTTTTATTTTAATACAGAGAGCATTTAATAGTAATGAAGAAATACTTACATGTGTAGGTTAATAACATACATCAGGTATAAATGTTACATTAAATATTGTCTGTATCGAATTCCGACGCGAAAATAAATAAAATTACCACTATCACTATTAATAGTTTATCACATTTTCATTATAAAAAGGAAAAAACTACACTAAAATAATAACACCAGTGATACATATTCACTCATCAAATACACATCCACAACTAAAAGACCATAATGTATTTGAAAAGCAACAGCCAAGTAGCTCTGCCAAATGAAACAAGTTTAAACATACTTATTCGTAAATGAAAATATCAAATATACTGCGAATATAATAATAATTTGTAATATTCAAATTATTTCCTATTTAGAGCGATATAGTTCGTAACTTAGTAAAATATAATTGACAAAATACAGTTTCAAAATCAGGTCATCTTAAATTATGAAATAATCAAACCATTTTTATATCAATGTGTACTTGAAAACAAAATTTATGTATAGGTGTTTGCTTTTTAGAAATATATGTTGTTGCTCTGCAGTCTGTACTACAGTATACCATAGATTTATTACTTATACCATGCTCTGGACTACTCGAAAATAGCGATATTTTATTTAGTTAATAATTAACAACTCTAGGGATCGAACATTTCACTTATGTATACAAAGTGTAAATTAAGTAATGAGAATGATTTAAAAATATATACGAATAGAATTAGTCTCCTTCAAAATAACTTTCTTGGGAAACCACACAGTTCTGGGGACGGTTCTTCGAAACCTCATAGTAGTACTGAAACTCGGATACTAGAATGGCTTTCAGCTAGTCGGTTACAGCAGTTTCAATGCTTTGGAGTGTTTCAAAATTAGTTCCCTTAAGGTGATTTTAAATCTCGGGAAGAGGATAAAGTAAAATAACTCAAGTCAGACGTATAAGAAGGCCGAGGAACCAAAGAAATGTTTTTACTGGCCAAAAATTATTTTTTTAAACCATTTTTTGCGCAAATTTTCTCATACCTAACGAATTAGACAAAATCTGATGAACGGTGGTGTCAGTCACATTTAAGTCTTCCCCGATCATTCGATACTGTCAACAGACGATCTAAACGCACAAGACCCCAAATTTTGTGAAATTTCCATTAATGAAGATGAAGGCCTTCCGCTGTGTGTTTTATCTTCAATAGACTCTTTTCCTTCTGAAAATGCCTATACCTCCGAAAAACCTCACCTCTTCAAATAAGACTGTCTTCGTAAGTTTTGTAAAAGTTTCCATTGCACTGTGCCCTAGTCTGAAGCAAAACCTGATAGTACACCGTTATTTGAAATTGACGTTCCTCATTTTAGAATGCACTAGGGAAAAACAATTCGATGACAACATTTCTTTCTAATAATAATGTCTTTGTAGTCTATTAAAGAGAAAAATAACGATTCTTACTGAATTTCTATGGAAAGAAAGCTTCAAGAGCCTGTCTTCTTCTTATATTCTTATATTTTTTGAATTGAAGATTGTATAGTTTTTAGATGTTATTGTTTAGTTTTAGCACTACAAAAAAGTGCTTTAATTTATGTATTGATCCATACATCAGGTGTCCATTTGCTCCATAGCATCACGTACCCAAAAAGTCGTCTCCGTTCTATCACACAATCAGATGTGTGACATATCTGCCCCATTCATTAGGGCATACCGCACGTACAAAAAGCCCTGCTCGGCATAAGCAGTTATGCGCTATTTGTCCTGACAATGAGACGCTTTTTTGTCGCCGCGACGCGTCCAGAATAGGCGGCTGGTGTGGAATGCTGTCACCGGATTGCGACACCGAACTTCAGACCACACGACATCCATCAAGGGATGGATTCCCGGGCCGTGTTCTGGTTTTTATAATGAGGAGTGAACAAGTGTTTGTAACTGTGTGGTCCGGACGACTTATTATTTTTATTGCCGTAATAAATACATCATTGAATCATGTCGCCTTTTTAGATACTCAATAAAATGTAATTAACTTTGTTATTACATTTAACTTTTATATCTTATGGGTGATAAACAATGTATAAAAGAATTAGTTTCATGTTGATAGCGTTGGGCTAATGGTTCAGGCTTTATAACGCAGGTGTTCGGGTTTGATTCCTGCAAAAGTCTTTCATTCCATCGTCTCGGACATATGACCTTATAGCTGAAACATTAGAGAAAAAATAATACAAAAAGGTTTTCCTTATTTATTTTTTTTTTACTTTTATCTACAGAATGTATTAGCAAACGTGAACCCCCTCATAATTATTTTATTATAAGAAATAGAAAATTTTTCTTTCTACAAAAGTTTTATTACATTATCAACCGAATTTACCTTGATTAGTGATTAACTGATTGAAGAATCAAGCTTTAGTTCTGTATTTTTTTATTTATTAAACCCACCGTTTCGGCAGCATTAACTGCTGCCTTCTTCAGGGTAATGACAGAAACAACAAAGCAAGTACACAAATAACTAAGTAACGAATTATAACATATTTAATATAGGAAGCCATGCTTTACTAATTTCCAAACCAGAGTTGTGATTGAGATTAATATTCTTAGTTTTAAAAATCCCAATGGCTTTTCTCATTTTTCTTTTATTGCCACATGCAGATCTTAAAATAATTTTCATGTCTTGAAATTTTATTTTTTAGGCTGGTTCAATCTAATGGATCGTTGATGTTCGGTTCTTGAAGAAATAGATGTATATACCAATCTGACCGATGTACACTTTTCCATGTGTCCATGGAATCTGGTAAATCCCCGAAGACTAAAGAGGGATGACTTGTTTAACAATAATAAATTAATAAACTTTTTCTGACGTAGCTGACAGCACAATATGTAAAATAAAACAGTGACGTCCATGTTTCGAGAACAAGCAGGAATGCAACATTACAAAGACACTTTTTCGAATTTAATTATTTATTAGATTAATATTGAACATTTTATATTAATTTATTTATCACTATACCTTAATTAAATTAGTTTTCAATGTAGGTTTCTTTAAAAATTGTTCTCTCGGAAAATCCCAGTGAAAGAACAGTTATTTTATGTTTACTAAGCTGATCTAGTTTCACAAAATGGAACAGCTACAATTGAATTAAAAGAACTGTAACCAAGATTGATTTTGGTATTCAAAGAGCAATTCCCCGCTTATGTCAGCGCATTGTCGCTTAAGAAACGGTTGAAAGGCGTCAATGGAACATATTTTTCGTTGCGTCATGCTTAATCTATTTCCGTTTAAGACGTAGATAATATCAATCAACAATAACACGCACACATACACTATCTTGTTGCTACTGTAGCTATTATATCGCGATCAATAATCTAGTTGCTTTGTTCAATTCATCTGTCAACACCCACTATCATTTTGCTTAACTCTACGTTTTTGTATCCACGCCTGAAATTATGTCAGACTAGTACTTCCATATTGGACGGCAATTGTTTCCAGTTCACCGCTTGCTAGATGGATTGATTCTTGTCCACACAGACGTAGTAAACTTACATTTTTCCGACAACCATCGCAAATTACGTATTTATAACTAATATAATTGTAGTTATTACAATACAAAACTATTTTTCCTACGACCACTGTTAAATATAGTCTTTTTAACGGCTGCTTAGCAAGTTAAAAATAACAGTTTATTGCCATTGACAACGAATTAAAAGTAAAAAACAAATTTACTTTTAACACTTGTGTTAAAAAGGAACTAAATCTAGTTACCTGTCATAAATGTCATTCTATAATGCTTAGTTTTTATTTACTAATACATAACTAGGGTCGTAGGAAAAATAGTGTATGATAATTGTGTTAAAAGTGATTTTATTTCGTTCGTGGGGTTTGTTACACTCGGCTTCGCCTCGTTTCAAACTTCCCCACTCACTCATAAAATGTCACTTTTAACACTTACATCATAAATAACTATTATGTTATTTATATAAGTTTATATCATAGTTTTATTTTGAATATATCATATTCTAGAATGAAAATCTCCAGCATATTTTCGAATACCACCATTTAATTCTTAAATTTCGGTAATAAGTTTCTGGATCAAAACAAAAGTCGTCTGACTAGTACTGGTAACCAACGTGTTCATCCAATTGAGTTATTACAAGATAGCTCAATGTATAGCAACACAATCTCAAAATATCTGCAAAAGCTCAATAGTTTTAAATTTTGTTAATAGCTAGCGATTCTCAGAATCAAACCCGAATTTCATATTTAAATGGTAGATAAAACAGAGATAAAAATTCCATCCGTTTTTAGACAATTTTACTTGCTTTTTATAATGAATTACAAATCATTCGGACAGACCGAATTATATGGATATAAATTGACAAAGCTGGATTTGAACACCAGATCTCACACTCCGCTTAATTCGAATCGGAAAGTTTTCTTGATTTTTAGTAAATAAAAATTCTGGAATTCAATCAATATTTCGAAGGCTTTATTTACCCTTATTATTTCTCAGATCTGTTAAATTAACATAATCTTAAAACATATCAAAAGGCAAACCGCTTAAAATAAACAAACATAACCAAATGTAAAGGTTTTTAATTTTGTATAATATAATAATAAAATGAGACAGATGTCGTGATTGCTGAAAAAAGGAGACAATTGTATAATTATTCATCACTTCAATTTCAGAAGTTAATAGAAAATTCCTTAACTTAAACTACGATGTTTTTGAGAGATGGGATATTTCTTGACTAGGTGTTGATATTAAAAACGAAGATGGTTACTGGAAATCAGCCACTCTTTATTGAATTCAACCTCTACAGTTTCGACCCCACATGGGTCTTCTTCAGGAGATGAATTTAAATATTTGTGGTTTTATGTTTGTAATAAATTGATATTTTTTCAACATGAAAATAGTCAAAAATCGAAGTAAAATAAATATAAATTATTTTGTTAAACATTAAAATTAACAAATGTCGATCTAATTTTAATTAGAAATATAAAATATGTATAAAATGAAAAAACGGTTTATCACACCCTAACGGACAACTTATGTTGTTGTATAAGTTGTCCGTTAGGGTGTGATAAACCGTTTTTTCATTTTATACATATTTTATATTTCTAATTAAAATTAGATCGACATTTGTTAATTTTAATGTTTAACAAAATAATTTATATTTATTTTACTTCGATTTTTGACTATTTTCATGTTGAAAAAATATCAATTTATTACAAACATAAAACCACAAATATTTAAATTCATCTCCTGAAGAAGACCCATGTGGGGTCGAAACTGTAGAGGTTGAATTCAATAAAGAGTGGCTGATTTCCAGTAACCATCTTCGTTTTTAATACGATGTTTTTATTTCAAAAGAAAAAAATATAATATATTGAACTTATTTTATTACTATCGATTATTTTGTTATAAGGGTTTCGTCACGACCTAAATTCCCTGCCACTAAAATACAATGGCCATTATGATTCTTGTTTTTACTAGTATTAATAGAAAAAAACTTGTTTTTATTATTTTGTTTTTATTTGTATGGCTACGATATTACAATTTTCAATTTGATTGATAGTAAAGTAATTCATGAGCAATCATCACATATTAGCAATTATGTAAGTATCAATTAATACCTGGGCGCGCTCCGTGGGTTTCGTCCCACGCATCTCGTCCGCAGTTTGTTACATATTGTCTTCGATTCATCACACACCCTGTTATAATTTCGTCCTTCCAACCGGAATATTTATGTATGGAAATCGCTGACTAATCTTTACCAATTTCTAATTATTATTCCTGAGAACCGTTTCTATTTTTGTAGCAAGACCTTATTAGCATTTTAATTGTTGAAATAGAGTATTTTTCAACTTCAACTCTCAATGGGATTTCCACGATTACAATATCTGTTTTGTTCTTTACGGGCAATTTAAAGTTATAATTAAATGTTGTTAATAGATCATTAGAGCGAACTCATATATTATTTGTAATTTAACAAGGGCAGGAAAGGATGAATGAAAAATAATTATAGTGTAAAGATTGATTCATTGATTCAGTTGATATTATAAATAAATATTCTGGGAACAATAAAACATGTTAATAACACGGTTCTGCGAATTGGTAACAAGAGTGTGTTATCACAGAATAATAATTAATTACTATTGTTATACAATGACATCAAATATGGTTCAAGTTCAAGTGAAACAGCAACAAAAAATTGTTGATGAGAAAATATACTTACAATGAAATAATAATTCAATCATGCTACTCTATTATTACACTTTTTGTAGACGTATTTTGCAGAAAATTTATAAAATATATTGCGGAGATTCCAACGTTAGATGGGAATACAAAACTGTAATTCCTTTTTTTTGCGAAAATAATAATGAATTCACACGAGCTCTAAATATCATTTATACAGATATTTATTACCTAATACATTAAAATTTTTAATATATTTGTTCTCGAAACAGAGCATAGCATTTGATCCGATATTCAGTTTTCAAAATGGGCTATTAGTGTGCACCACAACATAATAAAACCAAATTACCATTATATAAGTTTCTTTCTCATTTAAACTTTTGTTAACCAAGGCATTTTTATAATAAAATCAAAATGTCAATAATTTGCTAAAATATGTATTTTTATGTTAATACAATTTTTTTCTACCACAAAACAATAAAAATATAAAATTTTCTTTTTCATTTTAATTTTTAATCCTTTTTTAAACATGGTTTTTAGTAATAAAAACAAAATGTCAATAAGCAAGAATATAATACTAGATTTATTTGTTTATATTAATTGGAAAACAATTATGTCTAGAAAAAATTTTTGCACGATCGAGTTTTAGGAAAGGTTTATTGATTATATTTTCAAGGCATTAATTTGGTTTTACAGTCTAACAAAACTGAAAGTGTTACTTACCGTTCAATGAACGCCAAGTAAATTCATGTTTAGCACTAATGCACATAAATGATTTGATACATTAATTTATTGGTATTAAAATTACAAAGGCAGTTACTAATATTGCAAGTATTATGAACAATAAGTAAAGCCGATCTCAGACAATAATTAAAGTCGTCGTTTCTCCAAACAATTGTCCTTGATCGGTAAATGTCCTTATCGTTTTCAATACTTAATTTATTTTTTAATGTGAAACATGGAATTTATCATATCCATGTTTACAACTTGATATTTGATTGACAGCAATGTATGCTTGCTTGTCTCATTTAACATGAAACAAGATAACGAGGCAACGAATTTGACATGCCTGCACCAAGTGTAAGAATTTTTAGAATCGTTAATAACTGGTAGAGTAGTGGAATGGTCTGCTAGATCAATTGATTATTCAAATTTAAATTCTTTTTATTGGTGACCTTTAAAATCAATTAAAAGTTCAAATTGAAAACATTTTTTCAAAATATTATAATTGCCCAAACATCGTATGTAATTCAAGAGTTTTATAATATATTGTGTCACTACTTAGCACTTAATGGATAGATTTTTGAAAATTTATTGTGATCATTGTTTATTTGTTCGATATTTTATTTTTTACTTTGTAATTTCTTGCAATATTTAAATTTAAAAATTTTTAAATAAAAAGTAAATATATTGCTGTCAATCAAATATCATACCGTAACCGTAGTTATGATAAATACCCATGTTTCACGTTAAAAAACATTCACGGTATATATGTTACTCTTGAAAGATTTAATTCATTTATTTCTTATATTACGTTACACATAATATTTAGAGGTAAACAGGTACAACAGTTATTTTCTAGGAAAATATCCCTATTCCCCGTGTTTATCTGCAATCTGTGTATTTACATTCCCCTGGCCGTAAATCAGCGTCCAGATGTTCGTCGGATCACAAATTGATTCCCATCCCTGTAAACAAAGGCTGCTCTGATTCTTCCAGCCAGGTACCTGTCCGGTGTCGGGTACCTGGTTCTCACACCCACTCAGCGTGACGCTGCTGGCCTCCCCCACACTCCCGCACAAATAAACTATAACGGCCTAAAAAACTCACCGAGTTATGTATATGGGTGATATGGATTATGTCGCTCTACACTCTACACGAGAAAACTCACCTTCCATTTACAATGCTCATAACATTATACAAATCTTTAATTTAAGTTATATTAGTTATAAAGGGACAACATTTTTATTACCTTATTTTTAAAAAGTAGAATATTAGTAATACTCATAGTTTTAGTTAAAAAAATCAAATTTATATTTTCAAAATGCTTCTATTGGTAGACATCGTTGTCATCTACGCACGGTAAAGTTGAGTTTTTCGGTGTAATATATTTTTTTGTCATAAAAGTGACATCTTCTGTAACGTGATTGACAAGGTTGAAGTTTAATTTCTATGCCTCCGTACTATAATTTTTTATTCTAGCCGCCGTTCAATTTCTTCGCCGCCGTATTTAGAATCAGCCAATAAGAAGCAACTTCTACAATAGAAATCTGTAATATCGCCCTAAATGTCACTATAAAAACTAGATAACCTAAGAATAAAGTTACTAAAAATTATGAATAACTGACAGGAAACCTACATATTAAACGTCAAGTAGTAATTTATTTTTAAAAATTTCTACATTTGAAGAAAAAATAGCATGTGTTATTCAGAGTAAAAGTATCTTTGTGTGCCTCGCATGCATTGTCCGACTCGCTTCGCTCGTGCAAACTTCCATGCTCGCCACACAAAGTATCACTTTTACTCATAATAACACAATATACTATTACGCACAACTTTATCGTAATTGTTTTTTTTTTCATTTTGGTTACCATTACGGAAACTTTTACTTTACATCCTTGGGTGGTAAAGTAGAGGAAAACGCCCGCTGGATGGTAAAGAAAATATTTATCAAGGTATTTAATACCTTGTATTCGTTTTCATACCTATCATTCGATTTACCAGGACATTAATCTACTATAGCTTTTAGCAATCTTTAGTAAAGAATATAATGAATGAAACTCCATGCTTGACATTTGACATTTTTTTATTAGTAACTTGCATATGTTGTTTACTCAAAACGCTAGGTTACCAATCGCAATGCATCTCCTTAATGTTTTTGGCATGTCATATTATAATTAATAATTACATTCCATTTGATAGCAGTAGTACATAAAACGTTGTATGTATCTCAGGCTGAAAGAGATTTACGAATATGGACGAATAAAAGTTCTTCGCTTTAAATTTCGTCCACAGGCGTAAACCTTCTCTTTCGGCCCTCTATACGTAAATCAATATTATTTGGTGATAGAAATTAAAAAATATTTCTAAAATGTGTTCTAGGTACTTAAGCAAAAATAATCATACAAGACGAGTACAATAAGAATAAAGAATCACAAATAGTTGTTTTAATTAATGTTTTACATTTCCAATAAAATAAAATTAAAATTTTTGACAGAATGTAATGCTAAAATATTTATGTTGGCATACCTACATTTTGCCGGCCTAGGTCTGCACAGAGAGTTTTTGAACGATTTTGAGTTCTTTAATACAAGTCATAATGAAACGGAGACGCGAAAAAAATATTATGTGTGTGCATAACCGTATTTTTTATGATTTCGAAGAAAACAAATCCCGTACAATTCATTGATTGAATTTTATTCTTTTTGAATTTCTCAAATATATATTTTATCCTTTCACTTCATGAAAATTACAGACTGTAACACAATATTATGCCTAAAGCTATTTATATAAATTACTTCTCCTATTCAATATGTATAAATTATTGGAAAAGTGAAATAATCGTAGGTAGTATATTATTCTTATAAGAAATAATAAATGTTATTTCCTCTTGTTAAAAAAAATCAGGAAAAGCCAAGTATTTACGTCAAATATGGATGATGTTAACAATGATACTGGGAAATTGCTCGAATAGAGAAAATTAATATACACATTGACGTTGTGACTTACATAATACAATGTATGCTTCTTTTATTTTCATAGATAAAAGTACCACAAAAAACTTTAAGAAAAGTAGAAACAAAACAAATTAACGCACCGTGGGTGTAAAAAATAAAGATAATAAATCAATTAAATCATAATATACATAAAAGATTAATTATTACAAATTAGAATGGAGAATAAATTACAATGCCAACAAATGTTTATTCCTTATAAAAATGTAAATAACTTAAGTGCGGAAATTAGTTTTTTCTTAGATTTTGTTTTTCAATTGATTGATCATAAAATACTTTTGAATAAATGTATAAGATGTTCATTTTAAAATATTTTAGTATTCACCATTTATAGCAAATTAAAAAAAAACATGGCTCTTAAAGATATTTAAGAAATAAAAAGGAATAATTAAATATTTAGTATTAATTTACACTAATATACCATGATTTTATAAGGTTAACAATAACCGTACTTACAAATGCAATTTTAGTATGGCCTCTTGAAATAGGATCCTGAACCATTATCGAAATATTATCATTTTGCAGAAGTATAAGAAAACCACAACAATTAATGATTATAAGAGATTAAATTTTGTTGCGACGTCCTGTCATGTCATCTGTCTTCAGCAATTTAACTGGTTGTATGATTTTAAAGACAATCGCTCGTCCGCGTTTCTTAGAACGTGCGGAAAGGAGACATGCATGCGGCCTAGCAGGGTCAAATATTTTTTTCATTCATATACAAATTTGTATATAAACATAGTTTAGCTGTACGAATATTTAAATAACCAATACCCTGTACAAATAACAGTTGCGAAGACAGATGACGTCAGAGGCCAAAATTTTTAATTTAAAAATTGATATTTCGCTTACCACAACATATTTTTCAGTCCCGTTTTCAGTACCATGCATATTTCAATCTGTTCTTCCTAATAAAATAAAATAAGAAAAGAGTTCAGGATTCCATTGTGGAAATTGAAACAACCATATTCTAATACAGTCCGATTCACAAAATAGGATTACCACTTAAATCGGTTTAAATATGTCTAATTTAAGGTAGATTCTACGTGTTTAAACCTGTTTAAGAGCTAATCATGTTTTGAGAATCTGGCTGCATGTTTATTCGTAATGCATTGTAATCTCAAGACAATTGCTTTCTGCTCATTAGAGGTAAGCAAAGGAGAAGTTTAGCGTTATTGAAATTGCATGCGAAATATTTTTTTAATCGTAAATATATATAAATAATGTATCAAAAGTATTGTTAATCTAAAATTGCAGATTTAAATATAAAAGAAATAACTTTGAGGAGAAGTACGAAGGTATTGGAGATAAAAGAATGAAAGTTTTAACAGTGTATAGATCCCGTCTTCGAAATGGAATGCGACAAGTCAAAATGTAAGGTATTTGCCAGTCAGCATTTTAAATTTAGGGTAGATTCTATCTTTTATGCCTTGGCTGTGAGCTAATGTTGCAGGTTTTTGTTGTTGGAATATTTTATTGGACCGAGTACGCTGATTTATCATGCTTTGTGGTGGAAAATTTATTTAGAATTTGTCGAGGTTCTGAAATATAATGACCGCACTCTCTGCAAGAAGGGCCGGCCTCTTCAGCTAATGTATTCATAAACATCAATCAGTTGCTGCTACATGAAAATTTATACGCATTAAGAGTTATTATCTGTTCAAGAGCTCCGACGTTCTTTACTGCCTCGGAATTTCAATTTGCACTTCGCTTACGGAAGTTATTTTTACTCCAACGTTGCTTTCATCTTACTAACATAAACTTCAGCAAATTCTCACTTTATTGTTTGAAAGAACATACACTATACGTGTTGCAAAAAATATGCTTATTGTTTACTGTTATTTTACAGTTTGGTAGAAGTGATATTATCTTAGCTCTGATTTTATAGTAGTGCATTATTTACTATAAATGAGTGAAATGTTATTTTACATGAGCAAGATGTTTGACACACGAGCCCTTAACATGGGAATGTGTACTATTACCCATTTTTAACTGCCAATTCATTTATTCCAGAATACGCTACAATTTCTTTATTCCTAGTCAGTTTATGTCCTTACATACATAATCAATATTTATCTAAATTTCCAATGATTGATTTACTTATTTTCTTTAGAATTTCTTTTGAAATTACGTACTATAAGAGCCTGTATGTGCTTTAATTCATCTAAATGTAAACAATGTTTGTTTTGTTTGTATTTCACTAATTTCAACTTAATTAAGTATTTTTATTACTTTATCCAACACCGTATAAAAATAATGCTAGATTACGGAAATTTTAAATAAAGAAAATAATCCATAACACTCTAGTATGACAAATATTGTAACTTAATAGTGATTCGCATTTTTATTGTTTGCTACCATAGCAGGCACTTTTTTTATCAAATGTCATTTGAAATGTCAAATCTCTAAATATTTCAATTACATTTTAAATTATTTAACTAAGAATTGTTGAATACAATATTGTATGGTATAAATAATTATGTAAATATAAGTTACATAAGTATCCCATAGGGCCTAAAGGTCTTGTCGACTATTTTTCTCACATGACTTAATTGTCATATAACACAACTGAATTGCTATTAGTTATTTGTTCCTAAATATGTTCTAATTATTCCAGTTTTTCTTCTTTTTATTTAAAAATTTAATCCAGGTAATCTAATTCCTCCAATAACCGTAAATGTAGAATTAAAATATTCTGAATCTACTCTAGTCATAATTTAAGTTTTTAATAAATATTTTATTTGTTTGTTCCACAATACACTCTTAGTATTTGATCTACATATTGTGCCACATCTACCTACCCTAATATTAGTGCTACTTTTCAACAATTACATTTTATGAATTCTCAAATCTCATTCATGTCGCGTGCCACTAAAGGAAAAGGCAGAAATTGAAGTTAAAAGAATTGTTTTAAAATAAATTGTACTCTTTAGGGAAATACAATTCAATCTCATTTGGTACCACAAAAGGGTGACTTTAACCAGATTAACCAGAGAGGAAAAACAATGTTCAGTAAATCTAGCAAAGTACTGTCAAAAATTTTAGTCGATGCAATAAAAGAAAAAGTTGAGCATAAATGAAGTAAAGAATAAGGTTTTCGAGAAGGAAGATCTTGCACATGATATAAACATAATCATGATATCTATTGAGAATATGATGGAATTCCAAGAAACGCTTTACCTAATGTTTTCATTATAGGTAACTCTAAAATCCTTAAAAATATTTACTGCAAATATTTTTCCTAAATGAACTCGGAGTTTCCTAGAATCTAGCAATATTAATTTGAGCTAAAATTATCGTGGTTGCCGAAAGCTGATCTAGAATGTATTCTAATTTCTCTGATAATTATCCTTTTGCACTAAAACTCCCAGATATTTAATTTATAGGCTACTTTCTATTCTAAAAAAAAAAAAATTGGTGCAAATTTATAAAGTAATTATGGTATTTACTTGGTCTTTAATATATTGTAGTTATTATCCTAGTTGCTGAAGATTTCCTTATCTAGTTAATCTAGAACATGTTCTTTCTTTTTTCTACGAAAAGTTTTACTTTTATTTTTTCCAGCAGTTTTATTGGATCGTACTCCAGATTTTTATTCTTTAATCTGAAAAGTAAAAATAGATATTTATTTATATGGTAAGTATGTATGTAATAAATCTCTTTAATGCTTATAACATATAACCTATATTTAACTGCCAATTGCTTGTTTAAACAAATAGAAAAAAGATAATTTATGGACAAGTGTAGGTTGTCAACAGAAACAACCTCTGCACTCGTGTAAAGTATCTTTAAAAATGTTATCAGTTGATCTACATGAAAAACCAGATGTCATTCGGAAAGTAACTTTGAAGTCGATATAAATACATATTTATGAAAATATCTACATCGGTATTATTGATCTCATATTTATTTTTAAAATTAATGGTATTAGTCATAGGAAATGTTATTTACTTCGTTCTAATAAAACAAAATCATAGGTGTGGGTGAAACCAATCATTAGTGCAGACACAAAAATCGTTCCACCGAAAATAATAAACGTCAGGTTACGTAGTAAATAGATGAATGATTATAGCAGAAATTAGGAGCGATTTGAATCATCTACAATAAAAATTCGCCTACAACTGATGTTACATAAACATAGTTCTCAGGACCTTGAAACAATTCCACCTCGTCCAACACCTACTATTTATAACGACAATAAGGAAACAATCAAACTATTACTCGTAATTTGTCAGCAGTCAAAATTTCAAAAATCTGAATTAAGCAATCGGAAAATAATTAATGATACACATACAAGCTTGCATCAGGGTCATACGCCGACTATTGTTTTGCTACATCATTAACTAAAACAAATGAAATTTCAACCGCAGTGACGTCACTAGTTCATACCAAGCTAAACTTACACCGAACTTAAGTGAATCTTCTAAGGATTGAACATGCAGTAATAATGTATTCTGATAGTGGAACGGAGTATATAGATCGGATGACTACATTCTTGTTGTTCGCGAACTTGTTCTAAGCTTGCCGCATCATTTAAATGCTGAGCTTTTTTACATGTTGCTAGTGTAATGGGTTTTTAAACAAATTCAATTACATGTCGAGCAGATGTTAAGAAATGCAAAAAATTGTATGTTCATGGTTTCAAACATGACGTAGACAAGGGGTCGATGATGTTGTAATCAGAAATGATATTACAATAGGGCACTCTAGAATAACTATAGGAAAAGGAGAGTACAAAACAAATAATCAGGATAATAAATTTTTAAATAAATTTTCAATATATTGATAGCAAAATATATAGTGGCTTGATTTTATCAATTTTATTGTAGAACCAATATTGAACTCTTTACCCCACATACGTTTATTACAATAAAAGCGCCTTTACGAATCATGCTTTTATATTACAATCTTATGAGGCTAAATGCCTCTTTTAACAGAAGTGTTCTATAAAAGTGAGCTCGTAATACGGATCATTCATTTAATTTTTTTTTTATTTTAATAAATATTTCATTGAAGGCAAAAAGTGGTAAAGTATAAAGTATAATCCCCAATAAATTGTTCCCCGTAGTTCAAAGTTTAAGGGGGCAACTGCCCGTGCTCCCCCTAAATCCTGTCAATGATAATATGAATATTATGTTGTTTTCGTCACGTTTATTTCTTTGACTTTTAAATCGTTAACATCAGATCATAAATACCCTTAACCTTAAATGTCATTTTATTCAATCGAAATCGTGAATATTGAAATATCCTAATTATTTTTGCAATGCATCTAACATATAATTTTTTATTAATAATATACTCATATCTGTTCAACAACAGCAGGCATTAAATAAAACTGATGTACGCATGGATACTGTTGATCTTATATTAAAAATTTAAAAGTCAAAAAATTAACTTTGTAAAAATTGTAACAAATTTAATAATTATCACTTTACGACGACTATGTAAAGTTTTTAAACAAATACAGAAAAAAATAGTTCACTATTTTTACACATTTTAATAAAAGTTGATTTACAAAGAAACCAATTACAAATAATTTTTAAATTTTATCAAAAAAACATTTCCTTCAAAGTTTCATTTGCAAACGTGCAAAGTTTTGTGCCCATAATGAAAATAAATATAAAAAATTGGTAATTTATTATCAGTTTATCGGTAAGGTGAATTTTCTAGATATCAAGTAACAACTACATATTTTACATTATATTTATTTGAGTAAATTCTAAGAGAAATACAAGGAAAGATACCTGTTAAAAAATGATTAGAATTTTGGTCCTTCTAGGAAACGCTATTTTAATCTAGTGCGTGGAGATATCATAATTTAAGGTTTTTTATTAAAAAGAAATAATTTATCACAGTGGAATTAAAGCTGCATTATCAGATCTAGAAGGTCACATTAAATATATCAGACGGGTGGGTTTTTTTGGCCCCTTTTGTTAATTTAAATGCGTCCTGTGCTCATAATAAAGACGCTTAGAATGGTCGTGCTTAATCATTTCAGAATTCAAAATGTGCCTCATTAGTTACCACTCTGAATTTTTGTTAACCAGGATTCAAAAATACTGGTGAGATCGTATCAACACTTTTATGTATATCCCTCGTAGATTTGGGATGCCTGGTTCCAGGTGTTCTCAAACTTTAAAAAGTTACACATCGGAAAAGAGATTATTCCTTCTAGAAGCTATGGTTGTACAATGGCACTATAATAATCTAACGAAAATTTTTATTAAATAGAATATATTCGCACATTGAATTAATAAATTGTATACAATCTTTTAATATGAATACAAAAATTATTTTTCCATATTGCTAATTTGATCAGTGTATGTACCTACAAATACTTTAGTCACCATAAATATTAAAAATTAATTAAATTTTACGAATACTATATTATCCTTATTAATAAGAAAAATTGGATATCCTAAAATAAATACTGAGCAATATTTTATTTACCGATACTAGGATGAACGTTAACAACCAAAACTACTAAAATGGAACTAAAAATTGTCCAGAAATAAGCAAAAAATTGTTGAGGTCCTTTTCTTACTTGGAATGCCATATTACAATTTGTAATATTAATAAGGTTTAACTCAGAAACAAACAATATATGCTATATATTTATACATATATTTTGAAATACATGTATATAAAAAAGTAATGTCTTTATCTATCATTCATATTTTCATTAAATATTTTATTATATGTAGATTTTAAATTGACAATTTTTTTGATAGAGAGCAAACCATAATTCAATTCTTCAACTGGGATTAAAAAAACTCGGCAAAGGGAGTACAATACAACACTCACCACTTCAATCTCACTTTATCTTAGATTAGGTGGAAAAAAAAAAGAAAAAAATATAAGTGACCGGATTTAGATATGGTGCGTAAAAAGAACTCCAGTATTGAAACTCCTTTACCGAACTTACTACAAATTAGAAGACCTGTTTCATCCAGTTTCTACTAATATCATATACAGAAAAGAAGATTTTATTACTGTTTATGTTAATAAAATAATAAGTTTCACTTTGGGCTCATTTGTTTCATTTATTATAAAATGTCGAAGTTGGTGTACATTTCAACGTTTCGGATTATTTTACGTTTAATTCATCATCATCATGAGAGTTAAGTTGTCATATAAAAATGGTTAAGGTTTTAGCTAAAAAAAACTTCTTAAAGGCGACATCGAAGAAAAATTATTTAAGTACTGAATCTACATTATTAAGTTGAAATAAAACGGCCATATCCTGCAGAGGACAGGTATAAACTGTTCGTACACTAACTTCGACAATTTCTAATAATGGAACAAATGAGCCCAAAGTAAAACTTATTATTTTACAAATTACAAATTCCCAACAATCCAAATCCATGTTTATAACACCCTGCTCATCTCCGTTTGCGAACCCCTGGCACATTGTCGATCACCTCAACGGCCTTCCAGTCCCCTGGCACCCCGCAGCAAGGCTCTGCGTTCCCAGCTCACATCAACACATGCATGTTGCTAATCGGGCCGGATTAGAGCTCTCGCGAGTTAATCGATCATCATTCCTCTAACTACCCGCGACACCCGTGACAAATCACTCGCACACAGCGGTTGCAGGCCGAACTAGAACGCGCTCACGTGTTTACTCGCAGAAAGCAAAACTGACAAACACGGGGATGGATTGGTAAATAATTGCAGATTAGATTCATTTGCAAAGGGCATGCTGAAAGCTGAAAGGATAGGCATATTGATATGAATTTCATTGGCCATCTGTTATAATACTATATTCATAAATTATTGATTATTAAAAAATACATTTAACACGCAATGGGGCTTATTTTGTAACTCAATGGTTAATTTTCAACCAGTTGCTAAAATTTTTGACTAATAAAATCATACATTACCAGTGATGTTTTGATATTTTCTTCAGTGATATCTATTTTGATTGAAGAAAGAATCTAGCAATTGGTTAAAAATTAACCACTGAGTTACAGAATAGAGGGGAATGAGGATAAAGACAAATTTTTACAAAGTTTATATTTACCAGACTTCAATTATTTCAAAAAGGTGATGAAGACTGATTTACTGACTGGTAACACTTTAATGGTATTAAAATATTGAAACCATAATAGCCGTTTCTAATAAATTATTCCTTAGCAATTAATTTTCCTAGATACAGGATGAAATGCGAAATTGGAAACACATTTCTTCTCGGAAGTTATTATTGATAGCGAAAAATAAATAACGTTTTTATTATTAATAAGCTAACTAAAGCAGTATAAATTTGATGAAAAAAAGATTCAGTTTCGTAGATATTGCCATATTTTTACTTTTTTAATGGAATACCTGTGTATTATTGCACTATAACGTTTTCTTTAAAGAAGTTTGAGAATTCTTACCTTATAAACTTTATATTTGTTGAGATATTAATGAAAATAGTTACATGTTTTTTCTTAAAATAAAGTGTGCGTCTAACGTAAATACAACACAAAATTGCTCAATTGCCAACAAATCTGTTTTCAATGTACACTTTTTTTTGAAAAGAAACAAATAAATATTATCAATTATCATTAATATCTCAAAAACTATCAAGTTTTAAAGGTAAGAACCCTTTTTAAAAACAAAAATTATTTTTTTTAATTAGTGAAATATAGGAAATCCATTTTAAAAAAGTACAAATAGGGTAGATTAAAAGTACTAAGTACTAAAAATTTAATTTAAGCAATTTTTCGGTATCTATAATTTCCAAAAAAAAGATGTTTCCAATTTCGCATTCCACCATGTATATTTATTTGGTCATGAAAGTAATATCCTGAATTTAAGGGTAAGTAGTATGACAGGTGTAGATTGCAATTTTTTTTAAAAAAATCTTTCTGTTTCGTAATCTAAACATTCCATAATACTTACCCTTAAATTTATGACATTAACTTCAAAACCACCCTTATAATTGATTTTAACTTATATAAAGTCGTTGACTTCTTCGCACCTCTTTTAAGCCAAGAATGATTTACAACATTTGAAACGGGTGCAATAAAACTGCAGGATTCCCCAAATCCTCCAAGTTTCATCTTGAAATGATTCCAATACTAACAGCTAATAACGAGTTCCTTTCAGTTTGCGGGTATCCCAGTCTTCCTAGTACTCGGCTTGAGTCTAACCACTCATTACTGTGAACTATATTATCCATATCCCTAGAGAGCTAGTGTTGTCGGTAGATTTACGACGCAGATTGTGGTCGGGTAAAGGGTTCATTGTTTCTATTGTGCTCTAACGACTCAGGCTACCGAACTGCACTGACTTGTAAATCTCTGTTGCCACTAATCCGTATTTATCTGGTAAACCACGAGGCATTCTTCGCTGGCAAACATTCTTCGAAATGATAACAGTCTGTCATCGAAAAGAATTTATGATATATGGTGCGAAGAAGGTTCTCAGGATGTGAATGTAGCAACAAGTACAAAAGCTTTTAAATAGGTGTTGCAGTTGTGTATGGACAAATTTTCAAGAAAGAAAAATAAAAGCATAGAAATTGACTTGTTCGTAACTTCATTCAAAAAAGTTTGCAGTTTCTTTATGTGAAACAACATCTTCTAACAATACGTCGGAATTTTCTTCTTTGGCTAAATATACTTTCTAAACGATACCAAAATTAATATAATTATTAAAGTTAGTGTAAATAATGAAGAATTGTAAATTAATTGAATTCAAGTTAAATTAATAATAGTATGTTGTCGTTGTCATTTAATTTAATAATATAAAGCACGTATACCAGACGCAGACCTGAATTTAAGGGTGGGCAGACTGGGCTGCAGCCCAGGGGCTCCACTAAAAGGAGGGCCCCACCAAGGTACCAATTTTGTCAATAATTTACATTACAGGATAAAAAAAAAGAGTCAACCTGGAAAACACCAACATTTGTGTACTTGTAACTACGAATGTACAACGAAAAGACTTAATTTATAATAGAAGAAAATAATAGTGTCTTTAGCCGAGAACTATTTTTGTATAAGTTAATAATAGAAAAAAAAGAGCATTATTTTTTGCCAAACGTGCAAACTATGTTGAGAATTTATATTGTTTTCATGATAACAAATTGCACCGCAGAAAGATCATTCTTAAAATTGACAATATTAAAAAATAGGCTGAGAACAGTTATGATCAACATCAACAATGATAAAATAAAAGTACTATCATATGAATATATTATATAGAATATATTACAAAGAAGAAAGCAAGAAAAGTGCCTAAAATAAAGTTCAAGTTCAAGTTCAAGTTCAATAAGTTATCAATACAAAATTGATTTTATTCTACTAGAATGTTAGAAATTAGCAGTCATTTAATAATATACACTAATACAACAACGTCTCGACTTAAAATCAGCAAATCTATCTTCATCAGGGTGATAAATGAAATTAAACATTATTGAAGTATTTGTTAAATTAACAATTTATTTAGAAAAAACATTTTCAATTTTTATTCCATGTTGAAAAAGGACCCCCATCAACATAAATCGGGCCCTGACCAGACGTCACCTTTCGGGAACTAGTATAAAGTTTCTACTACACATATTATTTTTATGTGGAAATTAGATGGTTTTTATCATTATTACAATATTATACTTAAAATTTATTACATATTTTGTAATGTAAGGGTAAATATAATAATGGTTTCTAAAGAAACACCAATTCATAAGTCGATACGATTTTTATATTATTTTTGTCATATTTTTAGCACTGTTAATCTTAACTTTTAATCAGGATAGGCAACAAAAATTAGAACCAAAAACTGAATTTCAATCTTTACTGAAATTTAAAATAGATACACAACAAGAACGAAAATTAAAATCGTCTTTATGTATAGATTATCTTTTTTACTATGAGTTATCCTTTTAAAACTTAGTTATTTTTACACTTTATAAATTTAGTGAACATGGCAAACTAAAGTAAATGTAAGATGGCTTACAAATATTTAAAAAAACTTAAACTTCTTTTCGTTAAGAGTATACCCACCATAAAACCATTTCTTGTTAGACACCAAAACCGAACTTGGTTCGTACTTTTAATTTTGACGTAACCGAAACAAAAACAAAACCATTAAAAAGATATCGGATATTAAGATCGGTAGCATAAACAAAAATATAAATAACGACTCACGTCAGTTGATAGCATGTAAGATATATCCATATTTTGTAAATATTTTTTTTCGAATCCACTTATTTTTGAGTCATGTTATATAATTCCATGAGTTTATATGAATTTTTGGTGCAACTGCAATTTATTTTTGTACAAATTTTATGAACCAGAATTTTTCATTTCTCCTTCCGTGCTATATTGTTTCTTCCTATTTTGTTTCCCTTTC
This sequence comes from Stenolophus ochropezus, assembly GCA_035578165.1. Classification (NCBI taxonomy): domain Eukaryota; kingdom Metazoa; phylum Arthropoda; class Insecta; order Coleoptera; family Carabidae; genus Stenolophus; species Stenolophus ochropezus. The sequence goes on along the minus strand of JAQOWZ010000004.1, from coordinate 8,404,469 downwards.
CAATTCCCTACAATACGGACATATAATGTTCCAAGGTGTCTTCTTCTCTTCCGCAAACTCAATACCTATTCTTTCATCATGTTTTTTAATTCCAGCAACAAATATACATTAGAAAATTCAAACTAACTGCTGCAGACATACAACGAACAACGACGTATTTTCGTTGCAACTGTATTTTTATTTCATTTCATCTTAACACCAATCCATAAAACGTCAAATGCTTGTCACTCCACCTCTTTCATTTCTTTCTCCAATCAATTTGTCGAGCTGCACGAGATTTAATTTCCATAATCCGCTAATCCCGGCTGAATGCGACGGTTGCTGCTGCACAAAGCAGAGACATCACCAGAGGCTCCCGCGGCGCTCTAACTAGATTAGAAGACTAAACGCTGCCTTCAGCACTAGCTGAGAACTCATCAGCCTGCTGATTATCTAGCCACCACCCTGGGAGACGCCGGGGATTATTGCAGGAGATAATTATTATGTCTCAACCACGGATTATAAATTGCTCTAATCTATTTAATTTCTGTTGGTGAATAATTTGTATTATGGATCACTTGTATTTATATTATAGAACACTTGCTGTTACTTATTATACTTGTTATTGCATGGTTTAAGAAGATGGGAATATTTATGTAAATATAATGTTTCATTAATAAGTTTCACTTTCAGAAAACTTATTGCACATAAAATTAGTTTTGGATCACTTTTTTGTATAAAGCCTTTTAATTTTACAAATTAGTAAAAAAAATATAATTATTGTAATAATAAAATGTGCTCGCAGAAACGCCACCTACCACAATTTATCGTTTAATAAAGTTTTGGAGAAATTAATTTTTTTTATTAGTTTGACTATTTTTGTTAGAGCCTTGAAAGTCAAATTAGACTTCCTGTTATGCTGTTATAGTCCAGTAATGTGTTCCTAGGGTAACATTTAGCGCCACAGATTCTCACTATGACAAAAAATTTAAATTAAACTAAATTTGATAAATTATGAGAGTAAGTTATTATATTTTATACATTATTAGAATTCCTAAATCCTCCAATATTGAATTATGCAGCTTCTAGGTATAGAGTTGGTTAAAAATTTAATAACTCCCAATATTCAGAGTATCATGCACATTAATGTAGCTACAATTTTTATTTTTTCCTATTTTATAACGTAAGATATATGTGACAAATATTTAATTATGAACATAATGTTGTAGCTGTCATTTGTAATTTTAAAATATTTTGAATATAAAATACATGAAATATACAAATTCCATAAACTACTAGCTCTCTAATTCAAATTTCGTTAAGTAATATGGTCTTTGGGGGCAAAATAAACATGGTAATGCGATTTTTTGTAGGACTTCTATGTCTCTCTATGTATTGGTGTGTGGATTATTTTTTAAAGCTTCTTGTTGCAGAGCATATCATAAATTAATTTGAAGCAACTAGCTTGTTTAGTGGGGTATGTCGGATGGGTATTGATGACATCATCTTATCGGGTGAAATCGTGTGATTTTAGAAGTAAATAAATGTCAAATCTGAACGTATTATATACAAATATAATAATAGATGAAACACACCAAAGGAGTAAATGACATTAATGACATGAATGAAAATATTTTTTTTTAATATTTAAATATATCCGTTACCGCAGTTACAATACATTTTCTCTCATTTCATGTTTGTAGTTAGATAATGAGATAGCGAATAGAAGTCTCAACTATGTCATGTGCATACGACAAAGATGCATGATAAAAGTGAAGATCAACTGCGGGTAACATAGTATACATTTTATATAAATATTGAGAATTACGATATGTACATATATCTGCTAAAGTAAATAAATTAATGCTACTTTATAATTATATGAGTAAGGTATTCTTTTCTCAAGGCACATGAATTTGTTTAATTTTTTATTATATATTCAATAAAATTTGAATATGATTTACTACAAATTCTTTACTGAAATAACCTAGTAGTTTTGTAAAAATTTTGTGTCTGTATATATCACCAACAAACCCATAAACCATGTTTGACATCTGTACGAACTTATCTTGCGATCTTCCACAGCTTTGGAAACTTGTGTTGATTGTATTGAGGCTAGTTTTGTAGAGAATTACACAATAAGCTGGTAATGACCACGATGAAGTAAACATGATGTGGTGCTGCGAGATATCCCTGGATAAGGGATATGTGCAACTGCCGGTTAGAAAAAGATAAGTGCCTGTGATAGTGTTGCATGGATGTTGTTTGCAGTGTTGGTTATCACGCATTACACACAACAGATGGGGCTGTTGGAAAATTATTTTCCTTTCATTACAGAGATCCAAGATCAACAGTTGCAGTTTTCAATAATCGCCAATCAGTGCCAAGAATATCGCCATAATTGCGGATATTGAAAATAGGGAAATAACATAGATATTGCAATTAAACTACTCCAGCTATTTTTAATAGTAGATTATGATATTATCTTCATCAAGTAGTTAGTCCTGACTTTTATTTCCTTTATGTATTTCAATATTCTATCAACAAAAACATTATAAACTATTTAAATATTTGTTTCTACCTTTAATATGTTTGAATAACAATTTTATAAATATTTGGTAATCTAGCAACGGACAAAGTTAATTATAAAAAGTTGAAAATTAATAAAACTGAACTGTGGTCCACATTTTAGAAATACTGTAACATTATTCGAAATTAGTAAATAGGTTATGCGAACACAATCGAATTTCAGTATATGTCTTAAAATATAAAAAGTAACCACTAGAGCTTCTCATTATAATAATGAAAACTAAACATTAGTTTGCAATTATACAGTTATTAGCAATTTAATGTTTCGGAGAAGGGAGGCGTGACGTCAACATGATACGATTGTTGAAAAAGTCAGGTAAACGGTCTCTTTACGCTCCCAGTCTATCTCTCTTCTTTCAGGATTCTATCACCATGATGTGACAATATCCCTTCTCCATATTTCTAATAATTATTTTCTCGTAAATTACAAATAATAAATCGATTAAAAAAAATACGGGTATTTTATTTTTTTGTCTAGTATCATATATGTAAAAATAAAAATATGGTCACATGGCTCGGAATGTAAGTGCTGTAACTATTCTCGCACCGTAATATGAATTTACATTCCTTGTAGCTTAAATAACTATAGAATCATCATGTATAGTTACAGCGTTATGCGGTGTTAAACAAAAGGCATCTTTATCCAAATAAGAATATCATACATTTTTGAAACAAAAAACGTATAATGTATTTGTCGTTTAATTTACGGAGGTTAGGAACAATTTTTTTATATTATCTTCTGATCTTCTTTTCTTTTCTTTTTGGGATTGAGGCTTTCTTATCCTCGCTATCTGGAACCTGGTGCGAAGCTAGCACCGCTTCTGGATATATTTATTGATTTTATGGCTGCAGAATCTAATTTACGATCATCGTAAAAATCTGATTTAAAAGGTCGATACATGTGTGGTCCAACTTGGACGTTGCTCAATTTCTCATACCCATCCTTAGATCTGTTGTTCGGCTCAGCGTCAAGTAAAAATAGGATACTCGTATTTTCATCTTTTAATGACGCTTTGGAACCGGGACATTGTTGTCTGTCATCCTTCAGCAATAAAGCAAAAATCTAGGTGGGAGCATCACAACACAAATACAAATTCTAAATAGAAATTTATGTCTGCCTCTCCTTGGCACTCATATGGTTAATAATAAATATTCTGGTTAATAATAATAGAAATTCAAATAAAAATATAATGCTTATAGTCGACATCGCTAACGCAGCAAACACTCAAGCTTCACAACCCAGGTGTAGCGGGTTTGAATCCCGGGGAGATATAGATGTATGATGTTTGTGTGTTCGTCATCATCATTCTCATTTGACTGCAAATAGTTGAGCTGACGTTAAACAATAAAAGTGAATATCAGAAATTCGAGAATGTAAATTATAATAACCTAAACTTGTGATGTTTTACAAATTTTACTTGCTCGACATTACATTGGAATCTCTTAAGAAAATAATGGTTTTTAACAGTACATTCGATGTACATTTCATAAAATGCTAACAAGTTTGAATTTAATTAACTGAAAATAAATCATCAGAATCTCTTCATCCTTCAAAGCTACTACAAAAACTATTATTCGAGTTTCAGAATTGTTCAGAATCTACAATAAACTTTTTATATATGAACGAATACGGTAAAAGATATTTGAATATTATATAAAATGGATCAGATACCCCTAGGTACGGTTTCGCTTTTTGGAAGCTGTCTAAATCCTCCTAGGGTTGATCGGTGCCTGTGTTTTATGTTAGATTACTGATTCTTCTTCATGTTTTCCTATTTTCTTCTTCTTTAACTTCTTGTAGCCATTTAGATCTAGGTCTTTCTCGTCTTCTCTTCGTTGCTGGTTGCCACAACAATATTGATTTTATAATATTTGTTTCTTGTGATCTACATAAGTTTCCCAGCCATTTGACTCTTTGATGCCTTATTTTCTTTACTAAATCTTCTTTTCATTCTGCTTTAATTTCAGGATTCATTATAGGTCTACTCGTTTATTCGTTCTTCTACAATTTTTACTGATCTTACATTTAGTTTGTTATTAGTATCTTTATTTGTATTATTATTAGATCTTCCTTTTTTTTTGACATAGTCATTGATTCTGCGGGAAACATTATAACAGGTCTCAATTTATTTATTTTGCAGTAAATATTTCATTCACAGTTCAATAGTAGGATGTAGGAAATTTATCTCAAGTAATTTATACAACTTTACGTAATTTGTATTTAGTTACTAATTTTAGTAACTTTCCATATAGAACTTGCAGGCATTGACTGTTGTGTCTTGAGATCAAACTTAAGAAATAAAATTCCTTTGCATAAACCTGCCTTAATATAAATAAATTGTTACATAGTTCCATTTAACTAGCAGGAATTGACTGTTGTGTTCGAAATCTTTTGAAATCAAACCATAAGAAATAAAATTTTGTTATGTTATTCCTTAACTTCTTTTGCATAAACCAGCCTTAATACAAACAAATTGTTACATAGTTGCATATTAAAGATGACAGGTTGGCTTTATTTTTGACATATCCCCGCTGATTTCCCTACGCTTGCTCGCATCAGCTCTGCTGCTACACTTCTTACTATCTCTTCATCTGGTGTGTTGATGTGCCGCCCGCGGGAGAATGTTTCACCACTCAGTTCTGGTCGACTACCGCCGCGGGTCCGCGCTACACTTCGCGCGTATTACCCGCGCATATATTTACATAATGGCGCGTGACTTGAAACAATTGTTCCCCACAACACCTACCGAACATCCAGCTCTTCCTTCGCCAACAGATCTGGGCTGAGATACTGCCTATCAGTGGGAAATCTCCAAGATGGGGCGATATGGATAGAACAAATTGTCAGCGCTTCAACAGACCAGTTTATACGTATTTTCATAGATTGCTTACACAGATAATAAATAACGTTTTTATAAATAAATATATTTTTGAACTTAAAATATGATCTATCTAAAGACAATATCGTATTACCATATTTCGATTTACAAATTACTAGTACAGAAAGAGTGTATAAAAAATGTAATCTTAACAGTCTGTTTCCACGTCATCAATATTTCCTACAAGAATGATTAAACATTTATCTAGCATCATTGTTGTATAGTATGTTATAGATGAATTTTTTTTTCGTTATCTCATTATCGTACGTGTTACAGAGGTATTATATGCTATCTGCATTGAAACAACGACTACAATTAAATAGAAACAGTACACATTGTACAGACACTTTTTTGAGGAATTGACAGGGATCCTCAATTTTTTTGGTACTCAAAACACTTTTCGATAAATTCATACTAACTTTCAATTTTCATATGGGACTCAAAGCTCAAAGTTTTCTTTAATACAGTTAAATAAAGATTTTTTTCTCTTGCAGTTGATATAAAACACATATTCATAAAAATGAAAATAAAATAAGAAATTATAAAGTTATTGATATTATTCATTTCGGTCAAATGTACTTTGGAAACAAAATTGAGAAACTATTGTTTCAAATCATTTTTTAACAATTCAATTCAATATTCATCTAAATTTTTACAACACAGAACACAAACAAATACGTTGGGTGCGGTTGTACGCTTTCTGGATAATAATTGCTTATTACGGTAACCAACTCCTAACAAATTGAATTGATTTTATTTTCAAAACCTCTTAAAATGGATACAATGTAGGTTACATTGTATTATTGTCCTTTTTAGCATTTGTTTTATTTGGAAATTACACGATATCACCCAACAAGTTGACGTCATGAATCCCGCTTTTCCTCCTGGCGATTTGGATCGCACGCTTCCAATATATGTCATGAGGATCAACTAGAGGAAACAGCCTTTGGGTCCTATACTTTGATAATAATAACTTTTTTTTTATACTCTCCAATCGACTTAGAATCTGTATTTATATTTATAGTTTAATTTATAATACACAGTGGTACCCATCATACATTAATCATCCTCTTCTCAATAACTTCTTTCGTCCAGTCTTATCCTGACCCTAAATCGTCTAACAATAACTCTTCTTCTCTTCTTTATCTCTGAACTTCCCTGCAAGAGATCTTGTTCCTGTTCCCTAGCGCAAAGTCTACACCTACTCCATAATTTCTATTCTTTATAGTTACTAAAATGCAACATGCCAAAATTCTGTAATAGCAAATTTTGAAGTTGTCATCAATATTTTGAAACACAAAAAGGTACACTAACAAGAGTAATATTTTATTGATATTGTTTTTCACAATTAATGCATTTGTTTTATATATGTATATAGATTTTAAAAAGAAAACGCCAAGACAATTTTTTTTTTCTGCCTTCATATTGTCTTATCTAATCTATCCCCGTTACCTGTTACTATATATTGCAGAGCTTATATTCGGCTACTTTTACATTTTATATACAAATTCCTCGAAGAAGTATTTCGCAAATTAATGACATTGTTTAATTATAAGTTCAGTCCAACAAAATATGTACTGAATGTAACAACGTAGGCTGTGTTAATTAACGTAAATTTACAAGATGATGCTATATTTATTTTTCTCGTAATTGATGTGTATCCTGTTGAGATACCAAGAAGATTTATTATTATCAAATAGATTGTTATCTATCTGGAAAATACAATATGTGTAGTAAATATTAATTTTCACACAATAAATCGCTGACTAACTCAAGAACTTACAATTCCCGCTAATGAAATTCTCAAGAATGAATCTAAAAATATCATTTACTACAACAATTATTTGACCGATGATCTTGGAATTTTTCTCGTTCTTAGAACAAAGAAAAAAATTGTTCTTATGATCTAATTCAATTATTCTCCAACAAAAAAGTTGTTCAGAAATTACTACAAACAAGTCTACCCAATTCAGCACAGCTGTCAATTTTTTCTACAAGGAAAAAACAAAAGTGAAAAAACCCACGCTTGCATGTGGAATAAATCACGAAATTAAAGAAAAAAGCGCAGAGCTACAAGGTGATGTATTTTTATCTGAATGCACGCGATAAATTCTCGGCCGAATTTTTAAATGGAGCGAAGGAACACACATCGAGTTCGGAATTAACACGACAGACGTTTTGTCGAGGTGGGTGTCATGATGTATCGAATCACCTCTCAGATCTAACTCGTGATGTATGCAGCCAATAACAGGCAATTAATTACACATACAAGCCAGCTAATTAAAGCAATTAAATAAATTTACACTTAATCGTAACAATGCTCGATGCTCCTGTCCACCAAAGAGATTTATTAGGTCTAGGAATGTCAGTCGATAACGATTTTTGAGAAATTCTTCTCTTCCTACTTCAACAGCGAAACTATTTCACAAGATTTCACTTGCATTCATCTTTTCAACTACAGGTGTGGCAGAATTCTTTACAATTTCAAATGTTAAAATGTAATTGAGTGCAAGGTTAATAACTTCATTGTTTTATTAAGTTCTATATCACTCAAAATGAATATTCTAATGAACCAAAATAACAATTTATTAAGTTTCCCTTGAACAGACAAATATGTTCATAGTTTGTTGCACAATATGCTGGAATAAAAGTAGAAAGGTACTTATTTACACGTTTAATTATTGTGTGTATTGTGATGTTGGTTGACATCATACCTATAGCCTAAGTTAAGGACTTGCAGTTTTAATAGATTTTCGAACCACTCTGACACAAAAGTATTTTCATTCAGTTAATAATTGATTAACTTTGAGACTTCAACCCCAGATCTCACACAATATGTGCGAACCAATTAAGACACCATTGCCCGTTTGTAGAAATAATATTGCAGTGACGGATCCAGAAACTCTCTTAGGATGGGCGAATTACCTTTTTTAGGTAATTATAAACATTAAAATTTACAACAATATTAAGTACAAAATTTATTATTTAACAAAAAATCTTGAATTAGGAAAAATACGTCTGATTCAATAAAAATATACAAAATTAATATCATCAATTTAAGGGTAAGTAGTATGACATGTGTAGATTACAAAATTGAAAGATTTTTTTAAAATTCGAATAAATAAAATTCGACTTTTTTTAAGGAAACTTTTTTTACTGCTGCTTTTATTAATGTCATTAAAATATGGTTGTGAAAAGTACATTCGATATTAATTGTAGAAGATATTATTCTTAATAAGTAAATTAAATAGTATTTTTAAAGAAAATTATGTTTTTATTTATAGAATAATGAAAATGCGTTGTCAGTGGTCCAGTGGTATTAAAAATGTTACTTTCATAAAAACTACCCTTGAATATGTGAATTAAAAAAAATCTGTTTTGTAATCTACACGTCATATTACTTACCATTAAATTTATGTTATTAATTTTAAAAGCACCCTGTATATACAAGAGAATAAGAAATATATAATCAAATTTAGGTAACGACTTTTAGTAGCTGTCAGAAGGATTAGACCCTACGATATTTGGTTTCATTTCAATTACCTAAACACAAGTCACAGATTGATCATCAGCAGCTTTAGTTATATATTTATTAATAATTTATAATCTGCAATAATGTATCCAAATATTTGAAAATAAGGACCACATTTTTAAAAATTTAAAAGCTTTGATATGAAGGTAAGGAAGGCCTGATTAGTTAGCGTATTCCAACTAAAACAGAAGGAAATGAGTTCTAAGGTTTGCATTTTCGTGCTATTAGTTAAATAAAAACCAAATGAATGTGAATTTCTGAAAACTGTTCGTTTTTCGAAGTGGTACCACCAAAGTGCACATAAAGTGTCACGAAACAATTACTTGTGACTTGTGAGGCTATGTTCCTTCTAGGAATAAGCATTTAATCGTTTATTTCACATCTTCACATTAATTATTGTCCTCCTTACATGATTAAAAGATATGAAATTTGAAATATTTCGAAAGTGTCTTGTATTCTTCGAAACAATTTCTCTCAATGAAGCGGAAAATTATAGAACGATGTAGCGCTTAAGAAAAATTCATCAACGTCGAATGTATGTTAGTGATGTACGGATATGTGTACCCGTATGCGTACGCTATTGGATGGAAAAATGTGTAAAGATATGCTGATGTTTGTTTCAAGTGTTGGAGTGTGACTTCCCAGAAAGGAAGCGAAGACGATGAAAAATTACAGTGAGTACCGTGTGAATAATTTTGGCCCGGATAATGTGATTAATAATTTAGAGTTTGGTTGCGCTTTGTAGAACGATCGTGTCGATTAGTAAAGTGCGTTGGCGTGCGAACTCATCTCCAAATGAGAAACTCGCAAAATCATCACAATTAGAACTCTCATAAACGAGAAAATGTTAAGTGTTTCATAATGTACGCAATACATTTATTGATATTTTTAATTTAAATAAATAATAGGCTACATGTTGTATACATTATAGATACTATCTATTAAAGAGTGTATTCATCATCATCATCTGAGCCACAAAATTTCTAGATGTAACAGAGCTCCAAGTATCTAAAGTACTTCATTACACGTTTTACTAACATATTAATAATGTAAGATGTCAACCTAAAGCCTCTGCAAGATGGGTTCGACTCGCTGAGCTGGGTTCAGAACCCACTATAAACTGTAGGTCCCTTGTCCTGTTACTGGACTTCGGTCTTTTGGACAGTTTAAATTAAATAAAATTCCAAATTAAGAAAAAAAACAATTTAGTAAGATAATCCTGAAAGAAAAAGGGATTGAAGTAAAATAGGTAAGTATCTGTGTAATAATCCCTCGAAGGATAGATGAGTGTGTGTCTTTCAGTTTATCACATCAGTCACATCATAATTTGGCAGAATTATATCTTAGTAGATGAGTAATTATTATACATTGGAAGAAAAAATCAGATTTTGATAAAAGTTATCGCTTCATCAGTAGCAAGGCTAGAGACCTTAATTTTACAGTGGGGTAGGAATAGATCATTCGTGCACAGCGAGAATCAAACTCCATATTTCACCCTACTTTCAGTCTCACATGACACAACATTCCTACAAGGAACCGGGCATCAAATGCATCTAATACAATATTTATGTTGATATAAGTTTAATTAGATTTTATTTATGTTACCGGCTACAATCAATTCAATTGGATAGTCACATTAATATAAAAACGTTAATCGAATATTTGTTTCAACAAACGGTTTTTATTTACCATAGTTTACTATCATGCCGGTATATATACAGTTATTTTTTTCTCAAGTTATTTTTATACTAAATTCTACTTAAATAGTTGAGACTGATAATGTCTGAAAAGACAAAATAATCATAATTATATTTCGATAAATATTATTACCGGTGATTTCGTCACTAAGCATATGGTCATACTTGTATATTTAGTTTTGCTCTTTTACGGTTCTCATTTGGTCCTCAAATAGAAACACGTGGACTTCTTAACGGAAGCATATTAATTTTGAAATAATATTTAGCCGAGTACTTCATGCAACACATGTTATAAAAAAAGGCTGACATTTAAAAATGCGTTGCTTTATGTTTTGTTGCAGCCAAGCAAATGCACTGAATTTATCCCCACATCCACTTAAATTAATACTGTTGGCAAATATGGTCCATAAAGTGGCGACTTTGAACTAGAGGGGTTAGATTGCTAGTGATTTTTCACCACGTTCAAGTCCAATCGCGACTGATTAATTTGAATCATGTTCGATCACGCACGATTAAACTGGGAAAAATTTCACTACCACGCACGTGACTCGATTATTTCTCAATTTCTTAGGATTTTATTTCCTTATACAAAGTAAAGGAAGTATTGCAATCACGAAAAATTTTGGTTATTAGGTTTCAATAGAAATATCCATTTTGCCTTGTTTCGGTGTGATGTCTGCACGTACAAACGTATGTATGTACGTAAGTGACTCGCGTAACTCAAATATTATTAGCCGTAAAATTTTCAAATTTTGTATAAAAGGTTGCTGAAACATTTAGATGTACACTTCCCTTTTTCATTGCAACTGGCAGTGCTAGAAGTGCACTTTGCTCATGGTGTTTTTTTTTAATTTTTCGCGTAACTCAAAAACGATTAGCCGTAGAATGTTGAAATTTTATTTATGTAATTACTATAACATCTAGTTAAGCACTACAATTTTTGGTTCCAATCAACCTTTCTAGAAGGGCACTTTAGTTTTGGCAGAAACTGTCAAAATATATCTCTTTCTTTGCAAGTTTTGGAGCATTTAAATTAATTTTGTATAGGTAATGCCCAGTAATGCGTAATACGACAAAGGAATAGTGATACATTTTAATAAAATTTTCAAAAGATGATCCATTTCGAAAGGAAATTCAAAGATATGAAACGAAAGGAAGTCGAAGAATGACTAGTAGTAAAATGATCTCACTTTCCAGTGAAATAAGTTTAAAAAAGTGTTGCAAAAAAATTGTAGAACTTAGCGTACAAGGAAGTCATGTGTCCACATAAAAATTTTTAAACAAAAATTATAATCTATATTCTTACATAGAACACATTAACATAAGTTTTATTAAATTTAAATTAAAAAACAAACACGCTCACGTGGATCAAGACAAATTCACAAATATTAACCTTCCGTGTCCGCCCTTAAATACTACTAAGTTCGTTTTCGTAATAAAATATTTTATCCTGCAATTCTGAATATTCTTAGAATAAAACACAGACCTGAATCATTTGAATTACACTACCAGTAAATATTTAGCAGGTTCTCTAAAACGTTTGTCACTTTCCTATTTATTGAAAGAGCGTGGAACATTTAGTGTCTGCGGTTGTGTATAAAGAGCTATTCGAACTCCTACAAGAACATGAAATTTGACCAAAACAATACGTCTAATATATTGACAGGCGGGAGGTAAAAACAAACATGCTCACGTGAGTCACGACAAATTCACCAATATTAATGACCGTGCTTACCTCTACTTCGAACTTTATTTCCTACTAAAATATTTTATCCTGCAATTCTGAATATTCTTAGAATAAAAAACAGAATTGAATCATTTGAATTACACTATTTGCAAATATTTGTCAGGTTCTTTAAAATGTTTGTCACTTTCCTACAGACTTAATGAAAGAGCGGGGAACATTTAGTGTGTACGGTTGTGTATAAAGAGCTATGCGAACTCCTACAGGAACATGAAATTTGACCAAAACAATACGTCTAATATATTGATAGGCGGGAGATAAAAACAAACATGCTCACGTGAGTCACGACAAATTCATAAATATTTATATCCCGTGTCCACCCTGGTGAATTAACAAACATAGAAAACACAACATAACAGCATAGCACAGCATAGCATAGCAAAACACAGAATTTTATTTGGGGGTTTTATAACTTGACATAAGACATAAGAAAAACACATATAGAAGAACTGTAGGAAAAAGTACCTGTCAAGAACTTTAACTTTATTCTTGTTTCGTGTATTACGCTATTAGCTTGTGTTTTTGTTATATTATTTAATAATGGATAGAAAATTAATAATCCATGGAAGGAGAATGTTGAAAAGAAGTCGAGGAGAAATAGACTTTGCAAAACTTATATACTTATATATTTATATTATATATTATATTTTAAAATAATGAAAAAAAGTTTCACACTTCACACATAACCCCAAAAGAAAAGAAAACTAACTATTCACATCTCTTTCATCTACTCGAACTATTCCGAAGTTTGCCGAGCATGCACGAACATACGAAAAACATAGCAAAAATTGAACTTTCATCAATTCCCTACGCTATGCTATGCTGTGTTATGTTATGCTGTGTTTTCTATGTCAGTTATGAATGCGTATACGAAAGTCCATATGTTCAAATTCAAATATGAGTTGTGCTGTGCTATGCTATGTTATGTTGTGTTTACTATGTTTGTTATAAATCCACCTTTCAGTATTGCGAGGTTCGTTTTCCTAATAAAATATTTTATCCAGCAATTCTGAATATTCTTAAAATAAAACACAGAGCTGAATCATTTGAATTACACTACCTGTAAATATTTATCAGGATTTTTAAAAAGGTTGTCACTATAGACTTATTGAAAGAGCGTGGAACATTTAGTGTCGGATTGCTGTTGTGTATAAAGAGCTACTCCAGACAGCACGGTAAATATAGTAAAATCCTATTCTAGGGACCCTAATTCGTGCTCATATGCTGAAAACTCACACTCGAGAAATTTGACCAAAAACAATATCTCCCTTATCTATATATTGGCGGGAAGTAAAAAGATACACGCTCTAGTTGGTCCCGACAAATTCACAAATATTTACGTTCCGTGCCTATCCTTAAATACTACGAAGTTATTTTTGTAATAAAATGTTTTATCCTGCAATGGGGTAGGTGACCAATTTCTAAATTTGGTATATGTGATAGCTTGTACAAAAAAAATATACCCGTATTTTTTTAAAATTGTTAATTATTTGTTGTTTTGAAGTAAATAAATAATATAGTACTTGGGAGGGGATTATGACGTCAACTAAGTTCATGAGAGGGGCGAAGGTAGACAGAGACGGAAATAGGTGGTGTGAGTGAGATAGATAGATTTGTTGCCACACCTTCAAATTTTAACCAATCAGCGTGCTAACTTAGTGAACGTCATAGTAAAGGACGCTGTTTCTATTTAACGCAAATTACTAAACAATTGCTGATAAATATTTAACTTTTTTAATGTCAACGTTCATAAATAAATATACTTTCTATAATTCAATAGTTTTTTCATTAAAATTCTACCTTGGTCACCTACCCCATTCGGAATATTTTTAGAATAAGAATTCATTATCAGTAAATATTTGTCACTTTCCTACTTATTGAAAGCCCCTGAAAGAGTATCTGCGTGTATGTGCGCTCCTCGAACTCCTACAACCTACAACCTAGTGTGCAGCGATGTTCGTGCCGGGCGCAGAGTGACTTGCCGTTGCCGTCTGAATGGACGGTACTCGGGCACGCGGCCGCACCTTCGCGGATCTGTGGGAAACAACGCGTGCGTGCACTTCCGTGTCTGCCGGCAACCTGCAGATGCACAAGTGCAACACTACCCGAACATTCCTCCGGGAGAAATGCAATTAAACGCAGTGGATTCCTTGGTCTACTTTGCTAAAACACAATTCTATTCAAATTCAAATCAGCTAAATTTGATATACAAGGTATTGTGCTTGTAGCGTTGTTTAATAAGAGGTAATATTATATTTTGCTTCAATATGATACTACAGTATATTTAAAATATATATTGTACTTTCATTGTAATTTACGTTATATGTCCGGTAAATGAGTTTTTACGGTACGAATAAGATTTTTCTGGACGAGGCAACCAAGGAATCGAGCAAAGAATTTCAAAATAACTACTGTTAAAATCATTAACGGACGTATGATGTACGATTTATTTCATACTGTATCACAATTTTTAATCTTAATGAAAGGTTAGATTTAGTTACTTTGACAACTAATAAGAAAGTAAAATAAAAAGCTTCGTTGTCATTGCTAATTTTAAGTAGAACAACTCTATCATCTGTTATTTATGACATATCAATTAAAAATTTCAATAGAAATATATTAAAATAAGATCACATCAGAATAAAGGATTCAAATTTAGTCGTACTACAAAATATAAAACTATATAAATATTTTTTAAAAAATTTAAAGGACATAAGTAAAAGTTTTCTTAGTAATGATACATTACCGTAAAGAATAATACTGTAAAGTCTCATTTACCGGACTAAAATAACAATTGTAAACATAGAAATGCGAGACAGTATAAAATAATAACTATTTTAGACTCGATGCAGCGTTTTTGGTTATTCCGAATTCTACAGTATTTAATTTCATTAGTAATGTTACGTACATAATAAAGAAAACAATACTTTTTCACCTTCTTCTAACATTAGCTGTTACTTTTCTGTCATGTACTTTTAATATTGATAAATCTTTTTTCACTTCATTACATTACTCTGCTTCGTTTATTTGAATCGGCTCGCTCTAAAATATTTGCTATCCGGTTATCTGGGAGTTTCTCTAAATAACCTAACAACCTCAGTCTTCGTCCTTTAATAACTATAACTAATTCTTCCTTCCTCAAAAAAATTCTCACTTAAAATTTCGTTTTTTTAATCCACATGATCTTCAGTTTTCTACCGCCAAATATAAGTTGTATAGTTTTCCTTTCCCAAATCTCCAGCTTTTTTATTAAATGCCTTTAATAAACACAATTCATCCTTATATCACTATCACTACACCACATATTATTCAGTGAAAATAAAATAGAGAAACTATTACAATATAGTCAATAATATCGAAACTAAGCAGGAACAAAAGATGAACAGAACCAAATTAAAATAGCCACGGAAAGTTTTAAACAAAGTATGAGTAACTAAATGGCAAAGCAAAGCTATTAGAAATGGAAGGGACTACTTAAATAAAGAAAGAAGAAAAATCGTGAACTAAGATTTAGTTTGCGACCGTTGATGTACATATATTATAAATTTATATTATTCTCCGTAACGTCTTTTTCAATTTTTTTTTAATTGTTTTCAAAATGTCCCGTATGTTTTTATGCCAGTATTCTATTGATTTATTGTGAAAACCATTTTATTAGTAGGCTACATGATTTTATCCATGTTTCACAATTTTTACAGTACAACACAATTTTATATACATCTGACTTTCTCTCCCTAAGAAAGAATCATGGTGGGTCGAAACTGGTCGGAGACGAAATAAAGCCTTCCCAAATTTTACAGATTTCAATGTTTGCCCTTTCCCTATTCATCGACCAAAAAAATTTTAATCAATAATGTATATATTCTGGATTGTGTATTTAATCTAGTATGTACATTATGCTAAGTTATTCCTTGATTTAGAAACAAAGTTTGTTGACACTGATAAAATATACGGTCAAGGAATTAAAATAGCAACATAAGGAGTGTTCTTCGTAATATTTTAATGTAACTTTATTTGTTAGGTATCAAATTTCATTTTAAATAAAAATGCCAAGCCCTATTCGAGTACACTTCACAAAAACAAAATGTAATTGAATTTTAATGTTCATGCTCTTCGCATAACGGTGATTTTATTGCTCCGTGCGATTTTTATTTATTTTTTGTTTATGACTATTTTCAAAGCTGATGTTTAACTCTGAAATAAATCCACCTACTGTGACACCTGGGAATATATTGTAGACTTAATGGGTAGCGA
Organism: Stenolophus ochropezus; assembly: GCA_035578165.1. Lineage (NCBI taxonomy): Eukaryota > Metazoa > Arthropoda > Insecta > Coleoptera > Carabidae > Stenolophus > Stenolophus ochropezus. The sequence continues at coordinate 8,387,795 of JAQOWZ010000004.1, read as the reverse complement.
AAGATAAAGCGAATTTTATATCTTTATATTTGTTATAAATTTGTTAGCACGAGTCATAAAAATCCTGGTTTCTATTCTAATTTATCCTACGTAGAATCACACGAGGAAATGAAATTCTTTTATGGCTGTGAAGCTGTGAAATAAGGTATAAAATCAACTGCCTTTTAATTATGACCAGCTGTTTCCTTTCCGATAAGTTTATAGTGATGTATGAATATTCAGAACTTCAACACTAGATTGATTTTATTTATGGCAAATAGCAAAACAGTAAAGAAATAAATATAACACCTTTCAACACTTCCATGGCAGTTTTATTTGAAGATTTTATTACTAGATATAAAACTAATATATTTATTATTTGTTTTTAATTAAAATTACCAGAGAGTGTCTGCTTTGCTTAGCGTGCTCCGGTTCTGAGCGGAATATCTCGGTTTCAATTTTCTGAAACGACAAATATTAATCAAGATATATATTGCTGTGTCCAAATGGTTTGATATCCACTATAAATTATAGAACCCTGTAAAGAATGAATTTAAAAACCGGCAATACTATTTATGTATATGTCTTTAAAAAATACATTCGCTAATTGAGGTTTTGTTTTTGATTTTCCACGAAACTAAATATTGCTAATATCCTCCTGTATTTCAAATAGATTGAATTAATGAATGTAACAAAATAAATTTTATATTGCCACCGCCCGTATTCCGTGGACGCATACATTAGTATATATGTTTCTATCCAAGGAACTCAAGATAAAATTTAATGAACATTAGAAGTTAATACCGACTTAATTTCGTTGCCATGTGTCATATGATAATTTAGGTAATGATCATTTCAAACTTTCTAACATAGCAAGTGCCAATGAAGTTTAAAAACCAAGGATTGGAAGCATTCGGTTGTCATCGTAAGTCGAATGACAGTTGAGGTTTTTGAAGTTAAGGTTAATGTTAATATCTGCTTAAGTTATTCTTATTCGGGGTGACGATTGACAATGAGGCATAGTGGTATAGATATTAATCTAAATCTAGGAACTACTGTGTCTTTATGACTCTCTATCTTCTTCTTTGTCAAAGGTATACATTGCATTTTTAAGAAATTTGAAATAAATTCTTTGTGTCTATGTAATTTTCTAACGAGCATTATTCAACTGAGTATGACCTTAGTAGTTAATAGATAGTTAAACATTAGAGGAATAAGTAAAATAAAGTCTAGATTTTAGTTAGTTTTTATATTTACGTTACATTTCATAGCCTTTACTAGTTTCGACACCACAAACATCCTCAGGAGGTGAAAATTAACAAAATATTTAAAAACTTGAAATAAATAAATATTTTGGAAAAAATCACTTCCTGAGGATGACACAAAAAAACTGAGAGAAAACCAGAACATTTTACCTACTCATCATTTCAGTCAAGAAGTACTACTACCTACTTAATTAGAGGAATAAAATAAATAATATGTAGAAATTCTTTAACAAGTCACAACCGAAAGTAGTATAAATTTGGAATCTAGACCAGCTTACAAATTACACCAAAATTGAATATGCAAATTTGAAATTTTGTTTCTTAAATAAGTATTTGTATTTTATTCATTCGGACGTATCAATTTTTATGTAAGTAAATATGAAATACCAGTTTAAATAATGAAATCTTTTGTCGCAAGTAATTGTTTTGTCTTTATTTAGTTTATTAATCTTAATGATTGATCGACTAACTTGATATGATTCCATCTACGTGAAATATAGTACCAATTAATAACCAAATGATTCGAAATCCAATAGAGAAGTAAGTGATAGATTCTATATAGTTCATAGAATATACTGGTAATTTGAACAAACAAAATTACAAGTGTAAGTATAACGATACAAGCACCTGAAGTACAACTTGAGGCCGGGAACATGATGATGAAGATACATGTTGCATATACTCGGATTACAGTTATTTTTATAAGGATACATCATGTATGTAGAGCAGCAGATAGTAATAGTGTTCATCAAGCCGGTCAAATTACCTTTCAAATATCCGAAATGATGTATGCCTTATTTTTTCGTGCGAAATGAATTAAAATCCGGATCTTAGGTCTATTAGCATCTTATAAGCGTTCATTTAACAGCAATCAATAAAAACAGCGTTCCATATATTACTGGCAAGGAGAAGGTATAATTCTTTCACGCCAAAGTGAAATATACATCAAAATAAATGAATGTTTTAATTCGTTGAGTGATATAAGTGTGTTATTAAGAAAACGTGTGTTGCTCTTACTGACATGATGATAAATAATAATTCTAGTGTGCTCGCAGGCTAGCTAGGAGTTATGTGCTTCAACATTCTCACAGGTAATAAAAAAGCCCGCAACATCATCATCACCTTTAATCCAGAGCTGGACGAGCCTGTGACATTAGCACGATCTGCAGCTGACCGCTGCAGTGTAATTATGATTTATACAAGTTTCGCACCATTTGTAATAATAACACGTTGGCCGACGGGCGCATGTACTCTGTCATCGGGACGGTATATCATCTTCAAGAAGGAAATCTCCTTTCTAATTGCAGCGTTTCCCAAATTCATAATCAGGGATTTCAATTTTACTTTTCCACACTTTTAAATTAATGATTAGAATGTTTGCAGCAGTAGAACTTTAACGAGACTCGTATATATTTTAAAGAATTGAAATTAATGAAATTTAGCGGACTCCATTGTTATAGGATTTGGTTCTGCAGATTCATAGTACAAAAAATAATATTATTTGCTCGTAAGATACTTTGATAATTTATTTATAAAATCTCACCAATATTTTTAAGATTAACAATTTGAGTTGGAAATAAATATAGCACTCGAAAATATACTTAATGACATATAATAAAGAAAAATTTATTGACATACACTCTATCTCCCGCAGTTGACCCTCACGTCATCAATTTCTGTTGCAAGATTGATTAATCTTTTATCTTGTATCTTTGTCGTATACGCATAGTATAGATGAGACTTTTGTCTCACCAACAACAAAAATGAAATATAAACTGAAGTATAACGGATATTGTTATTGTTAAATATAGAATGCCATTCATGTTATTAATGTCATTTATAAATGTGATTTTACTGTTAACATTTTGTGCTTCATTGTGTATTGGTAGTTTAGTTAGTTTAATCTACAACTATTTTTGTATATTTTATAAATTATTATATTTGTAGAATTTGCACATAAATCCTACGAATAACGTAATGTAAGTCCAAAATAAAAATGATTCTTAAATCTTACCAACTTCACTATAGATATTTAAATGTTATTTTGACACTTATTTGTTTGTTACTACAAAAAAGTTATTCGTAAATTTTAACAATATATTTATATGATAAAAATATCTATATTTTTTAAAAATAAAGTTTATTACTTATGTTACAGCAACTTTCATTATTTTTTTTTTAATTTTTATCTCTTACGAAATACTCAGAAAAGTAAAAAAAATGAAAAAGAGCAAGCAGTAACTTTTAGTTGACCACTTTTATCAAAAATTGATCAACTCGTGCCTTTGACATCAAATGCATATAAACAGGGTGGTGACTCGTACACTCTAACTTAGGGATGTAAAATCAAATTTTCCTAATTTCCTGCTTCCCTAATTATTTTTAAAAAAAAAGCTTCCAATAACAGTTGTAGAGCATAACATTTTTCATCAGAATCGTGCATTATAAGCTCAAAAATTAGGTATGAAAATTATAAAAATCATCCTTATAATAGCAACATCCATAGAATTGAGATAAAAATAACAAATGTTTAACGATGCAAGAATTTATGCTCTACACCTGTTATTTCAAGCTTTTTTACCTAAAATAATTAGGGAAGCAGGAAATTACGAAAATATGATTTTATAAGTTAAATCCCTATGTTGGAGTGCTCGGGTCTCTACCATGTATGAAGTTTTATTAAAATCCTGTAAAACCCTTAATTTCTGGATATTCGTTAAAATCTCGAAATTTCAAAATCGATAAGACTCCAATAGCATGATAAAAATAACAATATATTGTCGTACCCAAACATTAGGTTAAATAAGAAAACAAATTATTCTTAAAAACAGTAATAAATTCATCACCGAAAGTAATTTATTATCTATGTGTAAAATTTAAAGTCAGGCAAAATGGTGGCAACTAAATATTTTGACCAGCAATATATTTTTTTTAAATTTAATTAGTTTATCTGTTCATCAACAGTAACAAAAAGACTAACAATTTTTAATGGAGCACACAATTAAAATAGTATTAAACGTGATGTCTGATCGTTGTATGATTAATCTTGTCAACTAGCAAGTTTAGTCGTGTAGTCAGCAAGCCTAGACTTGCCTAATCTAAAACGCTGAGAGTGTTGCGAGGTGTTAGAAGTGTTGGTATTAATGATGGATGGAAGGCAGAGAATGGCGAGACAATATCTCACGATCGAAACACGGCGTATCTGCTCTTACATCCAGCGACGTCCTGATTATTTATGTAAATGTAAACAAGTGACGAGAGTTACCTACTTGCCGGTGCGGACGATCATTTATAACCCAGTCCTGTGCGTTTCCGGCATCCTACATGGGGGTTCGATTAAACCCAATGCAGCCAAATTGAAATAATTTTTCACCCAAGACGATTAGAAGACTTCCTGCACTCTAGGCTAGATGAATCATTCCAATGGTGAAATGACGTGCTAGTGTTTGTGGTTATGTATTTGTTCAGATAAGCGAGAAAACATATGTTGTAGGCAACGTGGATGAAAAATGGAAACTGTTTTTTGCTGATTTAAATGTAACGGAATATTAATTGTGTTTGAGTATTCTTTGCACGAAAAAGCAATGAAACAATTCCCACAAGCGAAAAAATTAGCTCATATAGAAAGTAAAAAACAAGATCAAAGATCATTTATATCTAATATCATTCAAACATAATTAGAATATTATACAATAGAGATTAATGTAACAAATCTAGACAATAATATGCCAGAATGCTGATCGCAATATTTATTAAACTAATTCAGTATCATCTTTAACATCTCAATGCTTATTTAAAATGATGTTCTTTTGTATATAGATAAATTTATTATCTTTACCCTTCTAATTTACTAAACATTAACAGAAATATGAATATGGTACTTGGGTTCTCCAAATATTTTGATAAGAAATTTTAATTCGAAATTTTTTTATTAAAACTTGATACCGATAATAATCTCTTTTAATCGGAACTAAAGACAACTGTATTTTAATGATGACAAATTTGAAACCGCTAATTTAAACAGGTACAAAGCTAGATAAAAGCTTTCGCTCCAAATTTTTAAAATTACTTTACTTTACTGTTAAAAATGTTAATTTACAAGACAAAAATAAAATAATAAATGTCTAACATTAGTGTATCAGATTAGGTAGGATAAATTGGAATAGTTTCGCTTTTACAATTTTCTCTGAAGCTATTCGAAATCAACAACAGTACACACTTGTGTACATGAAAGGTGATCATTATATTGTCTTTACAACTTAATGCATCAAGAAAACATAACCCAACCGAAAAAATATCGGTAGTAAAATCAGTATAATTATAAATATTATTTTATGTATTTTTATAAAATTCTAGTTTAAAAACCGGCAATACTATACTTTTTATGAAACCTTAATCGAAAACAGAAACCCATTTTTTATTTCTTCAAATATGGAATCCGAAAACCGATATGAAAAATAAATATATTCGGTAACCGAAAACATAACCCATCCGAAAAAATATCGGTAGTAAAATCAGTATAATTATAAATATTATTTTACGTATTTTTATAAAATTCTAGTTTAATTAAGTAAATAATGACTAGTTATATTTTAAAGTCTAATTTTCATTTTTAGATCACAACTTAAAAATTAAAGTAACTATACTTTTACTTAAAACAATTTACAATTTTAACCGGAACCAAAAATCGAAACCGTAACGAAACCGAAATTTATTTCTTTATATTAACCGAAACGTAAACCAATATAATATATTCAAAAAACCGTTATCGATAACCGAAACCGAATTTTTATTGATGTAAAATCCGTTAACCGTAACCGAAACACAAAATATTCTGTTCGAGTCCCGGATCAAAAATTATACAAACATATTCAAGAAGAATATTTGATCCAGTTGAATAAACCAAGGAGTATGTATATTTCATTAATTTTATGGATCAATAATGATCATTTTAAAAAGTAATATATTTCGACGAAAAGTAAATCAAAAGCGGTGCAAAATGTAAAATATATTGTAAATTTGTTGGTTAAAGTTCTGCTTGATATATGTTTCAAATATAAAATGAATACATTTTTTAATACATTTCTGAATTATTTTTTATTAATTAATAGTATTCGTGAAATTCATAATTTAGGTTAAATAAATTATAATTTCTTTCGTACTGAACTTGTTTTTTACTGCGCGAATCTATCAAAAAATAAACATATATCACTTACAGTTTACTATCATTGATGGATGTGCCATCACCACAAGAGCTAATTTATATGTGAAATAAATTTTAAAGAATTTGACTCAATGGTACTCGAAGTCAAGTTCTCAAAACCTTTATTAACATTGTAATTTATAACGAAGTTGGAACACATTAACCTAATATAATAATAATAAATCGTTTTAAAACATCCTAGTAAATAGTTATTTCAGTACAACCCGTCAATAAAAATTCTTGTAGAATATTAAAAGTGCTCCTATACAATCTACCCCGCTGTATCTCATATTTCAGTAGGCCGTGTAGTGCCGTTTCCACAATGCCATATCTGTCAGTGGTGACCTCCCCAATAAAAACTATAGCATATCGGCGGCCCCCTGGGGCGCGGGGGTGCGCGGGGCGGCGCGCTGGGTGGCCCCCGTCGCTTCGGACTCCGCTATAAACATGGACTTAACACCACGCGGATCCGTGTCGAGATGGCCGGACTGGTGTCTAGTGTCTAGTGTGGCCACTGATTCTCCAGGTACGGACCGAGGGGAATTCGCTATCCATGTAGTCTACAAGCTTCATAGGGAGTAAAAGAAAAATATTATATAAATATATTTTCCCAGTTGTTATAACTAAACGGACATTTAAACAGTATAAAAATAGTTCTAATTAAATTTGATTTATTTTTAAACCAGTAAATATGAAAAATAACACAATTTATTGTTATATTTTATTGGACAAACGATTATAAAATGCGTTTCTGTTATTAACACGATGTCTGTCAGTCCGTCGAATTCACTTGATATATGAAAAGCAAATTGTATTATAAATACATTTTCATTTCCCAAGGCAACCATAGACAACGTTAAGGTATAAATTCATATCTCACAGGACTCTCAAAAATCGTATTGTTTAATTTTTGTTTTATAACTAGTTGCTAGGAAGTTGTGAAATGAAGACATCTTTATTATTAAAATATAAATCAATTAGGAAATAATATGATGGTAGTAGAAAAAATATAATGTACAACGCGTTGTCCATTTCAAACTCATAAGATTTGTCATACACGTATGAAAAACGTATTTATTTAAATCTATATTTATAAATATATTTATAACTGGATAAAAAACCAACAAGCAAGTGTGATGTGTAATAACTCCCGTTGGAGTTCGTCAGTTTTATGGTTTCTGGTTCTTTATAATTCAACAATTAAATCCAAAAGTTTTGCTAATATTGTAGTGAATTTTTTATTTGGTTAATTTAAGTTAGAGATCGATCTACAGATCCCACACCTGTCATTTCGACCACCACAGTCTGTTTTAAATTATATTTATTAATTTTTCGCACTACCCTTGTCATAAACATAACTTAGGTACTTCCATAACAACTTACACATCTCGTAAGTGACTGATAACATTTACTATTTGATTATCATTGCCTGTTATAAAAAATAATAGTCTTATACTATACTTATACTAGTATGTTAACTATAAAAAGTTACAAATAAATAAATGTAAACTGTAAAATGGCTCATATTTTACAAATACTTTAACATTATTTTAAGGTAATTCTTGTAGGTGGTGCGAAAAATACAATGAGCGCATCAGAAGTCTACAACTATTCATCGTACAGTAACATGAATTCTCAAATGTTATAAATAACATAATTATATTCAATGGCGGCTCGTGGCTTTAAATCATTTTGAATGTGTGTTTTCATAAAATATAAAAGTATTGTAAAAATAAAAAAAACAAACATCAAAGTACATTTTTTGTTTTGTAATTTCTTCAAATATGAAAAAATACGGAATAAATGCGCCAAACATTATGAGCTCGCTGCTACACTACTGATTAAGCAAAGGAACTACTTATTTAGAGTGCCGAATTACCCTCACTGCGAATATAAATGCTTGCCACGCATCCATATAAGCTATCTTGCTATATGATATGACAGCGATGAACAAAGTGCTGCTAGCATTCTTCGGTCTTCTTAGTATTGCTATTTTTATACAAAATAAGAGAACTATATACAATTGTTAATAATAAAATTAATTATTACGAATATAAGCAGTTATAAATAAATTAATAAATATATTTATATACTGAGAAAACTTGGGGATGCTGCAGTTCCGTATACCTGCTTACATTCCTTGTGGTTTAAATAACTATTTATTTAGTTTTAATTTGAATTTAATGAATAATTTACAAAGGGTTAAAATCGGCGAGTAAGGCCCTGGCATCTATCAACGCTATCGTAAATAGCAGTGGGATATGCGGATAACACTACAGCTGGCCCCGATATAATATGGAAGCGGGCCATACCATAAACAACAATGAACACTTTAAACATGAACAAGTAGAATTTACTATTGTCGATGAGAGATCCCGATACGAATTTCCTCTCGGCAGCCGCGACACTACACGGAGCTACGCAGACGCATCGCGTGTAAGTTATTGGGGGCCCCGGCACAAAATACGACGCCTGTCCTCAGACATATTAGACAACAACAACGGATTACATGGCTTTTCATTTCACCCATGCCACGGCTATTTATGATCCAAATTATCTACAAAACCAAATTCCTCACTCCCAGTATGAAGCAATTGTCAGCCGAGAAAGATGATAACTTGTTCGGATGCCCGGGATATAAATAAGCTCAATCTAGACAAAACCGAGTATTACAATGTTATAAATATACAAGATAAAAGATAAGAACGTATGAGAAATATATTTAACCGTACTGTACTATGTTGTAACGAACAAGACTTTTGGGATCCCAGATATTATTTGGTATTCCGTATATTAAAAGGGGCGCTTAAAAAAAGCAAATATTCTACAGGTATATTTAAAGAATACGTAGATCTCACTTAGCGAAACATGAATTACCAATGGTAGCAATACGATACTTGTGTTGTTAATATATCTGTACTGGTTGACAAAAAATATACACTTCCTTTGACAATAGATATTGATATATTTGAAAATTTATAGGAGACTTCAATACTGGTATAAGATACATACCCAAACACTAATTGTTCTTTTTGTAGTATATATTTATATAAATGAAATAAATACCATTGGAGATTTTAAAAAAAGAGATAATTGATCAAGTAATCTAACTTGTTAATAATAATTTATAAAAGTTGCAATAAGATAATTTGGCAAACAATCAAAAGGTAAACACTCTATAGATGATATTTAAGAGGGCCAAACTGGATAGAATAAGAAAATAATAAATTATTTTTACAGTGTGTACAACGAAATGCGTAACATAGGACTTTAACATTGGATTTCAAATGAATGCAGATTTGTCAGATTTACAGTAAAACTACAAGAATAAAAAGTTATTCAAAATTAAATTCTATATCAGATAAAATCATCATTGATGCAAGTAACACTGATTATAATTCTTATTGTCTGTATTTTAATATTATTTAACGTTTAATTGCACACACTCTATATATATTTTAAGTTTTTATACCTTTCTACCAAAAACTTCGAGCTTGCCTTAAAATAGTTGTAGTTTCACAATCCATTATATTGATGTGATCGAGGAACTAATATATTAATAGAAGACAAAAGCTGCATAAAGAATATTCATACCTACGAGAACAAGAATATGTAACATCATTAGAATATAGTGTGCTATGCTTCTCATAGATATAACATAATTGCACCTAGTTCTGCCTACATTAAATACATAATTTATGAGAATATAAGAACCACATCCAGATCATATTAAATATAAATTATACAGTCATTATTTCAATTTATAATTAAGTCCTATTGAATGAGTAACATACAACAAATAATTACCAAAATTTAAATAATACTTTCGCTGTCAGAAAAATTAATAACTATTCATCTTGTGCTAAGCATACGTATTATTATTTCCATAATCGTTCTACTGACCAAAATAGTAAAACAACTTCACTGATAACAAACAAAAAATTAATAAAATTTTCGTACTTTCTCTGCAAGTAAAAACATTTCAAATACGTTAATAAATTATTAAACAAATCTACTAATCGTATATGTCTGTAAGTGATACACGCACTAAAGCACGCTTTACAACCTAGGAGGCGGCATACTAATTAGGAACAGGAAAATACTGAATATGTTATCTCAAATATGATGTATTCATTTCTTTCTAACCTGAAAATAAATAATAAATAACTTCTAAAATTAAAATATGATTTCTTTTTTATTTATAATAATAACAAAAAAGTTATTACAATTTTGATGGTTATGGGTATGAAGTAAGTTTTACTTATAGCTTTTTATTTCTTACACATTGTTGATGGAGATAATATGATAAAGATGATATTTAACTCCACTTATTTATTTCATACAAATAAAATGTATTAAAATACAAAGCAATTTTTAACAAAACATGTTTCAGTGTCAAACAGTCAATTTATGCATCATAAAGTATAAACTAATAACAATAAAACCATAATTATTGATGTGGTTGTATGGTTAGCAAATAACAATATTTAAATAAATAATGATACCATAAATAAAATCAGATTACTTCTTCGAACTGAAAAATTAGATGATGCATGTATTTCAAGAAAAACCATAAAATGTAATATATAAACTAAATATTTCCTGCACAATTCTATCAATTTACATTAAATTTGTTTTATCATAATTGACATATTTATATGTACAGTACTTCCAAGAACATATAATCGAAATATGTAGAGATTAAATCTTGTTAGACAGTTATAGTTAGAAGTATTTACAACACTTTGAAGAAACTAGTAAAATAATCATTTCGCAATTAACTATCAAACAACATTTCTTCGAAAACTATGTCCCAAAATTAATAAAAATGTAAAGAGAAAATTTTGAAGTTTATTAAAACAGATATTCTTTGACAGCTGATAGCTATAGTTGCTAGTATAAATCAAACAATTGTTTTAAATAATATCAATTTGCAAGTGAAATATTGCAATCCATCTTTGTTCTATACTATTAATATTATATCAGAAAGCGACGAAGACAATAAAAGGGCAGATTTGATAGAATTATGACCATTTATTTTACCAAAAAAATTTATGGATGCAAAAAACTTTTACGTGCAGGATGCAAAAGTCTTTTGAATTTTGTAGACAAAAAATAATTATTTCGCGTGTTGACAGTTGTCATAACTAACTTCTCATGACAGTTTTCGAAAATAGTTATTTATAGTACAAGTGTGTTGCATTACAAATACGTCGAACAAGTAAAGTTTATCGTGTAAGGCCGTCTTGTCCGAGTGGGGTATTTTTCTCAAGTGACTTAGGTAATTAACACACGTATCCCATATTATCCAACACGTTTTAATCATTCATTTAAAATGTATAAAATATTTTTGACAGACAATATTTCAAAATGACATTTAGTAATAGAGTAGAGAAGGTTTTATAACGGAGTTACAATGATATGAACTAACAAACAGTTAGTTATAATTTCTAACCCTCATGTGTTTAATAACCTACTGTATTTTTTTCTAAAAACACCATTGTTATAATGTTATAATTACACGATGTTGGAAAAATATATTTAAAAACATAATTATGCATTGCATTCATTTTTAAATATACAATTTTTATATAAAACATTCAGAACCAATCACTGACGCCGTGTATTTAAAATATCATTGGGGGCAAATTTTTTGCATGCATTATAAATAAAAATACTGGAAAAGAATGAAGGGAAACTAAAAGCCTGATTTTCAATTAAATATATTTAAAATTATTTTAATTTAAGTACTCATGTCCGTCGTAGTCTACGATAATTACATTAGAGTTCACTAATGTGATCTTTACAATGATAACAATGGGGTAGGTGACCAAGGTAGAATTTTAATGAAAAAACTATTGAATTATAGAAAGTATATTTATTTATGAACGTTGACATTAAAAAAGTTAAATATTTATCAGCAATTGTTTTGTAATTTGCGTTAAATAGAAACAGCGTCCTTTACTATGACGTTCACTAAGTTAGCACGCTGATTGGTTAAAATTTGAAGGTGTGGCAATAAACCTATATATCTCACTCACACCACCTATTTCTGTCTCTGTCTACCTTCGCCCCTCTCATGAACTTAGTTGACGTCATAATCCCCTCCCAAGTACTATATTATTTATTTACTTCAAAACAACATATAATTAACAATTTTTAAAAAATACGTGTATATTATTTTTGTACAAGCTATCACATATACCAAATTTAGAAATTGGTCACCTACCCCATTCAGGGTTTTAAAATTAATTTAAACAATGATACACTAACGAAAATGACTGCAAGGAAAATTTATATTTTTCTTATAAATTTAATGAATATCAAAACCAAATTTTCAATCCATAGCTATCTATTTATACAAGTATCTTAACCTAGTTTATCGTAAATAAATAACGATTATTAAAAGTGTTCAATAATTAAACGATCTATTTAAAAAGTATATCAATTTCAAACAATAAATATTTTTAGAAATAGATAAAAGTCATGTCGATACATAATGAATGTATGAAAAGTACCTCCGGCAGTGTAAAGGCGTCTTTAGACCGTTTCTAATTCCTGCAGACGGTGTAGCAGGTTCCGTTCTCGCGTCACGTATCGCACTCAGTAAAAAGAGAAAAGAGAAAAGGATCAGTATGGGAGAGGCATTAAACATCGCGACATTTATTGGCATGCCTCTGCCTCGGTACCCATACCGTCCTGCTATGTGCTACTAATGCTCCCCGCTTATTAAAAATTACTTTCTAATTTTAATATAGTGCCATAAATATTCCGCGCCAACTACATTTTATATGCGATGTGCAGCCACAAAATCTATTTTTATGGAATATAGAAGGCGTCGATAAACGACAACAACAGAGATGGATCAGATTCATTTTTCAAAGCGGCACGTCGAGGCATCTCTAAATAGTAAATAAATAAACAATTAAATATATCATAAAGGTTGATTACCCATTATTTGACGAGCTTACGTTATTACTTTAACGGTTTTGGTTTTATTTTATTTCCTCCAAACGTTTCAAAACCCTTTAAAATAAAAATACGAACTATCTGTACAGAAATTATTACCATACTTTTCTAATGTTTTATGGCTATCTTTTAGTTTTCTACATTTAGTCAAAGAATTTTTGAAAAATTGGATTAATTCTTATAAATTTATAATTGAATAAGAATTGTGATATTTCTTGGAAGGGTATAGTGTTACTTCCCTATTTTAAGGAATATTTAGAAAATACAAAAACTTTTAGCATTTGCTTTCGGTTCTCTAAAACATTTGTATTAACAATTATTTTCTATTTTATCAAATAACAAAATGGCGACCGATCAAAAATATCAATTTCAAAGTGATTTTCAAAGAATCTTGTTTTGAAATTTTTGATCGATTTTGTTATTTGTTAAAATAAAAAAAAAATTATAAATCAAAATGTTTTAGAGAACCGAAAACAAATGCTGAAAGTTTTTGTATTATCTGAATATTCCACAAAATAAGAGAGTAATGTCGGTTTTTCGAAAAACGGAAAAACGCCAATAACTACGGACTGTGGCTCCAAATAAAAATTAATTTGTTCCAACGAGTTCTTACTGCCGTTTTCGGGTGTTACATCTTAGTATTAACACTCTGTATAGGTCTTCTTCAAGAGATAAAATTTGATAAGTTTTTGGTTTGCATAATATAATGATTTTATTAACTTAAACATAGAAATAGACAAAATAAAATAAAATTGCGGTGCTAAACTTAAAAATTCGACAATGTCGTTGTAAATGTAAAAAAAAAATATGGTCTGCCACACTCTAACGGACAATACTGAAATCTGAAATGATTATTTAATATGATCAAGTATTCTGAAGCCTGCAATAATACTTGCGCAATGCAAAAAATTCAAATAAAATTAAGTACTGACTTCCTCTTTTTCATCTTACTTAAATTAGGTATTAGACTATATTTTTTATTTTGTTTTAAAAGCAAGGATTAAAATTATTTTGAGATTTATTGTACCAAAAATTAAATAAGTAACTCTTTTATGTTGACGATTTATATAAATCAATGCAAACAAATTTACAAAAAAAAAATCCAGTCCTTGTGCTATTTGACAATAAATAAGAATGTATAGCGGTCATAATGCCTTCGGCAGATAAATTTATTATAAAAAGCATCTAGAAAAAATAAGAATTTGCTGCATTATCGTTGGTGTAAGGAGGAATATGATTTATCGCGAAGAAATATATCCTCTCCCGTCGCAATAGTGCGACTAAAAGTGTGTTACTTTGTAAGAATATGATTAAAATTTCGAAAGCGTTGTTTGGATGGGACTTGCTACACGCATAGGCACTAAAGTGTGACCCCGCGACTAATAACAATTTCTTTCTCGTCGTCGCTTCTTCGCTGATTATGCAGAGTGATTTTTACGCGGCTCGGACATAAATTAACGGTACACGCGCTGTATGAATGTGGATTTTTTACGGAATTTGATAGATGAGTTGTTTGAGTATTAATTTATGCCATGAAAAGGAAATAACGTATTGTTATTGGTGGACCACCGACGGCCGCTCCTTTCAGTGCGAAGAGTACTCAGCCGAGGCTGGAGAGGTTAGGTTAGGTGCTATATGGACGCTCTACTATGAGTACGCACCACAGGCCCGTACTCGGAATCATTTTCAAATCTACTACTGTCAATAATATATTTAAAATTCAATCATTTTTTTATAAATTAATGACCATCGATACTGTTGCTAACTGATTAGTATTAACAGTTTGATGGAATCGTTAAGTTAGATTTAAATTTTACCTGTCAAATGAATAAAAACCAAATTACTTTTAAGTAAGTTTTTCTACATAAAAAGGCAAAGTTACACTAATTTTGTTATTTTTCATATTTTTCTTTTCTTTTTAAGCATAAACTGTAGCTAAATAACTACCTTGCGATAAGTACACTGTGAAACAGTGACGCAAGCTGTAGTTATTTATCTGTCAAAGTGTGACGCCGTATATTTGGTTAAAATAAATAAATATTTTTCATGTTATATTTGTGGATAATGTATAAGTAAGTATTCGCATATAATGGCTATTATGCATTCGCATTCGCTCGTGTTGGCAAACTTCATTCTAATGACTAATAGTACAAATTACATGCTCATTGATTAATAATATACTATAAAACCTTATTCGCGCCACCGTTGACCTATATAACTTACTTCCTGGCTAACTTCCATATAGTAATGTAACTAGAAAAATCGACAGGCGGTTTTTTTTGTCAGTAAATTATTAATTTATTCAATTAGTAAACTATAAAATCTTAATTTACAGGGTGTTCACTTTACTTTATCCACAATTGTTATCTCGGTAACCGTA
Organism: Stenolophus ochropezus; assembly: GCA_035578165.1. NCBI lineage: Eukaryota > Metazoa > Arthropoda > Insecta > Coleoptera > Carabidae > Stenolophus > Stenolophus ochropezus. The sequence goes on along the minus strand of JAQOWZ010000004.1, from coordinate 8,371,999 downwards.
CGTAACGTATTTTGCAAGACTATTTCAATGACTACATATAAAATTATTATTTTTCAACCAGTTTTCAATTTATGGAACCAACTGTCTTATCACAATTACCACAATTTTTTTATTTGTTTATTTGGTAGAGAATTTTATTCTGAATTCAGTGTTATAATATTTGCACACCCTTTAATAATCTTTTTTCTGAGAAAATAGTAAAACAGTTATTTAACTAAAATAAAAAAAAAATATTAATAAAATATAACAATAAGTTTTTCTACAATTAAATACATATATGTATTTACTAAAAAATATTATGAAGAAGGATAGTATTTTGTATCAATATTTTAATGTTAAAAATATTAATGAATTTAATTAAATTATTGAAAAGGCGACATAATTTTGAAAATCTTGACCGGAGGCTGAGTTCACTGTTTGCATATGAATAACAATATAAGTCATAAATTTTGTGATAACTTCATTGTCAACGGAAAATAACCGTAATAATTACTCTACTTTTTTCTAATTCTAATGAAAATCGCATTAATTTCATATTCTTTTAATCGTCTAGCAATTGACAATATTAACTATAAAATTTTGCAAATAAATAAATCTCTATCAAATTGCCCACATTTTACAAATATTTTAACATTATTTGTATTTAATTGCTACAGTATGTGCGAAAACTATAATACATGACTCAAAATGCCTCGAGTTCATATCTCCTCAATTGATATAGTGTACTTACATTCCTTGTAGGTTAAAGAACTATTTTTTTAGAAATTGTATTATATTGTTGTATTGAAAAAAAGAAATCATTTTGAAAATGTAATTTGGAATTTTATATTATACATTAAATTGACATTTATTGTGGCTAATATCTAAATCTTTAATTATTAAAGATAATAGACAATGACATTTTAAATTAAAGATTTTACGACGTATGACATTATGTTTAAAAAATAAATATATTGTCATCACATCACATCTCGCACAGTGATTGAAGTAAAATAATTATTATTTAATAGTTTTTGTACAGATGTCATTCATATCTTTCCTGTCATTTATTAAGGTGTTTTTGACGACAACAATTTGTGCTCCATTGTGTATTGGTAGTTTCATTAGTTTATTACGCAACTCTTTTCGTGTGTTTCATCCAATTTTTATATTTTTATAATAGTTTACTTCGGAAATTACACGATTTCCCCCGACAAGATAATGCCATCAATCCCCATCCCCCCAATTATTTAAATTCCATGGTTACAATTGATAACGTGAGGAGCAACTGCAGGAAACAGATAGAGTGTTTGAAAACATAAATAGAATTTTGTGTCCAAGTAATGTCTTTAGTACCTACTTTTATCTTGTTCATCTCTGTAATTTATAATTAAATTTCCAAATTTATTGATAAAATATAAAAAGAAATCATAAATGCTTAATTTTTGGCTGATAGTTTGAATGAAAAAAAAGAAATTTGCTATAAGACATAATGTCATGGTGAAACACCAGCGCTAACAAAGTGAACTACCGCTGCCTGTATGATTATGTTGTACTGTTAGCAAATCTCAGGTGAATCATCTCATTTTTTCCATTAATTAATTAACAATTTGAAATTTCAATAGACCATCACGGTTGTGCAACCTCCAATAGTTCACATGTGAACTCATGTACTCAAAACCTATGAGCATTGAGCATTTAGACACATCAGATGTATGTGCGTATGTACTTGATTGCGCCATGCGAAGATTAGGTGGCATTACGTTTAACTTAACGATTGTAAGTCGGTCGTTAAAATCCTGACAATTAATGCTTGCGACTGACAATGCAAGGTGAAGAGTGATACAATGATACTATAATTGCTAAACGGCTACATTCATGATATTTTACTTATGACATTAAAATATTTTAAAAGCCATTCAATTTTCAATTATTATAATTGTAATATAAATTCTATGAGCAATCATTTAGTCATCATTTATCGACATATATTTCAATATTATATATTTAACATGTCGCTGAACATTATTACGTGAAAAATTGTAACATTCACTCGAAAATCAGGCAACTTAACTACCGTATAACCTCCATCGGTGATCTTAGTAAAATTTTCGACAATAAAACGTTCAAAAAACACTTCCAAAATATTTTTACATTTCCCTTCATTCCTTAGGCCGCGTTAAACATAAGACTTTTTTTTTCTAAAATTGATGCCATTATCATTTATTATTCCCTAGTACAATCATTGGTAGAATATTAGTGTCTTATTTAAGACTTCTACTTATTTCAAATACATTAAGACTTTTGAAACTATTCCAAAAACTTATGAACTACTTAATATTAAATTATTTTTATTTACGTCACTATGGAATCGAAGTGAGGCATTTGTGCTTCATTTGCTGACAAAATTAATAAATGATTCATTTTATGATTTTATTTCTTTAGGTCAAATTTACTTCTATTGCCTAACGTCATTTTTATGTAAATACGAGACCTACTTTTTATATTCTTAAACCCAGAACCAAAATAAGATCACAGTCACCATAACAAATAGGTTTAATTTATAAAACAATAAGTTTAACCATATCTCCAACAAAATTGTTTGGTGCTTATTTTATCGGTGTTGTGTTTAATTTGTATTCTGTTTTGTATTTGTTCTATTTCTGTGTTTATCTGTTGAAAAATGTATTTCAATAAATAAATAAATATATAAAAAAATATCTCTTCTACCAATATCAATAGATACTCATATGTCGTGTTAGGTACTAAGCATAAGATTTAATCAAATAATTTACTGTTATTGAAATTTCTGATAATAATTAAAACATTTTATATCGGCTAGTTTTCAATTATTGTTTCATATGTTTTATAGTTATATTATGTCCATAATTACATATCGTATATATGTATGTAGCTTTTCTAATGTTTACATGTACATATTTTTTTGTCAATAATTTTCTCTTGTATATTCAAATAAATAAAATATGGCCATGTTATTTTCTACTTTGCTATTAATTCGGAATTTAGATAGCATTTTAATCGAAATATATTATGCCCCACTATTATAAAGTTGTATATCATTTAATTTAATTTAAATATAGCTATATATTTGTCACTTCAGAATTAATACAACACGAAAAATGGTAAAAAATCTAGACAGAATTTAATAAATTACTTGTATGTCGCAAGTAGTTGTTTCTACGTGGACATCTTGAAGAAACGCGTGTTTTTTGTCAAATATTTAAATATTAACTCCTTAAAAACATATTTTAAGAGGACACACTAAAAGAAAAGGTAATTTATTTATTTATTTTTATTGTCGGATACTGTTATATGAAGCATGGAAAACATATTACAGTTATTTAGTATAATACTAGCAATAATTGTGAATTAATATAATTACAAAGAGGGAATAATGAAATTACCAGAATTTAATTTAAAAGAGTAACAAAAATTTGTCATGAAAAATAAGCTCCAGAAAAGGATATGCACCTTTAAGAAAAAGGAAGGAAGGAAGAATTGAAACAATCATATAGAGATGATAAGTGAAAAAGATAGGTACAACACGATATGTAAAATAACATTCTATTTTCATTAAAAGAGAAATATGAAAATTAAAACATACAGTACCGTAAAATCATAACATCAAAATATAAAATATAAACATAAATAAAGATATTGGAGGCTATTTTTTTTTGTAAATCATACAAATAAATATTAATTCTAAATTCTACATTTCAGAGTTTTAATATTATTAAAAAGAGAAACAGAGATACAGTTATACACCATACATTAACCTTCCTATTCTTAATAACTTCTTTAAATTAGTCTTGTTCTGATCCCAATTCATTTTCTTCTTTTGTTTTTCTTCGAACTTTCCTGAACGATATCCTTAGATGCCTTAAAGATAACTTCCCATCCGCAAACTATACGCCTCTCTCATCACTTGATAGCCAATACTATCTTTATTACCAAATCTGAATCTAGTAATAATTCTGATGATTTTTTTTCCATTAGATACAGTGGTATTGACGTTTGAATTAGTTTATATCTGTTATTATAATTCGATTTTTTTATCTTAAATTATAGATGTTGGAGTTAAGATGATAAGAAGGAACACTTCTATTTTTATTTCAGAGATTTCAATTATCACATCATTCTCATTTTCGAATTTACAGTTTATTTCTGTGTGGATGTGTTTTGTTGGTTCGTTCGAAGAAAGTTAGTTCTTCGTTACTTAGATTTATTCCCTGAAAAAGTAAAAATCCCCTAGTGCAGCATCGGCGTCACTAATTACAACAACCCGGCGTAATGAAGACGAGTCGCAGATTCTGCGGTGTTAATTATTGGCAAGGTGTAACGCGCATGCTCATTACCAGACTGTCAATTGTTTGATGGCCGGCGCCTTTTCAGGAGACACTTCTTCAGCAGAATGCGGATGTGCAAACAATTACATGTTATAACGTCTAATAGCACAAGTACATACATTCATACTTTCAATGAACAAGATGTGTTTGCTTGTAGAAAGGAATTGTTAACATCTTCTTTTATTTTGCCTGAGAAAATTTTATCGCATATTGTCTCTGTAATACGAAATGATCACTCTGTACTAGCCCAGTATTCAAATTATATTACATATATAACAAAGGCTCTTAAAGTAAGAATTATTACTTTTTTCTCATAAAATAAAGTAATATTTCAACGATAAATTTTGATAATGTAAAGAAAGAAACTGTTTATGTTTAGTTTGCATTTTTATTTGTTACACAACTACGAGGGTGGTCCGATAAGTACTTAGCCAACAAAAGAATAACAATTTTTTTTGAAAAATGGCGATTTATTTTTCAACATAATCTCCTTTGAGTTGTATACACTCGATCCAGCGATGCTCCAACTTCTGTAACCCGTCTGAAAAAAACATTTTCTGGAGGTGTGCAAAGTAGGCTTTCGTGGCGGTGATAACTGCCCCATTCGACTGAAATTTCTGCCCAGCGAGTGACTTTTTCAAATTTGGACACAAAAAAAAGTCGCACAGGGCCAAATCCGGAGAATACGGTGGGTGGGGTAGCAGTTCGTAGCCTAATTCTACCAATTTGGCTATGGCGAAGGCGGAGGTGTGAGCCGGTGCATTGTCACGGTGGAAAAGCATTCGTTTCTTCGACTAATGGGGCCGTTTTTTCTGCAATTCGGTGTCGAATCGGCCCAATAATTCGGCATAGTAGAGCCCTGTAATCGTTTTACCCTTCTCCAGGTAGTCGATGTAGATCACACTTTTTGAATTCCAGAAAACCGTCGCCATAACCTTTCCGGTTGATAGGACAGTCTTCGCCTTCTTTGGAGCATGTTCGCCGGGTGAAGTCCACTGTTTCGACTGTTCCTTGGTCTCTGGTGTGTACCAGTGTACCCATGTTTCGTCGACGGTCACGAAACGACTCAGAAACTCCTTCGGATAGCGCCTAAACATCGTCAAATTCTGCTCTGAAGTGGTCTCACGGATGCGCATGTTGTCAGGAGTGAGCAAACGCGGCACCCATCGCGCCGACAGCTTTCTCATACCCAATAATTCATGCAAGGTATGACCCACGCGGTCTTTTGAGATGCCTACTGTGTCAGCTATCTCACGCACCTTCAATCGACGGTCTGCCAATACGAAATCGTGGATTTTTGTTACGTTATCCTTCGTGGTAGCCGTTTTCGGGGCACCTGGGCGTGACTCATCAAAAACCGACGTGCGACCACGTTGAAACTCGTTAAACCAATTTTTGACGGTCGCCATCGAAAGAAAAGAGTCACCCTATACAGCATCCAAGCGTTCTTTAATTTCGCTGCGCGATTTCCCTTCCAAAAACAAGAATCAAATCACCGACCGATAGTGTTCTTTTTCCATTTTTCTCAAATCTGCGGACACGCTCGCTTCCACACGCGGTCAAAACAAAACTTCGCGTCCGATTCGGCTGATAATTTTACAGTAGCTGTCTACGATGATGTTCTAAGCAATAAAAAATTGCTCTTGCGATTGTTGTGCTATAGGGCGGTGAGGCTAAGTACTTATCGGACCGCCCTCGTATATGTCTTTTGACGATGATCTGGAACAAATATTGTATAGTTACTCTGTTGTACCTAGCGACAATAACGATGCAAAAAATAAACAGAATATAGCAAATGCATTAAGTACCTTAACAATATGTCGATAAGTACTAACTGTAAGGGAGTTACGGAGATTAGCACCTACAAATAAACTTACAAACATTATACCTTTATAATGATAATTTGCAAAAAATACATATGTATTTTATCGCAATACAATGTTTAGGCTTTGAATAAATATACTCGTAGTCAAAATAAAATCAAACCTTCCACCACTACCAACCAAAAAAGTATATTTAAGTTCCAATAAATTTATGCTTGATACACATTGAGTTATAATCTTTATTCCTTCCTTATGTAGGTGGTGAGTGGCAAAAATTGTATTATATAAATATTCACTTAAATTACTCATTGAATGGCAGATACATCTCTAGTAATCAATATTTGAGGAAGTCGGTGTTAGACTGTCATTATAGTAACAAGCTAATCACGCTTAATTACATTTGATTAGAGTAATTAAGATCTGTAGTTTATAGAACTAATCTATTTAATTAGTTATTTCCAATTGATGTTACAGAATAAATAAAATAAGTAAATATTTGTAGAAGAATTGTTATTCTTGCTTAACTTATTTTGTGTTTTGTCTTGTTTTCTCAATTTTTAATCTTATCTAATCTTGTCTTCTTTTTGAAGTCAAGAATAAGTTATAACAATAATTCTACGTAACCCAATTATTTTGACAAAGATCGTATCTTACCCTGTTTATATTTAACAAAAGATTAATTATTAATGTATTGAATGTATATTATAGGTACATATTGTATTGTAATCAAGAAAGTGTAACCTACATTGTAATTTCCAAATCATTTCGATTGATTAAAACAAAACAAGAATTCTAAACAACAACAAATTTCGACAAAATCTTATCGTTCTTCGTCCATGTTCTGCAGTGAAATATTAACGTATTATAGGAATATTAAAGGTAAATGAGATATAATAATCCAGACGATGTAGTGTAGGTGCAGTATTGTAATTACAAAATCCTTTCCATTCGACAACACAAAATAAGAATTCTATGAAATACAAATTTTCGTCTAATCGGCCCGCATCCATATTCGAAAAAAGACGGAATATTTTAGGTAAATCAAGAACATTACTGTAGTTTCAAAAGCCTGGCGATTCGACAAGACAAAACAATAATTCCCCGTCCATATACGGCAGAAAAATATTAATCTAATAATCCTTAATTGCGACATAGGTCTTATCGTCTTTCGTTCGTATTCGATAGAAGATTTGTTTTATTAAAGAAATATTGTAAGTATTGCATTCTTATAAAGAAAATGAAATTGTTTATAGTTTCAAAATCATTTCGATGCGATAAGACAAAACAACAATTTTAAGAACCCCTTATTTTCAACATAGGCTTATTGTCCCATATCCGTATTACACAGAAAAACATTAATGTATTAAATAATATTTAATTCAGTAATATAATCACGAAAATGTAATGTACATTATTGTAGTTTCAAAACCCTTTCGATTTTGAAACTTGTGTTTGTTCATTCGGACAATAGTTATTAAATACATATCAACGCTCCTTGGTGAATAGCGTGTACAATGGGTCTTGGTAGCCTCGATCCAGCTAATCCAGTGTGAATCGAGCGAGCAGCTGTCGGGAGTTGATCCTGATTTACATGATAAAGCCGCGGCTACACCTGTTATCAAAACAGAGCTGCTCTGCTGCTTCCATTCCTACGAACTGAATCGCGCGAATGTGTCATTAGCTTCGCCGAATCGCGGGATTAGACCGAGATGTTTATGATTGTAAATACGGCTTAAAGAGCGACGTGCTTGCAAATATTAATAATTTTGACAATTCCAGATTACGGTTTCAAAATATTTTTAAGCAAGAAGCAAAAATTTTAATTATAATCTGCTAAACTTGTGGTGACTGGTTCATTTGCCTGTACATGCAATTTGCAAAATTTTATTTTTCGTCCCTTGCAAAACATTCCTATGTGGAACAGGGCGCCAAATACCTAAGGTACTTGATTCGTAACATATTACTGGCGTTTTATTGTTACAGGTTTCTTAATAAATACTGTAGGAATGGAAGTGTTTTTTTTTCCAAAATTTTCCGCACACTAATCTGGGGAAGACGTGGAAATTTAAGATTCCCGATGTTGGTTAGGTGACACGAATCAACAAATTTTATTATACGAGTACAATAGTATATTTTTCAATAAGAGTGGATATGAGCAGTCCACTCGACTTATACAGATACAGTATACTTTTTCTACGACCTACACGAAAAGAAAACAATAACTTTTAAGTATTCACACAGTTATAATCACGTTAACGAACATTTGAAACATCTGCATAGTGTGTAGAAAATTGTGTGCTGTTATATGTCAAACATTTTATGAAATATTTTTTTTTTTATTTTCGAAAGAATAAAATATATTTTGACATTGACAACAGGCCAGATGTTTTTATCTGTACTCTGTATCCATTCTGTCAAGCATGCAAAAAACTTAACATATACAGTATTGAGTAGAAAAAATAATTTACATTATAAGTACAATAAGTATGACGCTAAGCGGAGTGCTTTAATAAAAACGAACGATGCACGAATATCTAACGCATACATAATGTATTATAAGTCGACATATGTATTACCTAAAAAATTGTTTATTATAATACATCCCAACAAAAGGGTTGCTTTAAAAAAATATGGTAGACTTTGCAACAAGATGATTTGAAAAACAATAAAACATCAAAATCAATTAATAATCAAAAATGTATATTTCCCCAAGACTTTACAAAACGTTAAATTGCGTTAGATATCGTTCCTATAAGCATCCATTATTATTACAATCATAATTATTGTTTTAATAAAGGATCGCAATGAGTAAAATCGCAACTATCGTAAACGTCAACAATGAATAACTGTTACGTTTACACTTGTCAAAAATTATTCATAAATACCAAACCTCATATTACAGAATTTATTTGGAAAGTATCGGAATTTATGTTCCTTTGTTGGTTTATTGATTTAAAATGAATTTAAATGAGAATAATATAAAAATTCCTTCCTGCTTCTCACAACGTACAGCCCGGTTTAAGAAAACACGATATCGTCCAAGTTCTAAGTCTTAAAAATGCGGTAGAAAATCTATATAAATAAACTGAAGAAGCTAGTACTGTTAGCAGTATCTTCTCTAATTTAAACACCTGATTGTAGCATCCCAGTACAGATCACATAACTCCGCAGCGATAGAACGATCAGCTTAATTTATTAACACATTTTCATCCGTTTACGGATTTATCTAATATTCCCCACATGTACAAGCAATAATCACCTTTGTTCACTGTTCACTTATAGGCTTCTTATGTTTCGTGTTTAGAGGACATTAGTGTTGTCAATGCACAGAAGCGAATAAAACACCATCGCCGATGGAATTTCATACATCATGTCGCGATCGATGATTAAGAATACAAATCAAAGGAGGAACACATGAACGGTAAATCAACTAAATAAAAGTTTAGGAAGTTATGACTGCTGAGCTGTTTTTAATATGAAATTTAAGTAGAAATTAATTTCTATATTCCGTTAGTCTTTGAATACTAAATTAGTTTTTAAGGCCATGAATTTAGCCACTGGTATTTGAGATGATTATTTTTCATTTTAAAATACATTTATTTAAGTAACAAAATAATGAAAGGAAAATAAATAAGATTCTCTCACCATTTATCATTTGAACCAGAATACGAAGCCAAATCTGAAACAAAAAATAATCACAATTAGAATTACAATAACAAAATAAATTACACGCACAAAAATTTTCCTATAAGTATATAAAGAACTACTATGTTAACATATTTTACTTGCATTTTAATTATAATATTTGGCAATCTACACTGAACTAATTACTTTATTTAAGTTCGCACTGAACCTTGGATCTACAACAAATTTGATAAGCTGGACTTCTTAGTAACATTGATCAGACAACTTTTGTCTTTTTTACATATTCATACCGTGGTCAAATGTACTTACCAGTAATTAATACTGACGACATTATTGAAATTAGAGTCGCTTATCAAAGTAACTATCAAGGATTTTAATCAAAACACTATAAATTATCAAGTCAACAAATTCAATCTTTTAACTCTTACAACCGATCACTTAATTTGCTTATATAGAACTGAAAAATATTAACAATCAAAGTATCAATTTTATTTTGATACTATATTATTATGCGGTAAGTAATTATATTAGGTTCATAATTTTCTACTTTAATTTAGCAAAAATAATTTATCTTTCATTTTAGACAATCAAGCACGTAGATAAAATAATACAAATTTGCAGTTTGGTTCTTATTCACATTTATTATAATTATTGTTCCGTTATTTCGGATATTATCAATAACAATAATAGAATTATTTAATAAAACAATACAGCTCTATACTTGATTTGTCCAAATTCATTATGATAATATTGTGAAGATCGTTTTGATCATTAAATTCTTGTAACATATCCAATAAAGAAGGAGCGAGAACGATGAAGGAATGTAAGGAAGAGAGCTTAGAGGGTGCACAATTCGAAGAAATACCTGTACTCTAGCTCTAAATCACACGACACACCTATCTTGACTGCGTAGAATTTTTCGAGAATTTATTGTTGTTTCACGCGAGATTTCTAAATACATTGAGATTACCTCGGACCCTCGCTGTGACTCGAACCATTTCTATAATGTCTTGGTACGAAACCAGTTATGATGCTCGATTCTAGTACAATATGGCCAATTGCGTCACTGTTCATCTTGGTTTAGGAACCATCCAAGTCACAAGATAATGGCATTAACATGACGTACTCTCATTCGACTATTTATAGATATTATCCACGGATTACTCCATAAAATATAGATTTTCTTTATTCCAACGGATTTATTTATTAATTTGTATTTACTCACCCAAATTTATTGGGTAGCTTTTAAGATGGTTAGTAGCTTTTGTTGCTCGTTTTATTTCATGCACTCGACGATTTAAGGATTCTAAATAGATAAAAAGACAGATGGAGGATATAAACAAGTAATATAACCTGTTGTAATGTAAGTTAAAAGTTAAACACTAAATTACAAAGTATTTTTATTTTATAGACTTCAACTTATGACAAAAAAAGGATAAAATGACAAATTTTGGTCAGACGATCAGGAAAAAAGTTGTTAATTGAATAATAATTGAAATTATTACTAACACCGTTGGAGTTATTGGCTTCTTTTTTGTGTATCATTTGACTGCAAATGACGTTAGTGGTGAGGTCCTGATTAGTAGGTGAAAATTTGATTTTTATATTTTATGCCATTACCAATAATTTATGGAATCAAACTCACACTTTTTTAAATGTTTCAATTTAACTACGAAGTAATAATATGAAAATGAGTTATATATTATATTATGGTTTAAGTTGTTTTACATGATGTTTTCTCGCTTGACGTTGCATTGAAGTCCCTTGAGATGAAACTGTTCTCAGTAGCAGATTCTGTTTATTGTTATTGATTTTGTTTATTTTCATGGAAAAAACATGTTTGTATTCTATTGGAAAAGGGACTAGAATATGCAACTATATTTGTGTATAATATGTAAATAATATAGGGGAAAGATGTCTAAAATGATCCCTTTAAGGGGGAATCGATATAAAACCTACACCTTGGCGCAATTTAAATTGGTAAAACAATCATTTGGATCATTTTGCCAGTTAAAGTGGGATTGTAAAACTACTAGGTGAAGGGCTGGGACATGATCATTTAACCTCGAGGAATCATTTTAGACACTTTTCCCTTACTATATTTAATGTAATTTATAACTATAAATTTAATGAACGTCATTTGAGCTGGTCAGAACTATTAAATACATATGACTTGCAAGAACGATAAAGTAGAGACTTTTTTAAATATCAATCTGATGTTATAAACGTAAATATTATGTATAAATTGCCGGAGAATATCATCTTATCAACAAGATCCAAATTTTAAATGAGTTCAGTTAAAATTGACAAAAAAACACACTAATTGATATTATTTATTAAATTAATAAGTAAAAAGGATAATTTTTTTTAAACATTTATAAAATAGCAATATTTTTTTTAGATGTCTTTAAGAAGTAGAGTGGTTCCGGAAGGAGTGGTGTTTTTTTTTTTACATTTCTTGCTTTGTGACAAAAATCCTAATTGCTTTGTGAATTCTTGAAAATATACGAAAAGTGAAATCACCAGTAACATTTATTTTATAGGAAAGTTAGCAAAATAAAATGTAGACTTTATCAGAAATGAACTTTATTGTACGCCATTACAAGTATAGAGAAGATTCTATCTAGAAATACGGAGAAATTGAAATAATCTACTTTAATAGCTGAAAAATAAAAATTGATAACCGTTATCGCAAATCCAGAATAGGTAGCAACACTACAATCACACTCGCAACTCGCATGTTTCCATTTCAGTATTTTCTTCCTAAGCTACAGTGATAGTCTTCAACTATTTTCAAACAAAATCTCATCAGCAGCTCCTTGATTCTGGCCTTTACGTTGAGTGTTCGTAGGGTTGATTATTGTAGCAGCTTATCTGGCGGCGAGTTAGCGGTGAGAATTATTGTAGAAATTAGATAGCATTGGTCGTAGGCTGGCGTGAGTGGTTTAGCGGCTGTTAAGGTTTTTATCGGTGGTGGAAGGTGTTACTGCTTGATAGTGGTTGCACGTTGCGTGCGATTTATTCCTATTACCGTCCGTTCCCAGCAAATTAGACTTGGATAATATTTGGTATTGTAAATCGCGGAAACGTTGAAAGTTGTTGAAAGATGTTATTTGTTAACGCACGGGTTAATAGTAGTTAATTTTGGATAATAGCTGCTGAGCAGATGATTGATAGATTGTCTTTATCGTGAAACAATGATTGTACTTTCTTATTTTCCGGACGTTTCTCTATCGATGGAATCTACACCTGCCAGGAACTTGCGTGTCACACAGATGAAAAAGAAATTATCGAGATGCGACTCGACAAGTATAAAAATCTAAACACTTTCATGCTGACAATGCGTACTACAAGTACCTACTTCAAAATAATTTCTTAATTTCAATCATTCTGATGTTATAATCACTAATGAACACATAAGTAGCAAATTTTTTGTCATCTACCTCTTCTCACCAGTGGTGAAGCGTTCATGCGTGTTTTGAGAACAGAAATAAATTTCAATTTGATTAAATTTTTAAAAATCTCTACAAATATTATAATTTTACCATATTGGAGTATTGTTGATAATGTTACATTGGTAAATTGTTGTAAAATAATGCGATATTTCTTTTGCGCAATTTTGCGTCGCGTTGTATATTTAAAACAGAAACGTACCCCTATATACCTTCTGCGTCTCAAAATTTACAATCAAGCGGAGTTTACATACTAATCGTATCTTTACATACCAGGGACAACCATAACAACTACAAACAACAATTGTACTTGTTATCAGGGAGTATTCTTGTTATTAATTACAAACGTCAAATGTCATCAAGACAGAAATTCAAATTTGCAATGAGTTTGAGACATTCTCACATCAGAGTAGAAGTGTGTAGATTTTTTTTTTTGTTATAGATTTGATGTCATAACAGCAACCGAAATTATGGAGATCGGGTGACTCTCGGCAGGTTTAATATTACGAAAAATGCATATGCGACCGGTGCGTCTTTTTTTATGATTAAAAGTTAACTATCAATGTCATAATTAAAATCTCTCAAATCTGTAAGTAAAATAGGTGTTAATGTAAAAAGAAATTTTAATATTAAAATATATGACAAGTCAATATTACAATAAGTTATTTTTTCTACTCCTGCTTTGAAAATACAATTTTCTGGTTTGTTTTTCATGCTGAAAGTGATTCTTTGCAGCACGCAGTGCTGCAAAACTTTGCAGCACTAATAAATGTTTGTTGCATTGTTGCTGCCATGGATACGCATCACTTGCGCATCACAAAAACAAAATTTGCAATAAATGTCAAATTATGTTTAAAAAATAATTATTTATTTGCTTATTTTTTATCTGGCAGGAGTAGAAAAAATAGTGTGTATAACACGTGTTGAAAGTCCTTTGTCGAACACAAACGATTGCAACCTTCGCTTCGCTCAGGCTGCAACTTTCGTTTTGGTTCGACAAAGATAGACTTTCAGCACTTGATATACAAATAACTATTGCTGGCGTTGATTATTGTTTAATAAAAAAGATAATATTTGAAGAATTTGGTACAACAGGCATTGATATGCAATGAAACGGAAACGAAATAAGTTGGGAAACATAATAAAGTAGTTAAAAATAACAGAGAACTTTTAAAAAGATTTATTGCTACTACAGTATTGTTAGCAAAACAAGATATTTCATTCAATATTTAAATTTCACCTTTTTAACCTATTGTTCCAATAATATTTGTTTTATATATTCTTCTTGTTTTTCTTATATTAAAACGTACTTATTCTGTTTTAGATATCTTTTATTAATAAATGTATATTTTTTAATTACCATAATTATGTTATATTGCTCCTGTTCTCATTTTAAATATATTAATTTCATTGTTTTGTTTTAATGGTATTCCTGTAAGAAATATTTTAATAGTTGCACAATTTTACTTCATTGTGCTTCACTTATTCAAAATATCACGCTTCGCCACTGCATCTCACTTGTTATTTAAAGAGAGATGAGCTAAGCTGAGAGTACTAAAAAAACAGAAATTATCAGTTTCATAACTATCTCTAAAAATCTTTACTGATGTAAATAAAAAAATAATGTCTGTATCATTTACATGTTCATTTAATGACTGCGTCTACCGATTTTAAAAACGTTGTTTTAAATTATAAAAAAAAGTTACTACCACAATATCATTGGCAATTTTGTTATTAATACAAAAAAAATAAAAATATTTCAAATTTAATAATAAAACAATGTAGTCAACTGAAATTAAAAAACTAAGCATTAGCAAAAGAGAACAACTTTTCTTACTTTACTTCAGTTTAGTTGTGACAACAAAAAAACCGTCAAAATAAATAAGCTAAAAAATACTGAGACTTTGTGTAAAAAGATGGCGACTATATTCTACGTCGTACAATTTAATTCATACTATTCTTTTTAATTTTAAATTAGATTTCGATATCAGCCATCATTGACGTAGATAAAATTTGTATATGTATACTGTATAAGCAAAGGGTAATTATTAATAAAATTTACAACAATGAATAATAATTAGCATTGTTAATTCAGATAAAAATAAAATTCAAATCAAAGAAATTAAAATGTATAAAAAACCTGGTTAACATTTAAATAAACTAGGCATGTGGCACAAGTATAGTTTCAAAACAAATTTATAAGTTAAAGAAAGTAATAATGAAATATGACTTATTTATGTAGGAATCTGGCAGATAGTTTCATTCAAGTTTGATTTATACTTGAAATTTTCAACTGTTCATAAATTACTTAATAAAAACTCAAGGATTTCAAAACAAGGATCCACTGAGAAATAAAATATATCTTACTAAAAATGTCACTTTTCTCATAGATTTATTAAAATTTATTATTATTCGGCGTAAATATATCATGATCTTCAGTGTGACAAATCTGTTTGTGACAATTATTGATGAGAAGTATGTTTGTAGCATTGAAACAGACTTTACAATCATCATTCTATTGAGATTTTATATCTCATAAAACAGTGCCGTAAATAATTAAAAATTGGCACTTCTTCATGTAAAGAAAAACTGTATCCAAATTTTCCAAACTGAAAATCTTCATAACAATATCAATTTATATATTTTTTGCTTAATAACAAACACGAAAACAAACTGCATGGCAAATCGTGACTCCGAAGGGGGAAAGGTCAGTTTTCCTGAGCAATTTTGTTGAAAATCAAAACAAAAAGATAGTATTTAAAAATAAATGTTTAGAAAAAAAAGAAAATCGGAGAAGTCGTATGGTATTTTATGAGATAAATTCCAAATGTAAGATGAAACATTTAATTATTATTATTTTGAAATATTAATTAACATTGACAGTTAAAAAATAATAATTGTTTATTAGTTGGTAACGGAAAATTGTCGGGGTAATGGGATTTTATCAGTATAATACTGTTCCCATTGTTTAAATTGTCAAGTTTTCTTGTATCACGATTTAAAACTTGTCGTTGGAATTTGTCAAATTAAAAACGTAGTTTTCAATTATTATTCTATTTATTTAAACAACAAATAAAAGAATTATAAATTTTCTGTTTTCTCTACTCAGTTGACCAAATAACGTGTTAGTTATCTATGTATAATTAAACAATAAATTAAACACAATAAACAAATGAATCCATCCGTAATCTGTATTTCATATTTTCCTTGGCACAATTGGAAAAGCAAAACAAATCACTACAAGGAGGACTCATGTTAGCGCATTGGAGAAAAATCCGCCAAGGTCCAAATAAC
Organism: Stenolophus ochropezus; assembly: GCA_035578165.1. NCBI lineage: Eukaryota > Metazoa > Arthropoda > Insecta > Coleoptera > Carabidae > Stenolophus > Stenolophus ochropezus. Next base: position 8,355,439 of record JAQOWZ010000004.1, on the reverse strand, counting down.
AAATAACTTCTTGAAGTAGTTATTACATGAGGAAGACAATCCTGTATCAAGTAATTCCATCACTCATAAGTAAACAGGGATTTTCTTTTTGTTATAAGGATAAGGAGATTGCCTTGATTCGTCAAGGAATTGATTTTAAATTATGACGTGCTTTCCACGTTGTTTTCATCTGGATTTATAGCGATGTTTAGTGACAGTGCTTGATCTTTTCAGCTTCAGTTTCAGCAAAAATGGATGAATAATATTTGATTACTGATTACATTCAGCATAAAATTAAATTCCAACAGAAAATACGAATACATTTATTTTTTTGTATTTCTTTATTTTTTATGGCTTGTATATTATCCATTTTTAAGAATAACCTGGTTTGAAAACCTCCTTAAAAGTTATTCTTCCTCGGACGGGCATAAAAATCATCCTAATGTCCTTATTACATAAATCACTATTTTGAACTTTTTAACTTTTATCAACTAATCAAAAGAGGTTTCAGGATTTTGAAGGGGTTTGCAGTTAGTACCCTCGAGCCAAAGGCCCTTGTCCTGGAAGCTTGTGTCCTTTGGACGAGCATATACATGTTCATAATGCCCTTGGTACGTAACTATTTAATATGAATATAGCATGCGTAAACAAATCAGTAATATAATAACACTGCAATCCGTTCAAACAGTTGTGGAGATTGCAACGTTTGCAAACATGTGCGCTGTGTGCAAACTTCTACTCTGACCCGAAAACACACCCAATGTTTGAGTATCTCACGCTCTCCTGTACACAACAAGTGCAATCGCATTGATTTTGTTTCACACATTCAACCAACCCAGATTCGTTTGTTGACGCTAACATTTGCACTTTAGATAAACAATATTATATTTCAATTCATTACTGTCACAGGTGCGGCACAATTCGTTCCATTTTAAATGGCAAACTGAATATATTGTAAGTGGCAGAATTCTCAAGACATTAACAGTTCTGCAGGCTACCAGAAATAAAATTCAGTTGTAGTAGAAAATGTAAAATCCGGCTGTCAAAAATTAAAAATACGAGAATTCAGAGCTCCTGCTAATATTTTATCAGATGTTCTTCTTAATTTGTCCAAATTATGGATATCTATTGTATTTTTTTTAATATCTTATAATGATACATTTTTAGATTCGTACCCTTAAAAATTGATAGGTATTGTTATCATAAGATTAAGTTTTTTTTTATAAGAAAACCGACAAGTCTCTAAAAATTGAGGTCGTTACTACATTTTTTGCGTGATGTCTGTCAGTCTATCCGAAAATATGGGGGTACAATTTAAGCTAATTGAATTTTAACAAACATTTTTATTTACGCACACTGGTGCCACCAATTAATCAGATTTAAGAAAATTTATTCTTACCATTTTCATTTTTTTTATGAACATATATTTAAAAAAAAAACAAAAATAACATTTTAATAAAATTGTTGTAAATAGTATTATACACTTTATATGAAATAAAATTAATTTAATAATTTTTAGAACATAGGCGAAAAAAAAAGAAAATCAAAATTGAAATGACAAAAATTCAATAAATAATAATCATCCTCATCATCATTAAAAATCTAAGGTACCTGTTTTGAGATAAGTTTTACTTACATTTTAGCAGTGCAGGTTTTTCAGCCTTCAACTTTTGCAAAAGATCTACAGCTTGTAGTGGTTTTCGAACCACTCGGAGACAGTGATAATTTTATTTGGATAAAGATTAACGAAGCTGTAAATCAATGAGTCTAATGCCTAATGCTTACGGGGAATGTTTACACAATTTTATTGCCAAAAAAGAATTACCGAAAGTTTAAACAGCTTAAAAACAAATATGAACTTATTTACAAATATTATTTTAATACATGAGAAGCTAGTTGCGAGTCAAAATCTTGCCGCAAAATCTCTCGGTTTTATAGGCACCACTAACTTTCCGGAAATTCAGTTACTCCTTTTTTGAAAGAAATTTGTGTGTGCACTAGGCATAAAAGATTGCAAAAGCAGGAAAGGATAGAAATTAGGCGTCAAACAAAAAATCAGTGCAAGACCTATTCGTTTAATATTATTTTTGGGTCCTTTGTTAGGACAAATAATGGAAAAATTATAGCAATGCTACTGATATAACTTTATTATTATTGCTACAGTTCTTTTCAAAAGAAAACCAATAGATTAGCTTCCCAATAACTCTTTTTTTTTTCTTGAGTAGATAGATAGATGCTAGAAATTTTAGTTAATATTTAAATATGTAGTACAAAAATGTATAAATACCTTTCATTACATTTAGTACGCTATGTAAAAAAAATGTACAAAATATATTTCAAATTGACAAAATCACTACAGATAGCCACTCTGTATGCACGTAATGTAAAAGTAATACCTTGTGGAAGAAGAACATAGATTTTTAAGTAAATCAAGTAACAGTTGTAATTTTTGTTCAGTACACCTTGCACGGCCAAGAAATTAATGATAGTCCCCACACCTTAAACCTGAATATCGTGATTAGCAATACAATAATTAATAAATAGTATCTTCTCACATGTAGATAAAAAGTGGTATGAATGAGCATGAAACTGTATAGGCTTTAAATAATCCCGCATTACCTCCTCCTCTGTAGGTTATGAATGTAAGTTCTCGTAGCCGGAGTCATAATTCTCATGCAATGGGTGGTGTGTCTTGGGGCAATGCGTGAACCCGTCGCTCGCGCAGCGGTTCTCGCATTCCCGGCCTTTGTGTCTTCAACTCGTCCTCTTGCGCAATTAATTCATACGTGGATGTACGCAGGTGTGAAAACATCTAATTGGATATTTGTCACTCCTGATGGATAAGACCAACACAAAAAATGTTCAATCTTTGTGGAGATGGTGCAATGTGAGAACATGAGATGAAACCGCATTTTGAATGTTAATTGTTTTTATATTTTCGTCATTGTCACTATCAAAAACTCTTTAACAACCTAAGTCTAAGTACTAATTGGATATTTGTCTCCAAGTGATGGATAAAAGTATGAGAAAAATATTTAAACTCACGGAGGTACAAAACCGAAATCAAATCGCTCTACAAACAAAATATCATTTGTTTTAATATTTTTTATCATTTTTACTATTAGATATCTTTAATATATAATAAATGGATTTGCCTCCTAGTGGTGGAAAAAAAGTATGAGAAAAATTTTAACTGAATCAAATCGCTCTAAAGAAGAAATGTTAATAAAATATTGTCAAAATCTTAAAATATTTGATCTAGATTTTAAATGGATATTTGTCACTCGCTGATGGATAACACCAACACAAAAAATGTTCAATCTTTGTGGAGATGGTGCAATGTGAGAACATGAGATGAAACCGCATTTCAAATGTTAATTGTTTTTATATTTTCGTCTTTGTCACTATCAAAAACTCTTTAACAATCTAAGTGTAAGTACTAATTGAATATTTGTCTCCTAGTGGTGGATAAGAGTATGAGAAAAATATTAAACTTTAGGAAGATACAAAACTGAAACCAAATAGCTCTACAGACAAAATATCAATTGTTTTTAATTTTTTTATCATTTTTACTATTACATATCTTTAATATCTACCACCAACTAGATCAACACAGTAATTGGATTTACCTCCTAGTGGTGGATAAAAGTATTAGAAAAATTTTAAGCTGAGAAAAGTGCAAAACCGAATCAAATTGCTCCAAAGAAGAAATGTTAATAAAATATCGTCAATATCTTCAAAAATTAGGTTTAGGTTTTAAATGGATATTTGTCTCCTACTGACGGATAAAATATTAAACCAAATCGGTTTAATGCAAAACAATGACAAGTAATTGTTTTTTTTTTATTTACATATATTATTATTACTATTAGAAAATTATTTTTCTACTATTGTTTAATTCTGGCAAATATGACGAGTAATATTATAAAACAACATATCACGACCAATCACATCTCTAGATTACCATAACTCATCACTACTATAGCCAATCAGATTTCTGAATTTTCATAACTAGAGACAATAGAGGTTTCCATTAATTTTTAATTTTTCTAAACATTAATCTTTAAATAAAAATATTTCACACGTATTTTTTATTTTTTAAATAATAATAAACGAGAAATAAATGTATTGGCAACTTAGGCTAAACTCTCTTTTTTGTTTCACAAATGAAAATTATATATGAAAATACTTTGCCTTCTTTGAATTTTGTTTTGGCGCGATATTTAAAAAAAACATATAATACATTTTTGGTAAATAAAAAACAAATTCAGAGTATAAAATGACTGTAAAAAAGTGAAAAAAAATATATTTTCTATTTTCTAAAATAACCATAACATGTAATAAGTTTAAAATTTTATAACTACTATTTCTTTTGTAATTGAAGTTACATTTGTCACCTAAACCTACTCCCACTTTTTGTAATGTTTGTAATCAACTTCACTTATAGAACTACTATCGTTTTCTCATTTATATTTACAGCGTATCTCAAAACTTTATACTTTATTAATTTTTCGAACACCTTTATCAAGAGTTTTGTTTTTTTGACGTATTTCATAGTCAGTATTTTCGCATATAATATTTTAAAAATATAATAAATTATTCATCTAAATTCTATTGTGTTATTATGCGCGAGTTTAAAAAGTATTGAAACAACATAATTTTTAACATTTTGATATAAATTTAATAAATAAATAAATATTCACATGCACGTAGCCCAATTGAAACCGGGCTCCTTCTACTATTAGTTAATATTTTATATAATTTTTACCCCATTACACTCTATTTAACTCAAATTTCAATATGCAATATTGGAAAATTACATTGACATTTAAATAATATGTATACTTAATATATTGCTGTTACAGTAAAAATCAAATAAAAGGAATTATAAAAAGGTTGCTTGTTTTAATTAAAAATTTCTGTCTTATTTTCTGATATAATACATGCCCATAAATCTTATGACTCTTTTTTAGTAACTCGTATGTAGGAAACTACACATATACAGTGGAAGATAATGTATTGAACACATCAGATTTTGGCCTAGCGATCAAGTTTGTGCTTCATCATGTGAACGGACCATCATTACATTTCTTTTTGCGCTGCATTGAAATTATGATTGATGCATTACACACCCACCGAACGGTGTGAAATACCTGTAGTCCATCCTCGGAACGTGTAGTATTTGACAACCGAAATGTTGTAGAAAGAAACACATGAACCTGGCGCTGTAATTGACATAAAACTGACAGGGTATGATCTCGGGTCACGAGTAGGATTCCAAATTGTTATTGTGTAGCCATGATAGCGTCTTAGCGCAAATCACACGGATAAATGATCCTAAAATTTAATGAAACCGAGATGCTATCGATTGGTTTGATTGACGTTGACATGAACACGTTAGAAAAGATTGGATGAGTTCGGATTGAAACAAGCACAAAAAATTAGAAATTCTACGAAAATTTGTAACGAGGATCTTCAAATATCACAATCTAATTTAGCAATAAAGCTATAAATTTTATTGCACAAGTTAACTAATTCAAAGAACTACATTATAAATGATATCATCTATTAACCACTAATTACATGATTTAACTGAATTTTTAAGTAATTGGAAAAAATACAGCACAAGATCTCTTGTTCTCTTATTTTCTTATACATTACTATAGCCTGAGTTATACCTAGAATAAAACAATAGAAAAAGAAACAAAAACATGAAACATTATTACTGTTATGGAACCATTTATACTTTTATGTAATAAACATATGTAGTTCACAACAGAAACCATATTCAATAAATTTCATTTTTATTCCATGCAGTTCCATTCCTGTCTCAATAGAGACTATGAGAATCCATTTGTTTTGAATCATTTGTAGGTGCCGTTATAATTAAAAAAAATATTAAAAGTAAATTCTTGTAGAAAATAAAGTATCAAAGGTTAGATAAATACTAAATTATTATACAGTGAATAGTAGGTACTACATAAACAGTTACCACAATTATTAAAAAAGTTAAAATTCAATATTTGTTACTTAGTAGTAAAAAATATGGTATTTTCTACTAATATATATGCTTGTCAAAAATGAAATACTGTTAATAGAAAATATGTATTGCGGTATTCTATTAGATTATATTCTTCTAAAGGATTGAGTTTACTGGATAATAAGATAATTTATTTTAAGCCTTTTTAGTTGTTTGATAAATTGTGCGTAGGTGAAATCGCAAAAGTATGCGGTTTGTTTAATTTTATATTAGTATTCATGATTAAATTAAAATATTTATACTTAGACTGTGACATATGGTTAATAATATTTTATATACACGATTTAAATAAGATTTGGTTATTAGCTACTTGTACATAATAAGAAAGTGTTTACATTTACACGAAAAAATACATGGAAAAAATTAACAGTTAGACTATCCAGGTACATTCTTTTCTAAATTCTGCAGCATAGAAAAAAGTGTGACAGCATCAATTTTTTAATTCCATATAAATAAAAGGTTTTGTAACGTATTATTTTTCTAAATTGGAACCGAAATCGAAACTTACACAGATATTTGAAATGTAGATCGAAATTAAATCCAACTAGGTACAATAAAATAACATTTGGTAAAACTAGACCAAATATCTACAGAGGATAATTATTTGGTGACAAATTTTACTTGCAATTTATTGGTGTAGGTTATCAACCACAACATCTGCAAGGCAGATTATGAAAATACATTTTTCTAAGACCACTTTTCTCACACTGTATAAAAAATCGAGAAATCATTATTTACAGTATTAGCCAACATTGGGCATGTGCTGTTTGACAAAAATCATATTTCACACTAATTGCCAACACTGCGCACACGTGAAGGTACTCGTTGTGAGTTTACCGGCGCCATAATGTTCTTGATGTCAAATAGCTTTTGTGCATGTATTTTTTCTGTAACGGATAGTAGTTTAGTCGTAGATAAAGTATAGTGTACCACTCGTGCAGAATCACATATTTTTCATCTTGTGTGATTCCAGCAATCGACTTTTTTTCATGCCAAAATTTTCACAGCACTTCGAAAATAGGTGATTTTCTAAACTTGCTGCACAATATACTATTTTTTAATCTGGAGATTACAGTGGGTCTTACATTACGTGTGCACAGTGGTATTTCATTAACCTTATTATGAATTCATCGAACATCAATTTTACACCACTTAGATCGAAATGGAGCACGCAAACCAATTGAGATACCTCTTCCCGTTTCATAATAAGCAGAACTTAAATTACAAAAATTCATTTAACCAATTTCCAGTCATAGTCCATATTTTGAATATAGCGTATTTATTTGGTTAATTAAATAAGAGATAGTTTCCAGCATTTAGCCACAATTATGGTAGCAAGTGTCGACAATATCTACTCCACATGGGTCTTCTTCTGAAAATGAAATTTTGTGCTCTTTTCATATCCTTAAGAAGATCAATGTGTGGTCAGAACTGTCGATAATGAAAAAATTAATGCAGCTGAATTCCAGTATTAACTGAAACAAAGATCATATTCATAATCCGTTAAATTCAAATCACAGCATCCACACCAAAGAGCTACCACTTTCTATGAAAAGTATATACCAGAATTCGCATCTTCTACTAAACAGGATATGAAACATAAAACAATAAATCTTCTATCCAAAAGCACATACTCATTCCCATACTGATTCACAGATTTCGAAGAAGTGGGAATCATAATCTAATAAACCAATGTGGTCCACGGTTCTGGGAACGATGTATTTGGCAAATTCACGTGTCGTGGTGTGTTAATGGTCACGTTGCGGGTCGTACATCAGCGTCCGTGGCAGTCATTAGGCGCGCGGGTGACAAATGGCCTGGCCACTCTGCCCGTGCGCTGTGAACTCTAACCCCGCAATCGGGTTTATCACCAGACAACAGATACATCATACACTGCGTTAGGGAACGTGCATTATACAACTAATTTTCTTTCTATCGTTTTAAGTGTTCAGTTTCTTTTAGGTTTTTTGTTAGGCACTATGAATATGTGTTCTTACTAAATAATGTAATACAACAAAAGGGAATTAATTTTTTGATGTTGTATACGTAAATATGGTTTAATTTTTCAACTATGAAAGCACAAGAAATTTCGAATTTTTTTGTCTAAAATTCAGTATCTTAATTTTTCTTTTTATCCTGCTAGTCAACAAATTTTTTAAAAATAATAAATAATGTTCTTATTATTATTAGAAGTTATAACAATAATAATATAATGGGATGTACGTCGACCGAGAGACTTTCATTATAAATTGGGGGGAATTGTAAAAATAACTTTTCCGACCATCTGCTCCTTCACAATTACCGATTAAAAGTAGGGAGACCACACTGATACAGTAGTTTTTCGAAAAGTTTCGACGGCAAAAGTAGGGGTTATAAAATTAGTCTATAATATTTTTACTGAGGTTTATGAAAACAATTATTTAATAATTGACTCTGTCAAACAGTACGTGTTTAAATTTCAATGTTCACGATTTATACTAAAATTATACACACGCCAACTTTAACTTCCTAAAAAAAGTGGAGTCGAAACGAACAGTCGATGAAATAAAAACTTCCACAACTGTGTTTTATTCACAACAATAACATATGTTATTCACAAATTATCTAAATCTGTGTATTCATATTTAAAAAGAAATTTAATTTGTATTATTGGATCATAAGAAATGTCAATAGGAATAGTTAGATGTAATGATCACAATGCGAATGTAGAATGAAGTGGCAAGTATAACAAGCATTATTATTATAAGCAAACGCTGATACCCTAACGAGCTCAGCAGTATCGGTTGTTAATAAACCGTAAGATATTCGAGCATTAGAGCAGCTTCAGAATCGTATTTTAATTCAATGAGCATAAACTGAAAATATAGAAGACAACAAATCTTCACAGATTATTATATGTTTTTTTCGTGGTAAGTTGTTTTCTATGGTGAGCATTTTATTGAGCCCACAAATAAGTGGATAAATACCGCTTACGATTAGTAAATGACTGGTATAAAGTACGCTGCCTGGTGCCGTTTTTACTAGACTTTAATTCGTTCATATATTATTCATACGCGCGCTCAGCATGCGTAATATTATAGCCACATCGCTTGGTGACAATGATTTTAATTTACAATTATTGCACTAGCTACACACAGGGACGGATTATGAACATCACTATAATATTTAGAAACATTAAGATTAGTCATAAAAATTGTTCTATGGACAATAACACACCTGGATTTTCTGTTTTGAAATAGATACTCGTTAATCTAAAAGAGATCTGCGGTTCTAAATTTATTTTAAAATACGATAAGTATTTGTTTTTAAAAAGTAAAGATGTTACTAAAGAAAATTATACTTATACACCTGGTTGTGAATGTTTGATAATTTATTTTCTAATTTAAATATATCAACGAGAAACGAAAAGTAAAGCAAAAATTATAATTATCACACTTTAATTTTTAATATGGTTTTGACCACTACACATAAAATAGATTTGCTAAATTTGAAACACCATATTAACAAATTAGGAAATTGATCACTTATAGCCAATCCAGACTTTAATTATGTATAATAGGAATTATCAAAGTTTAAAAAGTTATTACTTTTTAAATTATTCGAGTTTCTAGTGCCTTTAACATCTACGTCACTATATTTCACCTACCCAATTCCAAATTATTGCTACTTTCAAAAATAATTGTTAAATATTGTGCGATCCGGGAAATTTGTAAAAAATATACTTACGATGTGATAATGAATAATATGTCGTATGACATAGGTAACAAAATTATGCCAGTGATTGTCAAAACTCGAACTATAATATTCGCAACCATTTACAAATTATTTTATAAAAATGCTTATTATTTATACATATTTGCACAATAGTTATTTAAAACATATTCATATATTTTTAACAGTTAAAATAGATCAATTTAGGAATTGAAATTTTTAGCGTATCCCACTGTTTGAGAACCGTATTGCCTTAATATCTACGTCACAGGATATTTAAAAAATATTAATGCTTTACAAATAACAATTAAGACTTTCTGAAACTATACTTCGCATTCAAATTAGATGAAGTTTCATATGAAAATGTTTCATATAAAAAATAAAAAAATAATAAAAAAGAACAAACTATTTGTTTTATAAAGACAAATGGATAACTTAAAATGAGTCTCATATTTCCGTCAGTGCAAATGAAGTTTTAAAACAATTTGATGCTGATATAGATTTTTAAGCAAATATATTAGTATCAATAATAGTTATTTTACCTACACATATAGATACGGTTGATCGTAGCTTTTCTACAATAAGTAAATTAAATGCATATGCAGTATTCGAACCCGCAACATCTGAATTGTTAAACCTGAGCAAGAACCACAAGATTCACAATATCAGCAATTGCTACTATTCACAATTTAAAATTAAATTAAAATTCTGTTCGTAAATTATATGAAAATAAATTTGAATTTGCCATAATCTATGCTCGTGTTTGCAAATTCATTATTTGTTTATTTCTGTGAAAACTGATTTAACTAAAATATGCAAAAATATGTATCATCATTATTCTTAAAACAGTTTACTTAGCTAAGAAGGTCGTCACTGCAATAACTCAAGTTACACAACAAGAACAAATTTATTACAACGAGTGCAAACACAGATTTTTAGAAAATTTTTCTTTTCGATCAAGATAAAGCTAATCTTTGTTTAGAGCAGGATGACGCAAGTAATAACCAGTACATTCCATAATTTTTATCACTGATAGAAAAACAAGGCGTTGTGTTACACGGCAACTATATACACCTATGACATCACCGCCCGCTATTTCACGCTCTTATCCAGAGACGCAATTTGAAGATGATCTTGACAAGGCATAAATTATAGAACTGGAATGTGGAAAATCCGAGAATTTATACTTTTCCTCCGCAATTATTCGCGGGAAAACTAATATTGTACTTAGAGAAAAAATTAATAGTAATATGTGCAATGTGCGTTATGTAAAATGGGGAATAATATTGCAGTAGATAATTGCTCAGAGAATTAATTTGCAAGTGAAATGAATTTAAGCGCAACCTAAATTATTTATTTATACATATATTTTTTTAATTAAGGAGAAATATGCTACTAATGTTATCTTGAATAATATGAAGTAGGAAATAGAAAAAAATGAAATAATAATATATTTTTCTATTAAAAGAGTATATTGTGTTATTACGAATAAAAGTGATAATTTGAGTGGCGACCGCGAAAGTCGGGCAATTACTTACGAGGTACAAAATAGTATATTGTGTTATTAAGAGTAAAAATGATACTTTGTGTGGCGAGCATGGAAGTTTGCACGACGAGTGAAGCGAGTCGGACAATTGCATGCGAGGCACACAAAGCACTTTTACTCTGAATAACACATTTTATTTACATTTAAAACGTAGAAATTTTAGAAATTAATTACTATTTGGCGTTTAATATGTAGGTTACCTGTCAGTTATTCATAATTTTTAGTAACTTTATTCTTAGGTTATCTAGTTTTTATAGTGACATTTAGGGCGATATTACAGATTTCTATTATACAAGTTACTTCTTATTGGCTGATTCTATATACGGCGGCGAAAAAATTAAACGGCGGCTACAATAAAAAATTATATTACGGCGGCATAAAAATTAAACTTCAACCTTGTCAATCACGTCACAGAAGATGTCACTTTTATGACGTTTGAAGAAAAAATATATTTATTTATTAATTTAATTATGTATCAAGTATATTATAACGTTATTTATGCCCAAAGATATAATAACAAGTAATATATACAATACATATATCTTACTATCATTTCTTAATGGCCTAATCAGAAATGATTAATAAAATTAGTGGTCTTTGAATGTTATTTCTCTTTTTCAATACTTTTTCCCAACAACTGCGACAAAACAATATTTTATTAGGTTAATAGTTCAAGATTTTGGGAGTCGATCCCTGGAACATTCACTTAACTCAGTTTAATTTGTAAAGTACTTACTTCTGCCTCCCCTATTATTTTATTAAGTTATCCGAACAAATTACCTATTAACATGGAATATATTATGTAGTGAGTAAAAGATCTATATTTCTGAAAACCTATGTTCGATTGACGCTGTCAATTTCAATACCACCTATTTCCCACATAAGAATGGCTCCTGTGATGCATTACCTACGCCAGCTAGAGTGCCCAGGAGGCGACATCTGGTAAACGCCTTCTACGGTATTAATATTTATATTATTAGAGATATCTGTTATATATTTGTTTTGGAAATTGTAAGGTTTTCTTTCTAACGTGTCGTTGATATCACCATTCATTTTACATGTAACTTACTTTAAAAAATCAATGATATTACTTAAGTTTATATATACTACGATTGAGAAGACCATTAATGACCACCGCCTTATGTCCCTCGATTTCCTCGTAACTCGGGACACAACTAGGTCAGTAATGAGAGTCTTCTCAACCTTGGTGTATAATAGACTATTATTTATTATTCCAAAATGAGTATAAATTTACCATTTTTATAAAAAGTGTACCAAATTGTAGAGAAACTGAAAATTAAATTGTTGCTTGTAATAAAATATAAACATGTATCCATAGGAAAATACTGTAATAGGATCTTGCGTCATTGCTACATTTTTTTGGCGTTATTCCCGAAATTCTGTCTGTGATAATGTTAGCAATTAAATTCATAGAAACGTCAGTCCGATGACAAACAATTTTCAATGATCAGCTATGAAACAAAGATGCCCTTGCTGGGCACAGATAATGAATGCATACACGAAATCTTTCAAGTTATTATCTGCGTATGAAAAGTGCTTGTTAATGCCTACAAGGCCAATAAGTTTATTACAGCAAAATCAAGTTTGAGTAATGTGTTAATATATGTGAACATCAATGATATTTCTTACTAATCTTGTGCCTAATTTACGCGATGACCCAAGGTAATTAATTCAGGAAAAAACTATGAAAACTCGATAGAACATTAACAGTGATTCAATGTTTGGGATATTAGCATTTTTACGACTGACACATCGGCAGACAGATAAGAAAAACTTTGATTTCATAACTAAATATCACAACAAGAAAACAAGGAATCGATGCTAACCAGTAATAAGCTCTAGGTCTCTCAAACAAGTTGAACCTGCAAAATTTAGATTTTTAAATTTAATTTTAAATAAAACCATATTTGAGCATCTGAAATATTCAAAAATTCTTATTTTTTTAATTTTAATTAAATTTCCAAATAAAATTTAATTATCTCTGTTTAATACTTAGTATTTGCAAAAATGACCTACAAAAAGTATTTCGAATAGGATTTAAAAAATCTCAATTACTTTACCATTCGATTCTACAGAAAAAGTACATAAAGTTATGTTTTCTCCATACATAGTCATACATTCTTTAGAATTATAAGAAAAATGATTGATATAACCTAAATTATAGTATTTTACTGCTGAACTTTTTTGTCCAATCAGAAAACATTATAAAAAAAATAGACTTTTACAATCGGAATCGATATGAGGACCTGCAATTCCATAGGTTATTGGCCTAACCTCATAATATGATGATATTAAAAAGAAAACAAATCAAACTTATCCATTACCTTAACTATATTTTTAAAAATAAATTGTAAATTACTGATGATACAAATAAATTTAGAAATAAATTTTATTTTATTTTTTCTAATAATATATGTAACTATCATTATATATTATTTATTGAACTCAAATGTAAGTAATTTTGAAATATTTTATGTGAACAAAGCAATTTTACGTTCAAAAATTACATATCTAATTTAATTTTTAAGGTTCAATGTGACTGAAAATTTTTTCAGTAGTCAAGGAAATATTCAAATTACTAAATGATAATGAAAATTTTCAATTCCAAACTGTTTTATGAGACAATGATTATGTGATGAACACCTATTTTTGACCAAAATATAAATTTCTAAACAGCTTATAACTTAAATAAATTATTAAACGGGAGGATATGTGCTTGCCACTTCATATTTTTAAATGATGTTTGTAGGTACAAATAGCTTCATCCAATGCGAATGTTATTTCAAGTTTCAACTAATCTGTCCCAAGGTAATTAATTCCCATAAAAAGCAGAAGAAACTCCTACTTTACAATGTTAATTACGTCAGAAATAAATCCTGATTTGTGTTTGTAAATATGGTGATATTTCCACCTAAACATACGTTAGAATCGTGTATTGATGATATCTTCATATGCCATAAAACCAGTATGATTTATTCTCTGTATCAACTGTATATTTCTAATGTACATGCCATTCCCATAGCTTGTCAACAAGCGTTGCTTGGATACACGGCTCCTGCAAAGTGGAATATAATCCCCCGCACAATAACTTTGAAATTTTAACACTTTTCAATATTTTATGACGATGACGCTTCAACTTTATTACAGGTCAAAGTCAAAAGATTCCTTGTATTTTTATTGCACAATATTAACTGTTACATTTTTCTAGGAAACTGAATCACCGAACATCCAAAATAACCTCTGCATATGTTTAGGAATTCTTAATTATAAATACGAAAATTAAAAATTATTTAACTCGGGACACTTACAAGACTTTGCAAAATCTTGTCTTGCCTAGAAATTTCAAGACAAGACTTGACAAGTCTAAATCCAGATTAAAAAGTCTTGTCCAGATATCAAGACTAAATTGTTTCATGACTCTACATTAACTTGCGCATATGTTTTAGGTAAGGACGGCGTTCTTTTTCAATTTTAAAATAATTATTTCATCTCAGATGGAACAAGCTTGGCATGATATATTTATATTTGGAAAATTTTAAATTTTGAAAATTGTCTAGAATTTTCTCGTCTTGATATAGAATAAGAAAATCTTGTCTTTTCTTGAAATTTAAAGACAAGACTTTTGCCAGCCTTTTCTTGATAAACTAGACAAGTCTAGAAAGTCTAGATCTAGACAGCAACACTACTGAAATTAGACAATACATATCGACACCGTTACAGGTTCGAATCCCGCGAAGCAAAAATATGTCTTCGATATCCTCGCTCGGTATAAATTTACAGAAATTATCTGTAGTACTAGTTCCTAAAGATTACGTTTTACAGAAATTTGTAGTTTTAATATGAGCAGAACCTACCCTGTTAATATATACATGAGGACCTATTGTTTATTTTTGAAGTTATTTGTTTTATAAAAGGAGTTATGTACTTCATTTCATCTGGTAAATTATAACAAATTAAAGTTCTAACATTTTAGATCCTATAGTCATTTATATATAATATCTTTGATTTTTAACTTTCATTTCGATCTTCCACTTGACATTTGTAAAAATCAAAATAATTTGAACTGAAATAAATAAATACATAATTTCATTATAACCTTACAAAATAAAAAAAAGGTTAATACAAATGTTTCTGTTCCATGGAAGGCGAATTTAGTAAAAAAATATTTAAAAAAAATGATTATAACTATTCTTCATGAATGGTTTTCGAAAGCGTTTAAGTCAAAATATTTTACTTTTACGTTGTGAAATACCTTTTCGATCGAAAATACCTTTTTCCAACAAAACACCAATGAGTATATATATTTGTTGATTTTTCATTATAATTAGAACTTAAAATACATCAAGAAAGAAATCTATAAGAGCTTATGGTCAACCTTTGCTTGACTGTTAAATTTACAGAAATTCATAAGAATTTACAGAAATCTGTATGTAACAGACATGCTCAGAATTGCATATGGTCTTGACATCTGTAAACTTCCTACGTAAACAACTTACAGGTCTTACAGATATACACAGAATTACAGCATTAGTTTCCAGTTTACTTTTGTACATGTAAACAACGAATTAATATCCTGAAACCGGTACAAATTATAAAGTATGAACTAAAGAAAATGAACTGTAGTAAAATGTACTGGGCATGTACTTTTTATTATACACTAAATGAATTTTAAAATACTGGATCTAAAAAAAGTTTAACAATTTATGTATCAAAAAATAAAAACAACTTGTGTTTATAAAATAATTAAAAACGGAAACTAATACTTTTTTCCATGCGAGTACAAAAAAACTGACTACATAGTAGTTTCGTGTTTGAGTTTGACATTTTGAGATTTAATTTAGTTAATAAACTACTAAAAATGTCTTCGGACACAAATCTGATGATAAAGTTTTTTCCTTTTCTGACATAAAAATTTATGCGGGTTTATTTCAATTCTTTCTGTTTAAATCCACGTTATCTGTAGATCTAAAGCCGCGTGTATACGGGCTACATATCTCCGATCTATGACAAACAGTTATGGAAGATGAGACAAAAAATTATGTGTAGGTCATTAGAAAATTCAATACTGTTGGTTTCTCTGACAGGCTGTGATGCAATTTTAATAAAAAATAAAAACTCGTTAGCAATTGTGGGCGGATTTGAAATTTATCTTTTCTTGATTGCAACGTACATGTAAAAAAATGAAAAGAATCAATTTGTTTGGAAATGTTACCATGGTAATTCCCAATAGTCGTGATATGTATTGAGTTTTTAGATTGCACTTGAAATTTTTTCAACTAGTTGGAGCATTG
The DNA here is from genome assembly GCA_035578165.1 of Stenolophus ochropezus. NCBI lineage: Eukaryota > Metazoa > Arthropoda > Insecta > Coleoptera > Carabidae > Stenolophus > Stenolophus ochropezus. Next base: position 8,338,851 of record JAQOWZ010000004.1, on the reverse strand, counting down.
CTCAATGGAAGATGTTATTCTATTTACTTTTGCTCGCAAACTTGGTTGCAAAATCCACGTAACATGATAACATAAATACGTGTATTTAATTTCAATGTTTATGCTGCAAATTAAATTCTTTTGAAATATAAAATAAACAAAAACATCTCTACACTTGATAACATTCCAGATTAGCAATTGAATAACCCACTTTTAAATCACGATTAATTAATACATCTATTTTTTTCGTATTAGAGTATGCGACATATGTATTTATAATTAAAAAAATAAATTAATGTACGTCTATTTCATCAAAGACAATATTTGGGTTTAAGTTCTGTCTTTGATTAATTATGAGTTCTGAAAGCTTCTTTCAATATTCCGTCTTTATTTATTAAATTCAGAGATGATAATAATTTATATTAACATTTTGATTTTCAACATCGGTTCTTACGAAATGCGATAAAGGTACAGGGTAACCCAAAAAAGAAAATCATTGATCCTTAGCAGGTTAATATTTGGTTATTTATTTATTAGATAAAATCATGTCAATATATATTCTGACTAATAGTATATTATTATATAAGTGATTATGATTCAAATCAGTTCAGTGAATAATGATCATAAATCCGAATTTAATACTATACTTTTTCTACTCCTGTAAATTTGGAAAAAACGCATAAATATTTAAGAAAATGACAACATAAAAATACACAATATTAAATTACTATACCGTCAGCTGTCAGACGATAATATAATAAAGTTTAATTTAGATTACTTAAGAGTCACATAGTTCCTACATACAGATATTTATTAAATAATGATGAAAAAATTGAACGCTCTCTTTTATTATAACCTTCGTGAGGTATAAAATGAGAGGGAGCTTTCAGAGCCGAAGTTTCAGAGAACAGTTGTATGAGGTACTTATAGCACAAGGAAGTCGTTTATTATACTTTTCGCGCCACCAGCAGCAATTAACTTCAAATAATGTTAAAGTATTTGTAAAATATGGGCCACCTGACCAAATTTTTTTATTGCAACTTTTTATGGTTAACTTTGCCCGTTGCTAGATGGCTAAATATACCTATATATGAAATTCTTATGATTTTCATTATTACCCTACTAATAGGACAGATATTTTTTATAACATTCCGATGACAATGGTAACAAAATAATAAAAATTATTAGAAATTTACGATTTATGTTGCTATGTAAGAAGGTTACTTACTAGAATTGAATTGAGTGAGGGATTTAATCCCATTACTTATTACATATTAAGCAATCATTTTCCCTATTGAACTTGCCTAGTCGCATTGAAATTCTGTCTCATTTTGTCTACACTTTATGTTCTGTTTAAATGTGAACCCATTGAACAATTTGTAAATTTGTATTCTATGGTCACTTTGAAACCTATTTCGACAAAACGAAATTTAAATTTGTCTATAAAAAAGCAATAAAATCAAGGTGGCGTATGTGAATGTGTAAGTTTTATTATCTGTGATGCAAACGACGTGGATCGAATATTCTGTCCGTGAGACTTACTCGTTCTCATGAAAGCCACAAAAATGTTCTCAATTTAAAATTCCAACGAAAGAGAAATTTATAAACTTCTGTTGTCTACACATATCTTCCCATTCTTCATTTAAAAAAATAATTTCTTGTTTGTTCTTTAGTCCATTGGCAGAATAAGTCTACTTATTCTAATTTTTTGTAACTTGGCAAAGTAAAATATAAAAGGAAATGTTAAATAACGTCACAACATATAACTTTTCGATCTTTAATCAAAATTATATTTTATTTCTTTTACATTCTCCAATTTGGATAAAATTCTATACAGATTAGATTTATATTACTTAAATTTAAATTTCCCTTAAATGAACAATATCACATCTGTAGAAAATATCAATTAATAAATGAATTATTTTGTTTACCTATTTGATATCAATATTTGAATGTCTCAAATATTATATTACTTTTATTAAATGTTACCAGATATTAAGAATATATTATTAATAATTTTATAAGGTTTTTATTTCTACTTTGTCCTATTTTCACCCCACATGTGTTGGTAAAATAATTTTAACAATTAACCAATAGTAAAAAGGCATAAAACACCTTCACGACATTTAAAAAAAAAGGACAGAATCCCAAAAAAACCAATTGCCCTATATTATTATCGACCAGTCAAGAAAATCTTCTACTTATAATTTTAAACCTCTAAATTTATTCGCAATATTTATAGAAAATTTTAAATGTAACGTATAAAAAAATATATAACCTATAAATTACAAAGTTTTATAAATTATATTTGAAACATTTTTTTTATATATTAAAAAATTGTTTGGCTCCAATTTTCTATAACTATTTTACTTGAATGTTAGTGGTTCTAGTGCTTACCTACTTACAGTCTCTGCAAGAAATATAAATCTAACAAACAATTATTTCAATTGTTACAAGGTTCCAATATGACCAATACTTAGTCAGAAATATAATTTAATTATTAATATAATTAATAGAAGAGTTGCTTGATTAACTTTATGATAAGCAACGTAGCCTTCCAAACTAATTCGATGGGTGATAATCTGACAAAATATGTAGATAACCTACATCACATACACAAAAGTAAAACTTATCACTAAATTAACACTTCCAGTAATACATAAACCGTGTTTTTTCTAAAAATGTTGTGCCGTTCAAAGGATGTGGTACTGAATTTTTCATACACCTACATAACAAATATATATTTTAGCATAAATAGCAGTCATTTAAAAAAATCTCATAAGTAATAAATTGACTAAAACCAATATAATCCTTATCTACAATCGAAAGATAAAAATATATAAATAACCTGTACATACATTGTCCAATTAATACAATCGCATCGGTGAATAATTTTTAATTCATTAGTAGGTCGCATTTCCACATAGAGTAATCTCCGCAAAGGAAAAGTGGTTTCATATAAAAACTCATCTCGAGTCTCGAATCTCGAATAGAATCTAGCATCTCCATCTAGCACGCGTGGAGCGGTATCTATCCTTCATTCGATTTGAAACGCATCGCGAAATGCGAAACTAGGATCGCGAATAGCGCATCTCAACTCGCCGTCCCACAGAAACAACAAACCATTCACACACACGGCCTTAAAAGGCATAACGCACAGCGGAAAGAAAAAATACGGGAATGAAGCAGATGAAAGCCAGATACTGCAGATCAGGTGGATGACGATGGATTGTGATTGCAAATGCTTTAAATATTTCTATATAAATTTTCTTTCAACGTTTGTAGAACTCAGTACTAACTTTCTTCCTCTGGTACATTCCCAGATAGAACAGCAGTGAGAAATTATTATTTTTCAGCTGAGTAAAATTTAGAAAAGAAGCATTACAAAATAGGATATGTTGTTTAAGAATCCTAAGTCAAAACTGAATTTATTTACAAGAAGTACACAACAACAAAATGTTATGTAATTAAATATAGTTAGCATAGATAATGTGACAGATGTCATTCTATTATTGTTTTATATAAAAAAAGTGATTGTAGTTAGTTACAAAATAAAAATAAATAGAACGCAGTTTGTCCAAAACTAATTCTGTGTTTTACTGAGTTCTAAATACATAACATAATTTGGCGACGAGATTTTCGATCTCACGTGTAACGTGAAACATTAATAAAATTTAGTTCAGTGTCTCTTCAATTTGTGGAATTATGGCTTTAATTGGTACAATTGAACATTTTGATGTCAATGGAGGTGATTTTGAATCATATTTAGAGCGTTTTGAACAATTATTAATTATCAACAAAATATCCGATAATTTAAAAGTGTCCATGTTCGTTACATTGATTGGTCCAGAAGCTTATGCAGTCTTAAAGAACATTCTCGTTCCTTCAGATCCTTGTAAACAAGATTATAAGGTGATTGTTGATGCACTAAAAGGATATTTTTCTCCAAAAAGATTAGTAATAGCAGAAAGATTCAAATTTCATAAAAGGGATCAAGCAGAATCAGAATCCATATCTGAATATATTATTGAATTAAAACGTTTAGCAAAATTTTGTAATTTTGGAACCTTTTTGGACGATGCACTACGAGATCGTTTAGTATGTGGTTTGAGAAGTTCAACATGCCAAAAAAAACTATTATCAGAAGCTGATATATCATTTAAAGAAGCAAGTGAACTAGCTTTAAGTTATGAGTTAACAAGTGCACAGTCAAGATCATTTCATCCCATGTCGGTAGACAAACTAAGCAATGTGTCAAATAAAGGAAAACAAATGTCATATAATAATTACAAGATAAATGTCAGTAAAAGGGAGGAAAATAGTGTTAGTAATCGGAATCAATATACAAAAAATTGTTTTCGCTGTGGAAGAAGTCACAAACCTGCAACGTGTCCAGCACGAAACTGGAAATGCTTCCAGTGCCTTAACATAGGGCACACGTCGAGAGTATGCAGAGCAAGACAACCGATTCACAATGTCGAGCAGTCTCAGCCTGAGGAAGATTCTCAGGTAGCGGAGTTGGATGACAACGTGTATCACTTGGGATACATAGGCAATGTAAACGACAAATCGTATCCTTTCATATATAGTTTAAAAATAAACAATCAAATTATTAATATGGAAATTGACACTGGTGCGTGTGCTACTATAATGTCAGAAATTTTTTATAAAAAGCACTTTTGTCATATTCCTCTAAGGAATAAAAATATAATTCTTAAAACAGTCACAGGTAGCAATGTTAATGCCATAGGGACAATACAAGCTCAAGTTGAAGTTAACCAGGAAATTTATACCTTACCAATTATAATAGTTAAGTCAGATATTACTTTTAGACCGTTGCTTGGCAGAAATTGGTTAAATTTGCTTTTTCCAAAATGGAAAGAAAATATATGTCAGTCGAAATATAACAATTTATGTGTCAAGTCTGTCGTAAAATCAAATAATGATGTTAATGTAACACTAGATACTAGAGAACAATTAGTTAAATTGTTAAAGTCTAAATTTCCAGAAGTTTTTCAAAATAACGGAAAAGAAAGTATTCGAGAATTTGAGGCAGAAGTTAGAGTTAAAGAAAATTGTACTCCTATCTTTCATAAGGCATATTCTCTTCCATACTCTTTGAAAGAGCGAGTTGAAACAGAATTAAATAAGTTAAAATCTGACGGTGTAATTATACCAGTAAAAAACAGTAATTGGTGTAGTCCTATTGTAGTAGTGCCTAAAAAGAATAATGAAATACGTGTTTGTGTTGATTTTAAAGTAACAGTAAATAAAGTTATTGAACATGAGCATTATCCATTACCGAATATTTCTGATATTTTTGCTTCATTGTCTAATTATAAAATTTTTACGGTTCTTGATCTCTCAGGTGCATATCAACAACTAAAAATAAATGAAAATTCGCGTGAATTTTTTACTATAAATACTCACCTTGGGCTTTTCCAATACACTCGTTTAACATACGGTATAGCATCTGCACCGATGATATTTCAATCAGTAATGGATAGAATTTTATCAAATATTCCTGGAGTATGTTGTTATTTAGACGATATTTTAATAGCAGGAAACAATATTTCTGATTGTGTACAAAAAGTAGAAATTGTCTTTAAGAGATTGCATTATTATAATGTTAAAATAAATGTTAGTAAATGTAAATTTTTTCAAAATTCTGTCGAATATTTAGGTCATATTATTGATAAAGATGGACTTAGACCAACAGAAAGTAAAGTTAACGCTATATTAAATGCGCCGGTACCGAAAAATCTCACGCAAGTAAGATCTTATCTAGGACTAATAAATTTTTATAACAGGTTTCTACCAATGTTATCTAGTCATCTTAAACCGTTATATGAATTGCAAGAAAAAGGTAAAAGTTTTATTTGGTCATCGGATTGTAATAATGCATTTGAGAAGAGTAAGAAATTGATTGTTCAGCATAATTTATTAGTACATTTTGATTCTAATAAACCAATAGTGATTTCTTGTGATGCTAGTCCATACGGTGTAGGAGCAGTTTTATGTAACGTTGTTAACGACGTTGAACGTCCTGTCATATTTGCATCAAGTACATTATCAAAAGCGGAGCAAAATTATGCTCAAATAGAGAGAGAAGCATTAGCAATAATTTTTGCTGTTAAAAAATTTCATAAATTTTTATACGGACGTAAATTTATTATAAAAACTGATCACGAACCACTTAAATTAATTTTAAATCCTAATAAAAGAATACCTACGTTAGCGGCTGCTAGAATGCAACGTTGGGCAATTATTCTGCAAGCGTATAATTACGATGTAAAATACTTGAAGGGAACTGATAATGTAGTAGCAGATTGCCTCTCGCGTCTTCCTGTATCTGATATAACAAATGATGACCCAAGTAATTTATTTGTAAATTCTTTTAATTTAGAAGAAACTTTTCCAGTAACATATAAACATTTGGCTGATGCTACTCGTGTTGATTTAAATTTGTCAAAAGTATACGATTTGATATTAAAAGGTTGGCCTAATTTAGTAGAAGATACAAATTTGAAACCATATTTTGCAAAACGTTTTTCTCTATCTATAGAACATGGCTGTATTATTTGGGGAAATAGAATTGTTGTTCCTCAAAAATTTAGACAGTACATTTTAGAAAAGTTGCATGAACAGCATATAGGTATAGTTCGAATGAAACTTTTAGCTAGGTCTCTATGTTGGTGGCCAAATATTGATTTAGATATAGAACATTTAGTCAGTCAATGTAAAGTATGTCAATTACATTCAACTAATAGTAATCCAAAAGTGATTGGATTGTGGCCTAAACCGGTATGTAACTGGGAAAGAGTTCATATTGATTTTTGTACAATTGAAGGGAAACATCTTTTAATAATTTTTGATACAAAATCTAAATGGCTTGATGTTCATGTAATGAAAAATACAAATGCTAAAGAAACATTAGAGAAATTAAGATATACGTTTGCAATATTTGGATTACCAATTCAGTTAGTATCAGACAACGGTCCACCTTTTAATTCCATGGAATTTAATAAATTTTGTCAAGCTAATGGTATTATACCGACAAAAAGTACACCGTACCATCCTGCATCAAATGGGTCTGCAGAACGTGGAGTACAGACTATTAAAAACATGATTAAAAAGCAAATTTATGAGATAAAAAGCAAAAATACCATTTTTAACTTACAATATTGTTTAGATAATATTTTATTCAAATATAGGAACACTCCATGTTCAGTGACGGGTATCACACCAGCAGAAGCTTTATTTAAACAAAAGCCAAGAACCTTGTTAGATCAAATTAAACCTACTTTTGGTTCTAATGAGTCAGGCACTAAAGAATCAACTCTCTCAATAAAGGGGGAAAAGAATAATAAACACTTATTTTCTGTAGGTGATAAAGTGTTGGTTAAGATTAATTTTGGTGATACAAAGTGGATACCTGGCACAGTTCTAAAGTTAGTAAGTTTGAATACATATCTAGTAAATGTCAATAATAAGGTTAAATTTGTTCATGTTAATCAAATAAAACATTCTTACTTAAAAGATGAACATCATCCAGGTGAACACATCATAGTCGAACCAACAAAGTTATTACAACAGAAAGTCTTACCAGAAAGGAGTACAAATACTTTTCTAGATTGTGACGATTTTCAAGAAAATACAAATAAAAGCAAAGCTAATACTGTATCAAATAATGTTCCAGAAAATATTTCTAACAATGAAATAGAGTTAACTTCTGTACCTCAAACAGAAACAAAATCAAATAATAATGATTATAATGTACAATTAAGAAGATCAAATAGAATAAGAAAACCACCTGAAAGATTTACATGTCAATAGATGTTTTTATTAAGGTGGGAGAAGTGTTATGTAATTAAATATAGTTAGCATAGATAATGTGACAGATGTCATTCTATTATTGTTTTATATAAAAAAAGTGATTGTAGTTAGTTACAAAATAAAAATAAATAGAACGCAGTTTGTCCAAAACTAATTCTGTGTTTTACTGAGTTCTAAATACATAACACAAAAAAAATTGAAAAAACCTTATCTTGACTAAATCTTAAAAATATATTGATATTAAGGCAGTCTTTTACTGAGACATATTTTTCTGCTGTACTATTCAGATTCAGAGATTATAAAATAATAATAGTATCCCACAATTACATTATGAAAAATAGAGCAGATGAAATCAAGATGAAAAGTTAATTTTTTTGCGTCAATTATTACTTGCTGTTTAGTATTGTAGATCGTCATTCTATGTCTATAGCTTCTAATGAATTCCGAAAACAGACAGACGTCTCTTGTTACAAAAATCCCGCGTCCCACATTACTTTCAAAAAACCCGCACAAAATTATGTAAAAAATAAAATTACAAATAAACGTGAATTCTAGACATAATGTGTGAATTCGTTTTCGTTTATGGGAGTTGTAAAAATATAGGTAATGAATTTGTTTTTATTATTATTACGAATGGTACAATTAATTAGAATATATTAACTTGAATTTCTATCATATATATTTCTATAATAATTATGCTGTGATCTTACCGATAATTTTTGATGAACATATTTTAACCTGCTACCTTTAATTTTTTTCTGACGTACTGTCCCGACACGACTTCAAATTTTGAAAATCTGGCAACCCTGGTTCCAAACCACAAAGCTATTTTTTAATTTGAAGAAAGATTGACGAAGCTGGAATTTGAATCCCAGATCTCACACTTCGTTCAATTCGAGTCGAATACTTCCAGTATTATTCAGAATCCAAATATTATTAGTAATTATTTTCCTTTAATGTAGGTATCTTAGATAATAATTTCAAATAACGAATCTTTACCTAACTGAAGGAAGCATGAGTTTTAGGGAAGGATATATGTGGTAATAATTACCCGTCCTCATGCCTTACCTTTACTAGAAGGATAAAAATCCAACGAAGAATATTTGACGTACCAAATCCAATGTTATCCTAGGCCGGTGCATCTTTCTGCAGCAATCCTTATCTTCCTATTAACAATAACGTTTTTTGGCATCTCATCGTATCTCAGTTTAAAGAGAGCTAAGCGAGATTTTTGAGTAGTAAAAAGAACAATTGAGGTAAGATACTTAACGAAAATTGATGTCGCTAATGCACTCATAGCTTCGGAACTATCTCTCAAAATCTTTACTATCTACTGAAGTGGATGTAAATAGGTATGAAGTTAATACCTTATTTAAGAATTACTCCAAATGAAATTTAAAACATTGAATCAACTATAATTCACAATTTTTTTAACTATTTCTTTATAAACAAAATAAAAACTTACTTATATAATCTTATTGATTGGCAACATTCAAAAAGTAAGCACTGTCCTACTAAACTAAGTATATGTATATGGTCACCCTAGATAAGAAAAAAGAACAATATGCGAGCCAACTAAGATGAGCTAAGATTTACTGAAATTTCGTGTAATACCTTGCGGCTAGCATCTGCCCAACTTTGACTCACTCCCAACTAGAAAAGAATGAGAAGTATCAATAACATTTCAACATTTTTGTAATAGAGAATTGCCAGTAGCGACTTGTGTTCAACAGGATAATCTCTAACACAAGTCGCTACTGGCAATTGGCCACAAAGCCAAATCCCTGTTTAATACATTTCTCGAAGTGCGGCGCTTGTAATTTTCCGGCAATTGAGCCCGTTGTGCCTTTGTCGGTCTGCGAGTGCGGTTTTCGCAAGTGGAGTTAGTGAACGGGTGTGAAGCGTGCTTTTTACGCCGGCCGCAGTGTTTGCTATGCTCTTCTTTGTAGCAAGCCGCGACCGCCATTCGGTGCTAGACTGTGGTCCATTTCATTAACACATCAAGATTTACTGCTCAAAAACGCGAGCATGCTACTTTGCTCTGCCGACGAACACCTACACAGGGCCGCACTCAGAGAAAATTCAATTGAACAAAAATCACTGATGAACTAGGCAGTGGCGGGATTTGGACAACGAAGAGAAAATTATTGGAGATTTTACTAACTTTAACTCTTTGCTTGGACGATCAGATAAAGAACAATCTGTGCACAATAACAGTGATTTCACGTTATCAATAAAAAGTCAGTACATAAAGAAAAATTTCTAGTAACAACGTAAATCCTAAATTAAGAATGTTGTTTCGATGTCAATGATTCCACGTCATCTACCGAAAGTTACCAAATTAATAATGAAATTTCTAACTAATTCATGTGAGACAAAATAAGTTTTATAAGAGTAAATACTAGAAACATAGGGTATTAACAAGGGAAAACATTTTTTACTGTTTCGTCATAAAACAGAAAAATGAAAATATATACACATCCACATCCACATCCACATCATTCAAATTCGTATTGTTTCAAAAATTTGACTCTTCTCTTAAACGTAAATTATATTCATCTCATAATAATTAATAAATGAATTTGAGTGTTATTTTCACCTAAATAATGGTTGCAATCCAAATAGTTGAGATAATGAACGAAATATATTATTGAATTTGTTATAATCAAAGAAATGATTTAGTTAATTTTAGGAATTTTTACTACAATAAAAATAAATTAAAATATTATTGACTTTATAATTAACAACCACAATTATTGGTACAATAAAATTTTTCACACAAGGTGTGGAATTATCAAAGAATATAATCCGTTTATTATAATTAAATATTACCTTTTGAATGTATGTTACAAGTATGTAATTTACATTTTAAATTAAAAAAAAAGTTGATGCGCTGACGAACTCTGAGTATGCAATGAGTTCTAACTTATGAAGCCATGGCCTTATCCACTCGGCTATGAAACATTTTGTTCAATGTTCAAAAATTTTATCCAATATTTCGATTAAAATAGATTCTTTGGCATAATATTTGACATAATTTTTTTTTCAAGAGAGTGGAATATAACTGATAATGATAATTTAAACCATTTAGCATTTTTTTTACTGTGTTTCTTCCTTAATAAATTGAAATATTTAAAAAAAAAATCTAGAAAGAATAAATATTTGGAATGCGGCCCTGCCCTTACTCACCGCAAATACAGTAGGATGAGCAGCGCAAAAGGCCGAAGACCCGGCTTCAATACGCGTGAAGTGCTCGTGTGAGATCTTGCGCCGTTTAAAAAGAGTTTAGCGGTAATTGTTCACTGCGCACTGTACAACTCCTGCAATGTGCTCTTCTGCGGTAGGTGAGAAATTCTATCCTGTAGTATGTAAAGCACACCAACATTCCTGGAAAAAATCACTAGTTATCTACGGACATGGCACACATTTGCTACGAGATTTGCACACGATTCTCTTTTCTTTTTTTCTTCTTTCATTGCTGCCCAATTACTCTGTCAGATGTAGCCAAGTTTTTAGATGATTTTCAGGTGTTAAATTTAAATCAACAGTCTTGTAGTTCACATGTAAAAACGGTAATTGATGAGTCAGCACTGCCCTTTCTAATTTTTTAGCCAATTATCTATTTCCCACTTAATACTGCCTTAATAACTTTTTTCATTTGGAAATATAGATTTCATGTGCTTTCTTTCATTTTTAACAGAGCATGGTATATTTATTTTTGATTATTGTAACTTAATGCAAAAAATAACCTAGTCAATTGAAGAAGAATTTGAAGATTTAGCTATCGAACTTATAATTATAATTTACTAGTTTTAATTATTCAACAATTTGGCGCCCTTTTCCATTGTTTACCTGGGGCAAGTACCTTGTTTTTCCCACCCTTATCTCGGCGTCGGCTCTTCAATATTTTAATTAATAATAATTATAAGAAATTTTAGTAGGTCTTTATGTCCGATGAAGTTGTAATGTACCAAAACGTACGCCGAGGTCCTACAAATTTTTGAGGATGTTAAAATATATTTAAATTGCAAGACATGTAAATATGTTGTTAAAATAATTTTTAACCAAAACAAAAATCGAGTGTGTATATAAAAACTTATGAGTCAAATGTAATTTTTTTTATAAAAAAAATTAAATCTTTGACATAGATAAAAGAAAAATGATAAATTTACAAAACTTTGTCTTATTGCATCAACGGTCAAGAACTAAGTCTAACAACGTCATATGTTATCATCCATGGTTTACTTTTTAAAAAATTTTTTTTCTGACTCATTTCCAATTTTAACTTTCACTCCCTGAGGAATACCTATGCGGGGTCGAAAAAAGTCGGAGTTGAAATAAAGCCTTCGAAAAGCGACTGAATTCCAGTACTTTTGTTATCTCTCCCTAATAATAGGTAATGTTTTAAAATATAAATCTATGAAATATTTTACGTCTTTAATTGTAATGTCCAAATATATAAAGATACGGAATAAATACGATATATATTATGAGCACACTGCTACACTACTGATTTAGCAAAGAAATTGCTTGTTTTGCAGTGCCGAATTACAATTCTCATTGCAAGTGTAAATGCTTGCGCGCGCATCGATATAAGCGATTTTGCTATACGGTATAAATACTGCGATAAACACATTTCTGCTAACATTCTTCGCCTTTCTTAGTGTTGTTACATGTATTTTTATAATCTTTTATAGAAAATAAGAAAACTATACATAATTGTTCATGATAAAAGTAATTATTATAAGCAATTATAAATAAATTAATAAATATATTTATATATCGAGATAACTTGGGGGTGCTTCAGTGCTAGTAGGACAGTCTTTCTATGATACTCCATTGACATAGGTAACCACATAATACATGTTATCAAATTACGACTTACGTTGCTATGGAAGTAAGTTATGCTTATGTGTACGGTGGCTCGAAAATTTAATTTATCTTCAACAGAATTTCAATTTAATTCGTTGAATTCACAATCCTATACTCAGAACACATTTAATATGAATATTAACAGCTGTTGTGGAAACAATACTGTGTTCCATGAATGAAGCAAATCCACAAGCACTGTGGTCTGTATCATCCTTTGGCCGGCTCGTACAGCTGGCGGTAATTCTTTCTAATCTTTAGAGGCGCCGAAACTGTCCATGTGTAATAATTGCTCACTTGTAGCATTGTACTTCGAATGTGCGTTGCTAGTTAAACATTCCATCCCAACAATGATTCTAACAAATTGCTCGAATCTGGCTACTGTGCATATTAGTTTAATGATAGTGATTTGAGGATGTATTGTGAGTGAGTAATTAGAAGAAGTGTACTCGGAGTTGAGGTCCGTGGAGGTAATTTCCGTGTGGTATGATTGACGGGGTGCACGGTCGTGCACTCAGGTCGCATGCGAGATGTGTTCATTTCTCAGTGACTTGCTAATTAAATCTCAGAGGAAATATTGTGGGCAGGTTACGGGCTTTTACCCTTGGATATTTTTCAACCAGCAAAAAATGCACACCACACACAATGTTGTATTCCAAACATTCTCAGATCAGGCAACAGGTATATTTTGACATACAAATTATTAGCGTGCTTCTACTAGAAATGAGAGGAATGTGAAATATCTGGAGTTCGGTACAAAAACTTCGAATATTAACAAGAAATTTGTTGTGTGTACAACACATAACCTGCGGCTTTTAATAGATTAATTTATTGTGGTATTCCTTTTACCAGACGGATCTCCAAAATCAGTTAATTCGGATCAGTTTGATCTAATCTTTCTGATCTATATATATTCATACATTTATTTCAAAAGAGTAAATTTTTAGTCAGTGAGAAGAAAGGTTTGAACTTACCCAAGGTGTAAATTTTATACTGTATGTATTTTTTTGTAATATCTATTTGTTATAGAAGGTACAAATGTTAATTAAATCGATTTTCTAGTACTATGTATTAAATATTAAAGCTATTAAAAAAGTATTTTTAAATAAATAATGCAATTACGGGGTGGGGCAAAGGAAGCTCGGTAATTTTGAAAATGAATTAAAAAAAAAACTATTACACATACAAAACTTTTATTTCTAGTTTCTTGAACTACACCTTTAAAAATAATTTCTTACAAGTGGTAGTCATTATAGTCAACATATGCTTCAGGCGGATTCTAAGATTTTGCATAACTCTATGAAGCACATCTTTTCATATGAAACTAAATTTTCAAGAAGATTGTATCCTCCAGGGTTTATAGGGTTTTGGGACGTTACTTTAGCACTTCAGTCTTTAGATACCCCACAAGAATTAGACACAGGTTGTTAAATCCGGCGAGCGCAGAGCCACGAAACGACGTCTTCAGTTGATCGGGGGAACATCTCCCTCGAAACAGCCATTAAATTTTGAGATGTATGCATTGTGGCTCAATTTTGTTTGAACCAAACATTTTCTACATTAAATTTTTCAAGAACTACCGCAAAAACTCTTGGATCATGGTGACATACCTAACAAAATTCACGGTAACGCGCGATTTCCTACTTTAAAAAAGTAAGGACCAATTCTTTAGTGTTCGAAAGTTCCGTTGCCGTCCATTTCTCTTCATTGGCGCACTTTCTGTTTCTTTAAAGTTGACAACTTAAAACAGAACTGATATTCGATCGGCAATTAAATCGGTGCACCGCTCCCATACAGCAGTTTTTCGAAAAGTAAGTTTCGACGACAAAAGTGCGCTGTTTTATTGGATCACGCCATATTAACGAATAAATTATAAAGATAACTTCCCGAATATCTGCTCCTTTTGCGACTATCCTCACCCTTTTACTACATCTCCTTCCTTTACAACTACCGATTGAAACTAGGAGCTTACTGTATAACAGTAAATGAAAAAGCAAATTTGGTTATACTCAGCCTACTGAAAACATCTACTGTTTCAAGATGAAATAAGTAGCAATTGCTACTGTGTTAGAAATGCTTATTAATTACTATCTGTAACATGATCCTTCTGAAATTAAATTATAAATCTATAAATCCGCCTCGTATCAAGTTTTATTAAATGTCAAAATGCCAGATACCATTTTAGCTGAAAAATATTATGTAGCAACCTTACAGATTTATTTACATGAAATCGAAATAAAACTTTATTATTCAAATTCAATTCTTAAATTATTATCCTGCAAAAAACTTGGTTAAGGTCAACTCATAATATACCTAAATTACAACAGTACAATTTTTTTTAATTGAATATTATTCTCCAAACCATGTAATCTAGTCACCATGCTGAGAAGGATCTTCTCGGATATTCAAATGAGATAAAAGTGCATCGTCTATCAATAATTTATCAAATTTAATTATTCGTCTGGTATTCGAATTAATTATAACAAATCTATTTATAAGTAATTGCCGTGGTATTTGGCTACCGTACGGATGTCAATTTGATTAATTATCGAAGACATATTGATTGCCAAAACACAGGATGACAGATGTGTTTTAACCAGAAATAATTTTCCTGGTCCCAGGTCAAATCACTTAAATTTCATTTAGAGAAAGAAATTGAAATAAGGTAGTTGGCAATCAGCAAATATTTGTAATGAATAACAAGAATTTTAATGTCTTTGGCTTCTTTAAAAAGTAATTAAAACTATTCATCAGTTCGCTCTGCGCTCTTCTTCAAAGGATGACAAATTTACCAAAACTAATGAACGTCTTCAAATAAAAAGTTAAGATATTTGTATTCATATTTTTTGTGAACTGAAGTCTGTACTGTATTTTATTAATAATAATGTAGATGTATTAAGGATGCTTTTTCTTTAATTACTAATTATCCAGTAGAATAAAACCAATTCTGTATTGATAACAGTAAATTTAGTTTTGGCATTTTTTTTGTTTCTTTTTTGTAAAATATTCTATATCATCAAATGATAATACTCTTAAAATATCATTGTTGATGCTTGGAAATATTAGATGATGTTTTAGGCGTTTTTCAATCATATCAGTTCTCAGCCTATTTTTTAATATAGTTAATTTTGAAACTTATCGTTCTGCGTTGCAATTTCTTATTATGAAAACAAGATAAATTCTCAAGATGATTTCCACATATGAAAAGGATCGTGCACTTTTTTTCTATTATTAAATTATACATAATTAGTTGTCGAGTAAATATACTATTATTTTCTTCTATTAAAAATTAAGTCATTCCGTTACACATTAATAAAGTAAGTACATAAATTTTGGTGTTTTCCAGGTTAATCTTTCTTATTTTCCAATAACGTACATTGTTGACAAAATTTTTAACTTGATGGGGGCCCCTTCCACCCTTAAACTTGTACCTGCACAAACTTACTAATAATGAAGACAATTATTTGATATAATTCTACTAAAGATCATTCTTTTGACTTTAAAATATCTATTAGGTCAACAAGTCCCAGGTATATTTAAGATACATAAATAGGTACTTACAAAGCAATTGACCTGCTATAAATTCATGGTAACGTTATTATTTTTGGGCATGATTCAGTAATTAAAAAATAAAGAACTTGACTGGAATTATAAACAAACAACCAAATATTTCCTTAATCTTGAGAACATTCCTGTATACATAAAAAAACAAAAGATATCAACTTACATACATATTGAAAGGTCGCAAATCATCATCACTATAATACTACATACCGAGTGTTCCAAAGAAGTGTTGTCGCAGGCAGTTAACATGGGAAAACAGTTTTTGGTAAATAAAAACTGTTCGGCTAACAACTAAGGCGCAAAATGACAGTTGTCAGTTCGTGATTATGAGGTTACAGAAGCCTACAGAGTCAAAGGTTACTACGTTTTGTAAAAAATATTTAATGAGAAATAATAAAAATTAAATAAATTACAACGAATTAATACATAGTGCAGTAAATAAATTTAAATAACATGTAAGAATACATGTAGGATTGTCCTGTATAATATGGTGCCTTAGTTGTTAGCCGAACAGTTTTTATTTACCAAAAACTGTTTTCCCATCTTAACTGCCTCTGACAACACTTTCTTGGAACACACGTACATAGTTAAGCATATTAGGAAAATATCAGAATCGATTTGAAATAAAAATAAGAGATTATAAAAAAATGTAGTAATTTTGATTGCGGTAAAATAAAAAGTTATACATCTGTTTTAATCCACGAGATTAGGTCATTACAGTTGGTATAATTATTTACACAAAAAAATCAAGTTGATCAAAATTCAAATGTTAATTGATAAAACCAAAAATAAATTACATATTTAATCGCCCATCTGATATTTAAATCTATTTATAATTATTGTCCGTACGTAGCTACTGTATTGCTGGGATGATTGATTGTTGTGAAATGTCACGTATAATGCGCTGAGTGCTAAAAGCGTTGAATGGTCGCGTTGCTCTCCGTTAATTAAATAGTGGCTGTCCGCAACCGCAAGCGATCGCGTTACACTGGGGGTCATGTTGACAGCAGATCCACTATATCCAGTGCAAATAGAGCAACGTGGGCGCGCAGAGGGTCAATATTGACCGTGTCACACTGAGTGGCACTTCGGGGAACAGGTGACGTAACATGGGCCTACTTACCGGAGGAATTTGCTCAGGAATTGCTAACATGAAAAGGCATCTTTTATGTGGTTTCAATTGTTTGCGTACCACATTTTTCTTACACCAAATGTACCATATACTGAGTGTATTGCGAACACAAGACTCCTCTCAACTTTTTGCTTATAAGAAATAGAAAAGTTTGCTTATATAAAAATTTTATTATATTAAATATAGTGTTAAACATCTGATTTACATACAACGTCTATGAATTTTTATTTATTGGATGGAAACCTAGAATTGTTTTGATAAAATAAAAACCGCAATTTTTTGTCTTTTCATTAGTGTATTCATCATAAGTGAATATGAGAAAAATTGAAAATAATATGATTATTGAAAAATGTCAGCAATAATTTTTATAGTATGTTTGGATCTCTAAGGTTGTGGCTTTGACTTCCTAATCGTTGGGTGTACCGCAACTCAGAGGGGTAGTTCGATACCGGTTGAATTATTTTATATATATTTAAAATAATATGTTTTTGTATTATATAGGTACCTGTTATCAATGATAACAATAATTGTATTAGTTTACTATTATTGTCTAGTTATTTATTTAGGATTTAAATTTTATTATATACTCATAAATCTTTTGCACAGTAATGCTAAATTTATACAAAAAATATATAATACAATGAGGTTTTACACAATTTTCCATATTTAGTTTTAATCAGTAGAATAATAAAAATTTTAGTCCTGTAGTTTTTATGTATTCCCAGATTGACTTTTAATAAAACTGCTATTAAAAATGATATTCTTCAAAACGCGGCTGAATTACCCCACTTCACCTCTTATCCAGTGACTTATCAAAGTTCTCACCCAACTTCACTTTGTTTCAAACGTCAAATATAATGTTTTAATTTCCAAACTGACAAATTAAAAAAACTTCTGTAAATATAGTGGCAACCAAAAGCCTTACACTGCTTTAAATCACAGACTGTCCTCTTTACCAACTTTCAAACCCGCCAAATTACAATATTTGGGTTCTGGCGTCCGTACGTAATTTCACTCCGGAACCTAAGGACATCACAATTTTTGCGATTTTTTTTTAGTATGATACTTAAGGCTGATTTATAAGTGACATAGAACACAGAACATAATTTAGTACAGAAAACATAGAATTTAAGTCATAGAGTATTGATGTATCCATTTATAAGAAACATAGAGCACAAAACATAGATTTGCACTGCATAGGAATTGACCAATGTTCAATTCCTGTGTCTGTGTTTTCTATATTCTTGCATATTCGGCGCAGTTCGGAGTGTATATCATCATAGTGCAACGACATTTATAGTATTTATATTTGACAAACTTGAAAAATGGACGATATAAAATTAATAAATTTAATAGAAAATCAGCCAATATTATATGACAAGAAGAAAGCTGATTACAAAAACAAAATTAAACTGCGGACCGTGTGGGAAAATATTGCCAAGTGCTTGGGCCAAGAAGGTATGTTTATAAACTATTATATCTTTATCTTTAGACAACTTTCTGTTTAAAAATAAAACTGGAGATGACAGATAACACATAACCTATAATACTACTGCTAGAATAAACAGAAAGAACTAACAAAGAAGTTCATACGCATGCCCGAGTTCTAATTTCTGTGTCATTTATAAAACCCTAAACAAAATTCTATGTTTTCTGTGCTAAACTAAACTATGCTAAACCATGTTCTATGTTCTATGTCAGTTATAAATCCAGCTTTAATCCTTAACCGGCGTTGCGGAGTCCTTGGGACTCTAGCAAGTATAAAATGTTTAATAACTTTTTTAATAGTCCACCAGAGAGCTTGCGTTGTTCAATAGCTTCCTATGGTGGGTGGATTTGTTTCATGCCTAGTCCACATCAATCTGTAATTAAGCCAAGTATGTTAAATAAAGAGCTAAAAGTCCGCGGGATGCGCAAAAACCGAAGTAGGTTCACGTATATCTGAATTTGATTCGACAAAAGTCACTAGAAATCACTAACTTTGGAAAATGAAAGGTACTTAGAGCTTATGGTGGGTTCCAAACCACTCGCACACAGCCTTATATATCGTTGTTAGCATTGTTGATAAGAAAAGAAATACGAAATTACATCAAATTCTGAGTTGAAAGTTATTTTTATTTAGGTACAGTGACAAGAATATATTTATGTCCCACTTTACACTGAAGTTAAATTAATAGAAATAATAATTTTATTAATAAAGATTTTTTTGTATTCCTAAATAAGTATTCGGTTGTTCCTAATTTAGTATGTGGAAACCTGTGCACAAAGCACGAAGGTGCGTTACTGTTATTTCTTTTCAGCGGGACGTCGCGGTCGCAAACCAGTCCTCTTATTAGAAGATGAGTGTCCGTACAATACGAGACTCGTCGGGCCACATAAAAACTGCCATAATTTATTTTTTTCGGTTTCTAATTTACTAGCGAAACTGTTCTTGACATTTGGCATGCGCTGGGTGAATATTGGGTATTAATTGGATACTTAATCATAGTTATTTATGAAAGATTGTACAAACTAGTACGTATAAAATTCTTATCACATACTTACGACCGCAGTCCGGGCTTTATGGTTATTAGATATTTTTACATATTCATGGCTCTCTAATTGTGGAAATATTGAAATTTCCTACGTGCAAGTTTTTAATTTAATTAATCGGACAGTCGATCACAGTGATTTTGTAATTAATTGTATCTGTGCTAGGCACATTCCTGCTTAATTGTCTTATTTGTTATTCAGGAACTGGGACAGTGTTTTTCATTAATAATCAGAATTATAATTCGTAACAGTAAACATACTAATCATAACTCATTTTCATTTGGGTGATTTAAAATCTTCACAAAAAATATATAGCAAAACTGTATTCTTATATCTACTTCCTTAATTCTCGATTCTACATTTATTTATTTATTTCTAGACGAAATATTAATTATTAACATAAACTTTCTTTAATTTATTTACAAACTCCAATCTCAATTCTCAGAGTAAGTATTCTCGTATTACACAAGTTAAAAAAAATTGAACATGATTTTTGAATATATACCGAAGAAAATTCTTGATAATTATAGATCTTCGGAATTGTAAAATAATTCGGATTTAGTGTTACCGATTTTAGCAACGAAGTGTCATATAACGTGTGGATTTGTGTGCAATTTGTACCACCGTTCAGGAATATATCACTTCTCCTGCTAGATACATAATATTCTATATCTAGAAACAAATGTTTATATTTCTGTTTTTTTATGAATTTTTCAATCGTCTGTCAAAGTTCTTGTTAACTACCAAACAGATTAAATTTGTCTGGCTAGTAAACTTCATGGTAATGAAAACGATTTTACTACATAAGAAAATTTTTGGATTAAAGTAATGAAACAATTTACAAATAAACTAAACTAAACCATTGTACGTGCGCCCGTTTTATAGGCAGACAATTTTTATCACTAAAATGCAAGTCACGAAATAACATCTGCAATATTTAAGGGTCGTAAATTTAGTTTCACAAAATGCCGAATTCAACATTCCTTAATCAAGCCTTGATCCACTGATCAAGTCAATTAATCAATCAATTCAATTCACCATTAAAAAATCATGCTAATCACATAATGAAAATCAATGATCACATGACCCGTTGAATTCTATTAATTAAGTTTTGATCATCTGATTTGATCGTCGTTTTGATGTTTTGACATATGTATTTAAATGCATAAGATTTTGGCAGTTAGATTAATCTAAATATTTTAATTTTCGCAGATCTATATGAATCGTTATAATTTCTTCCCTTTTTGTATTTCCTTGCTATTTTTATTTATTTTTTTTCAGATATAGGTAAATTATATAATAATACGACAGGTGTCAATAAAAAATAACAAACAATATAATCCACACTGATAAAATTATATACACTGTCAAAAATATAAAACAAAACTGTAAATCAAGTTAGTGAATTAGAATGTTGATCTACAAATTGGATTCTTGAACAGTTGATCTTTAATCAAGTGACTAATACTGATTTCGACTGAAAAAGTTGAACAAGCCCTAGACGTACCAACCAACCAACCAACAGGCTAACAGAAATTAAGTTATCTAGAAACGATTTATGTTCCTTTCAGGAACGTTGTGCTGAGTAAGTGAAACCAATATAGTATACTTATTGAAATAAATGGAGTAACATTTCTAAATAAATTGGTGTATTTGAAGCCCGCATACCATGCGCGCATTGAAATCACCACAATCGCTTCACTTCATAACTTGAATTTATTTGCCTGTGGCATTCCTGCACAATATTCATTGCAGGTATTAGCTCTAGCTCCCTGTACATACATTTCCCGGTGAGTGTTTGCTTATCCTACGGCGTCTACAGAAGCTGATCGCCGCGGAGCGTCGGAAGAATTCGTCCACGCGTCTTTCATCGCATAATTTATACCCTGCCGCAAAGAGTGACTCGCATTGCGCTCAACCGAGGATTTTTCCGCCTTCGATGTGTATCTGAGATGTTTAACATGTTTCCAGTGATCGCAGCTACAGGAATGTAGTTTATCGCTCGCTTTTCGGTAATTTGTTAGAAAGCAAAGATCTAATCGACATGGTTTAGGCGTAATATAGCGATAATTATGCTTAGATTATGATCAAATTTGTGGATTCTCAAGAATGCTCTATAATCCAATCGGCGTATGGGTTTTATTTTACATATTTTTACGGATAATTTGTTGGCAATAAATTTAGTTAAAAATGTCGAAAGAAAGTCAAACATCCAAACATGTTTCTGAACAAGCTGTTTTATATCCGGTATTGACATCTGATTGGATTTTCAAATCGTTATGTAAATAAATTATTGGATTTAACAATGTGATGTTTTTTCGGCGAAAATGTTTTAAACAAACGGATCGATTAGCGAGGAGGCAATAATTTATTGCTGAATTATCATGGTCTGAAAACGTTAGGACAGTAATAATTTATATTTACATACGTAGCTAAGACCACCCATAAACACTAGACTTTTATTTAAGAATTATACACATTTATGAATCGTAAAGAGAGAGAAAAGAGAGGCGTTTTTATCTCGAGTGATGCATTATCCCGCACGGCTGTAATTGCTTCTGTGAAGCAGTTTTGATTCCGGCAGCGAAATGCGCGTTTTGCATAAATCATGGGCCATTGTCTGAAGACTTACTGCCTAACATTAAACAGTAGTCAAATAGTTAGAATGTAGAAGCTGCTTATTACCAAGGCTTTTACGACGGATGTATTTTTTACAATAATTAATAACTAGTGCTTCGTTCATTAATAACGTTGGCATTGTTAGGCCGGCAGTAAAACAGAATGTTGCAAGTGGCTTGAAGAAGTTGGTCAAAAGGGAAAACGGTGATGTACTGGTGATCATCGCCGTAAATGTTTAAGTGTTGTCTTTCTTGTATTTGTAGCCGCGGATTCCATTAGAAACAACGTACGCACACTGCTTATTAAAACCGACTAAGATTTACATCCGAAGAAGACGAGAATTTTGTACAGCCTCCGTATTCATTGCGCTTTAAAACTATTTAACAGTAAATGGATAAACGAGCAAAACTATTAATTTATGTTTGTTGTTCCGAGACCTATTCTACTTTGCTTTCTATTATTTTAAGTAATACTAAATTCCAGCTTCTACATTAGAGGTACTCTAATATTAATATAACAGTACCATAAAATTCTTAGTTATTCCATTATTTATTGTTTATTGGTATGATCGTTTCGTTCCATCGGGCATTATCAAACGATTGTAGTAATAAACAACAAGTATTAAAATTATTTTTATAGTAATTCATTATTTCATCAAATACCTACCACAGATCCTAACCTAAAGAAGTTATTTATGATAGAAAATTTTAAAATAAATTGAAGTTAAAAATTGTAGATTATATTGACCTAAAAATATTAAGTGATGGAAGGAATATTAGGATGCAAACAATTTATTAAAAATCATCAGAAAGTGATGACCACCTGGGGTCCGAAACCGATGACGGTTGATTAAATTTAAATAAATAACTGAGTCCCACTACCTTTTTACTGTAATAAAAATTATTATACCATATTTATTAATAAACAAATTTAAAAAAACGTGAACGTGTCTCTGTGACGTAGAATTCCTGACTAGAGAGCGGTTATCACTAAAGAAGGACATCCCTATTACTGTTTCTGTTTCTCCTATTCTGCTGATTTTATTATTGTGTTCATAATTAATACCGAAATACACTATAACTAACAAAATCAAAATTTAGTGAGTTTGTCCGAAAAAATCCAATACTAGCAGTTATTATTCTAATTTGTGTTTCGTTGATTATAATTCGGACCATTTTAATAATCATTGTCTAAAATAAGTAATTATATTTGCATTCAGGGGCAAATTTAGCTCACTTAGTGTGTGTGTTCCGATTCGAATTGAGCGGGAATGAGATCTGGGCTTGTAATCCCACCTGCACTTTGTTTAACCAAATAAAAACATCGATATGTCGAAATAACAGAGAGCTCACTATAAGCTTCTCGTAATCTTACTATAAACTGATAATCTATATCTACAGAATGCAAGCCAAACTTGACACAAAACAAAAATCTAAGACACATGAGGCCTTGTTCCATCTGAGAATGTTGTGCCATAATTTAATTAAAATAAAGATAAATATCAATTTGTAAAATGAACATTTTGGCCTGTGACATGATGTTTCTTCGTCAGTGATGAACAAACTATTAGTTATACAGCCTATTGGTTATTTTCACATTCGTAAAGCTAAAATATGTTTATAAATAAATTTATATGTACGTATTTGAATGAAAAAAATATTATTAGGCATAAATGAAATTAATTTTTTGTAACAAAAAAACAAGAACATACAGTAACATTTTGACACTGCCAGGCCGCATGTATGTCTCCCTCCAGCAAGTTCTAAGATATGAACCAATGAAATCTCTAAATTCAGACGACATCACATAACATTGTAATAAAATTTAATCACTTATAGCTCGCAAACAAAATAATATTTATATGAAATATTTTAACTAATACTCATTAATTATTGTATATTTTCGTATTCTTCTAAAACGTGGTAATATTTCGACAATGGGTTAGGACTCTATTTTCATAATGAATATGAATATTTTTTTTTGATAATTTTAAGTTTAAAATTTTAAAATTTAGAATCACGCGTATAGTAATAATTGAATTTGATTTTTAGCGTATCTCCATAATTATATTCCATATGTCCATACATAATAAAATTTTACAACGAACTTGTAATTTTAATTTTTCTCCTACAAGCCAGTAGAATTTATTAATTTTTAAACATGCTTGTTTTCTTTTGCATATGTTCCTTCCTTTGACAAAGTGCAAAATGATTAGAAATTGATTTTAAAATATACAACTATAAATAATTTTCTAT
This sequence comes from Stenolophus ochropezus, assembly GCA_035578165.1. NCBI lineage: Eukaryota > Metazoa > Arthropoda > Insecta > Coleoptera > Carabidae > Stenolophus > Stenolophus ochropezus. Next base: position 8,314,065 of record JAQOWZ010000004.1, on the reverse strand, counting down.
TTGTGTACAACGTTGATTATTGATTTTCCTCATATGTGCTATTTGATCTGGATGGCTGGGGGCCAGAAACAAGTGCTTCCGTGTTGCGTGCCACGGCAAACAATCGCTAATCGTCCCCGGGGTACCGTACGACACCCACGGACGCGTCAGTGAAAAACACTTCTGCCAACAGAACAACTCCACACTGCACTAAACGCTCTCTCTATGAGTACGAGGCGCTCTCGTTCAGGCACCGTACCTAGCCGCTCAATGACGGGCTGACAACTAAATTACAAACTAAATAATGTTTGTTTTCAGCACCGTTACAGTAAATAGGTTCATTTTTCCTTATACGATGCCGGATTGAGATATTGTACGACCAACACAAAAGAATATATCAATGGATGATGGAAAGACAATTGAATTTTTTTATTTGTAATCCTTTTTGGGATTTTTGTAAATGAAGTGTAAAGTAAATAAAAATTTCTCCTTGGAGTGCATAGCTAAGAACGAAAAGGTTAAATTTTAACACAAATTCTTCAATGAATATTACAAACATAGTTAAGAGTTTTTTTACCTGCCACTACGTATGACAACGAAGCTAATTATAATGATATTGAAATTTTGAAATATTAACGAATTTCCACGAATTATATTTATAAAGTAAATTCGGCTGAACGAATTATAATTGGACTTCATATTTAAGTTTTTGCCATTAATAGCAAGAGTTGATCAACTTTTCGGTAAAATCGACCAACCGCAAGCAATAATTTTCTCTTGTCATCTTTTGCAAAAAAAATATAATGAAAGTTAAAATAGGCAAATAAAATTTAATTTAATAACTTTATCATTTATTATCTTTTTAGCTTACATAATCCTTAGTGACGATTAGTTCTGTGGTGATCACGAATATTTTTTAAATTCAAATTTGGTGTCGACAGTAAAACTGTATAATCAGTGCAGCTTGCAAAGGGGGCGCCACCCCGAATGCCTGAATATGGAAGCGCCAAAATCAATAAATAATAAATTTAAGAATATGTACCTATTATAAATTCCTGCAAAAACGTTTGACTTAAAATTGTTATATGACTGTATGGCTAATAATTCCTATTATACATATTGCCAAAACCTCCTTTGGTCTGTGACGACGATACCAATTATAATAATTCTAAATTGATCAAGTTAACCGCTCACAAAACGCTACAAAATCGGCACTGCGTGATTGGTGCTCACTAAATACAATAAAGTCCACTAACTGCAATGAAATTGGAAGGTTTTTCTAATATTTGAAAATTTATTAGTGACCGCCGGTTCAGAAGAAAGACATTTCAGCAAAATTATATTATTCAGTGGTCCAATACCGACTAACTAATTTAAGTTTACTTTTAATAGAATATGAAGTATCTCAATCATTAGAATTAGAAAAAAAATTATGAATATGTTTCCTTGAAGGCGAGAAAGTTTATACTCAGTTAGTTTTTGTATACTTATACTTATTTTGTACTGTTTTATTTATGTAATTTGTTAGTTATTTATTTTAACTTTGATTAAAACAATCGTTTTGAAAATTTTTACTTGTATGATAATAACACTTCATTTAAAAAATATCGTCTGTTTCTGCGAAAAATAAAAAAATTTGTATGTGATCTCCCTATTTAGGAATTGCCCCGGTCGCAACTTTTTCTATGCAAGGTTCTGTGAATAAATATAAAGTAACTTCAAATTTCAAAATTACATTAAAATAAATTTATTCATTAAAATACATATTATTTTTAAGTTTATAGAATGTTCAATTACAAGTTAAACTACGAGAATACAAAAAAAAGTACAAATTATTATAAAAATAGAAATAACAAATAGTTACAGTAACAAATAATAAAGTATATCAGTATCTTGTCAATTGTAATTGCGCAAGAGTTTTTTATTTTACCGGATGAATTTATGTTGATCATAAAACCTTATTACCCAACAATATAACAAGAAAATCGATTTTAAAATAAATTTAAAATAAAAAGAAAATAAAATTCTAGAGATAATTTAACAACAAATAATGCAAATGACATACACGTAGTTAGTATTTTGATCTGGTTGCTAGAAGAAAAATAAATAACGTTTTATCATTTGCAAAAAATTTCGTATTATCCGCTGTAAAAACGATTATAGTTATTTGTGTATCAAGGTTCTAAAAGTAATCTTTTTGGGTCGAAACCGAAGTTTGCAGCCGAACCAAAGCCGAGGCTACAAATCAGATGAGGCCCAAAAAGAACTTTTAGCCGAGGTGCACACAACATTTTTTAGGCGATTACAACAAGGAATTATGAATTTTCAATTAAAATCAATTTTTGACATCTGTCAAAATTTACTTTACGGCCGCATTTACTTTACGGCCGCATTTACCTTACGGCCGCATTTACTTTACGGCCGCTATTTTTAGTCGCCAATTCATTACTTTTTCATTAATATTTGTAAAGGAATAGTTAAAATTTTACTTACATTTGTTATTGTATTGAAAAATAATTAATCACAATAATATAAACTATGTAAATCAATAATGAACAAACAAGCTGCCAAAAATTTTGACTTTGACAGATGTCAAATAAAAATTGATACTTTAAGGTTGCCAGCAGATACGAAAAACAACAATTTATGTACCAGCCGCCTAAAAAAGATATTTGCACTAACAATATCAGCAATAAAGTACGTCTTTGTTTGCAGTAGAGATGAAAGTTAGGAATCTTCGGCGCCCACAGATTCGGCGTAGGTAAAATATTTGGGCTAGCAATAAAACCTTACTAGATGGGCGGTCCAAATCTTTCTATGCAAAACAGTTTTTATTGCAGCTGTCAGCGTTTATCTACTTTATCACCCTTAGTTCTCGATCACGATGATACAGCACACGGAGGAATCTAACGGATTCTGGGTCTATTCTCTTATGCTAATTGTGTCCGAGGTGAGATCGTTTGGGGATATTTATCACACAATTAAATCACAAACAAATTTTATGGAATTCTTTACATCAAAGCTTGCACGTGCTACGTTTGTGGCGATAAATAAAGTTTCTTATAGGAATTGTATTTCTTGTAAGATGGTTTTTAGTGAAAAATAAGTGGAACGAAAGAATAATTGGTTTAACCCAGAGAACATGTAATTCGAGATGAGACTATGAAAACCAAGTTATAACCATGTAGGTAATTATTCTTGTAATTGTTCTTGCTGTTTAAAAACTGGATTTTTATAAATGTAGTATATCTATCGCTTTTTACGATCACGTGCTATAGTAACGTTTATAATAAATCTTTTTTTGTAATTTACGCACATACTAGCTTGTAATGTTTTGCTCAACTAAGTTGTTTAGTTTTACTAGTTTTTTAAATTTTTTTAAAGTAATACAATGAGAGTCTTGAATTTATCGGTAAAATTTAGGAATGGTTGTTACGTAGTAACAATTATATGAATATCAAAACATGACGTTCAAATTATAATAGTAAACCTGGACTAATGTAACAATCATTTTGACCGACGTTGTCTTTACTTTGGAGGAATTATGAATACATTTTTTAATTAAATATAAAGCTCAAATTATAATTGCTTGATTAACGAATCACAACTAAGACGGACAATTAAGCACACACTACAAATTATATTAGTTTAAGATTTGCGGTTTTTGAATCTAAACAATTTCTGTATTTTATAGTAGTTAGTTTTTATTTTCTAGTATTTAAACATAATTATACAACGATACAACAAAAAGAAACAGAAGTGTGAAAAATAAAATAATAAAAATGTTTATTTCAAGTACATGTGCTTAATTTTACAAATATCGAAAAAAATGTTCTGTTATCAGGGATGAGATTCAATAACTTCGGTTACTATCATTTTTGAATTTGTTCTGATATCAAGACAAGACAAATAAGAAGAAAAATTGTTATTTGTAATTGTTAGTAGTAATAGAATCCCATTCCAGTAGTGTTTATTATCCTCAAAAATTAAACTGTATGTACAGAAACAACCGGTAACCGGTATACGGGATACATTGTCGCTGGGGTGCAAGATAAAATTTGCCGCCTCCTAAAGTCTTTTTATTATTTTTGCTGCCACTCAACGGAATTTAGGGGGCGCTCTGACGCCTTCAAAAAGGGTTGTAGCTAAGCCACTGGTGTTATGGGCAGGGCCGCTGCAAAGTGCATTAATACCGAGGTACCAGAAAATAAGATCCAAACGATTCCAAGTAATTGAATGATATTACGGAAAAATAAATTATGAGCTTGAGGGACCACCAGCGTTTCATGTAATTGGTGGCCGATAATAAAAAGGACGTATGCCAACTTGCGTGAAATAAAAACGGTATTGAACAACACACTTTGTCTAAATTAATATAAAAGAGATAATCCAATACAAATAGTAAAATTATTTTATATTATATGCCGCCCATCAACGGTCCTGCTTGTATATTCTGCAAAGATTTTTCTAATTTTTTTGTCTTCTGATTACATCCTGAGCCAAAACTGTAAGAGTATAATAGTATATTAAAACATAAGTTGTATAAGGCAACCTTTTCAAGCACGAGTTTGAATTTCGGGAACGAGCGCGAAGCAGCGAGTGCCCGAACGAACGAGTGCTTGAATTGCCTTCTATAACGAATGTTTTATACTATTTTCTCTGTTTCGGCTTTTATTTACATTATTTTTTATAATAATATTTGACAATTTCCATTAAGGGATTTTTTTGATAGAATAGTTAGGTTGGTGACAGTGATTTCTGTTTCGTCTGTTGCCTAGGTAAATTAGAATTACTTTGTCAGTTGCCTAGATATTTTGTGTATTTGATGCAGTCAAGCCAATCTCAAATAACAAAATATAACCAAAAATCGTTTAAGAATGAAGCTCCTTCTAACATCAATAAGCGTGCTGGAATATGATATTCCAATTCCGAAACAGAGAAATATATTTTCAACAAAAGCAAGTAGTGGTTTCCTTAAACCATATTGTAATATGAATGGATTAAGAAATATGAAAAGATACCGCTTTGTAAAAAAGCAAATTATGTATATTAGGAATTAGTATTTATATGTGTTGTAAACGTTCGTCTAAATGGTTTTTAATACTACTGAATTTTTAATTTGGTGCGGTAATCTGCATTCACATGAGTTGAAGAATGTCGGCGCGGATCTTCAGTAACTGTACTGGCATTATATTGAGCAAAGTGCATATATTTAGCAATAACTCATTTACATGTTGGAACATTACATGTCTGGCTAGTACCACGATATGAATGCACTGCAGCGAGTGCGGAGCATACAGAAGCTGGGCTGGCAGTACATTGACTTCTGCATGTGACAGCACAGTCGTTATTTAACTACTGCTAACCACTAGCGCATATATTGTTAATGGGTGCCGAGACAATGCGAACTATTGTGGGGCTGCTGGGATTTTTGTCCCGGTTAATAGTTTAGAAACGTGTTGCTGGTCGAGGAGGACGTGGCGTCATTACGTGGAGTGCTTGCTACTCTGTCTGAAGAGGGCTCGGCGCCGGCTAGGGAAATGTAGCACTCACCTCGAGTGCTTTACCACTGAAATGAGACCGGGTTTGTTTGTCTGTGCAAACACGGACAAATACCTCAATTACACTGTTTCGCGCATTACCAACCAAGATGTGTATCCTAAGAAGTTTAACATCACGCCAATACCAACATTGTTCAATATACTCTAAATCCCTAATAATCAATAAAAAGCGTTATTGAGTACTTTCATACTTTTGTACAGCCGAAACGAAAGCAGAACATAAACCGGAACCAGTGTCTTCGCCTGCCAATTTTATTTGGGTGGGCACAGGCTGGCCCGACATAATTTAGGATGGGCACCCAAATTATGAAAACTCAATATTTTTTAATATATAAATGTTATATTGCAAACAACTCAAAGGGCCGGTTAACCCTCGATTAATAGAAAAATGTCGCAGTGAAAAACTGTCATAAGTTATCAAATATATACGTTATTTACTATTTCAATGCGATACTATTACTATGTCTAAGTTTAATTTTTTTGCCAATTGCCTTTAAATATTTTTCTAACTAAATATGGTTGTACTTAAACAAAAATAGGTTCTTTCGCGTCCTGCCCTAATATAATGACGTGAAAGCATCCCTTCCCGAAATCTTTAATAATTGTTTTCACGTTAACTACGAATAATTAATCGATTTAGAAAAATACGGATATTTTATTTTTTGTCTAGTATCATATACGTAAATATCAAAATTTGGTCACAAATACCATTACACTAGCTCATATATAACACAATTTTTTATAGCTTTTGTACAAAGCGTATTGTTCAATGCCGGTCTTATTACATTTCAAATTCGTACCCTCTTTTCGTTCTCTCTTAGATAAACAGTTTTTATTGTATCGCAATTTGGCGTTTAACGCTTAGTTGATGGTTCCTCGCAACTCACAATTTAGTTTTCTCTAATATTATTTTATGGAATAATTGCTTGGAATATTTTGGATCTGATTTTCTGTTCATAATATTGTAGTTTTAATATTTATTTTCGTCCACATATTATAATATAGCAAGTTGCTAAGTAGGTACACTATTTTGCAATTTTTTCCATTAAAACCAAGCAACGATTGAATGCTGATTTTCAAATTATTATGCACTGACTGTTTTGAAAATAAATTTTCTAATAGAATATAATACTTTTTTTTGTAAATTTGTTACTTAATATATTTCCTGAATTCATTATTATGTAAAGCAAAAAAGAATATTTTTTATATTTTACCCTAGAAACAATAAAATATTTTAGTGGGCGGCAAATTTTATCTGGCACCCGGGCGTCAATGCCCCTTGGAGCGGTCCTGAGTTACTTAGTACTTAAAAGTAACTAAATTTTGCATTTCTTATCAGAAACTTACGACATATTACTATGGAAGTAAGGTACACTTTCATAAAAGGTGGCGCGAAAAATTAATAAATAGTTATTTGTATCACTAGACCAGAAACTAATTTTTTTGTATAATGCGAGATCTCGCAAAATTGTTCTGGGCGTCTGATACATAAGATTTTTTGGGTCGATGACACTTTTAATTTATTAAAGAAACATTATTAATACTTAAAATTTTATACACTATTGGATTTATGACAGAAACATATTCGGTTCACATGGATATATGAACAATTCACTTGTTTTATTAAAAACATTTAGTAACATTTGTTTTAATCTAAAAAATATAACGAATGTGAATTGATATTTTTGAACAATTAATGTAATTATAATCATACAAGACCAGTATAATATGAATAATAAATCAAATAATTGTTTTAATTAATGTTTTACATTTCCAATAAAATTAAAATAAAAATTTTGACAGAATGTAATGCTAACATATTTAAGTTGGCATCCCTACATTTTGCCGGCCTAGGCCTGCAAATAGAGAGTTTCTGGCCAATTTTGAGATCTGTAATACTAGTCATAATGAAACAGAGGCGCGAAAATAAATATAAATGTAAACGATTTAAGAAAGTGTTGTGCGCTGAATTTACAAACGCGCAAATGCGTGTGCACCGCGCGTCAATCATGCATGTTGTTAGCCGAGCCGCGTTTTTATTCCCCATGATACAATAGACCATATATTAGGCGCCATCTTGAAGACGAGGCTCATAACTCTGTGAAATTATTTACATAGGCGGTGAGACTGCTGCCTTCTCGGTACTTATTATTAATTTAATAATTTATTGTGAAATTTATGCTCCGGGAGAAATATGAGAGAATATCTAATGGATGGCGCATTGCAGAATTGACGAACCGGCGAGACAAAGGTGAAACGCAAGGAAATATTTTACAATAGAAATGGATACTCGTTCTGGGAACAACGATGGAACTAATCTGTTAGTAGCCAATACAGCAGAATACAATATTTTCAATACAAAATTAAATACACAAAACGATAGCAGACGCCGTTGGGTTAGTGGTTAACGTTGAGTCTTCGCTAAAAAAAAGTCATTTTTTTTCTAAATAAAGTTTATTAAATTGCAACTTCTAATTGATTGGTTGTTACCAAAACAAATTCATCTCGTGCCAGTAACATGAAATTTCATTAAAATTCGATCAACTGAATTTGATTCATATCCGGACGAATTGTACGAATGAATGGACGGTGAAAAATTGCGGTCAAAATAGTTGAGACTTAATTCATGAACATTCTTTAAAATATCAAAATATCAAAACCAGTATGATTACAATGGGCCCTATTCTGTAACTCAGTGTTTAATTTTTAACGTATTGTTAATTTTTTTCTCCAATGAAAATAGGTAGCACTGGAGAAAATATCAAAACATCACTTGTAATGTTTGTTTGTATTTGTCAAAAATTTTAGCAACTAGTTAAAAATTAATTACTGAGTTACAGAATAGGGCCCAATATATCCCTTGGTAAATGTGACGATGTAATAGTTATTTAAGTTACAAGAATATATAGTACATATAACATTGGAGGATATATGAACAGAGGCGGAGATTGCAGAGCTGAAGTTTATATTTTCATTACCTTCAAATAATTTTAAAGTATTAGTAAAATGTAGGCCATTTGTTGCAGTTCAGATTTATATATTTGCAAATTGCAACTATTTATAGAATAAATAAATTATTTCCGACTGCAGTCCTGTTTATTTATTTATTCCATCACCAACATCCGTCGCTTATTCCTCTCTTCAGCAACTATTTATACTTAACTTTGTCCTATGCTAGAAGACCAAATGTATACGAACGTAGTATGATTTTCATAATTACCGTATTAGTAGAACTTGTGGACTTATTATTTCCTTTAATTGAATACTCCTTTGACAATGGCAACCAAATAATGAATATTATCAGTCACTTACGACTTATGTAGTTATAAAAGTAAGTTACCTTATTTCAACTATTGAGCGAAAAAAATTTAATAAAAATTTGTCTTACTTCAAAAACAAAACAGTATATTCTAAATATTTTATTCGTTCGTACTTATACCACAATGTCTTCTTATACAGAAAAGTTTACTAATCCAAACTTATTAGTTGTCAATAAAATTTTACTACTATTTACAAGTATATTCCTATTCCACTAATCAATTGAGTGTAGTGTGATATCTGAAAACTGAATTCCAATGTTTCCATTTATTAACCAAAGATATCACTGTGCCCATATTTGAGATCCTAATCCACCTAGGGATATTGCGCCACAAATGAATTTTTTTTTCGATCGGACAAAAACTGACTTTTTTCTTGTGTGTTTTCGAACCGGAAAATATATTATTCAACCACTATTTTTGATTTATTATTCATATTATACTCGTGTTGTACGATAATGTTTACGTTAAATGTTGAAAAATATCAATTCACATTCGTTTTATTATTTAGGTTAGAACAAGTGTCACTGTCTTCTGTAATAAAACAAATTAATTGTTTATATAACCATGTGAATCGAAAATGTTACCAATATAAAATCCTGTAGGTATAAAATGTTCAGTAGTAATAATATTTATTTAATTCTTAAAAAGTTAAAAGTGTCATCGACTTAAAAAATCTTGTTTATCACATGCTCAGGTACTTTTTTGCAAGATTTCGCATTTCCAGTGAGACCTTTCAATATTAGCTCGCTCTTGCACAAGTTCAGTTTCTGGAGTAGTGATACAAATAACTATATTTTATGAAATAATTTAAGAAAACTTATTAATTAGAAAACGCTCTATGTCCAAGTGTTTATGAACCTGTAGGAAACCTACTATAAACAGTAGGTCCCTTGCAGAGATGATTGAGAACATTTACCAGTAAAATTCAAGCAAAATATTTTTCTAAACTAAAATCTTAGGTACTTCAGGTCTTCTTCCAACTAGTTATGTTCCTATAGAAATCCTATATAGAAAATTGTTTGTTTATCCATTCACCTATTGGTTATAAAAATGAATAATATATTTGTTGTTTTGTAAATCATTTCTTGTTTCTATGTTGTAAAACATTTGAAAGTTAAGAAGCCATAAACAGGAAGTGTTTTACTGGTTGAAGCGATAGAACTGAAGATATCTCTATATTTGGAGTAATTTGTCATTATGTTAGTATTTATTTTATTAATATGAGTGAAATTTCCTACTTTATGTTCTTCTTGTTTGTTTGTTTATTTATTGAAATTAATTCATAGAAACGACACCTGCTGCAGGTATTTTTATGCATAATGGTGACTCATAAATTTAACAAAGCATACAGCCATCACTTTCCAGTGAGTAGTCATATAGAGGCGAGTTTTATTAGATTCGCTAGGATATTTGCTCAAGTGGCAGAAGTTGTCTGATGGCTAAATGATTCAGATTTGCGTACACATTGCAGAACTTGCACCTGAGTTGTCAGCACTGCCCACGCATTACCAACACAACGGACTTTCTTCGCGCAACACGAAAATGGAATTCTTTATTTTTTCAGTAAACAATGAAATTGATGATTAATGTGATATATAAACTATAAATTACAAATTAATTGTGTATAGATTATTCTTCTCCCGAGGCATTACATTCCTAGGAGAAAGAAGATTCTTAACAAATAAACTGCCTGTATAAAGGACCTACAATTCATATTCCAATCCAAATCACAACAGCAATATTAACTTATTTGTAATACTTTAGTAGTCGAAGTACAAATCTCATATTTCGTTCAATTAAAATAAAAGCACACGAGCAGTGATGGATCACTTGGTTAACGGGATCCGACACGAATTGATCGAAGTGTGAGATCTGGGATTAGTGATTCGAGTGAGAAGAAATATTTTTCGAAAATCGCTCCTCTTGATTAAAATGGGAACAATTAAAAAAAATCTTCGAGACAAGAAAATAAAATCGAGATTCTTATATTTCAATAATTTCGCCGAGATTGCTTAAGGTTTTAAAATTATTATTTTTAAAACGTCATAAATTTTGTGACTTGATTCACAAGATAGAAATAAAATTTCACCGCCGCCGAAGTAGAAATATAGCTACTTCTTTGTGTTGTTGTTTCTTAATTTCTTTTTTTGTTGTTAATAGTTTGCTGTGTAAAATGCCAGTTATGCTTTACTTAAATAATTTCATATTTTAGTTTTATTTAAGTTCATTTGTAAAAATAATCTTTCGGCAGCCACTCTTTAATGTAACAGAGTAAACAAAAAATAAAATCTGTTATTTTTTTAATATTTTTGTACCATCACATAAATTTGAAATTAATAAACTGCATCCATTTACTATTAATAACATTTAATATGTTCTTTGTAACAATATTTGGAAAATAACTGGCTAATATATGACAAATTCGAGGAAAATGAAACTTATTTATATCACTGTGAATTAACATGGAAGTCAGAGATTGAATCATTAAAAAACAAAACCAGAAACCTGAATTTTCATCATTTTATGCATTTTTATATGACTATCTGGCTACGCAAAGACAAAAAGTAGGTGGAGCATATAATTATATTGTACTTACATATTTATAGTAATAATTATATTCTGAAAAAATAATTAAATTTTTCTCTAAATATATATTTTCTATATTTCTCAAAAGAGCTTCACCTATGTTTACCCAAATAAAATACCGAGTGGTTAAAGAGGTTACAGTCTTACCACCTTCACTACTAAGTGTAAGTAAAACTTGTCACAAAACAAGTACTTCAGGTACTTGAGACACTGTTCCACAAAGAAATGTTGTGCCACGGACCACATATGATGAAGATAAAAAAAGAAGCAAGCTAATCTGTTACAATATAAATACTTATTTAACTGTTGAAAGTGACATTTTATTTTGTAAGAAAGAAAGTTTGGGACAATACGTGTAGCTGAGTGACTCATCCTTCGATTTATTCCAAATTTTATTACATATTCAAGAATTTATTTTTCCTACTAACTGTATTGTAAATAATTATAGATCCAAAAAATATGTTCTTAATAATAATAAATAAACAAATATCACTTTAATATAACAATCATTGGTTTGCTGGTGGTTTAAGGGTTAAGATAAAATGAGTAAACATCCAGAAATTTAAATTATTCATGTTGAAATTGATTTATATGGCCTCCAATTATAAAGCAATTTCTCACTTTTGAATTTAATTAAAAAACATTAACAAGCGGTTATTATTTTATTGAAGAAATTAATAGTTCTGAATAAAATAATAAAAAGTTTAACGAGAAATTTTAATGAATACACAGCGCAAATATAAGGTCACGTCCAAATTTCCCTTCTTTTTTTTGGAAAAAACCTGTCCTTTTCAGGTCTATACTGTACAATAAAAATTAACAGTAATTGATACAAATAATCGTATGACATGAATTGTTCGGTTGACAAAAAAAAAACATTTTTGATAAAATTAATAAAAATCATAAAAATTATATTATTTTGACTGAAAATGTTACTTATATGTAAATCTACTATGTATTTATAACGTTTGTAAATATTAAAAGTAGTGTCCGACCGAAGTTTCGGCTTCGGCTAAAAATTCTGTTTCGGCCGTAAATTTTGGGAATGATTTCACTTACCTATAATTTTTTTTCAATTTTCTTCCTTCCGAATATATAATTCTTATTTTGTTATCGTTATTCTGAAGCCTTTTATACTAAGTACCAAGTGCAAGATTCCAATAATTTAATTTTTAGAATTCGGACAAAGACTTATTGCAGAATTAAGAAGAAAGTAACGTTATTTTAAGTTAGTAACACATATTTTTTGTAAAGACTAATTATTTGATAGTGATAATTTGTGATATTTTTGAGGTGATGATAAACAAATAAAGTCTTTACTTCTTTAGCAAAGATAGTTCTCTTCAAAAATAATGTGATTTTCTAATAAATTAAAATATTTCATTTAGTTTACATTAAAAGGTAAGAAAAACACTAGATTTCCGTGTTTAATAAAAATATAACTAAACTTTAACATAACTACATAAGCTTCGGCATCGGTTACGTTTTCGGCCGAAACTAGAAGAGGAGTTGAATATGCGGTTACTCTTTCGGTTTCGGTTAAAAATCGTATTTTGGTGGGACACTATACTATGTTTTTAAACTATAGACAGGAACTAGAAACTCTACTGAGAAAATAAAAGTCTGTGATTGGCTGCTGCGCTATTTCATGAAGCCACATTTAACCAGACAAAATTCCAAGTTAACTTTTTCAAATGCAATTGAAACGTCAAACTCTCAGTAGTTGTCAAATCACTTGTTGAATTTGCACGTTATTTTTGTTTCATTTTTCTTTTTGTGATATTTCACGATTAAAACCAATTCTTTTCAGAATTACTAGTATTTCACTAACGCTATGGGCTATGGGGTAAATGTGCCTTTGTCTAGTGCTGTCTATAGTACAAAAACGGAGTATAGTTAAAAGCAGGGCATGTAACCGAAAAAAATACTGGTTAACGGTTAACCCTTATAGAGAACGTTATAATAATAACGGTTTTAGTTCGAAAACCGGTTTTTGAAAATTGGAAACCAGTTTAAACCGGTTAATATATCGGTTAAAAAAATAATTAAAATTAATTAATACAAATTAATTACAAAAATTTGATTAAAAAAAATTACAAAATAATTAACTAAAAAAATTCGAAAAAAATATCATCTGAGAAAAATATAACAATTAAAAAAAACCAATTTAATTAATGAATATTCACAAAAATTCCCATAATATCTTTAGAAAAACGCAGGTCACTTTTCAATTTTAAACTTGCCTGTGTTGACAAAGGCCGTATTTATTTGGGACTTTTTAAGTAACCTTAACGGCCAAAGAGACTACTTACATTTATGACTCTCCAATAAAATGGAAATTGTAAAAACTGTCATGACTCATGTTCAAATACAAGTAGAAAACACAAATATAAAAAAATATTAAAATTTTTCTCACTAAATGAAAAATAAAGGTTATTGTTCGCTAAAACCGGTTTATTTTTTTTTGGTTAACGGTTATCGGTATTTTCGGCCTAAAAAATATCGGTTAAAATTACGGTTAAAGTTCGCAATTTTCGTTAAAAATATCGGTTACCGGTTTTTATTAACCGGTTTTTTTAACCGGTTACATGCCCTGGGTAAAAGTATACTATTTTGATTTTGGTAGCTCACTTGGGTAGCGCACTCCGATTCGAATTCTGTGAAGTGTGAGATGTAGGCTTCCAATTCCAGCTTCGCCAATCTTTAACCAAATTAAAATACAACTACGTCTGAATGCTTTGAAATACATTAAAATATGTAGACTCTTTACAGAATATGTAATCTGACAATCTACATCACTAAAATGCAATGATGATTTGGATTCCTATTATTATTATTTCCTAATAAAATATTTCTGATCATTCATACGTTAAAAATGCGAACAATTGCAATGTCTTTTCAGTGTTTATTGTCCGAGTGTCTTCTTTCAGCGGAGCATTTTGCTTCTGTTTATGAATGAACAAGCTACCGTTCCGAATCGAGAGTACAGAGCAGTGCACAGTGCAGTCCTGTTACAATATAATTACACGCAGTCGGCATACTAACTATGATACAATGCCTTCATCAATAAATACTGTACTGGAGCTGGCGTTTCTATTATATGCAAATATATATGTGTTGTTCAAATTGCAATGTACGGTCCAATGGAGGCAATACGTTACGTGGAAGATGCTCTGCTCTGAGATACATTGGAATCATTGCATCAAAATCAAGACGGTATTAAACAGTAGGAAAACTGCAGGAATTACGGAAAAGATCAATAAATAACATATAAGCAGGATTCATATAAAAAACAGACAGCGGAGCCACAATGGGGAAGTTTAGTGAATTATTTTTACTCACTTGTGTCGTCACAAATAATAATAAATATTTAATTATATATAAATGGGAACAAATTTTTATCTTTCAATTGTATTTTAAGTTATAATTACTCATTTATTTTTCCGATAAACAATATTTCACACTTTTCATTTCAATCACGCTAAACTTCCCCATTGATTGTCGTGATTTATCCATAGAATGTAAGAAGTCTGGTTCAATTCCCAGCGTAAACTATTATTAGTGTAGATTATCAAGATAAGACCGGTAAAAGTTTTATCTTGAAATTTCAAGACAAGACACAACTTTTTTATTCTAGATCAAGACGAGAAAATTCTTGACAATATTTAAGACTATATTAATTATATTTTTTAAATTTTTGTATTATAAATACATCACTTTCAGCTTTTTCCATCCGAGCTGAAACAGTGATTGTAAAAGAGTGAAAGAATGCTGTCGAAGAATTATCTGTTTTTCTCTATGTGTGTATGCGCAGGTTAATGTAGTCTTGAAACTAGAGGATTGATATCTAGACAAGATTTTTTAATCTAGACTTAAACTTAGACCAAGTATTATCTTAAAATTTCTAGACAACACAAGATTTTGTAAAATCTTGTCTTGTCTTGTCTAGACGACAACACTAGTAAATGAGCTCATATCTATTTTTGAATTAAACATTAAACATTGTTATTCCCTCAATTGAAAATTAATTAAATAATTATGTAAATAAATATTATTATTATTTTACTTTCCTTATTATATTATTCGCGTAGATATTATTACTAAACCCAAAAAAGATAGTTGTTAATTCAAGTCAAACAATAACTTACACTAAAAAAAATGCAAGTAAAATTTCTGATAAAACAAGTGCCTGGTGCCCCGCTCCAATTTAAATCTGTCTATTATATATGGTTTCTAGCAACTTTTTAGGTTACCTATCTAGTTTTATAGTGACATTTACAGCGTTATTACATGTTTCTGTTGTGCAAGTTATTTCTTATTCCCTGATTCTACAAAGTTTCTATGAATACATATTTTACTTTTACCCCGGCTGCGTAAAAGTAAAAAAAAATCTACTCTTGCGGCGTAGAAATTAAACTTCACCCTTGTCAATCACGTTACTTTTATGATATTCGAAGAAATAGTTATTTATGGTACAAGTGTGTTATATTACGGATAAGTCACGTAGGAAAAGTTTAGCTCACGAGGCCGTTAGGCCGAGTGTGTTATTTTTTCAAGTGACTTAGGTAATTAACACACGTGTGCCATACAACATTTTATCCAACACATTTTAATCATTGATATAAAATACATATAAGATTTTTGACAGATGGAATTTCGAAATGACATTTAGGAACAAAATAGTGTAGAGAAGGTTTTATAACGTAGTTACTATGATACGAACCAAAAAAACAGTGAGCTAATATATTTAGCTCACTAGTGACTTATGACCTACTTTATTTATCTAAAAACAGCATACTTATATCGTTATAATTACACGGTGTTGGATAAAAGATATTTTTCAGCTTTTTGTATTCCCATACCCATGTAAATAGTTTACCTTAAAAATAAATAATAATATCATACAAATAATATATAATAACACTTTGTTAATAAGGCCTGCATTTAAACGTAAATTGCTCTGGAAATAAAAAGTGCATATCCATTGAATTATACGTCTGTGAATTGAATTCAAAGAAACAATTACAGCTTCCTTTAAAAACGCGCTGAATAAACAAACAAATGAGTAATTTGAATGGTGTGCACAATCGAAATGTCGTGTAAGGTAACTAATACAGTAATACCTAAATATCATTAGCATAAATATTAGATAGTAAATCCACCAGCATTGTTCTCGGTACATTTGCCATTAATATCAGTTATTAACAACGGTTTCCATGACAGGCCAACACACATCATATGCAAGTGAACTATCACAGCGCGATTTCAAAATCGGACCGCACGACCGGCTGTAAATCGCTTGCGAAACCGGGATTTATTGGTTGATTTGCTGGAAACATCGAACTTGATGTAATAAACTTGTAAATAATAGATAAGGCTTAACCTTTGTACCGTATTTGGAAGCGGGTATTGTTACTGCAGTTATTTGCATTTTGCCATTAGTTTGATTTGATTCTCACACTCGAGGAGTTAATCGAAACCTACTTCACTGCAGCGCGACTCTCACTCCAATGCTACTAATTTTATACAGATGAAATTTGCAAGAATTACCAGCGATGTATAATACATTATGCATCGTGGATTTGTACTTGTATAATAAAATGTTTTACAAATAACAAACAACTGCTCAGCAATATTCTAAAACAAATGAACCTATAGGTGCAATGCAAACTGATTGAAGGTTTATTTCGCATTTCTTATACGATTTATACAATGTAAATTATATTATCATCTGTTATTACATTTCATTGAAATTTCCTCAAAATCAAATATTAATAATAAATTTAAATATAAACAGCTCAAGTGCCTAAAAGCGATTATATATTTCAAATTTATTACTGTATTATAGTAAAGGAGTTTAAAAACTTCTCGATAAAAAAATGGTATATGATATATTATACTGATAACCGGACAAAATTTTTTTTATTAAAATTCGAAAAATGGAGTGTGGTTTACCCAAAATACATATTTCAATACCTTTCATTCAATTTGTTAAGAACCACCAAAATAATTGAAATTCATTTTATAAATCGGACATTTATAAGATTAAATTAATTAATTATAATTTTTTAAAAGATGTTTAATGTAAACTAGAGGAATTATATGTAGACTGAGAACTAATTGTATAGTTGTTGCCTGTTTTGGGCTTGCCACGTTAGACAGTATAGTTTAAAATAAAATAAAATAAAATATATCAGTGGTCGCCAAACCGTAGCTCACGATCATCCAGTACCTCGCGGAAATATTTTTACTAGCTCGTGTGCGAATTTGAGATATTTAAAATAAAACTGAACATTTATGTATTAATTATATTAAATATTATATCGGTAGAGACCTTTGATCTGTATATATTAACTGGAATAGCGCTCCGAATGAAAACATATTTTTTTTTCGCAAACCTATTTGACGAACATCTAGATAACTAAATTAGAATGGTAATTAGACACCAGTTGTAAGACGCACACCGAAAATTAATAAAATTGTGCAGAAATCTGAATGCCGTTTTTCACTTTATTGACATTTATACTTATACGTAATGTATTCAGAATTTTTCTTCTCTCAGAAAAAAGAGTATTAAGTAGTTGGCCAAATAATTTAAATTTCAAAAGTTGCTCCCTTTCTTGTCGAGTTCGACGACCATTGGATTAGATAGTTAATTTATCGTATTATTAGATAATACTAATAATAGTAATAATAATATTGTTAATGTCTAAATAAAATATTAAAAATACCTATCAAACCAATGGTATTAAATATTTCAAATAAATCACCATTTTGTATTATCTATCATTTTTTATCCTCCACTTGTAAAATATGCTGTTTATACTGAGCTTTATATTGTTTACAACTTTTCATTGTAACCTTTACGTAATTTTATATTAAATTAATAACAATTACAGAGTTTTCTATTTTTTTTTTAAGTGTATAATCAAAGACTTTGTTTTAAATTATTAATTAGGTATATATTTACAATTTGAATATATTATAAATTTAGAGTGCTTTAGATGTGAATTAATTAATATTCGTTTATTAGCAATATGCGATTAAGCATTTCAGAGCAAAGCAACACCCAACGTCATAAAAACACAAGTAAAAATTGTCCAAAAACAAATAGAATCTCAATTTCTTCTTGCTCTGTTTCTCAATATAATGATGTAATAATATGTAAAAATTAAAAATAACACAGTAAACTCAATTTTTTGTTCAGGAGACTTCAACGCTCGATCACAATGCAAACTTCAGCTTCCAGTCCCGCGTTGTGATACGCGCTGCTATAAAAGGACAATATGAGACAACAATGGTACGCCGAGGGGTACATGTACGCCACTGGATACAACAGGGGCACTGTATATGCCTGCCACCGGACTATCGCTACAAAGCATCGCGTGAAGTCAACCAGACCAGCAGATAAGATAACTTTTCATACAACCACATGGTTTTTATTGCTTAATATGAACAATAATCTCTTATAAATATCACCACTTCATTTATTTTTATAAGGATTAACAATTGCACAACTGCAAGAAAAATAATATTGTTTTTATATTTTCAAATATAATTGTAAATATGAATCCATCATTAATATTTATTATGTAAAACATAATAAATACTGTGAGTCATAAAATAAAAAAGTCTATTTATTATTCCGAAACTTATACAGCAATTTCATTGCGATATGTGCAACTTTATCTGATATTCTTGAAAGTTATAACCACAAATAATATAAATACTAATAAAAACCCATCCATTATACAGTAGTTACACCAGCAATATTATTTAAATATTTACATTTCAGTGGTTTCAGACATCCTGCTTATGTCTGCCACAAAGTGTGCAAATATTAATAAATATAAGGAAAAAACTTGTATAATCATTATTCATAATTTTATTGTATAAGAACGGTCAAGATATTTTCCATCCGATTTAAAAAAAATTACGATGAGATTTATGTTGTGAATTAGAAAATAGAGATCTCGTGAAATTAATTTTTTGACTTCAAAATCCCATCAGCAATTCCTGCATCAGAAATGCAATTTTGGTATGGACCTAGAAATTGTCAAAATTGAAATATCATGTCTTGCATTCCTATAATTATTATTCTTGTAATGTATTGCAACATGTTAATTTTTTGCAGTGATATTATCTAAGCAATTATATCCCTAAATTATATCTAAGTTAGTATTTCACAAGACAAGATTTCATGTCTTGTTTTGTTTTTTCTTGTCTTGTCTCGAAGAACAAGAAAAGAAATTTAAATACATCTTGACTTTTATTACTCTTGTGTATAAAAATCTTGTTATCACAATCATAAGAAATAGTCATAGGGCGTTAATTGCAGCGAGCACAGAGCACGAAATGTCGCCTCCTACAGAGGTCACTTGGCCGGGGAACATTTTCCGCGAAAATAGCCATTATATATCATGTTGTATGGATGGAATCTGGTTCAATTCTGTTGGAACCAGACATTTCCTGCATTAAATTCTTCAAGAGCTACATCGCTACGAATCAGTAGTTTTTCGAAAAATAAGTTTCGACGGTAAAACTGTGCTGCTTTTTGGACCATGCCATATATACGATTGAGAGGAATTATAAACATATCTTTTCGACTATCTGCTCCCTTCACAATTACCTACTGAAATTAGGAAGGTTACTGTACCCCATCCTGTATTACTATTTAATATATTGTTTATGTTTAACGTGTACCAGCAAATAAAAACTCGGAAATCTCCAATCGTGAACAAAAACCAATAACCACCGTAACAAATTCAACCATGGGTGCTGCTTCTAGTAAAAAATCGCGGTTGGCGACGACCACAGACGAATTTATGATGTGCAAACATCTGAAACACGTCGTCAGTGTGTTGTTAGCATGCGTACGTGATCCTGAGCGCATTCAGAGCCGTACTTACACTAATTAGTATCTTCGGGCCATCCGGAATAATCTGTTTCATTAACATTTAATTCTGATAAGGGAATAAATTAGTCTATTCGAATAACCCAGAACTAATTATGAGAAAAAACCAATGAGACCTCGTTTATTTAATTGCCATACCGCAATATGATACAGTTTTTGCTAAGTTTAGATCGGAAACAACTGATAGTTTAAATGCATTTCAATTAATTTTAGTTCAATGACATATTACTAATCACTTAAATACAAATTATCTAATCATTTAATTATTAATATAATAATTACCACTAATATAATTTTACACCTGTGTATTATTAATTAAAATAGTATTCCAGATAATACTGGTATTTATTTACAAATGTAACATTCAAACCAAATAATTTCCTTGTTATCTACATATTGAGTGCTCAGATTGCTGGTTCGAACCCCACGGAGGCAAAATAAATATAAGCGTTTCTTTTATTCCGGTCAATCACCCTCAACCGGCTGTATGAGCCTTTTAGTACTTAAGGGATAGTTAAAACAAAAGAGAAAAAAACGAACACTTGGCAAATACACATTTTATTATTTTTAATTCTACTTATTATTCAATCTAATAAGTGATTTAATCATAAACTTAAATAAAAAAATATTCTTTACTAAGAATGTATCTACAAATTTATGATCATCTTCTCAAAATTAAAGACAGTAGTGACTGTAGAGAAAACATGTAAACATCAGAATTGACAGGAGATTTAATTCTATTCTCCGATTCCATTTTTCCAATTAATAAAAAGTATATTGAGCAATTAGTAGGAAAAGTTATATGACGACGACAGTAAAGAACCACACTAGTACGGAAATTTCAGTTTTCTTTGTATTATGCATACTACTTTTTCTCCGATCAAAAGATTAATTATTTTAAAAATTTGATAAATATCTAATAAACAAAATTATTGGAGTCGTTGGTAAGGAACACGAAATAACAGTACCGTACAATTATTTCTCGATGCCTGACTATGATTTAACATTTTTCGGAATGTGGTCAATATTCTATCACTTTAATTAAGGTCCGAAATAAATATTATTGCATCGGTATAATTTAAAAAACCACTATAGGATGTACGTTCCTTGACGAAATTGTAGGCTAATAAACTTCTACATTACTACGTTGAAAGTAAAATCGTTTGAAAAAAATTATCAGTAAAACGTGAAGTACCAAT
This sequence comes from Stenolophus ochropezus, assembly GCA_035578165.1. Lineage (NCBI taxonomy): Eukaryota > Metazoa > Arthropoda > Insecta > Coleoptera > Carabidae > Stenolophus > Stenolophus ochropezus. Next base: position 8,292,506 of record JAQOWZ010000004.1, on the reverse strand, counting down.
ACAATAATCATTTATAGTCCACTGATATATATCTTAAAAGTATCCTTTGCAAAAAGGAGTGATGATATTTACATTTCCATCTTAATACGAGATTAATTTATTTCTTGATTGAATTTTGTCTAATCATTACAGCCTCGGCATCATCTACAAATTATTGCCTGTCATTTTTCTTCATCTAAATAATTTATATCGATATTCTCGAACTGGATCCTGGTCTAGACGAAAAGAGATAAATGGATTCATGTTCTCGTGTTAGAAAGAAATGAAAATAGACATTGTAAAGTATGAGGTGTTTTCGTAACAGGTAAGTTTTTTTACGGAGCAATCAATATATATTTGCAATGATGGATTTTTTACAATTTTCTTCAATCAGACTTCGATTGGAGAAATACAAATAAGGAAAAATATTATTAATTAACAACTATTACATGTAATAATATTTAATATATTGTAATGAAACCAAGAAGAAAAAAATCTATCAAGTTTTTCACTACACATACGTAGGTTTAGAAATATCATTTCAATTAATTTTTTTTAACAAATCACCAATACCCTGTGCAAATATCAGTTTGTTCATCATTAACAAAGCAAGATGACATCAGAGACCAAGATTTTAACTTTAATTGTTTTTTTTTAATTGTTCAGGGCACCATTAAAGTGAAAGAAATATAATTGGAAGTTGCTTTCAAGCTGCATCCATGAATCTCTCGCATTACGAACATCTTGTGTTCGTCGCCAAAATTTGAAACTTTTCATGATTCTTACGAACACAAGTTTGGGTTCGTTGCCAGAATTCGCCTATTATAGTTCCGCCATATTTACATTAGTTTATAAAACGTCATTTTCATTTTATTTATTATTATTTCATATAGCAAGTCAGTGAAATAAAATAAAACGTCTTGTATCACACGTGAGTGAAATATGATTATACACGTATTCGTTAAAATATCTAACTCGCGGGTTACAAAAATCTCTCACTTATAATATAATTTACTATTTTAAAATGATTAGATTTTTCCTTAAACCTATTTAACACTGGATCCTAATCCTAATAATTAGACCATTTGATTTTTTCTCATTACGCACGTCACACAAGAAATTTTAAATACTTTACTTATGGAGAAACAATATCATGCAGAATCCAAATGCTAGTACAATTTTTGATAGAAATATTGACTTTTGAAATATAATGTTTATTTAAGAGGAAATTGAAATCAGTGTTATAGTGATATGATAGTTCATACACCATTTTTTTTTATATAATAAGTAAGATTCATTCATGGAAACTTCGATGTCGTAAGAATATAAGGTGTAACGCATACGCAACAAAATAAATACTCAGTGTACGTATTTATACAGTGCCAATATTTCGGTGAAATTAGCAATCTTGGATTGGAGTGCTTGCTTAAATCTTCAACTTGTCGACACTTAAATCAATTAAACATCTTGGAATAAATCAGATATGGTGAGTAAATACACAAATTAGTTTTATATCCTTGTAAAATACCAAATGTCAAATAGTGTCGCATCTTCATAAAACGTAACCTTTATAATCCGGAAACCAAGAAGAAACGCTTCTTAGATTAAGTCATTTATGATTCGTCTTTACTTTTATTTTTAAATTTAAATAATGACGGTATTCAAGAAGATGCCAAGGAGATATGATCAAATTAATATTGGGTTTTTTATTGATTGACCAAAATGTTCGAAATTTTTTAATGTACTAAAATATATAATTACTTTGAAATTCAATGTTAAAACTGAGTAATAAATTATGCTTTCAAACATTGTAATTGATTCACTTATCATTTTAACTGAAATGCAATTTGAATAATTACTACTAACAGTTGGAAAAATGCAACTAAATAATTTTCTTCAACTTAGTTAATTATAGTCTTTAGCGAACTGAATTAAAGAACTTACATAAATAATTTCAAAATACACTAAATATAAATACTAGTACTATCAGGTCTTTGTCAGTGTTTTATGTTTTGTGTGATAGTCGTGTTTTATTTATAACATAATTATTGTTTGTTAAAAAGCAGTATAATGTAACAAAACAATTCAGTTGTTTTCAGATAACTTGGACATATCGGAACATTGTTACAGGTTAGATTATATGTTATAAACTACATGAGTTGTTAAACAGTTGAACAAAAAATTATTTATAATTTCAGTCTTAAAACAACAATGTTACTTAAATAGATTTTCTAATTTATTTCATACATGTATAAAATAAATGAATAACGCAATATTGCAATAAAAATAATACGTTCTTAAAACAGAATCATTCCTAAATTTATCATTGTAATTTTTTATGGTAAATAAAATATTCTAAAAATTTCTTCGTGTTTACGGTGATTTTTGAGACAACAATTTTAAGGTTATAGTTTTGTATTTAGTAGCTATAAATAATTTTTATTTATTTATTATCAGTTTGTTATTGGGTTTTTCCCAAAATAAAACATATTTGTGTAACATTTTTAATTGAATATTAATACATAAAATTCAAGATATAGTTGTTCAAAATACAAGAAATGTATGTGTATTATACATTATAATTTACAACCTTCTAGACAGTATGAATTAAGGTGGAGTTTGCGAAGCCGAAGTTCATGTTATAGTACGCGAATAGTTGTATTAGGTTATGGCATAGAATAGTTATATATAGAAGCGATACTCCATGTAGGTACCTTTAATGTTACCCTAGTCTATTTATATTTTTGTTTGAATGATAAATAATTTCTAGAATGTAAAAATACTAAAATTATAAATTTATCAATATAATAAAAGCACAATTTCCTATTTATATATTTTTAATTAGATTTAAAATTTATATTACTATATTTCATAACACAAAATATTCTGAGAAATAGGCGACCTTCTGTACTTGTACAATGTACTATTATGTTATATCAAATTTCATGGATGAAGTACCTTTTTCCTTATACCAATTTCAATGGTGGATATCCACCGGTTTTATTCTAATCAATAATGTCCAATAGAGCACCCAAGGGAGAGGAGGAGGATATCCGGAGTTCGGACCAACAACGACGAATTTTTTTATGTCGGCCTTTATTTTTCGCTCTTTACTTGCAAAAGTAAAAGTTCTAAAACAACAAACCTAAATCTTTTTAGAGGATTTTAAGAGTAAGTACCAACGAAAAGGGTCAACTGTCAAGATTTTCTTTTAACAAATTTTTGATGTTTCATAATTTTCCTCTCCCCTTTTTACGAGTAATGTCACAGACTTAGTGATTATTATATAATGTTGTATATTAAACAAAAATACAAAATTTAACCCATTTTTCCAAAAGGTTCGCCTTTAATAGTCGATGGACTTACTATAAACTGTATCTAATGAGGCCGTAATCAGAGAAGCAACACCAATGAAATGCAAGTAAAACTTCCATCTAGGAATGATATACAACAACAGACGATGATACCAATATGTAAATAATGTAGCATCATAAATTTTAGTAACTTATAAATTGTAACATTTATTTGAGGATTGTAGTAACACACATTTTTGTAGAATTGAAGATACTTAAAATAATTAAAGTAAATTTTACATCCATTTACGATTCTGAAATACACTTGTAGTATTTATGCATTTAGTTATTCAACACCTGATCACACGATAATCCCAATACTCATACCGCTTTGGTTAAGTGAAAAAAGCAATCCGTTCGATATAACAATAAATTAAGCCCCACAAACGAAGAAGGGGTGCGTGGGCGCTACATAAACCCAAGGTGTAATTACACGTATAAGTGTTTTAATTGTGGCCGAAGAGGTACGTGTCTGGTGCGCAGCGGAGTAGAGCCGGGGACTGCACTGGGCCGCTCTGCTCGGCCATGGTAATGTGAGAGAGGTGAAGAGGTCAGCGCGAGTCAAGAGCCGTGCGCACACGCGAGGTGAAAAGGCTCCTCTATGCGCCCGCATATGCCACCCGGATTCTCACACTGCTGGTTCGCGCCCGTGCGAATACGCAACTAGTGCGGGAATGGTTGGGTGTGAAAATAAAGATCATAACATGTACAAGAGGGCAAATATTTTTTACATAATTCTATGGGAATCCATGTACAAATTAGTGAATTCAGGCACTGTTTAGTTTCTACACTACTCCATAAGCAACAAGTGCAGGAATGATTGGGTTTCAAAATAAAGACACAAGATGCACAAAAGGACAAATCTATGTACAAAACAGAGAATTCAGGCACTGCTTAGTTTGTACTTATATAAATACCTTATTTAAGATCTTGTAACGAAGAAGCGAATATACTACAAGAGATATTGATACTGTTATTTCGCGCTTACTAGATTTCATGTAATCAATATGTACGAGGGTAAAAGATCATTAATCATTTTTAAGACAAATACTAAAATTACGATGCAATTCCTGTTTAGCACAAAGAAGTCAATGAAAAAATAAACTACATTATTTAACTTTAATGGGACAACGGAAAAATACTGATTACAAAAGTAGATGATGAGTCCAAGAAATCAAATATAATCATGTAAGTTTGTAATCAGTTTTTTTGCATCACGTCGTTACAATTTTTACAAAATTTGTGTTTGTAAAATTAATTTGACTTCCTCCGAACAGTTTATTTTATATTCCTACAATTACTATTGTTTTGTAGGTCACATACATCAATACGAATCATGTGCAGAAATGAGCATTAATATGAATTAAACCTTGGAATTTTTATTTACAAATAAGGATTATTGACAACTAACTGCATAAAATTGTATAGGTATTATCCTGGTATATAGCGTGTTTATTTTAAATGGACCACCACCACCATTACTATCTCGAGAACTAGAAGAGCTACAATTAAAACGATCGACTAAATTAGAAAACAATTTCTATTTTACTAGACTATTAAAATAAGCCAAACTATTTTTTTTAAACCAGTGGTTCTCAAGATATGTTTCCTAACTTCTTATTTTAAATGGAACACCTATATACTATTACATATTTCTGCGTTCTTTTAACTTTTTAAGATTTACCGAAATAAGACCGCCGAATTAATTTTCATGGCAACTGCTACTTACAGGTAAAAGTATACAGAATTAATGCCAACATAGGGATTTTATTATTTAACTAAAAGTTAGCGTCTATGATATGTTAGAAGTTAATTTAAAGTTACTTGTAATTTTATATTGATTCCAAATATGTAAAAATATGTAGAGTTCTCCTTTTAAAATAAGAAAGAACCACTGGTTTGGCTCATTTTAATAGTCTTGTAAAATAGTATTTTTTATTAATTTAATCGACCTCGTAGCTCTTACAATTCTCGAGATAGCTATGGTGGCCCATTTAAAATGAACACCTGTAACAAAGTAAAATTTAATGAAAAAAAAATATAATTTTCAAACTAACTATATATTTTTTAATGTTTATAATATCTGATAAAAATCCATTCCTTCAGTCGTCGCTGCAAAGCTAAAACTACTAAATTGATCTATGACGGTCGGTCCAGATAAATAGACATTTTGAAGGAAAAGTCTGTTTTGTGACGTGCCACGTGGCGGTGTTAATTTAGCAGGGGTCGAGTTTTGATACCACCATACACCACAACCACAACTCATGGCCTACTATGCGCGCGCCCGCTTATCGCAGGCTTATCACGGAAATAAGCGGACAATCGCGCATCGAGAACTGATGACTGCGTGCCTATAGTCGCGGCCCGAGCTGATAACAGCACACGGCTTTTTATCCCTCCTTGTTTTCTATTTTATACTCCGAGTTTTCATACTAAAGTTATTACATTTTTTCATAATAAAAAGGGAAGTTAAAAGCGCACATATGGTGGCAGCTGTAGGATACTTTAATAGCGGAATAAATTATGAGCTATGTTAAACTTTGTAGTAAATTATGCTCTATGCTGATATTGCTGATATTCATAACTTCTTATGAATATAAAGCCGATATTACTACACTTTAAAATATTATCATAAAACTACAAAACTACCCAATAAATATATCATTTTTCTCGACAGTATTTTCTTTTCTGTTACTAAGTTACAGTCTATATGACATATTATCCATTAATCCTCATACGACCTTTGTATGGCCTTAAATAAAACATTACTTCGATATTCACCGAATGGCTCAAAAAACTTAATGGCTACATTGTAAATATCACAAACACTGTACAAATTAACACATTCATTTTATTCTACGTCGCAATACCTTTTTCTATAATATACATTATTATAAATGGGGATCCAGAAACTCTTTTAGGTAGTCATAAATAATAGAATATACAATGATGTTAAACACAAAATTTGGTAATCAACCCAAAATCATTAAATAAAAAATAGCATACTATACAAAAATACAAGAAGTCAAATTTTCCCAGCTTTTATGATTTTGTGAAACTTTCACACATCTGGAAAAATAGACGATTCTGCACGAGTGCCACAATGTATTTTTTCGACGAACACACTGCTAAATGTTATATAATAGAAATAAACGTACGAAAGCTAATAGTTGTATTCTTTTTGCAAGTAGGTTCAGTTGGATCAGTTCAGGTAGATTTTTTTTATTTATTTACATCTTTATTTATGACTGTTTAGGAAAAAAAACAACAAGCATATTTGATTAATTAATAACGTGCGAGAAATAACTCCCATTGGAGTTTTCTTAGTTTTATGTTGTTTTTCTTTATAATTTAGATGCCAAATCTAGAGGTTTAGTTCTTTTCAATCTTCTTATTTCTGAAGAATTGTCTAATAAATTTAGTGCTAAATTATTAATATGGTTATGTAAGCGATTTTAATATCGAGTAGAGTATGTTTCTATTAGTCTCTTAAGATTTTTAATTTTTAAATCCGAATGTATTGATTCATTTGATTTCTTAGCGCACCCTCATAATTGTATTCCATATGTCCATTCGGGAATAATTGCAGCTTTATATAACAGAATTTTGCAGTTCACTGATAATTTTAATTTTCTTCCTAGAAGCCAATAGAGTTTTTTGATTTTTTAATCCGCCTGTTTTCTTTTGCATATTATATGTTTCTTCCAAGTGAGGCCTTTGTCAAGATGCATACCTAGGTATCTTGCTTCTGTCTGTTGGGGTATTACTTCATTGTTAATTTTTATTGTGAGACAGTTGACATTTTTTTTTGTAAATTGTTTTATTTCTATTAATTTTGATAAGCCAGATCAGATAGATTAGTTGGATCAGTTCACTCCGCGGTGCAAATAGAAAGCCTTTATTTTTTTAACCCGTGAAGCGGTTGAAATTTTAATTTTGTTATTGTTTTTATTTTGTTTAAATTAAATTATGTAAGTTGGTAATTCCAAAACTTTGATTGTTTCCGCATTTTAAATTTGTAATTTCTCCATTATCCTTTACAATTATTCAAAAGTACAGAAAAACCACGTGACAACCTAAACAGAAACTTCTGATCTACCTCGACGAGTGCATTATTGGGATCAGTACATACAGTACAGGGGAAAAATTGATACGGTCAAATGGACTGAAAAATAAGTAATCCGGATTCAAAAGTGTAAGTTAGATCAGATTCAACTGGCAAATGGAATACGCCTATTGACTTAAAGGACAATACGTCGTAGGTAAACTCACAGAAAGTATTAATTCGTTTTATTTCTATTACAACTATTCTACTGATTGCAAGTGGTTTTTATAACGATTTCGAAGAATCTCATTTAACCAAAGAAGCCTACAACAAATCTTAAACTAATGTTTGATAAAAAGTAATTGAATGAATAACGAAAAATAATACCGGTGTCAACAATATATAAACAGATGTGTTGGTTAAAGAAAATTGAGAAAAGCAAACAAGTCCTACCTTGTACAGGCATGTGAATTGCTCTCAAGAAGTAAATTTCTTCTTTTTGTTCTCCTTTCTGGAGCACACTTTCAGCAAACATCTCCACTGGCTCCACCTGGAACAAGTGAAAGTATTTGTCATACGTGTCATGTATGTACACAACACATAGTTGAATGACCAATGTTTTCCAATATGGCGGGCGCATTGGTAATTACCTCATCCATAGCCTCCTAATTCACAACGTGATTTATTTGCTTATTCGAAATATTTCGAGTGGGTTTCTGTTGACATTTTGATAGACATTTACTTCAAGTGTAAATCATATTATTTAAATTATCTGCTAAATATTTAGACTGGTAATTATTTATTGTATGGGTAATTAAAATAATTATTTACGCCTGGGAAATATCACAACAATTTTGATGGAATAATTGCTTTTTAAAATACCAGATAGTTATAAGTACCTCATTACTTATAAAATTATTTTATTTCAGATGATGGACTCTAACCGTTAATCAATTCTAGCATTATACACTTTTGCTACTTTTGCTTTTTAAACATGACTTACGCATTGGTTTCCATAACGATATACAACATTTTATTCACACGTTAAACAATCTGTATTTTCGAATACTTTTACAAATGGCTTGAAACACCTGTAGTTACCGCTAACTGTATGAATTTCAACATTCTTCTTCTTGTTTATTATTTTTGCAATCTTACAAACTTAAAAATCAATTTTTACGCAATTATAATAATTACAATTATCAAAAAAAATCATAGGCATTATTTTTCTAGGATGTAGAAATATGGAAAATTGAATAGGACATTTCTCAATTTTAAAAAATGTAGGTATTTCAAGTGGTCAGAGTAAAGGGTAAGTACACTATATCACCGCGAAGTTAGCTAAAGTAGTAGCTAAAGTAAAACTTTATAAACTGTTTTGTCAAAATTTATCTTTACGGACTCATCTGTCAAACTGAATTAACCTAAATTTTAATAGTATTATACACATATTTGCAATTTATTTAACACTACCTAAAATAACAAACATATCATTCTATAATATTATTGGTGTAAACATAAATGAAAATTATAAAGAAATATTTGACACTTTAACAGTACGTTTGTTACCATAGCCATTTTTATACAATTAAATTTCATATGGGTAATAAAAAATTATACTTTAGGCCCTTGATATACAAATAACTATTTTGGCAATACATTGTAATTAATTAATATTACTTTATATTATTTATAGATGTATACTCATATAGTATTTTCTTTATATTTACACTACTTGTCATTGTAAGAAAATGTATAATAAATGTGCGTTATTAATATTATTAGAAATAAATATAAATGATGATATTACTTTCCAATTTTAATATCAATAATAAAACGGTTATAAAAAGCATTTAATATGTATAATTTTTACATTAAACGTATTCATAAAAGTATTACAGTCTTATTTATTAGTTTCTATACTTTGTAAGAGATTATTCTAATTTAAAATCAATCAAAAGCTAACGATATGTAAACCTGACAACTGTTTATTAATTCTCTATAAACCAATTCATAAACTACGTATATTATTGGTGTTTCCAGCCTTCATACTGTTAATTTGAAACCTATTGACATTGCCTGAAGATACAATAAGCATATTGTGAGAAAACGCTCGGTATATAATTTAATGATATGTAAAATACTTTCAGTAAATCTGACAGATATTATTTTATCAATTAACCATTAAAAGAATCGCATAAATTGACTAATTTGAAGATATTCAAAGTGCCGCAAGATATAATAACCTATTTACTAGAAAAATACTCGGCATGTAATTTCATATTCAAGACGATTTCCATATTGTAAATATAAACATTTCATACTGCTCATTTCTATTTTGACACTGCATAAGAAAAGCATTTAAGAGTACCTGCATACATTTAAAATATTCTAGACAATTTTTTTTTCCACATTATATAAACTTTTATTCTTTGTATATAATAATAGAAATATAATATAATAAAAATTGATGAAATTAGTTTTATATCATATTGTATCACTTTTTTAATTTTTGAATGAAGATTTACTTTTTTCACATCCTTGCCTGAAATAATCAGGTTGTTTTATCATAATAAAAATACCAACAAAACTAAAAATCAATTTTGTTTTTCTTTTGTCATTAATGATAAAATTGTATCAATATGAATTTTAAAAACGATATTACAAATGAAAAACATGAAAGGCGACGTATTGTAATGTTTACTTAATAAAAAGGTTGACATTTCTACAATAACGTAAAGTTCATTTATTCAATTAAATATATGATATGTTGCTTAGCAACGATTTAGTACCTTTTAATTATATTGCAGTAATAGATACCGTAAAACCCAATTTACTTGATTGAAATTACTCTTGTAACATGCAAATGCAATACAGTGTGAAATAAAAAATTACATAGGATATATTTCGAATATGTAAATAGAACTAGATACATTTATACTACGAGTAGTTTTAAAGATTTGTATTTTTTTTTTAAATTTAATGTATCAAATATTTGTCCGTGGTCCAATTTGAGACCCCGAGATCGAATCGCATAAGTTAAATTCATTATCTGTTTCTTCATGAGAATGGAGACTGTGGTACACTCTCTACGCCAGTTAGAACGCTATGAAGGTGTTGGAGATACCCAGTAATGGATAATAATTCAAGATACAGTTTTGAATTTATTGCTTAAATTTGTAAACAATTTTTATTTATTTTTTCTAGCACTATATCCAGTTATGCGTATGGTATGAGAAATATTTTATTAAATATAAATTATTTTTATATTTTTTTCACAAAAATTCTAGTTGAAGCACTGAAGAAGATGAAAAACTTCTTTTCTTAATACGGGTTTATATGTAGGTTTAATATTATAAAGGTTTCTTTTTCATTCTTTACAATATATATTATTTACATAACCATTTACTAAAAAGAATCCAGTGAAAAGCACTGATTCAGAAGGAAAATGAAAAACCTCTTTTTTGAACAAGGATTTTCAGTTTTAATTAAAAAATAATTAATGTAGAACATAAATATATAATTTTTCATTGACTATTAAACAACATACATAATGATGATGATAATCAAGTATCTCAACATATCAAAGGTAAATCTATTTATGTTTCATAAATTTTTGGCTATATCCAAAATATTCTTGGGCAAATTGTTACTTAATAAAATAAGTATTCCATATTTTTGAAAAGATAAAATAACGAATTATATAAATTCCAATTAAATAATTACGATAATTTTAAAGACTGTACTCAACCTTCAACTGTAAAATATCATTTATTAAACATTACGGTAAAAATGTTCCACACGATAATTTAGTTAGGTAAACAATATTGCACACCCAACAATGGGTAATAAAAGAGCCGTTAGATGATTATATAAGAGAGTTTGAGTAGTGACGCTTATCATCTTCACTTGTGTCATCAATTCCTGCTCCTTTTGCGTGGGTGTCCCCCTCTGCGTGTCTGCGCCTGCCTCCGCGCGTAACCTTTTGCGAAATACGCTAAACAAGATCTTTCTCGCTGCAGACAACCAATAACAACCAGGCCTAACACTGCACCTGTTACCTGATACACCTAAAGACCTGCCCAGTGTCCCCCAAGAGGAAATAGATTTTCCTAACGTGCAACTTGCTCACCGGTTACTACTTGGTTCAAGTTGCAACTTACGCTCAGTCTTTCCCAAAGCAGAAACATTACTAAAATTTATTTTGTGGCAATAAAAAAAACGTAAAATATATACGAGTATTTATTTTATCACTGCATTACATATTGTGCAGGGAAAGCTATGAAGATTTGTTTTAGACTTTAATAATAGTATCGTTGTTTTTGTCATTTCCATCACCTCACTTCAGTTTAAAGCTGTGGCGGTGACAGGCTGCTTTTACAGTGGCTCGTGTCACTGAGAAATTATTCCGAGCACTGTTGAAATTTTATTACCACAGGATTAAAAAAAGGCACAAAATTTTACAAAATCTTTCACTTCTTGAGTTAAAAATATTATACAATTATAATTATATGTTTAATCGATAGGATTAATAAAAAAATAAAAATTCGTATTTCTAATTAAAAATTAAAAATTTTCTACATCTCCACGTTATTTCCAATCACAGTTAAACATGAAATTTTTAGTTGTTTTTAGTACAAAATCTTGGTTTTTGAAAATAGTGCATAGTGATAGTCACGGTCGGTTTACTTCAAATTTATAAACAGAATATAATTATTTGTTTTCATTCTTGAGATTTTTGCTCTCAAAGCTGTATCTCAAAATCTATAAAATGGATAGAGATACAATCTCATCGATTATATACTAGTTGATATTAGAGGCGTATACGTTTTTTTTAATGATTCGGTGAAAATGAGAAACAACAATATTTTTTATTTCTGGGAATGAATTTCATTTAAAATTGAGAAAACTTAAAGGAATCTTGGATTTTACCAATTAGATTTCAGTTTTTCTTTTCTAAAGATTGTATCCGTTGGAATAACAAAAATCTGAAAATTTCCACAGTTGAAGGCAGAGCCTCTGTAATCTACAATGTCTAGTGCCGCCACTGATTTAAAATGAGACAAAATAAGTTTTTTTTAATAATAAAAAGAACGACTTCCTTTGAAAATGTGTACTACATTTCCAACTAGAAGTAAATAAAAAATTAATGTTCGTATCATATACATCTTCATTTAATATATACACCTAATGATACATTTCAAACAATGTTATAAATTTTAAATTGTTTTTTTTTCAAACTAGGCATATGTTTATAAATAAAATTAATAGTTAGTATAGTGATATAATATTATTAGTAATTTTGTTATTATTGTAAACAAAATAACAATTTTCACTTCCTTGCACAAAATAAGAACAGGATTGCAATTGCGAAAAATTTCAGTTTTCAATGAAAATATCCATTCTGACAATCCCTGAATCTATTTGAACTAGTTTTGGCATAACGTCTCTACGTACGTATCTCGCATAATTCAAAAATGATGAACCATAAAATTTGAAAATTTTTAATATAACACTGCTAAAACATCTAGTTGTGCATTTCTTTACTTTTTAAGGGGGGTCACTACTTGCCTTTGACATATGCCAAAATGCTATTTAGTAATACCATTAAAATTGTTTTAAAACTTAACATTTTCAAAATAAATAAAACACTGTCAATTTGTTGAAACTTCGTACTATGTCTCTCATTTGAAGTTTGCTTATATTAGACAAATTGTACCAGATCTTTAAAACAAAATTTCAAAAATATATTGTTAGAGAGACAAAGATTAATATATTTTTTTTTCAAGCTAATATCAATTTTGTATCAATTATTATAAAAATTATTACAATTTTAACATCATTTCTCGCAAAAGTTCATTATTTTGTCCTAATATAAACTCGGGAAATTCGATGTCAATCTATTAATATTAGGCCTCTGTACTAGCTACTATTAACCTGGGAATAAGATAAAATAGCTACCGCGCCCTTTACACTTCCAAAAACTTAGATGGTTTAAGATTAACAGTCAACCCTCTTAAGGTAGGTAACGGTATTCTATTCGGGTTATACTTGTCGACTCTGGAACCAAACCCGATTTTGCACTACGCTGTTTCAAATCTATATGCAAATCAACTGTTTTCTTTTCCTCCTGCTTTATTCCTGCATCTGTCATGACTCCTCCCGCTGCAGTTTTGATTTCAGAGCCCCGTAACGAGCGCTACACACGGCAATAACAAGAATGAATTTCTCTGATGAGACAAGCGAATAGCTAAAAACTGTTATGCGATCCGCATAATTTACCAATATTACATTTCATTGCTAGCTAGTGCGCACGCGTGCACGTTATTACCCCGCACACTTGATCCATAAACGTGTATCACGGGATTATGAGAACTTAAATGAGAAGCTGGAGAACAGATTATGTTTCTTCCTACGAGGGTGGGACGCATACATTAAAACTACATTATTTATCGCTTGTAAGTAACTCTGGTGTCAACTTATCACTGTAACTTTAGAAATAACTAGATGTGCCTTGATATACTTCTCACAGAAATAGTCGAGTGTAACCGAGTTCTATTAGCACAGAGCTCAATTTAGATATTTGATGGTTGAAATATGATGGCGAGAATATTCCTACATCAGCATTATACGTTATTATTTTAATAAATATATTTCTACTTCAAAAGGTAAGTCGCACTTATTACTGAGTCAAGTCAGTTCACTGTATTTCTGTATGAAAGCAATATATAATTGTTCTATGTAATTCAAATGAATAAAATATTAATATGCTCGATTCAGACATTTTCAATAGTTCTCCTATTTAAATAAATATAGGGAATAGTAGGTAAATTGAGATTTTTTATTAAAAAAATAGTTTTCATGCCCATCTTCGGTTATTTCGGTCAGGTTCGAAGGACGGGTGAAGTGTAAAAGCGAAACTCATCGAAGTAATAGCAATTAATTCGATACTCGCATTTTAGAGACCTATTATTAACTAAATAAAATATTAAATTTATAAATTCTGTTTAAGAATGTTACATTAAAAATTATAAAAAAAATATTTAAAATTTTATTAAAAAAAAATTCTATTCCCATTGCTAAAAAAATTTAACGAGTCATTACTTATAATCAGGGCATGTAACCGAAAAAAATACTGGTTAACGGTTAACCCTTATAGAGAATGTTATAATAATAACGGTTTTAGTTCCAAAACCGGTTTTTGAAAATTGGAAACCGGTTTAAACCGGTTAATATATCGGTTAAAAAAATAATTAAAATTAATTAAAACAAATTAATTATAAATATTTGATTAAAAAAAATTACAGAATAATTAATTTTTAAAAAAATATCATCTGAGAAAAATATAACAATTAAAAAAAGCAATTTAATTAATTAATATTCACAAAAAAATTCCGTAATAGGTATCTTCAGAAAAATGCATGTCACTTTTTAATTTTAACTTGCCTGTGTTGACAAAGGCCGTATTTATTTGGGACATTTTAAGTAACCTTAACGGCCAAAGAAACTACCTACATTTATGACTCTCCAATGAAATGTTAATTGTAAAAACTGTCATGACTCATTTTAAAATACAAATAGAAAACATAGATATAAAAAAAAATTATTAAATTTTTTTCTCGCTAAATGTTATTAAAATAAAGGTTAATGTTCGCTAAAACCGGTTTATTTTTTTTTGGTTAACGGTTACCGGTATTTTCGGCCTGAAAAATATCGGTTAAAGTTCGCAATTTTCGTTAAAAATATAATGTAATAAATATTTAATTGAATTGCAAATACCATATATAAACAAAAAAAATAGCTTGCAGACAAAAATAATCTTAATTTTACAAACCTTTAGGAGGGGAGGGGGGTCAACTGTCTCCTTTTGAATCCCTTAAATCCCATTACTGATTTTAAGTATATTTTCCTATATATTTTTAATTAACTATTTCGAGTAGATAACAAATATTTAATACAAATTCAATTAATATACATGTCTTTCACAAACACACTTCAAATACCGTTGTAAAAATTAAAACTTATATTGTGACATTATAGAATTATTTCTCTACTTATCTTTATTTAGGTTATGAAAAGCAAAAATCTTTGTAATAGTTTTGTTAAATAAATAGAAGAAAATCTTTATTATTCTATTATTTATATGTTATGCACAATATGCACTTTGTTTCCTATCAACATTTTCTACTGCTTTAGATGAATATTCATTTTGAAATTTATAAATAACTATTATTTAAACTCTGTTCTCCATAAATAAAGATTTTTTATAACGGATTTAATTCTTGTGTGGCCAGAGCTAAGAATATAAGGACGCATTACATAACTCGAAATATTTCTTATTTACCTGCTATGTGGATCGTAAAGTTGAAATTATATTGAAACAAAAAGTTGCAAATCTTGGCTGACATTAAGTATTACAGATGAAGCCAGCTACCGGGTTTAAAATAAAAATAACACCTGGTCTTTTGTTCTCAATATTATTTATTAAATTATTTAGTCGTAAATTTACTTAGAACGCATTAGTGATATTAAATTTGACTGATATTTTACTAGGAATTTTCACAGTGGAATATAATTTATGCGCAAAACTTAATATAATATTCATTTTTAAATTACATTACAGGAGACAAACTTTTTAAAATTTTGCTATGCAAATAAAATACAAAATTAATTAAATCCTTACACACAGAAAACAGTTAACCTACTCGCTTTCAAAAATAAATACTGAAAATTCTGATGTCAGTACGTAATCTTCCGCACAACAATTTATTTATTTTTTGATTTTGATATTTAACACTTTTTCTCAACGAAGATATACGGTACATAACCATTGTTTAATATATGGATTAGTAATAAATTATAAATTTATGTTCCCAAGCAATTCTCAATCACAATTAAACCCCACCGGAGTGAAAATTTTTACTTTTACGTCACCGGAGTAAAAAGTCAAATAAATAAGTATCCATAGGAACTACATAGTATCAGCGAATAAGAAATAAATTGTACAAAAGAAACCTGTAATATCGCCCTAAATGTCACTACAAAAGTGTTAACAACTGACTTTAGACAACTGAATTTAGTTTGATAATCTAAAGTTGAAAGTCAAGTAGAATATATTTTTTTTTTTTAAATATCCAGGTTTGAAGAAAAAATAGATGTGTTATTCAGAATAATAGTGTCTTTGTGTGCCACGCAAGGAAATGTCCAACTGTATATTTAGTGCACACGGATAATCTTTCAACAAATTTCTTTCCAAAGAAGAAGAAAAATTGAAAGTTTAAACAGCCTTAAAACAAATATGAAATAATTTACAAATAATTTCATAGAATTTAATAGATGAGAAGATAGTTACAAGTCAAAATTTTTCTAAAGCATCTCTCGGTTTAAAGGCCAAAATTTTCTCTGTACTTCCCGTTTGGAAAGAAATTTGTAGAAAGTTTCGCTGTGTTCGAAATAGTTATTTGTGTATCAAGGTTCTAAAAGTAATCTTTTTGGGCCGAAACCGAAGTTTGCAGCCGAGGCTACAAATCAGATGAGGCCCAAAAAGAACTTTTAGCCGAGGTGCACACAACATTTTTTAGGCGATTACAACAAGAAATTATGAATTTTCATTCAAAATCAATTTTTGTCAAATTTACTTTACGGCCGCATTTACTTAACGCCGCATTTACCTTACGGCCGCATTTACTTTACGGCCGCTATTTTTACTGGAAAATTCATTACTTTTTCATTAATATATGTAAAGGAATAGTTAAAAATTTACTTACATTTGTTATTATATTCTAAAATATTTAATCACATTAATATGAACTATGTAAATCAATAATGAACAAACAAGCGGCCAAAAATTTTGACTTTAACAGATGTCAAATAAAAATTGATACTTTAAGGTTGCCAGCAGATACGAAAAACAACAATTTATGTACCAGCCGCCTAAAAAGGTGTATTTTTTAGTATATTACAAAAATCGTAGAAATGTAACGGAACAATTATATTATCTGATTCTAGGGAAATATTACATAAATAAATTATTTATCCACTTGTATGTTCCTTGGAAATATTACGTAAAAAATAAGATTGGAACAATTATTTAGATCAAAGTTTCTCAACGTGGGCGGGACTACTCACTAGTAGGCGATTTTTGATTCCTATATGTCTACTAATAATACTAATATTAGTTTTTTAACGCTACGTTCGGATTAGTATTCTTTGTCGCGGTTTTTGGAGATCAGAAAATCTATTTTTTGAATTAGTTCTACTATGTTAATTTTCATTGAAATATCTCGTCTAATATTCTCCCTAAAAACGTATTTTGTAAGACTTAAGAGACTTATCTTGAAATATTTGTAGAGAGAACAAAAGAAAGTTATACATCAAAATTTATAAAACTGCGATTTCCCATTTAGGCTACATTTTGGGTCTTACAGGGACGGGTTGATATCACAGGTCTGTAAATTAAATTTTTTTCTACTATTTATTTCTTTTAGGTAATTTTTTTGGGCAAAAGCAACAAATTTCCGATGTAGGGAGATTGTATACACAGATTTCTTTGGAGGCGCGGTAAGAAAATTGCGTCTCTTTAAAAAGTAAGCGATAACTAAAAAAGGTTGAGAAATTCTGATCTAGATCTAAGATAAATATCGATACTCTGATTTCAAACAAATTTGAAAAAAGTTTTCGACAAAAGTGTTTCATTTGAAACGTAAAAATTCAAATTTGTAAGATCCAACTGTCATTAGAAATAGCCTGAGGTTGCAAGAAAAAAATAATTTGAAGTGAAATATTTTTTTTTAATTTCCTATGTTGTCCACATACCTGCATCAGAATGAGCGTGATGATATTAAATTAAATAATAAATACTAAAAATTGTAAAAGATCATGAAAATCCAATTTTGTTAGAAATAGTCTGTTATTCTATATTATTTATTATATGACAAGAAGTTGAAATTTACGATATAAGAAAAATATATAGTAAACAATTTTACTACAGTATTATGTAACTGAAAACACTTTATACGATATCTACTAGAATAAAAAACTTGAATGTCATAATTTTTATTTATTGGACAATCACACTAATATGTTTTTTCTTATTCATAATCTGAACGCGGTATCACATTTCCCAGCATGTACAGTAATTTCTGCACTCGTGGGGCAAAGCGTTTGTTGATCTATCACGTCGTGTCGCTGAGAAATTCCTTGCGTTGTGATTGGTGGCCATGTCACTCGCGTTGCCACGTGCGTGACAAACACACACACGTACGTACACACGGCGGACAGAGCCGCCTTTATTCCCGCGTCTCGCGTCGATATTGTTAATTAACAGAGTGCGGTCGGCACCAATAATTGCGAAAATACATACTCTGACGCTTCTATTCACTTGACACCTCAATAAAAGCTAATTGAAAACAGAAATCTGCCGCGCCATTTGCATAAACATACAGAAAAATCGCGACGGTGGAAATGTCAGAGGCAGGGAGACCTGCTTTCGGAATGCGAAACACGGTGAGAATAACACTTTGAAATAAAATTAAGTTTGTAAATTGTGTCTTACTAGTAAGTTATTGTTTAATAAAGACCAGGGTTCGAGGTACATTTTAGGGTTTATTGTAACAACTGGATTGACATTATGAAATGCTAGATAAGAAGTATCTATTTACATTCATAGACTACTTCACAGTTTTTTTAAAATTATGATGTATTATTAAATTATTATATTTGGTTATTAACCAAATTATAAATTTTTAATAAATCAATCTATCAATGATAAAGTAATGGTTCCTGTTTCCTTTTTTTTGCGTTTTGTAACCCTCAATATAAATTTTGCTTCCTTAACTTTTTGCCTTCAAAATTTCCAATTTGGGCTTCTCTTTTCCAGATCCTAAATACCTTATCTATCCAACATTAATATTGGTTCTGAATATAAATATAAATAGTAATAATCGAAGTACAGTAAAACCACGAATTTGTCATTTCTTATCCCGGTCTTTCGATGTTATATTAAGTTTTTTTTAAGATCGGTTTGAAAGATCTAGTTTGACAGAAAGTTGAGATTTGCAGACCAAACATATTTTCAGATTGTTGCTATGATCAACGATTTGCAATCGTTTGTTACTAACACGTAGTGTCCGACCGATACACAATTTTCAGTCGAAACCGAAACCGTAACCGAATATTTGACTACTCTTCTAGTTTATGTAGTTAAGTTAAAATTTAGGTAAATCTAGTGTTTTTCTTGCTTACTACAAAATCAATTTAATCTTGTAGAGATAATGACCCGTATTCCGAGCTCACTTTTATAATAAAATCGTTTTTAAGAAGCTTGGATTTTACATTATAATCTTCTGAGATCAAACGCCCCTTTAAAAAAAGTCACTCAAAAGTGGAATACGGGGCACTATCTTTACTAAAGAAGTAAAGACTTTAGTTATCTGTTACCACCTCACAAATGTCACAAATAATCACAATCAAATAAGTAGTCCTTTCAAGAAATATTGATTACTAACAGATTATTTTATTACGTTTTTCTTAATTGTACAATAAGTCGGTGTCTTAATTCTACAAATTAAATTATTAAATTAAATCTTGCACCTGACACATTTGTACTAACAGCCTCAGAATTACAATAATAAAGTAATAACTCTATCTTCGAAAGAAAGAAAAATGAAATAAAGTACAAAACAAAACAATAAACTGACCAACATAAAAATAGGCTAGTGCTAATGTTCCCAACAGACCCAAAAGCACCAGACACAATACGAACAATTTTTGGCCGAAAGCGAAATTGTGACCAAAACCAAAATTTGGCCGAAACTGGCAGAAACCGAAACCGAAACCTGGGTCGGAGACTATTAACAAGACAACTGTCATTGAAGAGAAATTTTAATGTTTTCTTAAAATACTATAAATATAAGGATCAATAATTATAGCCCTCGCTTCGCTCGATCTGCAATCTTGTTACACAAATAACTGTTGTTTATTTTGAGTATCATGCTTGGAGTATGAAATTTGTAAAATAATTTTATTTTCCTTTGTATTGTTGTGGTGATCCAAATTAATTATATAAAATAATACAATGGATTATTAAAAAAATTATTTACAAAATTAGATTTCATCAAATGCTTCTTACAAAATATATTATCATCTGATCATTTTACAAAACAAAAAAATATATTTAAATAAAACTCCTAAGCTATTTAAAAGGTGCATATAAATGGGACAGTTAATGTCGACAATATGTTAACTAGCATTACGTATGTTTTTGCATAATATATAGTCTTTAACATACGAGCCTTTTTCTTATTTTGGTCATTGCAACAGTCGTAAAACATTAGTAAACAAGCGGCGATTACCTAAAAAGATGGGAATCCACAGCACATATTCATAAAGCAACAATTAGTGAATGAAAGTAAAGCAGCACAGCCCACGAATCCGAGTGTGCGGTGCAGGTTAGAACTAGACCAATGTCAGATAGCGCAAGCGGAACAATTCCAGCGTACGTCCGGTAAACAATGGAATTGCCAAGAATTTCACTTTCGTTTAACAGTTAAACTAAAATTAAACGGCCTCATCTTCATGGCCCGGTGGCTGTTACATAAACCACAAGTGCCGACTCAGCGGAAGATCTGCGTAAAGCGACGCGAAAGCAAGATCCTGAAGGTTGCAAAAATCCGCTAATACAACACAATCATGCCCACTTGATTGAACCCAAACAATCTCATTTTGCTCTTAGATAACTCTATTTTATATATCTTTACATATTTATTTATTTTTGGTGTATTCTACACTTCAGCTATGAGTGACGGAAAAATACCAACATCTACAATAAAACGCTTATTTGAAGAGTATTATTTATATTTTTTTATTTTAACTGTAGTTCTTTCCACATCAGTCGTGAGTGTCTGGAAGGATATATCTTGTCAACGTCCTCTATGATACAAATTTTATTTATAAAAAGAAATATTCTCTGTTCTGTTGTATCGTTGAAATCTCCATAATAAAATATCATTACCAATAATTCAAGGTTTGTTTTAAATCCAAAAAAAAACTGATTTTTTTATTTAAATCTGGTTTTTTTATTTCAATCAGATTTTTTTATTTTTTAAAAAGATACAGTAAAATTTCAAAAATGTGTTTCACAAAATAGAATTTATTATGAAGAAAAATGTAAAGAATAAGTAAAAATTTAAAGACACATTTAAAAACTACAGTAGAATCCGTTTATAACGCTTATAGCGACAAACTGGTTTTAACGTCGAAATATGACCACTTGTTTGCAACCCTACATACGCTGACGATATTTTTCTTTCATTGATTATAGCGATTTCCGGCTATAGCGACGATTTTACTAACAACAAAAAATCAAACATTAATGGAAAAAACTGCGTTATAAATTCAAAATATTATACCAGTAAAACCGTTTTATCGACGAAGATAAACAGATTTAGTAGTTCTTGAAAGTATTGCCACATGATAACATACCCATAAGTTTTTTCCCTCGATTTTCATAAATCTAAAACCTTAAATAACAATTGTAGAACAAGTGATTTAAATCTGATGTAAATCAATATAACACTGATGTTATTTTATCTTCATTATTAATAAAAATATATTATAATAAAATTTCATGTACAAATATATTATAATAAATTTTCATGTATAAATATATTGTGATAAAATTTCATTACCAATAATTTGATTTATGTTATTTAAATAAATGTATGATACTGGAGATCCTGCTACCCTTAGCAAATATTACATCATAAAATAAAATAAACAATTAAAATTATAACTTCATAAAATCTCAGCATATCAGTTTTCTTTATAATTTAACATAATATTCGAGTGTAGTCTCTGAAACAAGACTTTTGTGCCAATTTACATTTCTTCCTTAAAGACATAAATAAAAAATATGAAACCCGAAATTTATTTTAATTTTTATTATTTTTAGTACCCTAACAAAATAGCTATGCAACATACACTAAATACCAGAGTAACAATTTCAAATTGTTATGTAGTCGTAATTATTTTGATTCACAAAAATCAATTCAATAAATTATTCATCTAAAAATTTAGCCCTTAGTTCTAAGAGTTAACATGAGTATCTAAAAGTTTGAAATTCAAACGTTAAACTAATAATAAAATTTGTAAAATTTTAAAATAAATTTTTTTCAGTTCATTTATTTTTCATTTTATGAAACTATATTGCACAAAAATATACTGCCCAACCAAAAACTTAACATGGTAAGAAAATTACGTAATCCAGAAAATTTACAAACAAAATGGTCACCTTGTTATCAGCACAGTGTTAGTTGCAAGTATAATTCTTGACGCACTTCGAACTGAATAATATTAAAGGTTAACATTTTCATAAAATAAATAATCAGTAGCTAATGAACAACAATTTATATCATTATTATAGAAAAACTGAAGGTTCATTTTCAAATCTGTAATACTTAAAACTGTGGTATTGATAAATAAATTATTAAAAGAAGTTAAATAGTATTTCACTAACTTTAATTAAAAATTGATAACGTAAAGAAAATATTTTTTTATAAAATGTTCTTACATTCCTAATAAGAAGTAGGTCAAAAATAGCAATAATTCCAAGATAATGTCTGAAAGTATTATCTCTTATCTTAATTTACTGCTTTTCTCCGTAAATATAATTAATTTATTAATAAAATGTATCTGATTTTTCACGAATTTTATTTGTTTGACATCGTCATTTTACAGCTTTCTGAAACACGACTAAATTAAATAATGTTTGCACAACTTTGACATTTATTACCCCGAATTTTTATTGCAAATTGTGTAATATTTCTAGAATAAGCTATTAAAATCAATTTTATTAATAAAAATTGCTTATAAAGTAGCGATAAAGATAGCAAAGTTAACGAAATTGACTGGCAGTGCCATCTATGAAGGTAAAAGCTTATTGTAACAGGTAGGTACTTGCTCAACGTTGTGTTGAAATCTCCACACATGCATGCAGTGTACAAGTCGCTGGAAAGAATTACGTCTGCATTATTCATTCAGCAATTACTACAAATGTTCCATATAAATAAACATTTCATCCTACATATACTTTTTCATTTATTCTACACAATTACACATTTTTTGGCGAATAAATATTTAATTTTTGTAGACTAAATAGCATTATTTTAAAAACGCAGTAAACAAATTGTCTTACTAATTCAAATCATTGATTTTAAAAAAATTAAACAAATGATGTTTTTTTTATTGTTTCAAATTTTAAAGATATCTAAGTGTTACAGCATCTTTTGAACTGTTTTGGAAGTAATATATTAATATTTTATTTCAGAAACAAAAACGAAAACTAATAAAATGAAAACAATTCATCTGAACAAAACTAGGAAGAGTAAAAAGAATTTTTACTTTTTGTTACACATTTAAATACTTATTTTTCTTTTTTCTATTATGACAATTAAAATGATAAAATATTATTTAATTTTAATATATTAAATAGAGAACTTACTTTGGTTGTTATTAATAGTTTTATAGGCAAATAGATATATTTTCATTATAATTTGTATTTTTTACAAAATCAATGATTTTATTAATATCAGTTGATTTAAATTACGATTTAAATCATGATTTACCCTGCGGGTAAGGTATGGATATTGCAAGTGTCTTTTCATCCCTTTATCCTCATTAAAATGATAAATAACGACAATTATTATAACAATATATGTAACAACTATCATCCCTATCAAAATAACACCGCTTAATATACATTGTACTAAGAAAGTATAATTAAAATTACCTTTCGGGCACTCTAGTTGAAGTGGAAAGTTAACCAGTTAAAATATGTGAAAAATAGATTCTCTAAATTAAATAATGGAATACGAAATTGTTAACTGTTGAATTCATTATTACATATCGGTGACACATTTTTAAAACTTAGTATACCGGCTATCCAGACGATTTTTCCTAAATTAAAAATATTAGAGAAAAGATTTTCAAATAAAATATATTCAGCATTATGTATATCATATAATTAATTAAAACCATTTTTTAGTGAAAGTGTTTTTGTAAAAAAAAAAATGTATTTCAAATTGGAACATACATACCTATATTTTTTATAATTTCAAAAAGCAAGTAATTTTCTTAATATCAAAAATATTGAGAATAATGCAAATGAAAAATTATTTTAATTGAAATTTAATATAAATAAAAATGATAATTTTATATTATTATTATGTAAATTCATAAATAAGTTAGAACTTTAAATATATTACAGAACAAAATGGTAGGCAAAAGAAGAAGTTATTTTGTATAAAATGAACTAAATATTTATTAATTCTTGCTATGGAGTGTTAGTTACTATATAAGTCAATGTTGTTTGGGCGCGAAACTTAATGACAGAAAAATAGTTATAATCATCCAAATTAAAAATATACAGAAGTAAGTCATGAATCTATTTATAGATTAAGCGTTATTAATTATTTTTAGTAAAAACTCATTTTTCTTTGTCTCCAGTGCATCATATTAAATGATATCCTTAGGCACAGCCTAAAATAAATTACTTATTAAGATAGTATAATTTCCGAATTCAATACGTCAAACAATGCACGTAGCCTTCTCGACAATGAAGAGAAATTTGGTAATTATGTCTGCCTAATTGAAGCAATAATTGCTCTATTTATCTACGTGCTAAAGCACGTACAACTATTCAAATTATCTGAGGAATTCCCTTCAGCTAAAACCCATTAACGAATTTGAAAGTTGCAGTTTTGGACAGTAACGGTATGAGTTGTAAAAGTTTTACTTTTATTTACATCCCTAAAAAATGTTTCTGAATATTTATTTAGGTCAATTTGTCGGCAGCTTTGAAGCAGGTAGTGATACAGTTGTTTTACTTTCGGAAAAAACTAGGATAAACGGGAACCGAACACTTAAGTTTATTACTCTTAAAAAATTTGCGAAAAGGGAAATTTGAATACCGTTAGGTCTAGTTCCAGTTTCGGTTTCGTTTGATGCTAAAGGCCTTAAAAAACTATTTACGATGTTTTATAACTGAACATAAAACGTATAATATTTTTTAAGAAAAATTATTTTAAAAAATGAGTCAATAAGCTATAAGAATTTACATTTTTGCGTTATTAATGTTTTTTTTATAATTTTTATGAGTTGTAAATCATTTGTGTCACTACGTAGGTACATGGCTTAATAACTGGTAAGTCATGTTTTCTTCAACTTAGAGGACATATTTGGTGAAATTACAAATTCATAACAATTTTATTTACGTTTTTAGTAGAACCGTTGTCAACGTCAAAGCTTTTAGTGGGTTTCATACCATTCGGAATTATAGTTGACAGAGCTGGGAATCGAGCCACCGTTGTTCGAATGCTGCTAGAATCTTAATTTAATAATTTCATTTTTTTTTATTATCAGTTTTTTACAGATTTTAGCATGAATATTTCAAACATCAGTTATATTTGTACCAAGGTTATTATGAATGTCTTTATGTCCGAGGGTACAAGTATCTACGGTGCATATAACACTGTCTGATTGTACCTATTTTTTTAAGAATATAATTAATAGATCAGATATTTTTGATAAAATTGTAAAGGTGGTAATGAATCAGATTGTTTCTTAAAAAGTTGAGTGCTACAAGTCGAAGTCACAATTTTTTTTGTTTATGTATTTACATTATTTATTTATTTACAATATCTGTAAATATATGTATACAATTGACCTTTTCCCATCAATTATTTAATTATGACGTTTCGTTTCATTTAAACTATAATATTCTAACTAATAAATATATAAAAATGTTCACCAAATTTAAATAAAAATTTCCTTTGTCTCTACGTGCACCAAAGACAAGCAGACATTTTCATATAGTATTGGTATGATTTTTGCAGGCAGTCAGCAAAGTGAAACAAAGTTCTTAAAAAAATAAAGAAGACACCGGTGTCTGTCATAGCACTTATAATGAATTAAATTAAAATAATATTTTTCAATACTCATAATTCAGTATTAAGTAAGTAAATTTTTTTTTAGTTCGAGTTAAAACCAACCTTTCGGCAGCATTGACTGCTGCCTTCTTCAAGGTAATAACAAATTACAAAACTAAAGTAAGTAAACAAATAACTGAGAAACTAATTATAACATATTTAATACAGGAAGCCATGCTTTACTTATTTCCAAACCATCAATTGTTATTAATATTTTTAGTTTTAAAAATCTCAATTCTTAAAGCAAAATCCAACCTACTGAGACACTATTACGATTATTGGCTTTTTAAAATTGTATACCAGATCTCAAATTCGCTAAATTCAAGTCGACAATACTCAATATTTGCATTTAACTAAAATCAGCAAAATATTACCGTGCTTTACCACTTTCATCCCGAAGAAATTAATATCAGAAATTGAAGCGATGTAACAAAACAAAAATAAAAACCCATCTTGTTCGGCGAGTCAATTATGAGTGCGGCAGGTATGTAGGTATTGTTGAGTTAATTAGCGTTAGATCCGTAGTGTATAATTAGATTGTGTAGAACAGTAGCCGATGCATCGGGCATCGTTCCGTCAGTGTCCGGCTTCTGAAGCACGCGCGTCCACTTGTCTTCAGACGGATTATTAATTAATGCGTTAACATCACAAACATCACTCTGTAATTTAACTACCCGATATGTAATTAGAGTATTTGAGCAGCGAAGAATAGAGCAGATGCCAGGGATATTTCATTAACGCTTTCTTTGTAAAAGGATGAAACATTCTAGGATAGTGATTCAAATGAAAGGATAATGAAGAAAGTGTTTCAGAATATCAACAAATTGTGGAAGTTTTATTTCAAATCTAAAGCTTCAAGATTCAAATTGCTGATTACATCAATCTTAATCTCAAATATCGGCAATGACATATTTGTAGCATAAAGAGCGTTTATCAAATATCTTCTAAGAACTCTAACTAATGTGAAGAGTATTGTACAGATCTTTTTATGTGGTTAATTAATGGTAAAGAAATTGATTAAGCTGGACACGAATTCAGAACCATTCAACATGTCACAAATCAGACAATCGTAATCTATTTTACTTAGGGGAAAAGTGTCTAAAATGATCCCTCGGGGTAAAATGATCCTTACTGGGAACAACCATTCACCTAGTAGTTCTGCTTAGAGTCATTCTCCCCACCTGTATCTAGTCATTAGTTTAAGTTTCTAACGAATATTAGCGCTGTTATTATTTTGAACAAGCAAAATCAAATATTGCTGTGTGTTTGATGTTAAGAAAGGTTTTTTTCAATGTTGTATAACTTTTGTCTGAACAAGTAAAATATAAATTAAAAATGTAGTTAATAAGGTAGCTAAAATAAACACGCCAATCGGAAGGTTGACAAACTAGCTTACGAAAACAAGTTTAAATTTATCGAAATTAATGGAAGTTTACGTTTTATATCTATTTCACCTTAATGGATCATTTTAGACACCTTTCCTCTATACTCTATTAGATAGGTAGTGTGTTCGACTCAATCCGTACGAAATGTAAAATGTTTGATTGTATTAAAGATTTCTATAATTTAAAATGCATTGATTTTTATCAAAGATAATACATGTATAAATTATTATGAAAATGTTTTTATTTCCTACAAAACTATTATTAGCAACCAAAATAAGCTCTGTATTTAATAATATCTTAAAATTGAATGACTTTATTTGTGATAATAAAACAAACAAAATACTTATTTAAATGTGTAAGAAAAAGTTAAAATTCTTTATTACTCTTCTTAGTTTATTACTCTTCTTAGTTTTCAGATGAATAGTTTGGGTTTTACTAGAGTTTTCGTTTTTGTTTTTGAAATAAAATATTAATATTACTTTCAAAGCATTTAAAAAAGTGCTGTAGTTAGATATCTTCTCAAATAAAAAAATCTTGCATTATTTGATATTTTTTTAAAAATCAATGATTTTTGCTATTTGTTTATTTAACATACCCAGTATTTTGATTGCTACCTCAATTTAATGTATATTTACTGCAAAATTAAATTTAATAATTAATAATTAATAAATATGAGAATGGAGTGTGAAATTTTAATGTGCACTACTAAATACAAGTAAAACACAAAACTATTATCTTCAGTAAATAAGGGTATCAAATCCCAGTTTTTCCAATTTCTAACCAAAAATAACACTAGAATGTCCAAGTTATTCAATAACTATAATTTTCTTGCAGAATTATAATAACCTATACTAATAAAACGCAAGTAATACTTGTCACAAAATAACTAGCACCTACAAATATTGTAATCCAAACGATAATATACGTAGTACAATGTATAAAAATAATGATTTCTTAGTAGTTAGTATCAATATTTATTACAGTATTAAAGTGCGAAATTTACTTAGGAAATAAATCTGAAGATAACACATTAATTATGTATTTATTATATACATACAATTGTTATTATACATACGTAGTAGATTTTTAAAAATTCATCGCACTTCTGTTATTACTTCAAATAAAGTTTGAAAACATTTTTTTATTTCAATTTTATAAAACTCGATCACTAAACAACCTATCTTATCTCATAAATTTTTTAATTAACTTAATAAATAGTTCGCAGTTGTAATGGTAAAATTTAATTTAACTGGCAAATTTTATCATTTTCTTGTTTCTGTTCTGACTTGTCGTTGAAGTCTCCACATACTGAATTCTCTGTCTTGACGCGTCGTTGAAATCTTGAAATGTTTTAGTGTGCAATCTTCGCAAAAAGATTCGCAATCGTTACAGTAACCCATTTTTACAAAACTAATACTGTTTTATATGAACAAATCGTGTAATGCGTGTATCATTGTTACATAACAATATGTGCTACTAAACAAACATAATTGTATGTAAATTTGACACGCAATGTAAACTGCCCATTGAAAATATTTCGGCAACTTGACTTTGACGTTACAATACTTTTCACAGCATTTAGTGAAATAATGGAACATTGAAAAAATAACAATTACGGAATTATCGCTGACAAGAAAATAATTTTCAAGACGGTTTACCATAAATAAATTAATTTTAATATAATTTACATAACATTCACACAGTGTTACACAAAGCAACACTACATTGTACAATTCATAAACCTTCAAGTATCAGTTCTTATTATTATTATATAACATACATTTTACGGCCGCTTGCACAAATAAAACTCACATTTTAAATTTCCGTTACTTGACAATGTTTTTCAAAATAAAATATCACATTATTCTGCATTACTATTTAAATTGGAATTATGTACATTATAAAAAAATGTTTTTGTAAATATTTCGGTATGTCTCAATAACAAATAAATTCATTTACAATCTAATAATGTTTAGAACATACTTTGTGGTATGTACAAAATCCAAAATATACAAGAGATATCAATGCGTGTAAGGCACATATACTATTTTCTTTAAATCTTTATTTACAACTATATCTTTAATTTTTAAATTCGAATGTATTGATTGTCTTTTCAATTATAAATAGATAAGTGAAATATATTTTTTTGATAATAATTAAATTAAATTCTCTCTTAGATTAAATAAGCAATATAGTAAATAATTAAATTAACATTTGTTTTGCTAATGAACAAGAGAAAATGAAAATTCAAGTAAAACTATGAAAATGTTTGAGAAATTTAAACAATTAATAAAAATAACAAGCGTCTACATAAATTCGCAAATATTAAACATGCAAAATAGTAGAAAATGGAATTAAAACGAAAGCTAAAAATGAGGAACAAAATAAACAACAGATGTGTAGACATTCCTGTCAAAATGTTTAAAATTATTTTGTGTAAGTTTGTCATAAATATAAAATCTACATTTATATGAATTTGTAAAAGTAGTAAATGCAGAACAAAAGTATAAAGAAGTTATTTGCTAGCTCACAAAGTTAAAAGTTAAAATTTTAGTGGCGTGCACTAAACACAAGTAAATAAATAACCAGACGCCAGACACATTAATATTTGCAGAGTATGATAAATGAAAAAGTTGAATTTTAGTTCATTGCAAATTAAAATTGGCAAGAGTATGGAAAATGCAAATACAGTGTAAGGAAATAAAGCAATACTAAATGTGGAATAAAATACAAAATCAATCTTAAAAAGTTATAAGCTAGTGTGCAAAGAAAAAAATTGAATTTTAGTTCATTGCAAACTAAATTGGCAAGAGCATGGAAAATGCAAATACAGTGTAAGGAAATAAAGCAATACTAAATGTGGAACAAAATACAAAATCAATCTTAAAAAGTTATACAATGCGAGTGTGCAAAGAAAAAGTTGAATTTTAGTTCATTGGAAATTAAAATTGGCAAGAGTATGATAAATGTAAATAAAGTGGAAGGAAATAAAGAAAACGAGTGTAGAGAAATATCTACACAAATTTGCAAAACTACTAAATGTGGAACAAAATAACAAAATCTTAAAAAGTTATATGCGAGTGTGCAAAATTAAAAGTTGAATTTTAGTTACGTGAACATGCAAGAGTATGGAAAATGGAAATACAGTGTAAGGAAATAAAGCAATACTAAATGTGGAACAAAATACAAAATCAATCTTAAAAAGTTACAAGCGAGTGTGCAAAGAAAAAGTTGAATTTTAGTTCATTGCAAATTAAAATTAGCAAGAGTATGGAAAATGCAAATCCAGTGTAAGGAAATGTCTCAAACTCGCATAGAGAAGTAGTGCGGCGCTGAAATCGCAATCTAACTCCCTCAATCCAATTCGGGAAGTGTCAGCTCAGCATCTGGGTCCAGCCTCCTCCCCACTCCGGCGCTATCCAGTACCGCACACCAATGAGTTGAAACTTATCATATAAAAAGCGAGAGATGCTTGTCTTACATACGACACTAATTCAAACATCAATAGCTCGCCCCACCCGGTCTCCCCTCCAGTGCAGCAGCACGGCTGCCTGCGATCCCAACGTCATTCTCCGTGGACTCGGTGCACGGTGTGGACTGTAGTGTGTGCGCCTGTGAGTGAAGTGAGTGCCGAACCCTGCAGGACTCTGGACTGTGGAGTATGATAGTGTAGTGCCAGTGTAGTGTATCTACTTGCTAAGGTAAGTCTCAAAAAGATTTCAACGCTACGTCAAAACAGTCTATCGGAGACTTCAACGGTGCGACAAGACACGAAAACAAATAAAACTAGGTGTAGAGATTTCAATGATACGTGAAGACACAACATATTATCTCCGTGAGGATAACTGTACAATACCTGTTCATAAACTTCAATACGAAGTCTGAACACCAAAATTTTACAAATCAAAATTAAAAGTAGAGATTTCAATGAAAAGTAAAGACACGAACTGTAGTACATAAGAGAGTTCAATGGGAAGTCAAGATACCATAATTAAAAATTTTGAGTTTTCAGTAACTCAAAATACGAAATTAGTTATCCGCCTATAACAAAATTGTTAGGATTAAAAATTCCAATAATCTATCAAAAATTACTATTTTACCTGTATATTTACTAGAATCTACCATAACAATAAATAACAAACAAAATTACAGTTGGAGATTTCATGATAACTCAAGATGCAAGATATCTTATCCACATATAGCAAAATAAATATAAGTGCACCACAAACCGGCGAATCAAAATTAAAATTAGAGATTTTGAAGACCCAAATTTATTTCCTCATACAAAATAACAATACTTATCAACAAGATATCAAAAGATTAAATCACCAAAATCTAAAGCAACGTACGAAAATTGAAATTAAGGATTTCAGCAATTTCTGAAAATATTACCCGCGTCAAGCAAGACGTTTTAATTCAAAATTAATACTATTGTTAGAGATTTCAATGAAACGTAAAGACACGAAATATATTATTTTCGTAAGGATAACTGGATTTTTTATCAGAGACTTCAATGGGAAGTCAAGATACCATAATTAAAATTTTGAGTTCTCAGTAACTCAAAATACGAAATTTGTTATCCGCATACAACAAACTGGCGTCTTTAATATATTAGATAATTCTGGGTACATAAACTTCAGAATGAATATCAGAAAACTAGTGTTAGAGATTTCAATGATACCACAAGATACAAAACGTATTTTCATAAGGATAACTGTAATTTTAACATACGCTGCTTACGAGTATATCAAAGATTTCAATTGGACGTCACAACAAAACTTGATTTATTTATATTTATTATACATACTCGAGTACAGTAATCAACCGGTTAGCGGTTACGGTTCATATATGTATTTGAAATAATAGCCAAAATATACACACTTATATTTAAAGAATTTTATAACATTTTTATATAATGAAAAACGAATAAATATGTATAAAGAAATCTATGAAAATATTTATATTGTGACAGTCTTGACGTATTCTAGAGTAACATAAATAATAATATATAAAATGCGAAATTAATGCAATAAAATGTATATTCAAAAGACGGAGATATCAATATAATATCAAGACACGAACCTCGCTAATAATTTTAATTTAGTCAGTAATTGGTGTAATTTCATTCAGACACTCATATGTCTCATTGTTTACAAATATATTAATTTAGTTAATTGTATATAATTGACGTATAATTGTACTAAATGAAAATTTGTAGAGTATACAGAGATATGAATGGTAGTACATGCGCGAAACTCCAAATCTATCTACTATATTATTTGCCTAGATAAGACTTTACTAATTTAACAATTAATATTACAAGCAAATACTATACACAGTATAAACTGAAGCAAGTTCTAATGTTCAACAAATAGTTATAAATATATTAAATCTATACAAATACTTTACATATTATATCAGCCTTAAATGTAAGAATAATATTTGACAAACAGAACACAAAATAGAAATGACCAATTAATTTAATTGTAAAAAGTATAAGTATGATACAAAACATATTAATTTTGCATTATAATATACAAATTTTGTAGTATTAGACCGACCATCTATAAGTAAAATGCAAGTAAAACATGTTATACAACAACCACCTCAAATACTTAAGACCGTGTTCCATCTAGAAATGTTGAGCCATGATGATAAATAACAATATCTGGTAGAGACTTCAATGCTATTATAAGATCCAAACCTAATATTCAAATATTGTGATATGGGTCTTAGATTCTAAAGTATTAATATTAATAAGAATATACATCTCAGATTAAATAAAATATAGTACGTTAAAAGACAAGAACTATTTCAACGCTATACCTAATAAGCAACAAAAAAGTGTAAATATTTGAAAACGTTTGAAATATTTTGTTTAATAATAAATCTCGTACTTTGTGGAAGTGAGAAAACATGTTTAAGAAGATTCCCGACCCCGCGATTTCTCAGGAAACGCTGTCAAAGAAAATTTCAACGCTATAATAAGACACAAAAAAATTATAAATATTTGAGAACGTTTGAAAAATTTTACTTAATTGTAAATCTTGTATTTTGTGGAAGTGAGAAAATGTGTTTAAGAAGATTTCCGACCCCGCGATTTCTCATGAAACGCTGTCAATCCAATTCACAGTTCGTTGTTCGATGCTTCTCACTTTGCATCTCGTAACCACTTGGACAAACAATAAAAGGTTCAGCTTTCTACGGTAGAACATACCGGGTACATCGGCCCACATTTCCCATCTATATCTGCCGTCAAGTGCGAGTTTCTAACACTTTTAGTAAGAAAACATGGGACATTAACGCACAATTAACTGCGCGAGTAGTCAAGTAGAAAACACCATTTCCCAACAAATTTTCAATCAAATATGTAGAAATATGTTTCTTTGAACGAAATAACTAAATACGTACAAAACAATTATGAATTATAAAAAAATAAAATAAATATGTTGGGGTAGTTTTATAAATAATCTTTGATTCTGTATAACGTTCATAGTATTTTAAGAACAGTAGAAATGAATTAGAAACAAATTTATTTTTAGTGTTGCCGTCTCGATCTAGACTTTTTAGACTCTTGTCTTGTCTAGATTATTAAGATCATAATATACTTATATTCCAATGTTTATATTATCAAGGCAAGATTGGCAAAAGTCTTGACAAGACTTTCTTATTCTAGATCAAGACAAAAAATAGTAGACAATTTTCAGGACTTTAGATTAGTTTAAAAAAATTAAATCCAAGCTGAAACACTGAGTATAAAAAAGAAAAGAACGCTGCCGAAGAATTATCTGTCCTTATCTAAAGCATATACTCAGATTAATGTAGACTCTTGATATCTAGACAAGACTTTTTAATCTAGACTTAGACTTAGTCAAGTCTTCTCTTCTAAAATTACTAGACAAAACAAGATTTTGCAAAGTCTTTTTTGTCTTGTCTAGACGACAACACTATGTATTTTACATCAACAATTATAATTTTCGTAATAAAATAAGTATCTAAAATATACTATAGCCCAATAGTTCAAATAAAACCAAAATATAGTTATATTCCAGTGTCTTAAATTGTCTATTTGATTGTTAAACTAGAAATTGAAGACATAATAAAAATGACAAAATATAAAATTATGTCAATTTTTGTATAAATTTATTATAATTAATCTTCTTGTAATTTGGGAACAAAATAATATGTACCAATGCTGCACGAACTGTTATGCGATTTTCATTACATCTGAAGAATATTATTTGTTTCTGTTTTAAATTGTAGCGCGTGTTTCAGAAAAAATGTTCCTATTTAGGAAAGTAACTAGCATCTCAGAAAAAGTAAATGAAGTAATTATTAAATTATAAGCTTTGTAGAAGTTCTGTACGTACTGTTGTAATGTAAAAAATCGAAGAAGAATAATACAAAAAATAGTAATAGACAATTAAAGACAACTATTTATTATCAAATCAAATTTGTGAATTTTATGTTTCCATCTATTTTTCTAAATTATTATTGCAGCTAAATCCCTTTCATTGCCGAAAAATGAAAGCTTTGTAAATATATTGTAAAAAAAATAATAACAGACATTCATATATCTCCGAAATTGTAACGCGTGTTTGTGAAAAAATCTTCCTGTTTGGGAAAAGTTCGCGTCGCGGAAGAAATTACCCAACGAGAAAATCGTCCGTCGCCGCCGGCCGGCGATGATGAGCTGTGGTTGTGGTTGGCCATTAATCTCTACCGGCCTAAATATCCCAAACCTACTCTAATTTCATTTGTCAAATTAACACGTCAACTTGAGAATATAATTAATGGATCTTGATCGATTTACGCTGGAGAAATCCAACGGCAAATTATCAACCATTGGCCAAATGTTTACATAATTTATCGCTGATATTAAATTATCACCGGATACAGTTTCTGCCGACGCTAATTACAATATACACTAAACACACAACCAAAAGTAAATACATTTTTTCTTTAATATTTAATTCATATACAGTCCAATGAGGGTGATACGATGGAGCGAAAAATAGAATATCAAAGATTTGAATCCATAACAACTAGTTAAGAAGCCTGTTGTTATGTGTCACAAGATCAGACAGTTTTATAATTCTCCTGAAGAAGACCGATCTTTGGTCGAAACGGTCTAGTTTGAAAAAAACAAAAACTATTTCCAATATAGTAACCTGTTTATCCAAGAAACATCCCAATTCTTTTACAAAGTTATCCTTAATCCTTCTAAGGAACTTAAAAATGAACAGTAAAGATGCAAAACGAAGAGCAAACTACATACTGCAATGCAGTATTGTAGAACAGTATAACGTGAAATGACCAAAACAATTAATATATTTGAACTTGAATACGATTAGCACTAAATTTAAAAAGAATAATGTATTATTGTGAAATTAATAGTTATTTAGAACTACAAGCAATGTTAGTAGGTACATTTTAAAATTCAGAGAAATTCTAATAGATAAATAAACAATACGTACTATCTTCCGACGATGTTAAAATCCATATTTTTCATTATTTTAGCAATGCCGACGAATAAGTTTATAAATTTATAATATGTGTAGTTTACTGAATAAGTAAAAAGAACTATTATTTTCTTTCTAAATTGCGAATGTTTTTCACTTTGCTCCTGATGTAAAAGATGGAGTATTAAATACATATTTTACTAAGCATATAGAAATATAACTGAAATTAACAATTGTTAACACGAAAACATTAGGTTTGTGTCTTATTCTTGCATTGTAGTCTATTCAACATTGTAATTCTAATGTACCTAACTCTGTTATATTATGTGACGTATTGGCATAAATGGAAAACTATTGCACTAACAACAAATAATTGAATTAGGGTTTATGTCTTATTCTTGTATTGTAGTCTCCACAAGATTTTGTTATAATTTTTGTTTTGTTGGTATTACAAGTGAGATATAATTTTTGTTTTGTTGGTATTACAAGTGAAAAACTGTAGCACTGACAAATACAAATTAACTCGGGATTCTGTCTTATTCAAGATTGTAATTACAATACACTTGACTTTGTCACAGTTTTTGTATAGTTGGCATTACCAGTGGAAACTATTGCACTAACAAAATCTTATGAACTTAATTATTGATTAATTCCGAATCAGTAACGCACTAGCAAAAACAAACAACGTTGTTTCTTTAGCAAGAACGGATCTGCGGAGCATTAGAGTGTCGCCCATTTGCGTCGCAATTCTGAACGTTTTTTTCAGGCGAACAAGAATTGCGAGCAGAGCATTATTATTCCAAGACGAAATTAGAATTCTCACGGCTTTGCCAGAGGTAACCTTAAATACATTTCGTAATTCAATTGTCTTCGGCTCACGTGCCGCCAACCGTGTGACAAGGTTAGCACACTACATATTCACTTGTTTCTTACCCGATCAAAAATGGGAACAAAATCCCATCACAATCACACTAACCGATTCAATTACTCACGGAAACTTAAACACTTGTGTTCTTTAAATATCTATACAAAGCGACATCTATGGCATAACATTCCTATATAGAACAGGATTACAAAACCTAGGAGAGACATGTTTTACTTGTATTTTAGTGTCTACACCTGCTACCTGCAGTGGGTTCCGAAAAACAGACAGTAGATATTATATCACTTACACTGTACAACCCTTGTTTGTACTT
The DNA here is from genome assembly GCA_035578165.1 of Stenolophus ochropezus. Taxonomy (NCBI): domain Eukaryota; kingdom Metazoa; phylum Arthropoda; class Insecta; order Coleoptera; family Carabidae; genus Stenolophus; species Stenolophus ochropezus. The sequence continues at coordinate 8,255,103 of JAQOWZ010000004.1, read as the reverse complement.
AGTATATTAGGTGTAAAAAAATACAATAAACCGAATAGATTACCTTTAATTTTTAAGAATATGCTTATTTTTTTATTTTTTCGATGAACAGTAAAAAAACTGTGGAAGAATACATAGATATATTTCTACAAGTCTAGATAATAACCTGTTACATATATACGATACATCATAGGGGATTTAGATATGTTAACTAATCTACTAGATAAAAAAATTACTAGAAAAGCTGTCAACAAGCCTGTACAACTACATTTGGTCTATTATTATAAATGACTTACATATTTGGATTCTAAGTAGCATATATTTCACGTATAGTACTTGTTATTAATAATCTAACACGCCGGGTTACTACATAATCCTGAATTACATATCGGGGCATTTAGATCTTAAAATATAAATTTAAATGTATAAATCTTACAATTTTAATTAAAAACATCAGTAAAATATAATACCAGTAAAATTCCCATTTTATATAATAAATAATTTTAAGTTAATAGGTCTTACAACTCACCTGTTTTAAGAATTTTGTAGAGTAAATAATAATGTTACTAAGGAATGCCGAATTCATATATACGTGCACATACAATTAGAAATTCAGCGAAATAATAAATAATTTCCAGAATATTATGGAAGCAATTGTTTTTTAATTAATGTCAAATTTTTGAGGTTAATTTCCTGTCATTACAAATTGTTTTTCATATTTGTAGCTAATATTACAATTACTTGCGAATATAATTTACATTGCTCAAATTACTGCCTAATTACATTGACAATATACAAACAACAATTAAAAACAGTTTACTAACCACCATTTAAACTCTCCTAAACCTAGTCGCGTCGTAATTCCCAGTAAGAGATTAGTTTCTAATGCAAATATCTCCGCAATGATTTACAGCCTGTTTCTGAGTACATCGCCACCTCTGGGACGGGATCTAAACTTTAGGGCGTGGACTCAGTATGGGGGCGGTTAACCGTAATAATGGTTTAACCCAGAACATAAACCATTGTGGTAGAATTGGCTACTAGTTAAGTGCCCGTGAAATTCGGGATAATCTTAAGGTTAGGGTAATTATACGACCAGATTATGGTAATTGTTTAACCTAATCCCAGATTAAAATGCCACTGTTAAATAGAATTCTTGTATTCAAATAACCATAATCTGGTATTTAAAATTTAATATGTATCAATCAATCCAATATTCCTTCTACAAAAATCTGAACAAAATCATACAATAAGTAGACTATACATGAAAAAGTTATATACTATAGTTTTTCTATTTGAGTTCAAATTAAAACAGCAAAAAACAGTAGAGCTCAATCATCATCTGTCAATGGTAGCTAACTTCAGATATTTCATGTAGTGGATAAAACGTTCCGAAAACAGGGCTTGTGAATGAATTTTATTCAGCGACATGAAAATCATTGCGTTAATTCATATTTAAAAAAAGTCTATTTAATCACACATTTTTATTGAAGTGTTTTATGCTTGTAAATTTTAAGTCTTTTTTGTTTTTTGTGAAAACAAATTCTGTGTTGCGTATTACGAATTATAATGTTTCTTTTGTTTCCAAACAACTCAAATATTTGCCTCTGATATTTGAATTTCTGTTGAAGTAACATTCAGTATTTTACAAATTTGCTCAAACTCTGGAAAAGTAAACGTAAAATATGTTGAAGAACCAAATTAAACATTGAATCCTCTCACAATATTTATTAACAAAGAAGTAAATCATTTTACTTTATGTAACAAAGTAAAGAGCAAAATATAGTTTGCTTTAAAAATTAACACCAAAAAGCAATGACACTTAAACAGAAATTGTACCACTTTCTAAAGGATAAACAGAAAATATTCGCTAATTCCTTGCGTAAACAGTGAGTATTATGAATAAAAATACCCGGGTGACATCAGAGACTTTTTATTTCGCTCTATGAATGAATAGTGTGTGAAAATTTGAGATGAGGTGTGGTTTCTAAGAATGGTTGGAGCATCCTGGATTTGTGCAGTTTACGACGTTGAGGCGATCGCGAGAAATTATCCACTTTGCGAAACTGGATTTTTTATGATGTGACAATAAAGCGCAGAAAGTGTTGTTCTACATATTTTTACACAAGGTTTTTCTTACACGTACATTAATTAGTACTCGCAGATGATCTTACAGATGTTTACGGGAATCCCTAATTAGAAAAAATGAGTAAGAATTTTAGATAAACATAGGATTTATTCATGACAACTCAAAATAAATTTACTTTTGGTTAGATTTTTCCACAATATTATGTGCAAATAAATTTAATTAATCATTATTTGAATCATGACAGGTATGTTAATCTGCAACAAAAATTCGTAAAAGTGATGTCAATTTATAGATTTCATATTACTTTGAGAAATTACCACATTAATATTCAGTCCTGATTTTTTTTTTTTGTAGACTGACAACATGATACTAAAATCTAAAATCATCAGGAAACAAGTACCTACAGTATTTGAGCCCTTGTTTCCTCTATAAATGTTGTTTACAATGATGTAAAGTATAATATGCATAATACAAGTTTAGGTTAAGTTTAGATTGAATTAAATATGGTATGATTTATTATAATTGTTCATTAAAAGTAAAACGCCAAAAATTATACATTGAAATTAAGTTTTCTATATACAATACAGAATTTAATATTTTTATATTCCGTTACAGCGACAAAAATTATATTTACCATTTTATCATAATAAATATAATAAGAGCCATGCATTTATTGGAAAATTTTACGAATAGTAACAGACAAACGAGCGAAGCTGAAATGATTTAAGACAAGAGTCATTTTTGACCCGAGTTGTCATTACTTCGCAGGAATTATAAGTAAATTTTACCAATTAAATTCATAGCTCGAATTATATTTACTTGATTATTTCACAAATGACAACTCTTCAAACAAAAATTTGTTGTTATCAACAAAATGTACCCATGACTGATACTGCGGTTTTAACAAATTTCTTCACTGAAAAACTACCTGCGGTCATCTAATTGGGTGAAAATGACGTGTGTGGAATAATCAGTAGTGTGCAATGTTTCTTTTCAAGAAAGTCATTTTGTTGCCAAAAAATTGGAAGTTGTCGGGAGGATGTCCAATCAATAGATTCTACATGAGATCTACGTAGTATGTCCCGAAGCACTCAGACAAAAAATTTATGTAATTTAAAAGTTGGCGCACAGTTATTTAAATCCTATGTCTCACACTTGGTTTATTTCAAGTTAAAGTGAACATTCTTTGGTTTAGAAAATGTTTTGTTTCATATTTTATTCACTTGATATTGTATATTTAAGGCAAAAAAAAATGTAGAAAATTAAATGAACATTATTAGTTTAAAAAAAGTTTTTCCAAGAATTCTGGTAAAATAAAATTCGAGGTATTACAATGGCTGGTGTATTTAGTCCTGTAAAATGTGGAATGGATTCTAAAAAATGTTTGTACAAGAAATAAATTCAAATTCCCCACATGTAAAACTTTATACGGTCTAAATTTTTGTTTTACAAGGGCAATAAAAGTGAACGCGAGCATATATCTACGCGCATCATTGTAATAAACGCGTGTCATCGACATATAAATCCCTGGACACACGGGCCGTTCTTATGGCTGGGCCATTAAAACACCTCACGATTAATCGGCATTAGGACATAAAGCCAAGCTCACCACCGCGCGGGAAGAATCCTCGTTTTATTACTTACTTTAAATCTCAACCGTTATCACTCCGAGAATAATTAGAATTTGAGTGCATGAACAAAAAATCCACCTTTGAATTTTATTGGTACAATTAGAACGTCGTAAAGAATGTGTTAAAAGATTTCTGTAATTTACATCTATAAAACTTTGATTTCCAAGATTACATCCATAAAGTTTTCGAAACATAGCGATGTTCATAAGATAAATGATTTTCTGCAAAATTTCTGATAGAGTACATAAAAAAATGCGATAATAAGGAAGCATCGATCATCTAGGTTTAAAAAGTATAAAATAAATATTACTCAAGTATCGAAAGAACAAGAAAGTAATGAAAAAAAGTTTTTTATATAAAACGTAAAAAGGTTTAACACAAATTTTGTTTGCGCATTTCGACTCGAATTAAAAGGAGTATAAGACCTTAACTTCAAATCCCAAAGTAGTCAAATAATAAGTAAATACCTGTATTTCTGCATCCGATTGCCCAGGTACGAAATACAGGTAGTAGTTTTGTACACTATCATTAATTAAATTTTGAGATCGTTTGTTCAAAATTAGAAAAGTGAAAAACTTAAATCTTTCTTCCTTTTAAAATAACAAAAAAATGCAAAGAACAATATTTATTGCAGTACTTGTTTTTAGAGATATCATATGAGTATATTTATGCAAATATAATACAAAATAAGCAAATTTTTCTAAAACTATTAAGATATTTGCTTGTTATATGTTTGTTATTGCTACGGATGATAGTATATATTTCCCACGGTAACTATAGACAACATTATTGTTTAATTTTTGTCTTGTAACTAGTTGCTAGGAAGTAGTGTAATGAAGACATCTTTTTTAATAAAATATAAAAGATTTTTTGTATTTTAGTGTTGCTTAGAAAAAAGTAAAAGAACGTATTAAAGAAATATGACATCAAATCATATTAATTTGTGTAATAAGTTCCTATTTCTTTGGAAATATCTGTTTCCATTGTGTGAGCGTTGAAGATAAATGATTTTCCGTAAAAAACTACAATTGAAGTATTTAAAAACTCATTAATACAGAAACTTACACCACAACTAACAATTTAGTGTAATGATAGCATAAATTTAGATTAATCGTCATTTAATTTCCACAAAAAATACATTCTCTTTCCATTTTTTCAAATACCTTCCATCCATATTTGCATACTTGTGTTTATTTAAACGCTGAACATCTTTCTAGATGACAGTTTAAACAGCAAATTGAAAAATTCTTGCTAAGAAATCAATCCACAGTGGCGAAAACCAATATTATCGTTGGATAAAATTGCCCGGAGTGTAAACACTTATTGGAAAGTGTACTACTCTGACATCTATCGGCCGCGTCGCGAAGCTTTCTCGCGCTATTTTGAAATACAATGCGTTTATGTTTTTAATTATCCTCAGACATAAATCACATTTATGCTCTTGTAATTATAAATGTTAAAAGCTGTTATTAAACCATTATTAAAAATGTTTTAATATCAAAACACAAAAGAGTTATTGCCAATTCGAAATGTTTTACTTTCTTAGATTATTTTCTAGCGTCAGGTTCGTTTCGCATAATGCCGTGAAATGTCACTATTCGATGGTAGTAACAATTAATAATTTATTATTATTCTTATGATAAATGTCGATAAACTTTCACTCTAATAATTACTGCGAATGTCACTTCTTTACCGAAACAGATGTCCCATTTATTTAACCTTAAAATAGGTATCTGTACTAATTCTTCTAGTTAACATGCTCTTTCTAATTTTTTATTTATGTTATTTATTATATTATTATTTTTTGAGTCAATGTTTTAAAACGTTTTTAATAAGAATTGAATTGAAAACAGTCTGTCTCCCTTTTTATTTAAAAAACTTTTCATAACTTAAATTTAAAAATACCATAAATCCAGACTTTGCTTACTTAAGTGACTTAAGTTTCCAAAAATATTGTATTGACACATTTAAATTGAATTAAATTTTACTTTTTTAAATAGCAGTGCATATTAAATCATATAAAATCCATGATCTGTGTTTTCTTCCAGTCATGATTATAGCATTTTAAAACACATAACCGACTCATCTCCCCCATAATCAAAAAGCGATATCTCTTAAAGATAACTGCTCTGATTGTCCTAATTGTAATGACTATATACGTAGTGTAATTTTATGAATTGTAGTTCTGGTCATCTCTCTAGCCTGAAGAAGGTAATAACTATTTAACTTCGGTAGGATGCTATGCTTGTCTATTTATTTCAAACGATGCAATATATTCTATATAATGAGCTTGTTGTTAGGATTCATTAAATTGTAAATGATTTCGTGGGACTTCGACGAGGCACTCTAGTTTAGCAGGGCAGACAAATCTTACAAAATATTGTATATTACATTAAATAATTTAATGTGTTCTACGTTTATTTCGCCTTCAACTTCAACATTCGTTTTGTTTTGAGATATATAATTTCAGTATATATAGGTTATATTTCATATATTTGATATTTTATACATTTATAAAAAGTAAACTTAACTAGTAATTAACAGAGTTATGTTAATTAATTTATATAAAAGTAACTTACTTTTGTGATAAATGACCGTAAGAATCTTGAATTTGAATTGTTTTGTCATAAACACTGTTTACTCATGAGTCACTTGTCTTAACTGTTTGTGACAGCTGTTTCAGAGGGCAGCACTGTACAGCACCTGGATCAAAATTTTTATTTTAATAATTATGAAAATAATAATGAAATATGGAGATATTAGCATATAACAATCTCATTAACTATTAGTTCTAAAATTAAAAGCATGAAAAGAAAAGTACAAAATCACATAAAGCAAGGTTAATATGAAAAACATTACAGTAATTAGCAAAGTAAAATGAGTAATATTGTGTTCTATACCGATTGTATAAGAGCAGATGACCGAGATAAACTAAGTTCTCATAATTTTTTAATTACGCCTAACCTTGCTTCTGTTTTGTAAACAATACTAAGTCCCAAGCGTAGGTTTGTGAAATATTAAGATCTTGCGCATACAATGCATTTACTTTAAAATAAAACAACTCAAGAACACGAGAATATATGACCCTAATTATAAGACAGTTTATATTTTAATTTGTACAATAAAAACTCTACCAATGACAAAGATCGTCAGTTGGTTAATAAAATGATCACATAACATGAATGATTGAGGCTTCTTTACCTTGAGGACGAATTCAAGTACGTTTTATTGAAGCAGAGCGTGAAAGACTGTCTGCTACAAATAGCGCCTGACTCATTGCGAATCGACAATTTACGTGGGAGTATTAGATCACAACACAATTAATTCTCAGTTCCGGGAATTGATTATTCACTATCTTCAACATTCTTCAAGATGTGAAAACTTTTAACCAGAAAGATGATATGCTAGTGCTTCTTACATTGCGTGAGGTGGTGTAATTACAATATAAATATAGCAATTGCAAATTTCATATTTCTGTATTTGGGAACCTTCCTTCATGCTTCAGTACATTTGGCATTCACCTTAAACTAATTTCAAAATATGTTCAAATGCGGAATAAAACGAATAAAATGTTTTATATTTAATTTGCTTGTTTACATTTGTAACTGCGGAGACTTCTACGTCACATCAAGTGAGTACTTTACATTCTTACAGTTTCATCAGCGATCCCAAAAATGTTTCTCTATTTTTAACATTAAATCTTCACTCTACAACTATTAATAATTTAAATTTACCCCTACCATACATTTAGTAACAATATTTGTCATCTTAATACTATTACAAATACAAATTAGAATGAAGGTTTTTTTTGAGATTAATATACAACTGACATATAGAACTATAATAGGTTAACCAGTAATATTTTGTGTCCATAATTTATATTTTTTTATTTTCTGATTTATTGTAGTAGTTAATGACGATATTATTTCTTTTATTTTTTAAATTTATTTTTGATAGTTTTACTTGGACTAAATTATTCGACTACAAAAAATTCAATACCGTTTTTTGAAAAATTAATTTTAGTATCACTTCCACTAATCCAAAATCTGTATTAGTAAAACTAATAATTTTTTTATTAACAAATTAAGAATTGTACTTATATTACAACAGAAATATATGGGAAGATTGAGTTATATGTCATTCGCAAGGAATTATCGTAAATGTTTTATTAAAAATCAAAATTTAATATAATTTTTTTTTCTGTCAAATGCAAAATGGTGAAAATATTAAAATTTAACAAAATATTATAATAATTTTTAATTTATTTGTAGAACATATAGCGAGGAAAACTGTTGACCTGATTTAAAACAACTGATGTTTTTTAACAAAATCATTAATTTTTAGCAAAGATAAAAAATGAATGTGGAGAAACAAAATGCAAATTTCTTTTTTTTTTGTTTATTTTTGTATATCTACTATTTTTTTCTGTGCTTTACGTTTTATTGTGAAATGTTGAGAATCCCTGTTTCCACAATCATGAAATTGTCTCCGTCAGTTGCTCACCAACGATTTGCTCGTACAATATCGAGCAGCCATGCACACTCCCTCTAATCAACGACTGTTAATGAGCAGAGTTAGTTTCATCATAATTACGTGAGACCTGCATAAATTCAACCATTACTTAACATATTTCAGCCGTGATATGCTCAATACTATCTTGTTTATCACAACACAGGACTCTTGGCTAGATCGCAGATATCGTAGGATCGTTTACATGCCAAGTTATTACTCCGAGAAATATTCTGATTGTATCACACAAAAACTAAACTAGCCAATTAATAAATTGATGGGTGTATTAAGATTAAAATAGATTTGCATAAATGGAGATGATTGGATATTAATTAATTAGCAATAAAATATTATATGGCCTAAAGGGATTTAATCAGACCTTGTTAATTTGCTCTTATTAATTTCCATATATGAATGCATTTGTAATTGCAATTATATTTCATATTCAACATATAAATCATTTATACTACTATAAATAAACATGTTTGTAAAATATTGCTACAAATATTTTTGACAGATTCACTAAAGGGACTAGTCACTAACTTCATACTCAGTTTCAATTTTTTTCGCTCTAAATTTTGGCGCCTCAATGTACCTATGAAATATTTAAAAACTAAATTATTTTTATTCTTTTTTTAACTATTATAGTTATAAACAAACCCAGCCTAACCCAAATCGAATTTATATTCCAATAATTTTATTCCACACTATTTTATTACATTATCTATTCTATAAAATAACTGCTAAAAGAAACTACCATGCAAAACATTTTTCATTATACACTTATGTACTTAAAGTAAAAAATGTGATATAATATAAACAACAAACTTTCTTTATTGAAAATAATGTATATTGATTACAACAAAGTTTTCCGTAATTACCATATTTAAACTTTAACAAACATTTTAAAAGTTTTGTTTATATTAATTATTTGGTGATGTTAAATTAAAGTTTTTGTTTATTTTACGAATTTATAATAAAATTAAAATTATTAGTGTTAAAATTGCAATTAATGAATTATTCTCTTTATGAAGCAGGCGGAATTAATATTAGATAAAATTTCAATATAAATTAGTAATATGGTTACTGTTATTATTGCAAGGGATCTAAAGCTTCTAATATGTACCAAATTATCCGAATATAGCGATATTTAATTTAGGTAATTGTTGGCGACACTGAAATTGAACTCAAGATTGGAACATTTCGCTCATTTTTACGAATACCTAGCTAAAACATTATTGCAATCAATCATTTATCACAATAGTAATATGTAAATTATGATTTCTTATGAATGTTTGTATCTGTAATAATATGTAAAAGAATAAAAGAATGATGACATACGTGTATCCAGCTGTTCATGTCATTGTCAAAATCGCCTCTCACGAAACAATGGAAAACAAAAGTAAACAATGAAGTAAACACGCGTGCAATTAAAAGTAAAAGTTTTCGCAACGAAACAAAACATCAAAATTCACTTTTATTTATCTGAAGATACCGAATTTTCAATACGAGACTATTCCATTACCATAAATCTACAAAATGCAATAAAAACTAGACTTAACTTTTTGTCCTCAAATCCTTGATTTTGAATTGAATTTGTTTAGTTTGTTTTTAACAAATAAATCATCTTCAGCTCATCCTTGAAACTTAAAAGAATTATAGTGTACAGTTTTCACAAGATTAGATTAAAATTAATTTTCTATTTAACAACCTATAAAACCAGCCATAAATTTCGAAATAGACAAAGAGTGATCTAGATGTTCCAGTTTATCGTGTTTTCAAGCAGCGAACATAAAAATATTTGATTGATTTATATTCTATTACATTTCTGCTCTTCTTGTAAAATTTAATATTTTACAAATCGTGGTACAAGTTTTGATACATATATTTCGTCAATATTTATTTTCTGGACAGGTAACTTTAATGATATTTTAACTGTTGCCTAAAGGCACTGCAAAAAAGGAAATTTTTTAATCATATATTGTGTACTGTTTATATTTTTTAATTTTTTTCTTATTTCTAATCACTAATATAAGGTTAGAATTTCTAGTTTTTTTTTTTCATTCCAATTTATTTTCAGTTTTTTCTTTCTAAAAATTGTATCCATTGGAATAAAAATCTGAAAATTGGCACACTAACGTAATATTGCCCGTAGAATCGATTGGAGAACTTTGCTTAAAAAAACCCTCTTTTTATTTTTTAATTTAAATTCATGTCTGTAATCCGCCATCGTCTACACGGTATAAAATACCAATTTCGGTTTAATTTTTGATAAATTTAAAATTATTTCTGTACTTCCTATTTTTATACTTAAAAATACTCTTATGATAAAAAAATGTTTTTTAAAAAAATAATAGTCGTTAAGAAATTGTAATATTATATTTATTAAATTATTTTTTGAAAATATAACATAAAGATGTAACATAATAAAAGAATTAAATGCATATCTACTTCATGTAGAGTGTATTCATATTTCTCATTTATTTGTCACTGAAAAATGACATCAGTATTTACTCTCCACTACAGTTATGAGTGCATATGTAGTGACCTGTGTTAAAAGCAATTTAACACATCCAGAACCCAGAAATGGGCAATAAAGTGAAAATTTGTGTCAATATTTTTTGCGAATTTTCGTAGTGTTTTCTCCATGATCGTTCCCATTTTCTCCAAGTTTCTATTATTCTATCTGCTCCAAATCTTATTTATTAACAACTTAGTCCGGCAATAAACCTTTAGCGGTTCGCTTCCTTAATTAAAATCGTGTTTATGGCTCACGCTTGGTATAAAAAGGAGCAATTTGATAATATTTACGACGTTCAGTCATCGATGGATCTCACCTGACGAAATCCTGATGATAGAGCACGCATCTGATAGCGGCGTCCGAGCCATTAGCCGCCTGGCTAATGCCTTTTGTTATCGAATTAAACGCGCCGAGCATCACGACTTAGTGTAAACTCTTATTGGGTATTTAGCTGTAATGCACGGCTACGTTTACATGCCACCCTCTCAGCGACGGCGCACACTAATACACGCTAATTATCGCTGCGCGTTCGTTCTCAAATGGATATGGCTAATAGCTTCATTTACTAATATATGATGAAGGTAATCTGCCAAATTGCAGGCTGAGAAGTATTACAAAGTTTCAACATAATATTCCATAGATTCTTCTTGTATTACTATTATTTTTGTAATATGAATTATAGTACTCTGTACGGTCTACACTTAGGAATTAGTAATTTGATTATTGTTTATTTCGCTAAATAATATATTTTAGTGCTGGAGTAATTGCTGTGGTTATAAATTAATTGAAACATTCAATTCAAATTTTAGAACAAATTTTAAATATTTTGTGACATTTCAAATGCAAATAACTATTGTATTTATGCAAATTTTTTCGTTGCGCAACACTGAATGGAAATTACTCTATTACAATTTTATTTTATAATATAAGAAATCTGGTAATGTACATTACGTATATATCTTTTTAAAGTAATATCTGAAGTTTTCACCAATCTTTTTCAAATAAAATTTCACTGTAGGGTATCCCAGTGGTTCGGAATCTACTATGAGCTGTAGATTCCTTATTGTGGCTGCAGTCTGACAATAGGTACCAGTAAAATACAAGTAAAACTTGTTACGAAATATATGTATCTTAAAATACTTGACGCCCTATTCCAACCAGGAAAATTTGTGCCACAAATAATTATGAGTATAATGATGATTGATAATTCAATAGTATGGTTATCAAAGATGTATCTCAATTAATGTCCTAACGAAATTTCGTTTTCAGTTTCGGCCAAAAATGGCCCAAACTTCAGTCCGGCCAAAACTAGTCTTTTAATATTAGTTTTTTTATACGTTATTTTATTTCTTTTTTTTTTTCATTTCGACAAATACTTTTCAAAAAGACTACTTATTTGATGAATTATTTGTAATATTTATGAGAAGGTGATAGAGAACTAAAGTCTTTAAACTTCTTTAGTATTACGAGCTCACTTTTATAGAGCGCTTTTGTGAAAAGTAACGTCTAGCCTAATAAAATCGTAACATGGGCAAGAAAAATACTAGATTTTCGTGGTTATTAAAAATAACCTAAATTTTAACTTCACTACATAAGTTTCAGTTCCGGTTACATTTTCCACCGAAACTAGAATTCGAACCGAATTATGATTGTAGTTCACTCGTTGAGAGATGCGATGTAAACGTAGTGGTAGAGCGGCGTGTTACAAAGGGCCCCTTGTCGCTCGCGTTTGAATATCAGGTTTGGAATGATTGATGAGGCGAACGCCGGATTCCGACACAAAACACTAAACGGTGCAGGCAGCCCGCGTGCTCCGCACCAGTTCAACACGTTCAATACTTCATTCCTGCACCCTCCGCTTCAAGCCAATTACATGCAGGGTTGCTGACGAGCTGATAGCACATGATGCATTAGGCGTATGATAACTATGGAAACATATTTAGATTGAAGTACGAAGCTCGTGGATTTGCCTCCAGTCTTTCTAGTACCGTTTTTTATTTTAATAATTGGTCGACAAGAAGTAAGTTTTATTAGTTCATTATTTATTATTATTCATTTTTATTCATTTTATATACTTTCCACTACAGTATTTTATATGTGGTGATTATTGGAGATTAATTTTTCTTGACATTTATATTCATTTACGTAGGTACCTATATTTTTCATTGCATTCAGCCTCAAAAGTGAAGTCGCTATTTACTAAACTTAAGGTCAGTGTAGAATCCAGGGGGTGACGGGGGGTGATTCCCCTCCCGGTGAAATTGAATTCCCCCCGAAGGAATGGCGACTTGATTCAACACTCCTGGCTCAAATTTACTGTAAAGTCAAATAGTTCATTATGCACCAAGGGAGAAAAACTCGATTTTGTTCTCGCAGGTAAAGTGAAGCTTTCGCAAAACAGAAACGAAGGGGGGAGAAAAAAATCCCCAGGGAGAAAAATATCCACAGGGAGCAAAAACGCGTTTTGTTCCCTCTAAACAGACACAACAGACACTTTCGGGCGAATTTTTCTTCGCACTCGTTACAAAAACTATGGTATCGGGTAAAATTAGCAAAAAAGAGTTTTCCTTCCTTGGTGTATAATGTAGGTACCTACCATATTTCCCCTCGGGCATTAAAATCTCCGTGTCAACTAAAACAAAAAAGTGGCCACCCAAACTACTCGAAATCGATCGGCATGTAGATCATTCCAATTTCATTTTAATAAAATTTACTAATTTTTAAAAAATGATATTTAAAATGCTAATAAAAAACTTGTAAAAACATTTTCATACGTCGTTACAATTTCATTAGCATGAAAATATAACAAATAATGGATGAAGAATTTTAAATTTATAAAAACCCCTTTGCAAAATTCTAGACGGTGATAGCTATAAAGAGATATGTTCTTGTTGAGGTTCTGTTTCTGTTGAAATGTAATGTTTTTAGCGTAAATAGCGTTTGATATGATTTTATTGTGTAATTGAATTATATGGCAGTAAACGCGTATTTATTCCTACAGCGTTAGCAACGGCGACATTGTGGTTAGTTAACAACCTGATGTACCTCCGCCGCGATTTATCCACGTATCAGCAAAAGTACTAAGTTAGTTTTATTGCCTGTGCGTATTTTACGAGTAAACTACGATAGTTATGTGCGGACGAGCCAAATAAAAGTTAAAAGGCGGGTTATAAAGCCCCTTTGCGGTTAGGTAGCTCATTGTTTATAACCCCGCACCAGGAGTGCGAACACGGCAGCAGCCGCGATTTGTAGAATATCTGCACCGCTCCCATCGCGTTATGCTGCTTTTATGCGCGCTTGTAAAACATTTTTAATACTTCTCATCGGAATTCGCGCATAAGCGAAGCCTCTTGAATTTATAGCGGATTAGGGAGCAGTGTTATAACACTTCGCGGATGTTTATACATGCCGCAATTGCCTGTTCTCTGATCGCCTTAATGGAATGATTACTCGTTCTGGAAATTAGATCATGTGCTGCGGAGTTATTCAGGCTAGTTTTAAATTTGCATATCATTACCTAATGCCTACCACTGCTTAACTTACTACATCATTTCAATATTCGTTATTAGCAAAAATTACCTTATTGCACCTACTTTACATGAGAATAAATTTTAAACGCATTATTTATAGCAATTCCCGTTCCAATAAATTCTATAGTAGAATTAAACCATAACACCGGTTACACAAAACGAGACAAGTATTTATATTTTATTATTCTATATTTATTAGAGAAATCTACAATTTTTAAATACAACATTTAATTATTAACTTACATATCTTACCTATCAAATTATTTAATATGGCAATATTTAGACACAATTTCAGTTTTTAAAATTGGAGTGTCCACTACAAATTGTCAAAGCCACAGCCGGTCTCAATTCCCACAAAATTAATTTAAAAATTAAATACATTATTTATTAATAAATTCATTTAAAATATGTTTCTTATTTCATTTGAAGTTATTTTTTATGTAATCGTGTGTCTTAGAATTTTACACTAGATATTGACTACATTGGAAAAACAGTCGGATAAGTTTATATAGTGGAGAAATATTCAAAAGTTTATCCCGATTAATTTCAAAATCACGTTGTCAGATCAGTTTTGAAAACAGAATTTTCTGTAAGTGCCAAAATCTCAAATTAAATTGAAAATGACTTTTTGCACCCAATTTTAATTTGAGCATTTTGTGTATCTGCATATTACTCGTACCTACATCTTTAAAATAATTATATGTTTAATAATGCACTGTTTTTAGTTTTTCGAATTTTTCAAGCATTGTTTTTTTGCCATTATTTGCACTTTAATTGAAAAAAATCATAGATTGTATTATAAAATTTCCCTTTTTAGAAGGGATTAGCGTGAGAAACCGACATGAGAATTGCACAAGTCCATGACAATTTTTCTTGTATTCTAGTGGTGCAGGTTATCAGTCTACTGCCTCTGCAACCTTCATCTTATAATGGATTCCAAACCTCTACAATATATGAACGTATGTACATTCAAATAATTAAATGTATTTAAAGTGTTTGAATATTCTAAACTTCTATGTATACCTGTATGTAAATCTAGTGTGTGAGATATAAAGTCGAGATTGGACTGCGTGAAACCAAACAATCGAAACGAATTTAAATCGTTTAAAATTACTTGCTTAAACATATCACATTGTTTTCAACTTGTCTCAGCGCCAGATTTCTGATTTTAGTTCTTTTGATACATTTGAAGTGAACAGGTGACCTTATTCCATTTAAAAATGGGTAAATCTGACATACTCGTAAGTAATAAAACTTACTAATTTAGATAACGTAGCGTGTTTTATGCAATATAAACTTAACAATTCAAAGAATACTTCGCATAAAGGTAGAATTAAAATTTTCCAAACATACAAACTGATAATTACTGCAATTGCAAAACAAGTGAATAGTGATCAACGTTGACCTCGTATTTTGGTAATTAGTTCATTAAAAATACACTGTAATTAGGATTCGGCATACGATATGTGCGGATTGACTTTGCTTTTTGAACAACCATCATTGTACGTTTCAATATTTACATGCAGTATTTACTTTGCTAAAATGTACGTAAGAGAGCCAATAGATAAGACTTGTAGATATTTTTTCAAGTGCAAATAATACTGCCAGTAAGTATGGTAATTATAAAATGACCTATACGAGTTCATATTCTTACACAAACACATTGAAGCAATCATGTATGTATATCCATTAAAAAATATAAATGGTTTTCTTCGTCTACACATTTGTGCAAATAAAATTACATATTTATTCATAATAAAATATTTTTCATAGTTATACATAATATTATTTATTCTAATACAGAAGTTATTTGCAAAAAATATAGCGTGATTTAATTAACAAAAAAACTACCTAAATATAGGTTTAGTTTTATTAATTAAGGTTTTGTAACAAAATTTTTGCTGTCTTAAATGTGTGTTTCATTTATCAAAAAACACTATGCATATAATTAAAAGTTATGATAAGTTTTGTTTAACTTAAAATGAATTCAAAGTAACAATACGTTAAATAATCAAAATCTATTGCTATATTGCTATATAAGTAGGAACTTTATTTGAATAACCAACCACAATTATAGCGCAATAATTTTAGGAAAAACAAGACCCCAATGTACTAGTTTCGTGACAATTTTACTTGAGATTTAGTGATATGGTTCTTGTCTACAGGCTCTTCTAAACCAGGGTTGCTCTGATTTAAATCATGTTTTAAATCAACTGATATTTTTAATAAAATATATGAAATATGAAAACAAATTATAATGAAACTTTAATTATTGCTACTACTACTATTTATTGCTAGTACTATTAATAATAACCAAAAAATGTTCTGTGTATAACAATATTTTAAAATTAAATAATGTTTTATCACTTTAATTGTCATATAATAGAAGAAAAAGTTTATAAAAGTGTAACTAAAAATAAAATTTATTTGTTACTCTTCCTAGTTTTATTCAGAGAATCGTTTTAGTTTTATTACAGATTCGTTTATATATATATTTATATTGATTTCAAACTACTAAAAAGTGCAGTAACACTTCAAAAATTTAAAAAAACACAATAAAATTATTATTTATTTTTAAAAATTAATCAATGATTTTTGAATTTTATAAATAAATCATATGATTTTACCCTTTACATATACTTATGTTTGACAATAATAGGGAATAAAGTAAATAAAGGAATAATTAAAAAATAAACACTCAGACACAGCTGTATTTTATTTGGTTAATTGTTGACAACACTGGAATAAACCCGAAATCTTAAACTATATCCAATTCGAATTGGAGCGCTAACCAAATGAGCCACTGCGCTTAAAAATAGATTATTATTTTTTCATAAATCAAGATTATTAATCACTTTGTAATTATCCTACAAAAGTACAATCGATTTTGCCCATTAACGCCACTTTTTGTCGGGATGCAAATAGCCGTTGCATGGATAGATACGTGGGTGTTGTGACTTTGGAAGTAGTGACAGGTGCGGGAAGATGTACAGCGACGGTGCGCAGTGCACGGTGGCTGTACACGGCCGCATACCCCGCCGACATGCGTGGAGATATGTTCCGGAGCGGCTATACGAATCACATGTTATGCACAAGCCTCAGATCGACAAGATTACAGTGTTATGATGCCCAGTGCCGTGCGAGGACACATTGCAGTACAGTACAGTCAAATATGACTTAAGCTAATTTCATGCTTTTGAGATCAGATATTACAAATTTATAAATTAGCCAATGCACATTATAAAAATAGATATAGTGTGTTTTATTAGAATTGTGCATTTTGTCATACAAGTTTTGTTTCGATAAATCAGTACAATGCATTTAAAATCTAACTTAACCTGGCCCAAATTTATGTTATATTGTAGTATTACATCGCAAACTTGTAATAATGTCTTCCAGAATGTTGTGTGAATTTGCATATTTTATCTATAGACTGCATCAGAACATCTTGCAATATTAATTAATCATATGTATAGCAGAACAATTTACTGCTTATAAAAATACTGACAATATGAACATTTCAATTCGAAACAGAATAGCACAAATGTATAATTTTATCAATTATTGACACCGTTGGGCTAATGGTTAACACTTTCCCGTTTTTCTTTGTACTCGTTTCAAAAAGTATCATATTGCCTTCGGAAAAAACGTTTTTGCTCTCTTTACAGTCATTTCACCCGCGAGAACAAAATTAAGATTTCCTTCTTTGGTGCATAATGTACTATTTCTTTATTTGCATCTTACTAAAAATATAACCAAAAAAATGTAAAGACGTAAAAACCACATGAGAGGAATAACTCCTATTAAAGTACATTCAGTTCTATGGTTTTATGGAGTACTTTTCAGAAATGATATAAAATAAAATATTTTCAACATCAACAGTCAAACCCAGTTTCGCGGTTTACTTTAAAAAAAGAAGATTTCAAAATATATTTCAACATAAATTTTACTAAAACTATTATAATTGTTGCATTCATAATACTGATGAATAAACTTATACTGTAAAACACTTAATACTCTAATATTTTTGACTATGCCCGCTCTATATTCTACATAAACTAAAATACAATTCTTAAGAAACACTACCATGATATGTGAAATCTTGTTTCTCTTAAAAATTGGAATGATTTGCTTTTTATTTTGTTTGCGTACGCCACTGGAAGCTTCAACACTTTTCTGTCTGCATTTCACTCCCTCGAAGCGTTGTTGTTAATGCGTTGCTAAAGACGCGTGTAAACAAACGCACAGCTTCATTTTGGAATTTTTAAAATTTAATTACCAACCGCGCATCGTAACTTCGCAAACGAATTAATTGCATGGGAAATTACGGAATTTGCTGAAATGCATTAGCACTTCCTACATGTGATATTTAACTTGCTGCCTCAAAAACCCCACATGCGAGAAATGCACTTTTTATTACCTTGTGCCGGAGTTAACACTCTGCAAATTTTATGCACAAACAGACATAACCTATATTTATGTAAAGACAGTCAATTTTCACTTGGTGCATCACATTCATTCATCAAATCTTTTCCTATTTATGGATACAAAATAAACTATTGTCAATTACCAATATGATTGTTTTAAACTAAACGGTAAGCAATTTTTTTTATATAAATCTATGAAAATAAGCATATACGAGCGACGTTGGCTCACTTAGCTAATGCGCTCCGGTACAAACTGAGCTGAGTTTGAGATCTGGGGTTCAAATTTCAGCTTCGTCAATCTTTAACCAAATAAAAATTCCGCTGTGCCCGAGTGGTTTGAAACGCACTGGAAGCTATAGGTCTCTTTCAGTTGAATTTCACATTTCAAAGCTACCTGCGTCCAAAATTATAGCAACAATGATGAAAATAATGTCTAATTTTCAAAAGGGCTCTTTTTTGACAGAAACTTATTAAAAATAATAATAAAGTTCGTTTATTGTTTTATCGTTACAAGCATTAATTTATTGATTTATAAAAAAATATATAATTAAACTATTAAATTGTGAAATATGAAAATAATTTTGTATTTAAATACGTTTCCTATATTCTATTGGCCGATCTTTAAATTCATTCTCCACATCAGTTGTTAGTGTCAGTTACGTGAAATTTAGTAATGTACATATACAGATATTAAGTATTTGTATAAATGATTTATAAAAAATGAAATTAGAAACATTTGTGTTTCTGAAAGTATTCGTTAAGGAAGAAATTTGAATAAAGAAAAATATAATTCATTATTTCGTCGCGCATAAATCGGCCGTAAATAATGATTAAGGAGTAATAAAATTATGAAACTCATATGCAAAGAAGTGAAGAAGGTGTGCTGACAAAATCAAGCATATTGCTTGCATAAAAACACCAATAAAGTAATCATAAGTTTCGCTACAGTGCATACATACACGTATGTCACAGTTGACTCCGTTGTGCAACTCTACAAATCCAGAATAGAAAGTGCGTATTTTTATTTGGATCTTCATTCTAAGCACTCGCTTCATTATTACTTACTAACATTTTTATTCGCCGTAAAATTGATTAAATTTGAAGGTTAAACTCGATTTATTTTTCACAAAACATCCTTGATTTAAAGCAGGGCATGTAACCGAAAAAAATACTGGTTAACGGTTAACCCTTATAGAGAACGTTATAATAATAACGGTTTTAGTTCGAAAACCGGTTTTTGAAAATTGGAAACCGGTTTAAACCGGTTAATATAGCGGTTAAAAAATTAATTAAAATTAATTAAAACAAATTAATTATAAAAATTTGATTAAAAAATATTACAGAAAAATTAATTCAAAAAAATTTAATAAAATTACCATCTGAGAAAAATATACAATTAAAAAAAAGTAATTTAATTATTGAATCTCCAAAAAATTCCCGTAATATCTTCAGAAAAACGCAGGTCACTTTTCAATTTTAAACTTGCCTGTGTTGACAAAGGCCGTATTTATTTGGGACTTTTTAAGTAACCTTAAAGGCCAAAGAGGCTACCTACATTTATGACTCTCCAATAAAATGTTAATTGTAAAAACTGTCATGACTCATGTTCAAATACAAGTAGAAAACACAGATATAAAAAAATATTAAAAAATTTTCTCGCTAAATGAAAAATAAAGGTTAATGTTCGCTAAAACCGGTTTATTTTTTTTTGGTTAACGGTTACCGGTTTTTTCGGCCTGAAAAATATCGGTTAAAATTACGGTTAAAGTTCGCAATTTTCGTTCAAAATATCGGTTACCGGTTTTTATTAACCGGTTTTTTTAACCGGTTACATGCCCTGATTTAAAGAAAATTTTACTGTGTTTCCGGGTTTTATTTTAAAATTGTAATATTAATGTCAAGTGCTTTAATAAGGACATGATTCAAACAGAGAAATCATTATGTTCGTTCTAAAAATGTAAAATGAAATTGTGCCAAAATTGACGCTAGACATAGAAACTGTGACTATAGAATTAATTCATTTGTGAGAAAGGTCAACATTAGGTTCATGTTTATTCCGTATACGGAAAGATGACAGGCTGGCGCTTTATTCCCATCGAAAACACGGATGCGTATTCACAAACCATACTTCTACACAGCTGGAGTAATTGTCCGACAATAATTCTACCTTGCGAAATCAAATTTTCTTTTGCTTCATTGTTCTATTATAATCATTTAATACTCAATTTAAATATAAAGATGTAGTTTACAGTACAAATCACTACACTATCTATATTACTTTTTCAACCTAATACATAACATTGGTGTGATAGTAATTTATTTTAATTTTATTTGTAGTTTTATAAAACCATATGCTATATTTTTTGTAGTGTCTATTTACTTTGTAAATATCTTGGATTTGGAAACCTAGAGTTTTAATTATTAAAACTCGAAACAGAAACCGCAACAAATTCAAAAAAAATCTGTATTTTAGCAAATCAAATTTATACATGTCAACATTTCATTCTTGCTAGTACCCTGAGAAAAATTAAATATTTAAATTTAAAAATTCTTTTATGTTAATTCAAGACAAATAATGTCAATAAAGATATATGTTAGGCTTGCAACAAAAATTAAATAGTTTAACTATTTATATTTCATTCAAAATGTATCAGTTGTGAATAGATAATTTTCTTTTTCACTTTAATGTAAAAGTTTATTGTAGAATTGTACAAAATATGATTTAAATTCAAACACTTTTTTAAAACTTTATTTTGCTTGAATAAAAGTGACTAAATATTACACATTATGAAACGTGTAAAACGTTTTGAAATATTATATTTCATTCTAAAACTTCATTTTTCTCATACGAATTTATTGGAAAAAATTACGAATAGTTATTGCGTAGTAACGATAAACGAGTATCAAAAAGAATCATTTTGACTCGAGATGTCGTTACTTACACAGAAATTATAAGTAAAATTTACCAACTAAATTCATAGCTCGAATTTCCTTGATTATTTCGTGAATGACAACAGTTCAAACATAAAATTTTTCATATCAACAAAATATAACCAGGACGACACTATTGTGGTTTCATCAATTTTTTAACTAAAACATTGATGGAAGAATGAAATGAAGCATTATTATAGGCTTGAAATATAAGGAACGATTCTTATTCTTAGTTAAAACCTACTATAAACTGAATCCCTGGTGTTTTCTTTTCCTGCTTATCATTTCTGTATTCGCACCAGGATGCTATATGCCAAGTGACACACCGTTATGATTCCATTTCTGCTCGCTCACATCTCCGTTGTATTTTTGAATCGGGTCCTAGACAAAACGTGCTATTAAACAGCCACATTTGCGGAATGTTAATTATTAGTTTAGCTATGCACTGTGCTCATCCGCCCACACTGCACTACAGCATATGGCCGGGTTATTACCGCTAATATGCGACAAATAATCTTCACATACATTAAGACAATTTCACAAAGTTCGAAATACCGTAACAAACGCCATTTGTTATATTTTACACAAACTAGATTCAACGACTTAACACCATTTTCTCATCAACTCACCAGCCCTCAAGATCAAAAGACGAAAGTAGGAAGTACCGCTTCCATATGGCTTCACTACCGGTTCAAATAGTTCCGTTAACTTTACAGGTTTAGTGATAGCGTTTGTAAAATAGGTTAAAATACCTCCCTTACCTAAGGGGTAATTTGTAATATTTATTACAATGTCGAATAATTTTTATGTTTACTGATTGGGTTTCAAAACACGGAAAATCAAAAAGAAAATTATAACTTTGATTTAAAAAAAAATTGATATTCACTTATTCTGTAATTGTTCTTTATAAATAATGTAGATAGATGTAATGTACAAAATTGGGACAATATACAAAAATGAAATAAAATCCTGTAAAATGAATCAGATCATACCACGTAATAAAAACATAAACAAAACAAAATTCTTTTAGTCATAAAACAATCAATTAAACCAGTTCTTACAATTATGAAGGGTGATCCAAATTGGACTTCCAGATAAAAAAATCTGATTTAAATAAAGAAAATTTCGATTTAAATAAAAAAATCTAATTTTTTATATATTTTTAAATCGGATTTTTATGTCCTTGTTTAATTAAGAAATGACTCTCTTGTCAAATATTTTTTTTTAATATTTCTACATTTTAGTTTTCTTATTGTGTGGATAGTATAAAAATAAAATACGCATTGAATTGATTATTGATAATTTGGTCACAAATAACTGAAATATTAAGAGCACTTCCTACCAGTTGAGGATGATTTTGAAGATCTGCAATAATCCGAACTTTAACATAACCTATTTTAATGTGGTACAACTGCAAAGAATTTGGAATTGGTACTTGATAAAACATATTGTATCACTCTAAAAATAAAGTAACTCAGTTATTAATTCCATTACTTATTATTTAATGTTCTGATCATTTGATCCTTTTGGACGAAACGATCTTAATACCTATTAAATAAAAAAACAACAGAATAACCTAGTATCTTCCTTGATGATGAATATATAATAATTCGTTGTTAAACTAGATTATACACGTCATTAAAAAGTATTTGTTCGTTGGCTGTACTTTAGTTAAGTACAACTGTAATTGTTTAGTGCTTCGTTGAAAATTTTATTATTTTCCATATTTGTTCTGTTCCTCTTCTTCGTGACCGCAATGTGTGAGTATGTGCACTTAAACTCATTAAAGAAACCTCAAAAATCTGAAGCATCTTCCATACGCGGCCAGAGATGCCGTGATTAGAATATTTATCTGATCCACTAAAGCGATGTTCTGAAAGCTTTTAAAATAGTTAGACTTATTTATTGCGAAAGTGCGAACTGATTATTTACATAACATCTCAAACATACATGTGTTTTAACAAGTTTAACCAAGAAAATAAATACTTAACGTACATCAAAACCGTAATTTGGTCAAAAGTTCCGGTTTCTTCAAGATTTATATCTTTCATTGCGTAAATAGATTAAAATCTTTGAAAGGAATTTAATTAATTTGTATAAGAAATAAATATATCAACGAGCAACCTTGCTGCTTACGTTTCACAGTTACCAAATTAAAAGCAACATAAATATATACATCATTGCTCCACTTCAATACCGACATCTCTTGGTAATTCAGATTTGAAGATAATTTACAATTTATAGCTCATTTTTAATCTTAAGGCTTGTTTAAACTTTTCAGTTCATTTTACATGTAATAAATTAATAAAAAAAGTTTATAAACATGTATACATACACATAGGACGTATATTTTGTAGTAAATCAAATGTCTGAAAGAAAAACTGATCTCTAATAAGCTGGCACCAAATTAGATTAAGTTAAGTCGAATTATGTTGTGCTTACCTATTTCACGAAATAAGAAATTTCAATATTTTGTCATAAAGTTATCAAAAGCTACTAAATAAGCTCCATATGAAAAATTAAAAATAACCAAATAAAAACCCATATTACAGCCTTGTACC
This sequence comes from Stenolophus ochropezus, assembly GCA_035578165.1. Taxonomy (NCBI): domain Eukaryota; kingdom Metazoa; phylum Arthropoda; class Insecta; order Coleoptera; family Carabidae; genus Stenolophus; species Stenolophus ochropezus. Next base: position 8,230,925 of record JAQOWZ010000004.1, on the reverse strand, counting down.
ATCTAGGAATGTCGTGCCATAGATGAAAATGGCGGTGTTAAAATTTTTTATCTAAAAATGTGTCAATTACCAAATGAAATGGTAGTACAAACTGCAAACATGAATGAATGGTAACACATTAACTTTGTTTCATATTTGAATATTACATTCGAAACAGTATTTATAGTGCTGTATTTATGAATACAAAGTATCGTAACTTAATGAAAAATAGTTCCAGTAAACGAAATGAGTTCTAAAAATAATTTTAGAATGCAAGTAGAAGACGTTTGTAAACAAAATGAGGTTGTGCCTAATGTTCCTTTTATTGGTCATCAGTTATGTACGCATTGTTTGTTTAAACAAAAGCTGTAATCCTGTAACCATTTCGGAAACAAAGCATTCTATCAATACATTATGCAACAGAGTGTCACAAGCCGAGAAAACATTTTCCTGCGGCAAGAAAAACTACCATAAACTTTTTCATGATTTATGTAATAATAAATCTATAGAGATAAGAAAATAATTTCAAAATAACCGCAGAAAAATCTTCGATTGTAAAAGATTTCCATTGCGAAATCCGTCGTAGATCGTATTCGGGCCTGATTTAACGCATTACTGTGTATGCAAGCGTGTGAAAAATAAATTTTTCGGTTGAAAATCAACAATGCCAGCAGTGACTTGCAGGATCTTTAGAAGAATTTGCGTCTTTATACTTTTAAGGCGGGAGGCGACTGTTGCCGAGACATTATATGAATTTGTTTTTTTACCTGTCAGACATACAAATTGCGCACTATGATTTATAATCTTTATTTGTTCAGACTTGCACGTTTCTAGTTTAAATTCAACATATGCTTCAACTGCTGCCAAATTCCAGGTGGTAACTTCTCATAATCGTGTTGGGATACATTCTAATATGCGTTACCAACTACTGTATATATTACAATATAATACGTTTTGCAAATACACTTATACACTGTCACTGTAGGTACTATATACAAATTATGAAGCAGATTTATTGATATGACAACCCTGATTGTTTGTAAGCTTCGAAATTGTCATTTTTATGTTATAATGTTAAAAGTAGTGCTTTATTATATACATTTTCTCCCCATTCATTTGATGGAAGACAGCAGTTTTTTAGCGATAAAATTTGATAAATTCTCTCTAGAATCGTCATCGTTAACCGTTTATTGACATGAAAGTTTTTATGTTTGAATTGTTGTCATTCGTGAAATAATTTGTGTTATGAATTTAATCGATAAAATTTACTTATAACATACTCGTAAATTTTACCCAAACATTCATGGCTCTTATTATATTATGCATAATTGATATTGTAAATAAAATTTTATATTTTACAGAATGCAAAAGCAATCTTTTTTATTTTTACTTTTAAAATACTAAAATATTGCATTGGTTTCCATGGTGATAAAGAACACTATATTCATAATTTGATAAGATATGGTTTTGATTCGTTTTACATACTTAATGTGAAATAATAGTTATTTATAAAACTAGGCTAAAATCTGCCTGTAAATTTTTGTGTCAATTTTTTAAAGTATTTATTACATGAATTTGATAATTTTATCTTATAATTTATTTAATTTGATAAATTTTGTATTTATTTCTTTCCCAATTTTGTGAAAGTATGATATAGATTTTAAAATTATCTTATCTGCTCGTAAAATAATCCATCCCAAATTTTAGTTTATCTCAAAAAATTTTCGTAAAGTAGATATTAAAATGATTAGATATACATTTGAAAACAAAATGTAAAATTCCTGCTTTCGAATTTCGCCTGAGGCCGTCCCTGTCTATTTGCCGTATAAATCCAAACATCGAGTTTTTCACCGCGTTAAAAAATGATCAAAGTTGGCGTATAACGGGCGTGAGATTGCATTTGTCTCGCCCTTCTTTATAAGGGCTATTACAGGTAATAGAGCGTGACCCAACAACACCGATAACAAACTAGTAGGCTTGGCAACGTCGCCTACTACGATATTAAGTACTTTTACTCATGAGGCATCAGTTACATCTTTTAATTTACAAACACAACATTAATTTTTGACCTCGTTTTAGTTACGAAAATTAGGTTATTTCCCGATTTCACAGCAGACGTCTTTAGAGTATTTTAGATGTTCAACAGCCGTGATGTGATTTGATCTACAGATAAAATTAAGTATTATTCTCGAAAATTGTTGTAATAGATAAAGCTAATTGAATAATGATGAGAAAGACATAATAACATACGATTATTATCTGTAAAACACTGTATTAGGAACAGTAGCTTATATTTTTTCACACTTTTACATTATGCATGTTACCGTTAAATTATAATTTATGGAATAGCTTCTATAAAAAAATATTTTATTAGTATGATATGTTACCTATATTATGTTTGTGTCTTATAACAGCATTGAAGTCTTTATCGAGTTCTAAAATTTTAAAGCAAATTTGACATGTATTGCAACATAATTATATCTGTTCGGAATTTTGGAATCAAAATCGTACTCAACCGGTAAAAAGCACTTACTGCCCTGTTTGTAGTGTGGAAAAAATGAGCAATATGTAATTGAAGTAATTTAATTTAATTGAAAAAATGGGTCGTAAAAAAATGATACTATTAAAATAATTAATATGTTTGAATGTGCTTGCAATTAAAACGAGACAAATCTAATTGAATTAGAAATGGCAATAGTAACCGAGAATTTGAGCAAGTGGCATTGCATTGAAAACCGCACAGTAAGCAACGGTTTTCTTTTCATTTGTTTTGTTTAACCTCTTGAAAAACGAATGATATAATAGATTATTAGAGCACTACATTCGTCATAAGGTAGCAAGTATTGAACCATGACATGGCTAACCTGATAACTGGGCTGAGACATTAAAAACAATTGAAATAATATAATTGTTTTCACTTTTCCTTGATTCCATTTGGTTTTGTGTACCACTGAATTGAACCATAAACATTTTTTTCCTACAATCGTAAGTTTATTTTCTAAACAAAGCAAAAATGCAAATCAACAGTTTCATGGTCGCTGTTGAAATTAAAATTACGCTTCTAATTAAATTGTCAATCTCTTGCTATTAATTTGCGATCCGACAGCAATGTATCCACTCTTTGCATTGCACATAGGTGCAGCCTGTCAAATATTTTAACAGCCTTCACACCAGACATAAATACTTTTTCTATCAACACATGTTTGACATGTTTTACAACAAAATAACACACTTCATTTTTAACAATACTCCGGAAGAATTTGTTACACATGCTTTTTCTTCGATTCCTTTAATACTTACGCAATGTATCTTAAACGATTAACTATAGTTTATTGAAAATATTTCATTGTTATCAGCCCATCAAGCCTTAAGCGATCTTTTATTTGGGAACATAACATTTAAACGCAATGAAAAATTTCTTTAATTCTATTGTTAAATACTTTTATGGAAGGAAAGCATTATGTTAAAAATATTGAACACTTGTTAGGCTGTTGCTTTATTCGACTTCATATTGAAATCGAAAACTTTATTTATTTTTATAAGTTGTGTTATTTTATTGGGCATTTTGGGTAATTGGGTGAAAAATTTCTCTTTTTCTGGATGCAAGCTTGCGAAAAAATATACGCAAACAGTTCTTCGCAACATTAATTTCAGTGGCGTAAAGAAATTCTTGTATGCAAATAGTTGGTAAGATCTCATTGTATTTTTACTGGTTCCGCTAGAAAAATCAGAACTTTTGGTTTCGAAGCAGTGTTACCGTGTCAGTTTTTACACAACAGGAACTTTCTGTTACAATTGTTTACGTATCATGGTCAAAACGTTTACGTGATTCAAGAAAACAAAGCATGCGATCGCTTCCTCGCCCTCAAGGAGAGATATACCGAGCGATCCATACAACACGAACAACTGTAATTAGTGTCATCCTAAATCGCTCCCTGCCGATTCATCCACTGACAAGTATTATCTCCTTAGAAATATTAAATTCAAGTGGTAATTTCATAAAGTGCATTTCTATCTCCAAATTTAATGCCAATTAGATAATTCCATATTTTATTATCAATTCTTTTCGATCTTATTCTTAGCACCATAATCTGAAACCACACAAGGTGGGAAATAGGTGATTCTGCACGAGTGGTAGACTGTACTTTTTCTGCGACCACACTGCTAAATATTGCAGAAAAAAATACATGCGCGAAAGCTATTTGCATAAAAAACAATATAGCGCAGATAACCTCACAAAAAGTACCTTCACACATGCGCAGTGTTAGCAATTACTGTGAGAAATTATATGGCAATAAGAAATCAAAGACTAAGATAAGTTGATAATTTGGTTTTATTAAGTAGAAATTTATCTGAAAAACAAAAAGCATTTGTGTAATTACAGTGATTTTAGGAAAAAGTTTATATTATCTGAAAAATTTTAATTCTCTTCCTTTTAACATTTTTGTTCAAACAATTATTACCCATGTAATTCAATTTGCAGATAAATAAATAATGGGATTTCTACACGTGTGTTTTTTGTAATTATGTTTTTTCAGTTGTTATTAAATTCTTTATCTTTAGTTAAGTATTACTGTACATAAACAGATATGTATAACATATATATCTTTTTAAATTTATTAACTATTCTGTGTAGACAATGACATGACACACTACTAAAAATTAGCATATATCTTTATTTAACTGTTTACAGATCGTGTTTGAAATTTATTGTGGACAGTACAATACCACCCATATCTTTAATTCAGTTGTGTATCTCAAAAAACTTGTTTGTATTGCAACAATAATTGGCTGTCAGTTTTTTTTAAATAAAACAAATTTTCGTGTGACTTTATTGTAAATAATAAAAAATCGATAGTGCAAACTCGAATATTTTTTTGAGTTTTCAAGACAATAAGTTATTTTTACAAGTTATATATTGGTAAGAGATTTCGAAAATTACTTACAGTGCAGAGAATCAATAAATAAATGATTTTTTAATTCATTCTATAGTATTTAATTTACTTTCAAACTATAAAAAAACCGTGAACTTCAAAAAAGGAAATTGCAAATATGCATTCGCTATAATTCTTTACTGCAATATTTTCTACCCTAACTATTTAAAATAAAGAATCTTGCCACTGTATATAAATTTTCTAAATATCTATTGATGTTTATGTGGCAGTTGGTGGTAGTAACAAGTAAAAATCTATGATTATATCTTTAATTATATATTTAAACTTATTTTCACTTTTTAATGTTCCTTTCCGATCACCTTGTATAAGTTTAAACAGTATCTTTCCCACACAATAAACTCGGAAATGATGAGTTTTAAAACACCAACACGTTATCGTATTTTCGGATTTTTGAAATTGGAATTTAGACTTCTAATAACCTTAGGCATAATTCTCAACTAGCATCACGATTTTCGAATTAAATTTGACAGAAAAAGTACTGATTTAGATTTAGAAATTGCGAACTTCTTTTGACAACTTCATCAGGAAATTAAATTTCATTATTTTCCTAAAGAGACAGGTAGATATTCGACAAGATAATTTTCAAAGTAGATCGTTAAAAAAAGGTGAAATTGTAAGACGAAATACCCTACAGCTAAAGATAGATTAAATAGTAAAGCATTCACTATTTACGATAAAGTTTTAAAAAATCAGTTAATTGTTTCTGACAGTATTAACACTGGAAGGCATAGATCTCACACTCAGGTAGAAGACAGAAAAAATGGAATGTATAATACAGAATATTTGATTGCCTCTGCCAAGTTGAAAGGATCTAAAGATTACTAGAGTTGAATTGAATACGGTGGTAATGCTAGTCATTAGTTGCAAGCCTACCACTGGATGGTATCGACAGTTAATAAATTATCAATATCTTCAGAAGTTCATTAGCTAAACCAATTTCCATTAAGTGAGCAAATTAGAACGTAGAACACTATTTAAAATCACCCATTCACTAAGTGAAATATGATTCGATGCATAAATATTATACCTCTTTATGATTTTATTGATTTGTGTCACTTCTTGGTAATCAAAATACCGGTCTAAATAAAATGCGAACGTGTGAACGATCATTTAACGTTAGTTAAAAAAACAAATATTAAAGCGAGTCGAATATTGCCATTAATATATCCGGGTCATGACCTGTACATGTCCCCAATTTACCATAAGGTTCAGCTAGATGTTAGATCCAAGTGGAAGATGCGCAGCACTAGCGCTGCGCGGTCATATCGGGAACTAACTGCACATGTTTTGACCTCAAGATGAGACAAGAATGCCGGTAATTTCTAACCTAATTTTCACGCAAAAATCTTCTTCTTGCAGAAATACCTTATCTTCCCATAATGCACATCTATACAAAAAGAATTTACGTAATTTATAATTTTTAAATACACACAAACAAACAGACATCATCGTAAATAATAAAATAATAATTTGTACATTCTTAAATTATTATTTTTGCAATGAATTCAACACGTATTTTTTTACAAGGTAACCAATTATACACCTAAAGTATACCTGGGTATTATTGAAATAATGTTAGAAAACCAAACTTAACAATCACATTTTGGTGTAAACATGTCAATACATAAAATTTAATCTTTTAGAAACAATAAAACAATTCATACAAAATATCAACAAAGAAAAAAATCTATTTTTGTTTTGATTATAAGAAACAATTAAAAATTCTTTAAATAAATTTCGCATTGTATGCAGCTTTTTTGCCATAATAAATAAACTAAATTACATATAATTACTGAAGCGAGGAAAAACGATCTTATTTTCAAAGTAAAATAAAATTAAAAGCCTAGCAAAAAGCAATTAACTATTCGCATTATATTTTTGCTCTCTCTATACACACGGGTAAAAATCTGTTTCTACGTACTGATATACTTGCAAATAATTACGTTATGCAAGCCTTTCTTCTTTTAAAATGTAACATACAAAATGATTGAAAGGTATAAAAATGACATGTGTGAGTAGAGAACAAGTAGTTGTCATGCATTATTTAAATGTGTTATTGTTGCTGGCGTGTGTATGTAAATGCTTGGTATACAGTGTGCTGTGTATACAGAGTGTGTGGAAAGAAGATCGGAAGTAATAAACAAGGTGCGTCTTTTGTTTCAGATGAACCAACAGTGTAAAGTGTGCGGTGAACCCGCTGCCGGTTTCCATTTTGGAGCTTTCACCTGTGAGGGCTGCAAGGTACTAACTCTTTTTTGTTTTTCATTTCTATCTTTTCAACATTCTGTTTTAATTCGATAACTATTCATTTCATTTTCTTAAAATATTATTAATTATTCGTAAAGGAAACAACGTGAAATGAAATATTTTTAAATAGATTAAAACTAATAATTAAAGAAACATTTTGAATGGAACTTAATCCTCGTCATCAATTGTAACTATTTGCTTTAAATCATTATGGGGGAAGGGATATTGATGACATCGTCTTGTCGGGTGAAATCGTGTATCCGAAGTAAATCAATGTCAAAACTGACAATATTAAATACAAATATAATAATGGATGAAACATGCAAAAAGACTTGTAGATTAAACTAACAAAACTACCAACAGACAGTAAAGAACAAATTATCAACGCCAAAATTATCTTCATAAATGACGTTAATGACATACTTATTTTTCTTAATATTTGAAAATATCCGTTACCGCGGTTACACTGTTTTTATTTCATTTTTGTCGTTGATTAGACGCAGATAGCATATGTACCCCTCTGTAACACGTACGATATTGAGTTGGCGAATAAGTCTTATCTGCTATATTTATAAGTACGACAAAGATGCAAGATAAATAAAAGCAGAAATTGATGACATGAGGATCAACTGCGGGAAATAGAGTGTACATTTATATACTCCATGTTTTTTACCATATTTTTCCGTTTGACATCTATCATTATCATTGTTCATTTTTCAATACATTTTTTTTAAATTCAAGTCATCTAGGAATGTAAGTGAAATTATTAAGTTCCATCTTTCAAGAAAAATTACATAGTTACAAATACCTACAGTATAAAATCGCGAAATAGTATATTATGATACTAGTTGTAATAAAAAAATTGAAGCACGTTATAGACAATTATGCTATTTTTATTAAACATGATCATAATCGTAATAGAAGTGAAATACAACATTTTTATTTTGAATAATTTTATAATTTTGTGTGCTTGAGGTGAAGCATTATACTTTATTTGTTATTTTGCAATGGGTTTTTATTTATTACTTAATTACAGTTTATTTCACCTATTAATTAATTTTCAAAGTATACTTTGTTGCGATGAAAACAAATGGATTAAAGTTGAAGATTTTGTTGCTTTGATTCGATCTCGGATAATAACAAAGTAATAAAAATTTGATGTAATTTCCACAGTTAATCGACCAGTAATTGTCTTGCGATATATTAATTGATTAATTTCAAACTAATTAAGAATAAACAACGTCTTCAATAAACTTTTATATATCTTTTGTAACTGTAAATATTTGTTACAGTAGAGTACACACCATTATCGTATCATCAAATGCATTTAATATCACAATTAATCATAAATACATCCCATCACGATTTATTACCAATTATTGGATGTTGGATGTAATACTTTTGTGCAGATTTCTGTATAATACCAATAAAAAACCATAAATAAGACGTTTTCAGTTCAGATACTGCACGCATATTTAAAATTATTGACAATAATTGCACCAGGTGCATCAATAAGTAACTAGTAAAACAAATTTCTAATTTTAACTACAAACCAACTCTTATATAGTATTAAGCAATTAGATTATTGCAAAATTAAATAAGATTATATTTATAATTACATTTCCCATGGTATCTGGTCAATATTTGTTTTTAATAAGAAATAAAGTAAGAAGTGTTACGGTTTAACTAAATAAAAACCACTACATCGAAAATTACTCTAATAAACCAACTGAATTACTTTTTCAAATCGTTTTTCAAAGTAAATTTTATCAAATATAAAACAAATGTTTCATACGTTTTATAATAATTGTGTTAATAAATAAAATAAGCCAACAAAACTACATTTTTAAAACGCAATTGAATCAATGTGAATAGCAACACCTATTTCAATAATATAATTGTTTTGATTTTGATTAATTAGTTCGTATTGAATCAGTTTACACTTTGCCAAAATTTCGTATTAAATCGTACTAAATTTTTAGGTACTACAAAAATCCGACATTTAATTCCGTTTTCAATATTTAGAATTAAAAAGCAATAATAATGATTTTGTAAGATCGGATCGGATATTTGTTAATGTTTAACTTGAGTTTCAAACATTGCTGACCTATCGGTTGGTAGTTGGTAACCTAGCAATTATCAACGATTAATTTAAAAATGAGATTTCTTGTTAAATAATTTTTTTTTCTATAATTTGGAAATTTTATATTGCGTCGTTTGTAAAAAAAAAAAAAAAGAATTGGAATGCAGACAGTCAATTTTCCTCCGATTTCGAAATACTGGTGATCTTGACTTCGATCTGCAAAATCATTCTCAACATATATAAAATACATATTGCTACTAATAATAAATAACTACTATTTTCCATTTCGATTGAAATTATTTTTTTCGGAAACTAGGTAGGAAAATAAATGGCCAATTTGAAAAATTCTAAGAGGATTCACATGTTACTATTATTGCGTAATAACACTAAACCGAAAAACTGGAACAAGGCAAAAGATGTTGACGTGTTAATTGTAGAAAAGAGTAGTTTATTAAGCATGATGTATAATGTACAAAGTGGGTATTATGTTGGTAATTGTAACTAGTCCATTTTCACTATATTAACACATGAATATTCATCCTGCTTTCGCAAGCAATCCGCGTGCGCTAGTTAGAGCATTTAACAGCATTTAGCAGAACACAAAAGGCTAATTAAGTTTGTAGGAACAGTGCGTTCGGCTCGGCGGCTTTGATGCGCCAGTAACTTTCATTTTCCCGCGCGCCGCGTGACGTAACCTACGCACGCGCCACAACGTCACTGATCTGCATTCAGCGCCGTCTTGATTCGATTACTTCGTACCTCAAACAATGACATGTGAGGTAACCGAGACATGTCACCAATCGCAAATTGACCGTAGCGGTTTTCCGTGCCGGTTTTGAAATTCTAACTCGCTACCCATAAAAATAGCATTTGTATTAGTACGGCACATACTGCACATCATAGGGAATATATTAATATTGTTACAAGTACATACTCTGCATTTTAATCGCTGATATCACACACATAAATAACCAATCAAATCAAATTCTTTTGCTTTACATATTCAAATTTCTTTTCATCATCACATACTTACTATATAACTTAAATTATGTAACACAAAATTGGACTATTTTTGATACCCTCTAATTTAAGGACATAAAAAATATATTATTTAGGTTTTTGAACGCCAGATCACACACTCCGCCAAAGGTTCAATTTTAGAATATGGGTCACTTATTTTTCAACTTGATCAGTTTACTCCTTACCAACAACATGTAGGTATTGGTTCAAATGTCCACTAACTGAAGTAAATTATTATTATTAAAGAACATATCCAACTGATCGGAATTAGTAGAAGTAAATGATATCGTATGTAATACTTGTACATGTGTGACTAAGTATTAAAAAATAATATCCAAAATTTTAAGGTTAAGTAGATTATTAAGAATATTTTTGATTCTATCTTTCATATTTGTCGTTTAAAAATCAAGAAATTGCAACTATTTTTGATTCAATTAAAGAAAAATGTATTATATCAGTTTTTCATGTAATAAATTAACATCTTTAACTCGAAAAACGAATGTTAAAATATCTTTCATTAATAGTGTTTGTAACAAACTGTATCTATAACTTTTTAAAATTACAGATAAAATTATTTCTTTTCTTGGCCTTATTTGAAAAACAGTAAATTAGGTCTCCTTTAGGTTAATTTTCCGTTTTAATTAAATTACCAAAACCGTGAAATTTTCTATTTTTGTTCATGGCTTTTTTAAATGAAACTGTCATATTTATGTTGTCATCAATTTCATGCTAACTATTGCAATATGTAAACCTATTTAAAAGAAAACAAAGTTATTTGAAATAATATTAATATTATGACTTGAGAAACTAACAGTCTTATATTATCCAATCTACTTTTCAAGCTATAACCGTTACTTAAAAATCATCGTAGGAAGACGTTAAATAGGAAACAAGAAAGATACTTATATTTAATTATCATTACTGCCACTTACATTTTTGAAGAGCAAATTAAATTTTTTTTCTTTTTCCAAATTAGTAAATAATATAAAGGCGTTCGCTAACTAGTTGTGGTTCAATTCTCATTATCCCAAAAAGATCTGTGAGCGAGTGGTTCAGAACTTACTATAAATTTGTCCACCTAAGAACACAATAAAAAAAAAGGAAATGATGAATAAAATTGCGAAATTCTTAAACCACATCCAATTCCTAATAAATTATTAGCAATTCTTATTTTTGAATATAAACATTAACACAATTTACCGCGTAATAAATCAGAAACATATTGGTGTATTGTGTAACTTGTAGGAAAAGTACAACATACATTTTTCCTGTAAACATAGGGATATACGTGTATATAATTCATGTGTACTAAAGGAAACGTCACTACAATTCGTCATTTAAAACAGTATAAAATGAAATCTAAAAAATATGATTATTTTCATAATTATTTATATATTTTTATATATTTTTCAGAAAATTCTTCCAGGGCATTAAAATGCATACGTCACGGGTAAAATATGCATGCAAAAATACAAATATGCAAATTAAAAATTTCAAACTTACATAATTGAGAATGAAAAAGTTGGAGGGTTTGTGGCTTCGGGACTTTTCATTTGGTACGAAAACAAGTCAGATTTTTTTTCCAGGTTAATATCTATCGGATAGGTTGTAAGGTTCTTTTGTAAATGTAATTCATAAGTGATATTTTAATAACATTTTCTTGGAGAAATGGTATATTTTTTCTACGACTGTGTTTTTTTTTCTGCATAATGATATATTTTTTTAAGGCTAATGAAACAAAATTGCAGAGTGCACAATCTATGCTTTATAAATTAGCTTTTCGTCGTAACTAGTTTCAAATCGTCTTCAAATGTTCAAAATTATTTTGGTCAAGTTTTTTTTATTTCTATGTGTATATTAGCAATCAGAATATAATAAACTATATTAACTACATAATTTATTGGCTAAGAACAGTTCGCAAAATGTTCTTCCATACAAGTCTTCCCTGGCTAGTTTTTTCAACTTTCTTTCAAAATTTGTTTTGTATAATTATTACAATTCCTTTTTTCTGTGCGAACTCATTTCCCTTTCGTTGCTGTTCCTGCTGATGAATAGAGCCTTCAGCCTCATCACTCGGTATCTTCTCTGGCCAGTTTTTTAAATTTTCTTTCTAAATTCATTTTGTATAATTATTTCAATCCTTTTTTCCATGCGAAGCCATTTCCCTTTCGTTACTATCTTCCTGCTGCTGAACAGAGCCCCTCTCATCACTCGGTCTAGTTCCCACGGAGGCGTGTGCCGGCGCTAGCGTCGCACGCGCGCCGCATGACGCGTGTCGTCGTTGCGCAACGCTGTGCGCCGTTTCCATTTCTGGCTCGCTGTAGCGTGAAAACTCGGCCAGATTATTCGCTCGTTGGTTCCCAGCTCACGGGTTCCTGCGTCACACACGGGTTTTTCTTTCATTCGGTCGCAGGAATGAAAGAAATGTTGAGAGTGCGAATGGTAGTATTGCGGCAGGAAATAATATTAAATTACTTTGTAGAGTAGTTTAATATTATGAGGGAAGTGTCAGATTTGGGGTATAATACCGTCGCCAATACTTATCAAAATTAATATATCGCTAGGTTCGAATGATTCGGAAGCCACTATAAACTATATAGATCTACAAGTTACTATTAAAATTCAATTACATATTTTTTAAAATTTTAGTTGTGCTATTTGTCTTAAATATTTAAAAAAGTTGTTCATGAAAAACTATTTTACTAATAAAGGAACAACCATTTATTTTATTTCAATATTATTGACATATTCTTATAAAATAATCTATTCAAATATTTTTAAATTGTAGGTGTTAGATTGAGGCAAAACTTCTTTTTGCCATGGACAAATAGTCATAGAATGCAATAAAATGTAGAATACCTTTCCATTATAAAATATAATAAAATTACATAGGAAAGGTTGTAATAGTGCATTTAGTCTCAACATTTAATAAATAAAGTTCGGATAAGCAAATATTTAACAAAAAATCCATATTTAAAAGGTACTCACTCAATCGAATCTTAGTTTGTTAAATAATAAAAAAGGAACAAATAAAAGTATTTAGTAAAAAATATCTACTTATTCTTTCATTGGTACTGGTATTATAAGGTTAAACCAAAATAAAAATAATAATTTTTTGCACTTTACTCTTCCTTTTCGAAGACTGAAGTAGCGCTTTTAATCCCAAAATATATGAATTTCATCCATGTCCATGTTTAATCCACAGAAACAAGAAGATATATATTTGTAACCTAGCCTAGCTTACCAGAAAAATGTGCATAAATATGTTTTGTTTTCGAAGCTGTCATGTATTTGACAAATATAAAAATATAACCAAATAATTATTATTTTAAAATGTATATTCGGAAGTGCAAAAAATAGTGAATATACTTCAAGTGATTACCTCACTCTCAGGATTAAATTATATAAAAATATTTGAATAATTCTTGTGATGGTTAAAAAAATCAAATAATCTTTTAAATGTTGCGACTGTGTAATTACCATATACTTTTTCTGTGTTTTATATTTTAGTAAACTGTTTATTTTATTTATATGTTAAAACATGGCATATATAAAATTTATAGGTAGTAGTACTACCTATTAAAATTAAATATATACTTTTAATTAACATGTTTACAATTTCTTGGAAAAATTTGAACAAATTGTATCTTCCATGTCATCAGACAATAAGAATAGGTAAAAACAACAATTTGCACGATATATTGATCAATTCTGTGAATTGTCCTCGAGACTGAAACGAAGATAGTAAATAATTACCGATAGTCTATTGTTGACTATTTTCCTGCACGAAATCTGCGACAGAACTTTGGTTTCAGCTGTCGTTATAGAGTGATAGCCTTATCGGAGAACATTTGTTTAAATTTATGTTAAAGGAAAACCTTGATACTCTTGTTTCTGATTCGAGAACACAGCACTGCTTTTAATGTCATGTGTGTAATTGACAAACTGCTTACTCTTATCAATTACCCATTTATGATATTCGACGTTTGAGTTTTTTGCAAATTGCGGAACGACAGAAAACAAATTGCAAATTTTATTGTCAGGCGAACTTGTAATTTGAAAATAAACCTAATGGAATGAATCAATGACAAGGGATCATTAAATTATTTTCTGAGTATATAATTTTTTAAATTAGTAATTACTTTTTTGTATTAAATAATAATAATGGATGCACATTTTAATTACGATAAGTAGCTCATTACTAGTAAAATAATGGGCAAATAAGGCAAAACATTTTTCTTACAAAAAATCAATTATTTTTATTTCAATGGAAAATTTTATTTAAGCATAAAATATAGCTTCATTCATTATTTTGAAGCAATTTATTTATATCTTAAAAAAATAACAATATCTTTTAGAATTATTATTTATTACAACTCGAAGGATAAAATATATGAGATATGTGGGTTAGATTCTATAAACCAAATTAAATTCCACTATTTTCAATATTCTAAATTGCTTCTGAAATTTCCAAACAGAACAAAATTTTTTGGTATTTTTTTCCTGGAACGACATTCCCATGCATTCTAGAAGACTACTGACGGAACATTAATCCGGAACCATAAAAAATTTAAAAAAATATATTTTGCTGGTTATAGTCAGCATAGTGCCCCTCAATATTTTAAGACTGTAATTTATTATTAATAACAGTATTTATTTTCGAAAAAATATACAAAAATATAAATATTTCAATTAAATAATTATTTATTAGAGGGCTGAAAGAAAAGGTTTACGCCTGCCGACGAAATTTGAAGCCCGATTCGTAGAGTACAACGTTTTACTCACAACTGCTATCAAATGGAATGCAGGTTTTAATTATAGATGACATGCCAAAAACATTGCATTGCATTGGTAACCTGATATTTTTGTGTAAACTACGTAAGCAACTTGCAAATAAATAAAAATATCAAGTGCCAAGCATGGAGCTTCATTCAGAAAATTATTTATTAAATTTTAATAGAAGCTAATCAAACTTTAGTAGATTAATGTCCTGGTAAATCGAAGGATAGGAATGAAAACGAGTACAAGGTATTACAAATTTTCTTTGCCGCCCGGCGGGCGTTTTTCTCTGCTTTTCCGCCCAAGGGCGTAAAATAAATGTTTCCGCCTTAGAAACCAAATTGTAAATAAACAATTACGATACAGTTGTGCGTAAAGAGAGAGGAATGAACAGTTTTGTACTGTTGTAGGAACAAGCCTATTAAGACTGAAATATGTTACCTAAATCGACGATCCGTTACTTTCTTACTTAAATAACGTTTCATTGTTTCTTATTTTAGTAATACATATCTCGATCAACTAGAGTTGTAAATCGGAAAAAGGAAGCAAAGAAAATTAAAGTTTCCTACTTAATCTGGAAAGAGTTTTGAAATTCGATCGGTAAATTTGGCGAGATTAGTTTTGTAGACACGGTTGGGCACAGTGAGAGTGTGTATCCTGGGAACTGTTCTCCGAGTAAACAGAGTTCGTGTACTGTGCAGCACCTTGAATTCCTTGCCCACTCGTCGCCCGGCGCTGCCTATTTGTCACCGGGCCGGCATTGTTCTACTTGTGCGAATCCATTTACATGACATAACATCCACTCGATTTGAATATAATTGCATGCAATTAGCAAACGATTACACAGTTGGGCAGCGAACCAACGAAAACGAGAGCTCGGCGGCACAAGCTGCAACCAGTCTGTCAGCGGGGGTGGTTACGTCAGGCTTCCGACCCACTGCTCCACATGGCTAATTAGCCAGCACAGTCAATGCCGCCCTTTAACGCAACACTACCACTGCAATTTCACTTGCCAACTTGTTGCGGAATTGCGTAAAGATAATGGGACGCCGCTCAAGGAAATACGCGCCACTGGCAACAAACTTACATGTGTGAAATACTCATCTCCACTACACTAAACCCAATTCGCGCTAAATGCTTTATCTCGCTTTTATCATCCTTATGCAATTTGGAGTAATTAACATTGTTTAATTTCTTCATTTTCGCCTACTTTAACTCTTATCTTCCAAGTACATCACTATTATGTGAAAACTATAGTTCTGCATACCTGCTTCAAAACTTTATGCGCTCTCTTAATCTCTAAGTCTTTTGTGACACATTTTTAAAAATATTTCATTGTCGTTATAAATTTTACTTGAATGATATCAATATACAAGCCTTCGTGTTAAAAAATTCAAGAAATATTAAAAAGTACTAAAAAATTCTTGTATAATTTGTATTATTGTATATTTCCTATGTACTATTTTGCGTACAACGATTTTAATCATAGTTTTTTTTTCTTGCAGTCATTCTTCGGCCGATCGTACAACAACCTGAACTCAATCTCGGAGTGCAAAAACAACGGAGAATGCGTGATCAACAAGAAAAACCGCACGGCGTGCAAAGCGTGCCGCCTTCGCAAGTGCCTACTGGTAGGCATGTCCAAGAGCGGCTCACGCTACGGGCGCCGCTCCAACTGGTTCAAGATCCACTGCCTCCTGCAGGAGCAGCAGCAGCAAGCCGCCGCCGGCGCCGGCCTGCAGGGCATGGGGGGGCTGTCCGGGAAGCCGTCCTCGCAGCGCACGCCGCCGCCCCCGCCGCCGCCCCACCAAACCCTCGGCCTCGGCCTGCAGTTCCCCCCGCCCCTGCTGCACCTGCCCCGCACTAAAGAGGACTTGTTACTACTCGGCTTGGACGAGTACAAACACGCAGCTTCGCCCAGTGTCTCCTCGCCAGAATCACACAACTCTGACAGCTCTGTGGAGATCAGCGACGCACGGAGAGCTTTGCCACTCTTCCCAGGATTGCTACCGCCAGCTTTCTTACCCCCACCAGGATTGTTATTCCCTCCTGGTTACCCGCCCCTGTACCCAGGCTTGTTGCAACCTGTTCACCACAACAATAACAGCCGTTTAGCTAGAAACCACAACACTCCTGCCACTGGAGTACTTGGGACAGAAGCTTTCACCAAACGTGTGTTCTTAGACGCTGTGTTACAATCCCAGCGTTCACCTACACCAGACGCAGACGTCGACCCTGAGTCACCGCCTCCTGTAGCGTCCCCTGCAGCTTCACCGGTCCAGGATGATCCCATGGACTTGAGTATGAAGACAGGCGCAAGCGAACGTGGCTCCTCCCCTGCTCGAAGTGAGAGAAGCGCGCGCACATCGCGTAGCGACGCTGAAATCGACGCCGACGAGGAAAGCGACTGTGACAGTGACCGTGAGTTGAAGCGTTTGAAGCTACACCATCGTCCCACGCCGCTCGATCTCACCACCAAGGTGTGATCTCCAAGCCTTCACCATGGTAGCATTACGAACGAGTTTGTCCGGAAAATACCCAAATTTTATTAATAACGCACCAACAAGCTTCATCTAATGACATTAGCATCTAGTTCAGTGCAAACTGTAATGTAATATTTTGCTTAATCTTCGTACTCAGCCTGGTAAAACATTGTTCTATCTTGCCTTGGAAAATGTTTTCTATTTTAAATAATTCGTCTCATCGTATCATTCTGGAACGCTTTATTGATGATATTGCTCATTATTATAATCAAGAAAAAACAAACGAATTAACAGCGTTCTGTAAGCAGACGCTTTGTCAACTTAAAGCTTCTACAAGTTTGAAAGAGATATTTTTTCATTAGTCTCCTTGTAGATAATATTCCTTGGTCATTGTGAACAATGTATTCAAAATAAAATAAATAAATATATAAAAATCGCTGAGTACATGTAACATTTGACAGTCATTTGTAGCACGAAGACTAAGCACAAACATTGCACTAAACTAGTTCCAGTTGTTGCCACTTGTCATAGTATGATTTGTCATGTTGGTAGTGCTATTTAAAAGTTGGGGAATTTTCCGAACAAACTTCGTATCTATGCACGACAACAAGCACCTAGCACGCGTCGGTATTTTTATTGATATCGCAACAATAGATGCTATAGATGGGGTTAATTACTGGCCATTGTCTACGCGTTAGGCTGATTGCAGCTATTGTGATCAAGAACTCAATCTCATGGCACGAAGAAACGCATGTAAATTGTTCGAAACCCCCAGTTTGTCGTGAAACAAACAAGAATGTTACCATAAAGTAAATAATTTAGTGTGTAAGGAATGAACACAGCGGGTAACCTGTACATAAAAGTTAAGTGTTGTATGAAAGTATCGTGTTTATAACACAGACAGACTCATGTGTTGGACGCTGGACGCACACGGAGAGCGAGCAACGAAGTTCAGTTGGTCTCGTGGTTGCACAACGAACGCACCTAGTAGTTCCATTCTTGTAACTAAATTCATTTTGCACATTTGACACCCAGTATTTAACGGAATAAAATTTTCGTGGAAAAAATGACTCGGGAAAAATATTGGTATGAGACAAGCGAAATGAATTTAGCTATAAGATAAGTGTAAAATAATGGCATTCATCCTCTTTCTCTTTGCTATATTGCAATGCTTTTCCTCGTTGTACCTATTGTTTATATTGTACATTACAGTGTTTAGTAGATGAATGAAGCTGTGCAATTCTTGTTAAGGAAGTGGTATTTTATTTTGTATTTTTTATTATCGCATTTATTTATATAATAGTCAATTTTTGTATGTTCAAATTGCCGGTTAAGTTCATATGCAATGTTGTTATTGTTATTATTTAGCGTTGAATTATCTTTAGTTTGTTTAGAGTTGAATACAAAAGTGGTAACTGTGATTTAACTACGGACAATCTCAAAAATGGAAATACATCACACTATCCCTATTTATTATAATTATTTCTTCACAATAGCACAGAATTATTTTACGTTGTCAGTAATTTATGGAAATTGTGATGTATATATATAGTTGTAAATTCTGTAATATACTTTGATTTATTTAAAAAATAAACAAATGTTCGAGGCCTTAGTCTTCCATCTTGTACAGAAAATGATCAGACATACGTCGCTATATTATGCGATTGTCGAGCACTTGTAAAAATATTTTGTAAGAAATCGCGAAAATAATTAAAATATTTTTCACATATTACACTTCTTTTTCATTTTTATTACCTCAAACACCACGTATAATATAAATTTTTATTTTACTGTTTACTGATTAGAAATATATTGAAGTTGTCCAAATAAGATGTAAGCGCTTTATTGCAATTAAATACAAGCAGCCATTATTGTCTGTCATCCTCAATAAATATTTTATGACGTATTCAACATCGTACAGATCATCTCTAATTTCACGCACAGTACCGTAAGTATTGAATTTCATAATTGCAAATTATATAAAACATTATATTTTAACAAGATAATAATGCATCAAAAATCAAATAAAGCATGCAATTAGAAAATATTTTTATAGGATAGGTTTATATTTCATTTATGTCCTTTTAAACATCAATAACCTTACTCAATTCCTTGTATTACTGTTTTAATATCAATAAAAAGATCCGATTACACATAAATTTTATTACATCTTTCAAACTACAAGCGAAGAAAATTGTTTTGGATCAAATTTCTCGCTAAAAGAGCATCAAGTTTCATATTGCTGGTTTTAAAAAATCCTCATTAATTATCTTTAAAAAGGTACCTAATTCCTACGTTTTGTAGTTTTCATATAAATTTCCAGTAAAACAGGCGCTGTTCTGTTCCAAGTCAAAAACAATTATAAATGTCAAGATAATTGGAATAAAAAATATTTTTTATTTCCATCTAAATCGGTTGCGTGGGACACCACGTGCTCAAAATATCACCGTTTTGAATTAGATGACATCTGAGTTGGAAAAAAGTCAAATTAATTAAGAAGAAGAACCAGAGAACCTTGGGCTTAAGTTATTTGCGTAATAAAAACTCATGTTTCAATTAATGTCACATAGAAAAATTATTTTGTTACTGAAAGTGGATGCTTCGCAATTATTTGATTTTATAAAACCGGTTATAAAATCTACACGTTCAGCGTAATTTGAATTTTTAATTGAAAATGCATGGGTATCTCTTACCATTCATAACAGCTCATCATTATTATAAACAGACTTGCTTCGGACTTCGCCATTACTGTATACAACTCCAACAAGATTCAAGACGTTTTCACTTTTATTTTAAGATACTACACTCCTAATTAATTACGATAATATATTCACTTTTTAAAAACTTGTCTTATTTGAAAACCAGAAAATAATATGAATCAATCTTTAGAGTAGTTGTAACAAATTTAGATTTATGTACAAGAGTCACTATTATTTATCGAGTGTCACATTATGTTTAACATATTTATTTATTCAGTACAACAAAAACGTTTAGTAAACTTCAATTTCGTATATTTACATATAAACAAATGTAATTCTTTGTAACATATTAAATATGTCTACGACAACAGTGAATTGACGTTTTCTACAAAAATTAAATTAAAATCTGGTGTCATTTTTCATGTAGTTCGTTCGTTACGAAAGCTATTTTCAATAATACACCCGTAATGAAAGAAAAGTTATAATAGTTCATTCCCAGTTCCTGGAAACTAAATTTTCCAAAGACAACTGAAGTATAAATTCACCGCTGTAATTTTCCGTATTTAGATCTTCTGATGAAGACATAATAGCCGAAATTGTACAATAAAGATTATTTTTTATTTTGTGAAACAAAACGAGTGTTTTTCTTTAATTATTTATTTATCTACAATGTTTCACCTAGCGCCAACAGCTATTTTTTATTGAAAACATATTCAAAATATGTTCAATTTAAATTTTTGGAAAGAGCCTATTATTTTCCTGAACTAATCTGGTAAATCTTATTTAGTCATGGAACAAGGAAATGTTACATTATAAAATAAAATATAATTTTTTTGATCGGACGAAAACTGACACCTTTCTGAGGTACAGTAAGCCGTCCATTGTTATCCGTAAATAAAAATACAATCACATTTATTTCATTATTATTGAATAATTAATACGAAAAGTGTCTTTTCGGACTCCTGATGACACTGGCCTCATTTACGGTTCGTGCCGCAATGTTCACCATCATCCGGGAATATACCACTTTTCCTACTAGATAGACAATACACTATTTCATTCAAAATTAGGATATTATTTCCATTCATCCCTTTTCAGTATTCCTTTTATTGTAATGTATTAACGGTAAATTTTATATTTTGAGTTTGTCATTATTAAAAATTTTGCCCCTAAGAAAATTTTGAAAAGTCGATGCCCCTGCATAAAAGAAAGATTAGACTAAATTATAGAAATAAGTCATTTCAAAATTTTATGTAACTACTAAATATAAAACTTAGGTATTTATCTTTAATATTATAAAACAATACTTATTTTGACTTCTTTAACTACATCATTGTATTGCGTATCAGACATGTATTAGAAAAAATTGTTATTGTATAAACAACGAAATAACAGTTTTACAATTGTAAACACCTAAAAAAATATAATAGTAAATACACTATTATTATATCTTTATAGTTTAACTAATTACTTGTTACAAATTTTTTGCTATTTTATAAAACACCAACATTTGTATATTTCCGAAACTTTTTAACATTCGTGTGATTTAAAAATTAACAAAATATACTCCCATATTTCACACGATTAACTCAAAATAAAACTCACAACTTCATGAAACATACGAGCAGATTTAATTATAAAAACCAGACCAATAAATTAATAGAATCTTCCCGAAAAAAAGTCATCTCCATATATAATCTGATTTTAAATTACCTGTTTAGTATGGAACGCTGTAAGTACCACAAATAAAACCCAGAATCTTTTTCTCATTTCTACGATTTGTTTAACATTAGAACCACCTGGTTATAATCTAATTAGGCTTGAAAATTATTTATTAGTAAGAAATGTCACAAAGTAGATTGCGAAACGTCGATATATATTAATTAATTCTAACTTAAATTGCCCGAATTATCATATTTAATTTATTTGGAGAAAAAGTTGTATTTCACTAGTTTAATAAAGTTACAAATTTTATTTCTCACGAAAATATTCAATGATTAATGCATGGAAAATTTTACCAAAAATAGACAACCTCTTTTTAAAAAAATCATAACGTTGATTTCCCAAAATTTGAAAGTGTAAATTAACCTTCTAGTTCTAGTGTGCCACTCGTACAGAATCAATAGAGAATTTCTTTATTGTTTTTATTGCAATCAATATTATTTTTGAAATCGAGTTATTCCATTCCTTTATTTAATACTATATTCCTTAACTCAACCAAAAAACTAGTATCTTGATTCTGGGTGAACCAGGGTTCCTGAAAATTTGTACCTCTTTCAGGACACTTTAACTTTGAATCGTAACATTTTATAATTGACATAACCTAACAAAAATATTCAACAACGAAATTGACCAATGTATTACAATTTAAGAATTAATGTTTTCATTTATAAACCCTGGATTATTTTCCGGTTGCTGTGGTTCAACTTTTTCGCAACCTTTTTCAGGGACCGCGTTGCGAATAGAAATCGGTAAATGAATTTCAGGACTTACGGAACTGTCAACCATAAACCTGGTCGATCCGGTTATGTTACGGAACATACTATAAATAAGTATTTTTAGATAATCATTTCTTACGTAGTTCATTTTAATAAATTTATTTTATTTCTTGTAATCAAACATTTTGGGGGTAATCATTTGTTGAATATAATTTATCTTATAGTAAACACCTCAGTGCTTACTACGAATATCTATTTTTATATTACCTAAGAAACAATTTTATTTCTTTAAAATAAATTTTAATTCTCTTACTGATATCTTAGACTTTTGTCCTGTATTATCCAGTAAAACAACTTATCAATTCGAGTAAAAAATCATTATAGTACCGATAAAATATTACGATGTAATATAAGCCTAACATAGCAATTTTCGTAATTAATAATGTTGTTCCTTGACAGTAATTCTTGGAATTAAATCAATATACAGGTTTAAGTTTTTTTGTTATTTTATTATCGTGTTCTATGTTTTACTTGTTTTTCTAATACCATCTCCGGATTTTTTGTCTTCTTTGGTTTCAGATCGTTTTGCATACGATGTAAATAATTTCAAGAAGATCTTAGTATGTCATTAAGTCAAGGACGCAGGAAAATTATTAATAAATCTTAATAATTTCTTGATTTAATTGTTGTTTATCAAGAAAATAATAATAATAATTTTATTAATCCAATAAACAGGACAGACAATAACCTAAAGTATTCTATTTATGGCACAACAAGGCCTTATTTACTTAAGTCCTAAGGCATTTAACTTCGTGACAAAATTTAATTGCATTTATTAGTGTAGCTTCAGCCTACAGCCTCCATAAGAGAAAACACACTAAGAAATTAAAGTGTTCTCTACATCATATAGCTCATGAAGTATTATGAAAATATTTATTCATATTTTTTTTTCATTAAAAAGTATTAATTTCATTATGCCTTTCAATAAGAGAAAAAAAAATAATGCATGACATTTGAGATAAGCATAAAGTACAAGAAATTAAATATAAATTTAAAATTAAAAGAAAAACTTCTTATTTGCAAAATATTTAATAAAGGAGGAAAAGAATTCTTGAGTAAATATTTGGTGTCATAATTCTAGTTTCTTAGAATAAAAATTCTTAGAAAATCAGTACCAGTTGCTCGATCTATCGTTAAACAATTGAACTATGTACCTATAGGTATATTCTTGAGAAAATTTAATTTGTTTCAATAAATTTATTATTATTATATGTGAATTTGGAAAATCAATAAAAACAATAAATTATGCTCGAAAAGATCAAAAATAAATAACAATAGTGCCATTTATGTGTATTAATGGAACTATTGATCTAATATCAGTGATGATGAACTAAAATATTGTTTGAGGCAAGAGAATTTTTGCCTCTACACTTTTGTAGCTGGCATTGCGCTGGGCGTACGAATGCTATATTCGACAGTATAGGAAAGGAAAAAGTGGGAATTTAAACTATATCTTGGAGAACTGGACATATTGCGCGTTAAATTTAGAATTTCCAGAAGATTGAAATTTAAAAATATAATGCAAAATTTTTCTCTCTTCATTCTGTATGGTAAGAAACTGCCTCACCTGCCCCCCTTGAAGAGCCGCCACTGTCTTATATTGATTGTCTTCGATTTACATCCATCAAACTCTGTTTTAGATGAAAAGCATTTATGTTGAATAAATGTAAGAAACAAGAAATTCGAATAATGAAAGTAAAAATCAAATGCTTTATTAAAATGAAGTATATTGTAATAAGCTGAGAAAACTCATACATTGTAATGTCTGTTGTACATTATTGTAATTAAATTGCAGAGGACTTTTCCTTGGAGTTTGCAAATTTGTCATTGTTTGAGTATTAATTTCTAATGAATGAATTTTGTAATAATTGCAGCCGTAAAATTAGGTCATTTTGTGTGTCATGCTTCTATTTTACCAGCAATGACTTACATAAATAAGTTCAATTAACCGTTGGCTGGAGAATTTTTACCCGGGTTAATTGCAGCAATTTAGCAAGGAACATCTCCTGAGCAGAACTTTATTCTCGCTCAGCACTAATGAAGGGCCCCATTGTTTCTCAAAGATTCAGATAATTGTCTTCTATTTGTGAGCTATTATGATTGCCCTCTATATTAATAAACTCCGGAGCAGTTGGTAAATTGTTCACGACGTGACTTCGTCGTTTGTAGAATGAGTGTATAGATAGTGAAAATTCCACCACAAAAGAATCATTTCAATATAATTCAGCATTCAGAGCTATATGAGTTTCTGTTTCTTCCAGAGAAAGAAAAAAATTGTTTAGACGTTAATTATTGCAAAATATACGTGAACCACTGTGCTTATATTTATTTTTTTTTACCTGTATAACAATTTAATATTATTAGCCATTTTGTTATTATTATTATAAACAAAATAGCAATATTTTAAATTCAATAATCAACTTTATTGATTGATAGCAAATCCATCTTAGAGGTCCCGAAACACTTCCTTTCTCTCTCTACAGACTCTGCAGATATTGGCGCCCGATAAATCATAAAATCAATAATTTGTTTTTACTTTTCTACTAATATTAATAAATATTGCATACATACACAATTTAAATTATTGAATAACCCACTATTTTCTTTTGTTATTATTCTGTAAAAGAATGTTTGGGCAATTATACTTTTTATTATAAATATGGTTTATTTAATAAATGCTTTAGAAGTAGGACTGTTTTTTCCAAAATTCCCCCCACGCCACGCTAATATGGGAGAGACGTAGGAAATTGAGATTCCCAACGTTGCTTAAATGACGAAAATCAACACATTTTATTGTAAGAGTACAAGAAATATATATTCATATCCATATAGTTAAACAGACGAATTCATGAATTCAACATTAAATAAAACATATACGAGTATGCTTATATCAAACGGTATGTAGTTAAAATAAATCAATAGTAATATTAGTAATGTAATCTTCAAATTTTGCATTCAAACTGATTTTGACATTACGAGATACGAATGTTCAATTATCAGGGCCATAGCTAGAAAGGGGGCAAAAGTCATTTTAAAGGGGGTTGTAAAATATCTAAATTATTAAAAAAGAATCATTTTATCATTCCTTACGTGCGTACGTGTAATTTTCTTTATTTTTTTATATTATATGTATCTTACATTATTTTATTTTTTATATACATACATTTTATTCAATTGACTAATAACTAATAAATAAGTGATGAAGACTCAAGTGGGGCCGAAACCGGTAGAAGTGGATTAAAAGTTATATTAAATAAATTGTCTCAGAACTTCAATTTATTTCCCTATAACTTCTTTCATCACGTAATTGAAAATTTTGATAATTTAGATTTAGGCTTCAAACGTAATAAAAAAACTTTTGGAAAAATCAGTCAATCGGAAATGTCTTTTACATTTGTTAACAGAAAAATATTTCAATAAAATATATTTAAAAAATTTGCTGCAAAATGTACAAGTAAGAAACTTTATTAAAAGAAAATATTTTGAAAAAGTTTTTATCGTACAGCATGCGCATTTGTGATAGTAGTGACCAGTTCTGTAACCACAACTGGTGTTTTAATTTATATGTAAACTGCACGGGTGGTAGGAACATCGAACTGTAAGCAATAATTAGAAAGCAATGATGATATATTTATTTAATTATATGTTTAACTTTTCCTGTGATATGCATTATAGGATTCAGTAAAAGTAATTTAGGAAATGTTCTAGGACCAAAAATGTATATACTCGTAAATTGAAATAATTTTGGAGAATTATATAAAGCAGAAGGTCGTACGTGAAGTCTGACATGTTTCTCCATTTGCGCGATTATTATTAACAAAGTCCTCGCTCTGGGTGGTCCGATTTGAAACTGTTCCTGTGCCATAAAACGCTCGCGACGCGTTTGATTTGATATGAAGTTATCACCTCTTCGCCTCGCATGGTTTAATGTCGTGCATTAAGATATAGGTGTGTGTATAATGAATGCTGGGCCATTATGCGTGATCTATGGAATGTTCCGATACGGAGAGGTTTCTTTTTACGCCGGTGAAAAGAGTTTTACTAATTAATCGTAAGATTAGCGTCGATTAGAATTTCTAACGGGATTGCTGCTTTTAAGCTTGATTTATTCTATACGAACTTTGTGAAAATTGACATAATTATTTTTTATACTTTAGTTTACTAATTTTAATGATCGTATGGCGGTAATGAGGAACACTATCATTTAGTTTATAATCCTTTTCGAAGAATGTTGTGCTAACTAACTAATGTGAAAGTTCCGGTATTTACTCGTTTATTCATTACACTAACTCTTTTATTTTCCATAGAAAAACAACAACAACAATTTTAAAGACGTTTCATAAAGCAATATGCCGTCAATTAAGTACATGCATTTTTTTAAATATTTTCACCCGTCCTACATAAATAAAACTTTTTCTTGATGAGTATTAGTGATGAGCGATATTTCAGGAACTGTGATTTAGTCACTGATATTGCAAAGACACATATCGTGATTGCTACACAATATCTTTTAAACCTGTGATTCGTGATTACAGTCGCTATTGTATACGGCAAACATTTTACGAAGTAATAATTTCAATAACTGTGATCACAAATAACGCTTTAAAATCACGGATATGAAAGAAGCAATCACAAAGCACATAAGCACAATGTGATACAAAAGTAGCAGTTCGGCATCTGAGTCTCACTAAACAAATCCAATTAGTAACGAAAATTCCCGACTTTAACTGTCGTACAATAAACTGATCGCAGTTAGGTTTTAAATTCACAAATATAAACGTAGCAATCACAAAGCATATTGTAAAATTGTGATTCAGAGTAGCAGTTGCGTCCATAGCTGAACAATTCCGATAAGTAACGAAGATTTCCGATATTACCCATACAATGAACTGTGATCGCTATCACACTTGAAAGTCACAGGTAAGATTTCAAAAAATAACAATCAGTTTTCCTTTCATTCATAGAAAATTATTTCTAAAATTAATTATTTAATAATAACTTGGATGTAAGAAGTTGTCGTCTCTTGGTGAACATTTTAACAAAATAATAAAAAAAAAATCAGTTGGTGATATCCACAAAAATAATAATATTTAATTTATTCGTACTAGATTCAGCTACGAACTATCATAACGCATTTATTATATTTATATTATTACAAAAATATCCACCTATATTATTGCTATACTCTATTTAAAAACTACGAGGAGTGAATGCTGTAGCCACATTTACACTGTGATAGATCACAATAAAATTTGAAGCACACAAAACTTGTGATATATCACAAAGAAATATAAAATACAATAATAACGTGATAAGAATAATGAACTAAAAAAATTGATAACCGTGAAACGAAACTTGAAACACATTTTTACGCGATAGCTAAAGTGACAAATATTGTTGAGTGTAAAACTGGCGTTACGTCAGCCAATCAGAAATATTTATTTTAATGCGCCAACATCAGATCACTCCTCCTAGTTATTAAATAGATTATAGTCCGCGGAGTACTTTTCAAATTTATTTAATATTGTATTTTAAACTGTCAAAATCGAAATAAATATCGATTACCGGTATCAAGGCATTTTTAGACTTTGTTTACATAAACGTAAGTAAGCACTGGCAACTGTACGGTAATATTATTGTGCAAAATTCTAATATTATTTTCGATATTTAACAAATTCTTCTAATTTCGTCGAAAAGTTTCAACTTTTTTGGTTATTTATCATTTTGTAAAAACCTAATATTATATATTAATTTACCCTAATGCACGAAGTATATGTTATAGTATTACCCTACTCGTTAATATTAGTTTAGCACGATAATATTACACGTATTTACGTTTATAAAAACGTTTCTGTAAAAACTAAAGTTTTTTCCCAATTTCGGCGCCACTGTTGTGATCCACACGATCCATAGTGACCGTACGGATACACGGATTAATCATCACCAAGCATACCCGTAAAATTAATGATTATATATGTGTATACGTCGCACTAACTTAAATTTATAAACGGGTCTAGTTTTTTCCTATACAGCCGCTTATAAATGTATACGATGTGGAACAATAAAAATAGAGAAAAACACGAACGCTTAGATGCGAGATTGGATGAGGATGAGTCCAGTCGTTCACAACGCGACACACATGTGATTTACTCTTTATTTGGAATTCAGCTCTGGACATTCTTCGGAATTTTAGTCTGGAAATAGATTCCTTTCATACCGGTCCACACTTATCGATAACATAAATAATTTAACTATGTGACCTACGAAATAATATTGACATTAAATATTGTATTAACAATAAATAAAAATATATGAAGAATGAAAAAAGAAAAATTTGAAATCTATTCCAATAACAAAGAACAAAGTTAAACAATTCTTTCAAAATTATGAATTTTCTTAATTATGTACATACATATATATGTAGGTAGGAGGTATCTACTTTTATCAACTGCCTTTTTATATATTAGGTTTAATTTTTTTTAATTCTTGTCTGTAAAATAAAAGGGCTCGTGCTCAGAATAGTAAACCACATTAAAAATTTGAAATGATATAAAATATGGTTTAGGAATTTATTCTAGATAATTTATTAGAAGTAGGTATATACTGATAGATATGTTAAGTTTCTCAAAATTATAGCAGATAGGTATTGATTTCGAAATGTTTCTTTAAATGATTAAACGTATATTTAATTTTCAACGGCTACTGTACCCCATCCTTATATCATTATCATTCACAGGATGAATGCATAAAATGACAAGCAGAATAAATTATAATTGTTTTTATTTAGTGTTTTAAATAATATTCTTAATTAAATATACGTAATACGTAGTGATTTTAATTTTAATTTTACAGCCCCCTCTAAAATAACGGCCCTATTGATATCTCTATAAGCTGTTCTCCAAAATTTGAGTCCATATGTCCAATCTGATTAAATTACAATGGTTTTTTTTTTATTTTCTGAGCATCATTTGTACTTGTAGCATATTTTAATTAATAAAAGTCAAATACAGATAAATTAATGAATAACCATTGTACCTATACACATATTTTTCTTGGAAACCATATCACACCAAATCTCATATTCGTTAGAATAGATACTGACTATGTATTAAAGTATCTACATGATTACTTCCATATACGAATACCTTTTTGAAACTTAATATATACCATCTCTAATATTGTGGTCATATTTTATAAACTGAAACCTAGAATCTTTTCCTATCAGGCTGAAAGAGGCTACATGAAAGAAGATTCTCTTCTCATTATCCATATTGAGTGTTTGAAATATATCCGAGAGAATGTTAACGAATCCTATACTGCACTGCATGGTATCCACGATATCTTCGTTCGGCCGCTAAACTACTACACTTTACGACACGTGAGGGCAGCACCTCACATGGAGAACGTACGAGAAAAGCTGCGAAGAGGTCAAACTTCGACATATATTATATTTATTTTATTTATTTACAATAAGAACAAGTGTTAATCTAATCATATTGTCACGTATTATGGATACATTTGCAACAATGTTGCAGATGTATATGAAGATACATAAAAGGTATTCCCGATAAAAATGATTACCACTTTTAAGGTCGAATTTACTCATAGTTTTAGTTTTATAGTTTGAATAAATTATCTTTTAATGATTGTTTTATTATATATTCCCCAACTTTGCGCCATCTAGAATCTAGAGTTCGATTCTCATATCTAAGTATGACACAAATAAAATTACACTAATCCAAGTAATTCCGACACATAAAGGTTTTGTCCATACCATTAAAATTACAATAACATGGTAAAAAAATTAATGTTCATGACGATGATTTAGTATTTCAAGAGATAAACGGTATGGATTATATTTTTATTTTAGAAATACATTGTTCGTTTTACCTTTATGCAGCGTGTTACTAATATCCAGATACCTTGTTAAACATGGAGATCTAGAGAACGGTATTATGACTTTGTTTCCAAAAAAATGTATAGGTTGCTAGATATGAACAAAAATGTAAATTTTATAGTTTTTAATTTTTGCTCATAAGTTCCAAAATTAAAATATTTTGATGTAATCCTTCATAATAAATTTACGAGGTTTCTCAATTTTTTTTTATCGCGA
The DNA here is from genome assembly GCA_035578165.1 of Stenolophus ochropezus. Taxonomy (NCBI): domain Eukaryota; kingdom Metazoa; phylum Arthropoda; class Insecta; order Coleoptera; family Carabidae; genus Stenolophus; species Stenolophus ochropezus. Next base: position 8,200,069 of record JAQOWZ010000004.1, on the reverse strand, counting down.
ACTTTTTTCAAGTTATCCCTGTCAGTTTTAATTTTTCATATAAGAAAGTCCTATTTTATTGTAATAAATAATATTAAAAATAAATTTTCTTTAAATATTTAATTGTTCTGTACAAATAATCCTAGATTTTATCTATTAACGATAAATTTTACATTGTTTGCTTATTATTATTCATTAAAATGTTCTATAATCTTTATAGCAAAATTTACATGAAGTAAAACCCAGTTCATCACTGGTCACCACGAATTGTAGCGTAGCCATTAAATTAAGCACTATCTAATTATTAAATCACTGTATAATAAAATTGATTTGAATCGTCGCAATACGTGTATATAATAGGCAAAATAATGATTAGAATTTTCAACAAACACAATTCATTTTATTAGTTTCTCACACATAAATACGAATTTCATGTTGATGTAATTATCAAATGAATGGAATATCTTACCATTTCTATATTTACGCGTAAACCATGATCATGAATGAGAAAGTAATGTCCCTTTCAAATCATAATAGCCCATTTACGTACATGAAAATAAATAAATAATAGTCACACACTTCAGAAAAAATAGTCACGAAAATACTCTCTAATTATATCTCTCGGGATCAAAGATTTAATCTGGGAAAAACATATATTACCAGCATAAACCACAGTCACAATAATTTATAGTGTAACTGTATAGAAAACTTTGCATCACACGCTGAAAAATCATAATTTAGATGTGTGGCCGTCCACTATAAATTAATTTATACACTCTGCATCCCATTCTTTTCGGTCCTGTCAAAATTAATTAAAACCACCGGCGAAGTAATAGATAATTACAGGTTTGCGCTAAAACCAACTTTTTTCACAGCAAGTTGTAATTTTAAAGCAGATGGGTTCTCGATACAAAATCGACATTGATGTCACTTATGAATAGTGGATTTTCTCAGCAGGTGTAAATGACTATTGCAAAATATTTTGTGGTTTTAATTTAATTATATAACTATGTGTGACGACTATAATTCATAGAGGTCTTTGTTAATTAGTTATTATATATGCAATGTACTTTTACAAGCTGTACATTATGAAATTAGCGAGATGTACAATTTGTAATACATATTATCCTGTAACACAAATAGAAAATTACTTGTCATATTTAATTACAAAATTATTAATGTTCCGTGTTAATTCTGTATTAAAATTTTTACAACTATTTACATATATCTTTTAACAGAAATACCGAAAATTATCATATGTCAAAAGTTAAATACGTACAACTTATTCTAAATTAGAAAAATTATTTGAATAATGCAGGAGAATAATGACTTTGTATTTTCATTGTGCATACAAGAGATTTATAGAAAGCTAATTTAATTTAAAATAAATTAATTATCTTGATAAATGTTACCATAAACGATAATCTGCCTACAGCAAAAGTGTCGTTTGTACTTTTCTAATATCTAATTTTTGATATATTTTATAGAAAATTGTTTTTGAAATAATATTCTTAATATCGAACTGTTTTTAAAATATTGATTTTTCAATAGAAACCAAAATTACATTATTTCTTAATAAAAAATCAAAATTTGAAAATCAGTTTGATTCTAATTTTTCTTTCAATTAAAACTAACTTATTAATTTGATGTATCAAACTTTAGTCTGTAGATGAAAAATATGTACAATGTAGTCTATCGTTCCAATAATTTTTCAAACAAATCCCTTATTTCTCAAACATTTTTTTTTGTTTTTAACAACCACCTATAAAGGGTGGTATTGTTATCATACAAATTTTGATATTTTAATAGTTTAACTTTTATCCACGCTTTTCTACTATTTTTAGGCTGATATCTGCCGGTCGATAAGTCCGTTTTGACATCATTGGCATGAGATTTTTTACGAATATTTCCTAACAGAATCATATATTTTTCTAAAATTTCTGTAAGGAATGCAAGTATACTCAAATCGAACAAAAACCATATTGCATTAAAATCATTAATATTGAAGAATGGAATAACTTTTTTAAATAAAAAAAAACTGGTTATAAGCTAAATTTTAATTTAGTGGTATTTATTTTGTTCAACTATTTTACGAGAATTGCTACAAATTATTAATACATCATTTTTATCCATCTACTAATTGTCCTTGTACCCACATCCTGTGTTTTAACATCCACATAATGTGCTCATGTGGCTATATTCAAATACGGCTCTATTTGTTGGTCTGGGTTTGTTGCGTGTGGCTGGATGATTAGTCTGGTAAATAAACAATGTGGAGTAGATGAGTTTGGTTCCCACATGCGCCACGGGCGGCGCTGGCGTAGGCGTCTGCAGCCAATTACCGCTCTTCGCGGCGTGAAAACCTCCATACCCCATGCCTCCATCGTCCCTCATTCAATCTCAGAGCCTCAAATGTTAATTGAATACGAACGGTACTCGCCTAGCAAAAATCAGGATGCGCACATGAACTAGTAAATCTTGCCAATTACCAGGTGTCAGGAAGGAAATAATATTCACTATGGCAAATGATTAAAGATACTTGATCTAGGAAGGATAATACAGTACAATCGAGCTAACGTGAACTATCGAATGTGTGAACTACTTGGTAGTTTGAATAAGATATTGATTTATATAACTTGAACAACCTAGCTGCTCTAGACTGACAACCAACAGAATTAAAATGCAAGTAAAACAAACAAAACATCCCCCTCATTTTATCTAAGAATTTTGTCAACGGCGGATTATCATATTTAGCGCCACAAAGCCAGTAACAAAATTGTGATCCCCCTTGTAATTTTTGTTGTGTTGAAAAACCTTAAAATGTCTACACCTGTATTATTCAAAGGAGGAATGTTTTTTCAATCCAATTACATAGAAATTTATTTTGTTTGAACAGTTTTTTAATTTACTTATTGAATTGCGAAGAAACTAACGAATTTGCAAAAATAAAATATCAGTAAATAATTTTAGATTATAATAAACCTTTTTTTACTGAACTATGTACGTATTTTATTATATTTATTCCTTTTCCTATATCATTTTAATTTAATTTTCTGGGTTTTTATGTATGATAATTATAAAAGGAACACAAAACTAATAATTATTCAAATATTGTTTACAATTATTAAATATAAAAAATTTAGGGCCCCCTAAAATTTGATGCCCTAAGCCACATTTTTTTGCCTAGGTTGTAATAATGCGCTGAATTTTGTGACGTAGATGAGGATGACTGGATACATATTTGAAACAAAATTAATGTATAATTAATTTTTCTATTTTCTGTAAAAAAAATTGTAACAGCATTCAAATGACATTGTAGCTCATTTTAAAGCTGTGCAATTTATTTTGATTCATATCAAAAAATATTTAATATCAAAGAAAGTAGAAAAACATAATTAAATTTAAAAATAATAATATTAGAAAAATGAAGTAGTAGAATTAGTAAAAATAGAGAAATTTACAGATGTAAATATACATTTGACTTTAGAAAAATAAAATTATCTATATCAAACGTTAATTGATTTTCAAAACTTAAATGAGTGAAAAAATTTATGGTTAAAAAATTGTAAATAGATGCAAAATAGAAAATAATATAAATCTTAATTGTTGATTATTTTGTTCAGAGGCTTGGGCCACTCTGTTGTACGTTGACACAATTTCCTTCCCGCAAATAAAATCGTATTATGAAATTCATTCTTTTATGTACTTTCATACTGGTCACATATTTTTGCAGCAAAATATATGCATTATAAATTTTATACACCTACGAAAAAAGTGACCACTTTTTGACAGTTATTTATACAATATATGTATGATGTCATGTGAATGATGACAATGGTGCAACCAAAACATTTAATCACAGGATGCAACAAAAAATATATTTAATATTGATTGTTTGAAAACAAAAACTAATATTTCATTTCCATATACAGTTTGTTTATTGATTGTTATAGGTGTGCAACAAGTTATTTGTGAAAAATATTTAATGTTCTTTATTGTTAAATACATCAAACTGTAACTTATGGACTGCATTTCGCCAAAAGTTAGGTTATATCACAACAGTACTGTAATAGAAGTTGCGGATACATGTTTTAAATTTTTTTCCATGAGTTTTATTTGTAATATTTATGGAGAAATAACAGTATTGGATGTTATTGCTGCACGAGGCGGTGTAAACGATGACGTAACATGAAGATCTCGGTTCGAATCCCAAGCCCGCCTCTACATAAAATGGGCAGGCATCACTGCATCTCCCAAGCGATTACATTGGTTAGTTAATCAAATTCAATATGGAAAAACATGTAATTAACATAATGGATGATTTGTGAGTTTTACGAGCACGAGTCAAGACGTTACCTGCTCATTTTTATTATTATATGACTGCGGACTGTGGCTCAAGGAAAATTATAAACCGTTCGCTCAGCGAGGAAATTTATTGTAGGACAATATAGTCGACGAAACTGTTATAAACTCAAAAGAATCTATTCATTTTTTACTAAATTAATCCGAATTGTTAATTTTTATTATAAATAATTGGTCGTAAAAATATTATACAAAAAATTTAACGTATTATTAATTGAATTATATAGAATGTAATTATAAATTATTTATTTATTTTATTTTACAGTATAGTAAATATTTTAGAGGAGAAAAGAGTCGTCATTAATATTTGGAACTAGATTATGACGTCACGAAATATAATGTTTATATGTGCATTAAATTATTCCAAATCAACTGCTTTCTACAAATGCGTAATTGATTTAAATTTTAATAATTAAAAAATAAAAATTACAACATACTTCTAGAACAGTTTTTAACAGGAAAACGAAAAAACACAAAAAAACAATACGACTTAAACGAAACAACAAAGATTATTTGTAGATAATTTGTCAATTTAATCGATCGGCGTGACAAATAAATTAATTAACTTATGTAAACATACTCAAGTCAAGACGTAGCCAAAGAATGTTGAAAAAAATACATTGCAAATGTTTTAAATAAATTTAAATGTCAAGATAATTTTATGTTTCACTTTAAAATAACAGTAAATATCATTACTATGTGCCATTCTTATAGTAACATTTTTTTCTTCTCATTATTCTAAATATAAACATCACTTGATTATTTCTACACGTTTTATTTCATTTTGTAACGTTTTTTTTTAGGTCTATGACGTATCTTCAGTCCTTAAATATTTGTACTGTAGCGGTTTTTGAAGCATTTTATTCTGGTTTTATACATTTATAGTGACTACTGTCCAGTTTTAATAACGATTAACATACTTTAAAAAATAAATTGTTGTAAGGTATTACTACACTGAAATGACATATTAACGCTCTGTTTCGGGTGCTGTAATAGTTTGGTTAGAGATGTAAAATAGCAAAATTGTTATTTAGGATTTACTCCTTTGTTATTTGCTAAGATAAGATTGGTATATTATTGACATTATACAGGGTGGTTTTGAAATTAATGTCATAAATTTAATGATAAGTAATATGACATGTGTAGTTCACGAAACAGAAATAATTTTTTAAAAATTAGACTTTTCTTAAGTAAATTTTTTTACTGCTGTTTTAATTAATATTTCAGTAAAAAATACATTCAAAATTAGTTGTATATGATATTGTTTTTAATGAAATTATATAGTATTTTTAACGAAAATTTTGTTTTTACTTACAAAAGAATGCTAATAAAAAATGTTAATTCATGAAAACTAGGTACTCTTAAATAAGCGAATTTTTTTTTAAATTTCTGTTTCGTAATCTATATATGTCATACTACCTACTCATAACTTTATGATATTAGCTTCAAAACCTATCTGTAAACAACACAAGATATTTCAGATTTTAAATATCGTTAAAAAATTCTTTCATTATAATGACTACTTAGGTTTTGTAGCATTTTCATATATCAAATATTAATGTGAGCCAGTTCTAATTTAATTTACCTAAACCTGTTTAAAAATTAAAAATCCTAGCACGCGTCTATAAAATTCTAGAAACGTGAAACAAACCTTTTTTGTTTTAAATTATTATCCATACCGTATCTGCATTTCCCAATAAGAGAAATCAGAATAAATAACGCTACAAATTTATTAATTTTTACTTACAATATTCCTACCTCCCACTTAACACAGCGAGAGGTCGCGTAGACTCGAAATTCAAGTATCGGTTAGAGATAGCAATATCTCCTCTTCATTAATTTATTATTGCGTTTGGCTTATTATCCAATGACCTTTCTATGTTTAATAACATAACTCATATTCTAAAAGCTGCGATATTTTTACAACGCTAATAACCGCCATTCGTATGCTAATCGCTTGGAAACGGAGAAGTTGTGGACTCTATGGTTTATAATGTTTCTCGCTAGCTTGTTTTTGTCAGTTGTGAATTTGTTTCGATAATATCAAACCAGACAAATTTGTATTTGTTACCGCTCATAAATTATTTAATTGATGTGGATTTCATTTTATAAGGAAACGAATAATAAAATAGAAGATACTGGTGCCGAAATATTTTTATGGAAAAGTAATATTTTATATTGTAAATGCAGTTATTGCTCAAATTGACATTTTTATGAAAATTATGACTCATATTCGAATGGGGTCACCGACCGTCTTATATATTTGTAAGATAGGTCTATATGTAAAATTTTGAAAATTTGAGATAGTCGACATAAAAATGTAAATTATAGAAAATTGAACTAATTTTTAAAGAAGAATCAAATAGCGAAATCGTTGAAATTAATTTTAGGATTAAGTCTAAAACTTAACCACTAGCAAGAATAATAAGCCATTATGATAAAAATTAAGCTAAACTATTTTTTTTGTAGCAGATGTTAAAATGTGCTCTGTGCAACGAAAAATAAAAATAATAGTGGATGAAGTAGAACTTTACCCGCAGGAGAAGATAAGGTACTACTTTACCAGCAAAACTAGATAATAATGTTCTTTAATTTTTACATATATAGAGATTTTAAAATTGTTTTCAAATATTTTTTTATATAAAATTAATCAGAAAAAATATACTCGACGAGAAAATATTATTTTATTGTTTTGTATAAAAAATAACTACCTATATTTTAAAAATAACGTTTGTTACTTACATATGTAAAATTGACTGAATTTAATTTAATACTCTCATTAGCATAAAATTCAATAATAATTTTCGATTAAATATGAAGTTTTATTAAAATCCGTTCAGCTAAATGTTCATAATTACATCCGGTCGAACAGACGGACAAATGGGCAGAACGGCAGAAGGGCACATTGACTAACAGACATCACTCTCAAAATAGTCAAAAAAATTTTTATTTTTCCTTTATTTCGTAATTATAACAATGGACTCCTATAACAAAATAAAACTATAATATTAAATTTGATTTTTTTTTTTTTGATATTTTGGGCCGGTTTTTCAATCTTTGGTTTGCTCTTCGGTTAGAGATAATCATGGTTAAAATTCGCAAATGCGTTTTTCTATTGCTAATCGTGGTTAAATATTACTGATTAACTGGTGAATTTTTAACCGGTCAAAATTGGTGGGTTACCGACTTTACTGCAGTGAATTGAATAAGTTCTAATGAAGATTTTGAATTAAATTCTTATATGACTTAAGAAAAACACTGTACAGTAAAACAAAGTCCAGATCATTTTAGCGAATCGGATGATACGGAATTTTCGTTTATAGAAACGTTCAATGCTATATTTATTGGAACTGATTGATAAGGTAACTCATCCAGATAGACTGAATAACAATTATAAATTTGTATACGTAGTAGTCGTAGTCTCAATATAAATTTTATATTATATTAGTATTTTTTCTAGTAGTAAGATGTTTCAGCTATGAAACAGGTCCTAATTTATTGTCTTATTCCATCCTTGCAAGTTATTCTATGTTCACCACTTTTTGCAATGAACATTATAATTTTCTCCCAGTAATGTTCCTTGTCTTCAATTGTCGTTACATGTTGTTTTTTGCACTCCTTTATATGAAAAATTTGCACTTCTGCTACGTTTTTCTGTCATTATTTGACATTATGTCATAATAACTAATAAAATATATCTACATGCTGTAAGTCCCTTGCAGAAACTATAGACTGATAACCTACACCAACAAATGTAAGTGAAACTATTCACAAAACAAATAGGTTATAGTTACTTGAGGCTTTATTCCTTATAGGGAAGTTATGCCATAATTGATGATAAATAGTACGAAGATCTGAAAACACAATTGTTTAATATTTTCTATATTTCAAAATAATTTTTCAAATCATATTTCAAATTTTCAAACCCAGTTCTTCTATCTTATTTGGTTCCCGAGATATTTGTCCTGAAATTCCAAATAACTCTTTTATGAGTTATTGTTGTAGAGAGCTATGTCTAAGTCGTGTAAGTTCAATAAATCGAGTGCTGAGCCTGAGAAAATGTTGGTCACACAAGTTAACGTAACATAACGCACCATGAGTATACCCCACGATCCATAACAACGTCTAGTTTGTCCCACACTGTCAGGTATACGATTACAACACTCATCATTTAACCCCAAATATTTCTCAAACAACGGACAAGGAAATATTTTACTCATATTTACAGGAAATTCTTTTACACGTGTCATCAGAATTCGAATCATTATAAATTAATAAATTCAATATTATTAGAAATTTTCCTAGCGTGAGGTTTATGGAAAATATCATGTTTCTATGACTATTATTCGATATAAAGATAAATAATAAATATACCTGTGTCGATTATTAAAACTATTAAATATTATTTAGGTGCGTATGGAAATGTAAATTTGTTTTGAAGATGGTTGTTATTACAAGAAAATAGTACTAATCAGCATATTTTAATAAAGAAAATATGTGACACTTACCTTTTATGAAAAATAGGAAAACTTTTCATAAACAAGTCACAAGTCAACACACCGAACATAATACCTAAAACGAAAAAGGAAATTTTAGTACGAACAAATTTTAAATAATAAATTTACATAAGTAATTTATTGAATTCAATAATACATTGAACTTATTTCCAATAACATACCCAATAACTATTTCAGTAAATATGTTAATCAGAATTAAACTTTTTTAGGCTATGTATGTGATATTGGTTACATACTAGAAAAATACAAAAAATAGGTTAACAAGTAGTCTATATTTTTATTTCTAGTAAATATTACCTTTATTTAGATTAAGTTCAAATAAGAATGGAAAGTTATTAAATGACAAATTAATGTAAAATAATTATTATGAGATTAAATTATTTCCTCAAGTAATGTACATTTCAATTTACTACCGTTAACAAACTTATATTTTTAAGAGCAAAGCACAAGGTACAAAATAACAAGATGTATTATTTTTAATCATGTTTTCCTTCTATACGCATGTGTAATTCTAGTTACATTGTAGTTTTATTGAATTCAATGGAAATAATAATTTCATAATAATAACGGGGCTAAGTAGGTATGAAAGAGTGACCGAAATAATCTTAAATGGATTTTATTTATTTAAAAAAAAAGAAGTAGTGATGCACTAAAATATGGCAACCCGCTCTAGTTGATGATTCGATGTCACAGGGATGATAATTATTACTTATCTGAAAGAAGTTTTCCATGATTTTTATTGGAACCCAAAATAAATTGACTAAATTAAGATTTTGTCAGAGAAGAGAATTAGAAAAATGGAAACATTTTGAACTGTAATAAATAAATACATATTTATAGTTAATTAACATATAGTAAAATTAAATAAAAAAAATTATTATAACAATACTGAATGTTTTTTGCATTATTGTCAAATATCACCACAGCTCTTCCTATATATATCACTTACAAATATTGATATTCATCCATATATATTGCTAATTCTACCAAACGTGTGGAGTTATTTTTGGTGCGAAATAATTATATATTTATTACTGTTTAAAAATTGGCTTTGGAATTAGTTTGACATTTCAGGAAATTAAGAATCGGACTAAATTTGGTACTAGCTTTAACCCGAGTTAGCGAGTGATACATTTTATGAATTCAAAGCAGATTTAAGAACGGGGCTATGTATGAAATTAGTGGCCCTTTTTATGAACCTGGCTTATAAATAAAATAGAACAGATTAAAAAAAATGAAATACAGTATAAATCCCAATTATAGAGCAACATTAAATACAGACAAACAACACATCATCGATGTATGAGTAGCAGTATACACAAACTTTTAGATACTTAGGAACAAGCACACGCAAAATAAAAATATGTATGTCTAAAAATCACATAACAAATTATTTCTAAATGTTATTATAATAAATCAGCAACCTTTTGCAAGAAATTCGTCATTAATCCTTTCTTAAGTACTTACTGAAAAAGTATTGTAAAACATCTATATCAAGTTTACATTTACATTCATTTGTAATAAACAAAAACAAAACAACAATTAAAACATAAGAAACAGGATTTTGCAAACGATCCTGTTTTCTAATTATGTTTGCTTAGCAAACGACCGTGTGATAACATCATATCTGGCAATTTATTCGTCTGCATAACGTGTGCTCTTTATTAAATTTCTCCGCATTGCCACTAATTCGCGTTAACGAGATCAGAGCGCTGTAAATTGCAGCGTTTGAGCCTGCGTCCTTGGGGCAGTCCTCAGCGCCTAATTATCATTCCCGCGGTCTGGCCTCCCTCTGCGCGCGACTCCTTCGTTTAACGATCCCATATATTCCCCGCACATCACATCCCGTGCTCTTAACTTGTCACATTCCTTCACACTCATCATAAACTCAACGAGTTGTTTTTATTAGCGAGTTTATGCATGGAATAATCGCTGCTGAGAGATTATTTTTCAGGGTAGGCGTCCTGAGATATTTTCTTCTACATGTTTATAGATTACCTTTCTCGTATTTTAGCTACTGTTTGTTTTAGTGCTGTTTTTGTTTATTATGGGATTCAACTGGCTGTTTAACATTCTTTCGTATTTTAATTTGTAATTTTCTTGGCTTTGTATGAGTTCCTGTTATTCTCTGGTGGGATTCTCTTTAAAAGTAGACTTTGTTTCAGTAATAATCTTGTTTGTATTTTTGTCAGTTTATTATATCTTTCAACACATGAAGAATGAGAGAAACTCTCAAACAATTTAGTGCCAAATATACTTAAAAAATCTTGAAACCTACCTAAACACAAGTGCGGTGAAATTGTTAGATAAAAGGAAAGGCAGTAAAAAGAACATAGGACTATTGAAACGTTTTAAACTATTTGATTTAGTAGATAGACTAATAATACATAGATAATAATTCCAGTTTTTGACAGTGTGCACAATGCCGGATATAGAAAAAAAATTAAGGTGGACTAGATCTAAAAATGGCGCCCCTTTTCAGACATATTTTTTTATAACTTGCTTCGTATTTCGAACAATTTTATAAAAATATATGCTTCGAATATTAAACATTTATTTAACCAAAGTAGTAGATACATTAATAAATATATACAAATATCGCAAATATCTTTCTTTATAATTTATTGCAAATACAAATAAATTTGTGAAGTCAAACGATACGCCAGGATCTGATTTTAATATACTTATATCTATTCCAATTCCATTCTTATTTATTTCAATTTGATATTTTTAACAGTATTTTTTAATTCTTACATAATTTTGCATTTTGCGAATGCCCCATCTTCTTTGCGGTGTAAAATAAAAAGGATTTATTGCTGCTTTCCAAAATGAAAAAATAATTTGTGACAAAACAGATTAAAACTAGTCAGTCACTGGTAAATTTAATTTATTTTTTGTAGAGCCCGGTATATTTAGGGGCGCTGAAATAAAATATATCGAAAGAAAAACACATGTAATTCTTAAGATGTCATAAATAATACGTCCATACAATGAAGATCTCGAACAATAAGACGTACGAATTCAGTTAATTAAAAATCAACCAGGAAACTGTTTTAATGAATTATCGTTATACGGAAAAAAAATTTAGATCATTATATGTATATGATCATTTCCTAGTGGATGCCACACGCTAAAAAGTAAATATAAATGAAAATGTAAAAATTGGCAGTCTTTAATTTTTACAAATAACTTCCAAGCATTTGTTTCATTTATTTATTTTGGCGACACGGAGCCCTTCTGCCATGCTTACCTTGCTTACCGTATAGCACAGGCTTTGAATAAATGTATTAGAACATTGGACCTTTACCATTAATCTTGTGCGCATGATTAGAGTGAGAAATCAGAACTGCACGAAAATAAATTAAAGATGTACATTAATTGATAATTGAACTCTTGAATTTTTATATGGTATAGGTATATTATTTCAGATAATTATTAATATATTTGGTAAGTGATAATTTTAATGGTAGAAAAAAGTTCTAGAAGTCAATCAGTTTTTTAAAATTTTATTTTTCGTACTCTACTAGGTTCGACGCCGATTGCGTCATTCTCAGGAGGTTAAAATTAACAAATATATTTTTCACCTCCTAAGACTAAACTAGTAAAGGCCTTAAATAAAATTTTTAACAACTGACTGACTTCCAGAACTTTTTTTTTCTACTACACCTGCATTCCAGTCAAGAAATATTAGAACCCAACTGATAATTTGAATTCTAAGCCCTAAAAATAATACTAGTAGGTATAAAAAAATTGTTTAAATAAATTTTATGAATTGCCGCTCCTTGCAAACTTTGGGGTGGTCTGATGGCAACTTCTCCTAGATCCGGCCCTGAGTGGACAAATCCTCCTTCTGTAAAATTTTTAGGAGATATAAAAAATTACCTCTACAAAGAACCTAACTAGTTTATAAAACAGGACTTATATTAAAGTGTAAAACCATCATTAACTTAAGTGACTTTATAATGGCTTTATTTATAAAATAATAATGCTTCAATTGTTAGGATAGGTAAATACCGAAACAATCGTTCCATTCGTAAATTTCAGATTTCTCTAAATATAAACAACAAGTACTAAAAATATTGTGTTCAATTAAACACATGGTATCAGGCAACTACTTCATATTTATTATTTTTAAGCGTCTAGGCTAGGATATTAATACGCCAGTATATTATTTTACAATATGTGGAACACGATAAAATTTTATTTCACATTTTTATATTTAGGATATTTAATTACATTTTCCATTTGGTCAGAATTATTATTATTTTTTAATGTTGTGGGAAGGGGGAATATTATAATGTATTTCATTGGTGCATTGGTTATATTAAACTATTAAGGGTTCAACTAAAATTGGCGTGTTGTACATTGTTTTGCACAATATTTTTATGGATTAGGTTGGAAAAACCTATTTCTTTTTGTTGTCTTTATTGTTTGCAAATTTCAGAGTCTTGTATATACCATTCTTGTGTGTCATTTTTAGTTTATTGTTGCTACTCTCATGGGCGCCCGCAGGGGGGGTCGAAAGGGTCGATGGACCCCCCTTTCATTTATGAATTGTATCTCTTCTTTTATAATAATTATTGATAACAATGTTTTTTTTCAAATATATTTTTAATATGTATTAATATATGTATATATATGACTCAATGAAGAATGGTAATCGATATATCGATATTCTATAGAAAGTGTTAGCATAATGGAAGGAATATTCGACTGTAGAAAATGATGAGGATTGTAATATTCGGGTATTCAGTCAAAAAATCTTTATTTTCTATAAAGCCACGAAAGTGTTAGCGTTGAAGTTGAAATTGGATTGTTCGTCTTAATAGTATTTAAAGATGGCACGACAAGATCATGACATGTAAAGTCAGTGAATCTGTGAATACTAAATAATTAATCATTATACATATTGTATATATGTACAAAAATGTTTTCTATTCTCTACACATTCTTTAAAATTTGTCGTTTTCAAAAATTTCGACCCACCTTGTAAAAAATTCTGCGGGCGCCCATGACTACTCTTAACATATTTTTTTATATTTTTACTTCTTGCAATAATAATAACAATAATAATATTAAATCCTTTTCAGGGTTTTATAAAAATCAGATTAAAAAAAAGTATTTTTTTTATTTAAATCAGATATTTTTGATTTTTTTAAAAAGTGTTTCATAAAAAAATTACTTATAATGGAAAAAAACATATTGTGAAAAATAAGTAAATGTTTGAAGCATCAATAAAAAATACAGTAAAATCCTAATAGCTTATAGCGACAAACTGGTCTTTGATAGCCGGAAGTCACTATGACTTCTGGCTATATAGACAAAATTTTTGTGGTCTATTCGATGTCGTTATAATCACATATTATATTTTATAGTAAATTAAACAAAAAGTCACACATTGTGGCAAAAAAATTCTACGTTATAATACATCAGTAAAGTCGTTTTACCGATGAACTGAAACAAATTTCGTAGTTTCTGAAACAATTTTTCCCATATTTTTGAAAACCTGGGATGTTAAATAAAAGTTGCAAAAGAAGTGAATTAAATCAGTGGTTAGAAAAAATCGATGTGATTTAAGTTATTATTTAAATCAATGATTTCATTTACCATAATATCAGGAAAAAGTCACAATTTTTTTTAATCTGAAATGAAAAGTACATATTCAAAAAATCCATAGGAAATCAAATAAAATGTATTTTAATTACTAGAATCCAAAATATTGTTTATTTCTTATAGATTTCTCTCATTATCTCATCCATTCCATTACTCATATCACATAATATTATTAATCCCATTTGATTTCTACATCTTTCACCACTATAATACCAAACAAATATCCACACAATTCCTCACCTTCATCTCTTCCATATCCATATCCCATACAGATCCTCTCATGCACCTATTCCACTCTCCCATCACCGTGTATAAATCTCTGATGATGGCCACCCTCGCGGTCACGTGTTCCTGCACGTGGAGGTGTGAACGCGGGGCGGGGGCGGCCAGGGCGGCTGCCCCCCACTGCGCCGCCTCGCACATAAATCCCCGGCTCCACACGAGGCCCGTAATTACCCGGCCTGATCTATAGCACCGGCTGGCGAGGGTGGCGAGCATACACGCACGAAGCGCTAATTGTCAATGGGTTTGGAATTTTATAGGTGGACTTTAATTGTTTGTAAATAGGGCAAGCAATGTTTGATATTGTGGATGAGGATTTCGATGTTTCGATGTTTTAAAAAGATGCAAACAGTAAACAGTTTATAATTATAATCTATATCTATACCTTTCATTCAACTATTCGTAAATATTATAAATAAGATGCAATGTAAGGGAGAGCGGGATTCTGTGGACATAAGGTATACATTTGTTTATGTACGGTGAAGTATGCGAGATAAAAATTTTAAACCATATAAAGTTACCTACAACTTCACATATATTATGGTTAGTTTTTTTAAGAAAAAGTTTTTGCGCATGTGCGACTATTTTCTCAGTTTTGGAACATGCCTATATAAAGAAATGTTAAAAATATTTATTATCATTTATTAATCAGTTTTTTATTTATATCTTGAATTTAAAATAATATCTGCAGTGGGTTAGAGGATTCAATGGACATAGTTCAAATGAGTTAAGTTAAGGAATGGCCACTGTACCCCATTTTATTTTTCTTCATAAATGTTAAAATCAACATTTTTTCCGTTTATTTTATAAATAAAAAGTAAGTTTGAAGATTACAATTCTTCAAATGTATCGTCTAAAAGTATTAGTTGAGTGGAATATTATAATTGTGGCAGCCATATTATTGATATTGACGACTGTTTTAATTAATTTAGTAACGGTTTTTATAGTGTCTAAAGCTTCTTTATGTAGATTTTTTTTATTTATTTATTTAAAACGTTATTTACAACTGTTTGGAAAAATACAGCAAGCATATATGATTAATTAAAATAACTTGCGAGAAATAACTCCAATTTTAGTTTTCTGTTGTTTCTATTTCATAATTTAGATCTCAAAACTAGAAGTTTAGATCTTCTCAATCTTCTTATTTCTGAGGAATTATCTAATAAATTTAGTGCTAAAGTATTAATATGGTTAGATAGAATGTAGGTTTTTATAGTATACTGATAATTTTGATTTTCTTTCTATAGGTACGCCAATAATTTTTAATTTTCAAATCCGTCTGTTTTTTTTTACATTATATGGTTTTTACATGTGAGGCCGTTTTCAAGATGCATACCCTATTATGAGGAATAACATCTAATTTCTGAATTTTTTTGATTGTGTATCGTGTAATGTTAGTATTTGTTTATTCTACTGTTTTATAGGTTATAATAAAATTCTCGGTTTGATTGTTACTATTATTAAAATTTACATATGATTTTATTTTCATTTATATAGAAAAATATAACGACTACCTGTTACAAACATCTTCAAAATTAATATTATTAAATTAATTTAAATTTAAGAAATTTTAACGTTATACTAAGAATAATGTGAGATTTAAAGAGTATTATATGAAATAACTTCTAGTGATTTCAATGCTGCGTCACAACAAAAACTCGACGTATATTTCAAAACTGTAATTGATAGTAAGTACTCAGTTATTTTAAAAATATATTTTTGTTATCCTTTATTCGAATTGAGGAGAATGTTCTGGAGTTTAAATCCCAAATTCGCCAATCTTTTTCAAATAAAAATACCTCTGCGTCGAAGTACGTATCCACTATAAGCTGGAGGTCCTTTGAAGAGGTTGCAAGCTGACATCATACACCAATAAAATTCAAGTAAAACTTGTCACCATATAAAGACTAATATATGTAACGATCAATTTTTTAGCCATATAGTTCAAGAGCAATATTAAGTTTGATAACCCCGTAAGAAAAAATCTATATAAAATGCTGATCATTATGAACATTTATTTATATTACTAAAAATTGCACTCCGTAACATACCTGTTTTTATACATGTTAAAAAAAAATGTTCAGGCTTTAATGTGATGTTCGAATTTGACAAACCAACGCGTAATGTAATAGTTATTTATGATACTAGTGTGTGAAGAAGTACTTTTATGCATGAGTTTAAGGCACAAGCGAAAGCGAGTGTCTTAATCGTAATGAGTGCATAAAAGTCCCTCACACATGTGTGTGATAGAAGATAAAAGTTATTTACGTTTATTTTCGACTAACTTATTAATTATTTCTCCGATAGTAGTTCGAACGTCTCCTTAGCGGAATGGACTGTATTACATAAGTTTTATTTGTTCAATAATTGCTATTTTATTTGTAGAAAATGTATTGTTATTATTGTGCTTATTAGGACTCTTTACTTATATTTATGGTAATAAGTGTGTGCCCTTAAATTTAGTGATCGTGTTTTAACACGTGTGTGAAATGATGTATACAGTTGATTAGTGTCTAAATTCGTTGTTTCACAAGTTGACCAGATATCGGCTGGATTTTTCCTCGGATGACTTATTGCATGTGAAGATTGAATTATTGAGAGTCGTTCGCCACGTGGGTGCGATTTTTCCTCCAGTTGTAGAATCTCCCAGCGTTAAACACAATGGCTGGAGAGCGCGAAGCCTCGCGCATGCGTCCGACGCCCCACGGCGGTACCCAGCCGCGATGCTAGCGCCATAAATTCACCTCTCACTATGGTATCCACTCCATTTAGCTAATCGTTAAATTAAAATAGTGTCACTGGAAAAATATCCCAACCGAACTATTAATCACGCGAGAATGAGTGAAATTAACCATAGCACCGCGTGACGGTGACGGGGCTATCGCATTCAATCATGCGTGGCGATTTGAGAAGAGGACGTGCTGTTTTATAACTATCCTCTATCTATACCTATTCCTTTCTCTAACAAATTACATATTTCAAGATTATTTTAAATAAATAGTTATCTATATTTTTAAATTTATTTTTTTCAGTTTTATTTACTTCTTAAATTACCACCAATTAATTTAATAAATAATAACCCCAAAAATCTGATTACACCAATAGATGACACATTCTAATATCGTTGATTGAAAAGTATATACACAGATAGGAAAACTTATTAGAAAATTCGTTTCACCTACATAACTGTGTGTCTGGTTTCATTTGGGTTAATATCAAGCGTTTCTGTCAAAGATTATAAAAAAAGAGCAAACGTCAAATAAATAATAATACAAATTAGTTCTATTTTAACATATACCAATGAATTATTCAAAGAACCATTTTAATAGATACCAAAAAATTCAGTAAATATGTAAAACATCTTTATTTATCTGATATTTTTGTCTGTTTAATTAATGGAATTATGAACGAGATGGCTCTGTCGAATCTGATTCCAAAACAGCGGAACGCAAAAACATACAGGCTTGCCTATCTATATATTTTTCAATCAACGCTAATATCAATAATAAACTTATAATTCTCTGAAATATTTCATGTTTATATTTGAAGGTTAATTTAACCTGAAATTAACCCTTACGAACAAAATTAAACCAAAATGTCCTTGGAACAATAAGTAGATGACACTGCATATCATCCATTGGATAAGTAGTTCAAAATTATTTTCCAATATTTGACACCTTCACCTAACTTAATATAAATTATTGTAATTAAAAATTAACCAGTAATTCGATATAGGAGAAGACTAAAGTATAATTTCATCAACTAACATAATGTAAAAAGAAAAATTAAAGTAAAGGACTAATTTATAATTTCATAACTAACTTAATATAAAAATAAAAATTATAGCTTGCTATCGCATTCAATCCTGCATGGCGATTTGAGAATAGGACGTGCTGTTTTATAACTATCACAACCTATCCTCTATCTATACCTATTCCTTCCTCTAACATATTACATATTTCAATATTATTAAAAAAAACAAACAAATAATAACAGTAGGAAACTAGAATTCTAATTAGTATTTCACAAGACAAGATTTCTTGTCTTTAATTGTTCTTGATCGTCATTTTCTTGCTTATTTCTTGTCTTGCAGGTTATAATGTAGTAAGGGATTCACTTTTTGCAAATGGACATATTATTTCTTTATATCATATGTATTTTTTTTTTGTTTTGATAATATCAATATCAAATATATATGTAATATGTCACACTATCATTCATATTGTAGCGAACCCAGGGTCGCGGCGCAGGCGGCGGCGCGGGCGGCGGCCGCTAGCAAACAGGTCAGAACACGTCCGTCCGCTCCCCATTGTTCTGATTTCGAGAATAATCGAAGAATATTTCAGAAGGAAATGTTTTACTTAAATACCACGAGCAAAAGATCGGGAAGACAGTCTTGTATCGATACGTGTAGTGAACAGATGGTGATATAAATAGATAATGATATAAATAAAGAGTGATATAAATATTGTTGAAATAAATATTGCGTAGTTCTAATTGTTTAAATAAATTATCTTAGTGTTTAAGTCTTTATTGATATATGTTAGTATGTATATATTTGTTAATTCTTAGTGTTAGTTATTTTTCATTATTCTTTATAATTCATATTTCTTTAATTAAACTTAGTTATATAAATATTAGTGTTTTTAATCAATTTTACACTTCACCTAAATAAATAAAACGTTACAATTGGTGTCAGGTGCGAGGGTTAAAAAAAAAAACTGTGAAGTGTAAATTAAAATAAATAAAATGGCGAGTAAACAAGTAAAATTAAGTGAATTAAAAGTAACCGATCTCAAGAGGGAGCTGGAAGACCGAGAGTTAGAAACATCGGGATCCAAGGCTGTTCTGCAACTTCGTCTACGGCAAGCTTTAGTAGAAGGTGGTGAAAATCCAGATGAGATTGTATTCGAAATTGCGGGTGGTTTCACCGATTTTGTTAAAACATTAGAACAAAAATTAGAGGAAAGTTCTAGAAAATCTGAAGAAAATTCTCGAACAATGAAAGAAAAGTTGCTAGAAAATTCTAAAACTTTAGAACAAAAATTAGAGGAAAGTTCTAGAAAATCTGAAGAAAATTCTCGAACTTTAGAAGAAAAAATGATGGAAAATTCTAGAACATTGAAAGAAGAATTAATAGAAAATTCTAGAAGTTTAGAACAAAAATTGGAAGAAAAATTAACAGAAAATTCTAGAACTTTAGAAGAGAAATTAACAGAAAATTCTAGAATATTGAAAGAAGAGTTAATGGAAAATTCTAGAACTTTGGAAGAGAAACTAAACGAACAATTTAAAGAACAATTGAAAGAAAGTTCTGGAATATTAGAAGAAAGAATAGAAACTTATGAGAAAAAACTTGAAGAGTTACAGCAAAATTTCTCCAAAATTACGTCACCAGTTGTTTCAAATCCTGATATAGCTAAGACGGATGAGATTGAAGAAAACAAAACAGTAAAAGCGGAACATAACTCAAGACTGCACATTAAAACACCCGAATTCGACGGCAAGTCATCATGGCCGAATTATGTAAAACAATTTGAAGCCGCTGCCAAAGCAAATGGCTGGACTTTCAAGGAGAAGGCTACAGCGCTGACAGTTTCACTGTGTGGAGAAGCCATCGATATCCTACAGACGCTAAAAGAGGATGAACAGGAAGACTACGAACAACTTGTTAAGCGATTGGATATGCGATATGAGTTCAAAAGAGAACCTTCAAGAATTTGAAGCGGATATAGCTCGTTTGGTTCGTCTCGCACATCCTACAGCTCCTGACAGCGTTTTGGAATGCCTAGCTACACAAGCATTTATCTATGGGGTCCGAGACAATGAAACTCAGCAGGCACTACGATTAGCTCGACCAAAAACTCTGGTTGATGCACTTTCATATGCCTTAGATCATGAAGCTGCAAAACAAGCTTCACGCAACCAATCGCGAGTGCGAATTATCGATGCTGAGAGGAATGAAGACACTGAGGATCTAGATGATAGGATAAGACGAATTTCATCTGAAATTCATGGCGCGGGAAGAAAGAAACTCCGCTGTTGGAATTGCGGTGAGGTAGGCCACCCGCAAAGGCTGTGCGGGAAACTGCAAAAACAGAATAATGCATTGAATACTGAAAAGAAGTTTAAAAAGAAAACGGGTGAAAAAGTAGCAACAGCTCCTCTTGCTGTTGAAGAAGTAGGAGTGAAGAAAGTAGTTCACGGTGTAAGCCTGGCGAGAGAGAAAACCTGTGAAGAAGAGTGCAAACTTGCCACCGTCAAAAGAACAACGGCAGTGGACGGGAGATGGCAACCTGAAGACTTACGAAGGGACCAAGAGAATGATCCGGACTTAAAGATCATACTTGATTGGAAGCATGGCGATGGCAGGCCAGTTTGGGAAGACGTTGCACGACACTCACAAAGTGTAAAATCGTACTGGGCGCAGTGGGATTCTATTGTGGTTGAAGAGGGCCTCCTGAAACGTGTCGTAGAAAATACGGATGGTACTGAGAGTA
The DNA here is from genome assembly GCA_035578165.1 of Stenolophus ochropezus. Classification (NCBI taxonomy): domain Eukaryota; kingdom Metazoa; phylum Arthropoda; class Insecta; order Coleoptera; family Carabidae; genus Stenolophus; species Stenolophus ochropezus. The sequence goes on along the minus strand of JAQOWZ010000004.1, from coordinate 8,178,816 downwards.
GAACCCACTTGATAATACCTAGGAACAGAGTACCGGAAGTATTGGAAGAGATCCATGACGGATCTGGTGGAGGACATTTTGGAGTGAATAAAACCCTCGAGAGGCTACACCTACGATTTTACTGGGTAAATTGCAAGGAGGATGTTAAAGAGTGGTGCAAGAAATGTGTGGTCTGCGCGGGAAGTAACGGGTCACATAGGAAAAGAAGAGCTCCTATGCGCCAATATAACGTTGGAAGTCCCTTTGAACGCATTGCGATTGACGTGGCCGGACCATTCCCCGAAACTGATGATGGAAATAAATACATAGTATTAGTGATGGACTACTTTACTAAGTGGGTCGAAGCCTATCCATTACCCAACCAGGAAGCCGTAACGGTCGCTGAAGTCTTGGTAAAAGAATGCATCTGCCGATTTGGAGTACCGCGGGAGATACATTCCGACCAAGGAAGGAATTTCGAGTCTGCTCTGTTCCAAAATATCTGTAAGATATTAGGAATAAAGAAAACCAGAACTACTGCATTACACCCGCAGTCTGATGGCATGGTTGGACGGATGAATAGAACAATAAATCGGTATTTGTCAAAGGTAGTCTCTAACCATCAACGAGACTGGGACCGACATCTTCATCTGTTCTTGTTGGCTTACCGTTCATCCGTGCATGAGACAACAGGGCAGACACCAGCTAACATCTTATTTGGGCGGGAGTTGCGCTTACCATGCGACTTGGTATTTGGCAGTAAACCCGGTGAAGATCTAGCCGGGGAGGACTATGTAACGGACTTACGGAGAAGAATGAATGACATCCATGAACAAGTCCGCACAAACATTCAAGGTGCCAGCGATCGGATGAAGGACCAGTATGACGACAAGGCTGAAAAAGGTGGTTTTCAACCTGGGAATTTGGTGTGGCTTTACAATCCACAAAGACGTCGTGGCTTATCACCAAAGCTACAAAAGAATTGGGAAGGTCCCTATGAGATCATAAAAAGAATAAATGATGTGGTCTACAGAATTAGGAAAACACCTAATGGAAAGCCGAGAGTAGTCCACATCAATCGGTTAGCCCCTTTCGCTGGTGATAATTTTGACGATCATCGTGGAGCGACAGTACGCCGGGTTGTACCTGAGGAACCTACATTTGAAGACTTCATGGAAAGTCATTCTACTGGTCATAAGGCTCGGTATGGCGTGACACGAGAAGAACAACGAGATCTGTTCACCGTGTCCCCAGAGTATTCCCTCGCACATTGTGTAGCGAAAGATATTAAAACGTCCCGCGGCATCGCTTCAGTTTTTAAAAGAAAATTTGGACGAGTACAAGAACTGGCCAACCAACGTCCAACTGTCGGAAAAACGCTACAACTGAAGGATGATAACGTAGAACACAATCGGTACCTTTACTACCTGGTTACCAAACAATACTCATATCAGAAGCCGTCATACCGTAGTTTATGGGACTCACTGTGCGATATGAGGGACCATTTGTTGCAGAATGACATCATGAAGCTGGCAGTACCGAAGATTGGCTGTGGACTAGATGGTTTGGATTGGAGGGTTGTTAGCAGCATGTTAGAGACAATCTTCCGCTTTACCGGAGTGGAAATTCTAGTCTGCAGCTTCAACTCTACCGGCCAAGAAGAACTCAAACGGACCGTCGACTGTTATTTCTTCAAGACTTCCAGATGCACCAAGGGTTATGTATGCAGATTTCGTCATAACGAACTGTTCCGGGACGAAACAGTCTTAAGGAGGGGGCAATGTAGCGAACCCAGGGTCGCGGCGCAGGCGGCGGCGCGGGCGGCGGCCGCTAGCAAACAGGTCAGAACACGTCCGTCCGCTCCCCATTGTTCTGATTTCGAGAATAATCGAAGAATGTTCCAGAAGGAAATGTTTTACTTAAATACCCCGAGCAAAAGATCGGGAAGACAGTCTTGTATCGATACGTGTAGTGAGCAGATGGTGATATAAATAGATAATGATATAAATAAAGAGTGATATAAATATTGTTGAAATAAATATTGCGTAGTTCTAATTGTTTAAATAAATTATCTTAGTGTTTAAGTCTTTATTGATATATGTTAGTCTTAAATTAGTGTTTATATTTGTTAATTCTTAGTGTTAGTTATTTTTCATTATTCTTTATAATTCATATTTCTTTAATTAAACTTAGTTATATAAATATTAGTGTTTTTAATCAATTTTACACTTCACCTAAATAAATAAAACGTTACAATATGAATGACTGTGAATGTTTCATGTTAATAGTGTTGTAAAATAGAAATTGTTTGCTAATTTAACCGACCTCGTAGCTCTTATAGTTCTCGAGATAGCAATAGTGGACAAAATAAAATGAACACCCTGTATATATATATATATATATATATATATATATATATATATATATATATATATATATAAGGTTGTAATAAATAATAAAGGTTGAAATTTTCTGTTTGCTGAAAAATCTTTTTTTACCTTTTTGTCCTCTTTTTCCCTTAAAAAGAAAATTTCCTTCCCATCTGGCAACACTGTGTCTTCAAACATTACATAGATAACATTTCACATTAACATTTCCTAGACAACGTTTGATAAGTGAATGTAACCATATAGGGTTTCTATAGAAACGTATGATAGAAAACTATTCTATCAATTCCAGTAATATTTCTGAAATATTTATAGAATTTGTTGTAATTCGCATTCACACCCTCCAGAACCACGCAGGGTTTTAGACCTGGGGCCCGGAGTTCACACTCACATTCACACCCCCAGAACCACGGAGGGTTTTAGACCTCGGGCCTGGAGTAGTCCACACTCGCATTCATTCCCCCCTGCACCACGGAGGGTTTTAGACCTCGGGCCGGGGTTGTCCCCACACGCATTCACACCCCCCTGCACCACGGAGGGTTTTAGACCTCGGGCCGGGGTTGTCCACTCTCACATTCACACCCCCAGATCCCCCCCTTCTCGCAAGCGGAGGCAAGCGAATCTCACCAGACACGGAAAAGTAATTCCCGCAAAATCCGCCTTTTGGCCTCCCTTACTTGCTTTTGTTCGGGCCGCTCTCGCTTGGCTTCGAGGGCCCGGATATGAGCGTGGACTGCCAACGCCCCTACTAACGCACTGCCAATGCACAGAACCTCACGTATCAGCGACATTGCAGCAAATGAAATAAATATATTTCAGTATCTCCAAGGAAACTTCACAATAATAACAATTCTATTGTTATTGTAAAAACCATTTTTATCTACTATTGTTACTGTTGCTAAGTTATTAACAATGCAATATATCTGTTACCTGTCTATACCTTAATATTCCAAATTAAAATAGTTTATTATTAACTAGACTGGTATAAATGAATAATGTATATCTATATCTATACATATATTGAAACGATAATAACTATAAAAGTATAAAATTTATTATTTACTTTAATGTGTCAATGCACCAATTAAATTTTATTCCTTCATCAGGCCCAGGTACTTAGCCAGGAGAGGGGCTTGAGGGGCTAGAACACTCCCTCCCTCTGATATTCTCATGAATTTAGTTTAAATGTATTCAAATGTATATTAATATCGGAAAATTTATTAAAAATTAGACATTTTATTGAATCATGCCATTTTTCGTCATAGTCGGTGTCTCATTTATTCAGAACCCCTCCCGAAAATAAATCCTGGCTACGGACCTGATCAAGACAACTACAAAAAACAATGATACATTTTACAGCTATAAAAAGGCAAGATAAAATTATTAATAATTTTTTTCAAATCTTCTACAATGAAAGAAATTTTTTATCTTCATAATATCTAATACAAATAAATGTAAATTAATAGCTACTCCAATGGTCCAAAAAATGTCTACTTCAAGCAAATTACCCTTATATTTGCAAATTTTTAAAAAAATATTTTTGTTTCATGATCAGGATGTCGTACAATATATATAATTTAATTTTTTGTCCTAAGCTGTAGAATACCTTGTATATAAATTATATATGTGATATTATTGTTTACAATGAATCATTGTCTAATAAATCTATTATTTTCCATTAATCTGACACCGGCATATGTTTGGTATAAATAAGACCTGATTTGTAATATAGATTTAGAATGCGTTCGTCAGTCTATAAGATTTGTACTCACTTTTGTATTAAACTATGATTTTAAAAATAAATTATATATATTTTTCATTGAATCTGTGATATTTGATATAAAAACGACCTAATAAAAATATTCCCGAATTAATAACAAAAACATTAATTAGATATAATAATAGTAAAAATTCTATTACAGTATTACAGAACTTACTCCCAACGAAATACTTTTCGGTAAATCATATGAGAACGAATATTCCTAAGAAATTAAAACTCCCGCTGAAGAAATAACCTTTCATAATAAAAAAAACGAGAATTAGACAGAGAAAAAGTATATTCAAAATTACAAAATGAAAAAGAAAAACGTTTTAAACCAAATAAGACATATGAAATTTCAGATAATACAAAAGCCTATCTAAAACAAAAGCCAAGACTTATAACAAAATTCAAAAAACCCCTTTATGAAAAAGTCAAAATTTTAGAATATGACGATAATAGAAAATTCGCTAAAATAAACCGAAAAGCTAAATAACGTGTAGCAAAATTTGATAAATTAAAATTCTTAATCTGTTACAGATTCATATGCCATCGAATTATGGGACAGCCAGAAGGCAATTACAAATTTATTACAATAGGATAACGGTTTTATTTCTAATGAAGAAAAATATTTATATTATGATATTAAAATTCTTTTAAAATAAATGAAAAAATTCAAAATCTTCAACCAAGAATTCGTACAGAAACCAGATCTAAATAATCGCATAAAAAAAATATGGTCATAGGTAAAAACGAGGTCTTATTAACGGATTGGGAAATATAATAAACTTTATTACAGGAAACCTCGATCAACGAGATAAAGAAAAATACGATACCCTCATTAAAGAAATCCAAAATAATCAAGAAATATTAGAAAATAATAAAAATTCTCAAATTACAATTTTGACTGACCCTACAAAAGAATTTAATAACAAAATTGAAAATATCAACAAAAACCAAATATTGTTGGATTCACGAATTACAAAAATCGAAAAATTAATAAAGAAAGATTTAATCATATGGGAAGATATATTTCTTACCACATACACAATTAACCTTATTCGTGATAATATTAGGACTTTAAATTTCCTGGCGCACGACATTAAAAATTCTTTAAGCTTTTGTCTTAGAGGAATTTTTCACAAATACCTACTGAAGACTTAGAGAAAATATTTAATCAAATTAAAAAAATAACCCAAATAGAATTCATAAATTTTTTATAATATACAACAATTAATAAATTCAAAATGCTCTTTTTCTGATGACAGTACAAAATATTCTACCTGTATTTCAAAAACATTCCATCCCTATATTTCAAATAACTCCAATCCCTTACATTCAAAACAACATAACCACTCAATTAAATTATAATTATGTATTATTTAGTAATAAAAATGATCAATTTTTTTTTATTAATAACTGTATTAAAATAAAAGAAAATAATTACTATAAAACTATGTAAACATGCAAGAATGTTATGTCAATATTATTGAAATAAAAAATGATAAAAACCGTAAATATAGAAAATTTGATGACTCATGCAGGAAATACCTAATTCAAATTTGTATTATTTATATTCTAACAAAGAATCAATTTCTCTAAATTGCAAATCTGAATATCTAAAACTCGATATAAACAAAATTTATAAATTTAAAAATACAGAAAAATGTCTTATGGACAATAAACAATTCAACAACAAAATTAAAGCAAAAGAAATTAACTTAAACCAAATTGACATAACGTCCTTCAAATTCAAACCAAATCTCACAAACGAACATATTGAAAATGTAACTTATGTAGAAATCCCTCATGTTTAGTGGCGGATTTACGATTTTGCCACCGATAGGCTGAAATTGCCACCTATTCTCAGGAGCGGGTTTAAACGTAAAAATATGAAATATATTTAATACATGTATATAAATAGTTCGAATCAATTGCCTCTTTAGCCTAGGCCAATGTCCTCCACTGCCTATTCTTATTAATTGTCTTTTTGAGCGTCTCTAGAAGCCGTGTATTTTGTAATTCTCCTGTTACCTACGAATATTTACCAAAGTAGAGCATCTGAAATAAATCTAAAATTGGATACAAAACACAGTAAATAGCAAGTATAAAAAACAGTTATTTAGTCCTACGTCTCAAAAACAGTGAATCGTACAGGTAAATTATAAGCCTTCGTTTAACCCTGGGATCGCTACAATATATTAAGCTTTAAAAAGCATGCACAAAAACATAATATTATATCTTTATTAAAAATTATTTCTAATATTTCTAAATTATCTCAATTTTCTCGAAATTTTTCAAATACATTAATAAAAATTAATACAACGTTGAAAAGTAAAAAAAAATGTCGGATTCTATTTTATTAAAATAATTATAGGTTGCCATTTGAAAAATAAAAGTTGATAGTCCTATCTTGTAAACCTGACTTTATAAAAAATATCTATATCTGCCATCAAATAGTAGGTATATGTAAAATGATAAAATTTTTATATGAGCCATTTTTTTCTATTACTTATAATAAAAAAGTTAAAGGGGGTGGGGTCTTCCCAGACTCACCCTGTATAAGATAATTATAAGGGTGCAATTAAAGAAAAAGCAAAATTTACAAAAATCAATTGAATTAGAAAATGTAGATCGTTTTAAATAATATGACTCATTTATAAACAAGCTAGAAGGGGAGGAATTATATATGTGATATTATTGTGTATCAATGAATCATTGTCCAACAACTCCGTTATTTTCCATTAATCTGACAACGGCCTATGTTTGGTAAAAATATGACCTGATTTGTAATATAGATTTAAAAAGCATTCGTCAGTCTTTAAGATTTGTACTCACTTTTGTAATAAAGTTAGATTTTAAAAATAAATCTAATATATTTTTTTAAAACATTGAATTTGTAAAACATAATTTATATACATATATAAAATAAACTAAAATAACTAAAAAATCATTGATTTTATTTATTTCGATTAATTGTACTTTAGAAAGAAAATAAAAAAAACAAAACCAAAATATTTTTTTACATTTTTATGGCTGTAAAATTTTCATTTAGTTACCTCAAACAAGTAGTATGTAAATTGTAGGTATGTTACACTCTTCGTAAAAACAAATTTTGGCAATGTATCATTGTTTTTTGTAGTTGTCCTGATCAGGTCCGTAGCCAGGATTTATTTTCGGGAGGGGTTCTGAATAAATGAAACACCGACTATGACGAAAAATGGCATGATTCAATAAAATGTCTAATTTTTAATAAATTTTCCGATATTAATATACATTTGAATACATTTAAACTAAATTCATGAGAATATCAGAGGGAGGGAGTGTTCTAGCCCCTCAAGCCCCTCTCCTGGCTAAGTACCTGGGCCTGATGAAGGAATAAAATTTAATTGGTGCATTGACACATTAAAGTAAATAATAAATTTTATACTTTTATAGTTATTATCGTTTCAATATATGTATAGATATAGATATACATTATTCATTTATACCAGTCTAGTTAATAATAAACTATTTTAATTTGGAATATTAAGGTATAGACAGTTAACAGATATATTGCATTGTTAATAACTTAGTAACAGTAACAATAGTAGATAAAAATGGTTTTTACAATAACAATAGAATTGTTATTATTGTGAAGTTTCCTTGGAGATACTGAAATATATTTATTTCATTTGCTGCAATGTCGCTGATACGTGAGGTTCTGTGCATTGGCAGTGCGTTAGTAGGGGCGTTGGCAGTCCACGCTCATATCCGGGCCCTCGAAGCCAAGCGAGAGCGGCCCGAACAAAAGCAAGTAAGGGAGGCCAAAAGGCGGATTTTGCGGGAATTACTTTTCCGTGTCTGGTGAGATTCGCTTGCCTCCGCTTGCGAGAAGGGGGGGATCTGGGGGTGTGAATGTGAGAGTGGACAACCCCGGCCCGAGGTCTAAAACCCTCCGTGGTGCAGGGGGGTGTGAATGCGTGTGGGGACAACCCCGGCCCGAGGTCTAAAACCCTCCGTGGTGCAGGGGGGAATGAATGCGAGTGTGGACTACTCCAGGCCCGAGGTCTAAAACCCTCCGTGGTTCTGGGGGTGTGAATGTGAGTGTGAACTCCGGGCCCCAGGTCTAAAACCCTGCGTGGTTCTGGAGGGTGTGAATGCGAATTACAACAAATTCTATAAATATTTCAGAAATATTACTGGTATTGATGAATAGTTTTCTATCATACGTTTCTATAGAAACGTTAATGTGACCCTATATGGTTACATTCAATTACCAAACGTTGTCTAGGAAATGTTAATGTGAAATGTTACCTATTTAATGATTATAAACACTGGAAATACCGGTAACCGTTAACAAAAAAATAAATAAACCGGTTTTAGCGAACATTAACTTTTATTTAATATATATATATATATATATATATATATATATATATATATATATATATATATTATTCCTCCTAAATTCCCAAAAGAATGTTTCAAGTTTCCTCAATCCAGAGAAATTTTACTAGATTTGGAAACACTGTGCACAGATGGCGTGCGTGATTCGACCCTGAAAACGAGAAATTTCGGCGAGATTCGAGACCGAGACGAGATAATAATATTCGAGACGAGAAATAAACGAGACGAGATAAAATATTTTACATTTGTAATGAGACTATACATGAAAAAGAAAAATCTCGTCTCGTCTCGTCTCACAAAATCACTAACTCTAGCTACCAAGGCAGTATACCATAAGAACCCATATTATTTTGTGAAGTAGTTAGCAAAAATAAATTATTTTAATAGAATTCGAACTCGAATTGTCCAAACTACAGCTGATTGTATTGTCCATTACACCGTTTTAGTTTTAAAATTAAGCTCAAAAATGATAAATTATGGTCAAATGGTTATAATATATATGATACATATTAAAAGTAAACTAAGAAACTCTTTCGAAATGAATTAATATTCCCATCATATAAATTAGATAATTTTATTCGTTATCCAACACCATGAAATTATAACGCTATAATTATGGTGTTTTAAGATAAATAAAGTAGATTAAAATAATAAGTCACTGATGTAGGTTCGTATCGCAGGGTGACATTGGGCTCGTTTTGTACTGCTTGATTGCTCCCCAGACCCAGAAGCTTAATAGAAATAATAATTTCGTTTGCTTTCATTGTTATATAAAAAATTTGATTTCTTTTTAATAAATTGAGTACGATTGACAACGTCAAAATATGTTTGGTGATAAATATGTAGCAACAACTGATTCTTTGCAAATTTTTGAGCGATAGAATTAATTTTGTGTATTGCAATAAGGAACAATGATAAACATTTTAATAAAATTTTGCAAAAGATAATCCATTTGGAAAGGAATTTTGAATATATGAAACGTATGGATGTTATAGTAATGTAACGTCTCGCTAAAAGTTTTGTTTGTGATATACAGCAAAGTCACGTAACGGTCTAACTAAACAGTAGAGGGGGTAAAGTGATCCAGTCAAATGGAATGAAAAATAAGTGATTCGGATTCAAAATGTAAATTGGATTAGTTTAAAGTGGCAAATGGACTACGCCTGTAGACTCACATCATCAGAAATCAAAATTGTAGAAGCGTTAGAACATTTAACATATAAATGGAAATGTAATATAATTAATTACTTGAGAGATGGTTACCTATAACATGTATTGCTTGGTTGCCTATATATCAATTAGTTAGGGTAGCAAACATCGAATGGCGCTAAAAGCAGTCCCAATTGATATCACTGCAATTTCGCATCTACATAGTACACAAAAATATTATATATAATTTATGGTTCGCATTACAAAACGTTTTCTACCTTATTTATTATTAAATGTTATTTTGAAATGTCAACTGTCAAAAAATCTTTTATTTATTTTGCATCAAAGATTAAAGATGTTGGAAAATATGTTGTATAGCACACGTGTGTCACTACGTCACTTGAGAAAAATACTCCACGCGGTCTAACGGACTCATGAGCTAAACATTTTTTACGTGACTTATTTGTAATGTAACCAGGGCATGTAACCGAAAAAAATACTGGTTAACGGTTAACCCATATTGAGAACATTATAAAAATAACGGTTTTAGTTCGAAAACCGGTTTTTAAAAATTGAAAACCGGTTTAAACCGGTTAATAAATCGGTTAATAAAAAAATAGAAAACTTAATTAAAAAAATAATAATATTAGGAACAAATGAAAAGCGATTATGTTTCATGCTGTATGCAAAATCAAACTAGAAATTCACAAAAATTCCGATAACACATTCAGAGAAATGTAAGTAATTTTTTTAATTTTAAACTTGATGCCTAAAGCTTACAAAGGGACTACCTATTTTTATGACTCTCCAATAAAATCGAAATTGTCATGACTCATTTAGTCTTATTCAAATACAAATATAACAGATATGAAAAATTCGATTTTTTTCGCACTAAATATTATTATTAAAATGAAGGTTAATGTTCGCTAAAACCAGTTTATTTTTTTTGATGAACGGTTACCGGTATTTTCGGCCTTAGAAATATCGGTTAAAATTACGGTAAAAGTTCACAAATTTTATACAAAATTAAAAAAAAGTCAATACATTATTTTATTTATTAATATAGTATGTTATAAGATAAAATTTATTTCGTGTATATAAATATTCAATAGAAAACTTTAAAATAATAGATTTTTTTTTTCCTTTATTATGGTGTACGGGGACTAGTTGGTTTGAGTGTACATCTGTTATAATAAAATAAAATAAAAGGGTCTTTCCACATTTTCAAACACACTGTATATTTTTTTACTATATGACAGAGCAAAAGAAATATGTAACAATTATAATCAAATTAATTAGAAACATATATTTCACTTATGTCTTCTTACCCATTGTTGGGTGTGCCAATTTCGTACGTCCTAGACATCGGTAACACTACAATTCTATTTACATATACATATTTATTTTTTATTTAAATTATATTTTATACTTGATAGTGTTAGCTAATACCCTACTATTAATTTAATATAATAATTTTAATATAACGTTGAATAACTGGTAGCTATTTCGTAATCCCCCTACCTTTATTCATTTATTAAAATGATAATTAACGACACAGAAATCTTCAGTGTCTTTTCAGCAGTCATCAGGTGAGCACAATTTATAATTTTATTTTTTAATTTGAATTTTAATAATTGATTGCGATTTACTACTACTATATTATTATTGAAACTACTGTGCAGTACAAATATTTTTTTATAATTATTAAAAACAAATTTTGTTATAAATAAACTAATTCATATTTTTTATTGTTTCAGGTTCCAGCTACTTTCTAGATATAAGATATAGATATAAGATATAGACGTAAGGGGGGAAGCAGGTACTTCTCAGTTTTTTTTCTCACCACTGAAATAGTAAGTGCAATTTTGATATTTAAGAATAATATTCTCCCTGAATATTTTACGACTTCATTAAATTTAATTCCCATAAGCTCATTTTTAATTTAAATTATTTCCGTGATACATTTTTGACATTGTTTAATCTTAACTTTAACTGATACCGTATCATGCAAATATATTGCATTAAATTTATTCCTAAACAAATTAATAAGACTTGGCACATTAGGTATGAAATGTGATCTAGGTATAAAGTGTGGAGTGAACAAGTGAAGTATGATGGTTAGGTGTGATGTTTAAATATAAAGTATGATGGTTAGATATAAGGTGTGCTGATTAAATATAAGGTATGTTGAATGCAAGGTATGATGGGTAAATTTAAAGTGTGATGCTTAGATATAAGGTGTGATGATTAGATATAAAGTGTGCTTCTTAGATATAAAGTGTGATGCTTAGATGTAGGGAACGGTATGATGATTAAATATAAGGTGTGATGAATACATATAAGGTGTGATGATTATATATAAGGTGCAATGATTAATATAAGGTGTGCTATTAAATTAAAGGTGTGCTGATTAAATTTAAGGTGTGTTGATTAAATTTAAGGTGTGCTGATTAAATTTAAGGAATGATGATTAAATATAAGGTATGATGATTAATATAAGGTGTGATGATTAAATATAAGGTGTGATGATTACATATAAGGTGTTATGATTAAATATAAGGTGTGATGATTAAATATAAGGTGTGATGATTAAATTTAAGGTGTGATGATTAAATTTAAGGTGTTATGATCAAATTTAAGGTGTGATGATTAAATTTAAAGTGTGATGATTAAATTTAAGGTGTGATGATTAAATTTAAGGTGTGATGATTAAATTTAAGGTGTGATGATTAAATTTAAGGTGTGATGATTAAATATAAGGTAAGATGAATGTAAGGAATGATGATTAAATGTAAGGTGTGATGGTTAGATATAAAGTGTGATGGTTAGATATAAGGTGTGATGCTTAGATATAAGGTGTAATGATTAAATTTAAGGTGTGATGATTAAATTTAAGATGTGATGGTAAAATTTAATGTGTGATGATTAAATATATGGTGTGATGATTGAATATATGGTGTGATGATTGAATATATTGTGTGATGATTAAATATAAGGTGTGATGATTAAATATAAGGTGTGATGATTAAATATAAGGTGTGATGATTAAATACAATGTATGAAAATGTATATATAGTGTGATGGTTAGGTCTGAGATGTGATGTGTAGATATAAGGTATGATGTATAAATGGAAGCAAATCCTTACTGCAAAACTATCCGGGAAGTTTTCAGTAAAGACGAGCTTTTAGGTACAACTTATTTTAGGGGTACATGAGTACATTATTTAATTCACTATAAATGTAAATATTACACAACTATTACTATGCCATTTTTGTGAAAATATTGCTAGATTTAATTTTTTAATTTACTCTTATTACTAATTTCAACCATTAATTTTTCCCTAAAAAAATTTTTTGATTTTAAAGTCCTCCAATTATAATATTTGAATTTTGAATGTGCAATACCCCGTAGTATATTATAAGTCGAGGCACTCCTTTCTCTGCTTACAGCATTCTGGTCGTTGGTATGGGTTGCACGGAAGGGTTGTGATACCGCCCTCGTATTAGCGTGTCTATAAGTTAGAGTTACGGATGTGCTTGGTGCATCTTGCTGCCCTTTTACCATTTTGGGCGTTAGTAATGGAGGGCCGGAAGGGTGTCTGACCGCTAGCGTGTTGAAATGTCTAATTGTGGAGTGAGTTTGTACATAGACTATACTAATTAATATTATATTTTCATTTTCTACTTTTTTCATGGTTTTCATGCCAATGCCCCTGACCCTTTTCGCTGGAAGTACACTGCATTAGTTTAAGTCGCGCCGAATAACTTTTAAGTCGCGGTTAGATTTAAGTCGCAATAGTTTTAAGTCTTCCTCCTTTCCTTAAACCCAAAACCATCCCTTCCCCCCTTGCCGTCGTGGAGAGACCTTGTCGTGGTGGCAGGGCTTAACCATCCTCTAAACATCAAATGTAAAATAATAGAGGATGGGACCAACATCTCCACTTTAATATTATATTGATATAATTTACAGATGTAGCAATTTTTATAAATTTTTTTCTTGAGATATTTTTAGGGAATAATAGATGAAAATGAAGCAGAACCTATTTCAAATGGTATAATTTCTTATAGAAGCAGCAATTTATATTGGTGAGTGCAAAATATTTTTTTATAAATAATAGTGCAGCAAATATTGTAAAATATGTTCATATATTTTAATAATTGCAAAAATAAGTAATAGTTTTTTTTATTAATGAGTAGTTTAGAAAAATATAAAATATTTTTTCTTTTGCTAGAGCTAAAGAAATTATAATACAATTTTCAATTCTTAATTCTTATGTGTTATTTAAAAATGTATAGTAGTAGATATTAAAATATAACCTATCCAAAAGTTATATTTAAAACATTATATTTTTATAGACTGACAGTTTCAGGTATGTTTCTATAATGACAGAAATGCAGAAAGAAGAAATATTTAAACCGCGAAAGACAGCGGCGTAGGAACCGGGGGGGGGGGGGGCAGAGGGGGCAGTTGCCCCCCCTCAATTTACACTGGGGGAGCAAAGACTGCATTTTTCCCCCCCACAGTTCAGTTGTAATTTTTTTTAATTTATATGTAAAATTTTTATTGTTATTTACTTTACTTTAATCATTTTCGTAATACTCGAACCCAGAGTAATTTGAATCTGACTTCTCACGCGAAGTCTAATATTTTACAAATACAAAATTTTCTGCAGTTCAGAAGAGTATTTACTGACAGTACCGAAAATCTGTGAACAATAAAATTATTTTGAATTAACTGTTGAAAATTATTGGTATAGTGCTGCTTGAATTTGAATTTAATTCAATTTTTTCGTCAATGTTTATCATTACTTTTCACCTGGAAGACGGAATTGCACAATAATAGTCCCACTGTAAAAAAATGACCCAGAAACGTTTGACTCATATTTTGATTCTCCACATCCAACAAAATCACACCGCTGGTTTAAATCTGCGTGATGTTTTAAGACAGTTTGTTGTTAGAAATGAAGAAAGACTTCGAATATTCGGAAAAGTATAAAATTATATACCTACAAATTTTTGGAAAATTCTATATAAATGTTTTATTTGTTTGTTCAATAAATATTTTTTGTATTATCTGTTGTTATCTTATTGTCAATGTAAAGCGTAATTTATTTGTTTATTTTGCATAATAGTTTTCCCATTCCCCAAAAAAATTCCTACGCTTCTGAATTTTTGCCCCCCCACAAAAAGTTTGGTTCCTACGCCGCTGGCAAAAGAACTATGGTAGAAAACATTTCTAGAAAACTGGATGGATCAGAACCTCGAAAATCGTAAGTGCTTTTTCTTAAATTTATAATTTATATTTCCACTAATTGCCTAATCATTAATTGTTATTTATCCTTATTTGACATGAGAAATTGTTTTTCACAACGATTTTACTTTGTAATCATGTTAACTTTAACATGTTTTATGACGAATTTTTCAGAATGAATCAAATCAGAAAGTTATCATTTTCTTACGATCAGAGAAATTTTTTTTAATGAAAATAATATTTTTAAAGTAAATTACTTTATATATTATTATAATTTTTTTCAATGCAGGTCGGAAACATTGTTAAATATTTATATGTTTCATAATAATTCCAATCTAATTTTTATTATTTTTTTTTCCAAATACCACAGTACAGAAACTATTTAAATACAGGGTGACCCATAGTATGTGATAGGCACGTAGTTCTTCGATTTTATTCCCCGGAAATGTGTATTATGTACCCGTAAAAAATACTTATTAACGGTTAACCCGTACAGAAAACGTAATAATAATAACGGTTTTAGTTCGAAAACCGGTTTTTATAAATTGGAAACCGGTTTAAACCGGTTAATATATCGGTAAAAAAATTAATTATAAAAAAACAAAAATATAATAAAAAATAATTACAAAAAATATAATAAAAAATAATTTTAAAAAATTACCATCTGAAAAAATGTAACGAATAAAACAATGCAATTTATTTAACGAATATTCACAAAAATCAGAAAAACCCAGGTCACTTATCTATTGTAAACTTGCCTAATAGTGACAAAGGGACTACCTACTTTTATGACACTCCAATAAATTATAAATTGTAAAAACTGTCATGACTTATATTCAAATACAAATATGTAAATAACACAGATATAAAAAAAATAAAATGTTCGCGTTAAATGATAGTAAAATAAAGGTTTTTAACCGGTTTATTTTTTTGTTGATTAACGGTTACCGGTATTTTCGGTCTTAAAATTATCGGTTAAAATTACGGTTAAAGTTCGCAATTTTCGTTCCAAATATCGGTTACCGGTTTATATTATATAAAAAATGTAACACATTTGTACCACAAATAACTATTATTATTTGAAACAAGTATATTTTTCAGTAATTTTGAAATATTGTAAATTGTTGAAGTATATTTATATCCGAATTTGAATAGAGTCATAAAATTTTTGTCCAATTAGGAATTATTACCGAGTAAACAATAAGATGCAGCAGTTCGATAGTCGATAGGTTCGTGTCTTGCTAACAAACCCTGAATCGGTGTATCGCTATTCCATATCTCCAAGCACCTGACTGCTCGCATCCGAGTAAATTAAATGTGTGGGATGATAGCGTTATAGAAATTATAGAGCATCGTTGCACCAGAATTATCCATTGTTCCGGTTAATTTAATAACCCTGCTCTGGCTGTTTCTTAAATCAATTACTCACCTTTTATCAGAATTGCATACATTACCGAGAAACGTGATGCTCTGTGCTAAAACAACGCGCTGATAGCCCGATGAGCATGGTTCTCATCGTAAGTAAATATAACACGCTAGAATTAAACTAATCGGATAAAGAGCAGGTGGATTTACATTCAATTTCTTACGGGGAACTTCATTTGCTTCAAGGAGGAGTTCTGTCAGAGGATAATTTCTAAATTGCTTGGGTTTCATTTAATAATTATAGGGCTTCAAATATTAAAAAATACAATAAAAAATCATTGAACCGACTGCCACTACCGAATATTATCCCTACTCGAAAATAATAATGTAAGAAAAAATGTTATTATTAGATTATAAATTTTTACTTCCTTGTACAAAGTAAAAATTTTGATTTTCAGGTTTCAACGGAAATATCCAATTTGCTCATGCCTGCATCCATTTTTAGTACTATGTCATATTTGACACCCTTTTCTATTTAAATTTTTTGAGGTACACAGTCCACCCCCTATTTTAGGGTTGAAGTTATGCCATTGGTACTAATCCATTCAGGTGTCCCCCTTTATACTAAAATTGACAAAATTGCAAAATTGATGTTAAGTGCCCAAAAATTGCGTTGATAATTTGTAACTGTATGGAAATCATGTAGGAAATAAATGAAATAATAGGTAATTTTTCGTGAAGAACCAAAATGATTTGGAAAATGAATTTTATGGAAAAGAACGTTCTCGCGAAGAACTAATGACGTCTTTCATGGACTTGGCTAGCAGCTCAGTTCATGACTGTGGTTCATCATTTGATAGTTTTTAAAATAAATTACAAAAAAAAATTGAATAATCATATGGAAAAAAATAAGACTTACAAAGCTATTGGGACCTATTTTTTAAAAAACGGGACCATTTTTTTTTCTTATGCTGTAGAGGATTTTATTCTGATTGCAGTGATAAAATATTTGTAAAAGAATACCTTTAGATCAGGAGACGGCAACCTTTTTTGGCTGCTGGTCAAAATCAACCAATATGTGAATATTTAGAAGATGTTTCCGCTCAGACGGTATTTTGAATTTAAAACTGTCTTTTAATTATGGTAATAAAAATTTATTTTCGTAATAATTATTTCAGTTAAGAAACTTTTCTTACGTTGCTAAAATAAACAACTGTACAAATAAGTACAACTAGAGAGAGAATGTCCGCTTGTTAAATAATGTTAAGATTCGTTCGAACAATGTCATTGTCTCTCAAAGTAACAAGTAATTAATTAAAAAAATATAAGTATTTCGAGAAATTGTCATGCCGAATACCATTTGTGACTAACTTTTTATTTTATCAACACGACAAAAATTGTCGGTAAAATTCTAGTCACTAATAGTATTATATATTCCATGGCAAAATAAGTTACAATGTCTATTACTTTTCCGGTTCTTTAACAAACTATTTTATTATTTCTTTAAATTCGTATTTTAATATATTGTATTAAATTTATTTTAGCCTGTTTTTGAGTGAATAACCAATAATTGGGACCACAATGTAATACAGTTAAAATTGCGACAATAGAAATAAGAAAGTATTTATGTTTCAATAAATAATTTGTGTTAAGTATATAGGAAGTAATTGAATATATTAATGAACGTAAAGGTGAATGAAGGCGATAAATTGGATGGCATGAATGGTATAGTTCCTCGCATTATTAACATCACATAAAGTGCCCTAGTAAGTGCCAATAAATCGCTCCGAAGCCCGGCCAGTTTATCAAAAGCAACCGGCAATTTCAGGAAAGCTCAATGATTCAATACGTATTACATTCTGTGGATAATGGCGTCCACACGATTCACCTATAGCTACGCCGTCGAAATTGAAATATAAATATCAATTACCAACCGCCTAACCTATCATTTCAATCAAATTAATTATTCAATTCTCTTCGTAATAATTTTCACCTGACGTTTAGAATTGCAGTAACATGTTGAAATTTGAAATAGGGGTTTGTTGTTAGATTATCTGCACACGATTCAGAGTTAGTAAATAAAATATCGTGCGAAACTTATAAATTACTGATCTTGCTCTTGAACCGTTATAGGGCAATGATATACTAACCTTACTTCCTGTCTCAAACGAACCTATTCATTTCACAATATCTTCATACGGTTAGATAAATATAACTCATAATTTGGGTTCGTTAAAAACAGTACTATATTTTGCATTTAAATAAAGGTATTCAGAATAGTAAATCGAAAAGCGCACCATAGCTGTTTCTTTAAATGTTCAATTATTGGCTTCCCTAATTATTGGGAAAAAATCAATAGATTTTTATCAAGAAACATTTTTTTACACTTAGTTACATGCGCGCCGACTAAATTGGGGCATCGAGGCTCATGCCCCCAAGGAGACATTCTCCTTAGCAGTGCATATTTTACATTAGTAATAAAGTCCTAAATTGTTATTATTTTAAAGAATTATTGTACCACTTCCATTTTTAGTAACTGATTACTACCCTAAAATGTATGTGAGTTTCACCCTTACAAATATTACCAGTGATTTGCTTGCATTAAAGTACAAGACAAGTTTCATTTTTAAATTTTCATTAGTACAACGACAAATTACAGATTGAATGTCAGCCAATAAGAATGCACATGACCTGTAAAAATACGCGTCCCATGATATACCAAGGATCCTGAGACGGTGCTCTAATTCTAGGTCTGCTAATACTACAGCAGATCTGGCTGCTCTGGATTGTGTTATGGTTTCAGTGGCTTAGGAATTAGAGCATTTTAAAACATTTGCTCTAATTCTTGGCCTACTGAATGATAATTCATAGTACGTATTTTTTCGATGACACACACTTCAATAGACGATTTCTAGTGCCATCATTCTGAATTAATCACAGACACATTTCACTGCAGTTGCCATAGCAGGTGCATTGTTCCATATTTGCCACATTTTGCTACGTACGTTTGAGATACCTTACTTCACACAGAGCACATTCTGGGGTAGATTTGGATGCTCTGTATTGTGCTTTGGTTTAAAATTTGGAGGTCTAGCATATTTCGATGTATTATCAATCAAAAATTTTTTTTCCAATATTTGAATTTTTTTTTCAATAAAATATTCATAAAAAAATATAAGATATTTCGTGGGCTCGTAAGGGTAGTTTGTTTGAAGTTGTTTAATTTAATTGCCTGTTATCTACATATATTACTGAAAGGAAATGGTATCTACACTGAGAATTTAATCCTACGTTTATAAAAAAAAAATACCAATTTAATGAGCCACTCCAAAAGAGTGGTTCTTTTGAAGAAATTTCGAAAAGGACTCATACATATAATGAACAAGATATAAAAATTTTAAGTTATGTGTGGCGCGGTCCTGATGCTTTTTTTGTCCTAATTCAACTGCGTTTGTCTCTGAATCTGATGTTCAAATTTCCCTGCGACCTATAATTCTTACATTATAAATGATTTAAATCTATATTATTAAATAACTCCCCTATTTTCAACCATCGGTAAATATTCTTTATTTTCTTAGTTTTTAACCCCTTAGCTCCTTAGCAGAAATATGTCAACTGTGTGCTGTGTGATCGGGAACGCGGAACGATGACCGTTGCGTCTGGACTTTTGATGTTTTTCAAAATTTTGAGTTTGGCTCTAGATAATAGCGCGCCTTTTATCAAGAGCCAACCGTCAAACTCATGGAGCTGTTCTTGCATAATTCCATTTAATAAATAATTATTATTTATTAAATGATAATTCACGAAAATGTACTATTATTTTGAGGGTGTTGAATGTAGGCAACACCCATCACATGTTTGTGTCACCAATACATAAATATAGGAAATTTATTTGTTACAAATACACACACGGGTACAATTTATTTAAGATCGATTATATTTCACTCCATTGTTTTATGGAACATCCCCGAATATGTGCAGTTTTAAATATATATTTACCTATTTACTTCTAAGCATCGTCTTGATGCTTTCCCTGGCTTGACCAAAATCCGTTTTTCGCCATTTCATCATGACTTATAGGGAATTTTGGGATAACAAGGTACCGTTAAAATCGCCTCCCAGATACGCACAATAAGTCCCATTTAACCGAAGTAATAGCTGTTGTAGCTTCCGAGATCACAAAGGTGTCGGATAAAATCTGGACATATTGCATAATTTTGTGGTAAATTTTGTAACACCGGCCCTGGTGAATGTTCCTTCATATAAGAAACAGTAAAAACTAATTAAATTACTTTTTTCTGAAAATGTCCATTATAATTATTAAAATTTGTATATATCAATAATATTTAAGATTTTAGATATTTTAACGAAGCAACAATGAATATTTTTTAATTCTACCCAACCCATCTTTACCGACTGGGTTATGCTAAAGCGCGATGTTTGTTGCATGTGTCAAAATAATTTATATTTCTGCTATATTTATCCAGTTTTGTTATTTATGAGTATATATTTATATTAAAAAGTTGCATGTATTTACTATATTTGTTATTATATCATATGGAATATTATATATTGTGAGTTTCAAAATCTAACCTTACTTTTACTTTACTCATTGTTGTACATTTTACATGATGCAATCAGTACTCAAGCAAATTACACGTCAAGCTCATTTAAATTATACAAAATATAATGTATATAAAAAAATAAGTTCCTTGTATATAACTCAAACGAATAATGACAATAATTCAAGAGAAAATCATGGAAAAAGTCTTCAATTTTTAAAATATATATTAATAGCTTCGTCAGGATACCTTGGATATCATTACCTTAAAGACGGATCTATATTGCCAAATGTTGAAGCTGCCGTACCTACTAATTTGTCGGGAAGGAGGAAAATGTACAACTTCATCTCAGACGTAGTGGAACAGTCAGCACCGTCTGTTGTGTATATTGAAATTAAGGACACAAGGCGCTTTGATTTTTTTACTGGTCGTCCATTAACTACCTCAAACGGTTCAGGTTTTATCATTAAAGAAGATGGATTAATTGTAACAAACGCTCACGTCGTAGTAAATAAACCAAATTCAAAGCTGGAAGTTCGATTGCAAAATGGGACAACGTATCCAGGAATTGTAGAAGCTGCAGATATGAACAGTGATTTAGCATTAGTTAGAATACAGGCTAAGAATTTACCTGCAATAAAACTAGGAAATTCTAGCGATATGCGCGCCGGAGAATTTGTAGTTGCTATTGGAAGTCCATTATCATTAAGCAATACCTGCACTTGTGGAGTTGTAAGTAGTTATTTATTATGCTCAGCTAACTTTCATGAAACGCGAACTGGACTTACTCTGTAAATAATTTAAAAAATCTAAATCGAATATCACAGATAACTTACATGTAAGTTATCTGTCCGAATATGAATCAATTCTCTTAATTTTACTTCAAGTAGTTATTAGTTCTTTAATAAATATTAATGTTAATTTTAATTAATAGCAGATGACGTTTAATTGATAATATCCAATAATAAAATGCGAAATAACAATTGTATGCAAGCCAATTCCCTTAAATTCAGACCCAATTTAATTCTATGAAATTTCTAAATTATTTGTGTAAAACAATTTAAAGCTTTGCTATTATTCAATTAAATTAACAATAAATGAGCTTAAATACAAGGGAAATACAGATGGTTTTGAAGTTAATGTCATAAATTGAAGGGTATAAGTAGTATGACACGTGTAGATTACGAAAGAGAAAGAATTTTTAAAAATTGGAAAATTCGACTTTTCTTATGGAAACTTTTTTTTACTGTTGTTTTAATTAATATTTCATTATAAAAATATATATTCCAAATTAGTTGTATGAGATATTCCTTATAATTATACTAAGTAGTATTTTTAACGAAAATAATTGTTTAATAGATAAATAATGCAAATGCGTTGTCAGTGGTACAATGGTACCAAAAATGTTAGTCCGCCTGTATATCATTTTATTATGTATTTAAAATACAAAAAAAAATATTTGTTTAAAGGAATAGAGACGTTTTACGCTAATTTCTTCTGTAACGTCACTTTTTCTTTCTATAACGGCTTCAATACATCTTCGCATGATATTTTCAAAATTTTGACATTATTGGGGAGTGAATGTATTCTAGACTTTTTAAAAGCCTTGTACACTGTATGTCTTATATTTTTTATTTATTGAAATGAATGACATAAATGAACGCACAATAACTAACCCAATAAGATTGGAAAATGTTTGGATCTACATCATATCGGATATGTATGAGACAGACAAAATCAAATGTAAATAAATTATGTAATAAACTGTTTTTCAAATATATCAAAACATCAATACTAAAGATATCAAATTAAGCAATAATTTTTTTTTAAATTTTGTATAAAATATTAATTATTAACAGGAATTGTATAATTTGTAGATTAGTTCCACAAGTAGAGGATCCGAGGAATTAGGACTACGAAAAAGGGAAAACATGGTCTACATACAAACAGACGCAGCGATTACTTTCGGAAATTCTGGTGGGCCTTTAGTAAACCTAGAAGGGGAAGCCATTGGCGTTAACAGTATGAAAGTTACTGCCGGTATTTCATTTGCAATTCCTATAGATTATGTTAAAAAGTTCCTAGAGGATACTAAAGGCACGAGGCAATTAAGCGATAAAAGGAAATACATGGGCATAACGATGTTAACTTTAACACCACAAATATTACATGAACTTCATGAAAGGCAGCATCCAATTCCAGGAGATGTGAGGCACGGAATTTTGATTTGGAAAGTAATATTAGGGTCACCGGCTCATGCGTAAGTTTTAAGTAGTTACTATTTTTACAAATCTATTTAAATTATTTCTTAGAGGTGGTCTGCAACCAGGAGATATTGTTACGCATATAAACGGGAAACCAGTTACTCATGTGAACGATATTTACGCAATTTTGGGAGAACCAAGAACTCACGACTTAAAAATGAATGTTTTACGAAAAGGACACAGATTAACAGTATCTATTGTACCGGAAGATGTATTATAAGTTCAAGGGCTTTATTTATTATTTATTTTTATATTGTAAATAAAAAACTACTCACACCAAATGCATTTATTTCTATACACTTAACAAATAAATATTTGTCTGCTTTCTCTAATAAAATAGGTGTATTGCTAAAAAAATATTAGCTACGGCATAGTACTATAAAATATAAATAATTATAACTTTGGTGGTTGATTTGGTACAAAATGGCAAATTATTTAAAGCTCCAATAGCACTTATTCACATTCTGTAAATAAAACCTGAAAATATAACATATTTTTATTATTTAATTCTTCAAAAAAATACTTTAGGAATTATTGCACTTGTTAAAAAAAGAAGAATAAGATAATTCCATCTCCCATTTATCTGAAGCTACCAAAACCAAAGACAAGCAATTATAACCATCAATCAGAGATGTGAGATAATAGCTTGTGATCAGGATAAGAAACCGTTTAAAAACACCAAACTACAATTTTTAAATCAATATAAATTAATAAAAATATACAAATAATTTACCGAAGATTATTTAAATAGTTTCTAAAAAAAATAATCTTAAATAACTATATTTTATAATAGTAATAAAATTTAGTCCATGATTTTATTAATTAATTAAAAAACTGTTCTTTTCGGTTTCTTATCCTGCTCGTGATAAATGAAATTAGAGTGATTTGTCTTTTACAAATTCCCTACTAATCAGTTAATATAGATTTAACATGCATAATCTTAAATTTAGAAAGAAAATATAAAATAATAAACCTCTATAACAAAAATATAAAATTACTGGCACTTTTTGCAGACTAGACTATTAACTTATAACTATAAGCACTCAAATAAATCCATTCCAATAACATGTGATCTTAAACAAAAATAAACCTAAATTTTATGTACAATTTGTACTAGTACAGATATTTTCCGATCTTATATCCTTAAAAAATAAACATATCTTTCTAATTTGTTCTAATAAAATAAAAATCGTATTTAATAACGGAATATCAGTCAAAATATAATTCCAATTCGAAGGAAAATGATAGTCAGTCAAAACTGCACCTCGGAACTAAACTAACTACTCTTTGGTGTTGCGGTTAATGGATTAAATGGCATCGCAATCGCTCTTAGATATATAAAAATAGTACATTCTACATATTAGAAGCTACCAAGACAACAATTCTGCTAATTAAACATAATAATTAAATCAAGATGTTAGTTCCTCGAGTAATTCTTCTGTAGATCTTTGTTCGTTTTTAAATTTTTCCATGTACTGCTTCGGAACTGTCCATTCTAGGAGAATTTGTACATTACGTTTTAAACGTTCAGCTTCTGAAAGACTTTCATCTTTGCAAGGTTCTCGGCCAGATCCCTCAATAGATTCATACAGAACATCATCAATCAAACGTTTGTTAAATCCTAACTCATCTAATCGTTTTTGTGACGAAATCTTTTTCAATAGTACGGCAAGTAAGAGGCGCATTCTATCTAAAGCCATCGGCGGTTCGATTTTCGGTTCTTCATCTTTAATTTTAATTTCTTCTACGGTTTCGACAACGCTCCTGCAGATCTGCACATGCTCTTCTAAATCATTTTTAGTTTTGTGGAACGTTCGGCACAAGTTGCACATGTACGGTTTGTCTGTTTTATGGATACAAAGCATGTGTTTTTTCAAATGTGGCAACTGGGAAAATGCTACGTTTTCGCACAGCAAACAACGGAACGGTTTCTCGCCAGTATGCCGCCTCGTGTGTAATTTCAGAGCAGTGGAATGCGCGAAAGCTTTCCAGCAGACTTGGCAACGGTACGGTTTTTCTCCACTGTGGATTCGCTGATGAACAGTGAGTTGCGATCTCTGGGCAAACCTTGCTCCACAAGCTGCGCATCCGTGAGGTTTGTCTTGGTTGTGAGTTCGCATGTGCTGAGGCAGATGCCCTTTCAGCTCCTTGTTGCAGATCTTGCAGTGAAAAGCGCGTACATTATTATGAAAGCAGTTAAGATGTTTTTTCAACGCATCCCGTCTTATAAATGCTTTACCACATATGTCGCATACGAAGTCCCGTACATCCATATGTCGTTTAATGTGAAGTTTTAGATTAGCCGAACATGTAAAGGCAGCCTTGCATTGCTTGCAAGTGTACGGCCTAGAACCAGTGTGCGTGCGAGTATGCTGTACCAACTGACCACCTCTGGCGAAGGTTTTCGGGCAATGAGGACAGGCATACGGGCGGTCACCGGTATGTACGCGCATATGAAGACGTAATCGCTCCTTAATCGGAAACGCTTTTTGGCAGTAGTTACAGATGAAGAGATCAGGGTTGTCTATATGTGAAGAGTGTTGTGATGCGACGTGATTTTTCAAAGAGCCAGCTTGACGAAAACGCTTGTGGCAATCTTTACATTCGTACGGCCTTTCATCTGAATGTGTTCTAATATGTTTACGGAGATCATTTTTGCCTAAAAATCTCTTACCACACACTTCACAGCGGTGTTTTCGAGATCTCTCTTTGGAATTTGTCATTTATGAAATATAATCATTCAACGCTACAGGAAACGAGTTAGCGTAAAATGGCTAAGATTGACTAGATGATTTGTAGATAGTATTGCACTAGTATCCCAAATATTAACATGCAACCCATCCCATAGTGCAGTGTGCAAGAAGTAAGTCACCAATCACCAGAAAACGTTAGTTAATAAATATAAAAGTATTACTTTTTACTCATCATTTCGCACCTTCCTGATCCATCGCCTTACTTGATTAGTCTCTCGTAATAACCTAAAAAACAATTTTTTAAAGTAACAATACTTACAATAAGCAATTAAAAATAAATTCATTTTCTTTTATATAAATTATTACCTAACAATAATATCAATCAATTCATAAAAACAAACAATGTTGAATAATAAATACTCGATTGTTAAATTAAAGGTGTGGCAACTGTATTACTTAATTAACACAGAAATATTTATTTATATTAACAGATAACGTATAATTAGAAAATTTACCTTAGTTACGAGAGACCAACTCATGGCAATGAAAATTAGGAGAATAAACCATTTACTTCCCTTGTGACATTACAAAAATTACCATCGAAGTAGGCGCTGCTACGACGCCATTAACTGGCGGTCAATTTAAATTTTGTTATGAAATTTTTCTGTAATTATTTCTCAGTAAATTATTAAGAATGCATTTCCTTGTTTATAAGGTTTAATTAGTAGGATGTTTATTTAATATATAATGCTGTTAACTATTATTATCATCAATTTATTATCAACAATAATTTATTACATCAAAACTGATATAAAATAAGCTACAATAATTTTAAACATAAAAATCTATAAATATTCTCTATCTGGTTCAGTTTTCTTTGCTCTCTTGTCTCTTGAACGAGGAAACCACCTATGTTTTGTAGTATGTGTAATGTTCATTAATTCTTGCCTTGCTACATCAGGTGTTTTAGATTTAAATATTTGTTTTAGTTCTGGACTCATGGCAGTTTTTAAAACTGTATTACTTTCTTCTATTTTCTTTTCTGGAATTGGACGTGTGCACTCGTAAGGAAAGTCTCTTTTGGGATGCCAGGCCACAAACGTAGTACAATCGTCTGTTAGAACTATTTTGTCATCTTTTGTTGCAATAAATCTTGTAGTTGTTCTTAAATTAGTTAATAATTTCGTAGATTTTAATAAACGTAATGCCATTGCTAAAAGTAAGGTTATACGTGCAATATTCACATCGATTGTGCTACTTCGTTGAACCGAATTCCCAACTTCACTTTTATCAGTTGAACGAATCTCATTCCAACAATCTTTATTCTGACAAAGTGATTATAATTAGTTTAAAAACAAATACGTAAATAATTTACCTTCTAGCAGTATCAAATTGTAAATAATCTAGAATAATATTACCAATTATTCATAAGACTGTTTCCCTGTTTTTGTCATACTAAAGTTTGTTGGAATAAAATATTTGCAAAATATTTCGAGACCTTGGGAATTTGATCAGTGGAACATAGACTCAAAGAATTGGGTTACATTTTTGTACATTTATAGTCCGGCGCAAAATTGATATTTTTAAAATAATTTTATTAAATAATAAAATAAATATTTTCTAGATATTATATTTTTATAACTTTGTACATAACATCCAATGAATGATGGAACATTTATATAAAATTATGCTAATAAAAGCTACGATTTTGAGAACATTTAAATTCTTCCTGCAAAGGTACCAGCATCAAGCTGGTCGTCCCACTTCTCTACCCAAGCGTTGGGGCACATGGATTCAAAGCATTTTTTGAAGTAGTTGCATGGGGCGTAGTTCTGGCCTTTGATTTTCTGACAGCGGTGGTAATCCAAGTAGCTTTGGTAGCAATAACGAGTTTGGTTTGTGTTGGGGAAACGAGGGTCGAAAGGAGCGGTGGAAAGTTGTTCCTGTTGTTTAATTGCTGCAGGCATTATGTCTGGAAATAAATTGTTTTGTTTTGTTCCCGTTACAAGCTTCTTCGACAATGAAGATATCATATGGTGTACATTTTGCAGTTAGTATTTTTCAATTAGTGTAACCACGCGTATAACAAAAGTCTAATAGGAATGACAACTATAACTTTACAATATTTACAATTACAAATAATAAACTTAAGACTTAATTATTTTAGCTTTGTGCTACGATAAAATAAAAATAATATAGAAAAACTACATCTACTTGACAAGAGGTCTAGTTTTTGAATCATCGTCACAACACGCTTCTTTATATCGTTTCACTTCTTTCATGTAAACGGACCACGCATCCTTAGGTTCTTCTTCTAATTCATTGGGATTCTTCAATTTTTCCACCACTCCAGTCTTTAAAACTTTTCCACCTCTGCGTTTACCAAAAATAGGCAATGTCTTTTTCACTTCACTGACACCAGCTTCTGTAGTCTCTTCTTTCTTGTCTTCCTTTTCTTTTTCCTCTTGCATTTTCTTAAACATTTCTAAGAAACTTCCGTCATTTTTAAATGAATTTTCCTGTACAGGAACTTCACTTTGTTTTGAATACACTTTACGAATATACTCCTGGTTCTTGGGCACTTCAGGCACATAATTCTTCCTACTTCTGTATCCAGAAGATTCTCTGTCAGAATATGAACTAGAACTCCAAGACTGAGAACGAGACCTACTGTATCTAGATCGGCTTCGACTATGAGACCTAGTGTACGACCTACGATGATGGCGAGAGCGAGAATAACTTCGAGATCGAGATCTAGAATACTTCCTAGATCTGTGGTGGCTACGTCGTCTGCGGGAAGATCGTTTGTGAGAACGACTCCGTCGATACCGTTCATACCGTTTTGAGCGGTAATCCCGATCTCGAGATCGACTGCGTGAACGAGAACGAGTGTATGAGCGAGAACGGCTACGCCGATACTCTTCTGAGCTTCGGCTGCGACTTCTACTATACCTTCTGTAATTTTCTTTCATACTTTTTCCGTGGACTTTGTCTTTAGATGACCGACTATAATGTTGGTCGTCCAATGTGCCTGGTGGTGGTGGATTGTTCCATGCGCCACTGGCGGAAGCGTACGACATTCTCTACCTACAAGAGAACTTGCAGGTATAGTTATCTGAATTCTAATACAAATATTCAAGTCATCTTGAAACTTTGGTGTTCGTCGTCAAAGCTGCATAAAAGCAGAATCCTCACATCCTCCATTGTAATCGTAGAATCCATAAATACTTACAATTTATACAGCTACTAGAAACTTATTTATAATTTATGATGGCTGACGATGATCATACCAAAAAATCTTTACAAGCAAAAATTTCTTTCCATGAAGGATAATGTAAAAATGTAATTTATCAACTTACGTAATTTGTCAACAATAATACTTTTGTGGGCCCTAACTTGTTAGAACACCTTGTATTAAGTAATAAGGTGGATTAGGTAATCAATCGATAACAAGAAAATTTAAAGCAAGTAAATATTTGCAAAATGTACAACCATATATAAAACCACAAACAATATAAAATGTAATATAAAAATATACATTTAGCGTAATATACCTGATTTTCCGCACTATTGCTGTTAATTGCAAAACTGCTTTCACGAACAAAATGGCTACCAGCTTTGCAGCGGATAGGATAATAAAATTTCAACAAAATAAGAAGAACAACTGAGAAACCAGCCATCTAGCGAGAAATGAATGAACTTTAAATGTCAAATGTGATGTTTAGAAAACATTACTGTCAAAATAAAATAAAATAGTGATTCAGCTTTGTTGTACTTAAAATAATACTTATTATTGTCATAATCACTTTTATGAAAACAATATTTCTAAGTCATGATTAACTTATGTGATATTTATAATTTTAATAATTGCAATGGAATGAAAACAAAGACTGTATGAATAATTAAACACAAGTATCCACTTTCAAATTGTTTGTGCAATTTATCAGAATTGACATAGATATATTTTAATTAAGTTCTATCGCAATATGCTTTAGTTAGTTTGTGCTACTGGAATGTGTCATATAAATTGAAGTGGCATAAAGAAATGTAAAATTCTTGTTTTAAAAATGCTGTCAGATTATTCTACAAATTTTATTATTTATTACAACAATTTGTCTCTTTATTATGTATTTTGTGTACTATTGTCAGTCATAGCTGTTGTTTTAAGTTGGAAGTACCATTTTAAGCACGTTCCAGACGACAATATTGACGCGGAAAATGATTCTAAAGCATCGTCCAAAGAAAAATTAGAAATAGGAGAAGAGGAAGAGTCTGAATTTAAGCATATTGTGAGTACTTTCAATGAAACCAAAAAACAAACCATAGAAAAAGTGGCAGCTAGTTTAACCGAAGATCAGCTTGAAGAAGAACGCAAGTATGCTCTATTAAATAATTTAAAACTTGAAATATTTATACATATTTTTACAGAATTGAACGTGAGCAATTAGCCGCAATTTTAAAACTTCTGCAAGACCAGGAAGACAAATTTCAAGTTTCTTCAATGGAAGAATTAGAGGGACAACTGAAACTTTATAGATAATAAATAATATACTTTATTTGTGAAAGTGCCGTTCCATATTATATATCGAAATTTATAGTCAATGTAAATTTTATAATCTAATGTACTAGAATAAAACGATAACAAGAAACTTGATTTTTTTAATCCCCACAGACTATTACATAGAAAGAAGTTACAAAATTGTATTCAACATAGCATTATCTCGATTTGTCCTACAAACAAATGACTTGAATAAGACTATTTAACAACCAAGATCGTATATATTTTTTCTTATAAATGACAAATAATCAATATAAAAATGTTACTACGTGTTAGAAGTTTTAACATTCCTCAATTGTGTAATGTTCTTTAAATTAATGTTTTTTGGTTTTATTTTAATAATTTTTTTCACATTGAATAGGAATTGTGGCGCCAAATTTGCCTCTAGAAACCCGATACCAAACTAATAGTATGATCAGAAATATTATTAAAATTTCCTGTGAATTTCTGTTATTCATTTTTTTATAAGAATGTCATTCATCTTTCACCAAAATTTTTTGTACGTGTTATAAGAAAAATGTCTGTAATATTACAAGCATTAACCATGAGAAAACTAACTACCGTAAATTATACAGCAGCAATAATTCGGTGATGTTAAAATTCATCTCTAAAGAATATGTCTCGAAGACTGTTTGAAATATTCAGGAAAGCATTGAGAAATGGATTTCAAAATTCTACAATACGAAACGCATCAAAAACATTTATTACAGTTGTTACTTCTGGTTTGATTGCATGTACAACGTACTATGCATTACAAACAGCGCATAATAGGTTTTCTGTTGCTGGGCCCAATTTTGTGAAAAGATCATTTTCGTTCATGAACCAAAGAAACGATCACAATTTCATTGTAAATGTGACGAATAAGTGTGCCCCGTCAGTTGTAGCCATTGAAGTGAAAAATGCTAGGAAGTTAGCCCCTGACACTGGAGAACCTATGTTGTCATCAACCGGTTCAGGATTCGTAATTGGTCCTAATGGATGGATTTTAACCAACGCGCATGTTATAATGAACAAACCGAATGCTATAGTGAATATTGTAACAACAAAAGGGAAGGTATATGAAGCTACGGTTTATGATATAGATCTGAAGTTGGATTTAGCTTTGCTGAAGATACCAACCAATAGTCTACCAGCGTTACCGCTGGGAACTTCGGGTGACGTTACACCAGGGGAATGGGTAGTTGCTTTAGGAAGTCCATTGTCTTTGAGGCATACCGTCACTGCTGGAGTGGTAAGTTAACATTCAAAACGAGTAAAATATACACTTTTCATAGTTTCCTTTGCATTTTAAGTTGTAATTCTATTACATTCAAAAACATATAAAAGCAGCGTTCTTCAACCTTCTTTATCTTTCGAACCATAAAAATAGCAGTACAAATATAAGCCGATCCTTATAAGAGAACAAATTTAAAATTACAACAATTGCAAAAAATTACAAATAAATTGAATTTCGATCTTGAATGAAGCAAAATATAAATCTAAATATTATAATAAATAAATAAATATTTATGTAATCAACATCGATTTTATTTTACATTCTAGTTTATTAAAATATTGTTATTTTTAAATATGAATTAAATGATCATTGTTGGGTTAAATAAAAAATTTGTTGTAATCGATACAAAACCAATAGTCATACTGTTAGGCTTGTAAAAAACCGAAAAATTCAAAAACCGGTTTTAGTTCTTTTACGAAATAAAAAACCGATTAACCGTTTTTTAAATTATACTTTGCTTTTTATATTTAGGATAAAATATAAGATAATTAGTAACTACACAAAGCTCTTCGTGTAACTATAAATTCTTATAAGATTTTATTTGTACAATAGGCAACTGCCATTGTATATTATAAACAAACCACACATTTTCACTAATTAATTTAATCAAAGTAGGGTATTGTTTTTTTATACTATTTATACTATAAATGCATTTTTCTAGGACTACTACGACGAATAAAGCTTGAAAGTTGCTTATTTCCCCACAATCGTGGGATAAAGTGTAAGAATTTATTTCACACAGCATTTGCCAATACTGCACATACGCAATGTAGGAAAAATCATTTCTCACAGTATTTGCTAACACTAGCCCTTTATGTCAAATAGTTTTCGTGCATGTATTTTTTTCTGTAACGGTTAGTAGTATGGTCATAGAAAAAGTATAGTGTGCCACTCGTGTAGAATCACCTATTTCCCACCTTGTATGATTCTAGCACTCGTATTCGTCTCGTGCCAAAACTTTTAGACCTCGTGGCTCGTGGGAAATAGGCGACTTTCTGCACTTGTTGCACAATAAACTATTTCTTCTAACCTTCAAAAATAATATATATACAAGAAATTTAGATAAAAAAATTAAAAAACTTTAATTTCAAAATTAAATTGCTAAAGACTGTTAATCAAGCGCCAATCCGAAACTTTTATAAAGCTAGTAATATAGGCGACGTACTATTTGCATATATTTAAACTTTGTTGTTAAGTTAAATATAAATTCTATACTTACTTGGAAATAAAATTTTTGTATTACCTTCAGGTGAGTTCAATTAATCGAGAGGCAAGAGAATTAGGTTTTACTGGCAACACCATGAAATTTATTCAAACTGATGCCTCGATTACGTTCGGCCATTCTGGTGGACCTCTAATAAACCTAGACGGAGAAGTAATAGGTGTTAACAACTTAAGAGTCACGGCAGGGATTGCGTTTGCTATTCCTATAGGTACACTACTCATAATGCTTTAATAATGTTGAAAACAATTTATGTAATATTTCTAGATTATGTGAAAGAGTTTATAAGCCGTAGTAAACAATACGCAAAGGAAAATGAAATGATTCAAGAATCAATGAAGCAACCGAAATTCGGAATAACAACTTTATCTTTATCCGAGAAAGTAGTACAAGATTTGCTGAAGGATCAAAATATTAAAATACCACAAGGCACAAAAGGAGTTCTCGTTTGGAATGTGATCAAATATTCACCTGCAGATAAGTATGAATATATTCATAAACTTTTTTTTTATTGATGAAAACAAATTATTTACTATTTTTATTTCCAGGGCTGGACTTGTTACAGGTGATGTAATAACAGAAATAAATAAGAAGAAAGTAAAAGATATATCTGATTTTTATAATATAATGTCTGAAGAGAAAAATCAAAATATAGTTTTTACAATATATCGCAAAGGAGTTCGATCTGAAGTAAATTTAAATGGGTCTGATTACAAATTATAGTTATTTGCTTACACAATTTTAACTTAAAATAAACTAGAAATGTATGACATTAAATATAACAATATAATTTACCAAGTATCTAATGGTTTTCCTTTCTTTACATAAAAAAAAATAATATTTAAATAAATTTTAATAACCTTATTTCCGTTTACCATAATTTAATAAAAATAAACAATAAAATAAAACTACATCATAATAAATGTAAATTAAAAATATTGTAAAACATTCTCAATAAATTAAAATAGACACATAAGTTGAACTGGTCATCTACCTTAAGGAGACACCATCTTTGTTCGACATTTCTTCAAGCACTGGCCCGCAGTAATTAATCAACTTCTAATTTTTACATTTAGCACAGTTGCGGATCCAGAAACATTTCTAAGGAGGGGCAAATTATCATTTTTTTGTTCTCAAAAAACAATATAATATATATAATAATGTTAACTACAAAATTTAATAAATAATAGATCAATGAATTAGAAAAAATATTAAAAATTTAAATTATACACACAAAATAATAACTAAACTTATAATCAATTTTTTTCATCGATGTGATATCCAGGCCAAAACTTCGGGTCCAATTCCCTTCAGAAGATTTAATTTCCTTAATACAGAAAAAGTACAGCCTCAGCAGCAGCCATACTTGCAGGTAGCATTATTGTTAATAATTTATTTACTAATAAATAAATATCAGCAACAACTTGAGTCAGAATTTCATTTTCACTGACGGAAATATCAGATTCATTATAAGTTAAGTTAGGCATTTGTGTTTTTACAACAATATTTCGTCAAATAATTTTTATTCTTGATAATTCTGCTCCAAATCAAATAAATCTTTATAATGCCTGTGTATATGAGACGCCTTTGCGCTTCAGATTTATTTATTATTATTTTCGAAATTTAAAAACCTGGCCCGTCTAAAGGGGGGTGATTCGCCCTACCCTCAGATCCGCCACTGATTTAGCATCGGTATTTTTATAACTTTAACAAAATTTATTTTTATTTTGTGATTATTATATTTGTTTTTAATTTTTGATGTTATTTCATTCATACATTAATTTATTTTTATTTATTTTATTTTATCATTGATACACACTTGTTTACATTTTAGTTTGACAATTTGTGTATAAATATTTTTCGTATTTCCATTTCCGTTTTAAGAAAAATAGCAAATTCAAATTGGCTCGTGAGGTTCTACTGCCTTTGACATTTCGACAGCGTCGCAGTATCTGTGGTACTGTGGTACCACAAAGCAAGAAAATGAGAACTATTCTGTTCAAATATATAATAAAAACGAAGAATAAAAACAAGTATAATTATATGTAAAAATAAAAATAGAGTTATCCCTGTTGACAACGGAAACAAAAGGGGGCCCCCATCAAATTAACAATTTTGTCAATAATTTACATTGCAGGAAATTAAGAAAGAGCCAATCTTTAAAAGACTAAAATTTATGTTCTTGTAACTTTACTAATGTACAAAAGAATGACTTAATTTTTAATAGAAGAAAATAATAGTGTCTTTAATCGAGAAATATTTATGTATAATTTATTAATAGAAGAAAAGTGCAGGATCCTGTTGTTATCTTGTTGCTCTGTAGAAATATCATTCTCAAAATTAACAATATTAAAAAATAAGCTAAAAAGTGTTCTGATCGAACAATGTTTATAACATCACCTAATATTTGTAAGCATCAGCAATGATATTTTAAGAATATTATCATACGAAGATATTATAGAATATTTCACAAAGAAGAAAGCAATACAAGTGCCAAAACTAAATTTTATGTTTATCAATACAGAATTTCTTTTATTCGACTGGTTAATGAGTAATTAGGAAAAAAAATTTTGAATAGCATGTAAATCAGTATTCATTATGATCATAAAAGGTAGTCAAAATTATTCAAGTATACGTTAAATTAACAATTATTTAAAAAATACTCATAAAATACAGATTTTTAATTATTATGTAGTAAAAGGGCCCCCACCAAACTTTTGCCCAGAGGCCCTCATCAACATAAATCGGGCCCTGAAACTTTTACGCCATGTTATATGTTCGTCTCTCTCTTATATTTAGAGGCACTGATACGTCACAGCGAATAGCAGTGAAACTTTGTAATTGATTATAAGTAAATTATATACTTTTTAAGTGGAATTATACATTTGTTAACATTGTTTTGTAGCAAATTATTGAAAACATTCAAAATACATTGAATTTGAATATGCGGGAAAAGTTCATTCTTATCTTCCTCAACATCAGTCAATCCTCTATCCAGTCGAACATCATCTTTAATCAATAATTGCTTTATTAAAAAATGCTGCATATAAAGGATCGCAAAAAACGCTTTTGCAAGAAAATATATTTTTTACATTTATGGCAAAATATATCGTATCAAAAAATGAAGCCATGATATTTATATTATATGGTACGAGATAAGCAAGAAAAAAATCGTCACTTCATTTATTGTAATTTTATTTATATCCATTTTCGCTTTAGATTAACTTTGAAAGAGCTGGAAAATGGAAAGTAAATATCAATCTAAAAATTTTAATTTTAGCAAAATTTATATCTCGCGTACTCACGTACGGTAAGGCGTCGTACGGCGTAGAGCGTACAGCGTAACTCACTCCGCTCAATAATGGCGCGGTAATGGTAGTACGCGTTGTCTGCTATCAATGACTCCGGGACTCCGGGACTCCGGGACTCCGTGGCCGCAGCTGTTGCTTACCGTGCTCCGGAATATAATCACGGAAAGTGGAAAACTCGCCTGATCGCCGGAATTAATCGCTTTGTGCAAAACAACGCACAACAATCTCATTTACATTTAAATAAATTACAACTGGCGTTCAAACACTTCAGTTTTATAATACCTACAGATTATAATTTGAAAGTCTGGAGCTTGGAGATACGAATTTATTGTTCAAGTGAAAACGTCAAAATATCTTATTGTCTTTTTAATGGAAAAATGTTTTATAAATAGGGAGGGTATATAAAATAAAGGAAAATAGTGCACTAAGAAATGCCAATAAGTCATAATAAACGTTTCAGAAGCGATTAATTTTCAATGTATCATGCATTTTATTCGTTATAATTATTTCAATAATTATGCTTTGAAAATATGGTATTTACTGTGGGTGTACAATTTGTTGTGATTTTGAAAAATACGTAAGATATACTTTTTATCCATTATAATAATTGATACCCTACATATATCGGCCATAAGTCTTAAAATAAAAAATCAAATGGCTATCTAATTGTTAAAAAAGTAACTTTTTCTTCAAACGTCATAAAAATGGAAATCTTTTGTGACCTGATTTACAAGGTAGAAATGAATGCCACTTTTACGATATTCGAAGAAAATTTCATTATTATAACATCAAATAGTAAATATTTTTAAAAATATCTACGTTTGAATAAAAAATTGAATTATCCAACTTGTCCGCTTGTCTTACAAACTTCCACAGACATAGTAACATTTTACTGCTAATAACACAATATACTATTAATAATTTTGAATAATCTAGAATCTTAAAATTGTCTAAAATTTTCTAGTTTTGATGTAGAATAAGTAAGTCTTGTCATGTCTTGAAATTTTAAAACAAGATCTTTATAATCTAGAATGTAAACTAGACAAGACGAGAGTCTAGAAAGTCAAGATCTAGACGGCAGCATTAAAATTGAACAACAATATTTCAACATTTCGCAAAAATCTAATATAATTCAAATTTAAGTCTGGTTTCGTGTTTTTTGTCATTTTTTGTTATCGTAATTTTTGTTATTCAGATAATACAATAATACGCAATTATAAATCAATATTTATTTACTCGTAGTAAACAAATACAAAAAATAGAACATTTTTTTAACAGAACAGGTAAAATATGTATGTAGATTTTATGTTTTCTTAAAATAGACATGGATTATGATATTATGAATTTATATATAACATTTTTAGAAACTACAGAAAATTGAAAAATTATTTGAAGAATACCAAGAGTGATATATTCAATATGATAAACATCAAAATTTTCTATTTAAATTTTTACTAATTTTGGAACATAGTTTTCAAAAAAAATGTTGTTTGATATTCGTTGTAAAAGTAAAAGTGACATTTCGCAATCTAGATTAAAAAATAACTATTTTCAATTTCTATCCAAAACTCAAAATTCCCCCCTTCCCCCTCAAATGAAAATCTTGGAGTGGATACATCTTAGATATTTTGGATAAAATGTATTATTTTATAAAATTTGATTTAAATGATTTAGGGAGAAAACAACTTTTATATAAATTTAAACAAAAATAAATACATTTTTTTGGTTTATAAAATATGTGTGCAGTACGAGAATATTAAAATAGTCGCAAGAAGACTTCCTAGCTGGTAAATAACATTTTTATATTGAAATACTTTTATTCCTAATGTAATTTAATTCCTAATTATATTATTTTTAACATTTATAATAAAATTATAGCGTAAGCTAAATCGTGTGTATGTTTGTTTGTGTATGTGTTCCTTCGTGCTGTTGTGTGCTGTATTGTGTCATCATATACTATAATGGGGGTTTCCAAGACAACGCCTTTTTAAAATATATATTCTGCATATCAATTTTGGTCGTTAGTATATTGTAATAAAACTAAAATAATATATAATTGTTGAATACTTTATTTAAAAATTGAAATTAAAGTTTTATTTAAATGACCTTGTGACGTCATTCCCCTGATCAGTGTTCCCAACTATAAGTACATAAGTTTTAATTTCACCGGTTCGCAACACTGCCTCCGATAGCTAGCTTCATGTGATAAAATGACAGTGCAAGCTCGATTTCATTTAATTTTAAAATATATGAGAACACACACACGTGGTAACTGGTAAATGCATCTATCGAAAGCATGAATCACGAAAGCAGGTTATGTTTATATTCAATGCTTGAATTTACGCGGTACTCGTAGCCTAACTTCACTTCAGATTTTTAGCTACTTATAGTTTTATCTCATAGCGCACATGGACTATCTTTTTCTAGTCAGGGGAATGACGTCAAGCCCATTGTCCGTAAACTTTATTAATTTTTTTCTCGGATACTATCAACTTTTTGGAAAAATAAAAAAATATGGGTCCAATATTTTGTTTTAAAGTTTATCATATAAAAAAATCAAAAAATCTTGGAAACCCCCATTGTCCAAGATAATTCATCATCATCATTCTAAAATATCCCCCCTGTTTCAGAGGTCATGTGATGTTATGCTGTACCAAGTTCCATACCAAATTAAATCAAATTGTTGTTTTTTATTTTATTCTGTTCAATTTGCTAGAAAAAATAAATGAAAAAATTGTACACCTACCCGTAGCTAAGGCCCTAAAATCAATGATTTTTCAAGAAACTACAATTTTTATTTGCACGAAAACGCTTCAAGCTAAATAATCACGTTATTTATTTATAATTTTATATGATTATTCAATTATTAATTACGTCATGCATGACGTATCTTACATCAATTTTCCTTCGCGCTAATTTAGTACATATTAATAGACTACTGAAGCAGTACTGCTAGCATGTATAATTTTGTTATTAATAATATTAGAAATAATTTTTATTATGATGAAATATTTTTGTGAATAATTATTTTACGAACATCTGTTTTCATTTTAAACTAGTCAAGGGTTGGTTTTGTTTACATTTAGTAGGCCAGGTCAGAAAACACTTGACATATTCGGAAATATTGTATGCCTTCTACTATCTGTATTTGGAGCATAGGCGTAGAATTTCCAAATTTCTATACGGTATTCATATTTCCGTAGATTATCATATAAAACTATATCGTTGTTTAAATATGTTCGGATATGCAAATTAAGTATTTTAAATAACAGAAATATCTATTTCAGTATCATATTGGTAAAAACCATGTCCTTTCAGTTATCATTTAACTACAAATAACTTTAACAACATAAAGTTGATAAATTATTATTTATTTGAATCATTCTTAAATTCTCTAAAATGATGTGTTATTACAGCACATCAGTTCAAATATTCCCTCGAATATTCCTTAATAAAATACGTACCATATAAATAGAATATTAGATTTTAACTAATATAAATTTACCTATGTCACGTTAGTACAGGTGACGCAATATAATATTTGCAGATGGTACTGTTAATTTAAATAAATATGTAACATAACAGAAAATATAATGTTTTTGTTTATATTTGAAATGTACCAAAGTACTAAAGGGATTATCCGCACGCCCATGGACTCCACGTCCTGGCGTGAAAGCCAGATGGCCCAACCACTTGAAAGGGACAGACTTCGAGACGCTGAGCCTGTATCTGCATGGTTGATATGCCGATTCGAGAAGATTCCACGACCACGCGTCTGGAGCGTGGCTGGTTACCCCCGAAACGCCCTCATTCTGAAGGAGAGAAGAGGGATATTTTTGTATATAACCCGAGCCCAAATCTGTACTCGGGGAGTCGAATCCAGGGCTCCACTCATGCTTGGCTTGTCCGAGGTGAGACCATCTTCATCCTCTGAAACCACTGTCATGACGCAGCGGTGGCTCTGTCACTGCACCGTGATAAGTATTCCTCTACGCCAGACTCGTCTCTGACGCAGCGGTGGCTCTGTCACTGCACCAAGACGACCTGGTGCACTCTTAAAACCACTGTCATGACGCAGCGGTGGCTCTGTCACTGCACCGTGATAAGTATTCCTTCAAGCTAGACTCGTCTCTGACGCAGCGGTGGCTCTGTCACTGCACCAAGACGACCTGGTGTATCCTCTAAACTACTGTCATGACGCAGCGGTGGCTCTGTCACTGCACCGTGATAAGTATTCCTCCACGCTAGACTCGTCTCTGACGCAGCGGTGGCTCTGTCACTGCACCAAGACGACCTGGTGCACTCTTAAAACCACTGTCATGACGCAGCGGTGGCTCTGTCACTGCACCGTGATAAGTATTCCTTCAAGCTAGACTCGTCTCTGACGCAGCGGTGGCTCTGTCACTGCACCAAGACGACCTGGTGTATCCTCTAAACTACTGTCATGACGCAGCGGTGGCTCTGTCACTGCACCGTGATAAGTATTCCTCCACGCTAGACTCGTCTCTGACGCAGCGGTGGCTCTGTCACTGCACCAAGACGACCTGGTGCACTCTTAAAACCACTGTCATGACGCAGCGGTGGCTCTGTCACTGCACCGTGATAAGTATTCCTTCAAGCTAGACTCGTCTCTGACGCAGCGGTGGCTCTGTCACTGCACCAAGACGACCTGGTGTATCCTCTAAACTACTGTCATGACGCAGCGGTGGCTCTGTCACTGCACCGTGATAAGTATTCCTCCACGCTAGACTCATCTCTGACGCAGCGGTGGCTCTGTCACTGCACCAAGACGACCTGGTGCACTCTTAAAACCACTGTCATGACGCAGCGGTGGCTCTGTCACTGCACCGTGATAAGTATTCCTTCAAGCTAGACTCGTCTCTGACGCAGCGGTGGCTCTGTCACTGCACCAAGACGACCTGGTGTATCCTCTAAACTACTGTCATGACGCAGCGGTGGCTCTGTCACTGCACCGTGATAAGTATTCCTCCACACTAGACTCGTCTCTGACGCAGCGGTGGCTCTGTCACTGCATCAAGACGACCTAGTGCATACTCTAAAACCGTTCCCGAATCTGTATCAAATACTATTAAATTCCCAACAACTTCGTGGCGACTCGGACAAGCTAGGTATGTGTTTGCTATATTTTTATATAAATGTTAATTATGGTTGTCACAATGATATAATATTTTTACTAAATATGACTGATCTAATATTGGTTGTCTAACAATTGTAATTTGCGAGACTATGTGCTCTGCACAAACTCTCAAGCTCAAGAATGTGCCGTATCAGCACGAACGAACGTTCACTTGGGTATAAATAAACAATACACAACCGTGGTGCGGCACCGGCACCACGAGGAGCGTGCGACCACTCAGTGGTAATCGCTTTAGACTCGCCAGCTCAGCTGGGTGTCTACCCCAAAACAACGGCCCTCAGACAATGTCGAGCGCCCCCAGAAACAAAAGATATCAGAGCAACGGCATGCCGACTCTGAACCAAATAATAAAAACCCACGCAAACCAACACGCACACACTTACAATTGTCAATAACTCCTAATATCAGTTTGGTCGCAATAACTCAATTTTTCCATAAATGATTGTAATAAATTATTGGGACAACTCTTTATGAATCGAATGCAGTCTTTTTATATAATTGTTATATTGTCAAATTGTCTCTCTACCTGAGGTTTTGGCTGTGGTTTCCCTCAGGTTCTTAAGGTGAATACCAGAGAGCGTAATACTCCACAGCAGTCTACGATTTTCTTAATTATAAATAAATGCACAAGGTAGATATTTTATCTATCTTTTGGAGTGAATATCATTCTTTTATTTTATCAAATACCTGTCCCGATTTCTCCACTCTTAACAGCTACTCTGTATTACGACGATGAAGGGTTACTTATTTAAATAAACACAACGTAGGGTAAGTTCAACCTTCCAGTAGATGATCTTTGGCTAAAGTATAATTGTATGTACGGAGGAGGTAGGTATGTACGGTTACACTACAGACACCACGCGTTTAATTACAGTTGGTTTATATAAATTGACTACTTGTTAATATGTTCAGCGTAATCAATGTTGCATAAGAATTCCTTTGATGTATTCGTAGTATAGCAATATTCAAAAGCAAAATCTCTTCGAAGTAGATTTTGAATTTAACGGTCTTAATTGGTAAGAAAATTTGTGATGATTTTAAATAAACGTTTGAGAAAAAAAGAATTCAAAACAAGAATATCAACATTAAATCGATTGCTGTATTGTATATTAATGAACAATATTTTATAATCATACCGATTTTAACATTTCGATATTTTAACGAATTCAGCGTCATAGAAAACATTTTGACTATTGTTAGCATGATGCCATGATGTTTCTCAATCTGGATTGATGTGCTGTGAACACGTGAAAAGCAAATTCACCTGAAAGAGTTTTTATGGAACTTCATATTTAAGACAGAAATTTCTTGACTTGTGGTTTGAATGAAAGGATAATTAAGAAAGTTTCTGAAATTTTGTCAATTGTTGAGTTGAAATGAAAACTTTCACAATTATAGAGAAAACTCGTTTCAATGATTTTTTTATAAAGCATAATATTTACACTTACGTCATCAAAGGCTCCGTTTAATTAATTTTTGATAAAAATTGCAGTTTACTTATGTTATATATGCTTTTTTTTGTATTTACCAAGGGGAAATATTAAAAAATAGTTCAGTAAAATTTAATGATATGAGTTTCATTTGCTATTCTGAGAAAAAGTTAATAAAACTTTGGGAAACCAAACTTTGAATAATAAAATATAGAGTGTCACAACGGATCACAAATTTTGAAGTCCTGTGCAAGGTGTTCATTTTAATTTATAGCTATTTATTTAATAAGAAAGGAAACAAATAACCACTTAGTTTTCTTTCGTGTTTTATATATTTCTTGGGGTAAATACCCAGGGTATTTTATTTACCCATCTCAAGTAAATAAAAAATTAATTGTTTTGTAAAACAGGGATATTTTATATAAAAGATATATTAAAATAGTTAATTAACATTACTTATTGAATACTCTTTTTATTTATAAATTATATAGAAAATAGTTATTGCTAAACTGAATAAAGTAAATAAATATTTATTTTGAGACGGCAAAAAAATATTTTTTGGTAGGTAAATATGTAAGCCTCGGTTAAATACCGGGTAAATATCAAATTATATTTACATAACAAAAATACACAACTCACATAACTATTCTTACATAACAAAAATATAGAGAAAAATGCAAATGAAAAATTAGTACATTATGACGAAGTTGGGTATTTTTTTCAACAAAATTTCTCCATTTGATTCTTAGAAAACACTCATTTTATGGTTCTTGTAGAAAATAAACAACAATTTTGTCAATTTCAGCGCCATTTGGCAGGCGTACAAAAAACTAATCAGATAAAATCTACTTAATTTATTGACGCCCTATCAGTTTTCCCCTTTACCCATTCCCTGGGGGTCAGTATGGAATGTCTCCCTCCAAGTCATTAAACTTTTGATTCAGGAATTTTTTTGTTTCGAAGCATATTTCTCGACATATTCCAGGACATAGTTTAAAATGACATTCCTTCAGGGCTGGATTAGATATTAGAATAGACAAGTAAGACAAATGTAGGACCCTTAGTTCGGAGGGGCCCGGATTCATTCGGGATAATAAATATTACATTTTATTATGTTAAAAATTATTAGTTTTATTAGTTTTGAAATTTACGCGCGATACCAAAGAGTAGAATTTAGATGAATGACTTAATTTTATACATTCAAAATAATGTGTAGGAAAATACTGCATCTATGAACAATCTAAAAAAAAAATAAATGATCAAAAGATTTTCTTGACTGGTAGATGAATGGGGGAGGTAATAAACTACTGAAATAAAGCCTTCGAAAAACGACTGA
Source organism: Stenolophus ochropezus (assembly GCA_035578165.1). Taxonomy (NCBI): domain Eukaryota; kingdom Metazoa; phylum Arthropoda; class Insecta; order Coleoptera; family Carabidae; genus Stenolophus; species Stenolophus ochropezus. The sequence goes on along the minus strand of JAQOWZ010000004.1, from coordinate 8,134,727 downwards.
ATTCCACTAGATTATTTCCTCTCCCAAAAAAATTAATAAAACTTTTGATAAAAAGTGTTGAAAATTAGTAAATTATAAAAAGTTGTGAGGAATGTTAGAAAAAATATATAAGTAAACAAGTACAAATGAAATTGGTTAAAAACGTTACAAGTGGGGTTAGGTGGTAAATTTAAAAAGGTACAAATGTATTTTGTATAGAAAATAAATTGTATAGCTATAAAATTTGAAAATTATGACATTAAACGGTTATTTTATAAACTGGAGAATATGTATTTTATTTTACATTGATTGCATACTTTGAATTTGTTTTTAACCAAAAATAAATTGTGTCATTTCAAACAACTCTTCAAAACAAAATTAGTTATAATCCGTTGTTTAAATCTGTCTATAATTTATTTTTATCTGTAAAATGATACAAAGAACTAATTAATTGATGACAAATACCCTGTATTTGATGTAGCTCACCAAAAAGAAATATGAAAATGGAGACCGAATTATATGTATATTGCCTAGAGTCCGCTGGAGACTTATCCAGCCCTACATTCCTGTATAAGAATCACTGTTTTAAAAATGTTTGCTTCAAGAAAATTTAAATAAAATTTAGAATTTTGCATTTTGTTTTTCATACAAATTCTTGATATTAAAATATGTGTACTGTCAAATTTTGTGACCCTGTTTTTAACACCCTATTTAGATTAATAAGAAGGGCATTTGTTTTTATGTAAGAGTAACTAGATTGGTGTATTATTAAAAGATATAGTTTTGAAGAGAAATTGTAGATGTAGAACGTAAATATATTAATCTTTGGGAATTTTTAGAACAGTTAAGTATGGGATTTGAGTGTTAAAAATGTGTATCGGGTTAATGGAGTAAGGTAGTATGTTTGGAGATACTTGTGTTTATTTAAAGTTGGTCGATAAAAAAATGAATGGAGGTCAAAGACAAGGGAGAAATAAGACTACACCGCTGAGCATGTGGCGTACCACGTTGGATCTGCCCGAAATAGCCGCGCGGCGCACGGGCTTGACGCCTCGCGACGCTCAGTCGTCGCTCGAGTGCGGAGCAGACATGTCGGACGACGTGGCGTACCTGTCGCGCAACAAGGGCCGCTCGGCGTCCATCTGCGGCACGGGGTCGGCGAGCATGGAGGCGCTGGCGGCGAGCAGCGCGCAGGGCACCCCGGAGGGCGGGACGCCCACGGGGCAGCGGCGCCGACGCCCGGCCACCAGGTCCCAGTCGGCGCGCATCGCCTCCGGGAGGTCCATCCGACGCCGCGCCGCCGTCGCCGCCGCCAACCACTCCGAGCTCAAGAGCCACTACAACAGCGAGCCCAAACTCGCCGAGGACCACGAGCCGTCGCCCGCGTCCAAGAGGCGCAACTCCACCAGGAGGGGCACTTCAGTGTATCATAGGAAGTCCACAGCCTTCTTGGAAATACCTGACCAACGCAACACTTACGGAAAGCATCAACAAGAGGAGGAAGAGCTTGATGAGGACTCGTACAGGTTGAGGTCGTTCAGCTTCACTTCCAAAGGTCAGTCAGAGATATCAACGACATTTTACTAAATACTAACCGATAACTAGATACGTAGGTACGAAAAACGAATGAGCGTTTTTTGTAAATAGTAACTTTGAATTTTTTACATTCAAAGAAAAAATAGAAAAGTGCAAACAAAGTAAAGTGTACAAAAAATTAAGTGACTGATTAGTGCTTAGTATTAAGTATTTTTTTTTTCGAAAAACCAGTACGACAACAAGAAATTTATATGCATACTTAATAATAAAAATGTTTCAAAAAGTTTTTTTAAACATGGATCTACAAACTATCCTGTAAAAGCTCACATATAATAATACATTTTCAAAGTTCGTGTATCTAAAATTTATTTCGCAATGATTTCAAAATGTATTATAAACACGATATGCTATGTTCCAATTATTATTACGATTAAAAAAAAAAAATAACAATTAGGTACATCTTTCAAATATTTTTTAGGTATTTATATGTCATCTTATATATTAATTATTGAAGAAAAACCAAGCTATCTTTTTGTTTTATATATTTCATTTCTGCGGCTAATTTTTACATGCAACAAATTTTACTTTTCTATAATACCCATAATATCTACAATGTTTATGATAAACAAAATAAAATAATTTCAATTTTCAAATTTTATTTATGTATACAATAAATTAAACTGTAGAATTCATCATTTAGTTTCATTTATATTTTTTTGAGAAACTAATTATAGAAATTTTAATCAATATTGTGTAAAATTGTATGCAAAATGTTTCAAATTGTAGTACTGCAATACATGTTCTTGACTGATCTTTGTTAAATGTAAAATATGTTTATATTCCAATTTTTTGTTAATTTTTATATGATATTTTTTAAATTGTAATTTTTCCTACAATTTTGAACCTGATGAAGATGCTGGTTGCATCGAAACGTCCTCGTTCTACAGTAAAAATTATTTAAAATATTTTTTTTTTTATTTATTGATCCATTGCAACAATTTTCTACGCAATTTTTAACCAATTTTGTATGTATCAAAAGTAAAGTAAAACTTTTAATAACGGGTACCTCCCTGTGTTATTTATTACCGATAAAGTAGACGAAGTAGAGAGTAACAATCAATTTGAGATATTAACAGACATTTTATTTATTATTATTACAAAAATTACATATTATTACTACAAGTAAGCATTTTAGTCCTGTGATATAGAAACTATTTTATACAATTTTGAACCTGGACGTGGTTTTTACAATAACAATTATTTATGCACGTTTTAAAGTACCTATAATTTTAAAATGATTGACGTTGTTAACAATAGCAATATTTACATTCTTTGTCTAAATTCACATGTGTATATTATACTCATGGGTTATTGCGTGTTAAATTGTCATTATAATCCTTCTCCTGAAAGTAAAAAATCTGATGTGGACACCACATTATTTTCTGGTACAATAAATTATACAAATTTTTAATACACTTCATTTAAACTTATTTCACTTGAAAGTGAGATCATTCTACGGCTAATCATTCTTCCACTCGTTTCATATCTTTGAGTTTTTGAGATATGCGAAAAAATAAAAAAAAAAAACATTAAGAGCAAAGTCCCTTTTTGGCACTGCGAATTGCAATAAAAAGAGAGGTCCACAACTAGATGTTATAGCAGTCCCATATTCAAAATTTTACGGCTAATCATTTTTGAGTTATGCGATATACGTATACGTACAGGAATACAGACGTCTCGCCGAAACTAGTCAAAATGGATTCAGGGATGGTCAAAATGGATATTTTTTTTGAAACCTGTAAACTGAATTTTTTCATGATTACAATACTTCCTTTATTTTGAACAAGGAAGTAAAAATGATTAATAATTTATTGTGTTGTTCATATTGTGTATCATCTAATTCAACTGCATGCGACTTTAGTAATTGAACGCTCCTTAAACATTAAAGAAAAAAAAAGATCATTTCACATTTATTGTAAATATTTTATCGTGACTGAGTTAATTTAATTTATTTAGCAAATAAATATAAATCTCGTGTCTTGATTTTTTAATAAACCCAAGTTTTTATTCTCTCTTAAGATTATTATGGAATGGACAAAGTAATAGCTGTTTTCTTCCTTACTCTTTACATGCAAAGTTATTATTACGGTTTGAATTGCCAATAAACTTACGCAACAATGAAACGTGTTACATTGCAACCAATTACGAAGAAAACGCCTGTTCTACGTTTTCGAGGAAACGAAACATAAAGTGAAAACATTTCGCACTAATATTTACGGACAAATGTAAAAATATCTATGGGTTAATTGCGCTCGTAATGACAATGCCAAGCAAGGGATCGCATTTCCGTGCAGTTGAAACAATAATCAATGGCTAAATTGAGCGGGCGAGCGATGCTGCGGGGGTCAAAGAACGAGCTGCGTACATTCCGCCAAAAACATCGGATTTTCTTTTATCTCTAGCTTTTGTTTCCGCAGCGAATAAAAAATTATGGCCACATACGAAGCTCTGACACTCGCCGAAACAAAAGCAATAAGGGAAATGTTTCATTAAAGTTGTTCAAATACACAAAGCTCCTCTAAACAAACACTTCTCAATCGGATTTAAATATTAAAATAATTTGAAGTAGTACTTGATGCTTTAAACGGTTTTTACACTGAGGAAAACGAAACATTTGAATTTAAACTTTTGTGCGTTTTAAGTCATTTTTTCTAACCTAGATAAAGAGCCGGTGAATAGAACAATATCGCATCGAAAAAAAAAGTTATCAAAGATATAGGTTATTTACATTTTCGATGCAATACTTTTCTGTTAACCGATTGTTAAGATAACTGGCACATTAACCAGAGATGAAAAAATCGATCCTTAAACTTTTATATATTAACTCAAAATATGTGTAATCATTTCAATAAAAATATATTTATATATTATTTTTACTACGAAAATTAAATCGTATTAATTATTTATACATATTCAAGTTTTGAGTAGAAATATATTGAAAGCCTTTTATAAAACTTCATTTTTATTCAATGAAGATGAATTACACATTACACATATTTTGAAACATGATGTTATATTTATTTCTAAGACTTTATTTTTCTCATTATACAAGGAAAACACACTAATCATAAAGATGTTTCACCATGTAGTTGAGTTATTCATTTGTGGCCCAAAAATCCTAGGTGAAACATTGCATTAAGTGATACATGTTTCACTTGCATTTGAAAGTCAGCCTACAGCTTCAACAAGAGACCTAGAGCTTCCAGTCAGTGACGGATTTATACTTATGATTAATATAACCCAAATTAGATCAACAAGCTTTGAATAAATTAAAAACCAGTTCCACATATTATTTGTTATTATTGTTGTTACTTGTTCCTATATAAATAATATTTAAAAAAAATGCCGCTCCTAGTTTTTGCCGCCCTGGGTTATAGCCCCTATAGCCCTTTCCCTTTCTGAAGAACTGTTGTTAAATGGTTCATCAGTCGGTGATGATAATGAAGAAGCTGAAGATTATGAAAGCAAATATGCGGGATGCAATGAAAATTATTTAAAACAAAAGGGATAATGAAGGATGATTGGATAAAATTTATATTTTGTAGTCGCTGTTTGCAAGAAGAGTGTACCACATATGCCAAATGACATTAATCTGTTAACCAGTTCATTTCTTCATAGCCTCTTGTTCCATCTCAAAATTTGTATTTTGTAGTCGCTGTTTGCAAGAAGAGTGTACCACATATGCCAAATGACAATAATCTGTTATCCAGTTCATTTCTTCATAGCCTCTTGGTCCATCTCACCTATTATAGTGAAGGAGAGTTGAACTTTCGTGAAACTGAATTAAATATTTTATTAGATTTCAGAACAAAGTTTAATTTTTTTCCTTATTCTTATACTGACAATCTAATCTGTCAAAATTCAAGTAGAATTAACTAAATACAGATGGAATTCTTATCTCTAAATCAACTGCACTGTGTTCATTATTAATTAGAGTATTATTTTTTCTAGGATACAAATTTTTCAACAGAAATTATTATTCGTATCTATTATCGTATTTTTTGCTTAAAATATGGCTACGTTTTCTTCTAAGTTTAACGAACAAACAAGCAAAATAACAAAACGGACTAACCAATAATTGAACAGAACAGCAATCCTTACGAATAATCAAACTGTTGTATTTGTCAATAACCTGATTTGGATCCTTGCTACAAAATATACTATTTGATCTGGTTATTCAAATTTGATTTGTTGCCCCTTAAATATGTCCGACCCGTTCCCTCCCTAGCTAAGTCACTGAATACGTATATATTTAGTAAAAGATATTAAAAAATAAAACAACGTGCTGTTCATATGAGATTATTTATTTTCGTTGATAGCCGTTTATTTTAAATTTTCATCTTTATTGTAACTACAAAGTAACTAATATAACAAAATATGAAACGATATCTTAGTGAAATCATTATTTTAAATATTTTCTTTTGATGACGTTATATATTTTTAGTATTTCATTATTGTACAACATGTTTTATAGTTTTTCCGTGTATCTATTTTAAATCGCATTTTCTTACAAAGTGCAAAGTTAAATCCATTCATGCAGCAATCATTCTACACCAAACATTCCTAAACAAACATTTACGAGTTCGGAGTATATCTCATCTGTATTCATAACCAAAATCATGAAAGCATTTTATTCTTCAAAAATCACTCATTTTCTCTTTTCTGTATTAATATATTCATTGTTCGTGGATAACAATTATACAGGGTGTTTCTATAAGCTTGCTCACTATTGCTATCTTGAGAATTATATAAGTTGATTAAATTATCAAATATATGCCGTATTACAAGACTATTAAAATATGCCAAACATTTTTTTAACCAGTGGTTCACAAGATATGATGCCCAACTTTCTTATTTTAAATGGAACACCCAATATATTTCTATGTATTTTGAATACATAAAATTACAAATCCAATTATTTGTTTGAAGTTAATCTTTAGTTAAATAATGTAGTTAAAAGAATGCAGAATTTATCAAGTTATCAAGTTATCAATAAAAAAAACTTCTCCATATTTCTTTATGTTTAATTACATCTAGGAAATTTTGTAAAATATATTTGGAGAATTGGCATTCCAAATGTATCATTGCTAAATGAAAAATAAATCGTATCTCTAATCTGCTTCATTTCCATTAATTCAAATTATAATTGTATTGGTATCAAAGCTTTCAAAAAACAAATATACCACAATAATTAACATTGATTATGGCAGTTAACAATTAATTAGCTTTTAATATATTTTTGTTAAATATTACTATTCTTATTTAGGTATATCGAAATTTATTCTTAGTAAAACAGCAGTCAATTCATTTAATGACGTTTTCATAAGAACGGATATTTTTAATATTTCTCGATTTCCAAAATCATCCTCAACCGGTAGGGAACATTTACATTCACTGCTTAACTATTACGATACTTAAATAATCTTAATGTTATTTTGGATAATTCGTTTAAATTTTGATATATTAAGATTGTTTAATATTTTGTTTTACTTTTACTACATTTATTTACTGCCCTTAAAACTTAAGTAAATAGTCAGCCAGTACGGTTGTGTCGCAACTCTTATCTGATCATGTTGATATTCAACGTAGCCCGCCCTGTCCAATTGGATTGACACGAAATAAATACATTAGGTACTATAGAAATATTGTTCTACAGGTGATAATGAATAGGGCTGGGATTATTTTTTTTGTTCTAAATTTTTTGTATTTAACTGAATATTTTAATAAATATAACTATATATGCAATTTAAGAAGAAATATGCTAAAAAATGTAGATATATGCAAAATAAAAATAGGTTCTAATAGTTTGATTTTATATAATTCGTGTAGATATGTACCTACGAAGTTTTGAATTCATATCAACAATGAAAAATATGCATTTGCATATAATTTCAGCCCTAATAATGAATAATTTATTCATTTATATATTGTTTATAATAATTTAAAAGTTGTTCCTGTCGCAGTTTCGGTTTTGGCTAAAAATTGGCCGAAACTTTTCATGTCGTGTCTGACGTTTTCGGATTTGTTCGGAAAGGTTTCACTTACCCGTTTTTTTATTTAGTTATTAGTTTTGTTTTGTATGTTATTTCATTTTTCTTTCTTTCGATATAATTATTATTTTATTATTGTTATTCTAACATTCTTAGTACATAGGTATTAAGTGCAAGATGAAAACTTATTATAGAATTTAGAAATAAAAAGCAACATTATTGCAAAAAGTAACCTATTAATAACTAATAAATACTTCTTAAAAAACTATTTATTTAGTTGTAATTATTTAAAATATTAACTTCTTTAAAAAAAATAATAACCTATATTCCAAACTCGCTTTTATAATTACTTTTATTAAAATTGACGTTTGCCCTCATAAAATTATAATATAAAATCAAGCTACTTAAGAGGAATAATATTTTAGAAGGTAAGAAAAACACTACATTTCTGTGTTTAATAAAAATTTAACCCAAGATAAACTTAAGTACATAAGTTTTGGTTTCGGTTATGTTTTCGGCCAAAACTAGAAGAGGAGCCAAATATTCAGTTATTGTTTTGGCTGAAAATTATGTTTCCGTCTAACATGATTTAAAATATAACAACTATAGATGTAAACATACATTTACATATTTGTTGTTTCTTTATTTAATAAAGTTTGTAAAATTAACATAAAATGAATTTATATTTACATTTTTTTTTTCATATGTGTATGCAAATTTTATTATCAAATATTAAAAATGAATTGTTGTACATTTTTCAAACAAAATGAAAATGGGCAGTAATTTAAGTTTATCAGATTTTGCGCAGGGTGATGACTAGAATTCATTCTTATCGTATAGTAGATCAATTTTAATTTTTTTAATTATTAGAGTTAGATGTTTGAGATCATGCAAAACAAAATAACAATTACGTGATTTAATTTAGGTTTAATATTATTCAATTCGATTATATTTTAATTGAAATATATAGTTCAAATTTTGGTAAAATATTTAATTTTCTTTATGGTCTCATATCTTAGTATATGGTGAAATAAAACTGTTTCGTGTTGCACAGTAATAAACTTGGTACAGCATAAAGTAGAGTAATAATATGTGGGATTTTTAATGGATTAAGCAGTGAGTGAGCTCTGAGAAATTGTAGCTGTAGATAGTATTTTCAATATGAGTGTACTTGAGTGGCTACGTTGCATAGTAAATTAAACGGCTTCCCGCAGGAATATACCGTCGTTTAGTGTATAGATATGGAATAATTTCCAGCAACTTCATCGGAAAGGATTTGCATATAACTTTCATTTGCAACAGGGACAGAAATAGAATTTGTTTATTTACCAACAACGTATTAACTACGCACTAAACTAACTAATATTGTTAATTACTTTCTTTGAAATAAAATTTGCTGTGGCTTATAAACTTGGAAATGAATTAACAGTAAATTTGAAATTGAAAATTTATACGGATTATTCATAACCAAAAATATTTAGTAATAACTGGAGGATACTGAAATTTCTGTATATTTTCGTTATAGTATATAATCATAAATTAGGTAGAAGGTTAGATTTGATTTTAATTTACCCACCATCCTTTGATACTTTGCCTTTCTATTTGTACCGTAGAATACCTACTTCTTTCATTGTACAAGCTTTTCTTGCTTGTGTCCATTTTGTTAATTTGTTGCTGTCCTTCCTTTTTCCTCCCTTTTTGTTATTACACGCTGTATCCTTGCAGAATTGAGTACTTGATATTTCTTACTTGTCCCCCGTATTTTACTGCACTTTTTCCTGTCTCCACTCTAATTTGTAATACTTTTTATCTCTACCATTACTATATTCTGGTGTGCATCTATCTAGATCTAAAATGTATTTTATGTTCCTTACTTACTACTTGTTTGTATTCTGTCCATCCTTATACATATTTCCGCACCTGCGTATAGTAATAAACTTTTAACTTCGACTTCGAACATAATCCATCATACTTTAAGATTTCTTTGAAATTTTCTTTCACTTAAACTTCATAAGTTTCTTACAGACGTTGCCTTAGTTTTTTGATATTTCAATAGCTTTGTGAGTGGATTGTTTCTCTGGAATATATATCCTAAGTATTTGTTTCTTTCATTTCTTCTTCTGTTTCTCTCTCCCCGCATTTTTAAAATTTAATTACTTTTTGATTTTTGAACTTTTAATGATAGTTCACATAATAACGTATATTTATATAATAGATAACAGGTTTTTATTCAAAAAAATAAATTCTTCTAAAATATATTTTGCCATATTTTCTTTTGAAAATTCATTTCCAATATTAATACTACCAAATTAGTAATATGATTTTGTGTCGTAGGAGAACTCATCCACTTTCACAAGTTGCTATGTTTACACGCAGTATGAGCGTTACTTTATAAAGTTTATGTACTATTAAATATATTTTAATTAAGTATACTTCTCATAGCATTTAATTTATGCTTGTTCATCATGTTATTTAGAAGTCATTTCAGGTTTTAAAATATCTTTATTTACTCCAAAGCGTTATAATGATCTATGAAATTTAAAGTTTCATCAAAATTTTTTTCGAAAATATTATTTAGGAAAGAATGTTTTATACAATTTACAATCTACCGTTATAAATTAATTTCCTGTCATTCTATAAGTTTAAAAGCATTTTATCGTTCTTTATCAATGTTCCCTTTTAAGATGAAGATAACCTTTATTAAAATTTACAGAAAAATTTCTGTGTAGGACCCCCAAGTACCCCCTAACTACGCCTATGATTATACAAATTAATATTTGCATGAAATTTAACAAATAAAATATTATGAATGATATGACTTTTACCAGGTATGTAATTCTATGGAAATAAAAAGTATTTCATGTCATTTGAAAAGAATAATACCTAAGTGTAAAATAGTTAATGGTAATGAGTTGCACATGTCAGATTTTTTTCATTGGCAACCGTTTAGTCATGTAGTATGTATGTAATTTGAAGTCTAAATACGGACAGAAACATATTAGATTGCATTTGGTAATCAAATTACCTTGAGATCTTATAGGTTAACTCTATTTTTGTTTACTTATAAAATAATCTCGAACTTTCTTTTGAACTGGAGCTGTTGCTCATAATTTATTTCTGAAATTCGGCCACACGTATCATATGTTTGTTTAAACGCTATATGAAAACTAATAAACTGTAATCAAATTATGAGAAAATAAAACAGCAGGTAAACATAAGTATAAATGTATTTATATACATTGAGTCATACGAACGAAGAAAACCCATTTTATAAGCGATTAAAAATAGATCGAAATAAATCCTGTCTATAGAAGATACGGAATACAAACTGAATAATTCCAAAGTGATTCATGTTTAAATTTTCATTGAGCTAATAAAAACAAAACCGTACTTCGTAATGTCAATCATAAATTATAATTGCCTAATAAAGACGGAGAAAGTTTCATAATTTATTTCCTACTTATAAGTTACGGAAGTACTGTCAAAAAACCGATTTCCGTAAATAAATTGTCTAAAAATACAGAATTACTAGTAACTCTTTAGCAGCGTCCGGAAGATGTGTTATACTTTTTTCTAAACATGTTTTATTTGCATTTTAGTGGTATAAGTTGTCAACAAACACATACTGCGTTTGTAATAGACCTTTTGTTTAAAATAGATTCCAAATCATTCGAGTTGAGATTGGCAAAACTGGGATTTGAAACTCAGATCTCACTACGCTCAATTCGAGTCGGAGCGCTCTTTCTGTTTTCTGAAGAAATAAAATGAATGAATTACTATATTTATTTTTTTAAATAATTCTTGTTAGGCATTGCTAGTCAATGATCTCGATCAAAACTCTAATGAAATATTTCGAAATTCTTTTTGATTTGTAGCAGAACTGTAATTAAGTATTTTGAGCACCTGTGAAAAAAAATGCGCCCATATATTCCGTACATCCGTACATATCCAGAAAATTAAAATGAAAATCAACTTTTAATAAATAAATATTCAGGGTTACATTTTGTTGATAACATATATTTTAAGTTCTAACTATTTTCATTTGTGAAATAATCAAGCAAATATAATTGGAGCTATGAATTTAATAGGTAAAATTTAATTTACCCCCTTCTCCGAAAGATAATTAAAATTATTTAGAACTTAAAAAAAATTAAACATTAAATGCCTGACGATACTCTTTGTGTGGTTACGTACGCCATATTGTTTTTTTTTCAAATAGCTTTAGGGTATGTATTTTTATTCTGCAAAGTTTAACAGACTGGCAATAGAAAAAGTAATGTGCCACTCGTGTAGAATCACCTATTTCCCAACTTGTGTAACTCCAGCACTAGACTTTGTTTTGTGCCGAAACATTCATACCTCATAGGAAACTTTCTGCACTTGTTGCACAATATACTTTTGATGTATTTATTTATTAATACAGCTAAAAGAAATAATTTTGACATTCTCTCCACTGTTTAATTTTTAATACATAGAATAGCAGACGATAATGTCGTGTTTTAATCTTTATTATCAATTTTGTATCAAGTATTTTGTTATTAACATTTTGTAAAAAAATAATGTTTGCAATTTATCTGAGGAACGTTACATTTACTAAATAAATTGTCGTTTAGATAAACTTGTCCATAAAATATTTTATACTTTTAAGCGAATTAAAAAGTTAAATTACTAGATTAATCTCATGCTTAAATAAAGTTTTAATGTGAGGCATAAAAAGATACAATCCAGTGTCACTCGATAATAAAAAAACATAAATAGTACGTGATCCGTGCTGAAAACATTCTATACTTCAGGAAGAGCGCGTCCTGAAAAAGCAATCTGTTTTATCGGCATAGAGGCAATATTTTACAGTGACTGCAGTGAGCTACCCCTCCCCCCCTATCAACCGGATAGGTCGCAAGTTCGTCTGATACAAGTATTCAAAGAAGATTACGAATTTATTAGAGAGTTCAGAAGTTTCATAAAAATATTATGCCTTCGTAAATCAATTTTATGATACGAGGAATTCCTCATATTTATTCTATAAATATTTACATAATTACTTACACTTGCTGTGCGAAATTATAATTGGGAAACCAGTATTTATTTCAAACCACATATGTTGTGGAAATTAACCGTGAAACGAAAATAATTTTGAAAACGGTGCTAATTGATGACAATATTAATTAACTTTGATGGTTATTTAAAGCTATCATATGTTTTGTATATAGGTACAAGTAGATACATCATTTCAGTAATATTTATTTTTATTTATATTACATTCAAATTTGTTCATGCATAACAAATTTTGTCGTTATATTTATTTCAATTGATTTTATGAAAATTAATTAAAATATACAAATTAATTTTTTATTAAATAAACTGTGTTATTATTCAAAATAGTTTTTTATAGTTTTAATAAAAACAAATAAATTCTCTGACTACAAGCAATAAAATGTATTTTTTTAAACATTTTTGTTTTAAAAGTATTAGTTTTCTGTTATAGCGCAAAAACACATAAATGAACCCTATATACTACACTTTTTATACTATTTTTTTTTAAATTTACATAATTTACTTATTTAAATTAATGTTAGATATATACCTATATGCAGTACATCTTCACGTCATCTATTTCTGCTACAAGAATTATTAAATTTTTATTCATTATGTGTCATATGTGTTACAGAAGGAGAAAAGTATATATGCTGTCTGTGTCCAACCAACGACAAAAATGAAATAGAATCAGTAAGATAACCGCGATAATTTATAAAAAAAAATAGTTTGTAAATAATTGATATTGTTCAGATATCAATTGTTCAGACAAATACTTGAATAATTTTTAATACCAATTATCATCCTAATGAAGACTAATTTACAGTTGAAACCTTGGTTGACCGCTACTCTAAAAGTTTTTTCTAATAACTAATTATCCAGTCGAATAAAACCAATTCTGTATTGATAAATATAAAATTTAGGTTTGGCAATTTTCTTGCTGTATTTTAGGAAAATATTCTTTATCTTCATATGATAATAATCTTAATATATCATTGTTGATGCTCAGAAATATTAGCTGATGTTTTAGGTGTTGTTCGATCATAACAATTCTCAGCCTATTTTTTAGTATTGTTAATTTTGGGAATGATCTTTGTGCGATGCAATTTGTTAACATGAAAACAAGATAAATTCTTAAGATAACTTCCACGTTTGGAAAAGGTTCCAGTACTTTTTTTCTATCATTAAATTATACATAAATAGTTCTCGACGAAAGACACTATTATTTTCTTCTATTGTACATTAGTAAACTTACAAGTACCTACATAAATTTTGGTGTCTTCCAAGTTGGCTCTTTTTTACTTTTCAGCAATATAAATTGTTGACAAAATTGTTAACTTGGTAGTGGGCCTCTTTTAGTGGGGGCCCCTGGGCTGCAGCCCAGTCTGCCCACCCTTAAATCCAGATCTGATTGTAAAGAAAATTATAAGCTATTACCCTATTTCGATAGATTCCCATTAACTCAAAAGCATAGCTTTTTTTGTTAAATATCCAAATGCGTTAATTTAGCGCCATTCTAAATATTTCTACAGAAGAAAAATGCCTCTTTAAGCTCTATGGAACATCATCGGTCAGTGCGAACCCTTTGCACAGAATAGTTACATACAGAAGCAACACTCCGTGTCGGTACTTTTAATGTTACCGTATTCAGTTCTAAGACCTTGAAACATTGTGTAGACCTTTCAGTTTGTTAACTTCCAATGAGCCCTTTAATTTTGTTGCCTTCTCCCTAATTTTCGTTTCTGTCTTCTGTCGCTTCTGTATAAACCTATTCTGTGCCCAAAGACGAACCCCCCCCCCCCCCCCCCCCTTACTGCACTACATGAAGATAAGAAGAATCGTATCCAGCATTTTGAGGCTTCTCAAGGAATATATATTTTTTTAATCAGTCTTATTACTTAATTTATACACATCGTATATGTTTCATACTATAAATTTCTAAAAAGCAAGACTGGTAAATGTCCTTTATAATAATAATATTGTTAATATCTAAATTTATATAAAATAATAAAACATGTTTAACAATGTGTGATGCAGACGCGTTTTATAAATATTATTATTTATATACCAGCATGGTTACATACTTTACACACATAACATAAAGTGTGTAGAAATAAGTCTAATAAAATTCCAAGACGCCATAAACTGTTATTGATTTCGTACTTATATTAAATTGATAGAATCGTCTATTCCTAATGATTAATTAATACAGTTATTTCTATTTCCTGACGGATAGTATTCCTAACCTACGAAACCAACCTTAATTAGATTCTCTGTTACCAGCATCCCTAGAGGTCCGGGCAATCACAAAGGGCTTCCACAGATAATCACACCACTACATACACTAACAAAAGTCTCATCTCCGTGGCTATTCACTGTTTAACAAAAACCAAACACAAAAGACCGAAGAAATGACAGTAAATGTTAAACAACGAAATATTAGTTTGTTTCTGTAGTTTCAACCGCTATGAACTTGTTTCAGCAGCTTGGTTAGATACAAAACTGCAAATGAATTCCTGTAAAGTAGATAGAATGTGTTTACAGTACAATGCAGCAAAAAATTTGATAATTATTTTACACTAGATTAAATAATTAAATTATTAAAATGTAAATAGAAATGCAAATATGAAATTAATTCATATGAACGATAAAGAGATATTTTTTTTGTTTTCTATCTACTACTCAACAAACACTATTAAAAGTAAATTTAATATGCAAATGATGTATAGTGTACGAATTGGCATTTATATTTATTATATTTATATAGCAATATTAACTTTTATTATGTTGAGAATTAAATATAAAATTAAGGTATATTTTATATTTATTATAAAATAAATGAAAATAAGGAATCTATTTTTATATGCATAATAGAGTTTACAGATTACAGATACTGTCGATAGCAGCAGTACGCGGTTGCTTACAATATTTTTTTTGAAATCGTTCAGTAATCTATCACATGGCTGTCGGAAGGGAAATTCAATTTTCCTGTCTAGGCAGTAGTAAAATGTAATAAAACATGATTATTCATGTGATCGGTTAAGTAAATTTGAAACTTTATTAACATGTATTGTTTATATTAAATTATAAGTGTACATTTCGGATCAAACTATTTAATAGTTTATAATAACAACTTAATTTCTGAGTTTGTGATTTGACACCATTCAATCCGCTCATGCGTAAAATAAACAACAAATTGTTTACAACTTAACCTATAGTATATATGACAGTTAGTAAAATACTTACCTAGTTAGGATGATACTTTTCTACGACATTCGTTATGAAAAAACTTACCTTCCTGCCATGTTATGTAAATAACTATTTTCTGCGGTCGTACTACACAGTTAAAGTATGTAACACCGTTTAAAATGTAGAAAATATATCCTAAGAACACTCAATGCGATAAGAATTTTACCGCAATGTAAAAGTGCTCGCCATTTTCTGAAAGAACTGGTTTTTAAAATAAATTATTAAAACTTATTATAAAATATTACATTTTATAATGATATATTAATAATATAATTATTTAAATTAATTTCAAGAAGATATACCACAATTCCTGAGAAAAAATGACTTTGGAATCCACATTTTCTTTTATTTATGAAAATTTCAGACAGCAAAAGAATAAAATAATCAACTTGACATATGGTTTTTACCTTTGAATCTGCCTGTGCAATTGTCATGTCACTTTGGAATAATCTTGATCTTTTGGTTTAATTTAACAGATAACAGATATTACATTGAAATTACATTAATTTAAAATTATAAAAACATTTCTTTTGGTAGGAGTATACACTGCGCTTGGGCTTCAACAGTTATACTAGTTTTGCAATAAAAAGTAAAAATTAAACTTTTTACTAAAATTGAAAATAATTTAAAATTAAGGATTTTGGTTAAAGTTTCTGTTTATAAAGTCAAATTTCAGTTTTAATTTTATACAACTTGTTTCAAAAATACTTATGGGTTCAACTACTATATTCAGACTTAAATAAACTTTAAAAAAGCAAGAAAACTAAAGAATAAACTCTAAAATTTTATTTCGTTTTCTGTGTTCTTCTAAATTTCAGTTTTAATTTCAGTTACAGCCGCGCTTGTAATAGAATTTGTAGAAAAAAGAAATTTATTTTTGTTTCTTAACAAGAAGCGAAATAGAAGAATAAACTCGAATTTTGGAATGTAAATTATAAAATAATTTTCTTGGGAAATATAAACAAGCAAAGTTTTGCTTATTTGTTCTGTATACACTTATGAAATTCGTGGAAATAATATAGTTTATTTATTCTTCTTTGCTTCCGTACGCAAATATTTTCCTAAAATATCTTATATTTAGAACATGCGTACAGGTGTACGTAATAAGAAATTTATATACTTAACGTATATACACATTATTGTTTTCATTAATACGAAGAATAACGAACTTATTGTTTCTACAAATGACTGTTCCAGTAATATAGATACACAACTAATAAAAATAATGTGGTAATAATAATAACAACGGTAATATCATTTCATTTAGAGTATTATATTTCTGTAACGGAATAACGAAATGTTTCTCTTAATACATTTTCATTTGGTGCCTAAGTAAGAAATAAATTGTTAGGCACTTATTTATCGCATAAACTTTGTTTTTGACAGTTGAAGGCCGTTTCTAAGTGTAGTATCCATGTCAATCAATAAGCGCAAATAAACAATGTTATATTTAAATAAATAAATATATCTTTTCTCCAATCAGGTACCCATATTTACAACTACCATTTTGAAATAAATATTTTTAGATTTAAAAGATAATGTATTTTATTAACTGACGTTTAATGATAGTAAGACTGCTTTTCCTAATAGTAACTGAAGTTATTGATTGATATTTGCATAATTCGAATCAACTCGAAGTTATGTCAACAGTTAAGATTATCATATTATATGGATTAAAATTATAAGAAAGTTATCGAAAACTAAGAGAAAAAAAGTAGAAAGTTGAATAAAGATTTTAGTATATTACTTGGGTGGATCTGTCCTTGTACATATTTACAAAGTTTAGTGAAGTGTTTTATAATTAATAGAGTTTTTATAAGTTTAACAATATGTACTGTTTTTCATGTTACTGTCAACCTAAGCATCTAGACACTTATCTTGCATCCAGAATCGACACTTATTAGTTTTTGGTAATAAAGATTAATACATATTTATCGCCTGTCAGCCAGTACGGTTGTGTGGTCGTGGCGTGTCTTGTCTGATCGTGTAGATAAGCAACATAGCCCGCCCTGTCCAATTGGATGGGTTGCCGCACAACGGCTCGGTGTGTGCTGGCCTTGCAGAGACTGTAGGCTGACAACCTGCATCACTAAAATGCAAGTAAAACATGTCACCAAAAACAAGTACTTCAGGTACTTGAGGCCTAATCGGCTTCACCAAAAAATCTGGATCTACTTCCGGAAAACTAAGAAAGGGCTGTCACAATAGATCTTCTAGGTCGCGTTGACAAAAAGCGACAAAACGCTTAAACCCTCATATACAATACAATACAATACAATACAATCGCCTGTCTTTCTGGCTTCGTGAGAAAGTGTCTAAAAGCAGATAACTTTTTACAAACTATGGTGCATTAGCCATGCCCTCGAAAACTTATTATATTTTGTAAGAGTCGCGTTCCGCCGTCTGTAGCGAACAAATGCACGTTGGTATATTAGAGCAATGTTTTATTATAGTGATGTAAATATATATATATATATATATATATATATATATATATATATATATATATATATATTGTACAGGGTGAATACTGAAAACCTTGACATAGGGAAATAACATGGGAAAACAGTTTTTTGCTGTTTCCATCTGTCCCGCTAAATAAAATCGGGTGTATATGGTATCGTTAGTTAGA
Source organism: Stenolophus ochropezus (assembly GCA_035578165.1). Classification (NCBI taxonomy): domain Eukaryota; kingdom Metazoa; phylum Arthropoda; class Insecta; order Coleoptera; family Carabidae; genus Stenolophus; species Stenolophus ochropezus. The sequence goes on along the minus strand of JAQOWZ010000004.1, from coordinate 8,116,247 downwards.
TTACTTAATTTTGCATTACATTATGTATTAATGTGAGCAGTGAGAAGATCTATTATAAGGGATACTCTGTCCTGGTTCACTGATGGTTCAAAATTTGACATAGGAAGAACTGAAGTGAATGTGTTTGGCCCAGATTGCCGAATTAAGGAATCCGCTCTATATTTTTTCAAGCTAAAATTTATGTAATAAATCTTTGTGCTCACCTAAACCTTGAAAAAGGTCTAAAAGGAGCAACAATCAACATAATGACAGACAGCCATGCAACTTTAAATGCTTAAATGCTTTCATTTGTAAATCAAAGCTAGTCTGGATCTCCAACTGCTATCCAAGGCAAACCACCTTTGATGGGTACCAGGGCACGAGGCAATTCTAGAAAACGAAAAAGTTAACGAACTTGTAAAGAAATGGGCTAAGCTTTCATACTACGTACCGGAACCTTCATGTGGTCTTCCACAAAGCCACTATAAGAAAGTTGTCAAAAACTGGAACTCAGTCAAGTAGGAAAATTCATTTCTCTAGCTATGACAAACGCCAAGAAGTTACTAGCACTCAGCAAAATGAATCATAAAATAATGACAGGAGTCCTCATAGACCATTGTCCTTTAAAATAACCATTTGTGCAAAATTGGTAAAGCTGACAATGATATCTGTCGACTCTGTGAAGAAGATGAAGAATAGTCGGAACACATACTGTGTGAATGAATGTCCAGTCGTAACCAAACGGAGACTCAATCAACTAGGTAAGAAGTATATTACAGCAGATGAGATCGAGAACTTTACTCATGGAGCTATAATTGGTTTCTTCAAAAAACTGGAATTGTTTCCGGAGAACTAAGTAAGGGCTGTGTCACAACTCATCTTCTAGTTTCTGGTGACAAAAGCGATAAAACGCTTAAATCATCGTTTACATACAATACAATACAATGTAGTAATGGATTTTTTTTAATGACAGCAACTCTAAAAAGTGTGTTCCTGCATTTACGTTCCTTCGTGCTGTTAGGTGTTATGTTATGTCATCTAAGTCATCATCACCATTTAAATCTTTAAGGAATTAAAATTCTTCAATTCACCCCCACCCCCGTGTAGTAAATAAACACTTCTGTTTTTATTGTGCCCGGTTACCATTATCAGTCAGTAAAGAAAGGTATCATTGTCGTAACCACAAAGATCACATTGTGCTACAATTGTCTCATTCCGAAGTTTTATTAAAATAGGTTTGTAGAAATTTTGAAATTGGTATAATTACAACGCCTTTCTTCAACGAGTACTTAGTGAAAATAAAATAAACTGTTTTCATCTACAGAAAATACGTTTCTATAAATCAGATGATCTATTTCCGCAAAAGCAAAAATATGTAAAAGTATATTTATAGTATCTATGTAAATATTTAAATGGTATTCTTACATATATTTGAATGAAAATTAAAGGGAAAAAAGCTATTAAAAAGTATACGAGGTCATATTTATTTATTACCTAAATTAAGAACAAGAAAGTGTGTCATTAAAAATGTGTTAAAGAAATAGTAAACATTTCACAGCACGCAAATTTTCGTGACATTTTATAAATTGTAATATCATTTGAGAGACTTGTCAATGAAAAATATTTCACTTTAAAAATTCTTGAAATTCTTGGAATACTTCTATTTCAGAAGTTTTCTTTTGTTTTCACAAAACAAAAACTTTCCACCGCAACAGTTTAAAACTTTGTTATAGTAAAGAACATGTGCGCCACAATAAAATTTAGATCGACGACATATTTTTCTTTCATCTACGGTAAATTTAATTGTAAGAATGTTATTTGTCTGGCGTCTCATTAAATTGGCTCTTTGTATTTCTGTTGTTTTAACAAGACAAAAAAGAATCTAGAAAAGCCACAGGATTTACGGAGGATTCATTAAGGAAGATGCAATATGTCAATTATTCAAGAAGTATTTGCCCAGGATTTGTGAACTAAATTTATAAAAGTTAATAACGAAATAAATAAATATGAAGTTTATTGTCGTTATAGATTTTCTTCGCATTACTTTTCAATTATTTTGAATTTGAGAAGGAAACATTTAATTATAGTTTCGTTCCCAAACCACCTAATAAACAAAAAATATATTTGTTTGATCAGTTTAAATGATGTAGTTTGCAGACTTCATATGCTATAGCAACGATCTGTAAAAGTTTGCAGACAGCCTTTAAAAATACATGTTTTTGTCGCTGACATGACAACTGTAATGACAAAAACCTTTTGATGTTTTCATTAACTAACGTAATGATGCAGGTCAGAAATAAAAATACAAGATATTATAATAATATAACTAGATAAAGTTACTATTTCATTGTAAACAAAATGTAATACATACCTTTCATTGGAAGTATCTTTGCAGACGTCGACTATGGTTGTTTGTAACTTACGCTTCGTTCGATTTTCAATCTATATTGGTTTTCAAAGATCATGTTTTCAAACCTTTATATAAAATAACTAATTTATTAACCTCCGTTCTCAGCATATTTTTTAATAATTTTAATTTTGAGAACGATATTTCAGTAGTGCAATTTGTTATCGTAAAAAAAGTTAGACTTTGGAAGGACGTTTGGAAAAACATTTTGCATTTTTTTATGTTTAAATTATACATAAAATGTTCTGGACTAGAGAAACATTTATTTTATTAAAAGTTAACCAATACATTAGAATTTAGTAAAGTTACAAGTAATTAAATTTTGGTATTTTCCAGAGTTGCTCTTTTTTTATTGTAATGTATATTGTTGACAAAATTTTTGTTTTGGTGAAGGCCCCTTTTTGGTTAAATCCGTACCTGCTTATCCCATTATCCTTGTACACACGTTTCATGACTATAGTTAGTGAAATTAATACACCATTAATCCCTTCATCCTCCATAAATTTAAATAAATTAAAAACTAATTAACAATACTGTAAACCATAGTTGTCCTCTTGGATATTGTTTAATTTTATATAATTATAAAATTAAATTTTTATTATTTATTTCATATTTTTAAAATTTACTACCAAATACCATGTACGTATAATTTCTTTCAAGTAAAAAAATTCCTGAAACATGATCTTTATTTATTTTCGTAATTATACCTATATACCACAATTTACATTTTCTATAACTACATTCAAATAAATTGTTGCACATAAGCTCAATTTGTGTACCCTGCTATGCAGATAGAAATAAAATAATATTAATGACCCTGCAGGACAATATTTTTTACTTTAAGGAGGTGTGGTACTTCAGCCTGTAACAAATCTTAGAAGGCAATAAATTTAAGATAATTGTTAGTAGGCGTGAATTTCAAGGAAGCAAAAGAGCATTAATCGTATCGTTTCCCATCGATGTTCTGAAACTTACAACTCCTTTGTACTTTAATTATCCTACAGGAGGAATCTAGGCCCTGAATATCTCATGTTAGGCCATTCGCTGAATTTAGACGTTTGCGTCATTAAACAAATGTCACTAGAATAATGACGTCATATATTACTAAGTTTACTTGCTCTATGCGTGTACATTACATTAACCATTCGGATGGCCTACATTGTTATAGTGAAAGAGAATTTTAGATATCATGGCAATTAAAAAAATATTATACGGGAACATAGATCATACATTTTATCACAAAAACACAGTAATTATCATTAAAAATTCATTTTTCCGAACTAAATAATGTGTTTTTTCTACTTCTTTGTTAAATATGACAACGCACTGATTTCCATGGGGTTAAAAAACATTTTTTTCTAGTTCTGTACAAATATATCTCCATTATTTAATTTTTTTTCAATTAATCATAATAGCCATATTTATTCTTCTCGGCCAATCACAGAACCAAAAGTCAATTATTCACGTTTATTCTAATCTGGTCTGCTGTGGAGCACTTATTATTCTACAGCCTTCTGTCAGCTGACGGTAGAATCATTTGTATTGTGTATTTTTATATTCTCGTATTCTAAAATATTTATGCGTTTTTCCGAATTTACAGGAATAGAAAAAGAATTGTAATATATTATTATTCACAGTTTCATAAACTGTGGCTTTGGAACGTTTTACACACGGATTGATCTACCTGACACTAAGCCATCAATAACAAATGAATCAGTATAAATAATCTGAAAAGATGTCAATATATGAAAATAACTAATATAATAGTTATTTATGCAACTAGAGTGTAAAGTAAGTGTTTTTTAGTCGAGTGCTGTTAACGCATGAGGCGTCGTCGAATACGGAAATTATAGTACGAGATAAAAAACACTACATTTTCTTTTATTCAGAGTTAAACAATACATTACAATTTAGTAAAGTTACAAGTAATTACATTTTGGTATTTTCCAGGGTGGCTCTTTTTTATTGTAATGTATATTGTTGACAAAATTTTTGATTTGGTGGGGCCCCTTTTGAGAGTCAAAATCAAAATTGTAAATTTGGTTAATCGAACTTTTAATTTTTTAGTAATTATAAATTTTTCCGACAAATAAAAAAGACTGAGTAACTTACTTTTTAGAGATAATTTGTATAAAAATATAAATTTTGATATGAAAATGGAATGTGACGCAAGGAAATTTACAGTAATTTTTTATTAAAAAATAAACTTACTTTATGTCAATGGTTTGTAATATACATAAACGGATCTTTAAACAAAGATGGTTTGAGAGATTGGTCTGGAAATAACCTAACAAATATATTTTGTGCTTTCAAATTATCTAAAAATTCAACATTTAAACTGTGTTGCTTTTAAGAAACTTTGTTTGTTTATTTTCATAGTAATTTGACATACTTTCGACTACGTCTCGGGCACTTTTTGTCAAATTCCTATCGAAACAAACTCATCCAGTTTATAGGCAACAAATATTTTCATGCAAAATTTTCTATCATTGTTAGTGCACTTAATATATTATTACAGAAAATTACACCTACTCAAATGTGTAGGTACTGAAAAGTTGAAGAATTCCTAATGGAATTTTACAGAAATCATTTTCGAATTGGATTTGCCAAGGAGAAGTGTTTGCAGACGAAAAGTAATAACCATAAAAAAATTGCCAATTGTTAATAAAATAAAAATTGATCATTCAAATTAGGTGAACACAATGTTATTAATTTTAATTTTATTGGTAATGTATTCACTGTCAACTTGTCAACAAATCAAAATTATATTCCACATAATTGTCACGTTGCTATTATTTATTGATTTCAATAAATTATTAATAGGTAGTAATTAGTAGTGAAATTATGTTGGCTGACAATTGAAAATCAATTCAAAATGGCGTGTGTTGACCTTTTTCACATAAATTCTGAATGTTTACTTTCCAAAATTCACACGTCCTTGGTCAATATTGAGATTCTATAATATCATCCATAAAATTTAAATGTGAATGCATTGTCATTTAAAAGTTTTTTTACATGCAAATTTGATGACTGGGAGCGAGAAAACGCAATGAATATAAACTCGCGGGCATATGTCGCATATAAGTCTTCCCAGTTCCCAGTGAAAGCTTTCAAAACATTACTTTAGAAAAAAATCCATGTTACGACTTCATAATATTTGCAGTGTTGGTCATAAATCAAATAGATTTAATAATAAAACAATTTTTCCTGTCGACTGATTTCAATATGTAATTTAATGAAAGTGTTTGTTATGGAATTTGTGTCATTGATTTTAAGAGATAATGATTGGATTGAAATGTAAATATTAGATACTATTTCAAGTACAAATATTTACATTATATTAACTAAATGAAATTAATTTGTTTAAATATTAATAATCAGTATTTAAAAATTAATATTGATTTAACTTATTAAAAATTTTCACAATATACATATTTATAAAATTAAACAGCAATAATTATTGTTTTGCAGAAAATAAACATATCAAATAAATACGTGTTAAATTTTATTTGATGTATGAAATAAAATACCCATATGTATATACAGTATTGTATTCTATTTTAAAAGCAGTAATTTATTTTATTTTTACCCCAATGATATACGAGTATGTTGTCGCATGGTAGTAAATACACATGCATATTGCTGGTCACGTAACCAAATAGTCAATAACCTTTTAAAAACATTTATCATTTGTGCATGAAAACTAGTACAACAGTAAAATATTACTTGTAGCTTCTATAAATAACATTCGACTCGTAAATTAAAAAGTTTAAGTGTAATAAAATTTACTATAACTATTTTAGAGTATGCGTTCATATTATTTTCACAAAAGTATCTATTCAAACATTAACAAATTTCTAGATATAGTTCACAAAATATTTCTGTAAAAAATATAAAAAAATAATTTAGACCCAGTATGGGGTCATTAATAAAATCTGTTGATTTTTGTCATCTAAGCAAAGTCGGAAATCTCAATTTTCTCCAAGTGTAAAGTATTTATAATAAAAAAAATATAATTGCCCAAATATCCTTTTAAATAATAATAGTAAAAGAAAATAGTGGTTTATTGAATAAAATTTAATTTAGAAAAAGAAATTTAGTGCATTATCAGGAACAATTGGCAACCAGATCGTCCAAACATAGGAATTTCGGGGAATAGTCGCGATAAATCATATAAAAAACAATCTAAAAAAGACCTATATATGAAACAACTGGATATATGATTGTAACGAGAAAAATTCTTTGTTATGTTTTCGGAGTTTACTATTTACGGACGATCATGGTGATAAAATATGAACTGAATCTAGAGTGAAAGATTTATTGCACTTGACTGAGAAAATAAAGAAACTCAAAAATTTATTGCAACAAAACTACAATGAAAAATTAACAGATAAGTTTTCCGAAAACAAGGAAAGACGTATTTGTTTAAAATTGTATTAGATAAAAATAATTTTTATATATAAATATTTTCCTAAATTATCCTGCTGTATCAACAATAATGTCGTTACTCATTAACAAAATATGAGTTGTTTGGAAACTGAAAATGAGCGGCCTCTATTAAAATCGTAAAGTCAGCCCTGTTTATCATTTTGTGATTGTGATGTTAGTTGAAATTTGACGTTTGTGTGATCCATTTCAAGAAAAGTACAGTTCGCTAAATTTCACTTTAAATTATAATTTTTTTATACAATAATACAAGTTATCCAATTTAGTTTTATTATTTATTATTTGGAATCAAAATGGATGCAATGGGCTCTTCGCATAATTTTTAATATTATTTTGTTTTCATTAGTAGAAGTTTCTGTATGATTATTTTCATCTTTTCATTTCCGTTTTAGCTCGTAACGTTCTACTGCCTTTGACATTACGACAGCACCGCAATAGACATATGTGGTACCACAAAACAAGAAAATGAGAACTATTCTGTTCAAATATATAATAAATACGAAGAATAAAAACAAAAGTATAATTATATGTAATAATAACAACCGAGTTCTACCTGTTGACAACGAAAACAAAATGTTCTCATCGAAATAGCGGTAAAACTTTATAATTTATTATAAGTAATCGTTTTGAAGCACATAATTAAAAATACATTCAAAATATGTTGAATTTGAATATGCGGGAAGAGCCCTTTGCGGTATATGATACAGTGATTTTAACGAATCAAAATGTTCAGTTCACTTTTGCGGAGGAAATGTAAATTGAAGTATTTTATATTTTATTGTTATATTGTTTACAAGTAATTTCAATTATATTTCATGCATACATATTTCTAGTTATACATTAATAAAATATTTACACAAAACAAAAACGATAAAACACTACCTACTTTTCCTGCGATTTTTAGATTAAGTTTACTTTAACGTTTTACATTTGAAACTTGTGTCATCTTTGAATATCTGTGTGTCATGAAAATACCGAACGAGAATATCTTTAAGCAAATTTTGAATAAAAAATATTGTGTTTTGGAATATTTTATATTGCAATAGGCATGGTTAGACTCGCAAATTCCATTCATGTAAAAAAATCGAAACTTTGTTTTTTGGGATGGCTCCATTATCAATAAAAATTGAATCTAAATTAAATATAATACCTATATAAAAATATAACTTTGGACAAATTGTATTATTTTATAAAAAAAGGATTGTCACTTTTAAATTGAACTATGATCGTTGCTAAGTTACCATAGTCTTACCGATTCCCTGATGAGTAATGTAAGAAATCATCAACTGATCAGTAATTTGTAAACATAACTTACTGCCTTGGAAATCCAATTAATAAACATTAAAAAATATTCTATCATGCAAAAAAATAATAAAATTCACTAAATGTACGAAGTAAGTAGATATAACGGAAAAATGAAGATTCATAATATTGTTTTCTTAATTTATTTCTCTTTCGAAAGAACCTTAGTACAATATGTAAATAAAACCTTAATACGGCATACATAATTTTAAACATTACTTGTTTAATAAATATAAATAATTTTTTAATAATTTAGTCATTTCTAAGGTATTTTGCAAACCTTTAATAACTACATTTTATTATTGTCTCTTTTTTATGTAGTTCATTTTACAAAGGAAACAATTTTATATAAAATAACAAAGAAAAGTTCTCATTTTCCCAATAAGGTTTGTGAATACTCTGTATTCTAAGATCATTATCTCTGTTATTCATGTGACTTTCCTTTACATTGAACTCGGTAATTTTCAATAATTTATTTTGTACTTTTCTTTAACACTACTCCTTGAAAATAAAGCAAAAGGTGTATTCAGTTACTAATTTTTTATTTGATAGTTAGCCTCCAAAGTAAATGAAAAAGTTACAAGACTACCAATAATCCATAATTTTACATATTGCAGACTCCACGTGACGTATTAAATTATACACATTTTTGCTGCACTTTATTTATTTGAAGTAGGGCATGTAACAGGTTAAAAAAAACGGTTAATATAAACCGGTAACCGATATTTGGAACGAAAATTGCGAACTTTAACCGTAATTTTAACCGATAATTTTAAGACCGAAAATACCGGTAACCGTTAACCAACAAAAAAATAAACCGGTTAAAAACCTTTATTTTACTATCATTTAACGCGAACATTTTATTTTTTTTATATCTATGTTATTTACCTATTTGTATTTGAATATAAGTCATGACAGTTTTTATAATTTATAATTTATTGGAGTGTCATAAAAGTAGGTAGTCCCTTTGTCACTATTGGACAAGTTTACAATAGATAAGTGACCTGGGTTTTTCTGATTTACGGGAATTTTTGTGAATATTCGTTAAATAAATTGCATTGTTTTATTCGTTAGATTTTTTCAGATGATAATTTTTTTAATTTTTTTAAATTATTTTTTATTATATTTTTTGTAACAATTTTTTATTATATTTTTGTTTTTTATAATTAATTTTTTTACCGATATATTAACCGGTTTAAACCGGTTTCCAATTTATAAAAACCGGTTTTCGAACTAAAACCGTTATTATTATTACGTTTTCTGTACGGGTTAACCGTTAATAAGTATTTTTTACGGTTACATGCCCTGGTTAATACACATTTCCGGGGAATAAAATCGAAGAACTACGTGCTTATCACATACTATGGGTCACCCTGTATTTAAATAGTTTCTGTACTGTGGTATTTGGAAAAAAAAATTACATTGGAATTATTATGAAACATATAAATATTTAACAATGTTTCCGACCTGCATTGAAAAAAATTATAATAATATATAAAGTAATTTACTTTAAAAATATTATTTTCATTAAAAAAAATTTCTCTGATCGTAAGAAAATGATAACTTTCTGATTTGATTTATTCTGAAAAATTCGTCATGAAACATGTTAAAGTTACCATAATTACAAAGTAAAATCGTTGTGAAAAACAATTTCTCATGTCAAATAAGGATAAATAACAATAAATGATTAGGCAATTAGTGGAAATATAAATTATAAATTTAAGAAAAAGCACTTACGATTTTCGAGGTTCTGATACATCCAGTTTTCTAGAAATGTTTTTAACCATAGTTCTTTCGCGGTTTAAATATTTCTTCTTTCTGCATTTCTGTCATTATAGAAACATACCTGAAACTGTCAGTCTATAAAAATATAATGTTTTAAATATAACTTTTGGATAGGTTATATTTTAATATCTACTACTATACATTTTTAAATAACACATAAGAATTAAGAATTGAAAATTGTATTATAATTTCTTTAGCTCTAGCAAAAGAAAAAATATTTTATATTTTTCTAAACTACTCATTAATAAAAAAAACTATTACTTATTTTTACAATTATTAAAATATATGAACATATTTTACAATATTTGCTGCACTATTATCTATAAAAAAATATTTTGCACTCACCAATATAAATTGCTGCTTCTATAAGAAATTATACCATTTGAAATAGGTTCTGCTTCATTTTCATCTATTATTCCCTAAAAATATCTGAAGAAAGAAATTTATAAAAATTGCTTCATCTGTAAATTATATCAATATAATATTAAAGTGGAGATGTTGGTCCCATCCTCTATTATTTTACATTTGATGTTTAGAGGATGGTTAAGCCCTGCCACCACGACAAGGTCTCTCCACGACGGCAAGGGGGGAAGGGATGGTTTTGGGTTTAAGGAAAGGAGGAAGACTTAAAACTATTGCGACTTAAATCTAACTGCGACTTAAAAGTTATTCGGCGCGACTTAAACTAATGCAGTGTACTTCCAGCGAAAAGGGTCAGGGGCATTGGCATGAAAACCAAGAAAAAAGTAGAAAATGAAAATATAATATTAATTATTATAGTCTATGTACAAACTCACTCCACAATTAGACATTTCAACACGCTAGCGGTCAGACACCCTTCCGGCCCTCCAGTACTAACGCCCAAAATGGTAAAAGGGCAGCAAGATGCACCAAGCACATCCGTAACTCTAACTTATAGACACGCTAATACGAGGGCGGTATCACAACCCTTCCGTGCAACCCATACCAACGACCAGAATGCTGTAAGCAGAGAAAGGAGTGCCTCGACTTACAATATACTACGGGGTATTGCACATTCAAAATTCAAATATTATAATTGGAGGACTTTAAAATCAAAAATTATTTTTTTAGGGAAAAATTAATGGTTGAAATTAGTAATAGGAGTAAATTAAAAAATTAAATCTAGCAATATTTGCACAAAAATGGCATAGTAAAAATTGTGTAATATTTACATTTATAGTGAATTAAATAATGTACTCATGTACCCTTAAAATAAGTTGTACCTAAAAGCTCGTCTTTACTGAAAACTTCCCGGGTAGTTTTGCAGTAAGCATTTGCTTCCATTCATACATCATACCTTATATCTACACATCACATCTCAGACCTAACCATCACACTATATATACATTTTCATACATTGTATTTAATCATCACACCTTATATTTAATCATCACACAATATATTCAATCATCACACCTTATATTCAATCATCACACCATATATTTAATCATCACACATTAAATTTTACCATCACATCTTAAATTTAATCATCACACCTTAAATTTAATCATTACACCTTATATCTAAGTATCACACCTTATATCTAACCATCACACTTTATATCTAACCATCACACCTTACATTTAATCATCATTCCTTACATTCATCATACCTTATATTTAATCATCACACCTTAAATTTAATCATCACACCTTAAATTTAATCAGCACACCTTAAATTTAATCATCACACCTTAAATTTAATCATCACACCTTAAATTTAATCATCACACTTTAAATTTAATCATCACACCATTTGATCATAACACCTTAAATTTAATCGTCACACCTTAAATTTAATCATCACACCTTATATTTAATCATCACACCTTATATTTAATCATCACACCTTATATGTAATCATCACTTCTTATATTTAATCATCACACCTTATATTAATCATCATACCTTATATTTAATCATCATTCCTTAAATTTAATCAGCACACCTTAAATTTAATCAACACACCTTAAATTTAATCAGCACACCTTAAATTTAATAGCATACCTTATATTAATCATTCCACCTTATATTTAATCATCACACCTTATATGTATTCATCACACCTTATATTTAATCATCATACCGTTCCCTACATCTAAGCATCACACTTTATATCTAAGAAGCACACTTTATATCTAATCATCACACCTTATATCTAAGCATCACACTTTAAATTTACCCATCATACCTTGCATTCAACATATCTTATATTAAATCAGCACAACTTATATCAAACCATCATACCTTATATTTAAACATCACACCTAACCATCATACTTCACATGTTCACTCCACACTTTATACCTAGATCTCATTTCATACCTAATGTGCCAAGTCTTATTAATTTGTTTAGGAATAAATTTAATATTTGCATGATACGGTATCAGTTAAAGTTAAGATTAAACAATGTCAACAATGTATCACGGAAATAATTTAAATTAAAAATGAGCTTATGGGAATTAAATTTAATGAAGTCGTAAAATATTCAGGGAGAATATTATTCTTAAATATCAAAATTGGACTTACTATTTCAGTGGTGAGAAAAAAAACTGAGAAGTACCTGCTTCCCCCCTTACGTCTATATCTTAAATCTATATCTTATATCTAGAAAGTAGCTGGAACCTGAAACAATAAAAAATATGAATTAGTTTATTTATAACAAAATTTGTTTTTAATAATTATAAAAAAATATTTGTACTGTACAGTAGTTTCAATAATAATATAGTAGTAGTAGTAAATCGCAATCAATTATTAAAATTCAAATTAAAAAATAAAATTATAAATTGTGCTCACCTGATGACTGCTGAAAAGACACTGAAGATTTCTGTGTCGTTAATTATCATTTTAATAAATGAATAAAGGTAGGGGGATTACGAAATAGCTAACAGTTATTCAACGTTATATTAAAATTATTATATTAAATTAATAGTAGGGTATTAGCTAACACTATCAAGTATAAAATATAATGTAAATAAAAAATAAATATGTATATGTAAATAGAATTGTAGTGTTACCGATGTCTAGGACGTACGATATTGGCACACCCAACAATGGGTAAGAAGACATAAGTGAAATATATGTTTCTAATTAATTTAATTATAATTGTTACATATTTCTTTTGCTCTGTCATATAGTAAAAAAATATACAGTGTGTTTGAAAATGTGGAAAGACCCTTTTATTTTATTTTATTATAACAGATGTACACTCAAACCAACTAGTCCCCGTACACCATAATAAAGGAAAAAAGTTTTCTATTATTTTAAAGTTTTCTATTGAATATTTATATACACGAAATAAATTTTATATTATAACATACTATATTAATAAATAAAATAATGTATTGACTTTTTTTTAATTTTGTATAAAATTTGTGAACTTTTACCGTAATTTTAACCGATATTTCTAAGGCCGAAAATACCGGTAACCGTTCATCATAAAAAATAAACTGGTTTTAGCAAACATTAACCTTCATTTTAATAATAATATTTAGTGCGAAAAAAATTGAATTTTTCATATCTGTTATATTTGTATTTGAATAAGACTATATGAGTCATGACAATTTCGATTTTATTGGAGAGTCATAAAAAAAGGTAGTCCCTTTGTAAGCTTTAGGCATCAAGTTTAAAATTGAAAAAATTACTTACATTTCTCTGAATGTGTTATCGGAATTTTTGTGAATTTCTAGTTTGATTTTGCATACAGCACGAAACATAATCACTTTTCATTTGTTCCTAATATTATTATTTTTTTAATTAAGTTTTCTATTTTTTTTTATTAACCGATTTATTAACCGGTTTAAACCGGTTTTCAATTTTTAACTAAAGCCGTTATTTTTATAATGTTCTCAATATGGGTTAACCGTTAACCAGTATTTTTTTCGGTTACATGCCCTGATTTGAAATGAAATAAATTCTCGGCTACCCGTTTTTTAGTTTTTCAAAAATTCAAAACAGTTAAGGACCTTTTTGGCACTGTTGAGAAATTAAGTAATAAGACTGTTTTTTTTAAGTTGTTCGAATAGAATTACAAATCAATATTGTCTTCCTCAAAATAACTTCTTTGGAAAGCCACACAGTGCTGGAAACGATTCTTCCTATCCTCATGGCAGTGACAGTATTTGGATACGGAAATCATCTTCAGCTGGTTGGTCACAGCCGTTTAAACGTTTTCAAGTATCTTAAAATGCGTTATCTTGAGGTGATTTTTCAATCTCGGGAAAAGGAAAAAGTCACAAGAACTCAAGTCAGGGGAATAAGGAAGCTGAGAAGCCTCATGATTGTTTTTACTGGCAGATTTTTCTCATCCCCAATGAATTTTAAGTAAGTTTAGTCAAAAACTGATGAACGATGGTGTGAAACAAATTTAACTCTTTCCCAAAAATTCAGTACTGACAATCGATGATCTGAATACACAAGATCCCAGATTCTGTCGATATTTTTATCAGTTCTTGAAGATGAAGTCTTTCCGCTGCTTGTTTAATCTTAAATCGATTCTTTTCCTTCTGAAATTACCTAAAATCACCGAAAAACCTGGCCCCTTGCAATAATACTGTCTTCGTAGGTCTACTTAAGTTTTGTAAAAGTTTCCATTGCACTGTGCCCAAGTCTGAAACAAAACCTGATAGCACACCATTGTTTGAAATTGACATTACTCATTTTTGGAACGCACAAGAAAAAAATGCATTGTAAGTGTTACCAGATCGAACGGTACGTTGCCATTCTTATTAGTTAATTTACACACCTTGTACATAAATACGGTTATACAGACGTCAAGTCGAAACTAGTGAAAATGGATTTATAGAGATGGTTCAAATGGATATTTTTGTTGAAAATTGAATTATTGTATATTTAACTTCATAGTTTTGAAACTGTACAACTTTTGAAACCAATTATGGACTAATGCGGTTTATATAGTATTTGAATGAATTTTCCGACGAATTTTGAATGAAAATATATTTCAATAATGGTTGCATTTGACAAGTCTATTTGATGTATTTAAAACAATTACAATAAAATATAATGGAACAAATTCAAATCGACAACACATTGTTAACTGATGGTGACATTAATAACATGGAAGTAAAACATAAAAATGGAATACCTGTCGCATATTTCATAAAAATATTCGTGGAAGTCGTAATGAGATTAAACTTTTATCTTTTTCATCTTTAATTATTGGTAGTAATAAATCTTAATATTCTTAATTACATTGCACTTCTGAGTTAATTTATTCAGCATATAATCAAGTGTTTCTTGTTTCATACTTCCTTTTTTCGTAATTAACAGGATGAAACATGGCAAATAATTAATTAGGTGATCGATTCCCCTACAAAGGCGTCGAACACAACTCATGTAGAGCAACAAAAGCAAACATGCTGACGTAGCATAAAGCCCAAAATAGCTTCCATGTAAGAAAATTACTCATAAACTATCGCTTGTTAATACACAACAATTCTGTCCAGTTATTTTTAGCTCATGATGAAAAGAAAGTCATTCTGGTTTCCATCCGTTACGAAATAAAATGAAGTCGTTACAGTTTACAAAATGAAGTGTCTGCTGGAACAATTTTGTTTGTAAAAATGTTCAAATTAATAAAAAATTTATAGCAACATATGAATTTCCAGAGATATATTCCAGGAATAAAAAAATGTTTTTATTTTTCCCGTTTATTAAATTTTATATATTTCTTGAGATTTGATTTAGACGGATAAAAATAAACTTTGAAAGAAGAAAATTTATTATTCCCCACGTTATGCCTAAAATTATTTGTCGTTGAGATAATTTTGAAATAAAAATATGTATTATTCGTAATCCCTCATAATTTATAAGAAAGTCAATTTTCAAACAGAAATGTATAAAAATGATAAAAATTCAATTTTGAATGCTACAGAATCTTTGATTAGCTTGAAAGGAAACATTTTGAATGTTTAAGTACTTATATAGATACACTTTTTTTTGAAATATGAACAGAGACAGGAAGTTATAACTATGCATAAAACAAATGACAATCTGTCTCTCAAATTTTTATTGCTTGTTCAATACTATTTATTATTTGATGCCAAACTGCCAAACATGACGAAATGTGAACAATTTAATTTTTCAAAATAATATTAACGAATTTGAACTTTTTACATTAAACTGAAAATGTTTGAAATTTTTTTAATTACCTTGTTTTGGAATTTTATTATTTTTTTGAACATAAGAGTCTTGTGAAAATTCATGTGAACAACGGACAATTATTAGTTTTGAGCAAATTTATTATTTAATATTATTTTACAATATTAGCATGGTAATAGTATATTATGTGGCAAGTGTGTGAAGCTGAAATTTTTACATGAGGGTGGAGATTGCAAACCATCCGAATGGTGGAAATAGAAAAAATAGTTTTTACTGCTGATACGAACTGACTTACGAGCAGTTGAGGTGACTTTCACCTACTTGTAGCAGTACAACAATTACCTTTTATTTATTAGTTTATTTGTTATTCACTTCTAAATTAAAATAAAATTGTAACTAAATCCTGTCAGTTACTAACGGTGTGTCAAAACAATAACAAAACATAATTTTCAATAATGTAAACAGTACAACAAAACTAAGGGCCGGTTTTTCAATCTCTGGTTAAAGTGCCGGTTACCTTAACCATCGGTTAACAGAAAAATATCGCATCGAAAATCTGATGTAAGTTGTCAAAAATACACATTATTTACTATTTCGATGCGACATTTTTCTGTTAACCGATGGTTAAGGTAACCGGCACTTTAACTAGAGATTGAAAAACCGGCCCTAAGTCTATATGGGTTGACGCCATGGTTACTACATTAATAGTTATATGCAGTCAATATGTTTACCGGTTTCGGAATATTAATATTATTTTTACATAGACACAAGTACGCTAGTAACTAAGTCATAACGGATTAATAATTCCTCATTGATCGACTATCTGCAACTCGTTTTTAAAAACTCGACTTAAATATCAACAAATGCAACTGTATGACCTTTTCCAAAAAAACCTAATTCAATTATGTTCGATTAATAACTGCACTCTATTAAAATTTGACTCTATTTGCAATCTGGGACAAAATGTCTACTGCACTTAAATGCCTAGGAATTAAAATGGTGATATGTTCAATGATTCAAATATCTTACGTTTGTTTTTCAAAACCGCGAAGCTCAGTTAGATCCAATTGGTCCAATCGTCTTAAATCCGATCCTGGTTCTATTTTGAATTAAATTTGTATTGCGGAATGATATTTTTAATTTCCTTGGGTATTATTAGCTTTTGCAACAATAATCGTGTAACATTTCTAAAGATAACTTTCTATCTTGAGCTGTGTAGCCCCTAAAATAACACAATGTATTTACACAGCCATCCCATACATCAAGGGAGGAATCCGGGTTTATAATTATCATGTGGTCCATGTCAAGTGAGCGGCTGGTTGCTGGTTGCGGTGTGAAATCATTTCGGAAGTGCGGTGGCTGCGGTGGCTAGTTAGCTGGCAGTCACGCAAATGCACGCTCTCTGTCTTCTCTGCTTTATTGCCACTCCAACCAAACTTAATTCCACGCTGCTAATAAAGTTGCGGCTCAATTGTAAATCGAAATTGGAATGCAATCAACTAGTCCCCATGGGAATAGTATTATATTCTCATTTTTCTCTCGTTTCTTGCAAGAAATTACAATTTGATTTTCATCATCTAAAGGGCAGCGGTGGCTTACTTGGTTAGAGCGGTCTGACTCGAACTGGGGTTTGATTCTCAACTTCACGGAACTATTAAGCTACGTTTCCACCTTTTAACATAGTCACAGGTTTTAGTTTTTGTCTGTCTTAAATTTCGACCATTTCCAGCCCTTAACATAAGCATAGTCATTATCATTATTCTGGTAAATGTTCGTTGGCAAGTATGTAGATAAAATACAAAGTTAAATACATATTTCAAGTACCTACACTAAAAATTATTTGATTATTAAATTATATTAGTAATTAGTTACTTTAGAAGGTAATTACAAAGTGTTGAAATATAACAGCTAAATATATTTTTCATAAATTAGATTTTTTTGTGGTGAACTAGCCAAAATAATAATTCTGACATCTGAAAGTCTCCATTTTAATTTTATTTTCTGTTTCGCTGTCTGTGTTTACCGTGAATTGAAGATATAATTATTGTTATTCTATTTTACCTCTCAAAATCAACAGTTCTACAGGTTCTACACAGAATAAACAGCAGTGTATCTATCATCTCTCCAATAAAATAACGACTATGACTATAACAAAAGTATGAAGTTTGCATACTTTGTGATTATGCGCAACGACAAAGACTGCAAGTATGTTTAAAACAGGACAACAGGAGGTGTAAACGATCAACCACATTCACGTATGTTAAACATCTCAAGTTTATGACTAATACTAAAACTGTGACTATGTTAAGAGGTGGAAACGTAGCTTAAATCAGATAAAAATACCGCTGTGTCCGAGTTGTTCGGAACTTACTTGACAACCTACTCCATCAAAACTGCGAGTAAAAATTGTCGTTATTGGCAGGGGTGTAGTCCCAAAAGTGACAGGGCGCTTATAACAAATAAACTATTGTACAATATACGCGAGGTAATAGTTTTTACAGTTTCCAGGAGGCCAGTCCTTTCCTCATATCATTAGTAACTGTTTTATTTAGTTAATACTGTATTATATTATAAATTTTTGATGATCACTTTTTGACAGTAAAAATGATAACGATTTACCGTGAATAAAATTATAAATATACACTTTATTTCCCGTAGTTGATATTCATGTCATCAATAGTAATCATGTGATTCAAATCGTTGGAGGTGAAATCGTATGATTTCCGAAGTAATATATGTGAAAATTGGCAGTATTATATAAAAATATAAAAATGGATGAAATATACGAAAAGAAACTAATGAAACTACCAACATACAATGAAGCACAAATTGTCGACGTCACAATCACCTTTATAAATGACATAAATGAGATGAATAACTTATTCAAATTTTTAAAATATTTCTACTTCATTTTTGCCGTTGGTTAAACGCAGATAACATATATACCCCTCTGTAACATGTTATTTAATTTTAATTAATGACGTGAGTACCAACTGCGAGATATATTCTGTTCGTGAAATTAGCTTCATTGTAATGACTGTAAAATGTGAGTTACAGTTGTCAATGTTACAGTGCATCATACAGAATCATATATAAATTAAATATATAACTTACTTATCTAACATATCTACTGAATGTGTTATCCAATGTTTCAATTTAAATTTATTATATGACAATAACTATAATTGATACTACATATTTGAATTAATTAGGTAATATTACTTACGTATGATTATACGGAAACTTTTATTGATCTAGAGAAATTGGATACCCCCCAACACAAAAAAAACCTAATAACAAATTTCGATGGAAAAGTGCTTATGATTTTCAAACGGTTGAATAGATTTTCTTAAATGCTAAGAACACTATCGATCAAGTCACCTTTCAAACAAGAAAAAACTAAATCAAAATTTGTTTATCCGTTTGGTAGCTACGACGCCACAGACAGGCACACAGATACTCACGTTAAACTTATAACTCCCCTCTGTGTGTGTCGGGGATATAAAATGCATTATAATTAATAATAATAAAAAAATTAAAACTAATGTTTAATATTGATTTGTTGTAAAAATTAGTTATGCACAGATAAGTAAGTAGGTAATGGAAGTCTAAAAAAGTTTGAAAGTGATACTATAAAGTTAAAGATGATAAATTGGTTTATAATAAAAATGTATATGTTCCTAAAATATCGGAAGGTCAATGTTAGTAATGATTACTGAGAATAAATTAAAACAAATATATAATTTTAATTTTTAGACCTCTTTAATAAAAGAACAAGAAAAACAAATATATCACAAACCCGTAAACATTTAGCCGATAAACGTAAAAAATTATTTATATCTCTACAAATTGAAACACATAAAAATTTATCACTTATACAAAGTTTATTTTTACAATGTTTGATCCAGTTTAAAAAAACAAACCACAAATTTGCCCACTAACCTTGATTATACAAAAAACCTAAAATATGGATTTTACGTCTTGAAAAACAATAAACCATTCGTTTGTTATAAATCATTTGTTATCCTTAAGCAGTAGCGTATCAAGCCTACTTTGATATGGGGGCGCAAAACCAAATGATTTATAATGCGTAAAGGGCGTCACGATCCGCTAATGGAGCAGGGTATCACGTGACCAGGGCAGGGAAAAACATCTGCGGGTGGCAGTGAAAGTTGAAAGGTTGGCAGAAATGGTTAAGGGTCTTTTTTGTTAAGGGTAATTTAGAAGCTGTTGTAATTTTTTATAGCTAATTGCGTTTTGTTTTTTTGCCTTTTTATGTTTACTTCGTTATAAATATTGTGTACATAAATTTTTATTAACGTATTCCAAGTTTTTTCGAACACAATAAACTTTTCAAACAACTTTTGAGTACCTGTAAAGTGGAAAACGGCGTCTATGTCTGGGATATAAAATTTATTATTATTACTGAAAATTTTGTAAATAGCTTGGTATACTTCAATAAGTTGTCATTATTTTTATCGTTAATATGCGACCGTTTACTTTTTTTATTTCTAAAAGACTATATAATATGTATATGACACAGACGCGCATCCAGATATTTTTCGTAGGAGGTTTTTAAATACAGATTATGCACTCAAAACCTAAAAAGTATATTCTGTAGACAGTCCAAAAAAATTAAAAAAGCAATTAAATGTAAATGCAGCAGTAAAACAAATGGAAACATTAAATGTATTTATTAATTTTTAGTTAAAAAATAAAATTCTTGTATTAGCAATAAGTTTGTATACTGTGACATGAAAATAGCAATTACTATGAAAAAGTAAATATTAAACATGCTAATCTGCGTTCTTCTGACTAGATTTTTTAATTTAAAGATAAAAATTTAACAATTAACTTCAAACATATCATTGTATTTCTATTTTTATGTAGATTCCAAATATATAAAAATGTATAGCATTTTCCATTTAAAATAAGAAAATTGGGTCCCATATCTTAAGAACCATTGGTTGAAATTAAATTTTAATTCGGTCACTTTAATTGTCTTGTAATATAGAACTTGTTTACTAATTTAACTAACTTTATATCTCTCATAGTTCTCAAGATAATAATGGTGGCCCATTTAAAATGAACAGCTGTATGTAAGAGAACACGAGATTCTGTCTATAAAAGATTCTTGAACTGGAGAAAAAACAAATACAAAATTACATAGGATTCCGAAGAATAAAACAAAACTTATAGTTTCTTGAGGTAAATTTAAAATATTTTTAAACAGAAAATAACTTCGTCGTGTAATCCTGTCGGGTGCTCGAGCTCCGGAGCACCCATAAAGTCGGCGTCTATCGGTTATTTTAAATTGTACACTATTGCTATCTCGTAGTACTTTATTACAAAATAATAAATAAAAGAAAATAGTTATCGCAGAACGAAGGGCCACTATATTCTACTGTACCGTTTCGGTTCTTATCAAGACATCCCGATTTAAGGTGGGCAGACTGGGCCTCAGCCCTTGGGCCCTTACGAAAAGGGGGCCCCACCAATTTAACAATTTTGTCAACAATTTATATTACTGAAAAATAAGAAAGAGCCAACCTAGAAAACGCCAAAATTTATATACTTGTATCTTTACTAATGTACAATGGATGACTTAATTTTTATTAGACGAAAATAATAGTATCTTTAGTCGAGAATAATTTTTGTATAATTTAATAATAAAAAAAAAAGTGCAGGATCTTTTTCCAAACATGGAAGTTATCTTGAGATTTTGTCTTGCTTTCATGATAACAAATTGCACCGCAAAAATTAACAATATTAAAAAATATACTATATACTATGTAGGAAGTTAGAGTTAAACTTCAAGAATATTCAACACTTTAATAAAAAAAATAGGCTGAGAACTGTTATGATAGAATAACAACAATGATATTATAACAGTATTATCATATGAAGGTATTGCAGAATATTTGACAAAGAAGAAAGTAAGAAACGTGCTAAAAGTAAATTTTATGTTTATCAGTACAAAATTGGTTTTATTCGACTGGATAATTAGGAAAAAAGGAGTTTGCAGTCATTCTATAAAATCCAATAATACACCAACGATTCGACTATAAATCAGTCTTCATCAGGGTGATAAATGGTATTAAAAAGTATTAAAACATTTGTTAAATTAACAATTTATTAAAAAAAAATCATAAAATATAGATTTTCAATTTTTATTCCACGGTGAAAAAGGGTCCCCAACAAACTTTTGCCCAGAGGCCCTGACCAACATACATCCAGCCCTGGATGTTACAATATGAGGAAAAATTTAATCAGACAGAATAAGGAACCAAACTATTACAGAAACAGATGAAATAAGGTTAATAAAGATTGTAGAAGCGTTATTATTTAGGTTCTAAAATAACGTTTTAAAGACAAATAGCGCCGAATATTCACGAATATAGAAAACGCAGAAATGAAAACAAAAAATGAATATTGTCAATTACTAAACAATTACTACAATTAAATCTTATCATTTCTGTACTAAATTATGTTCTGTGTTAGACGTCACTTATAAATCAGTCTTTAAACTAAATGGATTGTACTTTATTTTTACATTTTTTTACAATCGTAAATAAATTATTATTTTGTTTTTATCTGTTTTACAAATATCACAGTTCAATGAAGACTACTCTAAGAATAAATCATTTAGAAGTAAAATGAAAACAACTTTAATGACATGTTTAATATGCCATTTGGCGTTTAAATCAAATGAACAATTTAGTTTTATTATTTAATTTTGTACATTTTTTTTATTATAAATAACTCAAAGTTTTCTTTCAATTTTCTACGTACATCTATTAAATTTCATTTCATCTTGCAAAAATATTGCACTGAGTCTAGCAAATTTCATTTTCTCTTGACAATATTTTCTTTTTTGGAGCTTGCATTATATTACCGTAGAAAGCAATGTAGTGTTGGATGTAAAATATTTCCCTCGCATTTGTAAAAAACAGAATTTTTATATTGCGATTATTTTTCAAAATTTGTGTAAATGAAAACTTTCACAATTTATCTCTGTAATGATAGCAAGAAATAATCAATATATCTGGAATTTCATGATTAGAGGGTTGATGAAAATATGTGGGAAAATTACGTGGAATACACGAAATATGAAAGTCCGCCGACGCTTGAAAAGAAATGTCACCCTTCACGTCACTGGAAAATTATGAATGCGGAATACTTTTGTTCGTATAAAATGCATTGAAGTGGAAATAATTTTTCATGAAAAAAGTATATTCAGTTCATGGTAGAAACCACCGGCAACTTTGACATGAAACACTTAATTTTTTTCTTTTAAAAATAAATTAATATCACGCTCGGAGTTTGAAGTATTTGGTTAATTTTGTAAACCTGTAATTAGGTTAATTAAAAATCATAATTAAATTTATTAGGATTGACTCGTCCCTTAATATTATTAAGGTAGATATTTTTTCATTTTTCCTACAGCAGAAAATGTACTTTTAATTGGAGGATGAAGTTTATTGCCATGAAATTGCGAATTTATACGTTTATAAATGATAAAAAATTTAAATCGAGTTTTTGATTAAGACTCACCTTTTAAATTAGCATTTTTACAAATTTATTGCATCATTATTCTTCATTACATTTATTTAAAAATACTTCTTAAAGAACATATTTTGTAATTACAATTTGTCCATGTCGTAAATTTAAAACAACAATTGAGCGAATTATGAAATAAAGGTAAAATTTAAATTAAAACGGTTTTAATATTTTTACGATAATGAAACGAGGTTTTCTGCTGGAAAAATGAGTTGGGTTATGGAGAAAATATATGAAATAATTGTTAATTTAAAATTGAAAATATACTCCTATATATAATAAACGAAGTAGGTACAGTATAAAAAATGTTCATAACGTTCGGTAATTACAATATTCACCACTTGATAGTAATATTCAGAAAAACATAAATTTAATTTTTATTACCCACTGTTTGTAAAATATTTTAGAATAAATACCCATTGTCATAAAATAAACAATAATTAACGAAACAACCATTGTAAAACAATATTTGTTTCATTAATAAATGATATGTTTACATTTGGTTTGTTTATAAATACATATTGCAATTAAATTGTTTACATTTCCATGGCATCCTGAGGCAGAGAAAGTAAATATGAGCTCATTTCAGGTTAGGTTGAAAGTTGTGAGCGAACAGAATGGAATTAACTTCCAATATGCGAGCCGGGGTGGGCAGGCTGATTAATTTTAATCACTTTACAGTTTCATTTGCCATGTGATTAAATTTGATCCGACGCGGAATAAATGAAGTGCAGTTATTAAATTTGCTGGTGACTTTCATTGATCTATAATTTTAATAGTCCACTGTATGCACTAACTTTGTTTACTCATATAGGGTATTTAAATTTATAGCCTCGAGAATATTTAATGAACTTTGGATATAAAATTACTGTTGCTGATAAACATAAAATTTAGATTGTTTCACAACAAACTATTGAGTTGCACAGACGTTGAGTTTTCAAAATTTGTTTGAGGGCAATATATTAAAATTGCAAATTAAATACTAGAAAGGGAAGACGAGACAATAAAGACCATATTTTATCGGTAAACTCTACGAATAATTGTTGGCTAGTGAAAGAAAAACGAGTGTCAAAAATGACATTTAGATCACGACCGAGTCTTTATTTTTCACTCGAGTTGTTTCTTAAACCGTTTCTGCCCCGATTAAATTCATAGCTCGAATTATATTTGCCTGATTATTTCATGAAAGATAACAATTCAATAGTATGAACATAAAATATTTCATATGAACAAATCATGATTTAAATATTAGTCCATGATGATGCTACTGAGGTTGTTATCAATTTTTTCGCTAAAAAATTGCATATTTCCATCAAATGAAGTATTCTGATAGTTTTGTGCATGGTAGGAATCAGTGCATTCTGAATACTTGCCCTAATTAATTGTCCACTGAAACTAGAGTACACAAGCCAAATCTTCTTTACTACAGAATGTGCTTTGGTTTCAGCAGACCTAGAATTAAAGGAAACAAGTAAGAATGTACTTATTCTTGACCCATTGAAAGCAGAGCAGCCAAATCTGCTCCAGAATGTGTTCTGATTTCAAGACAAGAATTAAAGCAAACACTTTAGAACATTCTAATTCTTGACCCACTGAAATCAGAAAATTATTCAGAGCAGCCAAAACTGCTCCAGAATGTGCCCTGGTTCAGTAGAGTAAGAATTAAAGCAAACGCTTCAAAATGCTCCAATTCCTGACTCATTGAAACCCGAATACAATTCAGAGCAGCCAAATCTGCTCCAGAGTGTGTTCTGGTTTCAGCAGACCTAGAATTAGAGGAAACATTTCTGAGTGCTCTAATTCCTAACCCACTGAAACCAGAGTACAATCCAGAGCATCTAAATCTGCTCCAAAATGTGCTCTGGTTTCAGCAGACCTAGAATTAGAGCAAATACTAATGAGTGCTCTAATTCCTAACCCACTGAAACCAGAGTACATTTCGCAGCAGCTAAATCTGCTCCAGAATGTGTTCGGGTGAGCTCCGATGCTATAACATATCACTTACTTACCAATTTCTCATTCGGTAAGTAATTTTCAAAGCCACTTAACGATCAGTAATATGTGAATATAACTTACTGCCTTGGAAATCCATTCCAATTATTATTTAAAAATAATACATTTTTTTATCGACCGCTACATATACCTAAGAGAGATATTGAAATCGTATCGTTTTTCCAAGATTTTAACGTATTTTCACGAAGTTTTATAAAAGTTTTGACTATTTTTTAGACTAGGATAATATCATTGATTTCGTATATTCTTTATAAAATCAATGATGACTGATGACATCTATCCATTGAAATCCATCCATCCACACGTGTAGAGGAAATACTTACATTTTCTCTGATTTGATGTATGTTTAAGATTTTGACATTTTGACAATGTTTTTCTATTTAGGCACGAAAGTTTGAAAATATGAAATTTATAATTTAATTTATTGATCATCGCAAATTTATATTTCCTGTTTTTCTAAAGTAACGGTCCGTTACTATAAAAACTGCTACAAATTTCAAATATTTTCAAAACAATAATTTTATTTTTGTAATTCACAAAAAAATAATATGCGTATACGTAGAAAATTTCATCGAACGCAGTTTTACAAATAATTGTTGTTAATCAGCATTAGCGTTAGCGAGAACATTTTCAATTTGAATTTGCACGTAAATTATTATTATAATAATCTATTTTAATATTTAATGAACAAAAGTTTATAATATTTATAATAATAATTTATATATTTAACTAAATTTATAGATAAAAGATAAAAGAAAATTAAAATTTGATTATTAATAATAAAACCGTTAGTTTACATTTATTTTTAAATATGTTATAGTATTTATTTATAATTTCATAATTCATGATTCAATTAAAATTATTCTGTAAAATAAGGTTTGGCTAAAACAATATCTTATTATTAATTTATAATCTTCCATTTGTGTTTTCAACGAGATAATTTTATTTGTATGTTTGAAAACAAAAAAGGGCACTTAGACTGATTAAATTTCTTTGTCCGTTTCAAACGTACATAAATTCGAAATGAAAATGGTTTACATATTTGATATTCAAACAAAATCACACATGACAAGAAATGTCAAAAGAACATTGTATGTATTAAACATAACATCACATATGAAGAAATAATGGAGTTTAAAAGCATTCACTAAACTGTCATCACATACACGACATAAATAATGCATCATATTTATAGTTCTCTCTGGAATACAAATTTCATATTTTATAGTTATAAATTAAACGGCCTCTTGGAAAGCTCAAATGAGGCACACACAAAGGAAAGTGTAAAAGTACGGCGCAAGGCGTATAAGTGGACGCCTGAAACCTGAAATGTTCAGAGAACTCTCAGCTCTCATCGTGGACTTCAGCTGAAAAGCTTTCTTCAGTTACGTGTTGCAGCGCCAATATAGAACTCATTTCACGTGTAGTTCGAGGTAAGATATCAATAAGCTTACAACCAGGCAATCTCGCAAATTATTACCTTCATAAAAAATTGCGCTATCGGAAATATCTTCTACGATATTGAAAATAAAATTTAAAGGATAAATGTTCGGCACTTGTCACAGCACTCATTTCCGGTCGATTCGTTCTTGACTTTCGGCTTGGCCTGACTTCCGAATGCGATTCTATATCTTTTCACAAACACGTATGTACTTCTATTTCAATATATTGAACCAGAAATTGCACAATTATTGACACAATAAATGATCCTAAATTATCAATTTCAGTTTTTGTTTTATTCGTATTACCTCCCACTTAATATACGTAGAAGAAGTATGAGGAAGGGAGAGATTTTCGGTAATAAGAAAATTTTAAGAACTCTGAAACCCTATTTTAATAATTTCATGACATTCTCAAATATATAATATGTGTATATTATCAGATTACGATTTCTTAAATAATCTATTTGAAAATAAAAAAATGTTGAATATCTGGGCAGTGGTGGCTCACTGTTGTGAGATTGTTACAAGATGGAAATAACGGTCCTGGTTTTCATCTTGTTGTAGTCCTGCATTTCTTTTCTGAAATCTTTTACGTACTTGTCATGAAAATTAAAAGTTATGGGATCAGATGTAGATGGATCATACTTTATTCGTTCTCAGGCAAGTTTTTATTTTGATAAAGAATTGAGAGCAGTGGCGTATTTAACATTTAAGGGGTCTGAAGCGTTATTTGAGTCCCATAAAATTAATTAAAAACTACAATATACATATATTTTATTTTTTTTCAAAGGCGGATTTAACTAGTGTCGATCCTGGCACTTGACCGGGACCTCTGACAGAATGGGGCAGGGAAAGGTCGAAAGGTTAAGCAATTCTGCTTAAGAAAACTGTTACAATTTTTTTTACTATATCCATTTCAGTTAATCCTGTAGAAAGATTATGTTTGGTTTTAAAGCATATAAAGAATTATCTCAGAAAAAAATGTGCGAAGATCGACTGTAGAGTCTTTCGTTTCTCTTGTCAAGTGGTGATAGTAGTGATAGTGGTGATAGACTCACCAGTCAGTTTCTCCTACCAGCAGTAAAAATTGTTTTATCTTGCTAATAAGATTAACATAAAATACTATAAATCACTTTGTACAACATTATTCCCTAAAAATCATTTTTACTCGTTTAAGAATGGAGAAGGTTGTTCACCACTTGGTTTACAAATCGGTAATGTTAATACGTTCTATTACAAAGTATTACCTATTCCCCCTTAATGCTTGCCTTTTCACAAGAATGTGTATTGCGTCGACGAAATTAACATGGTTACAATCTTCGCGCGACGAAGTGATTGGACCTGAGCTGAGGGCCTCTGTGGGACTTTACTTGTGGGGCCTGAAGCGGCCGTTTCCATCTCTCTGTCTCTCATTTAGGTCCAGACCTAATGCGCCGAACTGAAATGCGTCGCGCAGAGCGTTTTTATGTTCTGGGCGGTTCTATACTGTTTGGCGCAACATTCGTCTATACTGAACATTTCATTTTATTGCTCATTTGTGTTGCAAATAGATTCCATTTTTTTAAGCCAAAGTTGTAACAAATCATGATTGCACTGCTTGTGCAGTATTTATTATTTTGCATGATGACCTGGTTTGTTACGGTAGACTTCTATTAAATGTAGAATCTTTTTATGATATCTATCCCATTCATTATTTACATGCTGCATTTTATTTTTCTGGTATAAGAACTACTAAAATACTCATTAGTTAATAAATATGTAGCAATTATACAAAACAGTCAAAATGTTACAATTTACTACCTACAAAATAATACAATTACGTAGTGTTATCTGGTGCGCAAGTTGAATCTAAGATGCAATATTGTCGGCGTCCAAATTGCGCAGCACCGAACACACAAATCTCTTTGATGTACCGACTGACTTCGGATAGTATTCATTTGTGCTCGGTCTTGAGCGAAACAGTGCGTTTATGCGCATTGCATTGTCTAACTTTAAATTAACAAGGTCTGTAACGTTAGCGAACGTTCTGCATGGCTCAATTCAGTTTGGCACGTTTGGTCTGGACCCATCTATAGACCACCTGTACCTATTCTAATTTAGATAGCAAGCCGCTGTAACAGTAAGTCGCTATAATTTCACTATCGCCATCTACTGTATTTTGTCAGACATGGCAGGTGTACGATGACGTAATTTAGTCGCTATACCAAGCGACTCGCAAGCAACTTACTAGGAGCGGTCGCTATCCGTGGTCGCTATTTTGTTTCTAGTTGCTATTTTTGAAGTTATGCTGGACATCACGTACAAGAGTACTAGTTCTCAAAAATCTACTAGAAGACAGTAGTGAGATATAACGACTGGATATCATAGTGTCTCGCTATTTTAATTTGAATAGACCTTCAGAGCAATCGAGTTGTAGTTTGGTGTTAGTTTAGTTGTAATTCTAGTCAGTAATTCGTAATATAGAATCTTCAGTCAGACGTCTGACTCTATTTTAGTTTAATAGAATATTTTTACGGTTCAGTTAGTTTTATAACATTAGGTTTTTTTTTGTGAAAATTGCATACATTCTTATCCATATGGGTTACTGTGTGATCATCGTTATAGTTCCAAGAGATAACTCTGTATTACAAGATCTGGGGTTTAAATCCCAACTTCAGCAGTCCTCAACTAAATAACAATACCGCTTTGTCCGAAAACTTGTTCGGAACTCAGTATAAGCTGTAGACATCTTGCAGCATCTATAGACTTACAATCGCAACCGCTACCACTAAAGTGCAAGTAAAACTTGTCACAAAACAAGTATATTTTGATACCGTGTTCCTTCTAGGAATGTTGTACCATAGATGATAATTAATTCAATTACCTTTGTTTTTATTATTTTATTATTTATGTACCCATATTAAGGTTATTAAAAAATACATTATACAAAATATTAAAAGTTCACCTTAAGCCTGAGGTCTATATTTTTATACGAGTAAGAACAATTAATTACAATTTCCATAAAACTGCAATAAAATTAAGAATTTTATAACGATATAAAATATTCTGAATTTTAAAATTGCAGAAAAATGCCATAAAATACTTTAGCAACAGTCGCTAAATACCTTTTTTCACTTAAAAAAAATAACTTTAAATCCTCAAATAATGAGCACAATTTTTTTAACACATAAGTACATAAGTCAAGTAAATCGGCTCTATGACCAATTAACACTTTCGATGATCAAAAACATGTGTTACAGTTCATTGCATTTTTTTTTATATCGCCCTCGCTTCCATCACTACCTATTATTAGTATATGTCCTTATTTAAAATATTATCTATTTATATATCGCTTTAAATGGTTCAGAACCCACTGCAATATATAGATATAGAAACTAAATGCAAAGGCTATATGATAATACACATCATTAAAATGTAAATGTAGTAATCTTATACTCCAGCTTAACTGATGTTGCTAACCCATATATTTTATACGTGGCATTTTTATCCCTCATAGCAATGTGTTTAATTTGGGCACCATTAAATGTTAACCCCATTTTGTTACATAACCTTTAATAATAGCCCCAAGCAACTGGGGCATACAAATTTTGGTGACTTTTAAAAATTGATTTTCCGGGGCATTTGGGTACCGATTTCGGGTTAATGACAGGAAGATCAAAGCTTGTTGTGCACCGAATTTCATGTGTTTCGCTACTCGAATTTCACAAGATGAAAGGCATTGTTTACGTGCGAACACCAATCAGGGCTCGCTGGACAGTTGAACGTCACTCCACGTGATGTGTAGACTCTACGTTGTGGAACGGACTACTGGAGGAATTGTTAATTAAAGGGGAATTGGACGTCTTCACATGAGGAACATAATGGCAAAACGTTGAAATCTGAGAAACTACTAGAACTGCACATTCGCTTGCAAATGTAATAGATACAGACTTGTTTATTTTATCGAATCAAGTGTTTTTATCACAAAGTGTTTATAGAATTTAATATAATATGGATAAATACGCACAAGTACATTTAAGAAATAAATATAAATAAATACATACATGTGTATATTTATTAATTATTACGTTGTTGAAGGCTTCTTCCATTTTTGGCAGTTCAGCTATTTTGTAAGTGCACACAAGCCTGTAAAGGGTATGAACACACAAAACAATATTTTTTCTTCAAACGTCATAAAAGTGACATCTTCTGTGACGTGATTGACAAGGTTGAAGTTTAATTTCTATGCCCCCGTAATATAATTTTTTATTCTAGCCACCGTTTAATTTTTTCGCCGCCGTATGTAGAATCAGTCAATAAGAAGTAACTTGTACAATAGAAATCTGTAATATCGCCCTAAATGTCACTATAAAAACTAGATAACCTAAGAATAAAGTTACTAAAAATTATGAATAACTGACAGGTAACCTACATATTAAACGTCAAATAGTAGTTTATTTTTTTAAATTTCTAATTTTGAAGAAAAAATAGCATGTGTTATTCAGAGTAAAAGTGTCTTTGTGTGCCTCGCATGCAATTGTCCGGATCGCTTCGCTCATCGTGCAAACTTCCATGCTCGTCACACAAAGTAGGTATCAGTTTTACTCTTAATAACACAATATACTATTGTCTACTCATTATAGTATACCATACAGTGTTTTAAGGAAAAATTGAAATACTTATGAAACTTGTGGTTGGATTAAAGTAAAAATAATTTTTTGACGTGTGTCCGGGCCGGCCGGACTCTTTGAATCATGGGGCTCATGTTCCGCAGAAAACGCCTACCCTACACTGAAATTATATTCTCAAACATACTCGTACATTATTTATTTATTTTGTGACTAATTATTTCAATAACACCTACATTTGTATGCTTTAAATATCTACATCATGATAAAATTTGTAATGTTGCATCAAATTTCAGAAATAATAATAATCATTACAGGCATAGAGAGTTCACTACAGAAGCGAAATTTATGTTTTTGTAAGAGTTGAAACACTAAAACAACTTTTAAATTAGATTTCACTGGATAGGTTTATTAATGTTTCGTATACCTGCAGTAAGAAAATAAATTTACTTCATTTAACTAAAACTTTCCTTCCAACCCGTCCAAACTTCTAGTTCTAGTATTTACTGAGTAAAATGGAAAATTATGAACTTTGAGATTTTCTTTTAATAAATACAAATGGAAGGTAGGTACAGATGGTTCAAAATATAATTGAGTTAAACACAATGTTAATATTATTCTAAAGACGGACCCAAACTTGAGTTTGTGGGAAACAAGGAACATAAATTTGGGCGATGAACTCAAGATTCTTGTATTCGTCATCTGACGGATTTATAGATGCAGCTTGTGAGCTACTCTCATATACTTTTCTCTTTCTAAATATATTTCTTTCCTTTTAATTGTTGTAACAAACAGGTAGTTTGACATTTATTTTAAATGACAATTGAAGAGTAATTGTATATGCCAGATATCATATAGAAGTTGTGCATTCATTGAATTTATTACGAATATCAATTTGATTAGTAATATTTTCTTGATCTACTATTTATTCTTCATTACCAAAAAGTAAATCAAAACTTATTTCTAACGCAGCTTCTAAAGAATTTTAAATCTCAACTGTCAATCTGACGTTTCACTGTTTCACATGTTGAAAACAATTATGGGATAATCCAATCTGACGCTATTATAGAAACAAACATTTTCATGAACTCGTGATGTCATTTTTTGGAAACAAATTCGTGGATTCATGGATTTGTGTTGCTCGCCAGAATTCGCCTATAATATAATAATTTCAACTATAAACCAGAAATGTACGAACTTTCAATGAATTTTAAATATTTTGAACTATATATTACCAGAGAGAAAATATACACGCTCTGCAAAATTAGAATTTTAAGTATCTGCTACATTGTGTGTTTAAGCGTATTGTTTATTTACTATTTAAACACTATCACTATGTAGGTAGTTCCTATTGGGAATACTTCGAATACATTGTTTTATAGTCTGAATGCTGTTGCATACTTACTGTTCAATTGAATGTGTTAAAATTTTCAATATACATTTGCGTCTGCAATGATACATTTCACAATGAAACAAAATATGTTACCATGTTCATCTATAATTCATATTGTTTGTTATGTGTATCTACACTGCTATAGGAATTTTAGTTCTTTTTGTAGGTACAGTGTAGATGTCAGTGTACTTTGTATAATATGCCTTATGTGCTTTCAAGAAATGAAGTAGCGTATTTCATCAGGTGGAAATCGGTTCCGGTCTTCCGGTTAGATTCGATTCTGATTCTAGTATTATCCGGGTATTCGATTTGTATGCACAAGTACCCGGTTCTTATATCTAAACTCAATTCCGGGTAATCGGATCAGTATATAATCGGGTATTGATTTTCTTTTTTTTTCGATTGTATTGTATAAAGGAAGAGGGTATAAGTGTTTTGTCGCTTTTGTCAATGCAATCTATAAGATCTGTTATGACAGAGCCCTCACCAGTGTTTCTTTCAGGCATATTTTCGGATGGCGATGCACTCTCATAGGTTTATGTTGTTTTACTTTTGCTCCTCCTGTCTTCAGAAATGACCCCCCGGAGTAAATTGTCTGAAAGAATCAGTGGCCCTTACTTAGTTTTCCGGAAACAGTTGCAGATTTTTAATGAAACAAATTGTACTGCAGTGAGTCAAGTTAATAATCTCATCCGGTAAGGTACCTATTATGAATGACGAAAACTGAAAATTTTGGTACCCGGGTACCCGATATGAATACCCGGGTAGTACCGGATACTCGATAATTACTCGTTACCCGATAATTACCCGATACCCGAAAATAACCTGATACCCATTAATTACGTGATACCCTTAAAATATCCGTTATTCTTTCATATTCATTTTTTAATACAAATTTTTGTTCTTTGAATATATATTTAATAAATGAACAAAAAAATATTATTTTCTAGTATGCAAATAAAAAAAATCTGATGTGTCCAACACAATACCTCCCGCCACTCTAATAATAGGTACATATATTCTTTATAAGTTATTCAGTACATTTAATTTGTAGTTTTAAAATTAATTTGTTATTGCAGTTCAGAATATTTTTAATTCATTTCATACCTAAAATTTCATTCATAAAATTTGTATGACCATTATGACAGCTATTTTGACGTTACTAAAATCGGAATTCGGAACCGAACTTACCTTGATTTACGCATGCAAATATATGCCTTATATATTTCTTCCACCTTTTCTAATTATACAATAAAACTACTTTATATTTACTTATGTTATCTTTTACATTTACTTACATCAAATTTGACATCATATGTCAAATTTTGTGAACATATGAATAACTCATCTGTTTTATCGAAATTTCTCAGCCTAAACGATATGTAAAATTATTATAATTTATATATATTTTTTTCTATCTAGCTAGAAGTTATATATAAACGTATTTATGCAGATCGGTAGAAAATTAAAAAATCTTTATATTTAATAATAACGTAATTTGCGAAAAATTTGTATTAGAAGTATTTTTTTTGGAAAAACGGTTTAAAGCTTCAAATAAAGTACTACTTCCTGTTTAACCAATTATAGTCAAAATCTAATCAGTTCATCATATTTGAATATAAGTCTTAAATACCAAATATTATATTTTTTACATGTCTCGTATTAGAGTTATCGTGGACGAAAAATCGTCACAGACACACAGACACACACACACACACACACACACGCACACACGGACATACAGACATCACGTTAAAAATAGTAAAATCGTATTGTAGGGACCCTAATTCGTGCTCATATGTTGAAAACTCACACTCGAGAAATCTGACCAAAAACAATACCTCCCTTATCTATATATTGATAGGCGGGAGGTAAAAACATTGTTATTTTATATAATATACTCATATTTCTATTCGCACATATCAGCATGGATGATGTATCTGCATTCAGACTTGATCTTCGTTTTGTTACAATGTTTCCGGGAGTTGAAAACTGTCTGTAACTGGCAACAACAGATTTTAGGTAATGGGTAGATTTCGGGTAACGGGTAATAAACGGGTAACGGGTACATTTCGGGTAATCGGGTACTATTTTGATACCCGGGTACATTATTATCGGGTAGGTTCCGGGTACCCGGGTACCCATCGTCATTCCTAGTACCTATTACCTCCCGTGATTCTTCGTTCTCTTCACAGATTCGACAGATGTCATTTTTATTGTTAATTTTCTTGCTTGAGGCCAAGAATAATTTTAAGTAAACATGTTAAGAAAATACGAGAGAAAAATATGATTTGGACACCAAATGACTTCATGCGAAAAATTTTAAAAAAACTCTTCGAGCCTAATGCCTTTTAGCATTGCCGATTGCAATAAAAAAGAGGGATGCACAACTAGATATTATAGTAGTTCCACAATCAAAATTTTAACATTCTACCACTAATCATTTTTGAGTTAAAAAACTATTCGATTAAAGTTCCCCTTTGGCACTGGCGATAGCAATAAAAAAGAGAGGTACACAATTGTATGTTATTTGAAAAATTCAAAAAAAAACTCTGAGTTACGTACCCTTTGACACAGGTAATTACAATAAAAAAGAGTGGTGTACAAGTAGATGTTATAGCAATCTCATATGGAAAATGTCAATATTCTACGGCTAATCATTTTTGAGTTATGCGAGATATGCTCATATGTAGGTAAAGACGTCACGCCGAAACAAGTCAAAACGGATTCAGGGACTGTCAAGACGTATATTTCCGTTGAAATCTTTAATACAAAATTTAAATAATCAGACTTTCAAATGAAAATATCAAATAATCTTAATGGCTAATTGGTTTGTGCCTACACTTAATACCAATGAAGTTAATGATAATAACTTCATAACTCATTTGTCTTGAAATATTACTTTCTAAGTTGAGCAAAGCCGAAAACGTTGAGTCTGTCTTCTAAGTTCGAAGATAACAGCCATCAGCTGTCCTATCCAGTGAAGAGATCAACCGAATGTGACCGAATTAGCCCACATAAAATAACTGCGTCGAACGATGACATCTTTTATGGAAGGCTCCCACCACATTAAATATGTATTAAAACAAACATTTTTTATTTTAATGAATTCAAAATTTTAAAAATATAGGATTTAGGAAGTTACTAGAAACTCTATCCACGACACAACCAGAATACCCAAGGAAAACGCCTCTTACGAAGTTATATTTTAAGGACCATAATCATGACCTCAGTGATGCCAGAAGAGCAGTAAAGCTACAAAAGTAATTTATTTCCTGTTTCATGTTCCAAATTGTAGTTTTGAAGCTAGCGGAAATTACAGGAAAGTACTAAATTCATATTCAGCATGAATATTTTAGGCTTGGATTTCGCACAATTTACATACTAAAACAACGACGTAAGATTTAATAACCAAGACAAAAATCTTTCAGGCACAAACGCAAACACAAACAGAATATATCTTTGTGCAAAATTAATCCATTTAAGCCCCAGGTATTATCCATATTTCATACAAAGCATAAATTGTTCACAGAAATCAATTTATACAATATGTATGTTCATTCAAATTACAATAACTCATCCATATAATTATAATTCTCTTCACAATGATTGTGAATATTAATATGAACTATTTATCTATTCATATTAGTAGAGCTTATAGTATTAATTATTTTCATAAATTTAATTAAATTAAAAATACATATAAAAGCTGGGTGGTAGTGAGACCTTAATATTAAGCTAATTATAGTTTTAGTTTAATTTTGTAATAATTAAACTGGCATGGTCAAATTAAATTAGATTTTTTGATAAGTGATTATAACGTCGATATTGTGATCAATTGTTTTAAAGTCCATATAAGCTAACGTTTTACTTTCATCTGTTATAGCGACTTTTGGTTACAGCGACGAATTTTGTAAGATCCCTTCGATGTCGATATAACAGGATTTTATTGTATCACAGTTCAAAGTAAATTAAACAAAAAAAAAACAAAGTTAAACAGTTGTATAGTTCTTGAAAGTATTGTCACATGGTAACATTATCCACACGATTTTCCCCCAATTTTTTTAAATCTGGGATGTTAAATAACAATTGCAGAACAAGTGATTTAAATCAATGTTTTTGAAAAATATATCAATATTCTTTAAATCTGATTCAAATTACTAATTTTAATCAAGTGATTTAAATAAATTCAACCCTGATATACACAGTAATCAAAGCTTTTACTTTATTAGTTATTCGTATATTCCTAATGTAGTTTCCTTTTCAAAAATTTGAATACAATTTCAGCATTCTACGGCTAATCGTTTTCGAGCTGCGCAAAAAAATAATAAAAAAAAAACAGTCCAATAAAATGCACCTTTGGCACTGCCGATTGCAATAAAAAAGAGAGGTACACAATTAGATGTTATAGCAATCCCACATACAATATTTCAACATTCTACAGCTAATCAGTGTTTAGTTCTGAAAAGAAAATAATCGCGAAATAAATGCATATTATTCATTTGCAATATTAACCGTAAAACCTTAACTTTTGAATTACAAGAAAATAAACTGCCGTAACCTTTCAGGAAACGGGAAAGCAGTCTAAATATACGAATACTCAAATCCTATTGCCAATGTCGAAACTGTAGGAGGATTCCAATAAATCAACTCCCATTATAAATCACGATATTAATAACAATGCTCTGCCTTTCCATAAAACTTTTAAAAAGTAGAATGCACAACTCGTAAAAATAAACTGCATTGCCATCTTTTCTCCATGAAGTTAAATTAAGAAAATAACTGAAACAGAGAATAATATCCTACCATTGTTGTTTTATTACTTTTAAACTTACAGCAGAAAATAATTAATAACAAGTTTGAACTTTATAAGCCAGAACTGTAAGGCAATTTTTTCTACTTTTAATGTACATATTTTATGTACATACATAAGAACGATAGTGCAGTAATGGGTACTTCATAATTGTTTTTGTTTGTGAAGGTAAATATTTTTCTTTATTTAACACCTTGAATTATGTTTCATCTTGAAAATACAACAGGTGTTACTTAGTTACAAAATGTAATTGGATCCTTATCGACACAATGCTGAAAGAGTTACGAACAAAACTATTAAATTGTAACGTAATAGGAAGACAACTTTGAAGTTATAAGTAATTAAAACTACTTTCAAACTGAAAAGTGTCATAATATATATATCGTGTGTTCCAAGAAAGTGTTGTCATAGGCATTTAACATGGAAGAACGGTTTTTGATATATAAAAACCTCGATAAAAACTAAGTTCCCATATTGAACAGGACAATACTACATGTATGTCTACATTTGATTAATGCAGATAACTTCAATTAAATAACATAATTCAGTGAAATTTACAAAAAATAATTAAATATTTTCGCCTGATGTTTTTATATTTTAAAATATCAGCTGTCAATTCGTGGTTATGAAGTTAGAGTAACAGTCTACAGAATCAAAGGTCTTCAGTTCGATTCCAACTTAGGTACACACTTGTATATAAAAATTTCTTCATTAATTCTGTTGATAGTTTATTTGTTAATAATAGTATATTATTTAACAAGCATAATATGTAGGCTATATTACACGAGGATGTAATTTTTAATCAACCGAGTGTAATGTAGCCATATTATGCGAGTCAAATACTATACTTTATCTACAACTATCAGGCATATAAAAAAACTAATATTATTTGTTAAATATTCAGTTAACTGTGAGTAGTTCATATATAGTTTAACAGATGGCGTCACAGTAGCACTTAAATGTCGAAATAACTATTCAAATTGTATTTATTATAATTTCATAATCATTTATATTGATATTTATAATAAAAAATATATTATTAATAAATTAAGTTTATTGAAATATTATGTATTAAATTATATGCTCTATTTATTACAGAAAAGTGTAGCGTGTAATATAACGTTTCATATTACACTTGTGTAATATGAGTAGTATATTATATGTAGTATCACACGTAT
The DNA here is from genome assembly GCA_035578165.1 of Stenolophus ochropezus. NCBI lineage: Eukaryota > Metazoa > Arthropoda > Insecta > Coleoptera > Carabidae > Stenolophus > Stenolophus ochropezus. Next base: position 8,077,182 of record JAQOWZ010000004.1, on the reverse strand, counting down.
AATATACCCATATTTAAATAGTTGTAGATAAATTTATTTACTACATTGTGAATTATTTCTTTGTAATTTATTTAATTTTAATTATTTCTCAGTAAATATTTTGTACAAAACACAAAAACACTGAAAGGATATAAAAAGAAGTTATATATCGGAATCGAACTAAGAACCTGTAGGCTGTTACTGTAACCTCATAATTGACAACTATCATTTTGCATGTGTAAAACAATAGAAAATCGGGCGAAAATATTTTTTTTTTTTTAGTAAATTTTACTGAATTGTGCTGTTAAAATGCAGTAATCTGAATTACAGTACAGTACAGTATAGTACGACATATATTAAATATAAAATGTAACACTTTCGTTAAAAATCAGACACACAGACACAAGTTTAGTGAAATATCAGTGATTATAATTCTTATTGTCTGTATTATAATTTTATTGAATATAGTTGAATTTAGATACTTTTTCGTAAATAATATACCAATATAGAAATATAAAATTATATATAATGACATATCATTAACTAACACGTAGATATTTTCTTTCATTTCCTTATGTGTCTGATTTTTAACGAAAGTGTTCCATTTTATATTTGTTATATACCATATTGTAGAAGTAGTGTTGGATTAATTATGATCTATTTGATGTAGAATTTAATTTTGAACAAATTTGTACGAACTGGCCTGGAATAGTCCAAAATAAGTAAAAAAACCATAATAAACAATGAATTAGAGACACCAGAATGGTTCACGTCCAATCAGAAATTAATAATTTGAAGCACACATGAGCAAACTGGGAAAAACTAACAATCACGGCCGCGAATTTCGTTCGTGTCCTGATTACAATCGATTATTTTTCATTTCCCCGGTTTTGTAAAATATAGAGCTTAAGTAATTAGTCACGTAAGAAAACGGAAAAGACATGCGGGTATTAACAAATAGACAAATAAGACAAATGTCTAGGTCCCGTAATTTGGAGGGGCCCGAATTCAATCGGGATCAGAGCTGGGAGTATCTAAAAAAAGAGTAGCTTTAAAATTCATGCGCATTGAACAGAGTAGAATTTGTATGAATGAATTTTATTTATTTAACATACCCAATACTACTACTCACAAAAAAATATTTTTGATAAAAATTGTAGCAAAAACAGTAATTTATAAAAAGTGTTGTTTAAAAAATATACCAACCTATAAGAATACGATAGTAGTTCTATAAATGAAGTTCGTTACAAAAGTGTGGTTAGGTGGGAAATTTAAAAAGATATAGGTAGGTACATGTATTTTAGGTAGAAAAGAAATTGTACCCATAAAATTTAAATATTATGACATGTCACGATTATTTTACAAAATAGAAAATATGTGTTTTATTTTACATTAATTTTATACTCTTAATCAAAAATAAAATTTGTCATTTTAAACAAAGCGTCAAACAAAATTACATAAAGCCTGTTGTTTCAATTAGTCTATATTTGATTTTCATCTATAAAAATCGTACAAAAATCTTATTAATTGATAACAAATAATCTTCAAGTTGATAAGCTAAGATGCCAAGTCAAAATAAAAAAAAATTAAAATAGGGCCCGAAATATAATTTTGTCTAGGGCCCGCTGGAAGCTTAACCCGGCCCTGTTCACGACCGATGTCCACCACTATACAATGTATCCACAAACGAATGTTTTTAAATAATTTGTATTATAAAAAACATTATCATTTTGTCTGTAAAATTAGAGTTTAAATTGAAAATCTTGGAACAAATTTTAAGAATATATCTTGTTTAAATATTGTTAAATAAATGATGTAATAGGAATTGTATTATTGTTAAAATTTAAACTGGCTTTGTAATCGAAGCGTTTGCGCACCATGTTTTTTTGACTTGATTTATTTTCGGTATATCAAATCCCTCAAAATTTTTTGAATTATATATATTTTTTGTAATAAATCGCAGAACAAAAAAAATTAACGCTGAAATACTCGTTTCACAATAATAAAAATACGGTCTATTGAAATATTTTATACTAAAATTTATTTCATTGGATGTTAGTATATAGTCGGCTGAAGCAAAGCTAGAAATTTGAAACATTTCCACAAAGGTATTCCCGTTTGCGTGCAGGATTTGAACTTATGATTTCACGTTCATTAAGTGACATGCTAATAGCACAGTTAGCTACAATGTCTGTAAAACCCTGTAGTCTATTATGTATTTCGGCCACACGCATACCATACTAATTCCTGGCCAACCATAGTTATTACAAAGTGAGAATTGGACACAAGCATCAAAGGCTTCAACTAATAATGAACTATTATTGTTCGGTCCAAAATAGAAGACCATGAAGGTTAATATCAAGATAATGTCAAAAAAATGTTTCATTTTATTCAGATTTTACCTACACGCATTTAGGTTATTCGTAGTTATTATTAGGTGTTGGTTTTGACATAAACATGAAGAGAGCGTATTAATTAATGAACAACCGTTGTTTGGACTAAAATTATAATCGACAGAATATGTCATTGTTATGATACGTTACACAAAACTGTTGAAAACGGAGAAATTTTTAAATTGAACTAAACTTTTTTCTGCACTACTTCTAAAAGTTAATCTTACATACTTTTAAAGTTAAAAGAACTTATTCGAAAATGTCCTGCAACCTGCAAGTACGGAAGTGTACGAAAACTATTTTGAACACAATTTTAGTTTATCGTTTACTACGTGTACAACAGTGTATATTAAACAACTATTTTTATATTAGTATAAGGAAAGTAAACTTTTTACCTCTCGCTTATCAATATATAGATAAAGAGAGGTATTATTTTTGGTCAAAATTCTTCAGTGTGATTTCAACATATAAACACGAATTAAGGTCCCTAGGGAAAGATTTTACTATTTTTATAGTGATGTCTGTATGTGTATATGTGTGTCGGTGTGTGTGTCGATTTGAGGATTTTACGATTCATGTAAAAAAGTTGGTATTTCAGAGTTATATTCAAATATGACAAACTGATTAGATTTTGATTACAATTAGTTAACAGAATATAATACTTTAAAGAAATACTATTTTTTTTTAATTTTCTATCGATATGCTTTACTTTTATAAATAACTTCTGGCTAAAAAGAAAAAATATATAAATTATATTAATTTCACATATCGTTGACGCTGAGGAATTTCTATAAAACAGATAAGTTCATATCATATGTTCACAAAATTAGACATATGCTGTTGTGAAATTTAACATAAGTAATTTAAAAAAATAAAATATGAAAATATATAGCAGTTTTATTGTAAAATTTACAAAAATGGAAGAAATATGTAAGGAATATTTGTATTTGCACGCGCGAATAAGGTAAATTCGGTTCCGGTGTTAGTAACGCTAAAAATAGATATATTTTTTTCGGTTACAGGGAGATGAAGGAAATTTTAGTTATAAAATAAAATAAAAATATTCTCAACTGTCATAAAAAACTAATTTTAAAAATACAAATTGAATGTACTAAAAGAATACAATATCATAAATGATATTTTTCCATGTTTTCCTATTTGATTTCCAAGGCAGTAGGTTATGTTATCAATTACTTAATAACCTGACAAAAACAAATATTTTGTTTGTATATTATTGCGACCGACAGATGCGAGAGTCGGAGAGTTGTGCCAGTCAAGTATTTAAAGTATAGTCGACCATTTGACAACGACTATCGACGTTTGCACTTTGTAAATATTACAAAATCAACTTCCTAAATAGATTTATTTTTATACTACCGAAGAACCTTATAAATATAGAATCTCTAAGATTTGAAAATTATTGTTGGCGCTGTTAAGAGATTAGGGAACGAGTTTATGAGGTGGAAAAAAAATCTCGGCTCAAAACTTGGCGGAGAGCAACTTTGGAGGAGGAAAGACTCTCTGAGACGAGTTTAATTTATCATCTAAATAGACAGTTCATGTTTTTAAATGTTCATCTTGTTTTTAATGCACCCTCCATAACAAAAATATCTTCGTAATATAAAACCAAACCTCCTCCACAAAATGTAAGTCTAGATCCGCCTCTCTTATATATTTCTATCTAGCATGAAAAATTGGGTTTTCAACAAATTTATATCTCTAATGATATAAAACTGACTATTATTAAAGTTTAAAAAAATATATATATATATCCAAATTTTATTTACAAAAAGCATATACATAGTTCTTTCTTAATCTTCGATTATAAATGTAATTTTTATTTCATTAGACAAGATAGTAATATTTTGAATACTTGTGAACAAAGATTACTGCTTAGGATAATTGAAGGTGAAATGGACCACATAAATGTTTAAAAAACAAAATTTATTTATAACCACGTATAATCTGGGCTTACTTATAAGAATAAGGAAAAAAATTAAACTATATTCTGAGAAATAGAAAAAAATATTTTATTCGGGTTCACAAAAGTCCAACTATCCTCTATGTAGAGATGAACTGGTTAAAAGATTGTTGGCATCCCACTTTTTCTTTTTTTTTTTTTAAATATTCTTCCTTGCATCCAGGGGCGGATCTAGGTGGAAAGATAAGGTGTGCAAAACCTCAAATTGCCGCCCTTCGCTTACAGAACCAACCCCCCTCCTCACCTAACAGTGAACTTGTCTGACCATAAAACTTTATTTTATTTTGTTTCCAATAAACTGGAAAAATATGTAAGTCTCATCGAACGGCAAAAACAAATACTGATAGATGTTACGAATAATTATGATGAACAAAGAAAGAAGAAAACATACATACTCAAAAAGAAATAAAACTCTAAAAAAAAAATACAATAACGTAGAAGTATGTAACGCAATTCACAGCCCATGTAAATTGCCTACTATAAACGTTATGATTTCTTTTTCGGTAATTTCATGTTCTATGGAAAGTATTGAAAGCGCTACAAGTTTTTCTTGAGATAGTGTAGATCATAAATAATTTTTGATCAATTTTAACTTTGAAAATGATCTTTTAGCAACACTAATAGGTAATGTTAGTAATAAATTAATTAACTATTATGACATTTGGAAAAAGACTAGTAAAGTTTTGTTTATAAATATAATTTAATATATCTTTAGGAGTTATATCGTCTTTTACAATTATAGTTAAAGATTTGAGTTCCGTATAAAGCTCATTTGTATTAAAATTCCGTTCTTTATTATCTTTATCATAAACAACAACTCTAAATTTTTACATTAGTTCATTAATAATTTTGTATCCATAGGACCAATATTTTTAATGTTAAATAAAAAGGAAAATAAATCGGTGTGTTGTTTTAACGGGATAAATTGTTCTTTTAATGAATTAATTGCTGCATCTAACTTCGTTTAAAAGACTGATATTTTAAATTTATCTTTTTCACTAGAAATTGGTTCGTCTGACTGCTCGTAATTGAACATTTTCTTTCTTCTTCGAACATGTATTTCAACAGAAAACTTTGTCTCTTCTAAAACACTGTGAAACCCCTCTAGTCTATAGTTTTCTAGAAATTCTGTGATACTTTTTATGTTGTTTACAGCATCTGACAAGTCAATAGTTTTCAGCTGGAGTTGAGTACTAACAATATTAAGTCTGTTTAAAATATTATGCTATAAAATTAAAGAGCAGATAAATTTATATGATTATAGTTTGGAAACTAAAATGATTAGTAAATTGTAAGATGTGGTAGATATGTTATAACAATATTTATATAAGTATGTAAATATTGACATAATATAAGAATAAAAACAGAATAGGTTCCAAATTTTGCAAATTTTATTTTTTTATAGTAATTTACATATATCTACAACTATCTACTTATACCTTAAAGGTTTCAAGCTTAATGGTAAAGTTTTAAATGAAAACGTACCTATGGCACAAATTATTAATTGAATGTTGAGCACACTTTCAAATTGAACTTCACAGTCAGAAAATCAGAAAATAAATGTACATGTAAATGTTCCGAACATGTATCCCTGCGCTGAACTGTTAGGTCCACCTTCCTTGAGTTATTTACTAATTGAACAAAAATGGTGTTTTGATAACGTACTCTACCGACACTACAGATCTATGCCGAAACAAACAACCCGCCGCTAATTGCTATTGCCGCTTGCTGCATGTAATATAAAATTGTGGAACCAAGCCAATATGTGTATGGTCCTACATACGTCAAACAATTGTAATAAAAAATAATTATGCTAGATATGATCTCATAAATGCTTCAAAAGTTTGTAAATAAGTGTAAACAAAGATGAATAATTAATTAAAGTTTTAATATTTACAAATTGCTTTTCTAAAATGCCGCCCCTGAAAAATTACAGGTGTGCTATTGCACACCCAGCACATCCCTAGATCCGCCCCTGCTTGCATCCCAAATATTCGTTTTCATAATGTTCGGCTTTTTCATTATCATCTGATTAACCATTTAACAACAATTCTTCAGTACTCGTGGAATAGTAACTTTATCGTCTACGTTTCTACGGGCGAATATTTTTTTATGACCATCTCTCCTTAGCGTAGATGGTCCATCTGTCCTCAAAGCAGAGGTTAAATGGATCACTAAATTACTTATGATTGTTTACAGATAGAACCACATATTTAGTTTACGTTAAGTCTTATGCAAATGTTTGTACATAAATAATTAGTTTAAACCTATTGAAGTAGTAATTAACTAATTGTGTATATAACTGCATTAATTTTCAAGCGTTTACTTACACTGTTTTTAAACATCAAAATTAACAATTTCTATGAAAGATATCACTCTAATCCATTTTTAAATCCAAATGTCCATCTCTCCCCCACTTACCCTAATTTTGTACATGACAATTTTGTCAGGCTGGTTTAAAAAAGCTCATATTTACAAAGCTGTTATTTTGGAAGGGTGCATTGAATAACTGCTCTTTCCCCCCTATTTGTTATTTTTGCCGATATGAATGAATATTTCATTAAACGGTTTGTTTCGTGAACAAAGATGTGAAGAATTTGAATAAACGGGAAGCGTTATATCGATTTGCATTAGCGAGGGCTTATCAGCCTGTCGCTGATAAGCTACTACACTCTACATGCTCACGTTACACGGACACGTATGTACTTGTGTTTACCAGTTTACCTCAAGGGCACTACAAGCACAGAATAAATGAATTATGCACGAAAATGCCGAAATCCGGTGATAAATTGCAGTTGAGTTACATGCAATTCAATTGCTATCAGAGAGACTATTAGCAAACTCATATTCATTTCATTAGTCAGCATATTAGATATTAGTAAGTTAACGTGGAAAACTGTTTATGCGTTTACCGGTTTCAGGATATTAAGCCTTTGTTTACGTAGACAAAAGTAAGCAGGTTAACGAAGTTATAATTGCATACAATGTAATTTTGACAAGTCAGTATGGTAAAAATATTACCGTACAGATTTGTTAAAATAACGTGAGACAATTAGATAATGTAGATATATCAACCCATACAGACTTGATCACGAAAACGTTTCTCACAAGAGAAATTTATAAAAAAATATTTATTAGTAACGTGAACCCGGTAAACTATTGAACAAACCTCAGATGTTATGAATCATATTATGCTTTAGATGTCTTGAAATCATCGTTTTCCGAGCTCTGAATTCAATTGACATCTGCGACGATTATGATACTCATAACTATCCTAGGTATGTTAATAGTTATAACGTTTATTAATAATTTTTAATGTACATAGTTTGAATTATATACACATAAGTAGAGTGTGAGGTTAGGGTTCGATCCCCAATGCCACCAAATACTTATCAATTAATATTATCGCTATGTTTGAATGGATCGGAACTCGCTATAAGCTGTATGGACAGAGGTTTTATGTTGAAAATCTACTCCACCAAAATACAAGTAAAATTGTCATGGGAAAAAACACATTTCAAATAAAGTTATATTATGAGTATTGAAAGAAGCTTTCAGAACTCATTATTAATAAATAGACAATATTTGGGTTTTAGCCCTGAGCTGTCGAAACGTTGTAATTAATAAATTTTCACAGAACTAAAACCCAAATATTGTCTATTTATTATATTATGAGGTTTAAAGTTTAATAATAGTAAAAAATAAAATTAAGATTAAGTAGTCGATTCTTCTTGACTGAGTCAATTTAATAAAAAATGTCAATTAACCTCGACCGGTTTCGGACCTTTTTGGCTCATCACCTATTCTATCACTGACGAACATAATACATTATTATTTCTAAATTATTTATGTATGACAAACATAATATAATTTTCAAATTTAAAGCTGCTTTCATATTGAATGTGTATGACAAACTCAATTCAATATGAAAGGGAAGGACTATGCAAAGATTGTTTTGAGTAGAAATTCAGAATACAGAAAATGAGAATGAATGGAGAGAGAAAATCAGGAATAGCGACCGACCTCTGACAAATGAGAAAAGCTGAAGAAGACGAAGAGGGGGAAGAATAATTTATGTGACATACTAACTGAAAAGTATCGAAAAACTCTTTGATTATACGAGTATAATAAAAGTTATTTGTTTGTAAGATACCAATTGTTTTGTGTAAAAAATACTAACTGAAAAATATCGAAAAATTCTTTAATTTATGTAGTAAAAGATATTTGTTTATAAGATGCTAATTGTTTTTTGTAAAAAAGTAATCATTTATCAAAATTTTGCAATATAAATTAGTTTAAAAATGATTTTTTTTCCGTAAGCATTGAACTTATATTTGGAAATTTTAGTTAATAATGAATATTATTTTAAAAATAATTATTAAAATAAAATATTCTATCATTAATATGGACGGCAAATAGATGTTTATATACTATTTCAACAGAAGCACATCATGTTTATAATATATTTTGAAATAATCTGATCAAATTTCAGATCCAGTTGCGTGAACTTATTTAGAATTTAATTAGCATTATTCAGTACACACCACACTTCAAAGAGTTTTACAAATTAGATACTCCTTACAGAATATGAAAATAAGTATTACATTACAACATAGGTATATTCAAGAAATTTTAAAATAATAAAATATCTTAGAAATAAATTTATACTAATTGACAATAACAAAACAGTGAATAAAGTAATAAATGTTATTATGCCAGTAAAGCTTTTGCCAATACATGACAGTAATTATTTAAATACTGCAATAAAATTTAGAGCAAATGCGCCAATTGTAGAATAACATTTTTATTGTATTAAAAAAAAAAAAACCCACCCTCAATTTTTACAGAGAGGATGTGTATAGTATTAGTAACAAGTAGCTTATTTCTTTAAGCTGATTTTTGATGAACTTTTTATTATTACTAACGTTTTTATCAAGGTTTTTATACACTATGGCAATTGGTGAATTAAAGTGTAACAGCCGAATAATGTGGAATACGGCCGTCTACTAAAGTGGAATATATATTTCACTCAATCAAATATCAAACGAATACCTAACCACAAATCAAAAAGAAAATGATGAAATATATTTTTTATTTAGATGTGTAAACAAATAAAAACGGAATTACATAGATATTTATACAAACAAACCAAAGTAAACTCTTTAACAAATAAAACTAAAGAGTTCTCTGAGGTAAATAGTGTGGTTAACGATAAAAATCGCACAAATAATTACCTGTTTCATTCCCTGAAAATGATCCATCGTAAAAAATATACTGGACCTCTAAGTGGAGATTTTTTTCAGGGCGAACTTAATCTACTGTTCCACATTAGGAACTTTCCTACTTTACAGTTCGCGCTAATAAATCGTGCTATTATATATATTATAATTGTTTCAGAAAAAAGAAAATATGCGTTGGACTAGATTATCTGCTTGAAACTTAAACATATGTTGCATTTGTAAAATCTTTGATAGCACCTTTTGTATCTTAGAAATAGATGAATTCGGTGCATTTACTCTAACGGTAATAACCTCTTCTGAAAATAAGAAGTTTCATGCAATCCTATTTCAAGCTTTAAAAGAAGAGTGATATTAAATTAACATTCTCACTATTTCATAATTTCATTTCTATCTTTCAGAACGTACAAATTAATTTTTCTGCTATGTTCAAAAATAAAAGCAAATATGTTTTTTACGTAAATGAAAAAGTGCTAATTAATCTTGAGTTTCATGAACCGTGCGCTTCAATTTGTTGAAGTTATAAATGTAATATCTATAGTCGTATAATTTTTATGTAAAACAATTTGGCACAGATCTCTATTCGTACTAGGATACATATTCAAATAATTTTTGTAATACCCTAGTTGTAATTCATTTATTTATAGATGGATTATGAAATAAAATTCAGAATGGTATACGATTTTACAATTTGGTATTGAAATTAAATTTATAAACGTTTAAATATTGACTTTTAAAATTGTTTTGTTTATTTAAATCAGTATATGTTGATATATTGAAACGGATGTAAATATTCAAAAATGGATTTTATTAAGAAATAAAACAACTATACAACAATTATCTAAAAACATCTTTCATAAAACGTGTTACATTGTAGTAATTGATTTTCTGTACAATAATGTAGTTTCAAAATCCCACGCAATATGAAGTTGTATATTGAACAACAACTTTAATCCGGGAAAACTCATGCAATTTCCTTTATCTCTCCCTAAATCCCTGTAGGTATACTTCGCACATTCCATACGTAAATACCTCTGAGACTATGGTTGATGAATGCTCTTAGGTTGAAATATAGATACACAGTCTGTTGCAATATGTAAATGGATAAGGGAACAAGCTATCACAGCAAATGGCAAAGAAGGAAAGGGAAAAACACAATATCATTCGTGTCTGTGTGTGTTTATGTTTGTGACCATTTTTTCTTGCACAATATCTCCAATAATGCAATTTAAAAAAATACAAGTTTTAGTCTTTTATGATTTGTGTTTACAATTAATAATAAATTAATAATACTTGAAGAGTAAAGTGAGGTACAAAAATTAAAATATTATTTGTTTGCACTTTTGACCATAAAATTTTTGAAATACAATATAAATATATCTCACTATTTATTATTAATTATTGGGTGTGCGAATCTATTTCCTCATCGACATTTGTAATAAATACAGGGTGTTATAAAAAGAGACACAAGTATTGAGAAGGGATAATTTTTTTTTTCTTCGATTTTTAAGAAAAAAATGAACTTTTTCGAAAACTGTCATGAGCAACTTTTGAAAATAAAAGGTCACAATATAAATAAATTTGTTACTTTATAATCTTCGCCGCTTTCTGATATTATTTTATAATAATATTAAACAAAATAATCTTGAAATATTTCACTTATATTCATATAATTCAAAACAATTATTTGATTTCTGCTGTGCACTAACTGTCAATTGTCAAAGAATAGTTGATATAATAAACGTCAAAATTTTCTCTTTGCATTTTTATTAATTTTGATTGAGAAAGGCTTTTGCATTCTCGAATGCAAAAATACAATTTCGCAGTATAGAATAAAAATAGCTAATTTGATTTGTTTTCATTCCAAAAAATGAGTTGTTACATTATGATAAGTCGTTGCTAAGCAACTATAAATAACGATTACGGTTTTGAGCAAGAATCCATTTTATTAATCTGGACGTTTATGAAATTAATAGTATATTCCGTAATTCAACCCAACAAACCCGGATATTGATTTTGGGTAAACCCTGTTTCTGTAAATTTTTACCTATTTTGGGACACTTCGAAACATAATATTCTAAAATTGACATTTATTACAATTAAAGAATTAATGTTTCCATTTGTGTCTACATTATTTTATTAGTTGACCTTAAATGTCATGTTGTTCTTTAGCTATTAGATGACAGTACGTAGTGGGGTTATAAAACCAGGAAAACCAGGAATATTTCTTGGTTGATGTGGTCCAACTTATTACCAAACTTTTTGAGGAATCGCGTTCTGAATAAAAGCCGGTAAATGAATTTCAGGACTTACGGAACTGTCAACCACAAACCTGGTCGAACCGTTTACATTACGGAACAGACTATAAGTAAAAATATTAAATTTTTGTTCGGAGTTTGTGTAAAGTTTAATAAATTTACCGATATGTATTTGTATTTTTCGATAAAAATTACTTTAAAAAGTGAAAGAAAAAATAATTATATTATCTCTTTTGTTTTTCTTTGTAATATGCATATATTTTGTATTGTCGAAAAGAGAAAAAAAAACCTCTCTTTAACGGTCTCAGAGTCTACTTTGAGCCCCATATGAAAATAGAAATTTGGTATTAATTTCTCGAAAACGGTATGAGAAATAAAAATTTTGAGTACTGCAAGTTAAATATTTTTTTGGGAAAAATAAAAACATCTATAAAATGAACACATGAGGCAACTTTTGTCTAATTTAACCGACTTTGTATCTCTTATAGTTTTCGAAATCCCAATGGTTGAACAACTTCATTGGTCACCTGTATATTCATTTATTAAAGTTCTAGAAAATAAATTGTGAAATTTATCTAAATAGTGTGATCTCAACATTATTAAAGGTATTGTTCACTAACTACCTGAAGCTATAGACGTAGGGTTAGCTTGTACTATACAATTTTCTATTCTAAGCTATGCTCTTAATTATAATTGTATTGTATCGTGTACTCTACCTTGTATCGCATGTATGCATTGTGAAGTGTATTATAATATACTTTAGGCTTGACAAAGACTTATGAGATCCATTATTAACCTTATTATATCAGCTGATTCTTGCTATTCGGTATTATAAAGTAACAAATTGATATTATATACGCTAAGAAACAAAAGAATATAGTTTATTTTTGCGAAATATTTTTTATGTATAATTTTTACATTAGAGAGTTACTTCATAAATTAAAAATAAGGTTTTCAAATTAATATTTAACAAAATTGTCAATGCGAAATTGCTTATGTAGTAGTATTTATAACAACATTTTCCCTTCTTAGGAATTATACTACATTAACATGACTAAGAGCCTCATTACGAAGGATTCATTCATTATTCATTGTAATCTAGTCACCATGGAAGTAATCATTATGTAGGAGCTAGGCGTCATGTAATATAGTAATTATGTAAGTTAGCTATTATGTCATTCTATTTGAAGTAACCTATGTCAGTGTTAACCTTAATATTGTAATTAATCGCGTGGCAATACTGGAACTCGGATATTGGAATCACCTTCATTTGATGGGTTGTACCCTTTAAATGTTTTAAAGTATCCCAAAATGACCTTGAGGTGATTTTTCGGGAAGAGGAAAAAGTCACAAGAACTCAAATCAGGCGAAAAAGAAGACTGAGGAGCCACAGGAATATTTTTACTGGCCAAAATATGATTTTTTAAGCCATTTTGGCGCAGGTTTTTCTCATCTCCAATGAATTGGTCAAAATCTAATGAAAGGTGGTACGAGTCAAATTCAACTCTTCTCTGATCATTTACTATTGTCATCCGACGATATGATCGCACCAGATCTCAGATTCTGTCGACCTTTTTTATCAGTTCTTGAAGATGAAGGCCTTCCGCTGCGTGTTTCATCTTCAATCGACTATTTTTCCTTCTGGAAATGCCTAAAACCACCAAAGAACCTGGCCCTTTGATATAACCCTGTCTGCTTAAATTTCGTAAAAGTTTCCGTTACACTGTGCCTAAATCTGATAGCACATCGTTGTTTGAAATTTATGTTACTCATTTTTAGAATGCACTAGAAAAAAGTGTTTCGCGAAAAACATTACTTCGGACAACCAAATGACTCAAGCGCGTTCAAACTATTACTAAAGGCTTATGACAAGTTCAAATATGTGCCCTTCAAAGTCTCGCCTCTTATCAGATAGAACGCTGCGTTACCAGTCTTATTACTTAATTTACACATTTCGTACGTTTGTATATTGTGGTGGCAGTAAAAGTCTACCTTGTCAGAATTTTATTAAAAGTTTCATATTTACATATTTCATAAATAATTATATTGCTCAAAGAATATTGTATAAATCTCAATTAGAAAACACAATATTACAATCCATAATGTCATATTTTATGACAAGTTTTACTTGTATTTTAGTGGAAATTGTTATCACCCTAAAACCTCTGTAAAGGTAGCTATAGTTGCAGTGTGTCCCGAACAGTGACTGTGCCTGTGTTCCATAGTCAAGGCCCGGTAGATTAAAAAAGAACTTTTCAATGAATATTATGTAAAAATATATTCGAGCATATTGAAGAAATACCAGCTTTTCCTAAAAATTATTTTTTCTCGCTTTAAGATGTAATTTTGATACATCTATGTTCTGATAATTTCTATTTTTATTGGTAGATGTCAGATGATTAATTTTTTGAAAACAATATTTAAATGAGAACAATTTGAACGAAAACAAATCCAAAATACCTTCCGAATATGTTCTGCGCTAGAGGAAACAAACATGTTTATTGATAATAAAACCCTAATATTTATACAAACTTACAATAAAGATTGAATTATTCATTTATTTATACAAGATCTCCATTTTGCTCCATTTCAACAAAACTCCCGAATTGTAACCTTTTCTTCATTATTAAACGAAAACCAAACCAAGGTAGTGTCTCCCAAATCCCTTAATCCCTTGTGCATCGCACAGCACCACATCTCAGGAACACGAGGCAGGAAAGGGACTGGGATAACCCGGAATGTCTCCTGCAACCGCGCGGCAGGAGACACGACAGCAGGCGGGCGCCAGCTGGGAACCTGCGGGAACTGCCGCTAGGGGGTGGGGGCAGGAATGGGTCGGAGAAGTAGCATACGTTTCCAGAGAAAGGAGATATAAGATATAATAATGTATATGTGGAAGAAATGAATAGAAATTTAAATATATATTTAAAAATAATTTTCGGTATTGTAAGAATGAAAATTATGGGAAAAGATAATGAATAAAATTTGCTAGAATTCAGTAAACGAAACACAAAATTTTATGGTAACCAGGTCTAAATTTCACATTTAATTTTTTTTATTGAGTTCGTACTGTTTTGATTAAGTCCGTCATGCAGTTTTATTTTAATGTGATGATTGTAACTTTTTTCTGTTTTACTTTCGATAAAAAAAATTGGCAATCTATTACATAATATAAGTTTATTTTTTACATATTTTATGTGAAAAATATTATATAACTAAAGAAATTATTGTACGTATATTGTTTGTTCAATTTTTTATATTATATTCGAAATAATATAATAATAAATAATAAATTGACTATTCCATTATATGTTAGGTTTATTAACCTTGACATAAAGGAAATTGCGTCCCTCTATTAGTGGGGAAAGTGTTGCATATGGTGTTTTTTATGTAACTTAATGACGAGTTTCAACAATTATCATCATAAAAATGAAAAACAAATGCCCTTTGAAATGGTCCTCATTTAGAATTGTTGTATTAATAAAATAGTTTTATTTTATTGATCTAGTGATTTGAATACATTTTTGGAATAAAAATTAGAACAGGTGAGTGCAATAAAATGAAAAAAATATTAAAGATTTGTATCAAGTTCTTAAATTGAAAATATATGATTTATATATTTTTTTTTATTGGAAAATACTAATAATAATAGTAGGTAATTAATCAATGTTCGAGCATTAAGAAAAGGTATATTGATTGAGTGTCCAAAGCAGTAAGCCACTTTACTGGTTGTTAAGTCTAACAAATAATAAGTATTTACTTATTCTTCACTAAACGGTAAGTAAATACCTGGTTAGTACAATGCACAGAAATAATTTAATTCATTCATTTATTGCTACTAAATTAAAACTGGAGTTACTAATTATTTATAAATAAGGGTAAAAATATTATATGCAATTCGGAAGGTAAGGAATTTCGATCTCAGACAATAATTGGAGACGTCGTTTCGCTCCTATTCCAAATAATAATTGTCTTCGGTCGGTAAAAAGTCCCTACCGTATTTAATAATTAATAATGTATTATTATTTAGAAACAGTGCGTAATGGAAGGTTTTTTGGCGACCCAAATCCATGGCGCCCTTAAGCCGGTGCTTCATGCACCGTTGTACCTATCCTGCCGACACTGAGAACGGCACTCTAATGTATAATTAAATTTCAATGTATTCTACTTTTTGTAAGATTTACTAGCAGATACGTAGTATAATTAAAACTTAAAATTCTGCCTCATATTACATTCATGAACAAGTCATAAATGTTAAGAATGTAATTACAGTATAGTGCAGCTTTTATGTTCGCCATATTGTACTTACAATTATGCAAACATTCAAAACAGTACCTCGTTAGAAACTAAAATACCAACCAACAAAAACTAAAAAATAGTGAACAATTCTGCCTGGTAAATACGAATACAAATATTCATGAATATTATTCAGCATATTTGATCGTGAAAAACAAACCTAGAAAGAACAATATTGCATGTTCGTTTAATTTTATCCTCATTGTGTAATTAGCTTTCGCAGGATTAAACCCATTATTTCATAACACTCTGTTATTTTCAGGTTTTACTCCATTGTGTACTTGTTTTTGTAAACAATGTGTGATACAGAAATAATAAGAAGGAAAAGGCGTTCGGTATTTTCAATTAAATAACATTAATACGGACAAGAATAAAATTACTTTTTCTACGACCACTATGGAAAGTGGCAAATTTGCGTATTTCTCACAATCATGGGTTAAAGTGTGAGAAATCATTTCTCACAGTAATTGCAAACATTGTGCATGCGTGAAGGTACGCTCTGTGAGGTTACGTGCAGGTGCACTATATTGGTCTTTATGTCTAATAGCTTTCGTGCATGTATTTTTGTTCTGTAGTATAAAACAATGCGATCACTCGAAAGGTATAGTGTGCCACTCGTGCAGAATCACCTATTTCCCACCTTGTGTGATTTCACTTTCATCCCTTGTGGGAAATAGGCAACTTTCTGTACTTGTTGCATAATATACTATTAATAAAATGTTTCAAATCAAAAGTGAAAAACAGAACAATGCTGTTTACAATAAAATGAAATGTGTCCACCATAGTATAGTCCGACAAATATCTTCCACTTTTGATTCTTCAATGTATCAAAATAAGAAATTTCATTAATATTTGCTCTACACAGACATAGAATCGTCGAAATCTATTTTAAAATTTTAGTAAAACTCGATTTTGTGACTAAACGTAAAGTCTACAGAAAAAATGATAATTGTCATTTTGAAAGAAGTTTTCATTATAGATATAGAAATAGAAATTTTATTTTTAACCTAATATATTACAATCATGTTTTGTAATCAACTCCATGTTTGGCCATAAAGCAGAGTTTACCCAAAATTCTTAAAATTTTTAAATGTAAAAATCGGTATAATTAGGAAAATGTGTCGTGTCTAGCATTATTAAGAGTTATTTTACTATGCGTTGGTCATTTCTTTTGCGGATTTGGATTCCATAACTTCGGTTGCTATAAATTGATCTTGTTACGATATGAATTGTAAATATGAACTACATACAAAGTGAATTTATAATTCTATAACAGTAATCGTTATTTGTGGTTAATATGTAAGAAGATAAATAAAGAACACTCTATAATGATGTGAAAATTACATTCATTTCCTATTGACAGAATACCGACGATATGTAAAGGATATTATCTAGAACAATGGTTATTTATAATTATTATGAGTCACGGAATCCCAATACTTCTTCAAATTACATATCCAAAACAGTATATAAAATCATAATTAAACATAATTTGTAAATGTTTATTTAATTAGAAAGTAAAATGATATATTTTGAAATAGTTATTTACGTACAGAGGGTTGAAGAGAAGGTTTACGCCTGCGGAAGAAATTTGAGAAAGTCCATAGGCGTAAATCTCTTTTGGCCTAAGGTATGTACAACCTTTTACGCCCTACTACTACTAACAATAAAGGGAATGTAATTTTTAATTATCAGATGACATGTCAAAAATATTAAGAACATGCGTTTCACTGGTAACCTGGTGTTTTTGTGAATACAACATATGAGAGTGGCTTCATTCATAAAATTATTTATTAAATTTTGCTAGAAGTTAATAAAACTTTAGTAGATTAATATACTGGTAAATCGAAGGATAGGTAGGTATGAAAACGTATATAATGGCCGAATTTATTTGCACCTTTAGGTTTAACCCTGAACTAAACAATAAGTAACCCGTTTTATTTCCAAATAAATGTTCCGTTTTACGTTAGTAGTTATAAAAGTTAATGGTAAATTTAAAATAATGTTATATTTTTGTTATTTTAAAGTAAACGTCAAACCTTGGATCGTTTATTTAATTTTTTATGCTATATCTACTTTTGAATATAAAACTTACACAACAAATTGCTATGCTGTCATGCCTGTCTTGGAAAACAAGGAACACAAAGAGATAGCAAATGGGTAAAACCTGAGTTGAATCTACCAACCCTCCAAAATAGCTAGGGCAGTTGGATCAGTCCGTGAACTGTTCCGATTTACCAAAATTGTGCTACCAGGGTCCTTTAAAAGTCATAAAATAAATACGGCCAATATATTACAAATCTGGATATATGTTTTTGACATTTTCTTTGGGGCGTTTCTCTCTACTTTACCGCTCAAAAGTCCAAAAGTGTAAAGTAAAAGGTTCCGCCATGGTAACCAAATTGCAAATAAACAATTACGATACACTTCTGCGTAAATATATTAATGCAGTTCCAAAAGAAAATAAAATACCTAAGGTTGGTGCTGCTAGAATCATGGTAAAATTGCTAAAATCGTTAAATCTACTTAATTTTTATTCTAGTATAATTCAATATCTTCTTTATCTACCTTAAGTGGGAGTAGAAAGAAGAATAAATATAAATGGATGCAATAGATAAAATTTAATAGTGGGTCATTCATTAATAACCCTTAGCAAATGTAGGATGAAAGTAAGACGAATCTTTTTTGTTATTTTGTGACAAAAGATAAACTAAACAATAAACCGAGGGACGTCTCATGGGACCGAGATGTCGACTCAATTTCTTGCTGTTACTCGTCAGCAACCTAATTTTTCTTTCTGCAAACTGAATTAGTTTTCTTTCAAACCGATTGTTCCTGTTAGCGAGAGAGCGTTTTCAACTTGCGCTTCTTTTAATCTCATTAGAAGGGTTTCATTTTATTAATTTTTATCTAGCTAGGATATATTAAATATTTTCAAGTACGGCAAGTATTTAATCTCTATTATTAAATATTTTAAGGTTATCAGAGAATGTGGCTTCATGGGTAGAATATTGCATTAATTGAAAAGTGATGGAAGAAATTCAAATATAAAAACAGTGAAATATGGAAGAGGATCTAATGAGTGCAGAAGAAGTGGACTATTTGAATATTTTAAAAGATAATAATAATAAAATATACTGAAAAATTGGGTTTAAGGGATTTTTAAATATTTCAACAAAATAATGACCCCAAAGATACTACACGTAAACTGCTAGAATAAGAATAGTTATTTATTATAAATTTGTAGACAACAATTAAAACCGCCTCCACAGACTCTACATATGAATCCTATTGAACATCTCTCACATTTATTTAAAAAAAAATGTGTAAAACAAGACACCCAAAGAATATAAAAGAAGTATTTCATTTATAGTAGAAGAAAGGGGTAAAATTGGATCCCAAACTCAAAAAAAAAAATGGTGGAAAGTATAACAAACAGTTTAAGGGACGTAATTCTAATAAATGGCGGTACAAAAGATCATTAATTTTATATAGTTTACTTGTGTACGGAAACTAAATTGACGTACTTAGTTGTTATAATTTTTTTTTCTCGATTTAATTACGAAAAAGTTAGTACATTATTTTATTTGTTAATATAATAAGTTATAATATAATATTTATTTCCTGCATATACATATTGAAAGAAAAAATTTAAATGAATAGAAAACTTTTTTCCTTTACTGATGTACGGAGACTAATTTGTTTGAGTGAAATTTATATACAAAAAAAATCAAATTAACAGCAAGCTATAGCAAATCTAACTCCGTTTTCTTCAAATCCTGATAAGATGCCATTTATACGACTGATAAATTTTAATAAAATTCCCGAAAGTGGATAACTTTTAATTTTGTTCGAAACTCGAAGTCGTATTTTACTTTCCCGCAGTTCAAATATTTTTCGCTAACCTTACTTCCCTGAAGCAAAATTAATGAATTCCAAAGTTCTAAAAATTGTAACTGAATATAAATCGTTTAGCATTCCTTTGTTTGTTGAAAATGCGAGAACGCAGCTGCTGTCACAGTTTTTTGCGTGTTTTGACAGGATGAGATAGTGCGGTCTGTAGATTATGCGGCAGGAACGAACGGGTGAAAACAGTGACGAAAATGGAAGACACCGCATTTCCCGTCTCTGTAGATGAGGCGGAATTTAATTTCCGCAACTAGGCGTGAACAATATGTCGAACTGATAACGAAGTAGCAACCGTGCAAATGTATTATACGGCTCGCTACAATGCTAGCTCTGGTTCGCCTCTGTTTTACTTGATCCACGATTTCATGTAGAGTTACGTATGCGAGTAAGCTCTCTAATTTAAAGACCCATGCAAGCTCAAGCTCCCCACAAGCACAATACACTACAATACCAGAGATTCAATTAGCATACACGCGCTATTTATAGAAGAAAAATATCACCAACGCGTGGTAGATTTCATTACAAGTTTCAGTCCTATTATCATATGTCCCAATTTCTCTAAATTAAAATAAATATTCATATTTGTATTAAATAAAATTAGGTAACATATTTGAATTACAAATTTTCTTGCACTAAGATATTATTTCTTATCTATTAAATATTAAAAATATTTCAAATTCATTAATTTAAAAGTATGTACACGTTTATCAGAAATATGAATAACAAAATGAAATAATGGGAAACAAGGGTAAGGGTTCTTTTACTCAAATATTTTATGTAAATTTCTGATCCAGAAGGTTTAACTTTTTGTATAAATAATAAATTGAATACCTTCAGGTCACAAAATTAAATCAGTATTTTGATGAGTATGATTTTATAAAATAAGTCAAATCACTCCTACATATACTATAAGTGTGTGAAACAATCAGTGAGTTTGATGTTTAACGCGCGAGTGTAGTAAATTAAAACCTCTCGAGTCTCGAATATATGACATTTCACTCACGTGTGATATACGACGTTGCAGGACATATGAGCGGCTTGCTATATGAAACTAACTCAAATGAAAATGACATTTTAGGAAAATTACGCAGGGAACGTTAATATTCGTTTAAAAAATGAGTTGTTAATGAATAATTTTCTTTATTATAAAATTGACAGTATTGTAATATTAAAATATTTTATCTACAACTGTATAATTCATTTTTTTTATCAATTAATGACTTTTGTTACTGTTTGATCTATTTATTAGACTATTAAGAAATCATAGTATGAAACGAAATATAAGTAAATTTTATGTATTATAATTTTAATATTAGCATTATATTAATTAACTGTTTTTCTTTTCAGGTAAGCTTCAATTTCAACTTCGCGTTTTTCACATGTTTTTTTGTCGGTAAGTTTATTTACTTTATTATAATAAAACTTTGTGGTACATAAGTAACTATTAGATGCATAAATAAAAAAATGGACCTATAGGTATATTGTAATCAACAGATTTTTTTTTTGAACTTTTATTCTTATGAGTATATCTATCTTTCAAGTATCATAATTATAAATTACAAATTAGGCGATTTTTCTATTAAATTATTTTCTTATTTTAAATAAGGAATAAAATGTTTTTAATTTATTTTTTCTTTCATGCAAAAATTAAATAATAAACAACTATTAAGAAATGATAGTGACGTAAATTATTTACTTTGTAATAATCAACTGCAATTATTGATATTGATTTGAATAAATGTAACAAGAGTCTGAAGTAATAGTATGTAATTTACATTTTAAATAAAAAAAAAATGGAGTCGATGCTGTCTCGAACTCCGACTATGCAATGAGTTCTATTTATGAAACCAAAGCCTTAATCCACTCGGCTATTTTTTTTTGTTTTCTAATTTCTTATTATATAAATACATAGGACAACTGTTAAAATTAAATTTATTTTATCTAATATTTTAATTAAAATAGATACTATTTTTCCTTTGATATCAATAGATGTAAAATTAAATAATCTAACCAAATGGTACCACATACACCCCATCGCATTAAGCGGGACACATGGAAACAACAAAAAACTGTTTTCCTTATGACATTTAGACACTTGATTTTTATACTTTCGTGACTAAATAGTGGTTTATCAAATTTATTACATAATATATGTACTGCTGTCAATTCTTGTTGTCTGAGTTTGCTAAAGGCTGGTTTATCGGAATTCGGAATCCCGCACTATTTTGATTTCACGGAAACTTGTGAATTTCGTAACATGTAGAACTATTCGGTGTTAAATAGTTTGTCGTGGAATAAAACTAGTAAAACTATGTTGAACTTAAACAAACTACAAAGTTTCTGTTGTAAACCAAAGAAAAGTTATCGCTCACGAATCTAACAGGAAAAACTTCAAATGGCTTGGGACTACTTTCGAAGGGTGTATTTAACTTCACTGAAACTTTACGAACGCATGAAAATGTGCATATTATTCAGCGACATGAACCAGATATTTTATCATATTTTCGTGATGGAATTTATCATAAAAATTTTACCGGTTAAAACATTTTTATGGGATTTATCTCTTAAATTTATGATATTAAAATTACGCTCTACGTACAATATAACAATACGTTTGTTCTTTTACATACGGAAAACATCATTAGGATCAAAAATATTTTGACGTACATTTAATAAAAATTATGTTTGTATCTCACTGGTAGAATAAATTTAAATTAATAAAACTATATAATTTTTCTATTTTTCTTTATAACAAAGCTAATATAGTGTCCAAAACATAGCCTTAATAGGTCATTTTAGTAGGTACGTTAGTGACTATTATATTCTAAAAAATCAGATGTGATCACCACAGAATCGAGCATTACTACCAAATTTTTACGCTAAAACCAAAATGTACAATAAATAATTAATCCTTTTTAGTTTGTTTCTAGCATATTTTACATTTTTCTTCAAATTTTAACCCTTCGAAAATGATGCCCTTTTCTATTCCACGGGAGGTATAACCGGGGTATTTTTTTTACAAAATAATAGTATGGGGTGGTATTCTATAAAACGCATACAAAAAAATAAATGTATGAACTTACTATAATTTCCGCTTCAAATATTTTTAGAACAGTGAGACAGTAGTCAAATATTGAATTTTATTGTTTTTACAAATAATTTACGCATATTTTATTCCTGCTCAACTACTGTATATGAAATATGACTACAATATTAACTGAAAACGATATATCCGACAAATTAAATAAAGTTCATGTTATATTATTAATTATTAAGCATTCATTTCATTCCGTCAATCCTCTTAAGGATTATTTTATTAATGTTGCATTCAAAATATCGACTTTGTCCAGATCTTCTGGAATAATCACTAGTCTCTCTATACCTTTCCATCACTCGAAAAACGGATGCCAAACTTTTGTCCTACGGTAATTTCAACCTTCTTCAAGTGCTGCTTGCACACGTTCGTTTTGTATCAAATTTTTAGTTTTGCATGTTTCTATTTGACTTCTATCAGTAGAACGTAGAAAAATTCCGTCTGCAAACAACGCAATAAATCAGAACTTCAAATAAATCTACTAGGCAAATATGATTCCATATAACATGTACGACATCATATACAAGGTACTTTCGGAATAAAATTAAGTGTCTGAAATATCAATGAAAATTATCGAGAAATTTTAATATCTGGTGCATTAATTTTTTATCAGTGTATATTCAGAATAAAATATTTATTTATCATAAGTTGATTTTCATTTTCATGATATATAGATGCGCAAAAATTTTTTTGCCAAAGGCGCTCAAAACTCTAGTTATGGTTCTGGTTAGCTGACACTTTACTCAGTTCGGGAATTGCACATTCGTTTCTCCTCCCAAATAACTATTTTCTTAAATAATACAAATATAATTATTATTACAAATTAATTAGGTATCATAATTATCTCATGAACTATAATACTAACTAAATAAAACTACTTATTGTATTGTATTTTTCGGAATAATTAAATTTGTGGAAGCACCATAATTATCTCATGAACTACAGTACTAACGAAATAAAACTACTTATTGTATTGTATTTTTATATTTCGGAGTAAATTAAATTTGTGGAAGCACCTCGTTGAAAGCAATTACAGCCAGCGACGAAGTCCCTCCCGATAAGAGAAGAACTGTCAGAAAGAACAACGGACGTCAATTTTCCGCATTTTGGTTTGATAAACTTCTATCGCGGTTGGCGAAACATACGCAAAAGGTCACGCGGCTTGCGATACGCATTCAATTACTCGGTTATCATATTCTTGTTTGCTTAGAATACATTGCATTACGCGGTAGTCGAATTCATTAGCAGGACAAATACCGATATATAGTTGCATTTAACCATGCACGAACATGTACCGTCAATGGCTTAGCCAACTTATATGGGATTATTACCAAATGAACAAACGTAACTAAACTATAACGTTCCATATCTCTAATTAAGATACTGCAATTCTATGGAATCCCAATTTAAATAATAATGTATATACGTATGTTTATGGAAGTTGAAAATTGCTTGTAACTATTTAAATACACAAAAGTTTTATTGGGTTTCCGAACGACCGTAGTGGCAGCCAGTTACAGGATTATTTCAAGCAATTTTCGGCTTTTATTGACATATTATGTACTGAAAAGAACAAAAACTATATTTGCCTGAAATGAAAAAAATTTCACAGTGGCAAAGATTAGTATTAATATTAAGGATTTAAAAGTTATTGCCCAAATGAATTCTGCATGACATGTAAATACAGTCCCGCAGTTTTCCTCACGTCATCAATCGTAATATATACAAATATAATAATGGATGAAGGATGAAACGTACAAAAAGAATTGTAGATTAAACTAACGAAATTACCAAAATACAATGAAGCACAAATTGTCGTCAAATTACTTTCATAAATGACATGACAGGAATGACATATTCATGTTTTTTAAATATTT
This sequence comes from Stenolophus ochropezus, assembly GCA_035578165.1. NCBI lineage: Eukaryota > Metazoa > Arthropoda > Insecta > Coleoptera > Carabidae > Stenolophus > Stenolophus ochropezus. The sequence continues at coordinate 8,052,158 of JAQOWZ010000004.1, read as the reverse complement.
GTTACACTATACTGTTTCTATTTCAATTTTGTGGTTGGTTAGATGCAGGTAGCATATGTACCCCTGTGTAACACAATGAGCGAATAGAAGTATCATTTGTGCTACACGTACTCGACAAAGGTACAAAATAAACGTTTAAAAATTCTTGTAACGGAAATTGATGCCGTGAGGATTAACGGGGGAAATAGAGTGTACATATTCAATATTGTAACTTAACAATCATTAATGCTTATACGACAAATATTAACTAAAAGTAGTACCTTTATTATACATTAAGGGCGTGAATACTTGCCACTATGTCAATAAACGCCTTTTTTTGCTTTTATAGAATACAGCCATAATTAAAATAAACATTAAAACTACCAAATTGAAAGTAGTACTTATATATACCGGGTGTAGAAATGGAAAGTGGCGCATAGCGATTTCAATGTTATTTTTTTTCAACTGCTGTATCTCTTTACCTAATCATTTTAGCGCAAAAAGCGTAAGAGTATAAGTTGTTCTGAAATTAAAAAGGCATCCTATAAAGTCAACTTACTTTCGTAATTATTTATATTTCACGATTTATTAATAAAATTAATAATAATAAAATATTAGAAAAAAAATTAAGATTGCCTTGATAATTGAAACAAATTTTTAAATAAAATATTCACAGTGACAATTACTTGTCATAGAAAATTTTGATTGACTCTGAAAATGGCAAATTTGCGGGAAATTATTTTGTACAAGTACGAGATTTGTTCAGCGCTGCGTATATGGTACCGGCCAATTCCTTCAGTAACAACAGTTCGTAGAATTATTCACAAATTTAGGACCACTGGTAGTATTTTACCATTGTGTAAAAAGTGTAAAAGGAGAAATCAAGAACCGGGGAACAATTATGATAATAATAATGAAAACAAGCTTAATGTATTGTTAAAAATAACCGAAAATCCAAATTTTAGTGTGCGTCAAATTGCTTCTGAACTAAACATACATTTTTCGACAGTTCATAAAATCCTAAAATCAGAAAATTACAAGTCATACAAGTACTCAAATCATCAGGAAATATTTGAACATGATAAAATTACAAGAACTGAATTTTGCGAAACAATGATGGACAAGGCGAATTTGAATAGAGAATTTTTGAAAAATATTTGTTTCTCAGATGAAACATGTTTTACTTTAAACGGTGAGCCTAATGTACAAAATAATCGATATTGGAGTACAGAAAATCCGCGACTACTACTGCAAACTCACACCCTGTATCCTCAAAAAGTTAATGTTTGGGCAGGTATTTTTGGATCGCACATTATTGGGCCGTTTTTCATTGATGGATCATTAAATGCAGAAAAATATCTTGAACTTCTGCAAAATAATGTTGGACCAGAATTGGAAATAAGATCCAGAGAAAATGAAACAAGTTGGTTTCAACAAGACGGCTGCCCAGCACATTCTGCGAGGAATGTAAAACAATATTTAAATGAATTCTTTCCAAATTCGTGGATTGGCCGTGGAGGACCTATCAACTGGCTAGCCCGTTCTCCAGATTTAGCACCAAATGACTTTTTTTATGGCCATATTTAAAAGAAAAAATTTATAAAAATAATGTCCCGAACATTATAACTTTAAAATTGTTAATTATAAGAGAATGTGAAAGTATTACACAAAGACAACTAAGTAATATTCGACATACATTTTATGATAGATTAGGACACTGCTTAGCATTAAATGGAGATTTGTTCGAACATTTGTTATGAAATAGGAACCTAATAAATAAGTTTTTTGTTTATTAGCCGTAGGATTATATTGTTCTCAGAATACACTTTTTTCCAAGAATGTAATTTTTATTATTCGTTAATAAAAAAAATTAATATATCGTTAAACATTAATATTCTGTGTAGTAACAGTCACTGTAAGGTCTATAATTAACAGAAATTATTCAAAAATTAAATGTCACTATGACTAATTTTCAAAATTTGTTTCATTTATCAAGGCAGTCTTAATTTTTTTCTAAAAAACTTTAAATTTTATTTAATTAATAAATCGTTAAATATGAATAATTATGGAAGTAAGTTGACTTTATAGGATGCCTTTTTAATTTCAGAACAACTTATACTCTTACGCTTTTTGCGCTAAAATTTCTACACCCGGTATATGACTCTTTACGTACTTCAGTTACACTAACTTTACCATGAAATTAAAAAAACTCTTAAAATTAGTGTTATTCAGTTGATTTTAATTTCATTGAAATACATAAATACACACCTCATCAAAAACCTTCAACATCCATAATTAAGCAAAATTTGAATGTAATATTTGTTAAACTTTTTTATTGTGGTCCTGTCAATAACCGTTTAAAAATGAGACATTTATTTGAATCATATTTTTTGCAAATTTCGTTGCACCTGTCTATATCTATCATTCCATACAAGTTCAACATGTGACAAATCTGGGAAAGCACCTACCATGGGAATAATAAATATTTTGATGATCGAAATAAGCTTGTAATTCACTAACAAAGTGACGGCTGGAATTTTCTTCTTTAAATTTAGCCCCAGGTAAACGATTTAAAAAAATGTGCTTTTGAATAATCACTTTTGGACTCCGTCTGATAAATGTACGGCGTACATGTTGGCATAAATTAAATCAGAAAACACAATTGAATGTCATTCCATTAACCATTGTCTTTGTTCGCGGCACCACTCCAGTCAATTTCGACGGTGCATTAGAGTTAGCGGGAGGCGTAAAACTGGACAGCATACCCCTAGTCCAATTAATTAATCGGAGCGAAAGAGTACGGGCCGACATTAGATTGTGTTACCTGTCTACATTGCAGAATTAGAAGTAAGGAACTTTGCAAAGCTTTGCGGAATAAATGGCGATTTTCGCGCCCTTCAGTATCTGACTCGATTCACGATCATATGTCATGAACTTTCAAAAGTTAATTCAAACATAAGCTGATATAGTCAATTCAAAAATTTACCTGTCTTAACGGTTCATCAAGTAAAAACTCGAAAATAAGACATTCGTGTTTTGTTTCAAACCTAATCATTTGAAGACAACAGTAATAGTAGTTCATTTACATAATTATAAGGAAAATTGTAGAAATCAATTCCTGCAAAGAGGAAAACGTTATTGTTAAATAATAAATAAGCCAAAATGACTAAAAATAATATGAACTACCCAAACAAAATAAACATAATGAAAGTCTATATAAATAAGAATCTTATCTTAAAATGATGTGAGACGATGATCGACTGAAAAATAGATGTAGGGAAGAAATAATAATCGGAAAGTAGCCATAAGATTTTTTTATTTTGTCGATTAAATCAAAGTTCCGATCATACTACAATCCTATTCCGCGTAAAATTGTGTCAAAAATTATTAAAAAAACATAATAAACAATACTTGAATAAAATTAGTTTTAAAAACATAAATAAATAATTAATTATTAAAATTAACAATGTAAAAAAAACAACAGATTAAAAATTATTTAACGGACAAAACTGAAACAATCTTTTTTACAACTGTTGTAAACTGCGTTTTAACCTACATATTTTTAAATGTTGCATGGGCACCGAATACATGGGGGCATCAGGGCTCATGCCCCCAAGGAGACATTTCCCTTTCAATTTTTTATCAACTGATTACTACCCGAAAATAAACGTGAGTTACACCCTTTAAAATATTACCAGTGAATTCCTCTCATCAAAGTAACTGTGTATACACATTTTTATTTTAAAATTCCCACAACCACAATTATAAATTGAATATTAGACATTAGAAATCCATATGACCGGTAATAATTCTGGGACGCTAGTATTCAGTCCCGCTCTGCGGGGCGTCGGGGCGGTAGTAGGCCTTCGAACCTCCACCCTTCCTGGTGGTCTGGCTAGACCGCCTTCCAGGGCATCTGACGCCCTGGAAGGTGCTTTAGTTCAACTGGCCGAGAATCGAAGCACACTTTATCGGGTACTCTAATTCTACATCTGCTGAATATAGAACACATCCTGGAGCAGATTTAGTTACTCTGGATAGAGCTCTGGTTTCAGTGGGTCAATAATTAGAGCAAACGCTGAAGCGTGCTCTAATTATTGACCTGCTGAAATCAGAACACATTCTAGAGCAGAAGCAGATGAGACTGCTCTGGATTGTGCTCTGGTTTCAGTAGGTTAGGATTTAGAGCTCTCTAAAGTGTTTGCATTAATTATAGGTCTGCTGAAACCAGAGCAAATTCTGGAGCATATATATGGCTACTCTACGCTATTGTTTCAGTTGGCCAATAATTAAAGCAATTATTCAGAATGCTCTAAGTTTTGGCCTTCTGAAACTAGAGCATACTCTGGAGCAGTTTTGGCTGTTCTGAAATGTGCTCTGGTTTCAGTTGGTCCAGGGAATAGAGCTTTTTGAAATGTTTGTTCTGGTATGTCTATTTTATTGTAACTTTTTGTGTCGATTTTGGCTATTTTAAACAATTTTCCATCAAGGAAATTTTCAAAAGTCGGCACCTGTAAAATGTAGATTTTAACGTTGAAGTTTAAAATAAATTTTAGTGTGTTTAAATTCAGTTTTATTTGATCGTGCCTCTTGTTACTTTTCTAGTTTTATTTTTTAAATGAACAATATTTTATTTTGTTTTATAGCACATAAAATATTATTACTTCTGAAGAATTTTTCCTTTTTTTCCAGGTCATATTTTCTTTGCAAACATAAAAATTCTCTTATAAATTATTCTTTATACTACAACTACGAGTATTTTTTATATATAACAATATATTTCGTAGGCAGGTAGTTCAAGAAAATATATGGTTGTAATATTATATGGCCAATGGCAGTACAATGCGAATTTAAAATTCAAATGTTGCTTTGAAGTAAATTGCGCTTTACATCATTATATTTACATTGCGTAGCTGCGCTTTCTGCGGTCGCTTAATAAAGGGTAAAAGGCAGAATTCCTAACTCTTGCTCAAATCTGGATTTGAGAAATCCAATCCAATGTTATTGAAAGCAAATTGAGTTTCGTTTGTTCTTTTTTCACACAAACAATTTCGTTGCTCCAATGCAGACGCGCGCCAATCAATTTATATTCTTCCCTCTGTTTATTTTCCGGGTTTAATTTAAAATTCCGGAGTCCAGTCGACTTAAATGTCAGAAGAAACCGACGAAAAGATGAATAAATAATGGAAAAATCTGTAAAACATTGAAAGAAATTTCCAAAAGGAAATTCATATTTATTATTAATTCACCTCTTCTGATTCCTAAAAGGAATTAACCATTAACTCTATTTTTATTGGCAATGGAATGGACATGTAAAATAAATTATAATCTGAAATAGTCTCGCTTTTCGAGACGAGATGAGACGAGATAAATATTGTCGAGATAGGGCTGAGATGAGACGAAGCGAGATGACCTAACAAGACGTCTCGAATATCTTGGCTTTGAGGCTCTACATTTTTGTAGTTTTTTACTGTAGAACAATTATTGAAAATTTTTAAGAACTAACTATAATTTCAAAATTTGAGAGAAGTACCTACAAATAAACAAATAAATAAGTAATTTAGTTCGTCACTGTGTTATTTTTTCTTAAACATATTAGTAATAGCCCTTTGTTTTGAGATTACATTCTCATTATCAAAAAGAAATATTTTTTTTGGGTGATAATTTGTCAATTTCAAAATTTATTTTAAAAACTTGACAATATTCTTTGTTAAAAACAATTGTTTCATTATCATCAAATTATTATGAAAATACCTAAACGACCTGTTAATTTATGAGGTGATAAAAATACTAAAAAAAGTTGAGATTTCGGAAATAAGTTACTAATATATATTGTTGTTCTCGTCAAGTTCAATTTAAAACTTTGTTCGATTTAAATTTCCTATTTTAAAAAAAATACATTTGACTCATAAGTTCTTATGTATAGAAAACTAGATCTTCCTTTTTTGTTAAAAATCATTTTAACAACATCGTATGATTCATCCATGGTGCACCATTTTTTTTATTTTTCGCTGACTCATTCCCAAATTTGATTTTCATTCCTTGAGGACCCAAGTGAGTTCGAAATCGGTCTCCCAAAAACGACTCCAGAAGTTTATTTCCTCTCCCATTAATATTATTCAAATTTTGTACTAAAACGAGAAAACAAGATAAATTCTTGCGGCAACACTAGTTTGAAACAAAAAAGGAATAGTATATTGTACAAGAGCAGAAATTTACATGTTTCTCGTGAAGGCTCAATTCATTTTGTTTTATTGTAATAACAAATGCAAAGCCTAGTTTAACCTCCTGAATTAGACACAAAGCGAAGTAGGTACCAGCTCGTTTCCAAGTAGAGATTTTCTAATGAAATATTAACACTGTTGTAAAGTTTCTTGCATTATATTCGAGTCTATAATAGTGCAACAAAGTAAGTCTTACAGGTTTCCGATTTAATTATCAAAGTTTTAATTAAGTGAGACACGCAGAGTGACAGTTAATTAATATTAGCTACATCTATTTATAACGAAGCATCATTTGTATAGGGCAAATCGTTTTTAAATCACATAATTTCTGTGTAAATGCGGCAAATTCTTTAAAGTCCCTCTATCGGAATGAATTTACATTCGAGTTCCCTGGAACAAAGCAATAAATCACATTCATTGTAATGATTTTAATTGCTCTTCGTTGAAACATTTCACCATTAGGCTGTATGAAAGCACCAAAGTCTCTTAGGTTTAATTGCTACGAAAAGTAAAGATTTTCATTCTTTGCCATCATTACTGGTTGTAATTATATTTTTATTAGCTCCAATTGTCCCAAGTTTTAATTAAAAACGTTTAAAAATAGAATTTCACCCGCACACCAGGTGTTAATAATTAATATGAATTTTCCCTTCGAGATTTTAATGCGAATTTATTCTTTATTTATCTTTTTTTTTTTAATTTCCAATTTTATTGCATTTTAATTTATTTCACAAGGAATTAAAAGTTGTAAGTATCACAATATCCATTCTTATAAAATACAAGTAGATAAGTAAAAAAGGCATTATTTTGAATAATCTGTCACTTGTCGGAATTACCTAGTTATTGTCGGTATATATTAAAAAATTTGAAAAAATGAAACCGTTAAAAAGACTATTTTAACAGTGGTCGTAGGGAAAAGTATTAAAGTGTTCGTTTTAAAATGCACAGCAGATATAATATTGATGTTAAAGAATAATAAAAATAATTTGTAACATTTGCAATGAGCAGCTGTGATGTTTCTAGAGTGATTTTGAATTTTATTTTTAAATTATTTAATTGTTATACATATTGCAATTACATAATTACATACTTTCGAATTTAATGTTTCCCAGTTTAATAAAATTATGTTGTATGAACTCAGTAGACCTAACGGACCTCAATCCACTCTAATTCCCCATCACGTCCAATCCAATGTCGTGGAAGTATTATATTTAAAATAGTTTTCACAATTTGACAGTTAATAAAGAAGTGAAACTGACAACGTATGTTTTATTTTAAAATTAACACTGATACATTGCTGTCAAACTCGTAATCAAGCCTATGACAAATCCCACATTTCACTCAGGTTACATATACCGGTTGTTAAAGAATCTATCTATTAAATATTCGTTTAACTCCAGAGAAAAATTTCAGCATCCATGCTGCGATATTCAATTTTCCCCGTTAATTAAACGCATTAACCGACCACGAAATCTAACGACGTGAAAGTATCTTATTTAACATAGTTTTTCACAATTTGACAGTTAATAAAGACGTGAAGTTGCCAACGTATGTTTCATTTTAAAATTAACACTGATACATTGCTGTCAAAATCGTAACCAAACCTATGACAAATCCCACATTTCACCTTAAAATAAACTCAAGTTACATATACTGGTTGTTGAAAAATCTATTAAATATTCGTTTAGCTTCATAGAAAAACTTTATCTTCCATGCTGCGATATTCAATTTCCCGTTAATTAAAATCATTGACCGGCCACAACAACCGAAAGCACTTGTCCTTCGTCTAGGAGACGTCATTCCACGAGACTATCTGTACTTAACGATTTCCCAACTCCGACTCCAACTCCTCATTCTGCATTCTTGTCTGCCATTGAGTCTGAGCATCCGTTTCTACCTTTGGCCGGGTGCCCACTTGGCATTTTCTGCGCACGGTGCACTGAACCGAGTCTTCTGCTCGCACCGACTACACAACAAGCACGCGTGCATGGGATCCCAACCTGCAAAGCTAATACAAGACCATGTGATTTACATATGACAGCGTAATTCCAAACGGATTTTATCGCTTACTTTAATTATGTTGTAAATTTGGGGAGAGTACGTACTTGTTTTTAATTAACCCTCAAGAGGATAATAAAAAAAGAATAAAATGCTATACGGGTGCAAAGTTCATCGGTTAGTTTGTTGCGACTTGAATGCAGTACGATATAAACTTCAAATTCAGAGCTCACTAGTGGACAATGAGTAGCTAGAATCATTTTTCCGTTGAGAGCCTGCAAAAAATTGGAAACTAAAACCAATTTGTACATTATGTTCCCAAAACTGAAAACACTATACGAAAAATAAATATATTAAATTATCATGTCACTGTTACGAAGGTACAAATTGTATCAATAGATGATTAAAGCGAATTAAACTATATTTGAGGTATTCTGTCCGACATGAAACATCTGCTCCATTCATTATTTTTAAAATAGAGTACAAAGAAGATAAATCTTTGTCGCAACTAATATTTATTAACCATTTAATTTATTAAAGTTATTTTATTAAGTAGAATATTGAGTTTGTTGTTTTTCATGTCAGTACTTTTCGTACCGATTAGTATTTAACAACTGATTAAAAACTCTGATGCTTTATTAAATTTATCAACACGATTTTAGTCTGTTAAATAAATAATCATATAGGTCATCTTGAACCTATAACTGAGAATTTGGCTATTCATCTCACCATTTTGAATTTGAAGAATTTAAAAATATATTTGATGACGATCATGAAGATATAATTCCATTTATATATAATATAAGATCTTATACAATAAAAGATCGGCCAAATTATATACAACATACAGTCATGCATTGATGAATTTTATCATACCTATATTCCGATCAACAAGAAGAACATTGATGAATAATATGTCACCTGTCACAGAACCTTTTATATTAAGTTGTTCACAGTTTCGTCATGTAATTATTTATATCGTTCTTGTTTTGTATGCGTCATCACAACTTCTTCTAATTCTTCTAATTTTTATATTACAAACGGGTATGAGACCAAAATTTGTTTTTTAAATATATGATACTAGACACAAATATAAAATACTCGTATTTTTTTAAAATCGATTTATTATATGAAGTTTACGAGAAAATATTTATTAAAAATTTGGGGAAGAGATATAGTAATGTCCATCGTGGTAGAATTGTGAAAGAAGAGAGGTAGATTACCTGCCTTTTTTCACAATCCTACCATGCTGACATCACATATTCTTTCTCTAGAACATTAAATTGCTAATAACTACATTATTATAAATTAATGTATAATTTTTATTATTCTAATGAGAAACTACAGTGGTTAGATGTTATATTTTATGTCTTGAATAGTTAAATTCCTTTATGGTTACATTTTTGACATTTACATGAGAATAATTAAATGCATCTCCTATTCTCTTTTTGTCTTTTATATTTACTACATTTATTTTTTTTTGTTCTCCAATATTTAAATTTTCTCTATTATAAATTTCATTACGTAATCAACTTCTGTTGAAGTGAAATTAATTCCCCTTTTGTCTTTGTATCCATTGAGTAGTACATCATTTGACAGAAACTAATTTAACTGATAAGTAATATCCTTGTTTTACGTTTGCACTTTAAAATTGTTTTTTTATCTTCTTCTACATTACAGAAATAATCAAAATCGTACATATATTATAATTTCATATAAATCTAAGGATATTTTTATTGTATTGCCACTCGAGTTAATCGTTAATTAGTTGATCTGTTAATTAATTTGTCAAGAAGTACTAAATTCTATTTAATCATGGTTAAGAGATATGATTAGTTTATATTGTACATAAGTACTTTTTTTACCATTCAATTTTTTATTTTTATTATTTTGTCCTATATGAATGTTATAAGTTAGTATTATCAAACATGCTGAGCGTCTGCAAATCTTCAACCCTGGAGCTACGACACTGAGCAAGGACTATAAACTAAAAATGTGTGAAAGCAAAATTTTACGATCCAAGGTATTTTTATGTACTATACACGTAATGTAACAAGTTTGATAAAATTTTATAATATACTTTAGTTTGTGATGAGTCTTGAAGTTTTGATGAGGGAATATATTGTTGTAGACCTTATGTTCCAAATTTGTTATAATTTTTAAAGTAATATTTGTGAAATCAATTGTGTGTCTTGTTGTATAACAATAAATAAATTTTAGAACATTAGATCAAGTAACATATTTTTCTGTGAAACTTTATTTCAGACTAGGCATAAAGTATCTTATTCGGTAGACTAAGGATGCACAAAGATCGCAACGAATTTTTAGTTTTCTGCAAATCAGATATGATGACTAATAAATAAATTTATAAATAATGATATATATTTATATTGTCAAAAACTATTGTCATTATTTGGCAGAAAACTTTGAAAAAATTATATTGCAGCCGAAAACATTATTCCGGATTTAAGATCATGCTTAGGTCCCAGTGGCGGACTGAGAGGTTCTTTCGAAAATAATAATTAATAAATCTAGAATTCAAAGGCGTCTCATATACACAGATATTATAAAAATTTGTTTGATTTGGAGCAGAACTGTCAAAAACAAACATTATTTGTCGAAATATTGTTGTGGAAACACAGATGTCTAACTTATTATAATTCTGATATTCCCGTCAACGCAAATGAAGTTCTGAAACAATTTGGTGCTGATATTTAGTTATTATTAGTAAATAAATCATTAAATATAATAATAACACTACCTGCAAGGGTAACTACATCTGAAGGTAGTTTTTCTATACTAAGGAAATTAAAACTCCATATAGGAGTTTGATCCGAAGAAAGTTTCGACCTGATTCGCATCGAAGAAATAATTTAGATTAGTCATTTAATATTTTTGCTAATTCAATATTTTTGTGTTAATTAATAAAAAAATTCGTGGTTAACAATTATTATATATTTTATTGTTTATGATTACGATAATACGCTCCTCCCTAGGATAATATCTGGATCTGCCACTGGTAGGTCCATTTCATTCCCTCTCAGTATTTTTATTCATTGCTCTTACATGAATAGGTTTGGGAAAAAACACAATAGTGGAGATTTTTGGATATTTATAGATAAAAGAAAATATATTTAAATACAGGAAACTTTTGAAAGGTTAAACTTGTGTTTCGGCTCAATATATTTTTGTAAAAGTATATTAAAAAATACCTGAAAATGTGTATTTTACAAATAACTATTTTAATTCATTTATTTAATATGACAACTGATAAATGCCGTTCACGGTTAAATTTTGCTGAACTATAAAATTTCTTTACGATATCTGATGGTGACAAACTGCATCAAGTATCATTAAAATATAAATGAAACTCCAATAAAATATGTGGCAATTAATTTTCTATTCCGTATTCCTTCTGAAGTAAATGAACGCTGAAATAGGTAAACTTTCGAGCTTGATGCGATAGAAAGATGCAAAAGAAAACTCATAAAAAATCCATTGAAATCTGACTATTCAAATTCCAGCATTTCAGGAAGACTTATAGCAACAGATAAACTGAATAATGCATTTGCTACAACAATTCTTTCGTTCTCGTTAAAGTAATGGGAGAAAATAAACTCAGCGAATCTCTATCCGCTACATTTTTCTCTATTTGTCACTTTTATAGAGCTAAATGGCCACAAGTTATGTGCTATGTAATACTTGTTTTACTTTTACTGCCGTTAAGTACTCTTAACTTCTATGTGGAGCATGAAGGAATCTTTTCTGGTTCACTGATCAGTTTAGTGACACATTTTGTGACTACTTCGGATTCGTTCTGTCCTAGCAAGAATAACATAAATTTATATTAAAAATTCTTCAATTTTAGTAAAAATATAAATGTTATTATTAAATTCATTTTCTTATTAATAATACATATGAGTACGTGGGAATTTTTTTTTTGTTCAACAAAACAACTCCTGCATAGAATAAATTATATTATCTCTTTTATTTTAATTCAGTATATTCATTGCATTTCTTATTACATTTCAATTTCGTACCGTCTTTTCTTTCTATTTTATTTTTATTAGATAAATAGTTTTTATTGTGCCGCAATTTGGCGTCGGTCTTTTCTATTATCGATCACCAATTTTATGCAACTCTTCTTCTTATTATTTTATAGCAACTTGGTACGTACACTAATTTGCAAATTTATCCATTAAAACTAAGAAACGCTGATTTTGAAATTATGAATAATTTTATTATATTTTGGACTAAAAACACAGAAACACGATCGTTTGTTCGTTTGCAATTAGGTAAAGCTGACTGATATGAAAATAAATTTACAAATAATAGATAGTAACTTTTCTTCTAAATTTTATTACTAATTTAACATATTTCCTGAATTATACCCAAAATTATATTTTATATTTAATATAGGTATAGCAAGGTAAAGTTCTAAATATTTTATTATGACAAAGGTCATTTTTGCCAGTAGATTCATTATTATATAAAATTCTTATTTAATTATTATAAACAATAAAAAAACTTTATTTGGCACCACGACTTCATTGCACCTTGGAGCGGCCATAATAGATTAAATATCAAAATAATATGTCAAAAGAATTATTCTTCAATGTTCAATGTTATAGAAATAACGATATATTATTTTTGTCTTGAAAAGTCTAAGTAGCCAAGCATTATATTATGTTATATTTGAGACATAATAATGTTGTAAACATACAATTAGAGCAGAGTGAATATCTATTGCAAGTGCACCGAAGCTTTTGAGTTTGCGGTCACTGCACTAACATTATAGAGAAACTAAACTCCTACTACAGCAGTGGAACTTCTTCCATGATTGATCGAGGAAGCATTGCACTTGTGTGGCATTAATAGGAATTAAAGTATAAATATGTGAAATGATGTTTAGTCTCGACTGTTTGGCAGGGAGAAATTAAAACTGTCGACGCTGTCATCCGGTGATGTATCGCCGGTTCAGATGTGAAAAATGAGGTTTTTAATTGCTTCAAATGTTCACACATACGATTTATTGGATTCTCTTTCTGCAAAGGAAATATCTACCTAAAAATTGGAATGTGGAGTAAATTAGATGGGAATATATGGGACACAATGTGGCAAATGTCATAACTCCAAATAAGAACACAAATCACAATATTCTACAGAATAAAGAGTGTAGAATCTTCTGCTCAAAGATATAAATTTCTATTTATCTGCATTCACATAGTCACGAACAACATTGATTCATAAAATATGTCACACATACGTACATCATTTTCTGTGGAAACCTCATTAAATATAATCATAAATATATACAAGAAGTTTTATAGTTGTGCTTGAAATACTATTTTGTTCAATACTTCTACAACTTCACTTGTACTGTCAACAATATACAAAAAACAAAAACTTGGTACTTCTGATTTTCTGTTGTGTAACATTAAATTACCATACAAATATATCAATCATCATTTTATTAAATAGGAACAGGAGTCAATAAAAACTGTTATATAAAAAATGTGTAAGCAAGTTACATTCTTTTTACTATTTCAACGATTGCAAATTAAAAATTGCAATAGTATATTGTACAGAAATTCTTCTATTGCCTACAAGGTTAAAAGTTTGGGCACTTGACGACGTCGAAATATGAATAGAAAATAGGTGATTTTGCACGAAGGATACACTCTCTGACTTAAACAATAATATGGAGTCTTTGAATGTAAAATCTCAGGAAGGAGGGTTACCAAATAACCTTGCGACCGAGATGGGTTTTGCATACGGCGGATGATTATTCGTCATTTCCATTCGACATTGGCGTGTCATCCTAAAAATAATATGAGATACAAGATTCTTAAAAATGCTCTAAATTGTGTAGTAATAATTTACAATTTAATAAATATAATTGAGAAATACAAAAGTAACAAGTAAAATTTTTACATACAGATAATAAAGAAATACAAAAATTGAAGTTATTATTGTCCTTTAAATAATATAGGCATCGTGTGCAATTTATAACTTTTTCTTCAGTATTAGAAGCATTTCGACAAATAAAGTGCAGTATAGTTTTAAAATAATTGTTAGATATACTTTTCAATAACAAAACTCTTTGGTACTTAACTGGTGTAACATCATGTTGCGTCAATAATAGTATATTATTTAACAAGCATAATATGTAGGCTATATTACACGAGGATGTAATTAAAAATACGAGCGGTAGCGAGTATTTTTAATCATCCGCGTGTAATGTAGCCATATTATGCGAGTCAAATACTATACTTTATCTACAACTATCAGGCATATAAAAAATCTGATATTAATGAAGAATAAATTTTTGAAAAATTCATGGACTTCACTGGGATTTGAACCCAGGGCCTTCCCATTTCCGGTAGGATGCTCTACCAACTGAGCTACAAAGTCCCGTGACGTTCATGCATTTTTCACCTGTCTTTTTGCCGTGTTTTGCAAGTATACTCTCTTTCGAGCATTGAATACTTGCTGACGACTTAGACACACTTGGTGGTTTTAACGAACCACACCGCAGTAACTAACTGACACACTGTTTTAACACAGTAAAGTTATAACATTTAGAACCGCATGGCGATTCAACATTTTAATAATGAAGAAAAAAAAGACAGGTGAAAAATTCATGAACGTCACGGGACTTTGTAGCTCAGTTGGTAGAGCATCCTACCGGAAATGGGAAGGCCCTGGGTTCAAATCCCAGTGAAGTCCATGAATTTTTCAAAAATTTATTCTTCATTATTAAAATGTTGAATCGCCATGCGGTTCTAAATGTTATAACTTTACTGTGTTAAAACAGTGTGTCAGTTAGTTACTGCGGTGTGGTTCGTTAAAACCACCAAGTGTGTCTAAGTCGTCAGCAAGTATTCAATGCTCGAAAGAGAGTATACTTGCAAAACACGGCAAAAAGACAGGTGAAAAATTCATGAACGTCACGGGACTTTGTAGCTCAGTTGGTAGAGCATCCTACCGGAAATGGGAAGGCCCTGGGTTCAAATCCCAGTGAAGTCCATGAATTTTTCAAAAATTTATTCTTCATTATTAAAATGTTGAATCGCCATGCGGTTCTAAATGTTATAACTTTACTGTGTTAAAACAGTGTGTCAGTTAAATCTGATATTATTTGTTAAATATTCAGTTAGGTGTGAGTAGTTCATATATAGCTTAACACATGGCGCCGCAGTAGCACTTAAATGTCAAAATAACTTTTCAAATTGTATTTATTATACTTTTATAAGCATATATATTGATATTTATAATAGAAAATATGTTATTAATAAATTAACAGTTTAATAAAATATTATGTGTTAAATTATATGCCCTATTTATTACAGAAAAGTGTAGCGTGTATCATGACATTTCATATTACACAAGTGTAATATGAGTAGTATATTATATGTAGTATCACACGTATAATGTACCCATATTTCAATAGTTGTAGATAAATTAAATTAATAAAATTGTTAAAATAAGTTATGAATAACAGTTTCCATTGATTTTTATTTAATTAAAATAAAGAATTTTATTAACAGTAGAAATGTTTATTCTGGCCCTTTCTTAAAATTTCTAAAATTACTATGATATGGCAATGAAATTATTTCTTGCCTTTTAAGTTACACGACGGGGTCATTCCCTTTTGGCAATGGAATATAATTCATAATATATCAATGTGTAGTTTCATTTTTCATTATAATAGTCGTAGGATGCAAAATACGTACTGATGAAATTAAATTCCTAAACTTTTGTTCTTTATGGCTTGAGAACAACCACATGCAGTATGCAGCGCAACTGACCGTAATTATTCCTATACAGGAATGCTGAATATGCAAAGAAAGTTAAATAATTGCGATAGAGTATAATTTTATTTTTAGAGACTGAAGAACACGCTGCTAAATTAATATTTAGTGAAAGCTCATGCAACTTATTCAAATTTTCATCAAGAAATGAATTATACTTGGGTTTTCAAAATGGCGACTTCTGTCGCAATTTTTAAACTAGCCACTAGATTGCAACCTTCTTTCTCAGATTTTATATTCAAACCATAGAGTAAGGGATACCAATCGTCTTCTATGTAGTAGGGTATTCCTTCATAGCTTTGTTTTGTCCTCTCGTCCTTCTTTTAATAATAATGTCCTCCTTATTTATATATTTTTTTAAATTTTTGGCAGTACAGTTTTATTTTCTTTATTCATGTACTTTTTAACACAGAATAGGTTTATACAGAAGCGACAGTACGACAGAGAAACGAAAATTAGAGAGAGATGGAGAATGTGCACAAATTTAAAGGGCTCATTGTTTAACATCGGAAAGTTTCCTCGCATCTTAGAGAGAGATAGGGGTACAGCACAAATTTAAAGGTCTACACAATGCTTCAAGGTCATAGAACTGTATAGGGGAACATGAAAGGTACCGACACGGAGTGTCGCTTCTGTATGTAACTATACTGTGCTTTTTAATATAAAAAGAAAGACAGTACTGTTTTTCCAAGAACCGAATAAAATTTAGGAACACATCTATAGCAGCATTATAAATTACTAGTCTATGTAAATGTTTTCACAACTTGTTCTAAATTTATTATTCGATCAAATCAAATAAAAGACTTCTTGAAGATGCTATAAGCAAACGAAAATATAAATTTAAGAATCATTTATAAGAAGTTAATTATGTGATTCCTACACGAGTGCGCTATAGGTATGTTTATCGCCTGAGTGCGAAAAAAATGTCCGCCCTTTAATAATAATTTTAAGTAAAGTATTTGTATTATGGTTGGTAAAGAATAAGAAATATTTTGTCTTTTCGCTGTACTGTTAACCTTTTTTTGTTGTTCTCCTTTTTCATATAAGTGAACCTTACATATAGAATGTTGGCAATTACTTTGGGAAATAATATTTCTCACACTGCTTTCAAGCAGTGGAAAGCAGTGTTGGCAAATATTGTAAGAAATTATATCTCATATTTTAACCCACGATTGTAGGAAATATGTACATAACAATTTTTATAAATTATGAGCGAAGTACACGTTTCTACAGTGATCGTAGAAAATTTATAGGTTAATTATTTTCATAATAGTGTTCTTTGTGACCTTGAGAATTTGAGATGAGATAACTTCGGGGAATACAAATGTATAATGAGAGCTTTTCAGTCCATGCATAATGAATCAATTGTTGTTGGTGTTTTCTAGCTACGTTTTGATTTGTGATATTCAGCTCCATGACAACCAGTTCATTATATCTTATTTTAACAACAAGAAAAATATACTGTTAATTAGTGCAGTAGTGTTCACATCTTGGAAAGAACTATTGTTGGTTATATGGAAATGATATTTTCAACTTTGTAGACAATAATTGATAAATTAATTACTTGCTTGTTTCTCAGTCGCGATAGTTTCATTTTATTAATTATTATTTATTTCATATTTTCACAATTGTAAAACTTATATCATAGATAACTATTTTCATCACTAGCTAAATATAAATGTTTTCTCTTTCACATCTAGATGTGAAAAGTGTGACGTTTTGCAAAATCAGTCAATTTAAAAAACAAATACAATTCGTACAATTTACTTTTTCACATGTGCGTTTATCTTTTACAGAATGGATTTTAGGTGTATTTTCGCAACAATTTTGCAGCTGTATTCATCATTCGCTAAATACAGAACATTACATGAATACATTTACATTTTTTTACTATGAATCAACAGTATCAGGAATTTTACAATTCTGATGTACTCTCTTTAAAATCTTATTTGAATCTTTCACAACATCTACATAATCAAGATTAGAGATATTGCATTACATTTACAATGTAAACGATACGTTTTACCTCATAAATCATTACTTTACTAAAACATGAAGATCAGTGTCATTTTAAAAAATAATGTGTTCAGAATTATCAAGATTTCGAATTGCACGAAATAATGGTTCGGATTCGATTCTTGATTCGAATCTTTTCTTCTTTTCTGGTTTGCAGGTTCAAAATTAAAAAGATTCTTTAACAAGTTCATTTTAATTTTATAATTCATAAATAAAAACCTAGTTTTTAATAAAAGTGCACCGGTGGTTTAATTGGTTAGCTCAATCCAACTTGAATTGAGGGGAATGTAAGATATAAGATTCTAAATCCAACGGCGCTAACTAGTAAACAAAATAAAATAGTATGCTTTTTGGAAATGCTGTTGACTGACAATCTACACCACTTTAGAACATACAAGAAAAAGAATACTAGAGTAAACACTTCAGAATGCTCTAATTCCTGAACCAATGAAACCAGAGCAGCCAAAACTGCTTCAGAATTTGCTCTGGTTTCAGCAGACCAGGAATCAGAGTATTTTGCCCTGCTGAAACTAGAGCACAATTCAAAGCTTCATTGCTGCAGAATGTGCTCTGGTTTCCGCAGAACAAGAATTAAAGCAAATACTTCAGAGAGCTCTAAATCTTGACAAACTAAAACCAAAGCACAATCCAAAGCAGCTAAATCTGCTCCAGAAAGTTCTCTGATTTCCTGTAAGTCAAGAATTAAAGCATACGCTAAAGCGTGTTCTAATTACCGGGTGGCTTAACTAGAACACCTTCAGGGCGTCAGAAGAGCTGGAAAGCGGTCTACCCAGACCAACAGACGCTGCAGAGAACCAAAGGCCCACTACTGCCCCGGGGCCCCGCAAAGCGGGACCTAGAGCTAGCGTCTCAGGATTCCCGCTATATCCTGAGACGTGCATTATTGCCGGTCGTATGGATTCCCTTTGGCTAATATTCAATCTGTAATTGTGGCTGCCCTAAAACAAATTAAAAAAAATAATTGTGCAGGTAACTCACACCCATTTAAAGGTAGTCGTCAGTTACTTAAAAATAGAAAGAAATACAATAATTCTTTAAAATAATAACAATTTAGGGCTTTGTTAATTGTTACTGATGAAAAATATGCTGCACTAAGAAAAATTAAATTAAATTCTATATTACAGATCATAATACACTATTTTAATTGTACAAAGTTTGTCAATTATTTCTATATTAAATCGGATAAGAGCAGTGATGTTAAATTACCGTAATTTATAATTTTGGTAAATTTTCCTTGTAATTTACTTTTTTTTATTATTTATTATTTATTATTTTCAAATTATTGTAAAATTGCGTTTAAAATGTAGGTATATAATTATGTAAAAAGAAAAATTAAAAACTATTTTTGTAAGTAAGAAAATGTAGTACACAAAAGTAACCTATAATTCTAAAAGATTAATAACTATTACAAAAAATAAATTTGGTACAATTATTTACAAAAAAATAAATAAACATAGACAATATAAAATGAGTATTATATGAAACCATTATTCAGATACGAAACCGCATTCAGATTCGAGTAACTGATTGACTCTAAATCTAAGGCATTTGTTTCTTCAGTACCTTGCACAAATTCGTCATTTTGCAAAATACTTTTGGTTTGCATAATTTTAAATTGCAAGGTACAAATAATAACTTTCCAGCTCTGTCATTTGTTAGATTATTTCGTTTTTTGTTTTGAATAATTCCAATATATGTGATTTGGTAATTAATGGTAATTTATAATTGGAAATTACGGTTAAATTACTGTAATTAATTTCGCAATTTACCTCGTAAATTACAACAAACATCACTGATTAAGAACAATACAGTAAACTGAAACAAATTTAGAAAAATATGCATGTAACAATATCATGTCTAGAAACAGTAGAAACAGTCGCACGTTCTTTTGATTGTGAATAGCAAAGGAAAATCGACAAAAATACTATTTTCATCCTAAAAAATACTATTTTTATAAAGCTTATTTTAAATAAAAAACAATACACCAACAAAACAATTACTTTAGAATTAGGAAGTATTTTCTAAAAAAAGGAAACAAGTTTCTGCTTGTATTTTGTATGTCTAAAAATAAATGAAAAGTCATAGTTGTTGTTTGATGTCGTTGACCTGTCATCATCTGCTCACAAATCTGTGCAGATCAAACAAGTCGGTTGAGCGGCCGAAATGTGGCTTCAAAAATACGGCTTCGGCATCGGACTAGTTTCAGCGGGCGAATCACGAAAAGCTGATACATGCGTCCACTTGGAGTCAGGCCAACACGCTCATTTTGCTCTCGAATTAAGGACAATTCTACAGACAAATAAACTTAACTGGCTTTTTTACTCTGTTGCTACTTTCACAGAACAAGAATGGAACCAATTTGCAAATTGAAAATAAAGAAAACAACTGCCGCTTAATTTGTTTCAACAAGAATTGATTCCACACCATTGACCAAAGCAAATAAATAAAATTAAACACGGGAATGTTTTTTAACAGCTTTGATACTAGGATTATCGCCTTTTTAAATGGGTATTTTTTACAAATTGGGTATAAGGAACCTAATCATGTCACGCTTTTAATTAAACTGAATTATTATTATTGTTACAGTAAGATTGTCTCATTATTACTGGTAAGCAAAGTAGCTTTCCAAAATACAATCAATACAATACAAACTACATTTTTACGCCATCTTACAGATTTTACAAATGTACATATTTTTTATTACTTACCTGTATGAAATTATGGAAATATTATAATCGCGAAAATTTTCGATTTTCATATTTCAACGGAAATATGCGATTTGATCATCCCGCTTAATTTAAAAATGATTAACTGCAGAATATTTAAATTTTGTACATGGGACTGCTATAACATCTAGTTGTACACATCCCTTTTTTATTGCAATCGGCAGTGCCAAAAATGCTTTATGCTCGAATCAATTTTTCGCATAATTCAAAAACGATTACCCGTATAATATTGAAATTGTATATTTGGAACTAATTGGAGGATGGTATGTCGTCTTACTTTCAAATGAAATAAGTTTAAATGAAGTGCAACAAATTATATCTATAATTAATGCTGTGGGCTAGACAAGAAAATACAAAATCTTGTCTTTTCTACAGAATTCAAGACAAGATTTGAAGTCTAAGTCTAGAAACTAGATAGTTTCAAGACTCTACATTGAGAATTGTTTAGAATCATGTCGATAATCAAGAATAAAAAATTATACAAAGAAGTCTTGTGGTGTCCATATAAGATTTTTTTAAAATGCAAAAAGATGAAATAAATAAATGACGAACTGATTTCTTATGTACATATGTATTTATTTTATAAAGATTTTGCTGTAATTTATCATTTCACAATCAAATCCATTTACGAAAATAGAAAACGGAACTTTGTGGTTTAATACATCAAATTGGCAATCCACTTAGTGTAAATGTATAATACGTATATTCAACCAAAACGAAACTAATCTAACTTGAACCACCGCATTTGCATCTAACAAATTAATCATACACACACCTATTGTTTGTAACATGAACATACCTACAAACTGCAAATGTAGCTGTTTACCTGTTTAGACCTTAAATAACAGGCTTTGTCGAATTTGAATTGAGTTTATGAGTTTAGAGTTTATCGGGACCGGAATAAACCAGTGACTTATTACGCCGGATCACGCAGAAGCTTCCAAAATTAAAAGCAATATCCCCAGGAGACACAAATTCGAGAAAAAACACCTTTAGCTTTTTCCTTGCTGGCAGCAGGAGTATACAAGTTAATTGAAAAATTAATTGATGGTTGAAGTTACTACAAATAGACAAATACATATAAGATAACATATTTTCATTAAAGCAACATGTCACCAAAGCATAATTATAAGGAATTGTGTTAATTGAGAAGGGTTGATAATGTTTTTGACTCCTCGTCGTCATGGGCGCCGAGTACATGGAGACTCTTGCCCCCAAGAAAATTTTTCCATTAGGTCAATGCCCCCAAGGATACATGTCCCATAGCCCAGTATTTTTGTACAACATTAATGAAGCTCTGAATTGTTATTATTTTAAAGATTTATTGTACCTCCTATAATTTTTTAGTAACTAACTAGTGGCCTTAAAAATATTACCGGTGAATTCCACGCAACAAAGTACTTTTGTGTACAAATTTGCATTTAAAAATGCCATCTAATACAGTCACAAATATAGATTGAATATCAGCTAATAGGAATCAATATGACCGGTAATAATGCGCGTCTCAGAATATACCGCGAATCCTAAGATGCTAGCACTCAGTTCCCGCTCTGTGGGATGCCGGGACAATAGTGGTCCTTCAAACCTCTGCTCCGCCTGATAATTAAAATAGACCGCTTTCTCTAGGGTATTTGACGCCCTGAAGTTGATCTAATTCTTTCGGCCGGGAATTGTAGCACGCATCAGCGTGTACTTTAATTCTTAGCCTGCTGAAACTAGAGCATATTCTGGAGAAGTTTTAGCTGCTCAGGATTATGATCTGGTTTCAGTGGGTCAGGAATTAGAGCACTTAAAAAAAAAGTTTTTCTTTTTTCTTGTAATGTTATGTTAATTTTGGTCATTATAAAAAATTTGCCTCCAAAGAAATTTTAAAAAGTCGGCGCCCATGTTCGTCATGTTTTTTACTTCCTAATAAAGACAAAAATGAAACCAACTTTGTGACGAAACATTTTTTTGTTAAAACCGTATTTTGTATATTTGAGCGAAACAAGAACTGGAAAATAAGTTGAAATTATTTTGAATTGAATTACATACTACAAAAATAAAGTTTTTTGTTTTACATCCTCAATATTATCGCATTATTATGATCAAACAACTTTGGGACTAAACTCTAGAACACATTTTTCTTTTGAAAAAAACATCGAGATATATTTTGTCAGCTTTCAAAAATTAATCACAAATTAAACATTTTTAATGTGCGAAGAGATATAAATTAATTATTATTAATTTTACTGGTAATGCGTAATTTATTTGCAATCAAATTAATTATTAAACGATTTTAACGACAATTGATGAGTTCTTTAATTACAACTATTGCACCAGTAATATAATCACGTTTAGTACAATTTAAATTACCGGTTTCCTTTCAGACGTACTAGCGACAAATTTAATTTTCTAGTTTAAGTTTCGCTTTACTTACGATATACGGTATAACTGGAAAAGTTTCGGATTTCCATATCAAAGTACGTGTAGATCTAACTATAAATAGATCTACTAGTTTGTCACAACTTTATGAAATATAAAAAAAGAAAACTTGACGTGTGGTTAGCATTCAGGCTTCCCAAGCCAGTTGTTGGAGGTTCTTTGTGCAATCTTGGATATGTGTATGTGACTTTCAATCCGTCGTTTACTCTCATTCGATTGTGTATACGAGTATTCAGAACTGGACAAACTTCATATAAAAAGAAGCTGAACTAAACATACAACTACTTTAATAAATAAGTAACTTAGCTATAGCTACAGGTTACAGCTTTTTTAAATTGAAAATAGCTGAGCTAATTTAGTGAAAAATAATAAAAATTAAATATCTATTCACTTTAGAGATAAATAAAATAGTTATTTAAATTATAAGTGTAGCAGGTTGTGCGATATAGGGGAGAGTAGCCTAATTTGGACCGTTGCCTAATTTGGACCGCTGTGGTATCCAAAGATTGATAAAATCTGTGCGATTTTAAATAGACTACTTGTTATACGTAGAGGTAGACCAGATTAATGTAATCGTGTTTGTGAAAAAATGTCTCATGGTTACATTAAGAGAAGGGTTATTTGTTTGACTACGAAGAAAATTTGTTATTTTGATGTAAGAGTGAAAGCCGTTAGTTCGTAAAAACGTAAGTAATTACAGGTCCTCTTATATCATCACAAAGCTTTCTTATCTATCTATAATTTCCTGTTATAATTTTATGAGTTTATGTTACTTTGACATTTTTGTATAATTTTAAGTATAAAATATTCAAGTTGCCCAAGTTGGACCGAAAACAGTTGCCCAAATTGGACCGACAAAAATTGTGATTACGGCACAGAATAGTACATAGAGAAGCGACACGTCGATATGTCGGTATCTTTCATGTTACCCTATTCAGTTCTATGACCTTGAAGCATTGTGTAGACCTTTAAATTTGTTGACTTCTCCTATCTCTCCCTAAGATGTGACGAAACTATCCGATTTTAAACAATTAGCCCTTTAAATTTATTGCCTTTCCCCATCTCTCTGACAAAATGCGAAACATAAAAAAGAAAATGGTGATTCATGGTTTTGTACATTGTGTGAAGAAACCAAGGAAGAAAATATGATACATTATATGAAATGTCGCACTTGGATTCATTCTCAGTGTGCTGGAGTCAGTGCTGTAGTTAAAAGGTTCTATTGTTGTAATTTTCGTTAAGAAAGCTAATGGTCCAATTTAGGAAGCTAGCGGTCCAAATAAGGAAACCGGTTTCCTATATTGGACCGATGACAAGATTTTTTTGAATTTATTTTTTACTATTATAAATGGTATTTAAAATTTAATAAATGGTTTTATTTTGAAGGTACACTTAGTGAGTTTCTTTTCTACTACTTAATTTTTATTGATACTTCTTCCGTGCCTTTATATAGTAAATTTTATAAAATTGGTCCAAATTAGGCTACCTTCCCAAATACCTAACGCAAATATAATGTACTGTTTATATGTTTTGGTAGACCTATGTATTTTCTAAAAAAAATGCTTTTTAACAAGAAATCATAGATTTCAACAAGCGAGATTGCTTTCAAAATAAACCATGTTAGGCTCTGAAACAAGATGCTTTGAAAAACAATGCAACGTCAAAATAATCAATAATTTAAGTTTCTTAAAGACTTTATTGAAATTAATTTGTGGTAGCTAGAGTTTTTGTAAGTAATTATGTACTTACTTAATAAATATATAAAACATATTAAATTTACAAGTTATTTTTACTAAAATTGTAAAAGAATTAAATAGTAAAAAGCTTTGTAAAAATATTATTTTTGTATTGATTTTTTTTGTCATATTGAATAAATATAAACATATAAGGTAGTTAACAAAAACAACGTATTTCTGAACATTTCACATAGAAATAACCCCCAGCAAAATTTCCTGTTTTCTGTTATTTTTATTCCAGTTTACAAATGATTTTAGAATTCAAAGTCCTTTCCTTGTTTACGTTCTAATTTCGACTCAATTTTTAGACCGACCAAATTAATCAAAACATACGAGGAAATATTTCTCTTTTAATTATGCTCATTCTGTGGAAAGATTTTGATATACGCAGTAATAAATTCGTTGTTTAAATTAGCGAGTTGTCCGTAACACATGTTTGTCGTGCCAGGGTACTAATTAAAGCAATTATTAATTTTACATTAAATGCATAAACGCCGGTAATTGCAATGATAATGAGGTTCTTGCATGACGCGAGGCATTCACAAGGAAGGATCAAATTAATTGATTGATGCAATGATAATACAGAGAAAATTAGATCAATGAAGCTCATATAAATTGATAGGTTTATTCAATTTGTACTAGCTTATTAGCCAAAACAAACAATTCTATGTGCACGTACATATGTGACAGGAATTAACAGAAGACATTACGCAGAAAATTAATTTATTTCATAATGTAATAAGAGTTCAGCTGGCTCATTTGTACAAAGCGAATTTTATTCAGTAATAAAGTATCCAAATATGCATTAAAAAGATAATTAAAATTACCATGATATGTGCAAAAAAACTGTAAATAAACCCGTTAAAATAAAAATATGCAAAAAATAATAATTTTTTTATTTCTGTTTTCATAAGCAGTGTTTTTAGAGAACAAGCCATCAAATTATGTATACAGTTTGTAAATAAAACTAATAATAACAAAAATAAAAACAAAAAATCGAATTAAATATCTATACTTGGGACGCCGAACAGATGCACTAATTAAATTAAGGGCAGGGCGTAAATTGCGCTGTAGGTACAGTGTATGCAGAAGTCTGTTTATATTTGAAATGAAATTAATACTTAAAGTGTTTTAATTAATACTATTTATAATATTATACAATATTTCAAATAAGATAATCATATAAACATTATAAAGAAACTGTGTAAAAACTTGTTACCAATAGCAATGTTCTATTCAAATTTAGCATTCGTTATTGGGAGGAGTTTCTTGAACATCTGTTCGGCGTCCCAAGTATAGTAACAAATTATATTAAGGCAAGTTGTTATTTTCGCGTAAACTTCGAAGTATCTAATTTACTTAAATTATCTTAAATTGGTAGTGCAGTGGAAGCGCCAATATTTCAAAAGTTCTCAATTGTTCAATTCCATGAAATTTTATTTTAGTGAAGAGAAAATATTATAAACAAGAATAAAACAAAAATTTACTTGAGAAAAAACAAAAAACTCGTATAAATAAATTTTTCTTTACACGTCATAAAAATGACAAGGTTGAAGTTTAATTTCTACGCCGCCGGGGTAGAAATTTTTATTTTTATACCGCCGGAGTGAATCTAAAATAAATAAGTGTTCATAGAAACTTAGTAACTTGTAATATCGCCCTAAATGTCACTATAAATCCAGATAACCTAAGAATAAAGTTCCTAAAATCCAACTACAATTGACAGATTTAAAACCATTAAAACTTACAAATTGAATGTCAAGTAAAAATTCTTTTTAAAATATCTACATTTGCATAAAAATAATATGTGCAACTTTTAGAACAAATTTAATAATGTGCGTAAATCAGTAAGAATATTAATTTTGAGTGTAATATAAATAATTATAAACATTATTTCATTTACAAAACTATAACACGCATGAATAATTTAATTAAAATTCACGATTAATTATAATTTCAATACATATTGTTCTTATTTATAAATTTATGTATAATAAATTCAATTAATGTAATATGTATTGTATATTCGTTTATGGAAATACAATTCTGGATGTACAAAGACTTAACTGATTGTTTGATGAATAATGATTGTTATTTGATGTGCGCATTTTTAGGGAATTTATTATTTATGTATTTATGAAATATTTTGTAAGTCAAATAACGATTTATTCGGTAAAACAAATGTTTGAGAACCACAATAGAACATTGTTATTTTTGTTTGTTTTGAAATTATCTTGTCCTTTGTCTGAAGTTTACAACAATTTCCGTGTCATATTTTGACGGATTTGAAATTCAAATGTAGTTTTGTGATGATGTGCAGTTATTCCAGCTATTTGTTTACTACTGTCTCCAACATGCATAACGCTTTTTGGCGGTCCGTCAGTCGATTACGCAAGGCAGCTTTCTCTGCATATTTTGGCTGATTTTCCGCTTTTCCACTGACGTATTCGGGGAATATCGATGGAAATCTTTCGGCGACTGTTATTTATTGCCGCGCGATTTCATGTTTCCAACGGCGGAACTAAATGTTTCATTCTACGCGCTTCTTGCTGCTTAGATCGAAAATACAATGCGTAGTTTAATTCGAAATAATAAATGACAAACACATTTATATATCTATAAATAACCACAAACTATCATTGTGTACTTGCAAGACAATTATATAGAATTCAAGGATTTTGTACTGAAATTTATAATTTTCTGTTTATTTCATGTCTTACTGTTAAGCAGTGGTATATTACGAACGGGGATATGGGGGATATATTCTCCTCCTCCCCTCCATGATATCGATAAAGAATAACAATTAAACATATACTAAAAATATTTATACACTTCATGTTAAAACATAAAGTTGTTGGAATATAGAGCAAACTTTTAAATACAATGAAATGAAAGGTTTGAAGTAGTGTCTAACCGAAACCGAAGCACAATTTTCAGCCGAAACGGTAACCGTAACCGAATGTTCTAGTTTCGGCCGAAAACATAACTGAATCCGAAACTTATGTAGTTAATTTAAAATTTAGTTACATTTTTATTAAATACGGAAAACTAATGTCTTTCTTAATTCTTAAGGTATTATTCGATTATTAAATTAAATTAAAGATTTCAATTTATTATAAAAGACTTCAATTTATTAGAAAATCATTTTTGTAGAGATACTGGCCCGTATTCCGAGCTTACATTTGTAATAAAATTGCTTTTATGAATCCTGATTTTACATTACTTTATGAGGCCAAACATCACTTTCAACCAAAGCACTCATAAAAATGAGTTCAAAATACAGACCACTATCTTTACTAAAGACTTTAGTTATCTATCACCAGCCCCTTACAAATATCACAAATAATAACAATCAAATAAATAGGTTTTTCAAGAAGAATTTGTTACTAACGTAAGCTATTCTCTTTCAATAACGTTACTTTTTTTCTAAATTCTACATTCTGTTTAAATTCTATAAATTCTAAAACATCTTTGTACTAACAGCCTCAGAATAACGATAATAATAACAATTTTATCTTGGAAAGAAAGAAAAATGAATTAACTTACACAAATAAAACTATTAACTCACAAAGAAAAATAATATAGGCGAGTGAAAACGTTACGAACAAACCCGAAAAGTGCTAGACAAAACACGAACACTAGTTTTGGCCATTACATTTATTATTATTTTAATAACCTCTAAAAGCTAAAATATATCGGATTACTTTATGTCACAGAAATGCGTAAAAACAAAACTACTGGAAATATGAATAGTGTTAAATTGTTATGTTTACACATGAGGAGACCTAAGAAACATTTTTTTTATGTAAGAAATAATATTTTGCAAGCCATTTTCTGTAAATCAAATAATGAAAAATACTTGCATATTTTATTACTTAGAATGTTATTTTTTTTTGTCTCATTACGGTCGTTATTTTATTTTTACTAGCTGTCACGTCTCAGTAAAACAAGTTTCATTGTGAAGAATTTTCGTATGATAATTTTTAATATAGTTCAGTGAAAAGTTCTTTACGGTATCATCGATTTTGGAAAGCCTTTAAACTTGCTTGACCCTTAATATGATAAGCACGCCTCTGCAAGTTCCCAACATTGCTGTGTAGCTGAAAAGTTCGTACTTTCCCTTTGTGAGGGCAGAAAATGAGGCGAACGTTTGAGGGCAGAAGATTTCAATGGCATGTTTCCAACTCGACTCGATACGGTTTTCTTTTCCACATATTTAAATACGTCGATATGCAAAATTCAAGTATTTGTAAAGCTTCGCAATTTTCTTTCAGATTTTCAGTAATATCATCAAAGACTGCTCTCAAAGATAATTAAGAAATTTTTGTTATCATTTAATTAATTATAAATCTTTGAACTTTAAGAGTGACCTATTTAATTATTATAAATTTAGTTTTTGTTCATATTTTTAATGCCTCCCAATATATCGGTATTGTTTTTAATAAAGGAGCACTTTTTTAGATTGTCACTTTAATACGATTATAACTTAGAGTACATATTTTTTACTCCTGATAACTTCATTGTAACTATTATAAAATGTACATTATGGTCTTTGTAAATTATATATAATATGTCTGCATCATTAACAAACGAAAAGCGGGCAAAAAGGCAGGATTAAAACACGCCGTTATTTAAAGTTGCCAACCAACAACAAAATCATGAATCAATTGAATTTCGCTTCTGCTTCCAAATAAAATTCTGAATTTTGTAGCTATTATGATTCAACTATGTGTAATAAAAAGTAGCGTTTGAAGCTGTTAAAACTGTTATTTTGCGTATATGTATGGTACAATAGTTTTTATCTACAACTATTTAAATATGGGTACATTAAACGTGTGATACCTACTACATACAATATACTACTCATATTACACAAGTGTAATATGAAATGTTATATTACACGCTACACTTTTCTGTAATAAATAGAGCATATAATTTAACACATGACATTTTAATAAACTGTTAATTTATTAATAATATATTTTTTATTATAAATATCAATATAAATGATTATAAAAGTATAATAAATACAATTTGAATAGTTATTTTGACATTTAAGTGCTATTGTGGCGCCATCTGTTAAGCTATATATGTATTATTATATATATTTTTTATATGCCTGTTAGTTGTAGATAAAGTATAGTATTTGACTCGCATAATATGGCTACATTACACTCGGATGATTAAATATACTCGCTACCGCTCGTATTTTTAATTACATCCTCGTGTTATATAGCCTACATACTATGCTTGTTAAATAATATACTATTATTCACTTGAGAATAATATTAAAACATTTAAAACTATAAACAATCCTGTCTGTTACTAATGTTGTATCAAAGTTTTGTGTGTGAATAACAAAACATAACTTTCAATAATACAAACATTGCAACAACTAACTTTAAATAAATGACGATTGACAAATGAGTAACAAATGAAAATATTTTCTACGTGCCTGCCAACTAAAAAACAATGAAAATATCATTACAAAAACTCCATCTTAAATTTATCAATTACAGAAACGAAATAAATTAAAATAGAAAGACATACAAATGTAAATTAAGAAATTTGACATCGTTCATTGATAAATAAAAAGGGTGGATGCATCAAATCTCAAATTTGAATCTAGTAAAAATATGTACGAACGAGTACAAGGTAAGTGGGGATGAGATGGACACATATTGGGAAAATAATTGTTACTCTATAATTTTAAATAACATTTAAAAAACAAAATTTATTTATAACAACTTATAATCTAGACTTACCCCTATATTCTATAATTCAGTGGTTAATTTTTAACCAGTTGCTATTTTTTTTCTCCAAAGATAATAGATAGCACTAAAGAAAACATCAAAACATCATTTGTAATGTTTGTTTTTATTTGTCAAAAATTTAACAACTGGTTAAAAATTTACCACTGAGTTACAGAATAGGCCCATTACTTATAAGAATAAGGAAAACATTAAACTATATTCTGAAAACATTTATTCGGGTTCACAAAAGTCCAACTCTCCTCCACTATATACGTGAGTGAGACCGACTAAGAAGATGAACTGGTTAACTGACTGTTGGCATATGTCATATGTGGTACTCTCTTCGTTGAAATATCGACCACTAATTACACATTTTATCCATCATCCTTCTTTATCTTTTTTTTAATAATCTTCCTTACTTCCAGCATATTCGTTTCCATAATCTTCAACTTCTTTATTATCATTACCCTCTGATTACCCATTTAATAACAGTTCTATGTGCTCATGATTTTTTTTTTCTGTTTACCGGTTAAATTGATCCTTTTAACAATACCAATCCTTTGGTCTATCTCTCCTCAGCATAGGTAGTCCATCTGTCCGCAGAGCAGAAGTTAAATGGACTACTAAATTACTTATGACTGTGTACAGATAGAACCACATCTTTAAATTACGTTAAGCTTTATGTTCACGTTAATAAAATATGTACAAACATAATTAGTTTAAACCTACCGAAAAGTAATTAACTAATTATGTATATAAAGTACAAGAACGTTTTGACAATTTTTAAAGTAGATCTTGGGTTATTCAGTGTTGATTGCATTAATTTTCAAGCGACTACTTACACTGTTTCTAAACAATAAACTTAACATTCCGTATGAGAGATATTACTCTTAATATAATTTTAAAGCCAAAAGTCCATATTTTCTGCCGGTCTTTCTCTCCCCCACTTACCCTGTATTGTGCTAAAATTCGCATTATTGGTTTTTTGTAGAAAAAATAATAAAAAGTAAAAACATTATACATCCCTTTTATTTTATTTTTCGTAATGAATTAAAAGCAACGTTTTATAAAGTTCATATTATTTTACTAGCCAGTTTAATTATGAAGTCAAGGTGTGTGCCGTCTCGCTCATCTTTGGTAATTATACTCATCTCAGTTATTATGTTTTTAAATTTGTCATCGGATTTAAACTCAGGACAACAAACATATAACTGTCTCACATAAATAGAAAAAATATCTAAGCCGTCTATATGCTCCATGAAAGAAGAAAGGGAGACTCATATAAAGCCAGAATAATCCTAATTGGCAATCTTAATCCTATAATGTCCTGAGCGGTTTTGGACGCTGTTCGCTAGACCGGCGTACTTATTTATTCAAGAACATTGTTCCTTGTTTTGTGCGGTTCTTGTTGAAGGCATCGATCAAACAGAAAGGAGCCGGAGAGTTGTCTGATTATGCGGAAAATGTTGTTACTCTCGATCAATAGAATTTTTAGAAGGATTTACCGCTTCAAAGATTACCCAAAGCCTTTAACAGCGTCCTTAACTAATCCATCGGACGAACTTCGTTAAGAATTAATTATGAATTCTAAATAATAAATTTTTCATTGGATATCCTTTGAGAATTGCGTCGCCTCGGTTTACAAAGTGAGTGTTACACCAATTTGACTGATGAAAAAAATCATTAAACGTTTGCAAATAATGTTAAAGATCAACGAAGTCCATCCCAAATACTGGCCTAAAATGGATATATCGTAAAATAACACAAATATTTGTCGAAAGCTAAATACAAACGTTTCGAACACAGTTTATAAAGGTTTATTGGAAATTTTGAACAATAAACATCGTTTTTATTTTTCTCTTGCACGCCATTTCTACAAAGAACGAGATTTTATGACATTAGGTATACTTCTAAACAGTTTTTACTTTATTTTTTAATTATATAATATATAAGGGAGGACACAATTTTCTAACAAGATATTGATGTAATTCTGGATATATATTACAAGTTAATAATACACGTTTCAACTCAATATACATTTTTACAAGTTATTAAAATTTAAATATGATGGTTCAACTTTTTGCATTAATTTAAATGAATATTTACATTGCAATTAAATTTAGATATATTTTATAAAATCCAAATATCTATTTAAGTAATGAGAAGCAATTTGTTCTTATATATATATTTAGTAGTACCCGATATCATTGCGCGAAGTTAGCCTAAATTGAAGCTAAAATAAGAATCTTATAAAAATTTGATTTTACGGACAGATCTGTTAAACTTAAATTACCCTATATTTTACTAGTATTATATTTTTGCATTTTATTTTAACGCTACCTACAATAATAAACATATTACTTTACAATAATATTGGTGAATTTATTTATTATTTACCTTTGATAATAATTTATCGGATTTAATTCAGTTTACATGCAGACCACGTGTAATCACATTTAAACAATAATAAAAATTATAAACAAATATTTATCACTTTGATACTATTTTTGTTATTACAGCCATATCCACTGCAATAGCTAGCTGAAGTTTTACAAATACAGGATACTATTTATTCATGTTTTCAATTAATAATTTACAGATTTCGGAAAAAATATAATGTACTACTCAGAACTAAAGTATTTCTTATTACTCATATGTTTTATTCCCCTCGGCTGTCATCATATTGGTGATAAAAAATATACTTTAGTACCTCGATATAGAAATAACTCTTATTAGAGTGGTCGATAGGTGACCGCTCTTCACGAAATAAATAAATCACTTCCGAAATATGTGATAAAGCTAATCTGATCAGTTACAAGTAATAAGTAAATTTGACTAATGGCTTTATTTCCTTAATACTATTTATGGTTGTGTATTTGAATCCTATATAGCATAATTTAGTTATTATAGCTATTTTAGTCGAAAAAGCATAATTTAGTTATTAGAGCTATTTTAGTCTAAAAAAGGTTATCGTGCCACCATTAGAATTATTACTGTTTAGTTGTGTTTTCTCTATATTAAACTACAATTCTCTCTTCATATAAATTATTAATATTTTCTTTATTGTGCTTTTCCATGTTTTTGAACATTTAGAAATTTTGATCTATCATGCAAAGAAAAAATAAGAGTAAATATTCAGGAAAGGATATTTTTATAAAATTTCCGCATGCGAAATTAGCGAAATCAGAGGATAAATTAATGTTTATATTGCGTGCGAGCAAACAAAGGCCAAAATTAACTGAAATTAGTAGGCTATTCAATATTTCATGATGTGCTTGTCAAGTATTTATGGTGGTGTTAATAATGAACTAATCTGCGCATGTGGTTCATTACCAAAGCAATTATAATAAGCAATAAGCAGATGTACGCACAAAAATTGACATAGGGTGCACCGTCTATATTATTCATAACCTTAAATTGAAATCTCTACCCTCTTTTTAAAAATTGCTGATTTTTTATTTACAAATATAAAAAAAATGACTGCAGTGGCTCAACGGGTTAACGTGCTTCAACTCGAATCCCTAACTATTAATCAAATAAAAATAACATTTTGTTCGAATGGCTCGATATTCACCATTAAAAGTTAAATAAAATAGAACAAACACACATTCAAATCTTCATTTGTCATTTGCTCTTCACTTATAATGTCACCTACATTTATTTGAACCGTTTATTAATCTGGAAAATTAACTTTAACAACCTACTATACTGTAAAATTGACAGCTAACCTGTAAAAACATTTGAAAGTTGTATTTTGTTGTTGTTTTTACTTTTGACATAACTTTTGCAACTAACAGGATTTAGTAAAACAATTTATTTTTATTACAAGTGAGTAACAAATAAACTACTGTAAAAAATACGCAACATAACAATTTGTATTTCTTCAAGGTGTCAGGCTCGCCAGTCTGTTTTCGGATTCGATACTAAAATATACTATATCGCTTCGCGAAGGTAACCAAAATAGTATAAAGTAAAACTTTACAGACTCTTATATCAAATTTTGACTTTACAGACTCATCTATCAAACTTGAATTAACCTATATTTTAATAGTATTATATTTTTGCTATTTATTTTAGCTCTACTGAAAATAACAAACTTATTATTCTATAATATCTGCTATTGGTGAATTTATTCATCATTTACCTTTGAAAATAATTTATTGTATTTAATGCAGCTCGCATGCAGACTATCTATGTGTAAACAATAATGAAAATTATAAACAAATATTAGACACATTGACAGTAATTTTGTTATCACAGCTATCCCCGACGCAATCGTTAGGTTGCGTTTCAGAAATACATAATGCTATTTATTTGTTTTTAATTAATAATTTACCAATTTCGGAAAAAAATATAACATATATCTCAAAACTAATTTTCATTTATTATTTCATATTCGTAATAAAAAAAAATATACTTCCATACTTCGATACACAACTAACTATTATTGTACTACCAAAATAAAATCATTTTTCTCGCGTCACTAAAACAACGTCTATAAAATCTCAATTTCTGCCAAACTGTCTACCGCGGCACATATGTAAGTGCGCCTCAAGAGATTCTAAGTGTGCCGCAAAAGAATAAAAAATACGGATATTTTTGTATCACATGCTGTTATCATTAACATTAGAAAAAAAAAGTAATAGCCTTAAATAACGATTCTGTTCACAAAGCCTTATTATCAGAACTTTGATTTCGCTACTATACCGTATAGCGTATACACGTTAAATATCTGTTGCCTTTTGGACGATTACAGATAGTAGATGAGGAATTATATGATTGTTTACCTAGTAGAGTCGCTAGTTCACAAAATTATTTTTCAAAAATAAATTCCATTCACTATTATTATCATTATTATATTACGAGTGTTATGTACATAAAACAAGGTTATTTATACTAATAAAGTATATTTAGTTTTATTTAGGATACTCGAGTGCCACAAAATACATTCTCTTCGCCTAATATGCCGTAAGGTAAAAAAAATTGGCAGACACTGCCCTAGAGTATCGTATGGGAAATTTCGAAAAAAAATCCTATTTCTAAAACATTTATATATTTTAAGTTTTATTAGATTTATAGTGGAATAAAACAATTTAACTGAATAAATATATTTAGATAATAGTTACATTCATTAAAGTGACAACTCTTTATACAATACCATTTCTTGTTTTTTTACATAACTACTAAATTAATTACTTGATCAAAAACGAGTTCTTGATTGCAAGTTTTATTTTTACATTTAACAATATAAAAGTTATATGAATAATAAAAAGAAATACCTTTCGTTAAATATTATTTTGTCCAATAATAATAATACAATAAAATAACGAAATATTGAATAAAATTAAGTTTGGAATAATAAATTCAATGAATTGGCAACTGGCAATAAATGAGTCATGTTGACTGCATTGAAACACTTTATCACAGAAGAATGTGTGTACATAATAAAAACAAATATGTGTGTAAGACACTAATTTTTGATTTTATGTTTTTCGTACAAAAAAAAATATTGTCAGCGTGAACTTGGTTCCCGGAATCATTCTAATACAGCACTTTCATAAGGGAACCAATCGTTCCCACATTTGCTATGTAAATAATTATTACCTTGCTAATAATGTAAAACACTATGTTACCAGAAATAGAATATTACTAAAATGTAATTTTAGCTTTCTCATGTTTTAATATCAGGTAGTATCAATGAATTTAAATTTTAAGTTTGCCTTAAATAGAAAATATTACCCTGAAATAAAATGGGGTATTCCAAGTTTTTTTCATTTTTTAATATGTTATTCTATGCATAAAAATATTAGACCCGTATTTTTTCTTTTCGCCGAAAGGTTTCAAACACGCCAGAAATAAATTTTTAAAGTTTCAATAAATTACACCCTAGAAAATCGGCCGTGCGTGTGACGTCACAGGCACTGAGAATCAGCTGAGAACATCATTCGTAGGTCTGAGTTAGAGGCGTGGCGAACAAGAGCCAATAGGCTGACGCGAGTGCCTTCTTTGTCACAACAAGGCTGATACTGAATTTTACGTACTCGATTCAAATGCATTACAATTTCATTTTGACATTATGGTATTAAAAATCAGAAAAATAATGATTATATTCACTTTAATATTACTTATATATGGTAAACAATGATATCCAACAAGAATTTCTTTAAAAGCCGTAGGCTTGGAATACCCCATTATACATTTTATTATTTCATAACTTATTCTATACCACATATGATTCGTTATTTAAAATTACTCTAAATATAACATTAATTGAACAAAGTAATCATTCTACTGTTAATTTTACTGGACAAGTAAAATTAATTTAAAATAAAATTTGTTTGTATCCGTGAGATAAAGTTAAATAAATATTATCAAAAATAAAATATTCCTATTATCAAAAATTATAAAAACAGTTTTGAACACCAAGCAATGAATAAAACCTATTGTAATATGTTTTCACATCCTTTGTACGCTGAACTTTTTAAACATTAATCTTTTTGTAATTCTCTCACTATCTTTTACGACGTGTACGTAAAGTAATTATTTATGTAGTGGTGCATAATTATGCAAATGGAAACGAATTGTCGGTGCTCTACTTTATTTCTTTAAACTTCGCTTATCTCGACAACAATTAAGTTAGAAACTACACCTTGAAGACTATTTTCAAGAGCACATTTCCTATCTGCATGAAACTGAAAAATTTACTTAGTACATTATTCACACAGTTTGTGTGCAAATAAGCAAATAATTCCTTTCGAATTATAAAAATAAATGTCTAGTGAAGTTATATTCAGGTGCGAGTGATTCATTAGGCGAAACCAATTTATAAAAGTGAGTCACACCATAAATCAAAAAGTTAAATGACCGCGACTATAAACACATGAAATATGCATGCATTGGTATATACACATAAAAACATTTTTAATTCTACGGAAAACAATAATTATTCCTACAACAAGAAGAAAACGAACTATTATATATAATATATTGCAAATAATAATGTAATAATTAAAAAAAAAATTCAATATTATATTTTGCAACAACTTGCAACAAATCGCCTATTTCTCAATAGGTTTGAAAGTTTCGACATGAAAGTCAAGTAAGGTACTAGAACCACACAAGGTGGGAAACAGGTGATTCTAAATGAGTACGCCATTCATGTAGAATCAGCTATTTGTAATAACAAAAATACATGCACGAAAGATATTTGACATAAAAAACAATATGGTGCAGATAACCTCACAAAGAAATATTTCCCACACTGCACCTGTGCAGTGTTGACGATTTTCAATCCTATATATAGGTTGTGTGAGAAAAGTTCATCAAGTCAGATAAAGTAAAGGATATTGTCAGAAATCGTCGCGAATATCAAATTTACTGTTTTACCACAGAATAGTTACACACAGAAGCGACACTCCGTGTTGGTACCTTTCATACCCCTAACCAGTTCTATGACCTTGAAGCATTGTGTAGACCTTTAAATTTGTGCTCTTCTCCTATCTCTCTCTCAGATGTGAGGAAACTTTCCGATTTTAAACAATGAGCCCTTTAAATTTGTGCACATTCTCCATCTCTCTCTAATTTTCGCTTCTGTCTTACTGTCGCTTCTGTATAAACCTATTCTGTGGTTTTACCTTGTTAGTAATTTAAGAAAAAGTTTTATGTGCATGTTAATTATGCTATGTTAATCATCCTATTTTTTTAAGTTTTTTTACCTATTAATTCTCCAAGGAAAATATTGCACAAATAGGTATATTTTTATTTTGTAAAAATCGCAATACTAATGGTAAATCAAATTTAAATATTATATAAAGATTTCAAAATAAATGTCTACGATTAATTGTAAATGCTCCGTCGTGTGTAACAAATTATCACTACATTCGAATTTAAATATTAATAATATCAAGGGAAATATATTCCACTCAATATGAAAATCCCTTACATAACCATGTTAATTTAGCAATAAATTTATTAAATAATTCCTCTGAATTAAGAACATTGAAATAAATAAACCTCTAGATTTGAAATCTAAATTAAGTAAAAAAAAAAGTAAAAACAATATAAAACTGAAAGAATCCACTGGAAATTATTTCTCGTACGTTTAATTTATCACATTTGTGTGTTAATTTTTTATTGTAACCAGTTGTAAATAAAGATTTAAATAAATAAAAAAGTAAATATCAACACAATACACATAGGTAGGTGAAAAAGAAACAAAAGTTTGCGCTCTTGTTTTATTTATAACCCGTTCGTGATTTAGTTCTTGCTTTACTTGTATCATAAAGAATCACGACCGCGCAACTGAACTGAACTGATTTAAAATCATTTTTTATCCGAGTTGTAGATACTTAGGAGGAATTATGCGTAAAATTTATTGATTAAAAATCTTTTGTTCGAAGTATATTTGCTTCATTATTTCACGAAGACAACAGTTTA
Organism: Stenolophus ochropezus; assembly: GCA_035578165.1. Lineage (NCBI taxonomy): Eukaryota > Metazoa > Arthropoda > Insecta > Coleoptera > Carabidae > Stenolophus > Stenolophus ochropezus. The sequence continues at coordinate 8,013,031 of JAQOWZ010000004.1, read as the reverse complement.
AAAATAAAAATGTTCATATCTACAAAATGTAAACTGTCTTCTTCCATCAAATGTACCATTCTCATTGGGTAAAAATGATGTATCTATGTAGAATAATCAACGTAAATTTCTTGAAAAAATTTTCTGTGTCGGAATAACTTATTGGTCAGCATCGTTGCTTACCAAAGTTGATCTAACGATTCTTGTCTTATTTACACAACCGTACTTTGACTACAATATATAGTAAGAAGTTACATCAATTAACTTTTTTATACATTCATACGATTTTCATATAAATAATAAATGACAAGATACATCTGTATCTATGAAATGTAACAGGTGTTAATATCCTGTTCATACTCACTTGTTTAAAGAGAATGTACTGTTATACCTTATGCATGCATGCACTTTGCAACAAGGTAAATTTACTCGTCTCGTGAATAAAACACTTGTATTGTTGTTGAGAATTAAATAATGCATATAAGTTAGTGAACTTTATTAGTTTTGCGTGTGAAACAACCGAGAAAATTAAATCTTCTGTCGTTGTTTTATTGTACCATAAACAGACATTTTCGTACATCAGTATTCTTTGTTATGTACTTTAATCTAGTACAGCTTTATAGTTTTATACATTAGTACAGAATTTAGTGTCTGCATAAAATGTATATTTGACAAAACTACGAATACTATTTTTCGTGTAACATCTACTATTTGCAAATAAGCAATTTGAATTCGTGTTTTATATTACAATATTGAAGTAAAAAAGTAGTCAGTTTTTGAAAAATAGCATTAACAAATGAATACTACAGTTTTTAAGAAATTACGAAACAAGTTTTCTGATTTTATTTAATATTATCAGTGTCCGCCCGAAACATGATTTTTAGCTGAAACCGAAACCGTAACCGAATATTTGGTTCCTCTTCTAGTTTCGATCGCAAACGTAACTGAAACCAAAACTTATATAAGTAATAACATCTATCTGGCGAATATATATTTTTTTATAACGGAAAGTTATAATTTAGAATATAATAAACCAAGAAGATAACAATATAAAACAATTACAATGAACACTTCTAACAAAATTACTTTATGAGAAATCTTAGCGCCTTAAAGACAGTTATGCCATATAACTAGTTTTTATATATTCTTTAAGGCATTTTTAAGGAAATTCTGTATTGTTTTTTTAATTTTGCGTGCTTCACTATGTTAACTAGGATAAACAAAAAAAATATTGTTTCACTATAGCTTGTCATTTCCCAATTATAAAACAAAAATCGATGTACTTCAAATATAAAGTGAATATTTCTGCTTTATTTTTTAACACAGAATGTAACGTTACCTTTTCCTGTAGATTATTTTTTGAAATAATGTTTTAGTAACAGAAAATTTTTACGTGAAATATGACCATTCATCTAAGCAATCATTCCTATATTTATTGACAGCAAGAATTAGGAGTATAAAATCTAAGTACGATAGTCCAAATTGCAGTAATATCCTTTTGATCCTTCTCGAGTTTAAAGGTAAATGTTGAAGCATGTTCTTTTTATCACATCAATCACCATTTCATCATCCCTGATCAACAGTACATAATCAAACTAAAACTAATCAAACTACATGCCCTATCGTTTGAAATTAAACTCTCAGATTGACCTGTCTACGCCACTGGTGTAGAAAGACATGATAATATGTCAAAATATGGACTTCATAACATAAGTCGTTGGCTTGTTGTCCTGCAGTTTGGAAAGGCAAACTCTGTAACAACAGTTCGAAAGTTTCGAAATATATCCATCATCTCGGAAGCCACATAATACTTGGCACACCCAACAATTAAGACAACGGAAATTGATCCTGACAGCGATTCTAAGATTATATTCATTGGTTTCTAAGAAGTTTTGTGTTTATTTATACATAAATATATCGTTCATAATTTTCCGTATTTTATGTCATAAATTATTACATACAGAAATTGTTTAAATGAAATTATTAAGGAGTAATAAGAATGGGATATACCAAAAAATATCCTTTTGTAAATAATGAAACTTTACATCATTTCAATCACAGAACAGTTAATAATTCTTATATATTTATAACTTTTAATTCTTCATTTTGTTATAAACTTTCGCGGCATTATACGGCAACGTCAGTAAGCAAGCATTATATAGCCTACTTTAATCTTCATTATCGAAGACTGTAGTAGAACTTTTAATCCCTGAGTTATTAAAATAATACACTAGTATTATGTTACCACAGAAACAAGTAGGTATATGAATGTAACCTAGCCTAGTTTACCAGCAAAATATGCATACTGATGTTTTCCTACGACCACTGTTAAAAATAATCTTTTTAACGGTTGCTTAGCAAGTTAAAAATAACAGTTTATAACACAGTGAATACTATTAAATCGTTGTCATTGACAACGAATTAAAAGTAAAAAAAAAACAAATTTACTTTTAACACTTAAGTTAAAAAGGAACTAAATCTAGTTACCTGTCATAAATGTCATTCTATAATGCTTAGTTTTTATTTATTAATACATAACTAGAGTCGTATGAATAGTGTATGATATTTGTGTTAAAAGTGATTTTATTTCGTTCGTAGGGTTTGTTACACTCGGCTTCGCCTTTTTCACAAATTTCCCCACTCACTCATAAAATGTCACTTTTAACACTTATATCATAAATAACTATTTGTTTTCCAAGCTGTCATGCATTCGACAGTTATATAAATATAACGAAATAATTTTTATTTGAAAATGTATATGTGGAATTGCAAAAAATAGATTATATACCACAGGACTAAAGTACCTTTTTATCCCTCATATGATTATTTCCCTCTCCTACGGCTCGTGTATTAAACCTCACTCTCAGCATTAAATCGTGCACTTTAGTCCCTTAGTAGATAATATACTATTAAATGTGGTATGACCTTATTATTACGGGCAAAAAGCGTTCAATGATTAGCGCTTGAACCGAGCGAAGTGCGAAATCTGGTATTCAAATTCCTGTTTCGTCAATTATTTACCAAAATCACTGTGCTTGAATGGTTCGGAATCCACTACAAGCTGTAGGTACTTGACAAAGGCTTTTGAAATCAACACTACTGTAATAAATTGGCAGAAAACATTTGTGGCATTATTACTCATAAAAATATTGTGCCATAGGAAAAGAAACATTCAAATCAAATTGCGATTATGTTTAAAGAACCTACCTAGAGTACATTGTACAAAACTTCTACATCAACATAAGTCAGTTAAAAACTCTCTATTCGATTCCGAATATCGTTTTCGGGTGGTATAATATGAAATAGGCAGCAAATAGCCACCAAATAGTAGTGGTGGGAGTTTCTTATTTGATACAAATTGAATTCGTACTCGCTTTCTACATTACAATAGGGATTCCTGGTTGGCATATGATTCTTATTTCTATTGCAATACTTGCGATTCAGTTCTTATTTGCGTTTCAAGAACTATTAAAAAATAAATTAAATAAATATATATCATTCTTGGCAAGTAGAGGAGTTTTGGATATTTTTTATGTATCAAGAAATGAATAATGATAATTTTAAAGTTCAAAGTGAACTGAACTATAATTATTTCTCCGATAGTAAATCCATATTTAAACACTAAAATGTAAAATAATTTCTGTGTCAAAGTACAAATTTAATTTACAAGAAATATTAGTCTTTATTTCGAGGATGATAAGATGTATCTACATTCCATGTTGCTTATCATATTTTTCACCCCACTGAAAAAATATTTGACATCTATCATCTATATTATTAATTTTTACGTTACCATTGTTCATTATTTGTTGCTATGATATTAAATTAAACAGTATAGTATTATTTCCCTAGCAATATGTACCTGAAATAATTAAGTTCTGTGATCAAGGAAAATTATAAATATAAACAAATGTTAAAGGTAACGTACTTGTATCGTAGCTATGGGTGAAATAAGTAGTGACAGTACAAGTAGACCAAAAATAAAATTACAGTCAACCAAATTTCACTTACGAATATAATGAAATCTCCGTCTTTATTTTCAATTGTTTATTTTTTAAGAATACTTAGTTCAGCACGAAGATCACTATCAGTTCATTTACTGATTCCCTGTAGATGTTCTTTTTAAAAGTAGTTCAATTTCATTACTACTACCGGCATTGTATTTTTGTTACGTTATATTTTTATTAATTAATAACGTATTTATTTAAATTTATAATTAACAATACTGTAAATAAATGAAAAATGAAAAACATGAAAATACTTTAACAAAATATAAACATTTATAAATGTACTATATATATTAAAGCAAATTTAACTTATGAATGTAATGAAATTTCCGTCTTTATTTTCAATTGCTTATTTTTTAAGAGTACTTAGTTCACTACGAAAATCAGTTCATTTCCTGATCCCCTGTAGATGTTTTTAAAAGTAGTTCAATTTCATTATCTTTATAACTAACAATACTATAAATAAATGAAAAATATTAAAATAATTTAACAAGGTATAAACATTTATAACTATATTATATAGGTATATTAAAGCAAATTTAACTTATGAATGTAATGAAATCTCCGTTTTTATTTTCAATTGCTTTTTTTTAAGAGTGCTTAGTTCAGTACAAAGACAAGTTCATCTACTGAATCCCTGTAGATATTCTTTTTAAAACTAGTTCAATTTCATTACCTTAAGTTCACTTGTCCAAAAAAGAAATCGCTTATATATACACTAATTCCCTGTAGAAATACCTCTGAAACGGGGCGTATACATTTTATCCTCCACACATGTTACATTGCTCGACATTGTATCTTTCAAACATTTAATCTTGCACACCTTTTATCTTCCACACTTCTAATTGGCGAAGAAAAGTTATCTTTCATTCAATTTATGTTCCACACATTTTATCTTCGCCAACATTATAATTGTACCTGCCATTCATTTTATTGCCCATGCAATAACATATTTATAATTAGATGAAATATCCAGTATAATATTTTTCTGAAGATAAAATATGCAAAAGATAAAATGTGTGGAACATAAAATGAGTGGAAGATAAAATGTGTGGATGATAAAATGATTTGGAAGATAAAATATGTGTAAGATAACTTTTTTCGCGGATTAAAAGTGTGGAGGATGAAAGGTGTGTAAGATTGAAAATGTGCAAGGTACAGTGTCAAGCAATATAACATACGTGGAGAATAAAATGTATAGGTACGCCCTTAAATGAGGTATAACATAGATATATGGCACACTCCTATAGCTACGTACTACTGAGCAAGCAAAAGATGTATGGTCGAGAATCGCCTAACAGTTAGCTGCGTGAGAACAATCCGCTAGCTGAGTAGTGCACAGTTACAGTTAGACGAACGAAATATTGGTCATAGTGTTAGTCACCTATCCTCATTATTTGTTTGGTTGAGTTTTCCATATAACTACTCCACTGGTCCACTGTTCTCAAATAGGGAGCTGCAAGCGATTTTAAACCTTAGATCTTTCGACAATATATTTGGGCAATGCCATATCTCTATGTTATACCTCATCTAAAAATTTAACCAACCTCGTAGCTCTTATAGTTCTCGAGATAGTAATGGTGGCACACTTAAATGGAACACTCTGTATATTAAAGCACATTTAACTTATGATTTATGAATGTAATGAAATCTCCGTCTTTATTTTCAATTGCTTATTTTTAGGAGTACTTAATTCAGTACGAAAATCAGTTCTTTTACTGATTCCCTGTAGCCTGTAGATGTTCTTTTTAAAACTAGTTCAATTTCATTACCTTAAGTCCACTATTCCCCAAAAAGAACTCATCTATATATATCCATATACATACTAACTCCCTGTAGACACCTCTGAAACTGCAACCCATTACATTACTTCCCTCCGCAGGAATCGTGAACCGAGGCGACAGCTTCCGGCGCCGCCGCTCGCGCAGCAACAGCCTGCTGCCCCCGGCGGCGGGCTCGACGCTGCCGTCGCCGCTGCACGACGCCCCCTACCAGGACAACTGCCCGCCCGACGTGCAGACCTACACCGTGGCGCTGCTCGGCGCGCAGGGCGTCGGCAAGACGGCGCTCATCTCGCAGTTCATGACGTCCGAGTGCATCAACGCGTACGACCGGCAGAAAGGTAGGGATGAATTTTTTAAATGTTTGTGTGTAGCTGACGTAAGGCTAACACTTGTAGATTGGTTATTAAATAATATATCTGTGTAAATAAAAAATGTGATAGTCAGTGACAACAGTATTAAAAATCTGTTGTATAAATGATGTTTTGTAAAGTTGTACGATGCGTTGCGACCATAAGCGTAGCCAGGATTTTTTTCCAGGTATTACATTTTACAAATGTGTATAATCATAATATTTTTCGGGCCTCCACCTATTTTTTAATAATTTTTATTTTACCTAATTTCTCAATCTGGGTATTTATACACATATCGTATTCAGTGATTGTACTTAAATTTGGCTCTGCAGAATATTCTTTGTTACTACACTACAATTACTCCGACAAATATTTTCGTAAATTCATATTAAACAATAGAATGAAGATGTCTGAAAATTCAAATCATCGAGTGTAAATTTTAAGTATAAGTACTATAAATATGTTTCTCGCACATTCTTTAACTTGTTTTAAGGTTATTAATATTAACATTTACATTAGACTAAGAAGTTAAATATATGTACAATAATATGCAGAGTGATTTATCCCATCAACTAACATTAAAACTTCACTAGAAAGATGACTAACTTTCAACTTTTTAATGTTAATGTTAGTTGATTTCACTACTGCACAAAAGCAACATATGTCACTTGAAGAGGTTTGAGGATAGTTTAAATTTATTTGTGTATTCTGTCTCCTTCTTGTCATCCATTTGACAATTGAATAATAGACGAACGAACACAAGAAACAAAATAATCACAAACAAAAACAAATAGGTTAACCTATAGATGTAGGTTAACCTATTTTCAATTTCAATTTCAATAGCGCAGGCTTATATTCAAGTACTTGGAAGTATGCACAAATGCCTCTTTTCAGTTTTAATTTTAATGTTAGTGAAAATGTTAATGTTAATTTTACTGTAAGTTTTAATTTGGCTGCGTAAAACCACTTTTACCTACGTTGCGGCAGTCATCTATTTGTTAATCTTAATATCAATGTTACTATTTTATATATTAGAAATTATAAAATAGATTCAATTTCAATAGCGTGGAAAAATATATTCTTTCTTATGATATAATTAAGTAAAATTTTAGTAACATATAATTCAACTGGCTTATCTCTAGCTTTGCTCATGATTGTGACATCATTTCTACTCTAGTAGCAGTCTAGCAGTTTTAAAATTCTATCATACATATTGAATTTTTTATTTGTAACGTAAATAAATTATTTTAAATTTTGATTGCCATTATATCTTGCCTAAAATATTTTAGATCCATTTTAAGGACAAACAACAAAATAATTGACAGTCCAGACAACGAAAGAAAAGAGCCGAATTATTTGAAATTTTAAACTCTGTTTATATATTAAGGGAATAGAAGATATAATTAATTACTGGAATTCAATCGATGTTCCAAGGCTTTAATTTAAAAAATGAGAATGACTTTTACTGCCTGAGGAAGTGCTTTGTGGGGTTGAAACCGGTTGGAGCCGAAGCAAAGCCTTCCAACATCTACTGAATTCTAGTAATTAATTCCTTCTCCTATTCATCGACCAGTCGAGAAAATCCTTTCATCATCATAAGGGAAATTTTGTTATAATTCCTTATTGCATGTTTTAAAATTATTATTTAATCTCTTCTTCATTTGCCGGAATATAGGCAGTGTAAATATTTATTTACAGTTTAGTATACTATTATAGCGATTAATTCTAAATAAACTATTGCAATTTTTAAAAATCACTGCAGCCCTATCAATATTCCATTCTTCATACCTTGCTATAAAAATGATTTAATTGATTGATTTGTATAATCCATCATTTTGCGTACACAAATTTCAGTGTACAGTCATTTTACATTTTTTGTGTGGACATATTTCAATCATTCGAATATTATGATACGAACAATAAATTGAGTTTAAATTAACTAAATATTCGAATTTTACACAGTTTTTAAAATTCTAGATATTTAACTACCTGTCTGTCTAAAAAGAAGACAACGGATGAAATAAATTAATAAAACTATAGGCGTTCTATTATTTGAAAAGTACACAATAAGAATATCGGGCTAATAAATAAAGGGATTATTATTTGCACAATTTTTGCAACATAGCAAACAATATATTGAATCTACATTTGAACTATCGGCATTGTATATTTTTGTTATGCTATATTTTTATTAATTAATAACATATTTATTTAAATTTAGAACTAACAATATTGTAAATAAATGAGTAATGAAAAACATGAAAATACTTTAATAAATAACAAATATTTATAACTATATTATATATTAAAACTTAAATAAAATTTAAAACCTAGATAATAATATTTTATAATTTTCATAATATTTTTACTCCATATTATATTACATATAAATATTAAAATTAGCACTACAACTAACCCATATCGTCAAGAAAAAAAGTCAGAGATTTTGAACAAATCTATTTAGAGTGTCAATGGAGTCGATTTACAAGAACATATAAATTTAATGTAATAGGTAATACCTATCATATATAAAGGTAAATTTCACTTTAACCATGAGTATAAAATAGTAGTGCGGAACAAGAACGTCACAGAACAAAATACATGCACGAAAGCTATTTAACATAAAAAAAACAATATAGCGCAGGTAACCTCAAAAAGAATATTTTCACGCAAGCGCAGTGTTGGCAAATAATTCGAAAAATAATTTCTTACACTTTAACCTACGATTTTGAGAAATAAGCAACTTTCAAGCTTTATATAGAAAAGTGCCACTTTCCGTAGTAGTAGTGGAAAAGTAAAGATTGTTTAAAGCGTTTATAAACGAGTCACGTACTATAGGTTGCAAATAAAGATAACAGAAATAACAAAAAAATATAGGCTAATTGTAGTTCTTTTTAAGCGGTTTAGATTATGTTTAAAACCTTCCAAAACCATAACTTATTAAAGTATTGACTAAAATATTATACAGCGCGAAGTAATATTTTAACAGTAGGACAATTAGATTGGTCTTTTTATGGAAAAAACGAGAAAATATTTAATAGATTTGAAAAGAGAAGAATTTCTGCTAAGGGTAAAGGTTGACAACCTTTATTGAAATTCTAATAAATATTGACATTAAAATTGGTAAAATTCCTTGCTTCAGGCTTCACAAAAAGTTGAGCCTGCGAAAACTCATTAAATATATTAATGACAGTCAACGATTTCTCAAATATACTTTGACATTTCCAAAATTGAATTTCAGAAAGGTAACTTTCTGTAAATGAGAACAAAATGGCTCTGTAAATAAAGAATCATTAAAACTTTTGTAGGTAATGTAAATATTATTATTACGGGACAAATTTAGATTGCTTTCGTTCAATTTTATTTCTGTGCCAGTTTTTATTTCCCCCGATTTTTACAGTTAAAAATATCGCAAAATTCCTCGAATGTAGAATTAAATAAAATTTTCAACAGACGTGAAACAATGTGCAACAAAATTAACATACGCAATTGGACATTCACTTTATGTTAAAATATTAATGAAATCATGATGTGCAATTGTCAATATTTGTGATAATGAAATTATAGGATTAAATTGCAAATCGCGAACAACGAAGTTAATTACTGATTGTAACATTCCGTTTATTGCCGATTTCGATACAGATTCTATTTTACATTTTCCTTCCATCGTATACTTGTTACCACATAAATATAAAAACACTCATGTAAATCACCTACGTTCTAGGAATAAGAATTGAGCAATAAAAATCGAGAAACGATCTGAGGAAATACTGCGTAGAAATATATTTATAAGATAAAATCAGAGGAAAAATATTCGCAAACATGTTCGAATAATGACTCGATATGTTTTAAAGGAAAAGTATAGTGTAACCAATGACGTTTGACGTGTAACTTGGCAACGATTGATAATAAAAATAATGACGTCATATTTTACGATGCCAAATATTTACATTGCATAAATTTTACACCTGGGTTCATAAACAGACAATCAATGTACTGCTTACTGTTAAAAATATAAATTGCATAATAAAACTCGTACTAAAATTAGTCTTAACATTAAAATTTACATTGGATAAAAAATATTAACAAATTAGGATGAAATATGTGTTTCATTTAATACCGTATAAAACTTTTATCATACAAATTTTTTGTTTAAGATGTAAATATATTATATTTGTATCAGAAAAAATGTCTCGCTAGGCTTATTTGAGTAAATGTTTGGAAACTGCAACCATTTGCTAACTTTTCGCAATTGTAATTGTATCTTGTGCAAAAAGTGCAGAAAGACGTGTATTTCCCAGAAGGTGAGAAACAGGTGACTCAGCACGAGTGACATAAAAAACAATATGGCGCAAGAAACATCACATAGAGTATCTCCATACAATCGGAATATTGGCAATTAATTATGAGAAATAATAATTTCCACATTGCACATGCGCAGTGTTGGCAAATATTGTAGGAAATGATTTCTCACACTTTAACCCACGATTGTGGGAAATACTCAATTTTCAAGCTTTATATAATGTGAGAAAATTGCCATTTTCCATAGTGATCGTAGAAAATGGTATTTTGTTGCATTGTTCACATTATTGAAAATTGTGTTTTGTTAGTATATTGACACAATGTTAATAACTGACATTTAATATTTATTTCTACTTCATATCGCTGACTACTCGACTATACTTTAGTATAGTGTCGCGGCCTGGACACTTTTATACTTGCGGGTAATTAACCTCGAACCTTCTAGAGTCTTCTATAAAATTTCCAAATAATAGCGGCATCGGTCTTATCTCACTTGACCTTTTTTAAGTTTGTAATAAAATTATGTTTCTATTACACGGTCCATTTATACAGGAATTATAAGTTCGGATCGCAAGTAGATACAAGATATAATTATTTTCCGGCCCACGGTCATAACTAAGTTCAAAATGCGTGGTCTACAACATTATGGAATAAACAAACTTAGTTGAATTCTGTTATAACTCTTAAATAAACCTAAAAATCTAAAGGTAACTCGTCGTTACACTTAATTAACAGTTTTCACAATAGATTTTTTTCGAAAGTAATTCCCTGGTATAAATGGCGCAATTGGAACTTGACAGAAAAATTAATTCTTCTAATTTTTCCTTTCGTGATTTAATTCCACACGTGTCTGTAAAATAATTTATTCCCGTCATCTCCAGACAAGTTGCCGCGTGTAATATGAATTTTTTCACTCCAGATAATCGATTTCCAATTCATTACCCCTCGCGTTTGGCGATGCAGTGGCTTGGTAGATCGATAGCAGACAATCAAATTAATCGGCTGGGGAGTGCCTTAATGCAAACATTTAAGGAATTAGGAAGCCCCGATGCTCACTGCATGCCAGATAGCTAAGCGATGACATTTCCCGTTTTATACCCGTGTAATCAGCTAGCTGGCTCGAATATTTGGTCTGCTTCAGCATCCTGCGGTCTCGCAAGACGGATACCAAGTTTTGTTAGCAATCTTCACTTTGATTGCTTCCATAATGTTCGATTTCTATGGATGCTTGCTCGTGTAATAAAATTAAATATTGATGCTCTACTTTGATAAATAATGCAGCGTAGTACGACATGATATATTGTTACATTTTTTCTCAACAATTCTTTTCTTTAGTGTACCAACAAGAAAACAAGAACCTATAAGTAATTATAATTAATTAAAAAGCTACGTTTTCTTATTCTACTTTGAATAATAGTGTTAAATTACAAACGTATAGTATAACAAAATTGCGTTTAATTTGTTTACAGTGTTCATATACAGGATGTTTACTTTAAGTGGTACATTATTGCTATCTCGAGATTTATAAAAGGTACAGAGTTAGTTTAATTAGTACTTAAATCATTTTTATATCATATATTATGTATGTATATTACACACTGAAGGACTAAAATGCATAATTTAATCGTGAGGGCCTACGGCTCTTTAAATAATCACTTGAGGGATTCAAGGCACTTCAGTCCTATGTCCATATGCTATTTTTTCGCATATATTTTAAAACAATAATAATTTTTTGTATTTATATAATTGCCAAATACTTAATGGCTTTGAAAACAAATATTAGAATACAAATTATTCTGGCTAAGCTAGGCTACATTACATAATGTACATATACCTACTTGTTTCTGTGATAATGTAACGCGTGTTTATTAATTTAATAACGAAGGGATTAAATTAATATTTAATCCCTCGGGGATTAAAAGTGCTACTTCAGTCTTCTAAAATAAAGATTATACAAGTAGGCTTTTATTCATGAATGTGCATTTACGCGTAAAAAAGTATTTTTTAGGTTTACGTGTAAAAAAATAATAAAAAATGTAAAATAAATAAAAATGTAAATAAAAGTAAATTTGTAGTTCTGTATTAAGTCAATATGTGTCTAGTTTTTGTTTATAATTGTGAGATCATATCAAATGGTCAATATTCCTTGATTTTCTTTAAACAATGATAAACTTTCTGAAACTGTTTTAAATTAAAAACAAATTGGCTTGAATACCAGCGATTTATTTAAAATCATTATATTTGAAACAGTAATACTGCCTGGAATTTTTACCAAATTTTATTCATTCCAAATATTATTATGCGGTCTACTTGTCGATGTACTACTTCACCTCCGATTTTGATGAAATTTGGCAAAAAGTTCTTACTAAGCTTGACAAATATGGAAAAAATTATAAAAAATGGCGGTCAAACTTGGTTGAACTTGAAATCGCTGTTTTTTTTTGTTTTTAAAGCTATGTACTACAAAAGGTGTAACGTAATCTAATGTAACCTAAACCAAGCTAACCTAACACAACCTAACCTAACCTGATTGGTAAGGTTAGGTTGGTTTAGGTTAACCAAACCTAATGTAATCTAATGTAACCTAAACCAAGCTAACCTAACCCAACCTAACCTAACCAGATTATATAAGGTTAGGTTGGTTTAGGTTAAACTGGGTTATAAATTTTGACAATTATTTACTTTAGAAATAATATGATTTCAGTCGACAACATGATGTCATCAATTCCCCATCCCCTTGAACAGGGCCTCAATTATTTTGGGGACTTGTTTCATGACAAGTTTTTTTTTATTACGTTTTAGAGGTGCATTGGCTTGATTTGGTCACAGTTGTATTTTTATTTGGATAAATATTAGCGAAGTTGAGATTTGAACTCAGACCTCACAATCCGCTCAATTAGAGTCGGAGCGCACTTACCAAGTGAGCCTCCGCTGCCCGTAATTTACATCAATAAACATTTTTTCAATTTCATAAAATAATATTTCAATAAAGAGAAATTTTTAATTAATAAAATATTTTCTCTTGTTTTCACTGCATACTATAATTTAACAAGAATTACTGAACTGTTACAGTCATTCCCGAGAATATCTAGTTTACATATATAACCGTATATTGTTAGTAAGTAAGCTAATAACACTAACATATGAAAATTGTAAATTCTGTTTAGAAATTTCGTGCTGTAAATCTACATTCCAAACTTTAAATAAATTGTAAGCATTCTTGGTGTATATGAAACCCAAGAACTAATAGTAATTAAACGTTGAAACTCTATTACAATATGAACTCTAGATATTATTAAATGCAGTTTGAACTATTTCACTTATTTCAGTAGAATGTTTCACTACAACTCCTATTATTTTAAAATAATTTCTTAAGCAAATTTACGAAATTCTTTATCGAATACGCTTCAAATATTTTTCAATTCACCTATAAAATTACGAAATGCTTAGATTAATTAGCATCATCAATATATTCTGTATTTAATCTATAAGGAAGTGCTAATTATAAATTTATCTTTAAAAATTTGTTAAAGATAAAATAGCATTGCAAGAAAAAATAAATAAAAATTATACAGGGCAGCTATATATAAAACCGAATTTATTTTTGTAAAGTGCTCATCTGAAACTACTGAACCTTAACAGTATTATTTGTTGTGAATTCAACCTGAACCAAAATTTGTATCTGAAAATAGGAAAATAATTGTAATAAAAGGACAAATCCGTCGAAATAGTATAAAACTATAGAAGGTAGAAGAGCTTTTAAATAAAATGGTTATAGATTCGATTCTTGAGTAGATAAAATTGTGTGTCTATGTTTCGGAAATTCGATTAATCCTGCAATTAAAATAAGAAAGTCTTGTCTTGTCTTGAAATTTCAGTCTTAATTTTCTATAAAACTTTTGAATTAAATACGATGATATTTGGGCAATGTTTTGAATTTAAACTTTTAATTTATCTAAATTTTGAAGATTTCCCACCATATAAACTACTGCTTTTGAAGATCACCAATAAAAATAATCTAGATGTGTAAGATCGAGTGATCTAGCAGATTATTCTACTATTCTACCATTTCCTCTAAAATTATTAATGATTTTTAAAATTGTTGCATTTGGTCTAGGCCTGTCAGAAAATTTTAAAACCCAAAAAGCAAATGTCAAATTATCCAGCTAACAGTGAAACACATAACAGATGATTGTCCCCTGTATACCAATGAAAGAAGCAAACACCAAATACCACCAACAACTACAGAAGCGCTATCAAATAACAAACTCATCACCGAAAACCGAATTAAACTAAAATGAAATTAACATGTATTGCAATACATAACATTCATTTTAAATGAGACAAGAAAATCCCATGTTTTACGTTAAAAAAAAATCAGCATGGTACAAAAATATACCAACGGCAAATCCTTTTCTCTAATTTCTATTATTTCCACTTTCTACCTCATTCGACTAAATACCTAAATAGTACCTGCAAGGTTATCAAACAAAATAACAATAATTTGTTTTTCATTGTCAATAACGTTCAAATTTCCCAAGAAATAACCTGTCTAAATTCGTATGATTATTTTCTGAATATAGATCATATCTATCTTGGAATATTGCCGCTCTATTTCTTTTTATATCATAACATCGAACTTTATTAAAGATCAAGGTTTAGTTTGGATTTAACCTCATTAATTTATTTATTAACTTTCCGCAAAGTTTTCCCCAAGTTACACTGACCTTTGCCCTTCGCTGTCCTACTTTTTTCAAGATTTTATTATACCAATAACATTAACATTCTCATTTCTGTCGAAGAAATATAAAATGATTACTAAATAAATTAAAAATATAATTATAGTATAGAAACAAATAATCGTTAATTTTTATTTGCATTAGATATTTGAATTAAGCAAATTATATCTCGGCACATAGTTTTATTTTAGAAAAGTAATTAATTATTTGTCAAAAAACGAACAATTCGGAAAAATTCAAGTACAATTGATTGATTTCAATTTGTTAAATTGTAGAGTTGTATTATTAATTCATTTCCATTTAAGTTTTTTGGAATTGCTTTAAATTAGATATTGATTGGTACCTGTAACTTTTATTCATTGGATTCGACGTTTACAAAAAGTTTAGAACATTGTAAGAAAAATAAATACAAAAAGAAAACTAATTACATTACAACTTCGGTTAATCGTGTTTCCAGTATTTACATTTAAGGAAAAGGAAATAAAAACTTGATTTATTTGTTGGAAATATGTACGTCTAAGATATTTTTCTGAAGAAGAGAAATATTAAGTGATCAGAATAAAATAACCATATATCATAATCTTGACCGATATAGCATCCTTCAAAACTCAAGATGTATTACTGCTCAAACGATTTTTCTCCCGGACCGATTGTTTATTTACTTTCATTTCTTCTTGGTTAGACACACATTGAACGCTAAAAAACCGACAAAACCGCTTAGCTAAAATTGAAACCAAACAAAGAACACAGATTTTAGACACACAGAGTTAAATTTAGATGGATAAAATAAATAAATAACATGACGTCGACTCTGCTGGTTTAGACGTAGCATGTTGTAAGATAATTCTTAAATAGTTTTTGATAAAATAATCATGATTAACTACAGAAAATTAAAATCTTATAATGTAATATAAAATATTATTATTATCCCAATGATATTTATGAAGGAAAGTATTTATAGCTGTTTAAATATATTTTCATTTCCCATTAATCATTTATATAATATTAGATAATTTCATTCTATTTAATATTATAGTTAATAAATTTTACCTCAGCAATCAAAATTTATATCGTTGATGATTTTGCATTATACAAAATTAATATTATCACGTCATCCAAAACCAGTGCCGTATTTACACAATTTTGCGCTCTGGGAAAATTGAATTTGATGCACCCCTCATCACGTTTGCGAAATTATTAATTATTTAATCATAATAATATAAGACTTTTGATGATGTTCTTTATAGAAATTTTGACTACAGAAGTATGCAGTTGCACACTTTATTTATAATAATAGCATTATGGCAAACTTAGTATGTATTTTGGTAAATATAGCATTAAAGCTTCGATGCAGATATTTTTCAATATTATATTTTTATTGAAACTGACGGATGACAACGTTTTATTTTTTAAAATAATACTTAAGAAGAAAAATTCTCAATCAGACTAACAAAATCATTTTTAAGATATTTCATATTTTCTGTTTTAATTAGTTTATTTATTAATTAATATTTTGATTGATTTTTTTTAAAGATGTTAGTATAATATCAAATTCTTCAAATGATATGTTGTATTGTACCTATCTATATCCCAGCCTTTGACAACCAGTCGCACGAGATGACTTTTGAAATGGCATGCTAAGATTTTAGCTCAAATCCGTGTTGCCAGATTTTATGAATTTACTTGAAATTTTAAGACTTTACTAAGTCCCTTGAAAAATATTTACAGTAAATATTAAAGACGGGCACCAGTAAATATTTTTAAGGATTTTAGAGTTTTTAGTTTGTCTCCTGTGCAAGATATTCCCTCTCGAAAATCTTTTTCTCTACTTCATTCACGCTTAACCTTTTCCTTTATTCTATGTAGTAAAATTTTTAATACCTAGTATTTTGCTACAGTTACTGAGCAAGGTTATTCCTCTCCAGTTAACCTGATTAAAGTCACCCTTTTGTGGTACTAAATAAGATTTAGTTTTAGGTCCCTAAAGAGAACAAATTATTTCAACTTCTGCCTTTTTTAAGAGTTCATAAAATATGACACTTCATGACATATTGGTTGCCGACCACTGGTATATCCTGCTCAGTCATCGAAAGGAGTATCGCTACTGCTTAATTATTTACACTATGGTTTTATTATTTTTGTAGTAGAGGAAATTGTCTGAATTTGCGCCCCCTATGAGATTGCACCCTGGGCAGATGCAACAATGAAAAATATCTATTAAAAACAATGGGGAAGTTTAGCGTATTTTTTTTTATTTCTTTATTTTATCAAGATTGTCCTCAAAAGTGATATTCTACATTTTATTTCACCCAAAGATGCCTAGATTTCTCAAAAAATGAAGTTTTATACAAAAATGACGTCAGAGTGGCTCGCGGAGAACGTATCGTCTATCGTAACCAGCGCGCGTTGGGTTCCCATAGCAACAGAGAAGCGTGTGGTGTAATGCCTCAAGATACAACCTACGTTCAAAAAGTTAGGTCTCACCATTCCTTCTGCGCAAGCGCATAACTCACTTGTGACGTCAGGGTGGCTCGAAGATAAATCATTAATTATAAATAATTGACAACATAATTTTAATTTTCAATTACATTTTAAGTTATAATTATTCATATACTTACGACTAAACGATATTTCACACGTAATTTCAACCACGCTAAACTTCCCCATTGTCTGAAGTTAATATCAAATAATAGTTTATATTTTCATTTCCTTGATAATATGTAAAAAAGTAAAGGCTTTCCAATAGAAGCATAAAAAAAATAAAATTAAAAAAAAATTCGATACGATATGCATAAAAAGAACTTTATGTTTAAAAGATTTTGGACAACATGACATAAATACATGGTTATCCTGGACCAATATATACATACATATATACGTACACATATGTATCAATATTTAATAATTTCAAACTTCTATAAACTAGGTTTTCTAGAAATAGTAAATATTCCTTATATTACATATTTAAAACGTAACAGGTTTTCTTTGTAGGCTTTAATAACAAATCCCACTTTTAAATTGAATTTGGTATTCCATAGATTATTAATTTTTCTTTTTCTCAATCAGGATTTTGTCATTTAAAATTAAAATACAAAGTAATACAAATTTTTATCAAATTATTAATGTGTACGACAATATTTAATAAAAATACAAGTACGTAATATTAAAAAAGTCGACGAAATTAAAGCATTCAGATTTTTTTTCTTTAAAACCAATTATGCAATTATGTGAGTATTTCTCTAAGAAATAATATTTGTGTATGTTTATTATTAATGTGGAATTTCGTACAATAATAGCAACTTTAGAACGTAATAAGCACGAAACACTATAACATTATTTATTCCTCTATTTATTGTCTATTTCATTATTTATAGTTTATTGTTATTCCGCTATTTATTATTTATTGTTATCGTTTCGTTCTCTCGTTCATCATCCGTGGAGTGTACTAATAAATAGTTGCAAATCCAAGTTTATTGCTTTATTTTTATTGTGATGACTTATGTTCTAACAAGCACCTACTACTAATTTATTCCTTTTTTGTGTTTGTTTAATAATTTGTGACTTACCAGTTTTCGAATCTACATATTACCACATTATTATTGAATTACAAAAGTTTATGATATTTATGTTTTCTTTACAATTTTTAAGAAAACCATAGCTTTGCATTTCCCTTTTCCTTCCCGTTCCAATTTCCTACAGTTTCCTCTTATCTCTTTCAAAGTCTCCACATTCTATCTGCAAGTTTGCGCCAGTGTTTGTTATTGTTCTCTTTATTCCCTTAGCAGAATCTGGCGATTTGCTGATAATGTTTTCTTCTTTTAAACAGCTATCTTGTTTTACGGTTTTGATGTTTTCAATTTTGAGTTGTACGTTAATTTTTTTCGTATTGTTATTGGGTTTGTTTTCTCAATCACTATATTGTAACGATTCCCATTCTCACTTCTGTATGTTCCGTCGTCTTATTTCGACATGTCTTGTTGCATAGCCATTTCTTTTATAATGATTTTCCCCATTTTATTAGTTTATTGCTAATATATTTTCCTCTTTTCATATGTTTCTAATTCTTTGCAAAATTAAAATTTTCGACTTTCTTTTTTTTCTCGAGTTTAACCGCTCTTTATAATAATTTTTGCTACTTTCATTTCTTCTAACAGTATATAGCTCAGATTGCATCTACATTAAAAAGGCGCTTTCTTTCGACCACAAAATATATTTGTGGGTGAGGTAATAAAGTACTGGAATTCAGTCGATTTTCGAAGATTTTATTTAGCACCGACCTGTTTCGAGTAATGAGGGATGGGATTTTTTCGACTGTGGTGTAGTGTAGATAAAAAACAATTAATCGAAATTTCAGTCATGACTGACTGACTGACTGACTGACATGACTGAAATTTCGATTAATTGTTTTTTATTTATGTTTCGAGTAATTTAATAATTGCGTAATATAATGTATATTGTAATAGAATTTTATTTAATAATAACGTCTTAATTAATGTCCTTTTAATTATTTGTATGACAGAATAGAAGAATATTTTAACCAAACAAACCATTGTCATCACGTTTCACGATCGGATTTCTAAGATCTCTGTTTTGGTGTGATTCGTAAACAAAGATTGCAATCATCAAGCTTAAGAATGTGTACCAATCGGATTGGGATTGCTCGATCCGATTATTTTGAGTCTTAAGTGTATCCCAATGAGGTCTTGCAAAAAAAAATAAGTGAATCTTTTTTTTTTTGTTGAAATCGAACCTACAATGTCTAATTTGTTGCTCTATATAATGCAATTCTTTTTTATTTACATTTTGTTACATAATACCGTTTTAAAGTATCATACTATAAAAAAGGAATTGTAGCGTACATTGGTCTGGTGTGACGTTTCCACATATGGATGCCGGATCCCAAATATTGTGGTTTGGCGTGTTTGAAAGTTGGTTAAGTGGACAGTCTGTGATTTAAAGCATTGTAAGACTTTTGTGTACCACTCTATTTGCACAAGATTATTCAGTTTATCAGTTTGGAAGTTAAAACATTATATTTGACGTTTGAATAGAAGTGAAGTTGGGTATGGGTACGTCATTGGGCAAGGGGGAAGTGGTGTACTTTAGTAAATAACGTGTATTTTTGACGACTTACATTAGTTTTTCGATGCGATATTTTTCTATTAACCGATGGTTAAGGTAACCAGTACTTTAACCAAAGATGGAAAAACCGGCCCTTAATAGCAGTTTTTATTATTAAAAGTCAATTTGGGGAAAAATAAAAAATACGGATCTAATACTTTTCTGTTCTATTGATTAGAGCTAAAAATAAATAATCGTGCAAGACCTCATTATAAAATAAACCATACAGGCTTCACCAGCAGTGTTCCAGAGGTTGACTTACAACTTAGAAGGGTGTAACATATTAACTCATGTGCTACTCCAGAAATAATCATTATGTAGTTAATACTTACTAATCAACAATCATACTAACAACGTTAGTTTAAAAAGATAAGATCTGCGTTGAATGTATAAATTGCAACATTTATAATTTACCTTCAAAATTCATTCGTAATTTGCTTATCACCTTTCATTACAATATTTAATTAACAGTTACTTGTGCAAGATTCCGCGGTTATCTTTGAGGTTGGCGTCCTCACTGGCGGCTGGGGCGTAATTAGCGGGATTCGAGTGAGCTGGCAGGAATAAAAGGCTCGACGCCGCTCCCGCAATGCGACGCCCGGCGTCTGCAGACGCCGTACCTGTCTACTCATAACCGCCTTCATTAAACGAGGATTCGCCCGCTTGCGGATTCTTTGTACGGATTGATGAGCAACCCTCTCGTTCGATAATGATGGGTTGGCGCCTATAATGATGTACGCATATTTTGCCTTCAAACTTTTAATAGAACCGACAATTTTTCAAAAATTTGACATCTTTTTGCGTATTACACGTATTTGTTTTATACTTTTTTATAAAAAATCTTCAAAGTTTTGTATCAAATATTGATTATTAGTTAGATTATTGATAGAAAATAAAGAAACACGAAAATTTATTGCCCCAAGATTTCTTGTCTTGTCTCTAAAACCAAGACATGAAGTTTAAGTACATCTTGTCTTTCATTACTCTTGTAAATAAAATTTTTGTCTTGATCGTCATTTTCTTGCTTATTTCTTGTCTTGCAGTCACGAATTCCGTTTTTTCAAATGAACATATATATAGTTTCTTTTTATGAGATGTAATTTTTTTGTTTAAATAATATCAATGTCAATTATCATAAATATCTATCAAAAAATCGTATTTTTTAGGATAACTACGACATCTGTACAAACAAAAGCTTTTTTCCAAACTTCCCTGGTTATAAGAAAGCATTTTGTACCTTAACTATTGATTGTATAATTTAGAAAAATAATTATTTAATAATAAATATAGATTTCAAATTAACAAAGAAAAAACCGCAAGAATACAAGAATTGAAGAAAACCTTATTATTCTTGCACCTTTCTTGCAAGACAATTTCTTGCCTTGTCTTGCTTTGAATTTTGTAGCTCTTGTCTTGTTCTTGTCTTGCATTTTTTGCAAGACTAAGAAAAATACAAGACTCTTGTGAAACACTAATGCAGCACACCAGATATGTAGTACGAGCCGCCACTGGTATAAATAATAATACTTAAGTTTGAATGTATAAATTATTATTGATAATTTTATTTAATATGGTTTAATTTAGTAAATATGCATTTGGTTTGTATAGGTATAAGAAGTTTTTAATTTTAAACTTTTTCAATCAAAAGTTAAAGCAAATACCAAACTAATATAATTTTCAAAGTTTGACAAATATGTATGGAATGTAACCTATATGTATATCTGCAAAACATGTTTACATTATTACCTTGTAGTATGTATTAATTCTAACTTGTGTAGACTCTGTTGACATAAATGAGATATCTAATATCTGTTCCACCTTAGATGTTATGAATATTTACTGAACGAAACCTTAATTCAAACACCTAGAGGTCTCCGCTTAAATTACACAAAATTTATCACACGAAAATACTCACACCGTCGGAATTTGTATTCATTTGTTCTATTTTGTTCTGGAATTAGCCTAGCCCGCTACATTATAAATAAATCGTTTTGATGTAAATTAAGATATAAATCTTTAATAAGTAACTGGAGAGAACATTACTGCATGAATTATTTAACCTTTTTGACGTCTTATCTTTCATCGAAACAAATATCTCGTTGAAGGAATTATTGCATTAATGTAATGAAATTTGACAATTACTTTTAATTATAACGAGTTTTCTGACAATTTTTTGTACAGGATTGTGTCGTTTTCCGTACAAGAAGGAGTTTAGTATTCAAATATATGCAAAACATATCGATTTTATTCTAAAGAATCTTGTGAATTGCGGAAATTTTTCGTTTTCATCTGCTCGCATTCAAAGCACAGAAATTAATTACTTTTGCGAATACGCATCAAAAATGCGGAAGTTTGAAAAAAATTGAACCAATGAATATTTTATGTAATACAATTTTTAAATAACTTTAAAGCTTTTTCTTCTGATTAAAATATAGATTACATAATCTAGTGGTAAATTAATCATAACTTTTAATCATGATTAAATAGAAGTTAGTACTTCTTGACAAATTAATAACTGATCAACTAATCAACGATTAATTCCAGTTGGCAATGCAACAAAAATATCCCTATATTTGCATGAACTTATAGAACACATATATACGCTTTTGATTATTTCTTTACAGAAGACAAAACACAATTATTGTAAAGTACAAAAGTATTTAAAGATTTTTACTTGTCAGTTGAATTTGTTTCTGTGAAATCGTACATTATTAAAAATGGATAAAAAACTCGATGCGGTTGCTAATTTCACTTCAACAGAAGTAGATTATTTAATGAAATGTATACTAGAAGAAATGAGAATAATAGAGAACAAAAAAAACGGATGCAGCAAGTACAAATAACAAAAAAGATGCATGGAAGAGAATAGCAGATGCATTTAATTCTTTGACGGTTTCAGAATATTATGCTTATTTTAAAAGTAAGCAGGATAACTAAGTTATATTTATATTCCAAGTAATTTTGACGAGTCAGTGTGGTAAAAGTATTATCGTACATATTTGTCAAAATAACATGGGACAATTAGATAATGTAGGTGTTATATCAACCCATACAGAGTTGATCACGAAAACATGAAAATTTTATAAAATAATTTAATTTATTTAATTAATAACGTAAAACCGGTAAACTTTTGAACAAACCACGTTATGAATCATACCAGACTTTAGATGTTTGGATGTCTTAAAATCCTCATTCTCCGAGCTCGGAATTCAATTGACATCTACGGCTGTTATGATATTCATAACTATCCTCGGTATGTTAATAGCTATTAATGTAAATGTCAAACAGGATATAAATTCAGTAAAGTAATACAATATGAAAATAAATCATCCTAATCATGAACGCTATAAATATTTTTTTAACATATTTGCATTAATTCTTAGTAAGGTTCAGGCAAGTAATAATTATTTATATATAAAGGGCCGAAAAAGAAGATTTACTGAATTTTTTGTAAACAGGAATCTTTGATAATATTATTCATCATTAATTAACAATCGAAATCAGAAAATTTTCATTGATAGAAATCAACTTGTTAACATTTTTTTCCTTCAACATTATGAATTTTACGAAGTTAAAATTCTACAATGTTTTATGCCAAATAAAAATTTACAACATTAACAGATATCAATCTTTAACTATATTTATAATACATTTAATCATCAGAATATAGAAATCATTTTAAAAAATCATTTTGACAAAATAATACCTCACTACATTTTAAGATTATTTTTTTTCAATTATTATGTTGTTACTTTTTTATTGTTTGATGCCGGCTGGTCAATATATTTTAATTGAAAATTTTTGTTTCAAGTTCATATACGTTTTTAATACAAAGAAAATATAGGTGTGGATATATGTTATGAATAAATAAGTATAGTAAATAAAATTCTAATTTTAATCTTTTGTTGGAAGTCCATATAGATTGCATTTTCCTAGTATAAAATGATATCATCCTCTCTCATATCAATTAAATGATAAAAATCTATTAATAAACTGACTTTATTAATGTCGTAAATTGACTTTTATCGTTGAATCAATACTTACATTTTTATTTGTCATTGTTGTTGAAATTTCATGTTTTTCTATAATATGCCTTTAGTTTCCAAGAATTAATATATTACAATTTCTTCAATATTATTCAATAATAAATAAAAATAATGAGATGTGTTCGTGATACGAGTTCCAATTTTCCACCGTTTCATCCTTGTACGAAACAGAAACATGTACTTTGGAGATAGGAAGTCAATTTCACAAAAATCCTTATCTGGAAGATGAAAGAACTGGCGGAACTCATTAGGCAATAAAAACGCATCAATGTTATCAGCAAATGAGCTGTTTGCAGCATGTTAGTATCCGAAGACAGTAATTTCTCCACAATGCCGGAAGACGCTGCTAATTAAGTTTATCTGTCTTTGTAATAGCATTAGCGTGAACTGCCATTGATTTGCTGAAGCCGGTAGACGTTCCGTGAAGAAGATGAATTATTACGGTTAATTTGACGACTACGTACCGGCCGTTAAGTTTGCTCATACTCGATTAACTAGTTATGAAACCGATTTTGATTTATTTTACCTTTACCCTTACTTTATAAATTATGTCCGAAACCAAAGGCGTACCCAGAATTTTTTTTCGGAGGGGGTTTTCAAATATAAAGTGTCAATTTTAAGTGATGCACTATTGTTATTGTGACGTGAGTAATCAATTTCTATATCAACAGACTATTTTAATTTATTTTCTGAGAACTGTTTACTTACTTTGTATCAATATTTATTAGAAAATAATAAATAAAACTGAATCGCAGAATGACGGGTCATTGAATACTACCTCACCGTCTCGGGTCTCATTATGATGAAGTTTTCTCTTATTTTTTCAACAGTTTACGAGCTAATACTCTTTAATTAAAAACATTTTCATACTCTCTTCTTCATAAAAATCAAATTAATTTCGCATATTTCTTTGAAATTTTAATGCGTCATAAAGATCAATTAAAACTTCAACAAGGCTCACATCGATGTTTTGTAGTTTTTGCCTATTTAATTAAACCTCGGAAGTAAAATTCCCAATAGGGTAAGTGAGGGTGAGATGGATCAGTTTTTGGAAAAATAATAATTACTTTTAGTATAACAACATTTAATCTAGGCTTACTTATAAAAATGAAGAAAAATTTTAAACTATGTTCTGAAAACAATAAAAAAAGATGAACTGGTTAAGAGATTGTTTTCATTTGTTATATGTGGTACACTCTTCGTGTAAACAGCGACAACAAATTACACATTTTATCCAATCATCCTTCTTTGTCGTTGTTTTAAATAATTTCCCTTGCATCCCGCATATTCTTGTTCATAATCTTCAGCTTCTTCATTATCTTCACCCTTTCATTAACCATTTAAAAACAGTTCTTTAGAACTCATGAAATAGCAACTAGATCGTCTTTCTTTCTACGTGCGAATTTTTTTTTTCCTGTTTGCCGGTTGAATTGATCTTTTTAACAATAAACATCCTCTGGTCAATTTCTCCTCAGTATAGGTGGTCCACCTGTCCTTAGAGTTAAATGGACCACTAAATTAGATAAAACTTTATACAAATGAAACAACATTTTTAGGTTACGTTAAGTCTTACGTACATGTTTATAAAGTAGGCACATAAATAACTAGTTTAAACGGACCGTTGTAATTAGCTAATTGTAAATATAAGGGACAATTTTTTTGCTAATTTTTCAAGTAAATCTTGGATTATTCATTGCTGACAGCATTAATTTTCAAAATACCAAACTCAGTCTGAAAAATGTAGTTTATTAATTTATTGACAGTATAATGATATTTACCGCTTTTAAACAAAATATCTTTGTGTCGCTAATATGAAAACCATGATGACAACAACAACAACCTTTTGATGTTATAATGAACTAATATAATGATGCAGATCATAATATAAATATATTAGTACCTCGGCTTATGAATTCAAAACTGTATATTGTATCTTGAAAACAATTTCTTATTACATCTTACAAGAAATCAATTAACGCGTTTCCTGATTAAAATTAAAAATTCAAATTATAAAAGAGAACTACTCTCCAATGTTCTCTCTAATTTTTTCGCTGACTGCGCCGTGCAAACTATATAGGAGCAAAAATTTTCAAAACGTATGTAAAAGTGTGCAAGTGGGATGTCGAATTTTGTGCCATTTTTTTCTGAAACCATTGATTATGATAAAACATAATTTTAAATTTAATAATTAAATCAGATTTTCTAGTAGTAACGGTCAGTTTGTCAGTTTTGCAGTTTTATTACGTGCGTTTATATCAATTTGCAATGAATTGGGAAACTAATCACAGCGACGAGGTTCCTGTGGACATAAAATAAGCGACAGCGATATTATTTTATTTTGAAGTTAATCTCATTTTATTACATGTGAGGGTTACAAACCACGTGTTTGCAACCACGCTCGCTATGCTGCATACAAATCGCACATAGACACAACAACGAACTCCCCTTTCTTAACATAAAGCAAACCAAGCAACGCTGAATGACGTGTCGACGTTTAAATGTCAAAGGCCGATTTCAAAAATTTTGTTGATCCTCTGAATTTTACTTTTTTTGTGGAATTTGAATTTTTGTCATTTTTAGATACAATTTTTTTATAAAATGAAATATAAAAAATGGTGCGCAGAATACAAAAATGACTGCGCAACTTTAGAAAAATTAGTGCGCGGCCGCGCACCCGCGCAGCTTAGAGGGAACACTGCTACTCTCATCTAAATAAATAAAATACAGGGAATAAAAGTAAGGAGTAAAAGGGGCATTTTTAAACAATACCGAAAAACTATGGCCCTTATTCGGAGCTAACTTTTATAGTAAAATCGCTTTTAGGAAGCCTGATTTTATATTACAGTCTTATTAGGTCAAATGGCACTTTTAACAAAAGTACTCATAAAAGTAAGGTCGGAATATAGGCCACTAGTCCACTAGTTTCTGGTGCAATTCATCTCCTTAATGTTTTTTTTAGTGCGTAAAACGTACGTACTTCAGGCTGAAGAGATTTACGCCTATGGACGAATAAAAGCCCTCAGCTATTCCTCAGTCCGTAAGCGTAAACTTTCTTTTTCGCCCCTTTCTACGTAAATAACTATTACTGCTTCGTCTAAAAATGCCAAACAATTACTATCTTTCAATAAAGGAGATCTACCAAATAATGTAAGACTAACTGGTCACTTTTCTGTAAAATTTATAAGGCTAAAAACATCATCTGCCGTTTTTGTGAAGATGATGAGGTAACCTTATAATACATTCTATATGTATACCAATCCAGACATAGTTTTTTTTATTGAAATAAAATTATATATCGAGGTAATCAAAGTAAAAGACTTTACCCTGAGAAGATACTAAGGTTTTTAAAGCCTGAATAAACTCCAGGAAATTTAAGATAGGGATATGTCACAAAGATATCGGTAGCTCACTTGATTCGCGCACTTCAATTCGAATTGAACGGAGTTTAATGTCTGACGTTCACATTCGTTCGTTGCCAAACTTTATCAAAATAAAAATACCGTTGTATCCGGATGATACGGAACCCACTATAAGCTGTAGGTCGCTTGCATGGGTTACATCCAGAGCATGTAACCGGTTAAAAAAACCGGTAACCGATATTTTAAACGAAAATTGCGAACTTTAACCGTAATTTTAACCGATATTTTTCAGGCCGAAAATACCGGTAATAGCGAACATTAACCTTTATTTTAATACCATTTAGCGAGAAAGAATTTAAATAATTTTTTTATATCTGTGTTTTCTATTTGTATTTGAACATGAGTCATGACAGTTTTTACAATTAACATTTTATTGGAGAGTCTTAAATGTAGGTAGTCTCTTTGGCCGTTAAGGTTACTTAAAAAGTCCCAAATAAATAGGCAAGTTTAAAATTGAAAAGTGACCTCCGTTTTTCTGAAGATATTACGGAAATTTTTGTGAATATTCATTAATTAAATTGCTTTTTTAAATTGTTATATTTTTCTCAGATGGTAATTTTTTGTTATTTTTTTTAATTAATTATTCTGTATTTTTTTTTAATCAATTTTTTGTAATTAATTTGTTTTAATTAATTTTAATTATTTTTTTAACCGATATATTAACCGGTTTAAACCGGTTTCCAATTTTCAAAAACCGGTTTTCGAACTAAAACCGTTATTATTATAACGTTCTCTATAAGGGTAAACCGTTAACCAGTATTTTTTTCGGTTACATGTCCTGGTTACGTCAAAAGTGTAAGTAATAAAACTTCTAATATAGTCGCTGCCAGCCCATATAGGAGTGACGTCACTTTATCATTTGTCTTTGTCTTACTCATTACAGTCGTATAAGTCTATGACTTGAAGTTTGTCTAACGGATGGGTCTTATTTGTTTTTAAGGTTATGTCTATTTCTTTTAATTAATAATAACAATACTTATACCTAAAATATACTAATTTTTATTTATTTTAGTAAAAATGCCGAGAAATATTATTAACAGCACGTGTCAGCAGTTAATTTTAAATATTTTTGAGTTTTTAATCTATTTATGTCAATGTGACAGTTCTGTTATTTATTTTGTTTTACATTTTATATTTTTTTAATATTCTATTTTATTGATTTTTCAATGAAATTATATATCTGTTACTTCTTACCACTAATAATTATTAAAATTTAAATATTTAGAATGAAATATAATTATATTTAATAATCGTAGTGCCATCTTTGAAGCTTAATATTAAATAAAACGAAATCTTTCTTCATACGAACATTCATATGACGCTCGAGTGACGTCACTCCTATATGGGATGGCGGCAACTATAAAACAAGTACCTTACGTACTTGAGATAATGATCCATCGCGAAATGTTATGCCAAGTTCATAACGTTTATAGCTGACATGATAGATAACGATAATAATTATAAATACGTTATGCATTTTGTAACTAAGGTAGTTAAGTTTAAACTCTGTCGATTATTACAAAACCATCCATTTTGATTTATTTTACCTTTGCCCTTATGTTATGTATTTTGTGAGTAAGGCCGGTTGGTATAGGATTTCAGCTTTCGGCAGTTTCAAGTTTATTAGATTTTATGGAGGGTTGGCTTTAATGGCAATTACACCGTAAATTTATTAGCGGGGCATGACATAACACAGTTCACAGTTACGGAATGTAATGCAGCATTACTTCTTTCAAATTTAATTACCTGCTTCCGTTTTCAGCTCGCAACCATACAGATAAATTTATGAATATTTAAATTCAATTTCGCTTATAGACGCATAAAGGTTTAATAACAATTTACCTTTTTGCATATTTCAATTTAGAACATTTAATATAATTGTAAAAATCCAAAAATTAAAACTTTACCTTTTGTAAGTGCAGAAGCAATTAATAAATCCGCTAGTTACATTCATTTTTTTATTTCTTTATTCATATTATACAAATTTTTACATTTCCAAACTTTTTACTTGCCGCCACCTTGGTGACAAACAGATACAGGGTTCATTCATAAATTTTATGTTGAGTCTTTGATGAACAAGTAAGTTACAAGGTCTCTACAATCCAATATTATGATTTTTACAATTCTATCTGGGTGTGTATTTGTGTGCATTAAAAGGACCATATATTTATGATCATTTGTATCAAACTGAAATTTAATACAATTGTAAATTAAATGTTTTGTTATACTCGGAACAATATTATATTTTAGCTTCATATGGTCAACTGAAAGTAGTACTTGACTAGAAGTCTTACACTATAGTTCCTAAAAAATCTTATAAATATAATTTTTTATATACTTTTTTGGTTTCACCCATCTTTCGAACATATTAATTTCAATAAAATTAACTCTTGTTTACAACTTTTAATAAATGTAGTTGCTAAATATGATATAAGTTTGACAAAAAATGTTGATACTATTTATTCCCTTAATACATTTATCAAATTATTGTGATGTTTCTTCTTTTATTCTTGGAGTTGAGAAAAACAACTATCACTGCGAAATGTTCACTACAAATTTGAATAATGCAGTTTTAATATTTACGTCATGTATCAATGGTTTCCTACAGAAAGATAATAATTTGAAATCTGTTATCATAGCATAATATTGTATACAATTTTTCTTTAAAATGTATCTGGTAAAAATATATTATTTTAATTAAAATTTGAATGGTAGAGGAACGAACTGTGATTAAATATTTTATAAAATATACTCGTATGTGTCATATAATCTAAAATATAGATCAATGAAAACAAATTAAAATAAAAAAGAATGATACAAATAACAAGCATTAGTCTTAGAATTAGTTTACAAAAATTAATATCGCAATATAGATAGTAATAAATACATATAATATTATTTAAAAAACACGTGTATCACCAAGGACAATCCACGACATTTGAATATTTCTTTGAATTTTCAGCTATTTCCCATCACAGTCGCAAGCTATTTTAAATTCCAAAATAGCTTGCAAAAAGATGAAATTGTAATTTCGATTTCATCTACCTTATATCCCGAATGGATTTATGGAATACTTCATGTAGTACTTACTACAAGTTCTTCGCCTTAGGAGGGTCAACAAAGCTAATGACGATCGAAAATGCAATGAACCAAGGCGGAAATGCTCTCGGCTAATGCACCGTCATCTTTAGAAACTTGTGGATCTGATATACTGCCAGTGATGAACTTGTTACACGACGAGCTTGTAAATTACCATCGATCATTTCTTGAAATGACCAGCTCTAGATTCCCATGATGCTCTTTGCAGAGACATATGAGAGACATAAATCTAAGGATAGCTAGACGTCTCACTTCGCGTACAGTCGTACGTTCCACATTTGCGAAACTCGCGCACCAGATTCCCAGTAATGGAACAAATAATTGCCAAGATCAGAAAATTTCCTCTGAATAAAAACTTGCAGGAAATTTAAAAATAAATTTAAAGACAAAATTGTTCCTTTCAAGAACTCGTCGATGAGGATCGTATCCGATGCAGTATACAATATAAGGTTTAATGCAAAGATCGTTGTAATATAAGATTCAATGTAATAAACCAAATATGTCACTACGCGTTTCGATCTTTCGATCATCATCAGGTAACTCTTTAGTAACATTCGGATATTTTAAAATTTAAAAATACTTAAAAATAAATATATTACTCACGGCTTATCTATTGCTGGGGTGTATTGATATATTTCTACTGAGAAGAAGTTTATCTCTGGGCATTCTAGCTAATGTGAGGAATACACCACATGAGTAATTCTTATGTGAAAACGTATGGTAAAGAATTTGTATCAACAAGACTCAGACTCGAGGTTTTGAGATTTGGAGTCGATATTTTTACCTCTGGTTAAAGGGCCGCATACCTTAATTGTTGCAAAACAGAAATATCAAGTCAAAAAACAGTCATAAGTTGTCAAAAATATAGGGTTATTTACTATTTCGATAATTCGATGATTACAGTAACCAGCACTTTAACCAGATATGAAAAAATCGACCTCTAGTCGGTTATTCTGTAATTACGGTTTTTACTATCTATTACAAAATAATTCTGTGATGAATACTAATTAAGTACCTATGATTTATTTTCATTGGAAGCGAGATTATCATGTATTATGTTGTTTCATCCGACATAGATTTATAAAATAATGCAAATAATTGACATTGATTACAGTTGAGATTAGATTGCTCCAAATTGAAAATAAACGACTGTAGATTAGGGGTTTCAATCCTCAGTGCCAACAAATACTATTTGTTAAAAACGGCTGTCATTAAATGACTTTAAACCATCCACTACATCCACAAGCCGTAAATCCCTTGCATGTGTGATTTTAATACGTCACATGATTATTTTAATACCAAATTATTTAGCAATCCTTTTTATATTTTATTCAAAAATATTCCCAAATCAAAATATACAGCTTCATCTCACTGTCACACAAAGGAATAAGAATCTGAGAATATATTAAAATTTACAATATTATTTGACTTAAAATCTGTGGGAACAAACATTTTATATAATTTTTATTTATTACCTTTTTAATAATAATTTATGAAAGTTTATCTTTTTTATTGGATAATTGGTTGTTGGAAGGATATTAAAATGATATACATAAGTATCAGACAATAGTCTCATGATAAAATTTACAAATTGTAATGACACAACACAAATTTTAATAAATATATTGTTTAAAAAATACGTTTATCTAGCAACAAATATAATATATGAATGGAATAATTAATATTTAATACATAACTTTCATATTTTTCTTTTTGAACCATTTCATAAATAATACTGGTAGTATGAATGATTATTCTTTTACATTTCTAACATTAAGTCAACAACATAAACACAATGTCATTTTATATCCTTCGATATTGTTAAGGTAGAGACATCCAGTTTTACATTCCTAAATTAGTATTCTTGATTTACTTTCTAATATGTACAATTTTCAACCCTGGGTATATCTCAATTCAACTATACAGTCTGCTTGACAAAGGTAATTAATTATGTACCAAAAGTAAACCTGGGGATTGTTGACTTCATTAAAAGAGTTTAAATATTAACAAAATTTATTTTTAACTATATTAATAGTATACTAGCTTGTGCTATTAAGTGGTAATAAGTTTGTGCATTTCTGCTACAGATTAAAAATATATTTACTTCTTTAATAATAATGAGAAGTATAGAAATATTCAAGTTATTTTCATATTGTTACTTCTACGAATGAACTGTATTTTAAGATTTAACCTTATAAAACACCAAGACAATGTGTAATTATTGCTTAGAATAACTGAAAGCTTCCTGAAAATCTAAATCTGATATTCCAATTTACTTGAAGTAAATATGTGTTCGTATAAGTGATATTTACCAAGAAAACAGTTGTCTGCATGGCATGAAATATTACATTTCATCCATTTTTGTGTCATGATACTCGTAAGTAGACAGATATTTATCTTGTCTTTTCAACTCGTTTTTCAGAGGGTAATATATCCACAAATCTTTTCACTCTCACCAATGGGATTTACTAAATCAAAGCCGAAAGAAATAACAGACGTACAAAACGAAACTTAAACGAAATACACAGCATCGTTTTCTTTACACTTGTTATTTACAGAACTTTAGTTAATTAAAAAACGTACATTTATTTGATTAGGTCTTTGGTTTCTAGTGAACATCAAATTCTTCACAGTCTGTATCCAGATAAAATTGATTTAGAGCATTATCTACTCTAGCTGTGTCTGGAAAATATCATCTACATTTACAGTACCAGTATAAATATCATTATCGATATCTGCAATAAAACATTTTAAAAATCATTGATTTAAATCCCTTGTTCTGAAATTGTTATTTAATATTCCAGATTTACAAAAATTGGGAGAAAAAGCATGTGTATAATGTTGAAATGTGACAATACTAGCAAATCTTTTTAATTTCATCGGTAAAACGACTTTATTGGAATATTATTTTAAATTTATAACGCAGAAAATTTATTCATTAATGTGTGGTTTTTTGTTAAATTTATTTTTAAATGTGTTACAGTAAAATCCGGCTATAATGACATTGATGGAAATCTATAAAGTCGCCATAACTGATAAAAGTAAAATATCGTTAGTGCATTTCGGCCTTATAACTAGTTTGTAGCTGTAAGCAATATCGTTATAACGGATATTACTATAGGTTTTTATTATTTCTTGAAACTTTTACTTATTTTTTACAGTTTTTTTCCATAATAAATGCTATTTTAGGAAACACGTTTTTGAAATAATAATACGACTTAAAAAAAAATCAAAAACATCTGATTTAAATTTTAAAAATCCGATTTAATTTTTTTTAAATATATAAATATATATATATATATATATATATATATATATATATATTCTGCCTATGTTATTCTATATACAAATTTGTATAATAAATAATATCGAGATGTAAAAGCAATGGTAAAAATTTATTTTTCCAATTTACAACTATAAAAATAAGTCAGAGCTGCACCAAAGTATATTCCCGGCGGTATGAACTTAATGGTTGAGTGTTTGAGTGGTCGTTAAACATTAGAAGTAAAATTAAATAACGTTTTTTGTATAATTAAAAAACGTCACTTCTATTTCTATCTACATGCTTCATGATGTATTCCGTAAAACGTTCTCTAATGTTTAACATAATGACTTTTGTGATTAAAATATATTCTCGTTTTCATGTACAAAAGTGAGAGATTTGTGTTCTGTATAAAAAGTATAAAAGGAAAGCTCCTACTGTGTAAATGAAGTATTTGTGAGATGAATCTCTGTGGGTATATTAAAAGAGAAAATGAAGAAAATGTTTTGTTGTATAAAGTATTAAATCGGACAAAATATTGAGCGAAAGAAAAGGCCTGATGATTTGGGCCTAATGAAAGGAACAGTAAATGAACTACAAAAAAGAAGACACAAGAAAAATATGTGTAAACGCAGTTATGATTATATTATCAGAATGCAAAAGTGTCCGTTAGGAATGTTTCAATAAGTGGATGGAATGTATATGGGTTAATTGCAATGGGTTCATGTCATCTCACATTGTAAAAAGGCATAAAAATTTATGACAACATTTGTAATGTTCGAGATATTTTTGTGTATAAATAGTAAATTTCAAACATTACAATAATAAGAACTTGTTGAAAATAACTTTAACTTTATGTTTTTGTTTTCAAGGCATTTACTTATTTGTAGAGTTTTGAAATGAAACCACCTCGTAACCCAAAACCCTAACGATATTTACTTAACCGAAAATCGAAACCTATATTTTATTCCCTAAAATACGGAAATCGAAAATAGATACTAAAATAAATGTATTTTGTAACTGAAACCAAACCGATATTATTTCAGTTCTAATATATATTTTTCTTACAACATGACTATTATCTTCGAGTTAAATGATGTCTAATTAATCAATCAGTGTTCTGCATTGGGCAGCCAATGCATATTCAATCTGTTGGGTAATTCATATTTATTCAAATACGTGAAACATATCAACTTGTCGTAAACTATAAGAAGATTGATACCTAAATATCTAAAAAACAATTGAATTATTGAATGTATTGAAAGTACAATGAAAAAAAGCGGGAACAAAAGTTCCAACCCCAACACATTTTTCAATGTCATTTCAAAGTAATTTTATTCTGTTCTTTTGATCTTGCATTCCTAATCGACACGTATTAGTTTTTGGTAATATTAAATTTTATCGCCTGTTATTCTAGATTAGTGACAAAGTATCCAAGAGCACATTAGTTTTTACAAAATATAGTGAGGAGGGATGAGAGTGCATACGTTCAGCCCTTGAAAATTTATCATATTTTGTATTCCGCGTCTTGCCATCTGTGCCCAATAGACGCATGTTTGCTCGATGGCTAAAACAATTGTTTTTCAATATTTTGTCATGTTTTTATCGTAAAGGTTAGACATGTAACTTTTTAATATTTTATTATAAAAAGAAAATAAAAAAGTTAACGTTAAGAAAAAATCTTATGTATGTGTGAGTATGTGTTCGTTCTTCTCACGTCGTCTTGTGATGTACATAGTGCATGATCGTCATCTAAATCATCAAAGTAGTCATCAATTAATTCTCCCGTCCTCTCCTATTACAATTCTTTTTATATAATACTCGTTCATAGTAACTATACAATTTATTGGAATACGGTATTTAAAAAACTATTTAAAAGATCAGCACATATCAAATGTTAATCGGTAATTTCTTTTGACGTTGCTTACCATCTTTGAATGAATTACTTTTGTCTTCACCATTTAACATAACCATGGGCGCCGACAACAAAAATTTTCCTAGAGGAAATGCCCTCAAGAAGATATTTCCCTTAAGGCAGAATTTCTTACATTAGTAATATAACCCTGAATTGTTATTATTTAAAAAATATTATTACCCTAAAATGGGTGTGAGTTACACACAGTACTTATGTTCACAAATTTTCATTTAAAAATTCCCACTATTACAGCCATATGACCGGTAATAATGAAGGTGGTCTAGTTCGTCCGGCCGGGCATTGGAGCACGCTTCAGTGTGTGCTCTAATTCAGGTCACATTCTGGAGCAGATTTAGCTGCTCTGGATAGTACTCTGATTTCAGTGGGACAGGAATTAGAGCACTCAGCAGTGTTTGCTCAAATTCTAGGTCTGTTGAAACTAGAGCACATTCGGAAACAGATTTAGCTGTTTTGGATTGTACTCCAGTTTCAGGGGTAAAGAATTAGAGCACATTCTGGAGTAGATTTGGCTGCTCTGGATTGTGCTCTTGTTTCAATATGTCAAGAATTAGAGCATTCTAAAATGTAGCTTTAATTCCAAATCTACTGAAAACAGAGCATATTCTGAAGCAATGTCAATTTCTCTCGATTGTGCTGGAACAAAAATTATAGCAAGTTCTCAGAATGCTCTGATTCTTAGACTGCTGCATTCTGGAGCACTGATGCTCTGGATGTTGCTGTGGTTTTAGTAGTATAAAAATTAGACAAAGTACTTAATTTACTCAGGCATACCAGTAATTAAAGGTTTATAATTTTGGTGATTATAGATAATTTTGCCCCGAGGAAATTTTAAAAAATCGGCGTCCATGAACACAACCCATAAACCATATGATTTTCTATTTATTTGAATTGAACGTTTCAATTTTTTTTTTATAATTATGCAGTATAATTCGGAACTGATAGGTAGTGTAAAATTATATATAATTTTTAGTACTTAAACATCCATAACTCTCATACGAGTACAGATTGCACTTCAGCTAAATGAGAGTAAAAATTTTTCATAATCTTCCGGAAATAAATCTTGCAAACATAGTCATAAAACTTTTGTCAGAGCGGAGTGGAATTTACGACGAGGTTATAATCCAGGGCGAACGCGTGGCCACGCGTAGTTCGTCACGTGCTTCACGCGGCGCTGTCACGCGTCACGTTGTATTTCATTATCGTAATACCTTTCGTGCGCGATCATAAGTAATCGAATTATATTGTGTAATTTGATGGAGAGCGCTCTGATCAAGAATATTTAGTGTCTGATGCTGTTTGGCGCTGTGGGATTATGCGGAATATGATTATTAATCCACCGAGAGAATTCCTCGTTTTTCGGGGTACGTACATTGCAGATGATAATAAGTAATTTCATTATAAAGATTTACCTAATCATATTACATTTTGAATTTTTAAAAGCCTCTTTTATTTTATTAAACGGGCAGGACTGGATCTTTGCTATTTAATTTTATAAAACAGTTCTTTGAATTTACAAATAACCATTGGACAATTTTTTTGATAGGAATATAACGAGAACCATGAATTTCACAAATGACAGTTCAAACATAAATCAACAAAATGTAACCATGACGATGTAGAATAATCTCTTTAAAATTTTAATTTGAAGCAGAATGCACTTCAAAATGAGGTTTTCCATGCTTTTCTAATGTTAATAAAATAGAGACGTATTTTTTTTTTGTTATAGAAGCTCTCGTGCTATTCATAGATAAAAGAAAACAGAAGTAGAGAACTTTTTATGACAAAGTGTTATCCAGTCTACGTCACAGGAACACGCGAACTTTTTATCATTTTTTAAAATTTATTAACTTTTATATAATTGTAATATATTTAACCCCAACACTAATACTCAAGATAAATTTCATTAAAAATTGTTCTCTCGGAAAGCTCACAATTCCAACATCATATATCAAGAATTGTGAATTGGAGCATACACACATTTAAGAACATGTGTGCTTCTTCTTGCAAACAAAAACAAAACTAATTAATACTAAATAATATCTTTTCACTTATATTAAATTTGGAGTTAGTAGACAATTTTGATACTACATGTACTGTTAAACTGGTGTTGTTTTGAATGACTCTATATTATGTTCACGATAGCGAGAAAATTTTCAACTAACTCGCGAAAAAACTAAGGCTTTTGTAGGTCGACTTCAAATCAGGCTAGAATCCGACCAATATGTCTTCGTTCTTTTCACGATTTATTTAAAAATTCTTCTACTATCGTGAACAGAGTTATAGCTTATTTAGAATGTATATACGAAGAGAAATATTGCTTTAAAGTATATAGAAATGATTTTATTTTTATCTATTTATTGCATTATTTATATTTAAGTATAAAATCAAGGAAAAATTTAGAAAAATGTGAAGACTTACAAAATAAGAGAAAGTTAGTATAATATACTTGGTAGCCGAGTAAAGTAATAAAACTTAATTTTGAAAGAAGTTGCAGTAGTAACACTGAGTAAGGCAGGGTATAAAAGTGAAACACATTTAAATAACCCCAACTTTTTCATGATACTCTTATATTATTTTTATATGAATTTACTTCATTTCTTCTAAATAAAGCTGATAATTTTAAACATAATTAAAACCGGCAGCAGTAAGAAACAGGGAAAGAAAAAAATATTTTAATAATCGCTTCTTTGATAAAACCTGTAACAATAGTAATTTCCTGTTCTTTATTTCAATTTCTTTTTCTTTCAATGTTTAACGACAGCACAACTATTAAAGTTACATGCAGTGGAATTAAGATGATAAAATGAAAATTCACTTAGCACCTGAATTGCAAACTTTGAAGAATAGCCACTAAGCTCAAAAAAAAAGTATTTACTATTTTTTCTACTCCTATACAAATATATTACCAATATTTCAATTTTTCTATTAATTATAGCAGCCATATTTTAAGAAAGTGAAAACTGACATAATTCACTCTTATCGGCCAATCACGGAACCAGAAATCAATTATTCACGCTTATTTTAAATCTGCCATGCTATGGATCACCTTTTCTACGACCGTATGACAGCTGCGGTATAGGCATTTGTCATTCAGTACTTTTAAGTTGACATTTTCCAAAATAGAGTTTTTCGAATTTACAGCAGTAGAAAAAGTATACTATTATATTTGGGATTAAGGTCATTATTCACTCAGATGATTTGCGAATAATGGCTATCATAATATCTTATGTAGTATTATATCTTGTTCCTAATATTTTACATACTTTTTGTCGTTGTGTACGTATGATTATGTTTCTGATTTAGAAACTTTATTGTTGTTATTTTTCGGTTATTATATCTGAGCGAATCTTCCTTTATGTTGCATATATTTTCGTGAGAAACTGTCGCCTTTAAATCTGCGTGCTCTATTCTTTGAGACTAGCACGTAGTTAGTTCTTTTTCTTTTGTATATTATACCTGTATTCTTCCCCCATCGCTTCTACAGACTTTGTGTTAGAACGGATTTGATATGCTTATACATATGTATGTATGTATTTTCATTCGTGTCTTGTAAATTGTATCTTATTTGTTTTATTTCTTTCCCACTTTGTTCCGTATTAGTACAACATGCACATCTTTCATATTTTCTTTGGCAAACATCCTTTTATTATTACGTCAAAGAATTCGTATGAAAAATACATTATAAATATTAATTTCAAAGAATACTTATCGTAAAATTAATAAACAATATTCGCTATCTCCTAAAATTTATACTTGGCAATTAATAATTTAATGAGGTGTATCTTTGGAAAATTTTACCCAGTACCTGAAGTTATATAGGTACCACAAACAGATGGTTTATTATGCATGTGTTTAACGGGTTAAAGTTAGTTACCTGTAATTTTCGTTGTATCAGCAATAGATGGCAGTGTGCATACAATACATAAAGCAAAAATAATTGCGTAACAGTAATTTACGTTATAAGTCCTGTAAATGAGATTTTACTTGTAACGCTTTTTTAATTTTTTTAAATGAACGTTTCCTTTTTTCGCTTCCTTGTTTGAAAATTATCACAAAAATTTTGAGGAAATAAATGCTGAAAACGATATACTTCATTTATTCAATTAAATATGTGATACGTTCAGAAGCACACCCAGAATTTTTTTTTCAAATACAGAGTGTTCATTTTAATTGGTACAATATTGTTATTTTGAGAACTGTAAGAGATTACAGAGTTGTTAAAATTAGTAATAAATTTCTGTATCAAGAGACTATATTAATTTATTTTCTGAGAACTTTACTAGCTTAGTACAATTTACACAGATGAAATATTTTTATTAAACAACTTTTATTACAAAATAATAAAAAAAAACTGAGTCGCAGGACGACGGGCCATTGAATTCTATTTCACCGTCTCAGGTCTCATCATGATGAAGTTTTCTCTTAATTTTTCAACAGTTTACAGGCTAATACTCTTTTTTTTAGAAAAACTTGCTTGCTCTCCCGAGTGCTCTAGCTCTCCTCTTCGTAAATATCAAATTTATTTCGCATATTTCTTTTAAAATTGATGAAAGCATCATAAAGATTAATAACTTCAATAAGGCTCACATCGATATTTTGTAGTTTTTTCCTATTAAATTGAATCTCGGAAGTAAAATTTCCAATATTCTTTTCAACAAAATTTCTAAACGTTCCATTTGACTCCGAAATCCTTTAGCTTTGTTTCGAGCAATCATTTTTTAGCATTATTTTCAATCTTCAGTAATGATTTACAAATATCTGCTTTTTTGTTTAAATAGCATCTTAAAATCCTGTGCTATGTTGCTTTAAATCTAAGTATTTGATTTGAACCGTATATTTTTACAATAACAAAATGTTTTATCTGTACATTAGTAGATCATGATCGTATCAAGTTTTACAACCAATGGTCGTCCAATCAACTATTCTCCACTTAAAATTTAAAAATAATTCGGAATCAGAACAACTAATGTATGTACATATTAGCAATGATACAAACCCAACAATACCTATTAACATACCTAGAATTGTTATTATATGAGTATTATAACCGCCGCAGATATCAATTGAATTCCAAATTCGCAGAGCAAGGATTTTAAGTCCTAGAAACAAAATATTGTGTTATAAAATTCGCTTGTTAATAACGTTTTCGTGATCAAGTCTCTATGGGTTGATTATGATGACATGGTTACAGTTATATTATACAATTATCCCATGTTTTTCTAACAAGTCAGTATGGTAATATTATAACCGTACAGATACAGTTATGACTTAGTTGCCAGTAAACAAAGACTTAATTTCCTGAAACTCGTATAACTATTAACATACCTACAATAGTTCTGAGTATAACATAACTGCCGCAGATGTCAATTGAATTCCGAGCTCGGAGACATCTAAAACTTGGTATGATTCATAACATCCGTGGTTTGTTCAATAATTTTCCGGTTTCACGTTATTAATAAATATTATTTTTAAAATTGTTTACCAAGTTCACGTTTTTATGATCAAGTTTGTGTGAGTTGATATGACAAGACAATTGTCCCAAATTATTTTGACAATTCTGTACGGTCAGGAGGTGGAGTTAACTGCTCCATGGTTCAAGATCAAATTTTCATGTTAAAGAAATACAAAAATAATAATTTTCTTATTGGATTTGCGCAATCCTTAACCATTTACCCGCCAACGTTCCCAAAATGGT
This sequence comes from Stenolophus ochropezus, assembly GCA_035578165.1. Lineage (NCBI taxonomy): Eukaryota > Metazoa > Arthropoda > Insecta > Coleoptera > Carabidae > Stenolophus > Stenolophus ochropezus. Next base: position 7,971,292 of record JAQOWZ010000004.1, on the reverse strand, counting down.
AACACATGCTTCTTAATTAATTATCCGTAATCTATGGTAAAAATAATAGGTTTTTACCTAGTATTTTGTACAGTTAGGTTGCTTACTTAATAAAACTTACTCATTTGCAAGCTGCTTGCATATATATTTGTAATATGGTTTACAGAAATACAAAAATATTTGCAATAAAATATGAATTCACCAAAAAACGTATAAAAAAATACCCAGCATTATATTTTTAATTATTTTATTGATAATTAGTTCTCTTAAGTATAAAGAATCGAAGCATATGTTGCATAAAATTTTACAAGTTTACATTAGAATTTTATAATGAGATATAAATGCATGTCCCGTTTTGGGAACGTTGGCGCGTAACCTAATCCAAATCGGGGAATACACTATGTAGGTTAGCTTGGATGAAAAGTCCTCTATAGGAAGTCGTGTAGTTCATAATATGTTAGCAATTGTGGAAGATCATGCGAGTCATATAGTATTTTTTGACAATTTTTTCACGAGTCATTTTCTTATAACTGAATTAGCTGTAAAGGGGTTTCGAGCATGTGGAACAATAAGAGAAAATCGAACTGAAAATTGTACTTTATGCAATACATCAGATATTAGAAAAAAAGAACGTGGTTCTTATGACTACAAATCAGATGGTAAAGTTATATGCGTCAAATGGAATGATAGGTCTGTGTAGTAATAGTAACAAGTAATTATTATGGAGTACAACCTTTGCATAAAACTACAAGAAGAGTCAAACAACAAAATAAGAAAGAAATTCCTCAACCAAATATAATTTGCAAATATAATGAAGCAATGGGAGGTGTCGATGGATTGGATAGACTGTGTTCAAGTTACCGTCCTAGACTTAGATCAAAAAAATGGTGGTGGAATCGTTTCGCGCATGGATTGAATTTAACTATTATTGCTGCATTTCGTTTCTATCAATATTTATATCCTGAAGAAAAAATTACACATCTTCAATTTCGAAGAAATGTTGCCATATCGTTACTGAAATCTGGTGCAATAATGAGAGGTAGACTGGGTGGGCCAAGTACATCAGTAATTTCTGATATTCGATATGATGGTATCAATCATTTTCCAGTACCAAGTTCCCAAAGTAGATGTACACTTTGCCAATCTAATACAAGATTGAGGTGCAATAAATGTGACAAAAGGTTGCACAAAAATATATGCTTCGAAATGTACCACAAAAAGTAGTATTTTTATTTTATATTCTATTTATAAATTGAGTTATGTAACAAGAAGAAGTAAATAATAAATATTTTTTGAATATCCATATTTTGATATCTTTAAACGCCAACGTTCCCAAAATGGTAACATGTAAAATAAGCTAATCTACGTCTCATAAATTTTTTGTTTCTTCAAAATATTGTTTAAAATACTGTAATTATATAGGGATGAAAGTTTCAAAGTACTTGTATGTGCGGATGACGGAGCGGCGGGTAAATGGTTAAAGGAATATTCATATTACGTTATATAGGAATAAATATATCGATACCCGATACATTGAAAACTAAAACATCGATATATCATATCGATATTTTAAACTAAAACTATCAATATTATCGATACAACACCTCTATATGCTCTCTGATTGGTTCATTTGAATTTAATTGATTTCCGCCTGTATGAAATCGAAAGGGTAACTCGTGCGGATGAAATTAGGCTCATTTCTGTTTTTGTCGTGAAGTTCTGATTATTTTGAGTGTTAATTTTCATAACAATGGTCAGATGTTCAGCATGTGGTCTAACGTAATCCAGAAATGAATATGTATGTGAATGTGAGTCGTGTTTATATAAACATTCAAATTTTAATTCTATTAAAATCGTGACTAAAGTGTAACATAATATTCTATTTTTGAATTGCATTTTACTTATTATTATTATAAATTATATGTTGAATCATAAATCAAGGAATAATTATTTATAAAAGCAAATATAAAATTATTACTATTATTATTTTAATAAAAAATAATGAAGTCAATGTAGAATTTATATTTATTAATAATCAAAGGATGTAAGGATATTTTTAAAAATAAATTCTATGTAAGTCCTTTCCTTTCAAAGCTTTGTGATAGATTTCCAGAAAGAATTTTAAAACGAAATGAAGGTTGTCGCCTGGCTATTTGTAAGAAAAGCTGTCAGTGGTTGAATCCGTTTGTATCAATTTCCCGCGTATTAAATTCAGTTTTCCAGCGACTATTTCCGCGGCTTTTCCAGAAAGATGAAAATGGGATTGAGCGGACGATCAGGCTTTTACGTGACAATGTGCAGCGGCTGTCCACTGGAGGGCAGCACTGCCGGCTCTGCTTTTATCGCCGATCAAGGGTCCGCACCAGTCGCAAATATTTTACTGCTGGAAAATGCCGCCGTGGAAAACTTTTTCCAAGCCACTGCTGCGCTGCCTTGCCCTAGCTGTTGCTGCTAAATTGTTTAGAGGTAAACAATTGGTTTACTGTCATACAGAATCAATATTTGTGTCCGGATTCTGATATCAATTTTTCAAGGGAATATTTTGTGTGTAGTATTTGCTCGCAATGAAATTTAACAATACATATGCCTTTGTAAAAACAAATAGAATTTTTATTTTTTGAAAAAATCCCTGTATAAATATAAATACTGTAGTTTAATTAATCAACAATCTTAATTAAAAAGTTCAATTATTTTGGAAAATTTGTTTCGTAAAGTATTTTAGCTAAAGGTTTTTGCGGAATGTGAAATTTGGGGTTCAAATCTCAGTGACGATAAACATATAGCCAAAAATAAATACCGCTGTGTCCGAGTGGTTCGGAACCCAGTAAAAATCTGTAGGTCCTCTGTCCTGTTGTCCTGTTCCTGCATTTCAGTCTGTTAGAAAGTATAAATTAAATTAATAAACAAATATTTACTCCACTTTTATTTTTAAAAATATTTTTTGGAATTAATAAGTAACGATAGGCTGATTTCATATTTTAAACTAGAATTCTATTATCTCTTTTCATTCTCGAGACATCTAATTTATAAGATATTGCTACCTAAAAAAGTAAATTTTTTAGAGATTCTGTGTAATTGAATATTTACGACTTTTAATTAATATTCAATTTTTAAAAAGGAAAAACAAAAATCGGGGAATAGGACTAAAAGAGGTTTACATATTGGTTTTCGAATGTTTTTCGTTTCTAAAACAGTAAATCTTGTATCTTTCGTTTCTAAAATAGTATATCTTGTGTCCATTGTAGTAAAAATCCGAATGCTCGCCGAAATACTAAACCTAATCATTTAAAGGAATTCTTTAAAAATCTTATTTTTTAAAAATAAGTAGCAAGGACAAAGAGAGATAATTTAATCATGTTTGAAATTTTAATCATCGCATTGATATTTACGTAAATCTAGGAAATGAAAATTTTTGGAGAAATGCTACCCAGTCAGAATTAGAATTTGAGTTTATTTTCAATTTTCTTATTTTTCACATAATCGTTCCAAAGAGCATATATGTAGAGAAAATAGAAACAACATTTATTTATATATATTTTCCCATAGAATCAAATTGGGTAGTTCTTATGACGGTATCTCTCTCTACTCATTTTTAGAATATAAGTATAAAATACACCTTTTTTGAACTTAAAGGGGAGAGGGGGGTTTCAAAGACAAAGAGAGAAAACCCAATTTTGTCTGAAAGTTTGAAACCAGTGCATCAAGATCTATCATAATAAACGAATTTCAAAAATCATTTTTTTTATCGAGAAATACGCAGTTATTTAATTTTACAAACAATATTTTACACACTATTCACCTATTATTACTCGTATTTAAATACAGACTTATAATCTTGTCTTTACTTTCCAAATTTTGAAAGTATCTTGACTGTTCCAGGAAAATCAAATTTCGTGCCCTATCAATTTTGCGTAACAAAGAGCGAAAATTTCTTATTAATTTGGGAATTTCTTGCTGAAAATACCCGTAAGTGAATTAGTTTCGGGCGAAACGGTTCTTGGGAAAATGTAAGTGTCACCTCGTATAATTGAGAACACCCAGTACTGCCACTGACCTATTTCAAGTTCATTCAGCCTTCCTCGAACGCTGTGTTTATTATAGAATACTTGTATTTTCAGAAGCGCGATACTATTTATACTATTGGCACTTCATACGTTCGTACTCTGCTTTAACTATTGATTACGTAGATAAAACACTTAGCAACTGATCATTTAATTAATAACCATTGACAGGGTAAACAATATGGCATATAACTGACGTCTATTGTTTTATCGTTTCAAATTGCATCTCTGTATTGAAAGTACAAGTTACATAAAGGAATGTTTTCTGCACTTATCAATATTTTATTTTAAAGTTTCTTAAAAGAACTCAATGCGCTGATTTAAATTTTTCAAACAAGATTCAATTATCTCTCTTCCTTCCTAATATATTCGGTTTTTGTTTATATTAAAAAAATGAGTAGAGATACAATTTGAACAATTTTACTATTAACTCGCACGTTTCTTTATTATAGTATAAAGCTTCAAAGTTGCGTATATCCCACAATCATGGTTTGTGAAAATGTGAAATTTATTCTCACAGTATTTGCCAACACTGCGCATATGCAGTGTGAAAAAAAAAACTTACAAGCCTACAACCGCTAATAGCTACGCCATGTTGTTTTTGACAAGTATGTCATATCTAAATACTCACGAAAAGTTTTATTAATTAGGTACAGCTAGGTGCAAAAAACATGCCATATAATTTCCTTTAATACTATCAATTTTGTACTACTTTATGAAGATGTAAAATATTACAGTATGTCAAGTATAGGATATGATTTGTAATTTGTAAGTAAAGTAAATACAATTTGTATAGCAAATAAATAACGTAATCTTCTTGGTTTTTTTGTGAATTTTTGACTTAACTTTATTCTAAAATCTTTTAAGTTCCATAAGGGGTGGGGCAGTTGCCCCTCCCTGCTCTCCCTTGGCAACGCCCTTAGAGTACGTAATATTTATCTATATATTTAGTTAACAATAATAATCAAAATTGTATCGTAAAGATGATGTGAATTAATATTGAAAAATGCATTTATGCAAAATAAACTTAACAAGCATTAATAGTGCAAATATACCACTTTGAATGCTTAAATAATGTCGGATAAGTAGATATTTTGAAGCAAGTAAGGCATATCTGTAAATTTCCTTTTTTAAATATATCACGTGCTGTATATTGCATATCCTAATATAATTTTTTATTACGAAATACTAAAAGTTTTACTCAAAGTATCACATAATAGTGATTATGAACAAAAATTTGAAAAAAAATTATAGCTCGTTTTTTTTTGGCATCTGATTTATTGATTTAGTCATGTTAAAAAGTAGGAAAAGTATAATGTACCAGTCGTGCAGAATCATCTATTTCCAGCCTTCTGTGATTCTTTACACTTCGTAGAAAATTAACGAGTTTCTGCACTTGTTGCTCAATTTACTATTTCTTTCTTTCTGCCTATCGTCTTTAGAACTATTACATATGTATATAAAAAAAAATTAAATCTAGAAACTTTTAGTTATTATGATGTAGCAGCAATATTTTTACCAATCTTCATTGAAGTATTTATTTTACATTTATGTAAATAAAAATGTTTCTATTATTGCAAATGCAAAATTATAAAAGATTCCCTGCGCAAAAAATATAGGATAATTTCACTCCACAACAAAGCCAAAATATTGTAAATAACATGCCAAGTCATATAAATGACATTATAAAAAACGTTACATAATGGTAATCATAATACAATGTAATTATCGAAAAATTTAGATGAGTAAAAATTGATTAAATATGTCCGATATATGAAAATTAATTTATATTAAAATTAATTAAATAATAGCAAAAATGTAAGTTGTTTTCTATAGCGCACCTAATTTTTATAATTAACGGAATTAGATAGGCTGTATGGGACAAGGCTCGTATTTAAATAAATATTTATCCATTATAGGAAATTATATAACTGTTAATTTGCAGATTTTTATCTCAATTTGCAAAAGTTTTATAAAGGAAAAACAAATATCTATCTACTTTCAATTATTAAATTAATAAGAATTTATAGGGTAAACAACGTTAAACTGACAAATATTGTTTTATCGGTTAAAATTGCGTTCTACTTTTTAAAGTAAAAATATGTTCGCGTGATGTTATTAATAGAAATATTTTCTGTTGATATATTATTTGCTTATAAATTTATTAGTGTATTGTAATACGGTACAATTATAATGCGATTACCAATAAAAATACATGTCATTTTCTGTACAAAATCAGGTCTATTTATTTGGCTTACATAACATATGTGAAATATGTTGCCGACTTGGTACATTCTGAAACGAATGTATAAAACCGATTTTTCACCTGAGGCCACATGTTTGGAAGATTAAAATTTTGATTGTAAGCATAAACATATTCTAAAAACGTCCCGTCAACAAAATTGAATATATTTTAAAACGTACAAGAGTAAACATGTTAATAATAAAAAACGTGATGTATTCAACCCATTACTCTTGTTCCTGTTATACATTTCATTTCCTGCTTCGTATATTTTTCATTAAAATTTTTGCTTTTTATCAATTGCCACATACATACATAATTCTATACATACGTATGTATAAATAATATATAGTAATCTCACCGATTTTGATATGAAATTTCAATTACGAACTGAGGTCTTTATTATAGATTTGACTGGAAGATCTTTTGTAAAGGAAATTTAATTGATCGTATTTTAATAAAATTCCATATTTAAACTACTGATATCGACGGCTCGAATTGATCGACATAAAGCTAGTAAAAAATAATAATAAAATAGTAATACGGAATTAACATAAAAAACAGTTTTTTTTTGCTATTTTTTTTGCATTTGCCATCCTTTTTCACAATATTTAAACTTTCTATATTTACATTGTCCTTAATAAACCCGGATTTTAAATCCGGCCATAGGAATAGTTACACCAGTTTAAACTCCAAATAACCTTTATTAAAATTTCCCGAACTAAGCTTATGAATCCGGTCCGCAAATAAATTTGATGGTCTCTTTCCGGCCCATGGTCAGGTGACGCAGATGAAGCTCTGCTTCCCCAAACTCTAAAGTAACGTATGAATTTGTTTTATTAAATTATTTTAAAGTTTATTGTACAACTGTTTGTTATAACTTTAATTAATATTGCCCCATCAACCATTCGATCCTCTGTAAATAGCCCGCCGTCCGATCGTATGAATATCAATCAGTTATGAATGCTCAAGTGAAGCAGCTTCGGCGCATCCTTCCGCTGCATCAGTGTAAACAGCACAAGCTTGGATGGTTGCATTGACGTATTATATAAATGGACCCGACTTAAAGAGAGATAGGGAAATTGACGCACACCTTAGAAAAGAAAAGAAGTAGTAATGGTAGGGTTAAGTTGGACAACGTCAACATTTGGTTTATAGGTAATATCTTTTTTTAAATGGAAACAAAAAAATCTTTAAAATTTTGTAAAATATACATAGATGTTATACGTATATTAGAAAAAAAATAATTATCAATACTCATATGTACTTTTATTGTAATTTCATCTTTTGCACAAACTAACACTATCCTTTTCTAAGGTTCTAAGAACGATAGATTTTGCGGCAGTTATTATTTAAATATATAATATGTGCAAGGATTTTCAAAATTAAAAAAAGAATAATACTTGATAATTAATATTTTTATTTTTAAACTCTGCTTCACCCACCTTCGGAGCCACGAGCCGCCACTGAGTTACACATGCCTGGTATAGACAATTTCCTTATTTTTAATACAAACTTACAGATATCATCATGAAATGTTAAATATGAATTTAAAAACTGCAGCTCATAAACAGATATCTGACGCAATTCCGTTTACTTATTTGTTAAAATTGATTATCATACAACCGTAGCAATACGAGTATTTACAAATTAAAATGAATTTGGACTTTAAAGTTTAAATTTTAAATAAATGTTGCAAAATGAATGTAGTTATTCAATTACATGAAAATTAGTTTCCAAACTTTACTTGTCAGGAACAATTGGCAGTTAAACAGCAAGGTCATCAAAACATAGGAATTTCGTGTAAAAGTCGCGGTAAGTCGTATAAAAGACAATTATTTAAAAAAAGACATATATTTAAGAAACAACTGGATTTGTGCTTGTAACGGCAAAAATGCTTCATTTTGTTTTCCGTGTTTACTGTTTGCTAACGACTGTATTGAAAAAATATGAACTGAAACTAGAGTGAGAGATTTCTTGCATTCGACAGAAAAAATAAAAAAAAAACAGAATATTTATTACCACAAAACTACAATGAACAGTTACTAGATAAGTTTACTGTAAAAAGGATAGACGTATTACATTAAAATTTAAATTAAAAAAAAATTCTTTTGATTAATATTTTATTTCTGCCTTGAACTATGATATTAAAAAATATGCGTTGTGTTGCACGATCCCTAAGCCTAGACCTCTTATCTAACTATCGTGTGGTAAAAATAATATTTATAAATATTTATGGAAGTAAATATTTTGTTCTTATAAATAACTTATTGTAAATGTAAATTTCTCTGAAAGCAAACTATCATGTAAATAAACAGAATAAATCTAAAAAGCCAACAACTGCAATTCATCATATATGATTTATTAATGGCGATACTAAGCGATAAATAATTACATGGCAAGTTCGCGTTTATTGATAGATTTATCTTAAAATTGAGGACGAACTAAAAGCTATTTGCCCGTCCGAAAATAAAGCAGCGCTGAAAGAAACCCATCAGTGGCGGCGTTCAGAGCCCGATAACCCATCACCATCGCAGGTTCACAGGCAGCTCCAACGGCTTTGAAATTAGCTGCGAATCATGTGCGGGCACCGACGTGTAAATATGTCCAAATCGATGCAGGTTGTTTACTTTCGTTTAACATTTTACTACCGTGTCTTGAAATTTATCCGTTTCGTTCTGCGTCACAGATTGTGTTTACTTTTCGCGCGCTATATCAGTATTGGATTTCCTGTATTTTAAATTTTTGTATGGTAATTTCACAGCAAAATGCCACTGTATATATTTTTAGTTTCTTTATCCGGAGAAGATACTTTCAATTGATAACTGTGTTAAAATCGGTATTGTAAGGAAAACTCTTGTGACATAAGTTAGATATACGAAATATTTCTCGAATCTCGGTCGTCTCGTCTCGGGCAAGACGAAAACGATTTTAAAAACAAAGCTTCGAGACGAGAAAATAAAATCGAGATTATTGAATTTCAATAATTTGAGAGATTTCTTGAAATTTTAAAATTATTTTTCTTCAGACGTTAAATGTCACTATAAAACTAAATAACCTAAGAATGAAGTTATTAAAAACCATCAACAACTGAGAGACTTAAATTGATAACCTAAAGATTCCATAACAGTAGTAACAATAAAACTAAGTACCATGAAAAAACAAAATCAGAAACCTAAATTTTCATCATTTTACTGTATTTTTGTATAACTATCTGGTACGCAAAGACAAAATTTAGATTGAGCAGTTAATTATACTGTACTTATATATTCATACTAGTCATTACAATCCGAAAAAAACCATTTGATTTTTCGCTAAATATATATTTTCTTCCTAATTTTCCCAAATAATTTCCATAGTTATGATTCGAGACCGAGACGAGAAATAAACGAAAGAAAATTAAATATTTTACATTTAAAATGAGACTTTAAAAGAAAAAGAAAAATCTCGTCTCTTTTCGCCTCACAGAATTACTATATTATAAATACTGGTTCGTACTGACTGATATTTTGATCTAATTTCATTATAGCATAAAATAGAATACTTCACATTTAGTAAGGTCATTAGGTCAAGAATAAGTACCTACTTCTCATTACTTAAGTACCATTTTATTAGGTAATAAACATTACGATGACTATGTATAGGTATGGTGACTATTTTTACAGAGGGTGATTTCGAACTAATTTTATTACGGCAAGAATTGGAGCACTTTAAAATGAATGTACACCCCTCATTTAGGTAGTAAGCAGTAAGTCGCCTAGTTTTTACGACGGGCTATTTCGAACTAATTTCATTAGGGCAAGAATAAGTACCTACTTCACATTGAGTAAGCAATATTTTTTAGGTAGTAAACATTACGATGACTAATTTTAAGGAAGGGCGATTTTGATCTAAGTACATTAGAGCAAAAATTAAAGTACTTTACAACGAGTGAGCACCTCTTTCACAAGTAGTAAACATTACATTTTACGGTGACTGATTTTTTAAAGTGCTTTTAAACTAATTACGTTTAAACAAGAATTCGAGTTTTTAGAATAGCATTTTAGAATTTTTTTATTAGTTCGTTTAATTAGTGGGTTCGCTTAATTAAGACAAAATGGATTAATTTATATGTTTGCAAGTAATGTAATAAGAACCATGAATTTATTGGAAAAATTAACGAATAGTTCTTGCTTAGTAACTAGTGTCAAAAATGACATCACTGTCAAGATTCAAGAGTCATTTTTGATCTGGGTTTTCGTTACTTCGCAGGAATTCTGAGTAAATTTTACCCATTAAATTCGTAACACGAATTATATTTGCTTGATTATTTCACGAATGACAACAGTTCAAACATAAAATATTTAATATAAACAAAATGTCACCAAGACAATGATATTGTGGTTTTATTAAATTTCTTCATTGAAAAACTATCTACGGCCATCAAATGACAATGATATGACTTCTAATTTCTAAAACAAACATTAATGGATGTCAAAAAATTCTTATCGAAAAAAGAATTTTCCAGTTATTGTTAAAAGTTTCTTTCTACCAGTAATAGCGTAGAGATAGTCTTGTCCTTCAATAAAATATTTTAGACTTATTTAATATATATTCATATGTAGGCATTTATTATTGCGTAAGTCATATAAGTGAGGTATACACTATTTTCCTTACTACAAATATTTTTAAATTTTATCACCAGATGTCAGCTACTTTGTTGACTCTTCACAATATTGCTCATTTGTGTACATTGTAATGCGCATACGTTAAAATAATGTACTTAATGCATAAACTTCATATTCTTTATAAAATATTCATGAAAGAATAAATGTAATACAAGTAAACTTCCAAATGTGTTACCCGATAAAAATCAATCAAATTACATCCCACCATATTACTGGAATATCCTATATTTTTAGTTTGTACATGCCTATTTAAAGTACAATTGTTTATATTTTCAGTACCTTCATATTGACCGTTTCTGTACAAGATGTAATAATGCAAATACTTTCAACGTAATATTCTTAATGTACAAAATAAAAGAATCATTCTGCATGAGACATTCATTAAATATTTAAAATAGTGCCTAAGTACGTGTTTGAGGTAACACAAGTAACCTTTAAAAATGTATCCCTGGTTTTAGTTAAATTCAGTGTTAATTTTAGTTTTCGGAAATTACTCTTGATTTTTTGGGGGTCAAATAATACCTTTCCTCTAATTAAAATTCGAACCAATATGAATATATATTTCAAGTTTCCAATTTCTTAAAATTTAAGGTTTAATGTTGAGTTACACCACCAATACACTTAAACATAAAAAATTAATCGAAATTTTGTCAGCAATGGTACCTACATAGTTTGTGTGATATTTTATTCCGATGTGATAATATCCATTTAAGGGAAACAAGTGCATAAGTAAAGAAGTACAATTTTATTTTTATTTTTTAAGTATAAATTACTATTTTAAAATCAGAAATCAGTATATTGTTGTTACATTATTTGGTTGTTGTATGTATACTTGAAAATTGCAAATCAAATTTTATTTGTTGATAAAATTGTAAATAGATTCGAATTTCGTATTGTACTGTTTTGACATTTGAAAATTTATAATAGTAACATTTCTTTTGTTCTCTCGCGTGAACTTTATTCACAGACTAAAAATAACTGCCGAAGCCAATCGTATAAACTAACTTCATTCTTTATACTGTTTAATGTACTTTTATTTCTATACTGTTTGTATTTTATTCACCATTTCAGTTCTGTAATTCTATTATACAAACAAACGAGTTTGAAGAAGTGCACAATGACGTTAACTGGATAATACAATTATTATTTCAAACGCTGAAATCTCATGACGAAAAGAAAGTAAATTTCGTTTCCACAAATAAAACCTTAAAGAAGGAAAATATAAAGCTCGAAACATTCTTTTTCTATTTTATCGCGTCCGAAGAAATGAATTAAATAGATTATTCCAATCTAGTATTGTCTTATAAAAAACATACGAATCGTCAAAAAAAACTCACGCCATTCATCATATTGGTATGTTTTTGGGCTGTTCTTTAATCTAGATTACAAAGGGTTATTGTTCCATAAGATGTTTAATTTTTTCCAGTAATTCAACCCTAGAAACTGCAAACATTCTAAAACACCCAAAGCAATTTGCGATATAATGGGCTAAACTGTTCTTTTGTAATTTTATGGTATGGAGGTTCTTAATCGTTTTATTACGATCCCTCGATTTTCAATGAGACAACTTGGATAGCCATTACAGAACAGACTGCTCCTACAAATCTGTTCGATGCTAAAACTAAAATGTATGGTAAAATGTCACTAAATTAAATTATATTTTTTACCAATAATAGTTATTTATGTATTATGGGTATTATAATCAAAAGATTATAGCATGAGGGAATGATTAAAGCTCGACGCAGAGTGGAGAGCTTTAAATTTCCTGAGGGCCAAATTACGCCCACATTTGAAGGCATATAAACAAGTTTATGATTTCAAAAAGAGATTATTACTTTCATATTCTATTGCAACTTTCTTGGAATTTTTGTTTTTAATATTTATCTATTTTTTATTATTGTCAAAAAATATATATAAAATTACAAAAGTAAACTATGACTTCCAGTGAAACTATTTTCTTTTTATTTATCATTTGTTACCATTAAGGTCAGAAGCTTGAATTTTATTAAAATGCGTGTAACCATATTTGCTCTGTACATACACACAAACAAATGGACTGAAATATTTTAAACATATACTACAGGACTTAATTCGTAGACCAAGGAACGTTAAATTCTCAAAATGGCAAATTCTGTATGAATCTAATCCAACTCACAAAAGTTTGAAAGAATATTTTTTTTATCAAAAAGGTTATAAGCGCAAAGTAGGAAGAATAATATAAAGAATTAACTTCACATAATTGTCAATTATTTTATTTAAAAGATTGGACCATTCCGCTTCCTATCGTATTCTAAATTTCTGTCTCACAAAACAAAATGAACAAAAAATTCCTTCTTTAACATATTACGAAATAACGGCAACAGAATTTGATTGTTTTGTAATAAATATAGATCCAGTTTCTAATGATGATCCAATTTCCAGAATCCCCTGGCGAGCAATCAGTGTACATCATGTTGAACGGAGAGGAATCCGAACTACGTTTCATAAACATAGAACAATTCAAGGTAAGGCAAACACCCTTAACCCTTACAACCACTAATCTATCACCTAACAGCTCTAAATCCGCACCCACAACCCACAACAACGTTTCTTAATCTAACGACAGAATGCCTAGCTCTCGTCAGATGAATAGCATTAGAACCTGAGCTCATTCAAGTACTCAAAGCACAAGTGGTTGCGAAAGAGAAAACCTAAATAATTCTGCTTCAATAAGTATTCTTAAATTTAGTTTTTCTACAACTGTCAGAAAAAATATTTTTATTCTAATAATAATTCATATCGTGCGCGAAGTATCTGGGAAATAGCTATTTATGTAATAAGTAAGGCAAAAATGGTGTTAGATATCCACCCAGTTTCCTTTTGTGTTTCATACTATATTTTTTCTACTTCCGTTTGAATAAATATAAAAATGTATTTAAAATTTTGAATTTCTGACATTATAATGATATTTACAATATAAACAAAAAAGGATTTTTCACTGTGATGGAAAACATTTCTTCATTCAATTTATATATTTAAATAAAAATATTGTAATTAATAATACAAATTAAGTCGTAGAAAAAATATTGTTTGAATTGTTTTTAGTGCTTTCGATTAACATCTAACGCACTAAAAATACAAATTTAATGCACTTAATACATATAATTATAATTTCAAAAAATAAATGAACGAGTACATTATAGATGTAATTTAATTATTAGTCAAATTTTACTCTTGTTATACCTGCAATATCTGATATGTAAAATTAAATTTAAAAAGCATAGCGTTAATAAAGCATCCTTGGGGTAGGATGGGATTAAGCCTGTAGCGGGCCCTAGACAAAATAAAAATCGGGCCCCATTTATATATTTTACTTTGGTCTTTACAACATACGATATCAACCGGAGGAGTGTTTGTTATCAAGTAGAGTATTTTTGATTAAAAAAACGAATTCGAAGTATAAAATCAATGTAAAAAGTGAAAATAGATATTTTGTATTTCATAACATACCCGTAACATTCATATTTTATAGCAACATAAATGCAAATGTTCCTTTTTAAATTTCCCATATTGTAACATTTGTCATAAACTACATTTGTAGAACTACTGTCGTTTACTCGTACATTTTTTTATAGCGTACCTCAAATCTTTTTATAAGTCACTAGTTTACTAATAGTTTCTATGAACTTTTGTTTTTTATTTGATAATAAATATAATAGATTTTTCATAGATTGAGTATTATTACATATTTTTTAAAAATGTAGTTAATAAATCATTTATCTAAATTCTCCTTTGTGGTATCACCCGCGAATTTCAAAACTATTGAGACAACGTAATTTTGACAGTTTGATAATAAATATAATATAAATGAAAAAAATGTTCAGGGCCAGAGTAAATTCGGGCCCCTCCGAATTAGGGCCCTAGACTTTTGTCTTACTTGTTTATTGGTTAATCCAGCCCTTCTTGGGAGCAAACAGTGATGACGTCTTAAAGATAATAAATATTTACTGTAGCTTAGATAAGGTATATTTGTTATACCTCATCTAAATACTGTAGACAGGGAGTTTGTGCTACACTATAAGTAGAATTGGAAATATCGCGATAGGAATCGGTAATTTTGAGACCCCTAGTATATGCGCTCTAATTGTATCATTTGAATTTAGTTGATTTCCGCCTGTGTGAAATCGTAGTAGTAGTAGTAACTTGTGTGGATAGGCTTAGGGGTTTGTTTCTAGTTTTGACGTCGTGGAGTTATGTTAATTTTCATAACAATGGTTAATTATTCAACATGTTTTCAAACGGATTTCAGAAGTTCCAATATTAGAAATATAACATTTTAGTGTAAATCTCATAGTGGTGAAATAAACTAGTTATGCCACTGGTAAGCGTCAACATTAACAGACGCCATATTGAGACCCCCTTCTTGTGGTCCCGATTTTTTGGAGTTCAAACTTCCTTTGTTATATTACGCTTATGGATGTCATAAATATAAAAAAGATTTATTTAATTTCAAATAATCATGGAAAAATAATAATGATATAATTTATATTACTGTAATAACAAAACAAGGTTTGCAATTATTCAAAAATATGGTTTGATTGTGCTTATTGCTTCTTTCTTCACCTTTAGAGATAATAATATATTTCCACTTATATTATGCTGAATACAAAAATAATTAAGAATTAAGTTAATGGGAAGGAATGACATTACTGGACACCATTTTCGCAAGATGAAATACATATACAATTATAAAATAATTTACCTATTGTCCCTACAGAACAGATTGTGAATTGTATATTTTTTTTAGCTTTAAATCCTTGATCAGTAGATCCCTAAAGTGCATTACAAGCTCTGGAGAATACAATACCCACATGGTATTATGTAAATGCTATAGACATTGAATCAATCTTTATTATTTCCTGTTCTCAAATCTCAAAGCCCAAATCACTTAAAAAACATATGTCGATACACGTATCCTCAAAATGTATTACTGACAGGATATAGCAGCTAACAATTTTAGGAAAATCTATTCAGAACATAAACAGATGTCTGTGTACAAATCAGATGTTTATCATTCTACATAGAAACTATGTTAACTGGTTTACTATGTAAATTTAACAAAATTATAATCATCTATTAATATGAATTGTAAGAGATGTAGGAGTAAAACCGAATATGAAAAAATGTTAAGAAAAATTAGTTGCAATATTATATAAATTTTAAGCTTAATTTTAAAAAATAGAAATTTTAATAGCCATATAAATAATTCAACTAACATTTTATTTTCGTATATTTTATATTTAATGAAACAAAATTTCATTGTAATTTGAAATTTTAAAAATTTCTTGGATCAAATACAACTATAAAATACAAGTATGATTTTTGTGAAATATTTTCTGAATTTTAAGAATTTCTTTAATGAAATATAAACTATAAAATATATGTTATATATGATGTTTTATTTATTTGTAGGACTTAGACAAATCGAATCCTCCTCACGCCTTCCTAGTGATGTATTCTGTGGTGGACAAGGCTTCCTTCCTCAGAGCAGAAAGCGATATGACCAGGTTATCAGAAGCTGAACTTTTGAGAACGAGACCAGCGATACTTGTAGGAAATAAAGTGGATTTAGCGAGAAGTAAGGCTGTCTCCACACAAGGTGAGAAATAGAAAACATTACATAAAATATTAAACTACAAACAATACATACTTGATTAATTCAAAAACGGGCTATTGACAAAAATAAGTATCCTGAATGCATTAGAATTCAGCGGTTACGAAGTGGCACTAGATGACATTTAAAATGGCACGCTAAGATTTTAGCTAAAATTAATGTAACCAGATTCTAGGAATTTTCTTGAAATTTTAAAAATTTACCAAGCCCATTTGGGAAAAAGATTTACAGTTAATATTTTTATGGATTTTAGAATTAATCCTGAAAGATTCAGTCATTTAATAAAATCCACTAACACACCAACGTTTCGACTATAAATCAGTCTTCATCAGGGTGATAAATGGTATTAAAATATTATCAAGAAAAACATGTAAATTATTTTACATAAGTCTTTCGCCAAACATAGATTAAACAAAATACACGTACATGTTACTATAAACTAAGTAATATTACTTCCATCATATGCTGAATACTTTGCCTGATTGTGTTGTGATCATATGCAAGATCTTCTTTCTCGAAAACCTTATTCTCTACTTCATTTACACTCAACCTTTTTTCCTATATTCTATCGAATAAAATTTTTGATAGTATTTTGCTAGAGTTACTGATCAAGATTATTCCTTTGTGCTACCAAATGAGATTTAATTTTACGTCCCTAAAGAGTACAATTTATTTTATTGCAAGTTTGTTTTGCTTCAACTTATGCCTTGCCGACCGCTGCATTAGATGCAATTGTTGATTGATAAAGTTTTTTCAATTACCAATGCTAGTTGTTCTGACCGCGAACTGCCACCTGTTGGTTCTCCTATAATACTATTGTCCAGCAAAGCGACATAGACAAATTAATTATAATTAATTGATTTTTTTGTCAACGGCATAGGTCTTTTTTTAAATACTTTGCAAGTTTGGCCAGCAAATATAGTTTCTTGCGACATTATACATAGAAAAATGTTATTTTCTTTATGTGCAGAATCAAAAATTATTTAAATGAAAATAAAATTTAAAATATGATATAATCTTCGTATATTGTACGTACACATATACTTAATACTTTATGCAGTGATGTTGTTTATTATAATTGTAATTTATTTCCTTCCAGTACATCAAATATATTTTTTAACAATAAATAAAACATATAGGTAGTTATTCACTTACAATATGACATCAAAATATATACTGTACGTTCAAAATGTCAAAACACTATTTATTGAATTGAGTTGAAAATATAATTAATTTTATATAGATTTAATGATTTATTTGTCCAGAACACGAACACTTTTCACAAACAGAACGTTAAAGACAAAAACAAATGTATAAATGATTCTCATATAACAGAATAGTAGTTAGCGGTTTTAACTTGTTAGTTAAACTAAGTCTTAGCAAATTTTTATTTCAATGTTTTTATTTAAATATTTCCGAACTTTCGTCCCGTATTATAAATAAAATATTCATGTCATCTACATCAAATTTAATCTTTACTCCCTCGTGGTAAAAATTCCTAAAACTTTGGTATTAAAATTTAAAAACATGAAAATGTCGTTCAAATATAAATATGCCTCGAAGGAGCTATAAACACGTTTATGATCATATTATATTTTTATAGGAATCTTTTCTTTCTTATAATAAATATTAGAAAAAATGTTTAAATTACATTATTGATATGAACCTCTTTTAAAGTTAGTTTAACATTCCAAATTTATAATTAATTATGGAACATTTAATTGCATTATTCATCAGATTTCTAAGCAAAGAGCAAAGTTTAATAGAAGTAAAACAAAATTAAATAATTAAGGTACAATTTTAGTTAATAATATACTAATGAACTTTGCAAGAGTCAAGTTCCTGAACTTGTAGTAGTTACATAGAATTTCCTTAATTTATTTCTAAATTAATACGCGATTTTTAACAACAAGTTAAAAAATCAGCCGTATATGATGGGCTACAAAGAAAATATCCAAATTATTTTTTGTTTTACAAATTTTTCTCCATTACAAAATACTTGCAAAATAATGAGAAGAGTAAACTTCCACTTTTGGTTGAGTGATGTTTACTAAAAGTTAATTAACTCAAGTCATTGATGTTAGGTACAGTTAAAAGCTTTATTTATATTTATATACTTTCATTAAAGTCCAACATGTGTCCACATTAATCCAGACCGACAGACGGAAGAGACTGATAAACATCCCGTTTCAAAATAATCAAGTAATGTAAAGATCTAATTCGTGGACATCCGTTAATATATCAAAATATCAAAATCGATATAATACAATATCTCCCTTATATTAATAATATGTGGCAGCGTTGATTGAGAAATATTTTCAATCAACGGTGATAGGTAGTAAAAATGAAGATAATATCAAAAATTTATATAATTTTATACAAAAAAACGTGAATCAATTGCAAAAATGGGAAAATACCACAATCCTTTGTCATTTTATTGTTACTATTCGAATTTCTTGTTGGAAATTGAAAAACACAGCATATTAGAAAACAATATCAGTTTCTCAATCTATTTTTAAACAACTGAACTATATACTTGTAAAATATTAAATTATACTGCTAGTAAAACATTAGTTATATATAAATAAATATTGTCTCAAATTATTATTGTTTAATAATTTTTCTTTAATAAGAAAATTAATAATATCGGTTAATTTTGTACCAGATGATTAAAAATCGATAATGATAGTCATCTATATAAATTTGTTTAAACTATTAATATAGTATTGGATTTTCTTTGATTTACACTCACAAATTTTGCAAAGACATATTTTCACATTCTATCTTCGAATAGTTAAAGTAAAATAACGAGAGGTATGACTTATTCATTTAAAATTTTTATTTTCTAGTAACACTCGTATAAACAGTATCTCATTCGTTTCGGGTTTAATGGAAAAATCGAAACAGCACTTTTATTACTACCTAGTACTTGCGATATCAATTTAAAAAATAGCATTGCTGATATATTTATTTAAATTTCATTGTAGATGGGAAATGCCTGGCCTGCACCTACCGCGCCAAATTCATCGAGATCTCGGTGGGCATCAACCACAACGTGGACGAACTCCTGGTGGGCGTCTTGAACCAAATCCGCCTGAAGACGCTGCACTGCGGCCATCTCACAGACAAGGACCACACGCAGACACAATGGTACAAATCCCGTGGTGTCGTCCGAGCTTCTATGAAGGCACGCCAAATGTTCACCTGGCTCTTCGGCAAAGAAGACTCCAAGTTCAAAAATTGTGAGAATCTTCACATCCTTTAGTGAGGACAGACTATATGCCAAATAGAATCAAATATATGTGACAATAATTTATATTATCAAGGCTTTATACGCTTTTGTACTTAAGATATAATAAAGAGACCAAAGTCATTCACACATAAGAATTATAAAACTATAAACTTCTAATTTATAAATAATGTATTTCAATTGAAACAAAGTACCAGATTATTACATCGTTTTTTCTGTTTTAATATCAACGTTAACAGTACATCTCATTTAACACTGATACCTACTATAAAATTTATTTTAAATCAATAAACTAATGTAAAATGACTTCTTCCAATAAGTTTGTAGAAATAATATATTTTTTTGTGGTCTTAAAGTTTCTTTCCCATTTTTAATACCTGTTATTTGTATATGAAATATAATTATTGTTTTTTCTTTTCTTTATGAATTAGCGTAGTGAACTTTATATTTGTTTATTTAAGAATTTAAAATGTAATGGTAATTCTTCTGGACTCTTTATCATAACTCAAGTATATTTATTAACCAAATTGAATTCTGTCATTAACAATTCTGTTAAAACATAATATCATATATTCAATGTGGTTGAACCGTATAAAGCCGCTTTTATATAACTTTTAGTTATAAGTTTTTAAATTTTCAAATGGTATATATAATAATAATAATAGTAGGGGTACTAATGTAAAATTATTTATTCATAAACAGATTTATGTACTAATTAAAAAAATATATCAAACATTTTATTTTTTCGTACTTGTTGTTATAATACATTTTTCTATAAAAAGACTTTTCTATGATATTTCATTTTTAAGCAGCAAATATGTTTTTTAATAAAATTATATTGGCTCAATACCTCATCCTTAAAATAAGTTAACGAAAGGTATAGTCTTTATAAAAAAAATTTGTTTTGAATGTACTATATTTTTACGTAGTTGAATATAATTTAAAAATATCTATATGCGTTAAAATTATAAAGTTTTTAAAAGTGTAAATTATGTAATTGTTTGTAGATATAATTAAACTTTTATATAAAATTTAGTTCATTATTTAATGTGTGTCTGCATAATGGAACGTATGATATTTAAATGATATTTTTTTTTCACTTCTAGCCGCTATTATCAACCTTTATTTGACATGAGAAATTGTTTTTCACTACCGCTTACTTGGTTACCATGGTCACCTAGGTCATTAATAAATTATTATTAACCATGGTCGATAATGAAAACTATCACTTTAAAGAATCTCAAATCTCCAAATTTAAGAATTGTTGGAATTATTTGATTCAAGAAAAATGTATAGATTCGCAATTTAAATATGCCGTCTAAATTAAATAAGGAAATCAAATAAAACAACTTGATACTAGGTTAATAATGATAGTCTTCTCAAACTTGGTGCATAATATACTATTTTTTCGCTAATAGCCTAGACACCCCTATTAACCTTTATTTGAGATAAGAAATTGTTTTCATTACCACTTACTTAGTAGTGACCATAGTCACCTAGGACAACAATATATTATTATTAACCATGGTCGATAATAAAAATTTAAGTTTTCAAATGCAAATATTGTTTATTTATCTCAAGAAAAGTGTAAAGTATAGATTCACAGTTGCCGTCTAAATTAAATAAGTAAATCAAATAAAATCAAATCAAAATTCGAAAGTGAGATTGGCAAACTGAAACTGAAGTGTCAATATATATATTTTTTGTAGAATTGGGATTGAATTGCCAATAGTGAAAAAATAATATAGATACCTTGGTTGAGAAGGCAATTATTGACCAGCGCTTTATGTCCCTCGGTTGCTTCGCACCTCGGAACACAACTTGGCGCTAGGTCAATATTGATAGTCTTCTCAACCTTGGTGTATAATATACTAAGTATTATATTTTGATTTAATTTTATCACCGTATTTAATTTTTAAACTAAGAGAATGTATTTATAAATAAAAAATATTAGTTATTGCCTTGGTTTCTACAACGAAAGACCAGTTTTGAACTAATCTGCAAGTCTTGCAAAAACTCACAAAAATTATAAAATTTTACTTTTACTTTTTAAAGTCCATTTAAAAAATCCAAGTTTTATGAAGTGTACATGCAGGGCCATCTGTTAGGGTTTTTACAAAGTATAGATCTGTCAAATCAAAAAGATCGAAATAAGCAGTAAACAATAACAACTTGTTGCCATAACTGAAACTTAAGTATAAATGTAATTTTGTTTTGATATAGTGTTGTTATACCGTTTTTATAGTATTAAATATAAAAAAGATACTTTGTGATTTGTAAGAACAGATATCAATGTTGCTTATTCAAAATATGAATTTTACAAATATAACAGCAACTGTAACTGTTGCACTTGGTGCGACTGCAGCTGGAGCTTATTATCTATATAGACGATGTAAACAAGAGCAAAAACCTACACAAATACTGAAAGTACCTCCGGGCAAAGTGATCTTTTTCACTGGTGCAAATGTAAATTGTCGTCGTAATTGCATTACAAGAAAGAAACGACCCTGTGGGGAAAATTGTTCATTGACTAAGATGTTATACATTTCTCAACTAATAGACAAAGCTATACAGACACTTGATGTATGTATTTACTTGATAACTTGTAATGAATTAAGTCATGCTATTTTAAATGCTCACTCTCGAGGTGTTAAAGTAAGGGTTATTGTTGATGAAGAGATGTCCACTTGTAGTGAATCAAAAACAAGCTGGTTTAGAAATGCAGGTAAATATTTTGTCTCCATGGTAACCCCTGTTTATATAACATTCATATACCGCGAATTTATTTTAACAGTCCATGGTTACGAATTTGAAAGCAATGCATCAAAGCGTTCTTTTAAAAATAAAATATAGCAGATATATTCAGGATAAACTCTGATGAGGCGTATATATTTTATCCTCTACACATTTGCTCGACATTGATCTTTCATACATTTTATCTTTAGAAACATTTAACACTAAATATTTTATCTTATTATGACTATATTTATTGCATGAGCAACAAAATGAATGAAAGTTACAATTACAATGTTTTAAAAATGAAACGTTGGCGAAGATAAAATGTGTGGAAAATAAAATGTGTCTAAGATAACTTTTTTTGCGTATTAGAAATATGCAAGATTGAATGTATGAAAGACTAAATATTGAGCAATATAACTTTGTGTGGAGGATAAAATGTAATTCGTAATTCCATTTTTCCTGTTAAAATAAAGTCACGGTAGTATTTGTGTATTAAGACCGTAAATGGGATCTTTATTGTTGAGCATGGTTATTGTGATGTATGCGTACAGATTTTAAACTCGTGTTACACAATTTTTTTCTACGATTGTGACAAATTTCGTTTTGTTTGTAAACATGGTAACTAATCTTTTTTGCGCGTTTCCTATGGCAACATGATAAAAAATAATAGTAAAATAGCGAAAGAATGTTGACAAATAATTGTAAATGTAAATTTTTCATAGCGGTCGTAGGAAAAAATATCTCTTTAAATTATTGTCTCCAATTTTATAATAATTGTAGGTATACCGGTAAAGTCGAAAAAAACATCAAGTCTTATGCACCACAAATTTTGTATTATTGATTACGCACTTCCAGAAAGAAAATTATTAACAGGATCTCTTAATTGGACATTACAAGGACTGGCTGGTAATTATGAATATGTTACTATTACTTCACATCCTGTACCTGTATTAGAATATCAAAAAGAATTCAGTAGACTGTGGAGTGAATTTGCTGTTCAGAAGTAAATGTATTTTATAGTACAACCTTTATAAATATACATACATTTTCGATAACAAAAAAATCGTAAATTAATTTCACAATCCATATTTTATTTCTCTGTAGCAATTTAAAAGACTTAACAATTGAGCTCTATTTAATCAAATATAAAAGGAAATCACTGATCAAGATCGAGATCATTTAGTTCATCGTCTATACCATCCAAATCATCATCAACGAATAGGTTTTCGTTAATGGGTACTGCGGACGCGTCTTCTGTTATTGTACTTAGGTTGTTAGGTTCGGACTCTTCTACTTGGGCGGCTGTTAATCTATCTTCTGTTGCTATAGTACCCGTACCATCCACCTACACAAATAATACAGTTATAAATATATTTCATTTCTAAAAGAACTTATCAATGAATTTATGTAATTTTGCCTTTTCGAATACATATGTCATTTTAAAAAGAGACGTTTCGAAACTTTGAATATATATACATGTATGTGCAGGGTTCCCATTCGTCCCGTTTTTCGATAAATTTTATAGTCCTCTAATATAAAAATATAGATTTAAATTTCTTCATAATATTTTTTTATTTTTGCTAGTTTATAAACATTTTCAAAATTTATTGAATGAGAATGAAATTAAATTTTAAATAGTTAAATTGAGTGATTAAACAAATTTGTTAAAATTTTCACAATTGTTATATAAAGTTAACGGCTTGCGGTGTTTAACTTCACTTCGCTTACGATGGAGGAATTTTACTTCTTCCACAGCTTGAGAAATACGCACTTCTTCAACCAAAAACAGTGGGATAAGTAGGCATTTCTACAGTACGCGTAAGGAAAAGGTTTTTTTGTGAACTAATAGTAAAATAAGGTGATTAATATTTTTTGTTTTGTTTTTAAATAGCAATGGTTAATAATGTTCATTTTGTTGTATGTAAAATAATCTATTAGACCTACTTATCCTGCTATAATAATATTTTACAACAAAATAGTACATTGTGCAACAAGTACAAAAAGACACCTATTTCCTACGAGGTGTAAAAGTTTCGGCAGGAGAGGAAGTCGATTACTGGAATTACACGAGTTGGGAAATAGGTGATTCTGCACGAATGACACACTATATTTTTTCTACGACCACATTGATAAACATTATAGAACAAAAATACATGAACGAAATCTATTTGACCTAAAAATCAATATGGCACAGGAAAACTCACAAAGAGTACCTTCACGCATGCGCAATGTTGGCAATTACTGTGAGTTATGACATTTTCCAAATTGCACAAGCACATTGTTGGCAAATACTGTGAGAAATGATTTTTCACACTTTAATAGACGGTTGTGGAAAATATGCACTCATGCTAAAGTACTGTGAGAAAAGTGCTACTTTTCATAGTGGTCGTAAAAAATATTTTGATTCTTTCTAATCTGTTGAATTTAATGCGTTTCTATTTGTTTCCAAAACCTCTTGCAATACATTTTTGTATTTTTATTTTTTTTAAGATATTCATAAACGCGAATTAAATTTATGCCCGGAAATTCAAATGTCGGGTAAAAACTTGTATTCACACAAGTGCTATTCGTTGTACTTAAAGTTTATAAATATAAGAAATACTTAACGGTATTATGAACACAACCATTCAACCTTTACATTTTCATATTACGTGCATATTTCATGCTTACAGCCGAATAACTGTTTCGGGCTACCTACTTTCAGAAAATCAATGAAATATTACCGCGGTTGTTGTTACAATTATATTGTTGGAAACTAAAGTTGAGCTGCGCATCAGTTTTTATCGAATAAAACAAAAACTTAGTTTAAAATAATGAAAAAATCGTTTTAAGAGTAAACTTTCATCTGTTTCATTTTGTATTTTTACATGTCCCAGTCACATGTGCAATACTTTCTATTATGTCGCTTTTAATTTTTAACTTTACATTAATTACATTTAGTTTGTTGAATAATATTATTAACCTATTATGTAATCCACATAAACAAAGCTATAAAATCACACAAATAAATTTGGACAACTGATCTTAATTTTTATATGTTTCACTAAATGTGAGATTTATTTTTAAATTGAAAATTTATAGTTTGAATAAAAAAATGGAAACCCTACGTCCTAAGTAAATAAAAGCAATGCAATATGTATTTCTTACCTCTTGTGCTTCTAGCTCAATAAGGTCAAGCTGCAATTCTCGATATTCTATTTCTTCGCTATCTTCATCATCAATAGCGTACGTATCGAAAGCTTCATCACCATCCTCCATATCGTAATCCCTCGCCAACTCAGGGTTAAAGCTAAACATCTCCCTACCGGAAAGGCCAATTTGTCTACCAGCCTTGTAATCGTTCCTCTTTTTCTCTTCTTCTTTGATAGCAGCATCTTTCTTCTCTTGAAGTTTTCGTTTCTTCCACGCAATAAATGTTTCTAATGTGATTTTAGTTTGCTTAGGCCCTAAAGCAGCTCTTTCTTTCTCAATTAGATCTTCTAATGATATCTCACTCTTTTTGTCATCTTTTTTCTTATCTTTCTTTAAAACGAAACCCGGGGGTAACGCATGTCGATATATACATTTTGCACCTGACGGACATTCCCAAAACCAACCGTATTTGGATTTTTCCACAGCTTCCAGAAAGTATTTGCAAATCTAGAATAAAAATGCTCGATTATTTTACCGAAATTAAAATCCTAATTTAGAAACCATAACCGGTTTCTTAAAAATACTGAAAAATGAATTTATTGAAAATGTTTTTCACAATTTTCTTTTTATTTAAAATAACACTTAAATAAATAGGTTTCTTGTTCCATTAAAAAATAAATAATACTTACAATATCAGTAGTGGGCATTTGCTTGTTGTTTTGTCCGTGTTTCTTCTCAACGACCTCTGCAAGTTTATTTTCATCCCAGCCTTCCATCGTATCATCGGTGTCCCCAGGATCACGCATATCGACATAGAGAGACCGTTTCTCAGCTTTTCTTTCCACAGACAAATCGTGTGAAAATTTACACTTATCACCTTTTCCACATTGTCCTTGTTTGAAAAACGCACAGACAATAGACTTCGGGTCGGCTCCTTTTTCCACTTTTTGTGTCTGCACAGGTTTAAATAACATAGCAAGCTCCTTCTGTTCCTTCAGCTTCTTCTCCTTTTCCGTTTTTTTCGGGTCATCTTTAAGTGGATGGACACCGCCACTTTTCACTTGTTTTTCAACTTGCTGAATGAATTTTTGTTGTTTCGCTCCTTTTTTATTTTTTAATCCAAATGTTTTATCCTAAAACATTTTTTGTTTTTCAATTAACTATAATAAAATAAATGATATTATTAAGGCGAAAGTTGACAGATGGTACTTTTGAGGTTATTTAATTTTTTGTCAGTTAAGTATTGAAATTTTATAATTCTAATCTAATATATACAAATACGAGGGAAACTTACCTCAATTACTTTATCCTTCTTTTTCTGTTCAGTTTTTTTACTTGGTGCACCCGGTTTTGGTTTAGGTGGCATAGTGGTAAATTAATGATACAGTTTAAAAATATAAATAAAATAATGCACTACTACGTCTAAAACGACATAAATTCACATAAATTGAATACACACTATATTTACTATCTAAATTCATGCAACTTTTTAAACCCACATGTATTTTCGAGAACTCTCTGAAGAAAGAGTGAACGATGATCAATGTTGTCAAATTTTCATCATCGAAATGTAAAAAGGTTTTATTTTTGTTGTCATTATTTACATATTATTAATAGTCCTATATTCAATGTAGAATACAGTTTTTATCTTTTTACTAAGATGTAATTGCAATGTAATATAAAATATAATTAAATGTAATTAACTTTTGGCAACATTGTTCTGCTGTGTTCAGTAAAATTTGTAAAGTGCAATTCTGTTAACACAGTGTGCACTAGTTCACGTTTCTAATAAACATGACAGTCTAACAGCAAATTGATAGTATATCTTATATATCAAACAATATAATTCCTATTTATGAACACAAAATTGAAGTTTATCTATTTATTTTGTTATATTATCTATATTTGGCGGGATTAAAATCTTTCCAAACTTGAAATTCGATAATACCTATTACAATCGACAGGTAGACCAGTGAAGAGTGCACTAGTTCTAAATATTGTTTAATTGTACTTTGCTCATTTAACAATTTTGTGTTAAAAAGTTCACATTGATACTATTCAGTGCATATCATCGAACACACCTAGTAAATGTCAAAAACCCAGGGAATTTTTAGATGTCAAATAAACCTCTCTTCTTTTTCTTATTCTTTACCTTATAAAACATAAAGAAGAAATTTGGATATTTTATTGCACTAGTAGCTTTATATTTTTATGTCAAAGAAAGAATAAAACAGTAAAATGCATAAAGTGTAAAAGTTACAAATTAGTGACTGTTATATACGTACTCTGTAACTCACGAAGTAAATATGTGTGATCGTTTGCCACTTATAGAAAAGAGAAAATGATTGTTCAAGAACCAATTCAGGTAATTACTAACCGTTAAATATTGAAAAATTTCAATACTATATATTTTTTTGTTTAAAAATGAGCATGCACTACACAATTAATATTTTTAGGCTGCCATTTGGCACTGCCTCAATCACTACGCTTACGAAGATGCTGTATTCCTATCAGAACGTTTATACGCTGAAGGTAAACTATCATGTTTAAACTTGCATAAAACTAACATTATTTACTTTTAGTTAAGTCAGATGAGACATTATTTCTCCTTGCAACGTCATACTACAGAGCAGGATTACGAAATCATGCATACGCTATACTCAAAAAGCATCCTGGTGCGTCCCCACAGTGCAGATATTTACTCGCACTTTGTGCCACAGAACTTAATAAGTACAACGAAGCGGAAATTGCGTTAACGGGTAGTGATTCACCACAGCGCAGTGTAGATGAATTAGTAGCTGAATTTGGCGACCAAGCGTCATTTGCATTACAGCTTCTAGCTAAAATTTGTATCAAAACTGAAAGAAGATCAAAAGCGACAGAATCTTTAAAGCGAGCTTTAAAAATAAATCCGTTTTTATGGTCTTGTTTTGTGGAATTGTGTAACAAAGGTGAAAAACCAGATTCCAATCGTGTATTTCAATTAAATGGTCTCGAAAATTTTTCTACTTGCCACGGCTATAACTCAAACGTTGAGATTGTTACTCCAGTACAAAACAGCATTATTCAACAAGATGCAAATACACCTGCTTCGGCGACTATTCTTCAGAGTTCTATAAACACAAAAATGTGCACACCTGAAGAAAGTCCCCTGGCAAATCCTTTAATTTTATCTGGAATCACATCACTTCCTCAAACGCGATTAAAACCAGTCAGATATCGTAGTTTGTTAGGCAATGGAACTTCTCTTAGTCCAATGACTCCAAGTTTTGGAATAATTCATTGGGAAAGTAGTCCAGATTCGTATTTTGGAACACCAATTGTCTCGCAGCCCACCTTAACAGAAGCTAATGATCAGAAATCGTTAGCGAAAAGAGTGCGAGCTCATGTAGGGCAACTCATCACTCGAAAAGAAACGCCATTGCAAATTAGCAAGCCAATATTTAGCCAATCAAGTAATGTCCCCAGTGCGATCTCTTCTCCAAGTTCTCCAGCATCTCTTACCTCACTCGCCACACAGAATGTTCGTCGTAGTTCCAGATTATTTAGCAACAGTTACTCAGTTAAGGAAAACAACAAATCTCCAAATAGAAATAAGTTCGCTACACCTAAATCTCCCTCCAGAAAGAGTAATAAACGTCTAGCTAAAACAAATTTAAATAAAAATGTTTATAGTGAATTAAACGCCAGAAATCGAGAAAAAGAAAGATCGGAGACTATAACTTCAGCCGAAAACAAAATAGCTAATAGTGCAATATCAAATACTGTAAATAACAACTATAATTTACAACAGTCAGTGATTATTCAGAAACAGTGTGCGGAAGGTTTAATGCA
Organism: Stenolophus ochropezus; assembly: GCA_035578165.1. Lineage (NCBI taxonomy): Eukaryota > Metazoa > Arthropoda > Insecta > Coleoptera > Carabidae > Stenolophus > Stenolophus ochropezus. Next base: position 7,941,735 of record JAQOWZ010000004.1, on the reverse strand, counting down.
ACTTATGCGGACACTGGGTCAAGCTTATGCGTATTTGTCGCAGTACGAGTGCAAGAAAGCGATTGAATGTTTGAGTGCGGTCAGTCCTCAGCAGTTCAACACTCCCTGGGTGCAGTGTCTCATCGGCGCAGCGTATTTCGAAATGGCAGACTATGAGCGCTGTGTGGAATACTTTGCTGAAGTGCATAAACGAGAACCTCATCGATTACAATACATGGAAGTTTACTCCACAGCTTTGTGGCATCTTCAAAAAGAAGTTTCTCTGTCAGCTCTTGCGCAGGATTTAATCAAACTCGACAAAAATTCGCCAGTAACGTGGTGCGTTGCTGGTAATTGTTTCTCATTGCACAAAGAACATGACACCGCAATTAAATTCTTCCAGCGAGCTGTTCAAGTAGACCCGTCGTTCACATACGCGTACACGTTGTTAGGACACGAGTATGTTATGACCGAGGAGTTAGACAAAGCGATGAGTAGTTTCCGACTAGCAATTTGCTTGGACTTTAGACATTACAATGCTTGGTTCGGTATTGGAACGATATATTCAAAACAAGAAAGATATCAACTAGCAGAAATTAATTATTTACGCGCTTTATCAATAAATACTCATAGTTCAGTATTGATGTGTCATATTGGAGTAGTACAACACGCATTGAAACAAGCCGACAAGGCGTTACAAACATTTAATGCTGCTATTGCCAATGACCCCAAAAACCCACTCTGCAAGTTCCATCGGGGTCAGGTATATTTTAATTTGGGAAGACATGCCGAAGCTTTGAAAGAATTAGAAGAACTAAAAGAAATAGTTCCTAAAGAATCTCTCGTGTATTATTTAATTGGAAAAGTGCATAGGAAGTTAGGCAACACGGATTTAGCACTGATGCACTTCAGCTGGGCTACAGATCTAGACCCTAAGGGCGCAAGTAGTCAGATAAAAGAAGCATTTGATCCGTCGGCGGGCCGGGCCCACACCGATGACGATTCCCCACAATCCCCCTCAGCAGAAGACTTCCCTAGTGAAAGCAACTCAGTCCCCCAACAAGAAACATCACAAGAAGAACTCGCGTTCAATGGCTTACCGGAAGATAGCGACAGTGACATTTTGTAATTACAAGTCGATGTTCGCTTAAAACAGAGTTTATGTTAGTCATAGTTATGATACGCGTACTACGGAATCTAAATTAAACTGCCAGATGTAAAGTCTCTTAACTTACCGAATTTACTTTTAATCAACGACTGGATTCTGAACCCAAAGATATTTTATTAGTCTTAACAGAGTTAGAGACTTTAGATTATCTTGTTGATAATGTTCTCGTAAGTGGCTTCGCGATTAAAATTGTATAAAATTCATCCCTGTATAATTAAATAATTGATTTGTGAAATAGTAGAATTTTTGTAGACATTTATTTTATCGAAAAGCGTAATATTTATATGGAATACCAAGTAGTTGTCATTATATATATATTGTATTTTATTCCAGGAGAGGTCATTTTAAGACTCTTATTATTATAATAAATATTGTGCAGTTGTACATGTGTATGTATGTAATGCTATGAGAGAGTATATTGTATTGTAATTGAACCATTTAATCAAATGTCTTTAAATTTATTTATTATTATTTTTTATTCATTGAATTGGGGGAGTTAAGCTCAAATTGTGACAATTAAGTGTGAAAAAGCGAAAATATAGGCTTTATAATGTATATTAGCAAAAAAAATAAACTTATAAAAAATATACTTCAGGCGCAGAGCGCATTAGAACTTTGTTATTGACCAATTTAGAGATCGGTGACTAGATCAAGATTTTTAAGAGACAAAAAAAGCATTTTAGATTTTTATTCTTAAATGATTAGAAGATTTTCTTGACTGTTCGATGAATACGGTAATAAATTTCTAAAATTCAGTCAATTTATTTCATCTCCAACGAATTTCGACTGCAAATAGGTTTTCTTCAGGGAGTGAAAATGAATATAAAATTTTTTACTGAGTAAAAAATGGTGAAACAAGGGTGAATAATTTTTATGAACAGACTAAATGATTTTATCCATTTTTTACACACTAACAAAATTTTATATTTCACTTTCACTCCTTAAAGAAGATCTATGTGGAGTCGAAACCAATCGGTGTTAAAATAAAGCCTTCAAAAATGAAATGAACTCCAGAAATTCATTTTATTTTTGGAAATAATCTCAAAATTAAGGTTGTAAGGACAAGGTAATAAATTTTAATGCAATTCTAAAGAAAACTATTTTGGAAACACTTGCTGGCAGTGGAACTATTTGCTGTTTATTTTTTTTTTTCAAACAAGGTTTCTAAAATTACGATAAAATTAATTATTTTTAATATATGTTGACCTAATTGTAATTTATGGAAGCATTTGTGTCGTCTTATTTTTTTTTTCAATATTAAAAATCAAAACTTATCAGGAACGAATTTTGAGAATTTTTATCGATAGACTTGTTTGCTTAACTTCCCCATTCTTATTTCGTATTATAAGCGAAAATAAAAGACGTATACTTATTTTCTGTTTATTATGCGAATGTCTTTAATTGTAATATTGAATTACAAGGCTTAAAAATACAGAAAATTATTTAAATGTATTGCTAAAGTTCATTATTTGTTATATAAAATAATTGTAATTTAACTTAAAATTATTCTCAAGTTTCTTTAAAATCTTCCACTAGATGAAATATTTTTTAAAATGTCTCCTTGTAATAAACTATCTAATGCTTTTTGTACTGAAGGATCGTTCAATATTGGAGTTGAAGTCTTTGCTGCTGGGGGCGGAATATTCGGTGCAAGTCCGGGAGAAGGCGCTCCTGGACTCGTACCAGTTTTATTTAAAATACTCATTATCCTATTTTGCAGTTCGGTTTCCTTTACGTAGTCCTTGCCCGTATCAGCAGATTCTCCCATCTCTTGTCTGTATTGTTGTTCTCGTCTTTCTTGTAAATATTTTATTATTCTATCGTACTGCAGAGTTGTTAATTGCCGATTGTCAGCCAGAAGATTCAATAAAATCTAAACATATATTATTAATTTGTACCGGAATTTTATCTGTATATATACCTGTATAGCTTCAGGGTGTTTCTCGGTGGACATTGGTGCAGGCCCAATTGCAACTGTAGAAGGACCTCCGGATTTTTCTCCTCGCATATATGCATCAAAGTTGCGAGAAATTAATGCAACTGCATCATCTACTGGCATATTTCTATGCTCTACAACAACAAAGTATTTAAACATCTGTAAATAATTATCTGGTAATACAACTTTTTGCAGATTACCATGAACACGGGTAAGTTTTGGTTTTGAGCAAATTTGTTACTTATAAGTTTTTAGTACTCATATCCTCCTTCGACTTAATATTTATTTCAATCTTCCTTGATCAAAAAAATCTATCTTTGATGTCAGGTATCATGAAACCATACCTAAATTACTTCAGTAAACATCTTTTCTTTGGAACTGTAGTCTAATTTATTCAATCTTTTTTAATTATGGTCCAGAAATAAGCCTGATATAAATTTTATTGGATTTTTTTTGTTTTTTAAATATCAGATTCAATGCCAAGGTTTTAAAGAATGAACAAAGCGAAGGGAAGACATGAAAAGTACTAAAAATATGTAATTTATGTAAATTTTTTTAAGTAATAAATTTACACAAAATCAATAATTTCTCATTACTCATTAATCACATTAATTTGCTATCAATTAAGCTGACTAGATTTCATAAATACCAAACCGGGACACAAAAGGGCTAAAGCTCAAACAAAAATATTATGTAAATAAAAAAATTAAAAAGAATACTGCATTTTGCAGAACCCTGAATCTTCTTAAGAAAATCATGGTTGCCTTTAAGTAATTTGTATACAATATAGGAGTATGTATATTAATTTATACAAATTTTGATAGATTTTAAATTAAATGAATAAAAAATTTAGGTCAAATCGGGACAAGTAAAAGAAACCAGAACATTTTTTGCAACATACTGAAGAAGAATAGTGCTATAAAATCCGGGACTGTCTCGTGTAATCTGGAACTTATTTAAGTACGAAAAAGCAAAAATATTTTTATTTAAAAAAAAATTTCAAATTGTAAACATAATTAGGATTTTTTCACCATTGGGTTTAATTTGCAAATATTTTTCATAAATTAAAAAAAACATTTTATATTACCTCATTTAATATGTTTCTTACCTTGTGGTATACCATGCAAAATATTAAGTGTTAAACTACGATGTTCTTCGTTTTGCGGCATAACTAATATTGCATATAAACAGCCCCTACTTGATATATTCGCTAATACTCTACCGATCGGAACATCTTCATTGGGAAACAGAAGATCTACTGTTAATCCAATAGATTTTAACCGATGTTCAATATATTCCGCATATTCACTGTAATATTATGAAATATAAATAGGTAAATTACTTATTTTGTTTTATATTTACGTTAAAGCTTTGGAAACGACTATAATTTCACAATCGTTTCTCTCTGAAGCCACGTGAGTACGTTCAGGTGCAGGCGGAGGAATAAATCCGCCTCCTGGTCCAGCATATTCTCTGTCATAGTACGACGGACCGTCTCTGCAATAATTGTTAACTAAACTCACGTTTAAAGAATAAATATATTAGAAAACCTGTAATCTCGATCATCTCCACCGGGAGATATGTCCCGTTCCATGCCTATAACACCACCACCGCGGCCTCCACGGGGTGGGCCACCACCACGCCGCATCTTCCGTGGTGGACCACCATCCATTGATTTGGGAGGTCCTATAGGTTTTCCCGGGCCTTGAATTGGCATTTCGTCTATTGGTGCACCAGGAGGAGGAAGATTCTTATTTTTAGTGGTATCAATTGCTTGTTTAACGTTTAACTTTCGGCCTTGAAACATAACTCCGTGCTCTTTTTGAATAGATAGTTGCGCACTGTTATCTTCTTCGAACTGAATAAAGCCAAAGCCGCGTTGTACCACAACTCCCAGTATATTTCCATGAGCTTGAAAATGTTCTTTTAAACTATCAGATGTAACTGATTCATCCAAATTCCCGATGTATATTCTACTATTTACTGTAGCCGGATCTCGCATAAAAGATTTATCTGATCTATACATAACTAAAAATATACAAAATTAAACTAAATATCATGGTTTGATACTTTCATAGACATTTTATCCATACTTGTTTTGTTTTGAACACTGATGTTCAGATTTTCTTAAACGTCAAATTTTAATAAACAATTGGTTAGTTTACGTACAATTGGTCTGAAATTATCAATTAAACATAGGTTTATGGACTGAGATAGAGTTTAGAATTTACTCTCAATTTTACTTTTAAAAATTTATAATTTATATAGAGAATTCATACAGAAATATTCAAATTTAATTTAAATTACAAAAATTTGAGGTTTGCAAATTCCAAAATTTAAAATGTTATTTTTATTTTAGTTTACAAAGTTGGTATTGATACTACGTACGGATACTATCTTGGTACATTAAAAAAAAATTAAGATGCAATTATGTGTTTTCTTGAACGCAGTATGCATCATCAATTTCGCATACGTCTTTTATATGTAATATCCTTTTTGTGATATACCAGCGCTACGACCGAAATTAAAATAGTTATAGTATCGCTATATTAACACTATTAAAGAATGTAGCGGGAAAATTTGAATGATAATATCAGTCTGCAACAATTTGTAATGTGGTGTCTTAAAATGTATTAAGTTTTTCTGAGAAATTTATAACAAATATGAGACATAGATAACATATATCTGAAATTTAAGCAGTACTCACGTTCTTTATTCAAATTTCTGCTGAATATACTCTTGAAGTTAGTTCTACTTTTGTTATTTGATACTTCAAAATGTAAAAAACTTGGACTTTAGATTCTTACGTGCTTAAGGTTGGCATTGTGGAACTGGGGCGTTATACGCGCGAATATCTCATTTATTTTGACATTTATAGTTTACAATGTTATCAAGATTTTCTTTACGTGTTTTTCATAAAATAGTAGTGTAAAGTAAAATAATGATAAACATTTAGTATGTATATTATTTGTATTATATTTAATATTAAGTTTAAGTAAGTAAAATTAGGTGTAATGATATATAACCTACAGATTAAACTTCTTACAATCAATGAAGATTAGGACATTTTTTTCTAAAACAAGTCTTTTTTTTAATGATAATTATTAATCATTCTTATTTATTTTCCATTTTAGATAGTTAGAAATGTATGAGTGGTGTTTGGAAAGTGCACAGCGTGCAGATGAATCAGAAAGAGATTTCAAATTGATTTTTAAAGAATGCAAAGAATACAAGATAGGGCGAACAATAGGCTTTGATATAGTTTCTTCAAATCTTTTAGTATCAAGAAATCATGGAATAATTACGCTGAAACCAGACGGGCATATTTATATACGTGATTTAAAGGTAAAGTAAGCACATTTTGTGTAACAATATTTATTATAATTTATGTTTCAGAGTTTCAATGGAATATATATCAATGATAAGCGTATAGAAAGTTTAAAAGATATTTTATTGCAAAATGATGATTTACTTGGAATTGGAGCACCCAGTAGTGTACATGTACAAAAAACAGATTTATTTTGGGTTCGGCGAAAACGAGTGCAACTTAATTTGCCCGAATACCCAGAAATTGAAGAAAGACAAAATGTATTGGAAGTATTACAAGTGGAAAACAATTTACCCTCAACTAGTAACAAGTGCCAAAAATCTGTAGTGGAACGTAGATCTAGTTTTATAAATATTAGTGATAAGAAAAAAAGTGATGAAATTTGTAAAAAAAGTAAGGTAGAAGATAGGAATAAAGAAATTAAAATAGATAATTCAAATAATGGAGTCATTAATGGAGAAATGAGTTCCAAACATTTGAAAGATATTACCAAAGATATTTCTAATAAAAATAAGTTTAATTTTAAAAACTCGCTCACAGGAAATGGTTCAGTGAATTGTGTAAAAGAAAATGAAACCAAAATCACAAACAAATGTGAAGAAAACAATGTTGAAAAAGAATTAAATAAGTTTAATTTTAAAAACTCGCTCACAGGAAATGGTTCAGTGAATTGTGTAAAAGAAAATGAAACCAAAATTACAAACAAATGTGAAGAAAACAGTGTTGAAAAAGAATTAAATAAGTTTAATTTTAAAAGCTCACTCACAGGAAATGGTTCAGTGAATTGTGTAAAAGAAAATGAAACCAAAATTACAAACAAATGTGAAGAAAACAATGTTGAAAATAAATTAAATGAAATATGCCCAAAGAAAGAAAATAATAGTAATTTAAAAGTTAATAAAGCGGCAGAAGAAAAAAGCCCTGTGTTACAAAATTTATCTTATAATTATGCTTCAACTTCTGGTATAAATGATAATAAAGAAGTAAAACCAACAAAAGAAACTCCTACTAATTTGGAATTGTATAATAATTCTTCTAATATTGATATAAACGAGTATCAAATTAATGAAGATATATTATATGAATTGGATGATAGTATCATTGAAATAGAAGAAACTGAAATAAAATGTGACGTAAAAAACCACAGTTTCACCCAAAACGACGAAGACGATATCGTTATAATTAGCGACGATGAAGATATCTTTCCCAGATCGCAATTATTTGAGCTGAAAGAAGAACCGCAAAATTTTCACGACATGCACCTTGATCTCAACATTAAAGATGAGGTTCAGGATTACGACGACTATAACGAGGAAGACGTATCCGACGATGATGATTTAAGTTGTAAGTGGTACATGAAATTGTCCCAATCTCAAGATTTCAAAAAGGAAAAAGTGAAAATAGAAATAGAGGAGCCACAAGACAATTTTTTTCCCACATTCGACGATAAAGATTTGCCAATTGAAGATTACGTTTCGTTTAGGGAAGAAACAAAAAAACAAGACAATGAAGATTATTTTTTGCCTGAAATAGGTTTAGAAACGAATAAAGAAACAGTAGCAGAGAAGGAAAATTATGTGTCGTCTAAAGAAGATCTAGAAACAAATAAAGAAGCTTTAGCAGAAAAGGAAAATGATGTTTCTTCAAAACATAATTTAGAATGTGAAGATATTTTTATTCCCAAAGAAGATCTAAGACCGAATAAAGAAAAGAAGAATAAATACCTTGTAGAAGATACAGTTGACAATGCAGGAGAAAGCTCAGTTTCGAATAAAAAACAAACGGATTTATGTCCTATTGAAAAAGTTAAAAATTTAAAATCGTGTAGAGTAGTGCTAGAAGATATTGAAAATAAAGAAAAAGAAGCTGAACAAATCGTAGAGGAAGCATCGAAGAACAAGTCAACAGATAAAATTTCAGAATCTTCCAAATTACCTGATCCTAATGAAACAGTTTCTAAACATTTAACCAAAGAAAAAAAGAAATGGTACACTAAACCACCTGTTATAGAAGCGCCACATTTGGTCAAAGGTAAAAGAAAAGCGTCAGAAGATCTAAAGATTGAAACGTCTTCATCAGGAAAAAAGAAAAAACCATTAGTGGAATCTGCTTCATCTTCATCCACATCTCTTACGACTGCTCAAGGTTCAAGTATTCACATCGACAAGTCAGTAAGAACTGAGCTTGATAAGAGAAAAAAAGGCAGAAAGAAATCTGTTGAGATTTACACAAAAGATACAAAATTAAAAATTCAAGAAGACCGTAAAAAGAAGTTGAAAGAAATAGCGTCCAAAAAGTCTACAAGCGAAACAGACATTAACACAAAAGAACATAAAGATAAACCTCACACTAAACCTAAAGTTAAAGTTTCCAGCAGTCGAGGACTCTTTTTAACAGAAGATGAAAAGAACAAAGAAGAAAAAAGAGAAAAGACAAAAGATAGTATGTCAAAGAAAAAAACAGAATCTCACGAACTAAAAAAAGAAAAGACGAAGGAAACTTCTGTAAAGAAAAAGTCACATACATCGGAAATAGAATCACGGAAAGAAAAATCTAAAGAAAATTTGAAGAAAAAAGCAAGCACACACTTGGAAGAAGAACCAGCAGCAAAGAAGAAACTTAAAAATTCAAAAAAAGTATACGAACCAAAATCTGTAGGTCCCATCAGAAAACTTTCATTTAATGATTTAAATTCCGTGAACGCAGACAATAAAGAATCATCTTCCAAAGTGACAAATTTCCCAGAAAAAACAAAAGCTCTTCCAAATCAAAGTAATAAAAAAGATTATCCAGAAAAGAGACCCAGTATATCAAATGATAATAAAGTTTCGCAGCAAAATGTTTCTGAAGAAGTTAGAATACCCAAAGTGAAATCACCTAATTTTGAAAGCACAAGAAAAGAACATCGAAATGTTTCCGAGGTCAAAAAACCTAAAGGAATATTGTTGACCCCTTATTTCAAAAGAAATATAAAGAAACAAGTTAGAATTATACCCGAACCACAAATAAAATACATTGAGCGTTCTCCTGGCAATAACTGCCGTAAAGTAAACTCAAAAGACGCTCCTATACCGAATATAATAAAATCTAAAAGTGAAAACGAGATTCTATCTGTGGTTTTATCTTGGAAACCTGCTTGGCTTGAAGAACAGAAGCATATGCCGAACTCACCGCAACTATCAAAACGAAATCCAATGAGAATGCTGACTAACTTCAACAGCGTTGGTGATTACGTCGACATTGTAACACCGCTAATGTTGCTGGAGCTTTGGAGTAATATCTTTAGAGATTGGTGCTTTAATAATTCTCAAATTAAATTTGCACATATTTTACATGTGGGTAGAAAAGCAGATGGTCTATTACAACTCTCAGGTTATTGTTTAGCCGAAAAAGATGACACAAATAGTTACCCTAGATGCGGAGATTTATTAATTGTTGAATATTATTTCGAGGTTGACTCCAAAGTAGCAACAACTAAAAAGTTTGGGTTTGTTTCGAATTCTAATAAAAGACGAATGACTCCAACTGAGCAAGTCCATAAACAATTTCATGATTATGGCCGAGTTAGTCCTTTTAAAATTGAATTCACATTATTAATTAATTGTCCAACAAACATCAAAATAATTCTAGAGAAATTAATTAGAATACGTTTAGTTTCTCGAATAAATTGTTCATTACGTCTATTTAAACCTGTGTCAAGCTTAAAACATTCGCCGTTGAGTAATTTAATTCTAAAACCTAATATTCAGCAGTTCAAAGTCATCAAACCTACTCAAATGACTTCAGCGACAGAGGTATACCAGAAAAATATATTTTTTTTCGAATGTTACCGAATTGGAATATTTTAGGATGATTTAAACACCGATCAAATGATGTGTATTTACGAGGCATATCAAATATGTACGCGAAAAGAAGCAGGAATTTATATGATTCAAGGACCACCCGGTACAGGGAAATCATTTGTCATTAAAAATTTAGTTCGGCAATTATTATGTGATCCCAGCAAAAACACGAATGTACAGAAACATCGCATACTGTTGTGTGCTCCATCAAATGGTGCTATAGATGAAATCACTAATACGTTATTAGAGATGCGGAGTTCGCTACCCAGTATGTAATATATTTAATATAAGACGGAAATTCTTGAACTTTTGATCAGCGCGCTAGCAAACACTAATAGAATAAGTTATTTTCGTGACATACAGCTTAGATATTCTTCATGGAAGTATAATATATAGAGAAAGATCAAAATTTTTTGCATGTAACAGGATCAACAACTTTGACAAACAAATAATAGGAAACTTCAAATAGGTATAATGTACGAAATTTTAAATTATCCTCTGAATATTTTTTTAATTTTCCGCTATTTTCTGTCCACGGTTACTTGGTTTGACCGATATTTACAGAGTTAATACTAGTATAGGAATGCGCAGTTGTCTTTTTGCTTGGTGCCAACCAGAGGATCAAACAACTTCACACTAGTTGTGGTCGACCTATGAGCAGAAGGCGGGAATTTTAAGTAAACAACAGGAGTTTTGCTTTATTGCGCTGCTTCGTACTCTAAATTTTTCTGTGTTTATTGTTATTTCAGTTGTAATAATAACAAAAACAACTGAAATGACATTTAACAACTAAAAATTTAGAGTACGAAATAGGGCAATAAAGCATAACTCTCTAAGGTTTGCTTAAAATTTCCACTTCCCGTTCTTTGCTCGATCACAACCAGAGTGAAGTTGGCTTAGCCCTCTGGTTGGAACCAAACAAAGCAAACGACAGTAGCGCGCTCATATCCCATATTACCTCTATGGTTTTTCATACTGCCTTGTTCACACTGGGCAAGTTGCCACAAATTCGTTGTCTGAAGAAGAACAAGTACTGAAAGTTTAATAATGGAAGTTGAACCGTATCCAAAATTATTAATAATAGAAGAAGGATCGTCGGATGATGGAAAAATATAAACAATAGAAATTCACTCCTATGGCAAACGTTTCAGGCACTGATGAAGGGTTAATAAAGCCGGAAACGTTTGCCATAGGAGTGAATTTTTATTGTTCCTGTTTTTCCATCACCCGACGATTTTTCTTGTATGAAACTTTAAAGTCTTAAAAACAAATATGAAATTATTTACATACGTTATACATATGATAAGTTAGTTGTTAATTAAAACTTGCCGCAACATTGTCAGTACTTCTTCTTCAGGCAAGAAATTTGCAGCAACTTACCTCTAGTTAACTAGGCATATTCACTCTTCTATTTTTCTCATATAATTTCAATAGGATTTGTAAAAAAGAACCATTATATTGTTTTCTAACTTAAATTCAGCAGTACCATAGCCGTATTCCATTTACCACTTGGATCTGATCTAACTTACACTTTTGAATCCGGATCACTTATTTTTCATTCTATTTGACCGGATCAGTTTACCTCCTCCACTGTATTTACTGATCCCATGTAATCTATTCGCAGAGATAGATCAGAAGGTTCAGTTCAGATTGTCACGTGATTTTGCTGTACTTTTGAATAATTGAAAAAGACAATGGAGAAATTGCAAATTTAAAATGCGGAAACAATCAAAACTTAAGTTTTAGAATTACCATCCGTGATGACAGACAAAGCAAAATCGGGTGTAATTGGACTTATATAAAATAATAGTAATAAAATTAAAATTACAACCACTACACGGGCTAAAGTCATCCAGAGGCATAAATTCAGTTGTAATTTAATTTAAGAAAAAAATAATAAAAGTAAAATTACTATCTATCTGAAGTGATCCAACTGAACGGACTTGCAAAAAGAATACTACTCATGTTTTCTATAGAGATCACTGTATGCATACAAAGATGGCGCGGTATTTAAAAAGTTTGAGAATTTTCCGGATAAATGTCGTACATAACGTTTTTATTCTCATTGTTTTTGTTCTAGAAAATAACCGATTTAAAATGATTCGTTTAGGACCACCAAATTCTATTCTCAATCCAATTGTGAGAAGTATATCTGTGCCTGAATTAGTTAGTAAATACATTCTAACACAACAGAATAATAATTTGAAAAGTAATCATTTAATAAATGATGAATTAAATTTTTTAACCGAAAAACGAAATACTATAAAAAATGTACTAATGTCATTACAACAGAGAAAGCAAGAATGTAGTGCAGAGTTACTAAATCTTAAAAGAGTACAAGAACAGATTTCGCTACTATCAACAAATAACTGCACATACCAAAATCGTAGGTTACTAGAAAGAGAAGCAGAAGTGAACTATTTGGCAAATGCCGATATTATCTGCACTACTTTGTCTAGTTGCGTGGGGTCAAAACTAGAAGAGATGGTTAAAGAGTACGTTCAAGTAAATGTTTGAAAACACAAATGCTATTTGTACTTTTGTAGGAAGAAAATTGAATTTACTTGCTGTGTAATAGACGAAGCTACCCAAAGCAATGAACAAGAAACTTTAATTCCGTTATTATTAAATATTAATAAATTTGTTCTTGTCGGAGATCCCGAGCAGTTACCACCGACAACACTTTCCAAGGTAAGGGAAATGAACTTAGAAGTGTTAAAACAAAAAAAAAAAACATGAAAATGAGTTAGTTGAAATATTAATTCCCGAGGTAATGAAAATAAAAATAAAGGAATTACTTATATAATGAAAATAAAAAGTGTTTTCTCTGATATTTATATCGGAAAATAATTTTAAAATTATGCATAGTGATGAAAATACGTTGAAAATATTTTTTCCTTACGCGTACGGTAGAAGTGCCTACATCTCCCACTGTTTTGCGTTGGAGAAGTGCATGCTTCTCCAACTGTGGGAGAAGTAAATTGAGTGGGAGAAGTCCGTTCTGTTCTCCGAAGTCCTCGTGTGAATTGGCAGCACTCGCTTCGCTCGTGGCCAATTTCACACCCGGTAGGAGAGGTCCCTACTTCTCTCACTAGTAAAGTAATATACTATTTCTAATAGGGCATGAGCGTCCTGCTGTAGTTTTGCTTTGTTTGGTCCCATCCGGATTTTGACTATTTTGAGCGTAATATCTGTTGGCCTCTAATGGACTTTGCCTAGGTCACATAGGGCAAGTTGCCACAAATTTATTGCCTGAAGAAGTATTGAAAGTTGAAATACTTAACAAATATGAAATGATTTACAAACGTTATTTTAATAGAGGAGAAGTTAATTTTTAGTTAAAACTTGCCACAACATCTTTCAGTTTTTAGACAATATTAAATATCCGGCAACTTTTCAGTACTTCTTCTTCAGGCAAGAAATTTCTGGCAACTTATCTCTTGTGAACTAGGCATAATGAAACTTCATATTTAATCCCATAACTTCAATCAACTTAGGAAAATTGGTCAAGCGAAACGGATAGTGTATTGACATTTTTTGACGTGACAACGTCTTAAATTAGGTTGTGGCTCGGAGTCACTCATGAAAAAGTGTAACGCCCGCTCACGTCTGTTACGATGAGTCACCGAACGAGAGAGAGGCCCGCCGGACCGGCGAATGCCTTGCGTCTCTCTCCCACTCAAACATGATCGGTCCGCTGCGCGCGCAGCACTAGAGAATTAGGCGCGTTGAATCGGTGCGTGCTTGTGTCAAATATTCTACCGAGAAAAAGACGTTGTCACGTAAAATCTTCGCCCGTAAAACCGACTTTACAGGCAACCGATTTTTTTGTTGATATTTTATAACAGATCAAGAATCTGTTAAGTTAGTTTAAAATATGCAAGAAACAAACTTTATGTTAAAAAAATAATAATTTAATTATATTTCGTCGTATGTTATCTTTTGGACATACAAATAGGACGATCATTTTTATTTGTAATAGGATTGGCAAACTTGGCAACCAGTGATCTCTACTCTCTCCATATGGATAGAAAAGGTCTATCTTGGTTCATTATAACGGGTTGGTCATGAGCTCATGAGAAATGTCACTGGCAGAGAAGCTATCCTTATTTAATCCTATGCAATATCTTTGTTTATAATAGCAAGAGCGCAAGCGTCTTATTTGGTAGCTACTAGTGATCTCCACTCTCTGTACATGTTAGAAAGAGATAGAATTTTTGCCATATTGCTAGATGCATATTCCAATCCATGTGACAAGTTAGAATTCCATTTTGCTATCCATACAGAGAGAATATAGATCATGTAAAACTGTTTCTATGTAAACCCAAAATTTTGTAATATAATATAATATATACTTATAATAAGGAAAATTAAAATTTCATAATATTACAGGAGGCAAAACATTTGGGACACGGGCATTCGCTATTTAGTAGACTTCAAAGATGTTTTAATCACCTCAAGGACAATCCAATCCGCATGTTAACACATCAATATCGAATGCACCCTGAGATATGTAAATTTCCGAGTGTTGCGTTTTACGGGGGAAAATTAAAATCAGCAGAACTTGTGACACAAAGAAATGAAAATATTCTTGACCCGTGTAGTTTATTCTGCTTAAATAATACAATTGATTATAAAGAAACTGAATATCAGAACAAAGTTGAAGGAGATTTAGTTTTAGTTTTAACCGATTTAATTACGAAGAAAACAAAATATAACATTGGAATTATTACACCATATACTAAACAAAAGGATTACTTAATAAATAAATTGCGAACTATGCGGTAAGTAATTCAAATGATCTTGATGGATTGTATTTCAGTAATATTTTAGGTCTAAAGATAAAGAAAATATTGAAGAAGACCGAAATACATCTCGAGTAGTAATAAATACAGTAGATGGTTTTCAAGGGCAAGAAAGAGATGTAATAATTATTTCAGCTGTACGTAACACTTCTAATATATTTTTAAATGATACACAACGGTTGAATGTAGCTCTCACGAGGGCAAAACATGCTGTTTACATTTGTGCCCATGTTAATTTATTCAAAGTAAGTAAACAAAACAAAGTTTACTTCAATTTTATATTATTGTTATGTTTTTTCAGACCGAATCAATATGGCAAAAGTTGGAGTGTGAAGCAAAATCGCGAAACTTTTTCTACTTATTAACAGAAGAAGACGTAATTAATGAAAGATATTTGTCTAAGTTGCTTTTTAGACAATAAGTTTTGTATAAATAATGTACAGACTAAACCATGTTGGTTTTACTTTTTTTTTATAACTATATCTACTAACTTTGATTTATTTTTGTAAAATCTTTAAATCTGTAAATACATTGTTTTGATAAATAAAATGTTATACTATTACTTTTTCGCGCCTCTGTCGATATGACTACTATTACGGAACTCAAAATCGTTCAGAAACTCTCTGTTTTCCGGCCTAGGCCGGTAAAATGTAGGATTGCCAACTTAAATATTTTAGCATTAACAAAAAAAATATTTTATTGAAAATGTTTTTGTTTTATTATTCACATTATACTCGTGTTGTACGATTATGATTACAATAGTTGTTGAAAAATATCAGTTCACATTCGTTTTATTTTTTAGGTTAGAACAATTCTCACAAATATTTTCAATAAAACAAGTGAATTGTTTATATATCCATGTGAATCGAAAATGTCATTAATATAAAAACCTACAGCGTATAAAATTTGAAGTAGTAATAATATTTTTTTTATAAATTAAAAGTGTAATCGGCGTAAAAATCTTGTGTATCACTCGCCTAGAAACTCTTTTGCGAAATTTCGCATTTGCAAACCTCGCTTTTAGCTCGTTCTGTCCAAATGAACTTGCTCTCGCAAAATTTCGTTTTCTGGACTAGTGATACAAAGATCTATTTTTGCGAATACTTACATGATTTATTTTCACCCAATCGTAGTTTGGCTCCCAAATGTCATTGATTGAAGAAATTTTGTATTATTCCTTTTTTTAATTTTCCGTAAATATAACATTTTAATATCAATACTTTAGTTGTTATTATATATTTTTCAAATTTGGACATTTTTTATTGATATTTCAGTTTTAACATTTATACTAATAGTTAATCTTTATAATCATTTTACTACTTACTACAACTACAACTACAACATGTTAATTCACACTTTATAAAATTTAATAAAGAAGTAGATGAATTTTTAGAAACTACCTTCCATGTACAGAAATTCTAAAACTTTGCAAAAATTAGAACGAAGAATGTGATTGTAATTATATATTTAATAAATAGGAAATCTAATTCAACATATTTTTACTGAAACTGTGAATAGTAATAAATACAACATTGAAGAATATTGTGTTCAATAAACAAATAAAATGTTTATACGATTTTCTCCCTCCAAATTAAAAGCATAGCTAACTTCGCACGAATGCGCTGTCATCTGGCGAATGCGCCCGGTCAGTTCGTGTTCGTAGTGCGGTGCGCCGTAGTTCAAGCGCTTGAGCGCCAACTGTCAAAGCGGTCGTCCGCAAGTGCCGCGAACAGCGTCTGTGTGGACGTCTCGACGCTGTCGTCTCGATCCCGCCTACCGTGTGGTGAAGTGTTTGACATTTGTGTGAATCACAAGCATCGTGGACATTGACGGGTACATGGATCGTACGAGCGATACACACTGACAGGCTTGCACAGGTACGAGGATTTTGTTTTTATCATGAATGAAAACAGAACAGTTGTTTGTTGCAAATAATAAAAACAAAACTGTTTCATTGTTAATGTTGCAATTATTGCTTGTTCCGTGTTTTGTTTTATTGATAGATGTGAAATAAATGAAAAACATTTGTTGTCAATGTATTTTTACGATACAACATATTTACGAATAAATTATTGTTTATAACATTGAAAATTGATAAAACATTATTCTATTTACTCAGAAAAAAATTGTAGTAATATTCATTTGATTCAAAGTCGCTGAAATATTTATTCAAATAATAATAAAGTAACAACTGCCACGATATTGATTATACCATATTATCTATAATTTTAATGATAACTGTTCTCATTTATACTGAATTATTTAATTCTAGAATAAAGGATCTGGAATTCTGTATATTGTATTTTTAATTGCTTACAATCTAATAATGGAACAAATGTATAGTTCACTGTGATGTGTTTATTTCAAGCAGTTGGTTCTATTTATCATCACTTTGTGAAATTAGCCTTTATTCAAAGTACTTATTTTTAATTAAAAATTATTTATGCAAGATGAAATATTTCCCGGAAATTAAAAACTTGACAAACGCAAATAAGGGAGGGACAATCACTTAAAGAACATTATACTGGTTACCAATTAATCTTATCAAAATTAATTTTTTTAATTGAACTATTACTTTTTTCGGCATGCATCTCATTGTTAAAAGTAATTAAAAAAAATTATAATTAAATTAATCGACATATTTAGAAGGAAACTAATATAATTTTTATTAGATTGTTATCTGATTTATTATGTTTGCAGAGATTTGATATGATAATATTTTTATTTTACATTAAGTACTTTTTATTCATATCAAAACCGACACATTTGATAAAGAAAAAAACATTTTACTTTTATTTGAAAGAGAACATGTATAATTCATTTGTATTAAAAAATAATGTGAAAATATATTTACAAGGTACACCAAATCAGATTTGACTATAAGATTATATAAATTTGTAATATATATTTTAAATATTTTTATTAAAAATTTGTTTGTGATTAAAACTATATTAAATTTAAAATAATTGGCTTAAATTGTCTACCTCGGTACTATGAAATTCGTAATCATATTTTCTCTTAAACTCTGATACAATATTTATTAAAAATCTCTGAGTGGTTTATGAATACGTATAAACAAAATGTAGGGCGGGATCCTTCTGTGTATTAGCAGAAAGTAGCGTGCTCCAATTCAAACTTATAAGTAGGCGTTAGGGTCCGATTCGTAGCCTCAACGATTATTAAACAAATAAAAATGCTGTGCCAGAGATATAGAACCTGTTAAGGTTGTAGAAATTAAGAACTTTAAAATACAAGTAAAGTTTTTGGTACAAGTGGAATTAATTTATTTCGATTTGTAGGATTAATAATAAAATGATAGATTATTGACGCGTGGTTTAAAATGATAATGGTAATACAATCAGGAATGGAGAGTGCACCATAGCAGCCCTGTTTATAAGGGAAATGATAAAGAATTGGACTGTACCCATTAGACAATGGTTCTTTTAGTAAAAAAGGAGTGGTGATTGTCGCGATGACAATTTTAAGAAAAATATTATTGTGAATGAATTTTATGGTTAAATTAAGTATAATTAAGTAAAAAAAGTGATTTTTGAATATTAAAAAAGGGGTGTGTCCTTGCGACTCGGCATCGAGGGGATATTATATTTTAAAATTATATAAAAATAAAGATAAAACTTATAATTTCATACCTACTAAAAGTTTAATTAATTTGAAGCAGAAGCGTAACAATGCAGCCAATGACTTATGTTCCTGAGACAATCCGGGCTCCAATCTCCAATGTAGATTTAAAAAAAAAGTAATAACCCCATAAAAGGATGCTACACAAAATGCTTATCTAAATCTGATTCTTGTTAGCGAGAGAATAGAATTTTTAAGTAAATCACGGGGCACAGCCAAGACCTATTATTGTTCGTCTGAGGATAATTTTCGAGCCTTTATTTTATTAATATCAGAGCGTTTTGAAGAGTTAACAGGTTTTACTAAAAATTATTAGTTTTTTTTTATCTGTATATTACTATTTTGGTAGAGAATGGAGACGTCAACATTAAATAGCAACTAGCCCCCTACCATTTGTGCAACTTCAAAACTGACATTTGGTAATTAATGGCAGGTGGTCGTTCAGCATTGGTTTTAGAATGGAATACATAAGGTGACCGACGCCGACTCGTCTACCCATATACTTCTTAATTGAAGCAAACACATCATCCAAAAGGCAGTGCGTCGGGTCAAACGCTGCTTGAGCGTGCTGACAGCTCATAGTTTATAATGAAAATGCATAGTAAAAAGGGTAGGAACATTTAAGAATATAAATTTGAATCAAGAAAAAACAGTTGTCAAGACTAGCGAAAAATATAACTATACTTTGTTTAAGGACAAATTAAAATATTTGTGGAAAGTGAAATTAATAGTATATTATTGTGCAGAAAGACACGAGGTGGGAAATAGGTGATTCTGTACGAGTGGTACACTACAGTTTTTCTCAGGGTTGGCAGATATATATCAAGTGATATATACCATGATATATATTTTTATATATATCCGATATTTATTGATTGATATATATCATGATATATATCGGTTGTGCGAAACTTAAAAACATGTCAAACGACAAGTTATTTTGATATTTATGTAATATAAATATTTAGGAAAATGTTATTTTTTGTTACTTAAATAAAAATATGAATATTTTATATCATATGTCAAACTAGAATAGTATTTACTCATTTAGGTATTTACTATTTATATAATATATTTAGGAAAAATGTTATTTTTTGTTACTTAAATAATAATAATTTTTGTCTTGTTTTTTGTTATTTTAAACTAAAGTTTGATTTTTGTTGTTTACCAAAATAAAGGTATTTTACGTTTCATGTTTCTTTTGCATATAGCCTAAGAACGAAATTCCTGATATATATCGGATATATATCCGATATTATGATATTTTGATATTTATATAAATATCATGATATTTGCCAACCCTGGTTTTTCTACGACCACATTGCTAAACGTTACAGAACAAAAATACATGTACGATAGCTTTTTGAAAAAAAAAAACAATATGGCGCAGGTAACCTCACAAAGAGTACCTTCACGCAAGCGCAGTATTGCTAATTACTGTGAGAAATTAAATTTCTCATACTGCACATGCGCAGTGTTGGAAAATACTGTGAGAAATGATTTCTCACCCTTTAACCAATGATTATGGGAAATATGCAACTTTCAAGCTAAATTACTGTGAGAAAAGTAACACATTTCATAGTGGTCGTAAAAAATATTTTGATTCTGTCTGGGGCCCCTTGTAAATAGTCGCCTCGAATAAGCAACGAGATTGCGTCATGTGAATCGTTTCATGTTTTATGTTTAATGTTAATCTTATTTATATTTTATTATGTTTGACATGACGCAACATCGTTGCTTATTCGGGGCAACTTGTAGTACTGCCATCACTTTTTTGTTAATTTATTTTTATTTTCAAATTAATATTTTAAAAATGAAAAAATCATATAAAACTATTAAAATTGTGTCTGAAATGTATTCCGAAGTATTTTAGACAGAATTACAAATTGCTGTTGACTAATTTGTTTGAAACGTCTAACATGATAAACGTTTTTTAAATTTTGAAGCAAAAAATGTTGTGGCCGTTGATTTTTGGCAATGTGAAACCGTGTTTAGTATTAGTTTCCAACCTTGCCACTAGATCCAGAACCGATTAATTTATTAATGGAAATACGGTGTCGTTGCCAAGAGACACAGGCGCCGTGAAAAAACCCCGTCCCGCCTAAGATATGAGTTTTGTGCTCAGTTCTGTTTGTTCTCGCAAACGGCTTTCCCAATCATTAATCTTCGGTTTGCTTCCCTTTCCTTGTTTGTTTTGGCAATCGACGTATTGTTTTGGAGATATACGGCCGGGGAAGTGCCTCTCCTGTTCTTCCGATTGCTTTATGTGCCAGTGGAGTAGGACATGTACATGCGTGTTTACGCATCGGGAATATGCTATTTATTGCCCGCGCGACTCAAAAATGACAAGTTTACAACAAATGTTTGCGTGTTTTACAAATAGCTGCTTTATTTCACCGTTTACGAAATGCTTGTTGGCAAAGGACGAATTCGCAGGGCGTTCTAAATAATCGGCAGAATATATTCAAAGCCTTTTCTGCTATACTATCCTTATTGTTTATAATCCCTTACTCAAATCTTACCTATTTTTTCTACTGCATTTGTTAATTTATGAATTAACGCACTGGCGTTAATTACATTTTTTTTTACAATTTGACAAGCTGTGGCTATGGAACGTTTTACACACAGTCTGAATAGTCCGAAGTTATAAAAAAAATAGCTATTACAAGGGCTGAACGGGTAAAGATATATTCTTGCAGTTTTTCTTTCATAATTCTAATCTATTTTATTCTTTATGTACTATAAATCAGCTTTACTATTAACAAAGAAGTTACGTTAAATTGATCTTTATACTTCCTTGTATGCGAAAAATTTTGGTTTTCACATTTCAACGGAAATATCCATTTTGACTATCTGCACCTCCCTTTTTTATTGTATTCAGCAGTGCCAAAAGGGCACTTTGGTGCTAGTGTTTTTTTGAATTTTTCGTAAAACTCGAAAACGATTAGCCGTAGAATGTCTAATTACACATTTCTATTTTTGGTTCCAATTGGTCTTTTCAAAAGGGGACTTTACTTTTGACAGAAACTTAATGAAAATAATAATTCAGTTGGCTTTTAATTTTTGTGCGAAATATTCTTTGCAACTTTTTGAGCGATTATAATAATTTTGTGCAATTCAATAAGGAATAGTAATAAACATTTTAATAAAATTTTCAAAAGGTGATCCATTTCGAAGATATGAAACGAATGGAAGTTGAAGAATGATTAGCCATTAGAATGATTTCAAGTGAAATAAGATTTCTGACGCGTACGACAGAAGTGCCTACTTCTCCAACTGTTTTTGGTTAGAGAAATGCGTACTTCTCCAACTGTGGGAGAAGTAAAATGAGTGGGAGAAGTTTATGCTTCTCCCACTATTACTCCGCCGTAAGCGACGTGAAGTTATTGCCCCAATGAGTTAACTCTTTATAAAAGTTGTGACAATTTTAATAATTTTTCTTTAATCACTCAAATTGGAGTATCATTTGTATTTATTATTATTATTTTGAAGTTATTTAAAATTTTAATTTGATTCTCATTCAATTAATTTTGAAAGTGTATGTGAAATAGCAAAAAATAAAAAAAAACTATGAAGTAATTTAAATTTATATTTTTATTTCAGGAGACTATAAAATTTTAATAAGATATAAAAATTGGAATAACAAAATATCGAGCAAAATATTAATTTAAAATTTTTATATGATTATTTTTTAAAAGTGTTTTTATTTAAATGGAAACTATTTAATTCAAATGAATTAATTAGTTCTTAGCATTCAATTAATAATTAAATTCAAGCACAGCTGCTGCACTTATAAGAAAAAATATCGTACTTTACTCTTGGGAGAAGTATACGGTCTTCTCCCAATGGTACATTAATATGGATTATTAAATGAAGATTTTTATTTATTATCATTAATTTTTTATTATTATTATTAGTAAGGGAAATTACATGTTCTATGAAATAAATCGCACCTACGCGACACAAGTTAAAAAACTTTCAAAGATGGGCAAAAACTTATGAAATAATATTATAGAATTCATTAATGGTAATAACTCAAAAATTAAGTTTTTTGTCTTGTGTCACTTTTATTGCAAAGGTAAGAGTGCGACATATGTATATAGTTATTTTAAAGAATTCTATATTATGCTGAAATATTGGCAACAAGGCCATAGAAAGAGGGTTTCGGTTATTGTATATATTATTGTTGTACCTACCAGTAGGTACAATGTTTCTTTGCATACTACTTGACATTTCATGTTGTCTGTGCCTTCTCAATGCATACAATACATTTTTATAAAAGGATAATAGATTGCCATAAATTTATTTTACGTTATGTATTTTTATGTATTACTCTTTATTTTATCTTGAATATTATATTCTTCGACTGTTTTACTTAAACAAGTGTATATAGTTCTAGAACCCTATAGTGCCCTTATAATTTTATATATTTTGATTTTTTTTGTGTCTCGTATTATTATTGGGTGTATTATTTTGCTATATCACTTATTTTGGTCGTAATAATATCATATTAATTAGAATCGATAAAATCACATTGATATCACATCGTTATAACCATTATAGAATTTCTGTTTTTTAGTAATTGAAATTTATAAATTAATTTTGATATAAATTAATAATTGTGGAAATGTGTTCATACATTATTTATATGTGTAATTGAAGTTTGTATAAATAAACAAAAATAATGTTGAATGTCATATACAGTGGCTCACAGAATTATTCGTACACCTAAGTTTTCTATTTAAAAAGTGATAAATAGAGTACTTTTAAAAATAATATTGATATACTACTGACGGCATCATATTCTCTCATATTCCAGTAATAAAATTCAATAGCCAATTATGAAAAAAATATTATTATTTTTATGTAAATTAAATAAAAACAAAATGCATACAAAAACAGGTACACAAAATTATTCGTACAGTTATGAAATCTTACATATATAACGAGTCAATATTAATAGTTATAAATATAAAACATCTGTGATTACATAATTATCATTTGTTTGAGTATTTTGTAAAAGGTTTTTTCAAAAATGGGTCGCAAAAGCAAGAAATTACGGTAGTTGAAAAACGAATCTATGTGAAATGACTTTGCCAGTGTAAATCTTTAAGGGAGGTTGTCAAAATTGTATGAATATTGCTCTCAATTATTAACAACATTAGAAGTAAATATAAAATGAGGAGTAGTTGAAAAATATTTGCCGTGGGGACCGTAAGAAAATTTTTAATCAGCAGAATGAACGATTTATTGTGCATTAAATGAAATTAAATACTAAAAACTCCTGAATAAATTAACAAAAAATATATCTGAAATTTTTTGAGGATATATTGAAACATAGACTATTTGAAGAACTCTAAGAAATTTTGATTTTAATGGCCGTATAGTCATAACTAGCTCCTACATATCCCCAAACTAATATGATCCTCCCGCCGTGTTTCGCTGTACTACATAAATTGCAATTAAGCTCAGAATTTGGATTTCTCCAATCAAAAGATTTGCCATTCCACTCAAATCCGCAAAATTACCAATTTCCAAAAAACACAATCCGTACTAATGTACTATTTCCAAATGCGAGTCTCTTTATTTTATTTTGTTTGGAATTATAGGACCCATTTTTTACTATAATACCATTAGAACCAAAATTTCTTAAAGTTCTTTGAATAGTCTATGTTCCAATAGACCCTTAAAATATTTAGTTATTCTTAATATTAATTTATTCAGGGGATTTTTAGGATTTGATTTCACTTAACGCTTAATATATAGTTTATTCTGATGACTTAAAAATAATTTAAGGCCTCCACGGTGAATATTTTTCTACTGGTTCTCATTTTTATATTTACTTATATGGGTCTCAACATTTAGCGCGATCTTCGTTTAATTTTGTCAACCTCCCTTAAAGATTTACACTGGCAAAGTAATTTCAAGCAGATTCGCCTTTCAACTACCATAATTTCTTATTTTTATGAACTTTTTTTTTATAAAATCTTATACAAAATACTCAGATAAATGATAATTATGCAATCACAGATGTTTCATGTTTATAAATATAAATATTGACTCGTTATATGCAAGATTTCATAAGTGTACGAATAATTTTGTGTACCTAGTTCTTGTACACATTTCGTTTTTATTTAATTAACATAAGAAAAATAATATTTTTTCATAATTGGCTATTGCATTTTGTTTCTGGAAAATAAGAGAATCTGATCCCGTCAATAATACATCAATATTTTTTTTAAAGTACTCCATTTTTCACTTTTTAAATATAAAACTTAGGTGTACGAATAATTTTGTGAGCCACTGTATATTGAAAATTTCATTATGTGCGACAAAGTAATTGTAATATAAATGAAAAATAGGGTAAAATTTTGGAAAATGTGTACTTCTACTAATTAATAATAAATGAGAAACTTTGGGCAACTGTTATTGGGTCACATTAATTATCTGTATGAAAAATTAGCTGCCTTTTTCTAAAGCATGTAGCATTAATAACACACTGCAATCGATATCGAATAAGTCATCCCATAATGAAATTACAACAGAAAAAAATGGAAATTTTATACAAACAATATAATAATAAAAATGAAGTATTTAATAAAACAAAAATAAAACCTATTCGTATAATTTGCATGGAGAAATATACAATACAAATTATTTTTGCAATGAACCGTATTAAACTCAGTTTTGGGAAAAGGCTTCCTCCAAGTTTCTGCCAACCTACTTATGTTCTGTGCTTGTCTTATCCAAGTTTTTTCCGCAATATTTGTATATCTCGTCTACCCATCTCGTTTTCTGTCTTCCCTGTTTCTTTTTAGGTGGAGGGGCAGCCATTACGAAACATTATATTTTAAAAAATAATTTAATAACTACATTTAATACTGAAAAACACAATTGCATGAAGGGTTGCTCAATTATAAGGGATATGTAGTGCCCTTTGCTTGCTTCATAAAGAAAGTAGTAGGTGTTGTTCAATAAAATGTTTTACGATATGTTTTTAGTTGCTATGTATTATTGAGTTGTCAGATTTCGACTAGAATAAACGGCAAAAATTGTGTTCGTTAAATTTATATTTATTTTTATATATATTTTCAATTATACAATATTATTAATTAATATTTTTACATTGGTGACCCCGAACTGAATCTTCGCACCTTCGTTTTCGTCATGGAAGATGTACACCATGACTCTCTACCACTTCATCCTTCGGAAGCCGAATCTGTTCAACTTTCGACCCTCTCCACTTCTTTTAAGATTCCTGAATTTTGGCCGGCCGATCCAGAGCTTTGGTTTTCTCAAGTTGAAGCTATTTTCGCTTCCCAGAGGATCACTTCAGAGAGAAGCAAATTCGTAAGACTAATTAGTGCCTTAGGCCCACAGTTTGCCGCTGAGGTAAGAGACTTAATCATTGCACCTCCAGTGGAACAACCGTACTCTGTAATTAAAAAGGCACTGATTCAACGATTAAGTATTTCTGAAAAAGAAAAGCTACAACAACTATTAACATCTTCTATTATTGACGACAAAAAGCCTTCACAAGTCCTACGATACATGCGTCAGTTGGTCTCAGGGAAGCTACTTGACGAAACTATCCTCGAAGAACTGTTCATGCAAAAATTACCATTATCAACTCAATCCATTATTTCTTCTTTGTTGCACTGTTCCCTTGAAGAGAAGGCAGAAGTCGCAGACAAAATCGCGAGCATTTCCCAACCTTCAATAGCATCGATCTCGCAGGAAACAATTTCTATAAAAAAACTATCAGAAGATGTCAAGAAGTTGCAGTCACAACTAGAACTTCTGACCACGGAATCACCTTCTCTCTGTTGGTACCACAAGAAATTCGGAAGCAACGCCAAGAAATGCACACCACCCTGCAACATGGAAGATTCTTTCAAAAAGAAAAAGGTTCTTCTCAACGAAACTGCTATAAAAATTTCAACCAATACAAAATTAATACCTTGTATTTCCAGTTGTCATCATCTTAATGTATCTGCAACACTATTTTATTTGATGGACAGAACGTCTGGGCAACGTTTCCTGGTGGACAGCGGTGCTCAGGTTAGTGTCATTAAGGTTGCATTTAACGAATCTAAACTGAAATTGTTACCTATTTCTTTACAAGCTGCCAATAAGTCATCTATTGACACATACGGTTTCAAAACTTTGACATTAGATTTCGGTCTTTCTAAACCTTTCACATGGAAATTTGTCATTGCAAATGTTCAATGCTCAATAATCGGAGCAGATTTTTTGACACATTTCAAATTAACTGTCAATATGTCAAAGAAACAAGTTTTAGAATCGGATCAATACACAAACAAAATACACTTCATAAAAAAAACCCAAACTCCTATTTCACCACAATCTTACTCAGAATTACTCTCACATTATCCTTCTCTATTAACAAATAAATTATATTCAAAATGTCAAATCAAACATAAAGTAAAACACTGTATAACTACTACCAGTTCCCCAACTTTTGCAAAACCACGCCGTCTAGCTCCTGAAAAATTGATGGAAGTCAAAAAAGAATTTAATAATATGCTAGAGATGGGTATAATAAGACCTTCTTCTAGTTGCTGGGCTTCACCCTTACACTTAGTTCGAAAAAAATCGGGAGAACTACGACCCTGCGGAGATTATAGAGCTCTCAATTCACAAACGATTCCGGACAGATACCCACTTCCTCATTTACAAGATTTTACGGCAAACTTACAAAATTCAAAAATTTACTCTAAAATAGATTTAGTAAAGGCGTATAATCAAATACCAATGGATGAAGAATCAATAGCCAAAACAGCAATTACAACTCCATTCGGTCTTTTTGAATACATAGTTATGCCGTTCGGTTTAAGAAACAGCGCTCAAACTTTTCAACGTTTCATTGACATCGTCACGAGAGGTTTAGACTTTTGTTTCGCTTATATAGACGACATACTCATTGCTAGCAATTCTCCGGAACGTCACTATGAACACCTAAAAATTATTTTTGACAGATTACAAAAATTTGGTATTTTTATCAACAAAGATAAATGTCAATTCGGTCAAAATCAAATATTATTTCTAGGACATAACATTTCTCCTTCCGGAATCAAACCTGTACATGAAAAAGTAGATAGTATTTATAAATTTCCAATGCCAAAGACACAAAAACAACTACGAGAATTTCTTGGTTTAGTAAATTTTTATCATCGCTTCATCAAAAACTGCGCTACTATTTTACATCCAATCAACAAACTATTAGATAACAAAAAAAATAGTTCTAAAGAAATAATTTGGACTAAGGAAGCTACTAGAGCCTTTAATATGATTAAAACTAAACTAACACATGAAACAAATCTTTCTTTTCCAATACACGGTGCAAAAATTAATATTATGGTTGACGCATCAGACATCGGAATCGGTGCTGTTCTTCAACAATTCGTCAATAATCAATGGGAACCACTCTCTTTCTTTTCGCGAACTTTTAACTCGACTGAAAAACGTTACAGCACATTTAGTAGGGAACTTTTGGCTATATTTTCAGCGATAAAAAAATTCAGATATTTCCTTGAAGGTAAAGAATTTTTTGTTTTAACTGATCATAAACCTCTAACTTTCATTACAAAAATAGCCAGCAATAATACTTATTCACCTCGCGAAATGCGGCAATTAGATTACATTTTTCAGTTCACAAATGACATACGTCACATCTCTGGCAAAAATAATCCAGTTGCGGATGCCCTTTCTCGCATTTCCATAAACATCCTATATTCAAATAGTCAAATAGACTATAATCAGATTGCAAAAATGCAACAATATGATCAGGAATTACAAGAGTTACTCGAAAACAAAAATACAAATTTAATATTTAAACAAATATCTCTACCTAAAACAGATGTTAAATTATGGTGTGATATTTCAACAAACACTTACAGACCATACATACCAAAACAATTCCAAAATCTTATATTCAAACATTTTCATTCATTCTCACATCCGGGAATTAAATCAACAATTAAATTAATTACTTCAAAATTCATTTGGAAAAATATGAAAAGATATTTAACTGACAAAACAAAACAGTGTTTACAATGCCAAAAAGCTAAAATAGTTAAACACACCAAATCACCTAATTTTCAATTCACAACTCCAACTTCACGTTTCAGTTCAATTCATATCGACTTAGTCAAGTTACCAAATTCACAAGGTTTTTCTTACCTTCTTACTTGCATCGACCGTTTCACCAGATGGCCTGAAGCAATACCTTTAAAAGATTGTTCTGCGCAATCAGTTGCAACAGCTCTACTTGATGGTTGGATATCACGGTTTGGTGTACCAACAACAATTACATCTGATAGAGGCCAACAATTTAATTCCTCTCTTTTTCAAAAACTGCTAAAACTTTTAGGAACACATCATATACAAACAACAGCTTATCACCCTCAATCAAATGGCATTATTGAACGTTTTCACAGACAATTAAAAACTTCCTTAAAAACCTTTCAAAATCCTTCACAATGGATCAGTTTCCTTCCGTTGGTCCTTCTTGGAATACGATCCTCCGTAAAAAATGATATAAATTGTAGTTCTGCAGAACTCGTGTACGGCACGAACCTTAAATTTCCTGGAGAATTAATTCCCACAACTAAACATAACATATTAAATAAAGCAGAAGCAAATCAATATTTAACACTATTAAAAAACACAATCAATAAATTTACTCCAATCACTACAAGACTATCAACAAAAACATCACACAACATCCATCCAGATTTATTCAAAACTTCCCATATTTTAATTAGAAATGACACTATTGGTCCCATTCTTAAACCAGCATATAATGGACCTTTCAAAGTTGTCAAAAGATATGATAAATTTTTTAAAATTCTTATAGATGACAAGATAGAAACAGTGTCAATAGATAGACTTAAACCAGCTTATATCAATCATTTTGATTAACACAGTTCAGCAACCTCAATGACACAACTGTCATTCCGTTATATTGTTAATTTTTTTGATTTTTTACAACCTACTACTTCCTTTCTTGGGGAGGGCTTGTGTAGTGCCCTTTGCTTGCTTCATAAAGAAAGTAGTAGGTGTTGTTCAATAAAATGTTTTACGATATGTTTTTAGTTGCTATGTATTATTGAGTTGTCAGATTTCGACTAGAATAAACGGCAAAAATTGTGTTCGTTAAATTTATATTTATTTTTATATATATTTTCAATTATACAATATTATTAATTAATATTTTTACAGATATACTTTATTGATGCTCTGTAATTGAATGCATGTATATTTGTATAGTTATTCTATGAAAACAGTGAATTCACGTAATCTGTCCTATTTAATTAAATTTGTTTCATTGTTTCGCTTTGTTTTCTAGTTTCCATTTAATTATTTTACTTGTAACTGTAAGTAATAATAGATATTTATTTTGTATGTTAGTATGAAACGTAATTTTTTATCCAGAATACAATTATAAGTAGATAATAGTTTTACTTGGAACAAAAATTGTTATTTCTATTAATGTAATGACAAGAAATTGGCAATTATGCTAAAAATATAATGATTACATTCAGTTAATGTGCATGTTATGTTTCTTGTAATAAAAAGCAACAATTTTATCACACTTAACAGAGCCAAATGTTATGATTAAAAATACATAGAATTGCATTTTTTCGTTCAAGGATAAGGGGGAGGTTGAAATTTTGTCGAATTCAAGTTCAAATACCTGTATATTGAAATTTACATTTTTTTATAGAGTGATCACATGCAGGTTTAAAGCCTTTTCATTGAATAATTAAATACTAAGGGCATAGTTACTTAAGAAAATGTTTTCTCTGCATATACCTATATCCGATGAAAAATGAGAAAAACAAAAAAAAACCGGAATATCAGTTTTTTGCTGGGGAATTTTATTTCCCCGAAAAAAATGTTTTCAAACCTAATTCAATTACCTCTTACCGTTCTCACGATATTTGCGTTCAAAACTAAAAAAAGCTGTATTCAATCGTTGTTAAAAAAAAAAAAACAAAAAACCCTCAAATGTTGAGAAAAGTCTAAAATGTACACTTTGAAATATATTTGGTGAGAAATATAAGCAACAACTATTTCTTTGCAAGTTTTTCAGCGGCAGAAAAAATTTTATGTAATGCAAAATGGAATAGTGATAAATATTTTAATAAAATTTTGCATAAGATTATCCATCCATTTGGAAGGGAAGTTGGAAGATATGAAACGAATGGAAGTAGAAGTGTTGAAACATCTCGCTTAAAGTTTTATTTGTGATATACAACAAAGTCACTTGTCAATCTCAAGTCTCAACCGACTCAACTGATTTACCTCGGCGAGCGGATACTTAGGAGTTCGTTCAGTAGAGGAAGTAAAGTGATTCAGTCAAGTGGTATGAAAAATAAGTGATCCGGATTCAAAAGTATAAGTTGGATCAGTTCAAAGTGGCAAATGGAATATGCCTAAAGACTCACATCATCAGAAATAAAAATCGGAGTAGTTAGGTCATTTAACATATAAAAGGAAATGTAATATGAATGTTAAATTAAATTATGTATTAAAAATTAAATATTTGTTTGTTTTTGAAATTATTTTTCATAATATAAATTTATCAAAGTACCTATAATAAATTACTAGAAAGCATAAATAGTTGCCTATAATATTTATTTCTTAGCTTATATGTCAATAAGTTGGAGGAGCAAACACCGAGTGGCGCTGAAAGCAGTCCCAATTGATATCATTGCAGATTCGCATCTATAGTAGACAAACATTTATATAATCTATGCTAATTACAATACTTTATTATAGATAATGTTGCAATATTATGTCATTTACGTTTTATATTGACGTAACTATGTATAACAGGAATAACAAGAATCTTGATTTCGTAATGCAGGGCTATTCTGATTTATATATTTTTACAGTATAAAATTTTGAAGTTATATATTATGTAAAAGTGTCTAGGGCCTACAGATATCCTAAATAGCCCTGATTCTGAGCAACCACTACTCTAGTTTTGCAATGCAACTACGGCCTATAAAGGGTTCCAAACCACTCGGACATATCGGTTATTTATTTAATAGTTGGCGATACTTCGAATCAAACCATCTCTTTCAGTTTGAGGTGAAGCACGCCACGAGTCTATTTTATATTTGATTAGCCATCTGAATTTATGATTTGTTCCCCCAATATGTTAGAAATGAGTTCGCCCACCGTCCGTGCTTAATTTCCTTTTGTATTGGCGGAAAAGACGGCCGCTTCCATTTCCACTAATTTGCTAGCGTGATCCCCTGGATATCTGTTTCGTAAGTAATAAAACGTCAGCGAAAGATGGCACAGTCGGATCGCGTAGTCAATATGAAACCGAAGCTTTTTGTCCAGGCAGGGAGGAATAATGGAAATGTTTATCCCAGACTAAACACAGGACGATGCGGGTATTTTGGTATTTAGTTGGGATATATTATTATTTTTTGATTTATGAACTTTCGCTTCAGCGATGCATAAAAAATAATCTCGGAAATGAAAATATGGTTTTGTTTTTCTGGGATGAAAGTCATTTTGTAAAAAGCTTGTGCAAAATATGCTAATTTTGTTTTTCTCCTAAACAACAAAAACAAAAACACAGCACCATTTTTACATATTAGTTACAGGTTACAGGTTTTGTAGAATTAAAAACTATTTTAAGATAAGAAGAAAATATGTAAAATATATAAGATTGCTATTTCTATATTTTGACGAATGATGAATTATTTGCATATTTTACAATATATAAATGGTTTACTTTGTCCATAAGAAGCTTCACTTTAAATGAATAGCAGTTTATTTAATTATTATTAATTATATATTAATTGATTGTATTTTGATAAAGTGGTTATCTCTATTCCATGTCTACCGCTATTTTTGGGGTGATTTACGTCATTTTTATAGCTAATTTTTGAGCTTAGAAGGCAGGTGAAATTATTTTTGCATATTGATTCAGATGAAAAATTTTATACACTACAACTATTGTTTGAAGCATTTTTACCGAAAAAAATTAAGAAAACAGGAAATTACGATTTTACATGTTTATATTTCTATGCTCGGGTATTCGAGTCACCAACTTGTATGAAAATGATTTTTGCTATACTTATAATAATGAAAATGAAACAATACACTTATTTTGATTTTATTTTTCTTTAAACTTGAAAAAATTGCATATCAATTGCAAATATAAATACAGCGGTTCGGTAATGTAATCTCATATTTTTAAGCGTTTAGAGAGGATATTAAAGAAATAATAATAAATGTATAATAAAGAGTGCTTATATAAACGCTACCTACCACAATTCATTGTTCAATAAAATCTTGAAGAAATATTTTTATTTTGATTATTTTGAAACATTTTCACATTTCATTGTTTTGCAAAGCCTACCATATTTTTTTTTGAAAGCTGCTCACTTATTGGAATCTGTGATTTCATTTTAACAAGTATTTTGTTTTTAGAAGAATATGACGTTTTGTTGGATTACGATTATAGAACCTCGTGCTGTAAAATACAACCTATACCGCACTTATAATGTAAATAACTATTACCGATCCTGCGGTAAAATCAACTTGTACATCCAACAAATGGTATGAAATATTTTTTATTTATTTAATTTTATTTCAAAATATAATAAACAATGAAATTTGAAACCTATTATTTATATCAATATGTTAATTGAATTTTATAAAGCGCGAATTTTATTTATATTGATTTTAACTTTGTATTTATCAGATACATATATGTAATTACTTTTACAGAAATCCTATCTGATGTTTTAAATGAATTTTATTTATTAATTACTGCAATTATTTATCAGTTTTTAATAATAGGGGGACTAATAAACCTTTCCAAAATGTAATAAATACTACAAAATGTATTTGTAACGAGAATATTATATAACTATTTTATTTACATTACATTGCAATGTTTTATTTGGCAATATTAAATTAATATATCAAATATAATACAATTTTAACCCATCATTTCATTGGGGAATATAAAACAGATTATAATATTTGAAAAATCTATAGCCGAGCTTATTTTTATGCGTACTTTTTTTAAAAGTGATGTTTGTTCTCATAAGATTATAATGTAAATTTCAGGCTTCCTAAAAGCGATTTTATTGTAAAAGTGAGTTCGGACTACGAGCCCATGTGTTTGTAGACACTTCTAATTGCAAACTGTCGGTGTTAGTTGCCAGCCTAGAGCCTGCAGTTTTTGCAAAAAGCCTGCAGCTTACAGCGATACAGCGTTATTTTTGTTAATAGTTGGCGAAGCTGGGATTTGAAAGCCAGATTTTATACTCCACATTCCACTCGGTCACTTTGAGTCAGAACGCGGCAAACAAATGAGCCATCGTTGCAAATTGTTTTAGATTTATTATACCTTAAATAACTGGTATTGTTTCGATGTTACTTTGTCATCTATCCTAAAAAACTAAAGAGACTAAAACTATTTGGATTAAAAACGAATATTTTTAGAATGCATTTTCGTAAGCTGAAAACGTACACAATTTTTGGATGAATAACACAAATTACATAAAATAACTGAAAATGTTAATGATAATGATAACATAAAAACGTAAATATAAAATCTTTATTAAAGATCCAGAGTATCCATTCCGATGTTACCATCATTTTTTTCAAG
This sequence comes from Stenolophus ochropezus, assembly GCA_035578165.1. Taxonomy (NCBI): domain Eukaryota; kingdom Metazoa; phylum Arthropoda; class Insecta; order Coleoptera; family Carabidae; genus Stenolophus; species Stenolophus ochropezus. The sequence goes on along the minus strand of JAQOWZ010000004.1, from coordinate 7,907,368 downwards.
GTTGCTGCCAACAATTGGATTCTTCTGGAATCAATATTCTTTTAATTAGCGAAAATACTGGTTTCAATGAGTGACTTTATACTGTAATAGATAGATCATAAACAGCGCGACATACATTAGCAAATGAAATTAAAATTAGTTTGAAATTTTATTTGTAAGATATACCTAGTTTCTAAATTCTTTTAAAACTTTTTAAATTCTCGGAATAGAACCAAGATCTCATTTCGCTAATTCAGCGATTCCGAATTTTTTTTTATTACGAAACCTTTTTTATCATAATTAATAGTATATTACATACCGAGCCGGGAAATATTTGATTTACTGAAAAGCATTCCCGCAAAGTTTGTATTGTGCTATTTTATTCACAATCAATTAGTAATTATTTAATTCTAACAATAATTTTGTTTAGTTGTTGTCAGTTCAGTTATTAAAACGTTTATTGCATTTTCTGTAATTATGTGTATTATGTTCAACATTAAGTTACTGTACGTTTTATTATTTATAAGTTTGACTTGTCAAATTAGCAATGACGTTTAAGAGGTTAGAAAAACTGCCCGGGAATCTTTCCCTTTTTCATAGCCGGGAAGTGAAGTTGGTAAATAATGTGCCACTTCCTGTTGGTTAGAAACAGATGTATTAGTAACCGAAAGAAAACTAAAAAATTTTAAATCATAAAAATTTTACTTTTCCTAAATAAGAAAATATAAATGTAAAGAATGGATTTTTTTTAAATACTAAAAAAAGCCAATAATAAAATTGCAGAAATTATAAACTTGTAACTAATATGGATGAGGGTTGAATTTATTTTTTTCTCAATAATATGAAAAATTAATCAAAATTTGATCTAAATCGAATAACTGAATTCTAATATCGAGAGTAGCATTCAATTATTATCAGTATTCGTGCTATTGCGGTACAAGTTTCTTGACTCCATTTGATACATGAATGGATATAATTATTGGAATTCAATCAGTGTTTAAAAAACAGTCAATGAATTTATAGTTAGAATTGTATTTATGAAAAGATATTTACACCATAGACTAAGTAACAGACCTTACATCTTGTATTATTATTATTTATTTACATTTATATGTTTTGTATTAGCTAATGCTATTTAATAAAGTATTATTATTATTATAAACTCCAACGAGTTTTGATCTAAGCCTTCTTTCTTTATTTTGACTTTCACTCTCAGTAGAAATTCTAGGGGAGGCCGAAACCGGTAGGAGTTGAAATAAACTTCTCATACATTTGGCACTATACTCAACAGATTTGAAACTTCTATCTCGAAATTTTATCGATGACACCCTAAGGTTCCACTGAACACCCCTTCTTTAACCGATCAGCCACCACTGTCTGTAATAATTTCAGACTCTAAAAATTATCAATCCAAATTTATATGCAGTGTATTTTCTGAAATCGTATAATAAGTTCCGAATAATACAATCCGAAATTTTAATAATTAATACTAAGTTTCCAACCCGAAATCATAGTCCGTTAACTGCTAAGCAATCAGCTAGCAGTGCCCGTAATTATTCCAGACTGCAAAAACAAACATAGCATCAAAACATAAACGATGTTGAGAATGAAATACATCTGGTTTTGTTTAAAAGATCGTTTGTACTTAATGAATCCTTGTAGTGAGTTAGTATCAGTCGGACATAAATCGGCGAGTAACATGGGACCGGGATCATTAAATGCCGGCACTAATCTCACCAGTTGGACGACCACCAAGTTTTTACTGGAGAGTGACAGTGAAAATATAATTATAAAAGCGAAGTTCCACAGTCAAGGTCGAGATTTTATATTTTCTTCAATTACTGGAAAGTTTTAAATAGTTTAGTACAAAACAATATTTAGTTAGTAAAACATGAAAAGTATTAAAGTTATTTTTAAATTACTTTATTAGTAAAAGAAATTCATATCGTAAAATCGCACATGTACGTAAATAAATACGTAATCACGCAATTTATGTCGTTAGTGTTTTACATGTATTTTAGGTAGCGTTTCATTGTTAAAACAATCAGATGGGACTGGGGCATTAACTTCTTCCATAAAGTGTTTTTTTTTTGCTTGAAATAAGTACAAATTATTTCCTCAAACGTATGATTACAATAATATCTCGCTTATTGTAGTTTTGTTTCTAAGATATACCTTGCTGGATTTTATGGTGTTGAATAATATTTTATTCGCAAACTTGGGATGCTGTTTTACATACCATTTGAAGTTAGCTATAACTAACATTATGCACTGCCTGGACGGACTGAAGTTAGTGGCAAACACCTGTTATTGTCTCAAAATAAGTAACCTTATTTTTTTTTTTTTGATTGTTTTTATTTGCTGTCATTGAAAATATAGTAAACGCCTTTTCTTTTTTTTAAAGTAGCGACTTTTCAGGTACTTTAAGTATTTATAGTTATTGCCTAAAACACTATTATTCACAAGTGTCTAAAATCACGATTTGTCTGGTCATGTAGTCTCAAGTGAGATAAGAGCGACGCCGCTATTGAAATTTTATAGAATCCGGAAGACTCTAGAAGGTTCAAGATTAATTACCGGCAGGTATAAAGTGTTATAGCTTGCAGAAAACGGGGGTAGACGAGTAGAGGCAAATAGTGGAATCGAGATGAGACATGAGAATAAAAGAGAGTGTAGAGAGGGTGAAATTAGTGTCAGTACAGTAAGTCTAGTAGAGTAGAGTGAAGTGAGTCTAGTCGAGGCAGACGGTCCGAACAGCGACACGTAGAAATATTTTTTTTTTCGGAAATAAATAGTTTAGTAATAAATACTGTCGTGTGAAAATAAATGATTATTAGTTAATAATTGGTGTATTAAGTGTGAATTACTAATCGTTAAGTTTAATTTGTGCTATTTTTGTTTAAATAAGAGTGTTTGTCATTTTTATCATTGTTTAATAAACTTGTAATATAAATATTTGTATTTTATGATTTTTTACACTTCATCCATATAAATAAATGTTACAATATGGACATTCCTGAAAATATACGGTACTCGTTGTTACGTGCTCGTGCGTTATACATATCACTCATGTATAATGACTTATTTCACTCACTTGTTATATAATGAAATAACTATTCGATTTAAAAACCTCCTTAATAAAATAACATTTATTAAACTTGATATTATCTATTATCTCATGTCAAATTATTATCTGTTTACGTTTTTATACTGGCATATCTATCATTGTCAACTGAAAAAAGAAGTAGCATAAGAAAATATAAAACGATTATGTCTCATAAGAATCAGGTGCAGAGTAAATCATTACGTAGAAACTTTTTATTGATGATGTAAATTCAGTGTTATCGTGGAAATACTATACTTTTCTTACCTATAGCCCGGTAGAAAGGAAATTAACAGGTCAATCTCATATTCTTTATGGAAAAGTTAGATTTTGTGTACCGATATATGTTTACTTAAGAAATGTGTTCCTGAATAGGAAATGACCTTAAAACTTTTTACATTAGCGGAAAGTTGGCTCAGGAACAAACAAATGGTTTACGATTATGTAAATAGAGCAGTTTTATGCAACTTTATCATATCATAAAATATTTACTGATAAATTCTATATAATTTACATTACGCACGAAATGTAACATTCAGTTTTATTATATCATAAAAGTAGATTATTCTCACCCTTAAAAGCTCAAAGCTTACGATACCAGCTTTGTTTCAACGTCTTGCTAGTGAACAGAAACAAAAAATAGTTTAGGTTTTAAATCAGTGGTTTAGAATTTAAATCAACGGTGCCAAACTTTTAACATATTTTTTTTTATATTATGAAATTGAAACAGTTAAGTAACCGGGGAAACGGATATTTTCAAATATTTAAAAAAAATTATTGTCATTCATGTCATTAATGTAATTTATGAAGATGATTTTGGCGTTGATAATTTGTGTTTCATTGTGTGTTGGTAGTTTCGTTAGTTAACCCTTTTCGTATGTTTTATCCATTATTACATTTATATATAATATCAGTTTTGACATTTATTTATTTCTGAAATTACATGATTCCACCCAAAAAGATGATGTCAACAATAATATTTTACCATCATTTGTATTTTAGAATTCGTCTGTAGCCACATTAAGAGATAATGGGTTTATTGACTCTAGTTTAAATGATCAAAGGTTTGCAATAATAAAAATAATAAGCGAGAAGTAAATTCTACTTTAGTTCTTTCTGTTTTTATTTGTGACACATATTTAAAATGAGTCAAAGACATTTTGTAAGTGTTGTATTATATTTATATTAAATTTTTTAGCGCACTTTTAAAGTTGATGCAGTTATAACAAAAAATAATAGAAACTTAAAATGAATAAAATTCAAAATGTAAATATAACATCAGAAATGTTATCAAAAAGAATTAAAGCTTTAATATTAAAAATAGTATATATTACAACCCCTAAAAGCTCAGCTTACGCAACCTTCTTTGCATGAGTGTCATGCTTGTCACAAAACAAAAAAATTACTTCCATATTCTTGCTCAACTGAAAAAACAAAAGAAAAACTATCTTCAAAGTAGCGAACATCCGAACAAATAAATATCTTGGCAATAGGGGATAAAAAAATCTGAAAAACTCTCGAACTTGCAAAAACTTGAAACAATTCAGCTGCAGCGTTTCAGGGCCAAAAGTCCTAAACCGGAAATAAACCGAATGAAATATTAAAAAGCTCCGGTTGGGCGGTACATTCCGGGGAATAACAGCCCGTACGTGCGGCCCCGGAAGAGACGACGTAACGTAAGACATTGCGTTGCGTACGTTAGTGCGTGGCGTGGCAGCGTAGCGTGGATCGATTTCACGCGTTTGCCACGCCAAAAAACTCCACACTCTACTCGGGATTGTGTTTTGCAACATGGGTGAATGTTTAAATCTGGACACATGGAATCCCTGAGGGTTTAAATATTTAAGTTTTTCACAAGGAATAAATAAAATATGTAATTTAAATTGCAAGGAATGAAATTTTTTTTTATTGAATTTGACACATTTACAAGACAACGGATGCACAACCTGAAAAGCAACAACCTGTTAAATTTAACAATAAAATTTTTAAATGTTATATCGTGTGAAGATTGGCAAAAATTAAGATTTATTTAAAAAAATAAAAAACGTTGATTTTTTTAAATCAAATAAACCATGTTTTTTATTTTTTTTATTTTAAAAGATATCTAAGTGTTAATGCACTTTTTTAATTGTTTTAAAAGCAATATAAAAAAATATTTCATAAACGAAAACGAAATTTGTAATAAAACCAAAACGTTTTATCTCAATAAAACTAGAAAGAGTAATAAAGAATTTTTAGTTTAAGTTCCACATTTAAATACTTATATTTATCTGCTTTTATTATATTATAATTATAATTTATCACTTTAATTGTCATATCTTGGTTATTATTAATAGTTTTGCAGCAAATAATTAAATTTTTATGATAATTTGCATTTTTTTATTGGTTTGAACTGTTGTCATTCGTGAAAAAATCTTGACATACATATACCTCTCATGCTAAAGAATTAAATTGATTAAATTTACAAGTCTTAAATTTACATATTGTCTTGCTTATTTATAAAATTTTGCTTTTAAAATAGTGTTACCCTTACCGTACATAATAATTTAAGATAAAATCTCTCGACCCTCGGTCTCGAATTTTTTTCAAATTATTATGTACACAAACACTTTTTAAGCAAAAATTATTGCATAAGCCAGACATGTCATTGTAACCATTAAATTCTTAGCCGTCGTCCTTCATATACAACTATTGATTAAACTTAATTGCGAAATGCTGTTACATGATATATCTTGAGTAATTTCATTGGTTACATGATTTTAAAAAGACAATCTCGCGTCTGGATTTCTTAGAACTTGCAGAAGGGAAATATACATATATGCGGCCTAGCAGTGTCAAAATGTTACAGAATATTCTTGTTTTTGTTACGAAAAATAAATGTGTACAATAATACCCAACAATGTTATCTTTGACATTTACATGGCTGTCGATATCTACGTAACCACTAATAATTTTTTTTTTTAAATTATGACTCAGTATTTACTTAGGATTAAATCTAAATTAAACCTCTCATATCTCTGAAATGGTTCATTTTTGGACATATGTTGTATAATACGTCCTATAAATCTTGAACACTTATTTTTTAACACCCTGTATAAACATATTTTAGCTATACGAATATAAAAATAACCAATATCCTGTACAACTAAAAGTTTGTTCATCAAAATTTTATTTTAAAAATACCTTTTCAATATTCTAAATCTCAATGCAAATTTTAAAGTAATTGAACCATAAATATTATTTCAGAAACAACATCTGCATATTTTCTACAAACACGTGCAATTATTGCTTAATAAATTTGTTTAATAGTGTGATGCTTATTATAAGCAGTTTCTAATTTCCTTTGATAATGCGAACAAATGTATGTTCCGGTTTATATTTAAGTTTGTACTTAAAGTAATTGTCCCAGAAAACTTACGTATACAAATCCAATTGAACCAACGCTAGATTTAAATGTTTAAGGTTAAAGGTTTAAATTATTATTAGCCGTCCGATGTGGATTGGTGATAGAGTTTGCGCTTCAAAAGTTATTGATAGATATTTAAGTGTATTTCCATCATCTCATCTCAATTAAAAATTATATAGGGTGCGCAACAAAACACGGAACATAGGACTTTAAAAAAGGATTTCAAAAAAGCGCGAATATTCTCTCTTTTGATAAGTTTTGAGTAAAACTATAACAGTATAAAGCTGTTCAAAAATAAATTTTACATAAGATAATATCATATTTGATGCAATAACACGTATGCAGTGCGAAATATATTAAATATAAAATGTAATTTTAATGTTGTTTGATATTAATTATTAATTTTGTTATATTTTAAAAGTGCATGTTTTGTGTGTAATAATAAAAATTTGGTTTACTTGATGTGCAAATCGGTGTCAGTTTTAAGAGGCTAACCATTGGGATCTCGAGATCCGTAAGAGATACGAAGTCAGTTAAACTGGTGCAAAGTTGCCGCATTAGTTAGCCATTTTAATGATGTATTTGTTTTCCAAAAAAAAAAACCTGAAAAGCCCCAACCAGTTATTTATTTATTTTTTTTCGAAAAATTTAATTATAAAGTTTTTAGATGCTAAATGCTTATATAGTGTCAGGAACTAAATGTTTAATAAAACGAAAATATTTTTCATCTTTAAAATTAAAAAAAAAATAACAAAAAATTACACATAAGTGCAAAAAATTTCAACGATAAAAACTCAAAATAATATACACGGTGTTCCATTTAAGCGTGCCACCATTGCAATCTCGAGAACTATAAGAGCTACGAGGTTGGTTAAATTAGCAAAGAACCACCATTTTACAAGACTAATACAATGAGCAAAAAAAAAAATTTTTTTCGACCAGTGGTTCTCAAAATACTGGACACAACTTTCTTATTTTAAATGGGAACATATTTTTATTTTTAGGTTATTCGATAGAGTATTTTTTTTCTGAATTCAACGATATAAACATATCATATACTAATATAACAAAATAACTGAGAAAAATGCATGTTAGATTTATAAGTATTTTATTTATATCTGGCTGAAAGAAGAGTGCTTTGGATAGAAAACAATTCATTTTCGTCTTAAAACTGACAGTTTAAGAACATAAAATTTAACAAAAAATAATCAAACAATGTTAGACAGAACTATATGTCTATGTTTTCTAATCATAGCACTCTTTTTTCAGCCAGATATAAATAAAATACATATAAATCTAACATATTTTTCGCAATTATTTTGTTATATTAGTATATGATATGTGTATATCGCTGAATTCAGAAAAAATTACTCTATCGAATAACCTAAAAATAAACATATGTTCCCATTTAAAATAAGAAAGTTGTGTCCCGTATTTTGAGAACCACAAGTCAAAATTTTTTGCTCATTGTATTAGTCTTGTAAAATGGTGGTTCTTTGCTAATTTAACCAACCTCGTAGCTCTTATAGTTCTCGAGATAGCAATGGTGGCACGCTTAAATGGAACACCCTGTATAAGTAAAGTCGTTTTACCGATGAAGTTATACATATTTAGTAGTTTTTGAAAGTATTGCCATATAGTAACATTTCCCAGCCGTTTTTTTCCCACATTTTCGTAAATCTCATATCTTAAATATCAGTTACAGAACAAGTAATTTAAATCAATGCAAACCTGATCAAAAATACATAATAAATATTACGTTTTAAATTATTATTAATGTAAAATATAGTATAGTGTTACTGTCACTTCTTAATTAGATTAAATGTGAGTGTCCCATTTAAACGTTAAATTTAAACTAAGTACCCGCTTTTCATTCTAAAAAATCCTTGTTAATTAACCACCTTTCTAGTGTACACTTTACCTTGCTGCCATCAATTACCCTCTTCGCTCTTCCTCTCCTCCGCACATCCTGTGAGCGGTGAGGGAAAGTCCTAATCAGGCCAGCGCGATTTGCATAAGTGTAGTTGACACGTGGTTTGCCGCGGGAATCTCGAGCAGCTCTGGCGTGTTATAGCAGGACTAGAGGCGGCCTTATCTAATTACCAGCCTGGATCTAGGTGGCCGTTACCGCGGCCATTTGCTTTTGTACACGCGCGGCTTCTTCGGGTAAACAAGATAACACCGGCTTCTCAGGATGGTTAGAGTTATTCATATTCAGGGTAATGGAAGCTCTTCTCATATAATTATTTATAAAAGTGTTTACTTTAAGGTACAATTCTAACTACATCAAGTTAACAAGCACGAATTAATACGTCTGGAAACCCTGCGCTCAAAATTAATTTAATCACTTCGGTAAAACTGTAATTAGGTACAATGTATAAATCAACTCTTGCAAAACTGAACTTTTTTGATATTTTTTATATTTTGTTAATATTATATTTTTCAAATAAATATGCAGTCGATACCGTTTAATTGTGCTACCGGTTAATTAATAAACAATATACAGGGCGGTGACTCAAATACTCGAACATATAGATTTAACATGTAAAATAATATTTTTGTAATTTTCTGCTTCCCTAATTATTTTAAGTAAAAAACGTTAATAACAGTTATAGAAAAATTATACATCTGAATCAATAAATGTTTGATTGGTTGAATGGTTTTTAAGAAGGGTAATTTTGATCTAATTTGCATGTAGTTTGGTTTTGTTTTCAACACGGAATAAAAATTTAATATAGCATTTTTTTTATAATTGAAATTTTGGAAACCCGTTTGAAAAATATCGTGCACTTTTTATGTTTAAAATCATACATAAAATGTTCTGGACTAAAGAAACTATTATTTTCTTTTATTAAAAATTAACCGTTACGTTAGAATTTAGTAAGGTTACAAGTAATTAAATTTTGGTATTTTCCAGGGTTACTCTTTTTATCGTAATGAATATTGTTGACAACATTTTTAATTTGGTTTTTGGTGAGGGTCCCTGGGCTACAACTCAATCTGCCCATCCTTAAATCAGGGCCTGGTAATTAATGTAGGAATACTTTACTTACATCCACATTAAGAAAATACCTCACAAGGTAGTAAAAATTACGGTGACTGGTTTTTATGGATGGCGATTTTATCTAATTTAATAGCGATTTTCGATCCAAAAAAGTGTTTCACCAAACTTGGTTTTATTTAGTACAATGGCAAAGGTAGTCTTGCAGTTTATTACTTTTTATTAAATATTATTATTTATATTTTTTGATATGAAATTTGAGCAAAGCCAGCAATTAGAAAACAATAAATTTACTTCGTTATAATAGTTCTCGAATGAGCTATAAACAGAACTCGTTTAGATGCTGTTATAGTTTTGTTACAGACGTAAAATAGACAAATCTGCTAAAATTTAGCATTGTAAACTGCTCTCATTCTTCTCCGTGATGTCAGAGATATGGCACCGTAACATAAATTTAAATTTCAATGCTAATTTCAGTGAAATTATAAAATAGTATATATTTTCTGTCATTATTACGGGTAGTCACAATGGTTAATTTTTAGTTTATATACTTTTTAAGGATCATATAGCCCATTATTGTACCTGAAATAAGAGTTGAGCTAGTGATAGTGTTTGTGGAATGTGGCAGTTATCTATTCAAGTTGCATTTATAAGATTTTCATAAACAAAGACCTACTTATTAAAAAAAAAATATTTCGTCAACTACAATTACAATACGTACCTACATACCTATTACAGTTCATAAATCCATGAAATCTACAGGTAAAATATTTAATTTAACAAAATAATAATGTGCTACCTTTTAACCGTGATTAAAGTCACATTTTTTGTTAGCTAGTCTACTAATTCGCATACAATATTAGGTTAGTGTTGCAGCTGTTTAGCATATACATACAACCAGTGGGAAATCAGAACGTAGTTAGCCCTTATCCAAATCTAAACTTCGCGAATGCAAATTCATCTTGACGTTAGCATTATATTGTGATTTCTCCCTTCTCTTGGGGTGGAAATGAATTTCCCTGACAATTTATGTGGCCGAAACGTAGTTGTGAATTCCTGGAATAAGTGGAGACTGGAGCATGATTGATAATGAACTTAAATTCGGGAAACTCCAAACCTGGATGGAAACAACAAATTTGAGGGAAATATTTGGGATTTTAGTGGAGAGTTCATAAATTATATCGTGATGACGACAGGTTGTGGTTTTGACAGACGAAAATTGGATGTTGTCTTGTTTTATTTACATCGCGTACTCATTAAGGTACCAGGAATTTGAAAGAGATTTTGATGTTGAAATGTTATAAATTACAAACGATATTAAATGTACATCAATACTTGAACTTCAAAATAATTTGATACAATTAATTATTATTTATTGTGGAAATAACATCGTTCTTCTTTCTCAAGAAATGAAAGTCAATAAAATGAGGAAGATCTACGATCTACGAGAAGCTGAATTCGGTAGCAGCTGAAATAAACTGTATTAATTATGAGATGTAGGTAATATTTTTTTCCGTATATCTATCAGAGAAAATATTAATTATTACGAAAAAAAAATTATTGTAATAATGAAAACTGATTACAAGAAGGAAAATATTGATTGGCAATAATGAAACATTAATTACAACAATGAAAATATTGATCGCAGTAATGAAAACATTAATTACAACAAATAATATATGGATTGCAATAATGAATATTAATTATAACAAAGAAAATATTGATCATAATGAAAACTTTAATAAATGGGTCTTAAAACAATAAAAATATTAGTTCGTATCCCACCGGCGTTAGTTCTAAATCTGCGATAAAGCAAATTGTCACACTTTTAGCAATGAGAAAAAGTTGTGGGCGGTATCTATTTACTTATTTATATTTATTATGATTGCAATAATATTTACTTTATTTTGACATAATACAATAACAGTTTAATTTTATATATAGTATAAAAAGATAGTTTGTGACATATAAACATAAATAAATGATTTTAAAAAGACAGCAGATTGTAAATTTGCATATAGTATGAATTATTTTTAGTTATCAAAATAAATTTAATTAAAAATTGATCTATTAGGCAACTTAACAATCGAACTCCATATTATTAGTTATAGCTATTCTCATACCCAGGATTATTATTATTATCTAAGGCTTCGTATGGTTTATAACATCCTTGGTTTGTACAATAGTTTTGACAAATCATTATGGTAATAATATTACCTCACAAATACTTTTGCATATGTAAACATAGGCTTAATACGCTGAAACTGGTGAAATCATTTTAATATTTGACAAACAATCAATCATTAAAACTAAAACGTTGTCATTTCATCTGCAATATTTGAATTCGTACGTATAAATGTATGCTATTATTAATAAATCATGGAAAATATCTTGTTTTATTTTACTCGTTGAAAACATGCGGACATATAATAAAACATAACGTCACTGTTGAAGAAACAATTACTTGTAGTGTTTTATTAGCCAAAAACAAGAAACCAATAAAATACCTCACGACAAGCCATTAAAACTTTACAGATTTATTTGGAACATTGTAGTTCATCCAAAGAAGTTGTAAGTAAACGACGCGTGTCGTCCTGTCCGGTGGACTGAACTACAAAACACATTGCAGGATGACATAAGTACGACCACAAAGATAAACACAGTTATTATTATCTCCGTCGGGAATTACATGCTAATAACAAGAATTAGAATAATCCGAGCCAGTTCTTTTGGAAGAGAACAGAAAGAGAATTGTAAATTAACTTTCGGGGAAAGGCCGGAGAAAAGACCTATAAACATAAACGCAAACGGGGAAGATTTAGTTTATTTCTTTCTGTAGCGAAAACGACCAGAAAATTTATGTATGGTACCTTACTTTCAGCAACATTTCTAATCTATTTTATCTTTCGATATTACAAAATATGTCTATGGAATACACAAGATTTTTCTTTCTTTGAAATCAATCCTGATTTGGCAAACAATTAAATTGTTAATGTTTTATATCATTGGTAAACAGGAAAAAATCATTCGCACATTGAAAAGTACACGATCTAGTTACTATTTCATGAGTTTTGAACAATTGTTGTTAAATGGTTAATCAGATTGTGATGATAATAAAGAAGATGAAGATTATGAAAACGAATATGCGAAATGCAAGGAAAATGATTAGAAACCGATAAAGAAGAATAATTGATTAAAATGTGTAATTTGTGGTCGCTGTTTGCACGAAGGATGTACCACATATAACAATGACAACAGTCTGTTAACCAGTTCATCTCATCATAATTTTGGTCCGACTCCTCTATGTAGTGGAGGAGAGTTGGAAAAAAACACTAATAAAATATTTTTATAGTTTAAATTATTTCATTATTTTTATAAGTAAACCTAGATTATATGTTGTTATAAATAAATTCTGTGTTTTTAAATTTTATTCGATATTATAGAGTAATAATTATTTTTCAAAAAAGTGGTCCATCTCATTCCCGCACTTAGCCTACCGAAAGGAATTTTAAGAAATCGAATTACTTGCTTATTACTGAAAAGAGACATAAATGTCCATTTGGGTTTATGTATTATTTTACTTTCCTAAAATTATAGCAATATTGCTTTGAATTTTATTAAAACTAAAACTATAAATTAATCACAAGAAACTACATATTAATAAAAGATTAAAATAGTTAAGTGTAGCACTTTTATTGTAATAGTTTTAGAATAGCATTATAGATATATTGTTAATAATAAATATCTAATAAAAGCAAATTTCATTGAAACGACTGTACTAAAATAGATAGCTGTACCATTAGAACGCAGTGAGTCATAACGCAATCTACAAGTGCATTTATATGAAACACGAAATGGCACTAATGCAATAGCTCGTGGAATCTTTCCCGTTTTGTAGCGGCTAAACATGAGTGCGGGTAATGACACAAATGGTGAGTTATGAAGTCCATTTATAGTTTAGTGCGCTTGTAGCAGATCAATAGATGGGTTAATGCAAACAGTTCTTCCCTAACTACCCGGTGAATAATGCATTCACAGTGGAGCTCAGCTCACCACTTAATAATGTAGCTGCTGAATAATGCTGGTTCAAGCACCTCGCGCTTAGGGAGGCATTCAAAAATATACTAAATTCCGCCTAAATTGTTTTTAAAATTACACAAAGGGTGCATGAACGTTTTCAGGCACACATAAACCATGGTAAATACACGCTGTGTAGTTTTATCGCATGACATTAGCAAATTAGGGTCCCTACATATTAATTAGTGTACAGTAGGAGAAAATTCTGGAATAAGGTATATTAAAAAATATTATAAACATCAAATATGCTTTATTTTGTATTAGTACAGTAAAAACAATAATTAAAAACCACGTGACTGAAACGGTTCGTGATTGGTCAGATCGAGCCAAAGAATACATTGTGTATCAGCACGAATTGAAGAAAAATCACCAATTAAAGGCAAGAAACTCACAAAATGAGTAAAACTAAGTACGTGAAAGCAACCAGATAGTCTGCCAAAAATCACAATCGGTATGGTGACTGAGTTTTTTGTTTAACATCATCGGCAGAAATAAGAGACATTAAAGTTCAGAAGTACCTACAATAAATAATATTAAATGTGATACACAAATGTATTTATTATTTATATATTAGTATTACACCGAATCATTAAATTGTAAAACATTCAAAATATTTTAATTGATTACAACAAACCGATCACATTTTATGTTAATTCCACACCTTGTGCTAAAATCACTAATAGTAATCACAATTTTATTGCACCAATAGTTGCAGTTAGTTATAACAAAGTCAAGTCTCAACTATTTCGAATGTAATTGTTTTCCCATAGTAAATCCCTATTTTAAGGTTTATAGTATTCACTCTGTTGTCTGTAAATACTTACATTAAAATGATCTTGTAAATACTTCGTTGATTACAATGAAATGCTTTTGGTTCTCGTCAAATTTGGATTAATACTTACGTGATCGGTGACGCGCAAGTTATTATTATTATTTAAAATTTTTATTTTTTTCATTGGAGGTTCTAAATTATTACTTTATTATTATTTTACATACTGGGGTATTTTTTCACTGATTTCTGTAACTTTTTCAGACTCAAATAATTCCTGTAACATTCTGCATTGACAGATATTTATTGTTTAAGAATCTGTGTTATTTAAACGTTCTAATGCATTGGCTAGTAAAAGAATTGGTTTTTGCGATTAGTGTTTTACTTTAGCATCTTTTCTTTAAATGCATAAAATGCTATTTAAATCTTAAGGACTTCGAATTACATTCCATTTTGCTAATTACAAAAAAAGCAACTTCTTTCTCAAATGTTCATTTGAGACAATATGTCATTTGTAGTATAAATTTATAATAGCCTAGTACAAGTGTACTAATATTGAATCACTGTTTGGCTTCATTCCATACACTTACAAAACTCTAAAGTTTGAACATCTTGAAAAATTACTTAGGAAAACAGTTTGATCATAATCCATAAATTAGAGAAATATTTTATATATTTTATCAGATCGCTCAAATTGGTTTGCGTTTGGTTTTGTTATTTTTTTTAATTAATCATTATTTTTTATCTACATTATGCCACAAGTAGACGACTTATACGCATTTTTTTTAAATTTATTTAAATCTTTATATCTGATTCAAAAGCAAAGCAACAAGCTATTAAGCAAATGTGATATATAAAAATAGCATGCGAGATATAGTTCCCATTGGAGTGCTTTCAATTTTATGGTTTTTGGTACTTCGTAATTAAGCTGTTAAATCCAGAGGTTTAATTCTTTCATTCATCTTATTTTTTTTAAATTATTGAACAAATTTAGTGCCAAATTATTAACATACATATGCTAACAATTTTCATATCTACTAGAGAAGCAGGCTCTAGGCCTGTTTACGCCCAGATGCAAATTTAAATTGAGCACCCCTTTTTTTAGTAAATAATTATAAGAATATAAAGTGAAAAATTGAAAACATATTTTTATTGCTGAATTGTTTAGATTACACAGATACTCAAAAATAACAAACATAACGTACATAATAGCACATCAAAATGTTTAAAAAAAGTATAGACCTACCATAAGAACGAATATGTCTACCAGTGAACATAGGCAATGTAATTTTTGCTAACTTTAGGTAAGAAAATTTCATTCAATGTTAATGTGCAGTAATGAATTTTTGATAAACTTAGATTGCAATCTTCTTCATATCTAAAGTCATCTTCTTAATTAAAGATATTCTAAGAGATATTGTTGGATTAATAAAAACGCTTTCTAAATCTTTTGTGTATATAGGTACGAACAAGGTGGTGACTTGAATACTCAAACATAGGTATTTAACATGTAAAATCATATTTTCCTAATATTCTGCTTCCCTAATATAAGTGAAAAAGCTACAAATAAAAGTTGTAGAGCATAACATTTTAAATCTGAATCAATCAGCAAAAATAATATTACGTGCCTCGTAAACTCAGATAATAGATATGAAAATGACGTAAATCACCCCTAAAATAGCGGTAGCCATGAGATTGAGACAAAAATTAAAAAGAAATATATAATTGGAAGAAAAAAATCTTTGGGTTATGTAGTGATCGAATAAACAAAAAAAGTAAAACGCAAAGTTGAATAAATTTTCTGAGAAAAAAGTATTTGGCCCACATTTGATCAGTAATTGTTAAATTTAATTGTAATTTTTTGTCTCACTTCGGCGCTCCTTGAGGACGGCGCCCCGATGCTACTTATCTTCTGCTTACCGTCCGAAGCAGACATTGTACTAGAGTATATTCGTCTTTGTTGTTTAATATGTTTAATTTTTATATCTCCATGTAGAAATTTATTTGTGACATACCACCAAACATGTACAATAAGACGAAGACCTATATATCTTATTTTTTTTGTCTAGATTCGTTTCATTTTATTTTATTCTACTACTAGATACAACATGGAACTTGTCCATCTAAGGCTATTGGTGTTTATTTAGAAATATTTTTTTTTTTATTTTTTCTTCTTGATTAATATCTTCTTTGAGGCTTCTTATTATGTTTTCTTTCTCCTTGTCATAATTTCAAGGTTCGCTGTCGACATATCTTTTCACAAATTGCCTGCATGTTTATTTTGGGAGGAACAAAAAGAGCATCAAGAAAAGAAAACAAAAGTACATGTTCAGTGCCAGTAGAGCTAGTGAGTGGAGCGATCCTGCACTATAATAAAACAATGACGTGTCACTAGCACTCGACTATTTATAAACGCATCTTCAACCTACTAACTTACATGTTCGCTGTGCCTTATTGCGTATCTTACCGTAATGGTTGACGTCATGGGCAACCAAGAGCTGTTTTCGTCATCGGTCAGAAGAAGGTTGATCGTTTTTATATCTTGAATAAAAATAAAATGAATATGCTTGTTTACTTTGTTATTAAAAGCTTTTATTATGTCAAGCTGTATAAAAATATAAACATCCAATTTAAAACGATTATATAAACAAATAAATAAAAATAAGTTTACACAAATATTAGTATTTCTTCAAGATATGAAATGTTGTCTTGCATACTTCTTGTTCTGATTCAATAATTTGTAACAAAAAAATCAATTAAAGAAAGTGATGCATTTGTTAAATAAAACACTTGACACTAAAAACAATAAAATGAAAATGTGTATTTTGTCCCAAAAACGAAAAACTTGTATTTTTCATGCATAATAAGAATGCGTCATTTGATGGAAAATGGGAGATTTATAGCGATAAAATATGATAGAACCACAGTAGGATCGACATAGTTATGTTTTCTTTATATGTTAAATATCGAAGCTGCCAGAACATTCGAGAATTTAATTGCTCGGATATATAAACCCAAGTAGAAAAGAACATGATAACAGTCTAATATTAATACGAATAATGAACATAAACATATTTAGTTTTTAAGTCTTTATTAATAATTATTACTCTTATATTAGTATTTATGTTTGTTTATTCATAGTGTTACTAATTTTTATTATAATTTTATAATTTATTATTAATTTCTCACTTCATCTAAATAAATAAACGTTACAATATAAATTGTATTCGAGCTATGAATTTAATCGGGTCGCTATGGTAATTAAAATATATTTTTTACACAAGTTTTCGTTTGTCTGATGCTAAGCAACAACATATATAAATTCGAAACGGAGTCATAAAAAGGACTAAAGTTAGAGATATTGGATAATCGGTTTTATGACTGCATGTATATGTATTTTAGTAAGAACTACAAAGAGTACACCTTATATTTTATAAAAAATAGTTTAGATAATCTTAAAATATTACCGTAAAATTTATATATGGAAAACGGATTTCCTTTGATGTTTTTGAAATAAAGATAATAAAATTTATTGGTGCAGAATTTAATATTTTATCACGTTTATATGTAATATTTTATGATCAAGCCATTAAAAATAAAAGCAGAAGGCGTGATATATCTTTTATATTAAAACTTTTCTCTTGGTTATAATCCAAGTAAAATTTTTATTGCGTTAAGTGCCGGTGCGTGAGAACTGTGAAAAATTATACAGTCAAAATCGCATCTGAAAAATGCCTGCGCAAAACGAATTAAAATTTTAACGAACGGCATTCATATGACAGGATAAAAGCAAAATATTTCACAAGGGCAAGGGAGAAAGAGTGGAAAGCAAATATGAAAGAGGGAATTAATTCGTGGAAAGGAAGAAGGATAATTATTGTTTGCGATACGGTAATACAGTTAGCAAAACAATTGTCACCGAACCAACATGATGTAATTATCGTAACTGAGAGGTAGTTCGTGATGACGGGTCCAGTTACATTATAGGATATATTGTACTCACGTGGGCAATAAATGTTGCTATAGTAATATAGATAATAATAACCTGATATTTACGTTGAGATAAACTATAGAAAAACAAGCAATCGCATTCATGCAAATATTATTGTAAGACATACGTTTTATTTCTTTTTAATGACAGGGATAAGTTACACTAATAATGTTATTATTTACAACAAAATGATAATGATATTATAAAGTGCAGAAAAGAAGCAATGTGCTCTTTTTGCATATTTAAATTTGACATATTTTGTATATGTTTTCAATAATTTACAGATTTAAATCACTTTTTCTGCAATTGTTATTTAACATTCCTGATTTAAGAAAATGGGCGAAAATTTTGTAAATATACATGTGAAAATACTTTCAAAAACTACAAAATCTGTTTAACTTCGACAGTAAAACAACTTTACTGATATATTATTATGAATTTATAACGCAGAAATTATTTGCACTATTATGTTATTTTTTTGTTAAACTTACTTTGAAATGTGTTACAGCAAAATCCGGTTTTAACGACATCGAAGGGATCCCAAAAATTTTGTCGTTATAACTGCAAGTCGCTATTACGTTTTTGAAATTATTTAAATAAAAAATAAACTGTCTTTTTTAAAGTCGGATTTTTATGCAAACCTGATAATTTGCTAGAAAACAATATTTAAAAATATTTAGTTGTGATTTTGATGGTCTCTATAGAAAAGAACAAATAAAATGAGATAAACAGACATATAACATGAAGTAGAAAATTTGACATTTTGTTTGTAAACACACAAGTCTTTTGTTTTCCTTGTCAACATGTAGAACTCGATTGTTATTTTTACTTATAATTTAAAGATTAAAATATATATTACAGAGAATACTTAGTTCTTTTCTTCTTGTTTTGTTGTACCGCAAGTGTTCACTGTCGCGCTGTCGTCAAAAGCTAATACACATCACAAAAAATATTCATATAAGAACTTCTATTTTCGAAAAAATAAAATAAAAAAATGTAAGAAGATCCTATTTCGTTCACACACACTAATTATATTTTAAAAATTTATTTATTAATTAGGTTACTAAAAAATTAGAGTAAGAAAATATTATATTGTGGTACCTAAATAACTATAGTTCTTTCATTTTTGTCTGTCTCTTTAAAATGAGTTTACATATATGTCTAACTAAATTTACTGTGTTTTTGAAAAAGTGCAGTCACCCATTTATCTCGCTTATTATTACACATTCGTATATTACTTAAAGGATATTATTTAGTCAAGGAAAAATTTGTAATTGAGTCTTGAAATAACTTTCATAGTTGCACTTCCATTGAAACAGTAATAAGTTTGATAAACATCTCTTTATTTACTAGTTTCTAATGGGTTTATAAACGAATTATGTAATTTACAATTGTGAATTAATACAGCATGCATATAGAAAAATATTATAGATTAGATATTTTTCCAGAATGACAGCTGTTCAGCCAATGTACAATAAAACATATTTAGTGGTTGTTTAAGGCTTTTCAGGCCGTGCGTAAAATTAATAATTCGTAAATTTTTATCTGTTAAATCAGAAGGTGTATGAAAAAAATACTAATGCCGATTTTTAGAAAAATTTATGGAAAATGGTAATCAGATTCAGAGATATGTACCTACCGTGATTATTTATTAACGTGGAACATGGCGATTTATCACATCTACGGTTACGATTGATATTTGATTGACAGCAATGTATACTTGCTTGTCTCATTTAAAATTAAACATAGGGAATTTATTTGATAAAAGTATTAACTAATATTGTAAGAATTTACTAAATAAAGAACTGACTAAATCAACTAAATAACAAATAAGTGAAATAACGAATAATTGACACAACTTTTGAATTCCATATGATAATATTTGGACAATTGTACCTAATATGTTGGGAAATGTTTTGATTTCGCACTTTTAATTGATCTAATTTTGAAAATTTCCCCCAGTACAAACTTCTGATTTTAAAGGTCACCAATAAAAAGAATCAAGATGTGTAACATCGAGAGATCTACCAGACCATTCTACTATTCTATCATTTCCACTAAACTAGAGTTATTAATGATTCTTAAAATTGTTGTTGCAATTGATGTAGACCTGTTAATGTCAGAAAATTTTATAACCCAAAAAGCAAATGTCAAATTCGTTCCCTATGTTTCATTTTAAATGAGACAAGCAAGTATACATTGCTATCAATTAAATATCAAGTCGTTACCAAGAATATGATAAATCTATGTTTCACGTTAAAAATACTCACGGTATGTATACCGCAAAGGCATCATCGTAAAATTAAAAATGATTCACTCTACCTTCCGTGTTCAATTTTCGTTAGTCCTTACAGAGGTGAAAATATCTGTATTTTTAAAATGTTACTTTAGTGAGTGCGATTCAGTAATGCAGTTAACAAAATAATCGTAATAGAACTAACGCGATCTAATTAAGCCTGTTTCTTTTCTTCGTTCGGTTGTTGTTATTAGCTACTAGGGCAATTATGCTGCGCATTATACGGAACAAATGATAATTATATTGGAAAAACTGTAGCGGTTTGTATTTAATAAATGGCTGCCATAAAAACTATTTTTATGATTGAGTAAAATAGCAGAACGTTGCACTTGCACGAATATTAAAGATCACTAAAACATAAAATAAAACATAAGTAATTTAACTTTTATTGTATGTACATTATTTACGAGTACGTCTTTAAATAAAGAAGACCATAAACTAGGTTTTTATAGTTTAAAAATTTACATACCGCAAGTCAATCGACTATATTTTTTTATATGTTTTAGTGATATATTGTAACTAATTAATGAATCATTTTTATATTTAAATTATTTCAATATTGTATATAATCAAAATTATACACTATATGCTATGATCTCTTAAAAAAATATATCGAAAAATAAACGATTGAAAATATATAAACATAATTAAATGAACATTCTATTTCATTATCTACAAACCAAATCTAAAAACAATAATTACTGAAACAAAATACGATTACAAAAATAATAAATTGAAGATATGTAACACGAAAAATAAACAGTTTACTTGAAGCAAAAAAGGAGAAACAATAACAATAATTGTTATATGGAACAAATAAAAAAAAAAATATTGCAAAAATATTGTCGCACCAGTCAGTTTCTGATAATATTTATTTGTTGTTACCAATGGTAATGAATTATTATGTAGAAAATAAATACAAGTAGGGTAATTATGAGAATTATATTAATTTGATATACATTTGGTAGTCTACCAAATCGATTATTTCAATAATCGGATGATAATTCGAATTATTTTTCACTCGGTATTCCCGAAACCGCTCGAGCTCAAGTTAACCGTTGTCGAGTTAATAATCGGATGATAATTTGAATTATTTTTCACTCGGTATTCCCGAAACCGCTCGAGCTCAAGTTAACCTTTGCCGAGTTAATAATCGGATGATAATTCGAATTATTTTTAATTCGGTCGGGCGCAGCCGAGCTAAATATCACGGCTGCGCTCGGGTACAATCGAAAATGAATGAACAAGAGCTAACTTGTACTGTCAATTCAGGGGATGATTATGTCAGTCTTGCCATTATTTTATTTTAACTAAAAATCAAATTAAAATTATTCCTCCAGGTTCTAAAAAAAAATATCCCTGCACTAGCCGATTATTTTTAATTCTAATTACCGAATTTTATAATCGAATTATACAGGTTATTTCAATAATCGGATGACAGGTTATTTTTAATTCGAATTATCCCATCACTAATTTATTATCTCGATTGAATCTGGGCCCCTTTAATTACGGTCCCTTTCAAATTACGGGCACAGAATAGTTACACACAGAAGCGACAGTCCGTGTCGGTACCTTTCATGTTCCCTTAGTCAGGACCTTGAAGCATTGTGTAGACCTTTAAATTTGTGCTCTTCCCCTATCTCTCTCTCAGATGTGAGGAAACTTTCCGATTTTAAACAATGGGCCCTTTAAATTTGTGCACCTTCTCCATCTTTCTCTAATTTTCGCTTCTCTGACTTACTGTCGCTTCTGTATAAACCTATTGTGTGTTACGGGCCTAGAGTTGTCTTATATTTCCTCGAAAGTTATAATGCACCCACATGCCTTTTGTAGCTTAAAGCTACGTTTCCACCTCTTAATATAATCACAGTTTTAATATTATGACATAACCTTGATATGTTTGACATACGTGAATGCGATTGATCGTTTCCACCTACTGTTTTAAACGTAGTCTTTTGTGGTTGCGCATGAACTTAAAGTATGTAAAGTTCAAACTTTTGTTGTTTTATTGAAGAGATAGGTACACTGTTGCGATGCATTATAAATTCTATGTTCACATGTACATCTGTTAATTTCACACGAAAAATAGAAAAACAAAAATTATATCTTCGGTTAACGTTAAACAGAGACAGCGAAACAGCAAATAAAATATAAATGGAGACTTTCAGCTGACAAAATTATTTTGGCTAGTTCACCAAATCCAATTTATGAAAACTGTAGTTAGCTCTACACTTTAACCTACTGTTTTTACCTTCTACAGATACTAATTACTAATATAATTTAATAATCAAATAATTTTTAGTATACTTGAAATATATATTTAACTTCGTATTTTACATACTTGCGAATGAACATTTATCAGAATAATGATTATGACTAGGCTTATGTTAACAGCTGAAAATTTATAACATAGGCAAAATCTTAAAGCTGTGACTATGTTAAGAGATGGAAACGTAGCTAAACTATTACCACAGAATAGTTACATACAGTTCTATAACCTTGAAGCATTGAATAGACCTTTAAATTTGTGCTCTTCCCCTATCTCTCTCTAAGATGTGAGGAAACTTTCCGATTTTAAACAATGAGCCCTTTAAATTTGTGCTTTTTCTCCATGTCTCTCTAATTTTCGTTTCTCTGTCTTACTGTCGCTTCTGTATAAACCTATTCTGTGCTATTACTGCAAAATATCTGTAACTCCTGCATTGACGTAATTTGTAAAACGGCATACAAATTCAAATTTGGCGGTCTATTAGGCAGAATTGCTTCATGTAATTACATTGCGGTAACCGATGCGATAGACAGCGCTTACTAGATCTAAATTTATCCCAATGACATTCATCCCATACAGCTGTTTCCCCGTTTCCCGCGCTTTTGTGCAGCCTCTTGAGAGATTAATTAATTGTTGTCATGCTTGAAAACCGCGACGCGCGTCGCGTACAAACAGATAATCAACGGCGCTGCTCAGGTGTAAACAATGCGTCGCGACGGAATGCGCCATTGTTTCGAAAAAGAGCAGTGCAATACATCATCATTACTCAACGGTAAACACCCGCAGAGGATTATTCTATTACGAAAATAAACCAAAGCTCGCCTCATTATCAACAGCGCCATGTTTATTTTCAAGTGGACGGTAATTGCTCAATTGCGTTCTTAATTTTAACAAACAAACAAGCATGTAAATATTCCTGTTTATGATGTGTTGTATTGTATAATAATAAAATAGTTCAATAACAAGGTGAATGCCAAGGAATATGCAAATTTATCTTAGATACAAGTCTACAAAATTCTGTAGGTACATAAATAGAAACATGTCATTAATAAGTTACAATAATTTAACATTTTATCGTAGCTTGCTATGGTTAAGAAGAGTCAAAATAATTAAATAATTATTAAGAGCTGTAACTGCTCCCTAATGACAGAGGATGGTTTTGGAGATTGAGATGAATACGACAGGGCAAAAATTTATGGAACTCAGTCAATATTTGGAAGGTTTTGTTTCAGCTCCGACCGGTATCGACCCCACAAAGGACTTTTTCAGGGTATGAAAGCAAAAAAAAAATGTGTCAACATAAAAAATTGGTGAAACATGGATAAATTCATTCATCGTGATAACAAATACAATACTTCTTTTACTTCGTACAAGGACGTAAAAATGCTATTTGAAATTTTGACTGCAGTGTTGACTATTTGACATTTTATTCCAATGTGATAGGGCTGTTCCAAGCGTGGGTGTTAGGAGTTTTCAGAACCCCGACGGCAGACTATGAGGGGTGGTAAATAATATAAAATAATTGTACTATTTTCACTTTATTGTTATGATTATATTTCATATAATATATGTTCAATTTTATTTGATGATGTACTACTTGCAAAACAATTGGGTGTGTCACTATAATCAAATTTCAGTATATAAGTCATAAAATATAAAAACTACTATAGCTAAGCATTTGCTTGCAATAATAAGATTATTAGTCATTGTGGTAGTATCGTGGAAAAAAGCAGATAACCTGTTTCTTTCCCAGTCTACTTCTCTTCTTTAACGATTCTACCACGATTACGTGACAGCATCCCTTCCCCAAATCTTTAATAATTATTTTCTCGTAAACTACGAATAATCGATTTAAAAAAATATGGATATTTTCTTTTTTTGTCGAGTATGATGTATGGAAAAATCGAAATTTGGTCACATACCTTGTCAATAAATAATTTATCATTTATCTATCTTATTTTTATTTAGACAAAGTGTATTTGTGCAATGCCATTCTTACTACATTTCAAATTTGTACACTCTTTCTCTTCTCTATTTTATATTTATAAGATAAACAGTTTTTATTGTGTCGCAATTCGGCGTCGGTCTTTTTTTAATACCGGTAATAATAGGAAACGCTTCGTTGGTGGTCCCTCGCAATTCACAATTTAGTTTTCTAATATATCATTCAGTGGAATTGTTAGTTGAAATTTTTTTGGTTCTTATTTTCGGTTCATAATATCGTAGTTTTACTTTTCGTCCACGTACTATATTATAGCTAGTTGGTACATACACTATTTTGAACATTTTTTCCACTAAAACCAAGTAACGATTGTATAATAATTTTGAAATAATGAAGTTTATAATATTTTGGATTAACAACTCATGAAACTACATCGTTTGTTCCTTTATATTTAAACCTGACTGATATGAAAATAAATTTATAAACTTTTCTTGGCCCTGTCATGTATTATTCCTTTAAGGAAAACTTAAAATTTAAGTAATGTTGTCATCCTGTCATTAATCTACTAATAGACTATCACATGTTAAAATATTTGGATAAGATTTGTTAAAAATCTAATAACAAACAAATTATGCTATTCTATTGAGTATTTATGCCTGGAAAATATATTGCTTTTATAAATATGCTATATATAAAGGCAGAGCAGAGCTGTGAGCTGACATGAAAGGAAAATTTCAGTAATGTTGACAATATAGACCCGTGTTATTTTATCAGAATGCAATTAACTTGTGTATGCGTATATTACCCTCCATCTTGCAGGAAAAGGAGGGCGTGTATTAGCGTTCTGCTCTTCGGAATATTTATGTTATTATCTCGCGAAATAAATTACATTTACGTGGTGGCAGCATTGTACTGAGATTCGCGTATTCACACGGTATTTGGTTGAGAATGGAGAAAATAAATTATATAGATTAACAAGGATAATTCCACTGCAGTTGCAAATGAAAATTAAATGCTTTATTTTCCTGAATAGCTTGTTTTATAATAAGGGTAAAGTTGCTTTTAATTAAAATCATTGTGCCATAAATAAATACATACTACACTTTTTTATTATGTTTACATAACATTCGAATAATTGCAACTAAACCAGATAAAAATCAAATAGTACTATTTGCCAATTTGCTTTACTACCCATTTGTTTAATTGAAAATGTTTTACTGCTTTTTTATACGAGAAGTTTAAACTTCACTTCAAAGTTAAAAAATACCTACAGACTACTTTTAAGTAAATACATAAAATATACGGAAGCATTTAAATGCTTTTCTTTCTCAAGTTGTAAGTTAATAAATAACAACGAAATTTAATCATTCAAGAAAGTAGAAAACGAAAGATGATTAAAAAAATTATAACTTCAATATTTACTTTTAAGGTATGAGATTGGTACACATTTTTCCTGCAGTTGATTCTCACGTCATTAATTGTAACCATGTGATTCAAATCGTTGAGTGGGCGAAGGATTGATGACATCATCTTGTCGGGTGAAATCGTGTGATTTCTAAAGTAAATAAATGTCAAAACTGACAGTATTATATACAAATGGACGTAACGTACAAGGAGTGTTGTAGATTAAAATAACCTAACTACCAACCTATAAGAAAGCACAAATGGTCAACGCCAAAATAACCTTCTTAAATGACATGAATGACAGGAATGATATACACTTTTTTTTTAAATACTTGAAAACGTCCATTGACGCTGTTACACTATTGTTTCTATTTCATTTTTGTCGTTGGTTGGACGCAAATAGCATATATTATGTACTCCTCTGTAACACGTGCAATAATGAGATTTTGAGTCTCATCTGTGCTATACGTATACGACAAAGGTGCAAGATACAGTTTAATAATTCTTGCAATGTTGCAACAGAAATTGATGACGTGAGGATCAACTGCGAGTGTATATGTAAAGTCAATTTCCATGAGACATCAATTTCTGTTGCAAGAATTATTAAATTTTATCTTGCCTCGTTGTCATATACGCATGGAATAGATGAGATTTTTATTCGCTATCTCATTATCGTACATGTTACAAAGGGGTATACAGGGCGGTTTAGTTTCGAGTATCCAGACGATATTTCCTCGATTAAAAATATTAGAGAAAATGTTTTTTTTTCTACAACTGTCAAAAAATGTTACCATTTTTTTCTAATAACAATGCATAAAGTAGGCAATTTTTTCACAGTTGTTAGGTTACCTTTTCACCGTGCGCGAAGTACCTGGAAAAACGTTTTTTCACGGTTTTGGAGAACGTTTTTTCACGGTAATGGAAAATATTTTTTCACTCAATTTATATAGATAAACAAAAATTATTATTATAATTAATGATGCAAATTACTTGTAGAAAAAATATTGTTTGTATTTTGTGCGCGAAAAGTTTTTGCGTTCGATTAACTTTTTTTGGCTCGGTAAGCCTAGTAAAAAAAGTGACATTTCACGCACTAAAATCACAAACTTTGTGCACTTAATACAAAAATAACTATTTTAGTTTAATATGTTTTTGTAGAAGATATTTTTTATTTACAAATAGGAAAATTTAATTTAAAAAAATCTATAATATTTTTAATTTAAGAAATATCGCCTGGACACTTAAAACTATCTGCATCATATTAACGACAAAAATGAAATAGAGACACTAGTGTAATCGTGGTTAACGAATATTTTGAAATATTTAAAAAGACTTGAATTTGTCAGTCATGTCATTTATGTCATTTATTAAGGTGATTTTGGCGTTCACATATAGTGCTTCATCGTGTTGGTAATTTCGCCCTGAAAGTGTACTATTTATATTTTATATTATTATTATTTTGAGTATTTAAGTAATTTTAAAGATGTGATTTAGAAGTAAGAATTTTGGAAGTATTTTTAGATTTATTAGCTCTTTTATTACATCCGGATAGTAATATAAAAACATAAGAAGTTAAAGTAATTAAATTTCTTACATTGCAATACATTGCAATACACAAATTTCTGCTCTGTGTACTATGTTGCCAAACTAAAAATATGTAAGTGCTTGCGCTTGTCTTCAGCGTGATTCATCCCTGAAGTTAGCTTCGGTTCCGGCGCTAACTATTTTGGCTCTCATTGCGAATGAAATAGATTTCTGGCACAGTTTTATTTATCCGCCTTTTGTTTTCCACTAACCTGGTTTCACACAGAATCAAACTTTAAAGTTTCTCGCTGCAAAAATAAAAATCACAATAAAATTGGGTCGAGTGTATCAAGTATCGGCTGTGATTCAGACAGGCCGAATTCGAATGCAGTCCAAGATAGTTATTTATGGTTGGTTTTTAATCTTCCAAATAGTTTTTAATCTACAAAATATTGTAGTGATTTATGGAGGGTATTATCAAGATTTTTTTGCTCGAGGGTATAAATAAAGAATAATTTCCTATGGTGCATGCAATATTTTGTGTTTTACTATAAATTAAATAAAACTTTCCGGTATATCAATGCGATTTCTTTTTGTTCTGGTCGCTATATATTTTGACTTTTCAGATATTAATTGATGTCCAAGAATTAAAGTATTTATAGAAAGTTTTAATTGTACTATCTGTCGGTCTGTTCATCTCAATGTATAGAATAAATATTCGACTGAACGGATTTTAATTATATTGTTTAAGCTTTTGACATTAATGGCATAATGGCAAAAATTTATCAATTTTTGATAAAATCGGTTAAGGGGAAGTTGTGTTGTCGATAAGTCTAGACTTTCTAGATTCTAGTCTTGTCTTGTCTAGATTGTCATGAAATTACTATTATCAAGACAAGACAAGAATTTCTTATTATAGATCAATACGAGAAAATTCTAGACAATTTTCAAGACTCTGGATTAATTAAAAAAAAAATTTCGAAATATAAATATATTATGCGATACTTGTTCCATCCGAGTTGAAACAGTGAATGTAAAATAGAAAAACGTTTTGATGTGATGCCACTCCAAATCGATTATGTAAAATTTCCGCATCCTCATCATTATGTGCATGAAATTTTAAAGATATTTTATTAATTAAAGGCAAACTAATTATAAATATATTCTTCCAATGAGAAAAAAAGCTACACAAAAAAATAGTGTGATACGTAATTTACATAATTTCTTTATATTTGGATCTCTTCGGAGAAACATACTCGCATTTCATGTTCTACCGATTTCAGTCTTTCCTATTTTTTAATTTTGATGTTAACGTACGTAAAAATCTTTTTCACATTTACACAAGAAAGAGATAGAAAATTGAATTAAAAATGGAAGTGCTCTGACTCCTATGTTGGGATATCCATTCTGAATAAATATCCAAACGGATTGTAATGAAAATTCAGAATATTTCATTTGTAACGTATCCAGTCAAAACTATTAATAGATGTATCTGAGAGTAGTAGCAAATCTGTGTTTCCAGTGTTAACAAATATTCATAAATCAACTTAATTATGATTTATTTTGTTTTAGGTGTTCTTGTAAACTTTTTCAAACTGTCTCTATTTTTCAATATTCAATCTTGTTTTTAAAAGTTCAAATTTTATGGGGCGATTTTAACAAATTTTGACTTTATTCAATTCTTCAAATACATCGGTTACGTAAGTAAACCAAAATTCATTTTTCAATAATTTACAAAATTTAAGATTATTTTCTTGTTCAAAAAAGTAAGTAGGTAGTTTTACTTTTAATTCGTAAACATGATTCAATAATCAATCTTTTAATAAGCATTTGACATCAGTATGAAGAAAAAAGTTCAAATTCTCAGATCCAAGAGTTTTCAAAATATATTTGATGCTAAATTTTACAACACGTCCGCGGAACCCCTACAAGTAATGAAAGGCACCCCAAGGTGCCGAGGCACCCATTTTGAGAAACATTGATTTAGTGTCTTGATATGTAGAGAAAATTTTTAAATAGACTTAGATTTAATCAAATCTTGTCTTGAAATTTCTAGAAAAGACACGATTTTACAAAGTCTGTCTAGACGGTAACACTAACGAAAGGTACAGTTTACTCTTATATGTCAATTTTACAGGGTATTATCTTTTAAGGTTGATTTTCAAAGCTATAAACAATCCAAATAAACGACGGTTTACAAGTGAGTAACAAATAAACCTTTGTATACACAACACAGTATATATCCTATATACACTCGTTTCTCATAACTCACTTTGATTGGTGTCAATCATATGAAAGACTCGTCACTAAAAAGACGTTTATTAGACTTGTTGCATGTTTATTATTATTTTAATTGATTACCACTAAGCTTTAACCAAAGATTGTTTAAAATGCTTGAATATTTTAAATTACTTTTAATCAAAATATTACTTAATTTTATTTTTTCTTTTTAAAATGTGTACGATGTAATGGTGACAATACAAAATTCTATAATAAATTATTCTAAAAATAAAATATGGTGTTTTTATCTAATAATTTATAATTTGCGATTATATGCAAAGTTACAGTTCTCATGCAATGAAGAAAAATAATGCACGTCATTTTCAGTTAGTGTATCTACTTCAGCACAAAAATGGGGTCATTAATTTTTTAATGAAAAGTAAACATGCAGGAAAATTCAATTTAAATAAAGCGGACCACCCCCAAAAGTCATGTCAAAGTGAAGTAAAAAACAGGCTCGCTCGCTATTATACAAATAACGTGATAATATCAGCACGCTACATTTTTTCTGACATTTTTTCGATGAAAGGAAAACTTAACTGCATTTCATCCACAACAAATGAATAAATCATCACGACAGCGGCAAAGGGAGCCAACTGAAGGACTGTTTGGAAACGTGCTGAAATAATTTCGTTCTTTTGAAGACAGTTCTCATCCGAAAAGCTCGCAGAAGATACTGTTACTGTAATTACATTAAAGATAAGTAGCGAATTAGATTTCGAATGTGAATAAATACAATGTATTAGCATTTTTACTAGCGTTACATCAACTAAATTAGAAGTAGATTAGGAAAACAGAACGAGAATTAAATTATGAATGAGATCGTTTACTTCTCAGAAATCTTAAGGAATATTCCATTCATTTTTTTGTAGGGTAATTTTATTGATGCAAATTATTACCAAGAATTTTATTAACTTCAAAAATAATCTCCTGATAGTTTCATCATTTAAGGCTAAATCTAATAATTAAAATTTCAACAATAAAGTCTAAAGTATAATGATTGCTAAACTACTAAAATTATATGATTATATGCATTCGAATAGGGTGATGCGATATACAACTCATATTCGTCTTCGCGAGTTTCGAACCTACAATACCAGAGTTTCGAATTCTATCACTAATGATAAGTGAAATTTCACGAACTAATATTCTATGTTAAGTTAAGTACGATAAGTCTACCTCAATACACTTCTTATATTTATTTTATATTGGAATGAATGTATTTAATTTCGTTAAGAAGTGATATAAGGTGCCCCGTGGCTCAATAACTATAGCTTAGGGGTGTATTCCTTTGGTAATTTCAAGTCGAAAATACCTTTATTCATGTCCGAAAATAAATATTACTTTAGGACATCGATACACTTTATTTTATTTATTTAATTACGTTTAACACAAAGTTCATTACTGAAGTAATTGTTCAAAATGTCCTCCCTTTGTCTGAATACACATTCTAGCCCTCGCTATGAAGAAGCTTTCTGAATAGTATGCGTTACGGCTCCCATGAATGCAGCTGCAGCCTTAATGTTATGAATTAATTCATTACTGCTCTATTATATTTAATATCACTCATAAAATTTGTAATATTGAGTTTTGGACATGAGTGCAGAAGGTATTTTCGACTTCAAATTACCTAAAGTACTCGAATACATCCTTAATTTAGGACATATACGTCGCGGGACATTTTTATTTTTAGGGATTTTTAAAATATTTACAGTTATTAGTAAGTATATATATGTTTGTTGTTTACTCTGATTCTTAATATAAAAATACTAATGCGCCCTCTAAAGCATCAAAATCTGTTCCGGATTGTACTGTCATTTTAGTAATTCAAGCATCAAACCATTTTGAGAATTATTTTGAATCTACTGACATTAATAACATAATCTAGAACAGATATTAATACTCCGGATTGTTGTCTGGTACCAATACGTCAAGAATTAGTGGTGCTCTGATTATTTGGCTTACTGAAATCAGTTCCATTCCAGGACAGTAATAGGCTCCAGAATTTGATCTTGATGTGGCAAGTCAAGAATTAGAACTAACCAATATGATTGTGCTAATTCTTGATCTAGAGTACGCAGAGTATATTCTAGTGTAGTCATCTGCTTCAGAATGTAATCCAAATTCAGTAGGTCAAGAATTAAAATAATCGTTAAAGAATGCTCTGTTTCATGACCTACTGAAATCAGAGCACTTTCAGGAATCAGGAGTATCAAATTGCTTTAGAATGTGATGCAGTTTCAGTAGGTAAAGAATTAGAGCAAACACAAGAATGCTTGAACTGAACTAGACCATATTCCAAAGCATTCGTATCACCTAGTGGTCTAGCTCAGTTCTCCAGGCGAGGAGGTTCTAAGGCTAAGAAACCAAACAGACTCCCCGGACCCCCGCCGAAGCAGGAGTCAACGCTGAACTGCCATTGTCATTGGTATAAATCCGATCGTAAATTGTGAATACTTGTGAATATTTTAAAATTCCTAAAAAATAAAAATTGGTATACATGTATTTTGAAACGAGGAATTCAATGGAGTCATATTCATAGAGGCCGTATCTCACACCTTAAAATCTAATTTCGTTATTCGATTCTACATACATTTTTATAAACATATACCAATTTTAATAACTAATATTTAACTATTAACATTAAAATCAATACGAAATTAACTACTACACAACCAATATATTTTTTCGGGCCACTCACAAATCACAGAAACTTTGAGGTGTCTAATTCATCCCTGTTGCAAAGTATAGTACGAAAAATAATAGAGGTGATTTTTTGCGAAGGTTATTACCAGAGAAGAAAGTAAATTAGGCCTTTAATATTAAAGACTTATCGATCCCTTGCCATCAGCTCCCGTCGCATATAATACGTTCCTTGATAATTCACCAGTCAATGTGAATTGTTCTCTAATAACAAGATTACTATCGCGAGGAATGAATAACCGTTGACGGCTACGAATATTTTAACTAAAGGCTCCCAACGCCTTTTAACATACAATACATTTGAATCGCAAATGATCGGCTTTTTTTTCACCATACACAACAATTTTCCCTAGTAACACCTTTATATTTCCTCGAAAAATTAATTAACAATTTTCACGATCAAATGTTTTCCTTTCTTTCGTGAGAGGAAGGCAGCATAATCAAGAATATTTTGTTTGAAAATAGGAGTTTTATTGCTTGGAATTAATGTAATAAAAATGGCCTGTGACTAATTTTGATGGAAAATCAATATATGGAAAATGTGGCAGATTATAGTGATCTGATAACCTAGAGACCAAGACCTTAGACCTAG
This sequence comes from Stenolophus ochropezus, assembly GCA_035578165.1. Classification (NCBI taxonomy): domain Eukaryota; kingdom Metazoa; phylum Arthropoda; class Insecta; order Coleoptera; family Carabidae; genus Stenolophus; species Stenolophus ochropezus. The sequence continues at coordinate 7,874,032 of JAQOWZ010000004.1, read as the reverse complement.
ACGATCAAATTGCATGTAAAATTAGTCTCGCTTTTATCTCGAAAACTCAATACGAGATTGTTTAAGTCTCGACATTAAAGTCGAGAACAAGACGATGTCAATACTGAGCCTACACTGAGAAAAGGAAAATGTTGTAACATAAACTTTTGTGCGTTTTAATTTTTTACAGATAAATTCAATACACACTAAATTCAATAAACTTTCAATTATAATTATATTGAATTCAAAATCATTTTAAACTTTATCTTCTTGAGTGAAGATAAATTACGCATTGCATATATGGAATCTGCAAAACGTTTTCAATCATTGTCTAATACATTATTTTTTTCAATGTAGTCGAGAGTCTCATTTACTGTGTTTATTCCGATAATTTCATTTCGTTTCAAAATGGGTTGATCTGTTCCTATTGAAATTAGTGGGTTGAAATGATCGGAATAAACGCATTTTCAACCGGATTGAAATGTTGAACTCAACCCTAAAATAAAAATGGGTTAAATTTGTTCGACCGGCTTGACTACAAGGGAGAAACAATCAACCCGCTCGAAATCATGTAGCTAATTTCAATTGTGTTTAAAGGTACCTATAATAAAAAATGCAATAAACCAATTGAATTATATTGAATGAAGGACTACAGTATCTTACATAACGTTTAAAAGACGTTTCGGCTTACAGTTTTTTTTGTGCCACTTCTGATATACAGGATGTTCCATTTAAGTGTGCCACCATTGCTATCTCGAGAACTATAAGAGCTATGGGGTTGGTTAAATTAGCAAAGAACCACCATTTTACAAGACTAATGCAATGAGCAAAAAATAATTTTTTTTGACTAGTGGTTCTCAAAATACGGGACACAACTTTCTTATTTTAAATGGGAACATATGCTTATTTTTAGATTATTCGATAGAGTATTTTTTTTCTGAATTCAGCGATGTAAACACATCATATACTAATATAATAAAATAATTGAGAAAAATGCATGTTAGATTTATAGCCTCGTAGCTCTTATAGTTCTCGAGATAGCAATGGTGGCACACTTAAATGGAACACCCTGTATATGTACTTATTATTATAGGAGGATATTAACATATACACGGTTTGTATATAAAATATGCATTATGTTATTAATTATTCCTTGTTTCATTTTCAACATTCACCACGAAATATCTATGCCCAACCAAATAGACAGTTGACAAATACTTATAAAGTTGTTTTGCCAATGCTTTTGATGTAGTCCAAATAGAGTCAGATCAACCCGCTATAATAAGAAGAAAATAATCGTAAGAGGGTTTACCTCAAAATTCAATCGGGTAGAATTTTATCCGAGTTCAAACTCTGGGATAAACATAACTTCATTCACTGCAACAAAGTCACTGTTTTTGCCGTTTGTAATAACCTTGAAATGTTTGGCATACTTGATAAAGTGAGAATGTTCCCAGCCATAGATTTAGTCTTTGTATTGTGCATAAATATAAACACAAACATAAAAGTTTGCAAATTAAACTTTTTGTCTTTATTTTAACTTTTAATCTTAAAATATTTGGTTTGACAATGTATTCTTTAATGTATATTCACATCGATATATGTACCTCGATCGTTGATGTGACAGAATATTCTGAGATAAAATGTAGGTAATGTAATTTATTATTTACATTTTCATCTTCCAATATTGCGCAGGAAAAAATGAATATTAGAGCCAAAAAAATTATAACAAAAATAATTGTTTGTATTATCAACTGACAATGGGTTAATTCCACTTCACAAAGATAAAAACAAAAACAGTGTCTTTGATAAGAGCTGTGAATCAGTTTAAATTTTTTTTAAGCATTTATTATTGAATAGGAAGTAGGTGGTAGTAACGATGATTATATTTTTTTTTTAGAAAATTTTCAAATCAGGTTGTTTTTAAAAACAGTATGAATGCTGTTACAGCATTGTTTTCTGAAATGATAACCAATAACCATAATGCCTGCTGTCACTGTCATACACGATACAGATATTATGATTGTTGGTTATCATTTCAGAAAACAATGACGCACTAGCATTGATAGAACGAGGCGACTATAACATTGCATAAATGAATATCGGTGAATCAAACAGACGAATAATTAAATTAGTAAAATTTATCGGTTGAAAAATAAACACATTTGTAACGTTTGTTTTGAAAACAATGACCCAAAACTGTTCGCTTAAAAAAATCTAAAAATTATAATCTCAAATTTTCATTTTCTTGAAAAGTATTAAACATAATATTTAATGCAGTCGCATGTCAAATATGGCGTTATTTGAATGTTCTTATTTTTAATAATTCAGTTTCAGAATAAAGAATTTTGAATGAAATTTACATATTACTAACTTATTACTAATGTATAATATTTTTATTTAAAAATTCTCAATAAAAAGGAAAATTCCATTTGCTATATTTTGAATGAAATTAATTATGAAACTAGATTATTATTATTAAGGATTATATTTAAACATATAAATATTGATTATTTGCAAATTTGTACCTGTACAAAGGCATGTTGAGATTCGAAACTGAGACAAGACGAAACTAATTAGGTTACCTCGAGAGTGAAACGAGACCAGCTTGAAATCTCGCCGCGTCTCGTCTCGTGGCAACATTAAGTAAAATTAATCTCCGAGATGTTTATCTCAAGCTTAGATTATTATAAAAAGCAAAGTTCATGACTAACATTATGGCCAGCAGCCAAATATCAAGGAAAGTCCATTTTCAGTTATTTTTATGAAGCCTTAAATGTTAATTCGCTATTAACGTGATTTACATTCTCACAGTAATGTAAACTGTTTTCGTATTCATTTTCCTTTCTTACATGAACTTGTAACAATTTGCTTAGCTTTTGTAATGGAATTTCAGTTTCACTTATCATTTGCATACATTAATATGGACTTCTTACTTCAAGTAATATGGACATTAGATTATTAATATTTTAACACTTATTTAACTATCTCGATTGTATAAAATTTATACATAATATGACAAAACAGTGGGGCAAATTTTCACATTTTGGAATTCTGTGTGCCAGATAATTTTTTTAATGAATGAAAAAAAAAGATTCTGTACCATTCATTAGAATGATTCATCCAATATCAATTTTTTGGAAAACATTTATATTTATATTCTTACTCAATTTCAAGAAGAAAATTTGTCCTATTCACATTAAAAATGTATTGAAAAGCAAATAATTTTAAATTATATTTAATAGTATTAAAACAAAATACATATTTTATAAATACAATTTGTAACTTAAAATCAGAGTTAAAAAAGCGGTTAATAAAAACCGGTAACCTATATTTTGAACAAAATTTGCGAACTTTAACCGTAATTTTAACCCATATTTTTAAGGCGGAAAATACTGATAACCTTTAACCAAAAAAAAATAAATAAACCGGTTAACATTAACTTTTATTTTAATAATATCATGTAGTGCGAAAAAATTTTAAATATTTTTTTTGTATCTATTTTATTTGTATTTGAATATTCTACAATTTATATTTTATTGGACAGTCATAAAAATGGGTAGTCTCTTTGTCAGCTTTAGCTTTAGCTTCTCTGAATGTATTATAGGAATTGTGAATATTACTGTTCGATTTTGTATGCAGCACGAAACATAATAAATTTTCATTGGTCCGTAATATTTTTTTTAATATATTTTTTTATTATCCCATATATTAATCGGTTTACACCAGGTTCCCATTTTTAAAAACCGGTTTTCGAATTAATATCCTTATTTTTATAATGTTCTCAATATGGGTTAACCGTTAACCGTTATTTTTTTCAATTACATGCCCTGCTTAAAATATTAATTTTAAAAGATTTATAAATTGTGTTGCTTTACAAAGAGTAATCATATTTGTATTTACCATGCAAATACAATATACAAACAGAAAAATAAATAAAAGTCTAAAGATTCTACAGTCCAAGCAAACATATAAACATAATAACAGGAGAACCTCCTGGCTGCTTGATTTGTTATCACTCTTATTATTTATTCAGTTATTTTGTCTAAACTCTAAAGAGTATATAAAAAATAAAATTGTTAATATTTATTTCCATCATTATCGTACCATTACTTTATATTTCTTTGTCGTAATACTACCGCTAAAAGTTTCTTCAAAGTCGATGCATTGCATATGAAAACCAACTGACAGGGATCTGGGCGTGGCAAAATGACAGCACGGCGATATATTCAGCTTCAAAACAAATTATTTATAATTTACTAGTCATAAGCCATAACATAATTCGCATAGTTTCAAAATAAAATATAATATTTGTATATGTATATTTATTGGTATAAATATAATTCGGGTTTAATAATTCATTATTTAATAACAAAACAAATAATTACAAAATTTGGAAAATCAACTATTTTTCCCGCATGCCAATAAAATTTGTTTACTTGTCAGCTGTGGCAAGCATGATTATTCTCTACAGAATATTAGACCATCAAAATAGATCACATGTTTTACAAAAAAGAGAAGAATATGACATCAATATATACGAAAATTCAGAAAGTGAAAAGTTTTGGAGAAAAATATCCTCAGCGAAAAATTGAAATTTAAGCTTTTACAATTTTCTTATTTTTCACATGATCGTTCGCGTTCCAAAGATCGTATACGTGGAGAAAACATTCTTTTATGTAAATTTACCCACAGAATCAAATGCCAAAGTCGTTGAGATTGTATCTGTAGACATTTCTGTTATATACAAAAAAAAATATTTTTGAGGTGAAATTTTGATGGCAAATATCTCAGCAGAAATAAAAATATATTAAAAAATGTTATTTGAAAACAACGCGATATTTTGCAATTTTATATTTCATACTTTTTAATTTTTGATGCAGGTTTTTATTAGACAAGTTAAGGATGCAAGGAAATTGAATTTTTGATGAAAAGGTGGATTTTTAATTCTCACTGACTCATCGGTGCAGATAATGAGTATATAATTCAGTTTGTTACAGTGAAAATCGAGAAGACGAAAACGATTAAGAGCCCCTTTGCCATAAAACTACAAAAAAAACTATTTAGTCTGGTATATCTTAAATTACTTTGGATTTCTTAGAATACTTGCAGTATCGGTTGGATTAAAGGAAAAATGTAATCCACATTAAAGAACTACGCAAAGATCTAAGGATATTTATTTGTCACAAATATAAAGATTAACTAATTATTATTGTATTACTACGATTCAAATTAAATACATAAGTTTAGTCTGCGGCTCAGAACTTCGCTATTTTATTTACCTAATAATATTTTTTCTTTGAGATCTTAAATGAAGGGCATTTAAGCGATTCTGCATGATTATTCACTTTTCCATGAGGCAAACTACATATCTAAAAATATTTAGATTTTTTTTAAATATATATGATTATTTTACATACGTCATTTTCATCCAATCAGAATGGAAATCTACAATTTTTAACAGTGAAATAATAAAACGAATATAATTCGAGGTATGAATTTAATTGGTAAAATTCACGCATAATTTCTGCGAAATAGTGTCCGAACGATGTTTTGGTGTCATTTTCGGTTCCAGCCAGTAATGCTGGTTTCGGTCCCAGTTTCGGTTTCGGCCGTGCCGCCGGAAATAGTGTTCGTGTAGAGTCTGCTACTTTCGGGTTTGTACGTTATTCCAATTTTCTTTTTTTTTTTGATGACATAATTATCGTTATTCTGAGGCGGCTTGTACAAGAAAAGGACATATTGTAGATTTAAGAAAAAAAGTATAACGTTGTTTTAAGAGAAAACAAAAAACTGTGATTGTTTTTGATATTTGTGAGGTGATGGTAGATAACTATGTCTTTACTTCTTTAGTAAAGTTAGTGGCATCTATTCCGAGTTCACTTTTATGAGTGCTTTTTTTAAAAATGACGTTTGACCTTATAAGATTATAATGTAAAATCATACTTCGTTGTTAATCTTTTACTACACAGATATTCGTTACTATTCGTAAATTTTTCCAATAAATTCATAGCTCTTGTTATATTACTTATGATTTTTTATACATTTACTTCTAAATAGTTTCGAGTTGTAAGTACCATATAGGATTGAAATATCTAACTGCTATTATATTTTTTGTAGTTTAGTAGATAATAGATTTAAGAGAGTTTTGTAACTGTCCCTATAACTTACTAGGAAAGCAATGAGAAAAATAACCGGAATTTCAATAAAAAATATCTTCCGCTTTTGAACAGCCGTAGAACAGACATCAGATCTAGATTTAAAATCAAAAATTGTTAGTGCATACCGTTGCATATCGCGTAGAAAACTTTCCCACATATGAAATTTGTGCTTATTACGATAATATGAGCAAAATAAAAGGGAGAATTTGTCGGTGGAAATCTGTGGCGGATTCGGCAGGAAATCGCGTTAGGTAATATCGATATGTAAACCGTGTTACTGGATTGAATTTTCCCTCGATATGCTGACGTCACTACCTGCAGGTGATGTACAACAGCTGAGGAGAAGCCGTCGGCGAAAGATTAAATTGTTTTTCGACGCCGGGAATTTTATGGAGATTTCCTAGCAGGAATTTCAGCAGGAAATATTTTCTAAAGTTATTAGCGTGTGGTTTAGCGTATTAAATATCAGTATATGACGTTAACCCATGAGATAGAAGGCAGTATATAATATAGTACGATATTGGATCGTGAATTAACATAATATATTATGCGAGTATTAAATCAGTTAAATCATTAAAAAAGAATTTTAAAAATATAAAACCAAATTTACTCATGAACTCAGGAGCGGACTGGAACAGTTGGATAGTGGGATACTTCCTACTGGGCCTGATGTATTTGGGCCGATCGTTAAATAATATTTTTTATAAATAACGTAAAGAATCCAACTTTTTTTTAATCAATTCAGCATTTTCAACATTTTATACAATTAGACGAAAATAAGATTAATTGAATTGCTGCAGAATTAAATCGGAACTGTTGCTTTTTTTTACGATATGTGATTTTGAAATTACAATTTTTCTGTTATTTTGCTTTTTTCATTCTTTGAGAAACGTATTTGGTTAGGACGATTTATCTGAAAGTGGGTTCAGCGACTCAAAAAACATTTAAGAACATACTGCCAAATAATTCGTCAAAGCGATTAAATTGTATCGATGAAGGGTAAAATAAGCACAATTATAGAAAGATATAAAAATCATATGCCTCAGGAAAAAGAGATCGAAAGGTTTTGGATTTTTCAGTTGGTACCAAAAAAGTCAGAAAGCCATCGACATCAACATAAATTCCACTAACAATGTAATTAGAAAATTACGTAAGTAATATAGTAATGCATTCGACAAAATCAAGGGTTTTGATTTATCGCAATAAAAGGTATAAAATTTATTTTTAATTTCTAACAATTCTATTGGAGCTGGATTGGAGATACGTTTTTCCTACTTGCCAGATCGCATGTACCTATTTCAATAATACTTATATTTGATCAAAAAGGTTAGTTTTAGAAAATAGTACTCGAAAACTCATTTAATGATGAATCTTTCAAATTATAATAATTCGGTATACAAAAATAGGCAGACTGGTAGACACAACAACGACTTTTATAATTAATTCTACGGGAGAAGTTACACAAAGAAATGTTCTCACCAAATACATTTTTAGGAACGATAATGTAAAAAATAAAAAAAATCACTAAAGAAAAAAACTTTTCATGTTATGCATTTAAGTAGATATTAATGCGATAATTTCAAACCATCATACAATTTCAATTTCAAAAAATTTATAAGTACAGTAATAATTTTATTTCAATGGATACAAGTTTTAGAAAGGATAATGGCGAAATATCGAAAAAGTAAGACTTGTCTTGCAGTTTTCTTGATTTGTAGTATTTTCTCGACACCACATTGTTGATCTAACAAATAAATTTTATTTATTAAATAATGCAGAAATTTTTCAAATCGTAATTTAATAATTGTATAAGAGATTAAATGGTGAATGCGTACGTTCTAAAGATACTTCTCAATTTGGAAAAACAGCACAGTTGGATGAACCAATAAAATAAAACCACTTCAACTTTGAATTCCGAATGGCAACTATCAAATCTGCTCCCATGGGTGAAACAATGAGAAAAAAAGGCAGTGCAATTTCCACAATTATCCCCGTCCGAGGACACGTACGCCACTGTCGGACGAAGGCAGTGACTCGTGTAATGAAACCTGGATAAGTGGAATTATCCGGCAAATGCAGCTCCAGTGTTTCTGGAATAATTCCTGTTTAAACAGCTCGGCTCTCGGCTCCATTCAGGTCAACGCATATGTCACGAGGCCAAAGCATTTGTGGAAAATTCTCACTGTTGTGTTTGCAGAAAAGAGTATGTACTCGCAGAATGGAAACTTGCCAAATGAAAATTGTTTTACATACGATGCATAAATAACTTAATTCTTTCAGAGAGACTGGAGTTGACAGGACATTATTTCACTTTGTTTCTTTGCAATGGAATTAAACTGTCGCAGAAAAACGGAAAAACGAATTATTCACATTTCTGGAATACGGAATATTTAATACCCATTTAATTATAACGCGAAACACATAGGCTGGTATTCTGAGCTTCCGACTAAAAGAAAACGTCTAATATTTAGTCGAGCGACTAAGGAAATGCATCTGGACCGCGCGACTAAGTCCGACTAAGGGAAGCCGTCTAAAATATAGTCGGACGACTAATAAATATATTTTAAGCAGGTGATTAAGGCCGACTAAGTTAGGTAATGTACTAAAATTTAGTCGGAAAAGTAAACAAGGTAGTACTCCTGTTTGAAATATCAGTTAACCTAACTTATCGCATTTGTCACAAACAAAATATTAGAAATGACTACTTATTCGGGCTTAGTCGCGTGGCTAAGAATTGACAACCGACTAAATAAGATAGTCGGCGACTAGTTTCAAGTCCTTAGTCGCGAACTTTATTTGGGAGCTCAGAATACCAGCCATTGTATTTTACATCAATCGATGTCATTTATACCTCGAACAGTAATCTGGTTTCGTAGACATTTCGACCGTTCGTCTTTAAAAACTTTGAAATTAATATGTCTAGTATTCGAAAACTGTAACATTTTAATAAAGTCATTTTTAAAATGGAATATTAGACGTTAAATTTCCATAAGGATTTTAATTTTTTCTATGCTTCAAAAACAGGAATTTTAATATTTATTTTACACTTTTTGGTACATTATATTATAAGTGAGTGAAATGAATTATTTTATATGAGTTACATGTTTAACACGCGAGCACGTAATCACCCGTGTGATAAATTGTCACGAATATACAGGAAATGATATGTCACTACATGAATGGGTTAGGATATGAAATTAGTTCAAATATAAGAAAATGACGTTTTTGGAAAAATTACCTACATTACTGAGAAAACGTCAATACTGTGTTACTGTTTTTGTTAATTAAAAAATAAGTTGTTAATTTTCTTATTGTATTTTAAAACTGACGTTTATATAATTATAATGGTATAAAGTACCACATTAACCGCTACTCCCCCCCATTCTGTAACTCAGTGGTTAATTTTTAACCAGTTGTTAATTTTTTTCTCCAATGTTAATAGGTAGCACTGGAGAAAATATCAAAACATCACTTGTAATGTGTTTTTTTATTTGCCAAAAATTTTAGCAACTGGTTAAAAGTTAACCACTGAGTTACAGAATAGGCCCCACTGTAAGTTAAAATCATTTCGTAACATTCAAAACTAGTGTCCGACCAAAGGTCATATTGTAGAATAAAAAAAGGAACGTTATTTTAAAAGAATAGCATTCATTATAAAATAATCTTTCAGTTAGTAACAAATATTTCTTGAAAACATTACTTATTTGATTGTGATTGATTGTAATTTTTGTGAGGTATTGATAGATAACTAACGTTTTTACTTCTTTGGTAAATATCTCTACAAAAATAAAGTGATTTTCTATTGAATTGAAGTCTTCCATATAAAATAATAATCGAATAGCGAAAATCGTGTTTCGATCGGACATTATTTAAAACTAAAACAGTTCTATTATGTTGATCCCATCTTTGATGATTATAAATTATATATGTACATACATATAATAGCTTTATTAGTTGTTTCGACAATTTCTGCCGAAAGTATAATTATGATTTGTATTTTTTTCATAATATTGTTACACTTATAATATTTTATGTCGTTATAAACACCAACTCCTCGTGGTTTACACATTTAACAACTATGTCGATATACGCTAATAGTAATAAAAAGAAAATTTCTCTTTATAAATTAAGAACCATCTGCTTAATAAAATAGTTTTTCTGAATGAAAAACTTTACTTAAAATAGAGACATTCAAAGGCTTCTTTCAAATTTAATAATTAGATTCATAACAACTAAAATCATTGGTAAAATTATAATTAATGTATTTTGTTTTGTTGCAGGTTCGTTCCTACTGTTCTTTCATCACAATATCATAAGTTTTAGGGTAAGTTGGGGTAGATAATCAATGTAGTTGGGAAATACTGCATTATAATTGGTATATCCTTATAAACTTCCTGAAGGAGTAAATGTAATGTATATTCTATGAATAGATTTAGAAACTGCAATCACAATAAGATAATACTCCTGCAGTAACTTTGCAGTTTGATTTCGAAGTTCCGGTATCACCGATTGAAAGAAAATTGAAACTTCATTTTCAAATTAACTTTGAAGTCAACCAAACTTTGCAGTTTTAATATCAGGTAGCACATGTGTAGAAAGAGACAAGTCTGAAAAGTTAATTAGTTTATTATGATTAATATTAAGTAATAAAAATAGTACACACATTTTGCTTTACATATGAAATGTAAAGCAAAATGTGTGTACTATTTTTTAAACTAAGTTTATTAACAAGAATATATTTTAAAATATGTAAATTATATTAAAAATTGAAAATATAAAAATTATTTTAAAATTAAACCTAACTAGATAATTTAAAATTTTAGAAGCAAAAGAGCAAGAAATTCGATTTGAAATTATTTGTTTAATTATTTTTTGACATTTCTTTAAACCAATTAAATTCTGCGTTTTAATCAATTATGTTATTATTATAGTCATAAAGCTCTAGGGACTAAAATTTATAGCTTTTGTTTCCATTTACCAATGTCAAATAGATGTGAACACATAAGACAGATTTTAAAATTATTGGGTCAAAAAATAATATAATTAAATATAAGTTGAGAGTTCGATAAATTATGAAATAATTCTGTAGTTTTTTTTATTCTCACTCTCTTGCAATATTATTACTGAAAACATAGTTTGTATCTAAATGAGAGTTTTGCTGATAATCTTGTTATAATTTTAAATTATCTACTTCAATTAAAAATATACATATGCAATAAATATACTGCGAATCAATTATTTGTATGGGAGTTTAATAAATCATTATCGTAAAATATCGTTTTGCGAACTGGTAAAGTATGTTTATTAACAGAAATACAATTTACATATTTATGATTACTGGTGAACATATGTACTTGAAGTTCATAAAATAGCTGTAAAATATTCCGAGAATGTTTGGAGTGGTGGGAAATCTTTTCACTTTGGTATAAATCATGTAAAGCGTCAAAGAAGCGATAAATCTTTATTGAAGATATACATGCTCGAATAAATAAATAAGTTTCAGCAATAAATGTTGGCGGGAGATATACGCTGTAGCTGTTCACCATATCGCTGGTTTCACTAGCTTTGCCTATATTTCTTTGTAAGTTTGAAAAGTAATCAGTAACAATACAGATATTTTTATCTCCTACCGACTAGGTAAAGGACGTATAGACATTGTATTAAAATTGTATATGGGGATTTTTATAGTAAGGTTCCCACAATTTCATTTTAACTATTATATATACGACGACATTTAGGGGAATGATAAATCAATATGTTTCAAGAATAAAATTTGGAATTTTATTTTGAACTATTCCAATATCCTTACAATCTGCTTTTACGGATAGTGGTAGCCCATTTGTTCATTGCTTTACGATTCGAACTAAACGGAGTATGAGATCTGGGTTTATATTACAGCTTCTTTAGTCCATAACTAGATAAAAATACTAGTGTGTTCGAGTGGTTCGAAACTCACTATAAGCTGAAGGTCCCTTTCAGACAATGTAGGTTGACAATCAACACCACAAAAATACATCAAATTAGCTGGAAACAGATAAAAATTTCTCATTTAAATTTTATCAAGTTTTTCAATGGAATAATGAGATTTTTTGTACAATCCAATTTTAATATTTTGACGTTGATGTACTTATTTTGTGTCTGAATGTTCAGATCATGTAATTTTTCTATTTTAATTATTTATTAATTAAAATTGTTTAATTTATATAATTAACTGGTCTTATATGTATTAGTTTTCTGATTTTTCACTTAAAGTAGTATAATTTCTACACTTCTAAATATAAATCATTATCATTGATAGATCAGATAGTTTGCTTCTCATCCTTTTCAATTAAATATGTCAGGATATTCCTGGCAAACTAGAGCAAGCGTATTTTCATAGGACTTTTAAATTGGATACAAAAATATTTTTGTGAATAGTGTAATTTAGTAATAAAATTTCAGATTCTAGAAATAAATTTTTGAATTTTGATCATTATTTAGCTGTTCCTCACTAACAGATTTCTGTACTAGGTCAAAAATTAGATTTACGTCGTATTTAAATTTCAGACAAGGTTAATTTCAGACAAGGTTCTGTATTAAACCAAATAAGGTAAAAAAAAATTTAGTTATACAAACGAAACTTGAATGTTACGTAAAAATACTAATTAAAATTTTAATAATATCCGTATATTTGGCTTTTTATTTCAAAACGATATTGTCTATTTAATAAATTTAAAATTTGAATGGACACAGCTAACAGTTTTAGTGTAGCCACTTCGTATATAGAGGATCTCGGGTTGTAATTCCGATCACTAATATAACTGACTTGATTATTCATTAATAACGCACAAGTTCAAAAATAGTACAAAAAACTTGTACGATATAACTATTTCAACCTTATACCATACACTCATCACTGTTTATGCACAAAAACTTTTATCAAAGAGAAAATCTTTTTTTTTCTTTAGAAAATTTAATACAAGCAATCGCTCATAACTGATTCTTTCATCATTTTGTGTCTCTTTGCTTTCATTACAAGTGTGTTTGCCAATTGCGAAATTAATATCCAACATTGAAGTTTGTTTAAAATTCTAAAACTATTTGTTAAAACCTTCTGTCAGCACGATGCTTACAGAAATGACTTTTCATATTTTAAGTAAATATTTGTTGGAATAACATTCCGTAAATCGTTGCGAAGTGCGAACGAATTTAAATTGAAATCTGCGATGTATAAAGCAGCAAAGGGCGTTAAATGAAACAAAGAAACGCTACAGTTTCATGGGCAAAGAAGGCGTTGGCTTTGACGCCTACTGTTTTCCGTTGTAATTATTAAAGTTTTTGACAATTGACGTTGCGATGAAATGTGTTTAAAATTGGTTTAGATTGTTCCAGCTTAAACGTAACATTCAGATGAAATGGAAAAATGCTTTTAAACTTTTTATAAAATTAACCTAAAAATTTGCTGGCCGTAATGATTTTTAAGTTGGACAGGAGTTACTTTTCAACAAACATCGTTATTTTTAACAACCTCATTAAGGAACTTCTATTCTTTTTATTTAATTAACCTAATTAATTCTAGAGTACATTTTTAAAACTGGGAAAAAGTTTTGTAAGCCACTTATTCCACTATATTCTCAGCTAAATCTAATTTCCAAGGAAAATAAAAGCATTAAACTTTTTAAAAATTATTTGCAAACATAATCTTAAAACTAATTACAAAAGTGAATCGTTATTCACGTGTGTTTCTCATAAATTGTAATAAAAATGAGTGAGCGAAATCTTAGATCTCGCATATATACAGCGCTAAAAATAGTCCACACGTAATGTCAAGATCTCAATTCGTGGACTCGTATAATCTTTAATATTTCCCTTTACTTATATTTCTTTAAATAATTATATATTTTTATTATAGAAAATATTCGCAAAAATGTTTTAGTATTCTTAGTTGACTGATTTATGGCAAATTTAATTATGATGGTAGTAATTTAAAAATCATTTATTAAATGCGTTCAACAGAATTTGTACTATACGTGTGCAGACGTCCCGGATTTTCGAGATTTGTCCCGGTTTTGAGTAGTGTGTTACACTGTCCTAAAGAACAAATAATTGTGTTGGTTTTTATATTTTACTTGAAATTATTTATACTATTTATTGTAATATCTATTTTATTATTTAAAATGAAAGTAACAAAAGTTCATGAAATGATGAAAAAAGCATTATGACCGATCCATGAAACTTTTTAAGGCTTGTGTATACACAAATATAGAAGGAGCCTTTTCTCAAATAAATATTTACTGGTCAGAGAATAGAATACTGTACAATAAGTGCATAAATTCTACTATTTTCCACGAGATGTAAGTTTCGGCTCAAGACGAAGTCAAGTGATGGATTCACACAAGATGAGAAATGGGTGATTTTGTATGAGTGGCACACTATATTTTCTCTAAAAATATACACTCAGAAATATACTCACGAAAGCTTTGTGATATAAAGAGCAATATGATACAGCTAAATTCACATATTCGCGCAGTCGCTGTGTTAGCAAATACTAACTATTATTATTTCACACACTTTAATCCACGATTGTGGGAAATACGAAACTTTGAGTAAAAGTGTGAGAAATTATTTCTCATAATATTTGCCAACACTATGCGCATGTACAGTGTGCAAAATATCATTTTTCACAGTAATTACTAACACTGCGCATGCGTGAAGTGCAAGTGTGGTTTTAGAAAAAGTATAGTGTGCCATTCGTGTCACATATTTCCCAAATTCTGTCATTTCAGCACTCGACTTCGTCTCGTGCCGAAACCTACGTACATCGTGGGTATAATAAGCAACTTCCTACACTTGTAGCACAATATGCTATTTTGTATAATATATTTATGAAATTACAAATGAAAATAATGTTAATCTCAATTAATCTCAATTTCTGGATATTAATCAAAATATCAAAATATTTCCATTGAGCAGATTTTGACTGCAATTGGAAATCCGGTAGTAGTACATTATTTGAAGCTTTACGATGTATGCAAAATTAAGTAATGAGACAGGCAACATATCGTTCGATCTGGCAAAGCTTGAAAAGCAGGACTTGGACGGGCGTTAGGTGAACATGTAATTCACCAATTTACCTTAAGTATGAATTTGAAATCGCTAGTCATTTGATCATCCATAGCATTTTTTTCGTGAAACAATTTTTCTAGTGCGCTCTAAAAATGAACAACATCAATTTCGAACAACGGTTTGTTATCAGGTTTTGCTTCAAACTTGGTCATAGTGCAACGGAAACTCTTACACAACTTGCAGGCCTACGGAGTTAGTATATTTCAAGGACCCACGTTCATGGTTTTGGCATTTTCAGAAGGAAGAGAGTGAAAGGCCAATTTGAAGAACCATGAAATTGTCGACAGAATCCGGGATCTTGTGCATTCAGCTTCATATCATCGGTTGACAGTACTGAGTTATCGAGGAGTTGAGTTTGACTCACGTCACCGTTCATCATATTTTGACCAATTAACTGAAGATAAGAAAAATCCGGTTAAAAAAATGAGTTTGAAAAATCACTTCAAAGGAACTCATTTTGGGACACACCAAACCATTGAAACAGCTTTAATCGACCAGATATGAGGATTGGAAGAACCGTCTCCAGCGTTGTCTGGCTTCCCCAAGATGTTATTTCTAGAAAGATAAAATTGAGTTGTAATTCTATTTAAATAAAACAATTGATATAAATAAATAAATCAGTCTCATTACATAATTTACACACCTCGTACACTGTGTTTCCTGGAAAAATGCCTATAAATAACATTTTTGTAAACTTCGTTATAATGATATAAAAAGATATGTTATTTCTCTCTGAGTCTACATTAATTTATTTTAAAAATAATTTCAACAAAGTTTAACATATAAATTTTTCAATTATATTATATCGTGCAAAAAACAAAAAAGGGGATATATATAAAATATTTTTTTCTATAACCTATATGAAATGATGACATTTCATACCTCCTGTCAGTTGCAGAAACATCACATTTTATCTCAAGGGACAGAAGTGTTAGTATTTCTATCCCTTGAGATAGAAATACTTTGTCACCAAGACAACAAGTTGACAAATGCGATATAATTACAACAAGTAACAACCTACTATTTTCAAATTAATTTGAAAAACATGTTTCGCTTTTCTTATTGAACTTAATTTTTTAAATATTTCACAGTGGTTATAGAAAAAAATATTGTATTATATACGGGGTAAATAACAGATTTTAGCGCTCTGTGTGATTGTAACCCTCCGCTGCGCGTCGGGATACAAATGTCACACTTTGCGCTAAAATCTGTTACTTTTACCCCTTATATAATAAATATCTATTATTGTAAAATGTTATACAATATAATACGTGTATTTATATTATAAAAATGTAACAATGTATTTATATCGTACATGCTGGTCTGGAAAAATATAAAACTGATAAGTACTGGATTAATAAGGTACATAAAAATTTATATAGAGAACGAAGGAAAATATAAACATACTCCTATCTTGTTTAGCACCTGATACTAAATTTTTATCACAATATTGTAACAGCAAAATATAATATCATAAATGTGTCAGTTCGGTAACATATCCTCTATAAATATAGCAAACCAAGATTAGGTGATTAGGCAGTTAATCTCTTTATCATTTTCCATAGTGGAAAACACAGCACTAATAACAGGACGATCCATCTTCATTTAAATACAATCACAATAATAAAACAGCATCCACTGCTGGCTGAACTGCGCAAATAATCTTCACTGGCTGTCGCCATTTTCCGTATCATTTACCGTCAACAATGACATGTCGCGTTGTTTGCCTCACTCATTGAAATTAAATTTGTAAATGGGATATCCCCACATGGAAAACACGGGGAAGTTCGTGCGAGAGGAAAGTTTTATTACTGTGAAGTTTGGAGTGTGTCTTGTTTGTGCACAAGATGTATTGTACCTAAAAATAAATTTTATTTGCTTACAAATACCAAAATATATGAAATGGGATAGGTATGTGACTAAGTTTTGTTTTTTTTATATATGATACTGATAAAAAGTAATTATTAAAAATTTGGAGATGGGACATGTAACGTCATCGTGGTAGAATCTTCAATTTCTAATAACTACATTTTTGCAAGCTAATGTTTAGTTTTTATTATTATAATAAGAAGCCGTAGTGGTTAGTTTTTATATTTTATGACTTGACAGCGTGGCCGTTTTAAGAGGCTAACCATTGGGATCTCGGAAACCGTAAGAGATACGAAAAAAAATAGCTGTAGAATGTGCAAACTAGAAACTTGTATGAATTGAAACAAGATAATTTTAACTCAAAAAGTAAATTTGCCAAAAACAGTTTTTTGATCGGATTTAGTGAGCTATGTATTTTTTCGGGAAAACAACTACATAAATAAAATGGGCAAGTAATGCGGCAATTTTGCCCCAATTTAATCGATTTCGTATCTTACGGTTTTTGAGATCCCAATGGTTAGCCTCTTAAAACGGATACCCGATGTACTGAAATTCTATTATGGTCACATACTCCATTCAAAATAAATAAATATAGGTATCTCTTTCGGCTTATTACTATTTATTGTCATTTATAAGTCAGAAAATTATGAATGAAGAAAGAAAATAATACAATATTTTGTGTTTTAAATATTAGAAGTCAAATATTGGAGACGGATTTATGTTAACAATATCAAGTTAGTGGTAGAGAGATTTAAATTCTTATTTTCCATTCCAGATTTATTATATGTTTCTACTTCCTGCATTGTACGTTGTTATCGAGGTCAGGAGAAATTCGGTTTCTGGTCGTACAGTAAGATATATATTTGGAATTATTTTGGTCATAAATGTTCATTTGGAATTTATTTGATCAAATAAAAGCTAGAGCAATAATTTCACCGTAGTTCACATAATAATTTAAATGTCGAAAACACAAAACTTATTTAAAATATGGCAAAAATTACGACGTTTGTTATCTGTTATAAAAATGTTGAAGAGCAGCCAAGTATCGTGTATTGTGCTTTCATCGCGATAATGTATCACCGCTTTGAATTTCACGCTTGCGATCTCGAATACCCCTGGAACTGAAACGTAATCGCTCAATCATCATATTTTTACCTAATTAACCGGAAACGATCATAGCATAACACAGGAGGAAGTTGGAAGAATTCGGGTGTTATTTAAAACAAGCGAAGCATGGAGTTTGACTCGTGGCCAACTTAGTGGATTGTTCCTTTATTTCTGGATACAAAACATTATAATGATACTGGGAGCTTTCCATATTTTATCTGTTATTTGTATTGTATTTATGCACTGGTGAATTTATGATGTTTTATTTGTCGCGAGGTTACATTAAAATATATAATTTATGATGGAAATCAACGAATAAATCATGATGTTTCTACGTAATTCTGAAAGTGAAGAATATTCAATATCACTACTTTTTATATAAACCATTAATCTTTTTCTAGCATATGCTTATAAGTGCAATAATTGATCATAAATTTAAAGTTCCATTTGGAATAAGATTCAGAATTTACGCTTTTTCATCACTTGTTACTAGTCAACAAATGAATGGAAATTCTGTAGAAATTTAACATATTAATCAAAATAAGGACACAAATATTTATTTTATAAAATTTCTCCGAAAGGGTACAACTAGATATATGATATTTAGTATTTCGCAAATACCATTATCTTATTTCAAAAATAACTATTAACGATCAATACCAATAGATAAGTTCAACAAATTTTAAAATTCACTCAGTAAGACAGGAATTGGAATCAAGTTACAAATCAGATAGTGAATTTTTAATGGACAAGCACGTTTTTAAGTCCTTAGAACACGATTTTAATATTTTTACAATGATGTCTGTCCGTGTGTGTAGATGGATGTTGTAACGATTACTCAAATATCAGTGAATAAAAAATATATAAGAATTTTTTGTAAATAAAAATTTAATATGACGACATTAGCTAAAATTAA
This sequence comes from Stenolophus ochropezus, assembly GCA_035578165.1. Lineage (NCBI taxonomy): Eukaryota > Metazoa > Arthropoda > Insecta > Coleoptera > Carabidae > Stenolophus > Stenolophus ochropezus. The sequence goes on along the minus strand of JAQOWZ010000004.1, from coordinate 7,854,895 downwards.
AAAGTAAGCGTGTCTTTATAACGTCCCGGGTAGAAAATTATTTTTTATGCGCTTATGATCATTTTGTGCTGACCGCTGCGACACAGACTTTTTATTAATTTATAATTAATATAAATAAAAATTAAATAGATGTCTCATTTTGGTTTTGGAGATTGGAGGACAGATTGACAATAAAATCGAAATTCACTGAATATACTAGAACTACTCCAATAATCGCGTGTTAGAGATTTATTAAATTTTTAATTTTAAAGTCAAGATTTTCATTAACCAAATAACATTCCCGTGAAATATGGATGTCTTTTTCAAACATACATTACTTCCTGTAAATTTTGTATTCAATAATTTTCCTTTTCTGTAATATTTTACTTTGTGGTTTCCACGTCCTCGAATATCTGGAAGAGTTTCAAGCGTTTCCAGATTTTAATTTTCAATATCTGGAACGTTTTTTAATCTTCGACTTGTAGGATGATGTATTCCTTGTTTGTTCCTTGGAATTTTTGGGTCAGCTGATAATGAATACTCCTTCAGCCGTGCGTTAGTTTTTCTTGCACTGAAGATTTCGTTTTCGTTGTCCTTCGTCGAACGTTATAAATCTGCCCGTTTTGACATCTGAACGCAACATAACAAAAACCACATAATGGGTTATTGATTACTGCTTTTTGTGTGATTTTTTATCTGTACAATATGACTGACAGGACCTGCTTTGATGTTTTTGATATTGATACACTGTGTTTTGTTTTTTAATTTGTCAGGTATATGGTTTTACCTTCAAACATATTCAATTTTGATATCTTTATGCTGTTACGTATATGTTATTATAACCTTGCAGACATTTGAGGGAAATAAAATATACAATATCTTCATTCATACTTCGGGGAATTTGGGGGGACATTAAATTTAGATAGAAGTTTATTAGCTTTACATTTAGCGCTTTGATGATTTCAATTTAGAACACTAAGAAAACATAAATATATGAAAAGTTTTATTTTGCTTGTTATTACTGATATATCAGAAAAGTTTTAATGAACTGATAATGTCATGTTTAAATTCAGGTTTTTGTAAGCTGTCTATCAAAAAAAAGCTACTGGTATATTTAAATAACAAAATATGCTTTATTTTGTATTCTTCGGAATATATAAAGTGCACCCTTATTTGTTCAACGTGTAATCATTTTAGATTATCTGTTCTTATAGCTACCACATCGTGTAGCCTAAAATTGAGCATATTTCTTACAAAAAATGGTTTTGTTTAATTATATAATCAAGTTAGGCGTATTTTCTTCAGTACAATTTTTTGGGATGTGTCCTTAAAGTATATGTTCTTTACTAATTTTACTTAAATTTCAATGTTACTTATAAGGGGTTGTAATTTATAACGGATTTGGTTAGGGTAAGTGGGGGAGAAATGGAGAAAAGTACCTTAGAGTGACATTTTAGTTTTGTTATTTAGAGACAGTGTAAGTAACTGCTTGAAAATTAATGCAGTCAACATTGAATAATCCAAGATTTACTTCAAAAATTGGGAAAAAAATTGTACCTTATATTCACAATTACTTAATTACTACTTCGATAGGTTTAAACTAATAATTTATGTACACATTTTATAAACATGTGCATAAGACTTGACGTAAACTAAAAATGTCGTTCCATTTGTACACAGTTATAAGTAATGTAATGGTCCACGTAACCTCTGCTCTGAGAGAGATCAATTAAGCCGGTGAATAAGAAAAAAAAAACAATTCGGCTATAGAAAGGAAGACGATCTATTTGCTATTTCATGAGTTCGAAAGAACTGCTGTTAAATGGTTAATCAGATGGTGATGATAATGAAGAAGCTGAAGGTTATGAAAACGAATATGCGGGTTACAAGGGAAATTATTTAAAACAACGATAAAGAAGGATGATTGGATAAAATGTATAATTTTTGGTTGCTGTTTACACGAAGAGTGTACCATATATGATAAATGCCAACAATCTGTTAACTAGTTCATCTCCTCATAGCCTTGGTCCATCTCATCTATATAGTGGAGGAGAGATGGATTTTTCGAACCCTAATAAAATATTCCTTTGTAGTTTTCAAAACATAGTAGGAATTTGAAAACTAGATCTGATGGACATATTGAATGCTAAATATAAATTCTACTCTTTTCATATTGTATGTAGGCAACGGATAAATATCACTGTCACCAATCTAATTATTATAAAATTTTCCTTAATGGAAATTGTCAGATATTTTTATAAATAAATGATGTATATAAAAGCTGAAACAGAGAAAATAGTATAAGCCACTCATTATAGAAGGAAATTCAAGCACTTGTTCTTTCGTTCGTTGCTGTGCAGCTCATGTCTGATATAACAGTATAAAAGGTGTTCCATTTTCCATTTAAGTACTGTAAACCTGAGCGTTTGGACATTTGATCTTCCATCCAGAGTCGACAAATCAACATGGTTAGTTTTTGGTAATAAAGATTAAAATTTGTCGCTTAAATGTCATTCTAGATACGTGAGAAAGTGTTCAAAAGCATATTAGTTTTTATGATGGTAAGGGCGGAAAAAGGATGCATCCGTTTATCTCTCGAAAAGAGCAAATGGTTCTGATCGCGGTATGAACAACAAAAAGAGTTGTGTGTTTTTTTTTTAATAAATGACTAAGTAAATCGATAAAGCTATCCTTCTTGTTGTTTGAAATCATCATCATCATCCTTATCAATCAAGTAATCATCGCTTCATAGCATCATTCTACTCGTCTCCTCCTGTTATATTGAATTTTAAATTTATGTTAGAAGAAGTATGTTGCCACCTGTAATTTGTATTTTCATATATTATACATGTTTTATGTATTGGACTTGACTTTCATTTACTCATAAAAAGTAATATCACCCAATCAATGTAAAGTTTGGTATGTGGAATTATAAATATTTAATATTAACCTTGACATCAACCAGAACAATTGACGATTTTTACAAAACATATTTTTGATCTAATACAACATATGACATTTCGTCCATTTCCAGATAGCAACATTGTTTTATTTTGGATTGAGTAGAGAAATAAATGACCGTTCCTCGTTCCATCTAACTAAGTTCCTTTTATTGTTGAATCCCAACTTCGGCAACAATTTCCATTGCTGTAAATCGTTGCTTAAGTTGGTAGCACCGCATCGGAGTGTCGCAATATCGAGTGTTTGCGGGGCCGGTCTCCAGACAGCCCGAACGGGAGCAGGTGTCCCCGATACAGAAGCATCAAGCAGGCGTGTTGGGCCTACATGTGTCACATAGGAATTGACTTATCATACGGGATACGAATCAATGGAATTGAATATTTTTAGAAAGGTATCGGTGGATATATTTAGAAATCAAATAAAATACTATATTAGATAGAATTCGAAATTGAGCGGAATGAGATATGAGCTTCGATTTTAAAGTAACTAGTTACCAAAGAATATCAAACTAAATCAATACAGATTGGATGAGGTGCTGACATCCTGAGTTTAAGTCCTACCTAGTCAATCTCTAGACTGTAATCAAGTCATACGGAATACGAATAAATTTGAATTAAATATTTTTTGAAAGGTATCGGTGTATATATTTAGAAATAAAATAAAATACTGTATTAGATAGAATTCGAAATTGAGCGGAATGAGATATGGGCTTCGGTTTTAAAGTAACTATTTACCAAAGAATATCAAACTAAAATCAATATAGACTGGATGAGGTGTTAAAATCCTTAGTTCAAGTCCCGCCTAGTTAAAGTCTTGACTGTATTCGTCTCGAATAAGCAATGATGTTGCATCGTGTGAACCGTTATCAATTTTAATTAGGTTTCAGGTACTACGTTTAGGTTTTACACAAAGTCTTTCCCTATTATTGGCGAAAAAAAACTATAGGTGGCAGGCCGGACAGTAGCAAGATGGCGGAGGAATAAGGAAAGTTCAGCCATTTCTCAGTGCTGGCCATATATGCATTTCAAAGTGCAAAGTGTATAATATGGAGAAAATTATGTAGAGTTAGGTGATATTTTTGAATATATGGATTCTGCACGTCCTGTAAAGTAAGGCGAAACAGTTTTTAAGGACATGCATTCTTTTGTGGAATAAAAGATGATGGATCAGGAACAATACTGGGATTTTTTTTTGACCATTTATTTCAGTGGAGCTGGAGATCCTTATATTACTGAAATTTTATTAAATGAGAATATAAATAACTGGAAAGCAAAAATTAGTTGTAAAGTACAATTGGGATGTAAATGTAAAATGCAATTTTGTTGAATATAAACTGTTTAAAAAAATCAAAACTATATTTACTGTTTTACAACAAGAGTTATTATTATTATTATGCAATCAATGAGGTTATAGCAATTTATATTTATTTTAAATATTACTGACAGCTTACGTGGGTGAAAATCAGTAATAATCCGTGCAATTGCCCCCTGTTTGAATAATATTTTGTTATTTGGGATGTTGGATAAACTTATCCTTTTTGACTTATAATTTCTGTTTTGTAGCATTGAGAAATATCTGCGGCATTTACTGGTCATTATTTAACAAAAAAAAATTTAAATAATTCGCCAATAGATTAGTTAGACAAGCCGCTATTAAAAAAAGGTTCATTAAAATTAATGACGTTGCACATGACACAACGTCATTGCTTATTGCAGTTAGCGTCCAGGATGTGATGTCTAGTAAATCCCGTCTATGGTATAATTATATTTAATATTATATATCATATTAGTATTACCGATATCAGTGGTAAAGCAAATTGGCATACGCAGAAATGGCTAGTAAGGTGTGATTAATATATTTATATTTATGTTGCATTGAATTAATTTCACAAATGTAATTCATTTCAAATTTTAGTTAGTGTAATATATATTTAAAAAACCTAAAACGTTATTAAAAGGCAATGTAATTAAGCATATCTAAAATCATATATATCTAATCATATTTTTTTAGAAATGGAAACTGACGTTCAAGGAGACGACGGCTAGAACTATCGACTATATCATTATGGAAATAAAAATGTAAATAAAATTTTAAAATTATTACTTTAAATTGAAACAAAACCAGGTCACATCTTGTAAATGGGTCATTTGTCGTACATATAACCCTTTTTTAATTATTGATTGATTTAATTCTATTGACACTCCCAGTAATGGGTAATGAGAGACTTTAACATTTGGAGGGTCATATCGTTGATAGAATAAATAATACAATTTTTAAGTATCTTCCTTATTATTGCAGAAAAAATATTTATTGTAAATATGAAGAGAAATTGTCATTGAAACAAAATAGGTCATATCCCAGCAAAAGCATTGCTTGTAATTTTATGAAGTTGAATTCATTGTTGTATATCATTAATAAATTATAATTTTCACATCGATAAAGAAAAGATAAACAAAAGTCCGCGAGGACATTATCGTAGTAAAATAGTACTAAAAAATGTTAAATAAATAGAAATATCATTTTCTTTGAAGAATTATGGCCGTACATGGTAATTACAGGATTATATTATGGATGATGATGAGATTCGCGTTAATATCTAATTGAATCAAATGATTTTATACGGAAGCGCCAGCTCCGAAATTAATTAACGTTGAAATTTGTCTCATTTGGCTTATTCATCTTAAATGTTCCGTAAACCGTTACAGAATTCAATGCACTGAAAGTAATCATCCTTTGATATTTCAGACACTTTCAGCGAATTTCTTGCGTGAAATATCTTCAAAAACTGACCTTTATCTAGCAGGGTATTCGTTTCTCTTGGCGTGTGAAACGACCTAATAGAGCAAAATAATTTTTGGAAATCAACACGTGAGATTGCAAGTGGCCTTTTCATAACCTATTAACGTAAAGAATTTAAATAAGTTGACCTATGGTAGCAATCGACAGGCGCAACAAATGCCATTATTGCTGACATTTCCATCGCGAGAGGAACTTGAACTTTGAGGAGGCGTCGGGACGCCGACGCCGAGTCTTCTTCCTTTTCTTCCGGAAGCCACTCGATCGCAAATGCGCTGGGATGCTCTTTTCCACAGACGTTTAAAGTTGACATGAGAAAAATTAGGCCAGTTTCTTTCTTTACATTTAAAATGTTGCTATTTTTATTCCTGAATGAACGGTCTTCTACTTAATGGCGTGGTTTTTCAACGTTTTATTTGTGTAATTAATTCTTTTTTTCACAAATAATCACCGAACAACGTGTAATAGACTTCATTTAGCAGAATCACACAGTTTTTATTTAATTTCACCCCAATTCTGTAAAGAAATTACTAACTCTTAGTAACGTTACTAAAAATTTTAACCAACAGAAATATTTGTAAAGCTGTCATTTTCATTTTTCATTTCGTGTCTACTATTTTTATTGGCTAATGATGTTAGTAACGTTACTAAAAGCTAGGAACTTCCTTACAGAATTGGGGTAATTATCTTGGATTTTGGATTCAAGTTTTCTGTAACACTACAAAAAAATTTAATTAGTTTAATAATTCTCCAATTCTAATTGAGTAGACAGTAAAATCTGGAATTCAAATTCCAGCGTCGCCAATCTTTAATCAAATAAAAATACCGCTGTAACCGACTGATGAAAGATGTAAAATATTGTGACCGACGGATGACGTTGTTTAATGATATTTAATTTTAAAAACAAAATTAAATTAAGTGTTTTGAGTAATTACAATCAGCCAGTAGGGAGTTTTGTTTTGTTGTCTTATGTCAATTTTCTGTTTTCAATTTTTGTGTACATTTTTATGGACTTAAATCATTGAAAGCAAAAACTTCCGTACGCTACATACGTCAATTTTCTGATAGATGCGCTGTGTAGTTTGGTCGAAAATAAATTATGACATTTACATGATTTGCTGCTTATTTGATTTTAAAATGTATTTTGCTTTAAGCAATATAAAATATGAAGAACGAAGGTCTTTCTATTTTAGCTGCTTCAACGACAAATTCAATAATGAATTAATTGATAGTATTAAAACAGAAAAAGAAGATACAAAAAAAAGTATATAAAGATAAATGTTTCGCCTAGGAATTGGTTGGAAAATAGAGAAACTGGTAATGATTTTTTAACAATGATAACAATATAGAAATTCCAATGACTGAAAAATTACTTTCTGGTACTGTAGAAAACGTTATTTTATATTATGTGAGAAAACAAAACATAAATTGATATATCACGGTCAAAATTTAAATATATAACTAACAAAACAAAATTATTTGACGTGAGACTGTGCGCAAATCTACTATCTAAGTATAATTTGTACAAAATCATTGAAACAAATAGAACAAGCTGTATTATTATTAAATTAAAGCAGACGTTGAAGAAAATGATGTGTATGATACGTTCAATAAATTAATTTATTAAAAATTGACATTGAAAATGTACAAAAAAATTGAGCATGTCATATGGGCTTTATAGTGTGAATAAGCAACGTAGCCGTGTCCACTGGATTATCAGGTTACCACACAACGACTTGGTGTGTATTAATATTATAGATACTGTAGGGTGTCTCCTAAAAATGCTATATAACTTGTCTCGATGCAAGTACCTCAGGAATTTAAAGCTTTATTCTCAGGGTTGTTAAAAAAACCTCTTATATTATTTTCCCCAGGACATTGGTCAAAACTGTTTTTAACCGTCCAAAATAAGAAAATAGATCTGCTTTGAATTTAGTAATATTAGGCGATGAACATGGTGGACTAGTAAACTATACATTGTTATTAGGAATGACGAAACCTGAAAATTTTGGTACCCGGGTACCCGATATGAATACCCGGGTAGTACCGGATACTCGTTAATTATCCGTTACCCGATAATTACCCGATACCCGATAATAATCTGATACCCGATAATTACCTGATATCCTTAAAGTATCCGTTATTCTTTCATATTCATCTTTTTAATACAAATTTTTGTTATTTACATATAAATTTATTAAATGAACAAAAAAATATTTTCTGGTATGGAAAAAAAATCCATTGTTATTTTATATAATATATCAGCAGTATAAAATTACAAAATTAAAATTTATTACGGAAGTACCTACATTTGATTTAATTACTTAAGAATATCTCATATTTCTATTCGCAAATATCAGCATGGATGATGTATCTGCATCCAGTCTTGATCTTCGTTTTATTACAATGTTTCCGGCAGCTGAAAACTGTTTTTACCTGACAACAACAGATTTTAGGTAATGGGTAGATTTCGGATAACGGATAATTGTTATAAAACGTTAAACACAACTCGAATTTTAGATTAGCATGAGCTTTTATTTTACTTTTTAAATAATATGCCGTTGACTCCTGTTTCTCCATTACATAATGTAGTTTATTTATTTTGTGCAATCAATATTATTTCATTATTATCCAATTAATTTATTTAGTTTTTTTCGTTTGATATGAATGAATAGTCGAAATATTTTATTCGTAATTTTTCATTTAATATAAATAATGGATAATTATTAAGTGAAATATATAAATCAATGGTTTAATTTTCTTTTTTTCATTTTGACCACTGTTCAAAACTGATTTTAACTACGACGGTTAAAACCGGTTAAAAAAACGATACTGTCCAAATTCCAACAACCCTGTTTATTCTAGTTCTTACTAAGAATATTGTGGTACAGATGATGATGGTTGTGTAATTATTTAATACAACTGTACCTGTACATAAGGCTGATGTAGGGAGCATCTTTTCTCAAATAAATATTCAGTCGTTAGACAAAAAATATCCCTAGATTTGTCAAATTGCGAATGTAATTACATTGTGTTCGTATAACATAGTTGTAATTTTGTAATTGAAAAAAGTGCGAATTATGTATAAGTATCACTGTATCAGAATCCTTTGAAAATATTCAGGTTTTGTGATTTATAAAAATGGTCATTTTATGTTTGTACGTATCTTAACTGGCGGTCTTTTGCACTTTTTAGATAAGTAGAAAAAAATATAAAACATAATTGTTTTGTTTTATATTAATGAACCGAACCGAAAACTATGTTTAAATTAATGGTTATATGATTTTTAATACCATTTTTCTTTAGTATGATAATAATAGGGTACATTAATACTTTCATGAGTTTTGCGAAATTATGTAATTAGTAAGTATCAATTTTCATGATGGCTTGTATAAATGCTCTCCACGGAATAAATATGTCTTCATTAGTTCATTACATAATCTCCATAAAAAATAGATTGTGATATGAAAAGGGAAAAAAGTAATCTATAACATAATTTATAGTTTATTTATGAAATTTTAGCAATCAATATTACATGAATTCATTTAAGAGGGGGTGATAACAAATTTATTTCGTGGCGTATTTATTCATTTATTATTCATTTGCCATTAGTCAAATCCGTGCAATCCATTTGTACTAACCATTAAAAACCAGACCGGTCTTTTGATCATGACAAAAGTGTACTCGGACTATGTTGGTAAGCAACATAAAAAAATATGGTCAATAAATTATCATAATTTTTGTGCAAAAAGAAATGTAAAAAGTAATTGTTAAAATTTTAATCGAAACAACTACATGAAACGAAATGGTATACAAAACGTGAAATAACGAGTACTTGTTAACATATTCATCATTTCAGCTTCTAGGAAATGTAGGTACGTGTACATACATAATTTGTTTTAAAGTTCGTACATGAAAAAGTATGTTATGTAAACAGTTTTTCATAATTTGAATTTTGTAATTTCCGGAGTTTCTTGTTTACAAACAAGTTTCAACATTATAAAAATGTGGTCCTCTTGAGTAAACATTAATGCAAAAATGTGACCATAGCTTTTTACAGCATAAATAAACGTGCCTGCTATTTATAAAATTATAGCAGTATGAATTTTCTCAGTCTCCATTAAACTATCTTATTCATATTTATTTTAATGCGCTATATTCGTAACACGGATCCAATAAATTTATTATTGCGCACTATATTCTTAAAGTGTTTCACAAAATTATAAAAAATGTACGGATTTAAAGACAACTCTTGACCTTCCTAATTCTTTGGCGAATGGCCAAACACTTCACTCGATACCTAAACGTGAGGACCACTCCGAACGACAAAAAATACAAAAACATATCAAAAACTGACGCCGGGAACAATGAATACAAAGACGTGGTTTCAATTTTCGACAAAGAATAAAATGGAGGATTATTTGCACGCGATTGTTTGAAACAGATCTTTGTTTTTGTTTCGAAATATTTACTTGCAATGCGAATTGAAGTGATTTTTTCCTTTGTTTTTGTTTAAACTTCTCCCTTGTTTGTTCAAAACAAAAATAAAAGACTTTAATAGCAATTAAAACTTACATGCAATTTTACAGTTATTCTAATGCTGAATGGAGTATCAGATATGTGATTCTAATATCAGAGTAAAACTATCAAGAAACAAATATAGATAATTAAAAATTTTCCATTACCCTTAATTCCTTAGTAAGCATAAGTAAGTATAATCAATTTTTTTGAGCGTCCACGTATTTTTCTTAATTGTTTATATTTTACCTAATTTCTCAATCTGGTCAATATGTTTCTCTGTCTTATTCAACGCCGGTTTACCATATTTAACACCCCAAAACCAGTACCTAAATTGCGTCTCCCAAACAACCCCCTTCACTCCGTTTCAAAACAACTTTTATGGAAATGAAATATATTTAATAATTTATAACAAATTTAAAATTCAATAATAAAATGAAATTGGTATTCTTTGTGCACATACTTCAATATCCCTAATAGAAAGTATAATTATTTAAATAATTTGAATTTTGCAAAATTAGGAACAAGTGTTTCGAAATTCAAATTCTTTGTTAAGCTGCTTCAGTATTCATAACTGCTAAACAACTTAACCTGTTTTCAGTGATTGATATTTTTGAAACTAACGAATTTACAAAAATAAAATGTCAGTTAATAAAGTTAGATTTTAAAAAGGATTTTTTACTGAACTATGTACTCCTTTATATTTACCTATTCTTAAAATTATTTTCATTTAATTTATGGGGTTTTTATTTATGTCAACTATCTAGAAACTAAATCTTTCAGACAGATCGTAAATATAGTAATTTAAAAATGGTTATAAGTAAGATGTGGTATCACATCTTAATTTTTTCTCATGGGATACATAAAAATTAAAAATTATTTGATCTGTAATGTTTATTATTTGAACGGCGTCGGCTAATATTAACCAAATAAATAGTATATTACATGTGAGGTGGGAAATGTTTCATTACAGCCGAGGACTTATTATATGACCGAGAGGCGAAGCCTCGAGGCTCAGATATAGCGCAAGGCTGTAATGAAACTCCCACCGAACTATGTATACTATTTTATTCACATATATCCAAATTAACTTCTACTCGTATATCGCCTTTTTTCAATAAACTGAATTAATGTACGGTAGTAGTCTATGAAAACAAATGTTTAAATTTATTTTAATATGTTTGACAGCACCGATCACCTTACTTTTAGAGATTTATGACAGTATTACTAGGCAACCATAGTAAACACTTCCCCCCCAAGGGATTATAAAGTATTTCCCACCCGTGAGATTGTCATTGCAGTTAAAAATGACATATGTTTCCAACCTCTGACAGGTTAGGAATTGACATATTACAATAGTGGTTGTGAATAAAATATAATGTACGAGTAATTCAGAATTCACTATTACCGTACAGAAACTGTAGGCTTTACAACTTATTAGCTAACAACCCTAGTAAAACTTGTCCTAAAACACGTATTTTATGTCACAGATTATTATGATTATTTCACACTTGTCATTTTCACCCAATCAGAATGGTCCATAGGTAGTTTTTCAGTGAAGAAATTTGATAAAACCACAGTATCGTAGTCATGGTTACATTTTCTAGATATCAAAAATTTTGTGTTTGAACTGTTGTCATTCGTGAAATAATCAAGCAAATATAATTCGAGCTATGAATTTAATAGGTAAAATTTTCTCATAATTCCTGCAAGTAACGACAACTCGGGTCAAAAATGACTTTTAAATCACTCCAGCTTCGCTGTCGTGATCTAAATGTCATTTTTGACACTAGTTTGTCTGTTACTACGCATCAACTATTCGTAAATTTTTGCAATAAATTTATGGCTCTTATATTACTTATGATAAAAGTAGTATTTATTAAAAGAGTATGTCCTTGTTGTAAATTACAAGACTAACTATAATTTTTCACACCGATTAAAGGTATTGACTATGCTAATATAAATCGTTCTTAAAATAAGAGTCCATGATATTTCCAACCTTGACCTTTGAAAGGTTGTCAAGACAATAATGATAAATGAAAATTTTTCATTGTGCAGAATTAGATAAGATTTTTATTGTTAGTTCAGATTATTTTTATTATAAATTTTCTTGATTATGAGTCTTACACGAATATTAATTTTGATGGAATGTGTTTACTAATATTTTGTTTAACTATTTGTACTGACACTGAAAAGACTGTTTACATTTTGTAACATACACAATAATTGTTGTTGAGCATTTTTGAAGCCACAAAATTTGTATACAATGAGAAGAAAGTGACACCTCGGTCTAGTGACACATGTTTATTTATAAAGTCCAGAACGCCAATGGCCTAATTATACAAGAAAAATAAATATATTATTGCTAAAGAGAATTCTAATAAATTGAAATTATATTCTATTTTTAATTATGAAGAAAGTCCATTAAAAAATTATATTAAAAACTAATTTTAGGTTTAGTAAAGTATAATTAAAAATAAATACAAAAATAATGAAATAATAGTTACTTAAGCTGCAAGGAATGTAAGTACATTATAACCCTCAAAGAACAATAAACCGAGGTAGAGCTTGCGGAGCCGAAGTACATGCTAACGTAAGCAAATAACTTCAAATAAGTTAAAATTTTTGTAAAATGTTTGTGGAAATTGTCAAACGCAGTCGAATGTGCATGGTAACGATGAAATGAATACACTTTATGCTTTTGCGGGATTCGAGTTAGCAATATATGAGTTCTAAGATTACAAGATAATGTAACAATTATTTGCTACACCTATTAGTTTTATACTAATAACGATTTTATTCGTCAAACATAAGTATTATATTTTTGTTGAATACCTTACCTTCACAATGAAAAGTAGTAAAACAAAATAGATAATTCGAAGTAATAGCTGTGGCAAGAAAGTTACAATAATTTTTTTGCGCCACCTTTGGTAACTTACTTCCATAGGGTTATAGAAAATACTACTATACTTGAGACGCCGAACAGATGCACAAGAAAAGAATTAATGGGCGCTAAATTTGAATAGAACATTTCTATTGATAACTCGTTTTTACACAGATGCATGAATGTGAGTATTGAGATCGGTAAAAACGGAATCGGTGCAAAATTCGTAATAACGTTTGGTTTACTATTCGGATTCTTGTCTCTGTCAATTGTTTTTGTTGTTTTCATACGATTATCTTATTGAAATTAATATTAAAGTAGTATTTATTAAAATAATTCAAATATTAACTTCATTTCATATATAAACAGAATTGTTTCACATTTCTTAAGTTGTAACTTGTAAAGCTGTCTGTGTACACTGTACTGCGCAATTTATGCCCTGGCCATTAATTTAATTACTGAATCTATTCAATTATAGTAGAGTAATTATGAAAATTATACCAATTTCATATAAATTTGGTCGTCTAGCAACCACCAAAATTAACTATAAAATTTTGAATTTGCAAATAAATGAATAAAATATAATAAGCGACTCGGAATGTAAGTACTGAATGTAACTATTTTCGGAAACATAATTTTTCGAAGGTTATAATGTACTTACATTCCTTGCAGTTTAAGTAACTATCAACATCTGCGTTCGTAATAGAAAATATATTGCTTTGATTCCATTTATGAGTATCGGCTAACCTCATTTGTTGCAATAAATTGTTGTAGTTGTTGCCTTGCAATAATCTTCGTATATATGTAAATATTACCCACCATTTTCCCTTTTGCGTCTTTTTAGCTCTATAAATTGCAGTTGCAGTCTAACTCAACGTCAGCATTATCTTCGTTGTGACATTCATTGCAGAATTAGTGGCGAAATAGCAGTAAAAGTTTGAAGTTTGCAAACTTATTCCACTACCACTACCATACTGATACCGCTTGTCCACAGTTAATTTTTATAATTTTTGTTGTGGATGGTTACCATCATAAACATAATGTCAAATTTTTAACTCTGTCATAACCGTTACCACTACTTCTATCACTTTCCAGATCCGAATTTAAGGGTAGGCAGTCTGTGTTGCAGTCTAGGGCCCCCCAGCAAAAGGGGGATCCCACCAAGTTAAAATTTTGTCAACAATTTACATTACTGGAAAATAAGAAAGAGCGAATCACGAAAACCTCAAAATTTATGTAATGTAACTTTACTAATGAACAATGACTTAATTTTTAATACAAGAAAATAATAGTGTGTTTTGTCGAGAAACGAGGAAGTCATCTTGAGAATTTATCTTGTTTTCTTGATAACAAATTGCACCGCAGAAAGATCATTCTCAAAATTAACAATATTAAAAAATAGGGTGAGAACTGTTATGATCGAACAACGCCTATAACATCATCTTATACTTCTGAGCATCAACAATGATATATTAAGAGTATTATTGTACGAAATTATAGAATATAGTATATAGTGCCAAAACTAAATTTATGTTTATCAATATAGACTTGGTTTTATTCTACTGGATAATTAGTAATTAGGAAACAACTTTTGGAGTAGTAGTTATTTAATAAAATACACTGATACACCAACCAGACTATGAGTCGGTCTTCATCAAATTAACAATTTATTATAAAAAATCATAAAATATTCTATGTTGAAAAAGGGCCCCTACCAAAATTTTTCCCAGAGGCCCCCACCAACATAAATCCGGCCCTGCCACTGTCACTAATTTTTTGAATGCTGGGGACAACGATATGTAAATGATCAATTGTTTACCGTGCTCTGATTCGAATTGAATCTGAGTTTTAATGTTCTTAACCTATAAATCCAATAATAAAGCTCTGTGTCTGATTGATTCGGAAACCTTACAGTGACAACTAATATCACTATAATGCGAGTAAAATAATTGTAAACTAAGGATATGTGGAATTTGATGTCATAAGGTTCTTAAAATCGTAGAACTGTAATGAATTGTTTTTCAATTCCTTTATCTTATTGTTATTACTTCCATTTTTTCTTATTTCTAAAATATGCAACTTGAGATTATATCTGAAAATTTTCTGAAGCTACTTTATAAAGTTAATAACGAGGCAGGAAAAATTCTGTGATGAAAATGATCGCGAACCGTGGAACAATATATCAAATTGTTGTGTTAATTATTCTGAAAGTTTGTGAGTTCATTACGGTGACAGTGTTGCTTGGCGCGTCGGCTGTTGACAGAAGCTTTCTCAACTTAAAATTTACTTCATTGACTAACGAACAACAGCTGCGTAACGTGACAAGCCTCTTGCCTTTGTGCCCTGCTTGTCATAACGTTTACATCCTTGGGGTATAACGACGCCATCTTACTTACTTCATTTATTTCATTTAGGGCAAGTGCTCATCTTGCACCGCATTCAAATGCTTCAGTTTTTGTTGCTCATCAAAGGATTGTTGTTTCATGTTATGTATAGTTATATTTTTTCTTCCTCCAAGGAAAATCATTTTTTCAATTTGTTTCATTTTCTTTTCTGCTTTCTGTAATATTTAGCGACCGCTCAACTACTAAGGTCTTTTTACACAGGCGAACAAAAACAATACGTTGGAATAAATACACATATATAAATCTATGTCACTAGAATTTGAATCTATAACACCTAGATAATAATATCTGGCTATTAATCATAAAAAAAATTTGTAACTTACCTATCGACACAATTAGTGAAAGAGAAGTGGAAGTAGTATATTCTTTTTAATGATCGTAGTATATTATAAGGAAATATTTCTTGACTGGTTGATGAATAGAGGTGAAAATAAAAAGATTGTATGAAATTCAGACAGAATTTTAGATTTATTTATGTAATTCATATGAATTGAATTGTTACTTGAAATTTTTTTAAAACAATATGTCGAATATACAGTGGTGATACGAACACATGTAAAATCATAAATTCGTAATTTACTGTTTCCCTAATTATTTTAGGTAAAAAAGCTTCAAATAATAGATGTAGAACATAAAATTTTGCATCTGAATTAATGTGTTAAAATAATAATACGTGTCTTGTAAGCTCAAAAATTATTTATGAAAATACCATAAGTCATAGTGGTAGCCATGAAATAGAAAAATGAACAAATAGGTATCTGTGGAGTTAGCTGCAATAGTTTATTATTATTACTATTTGAAATTATTGTTGAAGTGAACAATGTAACATAATAAGATTGATAGAATCGTGTATTAGCTCTCGTTGAAACAAATTATATAAATTTAATTTACATTTAAAAAATAAAAACAAAATTGCTTTATTTTTTCAGGTAACTTGGCAAAACAGGAGAACGCTAACTAGGTAGCCACCACTGCCCAGATGTAATATTTAGGAAGTTGCTGTTGCCTCAGCTGTCAGCTACCTCTTTAAAATTCAAACGGTACTGTAAATAGTGCTTATAGGAAATTTATTTGGTGAAAATTTGCCAAGTAAATGAATAATTTATATATTCTTGTTTGAAGTGGATAATTTAGAGAGATAATAAGTAGAGATCATTAGAAAATATACTTGTCTTGTACTTTTTCCATTTGGTTAAAATCTCAAAAATGATACCACACTTCTTACTTTTAAAATGATTTTTCTATTCTTAAAAACAACAGTTTTGATTCATTTCAAAGTGATATTACCTTATTACACTCGTATATATCATACTCAAATTGTATTGTCAGAAATTAAAAATTTATGACATGAATTTCTTACTTGATATTGTTTATTGAAAAGATACACGTAGTATAATAATATGTATAAGTTAAAAATTACACAATGATTAAATAATAACAAAATTTTGTATTCGTTTATTTGAATGAAAATGAGGGTTATGTTAAAATCATACCACACATACCAGTTTCTTTTTAAAACGCTATTTTCGGCGTGTTACCTATCAGTCAGTCCATCCTGATATATACACTCAAACCAACTAGTCACTATACACACATCTTTGCGCTTTGTTTTTGAAATATATAAACTATCCTGAAATCATCTGCATGGTATTCAGTAATTGTTTCAAATGAATCATAATAAACCTTTTTATATCAAATGAACGAATTATTGTTTGGAAAAGAAAGAATGAACAAATGAAAACAAAAAAAATATGTCCAACAATGAAATATGGAACAGGTTCTTTGCTTGTATGGGGCTGTATGAGTGCAGAAGTGGTAGGAAATCTATAATTTTTATTGGGTTATTTGAATATTTAAAAAAAAAATAGAAAAATGTGCTGCAAAATTGGGTTTAAGGGATACTTATATCTTTTAACAAAATAATGACCCCAAATATACTACACATAAACTGCTAGAAAAGTTATTGTATAATTATAGACAATAATTAAAAAACCCTCCATAGTCTCAGTCTCCAGATATGAATCCCATTAAACATCTCTGTGATTTATTTAAAACTGTGTAAAACAAGACGCTTAAAGAATATGAAAGAACTACTACATTTATAGTAGAAGCATGGGGTAAAATTGACTCCCAGACTCCAAGAAAATTAGTGGAAAGTATGATAAACCGTTTAAAGGAAATATTTCTAATTGATTCCAGATTCCATATAATTTACAGGTGTACGAACACTAAATTGCCTTACTTAGATATTATAATAAATATAATTTTTTTTCTTGATTTCATTACAAAAAAATTAGGAAGTCAATACATAATATTATTCATTATTCTAGTAAGTATAATATAAAATTTATTTCGTGTATATGTATTCAATAAAAAAATTTGAAAGAATAGAATACTTTTTTCCTTTACTGGTGTACGGAGACTAATTAGTTAGAGTGTATGTACAGTTTCTACTGCATTATTGTTTTAGACATATACCTATTAGTAATTTACTGGTTTTAGCTTACGTATTCGATAAAGGCGAATGGTACTACCAACTATGAAAAAATAAATTCTGCTAGACTTTGACGGCATTCGAAACTTCGTTTGAATGCTGTTATAGCCAATAAAAGCATATTACTGATATTAATGCCGAACCTGATTAAAATTC
Organism: Stenolophus ochropezus; assembly: GCA_035578165.1. NCBI lineage: Eukaryota > Metazoa > Arthropoda > Insecta > Coleoptera > Carabidae > Stenolophus > Stenolophus ochropezus. Next base: position 7,836,702 of record JAQOWZ010000004.1, on the reverse strand, counting down.
TTGCAGGTTGTAAGAAAAACAAGAAATAAAGCTGGGAATTCCGATTGGTAATGAAGTTAAAATTAGAATAAAATTTAACGGTCACTTATAACGTCTCGATGTAATTAATGCCAGGAGGTCATGATCACTAGCCCTAATATCCAATTTAAATTTAGTGTCCGCTCGAAATGCGTGCTAAGGTTGAATAAATAAACCATCGATTGCGCAACATTCTGGCAATGTTCTCCACCGAGAGATACACATCTCCTGCAGTCTTTCAGGCGTTCAGCGTCCAACCTTGCGCACACGTGTCGCACACGTGACAAAAAGCCCCAACAATACCTATCAACAGCTATTCACGACGAATTTGATTTCGGCGATAAAAATAATGCCACCCACCGACAGCCGGTGACAATGAGTCATTTCGCGAAAATAGAAATAAATATCGACGTAGTTAACCTTTCACCATCGCGAAGGTAACTTCGGGAAGAAATGCTCCTTTATATAACAGACAAAAATACACAGCAAGCGTTCGCATTCAATGGGGAGCTTCCTTATTTTTTATTTTTGTATTACCGCGGAACACGAAGAAGAATATCAGTGTTTTATGTTTTCTTTCTCAAATGTTATGAAGACACGAGAAAAAACACTGTTTATTTAGAAAATAAAAATATACGTCAGTGACATCAAATTGGCAACGATTCAGCCAATATTCTATTCACTCAAACTCACTTAAAAAAGATCAAAAAACTATTAAAACATATAAATTATACATCACCAACAGTTATAAAAGTATATTATTTACATCTTTATATTTCTAAATTTATAAATGTATTTATTTACTTCTTCTGACATTTGTAATAATACTCGTGACCTAAAAATGATTTCATATATTTGTTTCAAAATATATATTCTAATATATTTTTTTTACGACTATTAATATATTTAATAATAAGAAAAGTACAAAGACATAGTCACAAAAGAGGAAAAATCATAAAGATAATACATTTCACATAGGTACAAAGTTTTAAGTCTTATAAAAACATTTACATAAAAGAAAATTTGCTTGGTGTATGTTTGTTATTTCTACGGATAGTATATTGTAAACACATTTTCATTTCCCATGGTAACCAAGACAACATTAAGGAATATTCTGTCAAAAATCTTATTGTTTAATTTTTGTTTTGTTTTGTACTAGGAAATAGTGGTGATAGAAAAAGTATAGTGTACAACTCGCTTGGAATGTCCATTTCATACTCTGTATGATTTGCAACATTCGTCTTCGGGTCATGCTATAAATTGTTATATTCGTATGAAATGTATACTATTCTATGCTTACAATAACTATTCTATTGCAGATATTTATTATTATATGAATCAATTATTCGATTTCATATCCAACATAATTGTAAACGTCCCTTGGTATGTCACAAATGAATCAATACATTCTTATTTAAAAATTAAAGATATTAAGGGACTAATAGAAACATATTCTATTCGACATGAAAATCACTTATTTAACCATATTTAATAATTCAGCACAAAATTTATTAGACAATTCCTCAGAAATAAAAAGATTGAAACGAACAAAACCTTTAGATTTGGTATCTAATTTATGAATTAAAAACAACATAAAACTGAAAGAACTCCAAGGGGTGTTATTTCTCGCACGTTATTATTTAATTTATCACATTTGATTACTGATTTTTTTTCTTAACCAATTGTAAATAAAGATTTAAATAAATAATAATAAAAAATAGTTGAATTCGGTCAACTATCCAAATATGGAAGTATTTATTTTTGCCTCGATCGGTTTGCCATTGCCAGTGTTGCCACTTTCGGGTGTTACGAATTCGGGATATTTTTCGGTGAATATCGCGAGATGTTGACAATTTTCGGTAGATAATTTTTTTACAGTATTTTGATAGTGTATCATTTTTTTAATACTTGTCCTTGAAGGTGAAGGTCGTGTTATTTGTACTCTGAATCAGCAATAATATTACTCGAATATATGAGCATTGTTCTGATATCAAAGTGCGTAAATAGTGAGATAAAAGTGATAAAAAATACCTGAGTAAATTAATAATTGGTAAGTGCACCAAAAAAAAACTGATTTTACATCAAATAAAGCAAGGTTGTAAAGACTGTCAAAGTCAGCTGAGCCGTTGAGCGAGAGTACAAGCGCGCGCGGCCAGACGCGCTTGACACGTCTGACTCCCAAGCTCCAGTGGCGTACTCAAGAATTTTATTAGCGGCATACAATTAAAAATAAAAAAAAATAAAAAAAAAAAAAGGTTATAACTACAAAGATAGGAAAGTAGCCTCCGAGGAGTTGATCCGGGCGAAGTTCCTTACACTCCAGAGGAATAAAGTTATGCCTAAAACGGAAAAAATACAAGGAAGCGACGAATATTCAACAGACGACGGCAAAAGGAAAAGAGACCATTGGGAGCTGGAAACAGGATTTAAGAAAAGCAGGAAAATAAACCGAACCCCAACTAAAAACAGACTCAAAACAGCAGAAGACATGGATGACGTACGAGATATGATGAAGAATATACTTGAAGAGATTAAAGAAATAAGGAATGAAAATAGAGAGTATCGTAAAGAATTGCAGGAGATAAAGGAGGAAAATAAATCTTTAAGAGAAGAAGTAGGAAAACTAACACAAAGAATTGAAAAGTTGGAAACGACGGAACAATTAATTGAGAAAATGGAAAAAGCTAATAGGAAGAATAATATTATAGTAAATGGACTACAAATGGAATCTAATCAACCAAAGGATATGGTTAAAATAATTGAAAATTTTATTGACACCAATTTACAGGTAACGGCGAAAATTGTCAAAGTACAAAAAATAAAAAACCAAGTATTCGTAGTTGAAATGGAAAACTTTGAGAATAAACTTGAAGTACTAAGAAATAAATCTAAACTGAGAAACACACAAAATAACAAAATATATATTAACACCGATTTGACTAAAAATGAAAGAGAAATACAAAGCAAAATCAAGGAAAGAGCGGATATAGAAAGGAAAGCAAACAAAAAAGTGAAAATTGGATATCAAAAATTAATAATAGAAAATAAGGAACTGAGATGGAATAATGCAACTAAACAACTTGAAGAGGGTAATAAAAATACTACTTCAAAAAACTATTAAATGAAAACACTACAAAATACGACGTAAATGGATCACATGATGACGGAAAAGCAAAGAAAATAGACAATGAAATTCAAAGAACGGATAACAAGAAAATAAAAATAGCAACATGGAATATTAAAAGTATTACAGGGAAGGAAATTGAACTAGTAGAAGAATTTGAAAAATCAAACGTTTGTATACTAGGTATAACTGAAACAAAAAAGAAGGGTAAAGGTATACAAAACCTAAAAGGAGGGCACGTATTAATATACAGCGGAGTACAGAAAAATGAAGGAGCTAAAGCAGGAGTTGGAATAATCGTACACCGAAATTTAAAAGATAAGATACTAGACTGGGCGCAATATTCAGAAAGAATCATAACAATAACATTAGAATTAGAAGGAAAGAAAACTACAATAATTAATATATATGGACCCAATGAAGACGATAATGCAAAGAACAAAGATAAATTCTGGGAAGATTTACAGTCTATAACAGACATGCACGAAGAAATGATTTACATAATGGGAGACTTTAATGCTAGAGTTGGTAAAGAAAATAGAGGAATTGAAAGAATCTTAGGAAAATACGGCGAGAAAACAAGAAATAATAACGGAAACAGAATGATCGACTACTGTTTAGTAAATGGCTTAACAATACTTAATACGATTTTTAACCATAAGGAGATACATAAAATAACTAGGGAAGTCAAAAGTAGAAATGAAAAATCAATTATTGACTACATAGTTACTAGGCAACATAAAAAATCTAATGTCAAAGATATAAGGGTTAAAAGAAGCCACGAAATCGGCAGTGACCACTTTTTCCTAGAAATGAAATTGAAAGAAGAAAGAACAAAAAAGGAACAAATACTTAACATAGAGCAGAATAACAAAAAGACAATTAAAGTATACAAATTGAGAGAAGAGGAAATAAAACAAAAATATCAAGAAAAACTTAAAGAATTTAGTAAAACACCTAAAGAATTAGATAATACTGACATAGAGGATATATGGATCACATTTAAAGGAATGTTAAACAATGCAGCAGAAGAAGCTTGTGGTATAAAGTCTACCGCAACAAATAGGAAACAAACTCACTGGTGGAGCGAAGATATACGAAAATCAATCAAACTTAAAAAGCAGTTATGGAAAAAATATCTACAGAAGAAAACAAATGAAGAATATAACAAGTATAAAATACAGAGAAAACATGTAAAAAAGATAATACAAGAAGCTAAGAAAGAAGATTGGAATCAATTTGGAGAACAACTACAGGAAAACTACAAAGATAATAAAAAACTATTCTACAAAGTCATTAAAAACCAGAAAAAACAAAAAATACCAAATATGAAACAAATAAAAGACAAAAAAGGGAAAATATTAACGAATGAAAATAATATTATAAATCGATGGAAAGAACACTTTGAAATGCTGCTTGAAGCAGAAAAAGATACAAATGAAAACAATTGGAAAATACCGAACGACACAAAAATTGAAGAAATTACAAAAAATGAAATAATAGATGCGCTCAAGCGAATAAAATTAGGTAAAGCACCCGGCTATGACAATATATACCCTGAGCAATTAAAATATATAGAAGAAAATGCATTAGATATGCTACATACATTATTAAACAGAATATGGAACACCGGAATTATACCAAGGGACTGGGAAGTAACAATAATACTGCCAATATATAAAAAAGGAGACTATAGAGAATGCAATAATTATCGGGGAATAGCATTACTGTGCACAACGGAAAAACTATATGAAAATATATTAGAAAATAGAGTACGGGCAATTGTGGAAAGTAAACTAGAAAAATCCCAGAGTGGTTTTCGGAAAGGACGCAGCACCCAAGATCATATTTTCAGTATAAGGCAGATAATAGAAAAGTTTACTGCGAAAAACAAAGAAATATATATATGTTTCATAGACCTAGTTAAAGCATTTGACAGAATAAACAGAAAACAAATATGGGAAATTCTACGAAAGAGAGGCACCGACGAGAAATTGATACAGGCAATAAGAAGCATCTATACTAGAACAAGAAACATAATACGTACAGGAAATAAAATGTCAGACGAATTCACCACAACAAAAGGATTAAGACAAGGAGGAAATTTAAGCCCGTTGCTTTTTATAGTGATACTGGACGAAGTTATAAAAAATACCAAATGCAGAGTGAAAAGAACAAATATTGGAAACCTGAACTTAAATACAACCAGTATTACAGAATGTACCTTCGCGGATGACATGGCAATATTTGCGAAAAATGAACGAGAACTACAAGAAAACATTAATATATGGTCGGAAGAATTGGAAAAATTCAATATGAAAATAAATTGCAAAAAAACTAAGGTTATGGTAGCAGGAAAGAACATCAAGGATATACAAATAACAATCCAAAATACAAAAATAGAACAGGTAGATCATTTCAAATATCTTGGTAGCATAATACAGAATAAAAACTGTATTGAAGAAGAAGTAAACAACAGAATACAAACAGCAATGAATACTTACTACGCGCTGAATACAGTAATTATAAACAATAGAAACATTAGTAGACACACAAAAATGACAGTATACAAAACCATCTTTCAACCCATTCTACTATACGGTTGTGAAACGTGGGTTTTAAATAAAAGACAACTTAGCAAACTACAGGCCACGGAAATGAAATTTTTAAGAAGAGTGAAAGGAGTGACAAAGAAAGACAAGATAAGGAATGAAACAATAAGACAAGAGCTAGAGATAAAATCAAAAGCAACTAAGATAGAAGAAAAGAAATTGCAATGGTATGGGCACATTACCAGAATGGCAAAACAAACACCATGCAAAGAAATCTGGGAAACAAGAACGACCGGAAAGAGAAGCAGAGGCAGACCACAAAAGACATGGGAGGACTCTATAGAAGAGATTTTGGAAAAGAAGAACATCACGCAAGTAGAAGCAAAGAAAATAGCAAGTGATAGAAACAATTGGAAAAAGTTCATAGAAGGCAGCTGAAGAAAGAAAGAAACCTCGACACCCTTTTCTTGGGTATAAGAGGATACTGATTATATATATATATATCATTTTTTTACAGTTTAATTTATTGAAGTTTTTTTTGATACAGAAATTTTTCAAAACATTAATATTATTTATTATACCTAGATTATTTTTCGAAGACTATTTTTCTGTTTTGTTTAGTAAGAGCTTTACCAAGGAACTTTTACAAAAGGGCCGTTGCAAGATTATCTAAAGTTTGGGAATTCCCAATATTTATTGAATTTGTCAATAGAGGGAAGAGCCTATGAATCGATTACTACTAAAATTAAAGTCTGTTTGTATTTTGTTTTGAAGAAATTTTAGGTTGACTAGCTTTAATTTTGAAATTTACTAAACAAAAAAAAAATTAGCAGAACTTTTGACAATCTGAAATTTATTTTGAGCAAATAATTTCGTAAAAATCAATGTCTTTCCGTAGATCAGTAAATCTACCGAAAAATCTGTATTGGTGTCAACACTGAATTAACGTCTTGTTTCATATAAATAATGCATTTTAAACATAAAGAATTCAAGTTTTTAAAAATTAATGGACCTCTCTTGCTAACTTTCTTTAACCATCAAGTATGACTAGCCATCAGCAAGTATTCAATGCTGAAGATATACTTGTGCATGCAACAAAGACTTCTGACTGTGAATGATTCATGGGGCTTTGTAGCTCAGTTTGTCTTCCATTCTTACGATTCTAAATATTATATAACTGTATAAAAATTGTTTCCTAGTTTGATATTGAGTGTGATCCTTTAACAACCAAGTGGCCTAGCTGATAGCAAGCACGCTAACCAGTCAGCCATAACATTTAATGCTTACTATTTTTTTGAAAGTGGATGTACCTAAACAGTAAAAAGCGTTAAACGATATATTTATTATCTATAAATTTTCCTCTATTCCTGAAATGTAATTACTTCAGAAACGTTTTATCAAAAATTATAGCTTTGGCTAACATTGTTTATAAAATATCCTGCACCATTACTCATTTTTATTGCGCATGCAACGAATAAATTAACTGAAAAAACTTCCCCTCCATCTCAACTCATCAGAGTCAATATTTGTCCTCGATGGTCGCTCTGATAACATTATGGAATGGGAGAGCATATTCTGTTTATCTCCACAAGTTATGGAAAGTACATTTCTTCCTGTCCACTATTCATATTGTCCCCAGGGCTTCGTAGATTCTATCTTTCTCATACGCAATGTAAATAGATACATTGTCTTTTAGGGAATGTAATTCAATATGGAAGGAAAACGCATATGTTATATTTAGATCTAAAAATAAAAATAATAATATGAGTTATCGTTCTGTTTTTCTTGTTTTCTTGATAGGTATCATATAGAAGTTATAAATTAACCTAGTAATATGTTAATAAAATTTTATAGCAGAAAGCAGAAGCATAATACAATAACGTTCATATTCATAAAATTGTCATTAATAAGTTTTTAAGGCCATGTCCTAGCAAACTTACTAAATAAATATTAGAAGTATAATTGGCAAATAAAATTATTATGACCTTACTTATATGTCCCTATAAAAAAACACAAATCATTTTTTCTAACGGTCATATAATATGGGAAATATTGTAATCATATCGATTTCGAAATTTTAATAGACCTCCACGAATTATAATATTTTACATTAACAAAAATGTCAAATATCAAGCGTAGGTATATCTTCATACAGAAAAATATTTACTAGATTTTGCTAGAAGCTAATATAACTTTAGAATATTAATGTCCTCATAAATCGAAGGATAGGTATTACAAATCTTGATAAATGTTTTTGATATTTTCTTACCGCCCGACGGACTTTTTCCTTTACTTTATCGCCCAAGAACGTAAAGTAAAAATTTCTGCAGTATATGGTAATCATATGATAAATAAACAATTACGATACCGTGGTCTGTAAAAATAATTATCACATAGTTGATTGTCGTTTATACCATAAATAATAACATATACCCAATAAGTTTTAGCAGGCAAATGTAAAATAATAAATAAGATCTATTGTAAAATTATGTCAGTAATATGAAATAAAATTTTTATGAAATTTAATCTGACTTTTTTTCTGTAAGGTAACTGGACTCCTTTTTGGAAAAATAATTATTATATTATAATACTAAATAATATTCAGAAAACAGCATTTATTTATTTAACACATAATCTAGGCTTCCTAATAAGAATAAAGAAAAACATTTAACTATGTTCTGAAAACTACAAAAAATATTTTATTCGGGTTCAAAAAAGTCTAAACTCTCCTCCAAATTTTGGATTATGGGGTAGGTGACCAAGGTAGAATTTTAATGAAAAAACTATTGAATTATAGAAAGTATATTTATTTATTAACGTTGACATGAAAAAAGTTAAATATTTATCAGCAATTGTTTAGTAATTTGCGTTAAATAGAAACAGCGTCCTTTACTATGACGTTCACTAAGTTAGCACTATCTCACTCACACCACCTATTTCCGTCTGTCTACCTTCGCCGCTCTCATGAACTTCGTTGACGTCATAATCCCCTCCCAAGTACTATATTATTTATTTACTTCAAAACAACATATAATTAACAATTTTAAAAAAATACGGGTATATTATTTTTGTACAAGCTATCACATATACCAAATTTAGAAATTGGTCACCTACCCCATTCCGTGTTGACTGCATTAATTTTCAAGAGGATATCTACACTTTCTCTAAACAATAAAATTAACTTTTAGAACAAAAGTTCATCTCTCCTACTAGTCCGTCTCTCCCCTACTTACCCTAAGTATTTGTACATTAATCGGAATCTAAAAATTAATTTCTGTTCTTTACCTCATTATACACAATTTATTTGTAATTTTTATAATGCCCTGATGAAAACTGTTACTGTATTAGTCCAAACGTCGGAAATGAAATAAAAAAATATCTGTATACGTTATATATACTACAGTCGACAATCGCTCAACCGCTCAAGTTATGAAGATATAATTAATGAAATACGCAGAATACTAACTATGTAATTAGAGTATGCATTTATCTTATTGAAATAAGAATTAATTGAGAATTAAAGATAATGGAGGTATAATTGTAACATAACAACAAATGAGAATTATAATTGAGCATTTATATTTATATGCAGTTGTTCATTTACAAATGATATTACCCTTTCAAGTGCTTACTAACAACGCAGAACATTGGTTAATTTCATAGATCGTTTATTAAACGTATTCAGTATGACAAAGCATTTATTATTAATAAATTGTTAGTTCAGAACTTTGTTTTGCTGAAATTCATTTTCACTGTACATATTTCAATGAAATATTGGAATAATTTTCCTGGCACGTGCAAAATTTTCCTGTTTCAATAGTTGAATATAGTTTCAGCTGTTTGAATATTAAATTATATGTCAAACACATTCCTCCGTTAAGTATTGAGTAAAACAGGTTTGGAACAAAATTTCAATATTCCCGGTACGTGCAAACATAATATCATTCTAGCGCGGAAATCTCAATCTCCAGAAGAGAAGCCCAAGTCAGCGAATCAGCGACTTGTGTGTTCACAAAGAGATTAATTATTAACGTGGAAACTGCACTCGTGTTTATCTCTCAGTTTACTTATTGAATTAATAATCGCATCTTTATGCACTCAGTCTTTGCCAAGACTTTGCTGTCAGAAAGGTTTAACAAATTACACCAGGAAGCCAAAAGATTACGTTCATTTATATAAACCGTACTCATAAGAAATAAGTTAATTGGGATTGGCACTTACGATTTTTTTTATTCAGGGAACGGGAGTGTATTTAGGGGTTCAAACCCCAATTACTTATTTAAAGTAAAAAAAAATGTGTTCCACTAATTTATAATAAAATTCGTCAGAAATCGAGGAAAATTGAACGAATCTTGTTTTTTTTTTCGATTGTGGCAATTTTCAGTTCTTCCTTTTTAAAAATTGTATTCATTGGAATAAAAATCTGAAAATTGGCATACTAACAAAATTTTCCCGTAGAATCGATTGGTGGCTATAATTGATATTTTTTTCTTTAATTTATGTACTATATTAAAGGCTGAGACTGTGTAATCTACGAGTACAATATCTAGCGCAACTACTGATACTTATGAATTGGAAAGCATGCAGATGTTACTCAAAAAAGAGTATCAGCCTGTAAAATTTCAAAAAAGCAGATAAATTTAAATTTTTATACCGGAAAGAGTAGATCAGATTTTGATTGCAATTGGTCAACCGAAAAATGCCTAAAATTGTATTTCCAGGAAAATATCTCTAAATACATTTTTTTCGCAAATTATGTTACCTATTAACAAATAAATGGTTAGCAGCATTAATCAATTTTACATTTAACTTCTAGTATAATACTCAAAAATTTATAAATTATATTGATTTTTAACCATCATTCAGGCTGAAGTAAAGTCATTTTAAAAGTTAAATGAAGTATTTTTAATGGGAAGTATAAGAACATGAAAGCAATATGGATCAGTTAATTAAACGATTAATAGCGGGAGGTAATGTGTTGTACACATCAGATATTTAATGACGTTGATACATGGTACATGCACCACGATCATTACTTATATTATACTTCCAACTTATCGTAGTTACTTTTTCAGAAACCAGGTATACTATCGAAACACGGTTCCTGAAGGTCTTGGTTACATTTTAGTGACCAAACTAACCGCAATAGATTGGCGGTTACGATCTCGTTATTAACTTTTGACTGTTTAAGGTCTGACACGCAAACACGTTGTTTTGTTCGTTTGTAAGAATAGCCCTTTCAATGTTTCTTTTAGGCAAAAATCTTAAGTTGAGGATTGGTATTTCATGAAATTTAAACTCAAGCAAACGCTGCTATATTCATCAGTCATCAGTCGGTTTTGTATTATTATTTATTATCGACAAAAATAAGGTCTCACAAAAGGACTTAAAAGATGCATGTCACCCAAAATGTCTTGGTGTGTCACGTGCCACCTTTGACTTGAGTGTTACAGGTTCGGTATCTCTGATGTGTAATTTAAATTTAATTAAAAGTTGTACTGTTTTCAATAGGTTTAAGTTAATTTACTTTTGCTCTTCCGGTCTTCAGAAATGTCTGAAAAAATCACTGACCCCTTGGACGTAATTCTATGAAATACATGATTAAAATATACTATTTAAATATACGCTATTATTAATTATCTTTTCTAATACATTTTTCATTATTTTTACGTTTTGATGATAGTCAACTCCTGTAGTGAGGTATTATAATAAAAGAAAATTAAACTGAATTTGTTTTGTTATAACAGGCATAGTTAGGATCAGGTCATGTAACCGGTTAAAAAAACCGGTTAATATAAACCGGTAACCGATATTTTGAACAAAAATTGCGAACTTTAACCGTAATTTTAACCGATAATTTTAAGACCGAAAATACCGGTAACCGTTAACCAACAAAAAAATAAACCGGTTAAAAACCTTTATTTTACTATCATTTAACGCGAACATTTAAATTTTTTATATCTGTGTTATTTATCTATTTGTATTTGAATATAAGTCATGACAGTTTTTACAATTTATAATTTATTGGAGTGTCATAAAAGTAGGTCCCTTTGTCACCATTAGGCAAGTTTACAATTGATAAGTGACCTGAGTTTTTCTGATGGTATTACGGGAATTTTTGTGAATATTCGTTAAATAAATTTTTTATTCGTTATATTTTTTCAGATGGTAATATTTTATTATTTTTTTAAATTATTTTTTATTATATTTTTCGTAATTATTTTTTATTATATTTTTATGTTTTTTTTAATTAATTTTTTTACCGGTTTAAACCGGTTTCCAATTTATAAAAAACGGTTTTCGAACTAAAATCGTTATTATTATTACGTTTTCAATACGTGTTAACCGTTAATAAGTATTTTTTACGGTTACATGCCCTGGTTAATACACATTTCCGGGGACTAAAATCGAAGAACTACGTGCCTATCACATACTATGGGTCACCCTGTATTTAAATAGTTTCTGTACTGTGGTATTTGGAAAAAAAAATAATAAAAATTACATTGGAATTATTATGAAACATATAAATATTTAACAATATTTTCGACCTGTATTAAAAAAAAAATTATAATATTATTTTCATTAAAACAAATTTCTCTGATCGAAGAAAATGATAACTTTTTGATTTGATTTATTCTGAAAAATTCATCATAAAACATGTTAAAGTTACCATGATTACAAAGTAAAATCGTTGTGAAAAACAATTTCTCATGTCAAATAAGGATAAATAACAATTAATGATTAGGCAATTAGTGAAAATATAAATTATAAATTTAAGAAAAAGCACTTACGATTTTCGAGGTTCTGATCCATCCAGTTTTCTAGAAATGTTTTCAACCATAGTTCTTTCGCAGTTTAAATATTTCTTCTTTCTGCATTTCTGTCATTATAGAAATATACCTGAAACTGTCAGTCTATAAAAATATAATGTTTTAAATATAACTTTTGGATAGGATATATTTTAATATCTACTACAATACATTTTTAAATAATACATAAGAATTAAGAATTGAAAATTATATTATAATTTCTTTAGTCCTAGCAAAATAAAAAATATTTTATATTTTTCTAAACTACTCATTAATAAAAAAAACTATTAGTTATTTTTACAATTATTAAAATATATGAACATATTTTACAATATTTGCTGCACTATTATTTATAAAAAAATATTTTGCACTCACCAATAAAAATTGCTGCTTTCATAAGAAATTATACCATTTGAAATAGGTTCTGCTTCATTTCCATCTATTATTCTTTAAAAATATCTGAAGAAAAAAATTTATAAAATTGCTTCATCTGTAAATTATATCAATATAATATTAAAGTGGAGATGTTGGTCCCATCCTCTATTATTTTACATTTGATGTTTAGAGGATGGTTAAGCCCTGCCACCACGACAAGGTCTCTCCACGACGGCAAGGGGGGAAGGGATGGTTTTGGGTTTAAGGAAAGGAGGAAGACTTAAAACTATTGCGACTTAAATCTAACCGCGACTTAAAAGTTATTCGGCGCGACTTAAACTAATGCAGTGTACTTCCAGCGAAAAGGGTCAGGGGCATTGGCATGAAAACCAAGAAAGAAGTAGAAAATAAAAATATAATATTAATTATTATAGTCTATGTACAAACTCACTCCACAATTAGACATTTCAACACGCTAGCGGTCAGACACCCTTCCGGCCCTCCAGTACTAACGCCCAAAATGGTAAAAGGGTAGCAAGATGCACCAAGCACATCCGTAACTCTAACTTATAGACACGCTAATACGAGGGCGGTATCACAACCCTTCCGTGCAACCCATACCAACGACCAGAATGCTGTAAGCAGAGAAAGGAGTGCCTCGACTTATAATATACTACGGGGTATTGCACATTCAAAATTCAAATATTATAATTGGAGGACTTTAAAATCAAAAATTATTTTTTTAGGGAAAAATTAATGGTTGAAATTAGTATAGGAGTAAATTAAAAAATTAAATCTAGCAATATTTGCACAAAAATAGCATAGTAAAAGTTGTGTAATATTTACATTTATAGTGAATAAAATAATGTACTCATAAATAAACAAAAGCAAAACAATTAATAAAACAAGGCACATTATAAACCTAAAATAAGTTGTACCTAAAAGCTCGTCTTTACTGAAAACTTCCCGGGTAGTTTTGCAGTAAGGATTAGCTTCCATTGATACATCATACCTTATATCTATACATCACATCTCAGATCTAACCATCACACTATATATACATTTTCATACATTGTATTTTATCATCACACCTTATATTTAATCATCACACAATATATTCTATCATCACACCATATATTCAATCACCACTCCTTATATATAATCATCACACCATATATTTAATCATCACACCATATATATAATCATCACACGTTAAATTTCACCATCACATCTTAAATTTAATCATCACACCTTAAATTTAATCATTACACCTTATATCTATCATACTTGATATCTAACCATCACAACTTACATTTATCATCATTCCTTACATTCATCATACCTTATATTTAATCATTACACCTTATATTTAATAATCACACCTTAAATTTAATCATCACACCTTAAATTTAATCATCACACCTTAAATTTAATCATCACACCTTAAATTTAATCATCACACCTTATATTTAATCATCACACCTTATATTTAATCATCACACCTTAAATTTAATCATCACACCATAAATTTAATCATAACATCTTAAATTTAATCATAACATCTTAAATTTAATCATCACACCTTAAATTTAATCATCACACCTTAAATTTAATCATCACACCTTAAATTTAATCATCACACCTTATATTTAATCATCACACCTTATATTTAATCATCACACCTTATATTTAATCATCACACCTTATATTAATCATCATACCTTATATTTAATTATCATTCCTTAAATTTAATCAGCACACCTTAAATTTAATCAACACACCTTAAATTTAATCAGCACACCTTAAATTTAATTAGCACACCTTATATTAATCATTACACCTTATATGTATTCGTCATACCGTTCCCTACATCTAAGCATCACACTTTATATCTAAGAAGCACACTTTATATCTAATCATCACACCTTATATCTAAGCATCACACTTTAAATTTAACCATCATACTTTGCATTCACCATACCTTATATTTAAGCAGCACACCTTATATCTAACCATCATACCTTATATTTAAACATCACACCTAACCATCACACTTCACATGTTCACTCCACACTTTATACCTAGTTCTCATTTCATACCTAATGTGCCAAGTCTTATTAATTTGTTTAGGAATAAATTTAATGCAATATATTTGCATGATACGGTATCGGTTAAAGTTAAGATTAAACAATGTCAACAATGTATCACGGAAATAATTTAAATTAAAAATGAACTTATGGGAATTAAATTTAATGAAGTCGTAAAATATTTAGGGAGGATATTATTCTTAAATATCAAAATTGGACTTACTATTTC
Organism: Stenolophus ochropezus; assembly: GCA_035578165.1. NCBI lineage: Eukaryota > Metazoa > Arthropoda > Insecta > Coleoptera > Carabidae > Stenolophus > Stenolophus ochropezus. The sequence goes on along the minus strand of JAQOWZ010000004.1, from coordinate 7,821,508 downwards.
AGTGGTGAGAAAAAAAACTGAGAAGTACCTGCTTCCCCCTTACATCTATATCTTATATCTATATCTTATATCTAGAAAGTAGCTGGAACCTGAAACAATAAAAAATATGAATTAATTTATTTATAACAAAATTTGTTTTTAATAATTATAAAAAAAATATTTGTACTGCACACTAGTTTCAATAATAATATAGTAGTAATAAATCGCAATCAATTATTAAAATTCAAATTGAAAAATAAAATTATAAATTGTGCTCACCTGATGATTGCTGAAAAGACACTGAAGATTTCTGTGTCGTTAATTATCATTTTAATAAATGAATGAAGGTAGGGGGATTACGAAATAGCTATCAGTTATTCAACGTTATATTAAAATTATTATATTAAATTAATAGTAGGGTATTAGCTAACACTATCAAGTATAAAATATAATTTAAATAAAAAATAAATATATGTAAATAGAATTGTAGTGTTACCGATGTCTAGGACGTACGAAATTGGCACACCCAACAATGGGTATTTTTATAATGTTCTCAATATGGGTTAACCGTTAACCAGTATTTTTTTCGGTTACATGCCCTGGTTGGGATACAATTAACCATTCAGAAGTGATATTTTACTTAAAACTTTTTCTGGGTAAAATGCTCTTAAATGTCATTTTCTAGAACTACTACTGTACTCATAGTTGCTGATATTAAATTTAGACATAAATGATAAAAAGTATTTGTTTATGTTTTCATTTACTTTGGCACGAGACACTATAAATCTATTTCGGAATTTTCTAAGAAATAAGATCGTGATCCAAGTTATAAAAGTTTGATGTAGTGTATTATACATACATAATTTTAAGAAATATAATTATTTATAATAGTATATTATACACCAAGGTTGAAAAGACTATCATTATTGACCTATCGCCAAGTGATGTCCCGAGGTGCGAAGCAACCAGAGGAACATAAGGCACTGGTCAATAAAATTTTGACATGAAAATTAACTTCTTTCTTAATATTCACAAAAATAAAGTAGGCGTTTCAGATTGTCAACCTCATTTTTTATTTTTTATTTGGTTCAATTTGATTTACTTATTTATTTAGACGGCATATTTAAATTATGAATTCATACTTTATAGTTTTCTTGAGTTAAAAAAAAAAATATTTGGATTTAGAGACATGAGTTTCTTTAAAAAGTGACAGTTTTCATTATCGTCCATGGTTAACAATAATATATTATTGACTTGTGTGACCATGGTTACCAAACAAGCGATAGTGAAAAACAATTTTTTAATAATAGTGAGTTTCTAGGCTAATAATATTGAAAAAATGTGTTATTTACTATTTTAATTTTCAGAATACAAACATAGCAAAAAGTGAAAAATGAATTGTTTTTAAAAAATTAAAATTATTTGTTATTTATATATTTGCAGATTTTGTGCGATGACGTATATTAACACGCATCGTGCTTCGACTTTTTATCGTATATTTATTTTTGTTTATTGTTGAATATCGTCATATAGTTTTTATTTTGCGCACAGTAAATAAATAAACATTTTAGTGTGATGCATATTTCATGTTTCTGTAAATGACATATTACGCCGTAAAACATTTACCATCCAATATTTTACGAGCACTTTACAAAGTTTCAGAAAAGAAACTTATTGCAAAAACTCTTAAAATTACTTGGAATTCTACTATATTTAAGAAATATTACTCATAGTTGCAAATACCTACTTTAAAAACTTAGATTTTGCCACATTAATGGTATTATTAATATAAAAATATATTCTCACATGTGAGAACACTTTAACGACACTGCATGAAAAATGCGACCATTCTTTTAGCTTCCCTGTGTTACTTCAAGCCTTAGTTTTAGTGACACGTAACTCTGATTAGTTTGTACAAAATAACGAAAGGAGGGATAAAGGTGAAGTCCGCTCATCCCTCAAAGTTTTAGCAATTTCGAGTCGAGTCTCAACGTCTGAAAAGATCAGGAATCGACACTGATCGCAGTGTGGATTTAGTTTCGTGTGAAGGCTTACCGTTATATTATTTACATTCGAATTTAACTGACTTTTTTGATTAAGATATTTAAAAAGTTAAACCTTTGATCACGTTGCTAGGGAATATTTTTCGACCTGGTACGAAAAGTAGTTTTCATATTTAAAAAATAGAAAAGAAACCGAAACTAATTAATTTATTCTCATTTTTTATTTATTTACAATTTGGCGAAACTCATGAAATGATATAGGTCACTACAATAATCTAACAAAATGATAATAGTATTCTATTTCTTTTAATATTTTCCTATAAAAAGTAGTCTACGATATAATTAGGGCTGGACTTACGCATAAGCAAATAAGCATGTGCTTAGGGCTTCCGTTAAATAAGGGCCCCCGAGAATTTCCATCAAATGTCTTAGTTTCGACGAAGTAATCAAAGATATTGCAGCCCATAGAAATGTAGAAGGAAAATGTTTTAAATCATGTCTTGCAAATATGTGATGTGTTTTATTATTCAAATTTTATTTTCGTGAAATGTTCAACTACTCACAATAAATTATGAATTATCCTTGTTAACAATTATCATAGTTATCTTTGTTAGCACCACTAAAATTTTCGTGAGTTTAGTAGAACATTATGCTTCTGAATAAATGCAAAAGAATATGTATTTATGACATTTCTGTATTAAAACAGCAGTATTAAACCTGTTTGTTCGCAATCAATTTATTTTTATATATTTTGTACAACAAATACACACCTGTATTTTTTTTTGGTAAGAACGATATTAGGACGAAAATGCTTGTATTCCTAGGATTGCTTTTGCTAATATCCCGTAATCGTCCGAGAAACTCCACTTTTCGTCCGCGTTTCTTAAATAACTGTGGTACCTAACTTGTAATGTGTTCGTAGAACTTACTTTTTTTTATAATAATTATTTTTTTTATGACGGGATGAAAATTGACATTTTTTCGCTGTGTTTTTGGAACAGGGAAGTTCCTATATTTATTATAATTGCTAGGCTGTGGAAAATAACAGTCCAAAAATATTTTTTACTGCCTGTGACAAAGTATTCCCTTCGACTATGCGGTTCATTGTGTTTTGTAAATGTAATATTTATTTCATATAATTATTGAGAATAAACCTATCAAAAATAATAGTGTGTGTACCACGTTGAAAAAGTGACTTCTCGGACACCTGATGTCGCTGGCTCCGCCTACAACTGGTCCCGCATTTTCCACCATCGTTCAAGAATATATTATTTTTCCTACTAAATAAACAATATACTATTTTCTAAATATGTAAAAGTATATCTCAAGAAAATGTGTTTGTTCATCCATATTTTAATGTTGATTCATTTCATAAATGTACTTTAGAATGTTTATTATGTCACTAATTGTAAGGAAAAGATTTTTTAAATTTTAATTTACTAAATATCTATTCATTTAAAGTGTAATTTTATTATATTCAAAATGTACAACACCCTTTACAGAATAATCATGTGTAGACGTGAATTGTTTAAAATAAAATTTAAATTGTCTGTTCAGCAGATTTTATGTACTGTAATGAAGTAAATTCATTCTTAGCACAGCCAGATCATAAAAAACTAATTAAATAACATAAAAATAGTAAGCCTAGAAGAATTCCTGGAATTTATTTCAGAAATTATTGGAATTTATAAGAAATATTTTCAAGATGACTTATTGAATTGGTATTAGAGTCATTATTTTCCTTACCGGAAAACGTAATTAGAGTAAGGAGTTCCAATTTAAAATATAAATGGGAGCGATCAGTTCTTTGTGTAGATCATAAACAATTGGAAAGTGAATGAAACGATTTGTGGAAGACGTTTTATAAATCGGATTCCGTGTTCGCAGATATTAGCATAAAGACGGAACCGATGTTTTTCCTACAATATGCTCCTGTTTCTACGACGTACTTTAGCAAAGACTTCGGTAATATCATCGACCAAGTCTCCGAGTGCCACGAGCTTTCATTCCGCTATTTTATTGCAGTAGTTCTCTCGAATAATAGAAAAAAACTCTGCGTTTTTCCGTACAAAGGAGGGAAAGCTATGATGAATATTTCTCTAAGTATTCTCGCAGGAATTTGGAGAATGGCGCAGGAATTACGGACTAAACTGTTTGATATTTTGAGCTGCTGATGCAGCAGATTTCAAATTGCGGAAAAGCTGCTGTCATCTCTTTTTTAACACTTTATTTTAAGAAGCATTTAGTGGACCTGTCAATCTTCGGTTACTTTTACTCAAATCGCACGCTTCGCTATGCGGCTCTTGAGTGCTATCACATCATCCTTCAAGTGTATTTTTGCATCTTCATTCTCAGGCCACTTATTTTACACATTGTGTAATGAAGTGTGTTTTATTGGAAATAACCTTTTAATTCTTTTTAACGCTTACGGAATGGGATGCATATTTTATTCATTTTTCTTCTACTTCGAAACATTTTTCACTTGAATAAGTTATTGTACACCTGTTTTAAGATATTCTTTTCTCAATAATTATTAATTAATTTTCTAACTTCAGTTTAAAAGGACTCCGATACCTTTGATGCGAGTTTCAATGAAATGATTTAAAATTTTAACACATTCAGATATTGTTTCACTAAAATTATATGTTAAACTTTAATATAGAGCTTACTTCTACAAGTGTAAAGCCTGTTTGCACTGATTTAAATGTATCTTCAAACATTAAGTTATTCTTAAGTATAGGCGCTGGTATTTTCGAATATGAATGGGTGCTATCTAGTCAAGGGCGTAAATAATTAACCAAAAAAAAGTATGCAATAATGCTGTAGGGTGAAGGTTAGATGAACACCGTCTAAAGACAAGTGGCCAAGTGTCGCAGATAAACATTTTCTAATTCCAACTTTCATCGAAAATAATGATATTTTTTTGCAGTCTTTATTTATATTATAACTTAAATATCATAAATTAAGATTTATTTTATTGAAAACAGACATCGAAAACAAAAAAATTACACAAAATCCAAATTACAATAAATAAAAAACTATAAATAAATAATAAATAAATGATAATTCGAAGGTTTGGGTTGGGAAGAGACTATTGATACCTTTTTAAATAGTTACCTATAAAATACATACCAAATCCTCTCTTTGCTTCTTATTTTGAATAATAAGAGAGTGACGATTGGCATCTCTTTTTGAGCATCTCGGAATTTTGGTTTGTTTTGTTCCTCCTTTCTTACAAGGAAATTGGAATAGGCAAAAGCTGCAATTAAATAGGGGTTTATTGTAAATTCATAACAAATAGTGCATATTGTCATTGTAAGTTTTTGAAAACAACAATTGAAATTTGAGTTTTTTTGTCTTTAACTCGGTAAATTGGATATTGCGTTTAAATAGCAATTTTGAATTAAAAAACTTCAATAACTGGGTAATGCGTATGGGTGCTCCGCATTCACTACAAATTTGGTATGGTTGCTTTGACACTAGAGGAAGTCAAGTGCTGGAATCGCACAAGGTGGGAGAAATAGGTGTTTCTGCTCGAATGGAACCTATTTGCCATAAAAAACGATATGGCGCAGGTAACCTCATAAGAGAAACTATTACTCACACCTACGGTTGTGGGAAATACGTAACTTTCAAGTTTTACATCGTCTGTCAAAGGTGCCTCTTTCCATAGTGGTCGTAGAAGAAATAAATATTGTTTTAGAAAACCAACGCACAGAAATGATATATTAACTGTTTTAGATGCTGTAATAGCTTTACTCAGTTGCAGAACACCGAAAAATATTTACGTATTATTTATTAAAATAAGATTTTTTTATATGTTGTTATGCAGATGACTAGGAATTGGAAAAACAAAAATTTGTTTGAAGAAATTTGTTTTAATTAAATCATTCTCTTTTATTTGTATTTCGTTTATCCGATATTTTTAATTAATACATTGAATAATGAGATATATTTCCAAAGCGGCTATGTTCACTTGAAAGAAAAGCCTGTTTACTTTTTTTTAAGGCGGTACAGAAGTTGTGTGTGTCCGGAAACGAGATTTGTATCCCGTGTATGTGGGATGTCGAGTACCTCGCTGGAGTTTTGTTGGTTGTATTAGTTTGTAGGAATCAGCGAGGTTTGAAGTCTGTAAGCTCCACATGTACGGAGTATGCTAACTCCCTTTAATTAAACTACCATGTTACTTGCCACAACTTTAATCTTATTTTTCTTTGCATGTTCTGCTTCAATACCAAACCTGACATTATTCACTTAACCTCATTCTCGTACTTAAATAATAAAACCCCACATGTACATGTACACGTTCTCTGTATTTACTTTTATTGCGAAGAAATATAGGAAAACATGATTATATAGATTACATTTTAGTTTAGATCATTATGTACTATAAAACATCATATCATCCGTGTAATCAACGAAGTGTTATACACAATAACTGTCCTACTAATAGGTTAAATATACTAATTTCATATATATTTGGTCAGCAAGTAAATAAATCAGAACGCGAAATATATAATAAAGAAGTACCACCTATACAAGTATTATCGAACGATAACATGAACTTCCGCTCCGCAAGCTCTGTCTCAGTTCATTCCTTTTTCGAATGTTATTTAAGCTACAATGAATGTATGTACAGTATATTATAAAGGTATATCTTAGATAATCTGCAAAACACTGTAGTGAAACCCAAAAATTATAAAGTATGCGTTGAGTTTCCTGTGCTTATGTCCTGTCGGTTAAGAATCATTATATGTTTAATAAAATAATACAGTCAGGAAAGGATTCAGTTTTTATAAATAAGTGAAGAATAGTGGTTATTTATTCTTTTGTTATTATTTATAAAACTTGAATTTTGGATAATAGTACATTGTAGGTGAGTAAAATAAGTCATTATTCATAACTTAGATGTTCACGAGGGTGTACGCACGCGAGTGTAATAAATTCTCACGAATATGTAATGACATTTCACTCAAGTGAGTTATAAGATCTTTTATTTTAAAGTAGCGGTTGGCTACATGAAATTAGATAATATATAGGAAACATGGACGCCGAATACATAGGGGCATCGTAGCTCATGCCTTCAAGGAAAATTTTTCTAGAGGCAATGCACCAAAAGAGACATTTTCCTTAGCACAGTTTTTTTTTTCATCAGTAATAAAGCCCTGAATTGTTATTATTCTAAAAGATTATTTTACCTCCTTCCATTTTTTAGTCTGACTACTAGCCTAAAATATATGTGAGGTACATCCTTAAAAATATTGTCAGTGTGTTTTGATTTTGGTCATTATAAGAAATTTTATCCCTCAGGAAAAGTCGGCGCCCATGATAGGAAAATGACGTTTTAGGAAAAAAACCTAAATTACTGAGGGATATGTCGATATTCAGTTGTAATGTTTATGCTATTAAAAAAATGAGTAGTTAATGAATAATTTTATTATTACATTTTAAAAGTAGGTAACTGTATTTGTTCACTTGTAAATAATAATTAATTAATTCACTAAAAATAAATGCATAAAGTACCTCAATATCCGTTACTCTAAAATAAAATATATTATTTTATAAAATGTGATACAAATCACTGATTTTTTTCAAAAATATCACGATATAAATCGTGATTCAAATCAAATTATTTATATCAAGCCAACATTCATCTTCAATCATAAAAATCCGTCAAGATCTAGAACCATGAAAACCGACATTAGAATTCTTGTCTTATATATAAGGCGGTTGGTAAAAAATGTATATAATATTTGGCAGGGTTAAATTCGGGGGCTTGCCACGCGTCGGCCGCGGCCTTTGTCCTAATTCCGGCGCACGTGAAGCGGCGAAGTAGGTCAGGCCGCGAACACGGAACTTGGACTCGAGATGCGACCTGGAACCGCGCCGCCCTGCAGGGAGTAATGGCATGTTTATGCGAATTTACTGCCGACATGTCATAGGAAAAAGCTACAGAGGTGCAGCCGGCGCTTTGTTTGACGGGGAAAGTCGATATGACGAGCGAGTAGCGAGGGATAGTTTTATTTGTCTACCAAAGGGTAATCGATTCCACAGGAGACGGGATAGTGAACACTAAAACACGGAAAGGTGTGTCACAAAATAAAAATATCCTTCCATGCCAACTGTAACAGAACCTTTTTCACTATAAATAAATAAATATGCCATTTGTTTCTTCGTACCCTTTGTTGGGTGTGTCAGATCTTCTTTATGGAATAGGTTGGTAATTACTTATTTATACAGGGTGGGGCAAAGCAAGATCCCCACACTAGATATACCAAACTTTTGTTTTAGTTTCTTCAACTACAGCATGGAAAGTTGTAAATCACATAGTTTTAAAAATAATAAATTGCAAGTGGTGGTCGTTGTTGTCAAAATACTGCTACAGGCGGATTCTAAGATCTTGCATAGATCTAGGAAGCATATCTTTTCATACGAGGGCTATTTCTAAACAAATTTCATCCTCCAGGGTTTGTAGGGTTCTGGGACGATGCTTAAACACTTTAGTCTTTAGATACCCCTACAAGAAATAGGCACAGGACGTTAAATTCGGCGAACAAGGAACACGAAATATGTTGCCTTTTACAGAGATCAGTTGGACCAGGAACATCTTCCTCAAAACACACAGTTGTGTAGTCTGTGGCTCAATTCTGTTGGAACCAAACATTTCCTACATTAAATTCCTCAAGAGTTGACGCAAAATCTCTTGGACCATGGTGACATACCGAACAGAATTCACGGTAATGCGAGCTTTCTTTCGTAAAAATATAAGCACCATTTATTCGGTGTTCCAGAGTTCCGTTGTCCTCCATTTCTTTTCATAGACACACTTCGATCGGCAACTAAACCTCGAGCAGTAGATTTTGGAAAAGTAGGTTTCAACGGTACGCTGCTTACGCCATATTTATTTAAAAAGATAACTTCCCGACTATCTGCTCCTTTTACGACTATCATCACCCTTCTATGACATCCGCTTACTTCACAATTACCGATGGAAAGTAGGGAGGTTCCTGAGTCCCACTCTGTACAATAAGGCGTTTTCTATAGATATAATCTTCTGGGTACTTTAGCTACAGCTACATTAACAATTCTTCTGCATATTATTGTATTATTAGAAAGAAACGAATATTCGCATCGAATAAGAAAATTTCCACACAACTACTTTCTAAGTTTCTTATTCCATATGAATTGAATTCGTTATTGCTTTAGTTACAGCCCAATTCTTCTTTCTATTATGTATTCTCTCTTAATGATCCTTAGGTCCTCTATTGTCTAACATAGAAAGTGAAAACGAATTCAATTCGTAGCGAATAAGAAACTTCCTTCATCAGTACTAGATCGCCATTTGCCAGGTATTTTATAAGAAATTGGTATTCGAATACTCGAAACCACCTGTACACGATATTAAGAAAATATATTGTTAGGTAGCAGTAATGGTACGGATTTTCTTATTCCATGTGTTTTTAATTCGTTCTTGTTAAGTTACATAATAGTGTCCAGTTATATGGACAAGATGAGGGTCGAAGTAATAAATTGGTAGGTACTCTAGTTGTTAAAAATGATCTACAGATACAGAGGTAATTTTTCATATAAGAAATATAGAACAAAGCATTTTATTCGGCAAGATTTGAACTCAACTTTTCAGATTCACAGGACAATGCTATATCAAAGACAACAGATATCATTTTTATTTTATGACACATTAAAGAGATGGCTTTTCTTATGTCATTCCGTTCATTAATCGTCGTACTTGTAGAACTGAGAAGAATTTACTTTTTAATGAAAAATGGATTAATTTCAGTGACATTTAATTTAACGTTTTTCCTTCTTGCAAAAATTTCCAGTGGTCTGTCCAAACAAACAAATTAAATGGAGAGACAAGATCCGACTTTTATTGCAGTTAATTATAGAAGAGGAAAATATTTAAAAATGTTAAAAGGTCTTTGTAAAATTGTAACCATAAAATACAGGCGATTGTATATATTAGCAATTTTTTCTAAATACCGAATTACTCAACATACTATGACTATGCCAGAGGACTAAACAACTCTCAATAAGAATTCTGGCATGGATGGTAAATTGAGTAATGTAAACATTTTTTCTTAATTATTTTTGGACCAGCATGGTATAAATGTTTAGTAATACATATTAATCTTCCATAATGTTAATTTAATTACATTTGATTCTCAAAATACGTATCGAGTGTAGAATAACCAGACATTCTAGATAGTGGAATTTTAATGAAAATTTAATTTGGAATAATATATCTTGTGCATTTGTTTTACAATGTTGATAACATATAATGTCTACAGCACTTGGAAACAATGAAATACATAAACACATACAGTGAGTGTATACAATAAATAAAATATTGTATATCTCTTGGGTGCACGTGGTTCCTGGAATCATTCTACCGCGGTGCTCACAAATTCGCGTCGCAAAGTACTTATCCGGAAATAAGGCGTTCCCGTACTTTATATAAAAATAACTATTTTCCACAATCACTATGTAAAGTGGCAATATTCTCACACTATATAAAGCAAGAAAGTTGTGTATTTCTCACAATTGTGGGTTAAAGTATTTTTCACAATATTTGCCAACACTGTGCATGTGTAGTGTGGTAAATATCATTTCTCACAGTAATTGCCAACATTACGCATGCGTGAAGGTACTCTTTGTGACGTTACCTGCGCCATATTTGTGCACATATTTTTGTTCTGTAACGTTTAGCAGTGTGGTCGAGAATAAGTATAGTGGGCTACTCATGCAGAATCACCTATTTCCCACCAAGTGTGATTCCAGCACTCGAATTCGTCTCATGCCAAAACTTTCACACCTCGTAGGAAATAGGCGACTTTCTGCATTTGTTGCATAGTATAATTATACCTATCGTCATATGCATTAAACGCTTATGTAATATTGAGACAATTTAAAATAGTGTGACGTTTGACCAATTATAAGCGTTAAATGTCCTCTTTATTCAACGCTATGCTACATTCTTAAATCAAATAGAAAATAACATTAATATTTATTTACAGTGAGATGTAAGATTCATCTCGTTATGGAATGGAAAGCAGGAATCGAATTTTTGGTTTGAAATATCAATAAGTCAGCCGTGTTCCATTCATCATAGACTTCTCATTTTTTTGCGATTCACGAAGAATTCATGGATAATCCAGCTCTCCCGTATAATTCCTTCATCTAGTCTTCCAGTCCACTTGTCCGCATTGTCACGTCATCCATCTTCGTCCAGCGTCCAGGCTGTCCAGTGATTTATCACAACGCTTGGTATGCGGCCCGCGCGGTCCGACTGCAGATTGCAGTAATGAGTTCCGATGGGTGCGAATCGCACTCGCCAGTCGCCCCCGTGTGACATACTGACTCGGCCCTCGGGACCGATTGTCGCCCTGTAAATCATGCTATTTGCCGCGGTAATAAAACGGGGGGAAATTGAGAGGCGGTAAGTGCAAGGGTGAAATTGTAATTTTTGTAGCTGAAATTGGGGCAGTTTGCGAGTGGTAAAATAAATTGTGGGTAAACGATGTGGCCATTTTTTTAATTTGAAATTGGGAACAGGAGCTTGTACTTGTTGTATTAGTTGTGGGTTCTGGGAACCTATTTCGAAAAGCAGTGAACAGTAAACTCATCAATTCTTGTAACTACTTTACTTGGAATCCAATTTTGTAACTTTCTTTGATCTCCAAGTAAATTGATATAGGTATGACATATTTTATTTGTAATAATATTAATCTCGAGTTTGATTCCTTTCAAGTCACATTCTTTACCATTTATTTCCCACAGATAACAGGCCTCTGTGATATACTTTTTATCTCCAGCTAAAGTACTTGTAGTTTTTATAAAATATGGTAACAAGGGAAATGGGTGATTTCCGTCCATTTATCGAATATTTAACATATTTTTTAAGAATCAGAACAACGAGCTCTGATGGTGGTTTGATCAACTAAATGAATTGATATCACAAGAAGAGCCAGTTCGCATCGCTGGATGAAGTCAGAGGCACGAAAACCAGAGGAATATTCTTCGGGATGGTTAAATCATTGTAATTTTTAGAGTCGGTAATTACATTCTTTGGATACTAATCCGGTTTTAAATTTTATGGTTTGCGTCCCTCAAATAACTTGTAATAATTTATAATTTTGACAGATATCTAACGACAATCACAGAACTGAACATATTTCTTAGGGTTACCATCGATCTTTACAATCAAGGTAACAGAAAATTGGAAAAATGTTTTACTACATTTTCGTCAAATATGGGACAAATCAGAAATAAGAACAATTAAGATAAATCTGAATATTTTTCTGGACACTTACGGAATCGGGAGATCGGGACAGTGCACTGACGTCTGGATTACCCTTTTTTTTTTCAACATTTTAAATTTTTATTCGTAATGTTCTAATTTAATTAGGTTTTTTGTAACCGGTAAATAAATTTTAATTCACAATCGGTTAGTAATATGACGACATCTAACTTTTAAAAAGTTGGGGAGTTAGTTATTGTTAACCTCATTTATCAAGGGTTTGGGAAGTGGACACTTTCCAACCCCAGCTATACTCACTACACAGTTTCCAACCACAATGAAATCAATATTTAAGGTTAGAAATTAAACTGAGAGTTCATGTGCCAGATGATCAACATCAAACCAAAACATTTGTTTATTCATGTGAGATTATTAATTTGAGATAAAATAGTATACAAACCTCAATGAAAAGATTCATTTTGTCTCAGGCTCTAGCTAACCGCGGCTCTGCGCACCTTGGTTAACTATTTTTTGCCCTCGAGAGCAATGAAATACTTTCCACGTCGGTTAGCAATATACTATTCTTTAAGGAAATGTGTGTGTTCGTTATTTACTTGTTGTGTTACTCATCGTCCTAATTCATCATCCTATTCATTTTTCTAATAATAAAAAGAAAAACTCAAGAATTTAAGTTGAAAACAAACTAAATAAATAAATCTCATGACTGTTTATAATCCATGTAAAATTTAAATTGCATTGACTCAACCGTCTGTAAATATTAAACGAAAGAATAAAACAAAACTAAAACAGTGTATGAAGTACAGTTGTAAGGAATTAATTAGCTGTAATCTGTAATTTCTTATGAAAAGTAAAAACTTAGGTATTTTATAACTTATTTGCATTTTGATTTTTAAAAGCAGGAAAAGTTCTGTTTCTTGAATATGTATTATTCACTTAAATTTATGTAAAATAATTCGCTGTTGGCCATGCATTACAGTGCGCAATCATCTTGTTATGTTTGTAGCACGAAATACGTATCCTTATCACGGTTTTGTTTTGGGAACACGCAACTCGGGCGTTCTTTGTCCGGGAAATAAAGCGAAGCTATTCCGATTACATTAACAACACTTACGGAGAAAAATTCCCCGAATTTACGGCAGGAACCAACCAATCTCGCCCAACACTCGCCAATAAAATGAATAATCCATTGCAACTTTATCTACACGAAATTTTTATAAAATATTTTATTTTTATTCAATTCTGAGGAAATCTTTGATTCAATCCAAAAATAAATATTTGCTGGAAGAGACTCGCTTGGCTTCTGTTTTCTTTCTGTCATTTACCAAATAGAAAAATGTTTTGCTTTGATCCTTTATAAAGTCAGACACGAGCAAAAAATTACAGGTATAATTAATGTTTTCAAACGTTTTCCATATAACATTCATGAGAGAATCTACAAAGATGTTATAAATGCTAAAGTAAATTTAATACAGAGATTATTTTTATTTATTTCTGTAGAATAAACATACAGCAGTAGAAAATAATAATTAATTTACGACAAAAGATACAAAGTTATCAACTATTAACCATATAATAAAATAAAATAGCACTAGCACTGCGTCCAAGTGATTCTGAACTTCAAAATTCAAAAAAAAAGAAGTAACTTATGGCCGTTTGCACCAACATAACTTAAATTTTAAGCTTGCCTTAAATAGACAATATCGAATCGAAATAAAATGTCAAATGCATGATTTAACATTGCTGTCAAAAATTCGATTAGATTTTTTTTGTTTAAGTCTGGCTTAAAATTTAAGCCTTGTTGGTGCAAACGGGCATTAGATATTTGTAATGTAACCATGTTATAGTTATATAAATACCAAAATTGATCGAACGACTTATCAACGTTCAATTTGACATATTTGACGTTGACATTGACAATTTAATATTTGATAGACATTGACAGTAACATTGCAATAATTAGATTGCTTGACAAAAATAATAAACAATTTTCTTAGAAAAATAGACGAATATACTATATTTTTTGCAGCTGATCTTTACGTCATAAATTCTGATGCAAGAATTGTATACAAATATAATAACGAACTAAACGTTCAAAAAGAGTTGTAAACTAACGAAACTACTAACAGACAATGAAGCACAAAATGTCGACGTTAAAATCACCTTAATAAGTGACTGGAATGACATTAATGACATATTTAAGTTCACGAAATATTTGATAATATTCGTTACCGCGGTTACACTACTGTTTATATTTCATTTTTGCTGTTGGTTAAACATAGATAGCATATTCCTATACCCCTCTCTAACATACGAGTATACGATAATGAGATAGCGAATAAAAGCCTTACAATGTCATGCATATACGACAAAGATGCTAGATAAACATTTAATAATTCTTGCAGCTACAATTGATGACGTGAAGATCCACTGCGAAAAATAGGGTATATATTGTTATTGATATAAAGATCCGTAGGAAAAATATTGTCCCTTGATTCAATTTGGTTATACGAACCCGGATTTAATTTTTATCTATAGGTTTGTCCATAGTCTAAACCTTAGATGAGGTATAACAGATAGATATGCCACACTCCTATAGCTACGTACTACTGAGCAAGCAAAAGATGTATGGTCGAGAATCGCCTAACAGTCAGCTTCGTGAGAACAATTCGCCAGCTGAGTAGTGCACACTTACAGTTAGACGAATGAAATATTAGTCATAGTGTTTTGTCACCTATCCTCATTATTTGTTTGGTTGAGTTTTCCATATAACTACTCCACTGGTCCACTGTTCTCAAATAACTGGCTGCAAGCGATTTTAAACCTTAGATCTTTCGACAATATATTTGGGCAATGCCATATCTCTATGTTATACCTCATCTAAGGTCTAAACATCAACTACGGGATATTTAATACTTTGAAATTTGAAATTAAAAACAGAAATTACTATCATTTTTAGTAGTTGTTATATATTTTTTACTAACTGAATTTGAACCTAGGAAATTCACTAGCAAGTGATAGGAAACAAACTGTAATTGTACGTTCGTACGTAGCTTAAAGAATTATTTAATAATGACTAAATAAGTACATAACTCGCTTTTCATCAAAAGGTATGAGTAAATCATTACAGAAAACTTCTACAAAAAATTAGATATATCTTCTAATGATGACCTAGTAAGCCAGAATTGCAATGAAGATTAATTTCAATTTTGTGAATTTTAGGGGGAATTTAGGTACCAAATTTTATTAAAAAAAAAAAATATTTGACCGACAGCCTACAGCTGAATTATTACATAAAACATTAAATTTCAAGTAATATTTTTCCTGAAAACACTGAAATTCTTACCCTTTATTCGACAGAAGATGTAAGTGACCTAATTTACAAATTACCTATTTCTGCGGGGTCTGTGGTTTGTTGGGTAGAGTGACCGGTTGTGATTCGAAAAGGGTTGAATTCCAACCGACCTCAATTATTTACTAACTATTTATCACAAAAAATTACCTCTTTTATGCACTGTCTAAAACTGCTAGCAATGCCTAGGAATAACATTAGGTTTATTTCATCCAAAGAATACGACGAATAGTTATATCTATAATCAAACTGATTAGCATATCCAACAATGGTGATGGTGATGAATAAAATAGGCAGGAAAGGAATACATTAGACACTATAAAATGTCTTAACGGGCTTTTTTTGATAAATTTTAGAATTTTATTTAATAAGAAATGATAGCGAGGCACAAAATATGATATGCTACACGAAACATTGTTTGATATACCTACTCGTTTTTGCCCCCGTGCATAAAATTTTCATAATTCCTTTGAAATAAAGACCTATTAACTTCTTACAGCTAAAGAAATTACTAAATACATATTTTACAATGGAATAAAGTAAAAGGAACTTGTGGAATTCTATTGCATATTTTTTTGATATGTAAGTTGAATAACTGTAAATTCTTGACGCCGTACTGAATTCAAGAAATTTTATTATACCATCAACAATTCCACACATATTTTTATTTAAATACAGCTACATATTTCATTCTAATTTATTCTTCTTTTTCAGGTATGTTGTAACGTTCAGACCTGTAAGATGCAAATGTTTTCACGAGGCAACGGTTCAGTAAGTACTGAAAGAATTTCTAAAGAAAACAAATAGGAAAAATATACAGATAGTTTAAAAACTATTCCTTATATCTGTAATAAAACTATATTTGTTAGGTATTTATTTCTGAGTTAAGTAGAATTATCAATTTAATGTAAAAAAAATATTTCAAAGATATGTGTTTCTAAATTTATTTGGGGAAATATATATGGAACTAAAAGATATAATCAAAATCAGCACTACATTTTGATAAAATTTGGTTAAGAAATGATTTTGCCATATTTAATAGTCATTGAAAAAAATACTATTTACAAACTTTAAAGATATTTTTAGTATATCACATGCTTTATTCCTTATGTTTGTACTATTTTTGATTAATTCGCAAATACATTATGAAATTGTTATGTAAATACAAAATATAGTTGTTGAATCATACTTATGACATATATATTACTGTGGGTGAAATAAAACGAAAACTAAGTGCAGAGATGATAGAGAAAAGTTGAAAAAGTTCCAAATAAACAATACTCTTTAAATTACTTTCTTGTTGGCAAGAAATAAGATTAAAATATCTCTCTCCGAAAAAGTCATTTTATAAATCAACTTTTTTCTTCTCCCTTTAATCTCGATAACAACTCGATCAATTGCGGTAAAATAGTTTCTCGGCTATGAAAGTGAAAGAAATGAAAGCATCAAAAAGAAACGGCAAAGCGGCATCTGTTAAGATACAGTCAAAGTTCCAGCGTTATTTCCCAAAACCCGCCACAAATAAAAGCTCTCCTCGGATCTTTCCGTCCGCTAAGCGGTTCGCAGGACGCGTATCATTGTGTCTTATGCCTTATCTCCTTCGCCACAAAAAAGTTTTTTTTGCTTCTGGTTTATTGCTAAGTCGTAATGACTGCTGCATTATCACACTCCCTAGAATGTTTCAACGCTTTTAGGATAAACATTGCTTACACATTTTCTTCTATCTACATCAAATTTGTATTTTTAAAATCTTTTCTGTTAAAAAAATTAATACCGGTTGCATTATTACAAGTTATTTTTTTTCATTTTATATGAATTTTTTAATCTTTACTAAATTTAGAATAAATACAAACTTAAACCCAATTCAAAACAATTACTATTTTCTAGATTTGTAAGATTATAAATATAGTAAATATGATAAACTAAAGGTAATATCTTGCGGCTCGCCATTTTTTTGTTCGGCCCGTAAACTTATAATCATACATCTGATAAATTCACTTTTATTGTGTTTCTTTAATAAATTGTTAAATCTGGTAGCTTGTGTATTGCTTTATATTTTGTGGTTTATGTTGAAAGATATAAAACAGTTCTATTTAGTAGTATATACATATGTAAATATACCAGTATTTTTTTTTCGTACTATTCACTTCTACCACCCCGTACAGTAGGTATGTAAAAAAATATATAGTGTATGTAGTGGGAAAAGTGATAAATTTCCGGTTGATGATGGAATTTGAGAGACTCGCTGAAAGCGAACCATATAACACCAGGTATCCGGAAAGTCGCTTTTGCTAGGTTGGTGGCTCGAAGACTCGAACACCCGAATACACGGATTTAATATGTAATGTCATATTTACGTAATTTCCTGTTTCCCTAATTATTTTAAGTAAAAAAATAAACTAACGCAGCTAACTTGACAGATAAAGCGTTAAACATTTGTCTGCATTTGTCATTTTTGTCTCAATTTCATGGCTACTGCTATTTTTGATGTGATTGATGATATTTTCATATCTAATTTCTGAGCTTATAAGACTTTTAAAATTAATATTGCTTATTGACTCAGATGCAGAATTTGAAGCCCTAAAACTATTATTTGAAGATTTTTCTTAAAATAATTAGGGAAGCATGAAAATGTATTCGAGTCACCATCCTATATATTCCATCAGTTTATATTCAATAATAATAAAGTAAATATTACTGTATTTTTATTTATGGAAAACTATGTAATCCAATACATATGATTACAATTATTTTAGTTTACAGTTGGACAGCAAATTAAAAATGAAAATTATAAAAAAATGAAAAATATTTTTAAAAAACCTAAAATTTTATAGTCAAAATAGTATTTTGTGCAACAAGTGCAGAAATATGCTTTTTTTTCACGAGGTGTGAAAATTTTGCAACGAGACGAAGTCGAGTGATGGTATCATACAAGCTGGGAAATAGGTGATTCTGCACGAGTTTTATATAACTATTTTTACCAGCAAAATTTAATAAAGTAAATGGTTTTATTATATAAACTACTTGCTTTAAAAAACTCTTTGCCACTGAACTAACACTAGAAATAAAATGTTTTAGTCCTAAAAGATAGTATTATTACAAAAAAAAATCCTGGAGAATTTTTGTGTCTTCCATAATATTTCTTATCCCGCGATATTCTTCCTTCGTGCCATTGTCTTATCTAAACTGGGATTCTCGTAAGGCGACCCGTGCGTACCTCCCAGATTACCGCTTGCGGAATTTATTACCGGTTGGTAATTACTGTGAACCGGTAACCGGGATGTGACCAGCTTGCTCTAGTGGGAAACGAATGCCGGCCAATGGTTTTTACATCCGTGCTTTTAAATTTTCATTTAGTTTTAATTGAAGTTACCCGAAGCAGATTTAATTATCGTGGCATATAAAATATTGAAGAGCAGGGAAATTGAAATTGTTTCGCAAAGACTCCGCATTGTATATTTCAAAGCTTTTTCGTTAAATATAATTCGCTTGAAACGTACAAACCTGTGGATAGTAATAAAGATAACTATTACATTATTTCTGAAGAAAAATAAATTAATTTCGTAATAAGTTAATATTGACATAAGTGGCTCAATATATCTCGCACTGAACTTGAATTCCCAATATCGTCAATTATTAATTAAAATAAAATTCCGTTTTGTGTGCTTAGATTGGAAGAATAAGCAGAGTTGCATTGATTTAAATCATATTTAAATCACATTTATTCTTAAAAATAAAACAGTGATTTAAATCACTTGTTCTGCAATTGTTATTTAACATTCCAGATTTAGGAAAATTGAGAGAAAGAGCTTGTAGGTAATGATACGATGTAGCATTTCTTTTAAGAACTATTAAATCTGTTTAATGTCGTCAATAAAACGACTGAACTGGTATATTACTTTAGATTTATAACGTAGAAAATTTTTGCACTATGTGTGATTTTTTTTGTTAAAATTACTTTGAAATGTGTTACACTAAAGGGCGGTTATAACGGCATCGAACGAATGAAGGGATCGCAAAAAATTTCTTCGCTATAGCCGAAAGTCGCTATAACCGATAAAAATAAAATAACGTTAGCGTAATTTGTCACAATTTCGACGTTATAACCACTATCGTTATAAGCGTTGTCGTTATAAACAGATTTTACTGTAGTTTGCTATTGTTTCTTTAAATTATTACTTATTCTTCATCGTATGTTTTTTTTTTATTTAATAAATGCTATAAACCAGCAATCAAATGATATTTCAGGAAACACGCTATGAAATTATACTATACCGTTTTTAAAAAAATCAAAAAAAAATTATATATTTAAAAATTTATTGTAATTTTATACTAGAAAAATCCTGGACATTATTTGTATATTTTTCTATATATTTTTTTTTATTTCGTGGTATTTTCTTCTTTATCCTAGTTTGTATTGACATAAAATTTTAACAAAAAATTATATTATAAATATACCGTATATCAAAGAATGCATATTTAAAATTTATTTTAATTTTGTAGTGACTTGACTATTATTGCATCTTTATAGAGAACCAATTGTTTAATAAGAAACAATATGTCATTGTTGTTATAGCTACTGATGCTCGAGTCTTGAGTCTAGAATTTATATACATAAAATTGGTGAACTCCTAGAATGCAGAACTTCGCAGAATAGTAAAACTTTATAATTAAATTGAAGTACGCAAATGTCTTCCATAAATTGTAGACAATTCAAAATAAATATGAAATGAATAGCATATTAATAGCAAGCAGTTAGTCGCAATTTTATCTGTGATGATTTTCAATGAAAAGTTGAAAATACTTTTTCACTAACGGATGAATTCTATAGTTTTAAATTTATATTTTCTATATGGTACAACTCGAAATATTTTTGTAGTCAATTCAAAATAATAAATTCTCATTCAGGTTCTGATGAATCAAATTTGTTTTTTGGTATATTTTTTGTTTGTAAATTAATTCATTTTTAACATGTGTTAAATGAAATTTATATGTATATCTGTAAAAAAAAGTATTTTCTATTTTAATCTGATACATCATTTCATTGTGTTGAATGCTTCTGTTTGAGGTTTTTATCGTATGTTTACATCTTCATTAACTGTCATTCCTGTCATTGGCTACTTACTTCATAAGTTAGAATTATAAAATATGAAACAATCGTGTATTTTCCGATGTTAAATAGATAAAGAGTACATCCTTTTAGCGATTTTTTATGGATGACATGTATTCCTTATTATTGTAGAATTTTAACTAAACTATACTAACAATTTAAAAACCTATTACCTTAAAAATAGTTTGGAAACCATTAATCAAATCCGTATCAGAGAACAATTGCAATAAAATATAAAATAATTCAATAAATAACTTTAAAATTTATTAATTAAAATAAAATTGTGGAATTAGAAAAAAATAACTAAATTTATAATGAACATTTATTTGTCGATGTGAATCGCACTTGCAGATATACAGAATTATTAATATTGTTAATAATTTATTTCTTTATCTTCAATAATGATTTATAATTTTTTGCATCTTAGTTTAAATGGTATCTTGAAGTCCTGTAGTATGAATCTACGTATTTCAACCGCACCTTTTTACAATAAAAATATATTTTCTCTTTGTAGTTGTATATCATATTAAGTTGTACAGTAAATTTAAGATCGTCCAATCAATTGTTCTCTACTCAGAATTAAAAAAAAATATAATTCGGAATCAGGAGAACAAAGTATTGACATGTATTATATAATCAATACATATTTTTTTTACTTTAATAATTAATTTCGGGGTGCGCCACTAGAAAGTTGATTAATTATTATCCCGTAAAAACATGAAATAAAGATTGTGCATTAGAACGAATCATTTAACTTAAATGAAGTTCATGTTCAAGTTTCACTCCTTCAATATGGAGTTCATAAAATTCATTCTGTTATGTAAAGAGTTTAAAAGTAAAAGAAAATCTGAGAAAAGAACATAGAAACTGTAACGTAATGTAGTTGAAGGTTAAATTATAAGATTTGCAAGAGAAAAAAGTGTTACAGTGTAATGAAAAGGATGTAATATTTTCTGGTAATAAGACTCTTTAGTACTATAATATAAAAAAGCTTTTAAAAAACCGTTAAAATTAAGTGTTCCTTTAATGAGAAATAAATTACAATATAAGAACTGGGTATTGTAAAAATACAAGGAAACGATTTTTGCTAATAATATAATGACAATAACAGAAATGCAGCAATAATGACCACAAACAACTTCGTTTTTGCTTGCCATTAGAATATTTTCTACAACCTCAGCAGCAAAAACAAGACCATTAATGTACTTCTGTTAGTTAATGAAGCGTTTCCCATTGTGTTGCGTTCAAATTGAATTTAGAATTTTTTTCAGCAGGAGAAATTTCTTGCAGGATAGTGCGAGGGCGGCACCCACCCGGTTGCTATGTGTTGCTCACGGATCGAACTCCTTTCGGGCATTTCCGCCCGCGTTCGGAGCATTCGCCAACATTGTCGGTTTTGCCCGAAACGAGAAGACTCCGTTGATGCATTGTGCGGTGGTACTACGAACATTATAAACAAAAATATGAAATAAAAAGTGTTGGAAATGTCTGCTTGGAAGCAAATTGCACCGTCCGGTAGATTTGAGGTCTTGCGGACGATAGGTGCGAAGTAATTTGAATGTGGGACTGGGCGCGCCTGTTCGTACCTGTACGATGCCCGCGTGATCCTGTGAGTGTAGTGAGGTGGTAGGCACGGCTCTGCTCAGGATATTATGGACGAGGAGCAGGAGCAACAGGGCTGCACTGCCAGTTGGCCTGATGCCGAACATCAGGTAAACAATTCACGGAATCTTAAACGATCACTTACTAGCCAAACACCGATGAAAGACGTTACTGTTTCACCATACCAACATTTCAATCACTCCAAGTACTGTGCTCACTATCATGACATGTTTATATAAACCGTCTTTGTTTATTTATCCTTTAATATTTGGTCTAATTAATTGTTATTTCATTCAAATAAAAACACCAAGTTAAAATATTTTTTTAATAATTCTTTTATTTAATTTTTAAAACAATTGTAAAAATTGACGTTAGTGAAACAACTGTCGCAGTCACTTCATATACCAGGGATCCCGAGTTCGAATTCCGGCAAGGGTATGAATGTTTGTTTGTCTTTTCATCTCATTTTCATCAATCATTCAATACACATCACACGAAAAATGTAATAAGTAAAAAATCTTGTGTGTCCAACACAATACCTCCCGCCACTGTAGTAATATATTCTATATAAGTTTTTCAATACATTTAATTTGTAGTTTTAAAATTAGTTTATTATTGCAGTTCAGAATATTTTTAATTCATTTCATACCTAAAATTTCCTTCATAAATTTTGTATGACCAATACGACAGCTATTTTTGACGTTACTAAAACCGGAACTGAACTTACTTTGATTCACGCATGCAAATACATTCCCAATATATTTCTTCCATCTTTTTAAATTTTACAATAAAATTACTTCATTTTTACTTATTTTATCTTTTACACTTACATCAAATTTGACATCATATGAATAACTCATCTGTTTTATCGAAATTCCTTAGCCTAAACGATATGTAAAATTATTATAATTTATATATTTTTTTTCTATCTAGCTAGAAGTTATCTATAAACGTAATTATGCAGATCGGTAGATAATTAAAAAATCTTTGTATTTATAATAACGAAATTTGCGAAAATATGGTATTTAGAGGTATTTTTTAGGTAAAACGGTTTAAAGCTTCAAGTAAAGTACTACTTCCGGTTAACCAATTGTAGTCAAAATCTAATCAGTTCATCATATTAGAATAGAACTCTTAAATACCAAATATTATATTTTTTACATGTATCGTATTGGACGAAAAATCGTCACAGACACACACACAGACACACACACACAGACATACAGACATCACGCTAAAAATAGTAAAATCGTATTCTAGGGACCCTAATTCGTGCTCATATGTTGAAAACCCACACTCGAGAAATTTGACCAAAAACAATACCTCCCTTATCTATATATTGATAGGCGGGAGGTAAAAAGAATAGTTCAATAGTTCTTTCATTCCCATAAATATCATGAATTGTAAGAACTTTAAAAGTTGATGTATAATAAATAATTATTATTAATTTTTAAAAATAATTGTAAAAAACAAATAATAGTATATTGTGTTATTAAGAGTAAAAGTGATACTTCGTGTGGCGAGCGTGGAAGTCTGCATGATGAGCGAAGCGAGTCGGACAATTGCATGCGAGGCACATAAAGAAACTTTTACTTATTTAATTTTTTCAAACATACTTATTTTAAAATATAATATACTACTTGACATTAAATTTGTAGATTACTTGTCAGTTGTTGATAATATTTGGTATCTTTATTCTTAGGTTACATAGTGATATTTAGGCCAGTATTACAAGGTTCTATTGTACAACTTATTTCTTATTGGCTGATTTTACATATTTTCTATGCATACTTATTCATTGTACTTTTACTGCCGGCAGCGTAGAAGTAAAAATTTCTCCAGCGTAAAAATTAAACTTGAACCATATCAATCACGTCGCAAAACATGTCTCTTTTATAACGTTTGAATAACAATATTATATTTGTGAAAGTCACAAAAAATATAAATACCAAAATTCATATTATATTCTTGCTTTTAATAAATGTTTTCAATTTTGTTTATTCCTTTTACATACAAGCATGTACTTTTAAAGATAAATGTTTCTTTAACAAAAGTACAAATAAAAGCTTTTTTTATCTTAAAGAATGCAATAGATTCTGAACCTTGTCATGTAATATTTAAATAAAACTACATAATTAAAGAATATAATAATCATATAGATAAATAAGCTTTAAGCAATTTGTTACAACTCATCATCTGTAACACAGTTTTCCAATTGGAACAGAATTTCAAGTTCTTTGTAAATTTACTTCGTGAATATTTCATTTGTATTTTTTATTTTATATTGGATTCCGAATCCCTCGGACACAGCGATATTTTATTTCATTAAAAGTTAACGACGTTGAAAATCAAGCCACAGATCTCCACTCAGTTTGACTTGTAGCGCGCTAACCAATTGAACCAACGCTGCCCGTAAATTTTAGTCATGACAAGTTGATTATTTCTCTTATTGAAATAAATATAAAAATATTGTAATTTGTTACTTTTTTGGCCACGAAAGATCAGACATCGTAATGTACTGGGTAAATAAATAAATTATGGTTTATTATTATATATGGTTGGATGTATCAGTATTTAATTAAAATTTTGGCAATGATTATGTTATTATACAATAGATTACAAACAAACACATAAATAATAAATAGTTCGGATATTACAAAATTAGAATTATCTTTGTACAATTTAATTTAGATTTGATTTGAACTTGAATTATTAGAAACACAGCCAACAACTATACTTAACTCCAGACCACTTAATATTACTTAACATTCATATATACTAAATAAATCTAACCCTCCAGTGTACTTAAAACATAAATTAAATTTATAGCTGAAATAATGATTTATTTGACTTTTATCCCAGAAATAGCCATAAGTGTCATAAAATATGAGATAAAATATGTATCACATCTGTTACTCGCAGATAATCTGTACATGAAAATGTAATTAGGATTATCAAAATATAAATAATGTCCGATATTTTTGTACGATGTGATAGCACTTCAATTGTTTATTACATTAATCTAAAAATTGTTACATTCAAGAGCTACAAATATTATTTGCGGTGGATGTTTTTCTCAACATTTTATTTTTAATGTTCATTAATCATATTTACAGACTGTGGAAGGCTGAATAGTTAGTGCGCTTTAATTCCTAGAGTTATCTGTAAATTAAGTACAATGCTGCTGTGTTTGAGTGATTCAGACCTAACTAAAATATTGGTCGAAAATAATTTTTAAGAATTCCAGAAAATTATTATAAATGTGAATTTACCTAGGGATACTTCATTACATTGTAATTATCACTTTTTAGAGTACCGCAAACTCTGCCATTTGACTCCAAAAATTACTAGGCGACCTTAAAATTGCAAACTTTACTTAGAAGTAGGTTTTTCAAAATAAAAGAGGATTTATACAATGTAGCAAAGGGTAATCAGGCATGTTTTAACGAAATTAATGTAAATAGTCAATTTTGTTTAGTAATACTATAGCATCCTCAGCTCCTGTTGAAAGACAATTTTCTAGGGCTGCTCTAACTAATACAAAAACCCGCAAGAGTTTGGGTGTTAATTTTATTCGGAGCCTCATGTGTATTTTCCTACGGTAAATTATTGTTTGTTAACAAGTTGCATATTAGAATATTTTTGATTTGGTTTCTGATGTAAATTTTACTATATAAACAGTTTGAATCCTCGCCTGGTTTTAAATAGGTAAAAAGACCTTATTTTTATGTTTATATAAAAATAAGTTATTCGTAACGAAAAGATTGATAGAAACTTCAATAATTTTTATACTCATAGTATTACTACTGTTTTCATTGTGTCTGTTTATTCAAATTGATTAATCAGGAGTTAAAAATTTGAACAAATTAATAATGGAATTGTATCTGTATAACAAGTGAAGAACATATCACGAAAGTATGAAATCGTCCATTCGTTAACACTCTATCTTTAATCGTTGCAGGAATGATATGGCGATTACAAATTATGCATTATATAAAATAGTATTTGGAATGTTTTTTATAGCTTTATTAATATTACATATTTTAACTTAACCAAAAGATAAAAATACTTATGACATGGAATTAGGGCAAATAATTACTTCACAAATATGGGCTTCCATTGCATATTTTAAAATATTCAATACTCATTTTATGTCCAGTTATACGTTAGAATAAGGTATGTTTGCGTAAAAACAGATCGTAGGCAAAGGAATCAATTTGCTAAATCAAATGATCAACTCTGATTCATAATTCATGCTTTGATCATTTGATGTGATACTCGTTTTGACGATTTCAAATATATATTTTATGTACTCAAGTTTTTTGCTGTTATAATTAATCTAAAATATTTTATTTTCACAAATCTATATGAATTGATGCAATTTCATTCTTTTTAGATAAAAAAATATTGTTATATATCATATGTGAATAAAAAATGACAGAAAGTTTAATTCACACTCGTAAAATTATTGAGTTTTTTTTACGATTAGCAAAAATGTGATAATTAATTTGGTGAAACCACCAACAAATATGTGTTAAACGCGTTGAAAGTTTAGAAAAAGTCGTACAAAGCGAAACACCCCCGTTTAATTTCATTATTAACCGCCACAATGAAATTCCTGTCGACAACGACAGACTAGACGGTTTTTTATGCAGCTACACTTAAACGCACGTCATGAATTCCGTCACACACGCTATGATGAGTGAGTACTACACGCACTACAGTCGATATCGCTGAAAAAGTCAGGTCGATAGCCCTTTCAGCGACAAGTCACTGAAACTGAAATATCGCTGGAAAATTGACCGTCATCCGTGAACATTGACCGTTAGCACAAGCATTAAGCGAGGGTCGTTAAATTGCCTACCACATTTTCTCTTATCTTCTCTGCGGGTATGGCAAGAATTCCAGCTATTTTATTGATGATTGCACTTATATTTTAATGGTACCGGTTATCTTCTTGTCACCTTCACTTTTAGAAAAGTTCAGAAGATTTAGACAAATTTTAAATTTTATTTCTACTTTGAACTTACGCAGAATGATTTTAGATAAATAGATATTTGCGAAAAATCTATACAATTTCAACTTTTCGTATTATAGGTCTTATCTGACCAAATTCTACGAAAAATTTTATGTGGACACCATAAGACTTCCTTGTGCACTTATTAAATTACACACAGTTTTTGTTGCACTTCATTTAAACTTATTTCATTTGAAAGTGAGATACATTCTACGGTTAGGATTCAGGGATGATCAAAATGAATATTTCCGTTGAAATCTGAAAACCGAAATTTTTCGCCATTTCAATACTTTATTTACTTTGTACAAATAATTAAAAAACAATTTTATAAAACTAATTACTGAGGAAATAGTATCCGGTATGCAATCTAATATTTTACAACAAAAATTATGTAAATAGAAGAAATTAACTAGAATTTATTATAGAATATAAAAAACACAAAAGTTGGCTATCAGAAACAAAAAAATATCTGAAATAAATTGTGATTGATCGTAATTATCTATTCCACGAAGGAGATTAACTAAGGATTAGTCATTTTAGTACGAAAACATGAGTCAATTTTCAGAGTATTCTTAATTCGTAATGAATTATTTATAAGGGTAATTTTATTTTGAACGTGAATAATTTAAACTTTAGCCGTAAATGTTAATTAGAAAATAAAATATATGTTTACAACATGCTTTAAACAAAATTAACATTTGCTAAATTGCCTTTCTTGAAATTAATATGCGTGAATTAATTTTGAAGTCATTGTTTCTTGTAACAATTATTAACTGATGTACTGCATAATAAGTTTAATAATAAGGAATGGATAGGGGAAATGTACATATCATCGGTTTTTACTTCCTTGTACAAAGTAAAGGAAATTTTGTAATTTTTCAGGTTTCAACGAAAATATATACTTTATCCATCCCTGAATCCATTTTGACTAGTTTCGGCGTGAAGTCTCTATATAAGTACGTATCTTAAATAACTCAAAAATTATTAGCCTTAATATTTTCAAATTTTTTATATGGGGCTACTATAACATCTAGTTGTGCAACTCCCTTTTAAATGCAATCAGCTTTGCCAAAAGGGTACTTTGCTCGTGTGTTTTTTTGAATTTTTCGCATAACTCAAAAACGAATAGCCGTAGAATGTTGAAATTTTGTTTATGGAATTTTTATAACATCAAGTTGTGCACCTCCAAGCGACCTTTTAAAAATTCTCTTTATTTTGGGCAGAATCTTAATACAAACAATAATTTAGTTGGCTTTTAATAAAATTCTCATAGAGTTCATAGATATGAAATGAATGGAAGTGGAAGAACGAATGAGTGTATACAATATAATGTACAAAGAAGTCATTGGTTTCCGTATCAGATTTTATTGATAATGGTAATATAATCTTATTTTATAGTCATGTTTAGCTTGTTTTGTTTTCAAGACATGTACATTTTATTCACAGGTTTAATTATTTGATGAAATTGAATTAAATAATTCATGAAAATAAAGGTATTTCCTATTTTTATTGCCCGTCACATTAAAGGCAGCAATGTTAAATTTCTATTTCCTACTATTCTACTAAAATAATACTATCAGTAGTAAAATAAAAATTGCCTTGAAATGATCGCGTTTAATGTAACAATTGAACTCCAAATTAATTAAAAAAGTTAGTGTCCATTTGGTGTTTAGTTATCTCATCTGAAATTTATAGAAGCGGATGCGTTTTTCTTTTCTGATCATCATCCGATATAGATTTTAAAAGAAAACGAAGTCATCTGGAAAATACTTTCATGTGACAAGAAACTAGTGATAGATTAAACCTTTGATCTGCGTCTGTTTGAAATTCTTATAAAATTTTGCTTATCTATAAATATATATCAATCCCTTTAACCTTTACAAAACATTTTGTGAGTAATAATCTGGGAAAAAATAGAAAAATATCTGGTTTAAAAATAACCACATTTGTAAAACCATATCAGTGCATGTCATTTCCGATTTATCCTATAGTAAATCAGTTGAAGTCACATGACAGCAGCAATTTAAATAGAGAAACATGAATGAAATATTGTTTCAGTATGTAGAAATTTGCCGGTTGCATGCAAAGAAGACAATCGCTGGCAATTGGTGTATCTTCGTGTCGTGTACATTTGCCCCCATCTATTATGAAATATGTTTACTGAAACGAATAAAGTCCTCGTTCGTAGAAACAATCGATATTGATTGAATTCATAGAATACGGTCGTCTGAATTTTTAAATATGTCTGACTCACTTTCAGGGGAATGACATCTACTGAAAACAATGGACTTCACATAAATTGTGAACTGCAGAAAATCGTTATTCTGGTTTCAATTACTTTACGTGGTCTATAGCTATGAGAACCAGTGTTCAAATCGCGCCTAGATAAATTCTCTACCGTTTATTTCCCACATAAAAATGGCCTTTGTGGTGCACTCTCTACATCAATAGAAGTGATGTCTGATAAATGGTTTGACGATATAAATATGTCGTTATTACATTACTATTTAGTATACTGAAAAATTTTGAAAAATAAATGGTGTATGTTTACCTATTGTAACGTTTATTTATATGGGTGAAGTGTAAATTTTTACAAACACCGAATATTAATATATCAAGTTTATTAAATAACGACAAAAATAACAAACAGTTTTATTTAAACAAGAATAACTTATAGATTAATAATTCACACTTAACACAATAATTATTAACCAATGTCATTTATTTTCATACGATAATATGTTTATTTCTATGTTATGTTCATAAGATATCAATATTTATTTCCACTGTACATGTAGCTGTTTGAACCGACTCTCATTAACTCTCTGTACACACTAACTAACCCAATTCTCCAGTCCGCAACACTTTTATATCTGAGAGTAATTAATCTCGAAACTTCTAGATTCTTCCGGACTCTATACAAAATTTCGAACAATAGCGGCGTCTCTCTTATCTTACTGGAGCTTTAGTGACACTATTTGACCAGACAGGTCAGCTGCGATGACTCATCGACAGTGAGTCACCTTCGTTACAGTACATTTACTTCAAATATCTAACCTCTTAAATGCCATTACCAATTTAACAAGTCGAACTTATAGGTAAAAAAGCGTTCTTTTTCTTAAGCTTCGCGAACTTCTGGTGGAGTACACTCTAACACACTATCAAACATAATTCAGAAAATAATACTCATAATTACATTCATAAAAAGCAATAAACTTTGTGATTACTGAACTGACAGAATAAGTAAATATTTTATTTTCTTTCCTGTCATAGAGATGTTAATACATAAAAGATAATAAAACTGTACAAAAATATGAACAAAATTATTGTTAGAATTAAATAATTGCTAATTGATTGTGAATAAAATAGAATACAAACCAGTTGTAAATGAAGCATTTCCCCGCTCCGTATGTAATACAGTATTGTTTCTTCGCCAAATCGTATTTTATTTTTATAGAAGTGGTTGGTTCTGGGTGGTCACATCTTATTTTTTTTTTGCTTTGAGTATTTTTTTCATTTATTTGTCAGTTTTATGGGCATATGAGAGTGAAATGAATACTAATGAGTTTTTGAAATTACAAATAACCCTTCCGTCATTGGAGATTAAGGCCATACAGATCCATCATTCAAATCCACTGGAAATCCTAGTTCTGACATCTGTAACTCTTCAATCATAATTAAACACTAGTCATTAAACACAGTTCCATAATCCAGACATTCAAAGCTTGGAGCCATTACAAGAAAAATAAAGTTTGGTAAGCTGGTGAATAGCGGTGAGTTGGCAGTTGGCTGTGGAAACAGGCCAGTAGTGCTGGGTGCCGGAGGGTAACTGCCGAAAAAACTAGGAATAATCGTCGGGAACACAGTAACCGCCGCAGTTATCACAGAGTTTCTCAACCGGCAAATTACGCCAGACAGTTTTTACTGCGGGTTTATGGGGGCGACAGCCGGTTGGGACATTTTCCCGGTAACTGAAGCTGGGATGCGCGCCAATGCAGGATCCCAACACTAATCCTCATTTTTACATTCTTAATTATTGTTTTTATAGTCTGCTTTATCGCTGTTTATGTTATAATTATGATTGTATTACCTCTATCTGGAACAGAAATCTAATTACATTTAAGTTATCTTATTGGCAAGTTCCAAATGAACAGAGGATTCCCAGCCAACTACGTACCATTTGAAATGAACTTGTGTCCTAATTCTCCTACCTTATAAATTACAAGTGTATTATAATTATAAAGATTGTAGGATGATATTCTCAAAAGTAATATAATAAGAGCCATGAATTGAATTGGAAAAATGTAGTAATAGACAAACGAGTGTTAAAAATGGTATTTAGATTACAACAGCGAAGCTGGAGTTATTTAAGAGTCATTTTTGACCCGAGTCAAAACCTCATTGTCGCTACAATTTGTATGGATAATCATCATTTTTACATTTTAAATTATATAGTTTTATAGTCTGCTGTATCTCTGTTTACGCTATATTTATAATTAGGTATATTGTCTCTTTCTGAAACATAAATGTAATTACATTAAAGTTCTTTAATTAGTAAGCAAGTTCTAACACTACACTATAATTCGCATGGACAATTATCATTTTTATATTCATAATTATTGTCTTTGTAGTCTTCTTTATTGTTGTTTATGTTTTAATTATAATTATATTGGCTCTACTTGAAACAAAAATTTAATTACAGTAAACTTCCGTGAATAGTAACAATGTATGTAATTAACTAAATTAAAATGTGACTTGACAAGGTTTATGCTATAAGGCCATCATCAGAATGTTTCCAAAATCTTTTGATAGCCAGAACTGTACCAACAACTAATCAACTTGTGTCTTAATAGTTTTTTTGTGCAACCGGACGCGAAATAAGCATTTCGCAGCCGCAATACCGGCCGCGAAATTAGATTTCGCGGCCGGTATTGCGTATTGCGTTGTCATGGTAGCGGCCTCGAAATTGGGTAAACAATCATTTTGACACTTAACTCACTAAAAGTAGAAGTTGTTCGTTTCGTATTTACTTTCATCCGTTTAAAATTACAAGATCGCGATTTCGTTACAAGTTATTACTTACTAATACTTTTGCCTCAGTATTTATGAGCGCGAGTAGACATGTGACATAACCTCGACATCAGCTGGCTAACCCTTGTCATTTCCATAGCTACCTTGAAAGCCGACTTTCAATTTACAATGAAACTGTTTAAAATTGATAAAATTTGTAATTACATATTTATTACGGTTGCACAAAAAATATTGTGTACACCTTGTCCACGAAATCCTTTAGCGGCCTCGGCGACAATTTTTCTCTTGGAACATTAAAGAGTGATTTCGCGGCCTTGGTATACAAATAACTATTATCGCTCTGTTGTAGGACGAAAAGCTCATTACAATTCGCACATTCATTTTTACATTCATAATTATTAGTGTTATAGTCTGTTCTACCGCTGTTTATGTTATAATTTTAATTATATTGTCTATCTGAAACAGAAATCTAATTACATTAAAGTGTCCTTATTGTTAAGCGTGTTCTAATTCTAACTAAACGGAATATAAGATCTGGAATTGGATTTTCAAGTAGGCCAATTATTATTTTGTCAAGAAGTTAATTTAAGAAAAACTTGATTTTCAAGATAAATAATTCACAAAAATGTCAAGCTACTTGATTTGATGAAACCCTATTCCTTGGTTATGTCAACATTTTCACTTATTGTTATGTCATTTATAATATAACTGTCAACTTATAAGAAAAAGATCCAGTCAAAATATTTTTTAGACTTTAGGACATATTTAAGTTTTTTATTTGATGCAGACTCATATATGACATGTTTCACCAACTAGGTTTAAAAATTAAGCAACCATAAAAAAAAATGTTAATCGAAATATTGACAGCAATGTTTTAAATAGTCTATTTACCTTTTTATTCCGATGTGATATTGTCCATATAAGGGAAATTTAAAATTTGGATAATATTAGTGCAACCGGACAATAGGCTACTTTATCGCAGACTATTTATGAAATAATCAGTATCCTATGAGTCGTGCATCCCTTTTAAATAATAGATCCCTAGTAAAGGTAACAGGGTGACAACATGTACCCTGAAATTGAAAATACATTGTTCATAGAAACATATTTTTATCCCTATTGCATTTTCGGTCGACGGGAATTGAACTACTAAATCTAAAAAGAAATATGAGTAAAATAAAAATGTTGTGAACTGGATTCGAAATATCATGAGTGTTGTAAAGTTTGAAAATTTATACCAGAAACATTATAACATTAAAGTAATTTAGAGCTTTGTTTTTAAATTTGATTTTAAAATGTAAAAAGGTAAACCTTTACGACCTTTTCCCCTATCACAATAACCATCAAAATAACCCTTCCATCAAGATTACGCTTGACATCTATTTCTCCATTTGCATAATGATCGGCAATTACTTTATGTAGGTCAGTGGAAAATTCGGTTTTGGCGCGCAACAGTTTATGATTCCAGACAGGTTGTGTTGTGCAGTAATGATCTGTGCTTGTAATAAAGTGTGCTAATAGGACATGAAACTTAGTCACGGCTGCACGACGCGTAGGTACCTGTTGCACTTGCAATGCACTAGGCGCGTAGGCTCGCGGAATGGAGACAGCGGCAAATACTTCATAACATGCCGTAAATTCTGATCAACGTGGGGGTGGAGTGCGAGTAATTAATACGAGGAGGTAATCAGCAGCTGACAGACGAGATGTGTGTTCTCAGCAAGTGCGAACATAATGGGAAATATAATGAAGTCTGTATTTTCAGCTTGTATTTCATTCGCTTTTATGACTATTGTGTTTTGGAATTAATCCTCTATTAGGCGCTTTCTTATTTATTTAAATCTCTATTTACAACTGGTTAGGAAAATAACCAACAAGCAAATGTGATAAATTAAATAACGTGCGAGAAGTAACTTCAATTGAGTTCTTTCAGTTTTATGTTGTTTTTATTTCATAATTTAGATGCCAAATCTAAAGTTTAGTTCTTTTCAACCTTCTTATTTCAGAGAAATTATCTAATAAATTTAGTGCTAAATTATTAATATGGTTATGTAAACAATTTTCTTGTCGAGTAAAGTATGTTCCTACTAGTCCCTTAAATTTTTTAATTTTTAAATCCAAATGTATTGATTCATTTGTGACATACCAAGGGGCATTTACAATTAGACGAAGACATTTATTTTTAAATCTTTGTATAATATTTAAATTTGATTTCGTAGCACACCCCACAATTGTATTTCATATGTTCTTATGGGAATATATGCAGCTTTATATAATAGAATTTTGCAGTGTGCTGGTAATTTTGATTTTCTTCTTATAAGCTAACATAGTTTTTAATTTTTAAATTCGCCTGTTTTCTTTTGCATGTTATATGGTTCTTCCAAGTACTCGTAAGGCCTTTGTCAAGATGCATACCCAAGTATTTTGGTTCTGTCTGTGACCTAATAATACTTTTTTCTTAATCGTTGCGCCCTTTTACTATTTCTGGTGTTGGGCTTTAGAAAAGTTTGATATTATTTGTAACTATTTTCTTCGACTGTTGGAAATTATCCCATATTTCTTTCCACCGTTTTCTCTTCCTTTTTACATCGATACATGCTATTCTTCTTCCCTCTGTCGATTTTCTAATTTCATCTATCTACTCTTCTTCAAAAATCTTCTTTGTTTCCCTATAGTTTTCCGTTGTCTGAATACTCGTATGTCCAAATCACCTAAGTTGTATTTATTCCATTAGTTGATGTACTGATTTCGTTCCTTGTTGTTCTTTATACTGCACATTCTTTATGTGGTCCAGTTATAATAATAATAATAATAGATCTCCCGTACTACTGGGCACATTAAGTGACAAGAATTCTCTATTGCTATCGATTCTCTGCCATTATTTCGGCTTCATTCCACGTAGTGTCAGCGTGTCAGGGATCCCTAGAAAAACTTATTTGTCAGATGTTCAGAGGACGACTTCTTAGAGTCAAAAGATGCGGTGTTGTGCTGTGCAGAATAGGTGACCAACCAACCTAAGTCTTCTTCGGAAGACAATGATATACAGGATGGTCTAATCGCTGCGTCATAACATTTTCTTTTCGTGTAATATTTTACGACTTACATTCATTTAAATATACTTTTCTTTTATAAGAAATAATACTTGCTTCATTACTCAGTATATCTATGTTAATAATTAACTGACTCCACTCTCATGTAGAGTAAAATTTTAAATAATAAATTAGCAGATATTTAGAACAATAGCTACGAATAAATTACCAAAGATTCTAGAAACCAAGAAACGGAAAATTATCATGCCCCACATCTGTTAATAATTTATATGTTGCAGGAATATTGAATAATTCATGTTATAAAGAGAAAGAAAGAAATTACGACTATAATAGCCGTGATTTACTAACTGTCACAATTCACAACCCTGAACTAAAATTAAAATAACCCGAAACTAAACTTTGTGTTTCACATTGTCATATGCTTAAACTACAACTGAACTTGTAATCATTGATCGAGGGCAGCTTTATATATTTACATAAATAAATACATTTCTGAACTATACTAACATTGGCCTCTAGCCCAATAATTTTTAATTTTTATGACAAAGATGTCAACGTCTAGGTGCCTATAACACGGCTATTATAACATGAAAATCAGGTCCTTAATTTACATCTTGTTGTAGTGAATAACAGTGGCTCACTTGTTTAATGCACTTTGACTCGCTGAGACAAAAAACACAAAATACAAATAAAATGTTATAAAACAAGCATCATAGTTATTTGAGACCCTGTTTCACATAGGAATGTTGTATCCTAGAAATGAGAAATAGAAGGTTATGAATTTAAAATAAAATAAAAAATGAATTATTTCAAAGCGAAGAAAGCACAAATACTGCAAAAGACAAAAAGAAATAGAACAATCTAAACAAAAATAATTATTAGACGTATCAAGATTTGCAGTTCATCAAATCTGCACTGCTTAAATCCAAAGTTTTTAAGAACATTGTAACGAATTTCTGGAGAGGATAGTTTCATTTGGATTCATTACGTTGTGCTTGAAAGCAAATTAGCTTCAATGGAATGGCGACTTCATTATCACTTCCACTCAAATTCTTCAAAGTCTCTGAATTTGCTGGAAGGTTCTTGCAATCATATTGTACGACTACTCTGA
This sequence comes from Stenolophus ochropezus, assembly GCA_035578165.1. NCBI lineage: Eukaryota > Metazoa > Arthropoda > Insecta > Coleoptera > Carabidae > Stenolophus > Stenolophus ochropezus. The sequence goes on along the minus strand of JAQOWZ010000004.1, from coordinate 7,784,977 downwards.
TGGAAGATTATACAACTACCAAGACTTTGTATCTACTACAGAAATGTTGCAAAATAAGTAGTGTCTATTTTTACAAAACCATTGCTGGGAAGTTCAGCATATCCGTCTCTAGAAATTTTAAATGAAACATCGGTGCATAACAATAGGACACAGGAATATAGAATAATAGCTAGGAAAAATTTAGGAAAGATTCTATGAATTACGAATTTAGGAAAAGATATCTGAAAAACTAAAATCTAAATTAGGAACTTAAACGATCTTTTAAAGATATTGAAAGCCTTATGAAGCTTATTAAGATACTTTGGAGTAGTTGTAGAAATAAGAACTGCATGTATTCAAAAAATTCAATTAACCTTTTTAAATAGTAAAAGTCCATAAAGTTGTTTATATCAGAAATGATTATTTTGTTAGTGCTAGCTCGCATGCTACTTTGCAACTTTTGTCTATGTAGTACAGATATATAATTTTATCTGTGCATGTTAAAGTTCAGGATGACAATATACTCCGGCCCATAAACCCCGAACTATAAAGAAAAAGCTTATCTGTAATAAAAGCTGCATATGTTCATACACAAATAGTTGGAGTCGCTATCAGATCCGCACATGAAACCGCCGCACGGCGACTTTTCATTTCGTTCACCTTGAAGGGGTGGGGGAGAAACGGATCAGCTCGGCCGTTTCCGGCGACACTCGGAGCTTTTAGGACAAATGCGAGTGGGTGTGTCAGAGAAACAAACGAACAAAGGGGCTAATGACGACAGTGGTGTGAATGCGCGGACTAATAACTTTTAAAGCACAAAGAAAAGGACAGAGCGGAGATTTGTCCGAACGAAAAAATCGTTACGGAGCTAACCGCAAGCTAAAAGGTTGGATTACGGTAACCGCAATCCAATAGCGCTAATCAACTTACATTCATGCTTTTACTTTTCGTGTCTTCAAAACACAGAGATTTGTAAATATATTTCAAAACATTTCATTTGCAGGTGTTGGATAAAATCTTGTGTAACACACGTGTGTCATTTATTCCGAGATTTTCTGCAGTAGCAACATTTTCTAATTTGTCATTAGTCATTTCATTACTGTGGTACCAGTTTATAATATACCTACATGTTTTGTGTAATATACCAACGAAACACCGAATAGTTCCAGATAAAAAGCAACGTAGGTTATTAATGTCAAATGAATTTGTTCGTAATTTAAAGATGTTTACTAATGAAAAAATTCGAATAGTTACTTGGTACAATTCCGGCATTCTGAGTATAGTTTACAAATTTATATCCTGACGTCTAGGACGGTCAGAAATATCGTTCTAGAGTTTCGAGAATATATACAAAATTTAATAGTGAATCGGACAAGACTAAACTACGCGAAATGAAGAAAATAAAAATAGATTACTACGTTCAGTAGAAGAAAATAATTAACTGTATACAGAAACTTTGGCGAATCCAGTGGCGTACCCAAGTATAAATATATATAATGATTATATAATGCATATCAGTTTTATGTTAATGATAATCTTTATCTACGAATTCTATTCATCTTTTGCTCTGCTTCCGAATTATTTAAAAAAAAAATTAAAATTTTAAGTTGAGAATAATTGATTGGACGATCATTGGTTGTAAAACTTGACATCTACAACTGTACAGATAAAACATATTTTATGGTAAAATGTACGGTTAAAATCAGGTACTTAGATTCATAGCTGTATAGCATAGGATTTTAATATATAATTTACAATAAAAAGCAGAAATTTACAAATCATTATTTAAGACTGAAAATAATGCATGATGCTTTTAAAAAATTATTGCTCGAAACGAAACTAAAAGATTTCGGAGCCAAATGCAAAGTTTCGAAATTTTGTTCATAAAAAGAATATGGTGCGACCCGAGACGGTGATATAGAATTAAATGGCCTTTCGTCCTGTGATTCAGTTTTATGTATTACTTTATAATAAAGGTCTATTGTTTACAATTTTTTTCTTCAGCAGTATAAATTAAACTAAGCTAGTATATTTCTCAGAAAATAAATTGAAATAGCATCTTGATACAGAAATTGATTACTAATTTAACCATCTCTGTAATCTCTTACAGTTCTCAAAATAACAATAGTGTACTACTTAAAATGGTCACTATATTTGAAAACTTTATCCAAAGTTTTGAAAACATGTTATAATTTGTGACTGTAAATATACTGATTTTTAATTGATACTTATATTACTTTACCTCATTTATAAATCAACAAATTATGATGACAAGTTCATTTGACATTTGACTATTGCCCAATATGAAAATATTCCATCTTAGCTGAAATTGATATTTGTAATCCCTAGATATAATCATCTTCATTATGTTTTTGGTACATAAGTAGTTATTGTACCTACTCGTATATTAATTACATACTATAAAAGTATAAAACATAATGAAATAAGCTGAATAAATCAAAAAATAAAAAACAAATATGACTAAACATTATGTTAAAGTAATTACCAGTACAGATTAGTTTTAGAACTATTAGTCTTAACAAGATAACTGAGTAATTGTATATGACAAGCCTGTTTGTTTACTTCAAAACAATATTAATAACAAGAATTAGTTGCTTACAGCTGAACGTCAAAAGCACAAAATGTCAAAAGCCAAAATTTATTTATGTTTGGTTGTAAACACAAGTGAGCAATTACCTTGAAAATAGTCAATCAAAATAGATGTCTTCCAAGAAACAAACATATAATTGAAACGTATTTATTAGAGGTCTCATTGCAATGATACGTAGGCACGGTACACTGCATAACAGAAACTAAAAATTAATATACGCGATGTCTCATATAGAGTAAAATGAGAGTGGTCAACAAAAATTTTGATGAAATAATTTATAATTCTGAGGCTTTTTCAGTAAAACTCCACTCTTCTACAAAGCGAAATTAAAAACTAAATCATAAATCTTTAATTTAATTAAATATACTAGCTATCCAAAATCCTGTGACAATTAGGAAATACAAATTATTAATAACAACATGGCAGTTCAGAAATTTACTCACAACCAAATTGTTTTTAACACTGCCATGGAATCCATGTATTCTTAATTGAAAACAATTACAGAATGAACACATTCTTTTACAGAATAATATTCTGTAAAAGTCGGACAAAGCCAACTAATTTTTCAATTCACCCATTTAAAATACATGGAAAACGAAATAGTTCTGAAAGTCAAGCCGGCTTTGCTTGAGCCTTTATTTTTTATTTTGTTACCTCTGCTGTCAAATAGTAAGACACATTTTTTTAGAAAAACTAAATAGTGTTAGAAAAAATATAAATCCTAAAACTGATGTGGAATAGAATTTCTGCCATTCCCAAAACCTTAGACCTTACATACGTATCAGCTTACGAATTTTTCGCTTGTTCAGAAATGATCTATTCCACACAAGTAAAAGAATATACTATTCCATACTAAGTAGAAACATATAGAAGTACATCCAGTGGTATTAAGAAAATATAAACCATTTACCTATTAAAAATATAAACCAATAAGATAATCACCTGCTTATATTTAAATGCTAATACAGAGTTTTTATGTAATAATTATTATTGTAATATTGAGAGAAAAATAATATTAAATTTAAAATTTGTAAAATGTGCAATTTTACATTTTTATTAATGGGTGCAATTATGCAATAATTAGTAAATATTAACAATTAATGGAGTTATATATAATAAAAATATTCCACAAATTAATAAAAAGTATGAAAATAACAAAATGCTAACTTGCCATATATTTTCCGTTCCTACTAACACAACAACTGAAGACCAAGTGCATTTCTAATCAAATTAAAATTTTGTTATAGATACATCATTATGGTACCATATGTATATATGTCAGTAAATTCAAACATGGTATTGCGAAATTGCAATATATATGTATATATGTCAGTAAATTCAAACATGGTATTGCGAAATTGCAATATAGGTCAGTAATTAACAGTTAGATAACTACTTTATTTTGAAAAGGCGTTTGAAAATTTTTAAAAGAAATTAAACTTTTGATTACGTTTTAATTTATGAACTGAACTGTCAAGAGTTTCATGGTAGATGCCGAGAAAGTGATTACATTCCTCAAGTACCCAGAAGCCTTATAGTCGCAACATTCTTTGAAGATGATGATGTTCTTGTGTAAGTCGATGATTAGTGAATCGTCGAGATAATCGTCTGAATTTTCTCCACACTTGACCGACTTTGAATGGCTTCCAAAGCGTGTGCTTGAGTTGAATTACTTTCGTCGTGTAGCGATGAAATGTTCTTGGCAAGACAAATCGTCTGTAATTAGCCCGTTGATCACTTATAAATCATTTCTCTCGGTTGTGCATGTTTAGAGAGTCTGAATTCGGGATGGCATAATAGAGAAACTTCTTTTTGTTGGAGCTAGAATTATGGCCTTAATTTTTCCGGTTAATATCGCTTTATATTCCGCAGCATGTAGTAGTTTAACCGCTGTGGTTTATGGATCGAAAAAGCAGCACGGAAAATTTATTCAGAATCTGGTAATCTGAATAGTGTGTATAAAATAAGATTGTTCAGCAGAAAATTCAATTTTTAAATTGAGAAATCGCTGGAAATAATTTACGCTCTTTTACCCTTTTTTGGAAACTCCACTAAGTTTATTACGTACAAGAAACTAAAAAAAAAACATAAAAACGTGAAAACATATTTTTAGGCGGCCACTACTACCAAAACCAATCATATTTAAATCAAATTATTTCCATTAAGTTCGAGCCAATTAACAAGCCATGAGCCGATGTTCTCTATTCTCTTTATAGTTTCTACGATTACCACTATTGACATTTGATAACAAACCGATTGTTTGTGTGAAAATTATTGAAATAACTGTGAAATATAGTGTGCAACTTATCAAAAAATATGCTCATATCCATGCTCATATAAAATTGCGTATTAATATAATATACTTAGTATTAATTTAATAAATTGAACACAAACTTATCCAAGATTAACTCCATCATTTGTGCAACAACAAATATATAGAAGAAACTGGCCCTCAAATTCTGCATTTTAGAGCTAATATGTATCAGGTTTCTACGTTCTTTAGAAAACTGCAGTTGATAAAAACAATTCCAATGTATAATTTATAAACAAGTCACATACTTTTCTATGACTGGTATTTAATTAAAACAGCAGAAATATAAATGAAATATTCTAACATAGAATTCATCCCATTCATACACTCAAACCAATTAGTCTCCCTACACCAGTAAAAGACAAAAGCATTCTATTCTCTCATAAAATAATTGTAATTCTGTGCAATAAATGTACTTTTTCTTCTTTAGAAGTTTCGTCCTCACGTGAAAGCAGTGACACTTGTTCTCATCTTATCAAATATTCCCTCACAATGTTGCAAATATGCTTTTATGAAATTGATATTACAAAGATCGGTGGATTTCATTAGCTTAGGTTATCCATATCTTTTCAGTGTATTTTGCATTACAAAATCTACGGCACGAGTCATAATAGGAATAGGGTTTCACTGTTAACAACAGTGGGGAGAAGAGAATTTTGCATTGTATTTTGAAATTTCAATCTTCTAGAAATTTTTAATTTAGAGCACAATACGTCCACAAACCTGGTTTTCAAATTTCCACTGTTTTCCTCTCCTATATACTCTCGAATAAAGCATTCGTGCGCCCAGCGCAATGTCGACTACAGAAGGCAGAGGCAAAAATTATACTGCTTCAAACTTATTCAGTATGTATGTACGACTGTGCTGTTTTCACAATGCTCACAGCATTTATCGATTTTTCTCTCACTGCACTACCTGCTTCAGAAAAGGGAGTTTTGAGGTATACCTTAAGTGCTTTCTGATTGGTTTGTTTGCGATGAAACTGAATGTTTCTGAAATATTGGCCGATACATATGCAGTTGTTCAAATGATGTCTTTAGATTTTAAATTTAAGTTTACTTTTATCCAGTTTCTATTATCTGCCACACCAAAATTTTAGTCCATGCCACTGTTTAACAATTAAAAGTTATTTAATAAATAATCTAATTTTGATTTAATTTGTTAACAATAGGACACGTTCATTTCATATTTTGTTTTACACTTGTTATCCTTTCAAATATCTATAAGAGGATGATTATACGTAAATATAAATCAATAGCAATTTGTCAACAGACATATTCAAAAATATATTATAAATCTCCATCAATAGCCAAAATTAATGTGAAATGTAAAAATGAATACAAGAGTATATACAATATTTAATAACCGATTTATTTATACTTAGTAATTTTTAGTTTTATTAGTTTGTTCTAGATGATAACGTATCATGTACAAACTATATATGATACACAAAGTAAAATGCTATAAAATCTAAATATAGACTTTAATTCCATTTTCCATAATCATCTAAAAATACGTTCCATATAAAACTTATCCGTCACCTGATGTTGAATTCCCATGAGAGAGTCTGCACTGTGTCGGCAGATATCGTATCTGTATCTTGTAACATGATTGGCGGTTGACAATAGCGCCTGCTGGTGTATGAATAGGGGATTACATCCCGTGGGAAGGCGCCGATGCTGTGATGAACAACGGGATTATCTGACGGGATAGCGGGACGGGATTCGGTGATGAAGCACAGGAACGTGATGTTACAGGATAGGGGATGATAAAGGGATACAGAATATATGAGGAAATAGAATAGATGGTTTACAAGGGGTATATCAATAAATAACCAATATTTTATCCTGGTATCTAAACTACAAATCTTGGAGCTTGAAATTGGTTAGAATACTGAAACAACTAATGCCAATAAAATATGAGTTCTCTAAAGAAAAAATTTAATCTTCATTAGTACTAAGCGAGTGAAAATTTTGTTAAACCTAGACTAATATGTATCTCTAGCTTTACAAATTGCTAAAGAACTACATTTGCAGTTATCCACTGTGTTTATATTTATTTGTCAAACTAGAGAGGAAAGCGTATCTTTTTACCACTCGAGCTCGAGTGAAAGTTTTTCATGGCATGTTTCAAAAATCGATTTATTCGGACAAAAAATTGCGGCAACATAATAAGCTAGAAAATTAGGTTATGTAAACTTTGACGTTTAGCAATACAATTGTTACAGTATTGCCAATATGTCAATTTAAATTCAAGTTGTCAAATTGTGAAATAATGTGAAAAAATAAAAGAACAAGACATAATTGTTATAAGTTTTTTTAAAATAATATTGTATCAGATGCTGATGAAATAGTTCAGAAACAAATTTTTATATTTACATATGAATTTGAGAGGGTAGATTTCTGCCTCTCAATGTCTTAATCAAGTTTTATAGACTTGTGTATTCTTAAAAATAGGGAACTTCATAACATGCCAAATAGATATTAATCTTGGAATAACTTTTTCCCACTTCCCAAATCACTCTTGGTGTGCCAATCCACTTCTTCGTAAATTTTGGAATTTTGTTATATTTATACCGAAGAGCACATTTATTACACATCACCTCTTGTGCACACAAAGCTGACGTGGAATTGTTTTCTACTATATGTTATATTTATATAAATTTTATAATCAATGTCTACAGGTTGCATAATGTGAAAATAGGTTAAATGTTAAATATTATAGCTTCTCAAGTAATTATAATAAAATATTTAAAACTTGAATAATCAATATAATAACTACCTATAACAATAGGGATCTCTATGGCTTTTTAAATATGTTATGAATTCATTTTGAGATAAGAAAAATAAAGAAAAAGGAAAATATAATACAGCTCAACTACAATGTCAGTTGGTAATTACTATAATGCAGTAATTATATGGAAATTCTGTGCACTATAATTAATAAATCAATTAAATGCAAATAAGCAACACGTTAGTAATCAAGATTTCACGACAAACAGTGGATTTGGATCTACGTATTCTACATTGTATAGGAGTTATGTTCTTTGTGCAGTTTTATTTTATGGCACAACAATCCTGGCGGTAACAATAACTACAATAGGTGTCTGTCTCGTGACAAAATTTACGCATATATTTATGATATCAGAGTATTTAAAACTTTTTTTGAGTAGTATAAAAGATGATTATAAAATATTACGTATAAAATCACAATGCACTAAAAACGCATTTTTGTTAATATTAATTTAATTTTAATTTCATATAAATCTTAGTAGATTTTTTTACAAAAATTGTTCATTGCATTATTAATTCGTCGATATATAAACTTTATAATATTTAACAATTTATGTATACCTACTCTTGTTGCATAGAAGTATATTATTATAAAAGTTTTATTTTTATAAGACGATATATTGTTCTGAAACACTAGTGGAACAATACGTAGTATAAAACAAATCAAATATACTATTTTTTAATACTTTACATCATTTATTTTATAAAAATCTTAAAAATTTCAATTACAAAAATAGTAGATTAGGAATTTAGGAATGTATGTGAAATATGATCACTAGAGTCCGACCAAAGCACGATATTACGTAAGCGAAACCGAAACTAAAGAATTAAATACTTTAGTTTTCTATTACCACTGCTGTAAATTTCAATTAATCACATACAAATAAGTAGTCTGTTCAAGAAGTATTTATTATTAACTAACAGATTCTTTTATAATGTATTCTCTTAAATAACGTTGCAGTAAATCTTTGTCCTATTTCTACTATAGTATATTGTGTATCTAGTAAAAAAAGTGATACATTACCATTAGCAACACCAATAGTCCTGGAAGACACTTTTCCTGCATGGTACACATACTATTTTTTTCGATCGGTTCGTATTCAATAATAATGAAATAAATATGATGAAATATTTACGAAAAAAAATATTTCCGGACTGTTATTTTTCGTAACCTATTAACTGCACTAAAATACCGGAATAATGCATTTTCTAGTATGAAAATACACCGGAAAGTTGTGAGTTTTCGTACGAATTAATAATAATAATAATATTTATATTTTCCAAAGGAAGAAAAATTAAATATCATGTAAAACAAAACTACTAACAAACAAATCAAATATGCGAGTGAATCCGTTCCAAATGGACTGGAAAGCGCCAGAACCGATACGAACACAAGTCTCAGCTAATCCGAAACTGTGGCCAAAACCAGCATTTTTGACCGAAACTGGCCGACACCGAACACGAAACCGTAGCTTCGGTCGGACACTAGCAAATTTCTTTGTTGAATTAATTTTTAATTAGCTTTTTTATTCGGATTTCATACATAATTTCAAATTATATTTTAATATATTTGAGGTTATCAGTTTGACATTTATTGTGGGGAACAGTATTTAGAAGTACCAATTTTAAAAAACAGTTTAATAATATTCCAAGCTATTAAACCGTTTTCGATATAACAATAGAGCAATAATTAACGCAATATATAAAAAATACTATTATAGTTTAATTTATTTATAAAATGCAATAAAATTGTAAAAATATGCATTTACAACTAAGCTAGATAAAAATGAATAATTGTGCATACATATAGCGTTGCAAAGGTTATGAACGAATAAAATTACAAGCTCGGTTGAATTTAAAATATTTTAATTTATGTCGCACGAGTGCAGGAGATAGATTAATGAAGCTGATGTAACCCGTCATGTGGGCGTTGTTATTTCAAAATAATTTGATTTTAAAGTACGTCACAGAAAATTAATGACATCAGCAGCCGAGCGGGCTGAAAAATAATTGATGTGCTATTGATCTGCCTCCCTCCTGTTGTGCAATTACCTTGTTCTAATTTTTGATGCAATTTCATCCAGTGTGAACGCGCTCGATAACATGGTTTTCCCGTTAGTCGCCGCTATGAGACCTGTCGATCACTGCCCATGCATTGCTTGCGAATTTCTACCAATTCAATCCGCGATAATTAATCACTCGGCTAAAGTGCATTGAAATATATACAATGGACGCCATATTAGATTTTCACTTCCATAATGTGATCGCTTTGGGACTTTAGCTGGAACTAAAGTCATTGTGGAGCTACTAGCTGCCCTATTTTCGCTAGATCGATAACTTAAACATTCTTTTGAGATATATCCTTTCGAGTGTGTGGAAGAAACAGAGCATGTTCAACTTCCTTAGCTTTGTCTTCTTTCGTAGGTTATTGTTATTCTGGGAAGGCTAGTGTTCAGGCACTGCGGAACTGCAGTACTCTCAAGAATTCTGGGTATATAAATATATTTATTAATTTATATATAATTGCTTATAATAATTAATTTTATCGTGAACAATCGTATATAGTTCTCTTATTTTATATAAAATGGTATAAAAATACATCTAGCAACTTTAAGAACGACGAAAAATGCTAGCAGCACTGTGTTTATCACAGTTTCATATGGAATAGCAAGATAGTTTCAATCGATGCGCGCAAGCATTTACACTCGCAGTGAGAAGCGTAATTCGGCACTGCAAAACAAGCAGTTCCTTTGCTAAATCAGTATTGTATCAGCGTGCTTATATTATGTATCCTGTTTATTCCGTATCTTTACATATTTGGACATTAAAATTAAAGAAATAAAATATTTTACAGTTTATATATTACTATTATTAGAATTATTGAAAATTATGACCTGAGAAATGCAACTTCAATGAATATCAAAACAAAACAATAGGTTTATTTATTTTTATGTTTTACGGCAGAAACTTAATAAAAATAATAATTTAGTTGGCTTTTCATTTTTGCAGGAAACATTTGATTTCTTGTTAATAAATTGATATTGACAAGTCAGAATATATTTCTGACAAATATATAGGTACGAAATAAATGAAGACTATACCTCTTTCTTTGAACGATATGCTGGGATGATCATGCTGGTCCTATCTTCCCAGCATAACGTTCTTATAAACAATAGACTATAGTGCAATAACGAATAGTGATAAACATTTTAATAAAAATTTTAAATATGGTCTATTTCGAAGAGGATATGGGCGAATAGAAGTTGAAGAATGATTAGCCTTAAAATGATCTGCCTTTCAATTGAATTAAATTTAAATGAAGTAGAGCAAAAAATATGTGTAATTACGCCTACAAGGAAGTCTTAGGGTGTCCACATCATATTTTTTAATTAATAGGTTGTTTGGTTTACAAGGATCGTGGAAATGACTCAGTTTTTCAGCACTTAGAAACTTGTACATTGACTGCCATTATAAATATGAACAAATGGAATCACAATAATATATTATACATATATTAAATACATATATTATTTTTCATAATACCTACATCATAATCCTTGTTTAACAAACTAAACGCCGTGTTTTAAATTTACTGAGTAATAATATAATCCAAAGTAATGTAAATAACAAATGCTAATCAGTCTCCATATAAACTAATGAAACATCAGAATCAAAGTTTGAGATATTTTTTCCAACATATTGTGCAGGTATAATACAAAATTGCGTATGATATACGTGTATAAGAGCCATAAGCTATAAGCTAATATTATTTACTAACCTATTCTACATGACTGAAGAATTTAATTATGACTACTTTTTTCTGATATAAAAGATACGACTACTTTCTATATCGAATACTGGCTGGAATAATGTAGCAAGACATTAGAAGCGAAAAAAATAAATCGAAGTTTAGAGTAAAAAAACGAAATAAATGAAACCCACTTCATTTCCAAAACGGAAATGTCATTTGCCAGCTGCATCCGTCCAAAATGCATCAGGAAAAATAATTGCAGCTTGCAAATAAACAGTGGGAATTAGTCTCAATTTAAATGTAAAATGAGATTGCGTCCGAACCAGAGGCAAACACAATAAAGGGAATTCTCTGGGGATAGCCACAAAAATGCAAACAATTGTTAACGGGCAATGAAAACCGGCAGCTCTGCGGAGCGGCTAAAAGCTCAAAGTGCACTGAACTGCACCACTTCGCTTCGAAATTTCATTAAGCCGCAAGTTGAGCAGATGCAATGCGAACGTAATGTAGGTTTACCGCTAAATAATTTCATACAAACTTTAAATCATATATTTTCTACAAATACTTATAAAACAAGTAGAAAACAACGACAACTTTTTAAGAAATTATTAGGAATACAATACCATAAGGCTCTCTTTTATTTTGCCCTTTTTTTGGCTTAACAACAAACATTAGGACATTAGGCAAAATCCTTCCTACTTTGGAGTCAGGATTTACCATGCAGTTTGCTTGAGTGTTTTTGCCGAAAAGCAAAAAAAAAATAGTACTTAAAAACAAATTTTTATCAGAGAAAATCATATCATATAATCATAGTTGTTTGGTATTTTGTGAGATAGATTCCAAAGACAACCCAAAAAAATAATTAAATTATTATTATTCTGTAATATTAACAGTTATATGTAAACAATAACAACTGTTACTTGTATTGAAAATTTATCGAGGTTTAACAATGTTCCATTGGTTGAATTTTCAAGTATTTTTCATCATTATTGGTCTAGAACTAGTCATTGGAATATATCATTGTAAATCAATTAGAGGGGTAAATAAAGTATAGTGATGTAATTGTTATTTGCGAGCGGTAGATTGTATTTTACAGCGCAAGGTTCTTTATTGAAACTAGGCTATGTACAAATACCTAACGCCAAACATAATGTATTATATTTTTTAGCGAACATCTATATTTTCTAAAAAAATTGCTTGTTAATAAATTAACGAGCAGAAAATTGAGGTCAATTTGAAATTATGAGGTATTTTAGAAATTTTCGGTTTTCAAATTAAAACCATTGCATTACATTTTGTAGGCTAAATTTAATATTGTAAAGCAAAGCGTATTTTTGGTGTCTTAATTTATTCTGAAAAATCATATAACAAATATACATTTCACACGAAGTTCGACTATTTGTTCTTAAGACGAAAAACATAAAAAAAACCTCACAAATATCGTGCATTCTATCCTCTTATGTTAATGACTGGGAGTCTTACTTTCAATTACGTTAAAAATCAAATTTCTGACGATTTTATTCCACTTCTGCAATAACAACTTTAATAGTTCCAGGAGCTGGTGTATGATTTCGGTTATGTAGTCCCAACTCATCCCAGTCATATTCGATGGGATCCATGTCCAGACTGAGGGCTCGCCAATTAAATCGCCTAATTCTCACTTCATCCAAATATTCTCTGACAACTCTGACCACGTGAGGTCTAGCATTACCTTGCTTAAAATACTACGCCCGTCAATAGTGATCTTGAAAGGCATAACATGATCATCCTGTAAAAAGACCAATTATGTGCGTGTTTGCGAAAAGATTCCCGCACAAATCATGAACGATTCACCGCCAAAAGTCGCTTGTCATTATAAACTCAAGCTCATCTTTCTTCGGGTATTCTCTATATTTACCAAATTCCGTCAGACCCATTGGGGCAAAAACATGACTTATCTTGAAACAGTACGCCGCCCCCAATCCTTATATCATTCCATGCCCCATGAATTTGGCAAAAACCAATTTTGCAATTCGATGTCGGCGTTGCACTGGTAGACCTACAAGACAATCCAGTAGCATGAAACCTTCTCCTAGCGATCCACTCACTAACATGTACATATCTAACTTCTTGGTGTTGATTTCATAGCAAAATCTCAGAAGCTGTTCAATTCCGCAAAGCGGACACGAAAAAACGTTCTTAGACTGGTGACTTTTTCCTTCGGATCTTGGTCTTGCAGTTTCATATTGCCCTCGATCATCTTATATCAATGCTACAATATACTTGCCACAAAAATAGCAGTGGCGGATTTATAATTCTATCGCGTAGGGGATACATGCAACTATAATTTGGGAAGAGTTTAAAATAAACATAGAACTTATGACAATTTTTTCTGTTTACATAATAATAATTATATTATATACAGGCCAATTCATATGTTAACCGACATTTATATAAACTATTGTTAATTGTTGACACACACAGAAGGTTTAATAAATAACTATTATATTAATAATGACAAAGAGACAAAATAACGAAAATATTTTTAGAAATAAAATCTTTCGTACGACGATAATTCCAGAAGTGAACCTTTGTTACAAATCTTCTTTTCATTCGCTTGGCAACAATTCTAGAGTCTGTGAGATATGAGATAAAGTTGCAATAGGAACTTTTTGTAAATCTGATTTAAGCGCGAACTTTACAAATAGTATATTGCGTTTTTAAGTTCCAAAGTATTATTTTAGTAAATTCAGTTCGCAGTTTTTAGGATTATCAATGAATGGAGCGCATACAAAACATTTTTTTTACTTTACTTTTCTTGTTTTGAGTTATTTTTATTCGCTGACGGATTAAATATAAAGTTGGGAATTAAATTGAAAAATAAACAAATATGCTTGCATGTTTAAAATAAAGTTTTTATTCAAATTATTAAATCATGATGAAACATTAGTAAATAACAGACAGGTGTTTCATCCTTGTATTTATTGAGTTCAATTTCTTATTAAGCTACTATTTTTTTCTAATACAAGTATTAAATAAAAAGTAAATTATATGTTTCTAAAAGTGGCAGCGGTGACTTACTTAGTGTGCTCCTACTCGACATGAACGAGGTGAGATCTGAAGATCAAATCCCAGGGTCTAATAACTAAATAAAAATACTGCTGTGTCCAAGTAGTTTGGAACCCACTATAAGCTGTAGGTTTGTTCAGAGGATTAGGCTGATATACTCAACCATCAAAATTGCAAGTAAAATTATTATGGAAGAGTTAAATTAGCTTTCACCGTCGGCCAAAGTTCGTCAAAGACTACGAAATATCTATAAATTCATTAAAATTTACATAAAATAAACAAAAGCAATTAAAAAATCATTTTCAAATTACCAAAATTTATTTTATTTTTGATATGAATGTATTTTATATCGTTAAAAAGAGAAGAAAAAAAACTCATTTAACAGTCTCACAGCCTACTTTGAGGCCCATATGAAAATTGAAAGTTTGTACCAATATCTCAAAAACGATATAAGAAATAAAAATTTTGAGTACCGCAGCGAAATTATCGTTAAAAAGTGCCTGAGTAATGTGTAAGGTAAAATATTTTTTGTATTGAAATAAAAAAAAGTTATAAGCAAAAAACTAAAATTGAAGTATTTACATTTTTGTTTATAAATAGTCACCTATGCATTTCTTGAGAAAAACAAAAACATGTATAAAATGCCCCACATGAAGCAACATGTATCTATTTAATTGACTTTGTATCTCTTCTAGTTTTCGATATCCTCATGCTTAAACAGTTTCATTGGTTATACTGTATACTGAAATTCGATTATGGTCACATACCCCATTGTAAAATAAATCTACAACTTTCAATACCAATTAAACTTATCTAAGACGTTGTATGCTTGTATGTTAAAAGATTTCTTCCTCTTATTCGTTTCATACGAACATGATGAGTGATGACGAGAAGCTTACCACAAAAAATTCAAACTGTGTTTATGTGGAACTACATTTTTATTGCTATTAATACTGACACAGGATTAAATTTCTGTAAAAATTAGGCATGAAAATTTACACGTTAATATTCTCTAAACCCAACATGAAATAGTAAAAAGCTCCAATGCGTTTTATTTCATTCTGTGTTAATATTAAAGCTTTTCAGATTTTAATTAAATAAAATGCAAACATTAACTGCACATTTAATAGTTACACGCAAAGTTAACTTCATAAATGTTTAAAATTTAACAGATCGATAATCTATCACTTTCAGTACCAATTAAACCTTTCTAAGTCATTGTATGTCAAACAATTTCTTCCCCTTATTTGTTTCATACGAATATGAGTGATAACGAGAAGCGTACCACAAAAATTTCTGTCTGTACATATGTGGAACTACATTTTTATTGCGATTAATACTGTCATAGGATTAAATTTGTGTAAAAATTATGCATGAAAATTTACACGTTAATATTCTCTCATCCCAACATAAAATAGTAAAAAGCCCCAATGAGTTTTATTTCATTCTGTGTTAATATTAAAGCATTTCAGATTTTAATTAAATAAAATGCAAACATTAACTACACATTTAATAGTTACACGCAAAGTTAACTTCATAAATGTTTAAATTTTAACAGATCGATAAAAAATTGTTTTAGTTAATTAAAATCTGTGGAAACTATGCAAAATTATGAACAAATTAATTTTTTGCTGGTTTGAAAATTTCGCTGAAATCCCATTACGTGAGTCAGCGAAGCGGACAGCGGTAACGCCATCTACATCCGGACCAGTTCGCCGAATATCGGATTAATTCCATTCATTAATGGCTGATTGTGAAATTGACAACGTAATGGCCACTCAGGCCCACTGACTTATTCCGTTTTTACACGAAACCAGGCCTCACTCATGGGCGCCCATAAGGGGGGGCAAGATGGGGCACTTGCCCTCCCCTGGCTTTTCGCAAATTTTAAAAATACGACACATTACTTAATTATTTTGGCATCTTTATGATATATAAGAAATTTATTAATGTTTGTTGTACTTTAGGGCGTAGGTAGGTTTTTTATGTGTGAGATAAATTATTCCGTTAGTATTTGTGGTTATTTTAAGTGTCATTAGAAAGTAGAGATGTCTGAGGCAATTAACTACAATAAACTTCATTTTATCGAATAATTTTCCGAGGAATTTTTGAAAAGTGGAAGAAATTTTAAAATTGCCTTACAAGCCAATCAAAAAATAAGTAAGAATCTTTACTTTATGTCTGTTTATTTTTTTTTGAACAATTTCTTTTTTAGTAAATATATATTTGCAGTTTATCTCTATAATATTTAAGTTTTCCTTAAATGAACCATATCACATCGGAATAGAATGTCAAATGAAATATTCAACATTGCTATCAAAATTTCGATTAGCATTTTTGTTGCTTTTTTATTTTGCCCCCTCTTGAAAAATATTTTATGGGCGCCCCTGGCCTCACTTCACGACTTCATCCCCTCAAATACGTCCCATATTGAAAATTACTTTTTTATTGTTGTTATTAGCAACTTCAATCATCAAAATCAAATTAGTGAGTTCTGAAGAGGAATTACCGGCTTGATCTTCGAAGTTTTCTTGTTGAAACGTATCAATTTTCTGCTTCAACTCTTGTGCAATTCAATCTCATATCTCATGCATATCTAAATCCAATTTTTTATTTCTGATTGATTCACACGTACTTCGAGAGCAATCTTTTCTTTATGAAATACTCTCATTCTTCATAAATCTGTATTCCGTTCAGCATTTGCGAATATAAGACTTTATTAAAAGTTCATAGAATAGCGAAAAGGAAGTAATGAACATTATCAGTACCTGCCTGCAATTTAAACAATTGCAGTTGGAATATATTTTTTTTCTTTTAATACCTAACGACCGCTTAACTACTAAGGTCATATTGAATGAGGTCGATGCGATGGAATGAGAGACACATAGATTCGAACTCGCAACATTAAAAACTTTGGACACTAAACTTAACTCACTAAAGTCGCTTAAAACGTCCGCCGTTTTATATCAGAAAAATTACATTAGTGTGTAATACGAGTACTTACATGTATTATAAAGTATAGACAAAAATTTAAAAAACAAACAATCTTAAACATTTATTTGTAGAAAAATGAAGAAAGACGCTAACCACTGGAATCTCGAGAACCCTCAGAGATACGAAGTCGGTTAAATTGGGGCAAAGTTGCAGAGCATTACTTGCCCATTTTAATTATGTTTTTTTTTCCGAAAAAATGCATATAGCGCACTAGATATGAGCAAAAAACGTATATGGCAAGATTACTTTTTGACTTATGACTTCATACAAGCTTTTAGTTTGCTCATTCTACAGTCACTTTTTTACGAAGAATTTACAGCAGACCTCAAAATTTCGAATACTTTTCGAAAAATTCTTGCCAACTGTCAATTTTCATATAGCACTCAAAGTTGTCTTTAGAACTGATGAATAGAGATTTTTTTCTCTCCTTCCAATGACATAAAACACCTATACATTAAAATGACAATAAACTTAGAAATTGGAAAATTATTGATTTTATTCATTTCGGTCAAGTGTGCTTTGGAAATAAAATCGAAAATTTTGTTTAGAATAATCTAGATGTATAAGATCCAGTACAGTTGTTTTATACTGGGATTGAAATCTGCGTAATACCATTGTATTTGAATTAGGAAAAAATATATTCTATATTTAATTTTTGATAATTTATTTTTTAACATTGCCAGGTCACGAGCAGTCACGGGCTCGCCGTGTTAATCCAGCCTTGCTCCAAACTCCAAAGAGCTAGTTCTTTAATTATAGGAAAAGCTAAAAAATATATTCAGACAGAGAGAGGATATTTTGAACAATATAAATGAAAAAAATAAGAAATTTGTGATACATTTTGAATTCGAGTGAATATGAAATATATGTTATTTCCAATTTCTTGTACCTATAATATAAACCTATGTAATTTAGAATATACTTCAACTATAAAATGAAATTTATAATAAAAATATATCATCGAAATCCATTTAAAATAGTCGTGCTGCAATGGGCGATAATATATGAGGTTAATATTTATATATGGTTATATATTGCATTTCATATAATATAAGTCCCCGGCTTTCCGATGGGAAAAGTGTGACGAATCATCTTACGACGTCCGCTTTAAAAATTTATTTTCTGTTTGTGTGTCGTAAAGTTTCCAGGTCAAATGTGGAATTTTGTTCGTGTAAGTCCACTCGGTATTCTGGAGTACGCGCTGAAATATTTATCCATTCATGGAAACGGCTGAACCGAACAAAACTGGATAGCTCAACAAACTAAATAAAATAAATATCTCTCATCATTACTTTTTACAGTGTTATAAATTTCAACAGTTTCCCAGAAAGTAATAACAGCAAAATTATTTTACTACTAGTTTTTAATTTTCTAGGATAATAACTGTCCCATTAAAAGAATGTTTAAAAAAGAAAAACCTGTTATAAATAAATAATAGAATTTTATAGTACTAGCGAGGTAAAACAGTTTTTGCTGGTGATTCAAATTCAAATAAAAAAATTCTCTAGGTTTGATTTTTTTTACAGATATTTAGAAGATGACTTGAAGAGAGGTAAATTTTAAGTTTTTTGTGAAAAAAATTAACCTTCTAAAACTATATAGTACAAATTTTAAAATTATTTAATTCTTTATGCAGTTCACATATGTATTATATGTAAAACTTCGTCGTTACATAGTGAAAAGAAATGAACAGTGGGAAATCCGCGTGTTTTATTTTAAATACTTTTGTATTGTATTGTATTGTTTTGTTTTTTTTAACACCTTTCCATATCGCAAGTAGAACTGTTGATGTAATTTATATTTTTCAAAACAGCTTTAGTTCTGAAATAATCATATTTAATTTTTTCCTAAATGTAGAGTTCTAGTAAGAGTTTTACAGAATAGTAGCTTATAAAAGTATGTTTATCTCACTTGACCTACGTAGTGAGACTACCTAACTAGACAGGTCGTGATGAGTCATCGGCAGTGAGTCATGCCTGTTTCAATATGTTAGTCAATGCAAATGGAATATTTGGGAATAATCGAGCAAAGTGAATTATTTATTATTTCTGATTACAGAGTTTTTGTGAATAAGAATTTTTAATATTGCGTACAACTCGATTGTAAGAGCATCTAAAAATGTGAATGTCTTCTACTGAATTGAAATTGAAAATGAATATATATATATATATATATATATATATATATATATATATATTATATGTATATATATATATATACAGTGTGTGCAAGGAAATGCGGAACATAGGACTTTAACATGGGATTTCAAAAAATTGCGGATACTCTCTCTCCTGATAGATTTAGAGCACAACTGCAAGAATACAATGTTGTTCAGAATTAAATTCTACGTCAGATAAGATCATAATTGCTGCAACAACAAGCCTGTAATACGAGATATATTAAATATAAAATGTTATACTTTCGTTAAAAATCAGATGGCCATGGAAATAAAAGAAAATATCGAGCTGTCAGTTTAGAGAATTTTCGCTAATTGTAATACTTATTGTCTATAATTTAATATTATTTAAGTTGAA
This sequence comes from Stenolophus ochropezus, assembly GCA_035578165.1. NCBI lineage: Eukaryota > Metazoa > Arthropoda > Insecta > Coleoptera > Carabidae > Stenolophus > Stenolophus ochropezus. The sequence goes on along the minus strand of JAQOWZ010000004.1, from coordinate 7,764,957 downwards.
ATTATTATATTAATTTCTTTAACAATGTGCTAATATTAAAAAGACAGTACAAATATAATTTAAAAAAATATTGAACACAAAGTAAGGTTACTAACTGTTACAATTGACACATAGATTTTTTCTTTTATTTCCATGGGTGTCTGATTTTGAACGAAAATGTTACATTTTATATTTAATATATCTCGTACTGCAGACATGCTGTTGCAAAAATTGTGATTTTATCTGACGTAGAATTTAATTATGAACAACTTTGTACTCTTGTAGTTTTGTTCTAAATCTATCAGGAGAGAGAGTATCCGCAATTTTTTGAAATCCCATGTTAAAGACCTATGTTCCGTATTTCCTTGCACACACTGTATATATTATATATATATATATATATATATATATATATATATATATATAAATCAAAAACACATGGAAAAACTTATTGTTCCACTGAAGGTAATAATTTACTTGAAACTTTAACTTCTATAAACTAACTTAAAACTTTGGAAGTGATTCTTTTTTAATGTGAAAGTTATAGTCCAAGAAATAAGTGTACATAGTTTATCCTTGTCTACTTTTTAAAAGGAAAATTGTAGAATAAAATATTTTTGTTTCAAATATATCTTATTGAAGTTCTGTGGATAATGGATATTAGTGTCGAAGGAACTATTCTGGAGTAATAAACTATGTTTGAACTATAGCGTTAACGGGTATATTCCCTGCAAGATAAGTGTTTCAGTTAAGCAAAGTTAGCAAAGACTTCTTGGCGACATTAACTTGTCGCAAGTGTAAGCGAGGAATGTGTTAACAGAGAGAAATACTTTTATTTTCACGTGAATTTATGTACCATTCCAACATTAACATTTTCGCCAAATAAAGGAGTTTGGAAGTGAGGAAATGGAATACTTTTGGCAAGAGTTCCACACTGTACTATGAATTATTTTGCAGGATTTTTGCCCCCTTGGACAGGAATTTACAATTGAGAGACTTTGGAATTATTCAACGATATTTTATTGCTTTTCCAAACATTCTTTCTAACCTTTGGCGTTTGGCGATAGCGCTGGAATTGTCAATCGAACAAAAAGAACTCTGCACACAGACTAGATAATATTCTAATATTTCTCATATATATTTAAATCAGATTACTGGTCCGGCACAGTTTATTTCAGATCACTGGATACTAAAATTACAAAATAAATTTCCAGTATACATAGATACATATTGAATCTGGAACAGAGTTTACACAATAAAACGATTCTTAAAAAACTTGTGTTCGAAAATCAACTTTTTCACAATATAGAGGTAAAGAATCATTACAATTTAATTTAAAACTTTTTAATTTGTTTATTGTAATGTGCCCCTGAATCTCCCAGGCGGAGCATATTAGAGCAATCGAACACATTGAGCCGCAGTTCTAACTGCCGTACTGTCGGTTGTTTTATGCCTGTGCTACTTCTATTCAAGATGTATAGATGGCAAGTCTATAGCATCCGAGTGTGATACACAAGTAACTGTGTTTTTTTATTTTACGACAAATCACACGTTGTCGGTCGCTGGGACTTGAACTGAGGATCTCAAGTTCGTATGACGTCACAGCAAGCTAGAGATGTTCACTAGCTCGCTCAGCCATCCAGCCGACAATTTGTTTATTAATTATAAAATTAAAAAAGTATAATGAAATGAAATATCTTGCGAATTAAACAAAACATAAAAATAGTAGAATACGCTACTTTCTTGAGTAAAAAACTACATAAAATTATAAATAATCAAAAAAAATCTGTACAAACAAATTTCTTGTAGCAAGTATACCCATCTTCACCATATACATATTTTCTTAAATTCCTATAAAGGATTGATAAAAATTGTTTTCTCCTAGCTTTGGCAATATTTATCCAAGTAAGAATACCCCTATGTTCGAGTGGTTTAGAACCCACCATAATCTACCCGCGAAAAAAATCAAATTAGCTGACATCTGGTGGGGAAATTTAATACTTCCGTGATCGGGATATCGCCTTGTTATTTGCATAGGGAATATAAGCAGTTACGGATATTTGAGGTGAAAAACTAAGTAAATCGAATAGATATTGGTTATCCCGATTACAGTAAAGACGCTACATTCCGATTTTTCTAGATCCTAGGTTCTTTGTTATATCGTATTTTAGGAAGGGCAAAATATTTTTTTATGAAACCCGTCGCACATTAATCAAAATTTTTAAAATTCAAGATCAAATAGCATTATCTTAAAAGTTTCAATTTTTTAATTGTAAAAAGTTGCATGTTTCACTTTCTTGTATACATATATTGCTTTTTCTGCAGTTCTAATAATATTTCATAAGAATGACTCGGAAGTCATTTCGGTTATGTGGAAAAATTAAACTTTTAGGTAATTGGACACGCATATTCCACATTCCATGAATTTTAAATAATTTTGAATGTAGCGCAATATATTTTTTCAGACAGGAGTTTAAGGATTTTTTTTTAGAATTAAATAACTACAATAAACGTCTTCAATTTTTAAATAAGTCAGCCATTTATACTTATTTAGCCGCAGGTAACAAAATTTTCGGGTTTTGCCTTTTGAATTTGTTAATTGGAAATTTGAGGTTTGTGTTTGGAACCGATGTATATTTTAACATATTTGCATTATTATTTAAAGATTTGTTTTTAAACAAGAATATGTCTAGTAAAGAACCACAGGTGGACGAAATTTTTGCTAGATTTATTTTTAAATCATTAATTAACAAAAATTACACTAACGTTTGGAGTTTGGTTAAGTATATTTAACGAAAAAATTAGAAAAAGTTCAGCCCTCAGCTCGAGCACCACAAAGGAATATGTGAAATATAGAAGTTTAGAAAGGAAATTAATTTTCTTACTCACGTTGCTTATTATTATAGAACGAATACTTGGGGATAAAAATTTAATTATTATTTTTACGTAATGTAAAAGATGAAGTAGTTTTATTGTAAAATTAGAAAAGGGTGGAAGAAATATATAAGGCATATATTTGCCAGCGAGAATCAAGGTAAGTTTGGTTCCGGTTTTAGTAACGTCAAAAATAGCTGTCATATTGGTCATACAAATTTTATGAAGGAAATTTTAGGTATGAAATGAATTAAAAATATTCTGAACTGCAATAACAAATTAATTTTACAACTACAAATTAAATGTATTGAATTTACTTACATATAGAATATATGTATTACTACAATGGCGGGAGATATTGTGTTGGAAACATCAGATTTTTTTATTATTATCCTAGTATTATCTTTTGAGATATTATCCTTATCATATTTTGTAAAAACTAATCTGTTTTTGGGCACTTCCACAGGAATCCAGAGTGACATTAGTAACATAAATTTTAAACTTTAGTACCTAGAACTAAACATAGATTTGGATTCAAAATCAACAGTCCAAACGCTCAAGTCTGTAATAACATATGGAAAACATTCCGTACTACTATAAATATTACAAAAGTGAATAAATTTTATCTTACGTTTTTTGTCCTATGTACCTTAAATGTGTGTAGAGGTAAGAGAAGATAAACCATTTTTTGGGCGAAATAAAAGCACCCGTTCATTTATATTTAATAGCAGAATTCGAAAGCTTGTTTCTTTGAATTGTGAGAACTGTATGATACCTATCTTATTAATTTACAACAATAAACGTAGTTTATTCAAAATAATAATAATATAAAATTACAAACTGGTGTTGCAGTGAATAAAATATATGATGATGTATTCATAATCCACATCTTTATATTGTTGAGAAACGTGTTTTAAATGATCCCCATCTCCTCCCCTATCATGTCCCAGTAACATTCTAAAGTCCCCATCTTCCTGAATGCATCAGTCATGAGTCAGTCATCATTTAGATCTCGCTGAAGACATGAAGCATTTTATCGCGAAGTTAATAGCACCTCGGTGATGCAGATTCGCAACGATTCGCGTCATCAAGCGTCGGGACGCTCCTGCGCAGTCGGCGCGTCTGAAAGGTCAGAGTTCACGCCGAGACCGGGTCACCGCTTGCTCCAGTCTTTGTTTCAGATGAATTCAACAAGGGATTCTATGGTCCCGATGCTAGAATATCGGGCAATTAAAGCCGAATGAGAAATAAAATATTTAAATCTTTAATTGCGAGAATTTTAAATAGGGTGGGAAGATGTTTACCATTTTCTACTCAAATTTTTTGTACTTTTGCAATAAAATCTGTTTTCGTCACCTAAGCAACGTCTCCCCCAGATTAGCGTGCGGGAAATTTTGAAAAAAACTGTGCTACTTATAGCATTTATGAAAAACTGAATTTTAAATAAAAAAGTATAATTGCCCAAACATCCTCTTACGTAATAATAATAAAAGAAAATAGTGGATTATTGAATGAAATTTAATTTAGAAGAAATAAATTTAGTGCATTTGGCATACAATGTTAGTAACAACTGCTGTCATGTCATATCATGTCACAATATTAAAATATATGACTACAAAATAGTGTACGTATATAATAATTAAAAATATTTGTACGAAAATAAAAACGAATTATTGATTACGTGGTTTGTAATTTGTAACTTCTTCCGTGAACTTTTTTCCCAGATTCGTTCTATTATATCGCTTAATCTGGGAAAATAACATTCCCACACTTGATGTGTAAATAACTATTTCAGACACATAAAAATCTCTTCTTGTTAAACTTATAAATATATAAAAACACAAAACTTTATACATTTTGCCCAATATCCGTTGAGATCATTTATAAATATCTTTTATCTATGTTGCAAGGAATATACGTTAACATCCAAATTGCATTGATGCCGGGGTGCTAGATTTTGCTTAAATAAATATTTTATATAACCTCGAATCTACCGGCTTCTCAAAAATAACCTTTTTAATAATAAATATTTAAAACTGTAATTAAATATAAATTATAATTTTTGGGTATTAACAGGAATTGTGTTAAGTTAGTAATAAAATTTACAAGCAAAGTTACAATCTACTATTTGTAAATTTACTTTCCTATCAAACAGGTTTAATTGCAAACGAACAAGGAACAAACAATCTTGTTTTATTGTTTGTTAGTCCAAAATATTATAAAGTTAGTCATAATTTGAAATTACAGACCATTCTACTATTGAAATTTAGCATTCAATCTTTATTAGGTTTTAATGGAAAAAAATTGCAAAATAGTGTACGTTCCGACTTTATTATAGGAACAGAAAACTAAATCTAAAAAATTCCAAGTAACAATTGCACTAAATGATATTAAAGAAAATAAAATTTTGTGCTGTTAAGGACCACCAACGAAGCGTTTAATATAATTGGTAACCGATGATAAAAATTACTGACGCCAAATTGTGGCACAATAAAAACTGTTTATCTAATAAACATAAAAAAGAATGAAAGAAGGTACGAATTTGAAATGTAACAAGAACGGCATTGAACGGGGTAAATTATTTTCGTTGCACGCATTGTTTGTGCAGTACCTACACCATAAAATAAAATTAAATGTCCACAACCTGAATATATTTGACGTTTATCGAGTGTTTTAATGTCATGAATGACGTTTATATGACAGGTTAAAATAAATATTAAATATTTATAGGAATATTTTATATATTTAATGTGTTTCTCTAGTAATATTCTACTAATATATTACTCTAACATGGCAAATACATCACAATATTTTATATGAAATGTTATCAAAACAATAAAATAAAGATAGTAAAATTATTTTATATTATTTGCCGCCCTTCAAAGTCTGCCACCAGGGTTCTGGGAATCCCTAACACGCATTTTTGGAATAACCGTGCTTAGGGCCCTCGAAAATACTTCTAGTACACTAACTTTCCGTGACTTATTACATTTTTCTCGCCAACGGCAACAATTCACGCTAAAAAATATTAAAGTATGTACTTGTAAAAGAGGCACTTGACAGTTCAGATTTATTTATTTGCAACTTTTTATATTTAACTTTTTTCCTTGCTGGACAACCAAAAAACTCCCTTGACAATGGTAACCAAATAATAAATGTTTGGAATCCCTTACCAGATATTTTGCTATGACACTAAATTATGCTTAAGGTGGTGCGAGAAATAAATTACATCAACTAACAATAATGGTTTAATTGAAGGTGCAATATAAAAGTGAATTTTACTCATTTCATGGCAATGCGTATTTTAGTGAAATAAGTTGTTTGCGTACATCTTCTCAAAGAGACCTACAGTATATATGAATAGTAGGTTCCAACTTCCAAACACTCGGAGACTCCAATAAAGTAATATTATTAATTTTGTAATAGTGGACGATGCAAAGATTTGAACTGCAAATCCTGCTCTCGGTTCAGTTCAAGTCGAATTCACTTACTATTTGAGTCACCGCTCTCCATTTAAAAACATTTTTCGCGCCACCGTTGACATCACTATAACTTATTTCCATAGTAACATTAATGACAATAATAATTATGAAAAAACTAGAAAAAGAGAACTGAAGTTGCCGCATTAATATAAACACTTCTGATTGGTTGACGTGACACCAGTTTTACACTCAACGATATTTGTCGCATCAGATAGTATTTCGAGTTTTGTTTCACGGTGCTCAGTTTTTTTAGTTTATTGCTCTCATCATTTTATTATTCCATTTTATATCCATTTGTGATATATTTGTGAAGTTTGTTGTGTTTCTAATTTTTTTGTGATCTATCACAGTATAAATGTGCCTACCATCGATCTAATAATATGTATGGATGGAGCGTTGCCTATATTGATACATAGCGCACGGTGTAATGAACACAAGAGAACTATAGACATATCTGAACCTAACAAGTGGGAAAAAGAAAAGTATATACAGACCACGTGACGAGTAGCAGAAAACCTCAATTTAATAGGCATCTATATAGGAGTTTGAAGGAAAAATTATATTTAAAAACAATTTTGTGTAGCACACATATACAGGGTGTAACAGCTAAACGAGCTACCTCAAATAATTTCTATATTATTAAAGATACAATAAAATGCTATAAGACAATTTTATAGAGGGCCAAGGGGGACATCCAATTAGGGAAGAAAATATTTTTTTAAACCAGTGGCTCTCAAGTTACAACACAAAGTTAAATTTTCTTAAATGGGATAGTATGTTTTTTTATGTCTATTCGATAGAGTATTTTTTCTGAATTCAATCATGTATCATCCTAATTGGATGTCCCCCTTGGCCCTCTATAAAATTGTCTTATAGCATTTTATTGTATCTTTAATAATATAGAAATTATTTGAGGTAGCTCGTTTAGCTATTACACCCTGTAGGTATAAAGAAACTGCGTTCGTTTGTTCTGGTATTAATAAAACAGAAAAATTATACTCGTCTTCGTGTTGGAAAATACTATAAAACAAACTTATCCAGTTTCTAGACAACACAGTTTCCAACAGAATTTTCTTCATTTTAGTGCACTTAATATATCATTACAGATAAGTATTTAGAGATGTAGGGATATAGTGGATAAGAGATAATTCACTGAATAACATATAATGTATTGTAGGTCGATGTAGCTGTAACAGTCGATTAAATATCTTGGTGTAGCGAAGTGAACTCCATCGATAATCCAGGGTTAGGGCGGCCGCGAAACACGGGTTAACTATTAATCACACAGTATTTCACATCGCAATTTATCGCAGTCGGAATTACCGGAATGTCAAAAGCAGAATTAACACGTCGTTCGCCACGTGGCTATTCTTAAACTTCGGAATCCGCGGCAGCCGGATACGGATGTGACCTCCATCCATCTGTAATGTGACGTGCAACGGTTGGGGCTCGCCTCTCGTCAAAAGAAATCATTACAGGAATAAAAAGAACGAGTAATTGTTTCAAATGTGCACGAACTGTTCAATTCACAAGTCACGGAATCATATTTAAATTTTATATAAATTGGGGAATTTTCAACAATCGTTTGCTTAATAGGTGAACTTCATTTATTACATTGTTGCGTTTTAAGCTACAGTTATATTTCATAATAATTTGACTCTGGCAAATAATTGTTAAAAAATCTGTTTTTAATTTATTTACAATTGGTTAAGAAGAAGAAAATCAGTAAGCAAATTTATATTCTTTTTTTATGAAATCAAATGGCTTGCTAGAAATAACTAATTATTCATTAAGCTGTATATTAATTTAGAAGTGGAGTCATTTCCAGTGTTCTTATTTCTAAATTATTAACACGATTTTCATATCTAGTGGGAAGTAGATTAAATTTCTATTAATCATTTAATTTTTAAATCTCCATGTAGAGACTTATTTGTGACTGTGACACTCCACGGAGCATTTGCAATAAGACATAGTGACGTATATATTTATTTTGTAACCGTTAAATAATATTTAAATTTGATATTTTAACGCGTATCCATAAATGTATTCTATATGTCCATATAAGAATAATTGCGGCTGTATATAATAATATTTTGCAATGAACTAATAATTTTGATTTTTTTTATCTCTAATAAGCCCAATAGCTTTTAAATTTTTAAATCTACCTGTTTTTTTTTTTTGGCATGTTACACCTACAATTTTTTCATGTATTTAAGTCCTTTATTGTCAAAGTGCATACCTAAGTAATTTGATATTAAAAATTTGTTTATAATTACGTAATTATTTTTTTGTAACAGAAATAAGTAACAAAATTGTTATATTATGATAAATTTAATCAAACGATTATTAAAGAAAATCTTATCGTAAATCATTCTTAGATTGTATTGTAATAATGTAATAATATACTAAATATAAACCAAAATAAATGTACTTCATATCAGGGAGTTAACGTAATAATCATTCCAAATTTTACATTTGTGATTTTAATAGATGTCCACTTATTAAGGTCTTTTCAAAAACTTTTGACAATTTTTAGCTTCATACCTGCCGTCCGTCCATCTTCGCTGAATAAAGCTCAATTTATAACTGACACAGAACATAGAACATAGTTTATCATGTTTCAGTTTAGCACAGAACAAATAGAATTTTATTTGAGAGTTTTATACATGTCACAAAAGAGAAGAGAAAACAGACCACGTTCAGAGGTACACTGTCTGCAGTTTCATTCTTTTTTTACAATCAATTTTATCGCTATCATACAGAAAACTGGCTGATTTTCTTCTAAACTGATTAATATTATATCATCCATTATCTCCCTCAAACCTCGACATAATGCATTAACAAAACAATATATTGTGTATCTATTAGGAAAAGTGCTATATTCCCGGATGATGGTGGAAATTGCGGGACGAGCCGTAAACGAAATCAGTATCACCAAGACTCCGGTCACTTTTCCTACGTGGTAGACATAGTATGTTTTTCATTATTTAAATTGTATATTTCTGTACTAAATTGAGTTCTATATTCTTAGATATTTTTTAAATATTTCGTGAAAGACAAATATTTGGAAAAAAAATATTTAAAGGACCTTTATTTGAAAAAAAAATATTAACAGTTTCATCATACAGAGGTAGTGGTGGTCAGTTTTGTGATGGCATATATATTTCTGATACAAGACCACATCTTTGCATGGAGTTGTTCGACATTTAGGTTCTTTTGATGTCAATTCCACGATTTTTTAGACGTCTGAAGACATATTGAAATAAACGTTTTATATAATGTTTATTTTAACTAATGCATCTATAAAATGCACTTATAGTAGGTAGTAGTTTAGCAGACCAAATTTATTTGTTTTCCTTAATAATTTATTACTTATATTTTTAAATAAAACTAGTTATACTAAATTAATATTCAGTATATTCATGTTTAAGTATGACGTCAAAAAGCCACTTAGATGTTACTCAAAATAGACGTCATAACTTCGTTAGTTTAACGTCATACATATGAAATGACATCCACAGTAACAATACTATACTTGGGACGCCAAACAGATGCACTATAAATAAATGGACAGGCCTAAATTGCAGAGTACAGTGTACGCAGAACTCAGTTTTACACCTTACAAATTAAGATATATTAATATTAATTTTAAATAAGATAATCGTAAAATTATTTGACAAGATACGAATGCAAACAGCAAACGAAATTTAATTGCAGTCTTAGTACCAATTCCATTATTACCGATTACAGTAGTCGCACTCATGCAGCTGTATTTAGCGCTTGTTAGCAGCAGGAGTTTCTTGTGTATCTGTTCGGCGTCCTAAGTATAATAACGTCGATTTTTGGTCGACCGTCAGTCTGTATTACTTGGGCAGTTGATTTTTTAATTAATAATTATATCTCAATTGAATAATATGGAACTGAAAATTTTTCTCAAAGTGTTCATGTTAATGGTAAGCTCATAAATATCGAATTCTCATTAAAGAAGTCTAATCTTGCCATTTGCATAATTTTTTCTTGTGTTTAATTACCAATAAAATTATGCGCTCGATGAATTTAAGCACCGATAAATTGTAAAATTACAGAAAAAATAAATTATAATGTTCAAGTAGTTAATAACTGTCGTATATGTCCCCATTCAGTATAATATAATTTATATTATCCCAAGATAAGTCTCTCCAGTTAACACGAGTATCACGCGATATACAAAACTCGTTAATGGGGTTATTAAAATTTTATTGTGCAAAAATTCCACCCAAAATAAGAATAGAGAATAAATATGCATTATTTATAGTTAATTTTAACTCAACGCTCGATATTTCCATAAAAATTTAAATTTCAACCTTCGAATAAAAATAATTTGATTAATTATTCTGCCAATTGACATTTCACAGTGCAACCAGGTTTAGCCAACTGCAATGCGGGAAGCAAACAACAAACTTAAAAGTAAATCATTTCGTTGTGACGTTCAAGTTTGTAAAAATATTCATTTTACAAAGTTTTTCTCTTCATTAACAGTAATATGTTTCCCTAGTCAGTTCTATGACCTTGAAATATTGCGGACCTTTAAATTTGTTGGCTGATTGAATGATAAAAGAATGTTTGAAATGTAAAAATACTAAAATTATAAATTTATCAATACAATAAAAGCAAATTAGATGAAAAAAATAGGTACATATATTTTGTAAACATTTTTATTAAACAAAATGCATGTATTTTGCAAGTTCATCAATAAGCACAATTTTCTTTTTCTTTCTTTTTGATTATATTTAAAATTCATATTATTATGTTTCATAACATAAAATATTAAAAATGTTTTTAATAATCTGTTGTATTATTTCACGAGCTGAAACCCATTTTTTTACTAATTCGTAAAAGTAATATCCTACACCTTTAATTAATACAAATCAATTTTTCAATATTGTTATAAAAAGTACTTTCTAAACAAAATATGTAATTATAAAAATACTCGTGTGTTGTTTTAACTTTACAAACTCAGCATTCTGCAAATTATTATCTTTATAATGTATAAATATATTGTTTTCTAATTCGAAATTTTGTTGACAAATCGTCTCACAAGCTTCTCATTTGAGTATGTTTAAACAATTGTTTAAAAGTACAACTATGAATCAGCCAGTATCATCATATACATGGACGTCGACAAAGCTACGTCCCCTTTGGAGTAGGTGAAATATAATAATATATTTTTGACAATATTTTTTTGTAACTTTTATCAAAGTGATAACATATTTGTTGCTTGTTTGAAATCAATATTCTATATATTTTTACATATTTGAAGTCTACATAAAATTACAAATCCAATTACATGTTTAAAGTTAGTTTTTAGGTTAATAAAAAAATTCCTTTGTTAGCATTAATTTTGTATAATTTTTCCTGAAAATAGCAGTTGCCAGGAATAAATTAGAAAACAAACATCACATTCTGTGTTTTTATCACGCTAATTGTATCTTTAAATTAAAAAATACATTTAAAAGAACGCAGAATTATTCGCTTAAAAATCGATAATATTTTTAAAATCCCAATGTTTGATAAATGCAACAACTGCGGCTGGGATTAACATTTCTGACATTTTGAATATATTATCGACAATACGCTCATCACTTGTTTTATTACCACTGACAATAAATTATTTCCACTTATTGGTACAATATTTCAAGCGTTATGATGAACTGATTTCCATAAGTGTATTCACACAATAAAATAAATAAATATGAATAGCCAGAAAATAAGATTTAATAAATAGGAAAATACAAAAGTATTGACAATAAACAATACAAATATATACAAAAAAATCATTTTCTATCATGTCCTAAAAACATATTCATACAAAATTTTATTGGCAGTAGTTAAGAATGAAAAAGCACGTTGATATACAGGGACTCGTATACACCATTCTTGTTGGTATTTTATTTTCTAATCGCATTTGTATTGAGTGTTTGAGCAATTTTCCGCTGTGCTTAGTTTGATATACTTGAAGTTGAAGTATAAATGAAACTTCAGATTTTCCAATAACACGAAAAAGGCAGCGGTATATTTCAGTGCCAATATAAAACAAAACCTAATAAACTACTTATGACATGGAGAGATGCCACATGACCCAAATCACTAAAGAGATTTTGCCACCCGAGCTAGCGTTTGTATTGTGTTAAACTGGAGTAAGAAGAAGGAGTGGCAATATTTTTTCGGAATCCTGCAGAGAAAATAACAGCAGAGCATCGTCTGACAAGATAACAGTCGTTTTCGCCGAAGCATCGATCTCAAGTCGCCACCGCTAGTTACACCCAACAACCCGGGGTAATTTACTCTCTCTAAACTTCATTCTCTCTCCAAACATACGACTCTTCCCAAGACCTACTGCATTGTGTTTTTTAAATTTTATGCGTAAAGTTTCCCAACAAATTGGTTCAGTTTAATTATTAGAGCAGTAATGAAGTCAACGCAAACTTATAATAGATCATTAATAATACAAGATGCAAGTTTATAAAGATAGGGCGTATAAAAGATATATAGAGTTGCCATGCGCGAAATTCATATTTCTTAGTTCTAGAACATAAAAACTTTCCGCTATGTAAAGTTTAATCCTCAATTAGTAACAGGATGTCTTGTTGAAACTTTAGTCCTGTTATTCAACAGTTTTTAAAACTTCAAAATTCTGAACAGTTTGTGAGACATTAAACAAGTTATTATACAAATAAAAAACTATCTCTGAACTAGATATAAATTTACAGTTAATTATTTTAGACAAGTTGGTAATCTAGTTTAATTAAACATGAAAATATTGCGAACATATTTTCAATATTACACAAGTTATTGTATTTAATCATTAATGAAATTGTGTGTGAAACAAACTAAATCGAGTATAAAAGAACAATGTAAATTAATTAAGACTTTCATTATTAAACGATTTCTGTTTATAAGTGAAAAACATGTTTTTGACACAACACCCGTAGTGCTGCCAATGATACATTACCATAGAAAAATATACTACAAATTACCGGACACTTAGATTTTATACAATATTATATAATAAATTATACGATAGTTTAATTTTTCAAATTGGTAACATTGATTGAAACATTGAAAAAAAATATCCATATATATTTATCATACTTTCCAGTCTCCTAATTAATTCACATAATGACATAAATATTTTTATATGTTAAATACATGTAGACATATTTTTCTGCAAACATAATGAAAATATTCCAAGTAAGTGGATTGTTGAATGTTCGCAATGAGATGGAATTTCGCGCCCACCACCATTAGATCTGCCGGAAAATTTGCTATAAGACCATGAAAATTATTTGTACGAGAAAAAGTCCGGAGTGTCGTCCACGATACGAAGACTTGGATGTCCGACTAATTGTTTTGACGCCAACGAAGAACATGTGTTGCTTTATGGGTTCCGTATTATTTTGTCACATCGGTAAGAAAATGAATTACTTACTTTATTGCAGATGTAATGATACTTTATCATTTAGGTTTCGTTATTCTGGAAAGAATTGATTTTATAATGGATGAAGAAGATATTTGTTGCCTTTTTACATTTCTATTTATTTTTTTCTAATTGATACGTACTACGTAGATAAAATATTGTAGGACATTCATACGTTAAGGACGAAGGACATTTTTGTGTATTCATTACGATTAATGCTCATGCTTTAAACCCCGTAACTCATGCATAAATGTACTTCCTCACACACTAGTAACATAAATAATTATTGTTGATTTGATATTCTGATATCATTGTTCAACAATTATTATTGTGTAAAAAAAATTAACCAATATATTTTTTATTTCTTCTGTCTTTTTAACAAACTTATGACTAAAGTATTGTTTGTAATAGTATATTATGTAACAAGAGTTGTAAGATGCAGAATAGGCACGAAATGAAAAAGTAACACACGAGTCGCTCGTAATTAGTAAATAACAACTTCAGTTAACTACAGAGCATTAAATCATTTATATCAAACAGTCATCCTCTAAATTACAAATTGCCATTAAATTTACATACCAATAATGCAATGCAGAACATTTCTTGTTTATTTATTGTTAATTTTGTTTTACTTCTACATAACATAACGGCGTACTTTATGCAAGATCATCCAATCCGTAAAGTGACACTAGTGAAACTAGTAGTTTACTGTACAATAATGGATACTTATTAGTGGTCGTATTATTATAGAGCCTCGACTTACTTCTAGTACACCATTCGTAAATATTTTATTTGCATTTTAATGGTGCGAGCAGTTAACGAATTCAAAAGATACCGTCTCGACAATAACACTGCAGCTTTCATTATCTTTTATGTCTAGCAGATTTCTTTCAATTGCAAGATATTACCAAGTGGAACAGAATTTCACATACTGAAATTATCTTGTTTTTACTACATTGAGTTTCAAAGTGCTCAAACATAGCCAGTCATTTTTTGATTATTTTTAGTGACTTTTATTGAACTGAGATAATAACACTTTTGTCACAAGTGCTTAGGAAATAGTCTTAAGTATTGTTATAAATATTTAATATTTATTTAAAACTGTCACATAAACGTCATTTATAACATTAAAATACTTGATAAACCTCCAAAATATTCATAGGAGTCTTATCATAAATCATATTAGTAAAATATATCTAGAGATATAATAATATAATTTTACGTTAAATATACATAAAGTATTTGCTATAATGTCCAGTTGCACCATTATTAAGCTGCACTTAAAAAATAGCTAATATTTATTTTAAACTGTCATATAAACGTCATTTAAGACATTAAAATACTCGGTAATCATCAAATATATTTAGGTTATACACATGTGCAGTATATTCACTGATATTTGATTTTCATAGGTCGAAATATTGAGGTAAATTGCACGTGTGCAAAATATTCATTGATTTGATGTTCAGTGGTCGAAATTCTGTATACATTGAGTTTTGTTATTGGAAGAATTAACAAACAATTAAAGTGAGAATTTGCATGTTTATAAGTGTAAGTAGTAAATATTTCATTCTAGTATTCTGAATTAAATCCTTATTAATTATTAAGCCTGAAACTATGGTACACATTCAAATTAAACTTGAAAGCAGGTAATCAGAATTAATTAAAAGTAACTAGGTAACTACTACACTATTCTCACCCAATGAAAATCAGGGTAGAAAAACAAAAAAAAATATTTCTTCGTTTTGTTTTCAGGTCGTCTATTTTTCATTTGTTTTTAGCGACTAACAACTAATGATGTTTCGTGAGAAAGTATTATTATTCGTTTTTCAAGTTTTTTAAAATGTATAATACGAGTACACAATGTGAATTACTTTTTTCTTATTTTTTATGAGAGAAAAACAAAAATTAGTTTTAACAACAAAAATATCAATATGTTCATATTATAGTACGACAATAGTTATAGTAGTTCCATGTCGCTTATCATATTTTTCGCGATACTAACAGGAATTATCTTCAAATAATTTTAAAGTATGTATTTTAACAGATTTATTTATTTGCGACCAAAAGTATATGAAATAAATAAAATTTTTATAATTCCCCTACTAATAGAACTGCAATTTTCAATAACACTCCTTTGATAATAGCAACGAATAATAAATCTTAAGTAAGTTATGCTTACGTTAATGGTATTGCGAAAAATAAAGTAGCACTGTTTTTTTTTTGTATTATTTATTATTTAATATAATGATTATTTCGTCTTTTCGGACATTATCAGATGTCTGGGTTTTTCCTGTCTTGTGTCGAAAAATTGAGGCTATACTATTATTCAGGTTTCGTTCCAAAGTCTTAACAAATGTTTGATTAGCAACATTCTGATCAAAAATATTTATTAAATATTATTAATGCTAATTTATTAAGGTAATCAATAAAAATATGGTTCAATATTTATGTTAATAATAAATTCGTAAATTATTATATCGAAATTATTTTCTTTTGTGTTGAATTGACAAGACCACATTACTCGAGTTGATTTGAGAACGAAACGAAAGTCTCGTCCTGTTTGTTTCGTAGCAACATTAGAAACAATTATTACATTAAGTAACATTTAAAAACTGGAATAATTAAGTGCATTTTATAGCGATTCATTACGTTTTATCAAGTACCAACTACTTCTCTCTCAAATAAAAGAAATAGTAGTTAAGATAGTTTATACCCGCATGAAAATAAAGATTCCTCCCTGGCTCTCAAAAACGCTAACCAATTTCATTTCCTTTCTTATTTCCCGGAGTGTAACGAAGATATAACGTGATTAATTTGACAAATAGGAATCGTATCATTTAATAAGATTTCTCCTCTTCTATAAAACCCAGACGTGTGTGACTCCCTCTCGAGCCAATTCCCTCAAATTACAGCGAGAGAAAACAAAACTGGTCCTGAAAGGAGTTCTCAAAAGTGGAATCACGCCAGAATCAAGTCAAGGCATAAATCAGCCTTGCAAAATCCTTCAAAATTGAATTCTCGCAGCTTCAATAGCGGAATTACCTTCCGAAAAATCTGATGTGTTCAACATAACCTCCCATCTTTAGGCGTTTAATTTACTGTCATATTTTTTGGTTGTTTATATATTTTACTAAATAAAAACTTTAATTTAATTATAAATGTTTTTAAATATATCTTAAATAACATCTATATTTGTTAATTTTGACATATTTTAAAATTCATTGTCGGAACTATAGGTGAGATTTATAAATTTTTATAAGTTAAACAGAATATTATTATACAATAACTATCGTTAATAATGGCGTTTTCTGAGATAAGAATTGTGAAATAAAATTACAATTTAATTTAGGGTTAAATAAATAAAGTAGATATAAAGATATAAAAATTGATGTAAAATGTTTAATATTTATATTTTTATTATTTATTTGTAGGTATTAGAAATCTCATACAAAATGATCGGTTTGACAATATTTATTTACAAAACTATAAAATGCCCCCAAGGAAAAATTTCATACGAGCAATACTCCGAAGGATATATTTCCCATAGCGCAGATTTTTTTACATCAGTAATAAAGCCCTGAATTGTTATTATTCTACAAAATTATTGTACCTTTTTTTTTTGTAGTAATGCCCGTCTCAGGATAAACCGGAGATCTAGAGACGCTCTACTGGGCGCCGAGGAGGCAGCAGGTCTCTGGGCCTCTTCTCCGCCTGGTGTTCTGGCTAAAACACCTTCCAGGGTATCTGATGCCCTGAAAATGATCTAGTTCAACCACCCGGAAATTGGAGCACACTTCAGTGAGTGCTCTAATCAGAGCACATTATGGAGCAGATTTAACATCTCTGGATTGTACTCTAGTTTCATTGGCTCAGGAATTAGAGTACTCAGAAGTGTTTTCTCTAATTCTAGGTCTGCTGAAACCAGAGCACATTCTGAAGCAGATTTAGCATCTCTGGATTGTACTCTGGTTTCAGTGGGTCAGGAATTAGAGTACTCAGAAGTGTGTGCTCTAATTCTAGGTCTGCTGAAACCAGAGCACATTCTGCAATAGATTTAACTACTCTGGATTGTGCTCTAGTTTCAGTGAGTCAGGAATTAGAGCACTTAGTTGTGTTTGCTCTAATTTTAGGTCTGCTGAAACCAGAGCACATTCTGCAGTAGATTTAGCTGCTCTGGATTGTGCTCTGAGTCCAATGGGTCGGGAATTAGAGCATTCAGAAGTGTTTGCTCTAAGTATAGATCTGCTGAAATTGGAGCACATTCTGCAGCAAATTTTACTGCTTTAGATTGTGCTCTGGTTTTAGTAGGTCAGGAATTAAAGCATTTTAAACCGTATGCTCTAATTCTTGACCTACTGAAAGCAGAGCATATTTTCGAGTTTATTTGCCTTCTCTGGATTGTGCTCTGATTAGAATAGGTCAAGAATTATAGCATTCTAAAATGCAAAAAAGCAAAAAAAATTACTAGCAGTAGCTGATTACAAAAAATTTAATAATAGTGATTACATATACTTACACTTGTAATTCCAGATACATTTATCAACAATTATTTTTATTTAGACATGTAAACTTCAATTAGCAATTTACAACTCTAATCTCTGTTCACAGCGCAAAGTCGTAGGCAATGAACTTTCGCTTCAACGCATGTTTGAATATTAATTTAAAAAAATGTTATGAGCAGATATCTGCAAATTTGTCAAAAAAGATCATTCTAGGGCCATTTGTGCCTGGGGTATCCAGGTTACACCACATATATCATTTAATTAAATTACGTAGAGGATTTGGTTTGATAAATAAGTTTTGGTTGGCAATTGAGCTAATATTTCGGTAGTAGAAACAAAGTAGGGGTGAAATATGGATGGGACGCACAGTTGTAGCGCTCGGGAGATTTGAAAAGCTCGCTTGGCACAATGACCAGCGGAAACCCGGGCTTGACAATGGCTTCTCTCGCTGAATTTCCTTTGGCTGTGTTCGCATCTCCGCTGAAAGGCTGGCTACAAAACGCCCTAATGCAGTGGCTACACGCATCGCTTATGCGAGGAATTTCACGGCTGCCGTACTTGCCATGCGAGTTGCGACTGGAATAGTAACGAGCTGCTTGTTTTAATCACCTAGCTTTATTGAACTACGTATTTAACTCGCATACATATGTACCCGTACACCCATTAAACTCCACATTATAAAGTCAAAGTTCACAGACTTTATCCGTAAGATGGTATTTGGTTATCATTACAACTAAAACGACTTCCTGGGTTCCTGCAAAATCTTGTGTAATCACAAGTTTTATATTCCTACGTTGAATTTTAATAATAAACTTCCTCCAATGGCAAAACAAGTCAATTTGATTTATCATGTTATTTTATTAATTAGAAATGATTAATTCAGCAAAATCAGCTAAGTATATTCATAGTATCCCGGGAAATTAAATGAGGTTTCGAAAAAAATTGAAAATTTGATTACGTAATTGACTCAATTCATAAAAAATCTATAATTTGATTGGATGTCTTATTATCAATCAGTTAAGTTATAATAAAATATTTTTAAAACAATATCCTATCATCTAAATATATACACAAAACTTTGAAGTACTTAGGCTGTTAGGCAGGTGTTGAAGTGAACTTGTTGTTTTTGTATCCTAGGCAGTAGCTAATTAGACTTAAGAGTGGTCTAATTTTGTGGCCCTCCTTCGATCTCTAATAGGTCTCATTATTGGTCAGGGTAACATTTTAATAAAAATGTATTAAATGAAAAACGGCATTAATAAAATGGTATATTATGTTATTAAGAATAAAAGTGATACTTTTTGTGGTGAGCGTAGAAGTTTGCATGACGAACGAAGGGATATAGGGCGCAAGTTATTTCTGATTCTGCATACATTGTTCCTACGGATACTTATTTATTTTACTTCTATTCCGGCGGTGTAGAAGTAGCTACATTTCTATTCCGGCGATGTATCACAAATCACAAAAGATGCCACTTTTATGACGTTTGAAAAAAAAAAGATATGAAATATTTAACATTTTTAATAATTTATAATGGTGTATTTTTAGTTTTCAATTCAGCAAATTTATCAATAATCTAATATCTAAACTACGTAACTTTCTATTAAAATTATTGATAAATTTAACTATGTTAGTGAGTTTCGTAAATATTGTTTCACACATTTAGAATAGAAAAAGATTATTTTCACCAATGGCGCAGTAAAATTTGAAGATACACGAACTGCTTCAAGTACTCGTCTTATCAAAAAATGATTTGTTTGTTTAAACAGCTAAGAGTAGAAAAAGCTCATTTGTACTTAATTATATTTTATAAAATACCCCAGGTACATGAGACAGAAAAGGAATATTACAGCTTAGATGATGACATTTTTCTATGTACAATTTACATTTATAAACCTAAGAAGGCAATGCAGGTCTGAGGGTTTATACAGGGTGTTTGGCGCAAGGCCGGCACCCAGAATATTTCGTTTATTATGAGAGATACAGAAAAGTGTTACGGAACAAAATTAAACTAGTCAAAGGGACTCATAAAATGAACTTAGTAAGAATTTTGTGTCACTTCCGGTTTCAGCGGAAGTGTGTACAACTTTGATTCTAGCATAGGGAATCGGTATTATTATATTTTTTTTCGGAATGTACATAAAATTAGCTCTACAATGATATCAAAATATTATAGTTTTACTTAAACCATTTCAAAATGACGACAATTTATTTTCAAATTTATGTACTTACAACTACAGGTACTTAACGAAAAAAATTATGTTTCAAAGAGCTT
The DNA here is from genome assembly GCA_035578165.1 of Stenolophus ochropezus. Taxonomy (NCBI): domain Eukaryota; kingdom Metazoa; phylum Arthropoda; class Insecta; order Coleoptera; family Carabidae; genus Stenolophus; species Stenolophus ochropezus. Next base: position 7,744,386 of record JAQOWZ010000004.1, on the reverse strand, counting down.
ATAACAATCAACACAATACAATAACTCTTCCTAAATATAATAAGCAAAATTAAAATTAAAAGTACTCAAAATGGCCGCTGTCATTTTATGCACAATTTGTCAAATATAACAAATTCTGGCATTACATCGTCAGGATAGGTAGATCTAATATTTTTTGACATTATTTTTTTGGTTTCAGGTAACAAAATCTCAAATAGCTGGCTATGGTGTTTTTTTATGAATTTTTATTAGTAAATATTTTAAAAATAAAGTGTAGCCATTTTGAAATGGTTGAAGTAAAACAATGATATTTTGGTATCATTGTAGAGCTAATTTTATGTACATTCCGATAAAAAATATAATAATACTGATTCCCTATGCTAGAATCAAAGTTGTAGACACTTCCGCTGAAACCGGAAGTGACACAAAATTCTTACTAAGATCATATTGTGAGTCCCTTTGACTAGTTTAATTTTGTTCCGTATCATTTTTCTGTCTCCCATAATAAGCGAAATATTCTGGGTGCCGGCCTTCCGCCAAACACCCTGTATAATATACTCCGGATAGTCTTATTGAAACCAGGACATCTGCCTGAATGATGGTGATGCTGATGTGTTGTTGTTGTTACAGATCAGAATGTGGCAGCGTGTTGGCGGCGACCGCGGCGGATGAGTGCGTGGCCGCGGCTGTGGAGCGGCCGAGGGAGCAGGCCCCTTGTGCGCTAGCCACGTGACGACGTTGCCGCCGGCCACGCAGCGGCGGCCGCAGCCCATGGCGGGCGACCGCGACCGCGACGGCGACGCGCTGGGCGTGCGCTGGGAGCTCGGCGAGCCGCCGCCGGGCTTCCCGCCCGACGACAGCGTGGCCGTGCCGGCCGCGGCCGCCCCCCCCAAGGACGTGCCGCCCCTGCAGCTGCAGCAGCGCGCCTACTCCCGCTCCATGTCCTCGCTGCCGCCCGAGCCCTTCATGATCATGCGCTCCAAGGCGCTCAACCGCCGCGTGTGCATCAACGTGGGCGGCGTGAAGCACGAGGTGCTGTGGCGCACCCTGGAGCGCCTGCCGCACACGCGCCTCGGCCGCCTGCGCGACTGCAACACCCACGAGGCCATCACCGAGCTGTGCGACGACTACTCGCTCATCGACAACGAGTACTTCTTCGACCGCCACCCCAAGTCCTTCAGCTCCATCCTCAACTTCTACCGCACCGGCAAGCTGCACCTGGTGGACGAGATGTGTGTGCTCGCCTTCAGCGACGACCTGGAGTACTGGGGCGTGGACGAGCTGTACCTCGAGTCTTGCTGCCAGCACAAGTACCACCAGCGCAAGGAGCACGTGCACGAGGAGATGCGCAAGGAGGCCGAGTCGCTCCGGCAGCGCGACGAGGAGGAGTTCGGCGACGGCAAGTGTGCGCAGTACCAGAAGTGGCTCTGGGACCTGCTGGAGAAACCCACCACCTCCATTGCGGCGAGGGTGAGCATGCATGACCACCCACATACCACCACCATATTATCATTCAAAACCTACTTCAAAGGAAGCATATTTGCAAATATATCCACAAATAATTTCGATTTTATCGGATAAAACGATAATGAAGGTTTTCATATTGAAAATTAATTTTAGCTTTAAATAATGCATAATGAAGTATAAATTAGCATAAAATATTGAATATTTATAAATAACTTTTGTAAAATATATTCATCTAATATCGAATCCCTACTAGAAAGCAAGTTGCAATAATACTTGTTTAATGAAAGCTATCGTCACTACTTCTGTCGCACCTATTGTGATGATAATTACGTTACAGATTACATTTTTTTTAAAATTGATTTTTCTTGTGCTATTAAATTCTTAATATATTTTTATAAAATACATGCAATAGATACATTAAAATCTATTATAAAGAAATTCGTCACAGACAACTAAAAATTTTAAAATTTTTAAACCATAAAACTTAGATTCTTTTAATCTATTATGAGACGTGAAAAAATAGTACGTACACCTCAAGAGAAATGTTATGTTTCCTAGGTGTTTTGCTCTCTGGCAACAAATTACCCCTCATGAAAAATATTTCTCTCCTAGGTTTATAATATAATATTATTCGCTATCAAGCTTCCTCATCAAAATTGAATTACATTTTTATTTCTCCTTTCAAATCTATCTCTACCGGCTTGAAATTGTATGCCACATCAAAATTATAATTGAATTTGTCGAAAGTAGGGCACAGAAATAGGTAAACCGTGTATCGAGTTATTATAGAAAGACGTCGATAAATGCAAACAGCTCTTCATTGTATGTTCCGTGCATGTTTGGTGTGATACTTAAACTTTGTTAAACTCAATTTTCGGATTACGGAAACGGGACGGTTAAACGCTTTTTCGTAAATTGCGTTGGGCGATAATCTGAGTTCTCTTTACGGAACTTCGGGTGATACAAGAAGTCAAAATACACGCTATCAAACTTTGGTAATTAAAGTCAATCGTCCTAATGAAACCAACTTTTCATTAGGAATCTTTCTTTCGGTGTAAAGCGACATGTGTACAAACTTGCTGTAACATATCTGCTTGCTGTGACCACAAATTCATTTCGAGGAATTTGCATGTCGGCTGTAGGTCAGATCCCATGTAATGGAGTCACGAACACGGGAGAACACTTCCAAGTTAAGGAAGCCGGGATCTGGGAGCCTGAGGCAAATTCTCCGATGGTCGCTTTATTAATATCGCTTGCATTCTGTAACTAATGACTCACAGGATAATTTCTACCTCGGCTTACGACTGAAACAGCTACATACCTATACCTACACTATGACGCTGACGCATTCTCTAAAACGAACATTTTTGTGTAACAGGAAAGACACATTTTGAAGTATTATACTAGACTAGATATTCGTAATAACGTAATTCTTTTTAAAAGTTTTTCATTGACTTCTAATGACTTTATGTACTGCAGACATAATATACATCATTAGATAAATAAAATAATAAAACAAAAACATATTTTCGATAATGATATTAAGTAAATTTAAAATAAGAAATTACTCAAGAAATATTTGATTCACTAAAATTCTGCAGAATCTAATTCAATATTTCCCTATTCGGAAATGTCTAGACATACGTTATTTTCTTTACTGACCGCCATAAATAAAACAAAATATTGTAAACATATCTGTTTTGGCATTTCAAATTACGATGCTTTTCCACAAAATGATATCCTTATATTAGGAACATCTATTGAAAGATGGATTTACAGTATATTTTAATTATATTTTCAACATTGGTGTTTCAAATTGAACAACATTTAGAAATCCGTCAACCAAGAGCAAAATTGAATCGATTCTGAAAACATTTGAAAATGTTTTTGGTATGAAATAGTTTATTTTGTAGCGGCGGTCGGTTCTCTGGTCACAAATGATTTTTTCTAAAAATTGTTATATCCAAGTGAGCATTTACTTGACAATGAGCATCTGTTGTCGTATCGGCTAACGTTAAATGTAAAAAGACTTTGGACATTTGTATAAAACACGAAAACAAAGAAGTCCCTTATATAACGGGGCAGTGGGCTTGAAACAGTCCGATGAATTCCCTCGGGTTACATGACGCATGCAAGAAACCTGGACGTTTTATGTGGCGTGAGAGAGATAGGAGTTTTAAAATTGAAGCAAATCAGTTTGTGTTTGCATGAGCTGTTGTCCCATCAGATTCTCTCTCAGGCTGCGGAAAGGAATACTGTGACGCACTATACATAGATACAACTTTTCGATATGTTTCAGTGTTGATTGTATCAGTGTTCATCCAATGGGGCTGCTGTGTGTAACTTCTGTTTGATCTAATGCAAATAACTGTTCTAGATGTCCTGTCATCAGCTGGAACAAGGAAATTTTGGTGTATTGTTTGCATTGGCTTTTGTGTTATCTGATGGCAATGGGCATCCGCGACGACCAGGCAGCGCAAATAGTCTCCCCTCTAGTTGCGCTGTCCCTCGTAGCGGGACACGGGCCGAGCCGGTGTCCCGTTATGATCGACAACAGAGGGTCTTGTATAGTCATGTCAGTACATTGCCGCCTTGATCCCTCCAAAAGGGTGTTGTACAGCTGCCAATATCCATACCCGATGTGTACTGTAGCGCTGCACCGTAACGCGGATGATACGTGCACTCATACACCACTACCTCACATACTCCTGCCACACACTGTCCACCACCTCTTCGTCTTACCGCCACTAACTCGCTTACGCTTCATCTTATTCTTGAGTGTTGTTATTGTTATGACTTACTGATCGCTGCACATGTTCACTGTACATGTACTCGTACACGAAACCCTAATCTCTACTTACGTTTTGTTTGGTTTGCTTGTCTGCAATTAACCTCGACACTGTCTTTCTCGTCAAGTACACACAATGAAATAGTAACTTGTACATGTAACATACCCGTTCTCGCCACACTGTTGCACTACTCGTACATACTGATGTTTTCTGATGCGTTTCTGTGCCGCTCGTTGTAAAGTTGACCCAAGGTGGTCGTTGCTGTTGTTTGTAATGTTTCTGATGTATAGAACCTCGTGTTGTCCGTCACAAGATTGTAATGTATGTCTCTGTTGTGTTGGCGTTCAGTTCCGTCCGGTGTTTTCTCCCACATAGCTAGATGTAATGTTGTAAATGTTGACATGAATGTAAAGCAAAGCAAAGCACCTAAAAGAAAGAAAAACAACACCTGGACGGGATTTGGGTGCGCGGTGTGCTTTCTACGAGGTGTTGTGGGCGGGCGAGTGAACGGTGTGTGCGGCTGCGCTTGCAGGTGATCGCGATCATCTCGATCCTGTTCATCGTGCTGTCCACCATCGCGTTGACGCTCAACACGATCCCCAGCATGCAGGTGAACGACGAGAAGGGCAACTTCCAGGACAACCCGCAGCTGGCCATGGTGGAAGCCGTGTGCATCACGTGGTTCTCGCTCGAGTACGTGCTGCGCTTCAGCGCCTCGCCCGACAAGTGGAAGTTCTTCAAGGGCGGCCTCAACATAATCGACTTGCTAGCCATTATGCCTTACTTCGTGTCGCTGTTCTTGCTCGAGACGAACAAGAACGCGACCGACCAGTTCCAAGACGTGCGGCGGGTGGTGCAGATCTTCCGGATCATGCGGATCCTGCGCATCCTCAAGCTGGCGCGCCACTCCACAGGGCTGCAGTCGCTGGGCTTCACGCTGCGCAATTCGTACAAGGAGCTGGGGTTGTTGATGCTCTTCCTCGCCATGGGCGTCCTCATCTTCTCGAGCCTGGCCTACTTCGCCGAGAAGGAGGAGCCGGGCACCAAGTTCATCAGCATACCGGAGACGTTCTGGTGGGCGGGCATCACGATGACGACCGTCGGCTACGGAGACATCTATCCCACTACCCCATTGGGGAAGGTCATAGGCAGCGTGTGTTGCATTTGTGGTGTGCTGGTCATCGCGTTGCCCATTCCCATTATAGTCAACAACTTTGCTGAGTTCTACAAGAACCAGATGCGGCGCGAGAAGGCGCTCAAGCGGCGCGAGGCTCTGGAGCGCGCCAAGCGGGAGGGCAGCATCGTCTCCTTCCACCACATCAACCTGCGCGACGCCTTCGCCAAGTCTATGGACCTCATCGACGTCATTGTGGACACGGGTGAGTTGAGTACGTACCTCCACCCCTACTAACTGTGTACCTACTGCTACTCTCTGTCTTCACCTGACTACTTGTACTGACACTGTACTGTACTATACACTAACTCTCGTTCGTTGTCGTCATGTGTTGCATTGCATGTGTGTTAACACCGACCTGTCTCTCAATCAGTCCGTACCGTACCACTAACATCTGGAGTTGGCGTTGGTGTTGGTCTGTAAATAACTGTTCACACCGTAACTGTAGTCACACCCAGCATATGTAGCCTGTCACACTACCGAACTGACTCTCTCTGGCCCGGCTGTGATCGGTGTACATAACATACCTGGACTTGGCTTGACCGTGCGTGCATCCGTAGAGCTAGAACCGTGACGAACAGAAACGAACTTGATGAGGTGGCGGCCTGCCAAGTTGTTAAGACGGTGTCTTCTTCCCCAGGTGACAAGTGTGTTCTCATTGGTGGAAACGAAGACAATCCCCGCTCTTCCTAAAGACACTGATTGAGCCCCTGGCCTGGCGCCTGAGGGACGCATGCGACAAACACACTATGTTAAGCGCTTTTACATGCAGTACCCAGTACTCGAACATCATGTGATGTGTTGCACGCACCGAGCCTCGTGCCGCGTACCATGTCCGCGTGTTGTGTTGCTTGCAAGGCGCGGCGCGATCTGTTGTTGATGCAGAGTGTCCTCGCCAGGCCACAACATCCCGCAGGCCGACGGCAACAGCACGGAGGGCGAGAACGCCAGCGCCACGGGCCGGCTGCTGCGCGGCAGCGTGGACGCGGTGCCTCGGCAGCGGCGCGCCAATGCTGCCCTCGTGCCCCTGCCCGCCAGCGACGGGCCTCCTCCGGCTGCGCGGCCCCTGCTGGACCTGCAGCCGTCCGTCGTGGCTGTCGCTCCGCTGGCCCAGGACGAGGCGCACCTGCTGCCTGACTCGCCCAGGGGGTATATCTCGCCTGCGGTAAGTCTTACTACTCGCTAGCCCACTCCCCGCCCCCCTACTCTACTGTGAATAAACAGACCACAGTCCGATCTGAACACACGGATGTATGTTTGCATATTGCATATATCTATGTCGTCTGGTGCTATTTGTCGAATGCTCATTATTTTATTTTTCAAAACGTTGCAAGTTGCATCGTAATTCATTACTTATATTATTACCTTATTATACTTTTTAAATATTTAAATGTTGTAACCTCACGTGCCATGATAGCTCCTTATTTTACCCGTTTTGTACATACTTGATAGATCAATAACTCGATTGTTATCTCTGTTAACATGTGGTGTGTTTCTCACAACCCTACCCACCTTGTGCTCAAATGTCATTTACCGAATTCTACAACAATCTAGACACTCTCTCGGGTCAAGATTTGCGCCTGTCGCAACCCTTTGTCTAATTACGGCTCGCTATAATTTAGCTTTCATTCTGTATTCATAAGACGAGACATATTCAAGAGGAACCGGATATCACAAGACGCAATAAACAGCGGACATTTTCCGTATAATTTCCGTTTCTTGGCACCGCGCTGCTTAATTAGAATTTACTGTCTTATTTGTTCGTGCCGTGGAATATTTGCTACGTTTGTTGGCAGTCGTTTGCAGACATAAAATTTGATTATTGCTGTTCCCCGAAACATATGTATGTGACAACAAGAAGAAATGTCTCAGTCGTCTCCGAAACGCAGAAAAATGTGTTTCGTTTGATGAATAATAAATCTTTGGCAGCAAGTTTTACGCCGGGGAATTTGTCACGCGACGTGGCCCGTGCTTCATTACCCAGCAAAACAAATTGAGAGCTTGCACACGCGTCTTTCAATTTATCCGCTATTACCTGATTCCCATTCTGCAGAATCAGCGAGGATGTCAAACAAAAGTATCAGAGTTTTTTATTTGCGGAAGTTTCCGCGTAATAACTTGGTCAAATCAGATTAAAACTTTCTTGTTCATAAAAAGTTCAATAAGCCGGAGAATCGAGGCAACTGTGATTTTCATGGCAACAATACTCATCCGTTATGAAAAATTGAATCGTATTTCAAAGCCATTTGACATTTGAGCACAGACGTAACTTTATATCGCCCAACGTTTTGTTTGTTTCTTTTCTGAAATTCCGTTGTCCGTTCCAAACTGCACAATGGTATTAGCCTGGAGTGGGTAAAAAGAAGAAACCCAATGCGGATGATATAATTGTGCAGGAGGATCGGATCGAACTGACCGACTTCTTCCGATTGAAACATTCATACACGAGTGTCGGAGCGAACTATCTGTCTCTGTCTATTCGTATGCTACGTTATTCTTGTATTTTCGATCTGTCTTGTAGGATGACAGCAAAAAATCTGAACCCAACAAGAAGGTCGAGAAACTTGATGAATTGCCTAGCGAATTCGAATGTTGCTTTTGCACCTCAAAGGTAGTGTAGCTCTGTCTCTCTTTAACTTAAGACTCGCTTTCATCGGTTCATCTAACCGCCATCAACACCGGATAAACCTATATCTGCCTTTACATCTTTATTCTTTCTCTTGCTCTTGTTAGAGTAGCGTTTTATCTGGTGACTGATGGCTCATGCCTCATCTCATGCTTTATCACTTCAATTCAAAATGTCCAATCAATTTTTAAGAGCTAAATTTCGTTAGAATTCGTAGCAATTCCTTTCTTTGCTTTCGAGGTAAATTCAATTTAACTTCTTTGTTACTTGTTACTGGAAGCCAACTTTTACCCGACCATGTGTATTGTCTTCATTCAATCTTTGTATTATACAAGTATCCATAAAGTTTTTATACCTACTTTCCAAGATTAATATTGACATAAATCTTAGAACTTGATTAATAATCTTTAACTTTGTTATGAAATATTTTAACTTTGGGTGATATATTAATAGTTTTTAACTGGAGTTTAAATTAAATTTTAGTGTAGCACAACTAGTTAACTATTTATTACTCCGAATTTTTCATATGTCGATATTTATATATTTTACTATAAAATTTAAGGGATTTAAGGGAAGAATAATCACATCAATTTTGATCTTTCGATATTTGCACGCTTGTTAAGATCTATACAAAACGTTTAGACTAATTTTACTATCAGTCAAAGTATTCATACAAATTAAATTTAAATATAAGCTTCCCAAATAAAAAAAAAACACACAAATAGTTTGTAGAATTTATTTAAATCGTATATTGATATTAAGTTTGTTAAAACCTGTACTACATTCCAAAATTTAATGACCGAAAGTACCGAAAGAATGTTACAGTATTTTTTGTGTAGCCAAAACAATGTAACATTATTAATATTTCGGATTAGCAATAAATTTTGCATTATCTCCTCTAAAAAAATGTTATCATTATTAATAGGTAATGTAATTTAAATTTGAAGTCTTCATAAAATAGACAGAATAATAATTATTAAAAATGTTCCAAAAAATATAAATATTTGTTTTTGTCAAACTAATTAAACTACTAATATTTCCATATAATCATTTTTATCCTGTCGTTATTGTTAAATATGTTTTTATCCTTTTTGATATTGAAAAGGGACTTTTCATGGGTACGCTACTGAATTGCAGCAAATGTAACTTCATACCGAAATTGTCAAATGTAATATTTAAACTGTCAAACTTTCAATGATTTATTTTTTCTTTAAGTCTAACTTGAAATGTAAGCTTCTGATGCGTTTTGGTACAGAATTTTTGTGATATATGAGGTATAGAAACTTTATGGACACTGTGTTATATGAAGGTTATAATTAGAGATGAATTCTAGCTGATAGTTGGCGTCCAGCATACACAACTCATGCGATTATGGTGGAAATAAATGTAGCATGTTGCATGATGGAACAGCAGTTTGCTAATGCATATGTGCTGATCGGCTTTAGCATAATTACTCCGTAGTATCTAGCTGGTGATGCTGCGTACCTGCTACGGAACCATATGTAGTTAGCGTAATGGTTCCTGTGCCATTCTGTGCTGCTTGCCGTGTGTGCGTTTCAAGATGGAATTAGGCTATCTTGAGGCGCCACTGCATTTGATTGATGGTCCTGTTTGTGTGCACTGTAGGTAGTTAACTAATTGGCCAATGTGAAGATTGAAGTAACCGTGTACGAACACAGAACACAACACAAGACATGGGATCGTTCGTTCGTTCGTTTGTGTTGTTTGGTGATGGAGTCGTAATCGTAGCAGTGGACGTTTACAAGGATGGACTGGGATCACACAAAAGCGACATCAATTTCGAAAAGTTTTGTTTGCTTTGTCATTTTCATAATTGAAAATTATTAGTTTCTGTTTTAATTTGATGTTTTCTCATTAACTTCACTTTTACATCAAAATCAAAAATCATTTAATATTACTTTAGTCAGAATTGTTTGATCAAGGATATAAGCAATGTACACTTCCAGTGTAATTAAACGTACTTCACTAAAACGGTAGTTAAGCTCTTGTAAAAAATAAATCTTATTTATTGTGGACCTGTTCCTTCTAGGAATGTTGTAGCGTAGAAAAAAATAATCGAAGAATATAAAAAATAATTATTTTTTAAAAATATAAATATATAAATTTTCTTGTTCTAAAAATCATCAGAATGTAATTTTATTAAAGTTCAAAATTTTTAAAATAAAATAAATACGATTCATTAATAATTTTTTATAAAATACTAGTATTATTAATTTAAACTCAATAGTTTTCTGGTTAAGTACTTGAAAAAAAATGAAGTCTTATAAAGTTGTTCTGTTCTATTACTGTTCTAAAGAAGGTGTACGTTATTTATGCTTCTAGTCTAGAAGCTTGTTTTTTCAGGCCCATAAGGCACGAGCGCGCTGCTGTCGCTTGGGCCCAATCACCTCAGTGGCCGTGGTCCAGAAAAAAGCGGGAACTTTAAATAAACGTCATGAATAGGGATAGCAATAAATTTAATAAGGGAAAAGGTGTATTGGCGTATGGTGTTTTAAAATAGTTATATTATAGAAAACTAATATACTATCTACAGAATGCGCTCTCTACTAGGAGACCAGTGCGTTGCAGTTGCTTGGACCCAAGCCCGACTTCCCACAGACTTCATACTGGTCGTAGTCGAAAAAAAAAACGGAAACTTTAAGTAAACGTCCTGGAGAGGAATAGAAGTAAAAAAAAAGAGAACGCATTCTGTATAGGTATAGTATATTAATTTTTCATTATGTAACTATTTTAAAACTCCATTGCCAATGCCAATACATATTTTCCTTTATTAAATTTATCGCTGTCCCCGTCCATGACAACTATTCCACTCTTTTCTGGACCACGGCCACTGAGGTGTTTGGGTCCAAACGACAGCAGCGCGCTCTTGCCCTGTAAGCAAAAAATACTGCAAGCCTTATTTTATGTTATATTTATTTTCGTAGAATAACATGGAATCATAATAATAGTAATATAAATCAATAACAGGAGTTTTTACGAATCCTTCATTTAAATTTAAAGACAATAGAAATATAATGCCTCTAACTAAAAATTTCAAATCATGTCACAGAATAGATTACGGACTAAAATGTATTACCTACTGGATAAGTAGAATCTACCTATGCCACTGTGTATCATGATTGGTCAAGTACTAGATATATAATTTTTGGCGGTCTGTTTAAATTTAGAGTTTGAAATTTAATGCTGTTCTATTTCTATATATTTATATTTTTAAGAACAATTGCTTTTCTATTATTAATAATTTGTGTAAGACTTATTTAATTTGTTTGTAAATTGAGAAGATTCGTACCGTAGAAATTTAGGTCTGATGGTAATGATAGTAATGATTTTCCGATTTTAATAACGAGTCACTTAGTGACCCCAGTCCTCCTAGAATTTGTGTGAAGTGCCGTTCCACCATCACATCGGTATCCCGTTTGTTCGATCGCAATTAGTGTGTAATTTGAACTACACGTGTTGATCGCCATCCATTAGCAAATCAGTTCGATATAACATCATTTCACGCTTGTCATCATTCGACTTGTGTGTCGGGACCAAATTATCTTCTTTCTTTTTCATTTGTGAAGCCACGTCTCGTACATTACAGGAAAGTAAAGGCGACAGATGCCACGGCGAATGTATACCGTTGCGCACCAAAAGCGTGTAATTCCCCTGCGTTCTGTTCCAAGGTCTTTGTCAAGGTCAAGTCAAGGTGAGTTCACTTCGACTAATACTAACGCGTACCTTGACTTGTAATCATCGACACTTTGTGGGAAATCGAATCACCGTGTGGTTTTCTGTCACAGCACACACTGTTCTCTACTACATTGATAAGGGTCATTTACTAACTATAGAAACACCGCAGTGGTTCAGATGTTGCCATAAAAAAATCTCAGAACCGTAGATTTACATCTTCATTTTCAGTTGGAAATAGATTTCTAATCAACAATCGCAAGTTATTCAAAAATGTATTTAAAGAATATTATATCTCAGATTTGAAGAAAAAAAAATGCAAGAATACGAGTACTGAAGTCGGAAATAACGAAAACTATTTTTAATGTTTTCATACGATTATCTTATTTGAAATTAATGATACAAATAGTATTTATTAAATTATTTTATATATTAACTTCCTTTCAAATATGAACAGAATTGCTTCACTTTTCTTAATTTGTAACGTGTAAAGCTGACTTCTGCGTACACTGCACTGCGCAATTTAGGTCCTGCCCATTAATTTAAATTGTGCATCTGTTCGACAATTTTTCTAAAGATTTAAAATTATATTTGTGCAATATTAAAGCTTGTCTCACCTAGTAACTAAAAAATTATATAAAATATAAGAAACTTGCATCCTACCAGTCATTTAAAAAATTTTGAATTTAAGAATTTAATTTTAAAAAAGATTAAGGACGTCAAAATGTATACATCATTGAAATGTGTGACTCCTTACTTCAACAACCTCTATAAGTTCAGAAAAATTTAGTTTTCTTATAGTGGTTGTAAAAAATATTTTATCTGTTGTATATTTACGTTTTAGAGATTTATGCTTCTTTGAACCACTACAGTTTTTCTCTTCATTGAATGACCTTCGCAAATCGGAACGTCAAAACTATATTTTGTATCATTTCATTTACACCATTTCATGACATGTACACTAGCACCCAAACAACCGATCAAAATTGATTATGTTTAAGCATAGCGTTGCTAGTTTGCAGTAAGAGGTAAACTTAAGAAAAGGAAATTAAGTTTGTATCAAATGAAAAGTTAAAAATAGTAGATTTAGCGCGCACTTCTGATTGTGTAAATATGTAGAATGCGTTTTACTCTTGCACGCGTTTGCTTTCGATTTAGACACTAGTTAGAATTTTGATGCACGATTGAACCAGTTTAAATTCTTGAATAGTGTGTTTTGAAATGCTAAATTCGCGTGCACGTTCAGAGAACATTTACATAAAATAAGTCCAACAAGATTTCAGCAGACCACATGTCGAAGATCCATCACTAGTTGAGCTATTCATTATCAGGCCCTGCAAAATATTTCACTCAAGCTTTTCAGATAGATTCAGGCATGTTGTACACCACACAATATATTGCACATGATCTAATGCATTTGCAAATAATAAAAAACTTTTTAGTAAAAATAAAATAAGTCATCGACATTGTACCTATATTATTTTGAATATTCCTAATAATATGTTTTATTTTCATTTATATATTAAATTGTAAGATAGTTCATCTCGTTAATTTTTTAATTAATATAGTTTAAAAATAAAAATATAACATCAAAAAGTAGTTACGCTTTTAAATAAATTGAAAATATTTTTATAACTTAATTTTTATTTATCTGTTTCTTTATGACAACGTTAAAGCGAAATTGTTAAAAATGTATTTTTTAAAAGATAATAACAATTTGATAACAAACGTCATATATACGTGGAATCGAAAATTGGAAACACCTTTTTTTTTCTCACACTTTTTTTTAGAAGAATCATTTAAATATTTTCTTTATATACCAAAATTTATTAGAAGGTAAAAACCCTTAAACTTTTTATATTAAATTCATTTCTTATTATTTGTTTGAAAAATAAAAACATGTGCCTTACAATAAAATACAGATGAAATTGAAACTTTTTGTACTAGCTTATTAAGGAACTAAAAAGGATAAGGATTAAAAAGTAAAGCTGACCTGATCCATTTTGAGTATAAAAAACTGTTTATTTTCAAGATAGAATATCAAAACTTTTGATAACACAAAGTAAATGTACTTGATACTACCACAAGAATTTCGTGATTCATTATAAAATTATATTCAAGATTCCAATAATTGTAAATTTAAAGTATATTCAACATGTCTAATAGCTGAAAATGGACCACTTTAGTCCGAAACGTCTGTCTTGACAATAACGAGTTTTTTTACTCAAAATCAGTAAGGCCTCAATCCTTGAACTTCGACTTGATTCTGCACGACTACTGTAATAACTTACAATCATCTATATTAAAATCACTTATCCAATCAGTGACATCAACACCTATATACCTATAACGTTTTTACTTTTCTCGTATACAGCTAATTAAAGTGAACAAATTCAATAAAACTTTATATTTAAGACTTCCATGGCACAATTTTATTAACTGTTAGTAAAAATTAGTCAATCGGATATGGAAATCTTCTCGTCATTTTTGACATATGACCAGAAATTGAATTATTTACCTTTTGTCTGTTTTTAGTATAATGTCTACAGGTTCATCAATTCTTCATGTTTAAGTTCTAATAACAATGACACGATTTATTAAATTTTTGGAGTAAATAGATATATTTAAAGAATTTTAATACTATTTTTCACATTTTTGTGAGTGAAAAATTTATAGTTGGATGACATATTTTACGGTTAATTTTGTGCCTTTCATATTTCGTATGCTCCTCTAAGTTGTACAATAAAAGTGATAAATAAAATATTTGTAACAAAAGCGGTAATAAATTTTGTCATACATATGTACTAAAATTTTATAAATTGTTTTACATTGTATAAACTCAAGCAATAAATTGTCGCTAACATAGTGGCATGTTCAATATACATGTGTGGTGAAAAGCCTTATGTTCTTTGAAACTATTCTATCCGTGTTTTGCAGTGCATGATTCTGAATTAGGGCCGTAATTAGAAGTTGAATCATCACGTAATTTTAAGCGAATAAAACTTGAAAGAGCTCCGCATGAACGCTCTTGCATTTTTAAATTAACTTTTGGTTCCAGAGTAGACTTTAAATAGTTGGTCCATTAAAAATTAAGTCAATCCTTTCTCAGACTTTGCCCAACTGAAACATTGATGGTAATCCAAAAGTTAATTTAGTTGCTAGATAAGATATATTGATCTTTTATCCTGTCGTGTGTTTCCATGTCATTTCCGTACGAGAAGGTAAATTAAATAACAATAGTTACGTTTTCACGAATGTGTGATATTCGTGATACTTTAAAAATTCACATATAGTTACTTCAAACTAATGTCAACACTATCGTTCAATATTTTAAGAATATCATCTATTTATCTAATAACATTACTACATAAATACATTTACATACTTATAAAAGTTTTCGTTTTTTAAATAAAACTATTTGCTGAATGATATAAATAGTAATGACAAACCAATAAATTGAAAATAAAATCAGAATGTAATGATAATTTTAAAGTAATGAATACTTCTAGTATCGTAATGTATTGTAAGATAAATCAGCCGTTATCCTTAAATACAGAATGTTCCAACGAGAGGTTCAAAAAGAAAAAAAAGAACAATTTCAGACAAAGTTTCACGTTTATTAATTGTAGATTTGTGAGAATTAATTGTAGTAAAGAATTTAGTAACATCGATTTAATTAATATTTAACTAAGGAATCGTTTTTGGATTATGAAATAAACTATACTTCATGTTCTTTTTGGTACAAATAACAAGGCCGATATTTTTTTATTTCAATAAAATAATTCGATTGATTTTTGGAGTTTTATCATAGTCTAGTATTGTCATCTATATCTAGACATTCTAGACTTTTGTCTTGTCTAGGCTAAATTATCTAAACAAAACTGGCAAAAGTCTTATCTTGAAATTTGAAGACAAAACAACACTTACTTATTCTAGATCAAGAAGCTGGATTAACTAAAAATTTAATTTTTCAAAATACAAATATATCATGCAAATCTTGTTCCATCCGAGCTGAAATAGTGATTGTAAATCAGAAGAGAACGCTGTCGAAGAATTATCTGTCCTTGTCTAAAGAATATTCGTGGTTTAATGAAGAGTCTTGAAACAATATAGTCTTCATATCTAGACAACACTTTTTAACCTAGACTTAGTCAAATCTTGTCTTGAAATTTCTAGATAAGACAAGATTTTGCAAAGTCTTCTCTATCTAGTCGAGAAGGCAACACTATCAGTCAACACATAAAGTAGAAATGTTTTTTCACGAAAGATGATTTTCTGAAAACAAGTACTTTTTTGTGTACTTTCAAAATTTCTAAATTCTTGAATCAGGAAAGAATCCATAATTCATTTTCTATCTGACCAAATAGGGTTGAATAGTGAAATTTGAAAACCAATTTGTACAGTCAAATTGAGCACTAATTTGTTTATCATACACATTGCATATTCCTTTTCGGTTTAGATTTAAGAATAAATCTGTTCGATTCCAGTTTTTGTTGTGCCCTGATTTCATATTCTATTTGAAGATAAATAATTTTGCATGGGGCTTTTAAAGAAATCGTATGTTTAAATGCTTAGAAAAAGTAGAAAATAAAAATGAAACCTCTTGTTGTGACAGGCTGCAGTTGACGATTTGTGAAAATGTTAGTTGAAGAATACTATGAAGAAGTTTGCTTTTGAATTGGTAGTATTTGCGGAGCATATAAAAAGAGTTTAGAGAAGTTTGAAGTAGTTTGATGAGTAGCGTTGTGTGTTTGGGAGATGTGCGGATGTAGAGTAGTAGCGGGTTGTTGTGCACAGGACTACAAGGAGTTCATCGACGCGGAAAGCCTGATGCCTCGCGCGACGAGCGACTTCCGGAACCCAGTGTGCCTGGAGATGAAGACGCTGCGCAGCCAGTACGCGAACCCGCCGCGCTACCAAGCAGCGCTGGCAGCAGCGCCGCCAGTGAGCGACAACGGCGACGCGGCCAACAACAACCACGGGCACAACAACAACGGGCACAAGAACGAGATGGGCAGCGTGGACAGCTCGGACACGTTCGCCAGCTGCCACACGCACCCGTTCCAGTCGCAGGGCTCGCTGAGCTCGGACGGGCCGGACAGCAACCTGTATGTTAACCCCATGGATAAGAGCACTGATAACAGTCCCGTACAGGCCTCGGTTCTCTGCTTTGGCAGAGGCGCGCGCGCGGCGCCCGGCGTGAAGAAGTCCGCGTCGGGGGACACGGCGCTGCGCTCGCTCGGCGCGTCTCCGCTCGACGAGGCCTTCCGCGGCTTCGGCGGCTCCGTCGAGCGCGGCAGTCGCGGCAGCCTCAACGACTCCCCGCTGCCCAAGCATCGCAAGACGCGCTTCCAGCAGGTCAGAATCACACTACACCAATACCCCACCTCCACTACATTATCAACTACTTATCTCATTACTTCTATATACGAGCAACAACGTTTTCTTATTCAGTTTCGATGGTGCTTCTCATTCCACTCATTTCTATATTTCCAAAAAGAAATGTAAAGCAGTAGCAGTAGCAGTAATATTAGAAATCCTAGAAACTGGATGAGTTTATTTTGACAGTAATTTAATAAAATATGCCCGAAACATATATTTCCAAATGAAGCGCGGAGTGGTTGACCATTACCAAGGTTGAAAAACATCTCAAAAGCTGACAAATGTTTAAAAACATGATATCTATTTTTAGATTGTAATTTATTAATTATTATTCTTAGTAGATTACGGTGTAGTATTTTTTAAATAATTTTACACTAATTGATACTAACTAAAAATTTATTAGAAAATATAATTATTAATAGCCAGTACTTAAATAGTATTTTTAAGTCATGTGTCTAATTCACACTGGGTAAGCCACAAATTTCTTGCCTGAAGAAGTTCTAAAAGTTTAAATGCTTGACAAATATGAAATGATTTACAAACGTTATTTTAATAGACGAGAAGTTATATATGTTAGTTAAAATTTGTCATATCATCTTTCGGTTTTATAGGCGCTGTTAACTTCCCGGTAATTTTTCAGTACTTCTTCTGCAGGCAAGAAATTTGTGGCAACTTGCCCCATGTGAACTAGGCATTATAGAAGGGATATTCTCATAAAAAAACCAACGCGTTTGCATGTTAGACCTTAAACCAGATCATAAATGCAAATCTATCGCGGTTAGTTTTGGTGGTCAATAAAAAGTAACCAAGATCTTCAGGAACCGTGTTCCGTAAATGTACCTACTTACTGAGAAAGTAACCGCGATTACTTTGGCTCAATTTCAGAATATACTAATAGTCGAACGTTCTTTTTTTGTCTAAGTTACTATCAAAACAAACAAACGAAATTTCTTCTAGGCAACATATTTAGAACTGAAATTTTTAACTCATTTTTAATGCACAAAATATGTTTGTTAGACTATTTCCAGAATAATGAAATACAAAAAATCATATATCTTTTTATTTAAATTATAATTCAATATTGTAATTAAGGTAGTTGTTTTCTTGATTGTAAGAAACTCGTTCTTTTTCATTTCTCTTAACTGTTTATAATTAACAAAAAATTAAAACTTATAACTATTAAATACCATGAATTGATATACTCGCTGCAGCTTTAGTTTATCGGTTTCAGAAAAATAAAATTCTCTTATCAAAAACGTTTTTGTAATTGGGTTGGGTTGATTTTTTTATTTTGTCTCATGTAATAATATTACCATACAGATATGTTTTATAAAGTTATTACTTATTTACCAGCTTACTTTTGTTTTGTAAACAAAAGCTTAATATCCTGAAACCAGTAAATGTGTTTACAATTTAGAAATTTAGTCATCATTTGGGATGTAGATCACAATATTAATATTGCAATATTCGCTCTAAGTTTATGAAAATTTTCTTCATCTAGTATGCAATATTTGCTTTAAGTACTGATTAGATTAGATCGTGAAGAAAATAGTTGCTGTAAAGTTTCTAACTAAAAACAAGAAAAAGACTAACTATAATAATTTATCATCTCTTTAATATTTTAAAATTTCTAGATAGTCTTATATTAAAGTCCATTAATATTTTACAATCTATAGTAAAATACCTAAATAAATATGAAGGTCAGTAAATTTTTCCTATATACTGGAGGTGATCTCTAATAGTCCGAAATCGGTAGAACACTTACTGCCCATTCCAGTACTACATGTTGTCATTTAAAAAAAAACTTAATATTAAAACATTTAAATATTCGAAATTACTTTCCGTTTGGAAATTTGTAAACGTAAGTTACTGCCTTGGAAACTCTAACAGTAAACACAAAAAATAATCCTATTGCAAAATACTTTTTTTAAATCTCTTGATATTCATAAATATCATATTCTGTTTATTCTTATCAATTTTCAATTTTATTTTCAAAAAGGAAATTCAAATTCAAGTATTATATCTCAAATATATTGTTATAGCATATAGTTAAGTTCTTAAAGTTTAATTTTAATGCAACCAAGATAAAAACTTTAAAGTTAACGAAATTGAGTTTTTCATTTTTTGTTATATTTTCAAATTAGCAACAGATGACTGGTTCTTCTGTATCAAAGTTTTTTCTCTACCACGAAAACTTTTGAAGTTTTGTTATAGTATATCTTTAATTTTAACATTTACAATGAATTATTTTAGACAATATCTTAACAGAAATTTAATACACAAATGCTACTGTCAGTAGTTAGTGCCTTGGAATAAAAAATAGCTTTACTAAAAGGAGAAAAGAAAGTTGAAAAAAGTTAAGTATAGATTACATTGTAGTTATTAAAAAAAGTTTGCTCAAAGAAGGATGAGAGGCTTCCGGAGAACTTCAACGGTTTTTTTAAACACATTTTTTTTTGAAGAGGATATGATTTTATCGGAACGGAATTTTTAGCGTTTATATTTAGAATATTTTAATTCATCTAGAAAAATTATATCAAAAATAAATCACATGGAATATAAATTTATATAAAATATTATTGTGCAATTATAGTAAAAGTAATAAAGAAAATATAAAATTAAAAAACATTCAAAACATTGAAAGTAATATTACTTGACTGATACAATATTTATTAAAAATATTTGTAACTTTACTTCTAAAAAAACTTAATTTAAACAGTGGCGGCTCGTCATACGGGGTCTCCGGGGCGCAGTTATTTAGTTAAATATAATATACTTATACAAGAAAAACTAAAAATGAATTAGAATTTCAAAATTAAACCTTAATTAATATTAAGAACGTTTTTGCGCTTATTTTTTCACTACTATGCTAGAATTTAATAAAAAAGTCATCGAAAAATTTGCTGTTCAAAAAAAAGTAGAATAGCGGAAAATCTCTATAAACTATTTTTGGAAACTTGATATATTTTTGAATAAAAGTTACATATGTGTATACGGTATAACGGTTTTTTTTATTTTGGTCCAAGTGCTCGTAAAGATCACAAGCCGCTACTGAATTTAAAACAAGTACATTTCATTGTTTATAGAACTATTTTTTCAACACTGGTTAAAGTGCCTGTTACCTTAAACGTCAGTTAACAGAAAAATATCGCATTGAATAACTGACTTAAGTTGACAAAAATATATGTTATTTACTTTTTCGATACAATTTTTTTCTATTAACCGATTGTTAAGATAACCAAAACTTAAAAAAGAGATGAAAAAATCGGCCTTAAGTCTTATTTATAAAAATATTACGTTAATTCCAATGCTTAAAATACTTTTAGTATATATTTATATTCTAGTGGTAAAAGTATACAAAAAGGTACAAGTAGTTGATAATGTTGTGCAGGTTCTTATAAAACTATTTACTAAAACACCTCTTTGTTTTAAAACAAACTAGGTAGGTACTCTAAATAATGATTTAATATGAAATCCTAATTCTCCTTTTGCAATTATGGCTTATTTGTGTTCCATAAATTCTTGATTTGCATTTTCGCCTTCCATTCCGTTATAAAAACCTCATAAATTTTGTTGCATTTCCAAGTCCTCGGAATTTTAAAGTTGCTGCCGTAACGAATAAGTAAAATATTTAACTAACAAGTATCCGGTATCCAGAACTTGACAAACTAATTATAATTAAGTCAGTGGCTCACGCGATTCGTTGTCGAACGGGAACAACTGTTCACGGCTTCGTCTTCGTGCTCGCAAATTTTCAATTTACTCGCAAGTTTCAGTCATTCTGCTAATGGCCACTTGAATGTATGCTCGCCTCACGGTTCCAAAATGAATTAATTCGCTAATGCGATGTTCGGCTCGGCAGAGGAGACACGATGGAATAATCCCTCAGGCGATCAAATATGAATACTGGAAATATTACTTCAACTTATAACTTTATTACAATTTGATTAATGTGTTTTCATTAGTTGTGCACTTGATGCATATAACTAAATTAAGAAGGATGTTCTACTTGTGACTCGAAGAAAAGCAAAACAATCACGTTACAAATGTAACTTTTATTTCTCGACGTCTTCTTTTGCAATACACTTTTTCCATCCCCTCTAGTAGCTTCCTCTTTTGTATAGGTATTTGGTTGTTATTACAACCACATTTGTATTTGTACAGCATTATTGTTTAGACTGTAATTGTCGATCTGTGAGGACAAGTATTGTTACAAACTAAGATACCGAAAAACTAGCTTGATTGATTTTCTTAATCATTGATGCACGAACCTTGAATTTGGTTTCGGGCACAAAGCAAAATGTTGAAGGAAATCAGAGCAGATTTGAATTTGAACCGTTCAGGTTTAAAATTAAAAAAAATATATTTAAATAATGAATTAATGATGATCTGTTTGCAACAAAGTCAGAAAAGAATAAAATGTTAATAAGAAAAAAAAAATAGTATAACTCTACAATAATTTGAATTCAATAAAACTGAAAACTCCGGTTATAAGTTGAACATCTTTCTAGTACAATTAAGTGGATTATGATGTTATATAAAGAAAAAACAGTTTTGTGAACATCTATTATTAAATAAAAAAAAATACCGCTGAATCTAAGGATTCTTGTAGGTTCGTTACAAAAGTTGTAAAGTATCACGAAAACAAAAGCCTGTTATTTGAATCTAATTATTCTAGATTTTTTGAACAATAGAAACGATTTCCAAAACTTCTATTAGGAAAATTTAATTTCTAATAATCCGGTTCTAACATATTTAATATCCATATAATGGAAATAAAAAAATGTAGACTTTATACATATACAGAAACTTTGATTAAACGAATTAGTAAATATTCAAATTTAGTACAAATTACTTCACTGAAGTAGAAGTTTTACTTGTTTCATTTGAAATATTGAAACTGATTTTTTATATATTGAAGTAACTATGAAAGTTATGCTTCTTGAAATATTTGTAATATTCAACAGTTCAATTGTAATAGCGTATGATTATCGAAATGACTTGAAATTACAGTTTTCATATCGCAAAATAGCTCTTCGTATTAACAAATGCGTTTCATGTCCCATATCCATATCCATTTGAAAATGGAGTTAAGTTTTCATTAATTCATACCGTGATAATGATCACATGCACGAATTTAATTCCGTAATGCAGTCTTGTGTTGCAATTGAATCGTCCAGGCAGGGCAGTTGCGTCCACCGACCGCGTCCGATATAAATCACATTATCAATATCAATATGCGTCGCCGACAATGCTATTCACATGTCCGAAGAGCATTGTGCCCCGGCCGTTTATTTTATTCATTCCAATCACATATGTACTGATTGTGTTCAAGCGGTTTCAATGCTTCCTCTTCCCTCAAAACTAAATTAAAATTTTAAGCCCGGATATAAACATGCCTGTAGATATGGATCCATTTCATTGTTTTGTTTGACTGATGGAAAAAAGTGCAACGTGGAAATGTTGTATGGATGTACATATTTTAACTCAAATTGAGCAGAGTTTGAGATGTGATGTTCAAACAGTTTCTCCAATATTTAACTAAATAAAATGACAGTTGTTTCCAAGTTCAGAACCTAATATAAGATGTAGGTTTCTTGCAGTGGCTGTAGGCTTACAAGAGATGCCACTAAAATCTTATCAAAAAAACAAGTTCCTTAGGTACTTCAGGCCCTGTTCTATCCAGTAATGTTGTACAGGTGATGATGATTTATATATTTTTAGAACTATAATAAATTTCGTTGGTTAAAATATTTATTATGTTAGATATTTTAAATACTTTTTTAAAATTCCGTGTAAGTAAGGTTTCTCATATTAATAATAAAAAAAAGTTTTATCAAATCATTCTTAAGATATTAGCAAATATTTCTTAATTAAAACAAAAATTTAACGACCACGAACTTAAGTCTTGCAACACTTTTTAAGTATTTTTAGCGTAATGTCTGTCGGACCGGATGTATGTGTCCACTTGAATAAATTCGACTGAACAGATTTGAATAAAATTTCATATTAAAGCTTCTGACAATAATAGCACAAATTAAATTATTTCATTTTAGTGCACATATTCGACAGAGGCGTTCTCTGGTGGCCACAGCACAGTTTTGTATTTTTAAATACGCCTCGTAGTATACGACAATGAAGACAATTTCAAAGAAACCTTGTAATGTAGAAAGATTTAACAATGATCCAGCTCATAACAAGTACCCTCTTAAGTTGTTGAGTGCTTGTCGTTAAACTATTGTCGGGCTTTCTATGTCATAACATTGTACGTTTTTACACTGAACTGGCAGCAATTTTTCCTAGCTTAGCAACGCGTTCTATAGGTCATAATAACATGACAACAAAATATATACATGGAAAAATTATAAAATAGTATATTAAAACATAAGTTGTAGAAGGCAACCTTTTCAAGCACGAGTTTGAATTTTGGGAACGAGCGAAGCAGCGAGTGCCCGAACGAATGAGTGCTTGAATTGCCTTCTATAACGAATGTTTTATACTATTTTCTCTGTTTCGGCTTTTATTTACATTATTTTTTATAATAATATTTGACAATTTCCATTAAGGGATTTTTTTGATAGAATAGTTAGGTTGGTGACAGTGATTTCTGTTTCGTCTGTTGCCTAGGTAAATTAGAATTACTTTGTCAGTTGCCTAGATATTTTGTGTATTTAATGCAGTCATGCCAATCTCAAATAACAAAATATAACCAAAAATCGTTTAAGAATGAAGCTCCTTCTAACATCAGTAAGCGTGCTGGAATATGATATTCTAATTCCGAAACAGAGAGAATATTTTATTTCAATCGAATTGTGAACATTATATTTTAAACATAGTAGACTGCAGCAAAATCTAATAATATACGAAGGATTAGGCACACAACTAAGATACTTATCAAAAGAAAATATAGATGTGAAAATTTTTATTTTATCGAAACGTGTTTTAATACTAAGAAGAAAGATTCTAATAAGAAAAAGGATAGCGCTTTAGAAAATTGTGGATCCTAAAAAAAAAAATCTTATTATATTATATTTAATTGTGTAATAAAATAACAGTATATAACAATAAAAATAATAAAATAGACAAATAATAACGTAAAACAGTACAGAAGCGTAGCAAAACACAAATATAATCGCAGATTTGAGAAGAGTCGATGTATTTTGAATGGTTAATAATTGACTTCTCCGAAATTTTTGTACTGCGCAACAGCTTACGAGATATTGAAGTATCACGATTCGTTTTGATATGAAGACACCATCTATTGACAATGAAAAGAGCTAGAAACCCAATGGCCTATAATACAAGCTCATTTTTATAATAAAAACGCTTTTAGGAAGCCTGATTTTATATTATTATCTTACTAGATCAAACGTCACTTTTAACAAAGCACTCATAAAAGTGCATTCGTAATAATGACCAGTGTGTTAGGCTGTGTTTATGTTTGTCACTTCTCATGATGTTACAACTACTTTTGTAGCTGTGTAGCAAGTAGTAATCCCAACAAACTATTTTTTTTTTTGAGAAGTTCATTATGTGACAACGCTTTATTTATAAATATTTTCACTATATTTTCTTTATTTGAACCTTGATCCCGTATCGTTTATTCCTTATTTACTCCTGTGCTCTAACCTAATTCCCTCACTGACAGTACCGTGTGTTGCAGAGCGTAAGACCGCGCACGCGTTTCGGCGAGACTGTAGAACGGCCCCGTTTCGAGTCTCAGGAGAGCCTGGAGGGCAAGAAGTCGCGCCGAGCCTCCTTCATGCCCGCGCGCAGCCTGGCTTCCGCCACCAGGATCATCAACCAACATCTCTTCGGCCTGCAGACGCTGGGAGGCTCTCGCACAGGTACAGATTATTCATTAGTAAAAAGGATTATGAAATATCTGGAATTCAAATAATGTGGAAATTTTTGTTTCAATTCCGACAACTCAAAAAAAATTGAAGTTGCTGTAAAACGTACAAGAAAAAAAATGAATATTTTCCTGTTTAGAGACACATAATAGAATTAAATGATCAACATCTTGTGTTTATTGTATTGGAAATATGAGCATTTGAGTATTTGAAATAAATTAAATATTTTTATAAATTGTTCAAAATACTTTTTTTTAAGTATTTTGTACCTTAATTTCAAGTACATCTCAAAAGTATTTTATTTTTTAATACATTAAAATTCTTGTATTAAAAGAAAATACTAATTTTCAATATATGAAATATATTTTGTATTTGAATTACCCGTGTATAATTTGAAATATAAATAGTCGTGCATAGTTATTTTAGTGTTCTATTGTCAGCTACACGTTACATTCGAAGAATATGGATTTTTTTTAGAAAACAAGAAGCTCATTGCCATTGAATTTATAATAAATTTTATACATTATTAAAAGTATTTGAAATATTTAAATATATTGAAACTAATTAAAAGTATTTGAATAATATATTTCAAATACAAAAAATATTATATATTTTGCCAAAGAATTTTTGTTTGGTATATATTTTGTATCTGGAGTACATTTTTTTTTATTTTTGTCTTCCGCCTCACCTCACCTCAGTTATGTTTATAAACAAAATTAAAACTTATCTTCAATATTATTACCTATTTGGTTATTATTATAAATAAAATAACATTATTTTAAATTCAATAATCAAACAATTTTGGTGACTGTCTGCAAAATATATTTCAATTCTTCAACTGGGTTAAAAACTCAACAAGCACAACCTTTCGTGATGACTCAGCATCGGTAAGAAGGGTATAAAACTGTGCTCATTTCAACTTTATCTCAGCTCACTTGTGACAAAAAGAACGGATAAACAAATGAACTAAGATGTACTGAGATTTTGTGTAAGAAGAGGCAACGACAGTAATTTACGTAACTAAAATAATTTTTTTCGTATCTCTACTCCATTCTCTCATAATATATAACATTTCTTTCTTTATCATTTTATGCAATGTTCAACAATTGATTTTTATAATAAGCATTTATTTTTAATAATGTATAAAATAATTTACTTATAATTTACATCTACATATAAAATTTGGACCTAGAGTTAGAGAGATTTTTATAAAAATATTCAAAAATAACAAATGATAATACATTACTTACAATATGGTTAAAATAATATTATTCAATAACTTTTTTATCGAAAGAATGTTAATGTAATATTGACAAAACTAATGGTGACAATACAGTATTCATAGAATTATATGTATAAGTAAAATAAAATCCGGAAAGATAGATTATTCATGATAAAAAATATACAAATATGTTAAAATATATACACGTGTGTTAACCTACTTATAATAAATTTATCAATATCAATCGAGAAAAAATGACACTTGTTCATTCTGTTATATTCTGGGTCGAAAACATGTTTGATTGATGTTATATTGTACAGCGAAATATGACTTTCTGGATATTGAACTATCGACAGCAAATATAGCTGAAATCTTTGCCGTTTTTAGCTACAGATGTTTATATTACGTCGTATATTTGATATTAATTCTTTTACTGTCTACAGTCTAAATATACGTTTATTTACAGAAATGAAAGCATCGTGTCGTTCATGTCCAATTTCTTTTTATTATTTTTTATCGGAAATGTTGGCTATCTGCCGGAAATGATGTTGTCAATAAAGAAGTAACAAATAAATCCCAACATTCGTCAGATTTATGAAATTGAAATGATATTTCCTTGTGCCACAAAAAGTCCTTTGTTGTGGAGGAACTATTATTCACATAAGATCCTCTGATATCGTGTATTAAATAGTCATTTTGTAGGAAGAAAATGAACTTGTTTTCGGAAATTTTCCAACGAATATCGACAAAGGAAATTAACATCGACTACGTCGGCTTAAAAATACATTTCCTCTTCCTAAAATTTCCACATTCTGTAATCATTCAGAGCGTAAATTCGTGTAGTCACGCATCTCATATCTGATATCGTAGAATTCAAAAGATTCCTACAGGAAAAAAATTCATTGTGATTTAAAAATCAAATTCAATAAAATGATTTTAATTAAAAATAAATTTATTAAGAAATGGATAATGTAATCAAATTTTATTCTTACTTATTCTATAAAAAATTTGAAAATATCCGTATTTTTATTAATCGCGTTATTATTAATAGTTCACAAGAAAATTATATTAAAGTTTTAAAACCGGATATATGATAGAGGTAAGTCGACGAGAAAAGAAACAACAACAGAAAGAAAAATATATAGCAACGTATCCTTTTGAAAGTCATCTAATTTTTTTTTTCTTAACTTGCAAAGACTCATATATTTTTGTAAAATTATTGTGCCCAGGTTTCTGAATGCCTTGAAGAACAAAATAACTTAAATTTGAAATTTGAATGAAACATTTCACATAAAGAGACAAATCAATTTTACTGATTGTGTTAGTTAATTAATTTCCAATGTTAATAGGAAAGAATAATAAAATATTGTTCCATTCACAATATCAATTTATTCTTGTAATCAACATTTTCATTATTATGATCAAATATTTCAATCAAATATTTAGATGATTACAATCATTTATTTGTAATTTTTAGAAGTTTTGTTTATGTAAATCGTGTAAATCAGTTTTTGAAGTGAACATTTAAAATTTTTGCCCAAATATATTTATTTTACTATATTTTATATACATTTTATTTTAGTTGATAATTTAATATTTTTTTAATATTTTGATACCTTCGATTATAATGTCTAGCTATTTTGATTTAGTGTATTATTTAGTCCTAAATCAATTTTACTCAGCTGTATTTACGTCTTGCATGCGGCACAATAATGACATTATTTTTCTTATATTTAATGAGAGTAATACGATGGAATGAAAAACACACACATGAATTCCTTTGTGGAATTCAAACCCGCAATCTTAGATTTGGAAACTTGAGCTTTAAGTACTAGTTCAACGGTGTCTGAAATACTTACATAATTGTATTATTATTATGACAAATTGTAGTGGTTTAATAGTGTTTTTTATAATTTGTTTCTTTAAAATCGACCAAGGTCATATACTTAGTCAACTATTTTTGTTATATCGATAGTAATTTGTTAATGATTATTAGAATTTCTTTGTTTGGTACACGAGAACTAACTGTGTTGAATCTATGCTGAAAATACCATTGTCCTTGAATGGTAGTGCACGTTATCCACAAAGTGTCTGCCCTACCTTTGATATTTGAGGCTGAGAATCGATAAGACATGTGGGGTGTTGCAGGCAAGAACGGAAGCAGCAAATCATCGCTATCAGTGGACTCCATCGACAGCCACGCAAGCCCACAGCTGGAGACCCATCGCCGGAGCAAGTCCATCCTGAAGAAGTCGGACAGCAGCGGCAACCGCAACGGCCGCGACGACCCCGAGTCCGAGCGCCTCATCTCCGACAGCTCCGAGTTCTCGCCCCAGCGCCGCCCCGGGACTGTGATCGTGAAGGCCTTGCCAGCCACGTCTGGAACGCGGGCTCTCCGGTCGCCGTTGTTCTTGCTCGACGACATCATGGCAGGGGATAAGAACGCTGGGATAGTGACTGTGGGGGATGTGCCACTGTATATATGCCCGCCGCCGCCGCCTATGGACGAACATTCTCCTACAGAGGAAACAAGATTGTTGTTGCATCAGTCTCCGGTTCCTCAGCATAAACAACAAGCTAACTCTACTGCTAAGGGCGCTGGACTGACTTCGTAGCAGTCACAGGTATAGATCAAGCACACAACGACACAGGTAACTAACACACTAACTCACATTACTATTTCCTTATACTTATCCAAACAGATATTCTTGCCACTTTTCAGCGATTCTTTCATAAGTCATGTTGTCATTATTTTATACAATGTACACAAATTTTCTATCTCTTTACAACCACTTAACAAAACTACTTTTAAAACAAGCAGAAAAATCTTACAAATAAATAAACAAAAAAAAATGTAAAATTTATATAAACTTGGATTGTTCTAAAAATTTTAATATAATATAGGCTGTTAAAAAAGTCTGAAAATTTAAGGGCATGTAGCATATAGCAGAAAACACAAGATAACGTTTTTTAAATTTTAACAACAATTAATTTAAAAATTATTTTAAAAAATCAGTAAATATTACCCTAAAATATAATTATTATAATCGTAAACATAAATAAAAAATTAAGAACAAATAAATATAATTCAATGTTTCCAAAAACTTAACAAGCGTAAGGACCTCTTTAATAAAAAAAATGGTAGACCCAAATAGCATTTTTAGACTTAACATTATCAATGATTAATGTACTATAAATATAAATTAGCACTATTTCTTTCACAAAGAATCTATATTGCTCTTGAACGTCGAGATTTGAAAATTTTCCGGAAATGTTACATACATTTTTGTGGACTTTGTCAACCAATAGTGCCTACAGCTTATAATAATTAAAAACCAATCGTACTTTTTAAAACAATCATTTACAGACACGTTTGTTAGTAGACTGTACTATATGTCCTTAAATTTTTGTCGAAAACTTTGCTAAGAAACTTATACACTTTAATTTGTCTTGTTTACATATTGCGTGAATGGGAAGTATAAACACAAACATTGCACAGTGGCCTTCGTTGAGTTTACTGTTATGTGAGTTTTCACACAGAGTGTATCATTGTAATATCATTTAACTTATCCGGAGTACATTCATGACGCCTTGAATTCCGGTAGACGGATCGATGCTTCATTCTGTTACAACACCTTTTATTACTCTTTCCACATTGCATTCAATCATATTACATCTTTTTACTACTTAATAACCACGCCTGCCTCATAAAGACCTACATCAAATAAACATTTTTTCTGTACATATTTTATTACCAAGCTTATTCCATTTAGAGGATGAAATACTAGCTGTACAATATCAATATGTACTTTGCTGTAATTAGTTTACGTTTACTGCGTAGTTACCAACAGATAATTAGCTCTTTATGCTTTATGACAAGAAATAAAATCATCTTACGATGTTTGCTACCTATAGATACGATAGATAAAAAATATTTAAGTATGTTCAGTATCATATAATCGTACATATAAATTCTGATATAATGAACACTTCTTTAGATTTCAGATTATTGTCGATACTTCCTACATTCTATATTTTTGATATAGTTAATCACAGTCCATACTAAAAATGTAAAAACGGATAGCAAAGGGAAATAATATTTATTTACAAACTACTAAATTCGAGATTTGTTAGTAGGTAGTTAAATCAGATGTGAACGCAACATGACTTCTTTGTATACATAGCAGTCCCACATACAAAATTACAACAATCTACGTCGAATCGTTTTTGATTTATGCAAAAATTTAAAAAAAAACCATTCAAGTAAAGTGCCTTTTTGTCACAGCTGATTACAATAAAAAAGAGAAATGAATAACTAGATATTATAAGACAACACACCTACATACAAAAATACAACATTCAACGGCTAATCGTTTTTGAATTACGCGGAAAATTCAAAAAACCCTACGAGAAAAGTGCCCTTTTGATACTGCCGATTTCAATAAAACAGGAAAATGCAAAACTAGCAGTCCACGCCAAAATTAAAAAAAAATGGATTCGAGATTAGTCTAAATGTATATTTTCGTTGAAATATGAAAACCGAAATTTTTAGCGATTACAATACTTCGTACAGGAAGTAAAAACGTAATTAAAAAATGCACATAATACTAAACAGTCAGATTCACAAAAAAAGATTAGCTCAAAATTAGTTTAAACATGTCGAATTTACGTTGAATTTAACATATTTTAACCTGTTTAAGAGCTAATCCTGTTTTGTGAATCTGGCTGTAAGAGTATACATAAGTTTACCCCTGCGGATGAAATTTGCTTTTATTTGTTCATGGGCGTAAATCTCTTTTGGCTCATTGTATGTACAATATTTTACGTACTACTGCTATCAAATGGACCGTAATTTTTAATTATTAGAGCGTCCGGTGAGCGTTTTTCTCTACTTTACCGTCCAAGGATGTAAAGTAAAAGTTTCCACCATGTAAAGAAACAATTACGATCCAGACGTGCGTAAAAAAACAGCAAACTCCTGAAGCTTCATAGACCATGTATCTAAGTAAAGTGTACATGAGGACTATCTCTTTGTATTTTTTTTAATTGTGGAATTTTCGGCGTTTGAGATTTAGTAATTACAAATAAATGTTTTGCAACAGTTTACTACATGATTTGCATATAGAGAGTTTTTCTTTTTTGTTCTAATTAAGTTAAAGATATGAACCAAACAATAATGAACGTACGTATTTTAATGAAATCAAATTTGCTCTTCTCTTTCTAATTTTTGTATTGTCGCTTTTCATTTTACTATTTTATTTCAATAATTATTAAGTAGATCCCCAGCACGAAGAATTGTCGCTGGAATATGCCTCTCTCTTTTTTATTGTTGTGTGATCTAACTCGTTAAAAGCGAGAATATTCCAAATCATCGCCGATAACTCGATTATGACATGACAAATGTTCGGTTTAAACACATTAAATTTAGGATTGATGTTTGAGGAGATTATTTTTGTTCATTAAAGTGTTCGTTATATCGGAGTTTATCTGTAATTTTGAAATTCTATGAATATCTTTTTTAAAATATCAGTATTTCATGGTTAGTTTATATTAGCACAAGTAGCAATTAGAATTGAAAATAGCAGAAGTATTTTAGTTGAAACGGAAATGTGGTTGGCATGTGAGAAGTAGCTTTATTGAATTTAGCTTAGCGGCTCCTGAAATAGTAAGTGGCGTGGCATAGCACAACCCTCCATTAGTATTCATGCGATTGTGTAAGTTTGTGTTATCATGTGTACAGATTTATCAGCGGGCAGTTTCCTGGGGACGCTTCTTCCTCGTCTGATACCCCGCATCCTCGCCTCTTGACCCACTTGCGAATAACTGCAGGGACGAGCGAACGTCGTGTGCAACACACTTGCATCTACTGGATATAAACAGAAACAGAATGACCCATCATGCGAGCCCAGTGATTGATGAGGTGTGAGACAATCAATAAACTCACTAGCAGGCGGCAACTTTCAACTGAGTACAACGTCAAGTCAATGATTACAGCAATACTATGGTGCGATGCTGGTCTGGGCCTAACTACAAACTCTAGCTCAGCGCAGACCAGCCAACTGCTATTAAAAGTGTTTGTCTAGTTAAGTAACAATGTGTAATGAACTTGTTGGTGTGAACAGAAGAACGGAAAGGAAAGAAAAACAACATGCCATGCTTTTTATGTCTGTGATTAATTATTTTTTTAAATAGTGAAAATACGAATGTTTAAATATTTTCTTGTGATGTGAATAGTTACACAAACTTGCAAATGAAATGATCTAGTGCTTATTTTGCAACAATTTTTGAAACTTGTATATCGGAAACATGTTCAGCGCGTTGAACACACGACCCGTCATGATTTTCTCCTCTGTTCTGTCTTGAAGTGATTGGAATTCTCTGTGATGATTTCTCGTTGCATGGCGGTCGTGTGCGGACGCAAGAAGACGACGATGCTAACGACTTCTCAGGCGTGTAAATCGTGCGACGTAACTTACTTTAGTTCTAATTATTTTAAGACTGTCTCAAATCTATTAGATTTTCTAGTTCCAGATTTGTTGTTTCAGTTTTATGGTTTTTCTACTTGGTTCTGAATCTTTGGGTAAATTTCACGGTACGACGTAAAGTAATAATAATTGTTGAAACGAAATAAACGTTAATTAATTTTAGAACAACGCATCATTGTTAGAACTTCGGTGTGATAGATCCCATTGATGTAAAAGCTTTGACTTTGCATTCTTTGTCCAGGCAGGCTAAATTTATTTTGGAAATCTTTATTTTCACATGTTACAAATTTTTAAAACGTACGAAATTTGAAATGAATAGGCAGCCTTTGCACTATGTAAAATGTTCATCTTCCTCTACAAGATTTGTATTAAATTTTTAATAAAATTAAGCAACAAATTTAGAATTTGGAAAAATCTATTTTAATATTGAAATATATAAAGATTTATAAATTAAGCTGCCAAGGAACTGGAACTATATTATTAATTTACCTTCAACTAGAGTTTGAAATAGTTCAGGCCTAATGAATTCAAATTAAAAAATCAAACATTTACTTTGTACATGAAAAATATTTCAATCAAATATACAAAAACTAAATGTACATAGTTAAAAGTTTTGTTCATATGTATTATAGTACTTTTTGACTTTTATAATTACTAACCACAATAATTTAAAGGATAATTCTTTGTAAATTTATACCCATTCCTTTCTGTAATAGAGATTAGTTCCTAACTACAAATCATCTACTATAAAATATGATCGTCTTCATCATATGATTAATTTTGTAACAATTATTTACCACCAATTCGGAACCGATATTTTGAGGAATTATGTTAAAATAAGTAGTATACATATTTATATGCATCTGTATGTACTCACACTTTACATTACTCGTTAAATAACAAAAAAAAAACAGTGTTACATGCGCTAAACGAGACTGCACATTATTATAATTCTGTATTATTACATAAAGTTTATATATTGTACATTATTCTAAGCAGCGAAATTGCCGATTATTAATTTTGCCATGGAAAATAAAAATTAATAATGCGTAAATATTATGAATTAGCCTACTAGACATATCAGAATTGTAAATGATTGTTAACTGAATAAAAAACAAAAATAATTGTTCTGCAATCGATACTTATTAATAATTATCCAATATCCAATATTTTACAAATAAGAAAAGAAATGTTTCTGCAGCTATGTTGAATTTATTTAGGAGCAGTATGGAACTAGATGGAACCATAAGATTTGCAGGCACGTAATCTGAAGATCCTGAAATACTAAAATCTAAAGGTAAAATTAGGTAGCGGAGAATTTTGGTATTTTTTATAGACGCCCCTTAGTATCTAAAACTCAAATACCATGTTTAAATTTTTCCTTTAATGGGTACGGAAAATAGAATTAATCTCTTTAAAAGTCTACAATTATACTACCCCTTCTAGCTACCTCCAAATATTGGTGCTTTCTTTATAGATGTCCTTTAGTATTTAGAACTCAGATATGAAGTTTCATTTTTTTCCTTCGTTGGGTTTGAAAATAGAATTAATTTTTCAAAAAAATCTAAGTAAACTACCACTTATGGCCACCCCTAAATTATTGTTTTTTTTATAGATGCCCCGTAATATCTAAAATAGAAATACCAAGTTTCAATTTTTTTCGTTCATGGGTTTGGGAGATATAATTCAGTGTTCAAAAGCCTGGCTGTGTTCTAATGCGTATTTAGTACGTTCATGCGACGCTGAACGATGCACTACATATAAGTATTATGTAACAGCCCGCGGCTTTTTTCCAAATTAGTTTTAGTTCACAGTGTGTATGTGTTTCAATGTTTCATTTAGTGTATAGTGCAAGTCTTTAAAACTATTTATTATTAAATAGTAATTCTACATTTAATTTTATGTATTCTGTGTTAATGTGGATTTTTTAAATGCAATAATAACTAAGTAAATATTAATATTTTTTTTTATAAGTTAGGGTAGTTAAAGATTAGAAGAAATAACAGCTGACTACCCACAAGAGAAAATCCTTTCTGGGTCTCAGTGTTCTCATACCAGGCAACCAGGCAAGAAATTATTTTCAAATGCTGTTTCATTGCCGATACATATTTTTCCTTATATTTAGCGCTCTCTTCGTGACGTCTACTTTTAAAACTCCCGCTCTTTCTTAGAACACGATAAATGTGAAGCGCTGGGCACAAAGGAATATATTCTACAAAGTTTAAAAAATATTAAAATTATAATTTTCTTATATAAATTTAAATATCTAGATCTTTTGGGAACGAGTGCAGAACCAAAAAATACAAATCCAAAAAATAATGTCATAAAATATACAGACCCAAATCGTGCAAATCTAAAAAATGACGTCATCCTAAAAACTGGGAGGGATAGCTACCAAAATACAGGTTAGTGTTACTCGGTGTTACTGCTACTATCCACTAGATGTCACTGTACATTCTCATCATTCAATTCCAGTACTGGACTAGTATATTATTTGAACTTTTATTTATACATAAAAATTCATATAAATTATTTTAAAACGTGTAGGCAATATACCGGGTGTAGAAATGGAAAGTGGCGCATAGCGATCTCAATGTTATTTTTTTTCAACTGCTGTATCTCTTTACCTAATCATTTTAGCGCAAAAAGCGTAAGAGTATAAGTTGTTCTGAAATTAAAAAGGCATCCTATAAAGTTAACTTACTTCCATAATTATTCATATTTAACGATTTATTAATTAAATAAAATTTAAGGTTTTTTAGAAAAAAAATAAGACTGCCTTGATAAATGAAACATTTTTTTTTTTTTTTTAATTTATTTTATGTCTTTAATTTGCATTAATTGACATGGTGGTATGGGAACAATATAATATAATTTAATTTAGATTTCTAATTTGATTACTGATAAATATTCATAAATTATCTTAAATATTTTAGAATTTTTGGAACCTAATAAGACACTAGTTTTACTTGGAAATTTTACATTTTCTTGAAGTAAATTGAAAAAAAGATCCTTTTGGAAATGTTTGTATTTTTTGTAGAAAGTATTTTTTGCAGACGTTAGGTACAAATCTAATTGGACATCTTCTGGTGAGACTACTATTCTCTTCATAAGAATAAAAATGAAAATTTAAAGTTTTTACTGCTGTACGACTCTCAAACCTGTATGGTTCTGCCCGAAATAGACTGAATGGAAATAAATCAATTGGTTGAAGATTCTTTCCACAACAAATTAACAAACAATGATAACTTCATCTTGTGCAGGGAATAGAGAATAACATAACTTGGAGGCTTATGGTTTGTCGAGTCCTAGATACTTTTGGAAAATACAGAGCAAAATAAAAAAGTACGTAATTATCGTAAGTTGTATAATACTCGGAAAATAATATTGTATGAGATTAGATTTTTTTTAAATATTTTGTTACAGAATGAAAGCTTTGAAATCTGGGAAATGTTGTTACAGTTGCTGTTGTTAGTGATACTGGAGTCCAGTGCCGTTCCTGGCTATGTTATCACCTCCGTGCCATTTATTTTTTGGCGCCCGTTTTTTTCACCGTTTATATTTTATTAACAGGGATGATAAACTTCATTTGCTTCTTTTTTTATAAATTTAAAAATTGATTCCTTCAATTTTTCTTTTTCCGCTTCTTTTTCTATATTTCTCTTTCTATAAAAATGTCCAGATGGTTTTTTTTTATTTGTTGAGACATTATATCTGAAATATTTTTATTAGAAAATAGGTAGGCAACGCGAAATGTATTAGTATATGGCGAAAAGAGTTGCTCAAAAAACCCCATTAGAAAACTATGTCGAAAATAATAACTTATTTCACAAACAAATTAACAAGATAAAATTCCAAAATTAATCATTATTTCATAATTTTTGTTTGATTTCATGAAAGAAGTGTACGAGTAAACAATAAATAGAAACTTACATGGACAGCTACTCAAATAAATGAAAAGAAAAAATAAGATGATAGTACAACGAAGAAAATGTTTTAGGTTATAAACAATATTCATAAGTTAATTCTTAGAAATTGGTCTACAGTATACAATGGTAGTACAGTGTAGTCAGATGGCCGCGATAAAAAGTCGACATATCAAACTTTAATTACCGCCAAAAATCGCCAAGATCTATATGCTGAAATTGCCTTTTAAATAGAATTTATTCTATAAATAAAAATACTTTTGAAAAATATTTATCTGTAAACAAAACTTTAATAACAAAAAATTCAATCT
Source organism: Stenolophus ochropezus (assembly GCA_035578165.1). Taxonomy (NCBI): domain Eukaryota; kingdom Metazoa; phylum Arthropoda; class Insecta; order Coleoptera; family Carabidae; genus Stenolophus; species Stenolophus ochropezus. The sequence goes on along the minus strand of JAQOWZ010000004.1, from coordinate 7,707,479 downwards.
TTTATAAAACCCCATTTTCCTAATAAACTAAAGTTATTTGAAAGCATGGGAATTTCTTCTATACTATCTCTATCTTAAAGCATCTGATGTTGTTTCTTTTACAATATTAATACCTAAATAAACAGGTACAATTTTCTTTTCCCTATTGCTATAATATTTTACACCATATATCGCCAAAAATTTCTAATTGGTGGCTTTAATCGCCTGTCGCCAAAATAAGTTTTTTGCCCCAGAACATCGTAAAAAAAATCGCCCAAATGACGGAAAAATCACCATATCTGGCAACACGCCGATACGCGTACGCCATTCGCCTCGAGAATTGCGCTGCGCAGAAGCCAATATTCGTCCGGATGAGTTAAATTTATCAAAGTAGGGTTGTTACGAAGTACTTTTGTTTAATAGTCTTATTTCTTATTAAATAAATGCTATGAAGAGATTATTTATGTTTATTGTGTTTAGTTAGTTTCACTCACAAAACAACAACTTTAACCTTCAGAAATTTAGGTACATTTAGAAATTCAAAAGCATTTTTTTTTTAATCATAATGAGGCGCCTTTCGGCGCCCTCTCCGTCTGGCGCCTCCGTGCAGGCACGGCTTGCACGCCTGTCAGGAACGGCACTGCTGGAGTCCACATAAAATCAACGGCTGAAGGAGTTTTTGAGTACTTTGTGCCGCATATCGAAAATGTGGCGTACTTCTAATAAAAGGAATTAATGAGAATTTGTTTTAATAGTTGTTACATATGAAATTGTTTAGTTATTAATTATGTTTAATAAAGTGGGTTATATAAATGTAGATATCATCTACACAAAGTAATTTGCAGTTTTTTTCACCAATACAGGTAATTAGAAGAATAAGATTTGACTATAAATATAAAATTAATAAAAAAGTAAAATTTTTGCTTTTTTTATTATTGACATTTTTGAGATAGTCTGAAAAAAGTATAGGTACGCACAAGTAAGTTAGTGTGAAATACTAGCGAATTCTCGGCTACGCCGAGCATTCCCTAGAGCTCCGCTGTCAGTGCAAAAAACAAATGCCGATCGACATGAAACAATTATTTCATATTTCCACGTCAGGCCTCACCGAGACCTTTCATTAGATTGCAAACACGATATACTTCTAATAATTTTTTTGCAAAAAACAAAAGCCGGTCGACATGAAACATTTTTGTCATTTATGTACCCCAACTCTCACCGAGATCTTTCATGTGGTACCATACACGACATACTTTTGACAACTTTCTGCATAAAACAAAAGTCGATCGACATGAAACACTTTTATCATATGTACACCCTAGCCCTCTCCGAGACCTTTCATTTGATACCAAACACGACATACTTCTGACAACTTTTTGCATAAAACAAAAGCCGATCCACATGGATCATTTTTGTCAATTCTGTACGCCAGCCCTCAACGAGACCATTCATTTGAGACCAAACTCGACATACCTTTGAGAAATTTTGCAAAAAACAAAACTCGATCAACATTGACCTTTTTTGTTAATTCTACACGCCAGCCCTTATCGAGCCTTTTCAGTTGATACCAAACACCACATACTTCTCACAATTTTAGGCAAAAAACAAAAACCGATCGACACAGCACATTTTTGTCAATTCTGCACGCTAGCCCTCAACAAGACGTTTCATTTGAGACCAAACTCGACATACCTTTGAGAACTTTTTGTAGAACACAAAAGCCGATCGGAATGGAACATTTTTGTCAATTCTGCACGCCAGCCCTCAACGAGACTTTTCATTTGAGACCAAACACGATATACTTCTAATAATTTTTTGCAAGAAATAAAAGCCGGTCGACATGAAACATTTTTGTCATTTATATACCCCAGCCCTCAGCGAGACTTTTCATTTGATACCACACACGACATACTTTTGACAACTTTCTGCATTACACAAAAGTCGATCGACATGAAACATTTTTATCATATTTACACGCTAGCCCACACCGAGACTTTTCATTTAATACCAAACACTATATACTTGTGACAACATTTTGCAAAAAACAAAAGCCGATCGACATTGACCATTGTCGTTAATTCTGCACACCAGCATTCATTGAAACCTTTCATTTGATACAACACACCACACACTTCTGACAACTTTTTGCAAAAAACAAATACCGATCGACATAGCACATTTTTGTCAATTTTGCACGCTAGCCCTCTCGGAGACCTTTCATTTGATACCAAACACGACATACTTCTGACAAATTTTTGCAAAAAACAAAAGCCGATCAACATTGACCTTTTTTGATAATTCTACACGCCAGCCCTTATCGAGCCTTTTCATTTGATACCAAACACCACATACTTCTCAAAACTTTTTCCAAAAAACAAAAGCCCTTCGATATAGAACATTTTTGTTAATTTTGCACGCTAGCCCTCATCGTGACCTAGCCTAATATAACATTCACTGTCTTCAGTAACGTTCATTTGGGAATATTTGTTCTTTGTTTAGTTACTTTATTAAACATTTGGCAATATTGACTTATGTAATTCGACAACATTTTGAAATGTTAACATTTAATAGCTAATTTCATTTCTACAAGGCGGTTCTTGACGAATGCTTTGATTTAATACCAGACACGGTGTATTTCCGGCTAATTGTACAAAAACAAATGCAGATCGACTTTTTTGTCACTTCTGCAAATTAGCCTTCAACCGATATTTAATTTGATACCAAACATGACATACTTCTGACAACTTTTTCCAAAAAACAAAAGCGGGGTAACATGAACCATTTCTGTCAATTTTGCATGTCAACTCTCATCGAGACCTTTCATTTGATACCAAACACGATATACTTCTGATAACTTATCATATCTGCTCGCCAGTCCTCATCGAGTCTTCTTATTTGATTCCATGCACGATATACTTGTTACAACTTTTTGCAGAAAACAAAAGCCGATTAACATAGACCATTTTCGTCAGTTCTGCACGCGAGCCCTCAACAAGACCTTTCATTTGAGACCAAACATGATATACTTTATACGACTTTTTGCATAAAACAAAAGCCGATCGACATAGATCAATTTTGTCAATTCTCTACGCGAGCCCTCGCCGAGACATTTCTTTCGATACTAAGCACGACATATTTCTGACAATTTTGTGGAAAAAACAAAAGCCGATCGTTGTAGATCATTTTTGTCAATTTTCTACGCGAGCCCTCGCCGAGACCTTTCTTTCGATACTAAGCACGACATATTTCTGACAACTTTGTGGAAAAAACAAAAGCCGATCGTTATAGATCATTTTTGTCAATTATCTACGCGAGCCCTCGCCGAGACCTTTCATTCGATACCAAGCATAACATATTTCTGACAACTTTTTGCAAAAAACAAAAGCCGATTGACATAGATCATTTTTGTCAATTCTGCTCCCCACTCCTCATCGAGACCTTTCATTAGATACCAAACACGACATACTTCTATTAACTTTTTGCATAAAACAAAAGCCGGTCAACATAGAAAATTTTCATTTCTGCACACCAGGCCTTTCCGAAACTTTTAATTCGATACCAAACACGACATATTTCTGACAACATATTGCAAAACACCAATTCTAATCGACGTAGAACATGTTTGTAATTCGTGCACACCAGTCTACATTGTGTCATTTCATTAAAACCCAAAGACGACCTACTTCTAACAAATTTTTGCGAAAAACAAATGGAGATCGACATGACACATATTTTTTGTCATTTCAAAACCGGCCCTTATTGTTTTCTTTCTTTTGATATCAAATACAGCGAAGTGTTTAATTTATTTTATTTAGGAATATTTGATTTTTATTTAGTTACTTCATAATTTGGCAACACTGTTTGTAGTTAATTTTTAAATTTATAAATTACCATCGGCAATTCTAAAATAACAGATTTTATCTTCAGTTTAGTTCCTTTAGGAATATTTGGTTTTTATGTAGTTACTTCATGACACATTTGGCAACACTGTCTGTACTGACATTAAAACGTCAAAAATTAGAAATTTTAAATTCGCCACGAAAGACACTAAAATTTTTAGTGAAATAATTGCTCATGTGTACAATGTATAACAATGCTTTCATATTTTTGATATCTTCATTCATTAAGAAGTAATAAATGATTAAAGTTTGCTTCTGACTTGTCAAACATGACAGCTAGTAGTTGTCATTCACTTGAAATTTTTCAATGCTTGCTTGAGCTATTGTTTCAAAGTACCAATTTCATAAAGTTTAAATTTTTTTACACAAAAACCACACACAGTAAAAATATAAAAACTAAAAAGGAAATTAATTTGAATCAAGCTCTATAATATGGTGCAAAAATCATTAAAATCGGATAATCAGTTTATGCTGTAGCCCGTTGCAAAATTTTGGCGATCGTCTGATGAAAATATATATTGGAAAAATTGTCTAAGCCTTTTAGTATATAGGATACAATAGTTTATTTAATTATATAATAGTTACTTAGAAAAATAATTTGCATGTGTATCATATATTGCCTACACGTTTTAAAATAATATATATGAATTAATATGTATAAATAAAAGTTCAAATAATATACTAGTCCAGTACTGGAATTGAATGATGAGAATGTACAGTGACATCTAGTGGATAGTAGCAGTAACACCGAGTAACACTAACCTGTATTTTGGTAGCTATCCCTCCCAGTTTTTAGGATGACGTCATTTTTTAGATTTGCACGGTTTTGGGTCTGTATATTTTATGACATTATTTTTTGGACTTGTATTTTTTGGTTCTGCACCTCATCCCGATCTTTTTTTGTAATTACAAATATGTACACACTTTTTCAAAAGAATAATTTCAAAATGTGTTATTCTGATTTAATATTAGTAGTTAAGAAATAACTAAAACCATAAAATTTAATTTTTGTTGAAAAAAATACATAAATAAAATTTCTCCTAAGAATTTTTTGAAATGGAGAACCTATAAAATTCCTGGAGTTTGAGAGTCACTGGAACTGGAATAATAACGGCGTGCTAGCTAACTTCACGTATGTTAGTTATATTTTTAACCTCAATGTTTGACATTTGATTATGACATTAAAATGAATCGCCAAATTGCACATAATATTGAAAATAAACTACGTACAGAAGATGTAAAAACTGTGGAAAATGTTGATTTCACAGCTATGTTATTATCTGATGTTGTTCTTAAAGGTTTATTGGCAAATGGCTTCAAAAAACCCTCTCCAATTCAACTTAAAGCAATCCCAATGGGTCGTTGTGGATATGGTAAGTGAAAATTAATAAAATACGTTAAATTTTAAATAACATTTCTTTGCAGATCTTATTTTACAAGCCAAATCCGGAACTGGTAAAACAGCAGTGTTTGGTATCATAGCTTTAGAAATGATTGATGTTTCAAAGAATGAAATTCAAGTTTTAATGATTGCACCAACGCGGGAAATTGCTGTTCAGATTAAAGATGTAATAGAGAGTATTGGCATGAATTTTAAAGGTACGGTTTATACAATTTTATTTATGTACTTTATTAATTCATATAAATATTTAGGTTTAAAAGTTGAGTACTTCATAGGCGGAATGAACATTAATGAAGATATAGAAAAACTAAAAAACTGCCATATAGCAGTTGGCGCACCAGGTAGGATAAAACACCTGGTTAAAGACGGTCACTTGAATTTAGATTGTGTAAAATTATTCGTTTTGGATGAGGCAGATAAAATAATAGCAACTGATCAACAAAAAGATATAAATTTTATTTATAATAAACTGCCACGAACAAAACAAATAATTGCTTCAAGTGCCACGTATCCAGGGGATCTTAAAAAGTTTTTAAGCAAATATATGCTAACTCCAACTGTTGTAAACTCTCAAAGCGATGTCCCAACATTGTTAGGAATTCGTCAGTTCGTTACAACAGTTCCAAATCATTTAAATGTCGTACAACAAATGAATTTGAAGAACGCAGAACTAATTCGAATTTTACAATCTGTCTCATTTAATCAATGTATAGTATTCTGTAACTATCAAACTAGAGCAGAAACATTGAGTAACAACCTTTCTCGGGAAGGTTGGCCTACGACTTCCATCTCAGCAGCGCAAAATCAGAAGTCTAGGCTCGAGGCTGTTTCTAGTTTAAAAGATTTTAAATGCAGAATTCTTTGCACGACGGATTTAACTGCACGAGGAATCGACGCAGCTAATGTCGATTTAGTAATTAATTATGAAGTTCCAATCGATTGTGAAACTTATTTACATAGAATGGGGCGCGCTGGTAGATATGGCTCTAGTGGGCTTTGTATTTCAATCGTATCAGACACAGAAGTTGAAAAATTTCAAAAATTATTAGGAAAAGTTTGTACTAATCTTTCTGTTATGATATTTCCAAAGGAAAATGTTCCGCAAGATATTTGGACTTGTCAAAATTTTGATACACTTAATGCAATTGTTGATAGTAAAACTGATCAAATTTGTGACAATATGAAAGAATTATCGGTAAACCAAAATAATAAAAATTATGAAACAAATATTCAATCAGTAGAAAACAGTAACGAAATAAATGAAAACCAAATTAATAACATCAATGTAGCCACTTGTTCTAATGAAAAAGGGCAAATTACAAAAGAGAATTGTATATTGAATTCAGCAACTGATTGCGAAGAAAAAATTGTAAACACTGACAATAGTCCGGAAATAAATGTAGAAGAAATGCTATCGTCTTTAAATAAGCAAGAAGAAGTGACAAAAAATAAATTAAAACAAAAATTCAAACACGTAGATACTTCCACAATTTTAAATTTAATTACAACCGATACATGCAAAGAAAATGTTATAGAGAATACGGATAATAGTTCAGATATAAATGTAGAAGATATGTTATCGTCTTTAAATAAGCAAGAAGAAGTGACAAAAAATGAATTAAAAGAAAAATTCAAACACATAGATTTTTCTACAATATTAAATTTACTTACAACCGATACCGATACATGCAAAGAAAATGTAGAGAATACTGCTAATAGCTCAGAAATAAATGTAGAAGAAATGTTATCGTCTGTAAATAAGCAAGAAGAAATCACTAAAAATGAATTAAAACATAAATTCAAACACATAGACACTTCTACGTTATTAAATTTACTTACAACTGATAAATTGGAAGACAACAGCACATCAGAAGATAGCGATACTAAATTAAAATCAAAATGTAAAAAAGCTAGACGAGATAAAAAAACAAAATTAGACACTGACAAAGAAAATAATGAAAAATTCGAAAACGAAGCTTTACTGTTTCAAAAAAATAGTCTTGTTTTCAAAAATACAGCTTTGTATAACTTAACAAAAATTGTAGTCGAACATGATTCTATTACGGAAGATACTGTAACTTCTGCAGAAGAATTACTAAAAATTATGGAACAAGAAGATAAAATTGAACTTCAACAACAAAAATCTAAATTAAATTTTAATGATTTATTAGACAACTTGGGATTGTCAGATAATGCCCCTGTGATAGGAAAATGGGAAGTAGTAAACAAAGAACCTGAAACTACTCAAGTAATATGTACATGTCCCAATAATTTATTCAATAAAGTATTTGATTTCGCGATATCAAAAAATGAAAACCATTGGCTAGATAATATTTGCGAAATTCATAAAAATATAGAACCTGACACCATAGTTCAAGAAGAAGAAGAAGAAAATATGGAATGTGAATATTACGACGATGAATATATTGAATACGAAGATTATGAAGAGGAAAATTACGAGGAAAATAATTCAGAAATGGAAGAACAAGAATCATATATATACGACGATGATGTATTCGTTAAAGCTTATGACTATGCTTTAAAAAGTCAAGTTCGACAAATCGAACAATCACCAGAATCCAACGTGGAAAATACTTGCGGTTATGCAGCGTCTTATAACTACGAACACTTAAAATCACCGAAACGAAAACGAGTACAGCAAAAAAGCAAAACTAGTGATAAACGCAAAGAAACAAAGAGTGATACTACATACGAATCGTATTACGAATATTACAACACTATGTTGGAACAGAATGGGCCATATTTTACTGATGTACAAGAATTTGAAGAATGGTTTAGCAAGTGGCAAAAAAGCGTTTCTGATGTTAGGAATTATGTTCAAGAGGAAATTTACCAACATCTAAAAAGAACTAAAGAATCTCAATAAATTTTATATTAGTATAAGTATATATATTTAATAAATTGAAACATAATTTTATATATTATAATAATAAAATGTTTCACAATAACTATCTATTTTATTTTTTCCCATATTCCTAACTAAATTAATTTTAAATTGTCCGTTTTTGCTTTTTAAACATCTCATTTAATTGTGAGTGAAATAGAGAATAAACAGTTTCAGAACCACTGTTCAAATTTTCGTACGTTTCTGTATTTTAAATTAATTTAACTTGTACGTATTTGCTTTTTAATTTTTAGTTGTAAGTGGGTACCTACAGTAAAATGGATGTTAATTTTTTATTGCTTGTAGCAGCTATAGTTGCATTTGTGTTCTTTTTATACAATGTGTTTAGAATTTTGTATATTTTAGTTTTGTACCCAGAAAAGTGGATTAGAAACTAATATTGTAAGTGTTAATGTTTGTGAACTTTTTAAACTTTATATTTGACAAGGAATAAGAAATATTTTGCTACATTCATCTTCAAAAAGGTAAGTTACATTTTAAAGAGTAAATTTTTTATTGGCATACATTTTTCTTTTATTGTTTTACTGTAATAACTATTAAAAATTAGTTTGAAAGTATATTCAGTAAAATAATTTTGTAAATTTGTGCATTGAGTTATGACGTCACAAATTCAAACCAATAGTAGTCAAACAGTTTTTCATGAGACACATTTGAATAAAAAATAAAATATTTTTATTATAAGTCTTTATTTATAAAAACTAATCTTAATACATTCAAAAATAAAATTATTTTATTCATGCTTCATAATGCAAACTAAAACACTAAAAGTTATAGTTTGTAGTTCTGATTTCATGATTACAATCTTAACAACTATATTAAAATAAGAACAAGGATTTTATATTATTTATTACGATTTACTAATTATTTCACGATTTTAATACATATCTGAATTTCGATTTTAGCTTGCTGGTTATTGTCATTTTCTTAGTTGATTACACGAAAGAAATTCAATGAGCAAGCAATATTTCTGCGGAGAGCGGGTGTATGTCTTGTCAGAGTAGAACGCGTCGTAACTCGTAACCATGTCTTGTTTGTTGTTCAGGTGATTTGCACCTGCCTTTAAGGTGTGGTTCACAGACAACCACTTTACTCGTTTTGCATTCATATTGCACTTTAAAAATGCAACACCACCTTTGTGTTGCCTGTTGCACTTACTCATGCAGTCTAATACTAATGCCGGTGCCGTTACTGTACAGCTGTTGCATTTTCGATGGTTTTTATAAGTTTCTCGACTACAGAACAAAAACGATCGCATATAATTGATCATTGATATTAGGTTTTGTGCAGAACAATATATAAATTTATATATAATGTAATTTTTTAATTAATTGATCTATGAGCTTATTTTATAAGTTTTTCAATATTCTATTTCCTTTATTTTATAATTAATGAACTAAATTGTTGTTCTATATAAATGTAAATATGTTGTAACATTTTTGGTCACATTTATAAAGTATGATCTGATAGTGTTCTTTTTTAAACTATCATTTTTATAATGTCGATGCACTGAAACTAGGGTATATTTCTTGAAGACTATTCGCGTATTCATATCATTGCATGTTGCTTTATCTACATCTTGTCACGCTAAAATAAATGTTATTAAAAATTAGCTCTTAAGAATACAAACATTGGATACGTGACAATGGTGACGAAAGATAAGCGGAATGCAAAATTTATCATCTTATTACCTACTGTAATAACGTAGGTCTAGGGATCGTTTTAATAATCACATGTAGATTTTAATAAATATGAACGTTTTTCTTTTAATGAAGCAAGAGGGGAATATATGAAATAAATTTACCTGATAATGATTTATATTTTTTTACTTTTAATTTTAAGTCTAAATAAAAATAAGTCTTCCTTTAAACATGATTTATTTTACACTTCATGGTACGAAGCAAAGGAACTATTGTAATCGCGAAAATTTTCGGTTTCAACGAAAATATTCATTTTGACTGACTTCTATTTTCACTAGATTTGGAGTGAAGTCTGTACGTATGCATCTCGTATAACTCAAAAATGATAAGCCGAAAATTTTGATTTTTCTTTGGGACTATTGTAACACCTAGTTATGTACTTCCCTTTTTTATTGTAATCAGCAGTACTTTGCTCGCAGTGATTTTTTTTTATTTTTCTCATAACTCAAAAACGATTAGCCGTGTATAATGTTGAAATTTTGTACATGGAATTGCTTTATATAACATCTACTTATGCACCTCCATTTTTGGTTCCAAATGGCCTTTTCAAAAGAAAAATTTACTTTTTGCAAAAAACAATTTAGTTGCTTTTTAATTTTTTTCTACTCCTGCTTTGAAAATACAATTTTCTGGTTTGTTTTTCATGTTGAAAATGACTCTGCAGCACGCAGTGCTGCAAAACTTTGCAGCACTAATAAATGTTTGTTACATTGTTGCTGCCATGGATACGCATCACTTGCGCATCACAAATACAAAATTTGCAATAAATGTCAAATTATGTTTAAAAAATAATATTTTTCTTCAAACGTCATAAAAGTGACATCTTCTGTGACGTGATTGACAAGGTTGAAGTTTAATTTCTATGCCAACGTAATATAATTTTTTATTCTAGCCGCCGTATAACATTGTCGCCGCCGTATAATATTGTCGCCGCCGTATAGCCAATAAGATGTAACTTTAATATTGTCGCCGCCGTATAGCCAATAAGAAGTAACTTGTACAATAGAAATCTGTAATATCGACTTAAATGTCACTATAAAAACTAGATAACTTAAGAATAAAGTTACTAAAAATTATGAATAACTGACAGGTAACCTACATATTAAACGTCAAATAGTAATTTATTTTTTAAAATTTCTAAGTTTGAAGAAAAAATAGCATGTGTTATTCAGAGTAAAAGTGTCTTTGTGTGCCTCGCATGCAATTGTCCGACTCGCTTCGCTCGTCGTGCAAACTTCCATGCTCGCCACACAAAGTATCACTTTTACTCTTAATAACACAATATACTATTTATTTCCTTATTTTTTATCTTGCAGGAGTAGAAAAAATAGTGTGTATAACACGTGTTGAAAGTCCTTTGTCGAACACAAACGATTGCAACCTTCGCTTCGCTCAGGCTGCAACTTTCGTTTTGGTTCGACAAAGATAGACTTTCAGCACTTGATATACAAATAACTATTGTAGGAACATTTGATTTACTGATAATAAATTGACATTGACAACTCAGACAACTATGTCAGAATATATTCCTGATTCTGCCTGACACCTAAGACATACATATGTACAAAATATCTGTTTCTTTACAAGTTTTTAAGCGATTAAAATAATTTTGTTTACGGCAAAAAGGAATAGTGGTAAACATTTTAATAAAATTTTCAAACGATGATCCATTTCGAAGATATTAAACATCAACCTTATATTACTCGAACTGAAATAAAATAAGATAATGTGTGAAACTCCTACAGGCTGGATAGTTTGTACACTAAATTATGCTTCATTTAAACTTATTTCACTTGAATGTGAGATCATTCTACGGCTAACCATTCTTCAACTTCCATTCGTTTCTTATCGTCGAACTTCCATTCTAAATGGATAATCTTTTGAAAATTTTATTAGAATGTTTTCACTATTCCTTATGTATTACACAAACTTATTATAATCGCTCAAAAATTTATTTCGTACAAATTTCTTACGAAAAATAGTCTGACAGCCAACTAAATTATTATTTTATTGAGTTTCTGCCAAAAGTAAACGCCCTTTTGAAAAGGTTAATTGGAACAAAAAATAGATGTGCATAATTAGATGTTATAGTTTTTGAGTTATGCGAAAAATTAAAAAAAACACTACGAGCAACCTCCCCTTTTGGCACAGCCGATTGCAATGAAGGTGCACAACTAGATGATATAGCAGCAAAATTAATTCAGGGATGGTCAAAATGGATATTTTTTGTTGGAAATTGAAAACAGAAATTTTTCACGATTAAAATACTTCCTTTACTTTGTACAAGGAATTAAAAAAATGGAGTAAATTATTTCTCATTTTTTTTATGAAGAGATAATTTATCGGCATTTACTGTTTCCTGCTTCGTATTTCGCAGTTCATAAACTGCACATAAGCATTAGATAGCAAAAGTCGTTCGATTTCCGAAAAGTTGAAATTTTACAGTTCTTTTATGTAAGAAAAACAAAATAAGTAAATGAAAAATTAGAATTAAAAAAGCCTAATACCGAAAAAGTGTTAAGTAGTCGTACTGCATTATTTGTTGTTTTAATTTGAAATTTAAAGTTAGTTCTTAGTTGCAAATATAATTTATGAGTGTTGAATAGCATGCCTTTCGTATTCGGAATCTCGCGAGCACATTCGCACAAAAAGACGGAATCGGTCTCTTGTCTAGACGTAAAGTGAAAATTATACCATGCTGCTTACTGCCTCGCGATCCACTTGCGATAACACGGCTGCAGCAGTATTTATGATTTGCCTTCTCAGTGTTTTTTTGCTCCTGTTGAATTAATTATTTCATACAGAACGAACAATGGCAACGATTTAGTCTACGACATTTCTTTTTCACTTTATTTGGCTCTATCATGCACTCTGCACTTTAATTATATTAAATTATTACCTACTGGCTAAGGACCACAAATTTGAAAACGTTTCACGAAAGTCTTATCTCAATTGGGATCTACATGCACTTATTTCAATCTTTTGGCATTCGGAGAAATGTTGATATAAGTTGGTAATTCGCTAATTATTTCTGTCTTCATTAAAATTAAATTATTTTGTCATAGAATATTTAAAATATAAATACATAACATAAATAAATACAGCACAGCTTATTACCTATCATTTTATTATCAATTATATCATTTATTTTTCTGTTCCCGTTAAAAAACAATATGACATCGAGTTGGACTCTTCAATTCTTTACCAACTCAAGAACATAGCTGTACCTTGTGCAAAAAAATTATCTCTAACTTATGGGTAGTGATGGGTAAATTCCCGGGAACGAATATTTCGGAAAATTTCCCAGGATATTTCCCGGGAAGTTTTTGGGGAATTTTGTCAGGAATTTCCGGGGACTTCATAGGGAAAAATTATCGATAAATTTCCTCATAAAAATCAAAAGCATTAATTATAAAGTTATTAGAATATTAACACTGTTAGAAATTATTCGGGACTGATTAGAACACGTCGGTAAAGCTGTGCCTGCCTTAAATTTATTATCGGGAATTTTCCTTCTTATTCCCGGGAACTTCCCATATTCCCGGGAATTTCCCTACTTGTTTCCGGAAATTTTTCCATATATTCCCGAAAATCTACATAATGGAATTCTCGATTTTTTCCCGGGAAACGTGTTTAGGGAAATTCCCGGGAATTTTTCCAGGAAATAAAAATATTCCTGACGGGAAATTCCCAATGACCCATCACTACTTATGGGTGGATTTTCTAGCAAGTCATTAGCACAGCATAGAATTATCCGTAAAATACACAGATATTGTGTAAGTTCTTGTAAGATTTATTGGAAAATTACTTTTGCAAAGTTTACAACCTTTTATGGAGGATTGGATTCCGTAGTGGTCAGGCGTCATAAATTATTTCAAATCGAAAGTACCACTTAAAAAGAGAGGGAGAGAGATGTGCCGTATTAAAGAAATTCATATTAAATTTACTTTAAAAATAATTGGCAATGTCGGTTTATGATGCGCTCGGAGATACATTGTAGAATTGTACGCATTGCACTTGATTAACCGACAGGTACATTATATTTATATAAATTAAAAAATATGATCATTCCAGATTATTTAAAAAAAATCTCATTATATAATTGTAAAAAGATACATCAAGCATCATATGCTCCATTTAAAAAATGTAGCAAAAGTAGGGAAGTAGAAGGATAGATAAAACGATTGGACATGCAGAAAAAAATTTAAAAAAGTCAATGGACATTGAAGCTTAGTTTAAAACTAAAATATATATTTAATAAAAATAGTGAAACATCCAATTCCATAGAAATTTTTAATCAATCAGAGCCAAGTACCAATTAATATCTACTTCTGTTATTACTTTAAAATAAGAATTTGTTTTTCCCTCTTAAATGATAATATCTTCAAGTATATCAAATTTTCGTTATGATTCTACAATAATTGTTATTAAAAAAATACCCACTATTTATTACTCAACTACCCCTGAAGGTTTTTGTTGTTTGTTGTCATATAATTAATAAATTTAATAAAGGACGCCGCACCACTGTTTCTGTAACATGTCCAAGCAAAATTAGCCGAAAAGGGCCTGTTGAGAGGAAGCAAAAAGAATTTTTGCTCCTTTAGGAACTTGAGATATTTTTCTTCCTCTCTTACTTAGGTACTTTATAAAAGTAAATAAAAGTATTACAATATTGAAATCGTTGAAAAGAGAAAAAATAACATATTTTTTAATCAAAAATCAAATATAGCTTCCATTTAAAAAATCATAAGTTTGTATCATATCTCAAAATTGTGCCCCTGAATTTTTTTTGTACGTCACTGACTAAACAATAAAAGTATTTAACTTTTTTATTTGAAATATTTTTCCGGATATTCAACTGTTTAGGAATTATTTGTGGAAGAAAAAATGGGGCAAAATCAGTTTTCCGCCATTTTTTCATGACCTTTGGGTACTTTTGGCATAACAAGGACACCGTTAAAATCTTAGCCGTTATAGTTTCCAAGATCCCAATGGTGCGTGATGTAATCTGAATACATTGTATACATCAGATTTAATACAATAAACAATATCATTAGAAAATGTGTTTTAGTGATATGTGTAGTACAAACCCTGACAAATTAAAATTCCCTAAGTCATAGGTAATGGCCCTCCTACCGAGACATGTAGAATCTCGCATTACGGGGTCAAAGTAACGCAATTCTGCACTACATTTATGAACTCTATAGATAATTAGTTTTCATACACTCGTGACTTTTATCAAACTTATTATACATTATGTAGTACTCTGGGTAGTATTGTGTAATAAAAATGGCGTCCTGTGTATCTATAATTATTCAATCTTTCTAATAACAATTTTCATTCAATGTTTTTTCCGCACAATGTGTAATTAAAATCTCATTTATTGATAAAATATAACACCCCTCTAAATGCAGATTTAAATACTGGCGTGACTAGTTTATTACCGAAAGGTTTGTAGAAAATGGTTCGAATATATCAGACCTGATAACCAGGTATAAATATTGTATGAGAAATATGATGTAAGGTGTAGATAGTGTGCATTCATTATACTTAAGGTGTTAAAGAGTGGTAATATGCTTTATCAAAGGATATTTAACTCATAAGTAAGAACTTTAATTGTAGGGAAGTGAGTTTTCTTTTAATAAGCATAATTATTTACTTGTTAAAAAGTAGTTATAGTATCTGAAATAGAAAGAAGATATTAGAAATTTATTTAAAGATATAATGTGCCAATTGTAAATTATAATTGTTATTAATATATTGTTGCTACAGTTTAATTATTGATTGAAATGCAAATAAAATGATCAATTAAATAGGTCACACGCTAGTAATTGTAACCAGAGGCTATAAAAAAGTTGACACCTAGGAATGTAGATTTACTAATTTTGTTGCATAAGTTTTATATTGGAATACATTTAATTGCCGTAAATTTTTTTCATATTCTAGTAGGCCAAGCTACCACGGAAATATATTTTTGTAATTAAGAATAATTATTAATATTTTAACAATTTTATTAAATATTTATATATATTTTTTACCATTTCTTTACTAGATATATTTTTTGTGCACTGGTTATTTTTTTTATGTTTTTTTATATACTTATTCCACTATTGCTGTCAAATGACAGTGATATGATGGCATGAGACACACACATCACATGTGGTTCTCGTCATCTCGTTAAGATTATTTCTTAATTAGATTATTAAATTAACATGGTCAAGAGCACAGGCGCCGACTTTTCAAAATTTCCTTGGGGGCAAAATTTCTTATAATGATTAAAACCAAAACATACAAGGAAAAAGAAATTCTGGAGGAAACACTTTGGAATGCTCTAATTCGTGACCCACTGAAACCAGAGCACAATCCATTAATCTAGAGCAGTCATCAATGCTCCAAAATGTGCCCTGGTTTCAGCGGGCCTAGTATTTGAGCAAACACTTTATAATGCTCTAATTATTGACCCACTAAACATTTTAGGGTAGTCGTATTTTAAAATGGAAGGAGATACAATAATTTTTTACAGTAATAACAATTCAGGGATTTATTACTGTTGTAATAAAATCTACGATGAGGTAAATGTTTCCTTGGGGACATTGCCCCGAGAAAAATTTTCCTTGCGGGCATGAGCCCCGATGCCCCCATGTAGTCGGCGCCCATGAGTACTATTAATTACAAATGTTTTAATATGGCCCTTGAAATTGTTAAAAGCGAAATATGTAGTTATACATTCCTATGATTTATTTTTGCAGTGCATTCTGACAAGAAAAAATTAAAATGGCAAGAGGCATTATTTCAACAGATTGTCATGTATATTTTTGCATTTCATATTATACTTTTATAAATTGATACCAACATTTTTAATTTCTGATATACCTACTTCGAAAATGTTCCTGTGTGAAATCGGCGAATATAGTACATATTACCGTGTGTTCCAAAAATGCCTATGACAACACTTTTTTGAAACACACGGCATAGGTATATGTATACATAGTCCAATATCGGCTGCAAGTTTATAATTTTTATGAATATATAATTGTTCTAAATGTTATTTATTTTACATGAGGGGTAGGCAATTAATATAAATTTATTTGCACGTAAGTTGGAAATTACAATTTAAATTAAACGAAGTGAATCGCTAACTAGATGTTTATTTTCAATGATTATCTAGTTACTGCGTTCCAATCAGCTTTTTACATTAAAGGATAAACTTGTTAGCATTAACAAGAAGCCACTACATTGCAATACTCAGAATCCTGTACTCTTTTTTCAATTTCTCGCTAGAATAATTCAGTTTTCATCAGCGAAGCATGGCAACAGTACATCGCTTATCATTTCAGTTTTGGTTTTAATTATACGGTATAATTGCACTATCTTGCTCCACATATCTTACCGTCTACCAATAAACCTTGGACACAAAAAACCGTGACAAAGAACAATCCCGTTGCATGTCTGGCCAGCAGTCGACAAATTTCCTGCAAAAACTCCGCGACGCTGGCACGCGAGAGCCGAGGTATCACATGAGTAATGAAGTGCTTTTCTCTGTACCGCCCGACCAGATTAAATTATATTTATTTTATGATTTCCTTTCGAGAAAACACCCGAAATTATTTCAGTAGCATAGATCAGCAACCAGATAATATGGAGAATAGTTGTCGTGCACTTAACATGCAATTTGGATACTTTATAGTCCGCCAAATCTTTTGTTTTTATAGCTTATAAACTACTTGATTTATTCACAGAAATTTGTATCTCCTAAAAGTTTTAACTTACAAACCGTTTAACATATTTTTCATTAGTTAGTCATACTAGAATGAATACTCATAATTTCTAGATACAGTAATATTTTTTTCAAAATAACAGTTACAGAATTTCAGTACAACTTTATTTATAAAATTCTGAATGAGGGTAAATATTTAAAAATTAAAATTTATTTATTGTAAAAATATTTTAAATTCTACTCGTTATCACAAAGGAAATTTCAATATCGTTTTAAATTATTTTGTTTTTTCTGTTTTCTTACTCAAAATTAATTAAAATTGCATATTGAAAATATTTTCAAATATTTGAGTTGGGTATAGTCATCGACAAATTTTTTATAATGATCAAAATCAAAATATTAAATTGGAAGAAAAAATAGATATTAGAAAGGAATGAAGGGAAACTAAAAATTGAGCCCCTAGTTCACGTCACATCGCTCAGTAAATTATAAGAACTTGTTTAAAATAAGAACAATGATGTAGAAAATGTTGCGCTAGGGAAATGACTCCTTAGGATCGTGGTTGGTGTTATTTTAATTGATTGATATTCCTGAGTAAATTAACACAATTCATAGGTTTAGAATTTGCTTTGGTTTTAGTAGGTCAAGAATAACAACATTTTGAATTACTTGGTGTACTTTTTAAGCTATTGAAACGACAGCAAAATCTAGAACATCAGTGCTTTTGAATGCGATTTAGTTTAAGCAGGCTAAGAATCAAACCGTTTAAAATGCTCTATTGAAACCAGAGCACAATCCAGAGCAGCCAATTCTACTTCAGAATGTGCTCTGTTTTCAGTAGACCAAGAATTGGTGCAAATTCTTTAAAATACTTTAATTCATAACCTACTGAAATTAGACCACAATCTAAAGCTGCTAAGCGAAATGCCTTGGAGTCAATTCATAGAAGTACCAATTTATTAAAAAAAATATAAAACAATTTAACAAAATCCTGTATTATTAAACCGTTTTCGATATAACAATAGGGCAATTGATAATGCGTAGTATAAAAACATCATTATATCATATTTTTTATTACTTTAAAATTTAATAATTCTAACTGCTTATTTATTGTATTTATTGATAACTGTAATTACTTATAATATAACTATAGGTAAGTATTTTCTTGAAATTTAATTTTAAAAAAGTATAGCCTTAAAATAGATATAAACTAGTGATTTATATTGCATCTTTTTTATATTGAAGATTTGACAAAATACATAGAAGAACTAAAAGCAATAGCAATAAGTGTTTTATTTTAAGATGCAAAATCATTATTTATATACATTTTATTTCGTAGAAAATGCATTACAATAAGTGATTTAAGATTAATAAATTTTAGATTAAAATATAACAAAACAATGAAAGCATCCTAAACTTCATATCGAATGTAGGAAAAAGATTGTTATTTTTTAGATCTTGCAATGCGCGATGACATAATTATGAATGTGGAAGAAGTGGTCTGGGAATGCGTATTGGGAATGGTAGATATAGTCTTGAGAATTGTAGACAAATCGCAGTGTTTAGCCGCGGCATGCCTGCGTCTGCAGCGGCCGTCTCTGCGCGGTGTCCCTTGATGTTAAATTGAAACGGCATGTCGCTGAATTGCGGGATATTTTTACGTAAACAGACGCACAATGCGCAAACACTGTTGTGTACTTCATTCAACCGTAAATTATTCTTCTAGCAAGCACCGACGTTACGAATGGATGACCACAAATAAATTTTACTTGTCCATCATGGCATTCTTATAAGGATTTATTTCTTCTTTGACTAGCTATTGTAAAATTTACGTTACTTCGTCTTGACAATAACACTGCGGTACATGGTTTACTCGTCATTATCTTGGATCAAATTCTAAAGGGTTTGGTTTGGTTAGTAATTTCTGGAAGCATTGTATGGAAGTTACTACCAGAGTTGGAAAAAATCTTGATTTGTTTGCAATAATGAGTTAATTAATCAACCAAAATTCTTTTAAAGTATTGTAGAAGTTTTAAAATTAAAAAATGAAATCTTTGGTGTAAATATATCTTGGATATACTTCAGAACATTGGCGAAATACCCATATACATATTAACAATGTTCGTTGAAAATTTGTGTAAGTGCAGTGTGAACCATGACCATTTTATGCTTTCTGCAAGCTAATCTACGTCTAGAAAAAAATTTAAAGCTCAATTTTTTTACAACACATTACTTCTTTAAGTTTAATGTAATGTTTCCTTTATTGTTCTTATATCTTTTTTAATATAATAAAATATTTTGATTGTATTTCTACTTGGTTTCAACGGAAATATCCATTTTGACCATTCCTGAATTCATGTTGACTAGTTTCGGCGTGTATGTACCGTATGTACGTTCGTATGTATCTTGCATAACTCAACAATGTTAAAAATTTTGTGTATAAAATCTAGTTGTGTACCTCCATTTTTCATTGCAATCGGCAGTGCCAAAAGAGCACTTTGCGTATAGTGTTTTTTTGAATTTTTCGCATAACTCAAAAAAGATTAGCCGTAACATGTTGAAATTTTATTTATGTAGTTACTATAACATCTAGTAATGCACCTCCAATTTTGGTTCCAATTGGTCTTTTCAAAGTGCAGTTTACTTTTGGCATAAACTTTATAAAAATAATGATATAGTTGGCTATTAATTTTTGTTGAAAATATTTGATAAAGAAATGACATTGACAACTGACAACTGTCAGAATATATTTGTTAGAAATATGGATGAAATGAACAGGGCATCTAGTAATGCACGAATTTACGAACTTTAACCGATAGCCGCAAATACTGGTAACCGTTAACCAAAAATAATAAACCGGTTTTAGCGAACATTAACCTATATTTTTATAATATCGTTTAAAGCGAAAATATTGAAATATATTTTTTTAAATCTGTTAAATTTGGTTCTGAATATGACTATAAGAGTTATGACAGTTTCTAAAATTTACATTTTATTGGAGAGTCATAAAAATAGGTAGTCTCTTTGTCACCTTTAGTAATAGTTTACAACTAAAAAATGAATTACATTTCTCCGAATGTATTGTAGGAATTTTGTGAATATTCATGTTTAATTTTGTATACTGCACGAAACAGAGACGCTTTTCATTGGTCCATAACATTAATTTTATTTTTTTTAATTAGTTTTTTATTATTTTTTTATTAACCGATATATTCACCGGTTTCCAATTTAAAAACCGGTTTTCGGACTAAAACCGTTATTTTTATAACGTTCCTAGCATGGGTAAACCGTTAACCAGTATTTTTTTCGGTTACATGCCGTGGAAATAAATGAAAATCAAATCTCTGAAAATTTTGAACGATTAAAATAATTTGGTTAATGCAATAAGAAATAGTGATAAACATTTTAATAAAATTTTCAAAAGATGATCTATTTTGAACTCTGAAAGGAAGTTCGAAGATATGAATCGTATGGAAGTTGACGAATGATAAGTTGTAGAATGATTTTTCACTTTTAAGTAAAATAAGTTTAAATGAAATGCAGCAAAAAATGTTTATAATTTAGTGTTTAAGGAAGTTATGTGGTGTCCACATCAATTTTTTTAAATGTATTGTATACTAACAATTTGTAATTTTTCTTATTCTCTCGTTTCTAATTCTGTTAAGATTTTTAACTCCTTTAACTAAAAGCCAACAATCTACACCACAAATATGCAAGTAAAACTTGTAAAGAAATATGGATCTCCCTGTGTCCACCGTAGCTTCTTTTACCATTCCACATTACAATGAAGATTTAGCGGTGGTATTTGTTGTAAATTTCGAGACAATTATGTCTGGGTCGTGTTCGCTGGCAGTAAACAGGAAAGCGTACAAACAATCATCGTTGGCGTTCTCCGATAACAGTTCACTTTGCATAATTACAGGTTGGAGAGGATGAAGACGCGTTAGTGATCCGGATCTCGCGGCCGCGCGGATAACGAGGAGACAGGATAATTACACCATGAGCGGCAGCGCCCTCACTGTCAGTCAACACTCGTTGACTTGTACCCTCCGAACTTTCCACTGGGATGGAACTACATCACATCATACTTTTGGAAATTGACGAATAAAGTTTATGCCATGAAGCAAAAGCTGCCTAATTTCGTTGATTGAAAAATATGTAGATAGGCAAGCTTATGAGAAAATTTGTTTCACCTACATAACTGTGTCTGGTTGCATTTGGGTTAATATCAGGCGTTTCTGTCAAATATTATAAAAAAAAGAGCAAACGTCAAATAATTTATAATACAAATTATTTCTATTTTAAAATATACCAATGAATTATTGAAAGAACCATTTTAATAGATACCAAAAAATTCAGTAAATATGTAAAACTTCTTTATTTATCTGATATTTCTGTCTGTTTAATTCCGCAAAATAGTTTATGGAATTATGAACGAGATGGCTCTGTCGAATCTGATTCCAAAACAGCGGTACGCAAAAACATACAGGCTTGCCTATCAATATATTTTTCGATCAACGCTTGGGTCAATAAAGTGATATTATTATTATTATTACTTTTGAAAATTGACGAATAAAGTTTATGCCGTCATGCAAAAGCTGCCTAAATTTTACTCTCCATTGTGACCAAATTTTGATACTTACTTATATGATACTAGATAAAACAATAAAATACCCGAATTTTTTAAATCATTTCGTTATTCGTACTTCATAGTTCAAGAGAAAATAATTATTAAAATTTTGGGGACGGGATAATGTAACGTCAGCGTAGTAGAATCGGGAAACTAGATAGATAGACTGGGAGCATAAGAAACAGTCTACCTGTCTTTTTCCACGATCCTACTATGCTCACGATATATATTCCTTTTTTCAGAACAATAAATTGCTAATAACTATATTATTGCAAATTAATATTTAGTTTTTAATATTATAATGAAGGTAAAGTGCTTACTTTTGATATTTTATGAATTATCTACTGAAATTCGATTATGGTCACATACCCCATTACTTATTTTTAATTTAATCAATCTGAGAAATATTATCGGATGTAGTGAAATAATTATTCTTTTCTAAATTCATGTCACATTTCGACAGATACAGTGCAGATTGTTGGGCACTGTAAATTAATAATATTTCAATAAGAATAAAATTACCAGTGATTTTCAAACTAAGGCGACCAGCTTTGTTATTTTAAATGGGATTATACATTTTTTATTTATGCATTCGATAGAGAATTTTATAGGGAATTCAGTCGTATAATATTTGCGTACCCTTAAATAATATTTTTTTGAGGGAACTGCATGTAAAGATATTGGTCCCATTTGAAATAATAAAGTTTGATAACCACTGGTTGAAAAGAAATTATACTATTTGAAATAGTCTTATAAAATAGAAATTCCTTGCTAATTTAATCGACTTCGTAGTTCTTATAGTTCTCGTGATAGCGATAGTGTACCACTTAAAATGAACATTATGTGTATCACGTATTTATAAACATTGTTTGAATAATATTTTTACGACAACTGATGTTGTTCTATTATTTTTGAATGCACGAAAGATTTATTGGTGTTAATATATACGTACTGCCCAGTTCCATGTTATTATTTTTTTTTTTATAAAAATTGGTGAATTAATTCAATATCAACATATTTTTCAGTTTATCTCTTAGTTAAAATATAGTTTTTATTATGTCATTTTTTCAAATTGATTGATTCTTTCATAAATGGTTTCAAATTCTTAATTAATTATTTCTTGTTATTTAGAAATGAATGAATATGTTAGACACCATAGCTATCCGATATTCCATCAAATTATATCTAGTTTTACAATAACTGTGAATTCAAATTATTTATAAAAATCATTAAATTAATTCTTACTGTTTACAATATTAATTTTTAAGAGGAGATACCCTTAAAACAGAACATTTTCTTTATTTTGGGGGAGAGCAAATTAAGTTCACTACTCTTTTTAAGAATCTATACATAAAAACTAATCTATAAATCATATTTTCATGTTCGATGCCTGTTTCCTCATATAAATTTTTAAGTAAATAAGAGTATATAATTTAGAAAAATACAAATACAGCACATGATATGATTTCTATCATGTTGTACCATCTCAACCTTTCGTAACAGCAGGCGCTGTCAAAATCGTCAAAATGAAATGTAACTAAGGTAACCCATAACAAAATTAGTTGTGCGAAATACAACAGTTTCGGTCAGTCAAATTCTAAATTTTATCATTTGAAATTCATGTCTTAAATTAATTGTACATCGTTTGGAATTCTTCCTGGAAGTTCATCTAAATTCACCGTAAAGAAATCTACAAGAAACTGGTAAAATGGCGTGTGGAGACTCTGCTAGAAGAAAATGTATCCTGGACAAGTTAAAACGACTGGTGGATTCGATGGACGAATTCGTCATCCAACCATGCAGCAACGGGTGCGGTCCTTGCGGTCCTTGCGGTCCATGCGGAATAGACCCACCACCACTACCGCCATGCCCGCGGGCGCTTTGCTGCCCGCCCATGATCGAGATCTATGATCCATGCCCCAAACCAGCTATCCCTCTAGCGTGCCCAGGCCCTATAGCGCCCTTGGACCCGGACATCCCCGTGCCGCACGTGGCGTCACCCACCAACCCTTGCGGAGGAGTATGTATCCCCATAGTGTCACCCCAGCCAGTACCGTGTATCCCCTTGGCCGCCGACTGCGGCAGTGGGATGCAGCCGTGCGTGCCCTGCAACCCCCCGCAGATGATGGTGTGTTACCGGCGCGGAGGGTGCAAGCCTCGCCGCGGCGGCGGGGGCGGCAGGCGCGGCGGCGGCGGCGGAGGCGGCGGAGGTGGATGTGGAGGTGGAATGAGTCTACGTGGCTGCAGATCTCGAGAACTTCGTGCTGGTATCCTTTACATCGGTTGTGATTGTGAGAAAAGGAACGGTCTGCAAGATCAGTGCCCAAGAACTGGTTGTCAAGGAAGCCCACTGTGTTGTTACGACCCGCCTTGCTGCTGTCCAAGCCAGTTCTCAGGAGGCAAGCACCTGCCAGTTGGAGACCCCTACACGGCAGGTATTCCTGGGCAAAGTCGCTGTGGCGGCGGCGGTGGCGGTGGCGGTGGCGGCGGTGGCGGTGGCTACCGCGCAGAGTACTTGTGCTTCCCTGCCTACTTTAAGATGCCGCCGTGTTCGCCGGACACGTGTCCGCCGGCGAGCCCGTTCGGCGGGCCGATGCCGTGCACGCCGCTGCCGTGCCCGAACGCTGGGCCGTGCCCCACGTGCGACGAGTGCTGCCCCATCCCGCAGTGCTGCCCGCCGGTGCCCACGATCCCCATGCCGCCGTGCCCGCCGGTGTGCGTGCCGGCGCCGCCGCAGGTCATACCCACGCCCGTGCCGCTGCCCGTGCCCACGGCTATCTACCCCATGATGCCCAACGCGCCCCCCACGTGCTCCATCACGGGACCCGGGTGCCCTCCGCCGGCCTGCCCCACCAACTGCGGCATGCCTTGCGGACCCATGTGCTAGCAGATCACCACTACGTAAATAAGAACCAACACTCAATACTATTACTATTTCTATTACAGCTTGATTACGGGGAAGGTTTATCTAAGATGTTCGTGCTAAAAAATTTTGTAATTTGTTTTTTTATTTTTATTTTTTTATTCGCGGATATTATAGTTTATGGTTTTTTCAAGATTATGTTAAGTACAAAAATATACGTCACGATTTACCTTCCTGAGAATCACATTGCTAAAGATATTATGTGTAATATATAAGTGTCAACATGTACTACAGTTTTATATATGTAAATAAAAAGTTTAATTTTATTCTACAAGTTTTCTTGCACTAGATTATAAGTGTCAGTCAAACGTCAAAAATGACATTTACATGTTAATATTAAAATAGAAATGTTTGCAATTATATAAAATAGAATATCTGATGTGAACACCACATAACTTCTTTGTACGCTGAGTTATACCATTGATTATACGCATTTCCCTTAAATGTATTTAATTTGAATGTGAGATCATTCTATGACTAATCATTCAACTTCCATTCGTTTCATATCTTTGAAATTCTCTTCGAAATGGATCATCTTCTGTAAAAATTTTATCACTATTATTTTAATCAATAACTTGCAAACAAAAACAAATTGTTTTTATTCTCTTACATATTTTTTATGAAATATATTCTGACAGTTGTCAATGTTGTCAATCATAAACTCAATTATTAAAAAGAAATCAAATGTTTCCTACAAAAATTAAAAGCCAACTAAATTATTATTTTTACTTTCTGCCAAAAGTAAACTCTCTCTCTCTCTCTATGGCACAACATTCCTCTGAGGAATAGGGCCTCAAGTACCTGAGGTACTTGTTTCATGACAGTTTTACTTGCATTTTAGTGATGCAGGTTGTCAGCCTACAGTCTGCAAGGTCAGCACACACCGAGCCGTTGTGCGGTAACCCATCCAATTGGACAGGGCGGGCTATGTTGCTTATCTACACGATCAGACAAGACACGCCACGACCACACAACCGTACTGGCTGACCCAAAAGTAAACTACCCTTTTGAAAAGGCCGATTGCAACCAAAAATATAGGTGCATGACTAGATGTTATAGTAATTCCAGAAACAAAATTTCAACATTGTACGACCAATCATTTTTGAGTTATGCGAGAAATCTACGTACAGTCGTCACGGCGAAACTAGTTAATGTGCATTCAGGGATAATCAAAATGAATATTTCCGTTGAAATCTTGAAATACTTTTGAATGCCCTGGTTTCAGTAGATCTAGAATCAGAGGAAACGTTCTCAGTGTTGTAATTCCGAAGCCACTGAAACCAGAGTACAATCCAGAGTAGCTAACACTGCTTCAGACTGTGCTCTGGTTTTAGCAAACCTGATTGTAAAATTTATTTAAAAAGATATAATAATTTTTAATTAACTACCAGTTTATCCGTATAGAGACCATGATATAATAAGATCAATACCGCTGTGGAAATTAGGAGAAAAAAGAAGACGAAGGAGATCCTGAGAAGAGGATTTAAAAAAAATAGGAGTAACAAAATGAAAGAAGAAAAAAGGAAATAAGAACACATGTAGAAGAATCAACAACCTAATATAAGCAAATAAAGACCGACAAATCTAAAGTTGAAGAATAGTTATAAATTTCGAAAGATAAAAGAACTATACTGTAGAAGGATGTGTGTGCCGTACGTATTAGATTTTTCTGTTCCGTAGATCGTAGAATGTAAAATCTATAAAATTGCAAAATGAAATAACCATAGCAACATTTAAACAGTTTCGAAATGTCAAAATTTTAGTCAACATCTTTTAATTTCAAAATTCTAAATTTTACGAAATTTTCGGTATAACTTTATCAAAATTCTAGTCATTTAAATTTCCCGTGTTCTAAATTCCAAGTGTAATATAAAAATCTAAAAATGCCCCTTCCAGAAGGACTTTGCCCCGTTGGGGTCGACAGTAATGTTGTCCCCCAAATACTTCTTTGCTTCAAGAAGAAGCACGACAAAAGCAAACATAAGGACAAAGAAGGAGCCAAGACCGAACACAAGAAGAAGAAGAAGCGCTCCAAATCCCGAGAACTCCGTTGCGGGATTCTTTACGTTGGTTGCGACTGTGAACGCCGAAACGGTTTGCAAGATCAGTGTCCCCGTACTGGTTGTCAAGGGTCTCCTGAATGTATGACGCATCCACCAACCTGCCTTCCGAGTGAGTTTGCCGGTGGTAAACATCTCATTGAGTACTTCGAAGCTATCATCGCTGCACGAGCAGCGTTCAAGAGGAAACTGAGCGAGCAATACGGACCAGGCAAATACGCGAAGAAAGACGAGAAGAGCAAAGACAAAGAGAAAGCAGAACTGAATTATGATTGCTTCCCTATAGATAAGCTCATATTGGCTGGAATGCCTTGTCCCATTTGTAATAGGCCCATTGATAAATGTTTTGGAGAACATGTAATGGAAATGAAAGATAATAAAAATAAAGCTCCTTTCACTGTGGATTTGACTTCTGGATGTTTGTGTTGTCCTACATCTTGCGAATCATAATTTTTTGTATATAATTTTTAAAGTAAGAACAAAACGAAGTTATTATATTTGTATGATGTAACTTTTTATATTGTAATTTAAAAACTGTTTTATATGGAAGTAATAAATTTTATATGTAACTTAAATTTAGTCTTTATTTTACGTAAATTATTCATGGTGTCAAAAAGATAATAATATTTTAGAATATTCAAAAGAGAATTGTTTTAAATTTGTTATTCTTCATTTTATCTTCTTTCTCCTCAGCTTTTCCCTATTAGGTTTTGCTGTTTCTTACGTATATTCTAATCTCTCGAGACGTATACATTTTATCCGCTAGACATGTTATATTTCTCGATATTGTATCTTGCACACTTTTAATCCGCGAAAAAAAATATCTTACTCACATTGTATCTTCCAAATCAGTTTTACACATTTTATCTTCCGAAACATTTAACACCGAATATTTTATCGAATTATAAGTATGATAATTGCAAGGGCAATAAAATGAATGAAAGGTATAATTACAATGTTTTAAAGAAGAAACGTTGGCGAAATTAAAATGTATGGAACATAAAATGAATAGAAAATAAAATGTGTGGATGATAAAATGTGCGCAAGATAAAATGTGTGTTAGATAATTTTTTTGGCGGATTAAAAGTGTGCACGATAAAAGGTGTTCAAAATTGAATGTTTGAAAGATACAAAGTCGAGCAATATAACAGGTGTGGAGGATAAAATGTATACGCCTCATTCTCTCCTGTTCAGTTTTTCACCTTCTTCCATCCATATGCATTTTGCTTTGCGTACTCTCCTTCCAATATAGTTTCCATACCTTCTCTTCAGGTGATCAAACCAATTAAATCTTCTTTCTTGGAAATTTTTACCTTCACAGTTATAATTTAATATTTTATTTAATTTTTGAAATCAAGGAAGAATGAAAAATGATAAATATCAAAAACATAACCATGACAACAAATTGGTGATTGTCACATGTGTTGTACGTTCGAACGTTCGAACATGTCAAAATTTCTGTAATTTCATAACATTTTCATAATTTCGTTTTCAAAAATTCGTAGTACCATTTTCATTTTATCACCAAAATTTTATTTCTATAGATTTCTGGCCTCAAAATTTCCGAGATGGACAAGGACTGTAAATGCAAACGTCGCTTACCGAATTGTCAGGATGTGACGGCCTTATTGGAAGAACTCATTTCTATATGCGAGAGCAAATTTATTCAACCTCTACGGGAATGTGAAGCACCTCGTCCTCCACCAAAATGTCAACACCAAAGGCCTGAAAGACCAGCGACAACTGCTTGTGCACGAGGCCCCAACAAAGTCGATGATGAGGATTTGGGCTTCTGCCAAGGTATTTATATGTACATGCTATATCAGATTAGTGAAATGGTTTTTGCTTATTTTACGTATTTAACAAAATGGTGCCGAATTAGTTTTAATTGTTACTTTGAAAGAAGGTTTTATTAGAAGTAGAAATAATAAAATACTGTTTAATTTTAGTTTTATACTTTATATAATACTAAATCCAAATGCGCCTAACTTAACCATTACATTCATGTTTTGTGACCAATTTAGGTTTGGCGATAAAGTTAAATTTTCCCCATTTGTGTATGACTAACTGATTATTTTCTTAAAATTAGGTATTTCGCATGTCGTGTAAACTTTTTACTCATTTCACTGTACTGTATATAGTTAGTCTTTAAATTTATCATCTTTTCACATATTTTTAATTTCAAGATTAACTGGAAGTGAACAGGCTATTCAGTTACCTACCATATATTCTACATATAATAAATTGCTTCCATTCAGTTGTCATGTGCTTTCTGCCTCCATTTCTTCACTTTCATTTTCTCTAAATCTTCAATTATTCGTTCAATATAATCTACTATTTAAACTAGTATTTGATGTTCTTGTTTTGTTTATTCTTTCTATATGACCAATGAATCTTAATCTTTGCGATTTAGTATCTCACTATGTCTGCTCCAACTAGTAGTTCATCTATTTCTTTGTTGAATCTTATTCTCCACATCACGTCTTCGGATATTGGGTCGTAAATTTTTCTTATATTTTTTTCTTTCCAATGAACATATGTAATCATTGCTCCTATTAATGTTAAGCATATTTTCTATTTAGATACATGGACTCAAACAAACAATTTTAAACAAAATTATAAACCTTAAAACTAAATACTTAATTATGTGAATGCATCTTTAGGACTGATTTTGCACTACTGGTTAAAGTGCCGGTTAACTTAAACGTTGGTTAACAGAAAAATATCACATTAAAAACAAAATATCAAGAATGTACGTTGTTTACTATTTCGATGCGGTATTTTTCTATTAACCGACTTCGGCGCTAAGGAAATAGACAGTACATATTATACCAGTATAGTACACTGACATTTATAACACACATAATGTGAAATTAATAAAAACAAACATTTTGTTAGTGTTTAGTACACTGACACTTATATCACACCCTAATTTGAAATTAATAAAAACAAAAATTTTGTTAGTGTTTAGATATTAAACTGTAATAATTTTGTTTTTTGCAGGAACGGAGAGTGACGAATTTTTCCTCAGTTCTGATCCAAGAAAAGTAAAATCAGTCGAGTTATTAGGCAGTCGAATGAATAAAACTGGCTTTTTTGATAAAAGAAATGGTCTTCAAGATGACAATGAAAGGCCTAATATTGAATAGATGCAATTATGTATAAATTTAATTAATTGTAAATACACTAAGGAATTTTTTAAAACAAATCCAACAGAAAAAATATATTCAATGTTCAATAAATGTTTATTAAAATAATATTTTTATTTTTTATACGTGATATAGATATATGAAAAAATGTCCGTCTCATTTATATGTTCATTTTATAAACGAAAATTTTAAAACATTGTTGTAACAAATTTAAAATGTCTTTACTATGTTCATAAATAAATTAAAACTTACTAATACTTTTTTTGTTATTATTACAAATAAAATAACTCCTCATGCAAAAACCTCACGGGCAACGATTAGGAGGGAAAAATCTCATCACTTCATCATACTTGATTTGTCACAAAAAGAACAATTACAATAAGTAAATTTAATAATGTGGTGTGATTTCTTTTAAATAGTGGGTGATTCTTTCAGAATGAAATGAAATAAAACCTATGAAAACTGTACAACTTTAAATTAAATTTGCATTATACAATACAACAGTAATGGCGAACCTGTGACACAAAAGTAATACTAAGATATTTTTTGTTATACTCATCGTTTACGGACATTTTCTCTTGTTTTCTACGTACTTTTGTGAGATTTTATTTTCGTCGATAAATTTATGTGACTGACGAAGTTAGTAGCGTTTGCTTGAGCTTAAATTGCACGAAATACCAATCTTTAACTGAAGATTTAGCAAATGCAACAACGAAAAAGTCACTAATGAAAAAAATATTTGTTTTCGCTTAATGAATAAATAAATAAATGACAAATATAAATCTTTTTTTTATTAAGGTTACAAAGATCACAAGTTTTTCCGAATTTTGACAAATCGAGATCAAAGATTCGCCATTACTGCAATGCTCCGAGTACATAGAGTATATTTATTTAAATTATTTTTATCTTTTTGTAATTTCTTCCGAGAGAGCGATGAGTTTACTCCGGTGAACAATGATCTTACGACGCTTTGATCTGTTTAAGTAAGTATAGGTGTTTTCATTCCTTTCTATTACCTTCATTCAACTGCATACAAGTAAATTATTTTCACTTTTTCACAAGTTAACATTTTAAGTTTTCAAACATTAATTTTTTTATGTATAAGGCAGCGCACAGAGCGGAATGTGAGATTTGAATTTGGGATTCAAATTCCAGTGTCTTTAACGAAATCATAATATCGCTGTGTCTAAGTGGTTCGAGACGGATTATAAGCTGTAGGTCCCTTGTAGAAAATGCAAGTAATATAGTTATGGAACAGTTGAAGTTCACTTCTCGATTTTACCTCATTTTATTGAACTGTGTAATTAATACAAAATTTGGAACAAACTTAATGCTAATATTTTAATTAATAATACCCGTTGTGGTACACTCTACTGCCAAGCTTTGTGTGCCTGAAAGATGATGTCACTAATGAAAGAAAGTTGTTCAATTTAAAAAATAAATGTTATTAATGTCATTAACATCTGTGACACAAAATAGAAAAAGCCGTCAAATATTTAGATTTCGCGACAAGTTTTACTTTCATTTAGTAATAAAAGTGTTAGTACACAGTCTTTTCAAAGTCCCTACAGCTAATAGTGGGTAACGAATGATTCGGTAACAGCAATATTTTTATTTAATTAAGAGTTGACAACGATGGGATTTGAACACCAGATCTTAGAGACAGTTCAACAAATGAGTTACCACTACCTGATTTCTTTACTTTAAATATTTATTTATTTTATTCAAAATTTAATATTGTTGAAAATAAATATTTGGATGCTATGGATCAAAAAACAAAAACATATTCTAGACAGTCACATTTGACACTTCCTATATTTCATTTTTATTCATAAATTATATTTTTGTGTTTTCATTAAAATTATTAATGTTTCTAAAGAATAAAAATTCAAAAAAGTATTCTGATTCAATAATGTGTTTTTAGTGTCATATTTTTATTATAAAATTTTAAGTGATTTCATTTAAGGAGGAAATTTGTTTCAAGTGTGGATTTACAAAATTGTGTTGTACATTGGAACTTCGAGGAACTTTATCAAAATTTGGCAAATTATCTACGTCCCTCTACACGTAAAAATAATAACAAATAATTAAATTCTCATTGTAATATTTGAATTATTTCTAGATAAAATTTGGTATTATATTCAATGCTTAGAGAAACTACATGAAACATTAAAATCTGCAAGAGTAAGTTGTTGAAGAATTTATGTTTTATATCAGTGTGTCAAAATTTAATCGAAAAAGGAAAAAACCTGATTGATTAAAAATATCTAACAAGAAACATTAAGAATATTTTCCCATGGGTAACCAACAAATAAAAATTTCCGATATAAACAGCGAAACTGAGTTTCAGACAACTCGTTCTACCGTATTTTTAAAGACTAGCGAAAGTTCTCTTACACTCTCTTGTCACGAAATTCCATGCGATGACAATAACAATCACAGCACTTTGCATTCAACGCCACAAGGAAAGAAGAATAGAGAGAAAACGGATTCACAAATTAAAATATCAAAAGCACGTGAAAAGAAGTGTATCAAAGATAATAATAAAGCTCCCGATTCTGATTGTCAGTCAGATATAGTAAATGAGAAGAAAGCGGAAAAAAGAGCAAAATCTAAAACACGTAAATCGAGCCAGTGTTCTGGCGATGATGAAATAGATAGAGGAAGTAATAGTGCTCGTAGAAAAACTAAGAAAAACTCTTTAACAATTTCATTACCTTCAGTTGTGTGTAACAAGTTACGTAATTGTGAAATACCTGGTGATTTCGCAAATGCAAAAGTTACATGTGAAAGATTAGATGATCTTGTAACGATTTCCTTACCTTTAACATTAACTATTTCACCCAAAGATCCAACGACGAAACTGCCGCCTCTGTCGATCAAAACGATAAAAGCTAAGCCAAAACTATCTTCTACTAGTAATGCAATATCTACCAAGAGTAGACAACATTCCCCAAAATCTCAGGAATCAAAAAATAACAAAGCTGTATCACCTCCTTCTAGAAAAAAGGAAGAAATAAACCTCGAAGGCAAATCGTCAGAAACAAAAAAAACTAATTCCAAAAATACACATAGGGATAAATCACCAAAACGTGATACATCAATAAATAGAGTTGAAAACAAGTTAAATGATGTAACAATATCAATGTCTGAAACTGGTCTTACGAAAATAAAAAAAGTTAAGAAAAGTGAAAACATCGTTAGTGATTGTGAACCTGTAGTTCCCAAAAAAAGTAACAATGTAACAGCAAGTAAGGTTAAACGAAAATCAGTGGATGAATTTAACTCAGACCTCAAAAATATTATTACCAATAAGTTACCTGATATTTCTAATCGTGAAGATGAACCACGAAAAACAAGCTCATCAATTACAATAAACCATTCTCAAAAAGCAAAACCCTGTACTCAGAGCTCTTCGAGAAAAATATACAAAAAAGATAGTCAGTACAATTGGCAAAATTTTAATGTAGAATCACAGAAATACTACGTCCCGCCATCTATATTAAATTTACAAAACGCTATTGAAACATCAGACCAGGATATATTGAGTAAATGGAAAAAAACTTATGCAGAAGCACAACAACTGTTGGATGCCACTTTTACTCCTGTAGTTAAATTTCGGAAACCAACGGGAAAATACAATCGAGAATTAGACAACAAATGGGACAAAAGTTATGAAGAACAGAAATTACATACTTCGTCATCTCCAGTAAATGATACTGAAACTTTAAGAACAGAATTTCAGAGCAAAAGAAAAACAAACTATGGAGAACCCCAGGAAATAACAAACAAATCACTATCTAAAAGACCGTTTAGTCAAGAGTGTACGAGGAAAATATCAAAGCAGGAATCTACTACAGTAAACAATTCTGCGAGATCTACAAAATCATTAAATAAAGAAACTACATCAAAAATATCCAAAGAAGAATTACAAAATAAATGGATGAAAATTAACGAAGTAATTAAAAGAAATTTAGCAAACAAAAAATCTACAAGAACATTCAATGACGAAACGCCAAGAGATATAACAAAAGAAGAGTTTCAGAGAGAATGGGAACGAACTCAAGAAGACCTTCAGAAAATGTTATCCCCAGTAATTACTGAAATAATACATAAGAAACTTAGTCGAGATTTTACAAAACACGTTTCAAAACAAGAATTAAAAGGTAAAAGAAAGAAAATAGAAGATGAACCATATAGAATGTTAGATGCCACACCAACAGTAAATCAATCTTATAGAACAGGGAGTCAAAATTTTATAAAGAAAATATCGAAACAAGAATTGCAGGGTAAAAGGACAAAAACACAAGATGAACCTTACAGATGGATAAATATCTCACCACCTCCAGTAAATCAATCTTATAGAACAGTTAGTCAAAATTTTATAAAGAAAATATCAAATCAAGAATTATTAAGTAAAAAGGTAAAAAAACAAGATCCTTACAGGTCAGATATCTTACGGCCTCCAGTGAATCTATCCTCTAGAACATTTAGTCAAATGTCTACAAAGAAAATATCAAAACAAGATCTACAGTGTAGAAAGACAAGACTACAAGAAACTTATAGAATGTTATATGACTCTCCATCTCCAGCACATTTTTCTTCTAGATCGTGCAGTCAAAATTCTACAAAGAAAATATCAAAACAAGACTTACCCTGTAAAAGAGCAAAAACACAAGAACTTTACAGAGTGTCAAATATGTTATCATCTCCAGGCAGTCAGTCTGCAAGAGCATTGAGTCAAAATTCTACAAAAAAAATCTCAAAACAAGAATTACTTAGTAAAAGAGAAAAAATCCAAGAACATCAAAGAATATTAGATGATTCACCATCCCCATTACTGTGGCGAGTTGTGCCTTCAAGATCAAGAAGTCGAAGTTCCACAAGGAAACTGCCACAAAAATACCCTAAAGAACTTCAGAGAATAAATGTTTCTCCAATTCAGACAAATTTAAATCGAAAACCTACAAAAATAGAATCTGCGAGAAAAATTACAAATCAGAAATCCCAGAGTAATTGGAGTAAACGTCGTGAAGAGCCTCAGAAGAAGAACGCTTCTACATCTCCATTTAGTAAATCTCCCCCTACAAAATCGTTCAGTCGGCATTCTACGACTAAAGTATCAAAACAAAAATCTCAAATCAAAGGAAAACATGATAACAAATGCGATGGCAATACTCGAGTAGTATCATGGTTATCATCTCAAGTAAATTCAGATATAACAAAATCTCCAAAAAAACGAGATACTAAAGTGATAAAAGAAGGTTAACTTTTTTGTTATTTATAAAATAATTATTAATTCTTTGTATGTATCTTTAGTTCCTGCTCCCACAACCTTAGAAACAGTTTCCAACTTTCCCAGTGGTAATTTTACAACAACTACTGACGATAATCAAAATGACCAAGACGACGATTTTAGTTTGGAGGAAGAACACTGGAGTTGCAATTATCTTAAGCGCGATTGTTCGCCAAATCATAATGTTTTACTTCAAGCAAATAAAAAAGAAATGTGATGTCAAATACAAAGTGCTTAAAATATTGTAATTTATTTTATTCGTACGACCATACTTGTTCAACCGTTGTTCTTTGATCCAGTATTATTGTATCCTGGTACGGGTTTGTCTATGTCTAATTAGATAGATGGTATCAAATATTACTACTGAATTCCTCGCATTAAATTTCATATGTATATAAATTTTCATTTCAAAAGTCCCATTAGTACAACTACAATTACAAATTGAATATCAGCCAATAGGAATCCACATGACCGATAATAATGCACGTCTCAGGATTTACCGAGGACATTAGCACTCAGTCCTACTCTCCTGGGCGGTAGTGGGCCTTTCGGCTTCCGCCTCGTCTGGTGGTCTGTTCAGCCGGTCGGGAATTGGAGCACGCTTCAGCGTGTGCTCTAATTCTTGTTCTGTTGAAACCAGAACACATTCTGAAGCACTTTTGGTTGCTTTGGATTGTTCTCTGGTCTTTGCTCTAATTCTTGGACTGCTGAAACCGGAGCGCATTCTAAAGCAGTTTTGGTTGCTCTGGATTGCGCTCTGGTTTCAGTGTGTCAGGAATTAGAGAATTTTTAAAAGTTTGCTTAATTCATGGCCTGCTGAAACTAGAGCACATTCTGTAACAGTTTTGGCTGCTCTGGATTGTGCTCTGATTTCAGTAAGTCAGGAAGTAGAGAATTTTTAAAAGTTTGCTTTAATTCAAAGAGTTTGTTCTAGTATTCTTGTAATTCTATGTTTTGATTTTAGTCATTATAAGAAATATGCCCCAATGAAAAAAAAGTTGGCGCCCATAAAAATTCATATCAAACAGAACACACTCGTCAAGGATAAAAAATAGAAGATCCGCTATTTTCATCGATGACCATCAATGAAAACCAACTTCATGTAAATTTTTCTTGTTTGCGTCTATGTTTACACCAAAGCGCAAAATTTTAAATTTAATGATATCTCTAATATTTAACAAAATTAAACTGATAGATTCATCATCCATTCCCAACTATTTTCTGAATTTATTTGGATCTTCTAGTAATATGCGATGTATTAGGGGTGCAATTCGAGGATGGGTTCGTTCAATTGGTATGCGAAAGTTTCATTGATAGCCATCAAGGACCAGTATGTCTAGATTGGTCTAGATGTCTAAAATTCTTTTAGTTAAATAAAACCATGGCAACAATCTGACACTTCCTTTTTCAAAATTTCAGTGACAACTAACCTTAATCTTATAAATACCATTAATAATAATCTAAATTCTAGTGTTATAAATCTTTAATTCGACATGACTTCAAATTTACAAGTGAAAGTGAATTCCCATGCGTGTCCATGTAAACCGAAGTGTCCTACAAATAATCGACCCCCGTCTCGGCAAAGTCCACGTCATGGTAGTCATAAAAGTGTTCGTTTTAATGAAGCTGTTCAAAAATGCGGCAATCCTTTTAAGGATTGTGTAGTTGTAGATGGCGAAAAACATGATGACAAATTTTTATGTTGCCCTCTTGGTAGTAAACCTTTAAAAACTTGTCTTCGGCCAGGCTCATCGAAGAAACATGATGACTGCATAGTCATATTTACCAAATCTGATGAAAAGAAGAAATCAAGACCTTCATCAGCATTTGAAAGTGGCTGCAAAAAAGATGAATCTAAGAAATGTAAATTTGATGTTTTCAGTAGTGCAAGACCTCTATCATACTGTTGTCAAAGACTAGAAACTCCTTTTTTTAAAAAATTGGAAAAAGAATGTGATAAATTTTCCCACAAAGAAGAGTCAAAAAAGGATTGTGATAAAAAACATGAGAAACATAAAGAAACTTCGTGCCATTCTATAAAACATAAAAATTCTGATGAATGCTTTTCTATTTATTATGATTACGACGAAAAGAAGAAGCATCATAAACATTCTACCCATGACTTTAAGAAACACAAAAGCCATTGTTCAGAATTAAAACCTTTATCTTGCAAACTTGAAATAAGACCTCAGGACAAACCTCCATACATTTGTAATTATAAATGTAAGCCAGAGAAGCATGGAGACAATTGTGTATATTTCTGTACGCCGGTGAAGAAAAAATCAAAGTCTCTTTCTAGTAGCAGTGATAGTAGTAGAAGTAGTGTACTATCAAATGAAGATGACAAACGAAAACATAAAGAGAAATCTACTAAACCAAAAAGAAATTCTCACCATAGCAAGAAATCAACAGAAAGTAAGTATACACTTCATAATGACAATTTTTGTTAAGATTAAATCGGTAATTACAAAAAAAAAACATGTTGGATAAACTGAAATCAACTTTGTACAAATTTAGTGAACAAGACTAAGAACCTCCATGTTAATATGAAAACTTAGAATGAATGCTCATATTATAAGAAATATATATATATTTTTTTATATACCACATTAAAATTGAAAATGGGCCGTTAATATAAAAGCTCATTAAATCTTTATTTACGGAAAGCAGCATTAAATTTATTCTTTAGTTAAAAGATAATAGTTATTATAAAGATAAATTTGCAATAACCTAGGTAAATTAAACAAAAACCCTCAAAACTTTGTATGAATAATCTTATCAGTTGTCACCTGCCATCCGTCATCATTCGATAATGGAGAGCAAGAAACAAAGAAAAGGTAAAAACATTATTACTGAAAGTGAAGAGTTCTAAATGCTAACTACATGTATCAGAGAAGTATAAATATTGTAAAAATCGAGACAAATATTTTGCTATTGTGCAGAAATTTTTGGAATTTTTATATTGTGAATTCTAAGTAGAGCAATTCTATGTGTTACAAGTTATACGATATATAATTCTTCTATCTGTTGTCGTATTAATATTAAAATAGTTTTCAATAATATGTTGAACCATTCGCATAAAATCTAAGTGTGATTTAGCTTAAGTAAAGATTTAACAGTGATTATATTAAAATAGGTTTTGTATAAGCCGAATCGTTTTTTTTAATTTAATTCAGTGAAGATTTCATAAAATTTCATGAGCATTTATAATATCGGCCCCATTTCCGTTCTTCAAGCTTGTTCATCAGATTTGTTGGCCGCATTTTTCACTCACCAATAAAAATACATATTGATGGAATACATATATGTAACGTCACAGGTTTAGTAAATAGCTTTATTAATATTGTTAATACCAAAAACAAAATTGTAATTCAAAGTTGGTTATTTTTCAAGCATTAAAAAGTAAAAAAATCGGTCCAACATTTATTATTACTGTCTAAAATGACTTTTTATTTAAACACATTTCCTTTTCAGATGTTGAACCACAAAAAGTACATATAACAAAACATGGAACAATTAAATGTGGTGGTACGAAATATGTAAAGTCCGTTGAAATAATCGGTAGCGTTGTTCACCGAGGTTGTAAATGTGAGAAAAGAGATGGTTTGCAAGATTTATGTCCGAAGTACTTTTGTAGGAAGCATCCGGAATGCATTGCTCACATAAAATAAAAATATAAATTGTTTTGTCAAATTAAGTAGCTAGTATTATATGTATATCTTCTTTAAATAAAAAACAAAATGATGCAGTCTTTATTTATTTGTTTTATTTTTTCCTTTACGTTTAACATTTAATTTCTACGGTCATATGCATTTAAATGAGACTCACTTACATATCGAAATACATTCAGTGATGGATACATTAATTGAACTTGCTTATTCGATTTTATTTTATAAATCGCAAATGAAGCAAGTCTTCCTTATACAGCAGAATTCTGCAGGTATTGTTTAATTCGTTTTATTCATGGTTTTCCTAACTTATAAGCACTTTTAGCTTTGCTTACATAATGTTTTACTTTTTTTTTAGTTCCCAAATTTTAGGTGGCAATCAAAAGATTTCTAGGGTTCTAGCTAAGCCACTGGATATGCCATCGACCATCGAGTAATTATTCAGCAGAACATTATTTTACTGCGCTTAGGCGAATAAAGAGTTATTTGCGATCTTCAACCGCTAAAAACGGGTTAAACTGCAGTTATAAATATTGATCATATTTAACAATTAATTTGAATTTCGATAAATTTATTTCTAATTTTGCAAATTTTTGGTAGGTACTGGCTTTGGGGTGCTAAATATAGTAATCCGGCTCTGTTACCACTATAATGCAAGTAAAACTTGTTATGGGATATGTTCTTTAGAACTTGATGTCATTTTGTATCTAGAAAGGTTGTGCCAAAGAAGATGATTTTATTATTTAAAACTTTTCTATTTTATCTAAAAATATTATTGCCTGCTAATTTTATTCCGTTACCTAGCATCATGTAAACATTCTTTTCAATATTTTTTTGACATTTCAAAATTCCAGTTAATCATTTATCAATTTCAATCTTCAAAATTTTAGTGTCAGTTCCTATTTTCTTCAAAATTTACTTTCATTAAATCTTTCGGCTTTCAAAATTCTAGTGTTATAAAGGTGCAATAAATGGTTTATTGTGACGGAGTCAACTTTCACGATAGAAATGGTTTACAAGATGATGTAGGCAAACCAAATAGGTATCTTCCTGCTGCATGTTCAGAAAAACCGCCCATTCATCACAAATCACATGGCCATAACAACTGCGTGATCTACCTTTGTGAAGAAGAACACCATCACCATGAAAAAACACACCATCACCACGAAGAACCACACCATCACCATGAGAAACCACACCACCACCATGAAGAACTACACCATCACCATGAAGAACTACACCATCACCATGAAAAACCACACCACCACCATGAAAAACCACACCATCACTATGAAAAACTCGAAAAAGAAGTGTATTTATGCTTTAATCCATGCGTACGAGAAGAATCGAAACATTCCATCAAAAAACCAAAGAAACGTCCTAGATCTTACGAGTTGAGGAATTCTATTCTTATGAAGAATTGTGAATGTGATAGAAGAAATGGTTTACAAGACCAATGTCCTCGCACAGGATGTCAAGGATCTCCGAAATGTTATCCTCCACCACCTTCTTGTCCGAACTGTCAATTTTCTTTAAATAAACATTGGGTTAAAGTATATGAAAAAATGGCAAAACATCATAAAGAGCTGAAAGAACAAGCGTTTAGGAAAGAATTCGAGAAATACGAGAAAGGTATACACAAACACAAAGAAAGTTCTTCTAAAAGTAATGTTCATAGCACGATTTGTGTACCTATGAACTTCGATGGAAAACCTTGTCATGCTAAAAAACAAACGTGTGATTGTTGTGTACACGAACACCATCCAAAGAAGAAACGACATGATGAACATCATAAACATCATTATGACAAACCTTATTGTGCAAATCTGCCCGACGATGTTTTGAAAATGCCTGAAGTAATGGCGTATCCTATTATTCTGCCAGCTAGTATGTGTCGAGACAAAAAACCTAAATCCCATCACAGTTCCAGACATTCTGCATACTTCAAAGATTCTGCTCCATTGAAATGCGACAAAGAACATCCTTATCTCATTTCGGAGTATCCAACACAAACCTGTTTGAAGTTAGCCAAAGTGCATTTGTAATTCTTATAAAAAGCTGCAATCATCAACGATACGAAACACATATGCTCTTCTTTCTATCATTATCAACAGCTTCATTATTTCGAAATAAATATTATGTAGAGAGAAAAAGAAAGAAAACCAAAAAATAATAAGGTTCACTTTCAATCACTTACGATGCGAAACATGGAAGTTTGTCGTTCTGTCATTATCTATAACACATATTCTGCAAAAAGAAAAAAAGAAGAACAATGTCCTCAAATAAAAATTTAAAAAAGTTAAGTATTATATGGAATGAATACAACGAAAGGTTCGGGTGGAAGAAATGGAAAGAGAACAAAGAAGAGAAAAAACTAGAAGACCAGGAGTAGGTGGACAAATTATTACACTATACATATTATGTAAAAAGAAGATTAATAACCTCAAATAAAAACTGAAAAGCAAACAAAAGTTTGAGTACCTATTATATATAATAAATCATATTCAATCTATAAAGTCAATGAGAAGAGACAAAGAAGAGAAAACGAAAAGAATCAAAAGAATGGGGTTATTTTGACGATTTTAAGTCGATATATAAAG
Organism: Stenolophus ochropezus; assembly: GCA_035578165.1. Taxonomy (NCBI): domain Eukaryota; kingdom Metazoa; phylum Arthropoda; class Insecta; order Coleoptera; family Carabidae; genus Stenolophus; species Stenolophus ochropezus. Next base: position 7,665,533 of record JAQOWZ010000004.1, on the reverse strand, counting down.
AAATTTTATTTATATTACCTGTATATTGTACAATGATATATTATTATTCTTTATACGTTTGTATATCGTCGCTACTTTTATTTTTTAGTAGAATTTGTAAATACAAGAACAATAAGCAACAGACATTTGCTTTTTTATTTGTTATCATTATTTAACAAAGAACATCAAATTAAACATTTGGTAGCGGGAGATAATGTGTTATACATATTAGATATTTTAATAAATTTCAAAATGTTTCAACGAAATCAGAACCTGAAGATTTTGTATGCTTCAGCACATTCACTACAACCTTAGTTTGACTTTAAAGTTTTTGATAAAAGAAATAAGGATTACATTACACGAGGTGTATACGTATTATCCTCCACACATGTTATGCTCGTTTAGTGTCTTATAAACATAATCTTGCACATTTTTTATCGTGCACACTTTGAATGTGCGAAAAAAGTTTTCTTACACACATTTATCTTGCGCACATTTTCATCATGTTTTTATCTTCTATTCATTTTATTTATTTATTTATTATTATTGACCTAATCCAATTACATGAAATTTTGAAGATATTTTATTAATCCTACGAAAATATATTTTATATTTCGCATTCCATGTTCTACCAACTTCAATCGTTCTCTCTTTTTATTTTTGATGTTCCCTGTTTCCTATATTGCGATATTTATTCTGAATAATTATCCAAAAGAATTCTAATGAAAATTCAGAATATTTCATTCGCAACGTATTCACTCAAAACTATCAATAGATATCTATCTGGAAAATAGTAACAAGTCTGTATTTTTAGTGCTAACAAGAGTTTCAGGTGTTTTTGTAAGCATTCCAAACTTCCCTTAATTTTCAAAATTCTATCAAGTCTAAGTTCTAATTTTATCGGACGATTTTAAGAAATTTTCATTTCTTATTTTCTGCATGATGGAATTTACTTTATTCAGTTTTTCAAATATATTTCTCAACAATTCACAAAATTCAAGTTTGTTTTCTTGTTCAAAAAAAGTGAGTAGATAGTTCTACATTTAATTCGTAAATTCGATTCAATTCTCATTCTTTGATCATTCATTTGTAATCAATAAGAAAAAGAAGGTTTAAATACTCAGATCCAAGAATTGCTAAAATACCTACGATGCTAAGTTAGGAAAGGCACCTCATGGTGCCGCGGCACCCACTTTGAGAACCACTGCTTTAAAGTATAAATTAAATAAATAAACGTCTTGTTCTTAAAGCTTAAAGTTAGATATTTTTAAACGAAGATAAATAAATAAACAGTTAACGAAGTATTAATTCCTAAAAACAGCACTCCTTTTCTTGCTATTTCTCTTATTGACTCATTCCAAATTCCTATTTGTATTATCCTTATAAACTTTTCTTCCCATAGAATTAACTGGCCACGTTTCTCTGACATTAGCTGACTTAACTACTGTCAATCTTGACATTCAACCGTTGAAAAGTTGAAAAATATCAAATATCAAGTCGTCTGTAACAACTGCCCCTAGAAACAGCTTTGTTTACCAACAGTTATTGTTTCGTTTCGGCTAGCCAAGCACGCACGTTCGCGTTCGCGTTGCTCTAAATTTCTCGTCGTTTCGGTGTAAGTGAGTTGAACTGAAGGATGTCCAACTTCCCGTGCCCGCCGCCATGTGGCGCTCCGCAGTGCAGCCCTTGCGGACCCCAGCAGCCCTGCTTCGGCACTGTGAGTCTGCCTACCCCCAGCCCTCAGTCCTGCATGGATCCCTTTAGTATCTCGCCCTGCTGTGGTCCGCTTCCCTGCGAACCTCCACAAGTATGTATATTACAGAAATGTTCATGTCTAAGAATATTTTTTGTTTTTCGTAAAACTCGACTTACGACTTTATGGCCAAGCCTTGAGTTGGCTGCAGAAAATTTTTATTTCAGGTAAGGTATAAAAATAATAAAATGCTTTTTACTTTTATTTATATTCATAAAATGTAAATTTAATATTTATTGTTATTTTATATAACCAAAACTAGCTTCGTCTAACTTAACTTAACCTCACTAATTACAATCATGTTTTGCGGCAAACTTCAGGCTTGACTATAGTCGAGTTTACTCTTTTTTTTGATGATACGGTTTTCAGCCAAATTTAGTTTATAATGAATTTCAAACGATTCAGATCCAAAAATATTTTATTTACTAACAGTATGTCATAAAACAGAAGAAATTTTGATAAATACATCACACTCACAAATAAAATGCAATGTAACAAGATAGGTACTAAAATACAAGCATGAAAAAAAAGACGGCCAGAAAAGACATGCTCATTTTCATAATCATATACACTTTTTAGTAAGCCGCTTATAGGATGTACATATATCTATTAATATTAAATATGGAGTTACGTTCTATTAATTGACTCTTGTAATATTGATTCAATTTTTTTTATTTGATTAGAACAACAGGATCATATTCTGATAATTCCAAAGCAAATGTCAAAATCACTTATAGTAATCAAATTTTTTTTACATTAATAATTGCCGTTGATTATTATAAAGTGAATAATATTTTAATATCCTTCAAGTAATCAAATATTTTTAGATTACAACAAATTCAGTCATATTTTCATTGATTATATTAACTATTTTGATCACTCCATAAATCGAAATCAGTAATACGCTTTTTGTTAGTCTTCATATTCAGAATCGTTTTCAGTTGAAAAAAGAAGATCTTATTTTGAAATTAAAAAATGACAACAAATTTGTCAGTTCTAACCAAATTATAGTCTAAAATTCTCTAAAAGTGACATTTGTGCTCACTTTATGTACATTAAAGTACAGTGAAAGTCCTAAAGTTAAATTATGAACTGGTACAATTTTAATTAACTTATTAACTATGAAAACGAACGTTGGAAGAAAACGTAACACAATATTTCAAATAAAATATGAAATGGAAAATCATTAAATAACTACCGTAGACACTGAAAAACTGCCTATTATAAATTTCCTGTCAATAGTTGATAAAATAATTCATTCCTGTACTAACTGCAATATTATAACATAACAAATATGATATGTTGTTAAGTTAGTACTTTTATTTTGGTAGATGATGGTGGCATACAGAAGGCCCTACTCGCGTATCCCTGGTAAGGAGGAATATCAGTGCTACCCCTGCTACTTCAAGCTGCCCAGACCTTGCAACAACGTCTGCTGCCCTCCCAGACCATTCAACCCATTACCTCCGTGCAACCCATGAATCTCATAACACACCGTTGCATTTCTTTGTTTATATTATCAATGACTGTACATCTTGTCAAGTGTGTCAACTAATAAAACCATAATATTCTGTTATTTTATTTCCTTTTTAAATTAATTTTTAACAGGGTGCATTTTTTATTGTCTTTTATGCAGTATTGTTCTCCAAATATATATTTTTTTAGTATTATCATTGTTAGTTTAACTGGGAATTAGAAATAAAAATATAGTTAGTAATATGGGAAAAATCATTTATTCGTTCAGGGTTGGTTTTTGATGGACATACATAATTTATTTTAATATAGATATTTTAATTCAAAATTTAGTTTCCTAAATTTATGCAAACAGAAGGTATCACGTGATAATATATTTCGTTTTGATATTTGACTGTTGGTTTTACATTTCATTGAAATGAGGTGAACTTGTTTTGGTACAAAATGAATTTGGTGTCTGATTATCTTTATTTTACCATAAATTCATATTAACCCTCACAAACTTCTTAGTCTATATACGTCAGTTCAATGCTTCCTTGTGATTGGCTAGATTTGGAATTAAATATAAAATTGGTTGCATTCCAAACGTAAATTTTAAATTTCTAAATTTGTAAATCGTTCATAAACCACATTTGTTTTGAGTGTGTTTATATTTTAAAATCTAAATCATAAATTGAAAATTCGTAAATTAAATTCATCATAAACCAGCCATAAGCAGGGCAGTCACTGAAATACATGTAATGCTAGCAACAAGAGAAGAGTTACCAAAACGATATAAAGTTGTTACTATCAGTATGAAGCGTCCAGCAGTGTTGTTAAACGAAGACTAATAATTTACCTTACGCTTTACTTCTTTTGCAAAGTAGAATTATATTTTAGTTGTTCAAATAAGTTTTTGTTCCATATAAACACGGCCTTAATCTTAATTGAATGTTGGTTTGAAAAACATTATCCATATGATTAATTTTAAATTAATCAAAAAATAATGTTTAGCTAATCAAAATGTTAATCATCGATTGAATTGTATTACTCAACAAATTAAATGTAGGCGGAAATTAATGTTAGTTTTTCAATAGATGTATGTGTATTGTTCAAAATGTTGAATCCTAAAGGGCAGACTATCAGAAGCGGTTCAAGAGAAATTTTTGCAATGACAAGTGAAGAAAAATGTAACACATTAAAGATTTTTCTAACGTTAAAACATTTATTATTTTGTACTATACTTTTATCCGATAAAAATGGCTGAGGCGCCTATTTATTTGATAACGTATTCAATAAACCTCTTCCCTTCCGCATAGCTCAACTTTGGTTTCCGGCACTATAGATATTTTTTAACATTGGTCAACACACAAAATATTAAATAACCTATTAATATTTTATATAATAATCAGTTATTCGCACAAAATCAGCGTTTTACTTCTTATGTGCAAATTTCTAGTGTTAATCATATGGTTGTTTAGGCAATTGGGTAACAAGTCACATGAAGTATACATTTACATTTCATGGAAACGTGTAATCTTGAAAGTGCGTAGAACATGTCTCATATAAATTCGTGAAAAATCCATTTGATTCGAAGCCATTTATCAGTAATCCAACACGTAGTACACTTGATTCTGACATATTAGTGAATAAAGCATGTTAAGTGAATGCAAATGCGATGCAGTGTTTATTATTTATCACCGCGGATTGAATTGGTTGGCGATGTCGACGTCAGTGATTGATAAACAGCGGTATGTAAATGTAAATGCAACACAGGGTGTGTAGGAACATACACCGAGGCTCGCGCTTCGAGAACACGAGTAGCCACAGATCAAGACATACGGAGATCTTATCACGCGAGAAGCTACGCGTAGGAAGAGAGGAATTCATTTTCTACCAAGGAATTTATTACGGGGAATACTTGCAAATTATAATATATTACGGAAATTACATGTTGTGGTTCAGTGCGTTCTGGAAATGTTGAGGTTTTGACAGAGTACGACTTGAATTGGACATTCGTTATTTCTAATTACTTACTTGTAGGAGGTAGACTTAAATTAAATGAAAACTTTAAAAAACTTTGCCTCATAAGTTGACGCATCAACCCGGTGATGCACCCTAGGAATAAATACCAATGCAAGGAAGGAACAACAAATAATTAAAAATAATTTAGAGGTATTACAAAAAAATTAAACACATGAAGTACAATCTACCGCCTGGGTGCATTGAAGTGATGCCGAATCTTAGATATTGCTTTTGTCAAAATTAGGAAAGAACCTATGTTAACTCGGGGGCCGTGTCACATCTAGAAATATCTATAATCTTGTGATATTTGCAGCCCTAGAAAAAAAAAAGTTTTTTTTATGTATACTGGTTTGATCCTCGTCACACTTTTTATTAATATTTATATTTCATTCTTCAATTATAATCAGGATCACTTCTTTCTTTTCTGTTATATTTCTTATCTGCTATATTTTTTTTGTTTCGCAGATTTTCTCTTGGTTCTAATTTTTGCAATATCTGTAAATTAGTATCCGTACGTTCACTGCTGACACGGTAAAATGAATTATTAAAATATTTAGTACGTACTATATTAGTACAATTCCTTTTATGGGTATTTGCACCATTGAATTTTAACGCTAATCTGTAGATTATGTTCAGTTTAAATTTTTGTGTTCATTGCACGGATTCTTAACCGAAGGTTAAGGTGACGTTTGTGAAGTTTAACTTAAACCTGACTTCTACTACGTTTTAAGTAGTGGGATAACCTCATTTCAATAGTATTTTTGTGAAAAACATATACGTATTGAATTTTTTTTTATACTTTTAAACCGATAAAGTATTGTAAAACATCTTCATGAAAACACCACTTTCGATTGCACGATTAATAACAAAATCTAATCATATCTAATCTAGCGTGTCAAAATGTTATATCCAAAATTTCAACTTTATTTATTCACTAGAATTTGAGTAACCGTTACAATATCCATCCATTCACAAATACGGACAGATATCATCACAAAAATATGAAAATCGTTCTAAGCACTTCAAAACGTATTTATTCATGGAAATTTCCCTATTCGATTTTTAGCACGATTCGAGTACCTGTCTTATTGAGTGGCGAAACTTAAAGAGTGAAAATAAATTATTTTTACATTAGTGACATTTTTGTTGCTGAATAACATTTGCTAAATCTGAATATTGATATTTCCTGCAATTTAAGCTGAAGTAAACACTATTTACTTCATCAGTCAGTTGGTGTCTTATTAAAGTTCGTAGAATAAAAAGCAAAGTGTCCGTAAAAGATGCGGGTCATCCAAAATGTGTTGATGTGTTACCTTTGAGCCTTTGACATGGATTCGTCATCAGTGGCGGATTGTAAAATGTAATTTTAATTAAAAGTTGTGCTGTTTTCATAGGTTTAAGTTCATTTACTTTTACTTTTGCTCCTCCGATCTTCAGAAATGCCCTCTGTAACAAATTGTTTGAAAGAATCACTGTCCACTTCCATAGGATATTGTTTCCTAATGTATGCGAAGGGTTTTCAAGGGGTACGCAAAAGATTTTACAAAATGTGCCAAAGCAAATATCAACAGAAAAGTAATAGTTCATTGCACTTTACAAAGTCGCTTAAAATTAAGACTTTATCATGTTAGTTTTGATTTGACATATAATTTCATTCTTAGAGATCAGTCAATATCTAGCAACATAGCTGTAATACATAGGCGTCGATTCTGTGGGTACTCCAGGGCTTGAACACCCGACAGGAGAATTGGTGGAGTGCGGAGCACCCGACAGGATTACGCACGAATTTATATTCTGTTTTAAAATATTTTAAATTTACCACAAGAAACTATAAGTTTTTAATTATTCTTTGGAATCCTATATAATTTTGTTTTTTTTTTCAGTTCAAGAATCATTTAAAGGCTGAATCTTATGTTCTCTTTTATACATGGTGTTCATTTTATATGGGCCAGCATTGCTATCTTGAGAACTATAAGTGATATGAAGTTAGTTAAATTAACAAACAATTTTTATATTACAAGATAATTAAAATGACCGACTCAAAATTTTATTTCAACCAATGGTTCTCAAGATTTGGAACTCAATTTCCTTATTGTAATTAGAACACCTATAAATTTTTATATATTTGGAATCTACATAAAATTACAAATGTATGATATATTTGAAGTTAACTATTAGTTAAAAAATATAATCTCTATATTGACATTAATTTTGAAAAACTTTTACATGAAAATAGCAGTTGCCATGAAAAAATAAAATTAAACGTCAAAATCTGCACTTTTTTACTTAAATTTTATCTTTAATTTAAACAATCTAGTCTGAGGAAAGCAGATTTTCACATTTAATATTTATTTTTTCATAGTAACTGCTATTTTCTTGTAACAGTGTACAAACTTACAAGGATTTTACTTTTTAACTAAAAATTAATAAATACATTTAAATTTTCCATTTGTTTCACTACTGCATTTAAATTCAATTGCATTTTTGATTTTTTGGACTCTGTATAGAATATAATTTTTAGGATTTGAGCACCCGTCAGAAACATAAAAAGTCCGCACCACTGGCTGTGAATCTAAAATATTTCAGCCATTTTTAACAATTAAATAATACAAATCAAAAGTAACACATAAAAAGAGACTTTATAATTTTTTCTTTTATAATTTTTAAATAACCAATATTTTATTTTGAACCGCTGATGATAAAATGAATTGAAGATTGTTTTGACGTCAAGCAGAAACTTTTATAAGAATAACATTATCTCTAAAATTAGAAAAAAAAATATTATCTTCTAATCCCAATCTGGGGACACACTGTATCTATATAGCAAGCATTTAGTCGTTTCTTGTACAGTGCAGAAGTGAAATCCATTGAAATTCATCATAAAATGAAAATTAATATTTGTCACACTCAAGTGTAATAGAACAATAAGTTAAAAAAAGTTTGAGAAAAGTTAATAATTTTTATAATTTTTATACTTTCTTATTATTATTTATATAATGATTTGCTACGTTGGAAGCACAGACTGTCTCTTTGTTTGGAAGCAACAAAAACTGACAGACTGACACTAGATCTTCTCCTTCATCTGGATCTTTACGCTGATTATGGAACATATTGCAAGTCAGTGGTGGCAACTAGAGCTTTGAAAACGTTGAAAATAAAACCGGTTAACCGAAAACCGGAATAAATTACTAGCAAAAGGAGTACCTACCACAAATAGCGAACGATGTCTGTGATGACGAATCACGTATCGCAGATTCAAAGGATGAATATTGGATAGCAATAACGACTTATGATTTCTAAATATCAGTGAGTAAATCATAGTTCATGAAATATCGCTCATCACTACTACAACGTCCTTATTTCTCTGACCAAGATCTATACAATTACCATATCTTTGCCTTTTCAAAAGAGTGAAAAGTGGAAGACATTTTTATAATAAATTTTATTTAAGTAATAATTGCTCTGTAATGTAATTTTAAAACAATATATAACTCAACAAACTATATATATTAATAAATATAAATACAAAATATAATGCAAGATGACTGGAAAATAATATAAAATTAAGATGTCTCAATTATCTATATCACAGCTATATTGTCTTTTACTGACCACCTGTTATAACTTGATTTCTTAAATAAAAAACATTTGTGTTGGTATTTCTAAAAAAAAATATCTGCAAAGAAATATATTTAATTTAACTTTTATTATTTTTAATTTACCGACTAGAAAAGAAATTAGATAATTTCATCCCAGAAAAGAAAATTTATTTATCATATTTCGTGCGTAAATCTCTTGTATTGATGTCAAATATCTTTCCTAGTACCAATTAATATTAATTTATAAGTAGTAAATTATAATGAAATACCCTTGATGTAAATAACTGGCAAGAACCTAGGGCCATTTGCAGTAAAATTCATAAGAAAAAATGAAATATGCATTGCTGATATTACATTGCCATCAGCGAAACCACGTGTGTGTGATAATTCCTTGATTTATTAATAATTTATACTCCATAAACACAGAATGAAGTATATTAAATGTTTTATTTATGATACTCATTTTAATTTCAATCTGCTCTTTTATTTTCTACCATAAAAATTAATCCTGAAGTGACGATAAATATAAATTGATAGGTCTATTATTTCACGCATCAGGCGACCATGACAGAATCTTACATAAAGTATATATTTGCATCTATTGTTCAATGCAAAATAAACTTAAATTTGCATTTATGTTAAGAATTTATTATAATAATCTTTGTTGAATAAATAATGAGACATTGCAAACTGCCATTTAATCACAAGTGGTGGATGTAGTTTTTAATTTTGTCTACTAAACAAGTATTAAGTATTCAATACATGTACTTAATATTAAAATAATAAATTAATATTATTTCACCACGTATTATTGTATAAAATATACAAATATGTTGTGTCGTAAATTTTGGTACAGAGAAAGTCACATATAATGTCAGTGTGTAATATATACATGTATTAAAAAGTAAATAGACAAAAATTTTGTAAAGAACACTAAAACATAAACAATCATTTATTCAAAACTGACTGATTTTAATTTGCTACTGAAAGGAAGTTATTTTTGTGTACAAAATAGTTCGGTAATAATTGCAATCGAATGGAATCGAATTCAAATTGACTAAGCCATAGTCCTTAATTCTATTCATTATACTTATTTAAAATTAGATTTTTTTCGCTAGTAATTATTTGTATAAAAATAAAACAAATGTAAATTTAGTAAATGTATAATAATATAAGTAGGTGGGGGGGGGATGTTTGGGGGGTTGTCAAAAGGTCACTATTGAACAGTGGCGGAACTATCCATGACATCTACTGAAAATTGCTTGAATATTGTAAAAATAATTTATTATTTTTTAAAGATATAAAGGCATTTGGCCAATTCTTTTAGCCTCATTGGATGCAGTTTTTAGTTCTAAACAAATAAAACAAATACATAGGTCACAGTTTGTACTAAAATGAATAAGTAATAAAGAAATATCGGGAAATGAAAAAAAATATTGAATTTCCTATGTTCAAGTAGACACTAAATATATAAAAATGGCATGGCCCACCAAGATTTTCCGGTGCCCACCGCGTGGCCCACCTAACATTTTCACTCTAGTTCCGCCACTGCTATTGAGCCATCTGTTATCTACAATATCTCTAGCGCCGTCACTGGATTAGAACAATCGACAAAAAAGTAAGTTATACCAAAGTACCTACTCTATGCAACCAAATCTACACTTCGGGCTAACATTTAGTCTATTTTAATTTTTTACTGGCAATTGTAAAATAATTTAAAAAACTGATTTGATTAAATTCCAACCAACATTTTTTAAACTAAAACATTACTATTTATTTCTTAAATTATGACTCACTTGTAGTTAGTATAATGTAAAATATAGCCTAATTTCTCGTATACGCTTTAGATGTAGATGTAGAGATATCTTAAAAAAAATTATAATAACGTAATACTTATATTGTAAGTATAGAGTATGTTATACTGAAAAATGTGTAGAAACGCGTGATAATATATGTATGTATTTATGTAATGGAAGTAATTGCAATTTGCGCACGCGAAAGTAGTTTTTCTTAGCGACAATTAGAATTTCTGCAAACTGCGTTACTGCAAGATTCCTTGCTCGATATCTCCTGAAATTCTGGTAAAGAAAAGCGAGTCGTTTCTGTGAACCGGAGCTCTTGAAATTGCAATTTCGCCATTCGTACTTACGGTAAAATAATTACAGAAATTACTTTTAAAAATAATCACATTTAATTGCCGGTTTATGTACGCTCAGTTGGCAACGCGCGCAATTATGAAACTTGCTCTTTTGCTCTGCAAATGTATTTAAAAACGTAACGTTTTTCATTTGTCTGCTATCGGACAAAAAACGAAAGGCGGAATATTTAAAGCGCTACTGTGCGACATGTGTAGTTCCACTAATTAACATATGAATCATTAAAATAATGGTAAACTAATTTCTGCTGCTCTTTCTGCCATAATGGACACTTCCTGTACCCACACCTGAGCACTGAACAAAAACCTGTCCTTTGTACGCGTATTACATTCAATAAAAAAATAATCATTCGTTATATCTGCATACTTAAATAAAAATATACCTATTCTATATTCTATACTTGGAACGAAGCAATTTTACTTTAGAATAAATAATAGTAGATAAAAAATAAATAGCGACAAAATGGTGCAACGAAATAATTACAGAAATATTTCTTATACTTATGGATAGAATTAATAAAATAATAAACGTAGTAATTTATTCTGTGACATACGCATACCTATCATTCATTAGGCCAAAATTTCTTAGTTCATGAAAATTTTTAGCACCGTTGTGCAACAGGGTCGTCGCGAGGAGTGGGCCAGGTTGGGCACTGGCCCACACTGAAAGCAGCTATACCCACCCTGAAATTTAAAGATAGAGAAAAATTTTATTAAAAAAGTTTATTGAGAATGTTTTGGAATAACGTTTATTTGAAAGATTTTTCTGTAAAGTGAAAACAAAATTCTGATAGCTTTATTTTAACAATATACTCGTATGGGGGATATGTGGGAAGAATAGTCCAAAACAAAGTTTATATTTGTGTAATAGAAAAAAAAATATGTAAACGCTTCATAATTTAGATAGGTATTGAAAATTTTGACTAAAAGTTGATCAACTTCTGTCGTTAATGTTAAATATGAAGATATGATAGACATCATGCTAAAAATAGTCTAAAAATAATGCACAGATCAGTGGCTGGACTTGGACGGTGTAAGGGGTGGCAGTTTGCCCCAACATTAACTCTTTCAGTCACTTTTGCCTGTAGACTAAATTTCAGGGTTTAAAAAAAATCAGTAACATCAGATTTTTTTTACTTAAATCAGATTTTTTCACTTTTTTAAAGAGGTATAATATATTTTCAAAAACGTGTTTCACAAAACAGCATTTATTATGAAATTGTAAATAATAAGTAAAAATTTAAAGAAACTGGTTATATATCAAAAAATTTCTGTGTAATATCAAAATCATACAGCAATAAAGGCATTTTATAGACGGTGTTAAACAGATTTAGTAGTTCTTGAAAGGTAACATACCTGCACGCTTTTTACACCAATTACGAAAATCAATCATTGATTTAAAAAAATCAATGTGATTTAATCAATACAACCCTGCTAAGTTTTTTCTTCACGACTTATTTAAGTATTTATTACATACATTTAAAAAAAAACATTTTAAATAGGACAATATTTGGGTAAAAGTTCTGTAAAAATTTATTCAAATTCATGTTTCGATTAGTACTTTTACCCAAATATTGTCTCATTTAAGAATTCTGAAAGTTTCTTCCAATATACATTTTGAAATTTATATAAAGACTCTATTATTATCTCTTCAAAAAAATGGTTGAAATTCCGCCACTGACTGATCTCAATTCGTGGATATTCGTTAAAATTAAATTAAAAACCAGTATAATTAGTGTAATTACCTTTATGTTTCGTTCAAAAAAAATATAGTACCGCTGTTGTGTTTAAATTACAATTATTTCCTTATGAAATTAGTTGTTTTCATCTATTTATCAACTTGTAACAGCAGGGCAGGATCTATAACAAATGTTGGGGTGGGCAAGATTAAAAACGACGGCTCTTTTCAGACATTTTTTTAATGTGTATTCTAAATGTAAGTATATTTAAATCATACATCTTTATAATTCACATGATGAATGCAAAAAAATCCTAACTCTGAAATTTCTTGACCAACAGAATAAATTATAATTATTTTTATTTAGCGGTTTAAGATTATAGACAGTTTATTAATGTTCTTAATTAAATACACGTAATACATAGCATTTTAAATAAAAAATAAAATTGTCTAGCTAGGGCTAGAGTGAGAAAACATAACTGCGCAAATAAATTAAAAGAATCCATTCGTTGGCAATTAAACTCTTAAAAAATATATGGTACATACAATTACTTCAGATAAATATTACAAATTTTGGGATGGTCTGTCGCCCACCTTGCCCACCCCTAGCTCCGGCCCTGTATAACAGACGTATTGCGCCTTACAGTTAGAAATAAAATAATAAAAACAACTGCAACCAACAAGCTCACACCACACCTCATAACTAATTCAACATAACGATGTGTACAACAATGTAAAATGATAATTACACAATGAATTCGATCCAAGATGCAAGCCGTCGTTTAATTATAATGTATGCACGATTGTGAGTAAGACATCACCCGTCGGACCCGGCATAGTAAATCATACGAAATGTAGACCATTCATCTTGTCAAACTTGACTTACGGCATTTGGTTGCCACCTGAACGTGCTCACATCAGTAATTGTACCTTTTATAACAATCGTATCTTCGTCATCCCAGGCGAGAAACGATGATTTCCAGGGTAATTAGGGGTTAATTAGTGGGTTAATTGGAGGATTAATGCGTGTGTTAATTATAATAAGCTTGAGGCAGGTGCAACGAATACTCACGTCACCTCAATTTGAGGGAGTTGATAAGTGTATCTGAATTTGAATACGAATTCTTACCTCTGGCTACATAATAGAACCGTATAATTTACATTACAAAGTGTTAATAGACCAAACCGAATTTTTTAGGCACTATAAAAATTCTTAGTTGCTGTTTTCAAGTTTCCTCCAAATTTATTTACAAATTGATTACGATCTATAATATATGTTAAATGATAATTTGAACGAAATACACAAAATAATGAACACCTTTTGAATTCAACACTTTTTGAAAATTATATTCTCATTTATAACGATGAGGTATGAGTAAATACAATGTTTGGTATTATAACGCTGTTTTAAAACTTATAGTAACGGGTCTATTCTGTTGACACACCGACACACCTGTAAATTTGTAATGATGCTTATAGATGATCTGTACGTAGACGTTTACGAATTTAGAAATAGGGCAATTCTGATCCTATGTCTGTAATGAGCTGAGTTACAGATGTTAAAATGTTCAGTTATACTTTCTGCTACTAACTTCATATCAAAAAAATTAACGTCAAAATACAAAATTTTGAATTTTGAGACATTTTTAATAAATATGGCATAAGTATTATGCTGGAATTTATTATTACCTATATTCTTATAAAAATGAAATTTACAATTATAAATAATACTTATACAAGTGAGTCATCGAAATGCCCGTCTTCGATATCTCCGCGTTGTCCTTAAATATACACAATAAATTTATTAACAGAATTTATTCATCCACTCAAGAAGCATAACATAAAATTATTTTCACATAAATACAGAAAGTTGCATTACGGCTCAGCGAGAATTGTTTGCCTTTTTTAAATGGAACGGTATATATATTTTTATATTTTTTTAATTGTGTTTTATTCTCCTATACGGATATATGAATTTTGTTTTAGTTTTCCGCGTTTATAAAGACATAGTGACTTTAATTTACTAGTTAAGATTTTTTTTCTATGCAACTGTACGTATACTCTATGTTCTCAGGTAATTCTTTTAAATGTAATTATACAGAGTGTTCAATAAAGCGAATCAAATTTACTCAATTTTAAAATGATTAGAACACCCTATATTTTATAATTCAGTTGGGTGTCTTTTTGTAATATCTTCATGTTTTTACGGGTTTCCTATGCCTAAAACCAATAATTTCGGAATTTTAGATAACATTTGAAAAATAAACAAAAAAGGCTTTATTTTGTGCGTTACTAAGTTACTACTATACTATAATCAGATAAACGATATAAAATTAAATTGTTATTTAAGTTTTTGGAATTATAAAAAATACTAATCTCTGTGATATAATAAATGTGTTAACTATGCTATTAATGTTACCAAAAATAATAAGAACTAAATATTCTATTTCTGTAGCTGTTAATGTTTCTGTATATGCATAATTTCCTATTTAATTTTGTGTGAAATAATGACCTCATTATTTCAGTCTATTATTAAACGATAGTAAAAAAAAAATAACAAATTTTGAATTCCGAGTTTTATAAAACAAAAATCATTATCACTTTCATTCTTTGAGCATATATGTACGTTAAATAAGAATTAAAAATAAATAAATTAAATATTCAAATTTAATGATCGGGAGAAAAATTTGGTAAGTGTTTCGGGAATACACTTCAACTGTAAATACCTAGGACATTATTGACTGTGTCGGGAATAAGACCTTAGTTTACTCCCTTAATATATAAAAAAAACTATTATTTGTTGCAAGTTAGAATATAATTGGTAAAATTTTACTATATATAGGTATATAAAGAACATTCTATAAGTCTACACTAATAAGGGAATGTCTTAAATTCATTACAAATTTGAATTTCCGCCATGGTGACAACGTTTGACGTTTGTAATTGATATAATAGTGTTCTTACGAATTTGTCATCGCCGGTTATTTTATTGTGAATTTAATATTAAATCAGCTAGTGAAGTTGATATTATCAAGCTCATAAGTTTGTAGTTTGTTAAGAACATCGCTTTCTTCAGAGCACGGCAGTGTGGTAGTAGTGGAGAAAAGTATATATTTTTATTAATGGACAATTGGGCATATTCTGTAACTCAGTGGTTAATTTCTAACCAGTAGATAACATTTTTAACAAATAAAAACAAGCATTACATTTTTTTTATATTTTCTCCATTGCTATCCTCTATCCATTTTCATTGTAGAAAAAAATTAACGGCTGGTTAGAAAATTAACCACTGAGTTACAGAATAGGGGGTGATATGTATTTAATTTTATAGAGACTTATTTAGATAAATTATAATTATAAATAATCCAAAGAATTTTTTTAATAACATTTTAAATATAGGTAAATGTTCCCTTTTCCATTTCTCTCCAAAATATTTAAATTCGTACTACAGGCGCCGACTCTGGGGGTGCTTCGAGTTTCGAGCACCCGATTGGAGAATTGGTAGGGTGCGGGCGAGTTTTGTTCTGTTTTAAAATATTTGAAATTTACTTCATAAGTTTTCTTTTACTCTTTGGAATTCTACGTAATTTTGTATTCGTTTTTTCTCCAGTTCTAGAATCATTAGAAGGCTTAATTTTTTGCGTTGTCTTATATACATGGTGTTCATATTAAATGGACCACCATTGTTATTTGGAGAACTATAAGAGATATAAAGTTAGATAAATTAGCAAACAATTTCAATATTACAAGACTTTTAAAATGACCGTATCAAAATTTTATTTCAACCAATGGTTCTAAAGATATGAGACCCAATTTTTTAATTTTAAAAGGAATACTTTCTTACATATTTGGAATATATATTAAATACAAATCCAATGATTTTGAAGTTAATTGTTAAACTAAAATTATAATCTCTATATTGACATTAAATTTGAAAAACTTCTACTTGAACAATAGCAGTTGCCATGAAAAAATAACAATCAAAAATCACAATCACAACCTTAATTTTATCTTTAAATTAAAAAATCTACTCAGAAGAACGCAGATTTCGTCGTTTGATATTTATTTTTCCTTTCCATAGCATTGACATGTAACTGTATACTCGTACAAACTTATTGCTAATACAGGGATTTAATTTTACCATTTACTGCACCATTTACATTTAATTGCATTTCTGATTTTTACACTATTATAGAATAAACTTTTTTGGTGTCGATCAAACGACAAAAATATAAAAAATGGTGGGGTGATCCATTTGATCATTTTCTAAAGTTAGTAATTTGTAGTGATCAAATTCAAATATTCGTCAACGTACTATTGGCAACATTGTGATACTGATCTTTAGAGTTTAGACGACATTTGATTTCATTGGCATACAGAAAGAAAAGAAGAGCAAAAAGCGCATAATGACTCAGGCATTATTGTGCTGATTACTGCGCTGTCTCTCCTGATGAACTTTTTCCGCTGGGAGGCGAGAGGGATGCTGTGAAAGTGTGTCCGTGCCCTTGACATTAGCCTCCGCTTGTGGCCTTGGGCCGTGCATCCAGCTCTGCATGGGATTTTTTGCTCCTGTTGTTTTTATGTGGGTTTAACTGCTTTCACGTGGTGATCTTAGTCATCTCTGTCGCTTTATGCATCAGGCGACGAATCTATTGCGTTTAATTGCTGCCGACAAAACAGCCTGCACAATTTATTGCCCGCTGGATTATATTACTTTTATATGGAATATATGTGTGTTCTTTTAAATTATAAACTGCAAGGCTGAGGTCACGGAAGGTCAAATTTCAATTACGATTGTATACCTATTATCGATTTTCTTTCAATGGGGTCCTCTACCATAACTAAAAATTGAGTAAAATGTTACTTACATTGAAAGTAGATAAGAAAAAAATATGATAGAGACGAAAAATGTTTTCAAAAAATTGTTAGTTTTTGAAATATTGGAGATTTTAAGCATCTAAACTTCTACGTTACAATGAAGGATGAAGGATGAAGGATTGTCTCTCCGTACCTCTCTCTCGCATATTTATCCGGTTCGAAATAGCGGGAATAGCTAACCTTACAAGTGGTTGAATGATAGCGTATTTATAGTTTTGGTTTAATATTTTTGATTAGTTTATAATGTATAAGAGGACAATGAAAGATATGTTGAATGAAATAAACGATGTAATTATGTCAGTGGCAACATGGACGTCCATAAGTGGGGAAAGGCAAGAGGGGGCATTCGCCCTCCCTTGATTTTTTGCAAATTTTAAAAAGCCGACAGATTACTTAATTATTTCACCATCGTTATGTTCTGTAAGAAATTTATTAATGATTGTTGTATTTTAGGGCTTAGATTTTTTATGTATGGAACAAATTATCTCATTATTTTTTGTGCTTAGTTATTTCAACTATCATTAGAAAGTAGAAACAAGACAATTAACTACAATAAACTTAATTTTATCGAGGTTCTTAAAGATTTTTTCGAGGAATTTTCGAAAGATGTAAGGAATTTAACAATTACCTTTACAAACCAATCTCACCAATCCAAAAAAATAAGTAAGAATTTTACTTTGTGCTTTACTTTTGAACATTTTTACTATTTTTACTAATAAGTAGGTATAGGTATGTTTTCTGTTTATTTCTATAATATTTAAGTTTCTCTTAAATAGACAATATCACGTCGGAATACAATGTCAAATGAACTATTCAAAATTGCTGTCAAAATTTCGATTAAGTATAATTTTTTTTGTTGAAGAGATACTTAAAATTTACTCCTTGTTGGCACAACTGGGTATTACAATATATACATATCAGTTTTAAATTTTTAAGTCAGTTTTTTTTTATTTGCATTTTTTTATCTTTAATAAAAATAAATGTTTTAAAAAAATCAGTAAATCAAGCCAACCCTGCTTGTTACATAAATAGCTATTACTTATTCCTTAACTTTATTCTCAAGACGAGGACTAATGCCCAGTTTCACCAACGAGACTTAAACAAAAAAATCTATTCGAAATTTTAACAGCAATGTTAAATAGTTCATTTGATTTTGTTCGTTTAAGGAAAACTTAAAATTTAAGTAACAACGGTGCAACCAGCCGTATGTAGTTTAGTACGTCACACATATAAAGTCATTGTTTATTTCCGGTTGGGAAAAAATATTATTAATATTATTCCTATTCAAAAAAAAAAAAAACAGGAGTAGAAATAATCATATTTATGTGTGTTGAAAGTTGACTTTTGTTTAGTTGGAGAAAAAAATCTAATATATTCAGCACAATTCACAACCAATATTGTAATTCATGCAGATTTGATTCTAATCTGTTTGAATCATCTATTCATTAAATATTTGCTCTTCATTTGTTTTTATATGTCAATATTAACATTAAAATGTTGTCGACAATCAAGCATCATTTCCAAGTCAAATTAATATTATTAATATTGTATTAAATATGGACCCATATTTTCACATACAAAATGCTATACTTCTTAAAATGTTCTAACTATAAATCTAGAACCAGTGTTCAGCGTAATTCGCAATCAGTATGATAATTAATGTAGATTTGATTCTAATCTACCTTAATCATCTGTTATTATTTGATCTTCATTGCTTTCTAAATGTCAATGTTAATATCAAAATGTCATATACGAGTAATGATCACTTTTTTGCTACAAAACACATAGCTTTCTTGTTGTGTGCGTATTTTTCATATTATTATTTTTTGCAGTTCTATTTTTTTTTTGTTGGATCACAGATCACATTGTTCAAATTCTATAAATACATTTCTTGATTCTTGCTTACTCATGAAATATTAACCTTATTCTTACAATTATGTAGCAAATCTATTCAGTTGAAGTAATTTTAATTTTGCAAATAACATTTGCGAGTTTGATTATCCCACAATATACACAATAGATTGCAATTGTTACAAATTTTAAAATCAGATTATAAGTACCTTAATGAAAGATTATGCGTCATATTCTCTATATGTGATTTTAAGTACAATATATGTATATATGTGAAAATATTATTGAACAACATACTTGTAGAAGTATAAATAAAATAATAAAAATATAATAACAACTAAAAATAATTTTAACTCAAAACAAAAACACGTCTAGTTATTTTTTATTTCCCATTGTCAACTTAAAACAACAAAAAAACAATCATAATTTAAACATAAAATAAAAATAAAATGAAAAATAGATTCGAATAAATGTGGTATGGCAAATATGATAATTATGAATAGTTGGTTGTTAACTTAGGGACGGATTTCTTACAAAAAATAGAACCTAAAGAATTGCAAGAAAAGTACTTCTGGAATAGTAGTTATTTATTGAAATCCATAAATAGGCCAACGTTTCGGTTGTAAATCTCTCTTAGTTATTTGATGATTATTAAGTAATATTTTACTTGATTAATTTTTAATATCTGCTCCCTGATAAAGACGATTTACGAAACGTTAATATATTACTGGATTTTATTAAATGACTACTCAAAAAGTACTTTCCTTTTACTAACTATCCAGGTGAATAAAACCAATCCTGTTCTAAAGAATTAGTCAGTTGGTGAAAAGCACCCTTACAATCATCTGATAGTCTGGGGTTATAATTATTAATAATAATAATAATAATAATAATAATAATAAACTTTATTGACCCAAGTCAATGGCGATCGCACCGTACCTCGAGGTTTAGTCAAAAGCTGCTCTTCCACGTAACCTATTATTATTATTATTATTATTATTATTTTTATTGTTATTCAGATAGAGGACTAAAGCATTAGATACTTTTGTCACTCAAATGTCTGGAAGTAATTCAGAGTTTTCATGAAGTTTAATGCAGCTCCAGGAGTCAATTTCCCGATCTCAGTTGCCGTCATGTATCTTTAACCTACTAGTTGATAAAATCTACTTTCGGTTATAGCTGGGCATTTTAATTGCTTGTAATTTTTTGCTTAAGTATTGTCTGAAATTAATATCCTTATCTACGCTTATTCCCAATGTTTTGAGAAGGGGACTTGTTAAGGTAGCATTGTCAAATATTATATTATGAACTGAAGAGGTGCCAAATATTAACACATATAATTTAGTGACATTTATTTTGAAACCGCTATTACTAACTCATGTAACTAGTTTACAGGGCCGTAACCAGAACGAGATGATGGACAGGACTGAGATTTTCTTAACCAGAGCTTTTACGAGTATACAGACTAACCTGTATACATATGTCCATATGTTAGGGCAGCCTAATTTTTTTTTCTACTAATCCCAAAAAATAATTGGAATCGATAAGAAAACATGTAGATAGGGTAGCTATTATTTGCGCGAAAAATTGCAAAAAATCTTGCCACTTATCCATAATTTTGACTATCCTTGAATCCATTTTGAGTAGTTACCTATGTATGATATTGCAGAACACAAAAATGCACGTCCCTTTTTTATGGCAATCGTCAATGTTAAAGGAACACTTTGCTTGAAAGGTTTTTTGTTTTTCACTTAACTCAGAAACGATTAGCAGTAGAATGTATATCACTTTCAAATGAAACAAGTTTAAATGCAACATAAATATTTATAATTTGATATACAAGCAGTTTATTTGTAAATGTAGAACTATTTTTTTTAACAGGGCTCAAATAATTTTTATCAGAGCTTAGCTCTGATCAGCTCCCCCTAGATACGGCCCTGTTAGTTTATCTAGTACACTACTAGTAAATCATTCTTACCAACGTTTTACGATTTATATTGTATTTCATACTGTATTTTCATTAAGAATTAGATTGTGAGCAATAGTATAGTGACTAGTGACATTTAAATATTATGAGAGATGTCGTGCCTTAGAACCTTATAAATCTCCGCTCTAGTAATATAATTCTTGCATTAAACTATAGTAGGAAGTAAACTCGAGTTTTCCCATATTTCATCAGAAACAGTTGAGTAGTAAAAACGTTAGGTCAGTTGTGTTAACTCGTAACTGGTAACTGGCTCGCAGTCGACAATGATAAATCCCTATCCGTGTACGTGGTCTTTGGCCTGTTGCGGAATAGTTCCTGGCAGAGTGAGCGATAGTTCGCCACATCCACGAGGAGAGGAAACCGCTCAGCTGCACTTGCCGGAGTTGCACAACGCACAAGCAATTAACCCACCGCCGAACAATGCAACGGTTTTAATGACCCTCGAGTCGAATGCGCCCATTTCACGTGTTGCGCTTCTATGCTTCTGTGTGGAGATGCCAAGAATTGGAACTTGACAGGTGTAAAAACATTTGCAAGTTATTGCATTATTAATTTATATCTTCCAATAATAGAGTTATAAGTGTGATATTTTTAAATACATCATGTACAGTCGATTCCACTTAATAGAAATACGATAATAATTTCTAAGATAAAAATGTGAAGAATTCTAATTCTTGCCCTAAGGTAATTGTAATGAATTCAAAATCATCCTTAAAAACCAGTCATCGTAAGGTTTTCATCCCAGAAGAGCTGTTCTCACTCACTATGAAGTATTCTAATTCTTGCCCTAATGTCACAGAATAGTTACATACAGAAGCGACACTCCATGTTCCCCTTTTCGGTTCTATGACCTTGAAGCATTGTGCAGACCTTTAAATTTGTTCCCTTTCCCTATCTCTCACTAAGATGTGAGGAAATTTTTCGATTTTAAACAATGAGCCCTTTAAATTTGATCACTTTCTCCATCTCGCTCTAATTTTCGTTTCCCTGTCTTACTGTCGCTTCAGTACAAACCTATTCTGTGCTAATGTAAATAAATCAAAATAATTATCTGTAATAACAAGGTACATTTATGTTTATCACAGGTAAGAGGAGAGTATTTACTAACTATGAAAGTACTAGTAAAGTACTCTAATTCTTTCCTTCCCTAATGTAATTAAATCAAATTTAAAAAATAAAATATAAAGATAGACGAAGAGCGAAGGAAACAGTCTGCGTACCTTTTTCTACGATCCTACCATGATGACATCACATCTCTCTTCTCCAAAACATTAAGTTGCTAATAAATACATTATTGTAAATTAATGTCTACGTTTTTTTTTATAATGAGAAACTATAGGGGTTAGTATTTATATTTTATGACAGTGGGTGAATTGCTGATTCTGTCTCCTGAGAGATACAGAGCAAAACTAAAAGAGTACAATGTTCAAAATTAAATTCTACATCAGATAAAATCTTAATTGATGCAATATCATGTCTGCAGTACAAGATTTATTAATATAAAATGTAATATTTATGTGTCAGTTCTAACAGTTAATAATATGTTATTATAGATAATTTTATATTTTATTAATATTGGTTTATTATTTAAAAAAAGAATTTAAATACAACTTAAATAATATTAAATTTCAGACAATAATTATTATAATCGGTGATACTTCACTAAACTGACACATAGATATTTTCTTTTATTTCCATGTCTGTTTGATATTTAACGAAAATGTTACATTTTATATTTAATATATTTCGTAATGCAGACGTGCAGTTAAATCAATTACGATCTTATCTAAGTTAGAATTCAATTGGAACAACTTTAAACTCTTGTTCTAAATCTATCTATAGGAGTTGCACACATTGTATCCTGAAATTCTGTCACATAGACATATACAAACGTTATGTATTAGTTTATTTATTTGGTTTTCGTTCTTTGATATTTTGTCCAAGTAAGCTGCTACTCCATTTATCCAGTGGTCCAATTAAACGGAAATATACTACACTGATAACTTGAATCACGGGCAACCAAGATAAAAGGAGTATTATAATCTTTCCGATTTTTACATTTCGAGATTGCAACGAATGTTTACGAATGTTTTATTTTTTTGTTACAAAAGCGTACCAAAATATGTTACAGTAGTCTACCAGTACCAGTGTCTGTATAATTGAAATGTTCATGTATTAAAAAGTTTGATGTATAAAATAAAAGTAAAATAAGGTTAGGTTAAGTTAGTTTCGATAAATTATGTTAGGTGAGGTTAGGTTAGATTAGGTTAAGTTACCTTAAGTTGGGTTAATTTAAATTACTTTAGGTTTGATGAGATTCGGTTAATTTAGATTTAGATAGGTCAGGTTTGGTTTGATTAGATTAGATTAGGTTAAATTGAGTCAGATTATGTTAGGTTAGGTTACGTTAGATTAGATTATGTTGGATTAGGTTAAATTACATTCGGGACAAAAGAGGAAGACTTTGAAGGCATACCTCTGCGAGTATCTATTTAAAAAATACTATCCGCAAGCAGAACGAATTTACTCGTATTTTGATCTAATCAGATGCACGCATACGCACACACACTAAATTCAAAAATTTGCTAAGTTTTTTTAGTGAATCTGAACGGTACGCTTTTGTCATGCAGCCTAAAGAACACTGTAAATTACTTATTGTATAACCGCTTCAATTATAATTTTCCTGTCGGAATTAATTATAATAACAACAATAAATAATAAGTAATTGTTACTTTAGTATTGGTAAAAATATTACTTTGTGTTTAAGAATATATATTTACAATTCTGTATTAAGAAATTGTTGATAGTATTTCAGTTGTATTTTTAAAATTATATTTAAATTATTATTTCTAAATTAAAATATTTCTCAATTTTAATTAAATTCCATATTAAGTGTTGAACTGTAAATATTTAAATAAATTCCTATCTTATATTCCTTTGAAAGTGCTCAAGTAATCCGATTACTATGCTATTAAATTGCAATTAAAATTAATAAAATAACAGATGGAATTCTTAATCTATAATTTACATAAAGAAAAAGAAATTAAATTATCAATTAATTGCACATTTATATATTAACTTAGATGGTTATCTAGTGAATATCGATTCCTGAAAGGTTAAATACTTTATTTTGCTATTAAAGTTGTAACATACAATAAAAGCTAACAATAAATTAAAATTTTGCTATGAAATTAACATCAGGTTATAATAGACAATTACATTGAATAGAAAACCTTAGAAATGATAATAAATTCGGAATTAGTTCCACAATTGACTTTTGTTGCGAAAGGCCTCCTATTATTTACTGCAACGATTACCATCCGAAGGATAAAAACTCAATAAAATTAAGCAGCTATTACTTGGCAATAAATTCCAATGTGTCGAATAAATTTGTGCTGGAGTGTCAGTCAGTCTTCGCTAGCAATTTACTCATGATGCTCAACAATGGTGTGTGCTCTAGCCTCCAGCAGGAGTACTCAAACAAAATCTTCACTACTTTTGCACACCTGCGTCAATACAATATTGTGCCGATAATTTTACACCGAAGTATCAGGGATGTATTAGTATATAGACAATGGGACGGATCTAGGAATCAATCCACTTCCAACATTGAAAATAAATTATGTACTATTTTTTACATTGTAAGAAAAAAAGATTAAATGTCGACTTGCACTTATTTTCTTTTAAATTATTGAATTTATTGTAATTATTATTTTAGTTAAAATCAGGGCATGTAACCGGTTAGAGAAACTGGTTAATAAAAACCGGTAACCGATATTTTGAACGAACATTGCGAACTTTAACCATAATTTTAACTGATATTTTTAAGGCTGAAAATATCGGTAACCGTTAACAAAAAAAAATGAACCGGTTTTAGCGAACATTAACCTTTATTTTAATATCATTTAGCACGAAAAATGTTTCATATTTTTTATTTCTGTGTTATCATTTGTATTTGAATATGAGTAACGACAGTGTTTACAATTTCCCTTTTCTTGGAGATTCATAAAAGTAGGTAATCCTTAGAAGGTAGTCTCTACAACTACAATTGAAAAGTGATCTGAGTTTTTCTGAAAGTATTATGTGAATTTTTGCGAATATTCGTTAAGTAAATTGCTTTTTTTTATTAGTTATATTTTTTCAGATGGTAAATTTTTATTATTTATATTAATTAATTTAATTTTTTTTAATTAAATTTTTATAATTATTTTTATAATTAATTTTTTAACTGATATGTTAACAGGTTTAAACCGGTTTTTAATTTTCAAAAACCTGTTTTCCAACTAAAACCGTTATTATTATAACATTCTCTATAAGGGTTAATCGTTAATCAGTATTTTTTTTTCGGTTACATGCCGTGGTTATAACTGAAAGAACTGTTTATTTTTAAAAATTATTTAATTATTATTCTTCTTAAATCAATGTATTATTAAGAATTTATAATGTAAAAATTGTTTGCTAAAACGTTTATTTTTTTTGTTTAATTTGCTTTCAAATGTGTTATAGTAAAATCCGAATGGATCCAAAAAATTTCGTCGGATTTACCGGAAATGGCTTCTACCGATGAAAGTAAAATAATGTTAGAACGTACATATATGGGACATCAAACAAGTAGTCACAATATTAATATTAAAACTAGTATGTCGCTGGTAGCGATATCGTTATAAATGGATTTTACTGTATTTTTATTGTTTGCTAATTTATAATATATTTTTTCTTTTCATAATAAATTATTTTTTGGGGAAATATGTTTTTAAAAAATATTATAGTTTTCTGAAAATTTAAAAATAATCTTATTTAAATAAAAAAATTCCGATTTAAATTTTAAAATTATGATTTCCAGATTTCTTTATTTTAAAAAAAAATCTGATTTTTAGAGCAACCCTGAGAAATATCAATTTATATAATATAACTTTCGAAGTCCTCCATATCCCATAGTCACTTCGGAGCTCCTGAATACATACTATACTTAAAGGGTAAAGGAGGGAGGTGGTCTCATAACCCAAAGAGTAGCTTCTACGATCAGCTAATATCGGATTCCCAAACTCCTCACTCCCTATACTAAATTTTAGGTAAAGTTTGATACTAGTACGACATGTGCTGTAAATATAAAATTTATCAGTCATTAATCTTTTTATTTCACTGTTCACGAAGTAAAGGAAGTATTGTAATTGCGAAAAATTACCATCCCTGAATCTACTTTGACTAGTTTCGGCATGACTTCTGTTATGTACGTTCATACGTATGTATGTATCACGTATTACTCTAGAATTATTAGCCGTGGAATTTGAAATTTTTAAATATGGGACTTCTATAACCTATGGTGCACTTGCCTGTCTTATTGCAATCAGCACTTCGGTAGTGTCAAAAAGGCACTTTACTTGAAAAGTTTTTTTTTATTTTTCGTAAAACTCAAAAACGATTAACAATATCCACAAATTTTTCATTCTCCCAAAAATTACTCTACATTAACAATTCAAGAATTGTGTTTGCTCTTTCTATATATTGAAAATTAAAATTTTATTTTTCTCTTTTGAACGTCTTGTTGGACTACAAAGACAACAAGACAATGGTAAATACCTATTCTCGTTTCTCCCAAAAAAAATTGACAATCCATTATAAGGAACTTGTTCAGTTATACTGAAAATCCAGTTGAATATATTCAAACACTATTCCTTGCTTACACTCTTGTTGAAAGTTTGTGGTCCACTGTTCCACCAGCGTATGCAGATCCCGGCGTGCGTCAAGCCGGGAACGTGGCAGTGGCAGATAATTGCGATGGCTTATCATAATGACGTATTATCAATCACTTGGCGACTGACGACACAATGCACTGGGCGGGTGGTTTGCGGCCTCGGTAAGCACACGCCGACAGCGGCCAACGACAACGGCTTCCGTTGTGGATTTTTACCCGAGTAATAGCTACATGATTGAGAAGCTGATTGTAATTGTTGCTGCATTGTTTGGACGCTGTAGTTGAGCAATTAAGGGAAGAGGAGATGCTATCTCGAAACATACTTGATTGACTTTACAAGGACATATCTACCTTGCCTTATTCTCTCATTTCTAAATAGGAATTACCGTTAAATGTTTTATATTGAATTTTGAGATTGGGAAGACTACAATTGCAATTGACGGGAAAATAGTCTTAGTGATAATGGCCTTAAAACGTTTATTTATTTAAAAAGAGACGACGTTTCGACTCATGGATGGAAGTTCGAACATATTACAAGGATGTTTAATACAATTTTGTGTTATAGTCTGATAACTAATACTGATATCGGTAATAACGGAATTTGTAAAAAGTAAATTGCAAAATGAATTAATGAAAAAAGAAAATTTTAAAATTGTTTTAATTTAGTTTATATTTTATTTTTCTTTTTTCAATATTTGAATTATCAATCAATTGTTTTAATTTTACGTTAAATGTTAAAGACTATAACACAAAATTATAATAAACTTGGTAACCTCTATTCTTATAAATAGATAAAAACTTAATAAAATACCGAAATTTTGTATTAATCATGTTAAAAAACTTTGTAGACATGAAGAGGACTCCATCCTTGAGTCGAAACGTCGCCTCATTTTAAGTAAATAAACGATTTAAAGGCGTTTAAACATTTCACTAGTTAAAAAAACTAGGATTACTAACAATACCTCTCACCCGATTTAAAAAATAAAAAACATCATATTTTTCTCATTAAAATATATACATATATGTTATTTCAAAAACGTGTTATAAAGAAAAACATTTATTATGAATAAAAATATATTGTAAAGAATAAGCAAAAATTTCAAGAAACTACAGTAAAATACGTTTATAACGATATCGCTTATAGCGACAAACTGATTATAACGTCAAAATTATGACCACTTGTTTGAAAGCCCACATACGCTATAGTATATTACATGTGAGGTGGGAAATGTTTCATTACAGCCGAGGGTTTATTATATGACCGAGAGGCGAAGCCTCGAGGCTCAGATATAGCACAAAGCTGTAATGAAACTCTCACCGAACTATGTATACTATTTTATTCACAATTATCCAAATTAACTTCTACTCGTATATCGCCTTTTTCTAATAAACTCTAAATTAATGTACGGTAGTAGTCTACGAAAACAAATGTTTAAATTTATTTTAATATGTTTGACAACACTGATCACCTTACTTTTAGAGATTTATGACAGTATTACTAGGCAACCATATTAAACACTTCCCCCCCAAGGGATTTGAAAGTATTTCCCACCGGTGAGATTGTCATTGAAGTTAAAAATGACACGCTTTTCCAGCCTTTGACAGGTTAGGAATTGACATATTACAATAGTGGTTGTGAATTAACGTTATTTAACTTTCGCGACTTCCGGCTACAGAAACAAAATTTTTGGGATCCCGTCAATGTCGTTATAACCAGATTTTACTTTAAACACTTCAAACTATATTAATCAAAAAATCACAGAACTCTGCCAAAAAAATGCTGTCTTATAAATTAAAAATAATATATCAGTAAAGTCGTTTTACAGAAAAAGCTAAACTGATTTAGTAGTAGTTGATTGTCACATATGGAAACATTAACAACACGCTTTTTCTTCCAATTTTCCTAAACCTATAATTTTAAATAATAATTTCAAGACAAGTGGTTTAAATTAATGATTTTCACGAAAAAAAAAATGATTTTCTACCTCAAAAATGAGTTCATTAGTTAATGTTTGTGTTTTTTTGTTTATCTTGTGCCATTCAGTTATTGGGACTTTCGCCTGGTTGAAAAAATACTAAATAAATAAATAAATTATAAAGTCGGGTTTTTCGAGTTGATCCATACGTCATCAGTTTCCATCTTATTGTATGATTTACATAAAGGTAAATAATGTGTGCAACAAATGCGGAATATAGAACTTTAATTATTTTTTAAAAAAATGCAGATAATCTCTCCCCTATAGATTTAGAGCAAAACTATAAAAACAAAAAGTAGTTCAAAATGAAATTCTACATTAGATAATATTGCAGTTCATGCAACAAGGTGTCTGCAATAGGAGATTTATTAAAAATCAGACAGCCATGGAAATAAAAGAAAATATCTATGTGTATTTATTTTTATTTTGCTCAATTTTATTAGCCATTAAATACAGTAGCGGTTTTTGTGGTTTTCATGCAATTATTTTTAGTGACCACACTCACTTCCGCGTCGAACATCTCACTCAAGTATAATAACTTATTTCATTCTCTTATTATATAATGTATTATTATTTAATGAAAGGAAAGAAAACTACTGGAATTCAGTCAATGGGATAAAATTTTATTTCCTCTCCTACCGGTTTCGACCCCACATGGGTCTTCCTCAGGGAGTGAAAGTCATTTTATACAAAATAAAATGACTTTCACTCCCTGAGGAAGACCCATGTGGGGTCGAAACCGGTAGGAGAGGAAATAAAATTTTATCCCATTGACTGAATTCCAGTAGTTTTCTTTCCTTTCATCAATTGACCAGTCAAGAAAAATCCGTCTACCATTATTATTTAAATGTATTACTTTTTCTGAAAAAAATAATATTAGAATACTTTGGATTCAAAGTTAATGATAAAAAAGTTTAACGTGATTGGATTACGTTTGAAATAATTTTTAATCTTTAATATATGAATAATTATAACTTAAAATGTAATTGAAAGTTAAAACTATGTTCCCATTTATTTAAAATTATTTATTTATCGTGGAACTTTTGTGATGTCACAAGTGAATCTTGCGCTTGCCTTGAAGGATTGGCGATACCTGACTTTTTTAACCTGCATTGCTTGAGATAGACTGTACGTTCTTCGTGAACTTCTGTCACGTCATATTTTAGAAAATTTCATTTTTTGAGAAATCTTGGTATCTTTCAGTGAAATATAATATAGAGAATTAGTTTTGAAAACAACCTTGCTAAAAAAAAACACACTAAACTTCCCCATTGTCTTTCCTTGTATTCACAGAAAAAAAAAGAAATATTGCATAAATTATTTCAACCCCTAATAATTGTCGTATATGGGGCCGTTCCATTCGGGGGCATTCGTAGTTCTCAGAAACCCGGTGGCAGATTTGGAGGGGCGGCAAATATTATGAAATAATTTCACAATTTGGCAACGGTTATTTTACCATCGATCACCAATTATAAAATGTTTGTTTAGAGCTCACAATTTAGTTTTTAGGAATATCATTCTGTGGAATAGTTACTTGAACTTGAATCCTCTATAATTTATGTTTGATAACAGTTTCAAATATTTTATTATTAACAAGGTCATTTATTTGAGAAGCCAATAGATACATGTTTGTATAAAATTCTAATTTAAGCAAACAGTTATTTGTATATCGAGGGACTAAATTTTTATTACGCTTATGGAATATGAGTAATAAAAAATACTTTAGTCCTTAGATATAGGTACATTATATTTTTTCCGAAATCGTTAAATTATTAATTAAAAACAAATAAATAGCATTATGTGTATGTAAAACGTGAGCTAGCTATTGAGACGAGGATGGCTATGTGATAACAAAAGTACTGACAAAGTATCAAATATTTCTTTATAATTTCATTTATATTTACACCTGCTTAGACGTCGTCTGCATGAAATCAGATAAATTATTATCAAAGGTAAATAATACAAAAATTCACCAATAATATTATAGAATGATATGTTTGTTATTTTAGGTAGTGCAAAAAAAACTGCAAAAATATAATACAATTAAAATATAGGTAAATTCAGTTTGAAAGTTGAGTCCGTAAAGTCAAATTTTGATATAAGAGTCGGTAAAGTTTTACTTTAGCTACTACTTTGGCTAAATTCGTGATATCGTGTACTTTAGTATCGATTTAAAAAAAAAACTATTTTTTTTTATTTAACATTATATTATTTTTATTATAAACAATAAAAAACTTTAGCTGCTGAAACATTTTATTTGCTACTACTATGAAGAAAAATCTCAAAGCCCCGTCATCTGAGCCAGTCCTGATCAAAATTAATTACTGTAAAATCACACTTATTTGTAGGTAGCAATCAGTGATGGTATTTTTATTTTATTTATGATAAGAATATATTAAAATGCCAGCAAAACTTTCAATAAAATAAAAGATGATATATGAATGCCATAAAGTGTAGGTAAGTTACCGCATACTACTATTAAGTAACAACTTTTTACAAAATTAATTTTCCGTCAGTCAGGCTTAGCAACACCTCATGTAAATCATAGAATAATGGGAGCGGTAGTTAATTAGCACTAACAATTACACTTTAACAAGAAAGCATTTCATTACGTGCAATCTTAGCCGGCCTTGGCGTGGCCGAGACAAACGAACGTCGACGCATCGCGGTGTCCGCTAATTAATTAGCTAATGAGCTCGATTAGATATTCGCACAATGGGAGACGCGGGAGATTTATCTACGTCGGAAAACGGTTGCATTTTCAAAAGGAAAAATGGAAAGGAAGTGTCTAGGCTCTTGACAAACATGGTGTATGGTTTTTATAAGATGTTATCATCGAGAGGTGTGGTTGTAAGGAAGCTGGTTTCCGACAATAAACAACAAGACGGTTACAACAAAAACAAAACACAATGCAAACTCCTAGTTGTCACTTCAACAGATTTTTCTTGATGTACTGATTTGAAATTTACTCAAATAATAGTGTAGAATTAATAACAATTTCATTATTTTATTTTAGCGATATTTAATTCAAAACTTATTTCTCTTACTAATCTCGGCAGTATTAATTTTATGATTTTTTATTCTTCTTTAGGTACATATTACAATGGCATATATTATATCTAACATACTGATCACAGAACATAAATAATTTTATAAAAAATCCCAAAATTAATGGTGATTTACTTAAAATAAACATTTTTAGTACCACTAATTTGATAGGTGTTGTTAATATTTTATTTAGATATGAACAGCAGATTTATCTAAGCAATATATTCAATAGGTACTTATCACACATAGTAGGGCTGGCAGACTTTGAAAACAGAAAGTCGAAGAAATTGAAGAGCCGAATTAATTAAAAAAGTCAAAATATCAAAAAAAAAAAAACCAAAAAAATTGAAGAGTCGAAAAAGTTGAAATAATTAAAAGTGAAAATATCAGAAAAGTCGAAGAAGTCAAAATATTAAAAAAGTTGAAACATAAAATTCTGAAAAATCGTGTAAGTACTAGGTAGTCAGTCGTTATACTCGAAAAAATGTAACAATTAAACAAATATTCATTTTTCTATATGAATTATTTTTCAGTGGTTATTATAAAGCAAAAAAACACTTCATTCAGCAACCTAATGGAAATACTGTAATATTATAAAAGTTAAGGGTAAAAAATTAGAAAACATGTTAAAGTTTCAGGTAATCGAAAATTGAAAATTGAAGTCGAATTCTAAAAGTCGAGATAAGTAGTTATTTGAAAAAAAAATCAATTAAAAATCGACGATAAAAAAAGTCGAAAGTCTAAATTAAATTAATCGATACTATGCATTCAAAAATACATCGGACGACTTTTTGAAAAAGTCAACTTAAATGCATATATCGATATATCCATAAATGTAAAACAAACTGTATTGTTTTAATAGAAAAAATATAAACAATGCATTAATCATCTGCTAGTTTCAAGTGGTTTGAACCATGTGTAAAGTGACTCAAAATCACAGCTTAGCTAGGTATGATTGAAATGTTATTTAACATTATGGAAACAAGTGCGTTGTTCTATTTTAACAGCATAGACAAAAAAAGTGTACACACCTTTATTTGAAAACATGGCTATTAGTAAAACATATCTAAAACAGTAAAACAGAGCGATATTTCGTAACTGCATTACCTTTCCAACATTGTATAAGTGTGAAATGAGCCCACAAGAAGTACAGTTACAATTCGTGAGGTAGGAAAGGTAGAAATAATCAGCTTATCATTGCGCAAGGTACAACCGAGATAAGGAAAAGATAAGCCTGAATGTGTGAACGAATTGGCAACGTACATCAAGTACGCACGAGGCACGAGAGCCCGACACTGTCAATTATTCCGATCTTATCTCGCGAGATATTGTTAGCGATAGCAACCCAGAGGGTACAACACTTCAACTTAAAACTCCCGCCTTCAAACTCAAACATAACAAACGAACACTCCACTCAAATGTCTTGTTACCAACATAAAAACTATAAAAGGCACCTGCAAATTGATTGAATATTTAAATTCGCCAACAGTACGCGTTATTTATTAGACAGTCGGTATCTTTTCGCGGACATAAAATAGTTATAGAACAGCTGACTAGAAAATGGAACATTTGCCAATAAACTTGACGTACACATAAATTTATTTTAATTAAAACAAAAGCAACACACCTTGAAGAGTAAATTATTTACAAGTTTGTAACTCAGACCAGAGTAAACAGATGATAATAAACTAGTCTATAATTTTTAGTTGAACTTTAAGAAGCAATAAATATGCAAAGTTTAATAGAAAAATAAAGACAGTGAATGGACGAGATAAGTGAACAAGAATATTTCCTTTCGAAAAGTACTATTTCTGCTTTAGTATTGCAGTGTGATTTATTTTAATAAATTGATTTTTAGTTCTATAATTTATTTATAAGTAGATTAGATGAACATAATAACGTAACCTTTAAAAACTTAACTTAATAAATTTTAATAGTAAAATACGTTCAACCGTAATCATGCATACTTGCAAGTAGCGTTATTAATATTGTTAATAATTTATTTACTAATAAATAAATATCAGTACCAAATTCTTTCAGAACTTCATTTGCGTTGACGGGTATATCAGATTCAGTTCACAATAATATTTCAGCAATATTCTTTGTTCTTGACAATTCTGTTCCAAATCAAACAATCTTTATGTGGGTGTATGAGATGCCTTTACGGTTCAGATTTATTTATTATTTCTTAAATTCAAAAACTTGGTCTGTCTAACCCTAAATCCGCCACTGCATTATTTACTATTTCGATGCGGTACTTTTCGATTAATCAGTTAAGGTAACTGTCACTTTAACCAGCTGTGAAAAAAATCGATCCTTATAAGTTTGTTTCTAATAAGCACATGTATTTTATATGATTTGAACTTTGATCATGTAATTTTAATATACGCGTCACATTTTTGTAAACAATTCCATATAATACAGCTATTAGTTTGAAGGGTGCAATTTTTATTGATTTTAAAGAATAAATAAATTGGACCACCTAACTACATTCTGTTATCAGTTGCTCTATTTATTGCTTTTTATTTTGTTATTTTAAAAAAATCTTTAATAGAAAATAAAAATGTTTGCCCTTTAAATTTAGGGTCTGAAGCGGTCGCTTCACCCGTTTAATATTAAATGCGGACCTGTAGATATTTGCAACAAAGCAATAGATCTAAGTATATATAAGGCCATATTGTAAGTCAAATCGTAAAAAAAATAATTCCAAATTTCATCGTATAGAATATACACTGAATGCACTAATGAAATGCCCTTACTTGTTGGAAAGAATTGAACCATAGAAAACTGAAAAACTACAAAACCTCCTCGTATATATTTCCTATTCCGCGCTTTGTGCGGCAGTTCATACGTAGTATTTTTTGCATGCGCGCTTTTCTATTTATGCCCATATAAGCCGCAGTTGCAATGCTGGTACGTTGATCTATGTTGTCCACCGGTGTTACGGTATGGATACGTTATACGTTACGCTACGCCAAGGCTTACGTTACGGTGAACGTGGCAGACATGGTGGTCTGTTCATCTTCCACTCTTCAAGCCAGTAGGTTGGCAAGCAAACCAACCCAGACCAGAGTTATTGGATTACGGAGGAAACTCTCAGGAATATATCTTCATATGCATAATTAGTTTGCTGTATTTATAGGCTATCATTTGCAAATTAAAATATATTATGCTTCTGTAGACATTGTTGTAGGTAACAGTTAAAATATTCTGATAAATAGAATGATTTTCTATATTTGGTACAAATTGATAATATTTACTGTTACTGACATTTGACGTATATAATATGCTGTAGAATTTATTGAATTATGTCAAAATTAAAATTTATCATTGCTTTTCTATCTTTGTGAAAAATTAACATTTTCATAATGGGTCCACAAAGCAATTTTTTTATTTCTCTTTAAACTTCATTGAAATATATGACGATTATTAATTAAAAATCTAATGTAAAAATTTCATGTATTAAGCAAAAAAAAAGCAAGATACGAATTTTTAAAACTTTGGAATCAGTTCGTAACGATAGTGGCAGTGAAACTGTGGTATTTCATGAGAGCAATTATTATACCGGGAGTTTATTTTATCACAGAGTAGTATTATTAGCATTACTTACAGACGGAAAGTAATGTATTTAAGCGTTTATTTTATGAATAAACATAGGAAATACTTGTCTAGGCAGTATCTACTTATCAGACACCTCACATTTCACAATCATTTGGACACAAAGTCTTCAAGAAATAAGTGTGGACATGATTATGTATTTATGTATTTTACTTCGAAATGTCTTGATTTTTACAACTGTCCAGTGGAAGATCGAGATGAACGTTAAAAATCAGAAAAAACTAATTATTACATTACAAAATAAAAAAGATTAACTTAATAAAAAATATTAAACAATAGGTTATTGTGTATGTAGTAGGAAAAGTGATATATTGCCGGATGGTGGTGGAAAATACGAGACGATCCAAAGACCAGGCCAATAACACCATGAGTCCGGAAAGCCACTTTTCTACGTGGTACATATAATAGCCTAGTAACTACACTAAATACCGGAATAATTCATTTTCCGGTTCAAAAAAAAAACCAGAAAGGTGTCGCATACATGTAATCACAGTATTTTACTTCTAGGTTGTCAAATATCACAACTCGTCCTCTGTATCATTAGTCGATTTCTAGTCAAATCTTCCTTAATTGCGATAATAATAGTATTCTGCAATTTTTACAGAAAGCTAATGGTCTACTCTACAGTTCCAAACATAGTCAAAATTTTCAATTTCAAGTTTAATATTAAAAATTGTATAGAGCGACAACTGAGCACTTCTGTTCACAGCAAGGCATGATTATGCATTTTATTGAATTTTAAAATTTATTGTCATTTTTATCTACTGTAAAAATAATATTTCTTGTAAAATATTTATAAAATATGAATAATTAACAATATTATTGATAACACTTGTATCTAATTGTTGCTGGCATACTTTAGCTTTTCTTACGTACTTTATGATTTTAAAATTAAAATTTTCCACATTGTTTTCTTTTCTATTTGTGGTATTCGCAACTACCTATTCTTCAAATTTATATACAACGAGTTTATATTAGAACTTGTTATTGTTTCTTTCACAATATAGAATGAAACTTTTCATAAAAAGTTAATATCAAATATTATGTACAATATTTGTAACTGTTTGTGGGGTGCTTATTGTATATTTTTTATAAGAATGAAGTATGAGGAAGAAAGGAGCTGTTTGACAAATTATAGGAAATTATTCAGAATTTTATAGTTATTTATTATACTTACAGAAAATCATAATTTATCGTAAAAAATATTTAAAAAAACCCTCTTAATAAAATGTTAAAACTATTAACTGAAAATTATATTTTAACCCGGCATTGAAAAAACAGTAATCTTTAATTAAATAAGGTCAGTAAATTTGTATTAAGTTGATTTAATAAGTCAACATTCTGACACTAATGTTAAATACATAATGTACTTAATAAATTATACCATGAGTTTCAGCTAAGATGCAATATTAACTAATCTGTCATTACTCATTATTGTGGATACTAGTCATAAGTTATAATGTTGGCAAAGAAAATTGGACTGTACGATAGACTATGTTTCAGGCACTTTTTGTCAAATTTCTGTCAAAGCAAACTCATCTAGTTTTTAGACAGTACATTTTTTCATGCAGAATTTTCATTTTTAGTGCTCTTAATGTATTACTACATGCATCTTCATTTGACATTGACAATTTTATCTGGAACGGTACGGTGATATAACTGGTAATGGTATCCATAGTAGGGCTAGCAAAAAAGTCGATATGTCGACTTAAGTCGACTTTTTAAAGAAGTCAATCGGTCGATTTTTGAAAAGTATAGAATCGATTAATTGAATTTAGACTTTCGACAATATTAACTTTTTTATGGGAGGCTTTTTTCGATTAATTAAACCTTGTTTACTATCTACAGAATGCGCTCTCTACTAAGGAATGAATGTGCTGCAGTCGCTTGGATCCAAGCGCGACTTCACACCAGCTTCACACTCGTCGTAGTCGACAAAAGAGTGTGCACTTTAAGTAGACGTCATGGAGAGGGATAGCAGGTGGTAGCACTATTTCTCCAACTTATTTTTTGAAGTAAATAGTGTAGCACTGTTATGAGTAACGTTTTACTCTTTAATTGCGCTTGCGCTCTTCATTTGTCGCAGACTTCCATACGCGTCTGTGTGAGGAAAAAAAGCAGATATAATTAAGAGGTGTATAATGAAATACAAATGTGAAATTTGACGTTTAGATAAAAAGGAGGGGTGAAAAACTAAGTGAAACAGCAGTGCCTAACTGCTCCCATTCTAGTTTTATTTATTTTACAACATCAGTGGAAGTGATAGGAATATAATAAAAGATTCTATACGGGATTTTTGAATTTGTGTATTCTATTCTAAAGCAATTATTATTTTTAAAGAGGTATCATTTGCCGCTTAACAAGATGAATTTTATAATATTTTACAATATCCCCTGTAGTAGTTTATCCGTTGCTATGTTAAGTCAAAAGTCATTATAACAAAATAACTGATTTGGATTGGTGATAGTGTTTTCTCTTCTCATGCCAGTGGTTTTGTTACGAATCCCGGGAAAGTTATGAGTATGGATGGATATTGTAAGTAGTTATTGGTAAATTTCTCTGGATATTTCCCGAAGAGTTTTTGGGGAATTAAGTTATTTGCGAATTGAGATGGGAGCTCAGAATACATGCCTCTATTTCGTAATATAACGAGCGAAACTCAACGCAGATGAGTCACCACAGCTGACCTATCTGGGCAGGTAGTCACGTTGACCTTTAAGTGGGATAGGGGTGACGCCCCTATTGTTCCGGAATTTTATAAAGTCCGGCAGATTCTGCAATATTCGAGAAATTAATTAGAGGCAGGTATATAAGGGTCGCATCGGGCGGTGCAAAAAAGTCAATATCGGTTAGATTGTGCAAAGAGTCATTGAAGTAAGTCAGTGTCAGTCAGTGCAAGTCAGTGACATGTAAAATAGAAATAAATAAATAGTTGACGATATGAATAAATATCCTATAAATAAATATTGCGTAGTATTAAGTGTTTAAATAAATGTTATTATTATTAAATTAGTATAATTATTTGTTTATTCATAGTGTTACTAATATTTATTATCTTTTTATAATTTATTATTCGTTTATTAAACTTAGTTATATAAATATTAGTGTTTCAATTATTTTTTACACTTCACCTAAATAAATAAACGTTGTAATAATATCTTAATTAGCATAACCATTGTGCTTACATGTATTTCTTGAATTAAAATACAGTTTTTGCTTCAATATAGTCAAATTCACGTCACATATCACAATAAAAATGTTAAAATCGGATTGTAGATTATAGGAACATTTAAATGTGTTCATTCGTCAAAAACTCGATTTGCGATTTTTAACACAATCCCTGTATCTCCTTTACTAAGGTGGCGAGAAGTAATAAGGATATAATAATAATAATACTTAATACAACAAATGTAAAGGTTAAATGCAGAATTAATATTTTATTGATAATTAATTGAGACGTGTAGTGTAAAGCACTTACCATTATAGATTGATTTATTTAATTTATTGACGTTGAATGATTGAATCTTTGGAAAAAACCACGCTGTCTAATTTCTTGTTTGAGAGAACGTCCGACATGTATTACCATAAAAGTTATGCTAACATTTACCTAGTAATAGATACTTTGACATTTCGCTAATACAAACATTTATAAATGCATTATTCTGATATCTTAATAGCAGTGGAAAGGGTAAAATCCAATTACAGTTTTATTATTGAATTTCAAAATAATTCATTACATATAACGAAGGCATAAATCCTCAAATTACATACTTGCAAGAGGCATAAAATTACAGCTAACTCGTAATTTCAAAAATTGGATTGTTTAGATTTAATGATTAATTTAATGTAAATATCATAAAATATAATTTACGGTGCATCTTCACGAGCGTCTTATCTAAATGTGATCGACGTCTTCAGCTCAGAACATACGACCGGAGAGATAATATCTCAATAGAAGTTCCTGGCTTTCCACCTCCGAGAAATCTGAAATCTGATACAAAATTTGCGAGAAATTTTATTATAATTATCGCCAGATTTTATCTTTACATCCATTAGCTAAGCTGCTAGACACTCTGCTTAGAGATAATAATAATTATTAATTGCAATAATGATTATACATACATAAAATCTTATATGTACTTTCATAATCTATTATATTATTATGTTATATTTTTGTCACCGATTTGTAATTATTTTAATAGTCAAAAAAATATGCATTTTTCTTAAATAATATATAATATTTAATTTTTTGGTGACATGTCAAGCACAGTAATGTCTGGATAATCCGAATAGAAAGTTGCCAGACTCTATTCGAATTGCAAAAGAATTCGAACTATGGAATTCAAAAACTAGATATCTATACTCCAAAATATGTACGGATTATAAATACATTTTCAACACAGCTAACTTAGTAAGTAGGTTAAAAAAACACTCAATAGTTGCAACAAATTGTTTATTATATTTCGGGGGCATTATGTACTCGAGCATGCAACACACATTTCGAACGACTGCATACAATTGAAAGTGTACATGACTGTCCACGAGTGTCGCTGTCTCGCGCTTGAATATAGAACGGAGTACAGATACCAAAGTGTATTCGGCATTTCGGATTATAAGTAGATTTTTGGACTACGGGAGGCGTTCCGATTGTAGGGGATTCGAATTATCTAGACATTATTTTCTGAAATATTCAATAAACTGAAGATAAGTGACTTTCTAAAAAATGGGTCATAAGAAATTTTATGGAATCTATTATAGTATATTGTAAAACAAGCATGGAATGGTACTCATTTCATATTTCAAATCATATGAGTTTGAAATGGACATTCCAAGTGAGTTGTTCACATTATACTTTTACTATGACCACGATATTATTTACTAATTAATTTATATTTTAATAAAGATGTCTCCATTTCACTACTTCTTAGCATCAAGCTACAAAACAAAAATTAAAACATTTGATGTGGACATCACAAGATCTCCTTGTACGTTAAATTATACAAATTATATGTTCGTTTAAACTTATTTCTCTTGAAAGTGAGATGATTCTATGGCTATCATTCTTCAACCATTCGTTTCATATCTTCGAACTTCCCTTCTAAATTATTTCTTATTGCATTAAACAAAATTATTTTAATCGCTCAAAAACTTGCAAAGAAAGATATATTGTTTTCTTTCGTACTTATTTCTCACGAAATATATACTTGTTGTCAATGTCAATTTATTGTCAAATGTTTCTTACAAAAATTAAAAGTCAACTGAATTATTAGTTTTATGGACCGTGCATAACTAGTAATTTCATAAATAAATGTTTAACATTTTATGGATAATCATTTTAGAGTTATGCGAAAAAAAAACATTACGAGCAAAGTGCACTTTTTTGCACTGCCGATTTTAATGAAAAAGGGGTTGTGTACTAGATGTTATAGCAGCCCCATATATAAAATTTCAAAATTTTACGGCCAATCATTTTTGAATTATGCGAGATACGTACGTATGTACGTACAGACGTCACTGAACTAATAAATAAGTGTGATACTAATTTATTTTTTATTAAGTTAGACGTTTTGGAAGAATAATTACTCCAATCTTCAGAAGTAAAAATAAATTATTAAGTGTTTTATATTGTTTTGATTTTGGATCTGCCAAGTTTGCAATGAAAGAGAAAACAAAACTACTTCATATTTAATAAACATGAATATCACGAAAAAAATAACTCCACAGATAAAATACAGAGGAAAACAAATAGAAGCGAAGATTAAATTCAAAGAATGAACGTGTTGTCTGACGTACACAGAGTTTGCGTTAGATTGCTTAGCCAGTAGATTTATTTATTTTCTTGTGACATTCTTTGTCTTAATGGGCAGTTGGAGAGTGGCAATAGCGAGTGCGTGAAAGAAATAATTCTTTTTACTGCGTGTGTGAATGTGCCGACTGAGAGCCGGACAAAACAACGCGCCGTAGAGTATGGTTTAGTTTATTTTAACCGGAGCCGAGAGCCCCGGCGTACAGTCAGCCTTATTCGGTAGTGAGACTTGCCGACTTCACTGTAGTTTTGCCGGTGTAAGACGCGGACTGTTTTGTTTCTAAAGAAAACCCGGATGCATATATGCAAACACGAGTTCTGTTGCTAACACTAGTCGTCTTATTTTTACATAAAATCTTAGTATAGTCACAGAATAGGTTTATACAGAAGCCACAGTAAGACAGAGAAACGAAAATTAGAGAGAGATGGAGGAAGGCACAAATTTAAAGGGCTCATTGTTTAAAATCGGAAAGTTCCTCATATCTTAGAGAGAGATGGGAGAAGGCACAAATTTAAAAGTCTACACAATGCTTCAAGGTCATAGAACTGAATAGGGGAACATGAAAGGTACCGACACGGACTGTCGCTTCTGTATGTAACTATTCTGTGGTATTGTCAAAAATTTAAAGGAGTGAAGAAACATCATCAATATTTGTAAAATTGATTTAAATTTGGCTGGATTCTAGAATACATACCACCCTTGAAATTGCGATATTTTTGTTACAATGTCCATGTGCGCCCATAAAAGGGGGGCAAGAGAGGGCATTTGCCCTCCCCTGACTATTTGCAAATTTTTAAAAGACGGCATATTACTTATTTGTTTCGCTACTGTTATGTTCTATAAGAAATTTATTAATGTTTGTGAGACAAATTATTCCATTAAAATTTATGGTAAATTATTTAAACTGGAAGGAATTGCCTTTACAAATCAATATAAAAATAAGAAAATTTTCTTTATGTTTGTTTATGTTCTTTTTTAATAAAATTTTATTTTTTTACTAATAAATATATGTTAGCAGTTTATCTCTGTAATATATTTTTTTTATATTATATATAGTCGCTTCCTCATAGTTTCCTAAGGGTGTTGAGGTATTTTTTTTATAAATATGTATACTGACCGGATGCAACAATATTACCTACTTAAATTTTTATGTTTTTCTTAAATGAACAATATTATCTATAAATGGAATCTCACATGAACTATTCAACATTGTTGACAAAATTTCGATTAACATTTTTTTTTGACTGTTTCTTAAAATTTAAGCCATTTTAGTACAAGTGTGCAAAAGAATATTTTTTATGATAATATTTCTGTTTTTTTTACTCCCCCTGAAAAAAAAAACTTAATGAGCGTCCAGGATAATGTCTTCTTTTAGATAAAATATGATAAATAAACATAAAATTAATGCGCGCAAGCAATTATTTAAATGATTTATTGTAAAAATAAAGTCAGATTTTACTTATTCTAAAAATTGATATTTTTGTTAAAACATGAATACAAACTTTGTTTTTGAAGTCACAATATCATGTTTGATAAAATATCATATTAAAATACAAATGTGATACAAACCAGTATTATGTATATTTTGCCGATAATAAAGTAAGTGAACAGTAGTCGCAGATAAACTTATACTAATAAAACCCTCAAGAATCCAAACCTATCCTATCTCTTAGGTGGACAGTGGTTAAAGATAAATCCACAAGTAATGTTGTCGTCTAGAAAGACTTGACTAAATCTAAGTCTAGATTAAAAAGTCATGTTCTTGTCTTGTCTAGATATTAAGACTCTAGATTATTTCAAGACTCCAAATTAACATGCGTATGCACTTTAAATCTGGCGATTAAAGGCGTCTTATACAGACATTATAAAGATTTGTTTGATTTGCAGTAGAAATGTCAAGAACAAAAACTATTTGTCAAAATGTGGAAACCCTAATACCTAACTTTTAATTAATCTTATAAGCCTGTCAGAGAAAATGAAGTTCAGACAGAATTTAGTGCTAATATTTATTTATTAGAAAATGAATATTAATA
Source organism: Stenolophus ochropezus (assembly GCA_035578165.1). Taxonomy (NCBI): domain Eukaryota; kingdom Metazoa; phylum Arthropoda; class Insecta; order Coleoptera; family Carabidae; genus Stenolophus; species Stenolophus ochropezus. The sequence continues at coordinate 7,621,999 of JAQOWZ010000004.1, read as the reverse complement.
ATGCTTCCTAAAAGTATGATTACGACTAAAAGTAGCTTTTTTATATGAAAGAAATTAAATTCCTATGAAAGGAGTTGGATCCGAAGAAAATTTTTAGCCGATTCGCATCGACGAAAAAAATTATATTAATTATAAGTTTTTGTGGTTAACATTATTATAAATTTTATTGTTTGTGATAACCTAATAAAAAAACACGATAATTGGCCCCTCCTTAGGAAAGTTTCTGGATCCGACAAAGTTTATTACAACAGGTGAAATAGAATACTGGATTACCATTGATATATCCCAATTCTACATATACTTTAGTGGAACAGGTTGTCAACCATTTAAATTCCACAATTCTAGTGGAAGCATGCTAATTGCTAAACCACAGTTGTCCGTGAAGACAATATGTATGCTCATAAATACTAGTAGACAATTAAAGTTTAGTGGTATTTTAATAGTAGCATGAAGTGTATTAATAACGCTGTCAATATTAATGAACCACAAACATCTACCATTCGTGCATTTGCATCCTGGCCATTGAATTTCCATGCAAGTCTTTGCGGTGTTTTTAAATCGTTGGCACTGAGGTTTACTGCATTCCCTGTAACGACAATTTGCTATTACAAATAAGCATTGTTGTGCTGAGCTCGCCGCTATTCAGATATGGACGCAGGCTGCGTATTTTACACAGACGCTTATAGTGCATACAGACATACAGAGCTGTTTGTAATTACACCAGCTATTGAAAAGAAGGCGCAGGAAATATTAATATCTCTCCCACCAGGGAGCAAGTGTCAGCAAAGACCAGGAATTATCATGACAATCAAAGAATTATGCTGATGAGCTATAAAACGACCACTGCGTTAGAATGAATGCCTCAGGTCTGTCCACTGGTGTGGAAAAGCAGAATGATTTCCGGATATATTTTCAAATTATCGAGCGTATAAATAAAATTAGGCTTTGTATTTATACAAAAATATTTCAAAATGTCTAAATATATTAAGTGCATAGATATTTCAATTTATGACATAAGAAACACATAAATAAATGCTTATAAATCATTTATTAAGCAATATAAAACACATACTCGGCATATTATCTCTAAGTAATTAATAATCATTTCTGCAATAATAATTTTAAATGATAAATATAATAAAATATAATTTTAAATTCGTTAATAGTTTAACATTATAAATTCGTGGTTTTCCCTTTTTTTAAATTATTAATAGAAGCCAAGAGAAATACAAATATGGCTTTTAAATAATAGCATCCACTTTAAATTTAAAGTAATTTTAACTAAAAATTTACAGATTAGTTATATGTAGATATTTCATTGAGGTCTTGCACGATTTTTCATTTTTAGCTTTAATCAATAGAATAATGAAAAATATTAGATCCTTATTTTTTATTTTCCCAAAATTGACTGTTAATAATGAAAAAAGTGCTATTAACCTCATTGCGTTTCATACATCAAATATAATGTTTTTAATTGACAAATTTAATAGTCTTCTGCAAATATATTGGCACACAAGTCTTACAATGCTAAAAATCACTGTCCACTTTACCAACTTTCAGACCACAATTTTTGGATCTGGCATTCATGTGTGGATAACTTCATTCCAGCACCTACGGACGTTACAATTTTTGTGACGTTTCTTTAGTATGATACTTTAAACGATATTATATAACATAAAATGTAACTAAACAAGAATTACATCAAATAGAGCAACAAATTAGACATTTGAGATTCGATTTTAACAAAAAAGTTTTACTTGCAAGGCCTCAGGACAATGTTAGTTGTCATAATAGATCTTATACTATTAGTGAAATTATTTTATTTAAATATTACTTTGCGGGCTATACGCGATTAAATTATATTGTTACGTGCTGTGATGTGATATGTCCTGCGTAATTTCATTGGTTGCCTGATTTAGTGATTTTAAGAACGACATGAAGAAAGTTATGCATGCGGTACCTATTAGTAAGACAATGTCAAAATGTTACTATATGTTCTTATTTTTATTACAAAAATAAATTTTATTTATGTATCCTCCAGGAAGAAGACAGCAATTTATGCTACCAAAACGTTGAGTTAAATAATCTTTACAGAACTATAACTAAAATGTTGTTTATTTCAAAAATATGTATGTATGTGGGAAACAGCTAATTGAAAATAATAGCACGAGATAATATACAATATTTCCCACATTAGTTTTTTTCACAATTGTTTGATGTAAGATTGGAACCCACTTATTATTTTATAGTTTTTTTAATTTCTCGACGTGATGTATAGGTAGGTGTCGGTTTTATTAATTACAGTGCAATAATTTATTAATTTTATTTATGCAGGCAAAAACCAACGAACTGCACGATAAAAATTACATATTGCTCCAAAGATTTGCATTCCTTGATCGCATTTTAAAATCTACAAGATTTATTCCTCCAGAACCTGAAATTTCCATTACAAATCCGATGATATCTCCGCTAATAGATCCACTGATTTAGAACCTCTGACGTCTGAAATAGCGTGACTAGCAGCTTACTTTGATACCCGTAAATTAAATGCTCACACAAACACGATATCACGCTAATATTTTTTTAATAACAAAACTAAGACGCTTTGTTGAAAATATTTATACAGGATGCTGAAACAAAATATTTATAAGATGTAACGTTAACCATAAAATATTTTAATGTGCTTGTGGTTTAGGTTGTGTGTTGCAAGATGTTTTATTTTAACCAGAAATAATTAATAATTCTGCACAGCAGTTCTTTCTTTATGCATACAAAGTAAACATGCAATAATTTCACGTCTTCTTCAATTTTATACCTGCTGAATGCTAACCTCAATAACTGTGCAAAGAAGAAGAAGAAGAATAGGGGTCTCCAAGATTTTTTTATTTTTTTACTATTTTGTTCTGTACATAAAAATATTAGACCCGTATTTTTCTTATTAAAGTTTGTAATAAGTTAAACTCTAGAAAATCGACAGCGAGTGTGACGTCATCTACATCGCTTAGACCAGACAATAGCAAACCAACGTGCAAATACAGAGATGACGCGTTCGATTAACCAATAGAATTTGCCAGGGTTCATCACGTTACAAACATGACTGACACTCAATTTTACGCACTCGATCTAAATGCATTGAAGTTTCAGTTTGATATTGAGATACAAAAAATCAGAAAATTAAAGATTATATTCACCTTAATATTAGTTTTGCATGATGATCAAATAAGTATTTTTTTAAAATCCATATGCTTAGAAAACTCCTTTCTTTTAAATATGCCATGTCCATGTATTTATTATTATTTTTCATTATACTACCCTAGACACCCATTATTATTAACCTTTATTTGACATGAGAAATAGTTTTTCATTACCGCTTACTTGGTAACGATAGTCACTTAGGTCAATAATAAATTATTATTAAACATGGTCGATGTTACGCTTTAAAGAAACTCAAGCCTCCAAATCCAAATATTGTTTGAATTATTTAAATCAAGAAAAATGTAAAGTATGATTTCACAATTGAAATAAGCCGTCTAAATTAAATAAGTAAATCAAATACAACCAGATTAAAAATCAAAAGTGACGTTGACAAACTGAAACGTCAAATATAAAAACAAATACAGGTACTTTAATTTTGTGAATATTAAGAAATAAGTTAATATTCATGTCAAAATGTTTGTTATTGTCAATATATATTTTTAGTAGGATTGGGATTAAAAAAAAAATACATATACCAAGGATGAGAAGACCATTGTTGACCAGCGCCTTATATCCTTCAGTTGCTTCGCACTTCGGAACACAACTTGGCACTATGTCAATAATGATAGTCTCCTCGCCTGTGGTGTATAATACACTACTGCACACGACTGTATCGTAATTGTTTATTTACAAACTTCCACTTTACACCTTTGAGAGGTTAAATAGAAGAAAACACCCACCGGACGTTAAAGAAAATGTCTAAAACATTTATCCAGATTTACAATACTACTTATTCGTTTTCATACCTATCCTTCTATTTATATACCAGAGGTCATTATCTACTAAAGTTTTATTAGCTTCTAGCAAAATTTAGTAAAGAAGCTCCACCTTTAAATTTGTGCTCTTCCTCTATCTCTCTCTAAGATGTGAGGATACTTTCCGATGTTAAACAATGAGCCCTTTAAATTTGTGCAAATTCTCCATCTCTCTCTAATTTTCGTTTCTCTGTCTTACTGTCGCTTATGTATAAACCAATTTTGTGACTAAACGCTAAACGTTGTTACGCCCGTGAACGAATAACTATCTATGCTACGCGTCGGGCTTCAATTTTGTCCACAGGCGTAAACCTTTTCTTTCAGCCCTTTGTACGTACATAAATATTTCTTAATACTCATTTAAAGATAGTGATAAACACACTACTTATTTACTATAATTATTTGTATTTCAAAGTTTAGAACTAAGTATTAGCAGACATAGGCTAGATAGGCTAGAGCTGCAACTAATCGAGATCTGCAAAAAAAAAAATATTATTTTTCTTTGATCACTAATGTAAACCGCCATTAATATACAACCTATAGTTTATCTAAGTGTCATTTTATGGACAGTTAGCGAATTTTTGATTTATTGAAATTAAGACTAATGAAGAAATATACAATAAATGTTCTGCATTAATGGTTTATTGGGTTGTAAATGTATTTCAAATTTATAATTTAGATGTTGACAGTTTATTATAGTGTTATACACTGTTTTATGAGTAATTGTCATGTGATTATATAATGATAGGAGAAAAGGTATAGTGCGTAAATGAAATTATAATGCAATTATGCATTTGTAAAATGAGGTAGGTGATCAAAATTTTAATTTAAAAAACTACTGAATTACAGAAAGTACAAGTATTTATAAATGTTGTCATTAAAAAAATGAAATATTTATCAGAAATTATTTATTAATTTGCTTTTAGTGCAAAGACTGATTGGTTAAATTTGGCAATAATAACACACGGCTTTGTTGCTATTTCACTCACATGAGCTATTCCGTCTCTTTCCACCTTGATTTCATGTACTTAATCGACGTCATCAACCCCTCTCAAGAACATAATTATTTACTTCAAAACTACATATAATTAATAATTTAAAAAAAATATTTTTTGGCAAACATATCAAATATGTATATAAAATTTAAAAAATAACCTTACTCATTACATATTCACCGCTTTGCGGCTCGTATGTAAATTTTCTATTTCATGCGTAATATGCATTTTACAACTACTTACAATATACAATCGGTATGTCACTTGGTTACCGCGCTCCGAAACAAGTGAAGTTCTCTTCTCTTTTTCATCTACAATCAAAATTTAAATTCATTACAAATTCAGCAAATCAGGGTGATACATGTAGTAAAAAAATGTAGTGAAGATACCACATGACTTCCTTGTACGCTAAATTATCAACATTTTTTGCTGCATTTCAATTAAACTTATTTCATTTGTAAGATCTTTCATTCTTTAACTTCCATTCGTTTCATATCTCCGAATTTTCCTTCGAAGTGGATCATCTCTTAAAAATTTTAAATTTTATTCACATTTTTATCACTACTTCTTATCGCATTACACAAAATAATTATCGCTCAAAAACTTGCAACTTTTGTACATATTTCTCACACCGTATATTGTGTTAGTTATCAATGAAAATTTATTATCAAATGATTCCTACAAAAATTAAGTTTCTGCCAAAAGAAAACTGCACTTTTGAAAAGGCCGATTGGAACCAAAACTGGAGGTGTATAGCTAGATGATCTAAGATCTACGGCTAATCGTTTTTGAGTTATGAGTAAAATTAAAAAATAAACACTATGAGCAAACTACCCTTTTGGCACTGCCGATTGCAATGATGAAAGGGAGGTTCAAACAAAAAATAGAATTTTCCGTTGAAACCTGAAAACCAAAATTTTTCGCGATTACAATACTTTCTGTACTTTGTACAAGGATGTAAAAAGTACATCAGTGAGATTTATTATTAATACAATTAATATAAAAACAAATTAAAATTGCAAGATAGTTTCTGTATACGACAAAAAGTTATTATACTGTTTCTATGTTGAAATAAGAGACAAGTTATGTAGAAAGGAAAGCACGATTAAATATCATCTTTTTTATTGAATTTGAAAGTAAATATTGAAAAATATAAAAATAACAGGTTCTACTGGGTTATTATTTATCCTGACATATATACATAATTTCAAATTATTAAAACAACTTTTTCTAAAGACAAACGATCTACTTGTCACCCATAAATTTCCCGCCAGAGAAGAATGTCATAATTATAATATCACGGTAATTATCCCATAAAGCATGTAGTATTTAAATTAATTATCAAACAAATTACACACTACTCTAATTTAAAAGTTATATTCAACATACAAGTTGCACCATTAAGTCAAGAATAAAAGGCAAATAAGTACATAAAATCACAAATTACATTTTTGATATCCAAATAAATTTTATAATAATGGCTCGCAAGTTCGTATGTTATTATTTATTATGTAGTATATTATCAGAAATCATTAGTGACATATTACTTGGAGCGGGCTTCAAAAAATACCATAATAGAAACAATATCGTAGTCCTTCGATGTCAGCTTCATAAATAATATATTATTTTATATTGGTCTACAACATTTTCTTATTACTTTTCCTTAACTTAAAGTAGTTTTTTTTGCCCAGTTGCACCAACAACAGAGTAACACTTAAACAAAAAAATGCTAATCGAAACTGTAACAGTAATGGTGACTAGCTCATTTGAAATTTTACTGCAGTGTGATATTGTCCAGTTAAAGAAATTTGAAATTTAATAATAATAATAAAGTAATATTGATGCCACCGGTTATTAATATTTTATTTACTTTATTAGTAACTTATAGCAAGTATAGATTGAAAATAGTAATATTGCATCTGTCAATCAATTTCATATACCGGGAGTTTCTTCTATCAGTAAACATAGAGTATATCATTACTATATTTACGGTGTAAATTGATTGACATCAATGTATAAAAAGCGTTTATGAATAAACATAGGAATGTTTAACACAGACTAAAAATAAATATTAATTAAAGAAATTATAAATTATTTATTTATGTTGAAACACTAACACCCAGTTTCATAAAAGGGATCAGCTACTAACCCCGATTAGTTAGTCCCAAAGTTTTACCCTTTGTTAACATTCTGAAACGTCAAATTAACTCCATTCCCAATTCATATGCCAACTCTACTATGGTAAGGACACTACTCTAATTGATTAAATAAACAACCGGTATGTACAAGGTATAAAAGAAAAATTTATAATAATGTATTAAAATAATATTAATTGTAATAATAAAGAGTCTTATAAAAACGCTACTTACTGCAATTAATCGTTCAATAAAATTTTGGAGAAATACTTTTTGATTATTTTGACTAATTTCTTTTCAATGTTTTCCTTGTTGCAGAGCTGGTTAGAATCTATGATTTCATGTTAATGTTGTGTGCGTTAGGTATTTGTACGTGAGCAGTCAGCTTCGCGTTGTGCTTAAATTTTGTGCCTCGCATTGTAAAATTCAACCTACCGCATTTATAATATAAATAACGAATACTAATTATTTTATTATTAATTAAAAAACCATAAGGAAATACAAGAGTACAATTAATATACATATTTTTACTTACATTGTTACTTGTATAGCTACATTAATATTTTTCATCTAATTTATATTGAAATATAAGTAATACAACGGAACCAATTTTCTGTTTATTAGTAATAAACTAATATAATAAATATGTAAGTTAAACATTATAGCAATAATAATAAATTAGCTAGTGCTCGCGGCATAAATTAGAGTCCATGATGAGAAGATGTCAGATGTATAATGATAACAATTCTCATTAAAATAATAACATTTCTTGAATGGCAAGTCGAGAATTCTTCACGAATGAACAATAGCACGCAAGCAAGGAATTTGCACAATTAGTCTTATTAAATAATATAGGTGACCATAAAGTTCAACCAGCGCTGGTTGTAAAATTATAAAAATTCATAATTTCTAGATATGAGTAGACTAAAAATTGGTTAATTCTACTATCCTTGCTGTTGCTATAAGACTAATGAAATCCACTATTTGCAGAAGTTTAAGCAGAATAAAAAACTGGACTAGAAAAATAATAATTAATTAAAAAAAGAATAACGATAGCGCAATCATATATGGAACTATCAAATTTATTACATGACTCAATCACATTTTTTTTACTGAATAAATTATGTTTTGTGAGTAAGATATGATCTGTAATAATAAGCGAAATAAAAGAGTATCTCTACTTTTTCAAACACACTGTATATGTATGTATCTATATTTATTTCATAAGTGTTTGTATTATATTAATCATAATATCATAAATTATTTAGACCTTGAGTGATGTGAACAGATCGATAATAATTAACGCAATTGCATACTGTATTACTGTGTAGAATCATTAGTTCCGTGACAATTCTTTATATTTGCCAAAGATATTACTCTCTGTGGCACAATATGACACTGATACACTGAAAAAAAGTTTTAGAATCAAATATTAATACTCTGTTTCAAAACGTTTTGCAAAAATTGTTTGAATTCAATACATTTTTATATTGTATTGAACGAAAAGAAACTAACGAATAAAATTAAAATACAAAAATATTTATATACTCAAAATTTAAATTTAGGGTTAACTAACTCCAAATTTAATCCGGTAAAAAATTTGTGGAACTAGAACGATTCATAAAGCATATTAAGACCGATGTTAAAACGGGATTAGTTGACTCTCATATTTTAACTTTTTTCGCCACAAATCAGTAACTTATACAAGCGATATATTGAGTAAATTGAAATTTAGTTCGTTTTTAATTCCTTTCTGATCTGTGTTTTGGACTTTAAATTATTTTGAATTGAAATAAATAAATAGGTACCTATATTTAATTACTACATTATAAAATAAAAAAAAATACTTTACCGTCTCTGTTCCATGTAATACGATTTTAATAAAATATATATTAAAAAAAAATGATTATAACTATACTTCAATGAATGCTTGACACATAGGTGTAATCAAAGTATTTTACTTGTATAGGTTGTCAAATATCACCTCAAGTCTTTCTCTGTATCATTTAGAAATGCTGATAATCATTTACAAATATAAGTTCACCATATTAGCAGAGTTATCTTTTGGACTTTTTATGAATTGGGAATGGAGTTAATATGACATTTCATGATGTTAACAAGCGGTATACATTTGGGTATTCGGAGTTAGTCACTAATCTCTTTTATGAATTCTAAACGGAGTTAACAACGGGAATAAATATGGAGTTAGCGCCTAATCCCTTTATGAAACTGGATATAAAAGATTAAAATGTACAAACGTTTAAATTCAAATATTTCAGTTTTCTCATTGTAGTGCTACTGGTTGCTTTAGATTTTTAATTGCATTTGAATAAAAGCAGCCTCTGTAATTTTTTTATTTATATAATTTATAATTTTGATATAGTGTCTCAGACCTTAGACATCATATGTGCATATTAAAGTATGTATATGTATATTCTGTTTATCATTTGATTTGAAAGACAAATGATTTCCTTATAAGCAGAAAAATGAATACCAGCAATTAAAATACCAGGTCACTCGTAATATTTCATACTTCCTTTCTCACGTCCTCCCTTATAGCCTCCGAGCGAACTGGCCGTCGCTATTAGCATTCCTCGGCGTTTGGAGCGTCGTTATTGGCCACGTACGCATTAGGCCCCGCGATAGCATCGGGGCGGCGGTGCGTAGCGTCGTGTTTCCATGGCGACCGTTGCGTAACACCCCCAGGGAGGGTGGGAACTCCTAGTGGTATTTTAATGAGGACATGTGCACATGCAACGAACGGATTATGTAATATATAACTAGGTAGATAGGCACGTCGCCCTTGCCCTTATAAAATATGGGTGACTGGACGCTAAGGTGGCTTTAGACAATCAAAGGATTAAGGTTTTATTGGTGAAATAAATTAATTTAATAAAATCCATATTTAATTAACTATTTACATCTTGATTTCCGATAAAATGATTTCGTTTATAACTTTCTATCATTTCTGTCAATTGTTTGACAATATTTTTTATGTTACGTTTAGATTATGAATAATACGGTATTTAAAATATTTTCTTTCCATATTTTATAAAAAAATACATATGCGTGCTGTAGAGCAAAGAATTTTGTTGGTGCAGTATAATCAAACTTCTCTATATTTTATTTCCATTAATATTTGTTTTCTTGCAACATACAAATTTAAAAATTACTAATCTTTTAAAATTTTTGTTTAATACATTAATTTATTACTGACATTTAATGGGTATACAACAAAAAAATACGTTGATTACAATAATGAAAATTTTGATTACAGCAAACAAAATTAAAAATTACTAATCTTTTAAAATTTTTGTATAATGCGTTCATCTATTACTAACATTTAATGGGTAAACAAAAAAATACGTTGATTACAATAATGAAACTTTTTTTTACAATAATGAAAACTCTGATCACAATAACGGATTTTGATTTTATTATAATACTACAATTGGTGTTCAATAAGAATGAATTCTCATCTTTATTTATTTGTTACTAATTAATTTTAACAATATACATACATTAAAATTTACATGTGATTTTAAGTGGTATAATATAACTATCTCGAGAACTATAAGATCTTCAGTTTTCTTTAGAAAAATACTATCTAAGCAGGGTTGCATTGATTTAAATTACTTGATTTAAACCAGTGATTTAAATTCAATTGATTAAAGCACTTGTTCTGCAATTGTTATGTAATATTTACGAAAATTAGGGAAAAAAGCGGGTGGATGATATCATGAGGCTATACTTTATTTACTTTGGAATGTGTTACAGTAAAATTCAGATATAAGGGATCCCAAAAATTTTATCGTTATAGCCGGAAGTAGCTATAACCGATAAAAGTAAAATACGTACGTGGGCTTTCAAACAAATGGTCACAATTTCGACGTTATAAACAGTTTGTTGTGTTGCTATAAGCGGTACCGTTATAAACGGATTTTAGTGTAGTGTTCTTATTGTTTCCTTAAATTTGAACTTATTCTATACAACATGGTTTAATATAAAAATTTTAAATGCTATTTTGTGAAATAAGATTTTCAAATGACAACTTTATTAATTTAATCCGATTTAAATAAAAAAATGATTTTTTTTAGTTTTATTCAACCCTGTATCTAAAGGTTACAAATACAATATCACAGAATTCAGTATAAAATTATCTATAGAATATACAAGTAAAAAGTATATGTGGTCCTACTTAAAATAACAAAGTTGATCCCCTTAATTTCAGAACCATTTCAGATAAAAAAATATACATATGTTTATTGAAACAGTTTTGTAAAATAGAAATTGTTTGCTAATTGTGTAACACTTAAAATCAAGAATTTATGCGGTGAAATTAAAATTTAATTTGACGTTGAATTTACAAATTATTTACAAGTAAGGAGTATGTAATAACAAATTTTGAAACAATCATATTAAGCCTTGTATTACAATCAATTAAAATGTCATAGATCACAAATTGTTGTTTAAAAACATTTGATATTAATCTTATAACTGTATAATAATAAGCTTCAAATTTTCATTTACGTGACTGTTATAATTATTTTAATTTATTTCCTAATTTGTAATTTAAATGAAGCACAAATTGTGAATTATTTTTCACTATACATCAAAAAATAATTTCATATTTATGTGCATTAGGAAAAGCAAAGAATAATTTTATTAATAGAAATATTCCTAACAATAACTATTAGTTTTTTATTACAAGATATAGTGTTGCAATATCAAATGTAACATATCTATTATCGATGATAGATTATAAATTAATTGTTAAATTTAATTGTAAAAAACTAAAAAAAATATTTTTGCTGTCATTATATATTATTAAGTAACTCAATAAAATACCATCATTACATGTATGGCAATATGACAGATCAAGGTGTATAATGTATTTATTGAAACGGTTACCAGGTGTCAGAAATACTTTATTTGTGCCTGTATAATGTACAATTACATATTACCTTGTATGTTAATAAAATGTGAACTTAATATAGTATTCGTGCCTTAAATATTCAAAGTAAAATATTCCAAGAAACGGTTTTCTGAATAAAATAATACCCTCATTATGACATTCTTTTCGTAGTTTTAAGCGGTAACAAACAAAAAACCAGAGTATTACATTTATAGGACTTCCGTTAGGTATTCGTTTATTCAACCGCCACCGACATACATATTGCAAAAGCTTCTCGAAGATATTTCCGCGACTTTTTGCAATTATCAGAATGACATAACAGGTTAATTGTATTATTTAGGATAAGTAAAGTGTTTCCTTTATCGTTAAAATCATATAAAAATTCACAGGCAATCTATAAGCGGCTACTTCAATCAATGTAATTACATTTCCTTGAATAAGTGAACTATTATTATTTCATATTTTCATGCTGAGCAATTTTATAGAATTAAATATATGAGCAAGTCGTTTTAATTCTTTTGTGAATGTACCGGATCTTGTAGAAATATTACTAATTACATATCCAGTTAATATAATACAAAACGTGATATTTCAAATTTTTTATTACAGATTATTACTTGAAAGCATTAAATAAATGATCTGCTAATTTATATATGTTGTAAACTTGTTATTTTATATCCTTTTAAATGTATTATATATAAGTTTTTTTCAAAATTGTAAGAATATAGTGTGTATAGTCAGTAATATATTTCTAGATTAAAATCAATTACTTATTCTAATTTAATAGGATTGTTTGTTGAATGATAATTCCACGAACGAATTTTGTATCCAGTTAAAAATAAGCAATAGATATATCTGGAAAATAGCAAATCTTTGTTTCCAGTGTTAAGAACTGTTAAATAAATCAAGTTTGTTCTTTTTGCTTTCAGTGTTCTTGTAAACGTTAACATTTCCAAATTGCCTCCATTTTCCTAAATTCTATCTTGTCTTTAAAAGCTCTAATTTTATTAGACGATTTTAATAAATTTTTATCTCTTGTTTTTTGCATGCTGGAATTTACTATTTTCGTAACCATAATATATTTTTTAACAATAATTCACAAAATTTAAGTTTGCTTTCTCATAAAAAAGTCGTAGTACTTTCATTTCTTAAACAAGAATTAATACTCATTGTTTGGACAACCATTTGACACCAGTATGAAGAAGATCGACCGATTCAAGAGTTGTCAAAATTGAAACTCACTTTGAAAATCACTGATTTGAAACATTTGTTTTGTTTCTGTTTTCAACTATAGTTGTCATCTGCTAGTTAGAGAATATCAGATTTCATAAATGCCAAAAATTTTCTCTTTACATTTTTGCTAGTTTTGGAACAAAGTTTCTGAAAAAAATATTGTTTGATACTTATTGTAAAATTATTTTGTTTTCTCGAATCTAAAAGTAACATTTCGAAATCTTGAATCAAAAATAACTATATATTTGAATTTCTACCTTAATTTGCAGGCCTAGAAAAAGTACTGTATGTCAAATGTCACTTCTTTATAAACTCTTTAAATACTCGACATGTTAAAAATCTTGAAGTACATTTGTCAATCTTAAGTAAGTATTGTCAACGGAAAGTTATAGAAAATAAATGTCCAACAGCATGGTAATGAGATCTTGCACGAATATTCATTTTTAGCTTCAATCAATAGCATAATGAAAATTTTTAGAGCTATTGCTATTAAAAATGATATCCTTCAATACGCAGCTGAATTACTCCACTTCCCTCCTTGTCCAGTAACGTATCTAATTTCTTACCCAACTTCATTTCGTTTCAAACGGCAAATATAATCTTTTAACTTCCAGTTCCAAACTGACATATTAAATAATCTTTTGCAAATAGAGTGGCATGCAAAAGTCTTGCAATGCTTTAAATCACAGACTGTCCAGTTTACCAATTTTCAAAGGGGCCAAACCACAATATTTAGGATCTGATGGCATCCACACGTGGATAATTTACACCAGAACTTACGGACGTCACAATTATTGCGACTTTTTTAGTGTGATATATTAAAACGATATTAGGTAACATAAAATGTAAATAAAAAGAATTACATCATATAGAGCAACAAATTGAACATTGTAGGTTCGATTTCAACAAAAAAAGGTTCACTTCTGAACTGTCAAGTGGCTCACATTTTACAAATATTTTTACATTATTCAATTCAAGTTCAATGCTGTTGGTGACGCGAAAAATATAACAAGCAACTCGGAATGTAAGTATTTAATATTCTCGTACAATAACAAAAATTTTGGCTTAGCAAGCTTCCTCTCAGTCATTCCTTCTCGAATGATATAATGTACTTACATTCTTTGTAGCTTACTATTACATCACTTCATGCGTATTTTAACAACATTTACATTATTCTGGCAATACATTTTTCTTGACACTGCTGTAAAATTGACCCAATTCCTTCAGTAACATTTTCTCCTCATTACTTCTAGTTTTGCCACGCATCCACGTTTCATTTCCCGACTGCGTACATTTCCCGCTGCTGCGCTGGCGGAATGTGTCCACAAATCAATCTCCCCTCAAATTCCCCACCGCTTCGCCGCCCATGCATGACTCCCCAGCCACCCCGACCCCCAGCACTTCCTACTCAGGCTCCGCCCTCGTCAGGCCACGCCCAGCCATTATTCCAAGGAAAAATTACATGCTAATTGCACATACGTAATTATGTGTGGAACTAAGGCAACATGTGCTGTATGTCGGTTGGGATAATGGTTGGTCGTAGCAGCTACTGGGTTTATACCTCCCGTTATCTTGGTAAGGGAGGTATGTCATCTTAAGAATTGTACAGTTTTTGATGAAAGCTTTTCGTTATCAACATCGCAACAATCTGATTTCAACATTTCGAATTAAATGAAACCAGTAGTTGCATGTACTTTAGTTGAAGCTCAAAATAATTAACCACGTTAACCGTAGTTAATAATTATGATGTCAGATGTTAAGTGTTCTACTTATACGACAAAATGGTTTAGTGTAGTTATTTTTAAAGTGCCTAACTTAAAAAATGAAATGAAGAAAATTATATTTATATTAATATCCATATTCGTAACATATATTAGGAGTCGCCACTGATAACACATGGCAGCATTAAATAAGAATAATAGGGAAAACGCTGGATTTTACTGCATCTCACAACATTAGTTTATAGAGTTTATCTATTAATTTAATATTTCTGACGTAAATTGTAGTGAGATATAGTATATATGTTTATTACATTAAGATATGTATTTAAATGGTAATGTGTGGTCTATTTATATTTATTTCACAACTTAACTTACACTATTGGTTTTTTGCACATCAACCATTGTACAATCTAAAATTACTCTAACGTTCTTAAATTTTTTTAATCATTTTAGAATAATTAAAATTTGTTGTTGCTATTCTCCGTCTAAAATAAAAATAATTGGTTTTATGTTAAAGATAGATTTTGGAATGAGTGATCCTTTATATGAAACCTATGTTCTAGAAAATAATATTATTAGGCCACATGTTAGAGCAAATAATGAAAATACTTATAGCAATGCTATTGCTATAATTTTATTGTTATTGCTAGAGTTGCTCGTTCTTTTCAAAAGCAAACCAAATCACTAGTTTAACCACCTGGGTTTCCTTGCTTATTACATAAATAATTATTAACTAATGAGATCAAGCATTTGCCAAATACAATATCACATTCTGTTAAAATAAAACAAAATATGTATTATTTACATAAAACAATCAGTTCATCGAATAATCGATCTACTGGGAATTCTCCCGGCGGTCCAATCCATCCCTTATTTTTACCATAAGTATGTTTTTAGCGAGTGAGTTTTATGGTACCTATATACACATATCTTATCCTGAATTAAGAGCAATATTAGCGGTATTATCTCCTATTTCATTGCCCACTACACCTTTCTATACTGGAACCCAAAGAAATTGTAATATATCATTATTAGCCAAGGGTGTTGCTTTGAAGACATTTATGCTTTATTCGTATTGGGCGTAACTCTTGATTGATTGATTTAAATGAAGGTCTAATTACACACTTGAATACCTTGATTTCATTTGCATATATAAATTACTGTGTTAATAATAAATTAATTATTATAAGAAAAATGACATGTGAAATTTATAACGCATGTATTTAATAAATAAATATATCATTAAGGCTTATTACTTACTAGGTGTGTCAACCTTTGCCAGGAAATTTACCGTTGTGTTGCTCATTAAATCATAAAATTTAGTTACATTTGATGAACATTTTTCTTCTTTCAATGCCGTAATAAGCAAAACAGGTAAACAGTGTTTTAAATACTAGAAGATACTTGATTCTTACAATTTGTAGAAACTCTTATAAAAAATATAAATGAAATGAGATTATTTTAAAACGTATTATAATAAATCATAAAATAAAGAAGCTATTATTCGTAAAATTAAAGAATTAGATTTTTTCACACTAGGTGAACAACCTAGTTCTCGTTAATATGAACACAATATGAACTACCAGTGTTTCTTTCAGACATATTTCTGGGGGGACGATGCCTGAAGTAAACCCACCGTTCCCTCTGATGGACTCTTTGGTAATTAAAATAATTTAGAATTATTAAAAAAATTAAAATATAAATATATATGAATATGAATACACTCTACATGTCTTTATCCTCGATATATTGCAGTGATACCGAAACTTTGAATTCGAAATATTTGCTAAATCTTTAGTTGAAGTTTAGTATTTCGTGAAATTTAAGTTCAACAACCAAACGCTACTTCATCAGTCAGTCGGTTTTGTATAATTTATCGATAAAAATATGTCTCACAAAAGTATGAAGAAGAACAAAAGAAGAATAAATAATAAAATATCTTAGCGTTATTTTTGACTTGCCAGACATAGCTTCACTGTCAATGGTGTATTAAAAGTTGTACTGTTTTGATTATAAATTAGGTTCATTTACTGTTGCCCCTCCCGGTCTTCAAATATTATTAAAGTCGAATAAAATCAATCCTGGATTATATTTCTTTTCGAAATATGTCTAAATTTGAACGTAAATTTTATTTATGTAGAAAATAAATAAAAATAGGATCTAGAAAGGTTCAAAGGAAACGGCGCAACCCCACGGAGGTGATATCTATATTTTGTCCAACATTTTCAGTTAAAAAAATAAAGTTTCGATAAATAAAACGCGATTGTAGTTACTGTAATTCATATTTCACACAATCTAAAAACTAATTGCTACATTTAATGTTTTAGAAGAATAAAAAATATAGAAATACTCATATATATTTCCTGCCCTTTCACATTTGAAATAAATTTTTGAATAGTGATATCGATCTAAGATTTCTACAATTCTTTATTTACTATTTTGCAAATATTGTAACCATAAATTACGACTAAATGTCACCTCGCATTTTTTGTGAAACTGTCCAAATTGAAATTTATTTCTCATTTTTGATTCAAATGTGTGGTCGTATAGATAAAAATTGCATTCCTACCAACCTTTAAAATATCAAATACCTAGTTAAAGTTAAAATTTTATAGCCCAATAAAAGGCTAAAATTCTTAAAGAAAAATACTCAAGATTTTAATAGTTTGTCATCTTGCACCAATAAGGATGTCGTTATTTATTTACGACGATGATGTAAGTAATTTACTTAGTTCGTTATCATGTAATTACTAAGTTTATTAAAGCTTTCGATAAGTTAACCTTACTTTGTTATAATAAGTAAAAGGTAATGAGTATTTTATTTGCTATTGGCTAGGAAATTATTTTTTTTGTAAAACTGTTTTATTAACCACTTTATAGCCATTTTATTTATATATAGAATCAATCTTTGAGATCTTTAAGATAATATTTATTGACTTACCACGAATAAAATAGGACATTGTAAAGATGCAAATCTAAAATCAGAGAAAATAATTTATTCAATGTTTCAAATTGTTTCAATTCACAATTGAAACAAAATATATCCAAATTTTTTTTTATTTCAACGGAAATATAACTAGTTTTGGCTTTGGCATATTTCACATAACTCAAAAATGATTAATCGTAGAATGTTTTAATTTGGTATGTGGGACTGATATAACCTGTCGTTTTGCACCTCCCTTTTTTATACAATCAACAATTCTTCGCTTAACTCAAAAACAGTTATCCACAGAATATTAGAAACTTTTTATGGTGTTATAATATCTAGTTATGCACCTTCATTTTTTGTTCATTCTTCCAATCGGCATCAAAAGGGCACTTTATTTCTGGCATTTTTAAAATTTTTCAGAATTTATGTTTAAAAAGTAAAAAGAAACATTTACTCTATCCTAATATTTCAGGTAATATTAGTGAATTAACAATTGTATACATATTTTATGGCATACGCGGCATTCTGTTATTGCGGTTTTTAAAAAGGAACCACAAATTTTCCGTGAAAATTGATATTAATACAAATATACAAAAAAAATATACATTAAATATATTAAAGCTAAACCCCGATTCAAGCATTTTGTAATTCTTTGCTAAATCACTAGGAATCTTATTTGCTGTAATCACAATTTCTCGGTAAATATTTATCTAATAATTTCAAACAATTTATAACCGATATTTTGACCTCGCACATGCTAGATGAAAATTTCGTGGTAAATTTCCACTATTAGTAATGTGTAGCTACCAAAGTTTCAGTTCTCCAATTCTTTCATCAATGCCACAGCGCGACAGGTAACAATAAATATTCGTATTTTTATAGGAGTGCTGTCACATTTTTACCTGTATAGTAAAACCTGAATAATTTGGAAAAAAGCACATAGAACTTTACAACACAATTTTATATTTAAGCAAGGTCTCCAAATTTATTACTAACAGAATCAGAAAACGGTATCAGTACAGAAATTTTATAATATATTTCTGAAGTATTTGCTAAAAAGTTGCAGCATTGAATTTGTCTTCAAGTTCTGCGAGGAATAAGCATGTTTATTTCGAACTCCACACATTTCTGTGACTTTGTCATTTGCAATATATAGAATGGTAAAATTTAATAGTTTTGATAATATAAATATTGAATTAAAAAAAAATTACAGATCACATGGGGGAGACGGGAATCTGTGTGTAACTGTAAATTTTATTAAAGAATTGGAAGATCGTACATTACTTTTATATTAAATAAGTTTAAATGAAGAGCAGCAAAAGAGTGTATAATTTTATAGGCGTACAAAGAAGTCATGTGGTGTCATTAGATATTTATGTTGCAGAAAAAATAATACTCCCGATTGCGCAAAAGTATTGCACATATTACCGTACTCGTCTTCATAATGCCCTTGGTACATAAATAATTAATCTAATTTCCGTAATATGTCTTGCTGTGTTTTAATATCGCAATGACAGAAACGCAAATAAATTCTCAATCTTATTAACAGTCAGCCAACAATCTCTCTTTTTCATAGCGTGAAAAACATAATTACAACTGCTGTTTAATTAATTTATAACAGAATGCATACATACAAATCATATATAAATATCTTTATAATTGCTTGCATATCTTCAGCTCTATTTCAATAAAGTTATAGACAATTTAAAGCAATCGAATGCCTATAAATACACACTTGGATCCTGTTTCTTGCAAGGTGAATGCAAGTGTGAAAAGTATTAATTACAACACCTGCTGCGGAATATACCACCGAGGTACATTGCTGAAATTTGCATTCAAACGTGTTTGCAATTTGTATAAATGTTTAAGATATAAGTTTAGTGTTTTAAAGCTATCTTAATAGCAATTCGTTTGCTGAAAGGTTAATGCATATTTTTTGTGCAATTTTAATAGATAAGATGTTGCTATTTGTAGATATGTCAGTAGTGTTTATGAGTATTGCATTCATTTCTTGATTACGTGTAAAATAAACAATTAATAATGATGTTACCATGTTCAAAAATGGGAGGTGATAATTTATAAGATTTTTCTATAACACTTTAGAATGATTTTCGTTTGTATTTACTTTATTATTGCAAAAAAATTATGAATTTATTTTTTGCTACACATAATCAAGCAAGTTGAATTGTCTGACAACTTACTATCACTGGAGACATTCATTTTTACAAAAACTACACTGCATTACTCAATCAAAATAACAAACCAGAAAAGAGATTAACAATACTGACGACGAAGGTATGTATGTAGCTATTGTCAGATTTTAATATTAATTACACAATATCAGGCATTTATAAGGCGCTATGTAAACAGTTACTTGTATAGGAGCAGATTTAAATCAATTTATTAAGAAGGTAATATATGTATTTCTTAATTTCTTATATTACATTCCCATTCGGTAAACTTTTCTCAGAGGCTACCGTCTGTTGTTTTTGGTTGTTTTTACCTCTTAAAATTCTTAATGATTAAGCTATCAAAATATTTATGTTAGTTTTTATTGTCATATATTTTGACCTGTAAATTAATTAACTGTCCTATAGAAATAAACGCTGCTATTACGAAACATCTTAATTCTTTCGGTATTTCAAGTGTCCAAAGTTTTTTTCAATAAATAATTTCATCCTATTTGCTGTCTCATTAAGATGCTTTATTCCCAAACATCAATTAGCACACAATGCATTAAAAAACAAGACGTATTTTGTAATTAATAAGTAATAAAAATATACTCGCTAACTGTCTTTCTTTATAACCTATTAAAGTTTTATTAAAATTGGTCGTTAACGAGATATTAGGTGCTAGTTTTTAAATTATAAATATAAAGTATTTTTAATTAGGACTATCTATTAAGTTTTATATTCTGGATTATAATTAATGGATGAACACTATTCTTTAATTAAATTTAACCAATAATAATAAAATATAACATTATAATCATATTTTTGTTACAATGACAAATATTATCAAAAAAAATAATTGAATTACTAATTACTAATAATTAAAAATGTAAAATCAATTATAATTTTTAATTACTTTTTAATTCTCATTATATTTATAAAATACATAAAATATAACATTTAAAACAAAAATAATAATCTTTATGTAGGATTTACTTAATATTTATTATATAAAAAGCTTTACAAAACATATAAAACAAGAAAAACACATGTTTTCATTATTTTATTACTCTCTTGCTATTATATAAAGCATAAATTTACATTATACCAACTGTTCGAATATATTTGTATTTACATCGTAGGACGTCATTTATTCGTATATAAACTGACTCTAATAGAAAATAATACTGTAACTCCACACAGAATAGAAGATAATAATATATAAGTACACAGAACTAACGTATTACATATCTGCAAATACAACAAATTAAAACTACGTAAAGTAAATTAAATTATATTACTATATTACTATAAAAAAATCAAATATTGAATGTAATTAAAATATCAGTAATTGTTAGAAACAATTAATTATCCATGGATTATAAGAGATACGAAGTCGGTTAAATTAGAAAACAATTTCTATTTACAAGACAATTTTAAAATATATAAATATAATAGTATTTTGATAAAAATATTAGAACGCATCTAAATAACAACTTTGCTAACCAATGAAGTGGAAGAAGAGGTCTAGTTCTCGCCATCGAGGTCATTAGACATAACGCCTCTCGACGATTATTTTTGAAAACACATGAGTAAATGCAGGCTGTCCGTTCTAAGATGCTAACCATTGGGATCTTGAGAACCGTAAAAGCTACGAAGTCGGTTAAATTGGGACAAAGTTGCCGCATTAGTTGACCATTTTAATCAAGTATTTATTTTCCTGCAAAAAATGAATAACTCACTAAATATGAGTAAGAAACTGATTTTGAAAAATTTACTTTTTGACATAACTTCTTATTTCAATTCATACAAGTTTCTAGTTTGCACATTATAGAAACACTTTTTTACGAGGAACTCGAACTCGAACGCTTTTCGAGAAATTCATGCACACTTGCAATTTTCATATGGGCTCAAAGTTGTCGTAAGTACTGTCAAGTAGAGATTTTTTCCAACGATATAAAACACATGTATATTAAAATGAAAATAAACAAACAAATTAGAGAATTATTGATTTTATTCATTTTCGGTCGTTTGGATCTAGTTACATCATTTCCTAACAATATCAGCTTGTATTGCAGGTGAATTTAAGACCTTGTAAGAATGTAAGAAATAATGTCAGTGACAAAAGCATCTGACAGCATTCGTGGTAGCATTAAAATTTCAAATGTAGCATTCCATATAATTACACTGATTATATTTTATAATCAAGTCGTTCTGGCCAGCAGTTTCCAAATCAACTGAATAAATAAGTACACGTTTCAACAATTAAAACCATCATAACCTCCTTCTCAATTACGTAATTATATTTCGCGTGAGGATTGGAACCTAAAAACAGAGCTGCCACATGAGTCGGTGTGATAATTCTCCCGGAAGAGATTCGTTTGAAAGGAAATTACCAATTTACGATCGGTATCTAGGTTGTTCCTCGCGTGTTCGAGTGGCGAGTGCCGAAAAAACACCAACGATTAGACGCTGCTTGTAAATAAGCGAGGATGTCGTGACCGATGACGTGTCCACCCTAAGGACTCGCCAAGGTTTCTAATGAAGATGTTGAAAATATTTGACACATGTCTTTTAGATACTGATCTAATAGCTGTTTATATACCTGCGGCTTACCAAAGCCTAAATGTAGTTCATTTCGAATTAATGTTGTAATAAAAACTTTAAATTATTTCTGTTTGCATTTTACTTTTCATTATAATATTTAAATAAAATTAAATATTTATCTTTAATCTAAATATAAAAAGAGCCGCAATATTACACTTTAAAGGAAACGGACATTAATTATCATTAAATTATAAATACAGTTCATTTAAAATTAACATGAATATTTGGACAAAATTTATAAACATTTATAAAGTAAATATATTTTTTCTATTTTCTTTTTCCTTTCTAGAAATTAAATCAGAGATAAAAATCTGAATCTTGCCATCTTCACCTATGGTACAACATTCTTAGATGGAACAGGGTTTCAAGTTATTCCTTGGCATATTTTAATTTAATTTCAATGTTACACGCAGCCTCTGCAATGGGTCTACTGCTTATACTAGTGAGGACAAGCCTTTAACTCTAAATAAATACCTCTGCGTCCGAGTGGTTCCGAAAGTTTTTTTCTTTTTGCTTCGTGGTAGCTAATATTGTTTTTATTCAATATTACTTCTAAGCTGTTCTTCCACGTTTTCATTGGTCTTCCCTTTGTTATTTTTGTGTATAGTACGTCTAACGATCATTTGAAGAAGACTCGTTATCATTTTATAATGGATGCACAATAGCTAAAACCGCAATGTCAACATATTTCGGTCCATACAGTCGACCAGTTCAGTATTTGCAATACTAGTATATATTTTACGCCCAGTATTCTACTGTAGACCAAGACGGCACTTTCCAGATTTTCTAAACCGATTACCAGGGCTGTATTTACTAATATTGAAAATTTTAATGCGTTTATCTTTTGAACTTAGAATTTACTAATTTTCTTATAGCTTATTATAAGGTCTGTGAACTTGCCTCCAAAGGATTATAAAACCGTTATTTGTGGCTATGTAGGTATATAAACAGAAAATGGGATTTGTTTATAAAAAATTAGATCAAAGACAAGCAGTACTAGAACAACCGCGAATAGTTGAGTTACGGCACAAATATTTAAATGAAATTAAATCGTACCGCGAAGCAGGGAAAAATATTGTCTATCTAGATGAAACATGGTATGACACACATGATATTGTTAAGAAAGGATGGGTTAATGATGAAGGTAAATGTTCGCTAAATGCACCTGTATCGAAGGGACGACGGATAATTATTTTACACGCTGGTGACGAGAACGGCTGGATTAGAAATGGACTTTTGTTATCAGCAAAAGATTTCAAAACATCTTTTGCAGACTACCATGAAAATATGACGGCTGAACTCTTCGAACGTTGGTTTGAAAATAATTTACTTCCGAATATTGTACCAAATTCAGTAATAGTCATGGATAATGCCTCCTACCATTCGCGACAAGAGAATAAAATTCCGACGACAGCAACAAGAAAGGCTGAAATAATAGATTTTTTAGTAAAGAAAAATATACCAATACCAGAAAGGGCAACAAAAAATGATTTACTTAAAATTATAAAAGAACAGAATTTTGATAAGTCTTACGTTATAGACAATATGGCACAACAGGCAAGGCATAAAATATTACGTTTACCACCTTATTATTGTATATTCAATTCGATTGAGTTAATTTGGAGCCAACTAAAAAATAATGTTAGATCAAAAAATGTATCGCCACAATTAAATTCTAGTGTAGTTCAATTAATCAGGGAAGAAGTTGAAAATATTGGCCAGCAACAATGGAATAACTGTATTCAACATGTTATAAAAGAAGAAAATAAATTTGTATCGCTTTACAAAGACGTGAATCCATTAATTATATCTTTAAGGGATTCAGATATGTCCGATATCAATTCGGAAGACGAGGACGAGTGCACTATGTCCGAATAAATATTCATATATTTTTTAAATGACATGTGGTTATAAGCCTCTTGGGGAAATCGCCACTATGAACAAAGATTAACGGTCCGCAATCAGTACCTCCTGAGTGGTCACGGAAATCTGATTATATAATATATATTTTAAAATAGTTAAATATTAAACAATTTTTTTTACTACTTTGGTAAGTAAAATGTGTGAAATGAAATATTTCAAACCCCTACTCAAATTTTTCATTACTGCCCTGGCACATGACAGGCTATTGGGACCCTCTATTGTACTGCCGTAATAAAACGATAACGAGTCTTCTTCAAATGATAGCTAGACGTACTATACCATACCTGTTTTTCTTCTGGAATTTTTACTAGATGTTTTTACAAACTTAGTTGTTTTTTATTCTATAGTGTTTTGTATATTTTACATGTAAGTTGATTAAATTGATGATAAAAGTTTAAGAAATAAGTTGTAACAATAAAGTAAATAACTTTGAAATGATTCAGTTCTCTGCCCACCCCGAAATATATGTCATATCTATGAAACCCAAAGTATAGCTCTTTCAAAAACCAGACGTGATGCAACAAAACTGAATAAATATTTCAAATCAACATGACAAGTTGATCTAGAAAAATGGTTTTTGTTTTTGATGATAGAAAAATGTTTGTCGACTAGTGTAATTAGGTAATTATAAATAAATGGCCAAATAATTTTAAATTTCAGTAATATTTTAAATTATAAATATTCATATATTTTACATGCAATTTCAATCATCGTACATTCCCCATTTTATTGAAAATTTGTAAACCGCATCGAAATCAAAAATCAAATTTTTCCATTTCTAAATATTTCATATATGTAAATACAATTTTCGGATTAAAATTTAAATTAGTTTTTACGACTGATTTGTGATTAAAAATACATTGGAAATGCAAAAAAATTGAAAATTTTATAATTATTAGGTACATTAGGTTTTTATACGTTGTAGTATTTATTTGTTTCTACTATATACATACATTTTTGTTTTATGAATAAATTGAAAAAAATGTAATATTTATTTTGATTGAAATACACGTACCTATTCTAAAAGTTACCTATAAGGTATCAAAAAAAAATCACTTACTATATCCTTAAATTTCCTTATATTGATTGAAACTTTTATAGACAGATATTATATTTATCAATTTATATTTGCATAAATGTTTAAAAATTGCAAAGCGTAAGTGTTTTAAAATCGTTTTCGTTAAAGTCAAATGTGCAATAATGAATGAGTAGTGCGTGGCAATTTTCTGCCACATAATCCTACAGTCTATTATTCTCTTCTCTGCTACTTGCTTATGAGCGTTCAATAAACACACCCATCTTGCTTAATGGCCAATATGCCTACTTAAAATGCGAAAATGCATTTCAATTTGTAAAATAATACCCTAGCATTCCACGTTTGCAATGATGCGTCCACTGTATAAATTGCTTTGTTAGTGAGGTTATTAAAGCAGTCGTTAAGTTGGTAGCAGCGTTGTTAGCAGGCGTCGTGTAATGTTGGTAGTGTTGATAATACTGGCGCCATCATAAATACTGCCTACTACGTTTACTAGTTTATATCACTTTTAATACACTGGAAAATATATTATTTTAATGGGGAAATAAAAACTAGTTCCGTCTTTTCTATTATTTATTATCTAGATTGTTATATATACCAGTTCCCCTTTACTATAAATTAACAATCCTTATAAATTAGTAATCACTTATCAATATTTAAATATGACAGTTTCATTGTTGCATAAATTTATTTTATACTTATGAAAAAAGAATTAAAATACTACATGTACATATTAGAGGGACAACGATGGCGCACTTGATTAGTGGGTTCCGATTTATATTTAACCAAAAATAAATATTGTTGTACTAGAGTGGTTGGCACTTGTACTAGAGACCCTGTTCCACATAGAAATGTAGTGCTACAGGGGAGACATATCAGTAGAAAAATACAAATACCTAATTAATATACATTATTATTTTTTTTGTTTTCTTTCCAATTATTTTTATATGTTATAATTAAAAAGCATTATATTTATTTCTTTTAAATCAGCTTAAATTGTATTACTACATTTGGTACTTTTTTAAACATATGAATAAATAATGTATTATTAAATAGGGGGAGAAAAACCAAGGTTTTAAAAAGAACCCAACCCACCTGGACTTTTAAAAAAAAACCCAGGTTTTTTTAAAGAACCGGGTTTTATTGGGTCGTCAAAATGTATGAATTAGTTATATTTATTTTGAATTATTTCTCTGAAAATTAATTATTTAATTATTTTACATTGTCCATCACATAAACATAGTTTATTTATATTTATGTAATTTTTGGACGTAACGAATATTTTTTTAATGAGCTTCTTAAGCATTTTTTTCTAGTGTTTTTTTTTTGGATGCAATATAATTTTCGAAAAAATTATATTTTGTGATTTTTTTCCAGAAAATGGCGGTTTTAACACGAATCCTAAAGTTAAACCTCCCATATTTGTAGTGGTGGAGGTTAAAAGGAAGGAAAATATAGAAACATTATAATCATGAAACTGATAGACTTAAAAAAATCATTTATTTATATATTCATTTCACTTCCTATATGCTAAATGTTTTGCTATTTAGCATTGCGTTCAAGAATATTTTAGTAGTATAAAATTTGTTAATTAATTAATTTAATTATAACATAAATACTTTGCACTTTTACGCGGTGTGACCATAGCAACATTTAATTAATTTATGTATCTGTAGTTCTTATAGTATAATTTTAATTAATAAGTTATCTTAATATATTTTCATAAAATTTACCACGCTCGAGCAATTATATGTTATTATAACAAATATGGAAATAAATAATTTCTTGTAAATACAAAAAATATGTATTAACATGTTGTTGGACTTCTATGTATGAGAAAATGATTTAAATCATTTCAATGTTTACTTAATTTAAATGCCTATTAAAATTTACAATGCTACTTGTTTTTCTATTTTTTAAATTATTATTTCCTCTTTTAAAATGCATACTTTTTAGACAAATAAAAAGACAATTAACAATATTTTCTAAATATTAATATTTTCTAAATATAAGCAGCTTGATATAGTTATGAATTATTTGACTTAAGTTGAAAATCAAGGTTTTCTTCAATTCTTTGACTTAGCTTGATATCCAGCAATTTCAAGCTAATTGACATTACTTGATAAACATGTCACATTTGTACATTTCAAATTTACCATTGGAAGTCAAGAACTGACATCGAAATTTGATATTTTCAAAGTAGTGCTACTTCGGATGTAATAATATGGACCATAGCGTTTACATGCCATTAGAAATGTGAAATCAAGTCAAATTCAATTCATGTAGTAATAATCAAATATCAAATAATGTTAAATAGTAATTTTGTATAGGTTTCATTACGTAGTATCGATAAATTACAATAAGATTTTTAATAAAGACTTTCATTTACAAAAAATAATACAATATGTTCATTTTAAATGGACTAACATTGCTATCTCGAGAATTGTAAGTCTACTACGAGGTCGGTTAAATTAGCAAACAATTTTACAAGACTATTAAAATGAGCCAAATATTATTTTTAAACCACTAGATCTTAAGATATGGGGTCCAACTTTCTTATTTTAAATAGAATACACTATATATTTTCACATATTTGGAATCTACATAAAATACGAATCCAGTGACATGTTTGAAGTTAATTTTTAGTTAAAAATTAAAGTCCCTATGTTGGTATTAATTTTGTAGACTTTTACCTGAAAATAGCAGTTGCCATGAACAAATAGAAAATAAACGTCAAATTCTGCGTTCTTTTAACTAGATTTTCTAATTTAAAGATAGAATTAGAGTGGTAAAAACTATTTATTATATTTTTATTTATATTTAACTAAAAATTAACATAACATTGAATTTGTAATTTCATAAAGATTGCAAATATGTCAAAATATTTATGGTGTTCCATTTAAGATAAGAAAGTTGGGACCTATATCTTGAGAACCACTGGTTTAAAAAAAATATTTGTCTCATTTTAATAGTCTTGGTCCATTTAACATGAACATCTGTATAATATACTGTTGTCATCTTTCTATTATTTTTGTACATGAAAGTCTTTATTAAAAAATTTATTGTGATTTATCGATACTATGTAATAAAACTTGTGAAAAATTACTACTTAACATGATTAGATATTTGGTTATTACTATTATTGTAAACGATTTGAACTTGACTTGATTTCACATTACTAATGGCTTACAACATTGTGGTCCATATGGTTTCATCTGAAGTAGCGCTACTTTGAAAATTCTGATGTCAGTTCTTGTCTTTAATTTTCTCTATGCAATATAATAACATACGGTTATGTAAATTAAATATACATTAGTCTAAATAAATAATATTTAGAATGTAATATATACTCGTAATATAATTCAGAATATCTTAATTTTAGGTGACATTTCACAGTTGAAATAGCGATAAATCGAAGTAGCATTACTTTAAGCGTTTTTGAGAAAAATATATAATAATATGTATATGAATACGGACCTACGTATATGTCAGTATTATTATAAACCCTTGTAACAACCCAACGTATTTTACTTCCTGAGTTAGTCTAGTGTGAATATGTTTTATAAAACATCATTTTATTATGTAAGTGTAAATTGCGAATGAGTGGGATTCTATAACTTCGGTTGCTATCATTTAAACTTCTTATGATATCAATTGCAAATATCAACTACAAATTATACTTGCTATTCTATAGCAGTAATGATTATTTATGGTTGATACGTAGTTACATATACTCATACATGTATAAAGAACACTGTACAAGTCTACACTGATGTGAGAATGTCTTAAGTTCATTGCAAATTTTGACTTTTGACGTTTGTAATAGATATTTTAACAAGTGCAGTTGTTATTTGTAGTTGTTATTAGTTATTACTTTCTTACTTTAGAAACACCTGGGCAATCTCGAATAAGTTGATTGTTAGGTCCAGTTTATTTTTCAGGCGAATGCACACAAAAAAATATAAAGGTATGCAAATTTTTTATATTTGCTTTTATTAATTTGATTGTTAATTTATTCATAATTTGCAAAATGGAGATCGATATCAAAGGATCGATAACCTAAGCCCAGTCAAAATTTTAAATTTATGAGCACCTTCCATTGTAGCATAATTAAATTAATTAACGTCAGTCTCGTTTGATTAATGTGTTGGTAATTAAAAATAAATAACAGCCCCCAACTAACGAACGCCCCTGCCGGTGCATCTATCGATATCACCTATGCAGGATCTTCTGTCTCGTTTCTTGTAATTACATCCGCTGTTATTGTAAATTATTTTCCTTATGCACTGCTATCTTACGCTCGGGCGGAATTTATTAATTAATTACATCGAAAGTGCCTTGCCGCATGTGGCAACTGTCAATATTTTAGTTTTATGCTTCCTGACCTGCGTCGTTAATCGAGACAGTGCAAAACCAATAGCTAGAATTAATTACGGTTGATGGGTAACTTGATGACCTGGTGGTTAGGAGATTAAGATGATCTAGCCAGATACCTGTAATCGAGCGTTTTTTACCTGCGTGTTAAACTGGTGGGATGTTTATCATCTTTTTCTGGGACTATTCCAAAAAAGATTTACTACGACGAAGAAAGGCAAAAAGATACATATTAGAATAGTAAATATACTAGACACTAAATGTGCCACTGGTATGATAGTTATTTTTATGTTTTTAATATTTTATTTAAATAATAACAATATCAGCAATTTTATTTACAATTTTTAAGTAGTGAAGAGATGTTTCAATATTTGTAACTAGACTAAGACTTCATGAAATACAACATTTATATGTACATTAATTTATCCCAAATCTGCTACTCTCTACAAATGCAAAATTGATTTAAATTTTAATTACTAATAATAAAAATTATAACATACCTCTTGAAGAGCTTTTAACATGAAAACGAACAATAGTAATAATAACAATAACGATTGTATAAATAATTTGACAGTGTGTATGTTCAACAAATATATTTCCTTAATCTATGGTTCAACCGATCGGTGCAGATCGGTGTCACATACAAATCACAATCAATAAACATGTATACATAATCAAGTCGAGTCGTAGCCAACGTGTGTTAAAAAAATGCACTACAATTAATTTCAATAAATTGACATTTCATTAAAAATATTACTTTTCATTTTAAAATTATTAGAAATATCATTAATATTTATTTAGTATGATTTTATTCTTCTTGCTTTTTAAAATATTAACATCAGTCGGTTATTTTTACATATTTTATTTCATTTTACAATGTTTTTTTCATGTCTACGACCTCTCTTCTATCTTTCAAAATTTTTACTACCTATACGTTACAGATTTTTAATAATTAATTTTAATTAATTTGTTTTTATAAAAGAAGCTAAACCAGCGGCATAAGGGTTGCATGAAAGTTTGATTGTTTAAAAAAAATCAGATTTTTTTGATTTCTTTTAAAGAGGTATAATATATTTTCGAAAATATGTTTCACAAAAAGATCATTTCTTATATGCAAAAAAGCATATTGTCAAATATAAGTAAAAATTTAAAGACAACATTGCTTACAGCGGCAAACTGGTTATAACGTCAGACTCTTGTTTGAAAACCTATAGTCGCTAACGTTATTGTTCTTTCTTCGATTTGCAGACCCTTCGATGTCGTTATAACCGGATTTTACATTTCAAAGTAAATTAAACAAAATTCACACATTATGGGAAAAATTTTCCACGTTATAAATTCGTTTGACCGATGAAGATAAACAGATTTAATAGATCCTAAAACAATTGCCACTTAGCACCACTGCCCTCACGCTTTTTCCCCTCATTTTAGTAAACCCGGAATGTCATTGTAGCC
Source organism: Stenolophus ochropezus (assembly GCA_035578165.1). Lineage (NCBI taxonomy): Eukaryota > Metazoa > Arthropoda > Insecta > Coleoptera > Carabidae > Stenolophus > Stenolophus ochropezus. Next base: position 7,590,495 of record JAQOWZ010000004.1, on the reverse strand, counting down.
ATTTAGATATCTCGAATATCTAAGCACAAATTGAGGTCATTATATTATGTTTTGACTATTTTTTGCATGGAATGGCAACATCTGATTTTATAGGAACACATGTAAATCATGTAGATGACAGAAATTTTTTAAACATCTCAAGGTTTCACTTTTTTGTGCTAGACCAAAATGCATACTTTCATACTAATGTATTATTACCTTGTGAATTTGACAGTTATGTGACGTTTGTGTACAGAGAAAATAAAATGCCATGTAATTTTAACATTGTAATTACTACTACTAACGAGCCAAAAGTATCTTTTGACTTCTCAAATGAGATGGTACCTAAAATGTAAACAAACAATTTAAATGAAATAGTGCGTAAATGAACGTAATTAGAGTATAGTAGCAGTTGAACAATTTGGGAGGAAAGTAAAAAAGCTAATTGCGTCTTGTTGAGGAATTTCAATTGGGCAAGTCCATCTCTGTGATGCTATCAGTTTGCAGAAATAATCATCAGTGCTGGCCTTATACGACTTCAAAGTTATCATCATTTACTCCGTGGTAAAGACCGTTAAATGACACGAGTTCATGAATGAACCATTAATAAAAATTAAACTTCATTGCGGCATGGAAAAACAGAAACGCATTTAAATAAATTTGTATCATACAGATAAATAGCTTATCATAAACTCTATGTTGGAAACGATAGTTGTTAATTATGAGGTTCTCTTACACTGCGTTTGATTTACATAGTATTTATGTACACCCATTACATAAATATTAAGACAATATCTCAAACGTTTGATTTCTATTATAGATAGAGATCTCTTAGAATCTTTCTATTTCCGATTCCTATCTCACTAACAATAATTGAGTAATAAAAATACTGTCATTTGAACGGGAAGATTTATATTACGAGTAATAACTATAGTTATGTAGTACCTACTCGTTTAATCTTATTTTCTATCTGAAGGAAATAACTTATAAAGAAAGAATTGTACGACATATTTCATAATGGTACGTGAGTCATGCCGTAAATAAATTAAAATACAAATATGTTAAACAGTATTCTTGATATGATACATTATGGTTATAAAGTTTTAATTTATTCGTTTTTAAGGTGTGTTACGTTAAACAAGAAAAGCATAACAATTTATTGCACTTAATCTTGTTTGTAAGTCAAAATTTGCAAATCATTTATTTCTGCTTGAATTGTTAATAGCAACACTAAATAATAGTTATTTAAATATTATAACCTACGTACTTCTAGTTAAAAAAATTAAATATTAAATGTTACCACAAAAATTTTACTAATCAAATTCAATATTCCACAAGAATATAATTATATCAATCGGACATTTATAATCTATTGTTTCAAATGAAATAAAAAAAAATCAACAGCTATCAAAAAAATTGTCATGGAGAAAATCAATATACATCAAAGTCGAAAAAGACAGGAAAAGCAATAGTAATTTACAATATTTATATTACAGTGCGATACTGTGGATGTCCCACTACCCAATCTTAACGTTATCTTTAGTTACCATGGGAAATAAAAATGTGTTTACAATATACTATGTACCCGTAGCAATAACAAACGTGCAATAATCACATGCACATATCTTAATGGTCGTAGAAAATTGGTATTTACTTTTAATATTAAACTTTTAGTTAAGATATCTATTTCTTGTCAGCATTAATTTATTTCTTCTGTGTCTGTAAACTGCAAGTAAGAACGAATGTGTGTGGTGTAGATGATTTATATAACAAGTACCCAGATTCGACTGTACGCGGAAAATTATGGACAGACGGTAAAAAAGTTCGTGATTTATTTGTTTAGATGTAATTGTTTAAGAATTTTACAGGAATTTGTAATTGCTGAATTCTTGGAATTCATGGTTACTACAAAAATTAAATCCAGGAATTACTTCAATGTTACTAAAAACAATAAATCATTGATTCTTCATACACATATTTGATATTATTTTTTCACCGTCTGTACAAATTGCGGCTCTTTGTGAAATAGCTCTTACTAAGAGCGTCTTAGCTCTGAAAATGTTTTCAATTCCTGTTTTATATTAATATAATTTGCAAGAAAATTTTTTTTGGTAGAAGCAACTAGATCACATTTTTTATTATTTTTGGCTGAACAATAAATTGCAGGTAAACTTAATAGTGTATTAAAATACAAGTTACAGAAGGCAATCTTCTTTTAATACGAGTTTGAAATTCGGACACGAGCAGCATAGTGGCGAAAAGAAGAACAAACAAGTGCTTGAATTGCCTTCTGACTTTGTGGGGCGGCAAATAATTTTACTGTTTTTATTGTATTGTTATGATAACATTTAATACAACATATATTTAATTTTATCTCTCTGTTCGTTCTCTTTTATTTTTATTAGATAAACAGTTTTTATTGTGTCGCAATTTGGCGTCGGTCCTTTTAATAAGCGGTCACATAGTCTCCTGTAGGATAATAACTTGAAATCTCCACTTTGCATTTTTTTCACTAATATAAGCAACTATTGAAAGCTAATTTTCAAATTATGAATAATTTTATAATATTTTGGACTAACAAACAATGAAACAACATCGTTTGTTCGTTTATATTTCAAACTGACCGATATGAAAATAAATTTACAAGTAATGGATAATATTAACTTAATATATTTCTTGAATAATACCCAAAAATTATAATTTATATTTTATTACAATTTGAAATATTTTATTATTAAAAAGGTAAGCTTTTTAGAAACAAGTAGATTTATAATTATATAAAATTCTTATTTAAGCAAAAACTATTTTATCTTTTATATTTTATTCTGTATTATATACGTACATTATAAATTTGAATAATAAACAATAAAAAAAAAATATTTAACACCCTGGCGTCAATGCACCTTGGAACGGCTCTGATAGTAGATATATTATATAATACGGAAGAGATAATTTCCGTACAAGCGAAAAGTTTCTACGGTTTCGAACACATTTTTCAAGTTTGTAATAACTTGGATTCGTTTTTATACCTATACAAGGTGTTCCATTTAAGTGTGCCACCATTGCTATGTCTAGAACTATAAGAGCTACGAGGTTGGCTAAATTAGCAAAGAACCACCATTTTATAAGACTAATATAATGAACAAAAAAAATTTTTTTTCGACCAGTGGTTCCCAAAATACGGGACACAACTTTCTTATTTTAAAGGGGAACATATGTTTATTTTTAGGTTATTCGATAGAGTATTTTTTTCTGAATTCAACGATATAAACATATCTTATACTAATATAACAAAATAATTGAGAAAAATGAATGTTAGATTTATATGTATTTTATTTATATCTGGCTGAAACAAGAGTGCTTTGGATAGAAAACAATTCATTTTCTTCTTAAAACTGACAGTTTAAGAACATAAAATTTAACAAAAACTAATCAAACAATGTTAGACAGAATAATATGTCTATGTTTTCACTCTTGTTTCAGCTACATATAAATAAAATACATATTGAACATTAGCGCTGTAGTAATAGTAGTACTAGAAAAATAAATCAATAAAAATTAATATTTTTAGTAATCATACAATTGTTCTAATTATTACAATATATAATTATCACATAAATATCATAACAGTGTCCACTTATTATTTATTTTGTAATTTATTTGAAAATAATATAAACATTCTAGATATGACTCTAACTGCAGAACTGCATTCTTAGTAAGTCAATAAGATGTTAATTAATGCTAATAACGTATTTTTCCATTGTACAATTTCTCGGGAAAAAACCTTACAATCGTTAAAGAAAAATGTAAAAAATTCTCCGCTGTAGTGTCTTGAGTCGTGGAGGATTTAATTAGGACTTCGATCCACCGGAAGGAAGATATAAAGCAGTCAAGATAGCACTCGTCATTAAATATCTGTGCGCATGCGCCTTATCGCTAATTGCCCAGATATGGGCAGATTAATATCTCATTTGCACTTATCTCAAACTATTTCATGTTTGCCGCCTTCTACGAATCATGTGCCGTGTTATACTTTACTGCTGCTATCACAAGATAATAAAAGTATGAAGGTAAAATGAATATAATTTAGTGTAATCGTTATAAGGATAAGAAATTGATGTAATTTGTTCTTCTCTAACGATTGCTTAGTATTTTAATTGAAATGCTTGTGAATAAAATTTAGAAAATAAGCTCCATAAAATGGATTAGCACATACTATAGTCATTACTTTAGTTAAATAGGTATATGGGAATACTAATAAAATATTGTCATGCCAAGAAATTATCAATTACCTTGTGGATTGGATAATTTACTTTTATACCTGTCTCGTGTTCTTGCTATTAACTATTTATTTCCTTATAGTCCCTTTTAATTTTCTTTATAATAATATTAACCTTTAAATAATAATTATAATTCGCATTGAACTTTAAATCTGGGATTAAAGTCTCTGTTTCGTCAATCTTTATCCAAATAAAAATATTGGTGTGCTGTGTCCGAGTAATGGGAAACTAAAAGCTGGAGGCCCATTTTAATTTTTAAATCTACACAAAACAGTTACCTTAGGTACATTAGGCCATATATGATAAAATAATTAAAATTAATAATTGCAATTGCAATTTAAATTTTATAGAAACAATATCATTATTAAGCACTTTAAATTTAGTTATAAGCGGAAAAATAATACATAAGAACTTCATTTAAATATTTTAATGTAATAAAAAGGTGCTTATGTAGCAATCGACTTTTTATGCTATATGTAAATTAAGCTATATGACAATTTCTATAATTACATTCATTTGTAAAATTATTCTATTGCAATAAAAATATTTTATTGTATACGGACACATGTTTAAATAGAAATATTATCTTTGGATCGAATTTATATAGATGTATTGAATTTCAAATATAAAATAATCTAGAATAATGCAATTTACGTTGTTTAAGTATAAGTTGTAAGTGTACACTTAGTGTAGTAAGGTTTTCTTACAGGTTGAGGATGATTTTGGAGTTTAAGGTAATAGGTGTTTTCTTTTCGGACAATTCGTCAAATCACTTTAATTTCAAGTGATGGGAGGGAAACTTGTAGTTTTCAGAACTGTAAAGAATGACAATTGGGGTCAACCTCATTTAAAAAAATCTGAATTATTTCTGCGAACTAGAGAGAAATTAGAAAAAAATATGCGTATCGTTTACATATTTATTTAATAAACGATAAATTTAAAACATTGTTATAAATTTTAAATAAAAATATGAACTTACTAATACAAAAACTTTAATTTTATATTAAATAAACCGCACTCTCAGGATTAAATCAGGTATATCCCTCAGTGTATAATATACATATTTGAAATTTATTAAGTACATATGTACTTAGTATATTTGATACTATTAATATGAACGTCAGGAGCTCAGAAATTGTATAATTTTGATTAAAAAAAAAAGCAACAAATGTGTAGAGGATATAAATTTATTATGGTAAATGTATAAAAATACAATAAAAACAACTAGAAAAACGCAATGGTATTTTTTTATTAAAGTAATAAAGGAAAGGTGAGGATATGTTTATTTATGTGCTTAATTTAATAATACTTTATAATCTTTTTTGTCTATTATTTATAATTATTTAGAAATAATGTTTAATATTTTTGTATTTCTTTGCTTGTTTTTTATAAGGCAGCTGTTGTTTCTTCATGGCTGGTAATATTTTACAATTACAACTTGCAGTAACATTTATCTAGCAATTTATGAAAAACATAATAAAAATAATAGCTCCGGTTAAACATTTGAATTTTTCCGCAGTAAATTACAAATAATATCTTTATAATGTTTATTCCCGCATTTTATAGTAGATCCATAAATATCCAACAATTATTTCCTTTCATTCGTTTCAAAGTTCAGTTTAGTTTTTAGCTATCATATCGTATTATTCGGTTGAGCAGTTTGAAATATTGCACTGTATTAATCATCAAGGAACTTTTTTGGTTCTCGCTGATATATTAATGCCAAATGTCATATTTATTAACTTCTGTGAATAGTGTTGTAATTTATGATCAAGCGAAGAATTATGTCAATCGTATGTTATCAGATGCATATTTGTAAGTGGAATGACATAAATCATACTTTGAAATTGAAATGGGCAGCGAATCGTTAATAGAATTGGAATTCCAGAACTACCTTTGTAGAAATATTACACAGAAATTTGCATTCGAGGCTATAAAAACTAATTAATGTTTTAGATGAAAAATCATTTCTTTTGTAAATTATTATCATTGGCATTATAACCCCAGAACAGTTTTGGCCGAAGATGTAATTGAGAAGTGATCATTAGCCTGTTCCATGACAAATTTCCTTGCATTTATTGCTGTAGGTAGTTAGCCTAAAGTTTGTGTAACCTGCAAGGGATCTACAGTTTATAGTGGGTTCTAGTTCACTTGGATATAGCGGTATTTTTCATTTGGTTACAGATTTGTGATACTGAGATATTAACCCCAGATCTCACACTTTCCATTTTGAGTTGGACCGCGCTAACCAAGGAAGACACCGCTGCCAGTTGGATTTATAAATACTTGTTTCAAATTATTTTTTCTACAACTGTCAAAAAATGTTAACATTTTTATTTTAATAACAATGCATAAAGTAGGCAATTTTTTCACAATTGTTAAGTTACATTGACACCAGTACCTGGGAAAACGTTATTTCACTGAATTTATATGGATAATAATATAATAATCTAACAAACTTCGCGCTTTAATACTAAAATAATTATATAGTACAAAGGTTGTTAAAAATATATAAAAGACTATATATATTTTTTGTACGATCGGGCATTAGAAAAGATTTATTGATTGGGTTTCCAAGACACTAGGTTGCTACGTCTAACGCTAAGGATAACTTAGCGTTCTAGAATAGTATATAGAATAGTATAAATGCGCAAATAAGATGTAGCAAATTCATTTATTGCTATTAAAATTAAAATTAAAGGACTTTGACATATTGCAAAATGAAACAAATTTTTCTAAATTCCACGGAAACGAACTTTAATTTAAACTGAATTTTGATCGTGCAAAAATTATAAAAGTATTACGAACGATAAGGTATACCGATCTCAAATAGGTAAGTGGCGTAGACAAGGGGAGGAATATGAGGATCAAGTTCCACCACCCCATTGAAAATAAATTACATAATATTTTTACATTTTACAAAATTGAAGTTTAAATTACGATTTGTAACTATTTTATTTTAAATTATTGGAATTAAAGTAATTATTATTTTTTACAATACTGAAAGATTTTTATATTTTTAAAATTTGCCGATTTATTATTCTTTCGAAATCCCCCTCCATTTGAAATTTCTGGCTACACCAGTATCTCACTTCGCTCCTTTTCCAAACAATTGTCTTCATTCAATAAATTGACCTTATGGTTCAGAATACTTAATATACTATTATAATATTTTTTGAACCCACTTATAATAAGGGATATATTTTATTGAAATCATACCAATATTTTAAGATTTATATCATAAATTAACGCATGCAAACGAATTAAGGTATTTACAATTGGGGATGAACACGTTTATTCGATTTTCTAAAGAATTCGTCTATTTTATAATTCGATCTTTGATTTTTGAAATGTCGGTACATCGATCTATTTTGTTAACTATTGAATTAAATTATATTACTACATAAATACTTTTTTTCTACAAATATAAAAATAAAGGAAATTCATAAGTGTCATCTAAAAAAAGGACAGAATATAACATAGATCAATTTTTTAAATAAATTTTGGTTGGAATTATAAGAAGTTTATTTATGGAAATTCTAAATTAAATGTAATACAAAAATATTTAATTAAAATATTAACCTTTTTATAAAAATACTCTGTAGTGTTCACTCCATGACAGCTGCGAATACCTGGTAGGAAATTGACACCAAGGTATAGATAATAAACCATAAATATATATTTATTTATTTAAAAGATAAATTCTTTGCGTGTAATAATCTGAATTCATTACATATTAATGGCTTATTTTTCTACAAATATGTTATATGGCATTATAAAAAACGAAACAGATGTTTATTTGTTAAATTAGCTAGTTATATTTTATCGTCTGTGTAAACAAGGTAAAATTTTCCTGCAATAAAAAAAGTTTGAAGGAAAACCGAGTAGTAAATTATTTTTTTTGAGAAATAAATCACTTTTAATATATGTTGATTTCGTGATTCGTAGATTTATTGCAATTAAATTAATTTCGGGCTAGTAAAACATGGGAATTGCTCTAAAATAAATACGCGTCTCATTTAAATTCGTGATTTTAATCTTAATAATAGTTAAGAGTATAATAACACGTAGTTCACAGAGAAAATGGACATTCCTAAGAGGAGTTCATATCTCATTACAACAAATAATACAATTATAATGTGTAAAAATGGCGTTGGGCACTCATCCGAGACGTTATGATAATGCAGGAATTACCACATGCATAATTTAATAGCTACACGGCGGTGTACTACGTGTATGTGGCTGAAAACGAGGGATGCAGAGAAATATGCAATTTTTAACGTCCATTTCACGACATGACAGTTTGGAATAATTTATGTAGGCGTATGTATATGTATATGAAGCTACAATTACTACATGCAACTTGATCGATAAAAAACGATTTAATTATCGTATATTATAAGCGTAACACTACGATTACCAACACAAATTTCGTTTTTCTTCAAGAATAACGTAACTGGAGTAGAATAAATACATATAAAGTAATGTGGAAACATGATTTTCACTATATGACAATATATGCATATTTGTATCACCTACATTTCATAGGAAATCAAACAAAAGCTGACATTTTTTTTCTATTGCCTTATTATAGACAGGGCCTGATTTATACATAAGCAAACTAAGCACGTGGTTGCTGCATTAGTTGGCCATTTTAATCATGTTTTTGTTTTCCCGAAAAAAATATAGCTCACTAGATGAGCAAAAAATTAATTTTGGTATATTTTCTTTTTGACTTATAACTTTCTTGCTTCAATTCACACAAGTTTTTAGTTTGAAGATCCTCAAAAGTTTAGTATCTGAAATACTTTTCGAGAAATTTATGGCAACTTTTAGTTTTCATACATGGTTCAAAGTTGTCTTTAGTACTGTTAAATAGAGATTTTGTTTTTCTTTCCCAAGATATAAAACACATGTATATTAAAATGAAAATAAACTAAGAAATTAGAAAAAATACTGATTTTATTCATTTCGGTCAAGTGTGCTTTGGAAATAAAATCAAAATCTTTTCTTTCAAACAAAGTTTTGACTAGTTAAGTGGCTATCTATGAATTGTACAGACAAAATTTTTAAAGGAAGCCAAGTTTAATATGTTATGCATCGAAATAAGTAGATTACTTTAGAAACACATCTTCAGCGTTATCCAGAAAGGATACGTATTTGGTTCCGTTTGATGAAAATTTAGGCGAATATTGAAACTATTGAAAATTTGTTTGAAACAAAAGGTTTTTGATTTTATTTCCACAGCACACGAATGAAATTGAATAAAAACAATAATTCTCTAATTTCCTAGTTTAATATCATTTTAATTTACATGTATTTTATATTGTTGAAAAGAGAAGAAATATATATTTAACAGTACTACAGACAACTTTAAACTCCGTATGAAAGTTGAAAGTTAGTATGAATTTCGCGAAAAGTGTACGTTATAAAAATTTTGAGGATCGCTGTGAATTCTTCGTAAAAAGTATTTGTAGAATGTGCAAAATTGAAAAAAGAAAGCTATAAGTCAAAAGGTAAATTTGCCAAAATCAGAGTTTTGCTCATATCTAGTGCACTATACATTTTTCGGGAAAACAAAAACCTTATTAAAATGGCCACCTAATGCTGCAACTTTTATCCAATTTAACCGACTTTATGTCTCTTACAATTCTCAAGATCCCAATGGTTAGCATCTTTTGTTTAGGACGGTTTATTTGATAGGAACTAGTAATGCTTATATGGCCCCAACGGTATTAGTCCGGCCCTGATGATTACAGACTATTGACAGACGCAATATATGAATTTTACAATCGATTAAGGTAAAATAAAGTTCCTTCTCTAGACAAGAAAATTAAAACTCTAATCATTATTAAGTATAAATTGATTATATTTGTCGAGATATGAAATTAAAGAGAAATATTTTCTTTCACAATTAAAATTTAAACCACAATGATGTTTTCCAAGAAAACAATTTATATAGAAATTAATATTGAAAATTAATTTTATGGTTAAACATAGTATAATGATATAAGATTTATAATAAAATGTTCAACATAAAATATTTCAAATATATTTCCTTTATAAGTAATGTTGTAAAAATTGATTTAATTATTAAATCAAGGTTCAACAATACTTAAAATTTAAATACTATGTATAAAAGCCATTAACAAAGTGTAAATAAAATAAATAATACCACATAAATTACTTTAATAGACAGTAAAAACTTCAAATATGCTTAAACATTTCCTGCGAAAGAAACTAAAAATGTGACTTCCATCTGTTTGAGCTACTTTTTATTCTATTGTACATAACTTTGCAATTAAATATCTATTACCATTGAGTGGTAGAAAATAACGAGTTATAAGCAAATGAGCACATGTGTAGCAGCTCGTCTACAATTATAATGACTTTGCTTGCTCTAGTTGACTGGTGGCAACAGTTATTTTCATATTCTAATGTTGGTGTTTGTGTAGGCAGCTGCCAGGTACTACCAATTACAAGTGGGCATGTTTATTGAGAAATAATAATATAACTAACTCATTTCAAATGTGTTATTAGTGTCTAATAGATTATCTGCTTCAAATCGAATTGCTTTTAACTTTTAATATTCCCTGTCTTATCTTAAGCGAAGTTTACAGTTCACACTTAATCAAATTTTCTATAATTTTCAATTCAATTCACTTTAAAAAATTTAAACTCTCTTACCGATAAATCACAATTATAATTTATGTTTGCTAAAGCAATAGTTTTCTGAATGTATTAAATATTTCCGTTCATTATTTCAATGACAACTTTGATTGTTATAAAGAAAATATTGATAACAATAAGAAAAGCTTTGATCACTACAAGAAAACATTAATTACCACGAAAGAAATATTGATTGCACTATTTAAAAGGTTAATTACAAAAATTATAGTTGTAAAATTGTAACTTAACTCCTAAAACAATCAAAAATAAATTGTTTTCTAACATTTATAGCACAATTTAATGTATTGTTGCCATTAAGAGAAGACAAGATTTTGCAAAATCTTGTTTTGTCTCGAAATTTCAAGACAAAATCTATTCTAGTTATCAAGACTATAAGAGTCTACATTAACCTGCGCATATGTTTTAGACAAGAATAGATAATTCTTCGGCAGAGTTCTTTTTCTACTTTACAATCATTGTTTCAGCTTGGACGGAACTAGCTTCACATAATTATTTATATTTCGAATATTTTTTTTTATTAATCTAGAGTCTTAATAGATGTCTTGAATTTTCTTGTCTTGATCTAAGATTATATAAGAAAGTCTTGTCTTGTCTTGAAATTTCATAATTCAGTCAAATTAGACAAAAAAATCATCAATTAGGAGAAAACAATCCTGAAGTTTTAAAAATGGCATAGTTGTTAATTCGAGTGTGCTGTACAACATACTAAAAGTCCTCATGGCTGGGAAGTATTTATTCACTTTTTTATATATCTTGGGAATTATTTAGTTTATCGGAAAACTAGCGATACAAAATTAAAATAGAGTAAAATTTGTACAAAAAGGGTCCTATTCATTTTTGTCATAGTTTCAATAGTTTTGGAGATAGAGTCTAAATAAATCTTATTACACGTAATAAATGCTGTAAATTGACAAGGTTTAAGAAATCGAATAAAGCGATATTTCATTTCGATAATAATCTACATACCTATAGTAATATTGACAAATTATGATTTCTAGTAAGAGAGAAAGAAAAGGTGCTAAATAAATTATTACAAAACAAACACAAATATATCCAATTAAAATATGTAAAGATCGATTATAACAAATTTAGCTGGGACAATGCTAATGACAAACAAGAAGAAGATCTAAGAATAACAGAAAAAATGTACCATGAAATTGAAGAACAATTATAGGAGAAGATATATTGGAGAAAATAAAACAACAAAGAATTAAATGGAAGCAATAAACAAAATAAATGTATGAATAAGGGTGTAGGAAAATAGAAATATATGCAGAAGAATAAGCGAACAATTTGATAACAAATTGGGATAGATCCACTTCATATTCAAAATATAGATTTAAAGAATTTCGAAAATATGTTTGAGTCACCATATTAAAATTGTAATTAATAGTTTCAATGATATTCTTGTACAATATCTCGTTTGATATGATGTTATGCACAGTGTGAACCAAGCTTTAATAGTGTAGACATAAAGAAGTCGGTAGCTTTAGTCGTAAGTGATTGTGTACTTTGTTCGATTGGGCTATAATTAGATTTGCTTATTATTGCATATGATAATGTATTACTTGATTGATTACTTGCAGACTTAAATAGCTTCGTAGAAGTGTTACATTGTTGCTTATCGTTAATGGTAATGTTTGTGATAAATTAATCGGCCAATTAATGATTTTTATATAACAATTTTTAAACGATAGTGATTTTTAATTCATTTATGAATACTACTTTGTTGTAGATATTTCTGAGTATGACAGAATAGAATATTTGATAAACAGCAATAAATAAATTTATTTATTCTTGGTGTTATTACTTACTTATATTCTTCATAGTTTACATAACTATTATTATATTACACATATTTCACTTGCCAATAATAAATAGTATTTGAAACTTCATAACATGCTTTACCTATAGGTATTTATGTCATTAATAAATAATAATTAACTAAAAAGACATAAAGAAATAAACATAATAACAGCAGATGTTATTAAAATTAAGTTGAATTATGTTTAATGATAAATAATTATGCAAAAATTGCGACTGTAACAGATTTTTCAATCGAAGTAAAAACCTGTATTTGCTCAGAACAGTCTTAATATTTTCAAATATTAAGTACTTATTATCAAGTAATTATAGCTATTCCTTTTTGTTTTCAGATAAAAAATAGATTAAATATTTGTTTCTGTCATTTAAAAATTTGTCTTAATTTAATTAAAGAGAAGATGTATTAAAATATTTTTTATTAATATTTCGTTTGTAGAAAAAATGTTGTATGCAACAAGTGTGTAACATGTTTAGTGCTAAAAAACACTTACTTTACACACTAGTTGCATAATGGTATATTATTATACAGGAACACGAATGGAACTATATATCAAATAAAACGGGTATAAAATAGCATTTTTTATACTTTACTTCACTTATTTAATAAAAAATTTAAAATTTATAACAACAATTACATTTATCTTCAGGGTCGCAGCTAGTCATTTCAGCACTACAAGCGATTTTGTTTTTGGCGCTCTTACTAGGACGCAAAAACCGAACTAAAATTTTCGATGGAATAATAGTAATATGTATCACTAGTCAAGAAACTGAACTTTTGCAAGAGCGAGTTTATTTTGACAGGCAGAGCTGAAAGAGTTTCTAGGTGTGCGATACACAGAATTTTTGTTATAAAAGAAATATTATTGCTACTTAAAATTTTATGCACAATAGGTTCTTATGTTACCATCATTTTCAATTCACATGAATATATAAATAATTCACTTGTTTTATTCAAAATATTTAGTGACAATTGTTCTAATCTAAAGAAATAAAACGAATGTGAACTGATATTTTTCAACAATTAACGTATTCATAGTCATAGAACACTATTATAAAGTGAATTATAAATCAAAAATAGTTGTTTTAATTAACGTTTTACATTTCTAATAAAGCAAAATTAAAAATATTGACAGAATGTAATGCTAAATTTAAGTTGGCATCCCATCATTTTGCCGGCAAACAGAGAGTTTCTGAACGATTTTGAGTTCTGTAATCTGTAATACTAGTCATAATAGGTCTGAAAAATGCAGTCTATTTGGAATCATTCCAGATATACTTACATGGAATAAGATTACGTTTAGCTATACAAAATATATAGTAAAAGTAAAAGTGATAATGGTTAAATGGAATTAATAACGAACAATATAAACGTTTTAATAAAAAAGAAAAACTAATAATGAAATAATCAACTTTTACAACAAAAAAGGAATTAAAATCATTGCCTTTTAAGACAGTGGAAGAAAAACTATATTATTTGCAATTTTATCTTTGTAATACTTTACAACCCACTTTGCAAATAACTAATAGCTAGACGGGATTTTAATGCAAGTTTCTATAAATAGATTTTTTATTGTCTCTACGTGGTTCTTTTACATCCCATAAAACTACACACAATTAACTCTCCATTTTTATTCCAGGAATAGAAACTAAATAATTAAATAAATAACTGGTTTGTGTAAAAACGCCGGTGATTCTTTTCAAGACTTTTAAGGAAGTTGAATCAATTTTCTAATTACCTTCCTGAACAAAATGGCGACATGCGCACGTTTTCACATCGCAGTAAATAAATCAAGCTGTTAATTTCCTAATATTCCGCGTTGCTCGCTGCAAATTCTCTGCAGATAATTACAATGAGTAATGAAATCGTTATCTTCGCTGGAGAACTTATCTGCAAATCGTGGGGGCATGAAAGGTTTATTTCAACTCTGCCAATGTCAATTCAACCCACTTCAAACAACTCAACTTGCTGTACTGTCTCCAATTAAAATACAAAACACATATTTGCAAAATCTATCTACTCAATAGAAAAGTTATTCCCTGTTGATTATAATAATGAAATTTTCATTATCAAATATAGAATATTGATTATAATAAAGATATTATTGATATGAATAATGAAAACTATAATTATTATGCAGAAAATATTAATTAAAGTAAAAAAACTACTATAAGAAAATATTGATTACTAAACTGAATATATTGATTACAACCTCTACTGAGTTATTAAAAATATTTTGTTTTATATAAGTGAAATAAAGGTTAGTTACTTAATTCAATATCAATAGGTTTATGTTTACTTTAAATAATAATTATTATAATCCATGAATGAAATATACTTTGAAATATTATTGTTTGGTGATTAATTTAGTGTGCTTTGACTCAAACTAAATCGAGTTGAAAGATGACGTTTGATTCTCAAAACCCAAAACACCAACTAATAAATATCAAAATATGGGCTACAATAGATATAAGCTCGATTAAAATACAAGAAAAATTGTCAAACCAAATAATCATGTAATGGAAATACTTGTTATTTTTATGGATTTGTTTATGCATTATGATGGTACTATTTCACAATTAAATTACTATTGTAATTAAGATAATAATTTTGCACTACCGGGAGTAAAAGTCTACTTAACTTTTCATTTTCGAAGACTAAAGTAACACTTTTAATGCCTGAGGGATTAATTATGAACTTAATCTTTGTGTTATTAGATTAATTAACAAGCATTATGTTACCACTGACACAAGTAGGTATATGTATGAAACCTAGCCTAGCTTACCAGAAAAATATTCATAATGTTGTTTTGTTTTCAAAGATGTCATGTATTTGAGTTATATAAATAACACCAAATAATTATTATTTTAAAATTAAATAATAATTAAATTAAAACTTAACTACTCAAGTGATTATTTCCCTTGCCTAGGACTCGTGAAATAAAGTCACTTTAGTCTCTCAGTGGATAATATATTATTACGAAAGGAACAATAAACAATATTTCTTCTATTGTATCTGTCAGTGTTACATCAAATAACTAGCATTTCACATTCAAATTGACTCTTCGTAAAGTCAATCAAAGTTTGGCTCTCACTTGAATTGTTCAGGCGATAATTTTGACTTACAATGCTTATCTTATTTAAATACCAAATTTTAGGCATTTCAAAAAAAATTCTTGCAAATTTATAAGATTTTCACGATCCCATTGATTTAGTGTAAGTAATTTCCATATCAACATAAGTCGTAAGTTCTTAATAACATTTATTATTTGGTTACAATTCTTAAGGGAGACTTTATAGAAAGTAGAAGTCCTAGTAGTACACTTCTAGCAGCAAGCAAAATTAAATAAAAAGTTTCAAAAAATAAATTGGAACTGTCAAGTGGTTCACATTTTACAAATATTTTAACATTATTTAAAGGTAATTGCTGCTGTTGGGAAAAAAATCATAACCGACCCAAAATGTAAGTTGTACAACTATTCTCATACGGTATCATACCGCCTCAAATGTTATAATGTATTTAAGTACATTCTTTGTTATTTAAATATCTATAATCTCATGACTTATTAAAAAAAACAATTATTACAAATTATATCTGGATTTACTTTACACTCACATGAAGTAATTAACTGAAATGTTTAAAAGTAATGGGGAAGTTTAGCGTATTTTTTTTAATTTTTTAATTTTATCAACATTGCCTTTCAAAAGTGATATTCTACATTTTATTTCACCCAAGATGCCTAGATTTCTCAAAAAATGAAATTTTATACAAAAATGACGTCAGAGTGGCTCGCGGACAACGTATCGTCTATCTTAACCAGCGCGCGCTGGATTCCCATGGCAACAGAGAAGCGTGTGGTGTAATGCCACAAGATACAACCTACGTTCAAAAAGTCAGGTCTCACCATCCCTTCTGCGCAAGCGCATAACTCACTTGTGACGTCAGAGTGGCTCGAAGATAAATCATTAATTATAAATAATTGGCAACATAATTTTAAGTTTCAATTACATTTTAAGTTATAATTATTCATATACTTACGACTAAAATATATTTCACATGTAATTTCAACCACGCTAAACTTCCCCATTGTAGATAAATTAAGTGCAAATTTGAATCGTATTATGAAATGGAATGATTGAAGTCGATTTGATCAATGCCGAGTTGACTTGCCTATGCCTATGTTGAAACCCTTTAACTTATTAACGATAAACGCTAAACTCTCGATCAAAATGTCTGCATGCAAACGAGTTGGCTTATTTCATTTATTGTTATTATATGACACATAAATATCACAGGAGAGGTTATTTACGGCGTATTGTAAGTCGGCGGCTGAGAGACCAATGTTTGCAACATTTCACACCATTCCTAACGAGATAAATCACAGGCGAAATGTCTCATAGATGGCAGATTAACTCGGGATAATGGATAACCGTGCGCATTTGTCACTAGTGGTATTTCTCTGTTTATGCTTCATAATTTTTCCTCATAAATACTTCACTTTCAACTATCTGTTGAGAAATCGTTACGATTTGGAATTGTATCTGTGTCGTACTTGATCTTTAATGGACGTGTACTACTAATGTATTAATTACCATTTACTAGGAATACTTTGAGACAATATGATTTCATTTCATTTCCAGTTCTGCATTTATTTATACCTACGAGGTTATGTAAATTTTTTATTACAACTGTGAGCATGAAAATCTTCTATAAACATTACAAAAATAATAGTTTGGAACAGTTTTGTAATAAAATATAAAGCATACCTAATTAAATTTTCAAATAGTACATATTTTTTAGAATGTAACAAAATAACTTTCGGTTTTTAGATAACATTATGTATGAAATATATGTTCAAGCAACATTAGTTTATTAATATTTTTGGAAATTAGAATATATAATTTCAAAATACAAAAGTGAATATTATAAAAAAAAATATTACAATTTAAAGATGTATTAATTATGGTAACGAGAATTAGTATTACATTAAAGAAAATATTGATTATAATAATAAAAACACTGAACTATAAACAAAGAAAATATTACGTAGGTAATTACAACAAAAAAATTGAATATAATTTAATTTTGATTCCAAAAAAGTATTGATTACCACAATGCAAACATTAGTCAACAAAGAAAATATTAAATAATATAATAAAAACTTTGTTTACAAAGAAAAATTAATATTTAAGTAACAAAAATTTCTATACTTGAAAATACTACCTATTAACTATAACTAAAATGTTGAAAAAAAAATATTACAATAACAAAAACAATGATCGTGACGAATTTGACGATTCTTCAAGCCAATGAAATGTTTTATTGTTTGTTTTTGCTGACTTGTGTAGATATCAACATCACTGACGCCGCCTTTTAAAATTTCTCATAATAACCAGAAATTGCACGAAGAAATAAATCCTAGAAAGGAATGAAGGGAAAATAAATATTAATTTTAGTATCATTGACGCCGACTTCTCGTAATGACCAGAAATAAAACAAAATTGCGAGAAAAAAGAAATCCTAAAAAGAATGAAGGGAAAATAAATATTAATTTTATTGGGTTTCAGTAGAACTGGAGCAGCTAAAACTACTGCAAAATGTGCTGTTTTCAGTAGGCCAAGAATTAAAGCAAATATTTTAAAATACTCTAATTTCTGGCCCGCTGAAACCAGAACACAATCCGAAGCATCTATATCTGCTCCAAAATGTGCTTTGGGTCAGCAGACCTAGAATTAAAGCAAACACTTCTGAGTGCTCTAATTCTTGACCCACTGAAACCAAACACAATCCAGAGAAGCTAAATCTGCTGCAGAATGCTCCAATTCCTGGCAGACTGGACTAAGTAGATCTCCTTCAGGGCGTCAGATGAACTGGAAGGCGGTCTAGCCAGACCACCAGGCGGGGAAGAGGCCCTAAGGCCAGCTGCTTTCCCTACGTTCCGCAGAACGGGACTGAGTACTAGCGTCACTAGATCACATCCTGAGACGCGCATTATTACCGGTCATATGGATTTCTATTGGCTGATATTCAATCTGCAATTATGGGTGTACTAATGGAAATTTTAAAATGAAAATTGGTAGACATGGGTACTTTTCTGCGAAAAATTCAATGGTAATATTTTTAAAAGTCTAAATTACACCCATTTTAGGATAGTAGTCAATTACTGAAAAATAAAAAAGGTAGGTACAATAATTCTTCAAAATAACAACAATACATGTTTTTATTACTGGAAATGTCTCCTTGGGGGTATTGCCCCCACGAAATTTTTTCTTGGGGCATGAGCTCCGATGCCCCCATCCCCATGCAGCCGGCGCCCATGATCAACATACCGTGAGTTCATTTTAACATGAAACACAGGATTTGTTATACCAATGGTTACGAATTTGAGAACAATGTATCAGGGCGTTCATTTTTAAATAACAAATTACCATGTCTGCGGGTTAGATGCGGTGGAAGATGATTGGTTAAATCTCCGTACTTCACATTACTTGCTTTTTTTATTGGGAAAAATCGATAGTATTTAATAGCAATAAGTATAATAATTAAAAATTTAAAAAATCAAATTCAAAATCATTTCATTATGGCTACTCAAATTACAAATGCTATCAATGAGTACTATTATTGTTTAACCTCAATATTATATCTGCTACGCATAATTTTAAAATGAACTTTAATACATTACTATCAAATTTGTAACCATGGATATAATAAATCCCATATTTCGTATTAAAATAAACTCACAGTATAAGTAAAATGTTCGAAGAATCTTTCATCTCAAATCTCCGAAAATTTTTCACCAAGTTCCATGAAATGAAACGTAGCATTCAAATACACGCGTGTTTTTAAATAAATAAATTATTACATTTACATTTTTTTTTATATAGATTTAACCATCAGACTGAGCCACAAAAACGAGTGGCCGGGTACAGCTAGTTTGTAATAAATTGGGAAATAAATCTCCAGTTTATTTCTCGAAATTGATGCCAGTGGCAATACTCATGTCATGAGAACCCATAGGTAAGAAGTTTTCTAAAAATTCTACAAATTATCTTCGATTTATTCTCAATCTTTTGTTATATGGTTACAGAAAATATTAATTTCTGTTATCTTTATTTTATTACAGCAATGAAGTTAATAACTTTGGTTGTAAAAATTTAATTATAGAGTTTTAAATCTTTGATTACAGTAAAAAACATGTTGATTACAATAATGAACACTTTCATTACAACATTGAAAATCGGTTTGAAATACTGATGCGATTTTTTTAAAACTTATTTTAAAGATACAAATAAATGATATTTTACTGAAAACATTACATGTAATATATACCTACCTATTACACGAATATATGATTTTATAATATAATATTTATTTATTTTTGTTTCATTCTATTTCTTGTCTAAAAATATATTTACTCTCTTGAGCGCGATCGAAGCGGATGCAGTATTATGTATCGCCTCGTAAAGCATACTAGCATACACACATTTCGCAATGCACTGCAGAACATTTCCTGCCCGTGTATCCGTCGCTAACCGGATATCACGTGGATCATCAGTGTTACAACTCCACTTTTCATTACCCAGCAAATTATATTTGCAAATACTTCATTTTATTGCAATAGAATTACCTCAAGTTTATTCATCATGTCACATAACTCAGCGCATGAAAATTATTTATTGTTTACTGTTTCCTCGTTCTTTATTTATTTACCAGTGTTTACTAAGCGTGTATAATTGTTTCTGTATTTCACTTCGAATTTGAAGTTTAAAGTTAATTCACCACTAGTTATTAAACGCCATTTAATTTTTTACAGAGTGTCAAACATGTTTATGGTAAAATTTATTGTTATTTTTGATAATAAAATGTTATTGTTTTGCTAATTATTCATAATTAGTTATTTAATTTTTATTGTTTTTTTTTTTAAGCGGATTGAAATGTTAATGATCAGGCTTACTCAAATATACTAACCCATAAATATTTTTTACTTTTACAATTTTTCAATAAAATGTATGCTAATACAATAACTAATTTAATGGTAAGTTTTGAATAAATTATTATTTCGAGTATATCATGTAGGAAACAATATTCGTAAACATTATATTATTCACGATTTACAATGGAGAGACTGAGGGTTTAAAACAGTTTATAATTCATTTTTACGACTACAAATGAAAATGTTGGTTTCTTATGTTTATACAATAACAGCTGTTATAGATAACCCCTAAAGGAAAATATTTAGATTAGCTACTTTTAAACATTAATAGCTGTTATAGGTGTATAAAAAGATTTGATATTACAGTTTGTCAATTTCTGCACTAATATTATGTACTGTCACATAACAGGTTTATACAGAAGCGACAGTAAGACAGAGAAACGAAAATTAGAGTGAGATGGGGAAAGCCAACAAATTTAAAGGACTCATTGATTAAATTAGGAAATTTTCGACACCTCTTAGAGAGAGATAGGGGAAGCCAAAAAATTTAAAGGCCTATACAATACTCCAAGGTCGTAGAACTGAAAAGGGTAACATGAAAGGTACCGACATGGAGTGTCGCTTCTGTAAGTAACTATTCTTTGATACTGTCTTGGAACTCAGTGCGGCAACATGTAGTAACTCCCAGTTAAAAACAGAAATCTTGGCTGGATATTTGAATAAATACGACGTGATATCCAAAAGTTTCCGGACTGAAGTTGTAAATCGACTCCACACCGCTCATGGTCTCAGGTACATGTCTGACAAGTTTCAACTCGGACCAGTACTCGCTTCTGTACATTTATTTATCTAATATGTTAATTGTCCTGCGATTTTTATTCGATGAGCAAATTGAATTCCTTCTATCTCTAAAATGCTTCAAACTATCTTGAATCTGTTTCCAGATTCTTAATCCTCATAATTTCTATACCCTGTTTTCAGACAATTGTCTTAGATTGGTAAAATGTCCGTACCGTTCTTAATACTTAATATACTATATATTTTCCATTTATAACCAAGTTGTTGAATTTTATGTTTAAAAAATTAAATTTTTTGGCGACTAATACATAATAATTGTTGTATAATAAACCGTATGAGTAATAAAAAAAATACTTTTCGTTCGGAGATATACATTACATTTTTTCTGAAAATTGGTAAATTATTAATTAAAGACATAAATAAATATCATTCTATATTTGTAAAACGTCAGCTAGCTATTGCGTTGGGGATGGCTGTGATAACAAAAATACTGTCAAAGTGTCAAATATTTCTTTATAATTTTCATTTATGTTTATACGTGCTTAGACGTGGTCTGCATTAAATCCGATAAATTATTATCAAAGCTAAATAATAAATAAATTCATTAATAATATTACAGAATAATATATTTGTTATTGTAGGTAGTTCTAAAATATACAGCAAAAATATAATACTATTAAAATATAGCTTAATTCAGTTTGACAGATAAGTCCGGAAAGTTAAATTTTGACATAAGAGTCTCTAAAGTTTTACCTTAGCTACTACTTTGGCTAACTTCGCGGAATGATATCGTGTAATTAGTATCGATTTCAAAAAAAGTTCTTTTTTAGCCTCATCTGATTTGTTGACTTGACTTTGCCTCGGTTGATTTTGTGCCTTTTAAAGTAAATATCACACTTTTAAAATATAGCGAATTTTGTTTTACTATTCAAGATAAAATGGAGATCGGTTTATAAAAACTATTATAAAAATTTGCTACGTTCCAACCTTCCTTAAAAAGAAAGTAAAATTGTGATGAAATAAGTAGTTTAGGTATATTAATGTCATGCAATTGCAAGAAGAAATAAAGTTTTTAAAAATGATTGCACTTATTCTTTCTGCACTTGAGGCACAATGTACCATTGTATGCCTGCCATTATTTTTGTAATAAGAACAACAATAAATCTGAAAAAAATCATCTTGGTATTATAAGCTTCTATTCTCCATTCTGAACATCTCTATCTCGTCTAATCTCAGAATAAATTCCAAGTTGAATACAACTAAAAATTTTCATAGAATAGACATTGTGCAAGCTATTCATTCCTCACATCTGCACAGAAGTATCTCGTCTCATATCTAGCAGGCAGTGAGGTATGTTTGCAATCAAGTTGAAAAGGTTTCCGAGAAGCGAGGAGCGAGAAGCGAGAAGCTCATGCAAGGTGCGAATAATAAACGCACATCTCTCGCAATGATATCACAATCAAGCCAAATATAAATAATGCCTATGTTGCAATCGCCTTGCGTAGAATGCAGAGGTGCGGCGACTCGTATCAGATGGGAATGTTAGTAGCTGGATGCACGCTGAGTACACTGCCGTTTAAGATTTAATTTGAAAGATGTTACAATGCTCATTCAATAAATAAAAACACGGCAATATTAGCAGCAAACTTGTATTTTACTTGAAAGAAATGACAAACATATTTTTACAGTAATGGAAACCGATTTTTGCTTTCTTATACGAAGTAAAATATCCATTTTTAATATCTCTGAATCCATTTTGACTACAGTTAAAATTTTTGAAATTTTGTATAAGGGACTGTTGTAACATCTAGTTGTGCAAAAGGTCAGTTTACTCATAGTGTTTTTTTTATTTTTCACATAACTCGAAAATGATTACCTTCATTTTTTGTTCCAATCGGCCTTTTCAAAAAAGCAGCTTACTTTTGAATTTTTTTTTATTGTGGCTTTTCGGACTCAACTTCTAAGGTCATATGCCGCCCCGACTCGCTCGTAAAGGTGTTAGGGCTACAGATCTACGCTGTTTCGCTGGTGATTACGAAAAAAATTATTAATAATAATAATTTAGTTGGCTTTTAATTTTTGTAGGAAATATTTGATTTATTGTTAATAAATTTACATTGACAAGAATACATTCCTGAGAAATATGAACGAAACTGTACGAAATAAATGAAAACAATATCTCTTGCTTTACAAGATGAATCCAGTATACATATCCTTCGGACCAGAAAAGAACAACTTAGCAGCACAAATAACTCTTGTGTAGTACAATAAGAAATAGTGATGCACATTTTAATAAAATTTTCAAAAGATGATCCATTTCAAAGATATAACGATTAGCCGTAGAATGATCTGACTTTCAATCGCAGTAAGTTTAAATGAAATGGAGAAAAAAATGTGTTTAATTTAGTGTACAAGGAAGTCATGTGCATGGTGCTGGTGCCCACATCAGATTTTTTTTGCAAATAAAATTTGTCAACATTCAAAATATACAATATGGATATATTATATAATTTATAAAAATTGCACATATTTAACAATATTACTATTTTTCGTCGTGAAATATGAGTTCTAAATGTTTTAGAACCACTCTTATTAAATTTTTGTTATTATTTTTTCCTCACCTTACTGGCTATAAGCACAGAATAGGTCTATACAGAAGCGACAGTAAGACAGAGAAGCGAAAATTAGGGAGAGAGATGGGGAAGGTGCACAAATTTAAAGGGCCCATTGTTTAAAATCGGAAAGTTTCCTCACATCTGAGAGAGAGATAGGGGAAGAGCACAAATTTAAAGATCTACACAAAATGCTTCAAGGTCATAGAACTGACTAGCGGAACATGAAAGGTACCAACACGGAGTATCGCTTCTGTGTCCTGTGTGTAACTATTCTGTGCTGTAAGTATGAATGTGAAACGATACAATACTATTTAATCTCGTTTCAGAGTTTTTAATCGTAACCATTTTTTTATTTGTCTTAGTGTTAAGAAACTCCATTATGCCTCAGTAGAAGTAACGCGCTAAATACACAATGAAGCATTTTATATGTAAAAATAAAATATTTCAGCAGAACATAAGAGTGCTGAAACTGTAAATATTCGTTAAATTATATGATATAACTTTCACTCATTTATCCTTCCATCTTAGACATTCAAGCAATTATACTTCTTTATGAAAAGTTGGCTCATTTGGATTATTCACTTATTTAGTATATTACAATTCATTGTTTTGTTATTCATTAATACAATGTTTTGCTTGTTGATTTTATTTCTAAATAAATTTTTAATGATGTAATTTGAATCTTATTATTATATATTTTCACAAAGAGTTCGTTTCTTGTTTATGTTTTATATGTTATACTTTTTAGTAAATCAAAACATATACAAATTGTTGCCAAATATTGACACATTGATTTGTGGAAGTCAAGTTCTGAAGTGCTTATTTTGTGATAAATTTTACCTGCATTTTAATTAGAAATATTGCTTGCCCCTACATTTTAAAATGTGATTTAATTAAGGCTATATTTTAATATTTTACATTTTCATCTCAGCTTGATAAAAATATTTGTAATAATAATATAAATATTTCATTTTTATGTGTTTGGAAGTGTGTCGGGAATATTATCAAATTAAATCTAATTTATTACATAAATATGAATATGAAAGGAAAGCTGTGCGTGCAGTAATAGTAATATTTCTCAAAGAAGGTCCCAACACCCATTTAAAAGCTGTAAATTGAATCTAGCAGAAGGCAGGACATAAATATTTAGAATGCGTGTCCATAAATAAAAGAAATACATCGTGAACCGAATAATGAGTTGTTGCCCCGGAAATAACAACAAGTACAACAAGTACTCATCCCTCAATTAAGCAATTTGGGCAAGAACCCGTTAGCTACGCGTGTCGCTCTTGATAGCTAACTCTTTAACACGTCCCAGTCCGTTTCATCCTAACCTCAAAAATAAAATACATAAATAAATATTAAAAAGAATGTACATTTGTAAGAATCTTTTATAAATTAGAATTATATTCAGATTATGGTGTACTTTGAAAATCATTTACAAATTAAATATAAATATATTTTAATTAACAAAAAAAAAATTTATTGATCGAATGGATGAAGTAATGAGGTAAAAAATAAACTATCAGTTGATATGTGGATGTATTGCAATTTGTTTTCTCCCTCGACTAGCAGTTTCTGCAAATTTTTAGGGTAAGTGGAGGTGAGATGGATCACATTTTCGGAAATTAATTATATTTATAACAACATATAGTCTAGCCTTACTTGTTACTTATAAGAGAAAAATTAAATTATGTTCTGAAAACTAGAAATAGATATTTTATTCGGGTTCAAAAAAAAAACCAAATCCCCCACTACATAGGTGATACAGACCAAGGCTATGAGGAAAGGAACTGGTTAATAAATTGTTGTTATTTATCGTATGTGGTACAGTCTTAGTGCAAACGGCGACCACAAATTACACAATTTATCCAATCATCGTTCTTTAGAGTAGTAGTTTTTAGGACGATATTGTAGGTTTCTAATATACAAGTTATTTCGTATTCGCTGATTCTACATTGTTCCTACGGCGGCAGCGTAGAAGTAGCTATATTTCTACTTTGGCAACGTAGAAATTTAATTTCTTTATCACATTTATGACGTCTGAAGAAATATAATATTAAAACCTCGAGAAATCTCGGCGAAATTAATGACATTCGAAAATCTCGATTTTATTTTCTCGTTTCGAAGCTTTGTTTTTAAAATCGTTCTCGTCTCGCCCGACACGAGATATGTCGAAACGAGACGAGCGAGATTCGAGAAATATTGATATTTCACTTACCACGACATATTTTTCACTTACCACGACCTATTTTTCAGTCACGTTGTCACTACTATGCTTATTATTATTGTTTATAATATTGGGTGTAATAATTATATATACTAAAATTTTATATCCATTGTTAAATATTAAAACATTACTAAATTTTTATTAAGATGATTACTGCTACTCGTTAGTAATAAAATTACCTTGTCGTAATCATAGTGTTTTCGTTACTGTAATCAATATTTTCTTTATTATAATTAATCAAACTTCATATTAAAACTTTAGCCGAAAAGAGATGCAAATTTTATTTACTAGTCTTATTGTACATATAGCAAAATCAAAAAGGAGCTAATAATACTTACTTTTACATATATTATTCCTTTAGTTTTATTAGACTGGATAATTAATAATTTGGACAGAATTAATGTCCATCAATATACCATCGTTTCAAATGTACATCAGATTTCGTATTATCAACACCATCGTTTTCTTTCCTAATTTCCATATATTATTCATTTATTAGAGACCAACGTTTTTATTGTAAAATTGATTTAATTTTAAGGATTTAGAAGAATATGAGAATTTGAGGTTGATTCCTAGAAAATTTAAATATTTCTACTAATATACAAGACCAGGAGCAGGTACATACTTTTGCACTTTAATGCTGCAGGTTAGTATATATAGTACTTATATATAGGGTTAGTAACCTTATAGATGATTTCCTACTCACTTGGTCTCTAATTTACACAAATACTTGTTGACTGGAATTCTCAGCTATATCTGATATCTGATGTAAATAAGTATACCTATATGTACTCCTCGTTTTCGGAGGAATGTTCAGGGTCCGACACGCGACTTGCACCTCTGGTTGGGGCGGAGGCGGCGAGGGCAGACAGGTGAGACGGCCGGTAATGAGACAGCTGGCGCTCATGTTAATTGGACAGAAGTGACCACGTAACGCGAAGCCGCGGCCTGCTACGATGTGTTCAGCGGCTGCGGACAGATGACGAGTCGGCCCGTGTCGTTCTTTCGCAACAAACACCCACTAACGTGTTCATCGAACAAGGGGTGTCGGTGTCTTTGACCAGTAGCCGGGAAACTGGGAAGTTCACACTTTGTAGGTTAATATTGGAGATTTTAGAAAAGAGCACTGGGATTTTACTTTGTTACTTTGATGCATATATCAGTAATGATATATTTATACCGTAGAGTAGTGTTTCCCAAATGTACTTGTACCCCTTTCAAATATTTTTTAACATTTAATTAACAGAAAGAAAAAAATGTAATTATTTAGTAATATTTTTTAAATAATATACATAATATAATAAGATAAGAATTTTTTATTTCTAATTTTTAGGACAATGTTATTCTATATAAGAATTGCTACTTGACTTTAACACTAAAAAATAATTTTCATATCATTATATCATCAGGTTCAAAATAAAATTGCATTGCAGTTGAAACAAATTTGATACAGGATCATATACAGGGGAAATAGCGGTAAAGATATAAACATCTCCCTTAATTATCAAAAAAAATAAAATTTTCGAAAATATATAATACGAAGCTCATTCGATCCGAGCTGAAACAATGATTGTGAAATAGGAAGAAAAAGCAGCCGAAGAGTTATCTCCATCCTAAACTGAAGCGCATGCACATGATAATCTAGTCTAAAAACAATCTAGAGTCTTGATATCTAGCCAAGACAAGAACAAGACTTTTTACTCTAGATTTAGACATAGTCAACTCTTGTCTTGAAATTTTAAGACAACACAAGTCTTCTCTTGTCTTGTCCAGACGGCAACATTACTTTTGATTCTGTTGCAGTATGTTTACCTGGCAGCGTAGTGACGCAGGTAAAGATAAATTCAGTTATTCTTTCTATTGTCCTGATAAAAATTTAATGTCAAAGACAGTACAGTTCACTATTCAAACGCACTACTTGTGGTTTTGATATAATCACAGAATTCCTAAAGGAAACAGAGCCTTGTCATAAAACAATAACTATATCTTAGATACTTAATGTTTTATGGCAAGTTTTAATAGTGTAGGTTATCAGTCTAAAGCTTTAGCAAAGAACCTACAACTTATAATGGGTTCCGAACCATTCGTACATTGCAGTAGGTATTTTTATTTGATGAAAGATGAAAAATTTTTAAACTCACACATTTTGAGTTGGAGTGAACTAACCAACTACTAGTACAGTTGATCTATTTAATTTTGCGCAGTTATACACTTTTATTATATAAAATGTGCTCAAATTACTTTAGTAACTGCTGTAAATATTTGACACACTTTGTAATTTATTTAACACCTTTTTTCTTCTCATTCTTACTTTAGCATTAGATCTAATATACATATATTTGTTCATGATCACTAAATATTATCAATTCCGTTATATAATACATTATTCCATCCACACCTACAACTTATTCCACTTTGGAATTTAGTGGTATTTAAACCTCGTCGGATTTCACGAGTAATTTCTTCCTGCGGTGTCGGACAGCGGTATAAAGCATGGATGTATGGCTACACGTGTCTTCTTGTATGCCTTGCGCTGGTAATGGTTCGCAGGCCGGCGTCTGCTGCGTCCGCGGTACTTTATCTCCTGGAATCCGACACACGCACCGATAAATCCTCCAGGGATAAACTACGAGGCGTGCGGTTATTGAGGTATGGACACCGCAAGAGATATGTGAGCAACGGGACGTACGTTTCATGGGAGAATCCTTCTACGCGTATATAGAAATTGCATTTTGATTTCTTAGATTTTTAACTTAAGTTATACACAAAAGAACAGTGAAATGTGTTGTTGACTTTTTTCAATTTATCCCAAAAATTGTATTTAATTATTTTCGATCTATAAACTAAAAACAATACCATCATCATAATTGGCATAACATTTTTAAATGGAACAGGGCTTCAAGTATTAAGTATGAGGTATTTGTTTCGTGCTAAGTTTTACTTGCATTTTAGTTTGGTTGTTTGCGCCTTTGCAAGGAAAATACAATTTATAGAGGGTTCCCAATCACCCGTATGAATATTTGTAATTGGGTAATGATTGGCGAAGCTAAAATTTGCACTTACACTTTGTTCAAGTCAAGTTAGGGCTTTCGAATCAACTGAGCCACCGCTGTCCATAAGTCCATATTAGGTAAAAACATCGAGATTTCTATATTATAATTATGTAGTCAAGAGTATGTATATTAACGAATGAATTACCTAAGTAAAAATCTCCACAAATTTTTAAACACTGTAAAAAACTCATTTAACAACCCAATTTTGTAGTAGGATAAAACCAGTTTGTAAATTGAACATGTATGAGTTTGACCCTAGTTGTCAAAGGGGATGTTCATTTTTACATTTTTAATGTAGGTATTAGGTACCTAAGCATTTCGAGAAGAGCTTAAAGTATTATTCTAAAAATTGATGAAAAAAAGACACAGAAGGTTTAAAATTTCACATATATACATTTGTATATAAAATTTGAAAAAAAGATACGTCGTTATGAGGAAGAGGAAGTCAGCCCTAGGTAAGTTCAGGAGAGATGGTCCACAATTCGAAAAATTGTTTAATTTATCGTTACACATCATACTCCAAAGTTCTGGACTCCTCATTAAGTGCAAGAATTTGATTGTTTATAGCTTTCTTGGCAATTTTTAGGTTTTTCCACTTACCACTGCCCTCTATTTGAATAGTAAGTAGTCAGCAGGGTGGGTCATCTATACCTTAAATTTTTGCGCCATCTATCCCGATTTTCCAGATGAGATGGCTCACTTCCGTACAACTAAACATCCTACAAAAGATTCTTTTCTAAATCCCAAAAAACAAGTTCGCGTTACATACATACGTTTGGGGCAATTTTCAACTAAGTCCACCTATTCTCGATTTTTCTCTTAAACTAAAAACAAAATTGAAAAGGTTAAAACTGAATTGGCCTTTTTGGGACAAACAAAAACTTTTATCAAGAATATATTTTTGTCGTAAAATAAAAAATAAAATTTTTTCTTTCTTTTCAACTCGATCCGTGTACATACTGTATATCTAAAATCTAAAGACTTGTCATACACTATTTTATGTAAATGAGGTTAAAATAAAATGAACATTCTGTTAATTGTATAGTATAACTTATAACTACATCAAATAATAACCAGTAATGTTTCCGGAAGTTCGTACCTGTATTAAACCAAAACATGAAATTTACACAGTAGCAAATATTGGCGTAATATATAAAATTTATATCGCGTAACATTCAATTATCATTTTTAAAGTGCCGACAGTCACAGTCGTAAGTCCGTTCGCTTCAATTAGACACACAATCGCATAGTATTAG
This sequence comes from Stenolophus ochropezus, assembly GCA_035578165.1. Classification (NCBI taxonomy): domain Eukaryota; kingdom Metazoa; phylum Arthropoda; class Insecta; order Coleoptera; family Carabidae; genus Stenolophus; species Stenolophus ochropezus. Next base: position 7,559,839 of record JAQOWZ010000004.1, on the reverse strand, counting down.
CTTTTTAACAACTGCAATCTAACAACATAACTAACAACATTCCCTCACAACGGGAGGTGAATTCTCAAAGGTGTTATTAAATTCCTCCTGTCTTGGAACTGGTCTTCATGCACATAAACCACAAGTAGAAATTATCGCTGATTTTTTCTACATTAACAGAAATGAAACATACGGGTAGATTTACTCTAACCGTTAATTAAATTACCAGCATTTTCCTACCGTATAAATGCTGCGATTCCAATTACGCAAGTAATAACCTGAACGCGAATGTACGACCATCAAACAATGTTATTATTTTTGATATACGAAACTGGCTACGACTTGTTAATAAGGGTTGACCGCCTACTGTGATCTTGTATTTACATACAGTTTGATGAATGGGCAGAGAAGATTAGGCCACTACATGGGATTAAACTGACAAGACTCAACAAGATAATATCAAGAAGAATTTATATGCGATACTCTAGGTATTAATTATTCTAAGCCTAATATTTATATGTAAAGTGGATTCTTAATTTGTATAAAAGTCAAATAATAAAATGTTCAACAACATTAAAGCAATATAGCCAATGTTTTATTATAATTTCAACGCAATTTATAATTTAGATTTTTCTTTATATTAATTCTTTATCTGAAAATCTTTGGTATTGTTTATGTTTCTCCTATTTGAGCATGCAACACGCGTTTCACATTATAGTGACCATTTTATTTGTTTTTTTAATGAAATATACAATGTGCAAAAAAATTTGGCATACTAGGTTTTTTATAAGGAAGTGATTCGCAGCATATGAGTACAGAACACTATTTTAGTTTATTAGACAACATATAAAACCGATATACATATGACGGTTTAAATATCAATAAAAAATTAAATAAACAATAAATAATAAACTAAAATTTGATAAAAATATTTGTACAGCCTTCATATGCATCGATATTCATTCGGTAATATCCAACTTTTACTAGAAGAAGAAATCGAAATAGCAAAAAAAAATCCGAAAGTTTGTGAAAATCAGAGTCGTCACTCGTCAAATTGTCAATAAAACAAGAAAAACATCATTATTCATAAATTATAAGTACTAAGATGTATCAGTAATTGTAATAAAGTTTGACTTTCGTGCAACATAATTCAATTTACAGGATAGAAGAAATATGTAGAATGTGGGAATAGTAAATAAACACAATATTTTCTGGACAGCAAAACAATATTTTTAGATCTGATAACAAAATCAAAAAAAAAAAAAATTTAAAAAATTGAAAAACAGCGTAATGTACAAATACTTTTTTAACTTTTATATCTGCAAACTTAAAACAATAAAATTTTGAATACACATTATGCTTCTTGGTCTAACGTTTGTTCCTCGTAACGCATATCTGTGAACGTAGTTTGACTCGGTGGCCTGGCAGATCCAAACCTATTCTTAGCGCATGATTTTCTTGTTTTTTAGTCTCTGAAATGATAAAATACTGCAAATTTTGTGCCTCAATAAAATTCTTCAAATTTTAGAGCAACATTAAAAAAAATTAATTCTGTTATCATACTTGTATTTTCTAATATGAAAACACCCTAAATCTGTAAAAAAGAAAAAATGGCCCGAGAGACCCAACTTTTTTTTTAATGGTGGCAGTTAACGAGTTAACAAATCATTTATATTTTATTATTTTGACTATTATCTTTTTTCTTCTCTTGAAAAAGACCCATGTAGGGTCGAAACAGTCGAGAATGAAAAAAAAATAACGAGACTGAATCCCAAGAATCATCTTTTATTTAATAAATTTCATCGTATCTTACTTTAAAAATAGGAATCAGTGTACATATTCATACTTTTGTTGTAAAATCAAAAGTTCGCTTCTCTACCCCCTATTCCCATTAGCATTACTGGGCCACTGCGTTGTTTAGCCTAATATTACCATAACCCTTAACATTCCTAGCCGAAAGTATGTAGCAGCGACCATTCTCTGACTGGTATACGAGCGCGTGTGATGTATGGAGTAGAGTCACACTAGCACCAGCACTAGGTTACCCGTTACCCGTTAGCTGGCTTTGTCTACCCCGCCGAATGCATTTACATATTGGGAGCATGCGCTCGCTTTGGTGCTGTAAACTCGTAAACAAGCAGCCTGCTGTGAGGTTTCATTATTTTCATATTGAGAGGAGTTATAATTAATAGAAAGAAATCGTTCTAAAGTTGTATTGAATTGTTACGTTGTTCAACAAATAACACTGAATTAATTTCAAACGACAATAATATTTTTTTCCTTCAAACGTCATAAAAGTGACATCTTCTGTGACGTGATTGACAAGGTTGAAGTTTAATTTCTATGCCTCCGTAATATAATTTTTTATTCTAGCCGCCGTTTAATTTCTTCGCCGCCATATGTAGAATCAGCCAATAAGAAGTAACTTGTACAATAGAAATCTGTAATATCGCCCTAAATGTCACTATAAAAACTAGATAACCTAAGGAATAAAGTTACTAAAAATTATGAACAACTGACAGGTAACCTACATATAAAACGTCAAATAGTAATTAATTTTTAAAATTTCTACGTTTTAAGAAAAAATAAAATGTGTTATTCAAAGTAAAAGTGCTTTGTGTGCCTCGCATGCAATTGTCCGACTCGCTTCGCTCGTCGTGCAAACTTCCATGCTCGCCACACAAAGTGTCACTTTTACTCTTAATAACACAATATACTATTATTTTAAAATTTTGAGATTTCAAGGCATGTAAATTCAATTGAATACAGTGGCGTAGCCAGGAATTTTGGAAGGGGAGGGTTCAAAATTAGATTAGGTTACTACATAGGTATGTATGTATATATATTTATTTATTAAGAAATCATTTTACAAATAAAATAATTTATCTATACAAAAACAATTCTTAAATCAATAATTTTCATAGTTTTAAATAAATAAATAATAATAAAGCAAATAATTATGTTATAAAAGAATTATATTTTAAATTTAAGTCGTCTGGTGTTTTTTATTAAACTACTCAGTACTTCGTCAGGATATAGGTATATGAATATTTTATTTTAAATTCGTCTAGGAGGGGGTCCGGACCCGTAAACCCCCCCCTTGCCTACGCCACTGATTGAATAAATTATGTTATAATAAATCCTGTAAGCTAGAACTTAATAAACACGTCAACCACAAGTGGTAGTTTACTATTCTACTAAAAGAATTATTTCCAAAAGAATTTGTCTGACTCCCCTAATCCAAGAATCTCCAGTAGATTCATCAAGCTTATTCGGACTCTCATATTCATACACAGGGTCTCGTCAGACTCTCCTCCTCGAGCTCTCATCGTTAAAATCTTGCACTCCCTTTTTCTAAACTCGCTGACTGTTTCCAAACTCCTGCGTTCACTGTTTTTTTTTTAATATATTATGTTAAAAACTACAATCTAAATCAATTACCCAAAGGAATTTCAAGTGAATAGTAAAATAACAAGTGGTGTGAGAAGTGGGATCGCAACATAATTTTAATCTTCATTATTATAAATCAACAGTTTATTATTTGCAATCAAAGTTTTATGATTGTAAGCAACTTTTCCTATAATTAAAATTTATTTTATGAAAACTTTTCTTGTTGTAATCAAAATTTCCATTTCAAGAGTTAAATGGTTGTTCTATTTTTTTTTTATTGATCTACTTAATTTCTGTTTCCATTTAATGTTTTGGATGACTTTTGATGTCAGCTATTTCTCTCCTGTCTTCTATGCATCGTTTTTAATTTCTTTTTGCAAGGTTTTCCTGGTCAGTCCGTTGTTTAGTTTAGTCGCTCTTACTTCGTACAATATTCTTGTAGTTCTATTATCTGCCATTATTTTTACATCTTGGAACTATATTAGTTGCCATTCTACTTTTATTTTATTGATTTGAGAGTTTAGATTTTACCTATCCTTGTAAGTAAAATTTTCATTCTTGTAGAGGTAATAAAATACTGGAAATCAGTCGTATTTTGGAAGGCTTTATTTCATCCCCGACCGGTTTCGACCCCACATGGGTCTTCCTCAGGGAGTGAAAGTCACTAAAGTCAGTATTTAAAGTGAGTCAATACTGACTTTCATTCCCTGAGAAAGACCCATGTGGAGTCGAAACCGGTTGAAGCTGAAATAAAGCCTTCCAAAATACGACTGATTTCCAGTACTTTATTACCTCTACCTATTCATCCACGAGTCGAGAAAATTCATTGATCATTTAATTCTTGTAATTAGTATTTTTCTTGTAATCGAAGTTTTCCTTATTGTAATCAAAATATTTTAATGTAATCAATGTTTTCTTTACTGAAATTAATATTTTCTTTGATGTTATCAAAATTTTCATGATTATAATCAATATTTTTTTTATTGGAATCTATATTTGCATTATTATGGTAAATATATCCTTTGTTGATAATAATTTTATTTCATGTCATGCATGCCTACTAATATATTACTTATGGAATAAATTGATAGTGACGGTAATAAATTATGTATTTCTGCCAATTAAGTTACAGATGTATAAGCGGCATTTCTGTCAATTTTCTCCTGTTAAACAAAAGAACGTGCCGCGTCGTGTACGTAGTAGCAACCTGCAATGCGACCCAGTTGATAAATGCAATAAATATATTCTTGTCGTGGAAAAATCGTCCTTGTGAGCAGTGAACGTACTTGAGCCATATCTCATAGTTTTATTGAGTAGCAGTGACAGTTTAATGACACCAAACTCATGCGTCAATTACGCGCATGGAGCAAACAACGGATTCAGCGCCTTGTAAATAAATCCGGACAGCGATAAATATTCCGCACTTTGCTTGCATAACTACCTTTCCATATTTCATGGAAACACAACACAGTTATGAATTTACGACTGCGTGTACAATAAATACGCCACTATGCTATCACTCTACCAATCGCATATTGCTTCAACAATCACATATTTATTTAACAGGTGGCTCACGACTCGTTATCCATGGTTTTAAAGTGTTTTCTTAGAGTGTATATTTTTAAAATAATTTATAATGTGTCCCAAAATAAGTATTACCGGATTTATGGTCGATATTAAATTTAATGATTTCACTTTTTGTTGACTAATTGTAGCAATTGTTTCTTTTTTGACGTTTCATATTTGTGTTATCTTAGCTACTTGCTAAAATCAAGAATATGCCTATATTCACTTTATTTCTACATAATGACGTACCACTTTAATTTGGTAGCAACTTTTCCATTTGAAAGAAGAATTTTGACAATGGAATTTTCAATGTTTAAAATGGCCAAGTTGGATTTGTACTTGGTCTTTGCCAATTTTTTACGAGTTACATGCATGATATTACATGAATACAATCGTACGATACGATATTATGATACTTTCTAATAATATACAGAATGTTGACCATAACACCGGAACATTTGGATTAATATATAAAATCATATTTTTGTAATTTCCTGTGTCTATAATTATTTTAGGTAAGACAGCTTCAAATAAAATTTGCAGAGCATAAAAATCTGCAACTGAATCAATAAGCAAAATTAATTTTACGTGCCTTGTAACCTTAGAAATTAGCTATGAAAATATCGTAAATCAACTTCGTGTTATTTTATTTTGTTTTTATTTTTAAAGTTCTAAATATATTTATGTAATATTGATCACTTCAAGAGTGATACAAATAATAATAAAAGGAAACTATCGCAGCGTACCTAACCAAACAGATAAACCGTTAAAAATTTGTTTAATTCTAAGGATATCGATATTTTTGAGGCGGTGTACATCATTCTCAATCCTCATTTCTAAGGCTACAAGGTACGTTTTAGCTATTAACACATACCTAAGATTGTTATGAATATTATAACCGCCGCAGGTGTCGATTGGATTCCGAGCTTGTAGAGAAAAGATTTTAAGACATCTAAGGTCTGTTATGATTCATAACATTCGTTGTTTGTTCAATAGTTTACCGGTTTCAGAAAACTAAGACGGTTTTAATAATTTTCAATAACCTTTTCATGATCAAGTTTGTATGAGTTTATATGACTCAATGGTTATACAGTTTTATTAACCAAGTGTCCCATATTATTTCGACTACCAGCTTACCTTTGTCTATGTACATTTCATTACAATATTTTGCTTCTAGTTCAGATGTAGAATATTATGTTCTACAATTGTTACATTTAATTGAAACTTTTTTATCTAAAATAATTAGGAAAGCAGGAAATTACGAAAATATGATTTTACATGTTAAATTCCTGTTTTAATTATTATTGCATTTGAAAGGATAGAAATTGTTATGTATATTTTTTTTATTATTTGCTAAATATAAATATTGAAAGAGTAGGTACAATTCTCTGACCACCGAGGTCATCAGATCTAATTCCTCTCGACTACTGTGTTTAGAAACACATGAAGAATTCATTCATAACATTATGGCTACAGCTACGTAAACCCATGCGAACCGAATTTGATGCACTTCAGACATCTATTTTTTCAATTATAGAAAGAACTAGAATGTAGAATATGTATTTAGATAAAGGAACAAAGGGAGGACATATTGACCTATTACTTTAGCAATTAACTTCCTCTCCTCTCTTTAATTTATAAGATATTTTTAATTTAAATTAAATAAGAAATAAAACCGTAAGCTAGGGATATCGAGTCGCGGGACAACCTTATATGAAGGAATGTAAATTTACTAAGCAACTCAAATAAGCAATCCTAGTGTGTTGAGTGTTTTTAATGTGCAATGATTTAGCTAGGATTGGAAATATGCAAACATTTTTTATGTAACCTAACTGTAAATGCTTCTAGTGGAAAGCACTAGTGGTATCGAAACTAGTCTGAGGCCGAAAATAAAAATTCAAAATACTAATGACAAAAACAAGTAATTTCTATTATTAATACAATAATAAACGAAGTACTGTTTTCATATCGAAATAATTAATAACAACGTGACCGCGTACCTCCCAGAAGCAAGAACAAGAAAAAGAAAAGTATTTGTTGTCTGTGGAAACAATTGGTCCGCATTTTGCATGTAGCAGGATGCAGTTGCAGTGCACGCGTATGCTAATGATCGCCGCAGAACAGAGACAAATTACCTACCGGGAGAGCAGGTCCTCGACAAAAGCGAAAGTCCCGCGACATCTGGAGGACTTGATTTGACACACTTTAACGAGTTATTTCTACTCGGCAGCAGGTTGCTGTGACATACTTACTACTGCTTTAATAAGGGTGCTCTGCAGCCAAATACTACCTATTAAACAACTATTCCAATAATGAAAAGATTGGATGATTGCAGAGGTTACGTTTCACCCAAGGCTTCTGCGGATGAGAAATTGCTGTGTTGGAGATAATACCTTATTATTTGGAGTTGGCTTCTGTTTTTTCACTAATCCAAAACAAAACACGTAATTTCATTACTACTTTCCCTGCAATTGTACATACTCGTACATTTCTCCCAGTATTCACAGAAATAATAAACATTCTACGTTTATATCATGTTAATATAAGAATATAAAATATTAAGAAAATTTAATTACAATAAAAACAGGGTAACACATTTAGTTTTTTGTTTGTTTATTGTACATTCGTTTTGATCATTTCATTCAGTACCACATCATATCGATTTTGATATTTTGAGATTTTGACGGATATCCACCGCCATTATATACAGGGTATCCCAAATAACATCCTATGCATGGGGATCTTGAGAACGGTAAAAGATATGAGATCTGTTAAATTAGACAAAAGTTGCTGCATTAAGGGACCATTTTAAAGACGTCTTTGTTTTCTTAGAAAAATGCATATGTTACTAGATATGAACGAACACCTGAGTATAAAGGATTTTTAATTTTTAATTATAATTTCCAAAATTAAAAAATAAAGAGATTTTGATGTGCACCTTTTTCAGTCACATTTTTATAATAATTTTAAAGGGCTCTTCATTTTTTTTATTGCGTTCCGGTGTCAACTGTAATTTGTCATATAGAGCTTTTATTTATTAAAATAACGTAGGATTTTTTTATATGATTAAATAGCAAAAAAAAGTTTATTCAAAATTATTACAACCTAATATATTCCCTATAAAAAATTAAAGTTTCTTCCTTTCAACTTGAAAAGAGTACGCGATAAAATAATTTTTAAAATTCCTTTAAATTTATACATTTATTTATACAGTGTGTACCAAAATCGTCTAATATTTTAATTTTGGAAGTTATGAGCAAAAATTAAAAACAGTAAAATTTACATTCTCGTTCATATGAATATGATGATATAGAAACCTATGCACTTTTTCAGGAAAACAAATACATCATTAAAATGTTCCCTTAATATGGCAATTTTGGTCTAATTTAATCGACCTAGTATCTTTTACCGTTCTCGAAATCCCCATACGTAACTAGATTATTGGGACTTTCTGAATATGTATTGAAAATTTATATTTTATAAGCTTCTAACGTTAGTTGCTCAACTTTTGGTGTGTGTGTTTTTGTGAATATATCATAATACATAAATATTTCGAAAAGAAAGAAAATTGCAATAACATATAGGTACATGTAACACAAATTATGAAAAAAAAATAATTTATTGACAGTTTTATCGTACATTATCATGTAGCATTTTCTTTTGAAAAATATATTTTAACTTTCATTGTTAAACTACTATGAATTCTAGTTTTATAAATTCTATCCCATTTTTGGTTTATTCGAATGTCAAATTAAATACGGTGATAATTTATAAAGATTAGTTAATAAAGCACGTTTTCAAAACAACACTTCTTGATAAGTAGTAGACTAATATTCATGTTATCATTTTATTTTGCTTTTTCTACTAAAATTTTAATTTTTACAATGAAATATGGATTTCCCTTTTTTTCGAAAAACATTGTAATACATTATTTGAAATAATAAATGTCTGACATACGAATATCGGATTAGTTTGAATAAATTTGTGAGGTCTGTTTTTTCTCGCCTCTCCTCAGAAGAAACCGAGCGCTCACAGTTACGCATATGAAATCGGATTATAGTATTATCTTTTGAAGTCAATAAATAAGTACAATGCCACAATGCCTCTGTATTACACAAGTGTATTTAAGATGAACACATGGGCTGCTTGACAAAATAGAAAACATTATTAAAGTTTTGTATGAATATTTATGATTTATCAGAATCAACATAGAAATAATATTTAAAAGTACGTAGACCTGAAAAAAGCTGTAGGTACATATAATTCCATTGAAAAGATGTTTCATAATAATTACATTTTGGCGACCCATCATTGAATCAGTTCCTGTATCGTAATTTGCGCATGTTCTTGTTGGAACAAATTTCCAACTGATTCTGAACTGATAATGTCATTATGTATGTAAGACGTTAATGCTTCTTCTCTTAACAATATGACTCTACTGTCTTCTTCTGTACATTACAGCTATTAACATACCTAGGATAGTTATGAGTATCATAACCGCCACAGATGTCAATTGACTTCCAAGCTAGAAGAGTGAGGTTTTTAAGACATCTAAGGCCTGGTATTATTCATAACATCCGTGGTTTGTTCAATAGTGTACCGGTTTCACATTATTAATAAATATTATTATATAACATTATTATCCTATGAATAACGTTTTCCTGATCAAGTCTGTATGGGTTGATATGACAGCTGTATTATCCAATTGTCCCACGTTATTTTGATAAATCTGTAGGGTAATATTTAAAAAAAAGTATAATAGAAAGAAAGCAAAACAACTGAAATGTAACCCGTCGCTAGTGAAACATGGTTATGAAAAATCTGATGTGTCCAACACAATACCTCCCGCTACTGTAGTAATATTTTCAATATAAGTTTTTCAATACATTTAATTTGTAGTTTTAAAATTAGTTTGTTATTGCAGTTAAGAATATTTTTAATTCATTTCATACCTAAAATTTCCTTCATAAAATTTGTGTGACCAATATGACAGCTATTTTTGACGTTACTAAAACCGGAACCGAACTTACTTTGATTCATACATGCAAATACATTCCTTATATATTTCTTCCACCATTTTTAATTTTACAATAAAACTACTTCATATTTACTTATTTTATCTTTTAAACTTACTTACATCAAATTTGACATTATATGTTAAATTTTGTGAACATATGAATAATGTTTTATCGAAATTTCTCAGCCTAAACGATATGCAAAATTGTTATAATTTATATATTTATTCTGTTTAGCTAGAAGTTACACATATAAACGTAATTATACAGATCGGTAGAAAATTAAAAAATCTTTATATTGAATAATAACTTAAATTGCGAAAAATGGTATTTACAGGTTTTTTTTTAAGAAAAACTGTTTAAAGCTTCAAGTAAAGTACTGCTTCCGGTTAACCAATTGTAGTCAGAATCTAATCAGTTCATCATATTTGAATATAAGTCTTAAATACCAAATATTATATTTTTTACATGTATCATGTTGGAGTTATCGTGGACGAAAAATCGTCACAGACACAAACACACACACACACACACGGACATACAGACATCACGTTAAAAATAGTAAAATCGTACTGTAGGGACCCTAATTCGTGCTCATATGTTGAAAACTCATACTCGAGAAATCTGACCAAAAACAATACCTCTTATCCCTTATCTACCTATATATTGATAGGCGGGAGGTAAAAAATTAAACTAAATAATAATTGTACAAATAAGGAGGACATGATTATCAAAAGAAGAACAGAAAGACAAAACAAAACAACACAGAGCTGTTTTTTCCAAAAAGAGGACTATTGGTAACCCTATATCTGTGAAATTCACAAATCAAATATTTTGAAATTATGCAACGCAGTACAATGCCTCTTCTTCATTAGGCTAAATGTATTTGTAGTTAATATGTTTATGTTATGATTGCAAATGCTTATTTTATTACAGCTAACCGTTTGACCTATAGGTCCTCATTAGCTACGGCTAGATTTAGTTGTATGTTGTACTTGTACAGCTGTGGCGTCCGTTTCATGGTAGATTGAGTATTGTCACGATTCATGCTGACCTATTTCTCTTCAAGTACAAAAGTGCGCGGGTGTGTAAGTACAGCATCGTCATGTTGCATTGTTGTAAGCAGCTGCAGTAGTCGGACGCCTACAACTCATTCGAATAATAAACATGCGAACGACTACAGCAGTGAAGAAACACTTAAGTCTTAAATGCCTCATGTTTCATACTTACACATGCATCTGTTTTATAAACAGTCTTACCTTTGATATTTTTATATTTCTTAGTTATTACACGTTTAGCTTACACCGAAAAAGCAAAGGATTTAGCAAATTACATGTATAATCTAAAAGTATCTATATTTTAGTATGTACACTTCTACTTCATTATATCAATTTGTAATTCTTAACAAATAGACTTGAAAGCAATTAGCTCAATTATGAATAAAATAAAAACAATTTAAACGTTGCGCTAGAATTCTTGTATAGGTATCATATATGTATGTACGAGTACATACTAACAATTATTGGCACTACACTACAACGCTAAAAGAGTTTTGGATGCATGTGAAATTGCAAATGAAGTTCATCCGTTTCATGACAATTTTTACTTGAATTTTGGTGCAGTAAGTTGCCAACTAAAGACTCTACAATGGACCTACAGCTTAAAGTGGACTCCGAACCACTTGGTCTTGCAAAGGAATCTAACCACCTGTCCAATCGATATTAATTTAGAATATTTTTTTCGACTTCTTTTGGTACCAACTTGAAAGTCCCTAAGCCAAAACCCTTCAATTTGTTATCTTCACGATCACTGATATTTGGATTTATACATGTACAACATTAACAGGAATTTTTTTTTTAATAAATAAAATAAGAATTAATAGAAGAGACGTTTTTTGAAGAAAAACGCTAAAAAAGTAAGTTTCTTATTGAAGAATTTTCACCAATCTTGAATCCTATGTAGTTTCGACACATCTAGTTGTGCATCCCCTTTTTATAGTAATCGGCAGTACCAAAAGGGCACTTTACTCAAGGGATTTTTTTGATTTTTTCGTATAATTTAAAAAGGAGAAGCCGTAGAATGTTGAAATTTTGTATTTGGTACTATTTGGAACATCGTATCTTAATTTCAAATAAAATAAGTTTATATGGAACAAAAAATGAGTATAATTTAATAGGCGTATAAGGGCTGTCCCAAATAACTTCTTAAGCATGGGGATAGACACTTTTTATATTTTCAAGTTATCTGTATCAAATTTAATATTTAATATGGAGCTTATAGTAGGTTGTGATCATTTTGAATAGTGTTTCTTTTTTTGCTCTTCAACCATATAATAGTTTATTTTAATAAATAATATTAAAAAATAAAAACATTTTTTTGTCTATATAGGCATGTAAGAAAAATATGTGGTGTCCACATCAGATTTTTTGTTTAAGTGTGTTTAAAATTTTATCCTCTAAAATTTAATACATAAATAATTATAAAAATTTTCATTTATTTTTTCTACATTATTTAAATTTATAGACAGCACCAAATTAAACAACCGCCCAAACAGTACACCACTGACTAAAATAATATTCCCAAAATAATAATATTCAAACCTATCATTATTAATAATTACACCATCAGCTTGATGATATATTGTTATTTATTTTCTATTTGACAGTAGATATGTATAAATGTAACAAGTAATATTTTCTTTGAACTGTTGATAAGTGAAGTTTATTGGTTATAAAAGTTTTAGAGCTCCGAACTTCTCCATTTTCTTTTCACCCTCGACTTCCACCGCATGTCATTCGTGTTACGGTGTAAATATCGTCGAATGTTTCACGCACGACATGTACTCGCACGTTACGATGTTGCTCGCACGTAACCTAAGCCACTCGGGTTTTTTCCTGTGTATGCAGGCTCAAACGTAGAGCAACTTCCAATATGCTGGTATAAGAAGTGCAGTAATATGAAGATTATAACTTGTCGAATAATGGATGGTAGTTATACTTGATAAATGATTCTAATTGCATGATTTTTATTCAGCGTTTTAATATTATAGCATAGTTTAATACGGGTACTTCAATAAAAACATTATAATTATACATTTTTAAAAATATTTACACTGTTTTCTAATATAGTAAACAACTTTTTGTGTATTTAAATACACCTGTCTATTTTTTAATGCTACCGGTAGTTCTATTTGTTTTTTATATAAAACTACTTACTTTTATTAGTAATTTAAATATTTCATCACGAACTATTGTACATCAGTAGATGTATTAAATCAGCCTAACATATTTCGTTTGTTACCGGTTTACCGATATTAATCATATATTCATTTAAAACCAAATAAGCTTATTCCGTAAAAAATGTAACAAATCTTTATCTAAATTCGTTAGTTGTCATTATTTTTGTGTTCTGTGACACCTTTACTTTAAACCTAACGATGTCTTTAATTCTTAACGAATTCGCTATAATTTCTAAAAATAATTGATGTATTAAATTTCTTTTCGTAGTATTATTTTTATATTTTATAAAGAAAGATGGAGGAAAACAAGAACTATAAAAACTACTAACGAATAATACAAATATTATATTATTGTTAGTATACCCACCTTCAATAGTAGTAGAAATCCCAATAATTTAAATCAAGTAGATTTACATATATTTTTCTCTGATCGTAGGAAAAATTATAACTTTTTGACTTAATAATAACAAAATTTTCTGAAATATAATACCTATAATATATTCATTTTATATCAGTCATAGAAAAAGGATAGTATTCTATTCGCACATAACGGATATTAGCATTCGAATGATTTACAACACTTGCTTTTGCTCGTGTTGCAAATTTCATTCTAATGAATAATAGCACACATTACATGCTCAATGAGTAATAGTTATTTAAGCTACAAGGAATGTAAGTACCTTATAACTTTCGAGAAGGTATGTTACCGTACGAGAATAGTTGTTTTGTTACATATATTCCGAGTCACTTATTATATTTTTTGCGCCACCAGCAACAATTAACGTTAAAGTATTTGTAAAATACAACTGAATGTATATGAAATTCTTATATTTTTCATAATTACTCTGCTAGTAGGATAGTTATTTCTACACTTCCTGTTGAAAATGGTAACCGAATAAAGAAAGTTATCAGGAACTTACGACTTATGTTGTTATGGAAGTAAGTTAAGCTAACGTGAACGGTGGCGCGAAAATACTATTATTACACTTTTCATTTTTTTTTATTTCAATAAAAAATTGAATAAGGCGACAACTTCTACATATGTTTTATAATTAGTTGTTTACATTATTAAGATGGCGAAGAAGTTATAGTTAATGAAAGGCACTTAAAATATCCATACGTTAAATGGGCTTTGAACCCAGAACCGATGGAACGTTTGAAATGTATTTTACCGATCAGCTACTAAGATCATATGCAGTTGTATGAAGGTTTTACAATAGAATTAAAAATATTCATATGCCTTAGCGGAATTCGAACTTGCAACAACTAAATTGCGAAGCTTGAGTTTTAAGCCTTAGTCCAATAGAGACGGCAACAAAATTTTAATGTAGTATGTAAATTTCTGAATTAAGATGTAAGCAATGTGTTTTAAATTATAATTCATACATTTTTAAGTACATGAAAATGCTGTTTATTTTATGAAATATTGTGGTTGAAATTTCATGATAAAAAGACATTCATATAAGTAAGAATTACACCACGCATGTAAAAACCAAATTTCTTATTTATGTGTAAGATGTCTAAATAAATCATTTTAATTACTTTGCTTACAACTTATTTTAATTACATTTATATTCTTAAAAATTAATTAAATACTAGCAATTTCCAACTTACAGTTTAACCTTATGTATGTGTATATCATAATTCTTACCGCAAATTTTGCATAAATACAACAATGTATATTATTAATACTGAGCTCAAGAAACAAACATAAAAGTAATAAACCACTATTAACACATCATTAAATTAAAGAGTACATTATTTTTTTTTTATTTATCACCACAGAGAAGTTATTACAAGATAAAGCTGTACGTCATCAAATAATAATATATTTTGTTATTTATTATTTATAAGTGATACTTTGTGTGTCAAGCATGGAAGATTGCACTACGAGCGAAGCGAGTCGGACAATTTTATGCGAGTCACACAAAGTTACCTTTATTCTGAATGACACATTCTAGTTTTTCTTCGAAGGTAAATATTTAAAAAAATAATTTACTACGTGACGTTCTATTTGTAGGTTATCAATTTAAATCTATGAGTTGGTGAAGGTTTTTAGTACATCTTTATAATCTTAGAATATCTACTTTTGTAGTGACATTTAGGGCGATATTACAGATTTCTATTATACAAGTTATTTCATATACATTAATTCTATATAGTTATCTTACTGTTACTCCGGCGGCGTAATCGCGTTACAAAAGATGCCATTTTTATAACATTTGAAGAAAAAATAATTATTTATTTTTCATCATCAAAGAAATCGAAAGAAAATAATAATTCTTTAATAATATTAACTATTCATCTGTTTAAACTTAAGATAAAGCCGTTCTACAAATAATATTCAAAATAACAGTAACCGTGTGTTCTTTAATTTCGTATATTGGTCTGCAATTCGTGTATAAATTTCAAAAGAATAATTCGGTTTACAATTTATACTGTCCCATTTTAAATTATGTCTTAAATATTTTTAAAAATATACATCAACTCTAAAAATATCCTAAATCAAAAGTTTAATAGCTTTTGAAAGGAAACATCCGAAACTGTAAAAAATTTGCCCCGACCCTCAGGGGAACAACTTGAATATCTTAAATGGGAATCATTATGTTTTTATAACAAATTTGAAAAGAAGAAAAAGAATATCAATAACTCAGTACATTTTATCTGAAAAGTTTTATGGCGCTAGAATTGTGTGTATATATGAATAATGTTCAAAATTGCGTCTCTGATTTTCAGGACAAATACTGATCTGAAATTTAAAAATATTTGATATTTTATGAAAATTTTTGAAATTAGAATATAAATAAAATAAGTTCCTGATGCTCTATTCAATCTGTAATAAAAAATAGTGGTTTCTATTTAAGATTTCGAAGTTACCCCTCTTCCCAAATTTTTGTTGGTTGTTCCTCTTAAAACCATTAAACTTTTGATTCCGTATATTTTTTTATTTGATGCATATTTCTAGAGAGATTTCAGGATATAATTTAAAATGGGACACGGAATGACGCAATATATGTTTTCATTGTAATTATTTTTGTAGCGAAATGCTTGAAGGATTAAATGGAATTAAATTATACACTTATGTCGAAATTCTCGCATACGTTTTGTGTTTGTTCATCGTTACTGTGTTCTATTTTGCTCCAACCATAAAATTCCCTGATTTAAATCTAGACACACGAATATTTAGCTTTAGTAAAATTAAATAACGTTGTCATTAAAAGCGTAATTTATGCCCATTGTTCGAAATCTTGGTGGAAAGTAAGAACCTCCTGGCAAAAAATAGTTATGAAGTGGCCACTTTATCGCATGCGTCAGTGAAAATAAATAATAGCATGATTAAAAATACACAAATGGAAATAAATTTAGTGCGGCGGACAGAGAGATGTAGTAGATAGCACAAACAATGCATTAATAATACTTCTATATTTGGAAATTTATTAAAAACGTTAAGGAAGTAAAGTAGTGTGAATATCACGGATGTTGATAAATTACTGATGTTATCACCACACGTCAACCGCCATTATAAAGAGGCGGAGCTACGGAGTGCTGTACGCATAGGTGGTAATGCTAAACAAACTTAAATAATAGCTATGCGTGTTTTAATAAATCCGTTTTTGTATATGGCGCCCAGCGACTCGTGGGAATCGGAGAACAATAACCTGGAACTGGCCAAACGAAAAAATCCTCCACTTCGTGCATTCATCTGATACACACGGAATTTCTTCATACTCTACTCTCTGCTTATTACATACTTATCAATGCAACTATAATGAGGTCGTTCACGTATGAGAAATATATATTTTTTTCGATCGGACGAAAACTGACACCTTTCCAGTTTGTTTTCGAATCGGAAAGTGCATTATTCCGGTATTTTAGTGCAGTTGCTAGAAATTTTTCCCTTTTTCGCTCGAGCGCCTCAAAAATTCCTTTGAACGCCTGCAAAAATTTAAAAACTATAAAAATTAGAAGATTCCTACATTGGCGATTCTTAACATAGGGTATAAAGAAGCCTAATGTTCATTCTCAGATTGTGCAATTAATAAAGTAGCATTAGCTATTTAATTTATTAAAACTAGTTTAAAATAGTATTTTCAGTTTGTTGTTGAATCATTAGTTTTTTTAAGACATTTGATTCTAAAATATATTTTTTATGGAATCAATGTTATTTAACAATATTTAATTTTACTTATTTAAGAATTATTTATTTTTTTGTATTGTACTAGTACTTATTTTTTCAAGTTTCTTTTTTTTGAGTCTAGTATATATATATTTAGCATAAATATTATAGGAAAGTTATGTCTAAAATTTCGTGCGCAATTCGTTGTTTTCGTAAATAAAAATATTTTTTTGAGTCTAGTATATATATATATATATATATATATATATATATATATATATATATTTAGCATAAATATTATAGGAAAGTTATGTCTAAAATTTCGTGCGCAATTCGTTGTTTACTATACTATACTCTTTTTCACAATCGGGCATTCAAAAATGTTTATTAACCAACTTACCACGGCAGTACGTTGTTTTTTATGGTATTCTGGTTCAGAGGATGTGTCATTCATATCATTCGTATCAATTTATTAAGGTGATTTTGGCGTCGAAAATTTGTGCTTCATTGTGTTTTGGTAGTTTTGACATTTGATTCGGAAATTTCACGATTTCGCTCGACAAGGTTACGATTACAATTGATGACATGTGTATCAACTGGGGGAAACAAACCTTATTTTGGATACTTTTTTTATCGATGTAGAGGGAAATTTCAGATAATAATTAATTAATTAATACTTAAGATACTATTTTAATTATCACGTCATCCAAGAAATTTATTATTGTGAATGACCTTTAGTACTATTTATTTGTAAAACTAAATAAAATGTGATATAAAGTTGAACAACAATAAAAATTTTAATAATTAAATAAATAATTAGCTGTGACTATACTAAAAACCAACCTTAACCACAGAAAAGTCGTAAATGAGTAAAAAAATGAAAGTGACTGCGAAACGACGTGTTTAAAATAATTATAAGAATAATAAAATAAAATAATTATTTTATTAAAAAGTGACAATATGCAGTATACAAACTTTTATAAAATATCAACTTTTAGTAGTCAGTAGCTATTATAAAATGGATGGATAAGAAATAATTATCTTTACTTAAAATCGTTTTACTATAGTTATTAATAAAATTAAAACCAATGTCATTTTCTTAACGAACAATTGAAGAGAAACGAGAAAGGAAACCTAATATCAGTCAATTAACTCGCTAATATAGTTGCATATTAATGTTCAGATTGTTATGCACAGCAGTTAATAATGTTGTAATAATTGTTAGAAAAATGTGAAACATATTTATAAAAGGAAAAGTACAAGTCAATTACACGGTAGCGCTAAGTAATAAAATATGTCTTGCAATTGTTAACACATGCTACTGAAGTCTGTACTTTCATTGGTCACAGGCAATAATACAGCAGTTGTTTTGTTCCGTGGCTTCTGAAAAATGACTTTCATTTGTCTCGTACTCGACAACGACAAACTATTAAACAGAATACACATTTGACAAGAAAAGTAATAATAATTACCGTCTTGTTAGATATATAGAACTTACATGTCAATCTTAATAAGCTTGCAAAAATGTAGAAAAATATAACAATTTTATTTGTAAGAACCAGAAAATTAAATTTGTATTAAAGAAATTATAACAATAGTTCCTAAACTTTATTTAATTTGGTATTTTTTTAAGAAGAACTTCAAGTAAAATACTATTTCTAGTGACTCATTATATTAATAGCGAATGGAGTGTAATTTCTGGGTTCAAATACCAACTTCACCAATTTTTAACCAAATTAAAATTTCTCTATGTCCTAGTGTTGTCGTTTAAAATATTGGTACACTTAAAATACATGTGGTGGTTTATAATAAATTTAGAAATTTAACATTTAGATTTGGAATATAATCAATTTTTTTATTCCAAATTCGAAATTCCTAAATCCAGACAATTAGAAGAAAACATTCAACTGAGATTTGTAGGTTAGGTTGGTATCAAATTGAAAATGATACTTTGAGTGTTATTTTGAATTACACCTACCTAAAATCAAAATATTAAATTAATATTTCTAATTAAATAAATAAATTAAATCCATTATAAAGCAACCTGAAGTCTAGATTAAAAAGTCTTGTCTAGTTATCAAGATTCTAGATTGTTTCACTACTCTACATTAACCTGCGCATACGCTTTAGACAAGGATGGATAATTCTTTGGCAGCGTTGTTTTTCTATTTTACAATCACTATTTTAGCTCGGATAGAACAAGGTTGGCATGATATATTTATATTTCGAAAATTTTAAATTTTTAATTAATCTAGTAATATGAATCTTGAAAATTGTCTAGAATGAGAAAATATTATCTTGTCTTAAAATTTCAAGACAAGACTTTTGCCAGTTCAGATAATCTAGATAAGACAAGACAAGTGTCTAGAAAGTCTAGATCTAGACGGCAATAATAGTAGACTGCAGAGAGGCAATTATTTACACTAAAATGCACGTTAAATAATTTAGGTCTATCTCGATTTCATCTGAACTATGTTTATCAACGGAATTATTATTATTTACTGCAAATGCAATGCAAATTAAATTTTAACGTCGTTTTCCGAGATGCTAGATTTGTAAATTAATGTAAAATGACTTTAAATAATATTTATTTTTGTTTTAGCATATCATTTTCAATATGTTGAAGATAACTGATAAATCAGTTAATCGGTCTTCAAGCATAGTAGAATTTGGAAAAAATTATTAAAATTGTTATTGTCGCTCAATTTCACTTGCATATCTTTGCACTGTTTTAATAATTCTTATGACACCATACGAATCTCTCTGTATAGTTTGTTTCACTTTCTTTGCAAATCTAAATATTTATAAACGGATTATAGAGGTCACCGAACAGGGTTGTAAGAAAATATTGAATTCCCGTGCAATTACAACTGAACACGTCAATGAGTTACATTTGATTGATGTTACATATAATTTTACAAATTATAAATAAAAGCAGGTATATTAATTAGCAGAATTTGAAGAAAGTCCTACTTTATCGTTTTTACAAATTTTAGTAATCCTCCCCTGATGCTTAGGAACATAAATACCCTGCTGTAATGCGGAATATCAAGTCGTTACGAAACTATAATTGATGATATAGTGGTGTCTATAATTGGTGTCTAAAAATCCTTCTGCTAGGAGAGAGGAGAGCTGTATTTATTGAACTTTATTTTTCAAATTATTAATTGTAATTTAAATAAAAATATATATTAAGAAATCTTGTACAACGTGTAGTTAAGTTGTGTATAATAGGAAGACAAATATCGTTACAATATATAGAGACAAGGCTTGGCGGAAACATTCATATATTCATCGCAGTGGCTGTGGCATAATAAACAGTAACTCAAAACAAGCTACAAGCAAAGAAAACAAAAGCTTGCGTTTTCATCACAACATCTAGTCAATTCGCTCTCCGCATGGGGCAAATTACACCAGCTCTGCTTGCGTAGGTGTTGAGTACACGCTATACGCTCTCGGAAGACGAGAGAGCCAGATGTTTAATAATCAGTTATTACCGCGCGATATGCGAGCCGAGCCGCTATCCAGTGGGCGCTGTTGGTCAGGAGACGACCTCGCCGATTGACAAATATGCGAATGAAGAGGACAATGCTCAGACAGAGATGGGGACAGGTGCAGGTGTTTTACTACACCAGGTGGACTCCCACTCTCCTAAAACAGTCACCATCAAAATGTTACACGTAAGAAAGGGAAGTATAATGGGGTTAACCAGTGGCGTAGGTAGCGTTTATGCTGGTCAGACCTATCCTTCTATTTGACGCCCTCAAAAATATTTTTTGGAAACAGTTCCAGTTTTTGGATGAAACCAATTATAGCTCCAGCAGCCAAGTTTTTAACCTCATCTGCCGTAAGATACTTCTTACCTAGTTGATTTGCAGATTACACAATTTGTTAGTTTGGAAGTTAAAACATTATATTTGACGTTTGAAACGAAGTGAAGTTGGGTAAGAACCTTGATTCGTCACTTGACAATGGGGGAAGAGAGGTAATTCATCCTCGTTTTGAAGGATATAATTTTTAACAGCAGTGTTTTCGTTATTAAAATTCAATTTGAAGAAAAAAAAATTACGGGTCTAATACTTTTCATTATTCTATTGATTAAAGCTAAAAATGAAAAATCATGCAAGACCTAATTGGAAGGTATTCCTGTAGTTCCAGACTAGCATTGATTTATAAATGAAAGCATTTAGTGCCTTTAAAGCTGCCTGACTGTCTGTCATTATATTGATTATTTCTCCTTTTAGACCTTTCTCTAGATTTAGGGTGAGGACAAAGATTTGTTGCATAAATCTCAGCTGGAAATAAAAATGTTGCACACATATTTTTTTTATTTTGTAAAAAATTTATTACCAAACAAGTAATAATTAATAAAATTTGTATTAATTGTCCTCTTCCACGAGTAGTGAGGACAAGTGTATGACAAATCGCTTTCTCACAAGATTGTGGTTTAACACTCTTTAAGAGCCTGAAGTACTGATTTGTAATATTAGTTGCATTTTAACTGTATACATTACTATTCTATATATCATATGGAATTTATTTGGTTTCCAACAATGTTGCTTTCTAACATTGATCGAGTTTATTTTTATCTTGACCATATAACCGTATCAGTTGACCTATTCTTTAATTAATTTCATATATGTATATAGAAAATTTTCAATATATTTGTATATGGTCGAAAGTATAGTCCATATAGATATAAAGTTTATATCCTTGTAGTAAGTAATTAGTTTAAATGACAAATGTTTATAGCTTAATAAAAATAGGAAAGCATTGTTTGTATTTTATAGTACAATTAAAATTATGTGGCTAGTTTAAGTTCATATTAATTAATAAAGTTGCAACAGTTTACATATTATGGGTATTACATTTTTTACTACTAGTAGGTATATGATATTAGTTGCGCTAATTAAAATTATATTAACAACAAACTATATTAACAATGGAATTCTATTTAGAAAAAAAAACAGTTGCATTCATAAACTACACAATCGTTATTTCAAATGTCTATTGTATTAAAAAGATTATTAAGAAATAGTAGTAAAACCTAAAGTATTGTATGCACTACCTACATTATTTTCACTCTCGGACTGGTATGTATATCGAAAATGTATTATATAAGAAAATTTATTCTACTAATTTCACAACCAATAAAAAAATATTTATCTTTATAATATAGTAAATCAACCTCCCTCTCTAGAAAATTACTTCTGACTACGGTCCTAGCACTACAGTCGGTTTCTTTTAAATCTAGTGGCTACAAACAGCACAAGTCAACTAAAGCCTAAGGAAGGTAGAAAATCGTATATATTACAGGCAGTGTAGTGTAAGTTAACTATTTAATGAAATGAAGAGAAATAGAACAAGTCATTTATCGAAAATAAAAAGCTAAACTTTTGAAGAATTTTAATATAAGCACATGTATAATAGTTATTTATGTTATTAAGGGAATAAACTAAGGTTTTATACCCGAGATTGTAATTAATGCCCGAGGTGGAGCTGAGAGTATTTTCAGATGTGCGATTTACGAAGTTTATTCCCGAAATATATATGAATCTTTTCTCTGAACCATTAAATTTAAATCATTTTATTAATTTTTATTTCTAATTTCTTAATTAACATGCGTTCATAGAATCAAATTGGTAATATTTTTTTATTTGTTAAACTTTAGTTAAAAACAGTGGCGTGGCAAGGATTGGAGTTTTGAAGGTGCTCAGCAATTTTGACAAAACTTTTCTACAATATATATGCTAAATACATACTAGGCCCAAAAAACAAAACTGAATAGTAAAAAATATAAATATTAGTACCATACAATGAACAATAAATAATTCTTAAAAAAATAAAAATATTTGTTAAATAACTTTGATTCTATAAATAACAAAATCTCATTTTAAGATCAAATGTCAAAAAAAACTAATGATTTTAGTTTTAATAAATTAAATAGCTAATGCTAATTTATTAATTGATCAATCCCTGAATGAAGATTAGGCTTCTTTATACTCTATTTTAAGAATCGTCAATGAAAGATCTCATTTTTTGCTTTAATCCTCTATTGATAAAATGTGTATATAACTGTGACATGATGGAAAAGAAGAAAATATTATTTATTTTTCTTACTTGCATTTTTAGTTTAGTGTCCAAATTTTTACAAGCGCTCAACGGAATTTTGGGGGGCTCGAGTGGCTGCAAAAAGGGTTCTAGGTACGCCACTGGTTAAATAGGTTTTTATTAAAATAACTGTCATTTACTTTATTCATTCACTTAATTTCCTAGAGAATAAAATAGTCTAGTTTGTGTCAATTGTAAAATATATAAAGTGAGAATTTATTTTTGGTCGGTAGAAAAATATATATGTATTTATAATCCTGATTTGTGTCAAAACGCAAGGATTTTTACATTTTGATTTTCTCATCCATCACAGATATATAGTTTTAATGTAAAAGTAATTATTTTGTAGTAAAATATCTACAAAATATTGGTGTGTTTTAAAACATTTTTATATTCGCTGGCGGCTATTACGTGGATCATTATAGTACTCAACGTCCCGAGTGGATCGGAACCTTCAATTAAATGATTTAAGCCCCAAACGTCTTAGTGATTTGTGATCAGCGATTACAATTGGTTAATAAGTGTTAATCTGCCTCATCTGGCTGTAATTACCGATTATTTTCGGCTATATTTTACCGTTAATCCGCTGTACGATCCTAACAATGTGTGTGAATCCACGTACATTAATCATGAGTTACATTATTCTTCGTGGCTGTATTTTTAGCTGCTCGCTCATAAGTTAGTAATTTAATGGCGAGTATAAACATATGCATCAATCAACTTAGTAAAAAATCCGCCACGATTCTTTGCAAGGACACCGCTCTACTGGTATCTAAATCTTGCGCTGCTTGCAAAATATTAAATGCACTTCTTACGTCATTTCCCTTAAATGGCGCACTTGTGCAATGTGCATTACCTAGTACACCTGATTTATATTTAATTGAAGTACCATTATCTTTATTAAGTCAAATAATGAAATAAGAAGATTGCGTATTTACTTTAAAGCAATCATTTTATAATGTTAACCACTCTATACGCTGCGATCTTAAAAGATTTACATCAATGAAAATTTAAATTGCAAATAGTGATAGAACTTTTGTAATATTACACATTATATATTTTTCTGTTTAGTTTATACATCTGTACAAAACACTGGAAACAAAACAAAACCAGAGCTTGTAATGTCGACTTCAAAAAAATTAACTTCTGATCTTATAAAAATTTTCAAATAAATTAAATATTTTCCAATTACTTTCTCGAATTATTTGATTTAGAAATATATCATTCAAAAAAGTAATCGTAAAAAATCTGCAAATAACAATTAATGTAGACTTCCACTAATAGCTTTTTAAAATATAATGAACTTAATCATTTGAAGACTTTAAAGGAAATGTTGACATTTTTTATTTATTTATTTATTTATTTTTAATCTTCAAATTTTAATACTAATTATTATAGTACAAAGAAAAAGTAATTGAAATACTAATTATTTGAATTTGAAAAAAAAGAATTCAAATACAATTACTTTTAAGACCTCCAAGTAATTGAAAATTCAATTATAAAAATTACTTTAATGGAAAAAAAAACAATTCCCAATTACATTTACTTTTTAAAAATTTACGTCATATTTGTATTACTTTTTTTGAAATAAACGTAAATAGAAACAGAAAATTTATAGTAAATATTTTATCTTATTTTAAAAATATAAAATTTGAATGATTGCTCTAAGATAGGTTTAAAAATAATATGAAAAAACTATCTTAATATAAAATCAAATTTTAATACTACCAAATTTTAGAAATTTCTCTTTTATATTTTATATTCTTATATTTTTACATAAACCTGGAGAAATGGCATAGGTACTCATACTACGGGCACCGGTGGCTAAATTTTTTAACACGCTCTGACCCGACCTATTTAGAGTGCGAGATCCAAGGTTCAAATTCAAGAGTTTCGCCATTTTTTAACCAAATAGAAATAACACTATGTCCGACTGGTTCGGAACTCATTATAAGCTTAGGTCCCTTACAGAAGCTGTAACCTGGCTTACAATTGCACCCCCAAAATGCAATTGAAACTTATCACGAAACAAGTATTTTTGTTAGGGTCCTCTACCATACAGATATATCTAAATTTATAAAATGACAGCTTTAATAAATCCGTATACCGAAGTCTATTTTATCCTAAAAAATAAAAATTGAAGCACAACCAAAATTCTAGTATCATAATTCATAAAATAAAATTGAAACCGTTAAACGATATCACGTATGCTTGTAATATTTGAAAACTTGTTCAAATAATATGTATGAATTATTTTTGTGTGTACCTACATAAAGAGTAAAAAATATGTATAGAAAATTATAGTACAGGTACACAGCGACATGTAAAAACTTATTTCGAAACTACTTAGTTAATGATAAAATGTATTTAACCTAATTTTAGCAAGTTAGTGTGTTTACAAATAGAAGCAGATAATTATTTGTCCGGAAGCAGCTATTTTAAAATGTACATAAACGAAGTTAGGCTGCTATTATGATATGCTGTAGAAACATTGTATAGAAGAGCTATTATCTAACTGTTTGACAAATACTGGTGCAAATCAAGTAGTTCGCTTGGCTTCATTAACATCAAGTAGGTATCTAAAACGTTTTTCGATCTACAGTACATTTCAATTAAAGCTAGTGTTGTTTCAGTTCTAGAACACTTCCTACACTGCTTCGCTAAGCGCTCTTTGCTGTTTACACGACGTGTATTAACAAGTCTATGTCCGATCTACACCAACAATAGACGTACTTTTATTCTTATGAATAGTCTAGTCTAACATCTTTCTGAATTGTAAATGTAAAGCGCAGATTATATTTATACAAAATTTAGAAAATTGGTTGCTTGCGCTATAAAAGTAGCTGTTAGTTTTAAAAAGGAATTTTTATTGTATTTTACATAAAAAATTATAAATATTAGAAAAAAATATTTCAGTATTTAATAAAACTGTGATGGTTACTTTCTTAAGTAATGTTCGAAATTTCACTGTTTTAGAAACTCAATTAGTTAACCGTAGTTTATTTCTAGGACAGGCCAAAGATTTTATTGAAAGGCAAACTATTTTTTTTTATAAATTTAGAAAAATAATAATAATAAAAGTACACCATTTTTTAGTTTAAATCGAACCTAAACTCTAATATGTTGCTCTATACAATGTAATTCTTTTTTATTTACATTTTATTTTATATATTATCGTTTTGAAGTGCAATACTTTTGATGAGGTCTTGCAAAAAAAAAATAAGTGGCACTACAAAGTCCAATTTATGGCTCCGTATAACACAATTCTTTTTTACTTAGCTAGTATGATATACAACAATAACATCGTTTACTTTTAAAAAATTGCAAAAATTCAGCCATGTTGTGACGTCCATAAGTTTATGTGGAAGACGTATTTGTTTCTTGAACTTTTTTGATAACAATAAAAGAAAATGAAAAGAAAAAAATATATAGACTAAAATTTGAGATTGAATGTTTATATATATACGAAAAAGAAAAACTATAATAATATAATATTATTTTATTAATTATTACAAATAAGAATTTTTACTTGGTATGTGAAGTTATCCACGCATGAACGCCTGATCCAAAAATTTTGATTCAGTGCGTTTGAAACTTTGTAAAGTGATTTAAAGCATTGTAAGGCATTTGTGTGCCACTATATTTGAAGAAGATCCTTCAATTCGTCAGTTTGAAAATTAATATATTATATTTGACGCTTAAAACGAAGTGATGTTGGGAAAGAACCTAGATACGTCAATAGACAAGGGGCTAAGTGGGATAAGTCAGCCGTTTTTTCAATATTAAAAATTAATTTGGGGAAAAAATAAAAAATACGGGTCTAATATTTTTCATTATTTTATCAATTAAAACAAAAAATGATGTATCGTGCAAAACCTCATTGCCTACGATCAGATGAAGTTCTGAACACGTTTTCGTCTCCGCTGTGTTCCTTAACGAAATGATGGTATGCTATTATTATTATCCACATTATAAGGAAGGAAATATTTATTTACCTGAAATTACAGTACTTTTAAAGACTGCGGTACCAGCATATATAATATTATATTATCTTATAATTTTATAAATACATCTACCTAACATAAGAACATTTGTATATTCAGACATAATTATATGTATGCGCAAACTTATTTAATTGTCAATTGGTTGGAATGATATTTTAAAAGTAAGATATTTAATTAGAACAGCAATAGAACGCATAATATTGCTATTGTATTATAATGATAATATAAGTTGTAATTTAGAAAAAAATAACATGTAGGTACTTGTTTTTGTTCGGGGCAGAAAGTTGCCCCAATTTTTATTCCGATTTGTAACAATTATTTTTAATTTGAACATGAAATCTTTTGTTGTGCCACTTTAAATTTTTTCTTACTATATTTATAGATTGTCATAGTTAACAAAATTAAAACCTGGCCTAACTGACCTAATAAATGAACAAGAGAATAGAGTATCATGTTACCAGAGGACAGGCGTAGGACGAGTTGATTATTGTTTTAGGAGAAGTTTGTGGCATAAACTAATGATTTGTGATGTATATTAAGAGGAAATGAATTCATAAATGTCAAATGTACAGATAAATTTATATCTACGAAAATAATTAATTTTATAACATGTGGGTGATAATAAAGTATAGTTTTCTTACAGTAAATCATTTGATACTTTCACGACATGTTATTAATCAAAAAACAATATAAATGAATTGTTTTCTAAAAATAAATAAACCTATTGTTATTTTCAATTCATTCATTATATATTACATACTTGTCTATTTTATTAATAAATTATTAATAGCTAAAAAAACATTCCAAAATTAATTTTCAACAAACAAAGAAAACAATAAGGTTTTTAATGTTTTATCGAAAAACAATATAACTCACAATAATAATATATTTATTATAGTAAGTGAAGTATCTAATACAATACGTTTACGGTTTATTAATATGAAACAGTAATAAATAACATTTATAACATACTCGTACTACTCATATATAGGTCAATATTTTTTTTTCGTGACGACGGATATGTGTATCATAGATACGTATAACATTTAACCAGCAATATTTTAATTACGCATGCGCAAAGCATTCATTACCTTATAGTCACAATATTTTTTCTAAATTCGTATTACATTTTTTATTTTATAATGTAGTAATTAAATATATGTATTTATTTATTTCAGTACAAAATGATTTCTTTTTTACAATGTCTAGTGGAAAATCGAGATGAAGGTTCAAAAACCCGAAAATAATTACATTATAAAATTAAAAAGATTACCTTTAAAGTTTCTGTTCCACGTAATAAGAATTTAAAAAAAATATAATAATCATACCTACTTCAAAAAATGCTTTGCGCACGCGTGTAATCAAAGTATTTTACTTCTAGATTGTCAAACATCACCACAAATCTTTCTCCGTATCCTTTAGAAATGCTGATAAGCATTTACAAATATTGCTAATTCTACCAAATTAATGGTATTATTTTTGGAACTAAATAAAAACTATTTTTATGAATTGGGACTGGAGTTAGTTTGACATTTCAGGATGTTAACAAGAAGTATAACTAATACTGGTTAGTGGCTAATCTTCTTTATAAATTTGGGTATTCATTGATAATTACAATATTATTTCAAAGTAATTATAAATATCGAAATAAAAACCGAAATTGAACCATTGATCATTACTCGTCTTAATATTGAAAATTTAGTTTGAAACTAAAAATTGTCCTAAAAACAAAATTCGAATCATAAATCGAACCAAAACCGTTATCTTTGCATTTCAAATCTCCGGTTTTTAATAATTGTTAATAAAAAAAATGTAGCCTATTTATATGAAAAGTGATGTAAACTAGTGATAAAATATTACATTTCTAATATTTCTAATAATTTCAAATTATTGTGACAGGTACGTACGCCAGATGTTCAATTTTTTTCAGGGTTGGTAACTGTTCATTTTTTCTAAATTATTTATTATTTTATTCTAACGGAAAAATGTATTCTTTAGGCAAAGCAAAAAAATGAGAAATTAAAATGTAAATGTCTTTCTTGCTATTCATACGAAATCTCGTATCGTAGAGCATCTAACGTATAATTGACATTAACCGGCGCATAAATTTTCCGTCTCAAAGACAAATTACAAGTTGTCATTTCGCTAAGTTATAGACGCTATAATGAATTTTAAACATTGTTAACTGCTTTTTATATGGTAATGAATTCATATGAGAATTTGTCCATATTAAAATATAATTATTTCCGCTGTTATTTGCCAAATTTTTAATTAGAAACAGATAATGTGTTACGGTTTTCAGGAAAATTATCATTCTTGTCTTACGAAATAAATTAGTAATAAATTAAAATTTTTATACCGTGAAATTCAAAATAATATTGAAGATGACGAGGAATTTTTTAAAGACACACCTGATATGATTAAGATTTATTCAATTTTTTTATTGCATCAGAAAGTTTACCTTTATTCGATCTACTAAAATATTTCTCTTTAGTCTCATCTGCAACAATATTATTATAAATAATAATTATACGTAACACAAATGAACATTATGAAGTAATACAAAAATGTTTGAGAATTTATTAAAAAATGGAAAATGATTATATTAGTGGATACTGGATACCATAACTTTCAAATGAATATTTAAATCAGTCACATCTCTAAAGATTTAATTTATATTTCTATTTTTATGACTAATTTTTACTTATATTTTTGGTTATCAACCTCGTTGTCAACCAATTGTTTTTCAAAGACCTTGCAGTTTATAGTAGTTTCAAACTACTCAGACACAGTGATATTTTTATTTCGTTAATAGTTGGGAGACGCTGGGAATCGAATCCCAGATCTCCTATTTCGTTCAGTTCGAAACGGAGCGCATTAAGTGAACCACCACTGCCCGTAATTTTTTTATGAATATTAAACAAAGACTTGTCGAGACAAACTCGAGACCGATATAAAACCACGAAGCTAATTTTGAATCTGTGTATAAAGTTAAAAAAGTACTTTACTTTTAGCACTAAAAACGAACTATAAAAAGAGTTTTTATCAACGGTTTTATAAAAATATACGTATAAAATAGAACTCGGTTGTATTAGAATCTGTTTTGTTATATAAATATTGTTATATATCACTGTCGGTTATAACGTCAACATACCTCGCCCATAACGACAAAGTTTATAACAACAACACTGCAATTCGTCCATGTAATAATCGTCTTATCTGCTTCCGATCCTGCTTCCACGTATTAGTAAGAAAAGGAGATTTCTTGGACATAAACGATCCTGTTTTCTGAATATGCAATTTTATCGCTATTACTCATGATTATAGTTTATTAATAATAATAATTTGTAATATATATTACCTAACCTTTTTCGATATGAAGCGGTGATATTGAAAGTGAAAGACAGTGTTTAGATATATATTTTATAATATATCATATTTTACCCGGGATTCGAATGTAAAACTGCTGACTCGTGAACCTCATATAAATTGCGGTCCACAAAATGTCACTATAATTAAATTAGACTTTATGTTTTTTTGTGCAGACAGTAAGTTGGCAAAATGCTCTATTAAATTAAAGTAAAATTTGTCAATAAAGTAGCAGTTATACACTTCCCTCGCCCCACTTAGCTCAGGAGTATCTATTACAGGCATTTAGGATGTTTATAAATAATTTTGAGAAACAGTATACAGATGGCATGTTGTTAATTTAATTATATGTTGAGATTTAATTAAGAAACATTTATAGTTAGTGACATATTTTTGGCACTCGGCTTGCGGTTATCAGCCAAACACCATAGCAACTATAATAAATATTCTATAAATAAACGAAGGTATATAGACCACACACTAGATTCTTACTTTAAATTTTTAGAGGAAAATTTAAACTGAATTTAATTATGCAACAAGTTTACGTTTATAAACACGGAAAATATAAGCTTATAATTTATTGTGACATTTGTGTACTATGAAAATTATATTGGTTAAACAAATCATAAAGTTAGAAATTCATTTCAGTTCTAATTATAAATAAATAAATACTCCTCAGTCGATATTAAAACAAAATAATTTGTCAATATTTTAAAATAACTGAAATAAATATTTTCCTCTTGCTATAACTTGACATAACTTCGAAATTACTTTTTTTATTATTTTAAAAGTAGCTACAGTTATTCTGACTTTTTCACTGATTTTTTATGTGCTATATGCCTTTAAATATTATTATTTAAAACGCCAATAAATTGTAGCCATGCATAAGCCATTTATTAATTATTGTATTATTTATCTACAATATCACATTTCAGTATTTCTAGTTGTAAAAAAATCCTTTTTCTATTTTTGACATATAAAGTGTAACTTTCAAAACTGAAGGACGTTGAGAAACGCCAAATTTTTCAAAACCAGTTAGGATTTTTTTCCTACAACCGGGCATAAAGTACATACTTTATATATATATATATATATATATATATATATATATATATACATATAAATTAGAAAAAATCTTGCATGAAACACGTTAGAAAATGCAATTCTGTGTAACATTAACCCCCTTTACACAAAATGAGGCATTGTCTAACTGGGTACATAAATGGCTATTTTGGTACCTACAATATAAATATTACTTTTAATTAATCCAGTACCAATCTTCCCTCTCTTGTGTAAGACAATCCTCCGATGTGGGAAAGTGGAAGTTGAGATCACTGCATCTTTCACTTCTTATAGCCACATTCCTCTCGGGCGTCCTCTTTTGTTTTCTTTCCTCTTGTTTTTGTCTCACTGGTTATTCTTTCCTCTCCCATTCTTCCTACATATCGATACCACCCTAAATAATTTTTTTTGTCTATTTTTTCGTCTATTTATTTTTACTTTTAGGATTTGTAGGTATTCTGTATTTCTAATTTTATCCATTTTGGTTTTTCCCTCAAATCTTCTCAAAAATCTCATTTCAATTATTGTAATTTTTTTCTTTTTGTCTGTATATATTATAAGTTATTATCAGAACATAGTCACAAATGAATTGAATCAAGAAAATTATTTGCTTGTAGAAGGCTCAAAATTTGCATGTTGTTTAAATGGAGAAATACATTTAGATGTATAACATTCTTTGGGGTTACTACAAAATATTTTAAGATGATATAAAGCTAATAAAATTTATATTTTCTGGGAGACTCTGAGTGTAGTTATTTCGATGAAAATTGATGAACACATTCACATTCCGTATGTGCAATGTGTAATTCATTATCGTTGAAAAAAAAAAGAATTTGAATTCAATATATTTATATTTCGTACGAAAATATTATTATAACATTTGAACGCAAATAAATTGATTAATTAAATTGAAATTGAAAAATATCTACCCAAAATTATATACAGGGTGAGTCTGGGAAGACGCCCCCCCCTTTAACTTTTTTATTATAAGTAATAGAAAAAAATGGCTTATATAAAAATTTTATTATTTTACATAAACTATTTGATGGCAGGTGTAGATATTTTTTATAAAGTCAGATTTACAAGATATGACTATCAACTTTTATTTTTCAAATGGCAACCTATAATTATTTTAATAAAATAGAAACCGTCATTTTTTTCTCATTTCAAGGATGTATTAATTTTTATTAATGTATTTGAAAAATTTCGAGAAAATTGAGATAATTTAGAAATATTAGAAATAATTTTTAAACAAATATTATAGATAGCTATGTAAAAATAAACAAAACCTAACAATGTAAAACAATTAAATTAATGTCAAAATGTATACATTTGTTAGTTACTTAATTTAACTTATTTTGTAAACAAAAAAAGAAACATTTTGAAAAGTTCACAAAGAACGAATTAATAGATATATGATTCTAATAATTGGTGAATCGACTTGCATCATAAGAAGAGCAAAAAGAATTTACCGGGAACGGTTTCTTAGACGTTGGCAATCAAGTTTAAGAACACTGCGAAGGATTTTTACTCGATTTCGAGAAACATAGCCATCTACAATATTTGTTTAAAAATTATTTCTAATATTTCTAAACTATCTTAATTTTCTCGGAATTTTTCAAATGCATTAATAATAATTAATACATCGTTGAAAAGAGAAAAAAATGACGGTTTCTATTTTATTAAAATAATTATAGGTTGTCATTTGAAAAATAAAAGTTGATAGTCGTATCTTGCAAACCTGACTTTATAAAAAATATCTACATCTGCCATCAAATAGTACATGTAAAATAATAAATTTTTTATATGAGCCATTTTTTTCTATTGCTTATAATAAAAAAGTTAAAGGGGGGGGGGGCGTCTTCCCAGACTCACCCTGTATATTGAATGAAATATAGATAATGAATATAATTTAACTTTTGTTGCAAATATATATATATATGGTGGCCATTCATCCCGTTATGGGATTAAGCCGCTTCTTATGAAGCTCTCTAGATCCTTTATTATAGGGGGGATCAGTCCCTATTTCATTTTCTTTTAAATTTTCTCTGCAATTTTATTCCATAGTTTCCTATTATTCGTTTTGTCTTCCCAATTTGTAATGTTGGCGTCTTTTAGGTCTTGAATTACTTCTTTCTTCCATGTTGATCGTGGTCTTCCTCTCTTTTTGTTTCCGGGTTCCCATTCTACTATCGAGTATATCATTGCATCTTTTCCTGCTCGCCATATGTGTCCCAACCATTTGACTCTCTGTTGTTTTATTTTTTTAACTATATCTTCATCTTCTAGTTCTTGTAGTATCTCTCTGTTCATTCTTGTCCGATATTCATTTTCATCTACTTTAATCAGTCCTAATATTGCTCTTAATATTTTTCTTTCTGTTATTCTTAGTTGTTCTTCTTCTTTCTTGGTCATTGTTAGTGTTTCTGCATCGTACATTATTATCGGTCTGATTATTGTTTTGTAAATTCTCATTTTCGTTGTTTTTGTCAGTGTTTTGTTTTTTAATAGTCTTTTGTGCATATAAAAAGCTTTGTTTGTTGCAAATATTTTTTCTTTTATTTCTGTTTCTCTATCTCCTCTATTTGATATCATAACACCCAGATATTTATATTGTTCTACTTCTTCAAATTCTTGTTCTCCTATTTTTATTGTCTTGTTCTTATGTTTTTGACCAAATCTCATAATTTTTGTCTTGCTTTCATTTATTTTCAATCCAATTTTCTTTCCTTCTGCTACGATTTCATTAAACATTTTTTTCATCATTTCCCTTCTTTTTGTTATGATAACCAGGTCATCAGCATATGCTATTATTTGGCCACCGTTAGTACTTATCGAGTTTTTGTTTATTTTTCTTGTTACATATTCTATAACTAAATTAAAGAGACTGGCAGACAGTGCGTCACCTTGTTTCACTCCTTTGTTTATTGTGAATTCTTCTGTACTTCCGTATTTTGTTTTTATACATATTCTTGTATTCTGCATAGTCATTTTTACTAGTCTTCTCAGTTTTGTTTCAATTTTTAACTCTTTCAATATCATCATTAATTTACCTCTATTTATGGAATCAAAAGCTTGTTGGAAATCTATAAATAACATTTCTATGTTTATATTAGCTTTTTGAGTTTTTTCTATAATTTGTTTTAATATATGTATTGCGTCTACTGTTGATTTTCCTTTTATAAATCCGTATTGATATTGACCTATTTTATTTACTTGTTCAGCTAATCTTTTTTGTATAATTGATGACATGATTTTGTATGCATTGTTAAGTAATGTTATGCCTCTATAATTTTTACATTGCTGTGGATCCCCTTTCTTATAAATTGTTACAACTTGGCCTTCTTCCCATTCTGTTGGCATTTGTTCTTTTCTCCAGATTTTAATTATTATGTTATACATCTGTTCATGTAATGTGTGCCCGCCATATTTTATAAATTCCATGTTTATCCCGTCGCTTCCTGGAGTCTTGCCATTTTTACTATCTACAATTATTTTCTTAACTTCTTCTATTGTTGGTTCTCTTACTGTATTCTCTTCATTTTCTTCTTCTATTTCATCTTTTTCTATCTCTGTGTTTTCTTCATTCAGTAACTCTTTGAAGTATTTTTCCCACACTTTTTTGTATTGTTCCTGTGTTTCTGTTATTTCTCCAGTTGTATCTTTCATACTATTTACAATTGACTTATGTGTATAATTTTCTTGCTTTATTTTTGTATAAAAACGCTTTGTGTTTCTGTTCCTTCTTTCTGTTTCTATGTTTTTTTATTTTTTCTTCCATCCATTTTCTTTTGGTTCTTCTTACAGTTTTATTGCATTCTTTTCGGCTTTGCTCATACTCGATTTTGTCTTCATTCTTATTTGTCTGTATCCATTTGATTCTTTTTTGTGCCTTTTTGTCTTGTAGTATTTTGCATTCTTCGCTGAACCATTCTTTTTTGCTCTCTTTCTTTTGTATTCCTATCTTCCCTTCCGCCGCTTCTATAATACTTGTTTTTATTTCATTCCAGTTTGCATCGATATCTGTTATATTCGTTATATTACTTTTGATGTTTTCTTCTAGTCTTATCACGTATTCATTTCTACTATGTTCGTTGTTAAGTTTTTCTAAATTCCATTTTCTTTGTTTGTTATTATGCTTGTTGTCTCTTTTTATCTTTTGTTTTATTGTTGCAGCTACCATATAGTGATCAGTGTCAGCACATGCTCCCCTATATGTTCTTACATCCCTTATTGATGTTTGCCTTCTTTTAGTTACTAGTATGTGGTCTATTTGTGTTTTATATTTTTGATCTGGCGATGTTCTTGTTATTTTATGTTGCCATGGGTGATCGAATTTTGTGCTACTTATTATCATATTAGTTTTTATTGCAAAGTTTTGTTGCAAATATAGCATATTTATTATTGAAGTTATTAGGTCTTGAATTAATATGTAAAATATGAAAATGCACAGTCGTTTAAAATTCCAATATTTATTTTTCTCAGTATATAATATTATACTAGAATCTCAACATTCCATTGAAGAAAATAAGGGTGATGAATTGAATGAAAATGTGGATAATTTTACTTGTATTTTATGGCTTATGATGACTACATCCTCTACAAGGCAACTACAAGCTTATAGTGGCTTCCCAACTACTGGAACATATGAATCCCAGATCTCACATTCCGTTGAATATAATAACAAACCAACATAAATTAGTAAAATATGCCTTCACATATTTCATAGTAATTTCTTTTATAAGTAAACATAATTATTGTTGCGCACTGTATTAGTACTTACAGTAAATATAAATTAGAACTAGAATCAACTTAATATTTCTCGAGTCTAACTATTATGTTATGAGACAATAAAAAAGCAGCTATAAAATCACGATGAATAATATCAAGCAATGTACAGCATTCTCAGTACAGTTATTTCTCATTTAACTTTATAACAACTATGCATAACCTCACATATCTCATAATAAAGAACGTACTTAATGCAGTCATTTGCATTAAAATCCACTAACAATATTTAAACAATTTGCATTATAATATCCAAGAAACGCTACGGAGGACAAATTTAATATCCAAAGATATCGTTTTCGCGAAATATTGTCGGGATAATGGTCAAAATTGTCATAAACACTTCGGGATTTCCTTAGTATATAAAAGATATTATCGAATATATTTGGA
Source organism: Stenolophus ochropezus (assembly GCA_035578165.1). NCBI lineage: Eukaryota > Metazoa > Arthropoda > Insecta > Coleoptera > Carabidae > Stenolophus > Stenolophus ochropezus. Next base: position 7,522,810 of record JAQOWZ010000004.1, on the reverse strand, counting down.
TTATGGACAGAATTTTTAATTTAAAGTTCAAGATATCATTATAAAATTTTATTTCGTTGTTGTTTGAAAAACAAGTGTTAAACTTTTAATTTAAAAAATAATTTAATGTTCTCACAAATTTAAAGTTTACAACCGGTTTTACAAAACACAAATAAAATGTGTTGTTGACAATTGTAATATACATATTTATTACAACATGTCTGTTTAATATGACATTCTTTTATTATAAATGTGTTTTCTTAAAAAATATTTTTTAACATAAATATTTCAAATTAGCAATTGGCTTTATGATAATTTTAAATAGAAAATTAATGCCTCGTGTCATATTCCAAACATTTTAATTTTAACGACTACATCTTTTTTAATTACACATTTTAAATTTGTTAGTAATCATTTATAATGTGTTCTTTTTTATTTCCTTGTACGAACTACGAAGTAAAGGGAGTATTACAATCGCAAAAAATCGGATTTTGGCTTGCCCTGAATCCATTTTAACTAGTTTCGGCGTGATTTCTGTATATAAGTATCTCGCATAATTAAAAAATGGATAGCCGTAGAATGTTAAAATTTTGTATATGGGTCTGCTATAAAATCTAGTTGTGCACCTTAGTTATTGGTTCCAATTGGCCTTTACAAAAGAACAGTTTACTTTTGGAAAAAAATAACAAACATTAATAATTTAGTTGGCTGTCAGAATATACATATTTCGTGAGAAATATGTACGAATCATATGAATATAATATCTTTTTCATTGATTAAAATAATTTTCTGTAGTGTAGTGTTCGAAGATATGAAACGAATAGAAGTTGAAAAATGATTAGCCCTAGAAAGATATTACTTTCAAATAAAATAAGTTTTAATGAAGTGCAAGAAAAAATGTTGATAATTTAGCGTACAAGGAAGTCATGTGGTATCCACATCATATTTTTTAGTAAGAAATTTTCTGAGATGGTAGCTGTTCAAATTAAAGGTTTCAGATTAAATTGTGGTTACTAATGAAAAAATCCGGTCTTAGTTTCGGTATTTATTCTTGAAATTAAAATTCCTATATGAACCTCAGATACTTGTTTCATGATATGTTTACTTGAATTTTGGTGTTACAGGTTATCAGGCTGGTCTCTGTAAGTACGCACCAAACCGTTGTGCGGTACCCCATCTAACTAAACAAGGCGGGCTATAGTGTTTATCTACATAATCAGACAAGACACGCCACGACCACAAAACCGTACTACCTGAAATAATAAATTTATTTCCAAATGTCAAGTTAGATAAAGGCAACTAAAAATAATTGGAAACTAGAATTAAAGAATTTGATTTTCAAGTTTATATGTAAGAAATATATTGTAAGCTGCATTTATAATTAAATTTCTTGCATTTAGCTTTTTGTAAATTCTTTTTCCTGGGTGAACCGATGTGAAACTAACGAAGTAGTTCTTGCATTTTGATTCCACGAAGCACGCACATTGCCTAGTTCATGATTAAACCCTATATTTCTAAGCGACATTATCAAAAACATATAAAGTAGCAAGCAGCTCACGTTAATCGAGTCGCGTTCATTTTTTCCACATTCTCGTAAACTGCCACAATCTCAGCGACCGTGCTCGTGGCTGCATTCATACATAACCTGCACGAATGGGAAGTTGGCGAGCATTCAAACGCAGAACCAACCGCAATGCTCAATGGAGCCTATATGCTAAATTTATCAAGATGAACTAAATGATTTTATTTTGGAAAATATAAATGGTATAGATAATTGAAAGATTGTACAAATTTGAATCTCTTTTTACTAATTATTTGTCTCAGTTTTAGCATACAGATTTCGCAACCCAAAGTACGTTTTACAATATAATAAACTATTATATTTTCATATTTCGTTTATTTATTACATATACATATATGTACCAATTAAAAAGAACTGACATCATTTTATAAAACTAAACCTTCTATACTAATTCCTTATTATCTTTGATTTATATGTAAGATATGAGTATATGCATATGTATTGATTTATAAAAGTTTAAAAAGTTAATTTTGCAATCATTTCATTGAAAATTTATAAGACCTATAGAGTATTGATGTATAGGAATGTAGGTAAGTTTTATGTAGTTACAATGAATTGAGTTTATTAAATAAATATAAAAATTTATTCAATAATTTAAAATAAAAATAGAGTACGACTTTTAATAATTTGGGCTTTTGACAATACTATGGCAATGTCAAGCGGGATGGATAGATGATTCTTATCCTGCGTTCGCCAAGGTAATTACTGTGCAATTACCGATATCTAAATAGGGATATTTTCCAGGACATATACCTACTAAATCGGGACAGTGCACTGAAATCTGAGACTATACACATGTAAACGTAAACGTAAAAAAATAGTTTTTTTTAATTTTTTTTAAAAAGGTATCGTATAATTTCAAAGTTAAGTTTAACAAAATATCATTTATTATGAAAAAGAAAAATTGTAAAGAAGAAGTAAAAAATTAAAGAAACAATAAGAAATTACCTATAGTAAAATCCGTTTATAACGATATCGCATATAGCGCCAAACTGGTTATATAACGTCGAAATTGAGACCACTTGTTTGAAAGCCCACAAAAGCTAAAGTTATTTTACTTTTATCAGTTATAGCGACTTCCGGCTATAGAGACGAAATTTTTGGGATCCCTTCGTCCCTTCGATGTCGTTATAACCGTATTTTACTGTAACACATTTCAAAGTAAATTTATCAAAAAAATCACATATTAGTGCAAAAAATAATATACCAGTTACCAGTAAAATCATTTTACTGGCGAATAATCAATGATTTTTTTAAAAACTCAATGTGTTTTACATCAACTCGCTTATTTAAATCAAGTGATTTAAATCAATGCAACCATTAGAATATTACACATGACATTAAAATATCTTGTATAAAAAATTACTAGTTAGTTTTCTAATATTTATGTTTTGGCTTATTTTAAGAGCTATTTTTTATAATTTTCTATATGGATTAACAGAACACTTTAATAGTATTATAAGAGGAATATATGTTTTATTATTTTTAATTTAATTTTTATAAAAGATAATGACTATTTTTTATCATATTTGTTTAATTATTTTTGTAGGTTACCGTTAAAATATAAAATCCTAAAATATTGTACAAGATTACAGGAATTCAAGTTTTGTTGAGTTAGATTTAGTCGTCAGCATATGTAACTTAGAGAAAACAGTTGAATACTCAATATGTTTATTCAAATTGAGAAATATAAAAAGTATTGGATATTTTGGCGCCATTACAAGCTTTCTCCTTCCTGTCAACCGCCGGAAACGATTCCATTATTTGAAGCCCGTTGGAGTGACTGTTAATGAGTTGCTAATTGATAATTTAAGTAGGAAGGCTATAACGCGTGGGTTTTTATATGTGAAGTTGTCGTTCCATGAATATTTATGCCGTGGATGTATTAAGTAATAAATATGTAAGCTGATTGTACGGACGATACTAGTTTTATAGAAGATGATATGGGTATCAGCTGACAGCTACACGCGCACAGATATATGACAGTCGTTATGATAGGCTTTTAAATGAATTTTAACTGGAAGCTACCTCTAATTAATAAAAGGAGATATGATAAAATTAAATGCCAATCATAATCAATTTCACATCTGGTAGACGTTTCTACCATTTCCTTTTACGTATTTTTCAGTTGTTGTATAGTTCTTGTCTACATCATTTCTTTAAGTCACTGGTTCTCAAAGTGGGTACCGCGGCACCTTGGGATTCCTTATATTACTTGTAGGGATGCCGTGGGTGTGGTGTTAAATTTAGCTTTGTATGTATTTTTTAATAACTTTTGGATCTGATTATTTGAATCTTCTTTTAGGAATTAAAAGTAGAACTACCTATTTATTTTTTAACAAGAAAATAAACTTCAATTTTGTGAATTGTTGAAATATGAATTTTGGGTCCGATAAAATTAAAACTTTTAAAGACAAGATAGATTTTTGGAAAATGGAGGCAAGTTTCATATGTTTACAAGAACACGAAAACAAGAAATATTTTGAGTTTTCATTAGTATACTTTTATATATTTATCCAGAATGAATATCCCAACATATTTTATTTCAATTTACTACCTCTTAATTATATAAATGTGACCTAAGATTTTCTCAATTTGTTAACAACAAAATTAAAGAGAACAGAATATTGAAGTTTGTAGAACATGGAATGCAAGAATGTTTGTCCAAAATACACCCAAATATAAAGGAATTATATACCTATTGTTCTTATTTATAAAATATATTAATATTAGAAACATAAGATTAATAAAATATGTTCAAAATTTCATGCACTTGTTATAGAGGGTGCCGAAAATTTGACATAATCGATTTGGAGTGCCTTAATGTCAAAAAGATTGAGAACCATTGCATTTAACTTATAAATCTCAAACATTAACTATACTAAGATCAGGTATATTTTATGTAAAATAATGCTTACCTTATCGCAAAAATAGCAATTGATCTGAGATATACCTACTCTTGATAGAAATTCAACTCCAATATAAAATATTAAGTGTGCGAAATTATTGTTTTTAGTGCATGAGGTATCAATCGAAAGCACTAAAAAAATTTCGCGCACAAAATACAAACAATATTATTTTACAACTAATTTTCATGATTAATTGTAATATTTTTATTTATCAATATAAATTGAGTGCAGAAATGTTTACCATTACCATGGAAAAACATTTTCCAAAAGCGAGAAACAACGTTTTCAAAGGTACATCGCGCACGGTGTCAAGGCAACCTAACAACTGAAAAAAAAATCCTTCTTTATGCATTGTTATTAGAATAAAAATATTAACATTTTTTAAAAATTGCAGAAAAAAACAATTTTGTTATTTTGACAGCGGATAATATAGAAGGTAACTTCCTGGGAGTTTTTACTTTTTTCCTAGCAATCAAATCAAAAAACTACATATATTACTGCCATCACATTATTTGTCGTTAAATTATCTCTGCGATTTACACTTTAGCATTTTATTTTCTTCAGATAAATAATAGTTTGACAACTCGACCTGGTAACCTGACAGTAATTGACTCGAAAACTGGTTAAAAAATACTTTACCTACGGTGTCGTGATTTTCTTAAAATAGTTTTCTTGTCTAACTACTATCTAACAAGAATTTCGTGATCAACAAATATTCATCCGACAGAATAAAAAGGTCTTGTGTAATTACACTTGATAATTTTACATGTAAGACTACATTGCAATATTAATGAGTACAGGAATGTATAAAATGATATTTAAATTTCTACAATTTCATGAATCGCTTTCTGGAAAATAGTATTGTTATGGATTTATAAATCTAACAAATTTATTTTCAAAGTTACGTTACAGAACCATTAAAATATTAGAAGAAAAGAAAATATTTACAGTTTTAATTTATTCTTATTTTTTATTCCACTGAGGATTTTTCTTATACTGCTTTTTCTTATGATTATTTCCATTACAATTTTTTCCTTGGTGTAGTAAATTGAGTGTGTAATAATATTTGTTTTCCCTTTTGTATTTTCTTACTTGGTATATGTAAGAAAAAAGTGAATAAAAACATTTAATAAAGCACGAAATTTAGTAACGGCATTTAGAATTACTTTAATAACAATCTAGCACATCTTTAATAATAAATTTCAAAACAATATTGTTGTAGAAGAAAAAAGAATAGAATGAAAAAATGAGTATTCAAGAGTCATGACGTTTCTAAAGCCAACTATCTCTGAAAATAGTTAATTGCCTCTTATTAAAGCGGCTAACCTACAAATAAATCTCGCCTTATATGGAAGCGGTTGTATTTCATGCATTTGCGCATGCGTCTGAGACACGCGGGACTGAGTACCGTAAAAGGTACTCCTCTTCCTTGCCTAATATCATCGTACGGTATACGCGTACGCTACGGGCGAACCTCGCGCATAAACCATCATTTTTATAGCCGAACGCAGACTTTAAATTTTCTTATTTTATTCACATTTCACGACCAGCGTGAGGTATTCTTCGAATTAACACGAAGTAGATGCGCGCTCTTTATAAGGAAATAGATCGATTTCAATTACGATATATCATTATCTTTTACGCATGTAACAAATTATTTTTTCCGTTAATATTTAACGACAGGTTTAACTCCTAAGATTAAATGTAGCCGAAAGAAGTTTATATGATGTCAAACTGTGTCAGCGAAAAAAATTCCTAATGCTTAGTAATAATAATATTGTAAATCATTTGATTTAAATCATTATTTAAATGAACTGTTTTTTTAATAAAAAAACCTTGATTTTTATCAAAGAAAATATAATAACGATTTAATTATTTGCTATGAAATTATGAATAATTACCAAAATATGTTCTGGTTTAATAATATCTTAAAATTAAATGGCATTTTATCACTTTAATTTTCATATATTATATGACAGAAGAAAAATATAAGTATTTAAATGTATAACAAAATTACTCTTTCTGGTTTTATACAGATGTGTCATTTTGGTTTTATTATAGATTTCGTTTTCGTTTATAAAATAAAATATTTATATTGCTTTTAAAACAATTAAAAAAGTGCAGTAACACTTGGATATCTTTGAAAATTAAAAAAATTAAAAACATCAAAAAAATCCATAAGTGATTTGTTTTTTTTTAAAAAAAAACAATGATTTTTCATTTTTTTAATTAAATCATGATTTTTGCCAACCCTGAATATAATTATATTAAAGCATATTATCTGCTTTTAGGTATATATAGTAGATACGGTTAATGTAACCAAATCGGAATTGTGTAGAATAACTATATAGGGTGTTTTTTTTAAGGTGCTTTTAGGAGTTTAACATGGGGCATCAGTTTTTCGCAGGCTATTGCCTACCGTTTGAAAGGACAATAATGGTTATGGTATCAATGGAAAGATAACTTTCTGCATCAAATGATACAAAGGTACATTATGAATTTTTGAATAATAGCAATAGCACGGCAATTGGAATAATAAAAAAAATTATTGTCCTTTGATGTTTTATTTGTCAAAATTCGGTAGTTATGAATTTTTTGGTTCTATATTCCTGAAGTTCATGTTATATTTACTATAACTAAGTTTATTAGTTTAATAAGTAATATACATGTACATTTATAAAAAAATTCTAATAAAATAGTGTTGTGTAAATTTTATTATCATTAATTTAATAAATTAATTTTTTTCAAACAATTGCTAAGGCACTTATAAATTATAAAAGCCTAGTTGTACCAACAAGTCTTAAATTTTAAACGACACTTAAACAAAAAAAAATAATTGAAATTTTGACAACAATGTTAAATAGCTCAATAGGGTGAAAATAGCCATAAGTTTGCTAATACTTAATATAATTTAGGTTCTAAATAAACGTATGAATAGTAAAATTACATACCCTCGAAACAAACGAAACCCGCAGTCACTGGTTCTGAAAATATAAAAAAAAAAATAGTGTAATCATATTATAATACAAGAAGTATAACAACAAAAGATTTTTAATGAAAATTATAATATAAAAAGGTTTTTTAATTATCTGATGTTATCGTTGTATTTTTTCTTCTCTTTTTAGGTTTTATAAAGCAAGTGCAATTTCTTAGTAAATTATTATGTCATTGTAAATGTATCTTTTTTCGCGATAGTTTACACTTAATAACTCTTTTTTGCATGTCAGCAGCAGCAGCACTGGTAAGAGTTTAACAAGAACGGCTAACATCTTATTAACTTATCTTCATAAAATCAACCGCAAATTGTCTTTGTGACCTTTCCACATATAGTTCAGCATTTCAACTGGCAAGACGTATATCGCCATCACCGTACACTGGACAACAAAAGAATGTCAATGTAGAAATAATAAACATTATAAATAAATAATAAATGTATTACTCACGACTTATTTCATGTGCTTAATATGCCAATTTTTTTAAAAATTTTGTACTGATATGTTTTCCAGACTTTCCCTTTCAGGCACTCTACCTGAGATGGAAAATGCATCATACAACTTCAGTCCTTACAGGTCATGTATAATAGTAAATTATTCAATGAGCATATGTTATGCTATTACCCATGAGAATGAAGCGAGTGTTTAAATCATTAGAATGTATCATAGCCATTACATGCGAATAGAATTCTATTCTTTATCCACAAATATAACATGAAAGAAATATGTTTATTATAATCAAATATGTCATCACACTTTGACAAATAAATAACAATAGCTCGCGTCACTATTTCACAGTACACTTAACGCAAGGCAATTATTTCTAGTATTATTTGACTACAATTTGAGCTTAAAATGGAAAGAAAAGAGTGAAACAAAATAAAACTAGTGTACTTTTGGCTTTTTATGTAGAAAAAAATACTTAAAAGTAATTTTGTGTTTACTTTTTTGACAGGTAAGATTTAAATTTGACAAAAAGCGAACTGTCAATATTATTCGATTAGCAATAATAACGATGGTTATTAATTGATAAAAAAATATTGAATTGTAGATATATTATTTGGCAGTTGTGGATAAAGTATAATATTAGTGGTAGTTAGCTTTAGGCTGTTTAAGCTGTTACTTACGTAGAAAAGAAAATAAAAAATATTTTTCATTGAAAATTTTATGTACATAAATTTTATTATGAACAATTAAATTCGTCTACACGATGTTACTTTCTAAATGACCATAGAAAAATAGAAAAAATATAGATAACGACATTTGCAAAATAAAACTTAGTTGAAAGTTGAAATAAAAATATACTGTTTTATCTGTAGGTCGGAAGCATAAAATTATAAATCTCTATTTATATTGTAATATATTTAATACTTAAATATACAGTCTATTGTGAGTATTTTTTACGTGAAACATGGGGATTTATCAAATCCATGGTTACGACTTGATATTTGATGGGCTACAATGTAGTATAGGAAACAAATTTGATATTTGTTGCTTTTGTAATAAAACAATAATTATAATAAATTTTGAAAAATCCATCCATTAACTGCTAAGCAGAACCTCATACGATGATATTTGGGCAATTGTAATATTTTGATAAATGTTTTGAATTTGAATTTTTAATTCATCTAAATTTTGAAGATTTCCCCTATTACAAACTTCTAATTTTAAAGATCACATTAAAAATAATCTACATATATGTATAAGATCGAATGATCTAGCATACCCTTTTACTATTCTACAATTTCTTCTAAAGTTATTAACGATTCTTAAAATTATTGTTGTACTTGTTGTAGGCCTGTCAGAAAATTTTATAACCCAAAAAGCAAATGTCAAATTCGTTCCCTATGTTTCATTTTAAATGAGACAAGCAAATTTACATTACTGTCAATCAAATATCAAGTCGTAATCATATAGACATGATAAACCCATGTTTCATGTTAAAAAATACTTATGGTATATATATTTTTAAATACTATGCAATATATTTTTCAACTTTATTAATTTAGTTGGAAAAATATTAACAAAATTAAAATATGCAGAATCCGATTTTTTAATATATTATAGTTTTTTTATGTTATAACTTTTTCATTCATCAAGAATATTTATCACCTGTATTCGTTTTTCATTCTCTGGACATCTGCAATATATAACAACTCTTAATAGTAGTTATGTAATTTAAATACAAGCAAAACAAACAAACAACCTTTTTTTGCTAATGTATATTCCTAAATACATGTTAAAACATGTTGTTATGTTTAGTTTACATAGAGCAGTACATTTTAGGAACATGCGACAACAATAAATTTAAAGCAAAAAATCCGTGGGCAACGTTTTTGAAGTCTCGTGTCCACGACTCATAAAATGCGTATTTTGCGACCACTCTCAGTATGAAATATTCAGTATTTATATCAAGCAATCTTTGCAACGTTTCTTTGTTTCCTTCATGTTTATTTTTTCTTGCAACTGTTCTCTCGTATGTTCGTTTGATGTGACGTTTCTATTTTACCTCAGAATACAAAGATGGGAATAAATAAATAATAAGGAAGTGAAATATGTAAAATGCATGAAATTTACAATCTGTTTTAATAAATATAACAGAGCGGTGGTACACCGTGTGTTTTACGACACTTATGAGATTACTAACACTTACTTGTACTGCGTATACGGCGTGAGGTCTAGGCATATTTTATCAACTTTATGTCAACCGTATAAGTACGTTAATTGCATTCATAATCTAAGTCGACATAGAAAAAACAACAGACTTACTGTGTCAAAAAATTAATTGCACATTTATGGCTAGATCTTAAGTAAATTACTTGCTACTGCGTTTATGATCTTGCAAAACATAATTTAATAACATTTATGTAGGAGTTTATGGATCATTCATTCCCTTATATAAATTTTATTAAGAGCTCATATTTATTTTTTTCAGTAACGTGTATTTGCAATAAATATTAGAATAATAACGGTATAATCTATAGCGGATACAATTAGATAGTTTAAAATAAAGTCTATTTCCCGCTGTTGATCCTCACATCATCAATTGTAACCATGTGATTCAAATAGTTTGGGGGAAGGGAGATTGATGACATCATCTTTTCGGGTGAAATCATGTAATTTCTAAAGTAAATAAATGTCAAAACTGGCAGTAAAACATATGAAAATAGGTATAGGGTAAACTAACAAAACTATATTTGTCGACGACAAAATCACCTTATTAAATGAAAGAAATGACTTAAATTACATATACATATTAAATATTTGAACTACTGTTTTTTATTTTATTTTTATAGTTGATTAGAGGTAGATATCCTATATACCCCTCTGTAATACTTGCGGCAATAAGATAGCGAATAAAAGTCTCATCTATGCCGTGCGTATATGACAAATATGCAAGAAAAAAGTTTAATAATTCTTGCAATAGAAATTGATGACATGAGGATCAACTACAGAAAATATTTTGTAACTATAGTCGTCTCGCTGTATCTACTGCGTCATTCTTATCTGAAATGATAGCCAACAACCATAATACTTACTAAATTAAATCAGTAATTATTTTAGAAAAAATATTTCTAAATATTGTGTATGTATTAGTAGTGGATCGAGAAGAGAGGCGAATTACCTTGTAATAATGTTAAGCAAACGAATTTCTTAATTAACACAAAATTATTTAATTAGAAAAGATTATTATCACATTAAACAAGAAAAAGATAAACATTAAGAGTTACTACGCGTATATAATCTTAAGCGACGGCTTTTTGTCGATGTGAATCGGGTCAAAACTTTCTTCGGATCCTACTCCTTATGACGCAAAATTCAAATTTACAAGACCCAAAAGTCTTATCTTTGTTATTCGATTTCTTCTCAACTATGAAAGCCACGTTATCACAAACTGTGTTATTTATTTATAATTTATCAGAAAACGATTTTTAAAAATTTTAAAGGTAAAATTCTTTCAAGAGGGCAGTAATCGCTCCAACGCTTCTTCATTAGATCCACCGCTGATGTGTATATATTTATGTGTAAATAAACAACCTATATATGTTTATACGGTTATTCAATTTACAGCAAAAATTTATGAAAACTTGAATTTAAATGTTTTGTTATATTGGTCGAACGAATAATTTCCTATTTCCTGAAAAATATATTTTGATATAATTTTTTTGTAAATTCATTTAATATCATTCAAAAAAATGTTTAATTATTCTATGAGCCTACATTAATACTTATACATTTAATTTCTGGTTTAACAGATAAAAATTTATGAATTATATTAGTTTTAGGTTCAGGCAATTTTGACAAATACGAGTTGTAGTTACAGTTTTTAAAACAAAAAATGAAGAAATATGTTTTTTTTTTTAATTATAAAATATACGAAGATAATTTTTTTTTATGATTTGCGTAAATATATTTTAAATGCAAATGCAAAAAAATAAAAGTATTACGAACTATTTTGGTACTCTCTGTCATTCGACGTACAGAGAAAGTCGCTTATAACGTCCGTCATGGAACTTAAAAAACACGGACATTATAAGGGACTGGATGTTTACAGTGACAACAAAATTAATATTTTACATCAAATTACATTAGTGTGTAATTATATATTATAAATAAATAGACAAGAAATTAAAAGAACTAAAATATAAACATTTATTTGTATAACAATAAATTAACATATATTATGCACAAATGTACGTAAATACATAAAACGTTAAATTCGATATATTTGTCGTTATAAACGACTTTCTGTTATAAGCGACGGTGTTATATATGACTTTCACTGTTAGTAATTTAAATAAAATAGATTAGTTATAATTTGTTTATTAAATTTTATAAATGTAGCTGTTGTAGATATTAGATGTTTTAAACGATGAGAAAATATTAAGTTTTTTGTGAAAGTATTTGTCTAATAAATTTAACTATAGTATCTATAATTTAATACCTTTTTCATTGTAAAACAATTATAATTTTACAATAATTTTAAAATTTCATATATAAGTTATTTAATATTGTTTTTTTTATATTTAATCGATATTTATTCAATGTGAATTAATAAACTGAATTTAATTGTTATTTATTTTTAATAACAAATAAAATAAAATAAATTTATTACATTATAATAAATAAAATGTTTAAAACATTTCTAAGAACATAATTATTCATAGGATAAGGATTATAATAATAATAAATTTTGGGTTTTATTATTTAAATATACTAATATTTTTATTATTAATTGTTGTTACTTTTAAGTAAATAATAAGAACAAGAACGATGAACAACCATTAATGTAATGGAATATATCTCTGTAAAAATCTATTTCCAACTCATGAACACTATTCACCTGGCGAACTGTAAAGGAGTTGGAAATTTTGTACACCCTTCTCGGTAGCTGCAGTTGAATAACCTACTGGGACGCTTACGTAATACAAGTTCACGATACGTCCGCTAGATGGCTATAGCAGTTCAGGAGTCTTGCTTGAATAGTAAAGCAGAGAGTAAAAATTAGTTATTTTTGTACAGAAAAATAAGTAAAAAGTTAAAATTCATAATAAAAATTTGTTAATTAATTTGCAAATAAAAAAGTTGTATTATATGTAGTTTATAAAAAGTATAATTTATATGATTTGTTATTTTATTGCATATTTATGTTGGAATTAAAATGTTATTATAGCAATTTACAACAAAATTAAGTTGCAAACTTTCATATCCGTCAGAAAATCGTCAGGTGTATATACAGAAATTATCGTCAGATAATTATTATTGATTAAAATTCGCGCTGAGGTAATAAATCAAATTTCCTGTATATGTAAATAGTAATTTATTTTCCACATTGCATATGCTAAACACGAGATAAAGTTATAGAGAATTAAAATAAATTTTCCATAAATTGCATTGTAATAGAAATTTTTCAATGCTTATACCAAAAGCGAAAGGTTTCAACATAATTATCTTCCAATATAAAACGGTTGTTGCTATATAAGTTGATGTTGTGGGTATAATAATTTGTTGGTTTACATGTATTTTTACATGCAGCAACAATAGATCAGAGCGTTTGACAATCGGCATTATGCAAACCGGCAAATAACATTAATAAATGCGCATAATAATTACGCCGTTTACCAAATGCGGTGGTCGTACGCGTGGGAATCCGGCGAACGTCGCGTTTGTCAAATTACAATCGACTTGGGATCAGATGAATACGAGAGGCGTACGCATAGACGCACTGGGAAGTCGCTAGCAAAGGCTTTGCAGATTTTACACACATGAGATTTTCTTCGTCCTTAACATCCACATATAATTTAACATACAAGATTTATAATTTATAAATTTAACTAAATAAAAATAAACTTTAAATTTTTTTTTCAATATAAATTATATAATGGGTTTTGAACTTTCTTCTTCATACTGAAGTCAACTGATTGTCTAAAGAATGAGTGTTGAATCGTGTTTACGAATTAAAGTAGAACTACATACTCACTTTTTTGAACAAGAAAAACTTGAATTTTGTTTATTCACAGTAAATTGTGTTTTAAGTATTGAATAAAGTAAATTCCAGCATGCAAACAATGAGAGATAAAAGTATCTTAAAATCGTTCAATAAAATTAGAAGTTTTAAGACGAGATAGAATTTTGAAAATTTTGGAGGCAATTTAGAAATGTATACAAGAACACCTAAAACAGTTGTTTACACTAAGAATACAGATTTCCTATTATTTTTCATATACATATATCAGTTAAATTGTTTATTAAATTGTAACAGGAATGAATCGAAAAACGTTTATTTATAAAAATATGACACAGTAAATATTACAAACTGCTGTTTTTACAAACTACTAATCTAAATAATAACAAGAACAACATTCATAGATATATAGATGAATTAAATATCTTTAATATAAACAAACTTGATATTTTAATAATACGTACATATATTGATAGTTTTGACTGGATACGTTGCGAATGAAATATTCTGAATTTTCATTTGTATCCTTTTGGATATTTATTTTGAATAAATATTGCAATAAAGGTGCCAGAGCATTTCAAGTTTTAGTTTAATTTTCCAAGTCTTGTGTGAATGAGACCCACGTTTGTTAACATCAAAACTAAAAAAAAGAACGATTGAAGTCCGTAGAACATGAAATGCGAGTATGTTTGTCCAAAAGCAGCTGTTCCTGTCGATTCGCGCGCCAAGCCGCGGATTTTTTCATAATTAGCATTAGTATCATTTTAAAAGTCAATAATTTAAGCTTATAAAACAATTACCTAACATATTTTTTTTTAGAAAAAAAGTGCCTTAAAAGTGGAAGTTTGTATCAAAAATCGCATGTTAGACAAGAAACTGAAAAATTATTGTACTTAATAACTTTTTTTTTAAATATTTTATAAACATTTACCATATATTAATTGTTTCTTACTTTAAACTATTATAGCTTGATGATAATAGATCCATTTTAGATGGATTGTGCTCTTGCGAAGGACGAAAAAGTGTCAGTACGCTATCAAAAACAATGCTGTCATATGGCAATAAATAAAATGCCACTGTATCTTCGACGCACTTGCTTTTGCACCCCATAACACAACAACTATTATTACACACTTTCTTCTTTGAATTTGAGCTCATTTTTAATGTAGCTATCAACATTCATATTGTCATTATACCAACGCTAATTCACAATAACATCACATGATGGCGCTTCGATAGTTCCTTGCTTGGTCTATACACTAACATTCATTTTTTTTATTTTTTACCCTCAAAGGCATTTGTTCATTTTAAAAGTTATTATTAAAATTTATTAAATATTTTGTTTTGCAAACAAATTTTAATATAATTATTTGGTAATTTTACAACAATATCCTGTGGTACATTTAATTAGCAATATTTTGTATCTACAAACATTTTTAATCCTAATTTCACCTATATAAATTATCCTGTTCCAAATTTACAATTTTTTATAATTAAACATACATAGAATTGAATAAAATATACTTATTTATTTATTTCAGTTCAAAATGATTTGACGTTTATGTTCCATGTAATATGAATTTAATAAAAAAATATTAGTCATTTCAATGAATACTTTGCGCATGCGTGTAATCAAAGTGTTTTACTACTAAATTGTCAAATATCAGCACAAATCTTCTTCTGTATCCAGGTCCGGTTTTAAGGGTGGGCAGCCTGGGCCTTTTCCAAACGTGCAAGTCATCTTGAAAATTTATCTTGTTTTCATGATAACAAATTACACCGCAAAAAGATCATTCTTAAAATTAATAATAATAAAAAATAAGTCTGAGAACTGTTATGATCGAACAACGTCAAAAAACATCATCTAATACTTCTGAGCTTCTGAGCATCGACAATGATACTTTAAGTTTATTGCCATTTGAAGATATTGTAGAATATTTTACAAAGAAAGCAAGAAAAGTTCCAAAACTAAGTTTTATGTTTATCAAATACAAAATTGGTTTTATTCCATTCGATAGTACTTAAGAAAAAATAGCAGCCATTTAATAAAATCCACTAATACACCATCATTTCGACTGTAGGTATATCAGTCTTTATAAGGGTGATAAATGGTATTAAAAATTATTGAAGTATTTGTTAAATTCACAATTTTTAAAAGAAAAATCAGAAAATATAAATTTTTTAATTTTTATTTCATGTTGAAAATGTAGAAATGCTGATAACTACCTACAAATATTGCCAATTCCATTAGTGGAGTTATCTTTAGAACTAAGTAATATACTATACTTTATTCTTTTAATGAATTGGGACTGGAGTTAGTTTGACATTTCATGATTATAACAAGGGTTATAACTAATTCGGGTTAGTGGCAAATCTTTGTTTTAATCTAGGAGTTAAATTATTATAAAGATTTTATTTTTCATGTTATAACGAGTTGTATTCAATGAAATTAGAAAAAAAAATACTAGGTTGTAAAATAAATAAGATTAACTTCAACTTTTCTGTTCCATGTCATACGAATTTAATAAAAAAATGATTATAACCATACTTCATTGAATGCTTCACACATGCGTGTAATCAAAGTATTGTACTTCTAGGTTGTCAAAATCATTTAGTAATGCTGTAACCATCTACAAATATTGCTAATTCCATTAGAGAAGTTATCTTTGGAACTAAATTTACTTAATTCTTTATTCCTTTAATGAATTAGGATTGGAGTTAGTTTGACATTTCAGGATGTCAACAAGCGTTATAACTAATCCGAGTTAGTGGCTAATCTTTTTTTTTAATCTGGGTGTAAAATTATTACAAATATTCTATTTTTCACTTTACATCTCGTTATGTTGAATGAAAGTCTGCTTATGCGTGTCCCTGCCCCCTAGTGCCCCCCCGCTGCAACTGTCTTGACCTGCCTAGGTAGAAGGGTTGCGAGGCGCGGTTATGGGCCGCCCGGGCCTTCCTCGCTCTCTTTACGACCTTTGCCTTGATTTATGGAATGTGTATGCTCGTTATTCAAATGCTCTGTATAAGGAAGTATTTTATATCACGACCACCTGCGTAGCCCGCTTCCTATCCCACGACTGCCACTTCCGACCAGTGACGGACCTGCCGGCTTTCATTGGAAGGGGTACTGGAAAACTAAGAGTAAATTAACTATATTACTATTGCAATTAACACTAAGTTTTATTTTCTCATGCTTGTCTGTAAATTTTATATTTTATTGTGTGTGTTACTATATAAGTTATAGTTCATTTTTCCTACGGTAGCCTTCACGTCCTTGTTTTCCGAACCTAGTAATAACAAGTAGTATACCTATATTCTGTCTTTGTCGTACACAAGTTTGCGCCCTTTATGAAAATTAAGAAAAGCGGTAGCAAATAGGAGGTTTAGGTTAAAGTATATATACACTCTATTTTGTTGATCCTCTAGACATCAATTTCTGTCGTAAGAATTATTAAACTTTTAGCTTGCATCTTTGTCGTATACACGTGACATAGATGAGACTTTTATTAACTATCTCATTATCGTACGTGTTACAGAGGGGTACATATACTATACCGACAAAAATGAAATAGTAACTGTAGTGTAACCACGGTAATTGATGACGGTGATTTTGGCGTGGATATTTTGTGTTTCATTTTATGTTGGTAGATTTGTTAGTCTGTTCTACAACTCTTTGCGTATGTTTCATCCATTTTTTTGTATATACTATTGTATGTTTTGGCATTTATTTATTTCGGAAATCACACGATTTCACCTGACAAGGTGATGTCATCAATCCCCCTTCCCACCAAAGATTTGAATCATACGGTTGCAATTGATGACATGAGTCCTGAGATATAGGAACAAGTACTGTTTGTCAGAACATTAATTAACCTTCTAATTGTATTTAAGTTTAAAAATGAGGTTTATAAAGTAGTCAGTGAGTTTTTTATTTATCTTCCACACTTATAGATATATTTTCAGGTAAAAGTAAAATTAACCTAACATAATTGACAGTAAAGACATGGACGGTTTATACCCTCGGGTATATTCATTTCCATAATGCTCTTGATAACAACTATTATATTGCCATTACCATTATCATTTTATACATTTAGAGACCAAGAAATAAGAATGAAAACTCGTAGCTTATGAGACAACAATTCATAATTTTATTTGTATTTTACTTGTATATGTAGTCAATTAAGCTTACCACTTTTCCGTCTACTTTCAGAAATTATCTAACTAAAACTAAAAGTTTGGTTGATTGTTTCGTTATTAAATGTTTATCAATTTGTTTTATTGATATGTAGCTGGCAGCAAGTCTGACAGATCCGACGTTTTTTCAAATCACGTGTAATTTCTCGCCTGTCGAATGTTACATGCCATACGGCCAGGTAGCTTCATCATTTGGTTATTAGTATTGTTCATGAAGCGTGCATTGCGTATGTGCTATATTTAAAAAAAATATTTCGAAAGAATTCTCACACACATGGTGCCACCTCTGGTGTTACTATTTATGTGCGCTCTTTAGAGAAAAATGTTCCAAGAACAGTACAAGAACGAAGGTAAGATTATTGTGGTATTACTTCCAGTACTCGGCCCCTTTAAGAAATTACTACAGGGATCCGAAAGAGATGTTTTTTTTTGAGAGAAAGAATGATGAAAATGAGATTCCTAAACATATTCGGTTGTCTCTTATGTTGAGTGACGTTTTTTAAAATTATTTAGAATTAATCTATCTACCTTTTTATTTTTAACTATATAAGTTAAGCAGTGAAAGCAATTATTAATAGTTTTACTTACGGAATGAATCAAATTTCCTATCTGTGATATTAAATTTATATTGGATAAATTTAACATAGTAATAAATGTCTTGCACAAAATTCTAATTTTATAATAAGCTTAACTTATTGTTGCCAATATGCTGTACGCACAATGTACAATCTTACTCTTTTTCACTTAAGGTATTCTTTTCATATCTCTTTCTCATTGGCAATAACTTGTAATGAAAGCAAGTGAAATAATAATATTTATCACCATGAGATGATGTGATATATTTAGAATAGAGCTCAAAATCTCGAAAAAATACCTCCGTTATTATGGTAAGTGGAGGTGAGATGGACCACATTAAATAAATTTTAAAAAACAAAATTTGTTTATAAATACTTATAAGAATGAAGAAAAAATATAAACTATGTTCTGAAAATTACAAAAAATATTTTATTTGGGTTCAAAAAAGTCTAATGCCCGGTTGCATAAAGCGTGATTAGCTAATCAACGTGTAGTTAATCATTTGATTAGCTAATCACGCTTTATGTAACCGGACATAAGTCTTTTTCACTATATAGGTGAGACGGATTAAGGCTATGAGGAGATGAACTGGTTAACAGATTGTTGTCATATGTGGCACACTCTTTTTAATAATTTTCAGCTTCTTCATTATCATAACCCTCTGATTATTGCCTTGGGAAAATATTAAAAAAATATTCCCAACATGCAAAATAGTTATATAATAACAGCATTGTGCGCCGTCACTGGAATCAGGCTACCTGCTTTCAATCTTAACCCTTGCCTTCTTACATTTACATCACATCTAACTTGCATATTTGCCTAACCTGATTCAGCCCAGATCGGAAGTAGGTTATTTACATACGCACTCATCGAGGACTACCTGCACGAGATGTTCTTTTGTTCCATGCGTTATTTACATTCGAGGCTCAACTGTCCACAGCGAACACATGTGATGCCACACAAAAGATCTCGTACTCGGAGTTTCTCCTTCTCGAGAGCCTGATTGAAATTTGAATGTTTATCCGGGGAGGAAATGAGGTTTGTAAGAAGGGATGGTGGTTGGAAGGGTAGTTGGGATGCTAAAGTCGAGAGGTGAACTCTAAGTCACATCGGTGGGTAATGTTGTTAGCGTACCTTAGTGAGAGATGCAGTTTTATTTCATATTAAGAGGTAAGCGAATATTTTATTATCAACGTACAAAAATGCATTCACTGAGTAAAAATTATATACACTAAGTTTTTTGTTATAAGTATGTATGTAGTATTTTATAAATATTTATCAAAAAACTAAAGTTTCGTACATTTATTAGTAGAAGAAAACGAAACTGAAAGAGAGCATCGTCAAACTGTCAGTGAAGTAAGAAAAAACACCATTGATAAATACTAAGATACTATCAATAATATTGTAATAACACTCGACAAAAAACTTCTCTCGCGGACAAAAAGAAACATGCTTCATGGTTTAATATAAAGGATAGAACTGCAAGAAAAAAAACCTTTTACGATTGACAAATAAAATGTTTACAGTTTCATAAAATTTGAATAAGCCTAACATAATTTGGCAATAAATAATATTTTCTGATACAATACTTTTAAATAACCAAAAATTTGTATGCGAAAATACAAATCTATTACATTTGCTGCTGAAAAATTTCCCTGCCTAGACGGTGGTGAAATTCACAGTTGCTAAATCTTTTTTGACAAGTATATTATACCCAGGGTGTCCATTTTAAGAGTCTAAAGAAGTTAGCATTAGTTAGCCATTTTAAATATGTTTTCCTGAAAAAATGCAAACGTCACTAAATGTTGGCCTATTTACTTTTTAACATAATTTTTAACTTTTTTGCATAGTTTTACATTACTCCTGTAATGTTTAATTAAATCGACGTTTCGGCATCATAAACTGTGTTTTCTTCTTCTGGGTAATAACAAATTAGCAAATTATAAAACAAAAGCAAGTAATCAAGTAATTAACAAACGAATTATAACATATTTAACAAAGGAAACCATACTTTACTTATTTTCAAACCATCGTTGTGATTGAGACTAACATTTTTAGGTTCCATATGCGTTTCATAAAGTCGATTGTCTTTCTTTATGAGATGATTGTTTCTCTAGAATATATACAATAAATATGTGAATGTTTTCACTTCTTCAATATTTTCACTTTTAAATTAAATCATTTGAAGACATTAGTTTGAAGATCTTCACCTTTTTTACAATCTTCATTTTCCCTGCCCATCATCCCACTTCTTAGCACCGCGACGCTGACCGACTGACCCAGTGTACCCGCTAATTGAGGCGTCGCGGTAATGGGCTGATTGGGCATGCGCAGAAGCGAAGCGGGCGACGCGGCCGCGTCTTGCTAGACAAGGAATTAATTCCCGACCGTTAACGAAGACACGCGCCACGGCGTCTCGATGTCCAGGACGCTCACGCCGCACATGCTTGGTATACGGCTTGTTAGGAGGAAGGTTGTGTATGTTAAATTATTTGTCTAAATTTGTGGGTAAGTCGTACCTGTAATTATTAAGATTTCGTTGTTGTTTTTTGGAAAAAACGAAAATATTTCAACATCAAAGCACTTTGTTAATCGTTTATCAATTAATACATATATACCCGTACGTTATCGCATTCAATAGAATGTTTATTATGACGTAAATAATAATAAAAGAAGTAATAATAATTTATAATAAAATCAATATAATCGTAGAATCACAATAAGGAAATAAAAAGGTTATCGTTTAATTTTTTTGTGGTTCATAAGTTTCGTTAAAAATTTTTTTCTGATGTGCACTGAAATGTTTCCTAAAATAATTTTTCTACTTTACTGTAGAAAAATTCTGAATGAAAGCTAAAAAATAAAATCTTCAACCACTCTAATATCGACTTATCACCAATGATTAAAATTTTGTCGTCATGATGACTTTCATCGCAACAAGCAGGAGTGAGCTAAGCAAAAATTACAGGTAGAATTCTAGTCACGAATGTAATTCGACATGACATTTTTTGAAATACCCATACTTATACATAGGTTTATATTTTTAAATAATTCAATTCCAAAATACTTTGATTTAATTGAATCACAGTTTGTAAGTAAAATTGTCAGTAATATTAATTCTTGTTAAATGATATTATTTAAAGGTATTATATTTGTTTCTATTGTTTAGTGACTGCTAAACTAGTTTATTATTTTGTATAATAAAATAAGAATGATAATTATGAATGAAAAACACAAACATATCCATACCTCCACAAGAGTTGAACGCGATACACCTATAGGTTGCGAGCCAGTAGTGGTGTCAGCAAGTTTTTTATTATTTGCGTTAAACATTACTTGTATAATTAGTATATAAACATTGAATTGGACTCAAATAATTAAAATCAAAAAAGTTAGAATCAGTGTACCAATAGAATCAGCCAAAAAAATAGCATTTACAAATGAAAATTTTATTACAATTTTAATATTCTGTTAGATTAGAATCATTTATGATGTAGTTTTGTAAATAAAAGACTTTATTTAAAATCTCATTGTGATTTCTTTAAACTACATAATAAAATTTATGAAAAATCAAGTAGTTTTGAAGAACTACTTGATTTTTCAAGTTCTTGAAATATTAATACTTGAGTTGACTTAAATTCAGCTACTACTACTTGACTTGAGCTTTACTTGATTTCAGTAGCTTGAATATTACAAATATTATATATGAGTTTTATTATTGTTTATCCTCAATATTACATCTGCAATGTTTCTTTATAAAGTGAACGCTTTGATATGTTAGTATCAATCAAATGTAAAGAGTGAAGTCGTACCCATGGATACGGCAAATTTCATGTTTCACGTTAAAATAGACTTCAGTAAATTTCAAAGTAGAAAGTACCTACCTATATGAATTATATTACTAAGGAGTTTATGAAGTTATTAGTTGAAATTAAAATGACTCGGCTATAATAAAATACTGCCAAATTTTATTGACACAACAAAAAAGATATTAATACCCGAATACCCCAGTTTGCGAAATGTCCGCAATATTCATCTTTATAAAAAATATACGAAAATTTTACGAATACGTAAAAAAGAAAATGAGAAAATTATATTTGACAAAATCTAGCTTGGGCTCATCTTAATACTGCAAAATGAAAATTAATGTAAAATGTATATGATGATAAATGAAGTCTCGCTAATCACTGGTCCAAATCCTATCAGTGCGGGGTTTAAATCTGTGCGTAAAGAGCACAGTTAGGAGTTAGAAGATGGCCGGCGCGGCAAGTACTGTACATCCTGGAGGAGGAAGAGAATGCAATAAAATCTGTCTGTCGGTGACTTATGAGACACACAAGGGCGGCGAAATTGGACGGCGCCTGAGCCGCGACTGCGGGAATCAATCAGAGAGCAAAGAAATCCTCGAACTGTAATTGAAAGAATTCCCTTCAGAAATCACGGCAAAGAGAAACGACAGCGACGAATCGCTGATTTTTATTTAATTTTTCTAATCGAAACACGATTTTAATCATGATAAATATTGCTGGAATGCGAACTACATTTTACCAACACTCAGCAAATTGGAAAATTTATTTCTATTTACCATATTCCTGGAAAATTATACGTATTTTCTTTTATTGCTTTTATTTTTATTTCACCTTAATTTTTCTTATAAAATCTCCACTTTTTTGTTTTTTGTCTTATAGTATCATTTGGGTTAATTTCGAAAACAACAATTTGATTGGTTATCGCCACAAAAAGAGACAACAGTTTGGTCTTGACTTACTTTTTAAATCAAAATTTAAATGTTAAATCAGGGTTGCATTGATTTAAATCAGTGATTTAAATTACATTGACTTTAAAAAAAATCATCTATTTAAATCACTTGTTATGCAATTGTTATTTAAAATTATGAAAATTGTGGAAAAAACGTGTGAGTAATGATACCAGGTGTTAATACTTTCGTTGGTAAAACGACTTTATTGGCATATTATTTTGAATTTATAACACAGAAAATTTTTGCAATAATGTGTGATAATTTGTTTTTTAGTTTACTTTGAAATGTGTTATAGTAAAATTTGGTTATAGCGACATCGAAGGAATACCAAAAATTTCAACGAAGTAGTCCGAAATCGTTATAACCAATGCGAGTATATAGACTTTCAAAAAAGTGGTCACAATTTCGTCATTATAAGCAGTTTATCACTATATGCGGTATAGTTGTAAACTGATTTTACCGTAGTTTTTATTATTTATTTAATTTTTTAATATTCTTTAGGAACAATAATTTTTATCATTATACATTTTTTTTTGAAAAAAATAAAAAAAAATCTGATTTATATAAAAAAAGATTTAAATAAAAATATATCTTCTTTCTTAATACTGTGTTAGTTTACAAATTTGAGAAAAGATTCACATATTGCTATCTTTTGAGATGCGACTGCATTAAATATATTTAAAGAAATATTAGTATTGTGACGAATAGCAATTCAGCCGAATAATCGAGCAACATATTCGGTTAAATTTTAACCAAATATTCGGCTTTACTGAAATAGTTATTTATGCAACTATAGTGTGTAATGTAATTGTTTTTAGTCGAGTGTTGTGAAAGCAAGAGACATAGCGGAAGGCAAAAATTATAGCACGAGATAATAAACAATATGGTACAAACACTACAAACGTGTTGCATAAAATATTTTTCCTACAACTGAAATATTAATATAAATAAATTTTGAAAGTAAATAAAACCATTGCTAAATGTGTTTACGTTGCCTAGCAATGGCTACATTTTACGTACGTGAAATTTGATATAATACAATTCTAAAGAGGGCATAAATTTGTACTTGTATGCATTTTTTTCAGAATTTATATTTTTTGTATATTTAAAGTATATTTACAAATATTTATTATTTCTGTGTTCAATATAATGTAACAAAAATTTAAGGTGAAATTGCTTCTGAATATTATGAATAAAATGCAATGTTTATAACAAAAGAATTAATTTTTTATCCTTTTGTAGAAAATCTATTTTTTTAACATTAAACTTGATTAAAAATGAAAAACCATGAAATTTAAAATAAAATAAAAAATTAATACGTAGGTACATATGGTGTTTTAATTGATACCCATATACAGCTATAATTTTTTGTATTATTCATAGAAACGTACCCATACAATATAATTAACTTTCTGTTTTGGAATGTATAAGAAACTAAACATAATGAAAAAATATAATTTAAAAAGAAAAATAAGTTTAAGACATATTTAACAAAATATCTGAAAACGCTATCACCCAGATTCATAAAAAAGATTAAATTTGGGGTTAACTAACTTCAAATTTGAACCCATACAAATTTTGTGGGATTAGAACGATTCACCAAGCAGATTAAAACCGATATTAAATACGGGGTTAATTAACTCTCATATTAGATGCAATTTTTCCCATAAATTTATCGCCAAAATTAACAACTTATATAGGGTTAACTTGAGAATTAGTTCTATTTTAATTACTTTCTATTATGTGTTATGAACTTCTGTAACAGAATAATTAAAATGGGAACAGAGAAAATATATAAAATATATTTTCTCTGATTTTTATCGTTCATATCAATTTTTCATTGGGTTAAGGTAAAAATCAAATCATTTTGAACAGAAGTAAATAAATACTTATATTAAATTACGACACTATAAAATAAAAAATATTAACATTAATGTTTTTGCTCTATGTAATACGAATTTAATAAAAAAAAAATTACAAAAATTGATTAAAACCATACTACAATGAATGCTTTGCGCATGCATGTAATCAAAGAATTTTACTTCTAGGTTGTCAAATATTACCACAAATCTTCCTCTGTCATTTAGAAATGCTGAAAATCGTCTATAAATATTGCTAACTCCAGCAAACTTGTGGAGCTATTTTTTAGTCTGATTAATGGCTAATTCCTTTTATGAATCTGGATGAAAAAGAATTAAATATATTATTTAGTTTCAAAAATAACTGCATAAGTTTGGTGGAATTAGCAATATTTATAGATGATTATTAGCATTTCTAAATGATACGGAGGAGGATTTGTGGTCATATTTGACATCCTAGAAGACAAATTACACGTATGCGCGAAGCATTCATTGAAGTATAGTTATAATCTTTTTTTTTTAATTCATACTACTTAGAACATCATCTACAAATATTTGGTAATTCCACCAAACTAGTATAGTTATTTTTGGAACTAAATAATATACTTACTTATTTTTATGAATTGGGACTGGAGTTAAGTTTGACATTACAGGGGTTCCGGGTTAATGACAAATCTTTTTTATGAATCTGGGTATTAGAGGCTAGGATAAGGATAATATTTTTATGTAAAAAGAATATTTGATGTTCGATGTTTGTATTGAGATGCATTAATAATCAACTTTGTCAAATATTGAGCGCAGAATATATTGCTAAATTAGAAAGAAAATTGATTGGTGAATGTTTGTATTATGATGTGTTATGAATAAGGTTTTATTAGAGATGAATCGGTATCGAGAATTGAGCTGGCATGTATAATACACAGAAATAAAAGCGCTGTTCGCTGATACGAGCGGAACACGTGACATTAGCAATATTTATAGATGATTATCAGCATTTCTAAATGATACAGAGGAAGATTTGTGGTCATATTTGCCACCCTAGACGACAAATTACACGTATGCGCAAAGTATTCATTGAAGTATAGTTATAATTAATTGTTTTTAATTCATATTACTTGGAACATCATCTACAAATATTTGGTAATTTCACCAAACTAGTATAGTTATTTTTGGAACTAAATAATATACTTAATTATTTTTATGAATTGGGACTAGAGTTAAGTTTCAGGGCTTTCGGGTTACTGGCAAATATTTTTTATGAATCTGAGTGTTAGAGACTAGGATAAGAGTAATATTTTTATGTAAAAAGAGTATTTGATGTTCAATGTTTGTGTTGAGATTCATCACAGTATATACCATTGTAATCGATCTTTAACAATCAACTTTGTCAAATATTGCGCGAAGAAATATTGCTAAATTAGAAAGAAAATGGATTGGTGAATGTTTGTATTATGATGTGTTTTATTAGAGATGAATCGGTATCGAGAATAGAGCTGGCATGTATAATACATAGAAATAAAAGCGCTGTTCGCTGATACGAGCGGAACACGCGAGCGGCGGACAATAGCAGCCACAGCCGCCTTGCTCGCGAGACAGACGTGCAACAAAAGAGGCAAAAGATTGATCGAGGGCGCTACCCTTTCATTCGCTACCATGGCAACGCGGGCTTGTGGCCATTTCGAGGATGCTTTATTCTGCGGTATTCTTCTTCCGACAATTGAATGAGTATTCAAGGAGATAATGATATTTGCATGTTGATGATCACAGATCCCTTTAAGTGGTTCCCTAATCGTTCCACTGCACCTGATTTCTCATTCCGGCCCCGACTCGCGAGACGACGACCCAGACACAGACAACTTTTTAATCACTTTGCTCGCTTTAAGGGAATTAGCTCCAGACACTGTTTCGCCCAACTTCTCACTTTAACTCGATTATTTCTTCGATACCAACAAGATCGCTCATTAAATAACACACTAACTTCTTTCCTTACTTCTATCAATTAACTACCTACATAATTTATTTTTTTCTAAAAATGAGTCATATACCCGTAGAACAATAATTATGAAATCTATTAACAGTTCCGGACTGTTTGGGACCCTACAGAGTTGCACTGATCACTTGATAATATATCTTATTGTGTTTTTTAAAAAACATTGATTTAAATCACTTGTTCTGCAATTGTTATTTAAAATTCCAGATTTACGTAAATGGGGGGAAAAAGCGTATGGTATGTCACCATGTGGCAATACTTTCAAGAGCTACTATATCTGTCTCACTTCGTCGATAAAACAACTTTACTGGTGTGTTATTTTGAATTTATAAAGCAGAAAAATTTTGCACTGAGTGATTTTTTGTTAAATTTTCTTTGTGTTACAATAAAATCCGGTTATGACGACATCGAAGGGAACACATAAATTTCGTCGCTAGAACCGGAAGTCGCTATAACTGATAAAATTAAAATAACGTTAGAGTATTTCGTCGTAATAACCAGTTTGTCACTATCAGCCTAAGCACGTGCTTATTTAGCTTAGGCATAAGTTTAGCTCTGACTGACTAAAAAAAAAATCAAACGCTCTAGGCTCTAGCAATACGCACGTAGGAGAATATATCTTGATCAGAAGCTAAATATGTATAAAAAATGAATACAAAAGTGTACATAATAAAAAAAAAGAGAAGAAAAAACTACATTAAAATTCATTTTCCTACGACCACTGTTAAAAATAGTATTTTTAACGGTTGCTTAGCAAGTTAAAAATAACAGTTTATAACACAGTAAATACTTTTAAAACGTTGCCATTGACAACGTGTTAAAAGTAAAAAACAAATTTACTTTTAACACGTCTTATGTTCAGTTGTTCATAACAAATACATCATGACCTGTCATAAATGTCATTCTAATGCTTAGTTTTTATATACTAATAGGTACATAACTGTGGTCGTAGGAAAAATAGTGTATGATATTTGTGTTAAAAGTGATTTTATTTCGTTCGTGGGGTTTGTTAAACTCGGCTTCGCCTCGTTTCAAACTTCCCCACTCACTCATAAAATGTCACTTTTAACATTTATGATATATATTATATAGTTAGTTATTTATGATATAACTATTATATAATACCGTCGTTAATAACGAAAAGTCGCTTATAACGAAAAAAAGTAATGATAGATCTTCGGACACGTCTTGAACATGTACGAGTATATGAACGAATTTCTAACTGAAGTTAAATATTCTTGATTGGTGAAACAGTCACACATAGGTATATCTAAATTTGTTGAAAATGGTAGATTATCTATCTGGTTTTTGTGAGTTCGTATAAAAAAAATCAAATCGATAATAGTAATAAGAAAAATGATTAAATTTAACATTTCAAGTACCTTTTCATTTTAAAGCTTGAAATTTCAAGCTAAAATAAACCTATTGCTTGGCTTCATATTTTTAAAACTTAGCTTGAAATATTTAAGGTTTCACTTGATTTTCAAGTCAAGCTTTTAAGCCAAGTTTATGAAACCCTGAGTTTGATGTTAATTTATTTGTGTAAGAATAAATATGATTTTGTACTTTTATGAATTTTTGTCTATTTACTTTATAATACATGTAATTTTTTTTTACATAATGTATATTCATACAGTAATTTCCAAATCAATGCTAGTTGTATTCTGTATTGACCAATAAGTAAGTATAAATAGTACAATAAAAATGATTGTTGAATTGCTGTTTCTGTACTTAGAAATATGTGTATTATAGAAGAGTAGACAAGTCTTGCTGAAGAAACAATATCTCTGCATTAAATTGATTGTGTTCGTCCGTCGGTGGAAATCTGTTACCTAGACAACGCATGGAATGAAATGTTAGAATATTACTGTTTCATTTGTTGAGACACATGTCAGCGAGAAACAAAACATCTCTACGCTGAGTTTTGATTGGCTGGCGAGAGTACAATTCTTGTTTTATGAGAAATATTGCCGGCTACAAATTTAAAAAGAATGTAAATTGGAAATATCATATCTGTGTTTATATCTTTCGTTTTTATTTCGACACGACAGGTATCTGATGATGAAAAGTAAAATGTTCGCTTCGATGGATATTTTATATTTTATCTGCCTTTATATTTTCATTAAGACCGTGTAATACTTTTTGTGTAATAATAAAATATTAAAATTTAATAAATTCCTCTGCCTTCCAGATACACAAAAAAATATTTGTTCGTTTCTTTTTTATTAGTCTTAAAAATTTAATTTCATGATGAAATTTCATAAACATATGTTGGAGGACGAAATAACAATGCATGATATTTGTTTTTAATTTCTTAGAAGTTTCACAAACTAAGAAGAAATTTCATAAATCCTCGGGTTCAG
Organism: Stenolophus ochropezus; assembly: GCA_035578165.1. Lineage (NCBI taxonomy): Eukaryota > Metazoa > Arthropoda > Insecta > Coleoptera > Carabidae > Stenolophus > Stenolophus ochropezus. The sequence continues at coordinate 7,493,134 of JAQOWZ010000004.1, read as the reverse complement.
GGCGCGTTCTCTCTCCTACGCTCTCTGTCTTTCTTCCGGCATTATAAACTTACGTGATTCTTATCCTTCGTCGCTTTAGTTTTTAATATCATACAGTGCGACCCTCAGGGTTCGTTCAGACGTAAAATTTTCTCGTGGTCCTTCCAACATTTTTAATCTGACTTGTAAGTTTGTGTTGTGAGATTCTGCATTCCAAATATTTGTTTGTAACTGACGTCCATCATATTAAAATTGTTTTGACTCATGAGGGTTATTAAAATATTGATCGGTACGAAGGAAAATAATATTAGAAAAATTGAGAATGCAAAGAACTCTACAGTTTTGTATTATTTGTGTTCATCTTCTAGTACAATATTCTAAGGAGAGGCAGAGCCCAAAGTACACCAATTACTTAGTACAAATTTTACTTTCATTTTAGGGAATATATTTTAATAAACTACTGTCTTACAAGTATCTTAAAATTTGAAGTGGGTTTTTAAGGTTGAGACACAGAAATGTTTTATTTCGTTAACCATTAACGTAGTTTTGTCGTCTAGACAAGACAATACAAAACTTTGCAAAATCTTATCTTCACTAAAAATTTCAAGACAAGGCTTGACTAATTCTAACTCTAGATTAAAAAATCTTGTCTAGATATCAAAACTCTAGATTGTTTTAAGACTAAATTAGCTGCGCATATGCTTTAAGAAAGGGCAGATAATTCTTCGGCAGCGTTCAATGTGTGATTCCAGCACTCGACTTCGTCTCGTGCCGAAACTTTCACATCTTGTGGCAAATGGGCGACTTTCTGCTCTTGTTGCACAATTTAATATTTTCATAGTGAGAACGTTTTTTTAATTCTTTAGGTATATTAATATCATAACATTATTCTTTATACTTCTTAATAACCATATTATGAATACATATTTTAAAATTACGTTCTTATTAAAATCTATTTACCCAAATTTTAGCAAAAATAATCACATGTAGGCCTATACATCACTAAAAAATAACAATTGTAAATTATATGGACCCTTTAAGCGTCTACAAATAAGTCCCTAGTGAGAATTTAACTGAAAATAATTTCAAAAACTGGTAAAAATTTATTTATTTAGTGGTTAAACATTCATTGTGTATTGGGAAAATTCTAGATAAAAAGAAATACAAGAATTTAATTATAAATTAATGACACCTGCACTACAATTCGTAAAATAGCTATTTTCAAAATCCAGAATCAAACGTGATGAAAAAGTAAAATAATGTTCTTTTGAAGAATATTGAAACGAATGTGTTATAAAGAAAGTTTCCTCAATAAAACGATGATCATTAAAGTCGCAACAACAATTCGAACACTTCCACACATCAAAATATCTCTCCAACATTTGTTATAAAGTTTCTTTGATGAAAATAAACTCGGTACGTTTTGTAAGATACACAAGAAGTGTTGAGATGAAAATATACGTACGTAGAGAAGTAAAAATTTATTTAAGGGGATTTGCAGCCGTATTGAAGTTGGGGAAGAGAAGAAACTTTCAACACCTTGGCACAAAGCGAAACGAGAGACGTCGAATGCGAGAGAATTCAAACAGACATACGCTGAGCTTCAGCACCGCTTCGACTTTGCCGACATTACAGACATTCCATGAATAAAATTGCTTCCTTTATATATCACTCGATTCTCGAGTTTTGATTACTTTCCTACGAGACATTCTCGTCCAATACTCTTTCAAATATATAGAATTGATTAGGCGCCTTCGCCTTCCAAAACACATTTTCCACTTCTAAAAATATCACCCAATTCTATATTCTAAATAAGAAATTACAATCTCTTTGCAGCTATCTTTATATAAGTACCTCCTAAATATGTTAAGGTGACCAGATTTATAAATTGCAAAATCGGTACACTTTTCAGAGGATTCAAATATGTATGTAATTTTTATTTTATACTATTTTCAACACAAACTCTAAATACATAAATTAATATAGAGGATTCGTCTAGATATGTATTTGAGGAAAAGCTTTCTACATGTTATGTAATTCTACTTATTTAAAATTTTGTTCCTGAAATTCAAAACCTTAAAAAATCCTTTCATCGCTTACAATGTTTTTTCATCAATTCATATACATATAGGTTTTTTATTATATTTAATTTAATATTATTTAACGATATATATTAGAACATCAAGTATAACCACCAAGAGTGCCGACAGAATTTTATTCAGATTATTATATTTTACTGTAACACTGCGTATGCATTAATGTACTATTTGTGAGGTTAACTGCGCCATATTGTTCTTCATGTCAACTAGCTTTCGTGCATGTATTTTTATTCTGCAACTTTTAGCAGTGTAGTCGTAGAAAAAGTGTAGTGTGCCAATCGTACGAAAAATCACTTATTTCCCACGATGCGTGAAAGCTTCGGCACGAGACGAAGTAGAGTGCTGTAATCACACAAGGTTATGCTAATTACAATCATACGAGGTAGGAGATTATATTTTATTTTTATTTTATTACATTATTTTCATATAAACAATAACATCGGATTAACCAAATAAGATCCACCTAAAAATCCGATGAGAAGATATTTATTAGTGGTATATATTTAAAAATTGATCAAATACCTTTTTTTGTAATTTCTAATACAATATTACAAATAAAGTATAGATTATTTAAATTCAATAAATAAAGTAAATATAATCCCTAACAAGCAGATTCATAAACAAGATTAAATGTCATATTAGTTACAATTTATCGCTTTAACTATTGTCGCCACTTGTCAATAACTTATAAAATGTCATTAATTCACGAAAGTCATTTATCAGTTGCTTCCTGAACTGTGTTTTAAACTACTCAACCGAATTATTAAAATAGAGAAAAAGAGAAAAGACAATTGTTGACGTCTTGATCTTCAAATGGATATTGCAAAAATTAAAACAGATTGAATTGATACAAATAAATACTTAGAGTTAATTACTATATTATTAAAATTAAAAAGGTTAACTTAAATATTCGTAATAAATATGTTCATTATCATTAGAGTTTTTATAATTCCACGTCTAATCCTGCAGCGTCAGTTCTTTTGGGCTTGTGTCTGAAGTGTGTGTCTACCCCACACATCCTTTCAGCCTTCAGCGTTTCAGCCATTCTTCATATTCCGGCTCCGGCGTCGTCATGTATAGTGGGGTAGTAGAGAGTGGAGGATTTGGTGAAGTGCATGGCTCGCATCTTAAGAGCGTGGGCTCGGCTGGAGTTCGTCATTATTTCCAGCCAGAACAATGGCAGGACAAGACGCGTAGGACACGAGAGCAGCAGTTCTGATGCGACGCGTGGTGCCGCGCAGGGCCGGACTTCGGGAAATGTTGGATTGTGGTGCAGGGAGGAAGGATTCATGCACATTCATCACCCTATCGATTCTATTAAATAAATTAATTTAAAATATATTATAACGTCTATTAATTACTGTAAGTCACTCAACAACTAAACAAGGAACTTTGTAAATTTTGCTTTAATAAGCATTGTTATTTTAAGACAATAAACAAGATATTTTGAAAAGCACTTTGAAATTGAAATTTCTGATCGGTTGTCATTTTGTTATTTGATAAAATAGAAAATAATTGCAAATACAAATATTTTAGAGAACCGAAAGCAAATGCTTAAAGTTATAGTATTTTTTAAATATTCCTTAAAATAACGGAGTAATGACGATTTTTCGAAAAACAAAAAACGCCAATAACTATAAACTGGGGCTCCAAATAAAAAAATTGTACTAAGAAAATTTGTTTGTTTCAACGAGTTCTAACTGGCATTTTCGTATGTTATAACTTAGTATTAACATCCTGTATTGTTTCCTAACAAGTTTTACTTATACGTTACTAGTAAGTTGGTACCAGTTTTTAGTGGACACAACGCTATTATTATTTGAAGATAAAGATTGGCGAAGTTGAGATATGAACTCTAGATCTCATACTCCGTTCAATTCGAGTCTGACCACGCTAAGATACTGCTGCTCTTTGGGGTAAATAATTGTAACTCTATATAATATTAAATAATATTTTAAAATATTTATGACAACATAAAATCTAGGCATACTTAAGAACAAGGAAAAAGTTTAAACTGTGGTCTGAAAACTACAAAAAAAAATTATTCGGGTTCACAAAGGCCCAACTTTCCTCTACTATATTGGTGAGACGGACCAAGGCTATGAGGAGATGACATGGTTAATAGATTGTTGTGCTTTATCACATGTGGTACATTCTTCATGCAAAGTGCGACCACAAAATATACAATTTATCCAATCATCCTTCTTTATTGTGTTTTTTAAATAATTTTCCTCGTATCCCAAATATTCGTCTACCTTTCTATGTGCGAATGATTTTTTCTTGTTTACCGGTTGAATTGATCTTTTCAACAACAAAATTGTTAACTGTAATTAATATTTGTTTTTTATTATTTATCAATTATTTATTTTTATATTGAATATTTTACCATTCTGTTTATTTAACGACTACTTAACAATACTGATATTTACAAGAATGAGGATTCTTTGTCGGTTGAGTCTGTTTTGAAAATATATCGAACTTAATCGAAAAACATTGAAAAAAAATGCATCAAATTATTCTTTTTAACAAAGAAAATTATGGTAATAACATTGACATAACGACGTTAAAATGTTTACCGGTTTCAGGATATGAAGCCTTTATTTACATAGTCAAAAGTAAACAGTGTAACTAAATTATAATTGTATCCCATGTAAATTTGACAAGTCCGTATGGTAATAATATTATCTTACAGATTTGTCAAAATAACGTAGAAAAATTGGATAATAATGCTGTCATACCAACCCATACAGACTTGATCACGAAAACTCACAAAAGAATTTTATAAAATTATATTATTTATTAATAACGTGAAACAGATAAACTATAAAACAAACCACGGATGTTATGAATCTTACCAGGCTTTAGATGTCTTCAAATCCTTGCTCTCCGAGCTCGGAGTTCAATTGACATCTGCAATGGTTATGATACTCATAACTATGGTAGTAGTGATGGGTAAATTCCCGGGAACGAATATTTCGGAAAATTTCCCAGGATATTTCCCGGGAAGTTTTTGGGGAATTTTGTCAGGAATTTCCGGGGACTTCATAAAGAATAATTATCGATAAATTTCCTCATAAAAATCAAAAGCATTAATTATAAAGTTATTAGAATATTAACACTGTTAGAAATTATTCGGGACTGATTAGAACACGTCGGTAAAGCTGTGCCTGCCTTAAATTTATTATCGGGAATTTTCCTTCTTATTCCCGGGAACTTCCCATATTCCCGATAATTTCCCTACTTGTTTCCGGAAATTTTCCCATATATTTCCGAAAATCTACAAAATGGAATTCCCGATTTTTTCCCGGGAAACGTGTTTAGGGAAATTCCCGGGAATTTTCCCAGGAAATAAAAATATTCCCGACGGGAAATTCCCAATGACCCATCACTATATGGTAGGTATGTTAATATACACTGTTATTTATTTCAAAATAAAATTAGTGTTTTAACAAATATGGGGTGAAAAACCAACTATCAGTAGATGTGGAGTCTGTTAGAGTCATCAACTATTTATTAAATAAAATGCAAGTAAAGAATTTCATGGAACAGGTAATTTTGCAAAAGATTAAGTAAAGATATCTTACCTACTGAGTAGTATTTTTTTACAATATTGATTTTGTGGTTCATTTGATGAAGTTTGTTTTGTTAGTGGTAAATGTAGATATAAATGTTTGGGGTAGAAACAATTTGGCGTCGGCAAGATTAGGGGTAAATTTCCGTGATGCGGCCCTGTCCCCCTGCGTCTCTCTATAATGTGAGAGCCGAGGTTAGCTCCACGTTGCCATGGCAACTCGGTTCCCTGCAGGTTAAAACCTTATTGGATATGTTCATCGTTTTATTTTATTTTTTCCACTTTTTTTGCTCTCTGCATTTCACATTTACATTTTCCATCCGGGCCGGAGCCGTGCCGGCTCCATTTTCCAGCGACATTGTGTGTGGGGCGCATACGCGAGCAAACGTAAATAGAATCTTTCTTCTCTCCTCCGAACAATTCCTATCGATGGAAATCGCTAAAGCGCAATTCCAACTTCCCGAATTACGGCGACTCATGCTGCATTTCTTCATCAATCGACACAAGATTACATTCCGCTATACCTCCGTACAATGTTTTTCATCTCGCTCAATGTGGATTTTCCCCGGAAAAGCTTCGCTAATACTTTTAAACACGTTTTAATTTAATTACAACTCCATTTCAACAATAAAACAAGCAAATGCTTTTCATTCCACAAAACGACATCCACAGACATAAAATATAAATGCAACGAATGAGCATAATGTAAACATAATAATACATTTTCTTAAAACTCAAAATGTATTTTACTATTGTACATAATCAATAAAAACTATTGTGCAAGTTAAAAAAAAATATTAAAATTAGGTTACGTTAAGTTTGTTTTTTATTCTAATCTAAAAATAACGATGCACTGATATCTAAGACAATTCCACTCATAATTTGTCAAGCAAATAATTCACAGTATTTTAGTGAATTGGGCCAATCAGATTCAAATCGTGCTGACAATTATCAGTTACTGGCAATTGCTGCAAAATTAGGTTACATTAAGTTTGTTTTTTATTCTAATCTAAAAATAACGATACTCTGATATCTAAGACAAATCGCTTCATAATTTGTCATCCAAGTAAATCACAGTATTTTGAGAAATTGTACCAATCAGATTCAAATCGTACTGACAATTATTAGTTACTGGCAATTGTCGCAAAATTTACACGACTAAATAGGCTTTATTTAGATACAACGATCGTAAAAATTGTGAAAAGTGATATATTGAAAAAAGAAATATATGTCTTGAAGAATTGTCATGCTGAATACCATACGTAATACTCCAACTTGTTTGATTTTCGTCGCAACAATCAGTCCTGACAATGACAACAAAAAATTCTAGTTATTAGGCTAAAGCAAAGAACACATTTCAAAGTAAATTTAACAAAAACTCACAGTAGTGCAATATAAATTGAAAATAATATACCAAGTTATTCATATTTTGTTGTTCTTGCCACATGTTAACGTTATCCACACGCACAAATTTTCGTGAATCTAAGACGGTTAATAACACAGAACAAATGATTTATATCAATGATTTAAATCAAATATAAATCGCATTGATTTTTTTTTAAATCATTGATTGAAATGTTAAATAACAATTGCAAAACAACATATCAGACAACTACTAAATCTGTTTATATATTATTTTGAATTTGCAGCGCTGAAGTTTTTTGTACTGATGTGTAATTTTTTCTTAGATTTCGGTTATAACAACATCGAAGACACGAAGGAATCCCAAAAACTTCGTCGCTGTAGTCGCTATAACCGAGAAAAGTAAAATAACGTCAGTGAATGTAGGCTTTCAAACAAGTTGTCTTAATTTCGACGTTATAACCACTTTGTCGTTATAAGCGGTATCGTTATAAACAGATTTTAATAAATGCTATTTTGTGAAACACGTTTTTGAAATGATACTATACGTTTTAAAAAAAATCGGATTTTTATATAACCCAGGTATAATGTAGAAACATAACAATTAGATATGTTTGTGCAAACATTCATTTAATTCCGCTCAATTGTTCGCCAGCTGATCGTGAAGCACTTAGCAGCATCTCGCTCATCTCTAAATCAATGAGCATCCCTTCTCCAATTACACTGTTGGTTGTCAGGTTGCGATGTTGAACGCTGGAACGTCCTACAGCTCCAACCTACCCCAAGGATTCGATGACCTCGCTGATTGCGCACTTGAGCACTCGCCCATTCACTAACTACAGCTCCTCTTTAATGTCTGTGAAGTAATTAAACGTTTAAAGGGAACGTTTCTTTCGCGGCAAGGCCAAGGCGAGCCAACCAACACTTAATTATCGCCCAATTGGGAGATATTTTACACGAGCTTTACCTGTTGATGACCAAACTTCACAAACTTTTATTAAATTTCAAAGGATTTCTTCTCTTTTATATTAAAAGAAAATTTATAAAGACTTTCATTTCATTTTCTAAATATATCACATTCATTTTACTCAAATTAAAAAGTGTGTAACTCGTAATTTTTTTTCAGGATAAATAAAAATATTTTTTTACTTCGGTTTAATAAAAGATGCTTTATTTCATTAATTTTAGTTAGGTTATTGATTCCATTATTTCACTAGTGAAATAATGAGATCGTTATTTCAGGCCAAGTCAAAATGGAAAGTAGGCATTTATAGAAACATTAACAACTAGAAAAATGGAATATTTATAATATTATTACATTTATTAGATTCACGGTGACTCGTATTTTACAATTCAAAAAACTTAAATGAAAACTTTATTTACATCATTTTCTCTTTTTATAACCAAAAATTTTGTTGTATTAACTTAGTAACACACAAAATTAAAGGTTCTTGGTATTGGTTTTTTTGTTTATTTTGCAAATATCGTGAAAATTATTCAAACGGAAGTAAAAAAAATATTGTATGAAACACATGAGGATAAAAAAATACAAATTTTAATGAAAATGTATTTATTTACTACAGTTTTAATTATCATAATAGAAGGAAGAAAAATAAGTATTTAAATTTGTAACGAAAAGTATAATTTTTTGTACTCTTCCTAGTTTTATTTAGATGAATAGTTCTAGTTTTGTTAAAGATTTTGTTTTTATTTATAAAATAAAATATTAATATTGCTGTCAAAACAATTAAAAAAGTGCTGTAATAATTAATTAGATGTGATGATGAGTTTTTGATTTTTTAAAATAAAACATGATTTTTGCCAACCCCCGCTAATGGTAGCAAACTTTTAGGTGTTCAGAGCGTGTGTAAAATTTTCCGAAGCCACAGCTTGTTAAATTACGAATAAAATGTTTCATAATATATAAAATTATAAATAACAGTTTATTGGACCCACTTTACAAATTTTGAGATTAATTATTTTTTGCGAATTTTACTCATTTTCATACATCCCTCATAAACATGTCGTATTTAGTTTTTTTAGTTATCATTACTGATAAAGTTTATAGAGTAAAATCCGGTTATACCGTCATCGAAAGGGCTACAAAAATTTTATCGCTATAACCGATAAATATAAAAAGGTTTGCATTTATGGAATTTCACACAAGTGATTGCATTCCAACGTTTTAACCAATTTTTCGCTATTAACAATGTCGTTATAAACGGATCTTACTGTATATGTATTTACTTAATTAACAAATTTTATGATATACGAGTAGATACAATCCAAATAATGTTTTAAAATTTATATTGTCAAAGTTATTACTAGTGCATAATAAATTAAATTATAATGACATTTTGAAAAATATTACTGTACTCATGCTATGTATTTTCTATTTTTATGAACGTCGTAAACCTAGAATCAACTGTCTGATTTCTTTTTCCTTATGAAAATTCCCTTGAAAGAGTTATTTCAAAAGCAGCAACCGTTTGATAAAAATGTAATACAATTCACGAAATTATAATAATCTACCCGTCTGCATATCATGTTGAGATCTAAATTTGAGTGTATCCGACACGAAATTGTATGTTGTGTTCTGTTAGTAAATGCATGTCCGGTAATCGAAGAAAGGAATAACCATTGTGTGGATTTGCATCATCATTTCAAGCCATATGTCGTTTGGTGCGACTTTTCTTTATATTATTATTCTTAAAGAAGTTGTACGTTAACCGCAAATCGTAAATAAAAATATACACAAGTGAACAACACCCCAGGCTAGGAAAATCACAATGGTTCCCACGAGAAAAATAAATCGAATGTTTTCACTTTCCTCCAAATTATAAGAAGATATTGCATGGTTTTTATTAATAACATTCGTTGTTGTGTTGCAAGAAGCAGTATTAAAAAATTGGTCAATCAATTTGATGTATTCTCTTAAAAAAGATGAATAAAAATCTGATTTATAAATGTGTCTGCTCCAGCTACCTGCTATTAAACATTTAATTTACAGTTTTTTATATATATTCTTTTTATATTTTATAGTAAGAACACTTTGTATTTCCTAATTTTATTTAATGAGTACCAACTACATTTTTGTTAAATTTTATACACATCAATAATGTTATATAACCTGAATCCTGGATGATAAGTAAAACCAAATAATTAGTGGCCGACCGTAACACGATTTTCCGAAACCGAAACCGTATTAAGTGAATATTCGAAACCTGTTCTAGTTTCGGCTAAAACCGGAACTTATGTACCTACTTAAGTTAAAATCTAGTTAAATTTTTATTAAACCCGAAAATTTAGTCTTTCTCTTACCTTGAATGTATTATATACTTTTTGGAGAGATAATGGCTCGTATTCCGAGGTCATATTTATAACAAAATCGCTTTTAGAAAGCCTAATTTTAGATTATAATTTTGTGAGTGCAAAAGTCACTTTTAACAAAACCACCAAAAAATACAATTATAAGTATTTTTTGAAGAAATAACAGCATCAGCATCTTTTTATACTCATACGCACTCACATCTTCGTGAACAAACGATCTTTTCAACCATTCATACGTAAGTGTAGAAGGTAAATAAAAAATAAATTAAAGATATATTCCCATTAATTAGAAAATTTATATCGTACTTTGCGTAAAATGACTAAAAATATTGTACAATAAAATTATAATCTAATGAATGTATTTTAAAGACTATTTTTGGAGACATGAATTCAAATTTATGACCAATGAATTATAACTTTAGTATAATACTTTTTCAGCATATTAAAATAGTAATTCTATTCTCAATATAAACAAAGTGTGGACTTCCCTAGACGATACAAATGAAATATCACTTATCTAGTATTGTGGTGTCCTCGAAAGAGATGATAATTGTCCTCTGGTTTCTTAGGATAGTCTCAAGTACATATAACACAACCAAAACACATTTGGAACTAACTACACTCTTGCTCTTGAAGTATTAAAACTAAATAAATAGTCAAAATAGCCACGAATATAATGCAAAAGTTTAAAATACGAAACATCACCGAACAACAAATGTTTACTACTGTAAGTTTTCGTACAAACTTGTTTAAACCCAGAACGTCGCTCATTCTGGTGGCATCATCCCGAATCTATTAACTTTTATCAGCAAGTATAATACAATATAACAAAATAAAATACATACGTATAATGAAAAAATGCTATGACTTCGGATATTTTTAGTTACATGTGCTGTAGAGTAAAGGATTTAGTTCGTGCAGATTTTTCTTTTCTACATTTTTCTTCTTTTATTCTAAGATACGTATTAATAAGAGTCTTACAGATTAACCATTAATTTAATGCTAATCTAAATTATAATAAATTATTGACTGTAAGGCACTAGTATCTCAAAAAATTCAAACTATCGAAAAGTAAAATTTTAAGAATTAAAAAATATGTTTAAAATTATAATGTTTTAGAGTATGGATTTAGTTGGTGCTGATTTTTCTTTTCTACATTTTGAATTCTAAGTACATATCGTACACATGTAACTTAAAATAAAATATTTTCTGGAAAGCAATTTCTTTATTCTAAGATACGTATTAATAGTAGTCTTACAGACTAACCATTAATTTAATGCTAATCTAAAACTATGGCAAATTATAGTCTCTAGGACACACCCACTAGTATATCAAAAAATTCAAACAATCGAAAGGTAAAATTTTAAGAATTAAAAAGTATGTTTAAAATATTTCTCTTATAATTATCAATTATTTTTTTATTTTAATTTATAAAATGTATGATAAAAACTCTTTTTACACAAAACACATTTGGTCACCTTATCAATAATGACGTGAAAATGTAAAATGAAAAAGCTATAAGTGATGCAAATTCCATTAAATTCCTGAAATAATCTGGGGTCGTATATTTTTATGATGATGCCTCGATAACATTTGATAGGAAATATATGGTTTAGAAACAGCCTTAATTGATTATTTTCTGGAATTGAAAAAATCCATGGTGATCTATTCAGAGCGAAGCAGAAGCACCCAATTATGTCTGCGAGCGATTTCTTCCCTAATATCCATACAATTTCCTGGAGCACGGCTGGAGTTAGTCTGAAAAATAAATCACTCGATCTGAAGGTTCTTGCACCTTGAATGTATATGAACAGCGATCATCATTATCTCCAGCACAAGTGCCTGATATACTACGCACTCAACGGGGCACATAAATCTACGGCCCACCGCTTTTGCTTTCCAAAATGGTGGAAGCGCCTTGGATGCTCGATATACAACAGGAAGACGTGTGCGAAATAAAAGATGCGAGAGACGGAGACGACTATACGCCCGTATGGATTTTTGTCAAATTGTTTTTTCAACCCAAAGTTTTTCAGACTTACGGCATATATTAAATAAAATACGGGTCTTACAGCTAATAAGGTAACATATAAAACCTGAAACATGTGTTGTAATTAACATCTACTAGTTATCAACCAACAACTTCTAAATTCAACCTTTTACAGTTATGCTTAATATTTGAAAATGGTTTGCAATAAAATGAGAGAAATTACTATATGCACATAAAATGTCATCCTGAATCGAATTGTAAAATAAAAATTCCAAGATTCTGCGAAAAATATCCAGTCATAAGGTGCGCATTTATAACAAAAGTTAGATTATTTTAGTGTTATCCAGTGATTTTATACTTATCAAAATACCTATATGCAATATAAGTAGTGTTTCCAACATGTGTAACATACATTTTTGTGCTATTTCTTTCTGCAAAATGTATATTAGTATCTTCTTGTCTTTCTTGCTATCACTAGTGACTAAACAATTAGCATGAAGCAAATCAATCAATCTATTATCACTAAAGATTATGACAGTTCTCGCTTATTTCAATCTTACCTAGCTGTTTTGTTAATGCTGTTTTGAGTTTTATAGTGTTTTCACTGAATTGATGCATTATAATAATTAGAGTCAATGTTTAGAAAATGTTTGATATGTAAAACAACACAAGTGAAGGATTTACTGCTAATTTCACAGGTGAATTATAAAATATGTTAAAAGGTGGTGAAGGTTTCCGTAAGTATTTTTTTAGATGTCTGTATGTCAGTAAGGTGTCCATAAGATAATGGTAATTTAGAGGGCACAAGTGTAACGTGCAACAAAAGAATATATGTCGCACAAGGCTCCATATTAAGTCCAAGCCTTTGGTACAAATATTTTGACGGACTGTTGTCTACCCCCAACCACAAGGTATTCAAAGACGACGTCGCTGGCAATACTAAGTTTATGAAGTTATTATAATAACATAATTTTAAATTTAGCACATTTCTTCGAGATTGTCAGAAGCACACCTTAGACAAAGCTGGGCATCAGAGATAGTCTATTTTGGCATACTTTTTCGAGGTTTTTGAAAAGTAATAGCAAGTGAGAAAATATCATTGGTATTTCTATACTTCTAAACCTATTATAAAGATGCTTGTTCTTATATGTTCCTTTCAAATTCTAAATCATTGGAATCCAACAAATGTAATAAATATAAATGCTGACACCCTTGGGCAAGTAGGCTTCCCTTCCCAGGTATTACAGGTGGGAATCCCACAGAGATATGAATGTGTGTATCTCATTTCATCGTATCACCCTTATCCCTTTTTCGAGTGGATATAACCTTAGCAGAGTAGTCGTTAAATATCACACGGAAAATAGAATTTTTAAATATTTCTGTTACCAGCTACTAGAAAGAACAGATTTTAATGAGATTCGATATATTTTAAATGGATTTCAAGAAATATTATTTTATAGTATACATATTCAGTTTTGAAGGAGAATAAAATTTCTAGAGTTTAGTCAGGATTTTTAAAAAGTTTTATTACCAATCCAACTAGTTTCGGCCTTACTTTAGGGCTTCTTTAGTGAGGCCGAAACTAGTTTTAAAAATCCTGACTAAACTCCAGAAATTTTATTCTCCTTCATCACGATCCTGGTCAAGAAATTTTATCTTCATACTCAGTTTTGTTAGTAATTTTCACATATTTTAATTAAACATACGCCTATTAATATATAAGCATGAGATTAGGTCAAGTTATGGTAATTGGAATAAAATTACAATGTTTGGAATTACATTTAATAATACATTTTTATAATGTACTTTTTCTTGTTGGAAAATCCTGTGAAACACATAATTAAATTTGAAAGTGGTAAGATGATGTTCTTGAAGTCTTGGAGATATTACTTTATTTGCATTGTTGTGAAACTTCAATGAATAAAAATGTGAGGGAAAATATGTAATTACGTGTTGTTATTGTTGTATTTTGATAGAAATTTAATAAGTTGTAAAGAAAAGAACTAATGTAATTCGCTGTGAGAATTCGGCTCTGAGGCAGCGTTGGGGGCAACTGGCGAGAAACGCGAAACGTACGAAAGAAAAATTTGATTAGTGAGTGTGGAGAAAGTCCGGAAACCAATAAAGAAATTCATAAACCCAGCGGCGAATTCGGGCCACGCATCTCGCAAGAAAACTAACAGAGGGAGGAGTTAGGATATAATTCAGTCCCGCGCGGGCGCAGGTCTTCTTCCGGCGTCGTGTGTGTGCGTATGGGAGTCGGAGATGCGTGGGAGTGCGTGAAGAAACCCTCAGCCATCTTAGATCCTCGCGCGCCCCGCGCCAATACCGCCAACTCCGATTCCAATCCGACCCAATCGATAATCCCCGCCACCTAGATGCTCTGTTTTTCCACACTTGCCACTTGCGATTGTTTTGTTTTCCTTTTCACGCCTTTGCCTTTGCCGTAGCCAACTTCCTCTAACTCCTTTCTACGCTAAAAGTATCTATTTCCATATCTATATTACTTTTATCTTCATCCAAGTCAGACAAACTGAAATTTAATATTCATTTAATTACCAGTCATCATCTGTGGTATAACAGGGCTCAAGTACCACAAGTATGGATTATTGTTAATTGTACTTTAATTTCAATAACTTTATACTGCTGCAGTTATTTGAAAAAAAAAATATCTTACACTAGCTATCTAAGTCTTGAGTAGTTGAGATGTCGCTAAACATTAAAGGAAGAAAAAAAAACATGTCAACACCACTGAACCGATCGCCTCTGTCGCATGCTCATATATAAGATAATTTACGATAAAGTTTTATTAATTACTTTTTTCCTTTAAAATATATTTTCTCTAAAGAAACTCTCTTGAAATATTTTATTGTTTTATTACATGATCAGTTCACAGTGTATTATGCCGTGTATCCACAGGTATTAAATATGGGAAAACAGTTTTTGGTAAATAAAAATTGTCCATCTAAAAACTAAGGGACCATATTGCATAGAACGATACTACATTTTATTTTATACAGATTATTTCATTTTTCAACTTTTGAATAAATATATCCCCATTATTTCAATTTCTTCGATTCAGTATAGTAGCTATATTTCAGGACACACTTATAATTCACTCTTCTCGGTCAATTAAGGAACCAGAAATCAATTATTTACGTTTATTTTAAATCTGCCGTACTATGGATTTCCTTTCCCACAGCCGTTTGAAAGCTGCCGGTATAGTAATTTGTAATTGTGTATTTTTATGTTGTCGTTTATAATAATTATGAATTTTTCCGAATTTACAGAAGTAGAAAAAGTAAGAAAATACAGGCGTCAATTCGTGGTTATGAGGTTAGAACAATAACCTATGGAATCGAAAGTCCTCATTTCGATTCCTATTGTGAGAGTTTCTTTTTTATAATGTTTTCTGTTTTTTAACGTTAATACAAAATTTTAAATATGTTTTGTAAAAATATTTGTTATCTACTGAATACATAACTACGAAATAAATATTAAAAAGAAACTTCAGCAGTTGGAATTGAACCCAACACCTAAGATTCCGTAGATCATTACTCTAAATTCAGTAACAACGAATTGACAGCTGTCTCATTTTGTGTATATGTACCACATGCATAGATAAATATACATAAATAGAGCGGAAGGCATTTTCTATCAACGAATTAATGAAGTTTATTCCCGAAGTACATACAAAACTTTTCTTCTGATCATTAAATTTATATAATTTAATTTATTCTTGTTTAATTCTTAATTGACACCCGGTCAAAATATTAACTGGTAATGATTTTTTTTTAAGACTCAAGAAGTAGTGACGGAGATTTGTTATTAAAATAACTATTATTTATTTTTTTCCTCACTTTATAATAATAAAATAGTCTAGCATATGTCAATTGTTAAAAATAAAGTTTAATCAGGGTAGGGAGAAAAAAATTTTTTTTTCTCAGATTCATGGTTCTCGGTACTTTCCCACGAATCCATATGTGTATAAAATACAAAAATTATGTAAATATGGCAGGTATGTGAATGTATAATAATGAGAAATTATAATATTTACAAGGGTTGATTTAATATGTTTTAAAAGTAATCTGTTGGGCTAAGGCTAAGGGTAAGGGTCTAAAATAATTGCACCCTAAAAATCTCATATAGTGAATTCCTGCGCAAACAGTGAGTTATTAGCATCGGAATCCCGACTCTACTGCCGACTGCGATTCCCGAATCCAACAGCCAGCATCCGGGCTGAAAGAAGGATCATAAGTCCGTAATCCTTCCATGCAAACCGCCCGCTTTGCGAACGTTTGCATTTCATTAAAAAGTATCTCCTTACGTGGGGCGCACACATCGAGGTAACGAGCCCGCGCTCGGTGTATAAAGAATCCATTAACGATATGCAGCCGACTGTAAAAAGTATCAAGTTTTTAATGCACGACGGGAAGTAGGTGAAGACATCAGTATCAGAGATAACAGTGGCAGAAACGACGCAAACGACTGCGAGTCGGGCGTTGTTACGGAGATACTCGCACAACTAGATTTTTTGCTTTTATGATACGAGATATTTGTCACTTTAACTGATATGAGTTTACGAGACGGCGTGGAACATTACACCGTATCTATCGTTCATGCACTTACACTAACTGTTCTCAAAAATCTTAGATACTCTTTCTTCACTTTCCTTATGTGAGTAAATGTTTAAATTATTTTTAGATATTTCGAAGCAATTATTCAGTTGTCTAAAACACAACAACTATGATCATAAAAAATATAAAATTTACTCGTTTTTTTTTACTTGGTCCGGATTATATTTTCTGCTATTAAACATTAATTTTGGAATTAGCTAATTTTTATATTAGTTACAATTATTGCTGCATGAACTCTTTTCGCTAAAAATCAATAACTTGTATAATGCCATAAATTGACTAAATTCAGTTGCTTTCTGTTATGGGTTTTGGACTATTGGAAGAGAAATAAATTTAAACAGAGAAAAGACAAAAAAGAAATTTTTTCAATTTTTCACGTTCATCTCTTCCACTACATAATATTGTAGCGATCCCAAGGTTGCTCGTTCACCGCCCTTGTATTTCACCGAAGCGTCGAAGATACGAGAATATTCTGGAATTTAATTGCTCTACTATTTAAGCATGAGCAGAAAAGAAAGCGAGGCAGTCTGATATTCATACGCGTAGTAAACTTGAATAGTTGGTGGAAATAAATATCGTTTATAAAAAAAATGCGTAATGTTTAAATACATAATCTTAGTGTTTAAGCCTTTATTAATAATTATTATTCTTAAATCAGTGTTTATAGTTGTTCATTCATAGTGTTAATTATTGTTATTATCTTTTTATAATTTTTTATTCGTTTATTAAACTTAGTTATATAAATATTTGTATTTACACTTCACCTAAATAAATAAACGTTACAATATTTTTTAACGTGAATTATTGGGATTTATCAGATCCATGATTACGACTTCATATGTGAATGACAGCAATGTATTCTTGGAATAAATTTGACAGAAATATTAAATTTTAATACTTCAAAAAAATACAAAATATAGAACTAATAAACCAACTTCACAAAATAGTAAGTATAATAACGAATAATTACAATAAATTTTCAAAAACATATCCGTTAACTGCTAAGAATGATTTAATCTGCTATAAAACTTTTGAATTACATACTATGATAATTGATCAAATGTAGTAATTTGAGAAATGTTTGGAATTTAAATTTTAATTCACCTAAATTTTGAAACTTCCCTCAGTACAAACTTCTAATTTTAAAGGTCACTAATAAAAGGAATCTGAATGTGTAAGATCGAGTAATCTAGCAGACCATTCTACTATTCTACCATATATTCTAAAGTTATTACAGATTCTTAAAATTATTATTTAAAAAGTAAATAGATATGATAAATCCCATGTTGGACGTTAAAAAATACTCACGGTATTATATTAATTATATTATGAAATATAAAGATTAACTTTAACATTGCTATTATCTTAACTTATTATTATTAAAACTTTAAATAGTTGATATACATTAAATAATAATATTCAAATACTTTTATAATTATTATGAGTGCAATGTTTTGGTAATTTCTTACTTCATGTGTGTCAATGAATGAGATCCATTAATAAATTGTCGTAATGAAACACAGCAGATAAAAAAGAATGAAAATGAATGTGTTTTTGTTGCGGTGTTTAAGAGTTTGTGTAACTCTTAAGTTTAATTTCTGAATTGAAAGTATGTACAAGTGTTTTGATAGCGTAGTAATGCTTCTTAAAGATACTTAGCGAAACTGGGCCAGAACTATGTCCAACAACAATTATGAGAAGTTGTAGATAAAAAGTAAGTTACGTAATTCTCGTTGAAGATCAGTGGCCACTGCTCATTTAGAGCAGCACTTGAGCGAGCGAGCAAACGTACTCGAGATGTTAACGAGCTCCGATCAAAGCCCACCGCATCAAATCCCAATGCTAAAGACTCGTGGTTTCTCGCCAACATACGCTAATCGACCGGCCGCTCAATAAAAACTTTATGCCAACAACATATTTTATTCATCTATCTGTTTATTTAAAATGCAAAGGGTTTTTCCGACGACCGATTTCATTTTTTTAAAGCTACTGAACTATTAATGTCTTCCGACCGTCTCTTACCATAAGGGAGTTACGGTAATCGTACTGATTTTGACATTTCAAAATTTAACGAATGTCAGTATTTTTTTGCTAATAATTCGTTACAAAAGGCTATGTAAAAAATATAAATTTAATTCAATGATTTAGGTATAGCATTTTTACACAGTATATAGCCGATTCTGTGGTGAACTCTAGTAATGTTTTTTTAAGCACGCATATTTTGAGTATATAGTTCACGTATAATAATTATAAGGTAAAAAAGACAGTTTTTTTGTTTTTATTGTCAACAGAGAGAATTTAGTTGTTATTTTTACGTATAATTGTAGTTATGTTCTTAATGTAAGATATAAATTTTATATAAATTAGTTATTTACAAGAACAGAATAGTTCTCGTTTTCTTGTTTTGTAGTATGCCAAAGTGCATCACGAGCTAATTTGAATTTTTATGGAATTTATAGAAAATATATTTGTTGCTTATTTGTCATAAAACAAAGATGAAAATATGAAATATATTCATAAATGAACTTTTATTTTTTTAATTACAAGCTTCAAATTCGTAATTGAAATAGAATTACATAAAATCCTATTTTTTATTATTACCATTATCAGATTTTTTTGATTTTTAAAAAAGGTATAGTATAATTTTAAAAACGTGTTTCACAAAATATAATTTATTATGAAAAAAATATATTCTTAACATAATTAAAAGTTTATAACGATACTACTTATAGCGATATACGGATTTTAATGTCGAAATTGTAATTACTTGTTTGAAAGCCCGCAAATGTTTACATTATTTTACTTTTTTCGGTTCTAGAAATTTCGGCTAAAGCGAAGAATTTTTTGGAATCTCTTCTATGTCGTTATAATCGGATATCACACACAAAATATATTTAACAAAAAACTCACACATTAGTGCAAAAAATTTCAACGTTGCAAATTTAAAATAACATATCAGTAAACAAGTGATTTTTTAGAAAATCAATATGATTTCAATTTAAATCAATGTAACCCTGACTTGAAATCTAAATTCAAGTAATAAATCTCTAACATGGAACGATGGAACTAGCAAATTAGTTGGAGTAAGTTCAATACAACTTTCGCTTTTACACTTCGTCTGTCCTATCTAGCGTACACAGTTTCGCATATGAAGAAACTATTTAACTATCAAATTAGTTTAGGACAACTATCTTTTATTCAAAATAATTTTCTATTATCCTATTTTTCCTTTCATGTAATCATGTTATAATTTCAATTGCAAATTCAATTTGTTAATTTTGCCAGCTTTCTTAAAATTCTCAATATTCAAGTTGATGATTCTATTTTTAGGAATATAAGAATCTGCATCTGTGACACAATATTCGTAGATGGAATATTATTTCCTTTCAAGTATCTAAATTTTACTTGTATTTTAGCAGTGTAAGTTGCCATTCTACTGCAAAGGACTTATAGTATTTTTTTTTAATAAAGATTGGTGAAGCTGGGATTTGAACCTCAGATCTCAAACATTGCCCGCAATACAAAAATATAATAATATATAAAGAATCAAATTTTACCTTCCGCTTACCAAAAATAGGTAAGAAAAAGTAATGTTTTTCGCACTATACTTATATGGAAACTTTAGAAAATACGTTTTTATTGTTTAAGATTTGAAAATTTATGCTAAAAGTAGATTAGTTTTTGATAATAATTAGTAAATAGAAAATTAATTTTCAATTGTATCTATATTCTGATGATGGGACAACACAGTTACGAATAACAATGCTAATGATGCTTTATTAGGCAAGACAATTGAAGTATAATGAAGTTAATAGTTTTGATTTGCAATTAGAACTGGAAGCAGAGGGATGAAATAGAAAATAATGGTATATATTTCTATGAGTTTTTGGAAAACACTCATGGTCCGTACGTTCTGAGGATGAGAAAACATAGTTATCCATAACTATGTTTTATTAGGTTTAGGACCGGTTTTTTCTCCTGGTTAAAGTGCCGATTACCTTAACCATCGCTTAGTAGAAAAATATCGCATCGAAAACCAGATTCAATTTATTAAAAAATACGTTATTTACTATTTCGATGCGATATTTTTCTATTAACCGATAGTTAAGGTAACAGGCACTTTAACCAGAGGTGGAAAAACCGGCCCTTAATCTCGAATAGTAATTTGTTGACAATTGAAGTAAGTAAAAGACACTCCCCAAATTGTAAGTATGTGTTGAGGATGGAAAATATGAAGTTTCCTTTAAGTAAACTATTGAACTTTGTTATCAACATGTCTATTAGTATTTTTTTATTTAGTTTACATTTAAGGCTTATTAGTGCAACTGGGCATTAACGATGACTAGGTTTAAACTCTTATAGTAATTTGTTAAGGAAAAGACAGTTGAAGTAGAGATGAAACGAGTAGTTTTGGATTGTGATTAGAGGTGGAAGCAGAGGAAGAAAGAGAATAGTGGTGTATGAGTTTTTGGAAGACACTCCTCGAATTGTCTGTACGTCCGTTAAATAAACTATTGAACATTGTTATCAAAATTTCGATTAACATTTAAGTCTTTAATGATGCTTTATTAGGTTTAAACTCTAATAGTAATTTGTTGAGGAAAAGACAGTTGAGATAGTTTTGTATTGTGATTAGGGGAAGAAAGGGAATAGTGGTGTATGAGTTTTGGGAAGACACTCCCCGAGTAGTGTGATGTGTGGTGCCTCGCCCAATCCGTGTGTAGGTGTTCGAACGTGAAGTATTGACGGTGCGGGCAGCGCGTGCGTCGTGGCCCACGAAGGAGACGTGTGTACTTTTATACTTTTTCTCTCATCCCGGCGCTATTTTTCATCCGGGTGGAGCCGCGTACGTCGCGATTGGTACGCGCAGCGGATCCGACGAGTGCGAAATCGATCGCCGCCTGCGTCTTCTACTCGCTGCTCACGTTCTGCACAAAGAAATCACCGAGCATCGGGCTCATTTATCACCGCCGCCGTCTTCGCGAGCGCCGCTACGCAGGGCGTTGCCGGAAGCACACACGCACCAACACGCACACAACTCCCAGCCAAAGCACAACGGGCCCTAAAATACACCAAGGAAAACTTGCTTACTTACAAATACTCAATTAAACTATACTTAGCAGCATCTAAATGTGGATATTATCTGAATATTTTACTTGTATTTGAAACGAAATAAATAAGGTCTCAAGTACCCTACGCATAGATATAATATAAATCAGAAAACCATATAAATTATAGTGTATGTATGACGATTTAGCAATATTGAATACAAGTATTCTCTGAAAGTTTAATATCTTCTATACCAAATAGCAACAATATCCCATGAAGTACACGCATTCTATTTAAGTCTTAGCTACCTTTAATTTTACTAAGTCAATTAAATACACGCCAGGATTTTTTTTAGCAAGAAAAGGCGCCTTTTAATCGATTCCTAGTTTTTGACAGTTTGATTGTATTTTAATAATGCAGTCTATAGGACTTATAACGAATATATAAATAAATTATAGGTTGCTTCATAATATTTTTAGTTAGTACCATAGGTTTCACATTCCGCTAAAATTGAATTTAAGTTCACCATGAACCAACTTATTCATTACTTTCTTAGCTGTACTTTAAATAATAAGTTAGAATATAATGAGTAAAATATGAGATTTCAATTTGATTCTCTATGTTTCTTAATTTGACCTATAGTTATTGACTTATTCATTTTTTTTAATTTTGTTTTGATATAATATCTATAAGATTTTTCAAGCATAAAAGGTTAATTTATCAATATCTAACCCAATTTAAGTTATAAGTCTCCGCAAAAAGGGTAGACCAACTTGTATCATTACAATGAAAATAAAATTGTTACGAAATAGCCAAAAACTAGTTACAGTACAAATGCCAAAGATAAAGATTAGGTATATCCTTTAAGATATGTATTTTCATTGTCATTTTGTTTATTCGATAAATTATTTAATTATGTATATTCTACACATAGAAATAATAACAAATATATTATTGTAAGTAGTATATCCACATAAAATTTAAATAACATGTTTTTGTTTCAAATAGGCATCATGAATCCTTTAACATTCCCACATTTGAAAAAAATACCGTTTCAATAAGAATTGTTAATAGTTCATCTCAATGCTTAAAATAAAATTTAAATATTAATAAACAATGCTGTTTGTTTGTTTGTGGTACAGTTTTTATTTTAAAATCCCAAATTCGTCACCCGCAAAAGTATAGCTACACACAAATCCACCTTGTAATAAGAATATCATTTAATGAGAAATAATAAAATAAAGAAATAAAGAAGTAATTGTGGCGGTGAGATATTTGGCGGAGGCGCGAACTCAGGTCATTAACTCTCGTAATCAGGTCGGTGTGCTGGCGAAGTAGGGCGCTGGGGTTGTGACCTTGCCCCAGTGGGTAATTAGACGGGGCGGGGGCTAATTGCGGACGCAGGCGCCGTGCGTCGCGCCCCTCCGCTTATTAAAGACGCCGGACGCAAGACTGGGTCACAAGGGAGAATAAATGAACAGATTCTCAAAGTCAAGGGAAAGTATTTTTTAAAGAGTAAAATTAGTTGAGATAGGTCAAGATCTCGCCGGTCGCCGGTCGCCGGCCGAGTTCATTCATTACGCGGGGGAGGTGTCTTCTTCATTACTCGTCTCTCTCTTTAATTTCGTTTGTCGCTTTTTAGTTTCATTTACAACCCCCATTCACAATGAATTCATGTGGTTCAATGTTCACTTTGCGCTTTGTTTTCTAATTGGATTTGTTTCCTCGGCTTTGTTTCAAATTATTTTCGTTGGAATAATTATTTATTGTTTAGTTTTTTGTAAATTCTATTACTGACGTTAAATGAGAAATTGTCTACTATAATTTATTTTATATTGTCTCGTTGCCTGACAAATTCACAGAAATGTGAATAAAATAAAATGAAAAAACAATACGGAGAAAATAGACAATTATAAAGTTTTTTACAAAAAATAATATTACTGGGATAAAAAATATAGAATTGTTTATTTACATTTTATACAGGTTTATAAAAAAACATACTTACAGACTTTACATAGTGTAACAAATAAAATAAAAACCTACAGCTTTGGAGGGAACCATTCGTAGTATCGTAGTAGGTTCCGTAAAAGGCGTCGGCAGGATTTTATTCAGGGAAATGCACTCAGATTAAAAAAAAAACTATTGATATATTTTTTTTTACATTGAAATTTCAGCAAAAACTTAACTATTTATATAATAACATAACAATAAATTAAAAAATGAAGTAATTAGCATTTTAAAATTTTATTATAGTCGTAAATATGATCTAATGATGATGTTTCTTTTATGATTTTTCTCAGAATGACATGAATGTTTAAAAGATAAACACAATATATTGTCAATATTCTGACTTTACTGTATTACATTCATCTGGAGACTATGTAATTAGTATCATACGGGATGATATTTTATTTTATTGTTTTATTTTTATAAAATACTATATTACATACCAAGGTTGAGATTGAGAATAGTGTTATTAATTATTATTGACCTAGCGCTAAAGCGTGGTATACAGGTGTCCGTTTTAAGAGGCAAACCATTGTGATCTCGAGAACCGTAAGAGATACGAAGTCGGCTAAATTGGAGCAAAGTTGCCGCTTGCCATTTTAATCATATATTTGTTATGCGAAAAAATCAGATTTTGGCAAGTTTGATTTTTGATTTAGAACTTTCTTGTTTCTTGAACAGTTTTCGAGGCATTCATACTAACTTTCAATTTTCAAACGGGGCTCAAAGTTGTAATACTATTTTTTTCTAGTTCCAATAATATAAAACACATGTAAAAAAGAAAATAAACTAAGAAATTAGAAAATTATTGATTTTTTCATTTCGGTCGAGAGTGTTTCAGAAACAAAAATGAAAATTTATTGCTTCAAACAAATTTGTAACATTTCATTTCAACATTTGCGTAAATTTCAACAAAACAGAAGCAAATACGTTGGGTACGGTTGTAGTCTTTCTGAATAAAACTGAAGATATGTTTTAGTAATCAGCTTATTTCGATGAGCAGCATATTAAACTCCTATGTAATTGAATTGATTAGTCAAAATATTGTTTAAAACAAGGGATTTTCGATTTTATGTCCAAAGCACGTACACAAGTTATACACAATAATATAAAACACATCCATATTAATATGAAAATAAACTAACAAATTAGAAAATTATTGATTTCATTCATTTCGATCAAACGTGCTTTGCAAATAAAAATCGAAAATCTTCTGTTTCAAACTAACTCATCAATTCAATTATTTGTAAAGTTAACAATAAAATATTTAGGAACCCAGTGCGATTTTTTACAACAAAAATATAGAAAAAAATACAATATTGAGAAAATATTATGGTATGTGTTATCATACCAATCAATAAAATAATAGTTTATAACAAATACTCTAGAGATCCCTCGTATAAATCTATGCATCTCTCCTCCATTGCGGTATCGATTCCGATTGAGTGGATATCGGCGGCGGTCCACCCCCACGCGCCCGCGTATCGTGTGTGAGTATGTGCGGAGGGCGGCGAGATTCGCACCAGCTCGCTCCTTCTTTCCACACACGGGACTTGGGAGAAAGTGGAAAGTGGAAACCTACTACACAAGCGCCATTTTGTCACCGATATTCGGGGATCGGGAAATAGTTTAGTGGAGGGTATTGGAGAGATATTTTAGTTATTTGTAAAATGGATTATGGTATAATTGGAGAATGTAATAGAAGATGTTTATAATTTTATAACAAAGTGATCACTTTAAGTAGTTATACCTACTCGTATTTATGTACTGTATCTACATAGTAGGTTTTATTATAAGAGAATATGTACAAGTAAATTAAAGTGGCTGAAAATTAATAGAATATTACGTATTAAGAGTTGTAAGATGCATAATACGCATAGTGATTGCCTTGCTCTGAAAAAGTATTTTTAAAAACCGGGGATACAAAATTAAAAGAACTTAAACCTATGAAAATAGTACTAGTTTTTATAAAATTTGTGATAGCGAACCTAGGACACACATGTCAAAAGTGACATTTTTAGTCGTTAAATAATTTGAAACCGACTAACTGACAAAGATAGCAACGTTTGTTTGTGCTTAAATTGTACGAAATACTTATCTTCAACTGAAGATTTAGCAAATCCTATTTAACAAAAAGGTTGCTAACGCAAAAATTATTTGTTTTTCTTTTATTAATATAATATAATATAATATAATATAACTCTTTTTTTAATACGGCTAAAAACGTAATTATAGATATTTTTTGATGACACAATTATTTTTAATTATCTGTAGTTCCTTTTGGATGAGCGGTGAGCTTACTACGGGGAGAATAAAATTCCGCATTTTTTGGTGTATATATATTTATTTTGGGTCTTTGCGAATTGAATATATTTACTCTAAATATTTGTTAAAAATGTATCCAGTGCTTGATAATTTGAAAATGTGAATTTCGGATTAACTGTCCTATTACTAAAAAAAATATTAATAGTAATTATTTTCATATTATTAATGACATATATCAAATTTTCGATTTAGATTTACAATTAAAATTACAGTTACAAATATTTTTTTTTATAAAATAGATTAAAAAGTAATGTTGAAATATTTAGTGTCCAATAGTAAAATTTTTCTAAAGGAATTTGTGCATTATAAACGCTTGAAATTGGGAAGCAATAATCCGGGGAAAGCAATTTTACTATGTTCAATCCCTATGTTCGGCTTTCAAGAAATCACCCAGTGTGGTATTTCGCTTCTAATAATTAGTAATCTTAATTAAGGAATTAATTTGTATTTTATTCTTATTATTTCTTTTTCATTACAACCTTGAAGATTTGGAATGTTGCGAGATAATAATAATTGCATTTTAGTGAATCGTTTATGAGTACTACTTTTGTAATTGATGAACTAGTTAGTGGTTTGATCGACTTTAACGCAATTTAGTGAAAAATTTGTGTCCTACCAACTAGCCTTCAATGACCGTATCCTCTTAGATAAATTATAGAAATAAAAATACTCATTTAATAATTGTTCAATCAATATAATATAATAAATAGTGAAATTATATTTTGTTCATTCCTTTGTTCCATTTTTTTGCTTTGTAAATTAATCTTTCCACAGATACTTGAATTTTTTTCTCCTCATACTCATAATATAAGTAAATATTCTCTGAGGAATACCTAATATATTAAGAAGAATAACATATTTTCTACAATTCCATATCTACAGATGAAAACGAAATACTTTAATTTACTCTGACCAGTAGGCCGAAGTCCAGAAACAGGACAAGGGACCTACAGCTTTTAGAAGGTTTCGATTCACTCCGTTACAGTTGAATTTTATTTTTGGTTACAGATTGTCACTAGCAGTTGATTTATTTCAAAATATTAATGTTAATCTCATTGTCAGTATATTTTTGTTAAGAGTGAATACAGAAGATACCTTATAGAAATATCTGAATAATGATTTCAATGATTAATTAGTTTGTATGAATTCAATGGTTTTTTAAAACCATTACTCCCTAATATATTTGTGCCCCTAGTTTTGTGGTTATTAATACAACAGTTTGCTTTCAAGCAGATTAGGCCGTGTTTTATCATTTATCTGGCAATGTAGGTGCGCGATCCTGCAATTTCCTTGTCCTTTGTAAGGTAGAAAGAAGTTGAGTGATTGGTGTATTGCTTGATTAAACGAGGAAAACCTCTAAAAAGCAAATACGGCCACAAAGCATGAACCCTGCCCCCCTTGGTTCGATTGAAGTGTCTGATGTCTTTGTTTACTCGTGTTTGCGGCCTGAACAGCAAAACAGGCGTCCGTCTGCAGGGGGCACTCGTAGGGGTCGCGCGTCGCGATTGTCTCAGGAATAATTGAAAGCGCCGAGGTATGCCACTCTCTACCCGCTGTGATTCCTTGTTTGCGGACATTTCATTTGTTTGTCTTTCGTTTTGTCTTTTGTTTTCCCTGACAACGGATGGAGATGTGATGTATGGTGTACGATTGAATTAATCAACAGTATGTATGACGTTTGCTAGATGTATTGTTGGCTCCATTACAAAGCAAAAGGAATAAGCTCGTTTGTAAGAGCTTTCTCTTCAATTAGTTTTCCCTTTGCGCCAAATGGGACGTTCATTACCATTGCCACCTGTTTCGGTCACGTTTTACTGGATTTTAATGAGCCTACAACAATTTCCCTCAAGAAAACCTAGTTTTTCATAACATTACAACGGGAATGTAGCCTACAATTACTTTCCGAGTTAGAAGTGATAAAAATTTATTTTGCATTTGACTACAAATAAATCATTTTTCTGGATTTCAAGAAGAAATACCGAAAGAAAAGTATTTAGAAATTTAAAATCAGTTTTGAATAGATAATTACAGAACTAAAACTAAAAAAAGTCGTTTGAATTCAATAACTATGAGTTCTGAAAAATATTTTATTAATTTAATTATATACCTATCAGCAACCTTTTTGTTATTTTGTTGAAAAATGTACTCGAATAACTACTTACTGCTTCAAGTCCATGACGTCCATCGGGATGACATCCTAAGAAATAAATTTTTAATAAGATATTTTATTAAAAAATTAAACCATATTAATAGCTTTAAAATCAAGGTAATAAATAAAAATGTTATCCAATTTTGTAATTATACTGATTTTAATATTTCGAGATTGAATGGATATCCATGCATGAATTAAAGTATTTACAATACGTTTCGTTTTATTTGTGGGTTCTTTGAGTGAACGGATTTTAACAAAACTTGTATACTTTTTACAAGGAAGTAAAAATCAAAAAATGAATAGTTTTGATGTAATATGATCCAAACCGTTTTCTCTGATTGGGTCAGGTTTAATTTTTTGATCGTATTATTTAGTTTTACTTTCGGTTCGGTATTTATTAAATATAAAAAGATTCTTACCAGTTCAGGTTTCTGTTTCAGTTCTAAATCCTAAGTTTTCAAAACTGGAATAGAGAATTAATATATTAAATGTGGTAAATAGGCGTATAGTTACTGACATTGTCCCAAAAATAACAAATTTGAATAATCGAAAACTATACCTATGTCTTGATATTATACCAAAATCAATAACTACATTATCTGTAATTCGAAATGTACAATAAAGAAAAGGGTTTGAATATAATTGTCGTCATCTAAAATATTTTACAGAGTAGTATACGATATAAATAGTGTTAGTACGGAAGGCATGATAATAAAGGAAAATAAATAAGTATATGTACAGTAAGGTTTCCCGCAAGTACAATATTTTGCAATTGCGGCAAGTATCAATTTTCATTTCAGAACATGATCGGTAGTCAGATGTTTGATTTATTATATGTTGTCAAAGGAAGAGAAACGGTGAAGAAATGATTTGGTTCGCAGGGTAATATTATGTTATGAAAATAGCCGAAGGGTGGTGTGATATTTTCAATATAGCGAAGTGAAACACGTCAAGAATTAGCATGAGATCGGCAGCAGAGAGAAAAGAATAAATAACGCAAAACGTAAAGCCGGATCCACATTCAAGCGGACAGAGTTTGCTAGCATGTTCGCTAACTTATTCTCTAACATTTGTTAGCAGAATGATTTAATGAAATGATTGTTCTTGTCTTGGTTTATGCCAATTTATTTCCTAAAATAAGTCCCGGAATTATAAGGAGAAATACCATAGTTTTTAGTTCCTTGTAAGAAGTAAATGAAGTTTTGTAATTGCGAAAATTTTCGTTTTCAGATTTCAACGGAAATATCCATTTTAATTAGTTTCAGCGTAACATCTTACGTACAAATATATCTCGCATAACTCAAAAATGAATAGCGGTAAAAATTTTAAATTTTTATATGAGACTGCTATAACATCTAGTTTTGCACCTTCCTTTTTATTGCATTCGGCAATGCCAAAAGGGTACTTTGCTCGCAGTGTTTTTTTTTTATTTTTTCGCATAAGTCAAAAACGATTATTAGTAGAATGTTGATATTCTGTTTACGGAATTTCTATAACATCTAATTATACACTTCCACTGCCTTTCGAAAAGGCAAAGGACAAAAATTAAATACATTTTTAATAAAACATCATTTTAAATAAAAAAAAATATAAAAAACAAAATACTAGAACTTTTGGAACAATTTGATTTGAATTCTGGTAAAATGGTAGAAGTTGAACATTTTTCATGAGATGGTTTATAAAAAGTTTACATATTTAGAAATTTAAAATTAATTTGGAATATAACCAACTTTTATATTCTAAATTATAAATACCAAATCCAGTCAATCACAAGAAAGCATTGAACTGAAGTTTGGAGGTTAGGTTGGTACCAAATTGCAAATGACAGTTTGTGAGTGTTATTTTGATTTTTATGTACAAAATAAAAGTTATCAGACATCAAATTCATTTTGCACTAAAACAAAATCACTTCACTTTAATGAAATGTCAAATCAACAGTCTAACATCAAAACTAAGTAAACTTATATAATATCAACTGATACCTTCTGATTGGATAAATTTAGGAAATCCATCATAAACCAGAAGATCAACTTTTAGAGCTTCTTCTCACACCATTTTTATTTCACCACATTTGCTTGATGATCGTGGTTCGTAGCTGTAATACAGGTTCAAATAAATTTTAAAAAATGGTCGTCTCCTACTGTGGTAATAATGACGTCACGTAAAGTTTATTAATTGAATTTTCGTCTATAACTGGATTTTTTATAAAATAAATAAGTATTTGTAATATTTCTATATGAAAATTATCATCATCTTTAGAACATTCCTAAATGGAACAGGGCCGCAAGTTATGAAGGTACAAATTTTATTTGCATTTTAATGGCATAGGCTGTCATCCTACATCTGGTAGCGAATTCTAATATAGAAAATTGTCGATATTGGGAATTGAACCCCAAATCTTACATTCCACTCAATTCGAGTCGGATCATGTCAACCAATTAAGCAACTCATGTTTGTAATACTATTATTCTATATAATTATTACATAAAAAACAAAGAAAAATAAAATCCTTCATTGTTCTCGAACAGTGTTGCTAAGGATTCGGTCGGTAACAAAAATGGTGAAGGTAGAAGTTGGATGCAACGTGGATCCGACATAAGACAAGAAGCAGCAAGCACGAGCACGAGTACAAGCACGGCAACGGTAACGTAGAGTCGACGGGCAATAATGAAATTATTGATTTTCCACGAAATTAAAGAAAGGCCGGATGCCGGCACAGGAAGGGAGCATATTAAAATTTTAAGTGGATATTCCTGCACGGCAGATATGATTGAAGATTGCTGCACGACGCTCGCATATCCAAATACGATTGCCCCATGTTAGAATGGTACTTTTTTATTAAAAAGCAATCTCGGAGGACTTTAGGGGATATGTCAGGACGAATCTAACGCCGGCTAAATTGCCCCTTGTAAATTGGTTCTGGATTTATATCCAGAGATGGATGCGTGCCATGCTTGTCAGATCTGTCACACTGCAGCCTTTACTCCGAAACAACTACAACTTTTATAACAATCAATCTTTCCTGAACTTTGCAAAACTACTTACAACTTGCTGCTCAACTCTCGCATCTTCAGCTCAGATGCAATATGCAATCAAATGTACATTTAATACATCACAACAATACCTTTTCTACAACCATACATTTCTTTTCTATTTAAAACTAAACTATTCTCGTAAAAATATTAGGCTCAGATTACAGAAATCATAAACTGTGCTTATTTATCAAAATGCGTTTTTTAACAGTTTCTATATTTTTCTAGTCTAGATGGCTAAAGGTATTTTATAAATTAGATTTAAGTCTGTTTTACAAACAACCACACATTTACAATTAAATTTGCATGCAATATATTTTCATTTTTACATAATATTTTTTTCAACAAATTCTTTTCGTTTTACACGACCAAATATTTGTAATGTCTCTGATTTTTGCCAACCTAAGTATATTTTTATATTTTAGTAACAGTTTACTACTTTTCAGTTTTCTGTCCGGTTTCCCGGTAGCTAATAATCTTAGCGGATATGCTTTCTGTTTTATGTGTATTTTGCTTGGATGTTGTCTTATTCACACGTGACAATTTCATAAATGATCTGTTCGTCATTCGTGAATAATTTTTATATTTTTCAATGTCTTGTCGCCTCTATATCCACGGCTTTACTCAATTTCGTTTCTTATTACGCGCAATAACAACTGCTGTAATTATGATTAGTATTGAATTTTTTCTATTCATTGTTCTTGGTTTGGACGTTTTGTTTTGTGAAAAGTTTCGTAGAACAGGGAAGTCAACTACACATAATTGTAAACTTTTGTTTACTGAAAACCCTCCAAAATGTGAAGCAAAAGACCTTCAAAATTAGAACGTGCCCTATATGATAATTGTTTACACTATCGTATGGTACCATGAGAAGTTGTAAATTTATTATCGTGTAATCATTGAAATTTCGTGATCAAATATAAAGTTTTAAAAATGTACGTAAATTTATGATAATGTAAAACAGGCTTAGGCATCATAGAACTAACGACCACTATCGAATATTTACCCTAAAACGGTAAACTGTAAACGGTAACTAAAATCTTGAATTATTGATTCGAACATATGAAATTACTAAATATATTATAATTACGAAACGCGGTTGCCAAGGGATTCGCCAAGGGGGAACAGGGTACCCCTGAAAATTGTAATAATAAAATAGTAGAAAAAATCACAAAAACTCAAGAAGATTATGTTTTAATTAAGACTTTTTTTAGTAAACTATTAAAACTTTACAAATTGTATTTATTATACCTATGTAATTAATTTCCTGTAACTGTCATCTTGCCCTTCCCTGGCCCATTGGCTGGCGACGACCTTGGCATTTACTGAAATTTGGTTACTAATTTTACTATCCAAACAACCCAAGCTCGACGCTCGACCATTATTTGGTTATTACCCTATTATTACATTTTAGCGGAATTAAAAAGTTTAGTTTTATGTTGTTTGATGTTGTGTTGTGAACAAATATGAAATGAATTTCAGTTATTCCATATACAGTATTGGCCATAAAGATAGCAACTTTTGGAATTTTTCAATTACTTTCAATGTAAGAAAGGAACTTTAAAAAATAAGTTATAGAAATATAATTCTTTTCAAATAAGTTCATTTTATATGAAAGTAATATATATTACTTTTACAAATGCTAATATATCTGAATAAATATAGTTTTGGGCTGGTCATAAAGATAGCAACTTCTTGCGTTTACTTGTTTATATTCTGAATTTCAAAGTCTATACGAGCAATTGTTTAAAACAGATGAATTAGTACATATAAATCATGGGTCGGAGTAAGACTGTATCCAATGATACAAGAAAACTAATTGTAAAATCCTATGAAAATGGTGTTTTGCAAAATCAAATTGCGAAAACGTTTAATGTTCATAAATCTACAGTGTCTCGTATAATAAGCCGCTATCAAGATAAAGGCACTATTGAGATTTCTACAATAACAGGTAGGCCTAGAAAAACTACAAAGAGAACAGACAGGCTTATTAAAAACATAAGTACAAAAAATCCGTATCTATCATCAGATAAAATTTTAGGCCTTTTGCCAAAAAATTGTAAATATAATATATCTTCAAGAACTGTACGAAGACGTTTAGTTGCCGAAGGGCTTTATAGTCGCCGACCAGCAAAGAAACCACTTCTTTCAAAGAAGAACGTGAAGGCCCGGCTTGAGTTTGCAAGAAAACATATAGATTGGACAACAGAGCAGTGGAAAAGAGTGATATTTAGCGATGAATCGAAATTTAATTTATTTAAAAGTGATGGAATATGTCATGTGCGAAGACCTGAAGGAAAACGATTTCATCCTAAATACACTCTACCCACTGTGAAACACGGTGGAGGTTCAATAATGGTCTGGGGATGTTTTTCATGGTATAGTATGGGTCCACTATATCATATAGAGGGTATTATGGACAAATTTAAATACAAAGACATACTGGAGAGAGTGATGGAACCGTATGCTGATGAATATATGCCTTTAAAACATATTTTCCAACAGGACAATGATCCGAAACATACTTCTTTGCTGGTAAAAAATTGGTTCAGAGATAATAAAGTAAATGTTATGGCATGGCCATCGCAATCTCCTGATTTAAACCCGATAGAAAACCTATGGGAAATTCTAGACCGAAAAATTAGGGTACAAACTTACACTAACAAAGAAGATTTGCTTGGTGCCTTACGAAGATCCTGGGAAGGAATTGATAAGGAAGTAATTACGAAATTATTAGAGTCTATGCCTAAAAGGTGTAGAGATGTAATAAACGCTAAAGGTTATTATACAAAATATTAAAATATATGTTTTTTAAATAAAAAAACCTTGTAGTTGCTATATTTATGTCCAATCAAAAATTAAATTTATTTAAATATATAAGTATTTGTTAATGTAATATAAATTATTTTTATATAAAATAAATTTGTTTAAAGAGATGTACATTTCTACGAATTATTTTTTAAATTTCCTTTCTTACATTGAAAGTAATTGAAAATTTTGAAAAGTTGCTATCTTTATGGCCAATACTGTACATATGCATTATTATTAGTTATTAATTCTGTAGCAATATTTATATTGTGAGTAGGTAATGCGATAAAGATATTGAAAATTAAAAACAGATCATCAATTAAAATAAATATTTAAATTTTTATTATCAGACAAATGAGAAGAAAATAATAATTCTTCAATTATTCACCCGTCTATACACAAAAGCTTAAACATTTCCACAAATAATATCCAAAATTCAGTAACCATTAATTAACCGAAATTAAACGTATACAAATTCTTAATTACAATTTCATATTTACAAAAATTTGTTGCGAATTTTACAGTATATTTATTTTTTATCGACATATTTATCTATCACGAAATA
This sequence comes from Stenolophus ochropezus, assembly GCA_035578165.1. Lineage (NCBI taxonomy): Eukaryota > Metazoa > Arthropoda > Insecta > Coleoptera > Carabidae > Stenolophus > Stenolophus ochropezus. The sequence goes on along the minus strand of JAQOWZ010000004.1, from coordinate 7,458,228 downwards.
TTAAAATAGTTCTAAAATGGACAAGATTAAAATGTTACTTGCAGTTCAGTTTATTGACTAAAGTTGATCTACTCGAACTATTAAGATCAAAAGCTGAAATATAAAATTTCATAAAGATTCGTTGAGCCAAATTTACTTTGCACAAACAATATTTTTGAGAAAAGGAGAAAAGAAATCATAGTAAATATAGCAAAAACAGATTTGAAAGATGTTTTTATTTATTTAATTAGATTATTTGTTGTGAACAGTGACTAAGCAGGTTCAAACCGCGACTTTTGAAGAAGCATCGTTACTTCACCGTTAATACTATTAAAATATGTATGAAACATATCCATGCAGGTATTATCATGCAAAAATTTAGATTATACGTGCATATTTCCCACGATGTTCCGCTGTATGTATGCATAACTTTCATGTATCATTACTTCTTGGTAATAAATAATTACATTTTACATATTTTTACCCTGTTTAACTACCCCTACCTGGGGTGGTATGACAGATAGGCATCAGGCACGTATTAACCCTTAAGTGAAGTGGTGCAGCATCCCCTGCATCTTTATCGATCTAGCGCAAGATCTCAGGGGTAGCTCGCGAGGGGATGCAAGAGCAAGAAACAATTTGTGAAATGTTCCATGTACTAGGGTGCTCTACACACCAGTTAATTATCATAATAATAATAAGGATTTTTCTCCAATTATAACAGACTTTGGAATTTACCCTCCAACGACCTTGCTTGTTATGCTAATCATTTTAAATTTAAGAATGTTGGTACAAGCTGATAAGGTTTTAAATAAAAATGTCTTCGAACAAACCAAAAAGTTTGTTGGGACAGAAACTATGTTATTTAAAAAAATTAATTTCCAACCTGTATCAAAATTTTCGTCTACAGAGAATTCATATGGTGGGTAAAAACTATTTTTGTTTTAACTACATAGTTTACTATATATAACTTTTTTTCGATCGGACGAAAACTGACATCTTCCCAGTGTGCTTTCGAACTGGAATAGTATATTGTGTTATTAAGAGTAAAAGTGATACTTTGTGTGGCGAGCATGGAAGTTTGCACGATGAGCGAAGTGAGTCGGACAATTGCATGAGAGGCACACAAAGACACTTTTACTCTGAATAACACATGCTATTTTTTCTTCAAACTTAGAAATTTTAAAAAATAAACTGCTATTTGACGTTTAATATGTAGGTTACCTGTCAGTAGTAACTTTATTCTTAGGTTACCTAGTTTTTATAGTGACATTTAGGGCGATATTACAGATTTCTATTGTACAAGTTACTTCTTATTGGCTGATTCTACATACGGCGGCGATGAAATTATACGGCGGCTAGAATAAAAAATTATATTACGGAGGCATAGAAATTAAACTTCAACCTTGTCAATCACGTCACAGAAGATGTCACTTTTATGACGTTTGAAGAAAAAATACATAATTCTGGAATTTTAGTGTAGTTGCTAGGCTACGAAAAATAACAGTCCGAGAAAGTTTTTCCGGACGGTGATAAAGCATTCCCCTATAGGATGTAGTCCAATGTTTTCCATAAATAAAAATATGTATTTCATTATTATTGAATATAAACCGATCAAAAAAAATAGTATGTGTACCATATAGGAAAAGTTACTTCCCGCACTTCTGGTGTTACTGGCTTCGCCTTCGGCTCATCTCTCAATTTTCACCACCATCCGAGGATATATATCACTTTTCCTACTAGATACAAAATATACTATATTCACTGCTAGCAAATATTTACCTTTATTAGAAATAAGAAACTATTTTTCACTACCGTTTACTTGGTAAACATGGTAACCTAGGTCAGTTTTGGTTTTAAAAGTAAATTAGTAATATCTCTCATAGGGAATGTTCATTTTGTTGCATAGAGACTGTGTAAAAACTAAAAACTAAAAAAATATTCTCTTATATATACAACTATTTAATTATTACTTCGGTGGGTGTAAACTAGTTATTTATGTACAAACTTTATAAAATATGCATAAGACCTAACAAAACTTAAAAATGTGGTTCAATTTGTTCACATTTAATCTCTGCTCTAAAGATAGATAAACCACCTAATGCTGAGGAGAGATGGATCAGAGGATTTTATCGTTAAAATGATCAATTCAACCAGTAAACAGGAAAAAAAATCAATGGTACATAGAAAAGTAGACGATCTAGTTGCTAGTTAAATTGTTAGTCAGAGGTTGATGATAATGAAAAAGCTGAAAACAAATATGCGGGGTGCAAGGAAAATTATTAAAAAAAAAACGTTTTAGAGGATAATTGGATAAAATGTGTAATTTGTGGTCGCTGTTTGCACAAAAAGTGTACCACGTATGACAAATAACATCACTCTGCTAACCAGTTCCTTTTCTCATAGCCTTGGTCCATCTCACTTCTACAGAGTGTTCCAAACAACTTGTTAAGCATGAGGATGTCGAGATCGGTTAAATTAGACTAAAGTTGTCGATGTCTTTGTTTTCCTGAAAAAATGTATAGGTTACTAAATATGGACGAAGATGTAATTTTTACGGTTTTTAATTTCTGCTCATAAATTCCAAAAATAAAAGATTAAGTGATGTATCTAATTGTTATCGAGATATTACTTCCAGTTTAAAAAATAATTAATTTTGTCTTTTTTCCCGAAGTTCAACGAATTACAAAAAAATTACTCATAATTTGTTCATATAGCTATAGATGTTTAAAATAAACTTTTAATGTTTCTTAAAAGATGTAGTAATGAAATATAAAACTAAGAAAGAAAATTAACAATAAAAATATCAAAGATCAACGTACTTTTTCTGCACAATAAATAATATACCGGGTGTAGAAATGGAAAGTGGCGCATAGCGATTACAATGTTATTTTTTTTCAACTGCTGTATCTCTTTACCTAATCATTTTAGTGCAAAAAGCGTAAGAGTATAAGTTGTTCTGAAATTAAAAAGGCATCCTATAAAGTCAACTTACTTTCATAATTATTTATATTTCACGATTTATTAATAAAATAAAATTTAAAGTTTTTTAGAAAAAAAAATTAAGATTGCCTTGATAAATGAAACAAATTTTTGAATAAATTATTCAGTGTCAATTACTTGTCATAGAAAATTTTGATTGATTCTGAAAATGGCAAATTTGACTACCCAAGAGAAAATTCAATGCTTGGAATGGTATTTTGCGGGAAATTCTTTTGTACAAGTACGAGATTTGTTCAGCACTGCGTATATGGGCCGGCCAATTCCTTCAGTAACAACAGTTCGTAGAATTATTCACAAATTTAGGACCACTGGTAGTATTTTACCATTGTCTAAAAAGTGTAAAAGGAGAAATCAAGAACCGGGGAACAATTATGATAATAATAATGAAAACAAGCTTAATGTATTGTTAAAAATAACCGAAAATCCAAATTTTAGTATGCGTCAAATTGCTTCTGAACTAAACATACATTTTTCGACAGTTCATAAAATCCTAAAATCAGAAAATTATAAGTCATACAAGTACTCAAATCATCAGGAAATATTTGAACATGATAAAATTACAAGAACTGAATTTTGCGAAACAATGATGGACAAGGCGAATTTGAATACAGAATTTTTGAAAAATATTTGTTTCTCAGATGAAACATGTTTTACTTTAAACGATGAGCCTAATGTACAAAATAATCATTCTGCGAGGAATGTGAAGCAATATTTAAATGAATTCTTTCCAAATTCGTGGATTGGCCGTGGAGGACCTATCAACTGGCCAGCCCGTTCTCCATATTTAAAAGAAAAAATTTATAAAAATGATGTCCCGAACATTGAAACTTTAAAATTGTTAATTATAAGAGAATGTGAAAGTATTACACAAAGACAACTAAGTAATATTCGACATACATTTTATGATAGATTAGGACACTGCTTAGCATTAAATGGAGATTTGTTCGATCATTTGTTATGAAATAGGAACCTAATAAATAAGTTTTTTGTTTATTAGCCGTAGGATTATATTGTTTTCAGAATACACTTTTTTCCAAGAATGTAATTTTTATTATTCGTTAATAAAAAAAAAAAAATATCGTTAAACATTAATATTCTGTGTAGTAACAGTCACTATAAGGTCTATAATTAACAGAAATTATTCAAAAATTAAATGTCACTATGACTAATTTTCAAAATTTGTTTCATTTATCAAAGCAGTCTTATTTTTTTTCTAAAAAACCTTAAATTTTATTTAATTAATAAATCGTTAAATATGAATAATTATGGAAGTAAGTTAACTTTATAGGATGCCTTTTTAATTTCAGAACAACTTATACTCTTACGCTTTTTGCGCTAAAATGATTAGGTAAAGAGATACAGCAGTTGAAAAAAAATAACATTGAAATCGCTATGCGCCACTTTCCATTTCTACACCCGGTATATTTAAACAATAATACGATGATTGCTTTGAAACTTATTTTATTAGTTAACGGTTTACTAACAAGCTTAGAATTCGTTTCGCATAGTTATAACTGCAAATATTAATTTTTATTGATAGACCATGGTGAAAGTTTAACATGACTTATGTTCTTACAAACAAACTAATATAAGTAATAATGATTTTCACGCTACTTGTCTTGTAACAATGAATTTCTTCTTTAGTTGCTAGATATGACAGTGATGGTCTATAAATTTCGTTTATAAATTATTAGTGCAACTTATTATTATAATAGTCGCAAATTTATAGACTTACAATTAATAATTTCATATACAGGATGATGACTTGAACACCCGAACATTTGTAGTTTCTGTGGAGTGAACACTATTACATAAATTAATTTTGAATTTAAAAAATAAAATATAATTTAAAATTGCTATATTTTTAGCATTACTTGATAAAACAGAAATTACAAATAATAATAAAAATAAACGAACGCAGCTAACTGACAGGTAAACCGTTAAACATTTGTTAATTTTTGTCTTAGTATCATGGCTACTGCTATTTTTGAGGTATTTTACATCATTTTCATACTTAAGTTCTCAGCTTAAAAGACAAGTAAAATTAATCTTGCTTATTAATTTAGATGCAGAGTTTATATTCCACAAATGTTACTCTGAGCTTTTTTACTTAACATAATTTGGGAAGCAGAAAATTACGAAAATATGATTTTACATGTTAAATGTTCGGATGTTTGAGTCACCACCTTGTATATTGGTTCTGTAGCAAAATGAAGTAAAAAATGTTGCAAATAAATAAATCTGAACTATCAAATGGCTCACATTTTACAAATACTTCAACATTATTTGAAATTAATTGCTGCTACGCATGCTCCGCCTCAGTTCATACCTCTTCGAATGATATAATGTACTTACATTTCTTGTAGCTGAAATAACTATTAATTTTAGTTTGAACGAAATAAAATTTAGTTATTTCAGCTGTTACTTTGTAGTTTTATAACCCATGTTTATTGTACTTGAAATAAAAGTATAGTTAAATGAAGCAAACATATGTTAGGTTGGAAAAGATAATAAAATGTAGCATCCTAAAATATAAGTGCTGTAAAGAAAGACTGGAGGGGTGAATTCTTTCTCAGGGGATGCGAAGAGCTTCTCATTTCGTAGCGACGCGTTTGTGACAAAAACACAATATAAATAACAGGCGAAGGCGGCCATGGATTGGTGTTTGTGTTTCCCGAGCTCAAAGGCCGCTTTTATTAGCAAGAATAAACCATACATCGTAAAAACAGAACGCTACACTGCAAGATTCGCTCGCAGCTCTTATTAAACAAACAAAAAACTACCCTATAGTAAAATATGCTCTGCTTTCTTGCAACTTATGTCACCGAGAAACTTTCTGCTCGGATATTTATCACTAGGGAGGGCGGATTCGACAATTCGCCCAATATGCTTCAAGGAAAAACAACGAAAATATTTGTTTTCCCAGGCATAAAGAGTTAAAAATTTTCTTTGCAAGAACTACGGGTGTTTCAATCTAAATTAAATATAAACATATATACATTGTAAACATCTTACATTCGTAACTTATCCACTCTTATTTTTTTTTGTAAGTACTGCCATCTGCTTCTTTGTTTCTTGATCCCGCTTTCCATTATTTATTTTTAACTTTTTTAGGTTTTTCTTTTCCGCATCTATTTACTTGCTTTTTGTTTTCTTAGTGAATATTTACAAAAGTAATATAATAAGTGATGAGCTTATTATCGATACTTTCAAAATGTGCTTCACAGTCGTTGCATCTTCCAAAGATTGGGATTAATAATCTAAATAAATATAACTCGACAGTTCGATATATTAGAAAATATTATTATTAACTTATTCTCACTCTCTTGTTATATTATTGCTGAGAATTTCACTGATAATCTGTCATTCCATTACGCAGTATGTTGGTGAATTTGCCTATTACATTCGAATTACACCGACAATTTTTGCTAGTGCTAATTGCCGTAGTAATTTCATAACTTACTAGGTGTCGCTACGATTTCGTTTCGAGCTTGAAATTGGCCCTTCCTTAGCTAAAAATTTTACATGTGCCTTAGAATTAAAATTTACATTTAAATCAAGGTAGGCCTGATTTAAATTATTTGCTTTAAATCGTGATTTAATTATTATTTAAAGTTTTTTTTTATTAAAAATCGTTAATTTTTATCAAAGATAAAAAAAAATTCTGTACTAATTAATATCTTAAAATTAAAGGATTTTTCATCACTTTATATGTCATAATAGAAGAAATAAAAATAAGTATGTAAATGTATAGCAAAAAGTAAAAATTCTTTGTTGCTCTTCCTAGATGAGTAGTTTTGGTTTTATTACAGATTTCATTTTTGTTTATGAAATAAAATATTGCTTTCAAAACATTTAAAAAAGTGCTGTAGCACTTAGACTTATCTTTAAAGTTTAAAAAAGTTATGATTCATTTGATTTTTTTTTTAATTAATGGTTTTTGATTTTTTTTAAATAAATAATAATTTTTGCCAAACCTGATTTAAATTCAGCTTACCCAAACTATAAAGCATTGATAGTAAATATTAATACATTTCATTTAAAGTTTCATTGTAATAAGTTTTTCAAAATTCTCAAAATCAATTGCACAAGTATGATAGAGACATAATATTCAACCATTAGTCATTGACAGGAATAAGCGAAGGTCTGAAGCTGAGAACTATGAAAGAAGGAAATAAATGACACAAGCGACAAACAAAGAAGTTCATGAAAATGAAAGTGGAGATGGCAATATCAAAATAAATAATTATAAAAGGAATATAAAGGCCCACTTACTATCAAAGAAAATATATTTGTATACATATTTTGATGAATTGTTATATACTTAATACCATTAATAATTTGAATTTTACTTCTTATATTTACCTAGCTCTTTCCTGTTTTAGAAATTTGCCACTCATGCTGTCGTACTCATTTCGATTTTCGTTGCAACAAGCAGTCATGATCACTACTACTGGTACTTTATTACAGATCATTTTATTGTATTTTAGAAATGGATGTAGGTATATAAAAACAATGGACGTGTATTTGAAAGTATAATAGGAAAAACAGAAAGAGTTAGAAGGAAAGGAAAAAGAAGGGAGAAATGTGTTTCGCCTTTTATTCCATGTGCAAAGTAATTACTGCAGCGTTTCATAAACGTTTCCTGAAATAAAAATAAAAGTACGAGCCCGGAGTGACACGAGTTGTTTTTTTCTTCGCGTTATATATGCAGTTGTGTGGGTATTAAGCCCGAACATGTCTGGGAGAGGAAACATAAAAGCTCTTCCAACATCAAGAAATCGCTGCGCAGTGGAAAGAGCTTTTCCATTTGAGTGATAATCTCGCAGCGATACAGAGTGTGCGAACAGTCGACGAACGGATGAACAAACGAACGAACGAAAGAAGATATGTCATTAAGATCAATAATATACGCGAGGGAAAATGATGGAAATGGAAGGAGAAAGGGGAAAATATGAAAATGAAACGCGCAAACGCCTCGCTGCTGTAACAATGCCCGGCCTCCCGCGATGTACCGCCCGTGGATAGACGACACACGGCGTTCGATTCCATCCCGGACACGCACAGCATTCTCCTAAATTACACATTATCACCATTACATAACCTGCTCATTTCTCCACTCTTCATTTCTCCAAATCCATTATTCAAACTTTCATCTCAAACCAATTTTAACAAATTCAAAACTATATGCATAATTTATAGCCACGAGTTTTAGTTTATTACATTTAAACACATACAGAACATTAATAATCAATGCGGGTAGTGGTGGACGATTAATAAATGAGCTTGTAATCGCAACTAATAAAGTTACCAACTGTCTTGTATTTTCTTATACCAGTCGTACAGTGATAAAAAAATATTCTGAAACTTAAATAGTGCAAGATTATTATTATTTTAGAAATTACTAATAGATTTTGAATTAAATTAATAAGTGAGTTAATTAATTAAATCAACACTATTTTTTATCGGGGGTTAAATTTTATGATTAAGTAGAGTATAATGATATTAAATTTATTATCAAATATTTAATATTAAATATAAATAATTTAATATAGAAAACAGAGCTTGTTTGTTATTTTCCCTAAGAAACTTATTTACATAATTGTTGGTTGTTTATGTAAAAGAATATATCACTAATTTGTTTATTTTTCACTTATTGTGCTGGTAGTTACATCTTAAAATATAATAACTTATTATTCGTTTACTAATATAATTAACTGTTCTCTTTACTCTTTCCATTGTAATCAGCATCACTTCTTTGTTTCTTTTTATATTTTTTATTTACTACATTTTTTTACTTCGCAGTTTTTCTCTTGGTTCTCATTTTTGCAATATCTATAAATTGTATTATATGAGCATCCGTGCGTTGACTGCGGACACAGTAAAATGAATTATAAAAATAATTATTACTTACAGTATTGGGACAACTCCTTTTATCTAGATTATTCGATAATTATTTTTATAATATTTTCACTGGCAATTATAATAATTGTCACTGTCAATATCAAATATAAAACATTTATTTCCAGACAAACAGATACCGCAATTGTAACAAATTTACCGAATCATTAATTACTTGTATTAGTCGAATAGGTAGAACTATAAAATTTTAGCTAATGACACGAATTCATAATTAATTAAAATATTTTTAAAAAACGCTTCATATCTTCCTGAAAACACCACTTACGATTAACGATTAACACAAAAATCTAATCAGATTTAATCTAGTGTGTCAGAATGTTACATCCAAAATTAAAACTTTTTTTCATTACTATTTGAGTAATCGCTACGACAACATTCATCTACATATCCATCCATGTATCCATCCATACACACGGGCAGACATCATCGTAAAAATAAGAAAATTGTGTTCTAGGGACATCAAAACGTGCTTATCCATTGAAAATTCACTATACAATTTTTAGCATGATACCAATACTTTTCTTACTGAGTGGCGAAAGGTAAAAAATGTATAATATTTTTATTTGAAACTAATTTACTTAACGATAGATTGCAGAAATTCCACAATTAATAGTTTTAAAATTTCTTAAGGAATACAATTCAAACTCTAAACATTTTCTTGGAAAATTTTTAAACATAGTGGTAGAGCGTGTAATAACATGAATATGTATTTTTTACTAAACGATTTCAATAACTAATAATAATCACTGCGTGGATATACATTCTAGCCCTTCCTATAATTGAAGAATGAAGAAATATCCCTTTGAAGAGTATCAGGTTTCGCATGCATGGCTATAAGTGCAGCCTTAATGGAATTCATTCATTCCAGGTTTGGGATTTTTTCACAAAAACTAAACTCTTCATGTATCTCCAAAGATAATTGTCGAAAGGATTTTCCAATCCACAGATTAGCAAAGTTATTTAGTTCTAACATTTTTACCAAAATGAGGCGATGTGCTATCTTGTTGAAATAAAGTGGCATATTCTTCATTTAAAAATGTAACCAAAGCACATTATTGTATATGAATATGGAACGTCAAAGAAGAAACAATTGCTGCAATTAATCAACAAAATTAATCCGGTAGTATTGAGTTTCAGGCATAACTCTATTAAGTTATTTGCGACTCTTATACTGGGGACACACGTTGTAATTAATGATCATTTAAGTAAATTCTCAATTGAAGTTAATGTTCATTATTTGAAATTTCTTGCTTATGTGCAAATGCAATGTACGCTTGACAAAAAAGAAGATACAAAATCATTAAAAAAACCATAGTAGTTTCTAGATTTATAGTATTATCCATGTCACTATACTTCATTGTCAATAGGCAATCCAAATAAAAATAATTTATCAACATAAACAACCTCAACTGTCATTCGACTAGTGATGACAACCGAACGCTTCCGATTATCGGTTTCTAAACTTCATCAGCACTCTTCATGTTATGAAGTTTGAAATTATTATTACCTACGACACATGGCAACTAAATTACGTATTAACTGTTAATGATCATTAACTTTTGTCGTGTGTCCCGGGTGCTATGTCCTAAGCAAGTTTTAAAAATTCTTTACACGTCTATGAACTCAGTTTTGTGTTGATTCAGTAGTTTTCCATATATTAAATACATAGAAATTTCGTGTTCTTATTAAAGTGGTTTTTATTACTTGTTGAAAGACTCTTTTAGTAACGTATTTAGTAGAAGGGGTATAAGAAATGCTGATTTTTTCATTACATTTTATATAAGATCCGTCTTTCTTATTCTTATAATTAGAGTAGATCAGTCTAGGCTAAATAATAAACTAAACTAGTGATAATAGAAGTAAGTAGAATTAGATGTAGTGTACATAGTTATAAAACTATTCAATAAACTTTTACATTTAAGTCAAGAAAAGTGCGTGAGTTTGATTTAAAGCCTAAAGAATTCAAATTCCTTGAGCGAACCTTTATTACGTTGTGATCCAATACAAAGGATCATAACACGGGTATTAAGATTGACTAAGGAATACACAGATTCACGGGATACCCAGTATTTTAGTTATCGTGAAAAATCATTAGTTTTGAAATATAACAAAAATACTAAATATACATACGTAATAAGATTTTAGTTTATCGTGAAATTTGTGTATTGATTAGTTCTGACATGAATTTAGCGCGGTAAACACGCCGTCTAAGTTCATAACGCAGAATATGAAGATGTGGAATATTGTAAAAGCTTTAGAGTGAACAAACATGGAAATGAATTCTCGTAGCGAACCCCGGTTGAGAATTCCGCGCGGTGGGAGGCTCGGAGCCACGGGAATCCTCTCCGGATTTCAATTTGCATCGCCACGTTCTGGTAGGTATATTTTGATGGATGCTGCCGAGAATATATTTGCGTCTCCATGTTTGTTCAATACGTGATGCTCTCTCCAGGGCTTTGTTGCGGTAAACACTGTCATTTCGCATTGGTTCCAAACACTTTTGTTTCTAATCATGGGAATCTCACGACTCGCTCGTCACTACTGGTGGGACTCGCTAGTCGTGATGGTATGTAATTGCCAGACTAATAATTTATAATCGATAGTATAAGAGGATAAAAATGCTTCTCGCTTGGTTTTTTATTCGACAGTAAAATATAATAGCCGTAGAAAGTAGTTTTTATTCTCTAATTGATGGTATGAATAGAATGTAAACAACCTGTCTTATACGATAGTTGTTTTGGCAGGTATTCATTATAAACTAAAATACAATTTAATGCTTATCAAAATCTTTTTATTGTTATTTCCAAATAAAAACTTAATCAATATTCCTATACACAAAAAATCAACCTAATCACTAACCAGTTACTTTTTCCGTATAAATGAATAATTTAGTAGACAGGTCGGGTATTACAAGCAAATTCAAATCTTCAGCTATAGTTCCTTACTCTGAGTCACATATTTATACACATTTTTGTTTCTAAAGGTCCATTTTCACCAATCTCAGTTTAAATTTAACTGTAGAATATATTCCAGCTAACGGTCAGTTTCAATTTCACCAATCTTACTTAACTCTACCAGCCGATTAAATCGACAGTTAAATAACCCTTGCTCCATATATTATTTAGAAAAAAAAAAGGAAAACACTTACGGAAACCTTCCCTGGGAATACAAATATCCTATAATGGATTTCTTAATTTACCTGTGAAATGAAAGCATTGAATGCTTCACTTGTTTTTGTTTACATATCAAACATTTTTTAACCCTTATCTCTAATTAATATAATTCATTAATTCAGTCAAAACACGCTATAAAACTCTATATATTGAAATAAGCGGGAACTGTCATAAACTTGAGTGATGAATGACATACGATTTGCTCATGGTGATTGGTTACTCACTAGTGATAGCAAGAGAGACAACAAGATACTGATATACATACTGTAGACAGAGATAGCACAAAAATGTGTGTTACACATGTTGGAAACACTACGTTATACAGAACGTTTATTGCATATTGGTATCTAGGTAAGTATAAAATCACTGCAATTAGCATATTTCAAACAGTTTTAATTTATTTTTAAATTCATTAGTGCTTTGGTTGTACATATATGAAGTATATACGTCAATAAAATAACATGAATGAAGTCTATTCCTGTTAAGTAGATTTTATTATTATTTGCGCATTTAAAACCCAATCAATAGTCCATAAAAAATGTGTCCTGGGTTGGCTTAGATTAATTCCCCACAATACATCTTGTCAAGTTAAAGAGTCATAACACGGTATTTACCTTCCGAGGCAATAATAATAGCCATCGATAAACTACCGCAAATCCTGACGTAAATAAATCGGATGTAGTTGGGGCAAATAGGCCGGGAGCCGCATACTCGACACACAAAGCCTGATCGGTGTATTAGGAGCCGATGGCGTATCAATACCACAATAGTACAATAGCCCCGAAATGGCGCGGGCCGGCTAACACCTCTCCACAATACCAGCCGCCCTTAACCACGAGGTAAACTGATCTTTCTCCCATATACCCGCCCAGACAACTCGTCGCTGTGCCCGCATTCAACCACAGCCAGAACACAAATGACCCACTGGTATTAAGTCACAGAAACGCTGCTAAATGAGACCTCTTCAACTTGCTGACTGAAATTTTCTCAAAGAGAATCCTCGTGACTTCTAACGGCAAATTGCGCTCGATGTTAAAGGAACTCTTTTTGCTCCCTTACATCCTTTGTCTTTTTTACATTTCTGCGTTAATCGCTCTGCTTTCAACAAATCATTTTTCCTTTTTCCAAATTCGCCAAACACTTAAAACCGAGCTCTCTACGAGATTCAAGTTTTAATAAATGCAATTCCGGCTTTTTCCCAGCTTACGTAGGTTTTAAACAGATATAATACAAGGCCGAGATAGTTTCCGCTGTAATTTTTACATTAGAGGAAGATAAACTTCAGCGAAATATGAAACAGAATTTATAGTTATATAATAATATATACCTAACATAAATTTATTTCTTGCAACTTTAATTTCCAATGTAAATATTGTCACTTTTTATTTTAAATATATTTTCAAGTAAAAATCGTACTTATTCTAAAAGTTATTAATACGTGGTTTGATACGTTTTATACGAGTATAACAGTTTTGATTATATTTCGAACGCTGTGTAAGCACGACCCAAAATCGTATAGCGCTCCATTTTCTTTTTTTTAAATACATTAGCTGCAGACTAAGAACAATATAAATATATTTATGTACAATACTATAGTTGAAATTTTGAACTTGATTATTACTCATGGCCAAATTAATATAGAATAGCGAAATAAGAAAAATAAAATACAATTCTAGTAAAATTCTATACGAATATCTGTTAGTATTAGTAGGTACCTGCTACAATATATTTGTGATACTGATATGTGTATAATGCATCAATCAATATTTATAGCTGTTGTTTTCAAATAATTTTAGATTAGGTAAATAAATTTATTATTCATAATAATTTTGTATCTTTGAATTTGTAAAATATAAGTACAGAATTTTAATAATTTTAAAATCGAATAGAGAATTACTATTTATAGAAATATAAAGTTACAAAAATATATTAAAATATTTTTTTCAGGAAAAGATTGTACGAGTTGGAATATTCATATGATCTGTACATGTTAAAGGATAAAGGTTTCTTAATTTATTACAATTTTATTGCAAATTCTTGACATACAATTATTATTTTTATTTCAGATACACGAATGAATCATCATCATCATCATCATCATTGATACAACCCAAGATAAGATATGTCGTAGGTAGAAGTGAACTTCATCCATTGAAAGAACCAGGCCTACACAGTGGTATTTTTCTTTAGTTGGGATTTTAACTCTAGATTTTATACTCCGCTCATTTTGAGCATGATTGCGCTAACTAAGCCACCGCTGCCCATACATTTATGCTTGTAATTTGTAAACTATCAGTCACTCAGCTCGTCTTTAACACTAAAGTCATAGAAAGATACATTTAAACTCGTAACACTTGACACTTGTGTTAGTATTAGAATCTTTGTGGCTACATAGAATAAATTAATAAATACAATTAATATATCTTACAATTTTTTTATGAAAAAAAAATGTACAAAGGCGGGTTTAATGGGTGTCGTACCTCACCTGAAGGAGCCGCTTCCACTGTTTGTGCGTAAATCTTCCACTGAATGTTATAAGAGTTAAGTAATAATATATTGTGCAAATACTGTAAGAAATACCAAACTACTTTTATGGAAAATATGCAACTTTGAAGCTTTATTTACACTTTAGATACATAGATGTTATTTTTCGTTTGTTACTAACTTTCAGGGTTTATTCCTAATCGCCCTTTTTATGTTTGTCTATTCTTTATTACTATCTGTTTTATTTCGGTATTATTGTAAATCCCCGTGCTAGCCCACAGTATCTCCATCCTTTACCGAATCAGTTTGAGTGGAATGATCAAGTCGCCTGCGGCAACCGTATGGATCTGTGGATCAACTCTGGCCGTGGCTACTAGTTATCCACTCTAATGATTATTTCGTGATGGAGATAACCCTCTCGGCATTGTGCTGGGCCCCACAGTTTCTACTACTAACTTTTGATTTAATCTTCTGTAAGATTACACGTGCACGCAGCAAATAAACAAACCAGAGATCATTTCTACCTGAAATCATGTTGAAGAGGAAAGAGTAGGTATACACATATTTTTTCTTTATATATGTTCTACGAATATGCTTCTAAGAGAAATGTAGTTATTTGACTTGACTCAGTAATCGATGATGTGTACCTTCGCAGTGAAGGTGTATGTAAAATGCTAGTAAACAAGTATTTATTATAATTTTAAGTGCCATATTCCATAACAGCATAAGTCGTGGGCGACTGATAACATTTATTATATGGTTACCAATGTCAACGGAGTGTTATAGAAAATAACATTTCTACTGGTAGGGTAATTGTAAAAATCATACTATTTTTTTCATATATTTTTGGTCGTGCTTTAACATTAAGTTACAGTATTACAATTATTCTCTTACAGTAACATGCTACGCCTCTGTTCATAGCTCCTCATATGTTATACCATACTTACATTGTCGGACAGAGGAAAACCAATTTGGAAGAAAAAAAAACGTTATTATTATTTTAATTGTCAATTTGAATATTTTTGCTTAATTTAAATAGGTATAATGCTCTTATATAATAAATATTTTTTTAATTCTCAGAAATGCTCGAAATTATTGTTCTTGTTTAGATTCTTACTTAAAAGCTACGCAAGACAAGAAAAGACTTTGAAAAGCAAAAGAAGACAAGAAGTACGTTGGATAGGAACATGGCTTGCTATAATAGGTATAGTGACTTTATTTTAACTTGAAACATGGTGTCGAATTTTATAGCAATGTACCAAATCATTCTTTTTAAAATGAAACATAGGTTGTCAAGTTCACCTCATTATTAAATATCAATTAATGTTACATTGTTTATCAATTACTCGTCTAATAAAAATGTACGTATAAAACTGAAGTAGAATTTAAATGACTAAATGGTACAATTCAGACTCTAGCGTAAGATAAGTACTGCTCTTTTTATTTTTTATTCCTATTTTTACTACTAAAGATTATAAGATTGAAATTTCTATAAGGTCTCACATAAAGCCTTATAGCAGAAAATAATTCATTTGAACAACAACGTTGCTTACCATCAATGTACGAATAGCTTTCTTATTCAATTTAAAAAAAAAATAATGGAATGATTAACTTATGAAAGAGGAAAACCAGTTAAACAATTTGCTTTTTATGTAGAATTAATTTTCCTTTATATTGAGTTAATAATAAATTAAACAGTCATTTATTTTTTGAATTTACATCTCCAAGCATTTTGAAATGTACTTATTATTTGTCTAAACATGGTATTCCTATACAAACTCTTATGACTTTTATAATATTTATTTTATTTTGTTAGTAATATCGTTTCTAATTCTCATTAGGCTTTTCTTTATTAATGTTGTCTTCGTATACGATTTTGTAATAGTATTGAACTGATTTCAATTTTACTTTTAAGACCAAAAATCCATCTCTC
The DNA here is from genome assembly GCA_035578165.1 of Stenolophus ochropezus. Lineage (NCBI taxonomy): Eukaryota > Metazoa > Arthropoda > Insecta > Coleoptera > Carabidae > Stenolophus > Stenolophus ochropezus. Next base: position 7,441,734 of record JAQOWZ010000004.1, on the reverse strand, counting down.
CCCCATTTACCCCTTTTTATAAAATCTGGATGAACTAATATAGGTACCTATTTATTAAGACTTTTATAATAAAAAAATTAATAGATTTTTTGTTTGAAGAAAAGTCACTGACCAGGTTTCTTTTTATTTTATATTTTTAAAATTAATTTGCAATGATTATACACACCCATGTATCATTTTATTATAGCATATAATTATTACCATAGATACTAATCTACAAATTTCAGTGTGAATAAAATGTAATATGAAACAAATTACTTACAGAAGTTTTTATAAAAAATAGATTACCTAGAAAAAACTGTAGATCCAAATAAGTAGCTACTATATTTCCTCACAAAAAATCTCGAAATATATCATCTAAATTCGTGTTGATATCTTGGTTAATTAATCTTGATTAGCCTTAAACATCAATTAATTACTTGTATCTTATATTCTTTTTGGAGCATTTATAAAAAACTCAGTAGCATCGAATAAAACGAACGTATCGATCAGTGAACCGTAGCACGGGAGCCGCGAGATTTTCCAGCAATTAATAACGAGAACATAGCATGACTGACCAGAGTTACTCAAAGCACTCCTGATTATTATTTATGGCGAGTATATTTTCAGGAGAGAACAGGTGGTGCTTTAAATTGTCTGAGGATGCCAGACTAGGAAATGAACTCGGTTTCAATCAGTGTCTCGTTAGGAGAATAAACATTGCTGAAAGGAATGATTCATTTATTATTTTACATATTTTAAAATTAACATCCTTATGAAATATATGGTTTATCGATATTTTTGTATTGGTGTAGTTTTTTAATATAAAAAAGATAAGAAATAATGTTGGAAAAATAATTCCATGAAATATTTTCAAAATTTTAATTTTTACTCACTTAAAATTCAAGAGAGGATTAGAGATGGTGCTAAAATTTGCTTTGCGAATTGAATTTTTAAGTTTTGTTTATTATACTGATTAGATTTGACTACAAGTGATGCTTGATCTATATTTCCTTAAATACATAAATATGTCTAAATAGCATTTTTTGCAAATTCGGTAAGTATCAAATTTACAACTAAAACTGATAAAATTACTCCTAACCTCAAAATTATTTTAAATCAAGGTTCTACTGATTTAAACCAGTGCTTTAAATCAAATGAAAATCACATTTTTTTTTTATATCATTAATTTGAATCACTTTATCTGCAATTATTATTTAACTTTACAGATTTATGAAAATTATGGGAAAACCGTGTGGGTAATGTTACCATGCATGTGACAATATTTTCAAAACCTTCTAAAGCTGTTCAACTTCTGTGGTAAAACGACCTTACTGGTTTATTATTTTAAATTTATAACGCATTTTTTGTTAAATTTATTTTAAAATGTGTTACAGTAAAATCTGGCTATAACGATATCGAAGGGATCTAAAAAAGTCGCTATAACCGGTAATAATAAAAAAAACTTTAGTCTATGTGGTCTTTCAAACAAGTGGTCACAATTTAACACATCAGTTTTTTTGCGTAAAAAAGAAAATAATGTATTTTTTTCAACAAATATAGTAAAATTTAAAAAATATTATTTACAAAATGTAAGTATTTTATCTTCTTCCTGCTCTATCTAGAAAATAAAGGTGTTACAGCATTAAAAACCGCATTTAATAAAAAAGAATATTTTCTAACTCATGATACAGGATTTCATGAAACCCAATTTATTTTCTTATACTTTTGTCTTATACATTTAATGAATCATGTATTTTATGAAGAAAGAAAACGTGCATTAATTCAATTTAAAAGTAAAACTTGTCCGTCTTTCGAAAATAATTACTGCTTATAGAATGATTGCGTGCGTTGGTCACATCTCGGTTAAATTCACGACTATCATGCATGCTCGGTACCCTTTAAGATAGTTAACGACACATCTATACGATATTGATGTAGCCAACATCTTAATATAATTTTATGTCTTCGTTTTTATACCAGTGTTTATTTTGCACGTTATAATTTACCTTAATTTATTTCCAAACGAAGAATGAGAGTACACACGAAACATTCAATGTGTACGAATACTTTGTAATATTAAAATGAATAAACTTATTCTATATTGCTTATAATCCATTTCTGGGTACATCAGATTTGATTTTTGTAATAGATGAAAACAAAATGAAAACCTGGTATATAAAATGTATTTTTGGTATGGATATATGTACACCAGAATACTGGACAAAAAAAAGATCAAGATGATTGTGAGTTTCAAATGTGTTAATGAAGGAAGAAAGGAACAAGTATTGGCTATCAAATGACGAAAAAGGTTAGGGTTTCAAAAGATAAGATTTTTTTTTGTCTTTTCTCGAAAAACAAGACAAGAAATTTAAGTACATCTTGCCTTTCATTACTCTTGTTTATAAAATTTTTTTTTTGTTTAGATAATATCAATGTCATTTATCAAAAATATAACTTATAATAGAATTATTATTATTAAATGAATATTATAAATAAAAAAATCGTATAGCTGCAATACTATAAGTATTTTTAGCACAACAGCGAAATCTGTACAAGCAGGCAAGTTTTTTTCCAAAGCTGGTTATAAGAAATCACTTTTTGCCTTAACTCTTGATTATGACTTCAAATAATAATATAATATTAAGCCAATAATGATTAGTAATGAAAAATTGTATGTATTCATTTTTTTAATACTTTCATATTTTTGTTATTTTAGCTAAATTAAATCTATATACCTATTAATGTTACTACATTTGAAATATATATATACTTCATTATTTTCATAATCAGTGTATATTTAGAGGTAGGTTCTTAAACTAAATCTAGATTTCAAAAAAAAACGCGAGAGTACAAGAAATGAAGAAAATATTGTTATTCTTGTACTTTTCTTGCAAGACAATTTCTTTCCTTGTCTTGCTTTGAAATTTGTAGTTCTTGTCTTGTTCTGATGCAAGACCAAGAGAAGCACAAGACTCTCGTGAAACACTAAAAAAGTTGTAGTTTTGGAAAGTAAGATGAATCTCTGAGGCATCAAAGGTTATTGTGCAGTTCGCAGAAAAGAAAAGAAGAAGAGGTTCTGTTAGACAATTTGGGATCAGGACAAGACTAGATGTAAGTTGTTAATGTATGATGTAAGATTGTGTGCCATTACGTACGGTAAGATCGGCAGAGATGCTACATATTTTTTAAAATGTAGTAATTCTTACCTAAATAACAGAAAAATATTATTGCAATATTACATGGATACAGTAGTGTTTGTGAAAAAAGCCATAACAAAAAGGAAACATCTATGAAAATGTACAAAACCTGTCTCGACAACGCAGAGTTAGATGACATGCTGTATTAGAGTGAGTTTTTATTGAGATATTAACACATTTTTGAGCAGAAAATCCAGAGTTGCATTCATTTAAATTAATTGATTTAAAATCAAATTTAAATCACATTGAATTTTTAATAAAAAATCATAATTGTTATTTGTTATTCATTCCAGATTTACGAAAATTGAGGGAAGAAGCATGTGTGCAAGAACTACTAAATCTGTTTAAATTCGATTTTACTGATAACTGATATATAATTTGTGGTTCTTTTTGTTAAATCGTTTCTTTAAATTTTTTCTAATTTTCTTTGTTTTTTTTTCTTAATAGAAGCTATTTTGTGCCACAAGTTTTTAAAATTATACCATACCTTTTCTAAAATATCAAAAAATCTAATTTAAATTAAAAAAATCGAATTAAATAAAAAAAAAAATTTTTGATTTTCCTATAAAAATTAGGTTTTTATGAAACCCTGTGAAAGTCACTTTATTTTGTAATATTGAATATATAGAAATTAAAGAAAATAAATTGATTGTTTCAATAAAGGAAATGAGTAAAAACACAATAAAATATGTACATCATATTTTTCATAAGACTTAACATTGGAATTACTTTTACGTTTGTAATTAGTTGGCATGTTTACAAACAATCTAAAACAATGATAAATATATTAAAATGAAACTATGTCGTCTCTCGCGGTTGTTCAAGCAAAATTCATAATCTTATCTTTACTTATATAACAAAGTAAAAATCTTGCTATAAAAACTAAAAATAAAACTAAGTTATATAGGTACTACGATCTCAGTACCATCTAACAATTATTTTTAGGAAAACTAGCTTTGTCTCATCTCTCCCTCCGTGGCATATCTATTAGACTTACCCTATTATTATTAAACTGTAAATATAAATGTTGAATATAAGCCCATTGACAAGTACAAATAAATATTAATAGTAGTAACTAACTGTAATGACTGTAAAGAGAAGACTCTAACCGTGGAGAGTGTATCACTTCATGTAGAACAAGGTAAAGAATTTGAATCGGTCGGACTAGAATTCGAGTTATGGGAAGTCAGAACTACATCCTGTCATCGACTACACCACAAAATCTATAGTCTAATAAAATTTATGTTAACACATATCATTGCTTGACAGACAGTTTTTGTTTTTGAAAGTTGAGCAAATGTGCGAAACATGTGCTAAAAATATAAATAATGTTCGGAAATTGCATGGTAATAAATTTAATGTAATATTAACATGTGTATAAAATGTAAGCCAGTTACAAAGTAACTTCTTGTTTTGGAAGACAAGAAGCCGTATTCAATTTCAAAGCGCACTTTAGCAAAACGTTTAGTGTGTATTTTTAAACATAAAACATGTATTTCTAATTAAGTCGTTCACTGAAGATTTACAGTGTCGTTCAAATTCAAAAGATAAATTTTATCCAGAAATACATACGCATATAATTACATAACGTACACAAATTCAGCGTGCAGTGTTTTAAATAAAAATAGATGGCAACCATTAATCAAAATGTGTTTGAATTTTAGGTCGTTTGCTGTGCCAACTTTGGACTTCGAGGAGAGCAACACCACTTCACTTATTGGGTTACACCTTTACATTTTATTTTCCTTTTCTCTTCCTTATATAATGGTTATTTTTTTGCCTATTCTGTTTAACTACCATAGAACTAGTAAATAAATAAAATCAATAATTTCCTAATTTCTTAGTTTATTCTCATTGTAATATGCATGTGTTTTTAAAGACAACTTTGAGTCCCACATGAAAATTGAAGGTTAGTATGAATTTCTCGAAAAATGTCCGATCTACAAAAATTTTGAGGGCCGCTCTCAATTCCTAGTAAAAAAGAATGTGCAAACTAGAAAAAAAATTGGCCAAAATTTGTTTTTTGCTCATATATAGTGACCTATGCTTTTTTCCAGGGTTGCATTAATTTAAATCACATTGTTTTTTTAGATCATTGATTTAAATCACTTGTTCTGCAATTGTTATTTAACTTTCCAGATGTACATAAATAGTGGGAAATAGCGTGTGGGTAATGTTACAATGTGGGAATACTTTTAAGAACTACCAAATTTGTTTCATTTCGTCGATAAAACGACTTTGTTGGTATATTATTTTTAAATTATAACACAAAAAATTTTTGCAAGGTATGATTTACTTAGAATGTCCTACAGTAAAATCCGTTTATGATAACATCGAAGCGAACACATATATTTCGTCGCTAGAATCGGAAGTCGCTATAACTCATAAAAGTAAAATAAAGTTATTATATTTCGACGTTATAACAAGTTTGTCGTTATAAGCGGTATCGTTATAAACAGATTTTAATATTTTTTTTTATTGTTTCTTTAAAATTTTCCTTATTCTTTACAATAGTTATTTTTTTTATAATAAATGCTAATTTGTGAAACACCTTTCTGAAATTTTAATACACCTTTAAAAAAAATTTTTTTTAATCTGATTTACATAAAAAAATCCCATTTAAATAAAAAAATCAGATTTTTTGATTTTTGTCAAATTTCTAAGCAACCCTGATTTTTCGGAGATATAAAATCATAATAAAAATGGCCAACTAATGGGGCCATTTAGCCCCCATTTAACCGATTTCCTATCTCTTACGGTTCTAGATAAGGACACCCTATATAGCCAAAATTATCAACAAATTTTCAGTTTTTTAAAATTTATTTAAATGTATAAGATTATAAAAACCATAACTCACTTAAATATAAATTTAAAGAAGTTGGTTAAAATTGCTAGATATCTATTTTATACAATATGCTAGTACATTAATATTATCAAAACTATGAGCAAAATTAATAATTTGCATTTAGAAATGTATAACTTTTTATAGTATTTTGAAACGATAATGATTAGCTTAAAGTTTAAATGTGCATCCATCCGCGAGATTATTTATACACTTGTAACTGGATCCGACAACAAAACATTGTTTAACATCTTCGAAATCCAAACAGCACTTGACGTAAAAACTCAAACCTCACAATCGTATCTGTGACTTTTTGTCCGTGTTGTCGGTAGCGGGGTCGTCGACCTCTGTATATAGGCCGCAGCATCCCGAGTTTGGCCGCTCTGTTTTAAATCAGACTCCGTCTCGACTCCAGCGAGATTTGAGATCGGATCATTGCGAATGCAGGATCCGAGATGCTCGTTTTTGTCCGAGATGTTATCAGTTAAATATTTCGTTTATTCTAATTGATTACTTCAGAGAATGATGGCTTGAAAGGATTTGCATTTCTATACTAATTAATGGCACAACACAACTGACAGTTGATGACAAAGATATAAATAAATGATCAATCTTATCAGTTCATAAATATCTGTTATGATCGCCGTACAAGACAACTCAATGTTTTGAACTTTTTGCAAAGAGAAATTAATGTAATATTAATTCATTTATACATAGATGCACTACTAACAGAAATTTTGGACAGGGATTCATTTGACTTTCGAACTGAGTCTCTCTGCTGAGGCAACCAAAACGGATAATAAAAAAAATGTAACATGTTTTAATTTCACTGAAGCTATTGCATGAAGAATTTTTTTATTAAGTTGAATTCGGTTAATTCCGTAACGAATTTATGTATTTTGGATAATTCTTTTTGAAAACGATTTCTAAATGAGAGAAAGAGAATTAGGACGAGAACGAATCCGAAATATCTACCAAATATTTTATGTGTATCTCCCGACCTATTAGTACAGTGAATCGTCAGAAATCAAAGCATTAGATTTTAGAGAATAAACGTGATAAGTTGGATAAAATTAACTTAATTCACAGACTTCTGATTTTAGTCTTTAGATTTCGTTCGACTCTATTTTAAAATGTTTATCAAAACATGACGTAGACTCGTCCTATCACTTCATAATAAAACCACAGACATAATTCAAAAGGCAGTGCGTCAAGTCGGTTGCCGTTTCAGATTGGCAAAACCGCCTGATTTACAATCTGATAGCCCATAGTTTATAATGAAATCACATGTGGTTAAATTAAAATTGTGTGTCTGAGTCAGTCGGGCCCCTTGAGTGGAACACCCTTAGTTACGCCACTGCTGTCATTTATCTAATGGCTATACTTATAGGTTTGTCGTCACTGGGATTTGAACCCCAGATCTTACAATGTGCTTAGAGAGTCGAAGCGTGTTAAACAAGTAAGCTACCACTGCCAGTATTTTTTTTATTCTTTCTTTTAATTAACACATTCATTTTTAATTCATATTAATTTGTAATTTCATTTTTAGAGCTATTTTAAGTAGTATTTTGTGTTTGTTGTTAATTTATTATTTTTTATCTTAAAATGTGTTTTTGTTTTTATTGAACCAAAGTTATTCAACAAGTATTTAATTTTTATTATTTAGCGCAGATTTTTACCTCTGATTAAATTGCCAATTATCTTAATCACGTTAATAAAGAAGTATTGCATTGATATATTAATAACGTATATTTTTACAACTTGCGTAAGTTTTTCTATATGAAGAATCGGCGTTGTAACCAGAGGTGAAAAAAAACGATTAAGAATTATTTATTATCTGTTTTTTGATATATGTAATTAGTAATTATTTTTTACCATCCATTCAAATTTGTTTGATAAATTGGAAAGATAGGCGTGGAACACAAGACTTTTTCATTAATAATTATCGCATTACTGCGAAAAATAAAAATTCATCGATTTTTGATATTTATAAAAAAATTCATGATTTTTTCAATCCTGCTTTTTACATGTAATTTCTGGTTTAACAGATAAAAATTTACTATTTATATTAGTTTTGCCTATCATGCTTATGTATATGGCTTTTTATTTTTATAAATATATGAGTTCATCACTCATTTTCAGGTACTTCCTAGTCATTTTAAAACAAAAGATATGTTAAATTTTATAATATTAAGCCAACAATTGGATATTTTGAAAGGAATGAGATATTGGAGACTATGGCTTTGTTTAAATTGAAACATGTTTACCCACGAATTTCAGTATCATATGACTCTCCAACATGTCTACATGTTGGAATCAATTTTAAATTTTAACTTTAAACTTATAACTGTACATTAATTTCACAAATATTGATGTTAACATAGACCTGAAGATGGTTCCAATCAGAACCGAAACGTCGTCTTTTCAATAAAAAAAATTTCAATTTAAACAAAGCCATAGTCTCCAATATCTAATTCCTTTCAAAGGTATGTTATGTTTTTTTGGCGTCATATGTAATTTTTGTGTTTATGTGTTTTATTTATCCTGCCAAGTAAATATATTTCCAATTGCCGGCACGTGTGTACAGAAAGAAATCAATCGAACTCTTTATACCAACACGTCCTTCTATAATAATTGAAGCAAAACATGCTTGTATATTTTTTATTATCACATTGAGCGCGAAGTGAAGAAAACATTTATTATTCTTTATTTGTGAAAAGCCTGCACATGAAGTAGAGAGAGAAGGAATCGGAGTCGGCAATACAAGAGAGTACAGCTTGAGATTCGAGTTCGAGTTACAAACGCCAAAAACATCAAAGGCCGTGTATTTTCATTAGTTACAACCGATGCTGTTGCTCTGTTCCACATAAGATGACTTGACAATGTTCGCTGTGGAGAAATGTTGCATTTTGCGTGCAGTCGTCATGTTGGTTGGAGAAACAAAAGATGAATATATAACCACTATAACATGATTTCTGTATTAATTATAAAATAAATATTACACAGATTATGATTAAAACAAGTGGAAATGAGTAGCTGCAGAATGTTGATATTTTGTATATGGAACTGCTATGTTATGCACCTTTGTTTTTCATTGCAATCGGCAGTGTCAAAAGAGCACTTTACTTTAAGATTAGCCGTAGATTGTTAAAATTTTCTATGTAAGACTGCTATAACATCTAGTGTACCTCTATTTTTTATTACAATAGGCATTCGGGAATGCCCAAAGGGCACTATATTCAAGGCCGTACCCAGCGAAGGGTTTTCGGGATTCTAATCCCCTTCGAAATTTTCAACGATATCTTAACTTTTTCATTTTATCCTGAAGAAATAATAATTGACCAACTTGTGGATTAAAGATTGTAGAATAGTTTTTGTACTGTTATTTGATTATATCTGACACTAATTTATTCTTTCTAAAATTAGTGATATATAGGGTGGTGAGTCCAACACCCGAACATAAGGATTTAACCTGTAAAACCATATTTTTATAATTTCCTGCTTCCCTAACTAATTTAGGCAAAAAAGCTTCAAGTAACAGTTGTAGAGGATAAAATTCTACATCTACATTAATAAGTAAAAGTAATTTTACAAGCTCAGAAATTAGATACGAAAATGACGTAAAACACCCCAAAAATTGTGTTAGTTTATTTTTATTATTATTCATAATTAATGTTTTGTCAAGTAATGCTAAAAAATATAACTATTTTATAAAATAATCTAACGCAGCTAACTTGACCGATAAGTCGTTATCGTGTTAATTTTTGTCTCGATATCATGGCTACTGTTATTTTTGAGGTGATTTAGATAATTTTCATACCTAATTTCTGATCTTACAAGGCACGTAAAACTAATTTTGTTTATTGATTCAAATACAAAGTTTTATACTCTACATTATTTAATATCTCTATCATTTCTGTAATGGACACAGCTTATTTAGTCTTTCTTTTAAAATTCTTGTCCTAGTTTTGGGAAAATGTACTGGATATCTTAGTATGACAACTTGAAACTCTGAAAAACTGACTTAACTTGTACTAGGCAATCCAATCAGAGATGTAGAATTAATTAAAAGAAATAGAACATTAAATTAATAATGTTATTATAAAAATTATATATCATATAATATATAATCAGATAGAATTCTTATGACATGATTTATAAAAGAAAAAATAGAATAAATAACTACATAGTGCTATAAGAAGTAAGTCAAAAAGTAGTAGTTTTAATTTTTTCCAATTGTAAATTGATTGCTATAAGAAAGAATATAGGATAATAGGATTGTTGACGCTAATAAAAAGTAGTTTCTTTCCATGTCGAAATGTTTAATCAGTAGTAAATACATAATTATCTAATAATCATAAGAGAAAAATATGCCTGGAATGTATTCCCAGCATTTCCTTTCCAATAAATTATTACCAAGTTCCTACAAAAGAAAAAACAAGCTTTTTAAGCCATTATGTTTCACATACTATATCATTAGTAGATACTTTTTATGCTTTGGAAACTCTACGTATTGTGTAACAAAAACATAATTAACAGTTACCAATAAATCCTTTTCAAAACAAACATGTTAATTAAAACTTTATTAATCGTGGTCGCAATTAAATTTTATTCGTGAACGATATAATTACCTGCATCGCATCGCAGTCATTTATCTTTCAAACGCGCTGAGCAATTAAAACAATTAACGCATGAACTTCACTTATTGCAAATTCGCAAAAATACTGTAATAAACGCATAACACACTTCACTGCTACACAAGGAAATTGCTAATATATCGTTACTCTTCCATTACTGACTCAGCGACCGTTCAGCAATCGTGAGCTTGTGCACTATCCATGAGGAAATGAATTGTTTGAAAAGCGTATGAGGAAACAATACAATTTCAAAATTTTATGACAGCAGGAGTAAATGATGTAAACAGTGCCGGATTACCCATTAGGCAGAGTAGGCAATTGCCTACGGGCCCCGTGTCTTTTAGGGGCCCCGCGCTCCTCTATATTGGATTAAAATAATATTGATTTGATTTTAAAATCGATGTAAGATGCAAAAAAAAAATTGAAAATGAACTAAATTTGTTATTTTATTATTAACTATAGGTCTAGATTTTTTTAACTCATACAATACGCCGATCTGCGGTAACTTTTACCTTTGTATGAATTGTGCCGTTCCCTTAATTAACGAAATTTCCTAGAATCGACGTATTATATATCTAGAGAATAGCAGATGTGATCATGATATAAAGTATTAAATAGGTGGCCACCAACAAAGATATCGGTTAGTATTTAGGAGAATTAAATAATAGACATTTCATTTTCCGTGAATCATTATTTCTCCCGTCAGAGAAACCTGTAGAATGATTTTGTGTGATAGCGAATTTGAGTTTTACTTGAGTAATCTATGTAATTTTGAATTTATGTCGTTCTGTCAGTCCTTACTATTGCCACAGCTATTGCTTACACTGTAATGTACGCATTTAAAAACCTTATTATAGGTATGTATATTCAGGGCCAGCGGAACGTGTGCACGTGAGGTGGGTAGTATCAGTGTCTTCGGTGGCTGGAGAGGGTTCGTTCGACTGGAATTTACTATATATTTAAGGTTTTCATAAGAAAAATATCTTAAAGGTGTATAATAAGATTTTTTTTGAGGTTTTCACTTAATTCTACATAGGTATCATATCTTTACAAATTTTCAATTTTGCAGAGCAACACCCGTCACTCGTTTTGCATTTTCAGAAATGAACTTATTCATCAGTTCCTCGATGTCAAGCTTATCGACTACTTCTTGATTCGCAAGCAAAATCGCTACATGGTTTAGTCAATTTTGCAGTATCGTCGAGTGCAAATAACTTCCTTTGTTTCCTAAGCATAAGTGGACCGGCAACCGGCAACTACTACATAATCCTCTTACGCGTTAGATAAAGAAAGACATATCAACACATTGCGCGGTGTAGTAACTAACTGCGCATCACGCGTGCTTTTTAAATATTGAATAAGACCGTTATTTTTTATATTAGACTTATTTTGTTCTCATTTTTAATTTAAATTTTTCAATTCCCAAACATCATACAACATTTCCAAGAATTAAAAAAAATAAATTTCAAAAATGTTTTCAAAATTTCCAAAATTTCAGATGGGTAATTACCCACCCAGAAAACTGTTTGTATTTAATTTCAATAATTTTTTTTTTTAATTTAAATCGTTTTTCTTCTTGATTTACATCATGACGACCCTACTTCTGGTTAACCATTTATTAAGAAACTTAGAATTAATATCCAAATTTCAATTAGCTTAAGAAACTTTAATTACGTAGTAATTGAAAAATCGTGCATCTAGGAATCCACATACCTACATGCTAATGGAAATCGTTGTAAAAATATTATAATCAGATTGCAGGAAGCTCAAAAGATAATTTTTAGCATAAATAAAATTAATTTCCTTCGATATGCAGAGACGATAAAATCTTATTTTTAGGTTATTTTTATTAATATATTTGTATTTCAAATGGATGTGTTAACATAGTAGAGAATGAAAATAGACAGTGCATGTTTGAGGTGGAGTAAGAAATGAATGAATTTCGCTCGTAGAATTGATAAGCCTGGATAATTGGATCATATACAACATAACCTCTCTCTGTTTGACGGGCGATGGCGCCAGTCGAAGTACAAACGGAACATCGTTGGCCAATTTAACTTTAAAGAGCAGTCTTGTAAGCTTTATTGCCTTTTTAATTGTGCTATTAAAGAACATTTCATTTATGACCAATAATTGCCCTTGCAATAATACTACAGTTACAGTTACAAGTAAATTAAATATACAATGACAGTCTAATCAAATTTACTTATTAAAGTTTTATTGTTTTAGACTTAATAACTAACTTTGTACTTAATAGAAAACAATCAGTATTTTATGTTCTTTTTAATAGATCTGTATGAATGAAGAATTATGAAACAATGAAAAATACTATAAACATAACACTTCATCTTCATTTGCCCACAACGCCACAACATTATTAAATAGAACAGTCTCAAATACTTAAAAATATAGACTTACCCTACAACACAGACTCTGCAATGGACCTACAGCTTACGACTTACAGTGGGTAAGACTATAAGTGACTATAAGTGATCAATTTAGCTTTATGGTGGAGGTTTACTATATTTTTCAATTCACAGTCTAAATAGTCTAACAAAACAGTGATTAGTGTTTCTTATAATCAGAATAAAATATAATATGAAATCAAGTATGCGAATTAAGTGTAAGAAGCAAATATTTCTTGTAGTTTTTTATTTTAGAATAGTAACAATCCAATGTAGCATTTCACACACACTATAAAAACTTGTATCATCAATCAACAACTAAGTATTTTTGCTCTATATATCAAAATGTCGTAACTAAGGTAAACAAACATTTGATGAAAACAAATGCCTTTTAATTTAACAAAAAGAAACGGCTTATCAAGAAACATTAAGCATCAAATCTAGTCGGTGCGGTATAATGTATCTGTATCCCTTAGCACTCCTGCTAGAACATTCCCACAAAGGACACATAAATCCCGCTTACTGGTGTGATATGCACACACGCGCGGATATCACGTGTGAAAAATGGACGTCGCTCACGCCAACGTCGTGTCCTCACATGTCACGCCGTCTCGACACCTCGCCTGGCGTCTGTAGACGCACAAACACCGACGCCAACAAAAATACAAGATTTTTTTATATATTTATTTATTATTATTATTACAGGACAGGGGACCTACAGCTTATAGTACCTTCCGAACCACTCGGACATAGTTACAACTAAGCCACCAATGCCTGTAATACAAAGTATATATAAGAAAAGGTAAGTTGGGTTAAATTAGAAAAAGAAAATAAATACACCCTATGCACTATGTGATACAAAACAAAAAAATCTAAAGCATAAGCAAATATATTTTATTTGACAATACAAAAAATTAATAAAGCCTTAAGAAAAAATTAATGTACGTTTTTAAAAATTAACGAAATGTTATTCCTTTTTTGAACTGTATAATAATTTTTTATGTGCAATTTCTTGTCTTTTGTAATATTTAAAATGTAGTACGTAAATCCAGATTTTATTTCAGGTACAGCTTCCCTAAATAACAAATCTATCCCGAAAATAGCAAACCGCAACTTTGGCTTGGAAATTGTAGAATGCATTTTGATTTTGCATTAAGTATACTATAACCCAATCCAAACAAATATTCTCAATGTGCACTGTATTATTGTTGCTATTGCTATGCCTCCTATACTATGTTTCCTTTATGTTCACACATAAGCGAAGTTGTATCTTTCTTCTTGGATGTGTTTCAAAATCAAAATTAGCTATCTGTTTGTTTTAACGGTGGATAGGTGGAAATTTTAAGTACGCCTCCGATTCATTTTAGAATATTTATTCCTCTCTTTAAACAGCGGTGAGGAAATAAAAACATGTTTATATTTTTTTAATTGTGAGAAATAAAAGAAATATTGAAATCACGAAAAATTGCGTTTTTCAAATGTTAACAGAAATATAATAATAATAATCTTTATTGAGATAAACACTCAAAGGCGAGGTTCAGCCAAGCATGATCTTCCACCTAACCAATAAATATCTATTTTAACTAAAAATGATTAGCCGTAGAATATTGAAATTTTCTATGTGGGACGTGTAGTTGATCACCTCTCTTTTTTATTGCAATAGGCAGTGCCAAAATGGGACTATGCTCCAAGGAATTTTTAAAATCAAAACGATTAACCTTAGAATGAGCATTTTCAAATGAAATAAGTTTAAATGAAGTGCAGCAAAACATAAGTATAATTTAATAGGCCTTGGGTTTCCAGGGCAGTAGGTAATATTTACAAGTTACTGATCGGTAAAATTCGATGATATAAAACATTATTTGAATGATATTGATAAAGCCTACATATTTCCCTTCTGAACCGTATTAGGCAACATAGTGGTACATATGCATAGTGGGCATCTTGTAAAAAAGCGATTCCGTTGCCCATCTGGGCCTCACCTGTGTGGGTCTCCCACGGTCTGGGCGCAGCAGCCAGCAGCGTCTGCAGCACCTGCCGCACCGGCGGCTGCTGCATCAGCTGCGAGACACACGCGGGTCCGCGCCCACTAATTGATTTCATGCAGCTCCACCAAAGGGTTACGTGGTGTGGGCGGGGAACACATGTGGGACCTGGGTGACATGCAGCTTACAAAGGTGTGAATAGGTAAAAGGTATTCTTCCACACAGGGTCTGCAAGACAGATAGTTATTGTTTCCTAACAATTATATATAAGTATATGTGATCATCTTCTACATGAGGTCAAATAAAAATACGGTTAGGTCTGAGTGGTTCGGAATTCACTATAAGCTGTAGATCCCTTCCAAAAGTTGTAGCCAGATAACATTTACCTTTAAAGCAAGTCAGATAAGGTTCATTCTCTAGCCTTTTGCTGGGATTATTACAGAATTTGTCTGTACATTACCACCAAAGGGTTACATGGATGTGTGGACGGGTAGCCACATGTGTGGACCAGGGTGACATGCAGGTTACAAAGGTGTGAATAGGTATAACCTATTCTTCCACACGTCTTCCAGAGAGATACTTATTATTTCTTAACAATTATATATAAGTATATGTGATCAACCTCTAGACGATGTCAAATAAAAATAACCCTATATTTAACAGGTTTGAAATCCACTATAAACTAAATCTCTTGCAATGGCTGTAGGCAAACAACATCAACTGCAATGACTGTAGGCAAACAACATCACTATTGAAGCAAATTAAATTATCACCTCAGGGTCTTGAGACCCGGTTCCACATAGGATAGATCATCCAATAGGCTTGCAAATGGATTATTACAGGATATGTCTGTACAACATCATCAAAGGGTTATGTAGATGTGTGGGCGGGGAGTCACATGTATGGGACCAGGGTGACATACAGGTTAACAAAGGTGTGAATAGGTACAACCTATTTTTCCAGACAGGGTCTTCCAGACAGATAGTTATTATTTCCTAACAATTAAATGTAAATATATGTGATCATCTTCTACACGATGTCAAATAAATATACCTCTATGTTTGACTGGTTCGGAATTAAGTTACAGATCCATTGCAAAGGTTGTATAGACAAGCAACGTTCACCATTAAACCAAGTCAAATTATCACCTCAGGGTCTTGAGACCCGGTTTCATGTAGGATGATAAAGATCATCCACTAGGATTGCAAATGGATTCTTACAGGATTTGTCTATACAGCACCATCAAAGGGTTACATGGATGTGTGGGCGGGGAACACATGTGTGGACCAGGGTGACATGCAACTTAACAAAGGTGTGAATAGGTGCAAGTTATTCTTCCACACAGGGTCTTCTAGACAGATACTTATTATTTCCTAACAATTATACATAAGTATATGTTATCATTCTCTACATGAGGTCAAATAAAAATACCCCTATGTTTGACTGGTTCGGAATCCACTATAAGCTGTTTCCCTTGTAAGTCAAATTATCACCTCAGGTTCTTCAGACCCGGTTCCATCTGCAAATGGATTATTACAGGATGTCTGTGCAACTGACAAATCCTGTAATATGTGAATAGGTACAACCTATTCTTCCACACAGGCTCTTCCAGACAGTTATTATTTCCTAACAATTATACATAAGTATATGTGATCATCTTCCATACAAGGTCAAATAAAATACCGCTATATTGTAGTGGTTCGGAATATACTACACTATAAACTGTAGATCCTTTGCAAAGGCTGTAGGCAGACAATATTCATCATTAAAGCAAATCAAATTATCACCTTATGGTCTTGAAACCCGGTTCCATCTAGGAATGTTGCACTACAGATGATAATGATCATCCTCTAGCCTTTTGCTGGGATTATTACAGGTTTTGTTTGTGCAGCACCACCAAAGGGTTACATGGATGTGTGGGCGGAGAGCACATATGTGGAACCAGGGTGATATGCAGGTTACCAAAGGTGTGAATAGATGCAATCTATTCTTCCACATAGGGTCTTCCAAATAGGTAGTTGTTATTTCCTAACAATTATATATAAATATAAGTGATCATGCTCTATACAAGGTCAAATAAAAATACCCCTGTGTTTGACTGGTTCCAAATCCAGTCAAACACAGGGGTATTATAAAAACAAAATTCGTATAGCTGCACATACGTTTATTTTAGCACAACAGCGACGTCTGTGTAAGCAGAAAAACTTTTATAAAAGCATCCCTGGTTATAAGAAAGCATTTTTGTGTCTTAACTCTTGGTTACATTATTTCGAAGAATAATTATATTATTTAGTCAATAATTATTACTATTATATATTTTTTGAAAGTGAAATTTACATACATATGTTAAAAAAATATTTTTTTAACATCTACATGTTTGTGTACTTTTATTACTTTATAGGTAGGCTCATATAATAAATCTATATTTGAAATTCTTGCACATTTCTTACAAGACAACTTACTCTGACTCGAACTGAGGAATGTGTCTGGGGATCAATTCCCAGCTTCGCTAACTATTAACCAAATAAAAAATACCGTTGAATCCGAGTGAGAACTCACTATACGCTGTAGGTCTCTTGTAGAGGCTTTAACTTGACTAACTATTCTATCAAAAATGCAAGTAAAAATTTTAAGGAGCGGGGGAAGATTACTTCTCAATTTCACCTGTGGCCAAACCTCTCCTAGGGCTGTGGTGCCAATGATTTTGATTATTACAATTATCTGAATTGTTAAATCACATACTAAATATATTCCAGAAACACCTAGTACTCCTCTATCGTTTATTAATTTATTTAATTCGATTTTATTTAAACAATCGCGTAATTCGTAAATGCTAATTTCAATCATTTATTTTTTTCGCCTAATGTTATGTTATCTAAAGTTATTGGCAATCGCAGGATTCGAACTCGCAACATCTGGGATACAAATTCTGAACACTAATATATAGCCCAATGATATCGGGCTTCATTTGTTTTTTAGTTGTTATAAATATCGTTAACTCCCTTTGTTCTTTATGAGCATTTCAGAAGTGAAAATAGTTTTGACATTGTCACGATTCAGGATAACTTAATCTTGGTAATATTTTAAATGAATGAAATGTTTGTATAAAATTCATGTTGTGCTTTTGAAAGGCTTTTACGACGGGTGTGTTTTATTCTTTGATAAAGGACTACGTTTCGCTTTTACGACCCACAAGGTCCTACTTGTGGGCTTCTAATGAGATTATTTTAGTTTTATATTTTTCTGGCATGATAACAAATACTATTGTTCCATTGAGAGCGAATTATACGTCGAACAAATATAAACCTTAATATTTCATGATGATAAAACATAATTTTTTATTACTTAATAACTCATGCAGATAACAATTTCATGGCTCATGTTTCAACCAATTTGGGTCACCGCCTAATTTAAGTACTCGGGACAAAAATGGCTTTATTAAATAAATTGCATTTAATAACCACCATCTAGCACTTACTGTTTCCATTTATTAACATACACCATTTACTCATCTAATTAATTGCGAAGTATATTCGAATCATTGAACTCGGAAAGTTATAAAAAATGTAATCATTCGACATTAACCAATGCTGTCTGTTTAATGCTGATTTCTCTGACGACAATTTATTTGCAGTAAATTAGACGACTGTCAGACGTCAACTCACGAACACTCAAAACATTTGGAGTCTCTCTTCGAGAAATACAAACACGAATATTACAGAACTTTATTAATTAAACAAAATACTATAATATTACTATTTAAGAATTCTACTGTCTATATCTCAGTGATTACTTGAAATCTAAATTAATAAAAGGACCAAAAAATTCTCTAGATTGTATAGTGGTTTCATCATATATCAGAGATTTTCTTATATTTGTTCTAATTCTTCATCTACTAAAATCTAAGCATACTCTGGATTATAAGTACCTATGTTCTAGGAATTTTAGAAATTGATACTAAATTAGACAAAAAACGTTTTTCTTAATTTTTCATATTATTTATTAAAATAAAATATGACTTTTTTATATGGTTGAATAGCAAAAAAAAGCTGTATTCAAATCACAACGTTCTTTAAGCTCAATAGTCAATACTCAATATTTATTTTGAGAATCTCCGTAAATGCATTATCAAAAAGTGTCTGATGGAAGTGCATATCAAAAGTACTTAATCTTTTAATTTTAGAAGTTATAAACAATAATTAAAAACAGCGAAATTTACATTTTTTCTGGAAAACAAAGACATCGTTGAAATGGTCTATTAATGCGACAACTTTGGTCTAATTTAACTGACCTCGTTCTTACCGTTCTCAAGATCCCCATACTTCACATGTTTTTTGGGACACCTGTATACTGTTGGCTATTCAGAATTATCACTACATTAAAATTATATATTTGTTTTGTAGAAATTTTTAAATTAAGAGATCTCGTGTTTCTTTAATATCTGAGTGGTCTGAAACCAGCTAAAAGCCATGGACGTAGGTCAGTAAAGTGCACCACTGAAATGCAAGTAAACCTTGATATAAAGAAAGTATCTCAGGTACTTGACTCACAACTATAACTAAAAATATTGAGCTACAAATAATGATGATACATAACTTTGAGAATAAAACGCTTTCTGTTTCCTATAGTACAAAAAGACCGCTTTGCCTTACTACATCTAATAGCATAATATAGTATATCTGGTGCGATTTATGCGTGAAGTAGTAAATGTATTGAGAAAACGCTGCTTTCCTATCTGCCGGGAAATGAAGCTTGGCTAATCCGATATGACGTGCACGTCAGCGCAAAAACTGTCCGCAGAGCGGCGATTGTATGCAAATGCTGTTTATCTGGGGATTCGCCTTCGCCTCAGACGATGTTAATGTCCAGGTCTGCGATCCCGACTTTACGGACAAATCAGTTACCCCGCCAACCGTAGAACAATCGGACATCAAAACCAAATGACAACTCGATTCAATTCAATCCGAGAGGATATTTTAATTTTATTACTGCTTTCTTAACAATGTCCTATAAATTTCATTTTTACCGTACGCCGTCTCAGGTTAAGGACATTTTAATAATTCCCAGTATATAAGTACTAGCGTACTTAAAGCTCAATTGTATACGAGTAATAAAATTAATATAATTTCCATGACGTTACTGTCAGCTCTTAGATAAAAGACAAACAAACATATTATGTCCTTCTCCAGGGAAGACAAGGGTATAACAAATATTGTACGACTCATGAGTCTTTTTTAAGTATTCTAACACGTTTTTATTTACAAGTTACTTGTATCGTAAATAACTATTACACCATTGTTAAATTTTACCCTGTAATTATTTTTCAATGTATACTTCTTTCAAACTTGTTGCTCCGAAGAATCTCACTGTACATATTTTTAAAAATTACGTATTTTTTATGATGGATAACTGTCCATATTGAAAACAATACTCTATTTGATTTTAAAATCTATCTCGTTGCCTATAATTTGCTTAATTTTTTTTAAATTTCACTATAATTATAATAGCGCAACAATAATTTTACCAATCTTTACTGGTTTCAAGATATTAAGCTATTGTTTATATAGATAAAATAAGCAGGGTAAGTAAGTCATAATTGTATATCATGTATTTTGGCAAATCAGTGTGATAATTAATATTTGCCATACATCGTCGATAATAATAATATGAAACCGACTAACTACTACCAATCTTTAACTGAAGATTTAGCAAATTCTATTCAATAACAAAAGAGGTCACTAATGAAAATATTAATTTTCTTCGCTTTATAAATAAATAAATATATCAAAAATATAACTCATTTTTTAGTAGTGAGTTGAAACAAAATTTCCTGGTTGTGTTACCTCACAAAGGGGTGACATTAATTGGTCACCGAGATCTTGCAATCTAACCCCTTTTTCTCTGGAAGTATTTAAAAAAAGGGTTTATTTCAATAAACCTTCTACGATACCAAAGCTAAAACGGAGTATCAGATATGCAATTGCTGAAATAGAGCCGTATTTATGCGAAGCATTATGTACAATTTTGCTAAACGAATAATTTCATGCCATTTTGATAGATAAAATCCTTTTTTGCAATATTGTATTTATTATTCAGAATATAAATCCAGAAGTACAATTTGGATCACTCTTTATTTAAATTTTTTCAAAAGTTCTATATTATTTTTAATTATCTGTAATACCATTCGAGGGGGCGGTGGAGGTTATCCTGTTGGTTGTTCTTCCTTCGTAGACTTCACTGGTTATTCTGTCCTGTGACATTCTTTTCAGGTTTCCGATTAATTGTCCATCCTCGATTTTCTCTTCTACTATTTTGACTATCCAAGTCTCTAATCCGTATGTTAGTTTTTTATGATTAACAGAATTAAATTGCGAGTACGAATTTATATTATACAGGGCTTGTACATCACCGACATTTGTTATAAAGCAGATTGGCGAAATTATTAACAGTATATTTGTATATAAATATTTTCAAGCATCTCATGTATTCATTCGTTATATTTTCTACTATCAAAATTAAGGCTTTGTGTTAAAGTTCGTTGATGTGTAGAGGTGAAGTACGTTTTTCTGTTTTCTCAGACATCTCTCGTTCGATCTGGTTGGAATCTTCTTCGTTTTCGGTTTTGTGTTAATTGTTTCAGTTAGCGATTTGAAAATGTGATAAGGTAATTTGTTTCGACTGCTGGGTTTCTTGTAAGTACATAATTTTGGGTTGCAGCAGATTCTGCCTGTCACATTTTGAAATTTTAATTGCTCTAATTGCAGTGCATACTTAACCGATCTCATGCATTTTTATACAGCACAGGTAGATACATGGATTTTTCAACGAAATTTTGTTTTAATTAAATAAATTGTAATCCGAACCTGTAATTTGCATTTATTTGCACATTGATAGGGAGATAACACTTCACGTGTTATTCGATGTTGTGATTTAATTTTTAATATCAAACATGTGTCAGATTATGCACAACATACTTTACATGTGTATGTTCCTAAATGCACTTAATTAATAAAAACTGCGAGAATTTTATACTAATTAATAATTATAATTACAAATTTTGATGCACTTTTTTTAGATTATTTAAATTTAATTTTATACAAAATACATCTACTACAAAATTCATAAAATAAGACCTTATTTGTGTTATAATTATAATAATAATTTAATTGCATATTTAAATATAAAATTACATTAAATTATCTTTTACCTTTCACAACTTAAAGAATAAATAAAGATTTTGATGAATAAGCACGATTTTAACATTTTCACTAGAATGTTATATTTTAAAGTTTTATTATTCCGAGAATAAATTTCGAGTAGAATTATTTAACCGGAAGTTGTACATTATACTTACAGTTGTAAGATGTTTTTGTTAGGTTAATATATATTAAAAATGAAGAACAATTAATAGTACCTAATGAAATTTATTTTTTCACGACTGGGAGTGAAATTTAGTTTTTATGACAACAAAATAAGAATAGAAAGCCTTATTACTACGAGTGCTAATGTTCATTATTTCCCCTCGTCGTATTTGGAAAAATTTTAACAAAAAAAGAAAACGAAGATAACTATGTAAATTAAATTGATCGACAAATATCAATGGTCCGTATTCCGAGCTTACTTTTATAATAAAATCGTTTTTAAGAAGCCTGATTTTACATTATTTTATATCTTATGAGGGCAAACGTCACTTTTAACAAAAGCACTCATAAAAATTAATTCAGAATGGGGGCCAATGTACTAATATTTTACTTGAATATTTATTTCAAATGTGAGGTCGTGAAATAATAGCACATTTTCTCTCTTTGGGAAAAAATCATGCACTTTTATGCCTTATATTAGTTGTACTTATTGTTTTAGTTTTGCAATTTAAAAAAATTTATGGTAAAAATTAATATATAATAATTTTTTTTATTATGCATTATATGAAAAATATATTTCACAAATTTATAAACCAATCCAAATTCAATTCGCGAACGCAATTAACTCGTAGCCCTCTGGTGGTAGATTTAAGAACCCTTCAAATTCGTACTTTTCATGTCAACACGTTTAGGCTAATGGTTATGTGCTGATATTGTTTGTAGTTGTACTTGTTTCATCGTGATTTTATAGTTAAAATTTCAGTGTGTTTCTTTATTGTTATCATTTAAAATTACATATCTGGTATAAAAATTTTATTCATACTTCCATTTTCCGATTTTACTTACTTTTAACCTAACCTTCTTTTTATTACTTTTATATTCTTTCCTTTATTTTTTATTTAATTATTTTCCGATAAGAATCCTTCCAAATCTAGACCAAATAATATTTGTTTACGGCTGTCATTCTAAAGGAAGTAAAAACAAGAATTTCAGTTTTCATGGTTTCCCACGAATTGGTGAACGGTAGCTATAACTCAAACTTTTGTTTTTTAGGTTCATTTTTATAATTTATTTCACACATAAAATAAAAATACAAATTACAATATATCATCACAAAGAAATTTTAAACGGGAATTATTTTGTTTAATTTTTTAAAAAAATACTACTTATGTTTAGCTCAGGCTGACCCTGGATTTTCTTTCATAAATTTTTCAAATAATTTATCTTTTTTTTGTTTTGGTAAAATAGTTAAACTATTTTCCTCCTTAAAATAACTTGTTTCTAACCATGGCATTGGTTGAAAAGATTTTAATTTTATAGATTTTTGCAGCGAGCGTCCATTGATATGATTTCAACATCATAAACTTTATTCCTGAAATGAAGAAAAACAACAGCAAACAAAAACAAATAATAGTAAAGCAAAGTGTAAAAAGTAAAAATAAAAAGGCACTCATTTCCTTCCTAAAAAAGCACATGAACAGGCAAAAGCAAAAATTAAAACTATTAAAACACCTTGTAAAAAAAATTAATAGGGCTGCAATATGTTTACATTTACCTCCTTTACCAGCCAACTACAAAGAAAATTGTTTATATAAATCACATTGTTTTATAATACTAAACAGCTATTTATTTCATGTGGCGATGCCATCAAAGCACTAGTTTGTAAACAAAGTGCAAAAGTGTCACATTTTGTATCACTAATATTTGTGACACCAAATAAAACAATTAGTCCTTTATTTAGCACTTATTCGCCTTATATAAATATCTAAGTATATAATACTAACTCTCAGTATTGATACTTACCTGAATGATACGACTAACAATCTTTAATACGTATTTAACTTAGTAACTTTGTAGTGAAGAATGTACATAACCCTATAGGAAATAGCAACAGAATACGAATTAGAGCCGCCATATTGTAAACGCTCACAGCGACGCCAACGGTAATTTCGTTCGCGAATATTCTACCTAGTTACCAAAATTTATTTCGACAATACAAGTAAGATGCTATCGATGAAAAGTAAATGAGTTTTGTTAAAAATTTTGACTTATTGTTTATATATCTGTCAAAGTTCGTATTGGTTCATTAATTTTTATTTTTGAAATAGTCATACAAATAAAATTCATAGTTAAATTTTATCCTGACAAATATTCCGACAGCTTTATTCGAACCTTTTACTAATTTTTCTCATGACATAGATCAAAAATTAATCACTTATGATAGCATTTATGAATAAACTTGTAAGTTTTTGAGAATATGTTGTACTCGTAGTTATTTTTAAATTTAACCATCTTTTGTTAAATTCCATGTTAAACTACTACATCGTTGATATCAATGTGTTATATTTAAACTCTAAGCAGCATTGATGTACTTTACGGATGTCACTTCCAGGCACTGTAACTGGCTTGAAGAGTGCACTGAGGTCAATTTTACATTGGAAATAAATGGTAACTGAATTTTATTGAGACTTGAATCCAGGTTCTACGAACTACGAACCCCATTTTTATTTATTTCTTTTTATTCTAATGATATGGCAATAGTAACTGTCCGGTGATGTCAATGTCCATGAAATGTCTGATTGTAAAAAACACTGCAATCTGTTTAATATTAATTTGAGTGTAGCAATTCAGCTAAATAATCTTGATCACAGCAAATTTATAGGTTCGTTTTTGTAACTGTATCTAATTTCATATGCAAGTTTGTCGACCTGTTCCAGTAGTTTATGATTAAAACATAGACAAAATAGATTAATATGATAATCAGGTATAATTTTTCCATGTTTTTGTCAGAAACGATCAAATAGGGAATTCCGTGCTGTTCTATTTGCAAATGAGTATCCTACAGCGCTTTATATCATTTTGCCACGGCATACAACAATAATAATTCAATATTAAAAATAATGACAATTACATTATTTACAAAAAGTAAAACAGCTGCAACACTCGAGTTTTTGTGGTGTTATTGTGCGGCAACACGCGATCAAGCAGGCTTTGCGTGCGGCCTACAGGGCGTGCGGGTTGCGACCGGACAGAACGGACGCTGGAAATTGAAATAAATGCTGATATGTCGTTTGTTGAGAGCACAGCTTTGTTTTACCCCAGGGAGGGATTCTCAATCATTGATTACTTCCAAACAGCGAGATAATACCACCGAAAATCCTTTTCTTTTCGGTGATTTTCAACCCTGATTTCTATATTGGAAATTCGAGTTTTGTTTTAAACATTATTGGTTCTATAAATAATCTCATCATGTATAATACAACATTCGTATATAGAACAGTATGTTATCTCACTTTCCTTGTTACATGGCATCCTTTACTTATATTTCAATGGTGTAGGTTGTTAGTCTATCTTAAAATAATTTTTATTGGAGTCATTCTGTACTTTGATTCCTCAATTTAAATTTAATATCTTACTATAAACATAATTGATTCTGAAAAAATACAGAATTAATCTAACAACATAAGCTAATCTAAAATAATATGCATCAGAGTGATTTTTGATTTCACTCTTAAAAAAATATCGGAATTTAGTCAAATGTGACAGTTTTTCTTCAACTCCTGCCCTGTTTCAACCCCATTTGGACTTCTTCAGAGAATGAATGTCAGGGTATACGGAAAAAAAAAGAAATTTCAAAATAAACAATTTAATCGGGACACGAACGTGATCCAAGGACACGATTTAATAAATATCTCCATATTTGACTGAATTCCTGAAACTATATGATTTATGATTTTATCCATCGACAAGATCATTCTTATAGAAATATGTTTAAAAAATCATAATCTTTATTAATTTTCTACATTTCTTAAATTTTCCGTCCCACTATATTTACCGTTTGGCGCTCTCTTCTGTTTGACGGAAAATAGGTGTTTATTTGAACAGTTTACTTAAATTCTCTTACTAGTGGATGGATTATTTTAAAGTTTTAAATAAAATAATAAAAATTACAATTAAAAATAAATATATTTGTAGTGAACTAGACAAGAAATTTTCCTTTCGATTAGTGTGATTTAATTTAAAATGGGGAGCAATAATCTGCGAAAAACGATTTTCCCATGTTCACTGTCTATGTTCGCTTGTCAAATATTCATACGGTACAAGAAAGTTAAACATTTAACTGAATATTAGATATTAATTATACACAAAAATTAAGGTAATCCTTCTTTAAAAAATAAAATAAAAAAGGTTTAATGAAACTTGGCTCTTGGTTATCGATTTTGATGAGTTACAAAAGTAAAACTTATCATTAAGAAAGTAATCATAATCAGATACTTTCATTTAGGAATGCTATGCTATTGCATATGCGTCGAATATGGAATAGAGCCATAAAGTGGCATGTCGTGTATTTGTAATATAGAAAAGGTGCTATCTGTGATTTAACAGATTCAATACATGTGTTTAGATGCGTTTACATGTACGAATGTACATCATGATATGCACGATTTTGTTTTATTTTTTTCTTATAGTTTAAGTAGCGCTTACTGTAAAGTGAGAGAGTTCCCAATGTGTAATAATAGACTAATTCCCATTTTATAGAAAATCCTTAATAAGAGTAAACATTCATAAACAATCACCATATAGGAATAAGCTTCTTGTTACTAATACTATACACATCCTGTTTTCAAAAAAAAAATGATATTCCACAATCGACGCATTTACTCTACGAATTGCACTGAAAGTTTTCTAAAATAATGAAGGATTTTAAGTAAACAAATAATAAAAAATCATAATGTAGCATTACTACGAGTATTAATATAAAATAATGTATGAATATTTGTGTTAAATAATGTGATATGAATGCATGGTACGTTTCTTTGATACATTTGCAAAGACAATGTACAAGTTTTTATGTATACTGTTACAGTTTTTATTAATCCAGTATGCAAAAAACCGTAACAAAGTGCATTTGTTTAATGAATAAAATCAGTTCCAAGGTCGTGTACCACGTACCATATGCTCCTTGGCGGGAAATTCAAAGTCATATTATTTAATACCTTGCTTTCATTCTCATTTCCTGTATAACGAGTTTTATGTATATACCTGCAGAGAAAAACGAATAAAAATATCTGAACCACGTTCCAAGTTACGCATTTTTGTTTTCACTCAACAATCTCGGTTTGATCGATAGCACTTGTTTCTCGGCTTGACACCACGCTGTGTAAATCAGCCAATACCGGTTATAATTTAAATAATGTATCTGTCTGCAATAATAGAGCAGTAGATGCTAAATGAGTCTAAACTGCTTCATTAACCTGGATGCAAATGTTGATTTAATCTCTCGCTGGGACGGGAATGTTTTCTTTGCGCGCATGTGTCTGACACATGAGGGAAATCTTCTTGGATTTATAAACTACGCCAGGAGAACTCTTTTGTAAATATACACTTTACAAAGCTTACACTTCACTCCAAATTTATTTTAACGTTTTAATTATCTATATGACGACCACTTCTACACGTTCATTTTGTAAACACATTCTATAATTATTTTTAAAATCTAAAATTTGAATACGAATAAAAACCATGTTATTACAAATATAAGCTTAACCACAGTATTATTTTTCGCACCACCAATATCATAAGCATAAATTACTCCCATAATAGCAACATTAGTCGATAAGACGTAAGTTTCTGTTTTTGGTTTTAGCATTGTCAACAAGTATTATAGAAAATAACTTGTTCTACTTTTAGGGTAATTATGAAAATCATACGAATTTCGTATACATTTGCTAAGTCAACTATAAAAAGCTGGAAATTACCAACTCAGGGGTGGGATTCATTCCCTCATAACAAATACAAATAATAATTGCATTTGTTAAAATATCAATTACAGAGGTCAAATGTTAAATGCCACAATGGCCGAAATTCAAATTTGCAATGAATTTAAGACATTCCCATATCAATGTAGACTTGTAGAGAGTTCTTTACACATGTATAAGTATATGTAAGTATGTATCAACCATAAATAACCATTACTGGAATAGAATAGCAAATTGACATGATGATGATAGCAACCAAAGTTATGGAATCCCACCGCATAACTGTGAAGTCGTCTATATTTTAGAAATACCTGCTTTAATATTACCTGAATTGACGCGGAAAACATTATAAGCAACTAGTAGTGTAAGTAATCTAGCTCTTCTCCTACAGTAAGTAAGATCCGTCTCAGTCCACACCTCCTCAAATATTATAATATACTCAAATTGTGAGTTCTATTCCCAACGTAGTCAAGTTTGACTGCTGTGCCCGATTGGTTTGAAACTTAATACAAGCTCCAATGTTCTTGTCGACACCTACGCCAGTAACCAGTAAATAAAAGAATAGAAAACAAAATTAGATTCAGGACTACTTGATTTCTTCTTCTTCTTTTTACTAATATGACGATTTCTGACTAATTTACCTATGAACTGAGTTAAACTTACAATTTTCTCGCTCTCTAACAACCCTTGTTAAATAGCTTGTAACCTTTAGCGCAATTTTTAATATTTTATAAATACACACTGCTATGATAAGAAAGATATGCTGCTAGTGTTATCGATGTATCAGAGAATGAACTGACAAGTTTTATAACATATGGCAGTATTATAAACCTGGTAATAATTAGTGCACCTACCATACTCGTATGAAGACAATCAATTTTTTGGAAAAAAAAATTCAATAATATTTTAACATCACTTTATAAAAAAAATATTTAACAAGTCGCATATATACATACTATAATTCGAACAAGAATGTCTAATTCTAAGTAGACTCAACCTACACCTAGTTAGCTAATGGTTTGCTTTCAGGCTTCCCAATCCAGGTATCCAGGAGTTCGCGTTCAAATCCCGAATATATATGAAAGTGTGAATATTTGTTTTTCATTTCATTAGACCACCTTTATGACTAGTTGCACCAATATTAATTAACTTTTATGTTTCGCTTAACGTGGGAATAAAATGTCAAATGAACTATTCCACATTGTTGTCAATATTTCTATTAGTATTTTTTTTTGTTTAAGTGTTACTTCAAAATTAAGTCTTGTTGGTGCAATTAAACATAAGTCAACAGCAATTATCAATAATCATAGTAGTTGCGTAGCCATACAACATTAAATAAAAAAAAAAGTAGGTATATATGTATAATGATTAGTAGTGAAACTGTTATATTTTTTATGGTAATGTAAAAGACTTATAAACAACAATAAAACCGACATTATTAAATTAAAGTAGCTTTCATTTTCTCCTTATTAAAAAGAAAATTGCTGAGAAAAATCCGCAATGACAGATATAAATATAACAAGGGAATGAAATATTGCATTCTGAGTGAAATAACAACCAGTAATTTTTAACTCGTAAGAAGTAAATAATTCCATTGTTACATCTTAATTAGAATTCTCCGCTATGCAAATTCCTATAGTGACATTCCATAATTTGTAGAAATTATTCTTTCTCGCTTTATCGACATTGTGAAGAAAGCCGGCCGTGGAGTCTGTAATTAAATTGTCACTTATTAATTTTCAAACAAAAGAAAGTACCGTTACCAAGTTCGGAGATCAAATTTGTTCCGTTATTCTTCTTTGAATAGTAACGATAACTATAAATTAATAACTGAATAACAACGGACAAAAAATACACAAAAAATTGTTTGAAATAGACATCGATTCTTCTCTAGTTCTGTCATTCAATGAACAAAAAATAAGCTGTTTTTATCTTTTTATGGTCTAGATATGTCAATCATTATAATAGCCAAAACAGTCACACTTTACAACCGAATAATTGATTTTTTGGCAGATACTTTTTATTATCATCACTGAAACGTAAAAAGAGAGATTTTTATTATTTAGATTTTCTATTTCGTACATGTATTGAATAAAACCTATGATATATACAATATATGTCCCGTTATATGTCGTTTACTATAGATCTCTAAGTGAATTATGTATTTCGGTTGACTAATTGTTTTAAATCTACTCAGTACAACAAAACGTTTTAAAAAGATCCAAATACACACAAATCATTGTAAGTTTTAAAATTGGATTCTAGTGTGTACTTTCAATTTGCTTTTTTTATCAAAATTTTAGTATTTGATGTCCATATCTTTCTTATCTGACTAACGGGAGACAGTAAAAAATAATGAAAAATTCTTTGTATATTAATATGAAACAAAGAAATACAAACATAAAACTGGTATTATTATGAAGTTACGATTTAAATTATTAGCGAATTTACGCCTATGTAATGAAAACATAATCAACAAAAAAGAAATTAAATAGTATGATATGCATATATATTTACTGAGTGTTAAACTTTTTATTAAACAATTATCCAGTAGTGAAGAAAATAAATCACTTTATGTATATTTTTTCCATTTACATGATTATTAAAATATATAGCAATGCTGTAGTTTATTTATTACATTTGTAGGTATGTAGGTACGTAGATATTTTTAATTTGATCCCGTTGTTATATATGAATTAATAGCGCACTTAATCACCGTTCAGACAATAAAGAACGATTATAAATTATATCCAGATCGGTTTTTATGTTTAATGTAATTCAGCAGCAGTTAACAAATGTTTAAACAAAAACTAGCATCGGATACACGCTTCAAATGTTTCTCAAGGATAGGAATTTGTAACTAAACTGCATAAGCATTGCTAATCTGTTGTTAAAAAACAAAGTTTTTTGGATAAACGGATTTCATTGATTTTATATTAATAACATTTGTTGCAGACAAATAATTGTTATTTATTTCGAATTGTCTGATTAATTAAACTAGAATTCAAAGTGTTTGAGAAGTATAATAAATTATGAGACAAGTGTGTTATATTGCAAATAATCTGATAAATAAATTTCAACATTCTACAGCTAATCGTTTTTTAGATATGCGAAAAATTCAAAAAACACTACGAGTAAAGTGTCCTTTTTGCACTACCGATTGCAATGAAAAAGGAAGTGGACAATTAGATGTTATAGCAGTCCCATTTGCAAAATTTCAAAATTTCACGGCTAATCATTTTTGAGTTAGTCAAAATAGATAGTTCCGTTGAAATCTAAAAATCGAATTTTTTCGCGATTACATACAAGGAGGGGTTGATTTATGACAAAAAGAACAGTAAAGTGAAATTAATTAGCTGAGGTTATTTGATGTTTTGTGTAAAAAGAATTGCACTATTGTAATTGTTCATATTTTGACGTTTCGAGATTTTATTTTTTTCAATACCGAGTGGGGTCATTCCATGTCAAGTTATTGTCATTTTCTTAAAATTTAAGCTACATACGCAGTGGAGATTAAGGCTCTACTGTAGGTGTCCCATTCAGCGCGAAAATCGGTGTTACAATATTTCGTTTCTTGCCTCTATTATTTAAACTTGTACATTGATATTTTAAAAATAAATTCTTGGATAGTACTTCAACACTGCTACACAGAGATAAATGTAAAATTGTTAATAGAATTTGAATAATTAAATGGTAAAAGTGCCAAATTTGCCTTATATTATACCTATGTTATATTGAATTGACTAAACATTTTAAGAATTTTCTCTCTGTTGCAGTGTGATGAATGAAGTAAAGAATCGTTTGCCCCAAAGAAAATTTATTACATTACTTTAGTAAACTAATAATTCGAAATATTAAATTAATAAATTTAGTTCTATTTTTTCATAAGAGATGCCGCTAGACGCAGTCGATGCCTGCATCGCCACCCCTTTATATTCGTAGACCGAGTAGGGGTATTAATTTCGAAGAATTAGAAAAGTGAATGAATGATTAAAAAGTATAAAAATATTTTCATTCGTTCACGAAACATGTTATCTCTCTCATTTCGCTTTTACACTTTGAGTGGGGGAATAGTTACGGTCCAACCCCCTAGCTACCTCACCCCTTACACTTGCAAAACCTTAGATGGTTTGGGATTGCTACATTACAGCCTTAAATTATTTCACATACCATTTAGCATGACTTTTATTTAATTATAAATAACAAATAGATCTATTAAATCAAATCACCAGGTATTAGGAGTGGGAGGGTTTAACGCATTTCCACGAATTAAAGAATTTATAAATACAAAGATGTAGATGTTGAAGAGCATATTCAGCTCAACAGATTTTAGTTAAACTTCATATGAGCTTTTGACGAGTTGGTAAATTTTTGGTAAAAACTGATAGTTTACTCTGGTCAGATCAAAAATATGTAATATGTTATTTAAAAGAAAATAATATAGTGACTTTTTTGCGTAGGTATATGACCACAGCTATTTTTTTAAAAGAGCACGAAAGAAATAAATTGGAAAAAATAATAATACAAACAACTTATTCTCAAATTTCTCTTGAATTAATTCGTTTTGCTATACAATTTTTGTTCGCTCGAAATATGCGATATTGAAAATCTAGTAACCGTGACATAATAGTTAAACAAATGTTTTTATATATTTAATGAAATGCAGAATCGAGCAAGCAATTAACAAATGTTTAAACAAAAACTTGCATCGGATATACGCTTGAAATGTTCTCAAGGATAGAATTAGTTTCCAAAACTGCATAGTATAATTAGTGGTTTATAATTGTCAATTTGTACTCAAATTTGCATTTAATCTTTCGACAAAACACTCAAAAATGAAGCATCTGCTAAGTTGTGTTACAAATGAAGACTTCCTTTAATTAAACAAGGTAAACAGGAGATGTTATGGAAATTTTAGATCGCCGATATTTGTCGTTAATTGCAAGGAGACAGTTGTTATTATGTGCCTAGCCAGGCGCAAATAATACGCTGTTTATTTATGCATTGAAGTGAGCGCGTCTGTGTAATCATACGATTTAAAAATGTAAATTTATTAAGGCAAATAGTCCGGCAATTTATTGGAGATTGACTGCTGGCTATTATCTTTGGTTATTATAGTTATTGCTGTGCAGCATGCAACCAAGCTGTGCATCTTCACTAAATTAAAATTTACTATTACTGCAGCTACAGATGGCCACAGGAAGTGTATTTCAATCCATTCTTTATTGCTTCCCATTACTTATTAATATATAAATAATACCATTACTTTACACGTTTGACATTATAGCTTCCCTTCAATGTAGTTGCTATATTTTATGTTTTACGATGAACTTCCAAACGATGTAATTGTTTTTATCGTTTTCCTTACTTTGTTTCTTTCTCCATTATATTTTTCATGTTTTCATAATTTCACCTATATTTTAGTTAAAGTTGTTTGCTTAATATTCAGTGACTTTAAAAATCGAATTCCATTTCTTGTAGCTACGTAGTTTTATATTTAATTAAAAATCCTCCATGTTTCCACTTGACTTCTAAATTGCGGAAACGAAATTTATTGAACTTGAAATTTAAATGCTAGAAATTTGTTATTTAAAATTATATGTTATTATTAAACATGAAATTAATAATTTTTAAAAATATGTAATCTGAGAATATATCAAAATACACCATAAATTTATTGAAAAATATTTTTTTCTACGATCTGGCATGAAGTTCATAATTTGTGCCTTCTTTTGAGTTTGTAAAGAGTTACTTTTCACACACTAGTGTTTGAAAAGTACTTTTCACGCAAGTGAAAATTAACCATTGCTAGGCAATGTAAACAAATTAATTAATGTTACTGAAATGATTTTTTTTAATATTTCGGTTATAGAAAAATTATTGCAACACATGTGTAACATAATGTTTTTTATCTCGTGCTATAATTTCGGCATTCGGCAACGCTTCATGTGTTAGACAGTACGCACGAATGAAAAACACTTACTTTACATACTAGTTTTATTATTCTTTCCGAATAAATTAAGGAATTAAGTATTTTAATTTTTAGTTCATGTTTACTATTTATCACATTTTACAAACCAAAAAATAATATACTAAATGACTTAACGTTTAGAAAATGCCTTCTACATTACCGAAATTTGTAATTAAACAGACATACAGAAGTGTGAAATAAATGAGTTTTTGTAAGAAACACAGTAATAATAGAGCTCCTGAAATTGATATCCATATGCAATTTAATAAGAAAGAGCACAATCTATTTGGAAAGTCTCAGAAATTAAAAAAGTATTGAAATGAGATAATGCGCTTGAATACTGCCACTTAATGAATTATTTTTATGCTGATCAAAATTTTTATATACGGACTTTTTTTGCAAAATATTATAAAGTCATAAAAATACAGGCAAATAAACATAAGAGATTTGATTAGAAAATGCATTCCTTTTGTTTTTTGCTTCCTCCTACTTCCCAACCAATATGTACTGTGATAAATACGTGTGAAACAAGATAGAGGGCAAAAACAAATAAGCAGCAGTAAAAAGCGTGCGTGGATAATTTTCAATCACAAAAACATACGGTAATCAGGAATAATTTGAACGCAGTATCCATACCCTGTAACAAAAGAAGCCAGGCGGAGCTAGCACATGTTATTAAGAGTAAAGAAGGCAGCTGCAGTTAGCTAGATATTGCTTGTTGCTTTTATTCACTTGTATTAAAAATTAAATTGACGCCGCGATAATACAGTACACTTATTAGATGTTGCAAGCGAGATAAACATTTTTATTACTCAACACAACTCATATATTTTCTAATTTGTTTTAAAATTAATACGCTGCTCCGGAAAACTAAATGAAAACTAAATTTCCCTACGTGATATAAGGCTGAATATTTTACATGTGAGATACAATCTACCTACCGTGATTCCATCGAACGTGTAATTAAATATTAATTAGTTTTTTAAAGCTACAAATAATGATAATGTAGCTACAACTATTTAACTCCGATTTGATGATCGTTTATTTCCAATCGGACCCATCAGTTTTTAATTACTACTCATGTCATCGATACTCATCGCACATCAATTTTTTTGTCTTGAAATAGAGTGCATTCATTGCTATATCTTCGTACTAAGAATAAATATGCAAGAAGTACTCACTGTTTTATTGATTTTAGATGAAACTTTCCACGAAAATTACTTGAGTTTCAGGCGATGAATATAATAGTCTTAACAATAACAATCACATACACAAGCGTATTTTATTATTAAATATATCGTATATGTATCTAATATTCACTCACGTCTTTTTTTACAACGTTCAAATACGAAAAACAATATGATGACACGAAATCTCAATCACTACTAACCGAAGTTATGAAGTTAGCATCGGTTCATTATGATTTAATAAATAAGTCCATCTAGCGGTTGTAATATAAAATAATAAACATATTTCTGTTGTTTCTGTAATAAAATAAATTCAATAAATATTAAACAAATGTACTGTATATAAAAGAATCATAGAAAAAATATTAAAAAATGTATATTAGGTAAAATAAAAATGAAAGTTTTGAATTAATTTGTAATCCCTTCGAGACCCGGCTTTTTTTTTATTTCAAAAATATTGTTGACAATAAAAATTTTATTCACTTGACAATCCGTGGCTTCGGTATACGTTTGAATAACCTGAAACTCTCTGCAATAAATAGTTTTTTTTCGACCGAAGTTTCGGTTTTGACCAGTTTTGGTCAAAAATGCTGGTTTCGGCCAAAATTTCGGTTTCGGCCAAAAATTGACTGAAACTAGTGTTCGTATCGTGTCTGGTGCTTTTGGGTTTGTTCGGAACGATTTCACTCGATTTTTTTTTTGTTAGTTAATAGTTTTGTTTCGTACGTTATTTTACTTTTTTATTCTTTCGAAGATATAATAATTTATTTTTTCTTCAAACGTCATAAAAGTGACATCTTCTGTGACGTGATTGACAAGGTTGAAGTTTAATTTCTATGCCTCCGTCATATAATTTTTTATTCTAGCCGCCGTTTAATTTCTTCGCCGCCGTATGTAGAATCAGCCAATAAGAAGTAACTTGTACAATAGAAATATGTAATATAGCCCTAAATGTCACTATAAAAACTAGATAACCTAAGAATAAAGTAACTGAAAATTATGAATAACTGACAGGTAACCTTCATATTAAACGTCAAATAGTAGTTTATTTTTTAAAATTTATAAGTTTGAAGAAAAAATAAACTGTGTTATTCAGAGTAAAAGTGTCTTTGTGTGCCTCGCATGCAATTGTCCGACTCGGTTCGCTCGTCGTGCAAACTTCCATGCTCGCCACACAAAGTATCACTTTTACTCTTAATAACACAATGTACTATTATTTTCATTCTTCTGAGGATATTAATACAAATGCGCAAAATTGCAAGATGAGGCAAGATCTCATTCATTTATTTTGTAGAATTAACACGACTTATTGTACAATTAAGAAAAAAATAAATAACGTGATTTAGCATCAATTATAAAAGAACATGTTAGTTAGTAACAAATACTTCTTGAAAAGACTACTTATTTGATTGAGACAATTTGTGTCATTTGTGAGGTGGTAATAGAAAACTAGACTTTATTTCTTTAGCAAAGATAGTGCTTCGTATTCCGAGCACACTTTTCAGTGCTTTTGTTAAAAGTGACGTTTGGTCTCAGAATATTATAATTTAAAAATCAGGCTTCCTAAAAGCGATTTTCTTATAAAAGTGAGCTCGGAATTCAGGCCATATCTCTACAAGAATAAGGTGATTTTCTAATTTATTTATTTATTTATTTATTTGAATACATTGTTCAACAGGTAAACCCAAAAATAGAACAAGTACAAAACTTAACTAGTAAAAATAACATAAAAGCGACAAATAAACATTAAATAGTGTTGTTGGAGAAATAAATTGATAATAAATAATTTAACTGAATTTTAACTTAACTACATAAGTTTCTGTTTTCGTTACGGTTTCGACCGAAACATGAAGAGGAACTGAATATTCGATTGCGGTTTCGGTTTTGGCTGAAAATGCAAAACTATGTAGATATACCTGAATCTTTACTTATCTTTAGGTCCTTTGTCGTAGATTTTATATTATTTAATGTATTTTTCTTGTCATGGCTTGGTTAAAAGTTAACATATTTTTAAGAGGTTACAAATTTAATAACAAAATAAATAAGGAAAAATAGGTTTCATTTATTTTTTAATGTGTAGTTAACCAAATTCTACTCCTGCTGAAACTTTAGTTTCTGTGTGTCATGTGTAACCCTGTACTAATTACATATGCAATTATTTTAGCTGCAATAATAAACCGTGTTTCTACGTAGTCCATTTGTGAAACAGTTTGAAAAGCTCTGCACAGCTGTTGAACAATTCAGAACCCTCAGTATTGAATTATGTATTTGCAAGTTGCAACAACGTGATATTAAGTCGCGAAATTAAAATGCTAATGGTCTGCAGGACATTTGACGAGTTGATATTAAGTTTCAATAAATGTTTCCTTAATCGCCATCTGAAATGGAAATAGATTGGCTGCGATAAGCTACGATAAATTACCTTTCTGTTTACGTCTTTCAAAGAAGTATAAATTACCTAACAAATGCTATCGAGCTTTTTAAAGAAATTTATTCATTAAAGGTATTTTTGGTACTATCAAACAATAAACAAGTTTTTCCATAATACATTTTAATATAAAATTTGAGAGATTTTACTTCTATTTCTGTTGTACAAATAACAATTCAATTTTTGTTTTTATTATGTTCGGTTTTACTTTGAATTCTGTTGTTTTGAAGCTAAGAAGGTTAAATTCCGATTTTTGATTTTTTTTAATGAAATTACAATTTTTTGAACCAATGTGCTATAACGACCGATCAAATATTTTTGTTAAATGAAAGATACTTATGCTTCCCCGCGATTCGAACTTGCAACCTTGGTTACGAAACCTCAGCTCTAAATCTTCGGGCATAAATGCAGAAATAATATATACATATAATAAAATAAAATGTTCAATCAAAAATTAAAATTCGAAGAATATTTTTGATGTAAAAGAATTCAATCCAAATCAAAAGAATATTTGAGTGTTCAAATGATTAACGCAGTTCGATCGAGATTCGATTCCCGTTTTCGCCAACTATATTACCTAAATAAAATACTTCTGTATGTGAATGATTCGGGATCTACTATAATCTACAAGAGGCAGAAGACTACAAGGTACCTCAATAAAATACAAGTAAGTCTTGTCACAAAACAAGTACACAAAGTGTAATCCTAATAGCGAATTGACCTTTGAGATATTTTACGGGATTATCCTAAATGTTTCCATGTGTAATATACTTCCAAAAGCGTAGTAGTTTTTAATTATTTTTATTTGAGGGTTATAATCTGACAAAAGTTTATGATACACGTGTGTAATGTAAGTCTTTTTTATACATGTAGCTCAGGCTTACAGCACGAGCGAATCGAATGTTCTAAGAAGTACAAATGTAAAAAGTACACATTTCGCATATAAGTATCATACTTTTTTATTAAAGCTATTTGACAGTACATTGCAATTGTTTCTATGACTATACCACAGAATAGTTACATACAGAAGCAACACTCCGTGTCGGTACCTTTCATTGTCCCCTATGCAGTTCTATGACCTTGAAGAATTGTGTAGACCTTTAAATTTGTTCTCTTCCCCTATCTCTCTCTAAGATGTGAGGAAACTTTCCGATGTTAAACAGTGAGCCGTTTAAATACATATGTGCACATTCTCCATCTCTCTCTAATTTTCGTTTCTCTGTCTTACTGTCGCTTCTGTATAAACCTATTCTGTGACTATACTATACACTTTCAATCCTCAAAACACAAATAAGAAATATATTTGTGAAACAAACTTAAATATAATTTCTAAGTAAAAACTATTGTTGTTTTTTAGTTAACATGTGTTCAAGTGAAAGTGACCTTGAAATATTACAATATACGTGAAGTACGAAAAATTTGAGGCAGTTAGAAATTTGCTTCCAGAAATATCTCAAGCAGTTTTTATGAAGCTAACAAGCGCTTCATGAATTAGAGCAAGAAATTAAAATAATACAGTTGGTATTATTATATATAAATGTAATATGTATGTCTCAATAAATAATAAATAAATTATTTTTATTTGATCGTTTTTCTTAAATATCACTATATTTTACAATTTATTGTAAACTGTACAAAAAGTTCTTATTTGCACGTGTACAAAAATAATATTTTCTTCAAACGTCATAAAAATAACATCTTTTGAGACGTGAATGACAATATTGAAATTTAGGAAAATTAATTATCAGTTCCTTTTAGCGATTCCTGTAATTTGATTTTTTCCTCTTTATTACGCTATTCTGGTTTGAAATCTAGATACAAAACAATATTAATTTAAAATAACTTCATTTATTGACAATTGATTGAAAAGCAAAATGTCACTTAAGTACTTGAAAGGTACCGTTTTGATATTCTTCGATTCCTTGAATTTATTCTGATATTTTTACATTGGTATGTTTTGTGAGCAGAGAACAGAACTCACAGGTAAGCCGGAGAGTGGCAGTATGTTATTGTATGTAAAGTGCATACCTTTCTTTCAACATTGAAGTACACAGAGTGCAGTAATTCGTATTTAATTATATACGGAATAACAATGATAAATAAGTGTCTAGTCACATCTGCCATATGTTATTTTTACACAATTTTCTAGGTAATTTACCTGTCATTTCTCTAAGTGTAGTTCTTAATCATCCTGTTGACTATGCGAATTTTCTGGCTCTGTTAGTTTACCTTCATACACAAATGAACGGGCATTTACGGAATAAATTACACGGAAACAAAATAAATCAAAACGAGGGTATACTTTTATTTTCAACTTTATTTTAAAACAGCAGCACAACACATGAAAATGAAAGTACAAAATACAACTTTAAAACAATTAAAGAAATATAACCAGTACAACATTTCCTTGTCATTATTAAGATTGTTCGTCTATCAGAAAGTAATCAGAAATGATATGTACGTATACGTATTTATGTAAAATAAATGGTCTACTTATACATTAGAGTGACAAGTTGCGTTTTTTTGATATTGGCCTTATCTGACCTGTTTAAAGTGAACTGAGCTGAGTACTTTTAGGTAGTAAAAATAATAACAATTGTATTCATATTCATTACAAAAGACAGATATCCCTCAATAATGAATCCAAGGATATTTTTCCTGAGGGGAAATGAAATCTTTGAAGGTACATGCATTGGAATGCTGAATGCTCATATTATTTAGAAATAGTTTTATATATATATATATATATATATATATATATATATATATATATATATATGTTGATTTTGATATTTCCACGAGTGTTGTTGATGATACTTGGATTTTTCTTCCGGGTTTCTTCTAGTGTTGGTCTGGTCTTCTCTTCTCCTTCGTTTACTTGACGACGTTTCGGAAAGGGCTCACTTGCCATCTTTAAGTCTTTCAAAAGTTTCTTGTTCTCGATCTGGTATTCGGTTCGAGAAAAGGGATAAAGCGTTTATGAAGGGGGGAGGGTTAAGTTAAGCATTTTTTGTTTTTAATTGTTTCTGTGAAAGCATTCTTATTTCTATAAAATTTAAATTAAAATATTATAATTTTATTTGCATTATTCTCAATATTTTTGCTATGTAAGACTATAGTGTATTATTGTTGTATTCAGAAAATTATTTTCTTTTTGAAATTGTAAAAAAAAATATATGGATAGGTTTTTATTTGGAAAACAAAAAAAAATTCTACAACAACAGCTCCACTAAAAGTTTTTGTTAATGCTCTTATGTGAAATATGTAATGGTATATAAATTTTATTTGAAAGAATTATCTCTAATATTTTTAATTCAGGAAATGTTTGGACACTCAAACAAAATTACTGATAATAAATTGAGCAGAAGAATAGAAAAGATATAATCGCATTCATAAATACGCTTGTCGTCAAAAAACACCATTGTAAGTAGGTACCCTTGGTATGTAAACGCTTTGTACGTAAATAAATTATTATTACATATTTCGGTACAGATTAGTTTGCTCCCCGCTTCTTTTTGATCTACATGTTTGAGATTTAATCCCATTGACGTTAATTGTTAACAAAAATAATCTACTACTTACAGACGAATGGTTAGGAACCCGGTATGCTTCTTTTTTTGCAGAGCTTGCAAGTTGCAAGTTTATAACTTATACCACTTTAATGCAAGTAAAACTTGTCATAGTGTAGATTAAATCACATCCACTTGTTAATTTCAACTAAGGCTAAGTTATTATAATTAATATGCATACATATTTGCATTGATCACAGAAAAGTAGTAGATTCCAGGATATCCCTAATTTATTATAATAACAAGAGGAAATTTACTAGCCTGATAAACAAGATTTCATTTGATAGTAATGCATTTATAAGTGAACGCTTGTTATCTTATTTATATGGGTGTGAGTATATGGTTAAATTCGATTAAGGCCTAATATTACCGGCATCATCCAAGGATGAACCAGCCAATATATTAGTGTAATTAGACGTTATGGGAAGGCAATTGTGCTGTTATGCATCATAAACTACACCACCGATACATATTTCATGATTTGCTGCGAGCTGCAGGACTTTGTCGGCAAGTAGCAAACGGGAGGCGCAGTAATTCTACACTCATCATTTTCCTTTCTTCCTTGCTGCATCCATTTTAATTTAATAACAACATGGGGCTGCCATTCCACCTGTTCGAACAATTCCATATCAATACCACCAGATGTTTCCTATAAAAAGATCTCGCTGTTTTTAAAGCAATAAATATAATAAAATTTACTGCAGTAAGGTAACTACAAACACATGTCACGCACTTAAGGTTTATTACCCATTGCTGGGTGTGCCAGATCTGCTTTACCGCAGAAATCATTAATGATATATTTATACCGTAGAGCAGTTCTCCGTAACCGATGTGCCTTGAGCGGATTATAGGTGTTGTTCCTGTGAAAATATTATTCAATAGTATATTGTGTTATTAAGAGTAAAAGTGTCTTTATGTGCCTCGCATGCAATTGTCCGACTCGCTTCGCTCGTCGTGCAAACTTCCATACTCGCCACACAAAGATACTTTTACTCTAAATAACACATGCTACTTTTTCTTCAAACTATTCATAATTTTTAGTAACTTTATTCTTAGGTTATCTAGTTTTTATAGTGACATTTAGGGCGATATTACAGATTCCTATTGTACAAGTTACTTCTTATTGGCTGATTCTACATACGGTGGCTAGAATAAAAAATTATATTACGGAGGCATAGAAACTAAACTTCAATCTTGTCAATCACGTCACAGAAGATGTCACTTTTATGACGTTTGAAGAAAAAAATATTTTTTTATTAAAGTTACATACCCTGAATAAAGGTAATAATCATTTACTTCTTGACCGTTGCTGGATTATACATATTTGTATATTTCATTTTTTGTTTCTGTAATGACCTTTTTCTAATTTTTATTTAAAAAGGAAATAATACTGTCACATAGTTGGTTTTCGCCTTTTACGATTGATTTATGATTAAAACTTTTTTACTACCAGACTACACGAATTACCTATGTTTCACCATTTTTTTACCTACATATTGACATAATTTTATAAGACTTTCGCTCCCTGAAGAATACTCATTTGAGGTTAAAACCGGTCAGTGGTGACTCGTGAACTAAAGTTTTGGTGAGGCAGACGATGGGAACTGAATAAAAGTAATGTTAAATTTAAAATTAAAAATATCCAGTACCCACATCTTCTCACTTATACTATATTTGAACAATTCCGTAGACATCGGTCAAAATGTCAATAACATTAAGTCGGTCGACGTGTAAACAGACCAATCAAAATACACCTGAGGCATGCCTCAAGACTCCTTTTTTTGAAGCAGGTAGTACAGCGAGAGAAAAATCGGTAAACGCTGTGAGTATTGTAAAAACAGCAAAGTCCTATGCACACATTAATACAGTTACAAATGTTTTACTCGGGAATTTGAAAACTAGATCTTGTGGACATATTGCTCGCTAAATTGAAAATTTCTAGAAGATTGAAATTTAAAAAAAACAATGCAAAATTCTTTTCTCTTCATTTCGTATGGTGATAAAAAACTACAGTAAAATCCGTTTTTAACGATACTCTTTTAGCGACAAGGTTATAACGAAAGGTTTAGGATTATATTAGGATGAGAGTACTAATTAATGAATTTCAATAAATTAATTTTTGTCTTTCTGACTACTTTTTTACATCCATACCATTATTTTTCAGTTTTTTTTTTAGTTTTATTGACCAAATGAATTTGAAATATGACAATTAGTTTACATTAAATCCGTCAGATGGACATATGTTTCCATCGCTTATTTATTATAAATCAAATTCATATTAATTAACCGATGCCGACTTGTTAACGTCAGTTAGTAAGGATTGGGATATCATACCGTGACATTGATTTTTGTATTTGAACATTGTAAAACGACACGTGAGTGTATATTTGATATATTTAATAAAATAGTTCGCGTTTGTGTATGTGATTGTGATGTACTTTAACTATTAATACTTAATACATTTACATATTTTCTCGTCGACAGAAACAGGAGAACTTTTCGTGGAGGATTTTCCACTTAGGAAGGCAACGATATGGTAAATACAAATAATTTTTTATTATTATTTGTAATGTGAATATGTAGTATAACAAGCACTATCGTAAAATAATATTGTATACAAATTTGGCTTTTGGATTATATTCTTGTGCATGATTTAGATTTTAAAATGAGGTTGAATTTCGCATAAGTGTGATTGTTATTTTATTGCGAATGACCATAATAATTGAATGATTGATAAACGACAAAAAGTATTTGTAAATAAATTATATAATTTTATTTATTTAAGTAAGCCAATAAGAAAATTAAATAGAATAATATGCAATGTAATATGTAGAAAAATAACTTAATTATTAATTTTTTCATTCTTCAGTATTAAAATTGTTGAGTAATTTTTAAATTGCCAAAGTATTTGGATAGTTATACATCATCACCATCTTTAGCACAATATTTCTAGATGGAACAGAGCCTTGTAGTACCGGAGGTACTTATTTTGTGACAAATTTTACTTGAATTTTAGCGCCGTATGTTATCTACTACTTATAATGGGTTAAAAACTA
Source organism: Stenolophus ochropezus (assembly GCA_035578165.1). NCBI lineage: Eukaryota > Metazoa > Arthropoda > Insecta > Coleoptera > Carabidae > Stenolophus > Stenolophus ochropezus. The sequence continues at coordinate 7,397,355 of JAQOWZ010000004.1, read as the reverse complement.
CTCAGACACAACTATATTTTTATTTTGATAAAGATTGCCAAAAATGGGATTTGAACCCTTGTTCTCATAGTTCGTTCAATTGATCCGGAGTGCTTTAACTAAGTAAAACACCGCTCTCCGTAATATATAATTTTTTATGGTACTTTGTTACCTTTAAACCTAAATTATCATAAACAATTATTCTACGTTATGTAGTGATGGTAAATATTCGGTTATACATTTCTGTCTACGAATATGTAATTTGTAGTGGTAGAGTTTACAAGAAGCCTTTGACTAAATCCCGCCACTGGCAAATGTCAATAAAGTGTATTATTATTAATATTATTATTATATTTTTGGGGTACGTAAAAAATAAAACTTTTTTTGGAAACATGATATTGTTTATTAACGATTTATTAAAATAATAAATTAACATTATTTATTAAATATATTATTTGTAAATATATTAAACAAAAATAAATCTTGTTAAAGTACAAAAGCAAATAAATATTTAATCTGAGATTGCAGTAACAAACACTGAGCACAGAGCACAGTACTTTCGTACAAAGTTATCACGACAATTAAATACTCACCCAAAATACAATTTTCAGAGCTAGAGTGTAGAAAATTTTTAGGTAGACATTTTAGCCTCAGGTAAACACCCAAATATTTACGCACTAGTCTAGTTTTTACCCACCACATTTCATGTGATATATGCTACTGCACGGTTTGTAAGTAGTGCTGCGTATGGAAGTGTTCGGTGGAGGCCTTGTGGACGATTTAGGAACACGTTTGAGTGGAACAGGTGATTGAGTGGAAGGAATGCCGTGTGAATGACTGTAGCAAAAGTGGGCGGCCTTCTGGCTCACTGACCTGACGACATTTCCACCAGAGCTGGAAGTTGCTGGACTCGGGAGCACTAACGCCGGCGTTACGTGACAAGCAGGAATTCACGCCGTCAACGCTGCAGCAAATACACCAACCAACGGTTTTACTTACTACTCCATACTACACAAGTGAAATGTGAAAAATGATTGGGCATTTTATGTATGTATATTGTTTAAATTTATGTTCACATGTTTTTACCTTAAAAAATGCACTCTTCTTGCTAATTGGAACACCCTGTAATGAATAAAAGGAAAAAAAGTAAATTGAAATTTCTGTATCAATTATAATCATTTATAGGGAAACTCGCTTATAATTTTCGTCAAGGAACTTAAAATACGGACGTTATATTGTAGGGCCGGACTAATACCGCTGCGGGCCTTAAGCACTATTGTTCGGGAGCCCCCTTTATTAAATAAATAGTTCTGTTTGTTGTTGTACATAATATATAAAGAAGAATTGATTACGAACAAACCTGTTTAATACTGCTGTTCTGCTGAAATGCAGAAATGTCATAAATACATATTTTTTTGAGATTATTCAGAAGCGTAATGTTCTACTATACATATCTTACAAGTATTTTACGAAAACTCAAAGAAAAATCATAAAAAAAGATTATATTATCAAATATGACTATGATAATAAATAAAATTCATAATTCACTATGAATAGCTGACAATTTCGTAAAAATAAAATTAAAATAATAAAACACATCAGATTTACAAGAAATAATTTTTAACATTTTCGAAACTAATGTACTTATGTATGAGTCCAGCCCTGGTTATATGCAAATGGATATTATAAATAGTGGTAACAAAATGATGCATATATAGGCATGAGCGCAGACTATATGGGGGCATCGGGGATCATGCCCCAAGGAAAATTTTCCTTGGGACAATGCCTCCAAGGAGTGTACTGTAACTTGTGGTTCAATTAACGTTACCTCTTAGCTAGAGGTACAAAGCTAGTTACTTTCATATTTAGATAAAGTAAAGAAAATAAAAATAATTTTAAATGTTTTTAATTGAAAATTCCCGTTTTTAAATTCTATGACAATATTTAAATTTACTTTAAGTACCTAAGATCACTGGCGGATCCAAAGAGTCTCTTAGGGAGGGGCGAATTACCTTTTATTTTTAGGCAATCAAAAAATAAAATATATAATAATATTAAGAACAGAATCATTGAATTAGAAAGATTATAAATAAAATAAAGTACCTACATGTATAATTATCTCTAGGTGACGGATTTTCGTCGATGCGAATCAAGTCATTTTTTGAATCTATTTCTTTATCCTGAAGCAAATACAATAGAAAAAAGTCCAAAATTATTCCCTTCAACTTTCTGATTCTTCTTAAGTACGGAAGCCATAATGTCACAAACTGGCCATCATCATGTTCTGTTATTCATTTATTTGTAAGGCAAGGTCTTCTTAATTTTTTTAAGAAGGAAGGTTGCGATCGTCTCCTCACCCCTTTTTTAGATACGCCACTGCTTAAGATATGAAAATTGTAAGTACCATTTATGGTATACTCGTATGTACAATAGTTATTACATATATTTGTACTTATTAGCAAATTGGCACACCCAGCAATAGGCTATTTATTTACACATATATGTCCTTTTATGTAATAAGTTTTATTAGAAGCTTAGTGTTAATAAAAATGTTAATTTATAAAATGTTTGTGACCACAGCAGTCTTTTTCCTTCCTTGTGCGAAGTAAAGGAAGTATAGTAATCGCAAAAAAATCGGTTTTCAGATATCAACGGAAATATCCGTTTTGATTATCCTTGAATCCATTTTTACTAGTTGTACATACGTACATATGTTCGTACGTATGTATCTCATATAATTAGAAAATTATTAGCCATAGAATGTCGAAATTTTGTATAAGGAACTGCTATAATATCTAGTATGATTAGCCATAGAATCTTTGTATATGTATATCTAATTGTGCACCTCCCTTTTTATTGCAATTGGTAGTGCCAAAAGGACACTTTACTTCAAGGGATTATTTTTATTTTTTGCATTACTCCAAAACTATTAGCTGGAGAATGTTGAAATTTTGTGTATGGGACTGCTATAACATCTACTTGTTCGCCTCTTTTTTCTATTGCTATCGGCAGTGACAAAAGGGCTCTTTACTCGAAAGGTTTTTTTTAATTTTTCGCATAACTCAAAAATGATTAGCCGTAGAATCTTGAAATTTTGTATGCAGGACTTCTATATCATCTAATTGTGCATCTTACTTTTTCTATTGATATCGGCAGTGCCAAAAAGGCTCTTTATTCGAAGGTTTTTTATTATTTCGTATAACTCAAAAATGATTAGCCGTAGAAACTTGTATATTTTGTATAAGGGATTACTATAACATCTAGTTGTGCTCCTCGCTTTTTTATTACAATGGATAGAGCCAAAAGTACATATTATTCCAAGGGTTATTTTTAAATTTTTCTCATTATTCACAAATGATTAGCCGTAGAATGTTGAAATTGTGTATGCTATACATAACGTCTAGTTACCCAACTCTCTTTTTCATTGTAATCGGCAGTGTCAAAAAGGCACTACGCTCGAAGGGATTTCTGAATTTATCGCATATCTCAAAAATAATTACCCGTACTCCAAAAATGATCTCATTTTTAAATGAAATAAGTTTAAATGAAATGCAAAAAAATTGTTTATAATTTAATAGATGTAGAAAGAAGTCGTGATGTTTGTAGTAGATTTTTTTAAATATTTAACTACTGTTATATGACGGATTTTTGCGAGATTCGATCACGTGAAACGTGAATTATAAAACCAAAAAGCTAATCATTAACTCAAATCAAGAATACTTAAATCGTTTTATAAAGTTAAATCCTCTAAATGAAACTTTGGAAAACTATGGTTGTATTTTTTAGAGCAAGTAAAACTAATAAAAACAAATAAGAAAGTAAGAATATTTATGGAACAAATATGCGATTTGTGGAAGTCGTAGCGTGCGTGATAGTGAAGATGTGTTATTGCGTGGAGCACAATGCAGTGACCGCAGGTTAGGGAGGACACAAGCTGGTTATTAACTTTCTTCTGCTGGAGAGGCAGTTCAATGGCAGCTGCAGCCTCTGAGGCCAGCGGCTTCAAGGCTGTTGGCCAGTGTTACATCACAGCACTGCATCATGCTGATGAACTTTAGAGATGCTGCTAGCCTTCCGTTACATTCATCATCCAAATTCAACAACATATTCACTTTGCTGTTATACAGAATCAAGATAGTATTTCTTGAGTAGGATGGTGGTGGAAGAGAATAAAATTATCTGGATTACAATGTAACACCCCTTGTTAACATCGTGAAATGCTAAACTAACTCCAGTCGTTATTCGTAAAAAAATAAATATATTATTCAGTTTCAAAGATAACTCCATTCGATTGGTGAAATTAGCAATATTTGTAGATGATTATCAGCATTTCTAAATGATACAGAAGAAGGTTTATAGTGATATTTGACTACCTAGAAGAAAAATACTTTGCCCACAGCATTCATTCAATTATGGATAAGATCAATTTCTTTTTAATATTTTTTTTTTCGTAAATTCGTATTACATGGAAAAGAAACGTTGAAGTTAATCTTTTATTTTATAATGTAATAATTATATATTATATCTATTTATATATTTTAGTTCAAACTGTTTTGATTTTCACTTATCCAGTGGAAATCGAGAACGTTAAAAATCAGAAAAAAATAAAAAATATTAACTTTAAATATAATGTTTCATATAACATGAAGTAAATAAAAATATTAACAAAAAAATTATTATAACCATACTTCAATGAATGCTTAGCGCATATGTGAAATCAAAATATTTTACTTCTATAGGTTGTCAAAAATCATCATAAATCTTACTCTGCATCATTTAGAAATGGAGATAATCATTTACAAATATTGCTAATTCCGCCAAACTATTGAAGTTAGCTTTGAAAGTAAATAATATATTTAATTCATTTTATGAATTTTGATACTGAAGTTAGTTTAATATTTCAGGAATGTTAACATAGGGTACAACTAATTCCGGTTCGTGGCTGATATTTTTTTAATCTGGGTGATAAATTTATTACAATATAAGTCAATAACACATTTTATCAATTGATTTATCCTAAAGAAGACGTAGGAAAGGTCGAAATTAGTTAGAGCTGGAATAAACTATATAATCGTAACTAAAATACAGACTTTTTTCGTTACAATGACTTTAGCTTATAACGTCCGTCAAGGGACTCGAAAATACGAATGTTATAAAAGAGGGACAAATCACGAAAAAAGAAGATATCTCGTAGTTGAGTTGAAAAGTGATACAAATAGATATTAATTGATGATTGGTATTAGAAAATAAGAGATTGGATTCCTGCTATTATTTGAACTTGTTATGATATCAATTACTAATATCAACTACAAAGTGTACTTGCAATTCTATAACAGTGATCGTTATTTATGACCTACGTACGTATATCTAGACATATAAAGAATACTCTATATCAGTGTTTCTCAAACTTTTTGGTCTCCGAACCCTGAAGAATGAGTGAATGTATGTATCTTTAATTTAAATTCAGAAGAAGTTCATTTCTTTTGTTTAATTGCATTCAAACACTCTTAATTTTCATTAATAGCAAATTTAATTTTAGTATCAACAAAAATTTATATTTATTATCTTTGGTATATTTCGAACAAAATATTCAATGTATACGTTTCGACAATATGTAATTAACTAATTGTTTCTACTAAACATATTATAAATTAAATTTAATATGATGCGTGAGCCAGCTTATTTTGGCATAATATACTAAACCTGGGTTTATCGTCAATGCAAGTCTCACAGCGATTTCTGTTTCTAAGACGATTGCGTTGCATTGCGTTGCTTGGTATTGATGTTGGTCATTAGAGAAAATGTCAAATGTAGTTTCATATGCAATATATATTAAAATATTTATATTGTTTCTATTATTTATTTATATATGCAATTTAATAGAAGTGAAAATTATTTTATATATTTTTTATTTCTAATATTTCTAAACATGAATCCATAGTAAATTTATAAAATATTTGAAAAAAAATCTGTAATCAATATTTCTGCGTCTCCAAATATTTTTTCGACCCTCACTTTGAGAATCTCTTCTCTACAGTCTACAACGCAAATTTGAATTTAAGCCACGACAATATTTCACGTTTGTAATTGATATTTAATTTGTAGTTGTTTCAATTCCTAAATTTTCTAAGTTCGCTTTTGTTAGATGAAAAAGCCTAATGGATACAAATTGGAAAATACTATAATTTTTTCTTATTTGTCAATTACTTCGTTTGAAGTATTGAGTCTAGATGACTAGATTTTCGGGATTTGTCACGAATAACTTTTTTGAGATACGAAATTATACTGGTTTTTTCATCGGATGTCAAAATTTAATATTTATATTATCTAGCAACTATAGATGAAGACACATGTGATCGTTAGATGAAATTTTTTAAAGCATTTGAATTTCAGGAACATTCTTCGTAATTATTTATTTGTTATACCTACCCATAACGTAAATTAATTATTCAGTAATCAAACAAAAACGATTCATTTATATTCATTAATCGCGAATATTAATCCAATTTTAATCTATTTAGTTAAAGTGTGTTTGTATGACATGTTTATGCTTGAAATGAAATAGCGTAATTTTACAAATTATGTATATAGACTCGTACTAGTTTCTTTGACAAATTTCTCAGTTTTGTAATTTATAGATCTGTTCCCAATGCGTATAACTACGGTAACGTTTATCAAACTTGTTCCAAAATATACATTTAAAAGTCCATATACAATTTAAGGACACTAATTTATATTCTATAGATCGTACAACAATTTCAACTGTGAAGAATTTAAAGGTAATACTTTTCTTGACTTGTGACTCCGATGACGAAATACATTTTTCTTACGATTGAAGTATAGAATTATTGGAGTAGAATTATGAAATAAATTGAAGGTTTCACACCTTTGAAATATCTGAACGTGAATTCCCAGCAAAAGTCAGTGATAGCAAATGGCGTGAATTTCCTCACAAAGTAAGAATTATTGCAACTATAACCAACAATTTTGTTTCTCCTAATATGGAATCTAAACATTACAGCTGCGTTTCCTATTTATTCCCTCTAACATTATCATTTTACGAAACGCGAAAAATCCCTATAAACACGTTGACAAGAAATAAATGGTGATAATTTCGCAATGCAGAATAATATTAATTTTCACAATTTATTCCTGGAACACACCTATAAGGAAACGTGCAGATTTATTAAAAATTAATAGCGATAATAAGTTATTCGCCATATTGTGCAAAGCTATCATTGCAATAATTTATCACATCATAATTTATATCTGAATAAGAATATATAAGAATCTATAAAAGCTGTTTATTTTCATTCCAATCATATTATTTCAGCTTTATCTATTGCTCGTAGGAACTAATTTATTGAGAAATATTACATTATATGCGTACTATCAAATGATCTTCATATTAAAACGTAAAACAAGAAAATAGTTTGATTTTTTTTTACCAATAAATGTTTGATAAAAGACAAAACATTATCGATTTCAATGATTTTATTGATTATATTTAACTTAAAAAACAGCTGAATACCGCTGACAGCTGAATACACCAAAATATACTGTGAATATTTTTAAACGTGATTTGTCATTTCCATGGTCACAACGAATTTGACATTTGCTTTTTGGGTTAAAAAAAATTCTAACAGGCTTACACCAAGTGCAACAACAATTTTTAGAATCATTAATAATTTTAGAGGAAATTGTAGAATAGAAAAATGGTCTGCTAGATCACCCGATCTTACATATCCAGATTTCTTTCTTTGGTGACCTTTAAAATCAGATGTTTGTATTAGAGAAATTTCAAAATTAAGATGAACTAAAAGTTCAAATTCTAAACATTTCTCAATATAATACAATTTCCCAAATATCATCGTATCGAATTTAATAGCAGATATTGCTCAGAAGTTAATGGATGGATTTTTGAAAATTTATTATAATTATTGTTGCACTTGGTGTAGGCCTGTCAGAATTTTATAACCCAAAAAGTGTTGACTTTGATCTTTTATTTAATGAAATACAAACTACAATTACATATCAAAAATTTAGTTTGCTGTGAAAAATAATAAAACATATAATGTAATTTTTGATTGATATATGTCAAGAAATAAATATTTTCTGTTGATCTATTATTAATTATTTAATAAAACTACTGCAGTACTTCCAGTTTTCAATAAAAAACAAATGTCAAATTTGTTCCCTAGGCTTCATTTTATATGACACAAGCAAATATACATTTCTGTCAATAAAATAAAAGTAGAAACCACGAATATGATACATCCCCATGTTTCAAGTTAAAAAATACTCACGATAATAATAATATTGTACGATACCGTTATTATAGTATATTGTACAACAAGAATGGTTATGATGCTCGTGCCTCATCATTCCACTCGACTATTCATTTTCTACAATGAATACGAAGAAAAAACAATAAGATTTAGGTATTCACATCAAAGAAAACCGTAAATAAAAATTTAAAATTAAACAATTACTTTAAAGACAATATTTTTCCTGAAATCATCTGAGAGAATTAAACATCAGAAAGCTGAACATATATCATTTTAATTTCACAATTCATTAACACATGAACTACAATTTTAATTAGTTTTGTATATGTTTCTTATAATAGTACAATTTTCAATATTAGTTACGTTTAAAAGCGTAGATTTTACAACATTAAACTAATGAATTATACGGTTATTGAAAACATTTAATTTTACGTTTATTTTAACAGTCGTAAAACATTTGCACTTCCGGGATACAGGTCTACTTTACTTCGTCTCAAAAATTATTATAATTCAGAGTTCCAAAGTCTGAATTAAAAAATATAATACAACGGTGGCCCTTCTACGCTTTCGTAGTAATGTACTCCGCAGAAACAATGACTATAACAAAAAATACGAAGAAGACTTTGAAACTCTGAATTTAAAAGTCTGAATTCAGAGTTTCAAAGTCTGAATTCAGAGTTTCAAAGTCTGAATTTAGAGTTTCAAAGTCTGAATTTAGAGTTTTGAAATCTGAATTCAGAGTTTCAAAGTCTGAATTCAGAGTTTCAAAGTATGAATTTATAGTTTCAAAGTCTGAATTCAGAGTTTCAAAGTCTGAATTTAGAGTCTTCAAGTCTGAATTATGAAATTCAGTGTTATAAAGTCTGAATTATTGAATTCAGAGTTTCAAAGTCTGAATTCAGAGTTCCAAAGTCTGAATTATAAAATAAAATACAGCGGTGGCCCTTCTACGCTTTCGTACATTACAATAGGTCATAATATTGTTTTATAAATTTTTATTTTAGTTTTTCTCAAAGACGTGTATTTAGTTTCAGTAATTTATTTTTTTGCAATTTGACAGTTGTTGTAACAAAGGCTTTGTCTGCCTGTTACAGAAAATAGTTCCATAAGAGTGTAACAGAATGTGTTCATTGCGTAACAGTTTTCAGTTACAGAAAGTGTGGATACCGTAGTAGTGTTAGAAGTTACAGAAAGATTTATTATGCAACGTCAAATAATCCAATATATAATACACATCTTCAGAATCCTCAAATTAGTATTGCATAATTGAAAGCATCCATTGGTGAATAATGTATCCAGTTGATAAATCACCAAGTAAACGATGTAGTGTTCTCACCATTTATGCGCCTCCCTGTAAATCGTGCTGGTTACATGCTCCATTGCGTCGATCGCCAAGACAACATATTTTCCACATTTCATTAATTTCTTCTTGTAGGCGATTAATTCTCCCGGTCAATCCGCGAGTTCCCGAGGCGAGATAAGGTGTGTTTGGAGATTTGAGTTTCTCGCAATTCGCGTTGCTGGGAGGTATGAGTATGAGTGTGTGCAACAAACAATCATTAATAACAGAGGTTATGTAAGTGATGAGCTGAGGCTTGCGGAAGAGAAAGACAAAATATGCAAGATTGCATGAATATTGTTTTCTTTCAATGAACTCATATATGATGCAGGTAAAATTCATAAGTAACCGTGAGTGAACGTTGATTGTACTACAATACCAAGTTGAAAGTAAGACCTTTCATTCGGAATTATTGTTTTTTATTTTCAGTTTCAAATATGCTTTTTTAACAAACAAAACTTGTGTTCCAATCCAATTTATAACAACTAAGTAATAACAAAAAATCTGATGTGGTCACCACATGACTTCCTTGTACGCCAAATTACACATTTTTTCTGTACTGTACTTAAACTTATTTCACTTGAAAGTGAGATCATTCTCAGGCTAATAATTCTTCAACTTCCATTCGTTTTATATCTTTGAACTTCCCTTCGAAATGGGTCATCTTTATTTATTTTATTAATATGTTTATCACTATTCCTTATTGCACTAAATATTTTAATTGCTCAAAAACTTGAAGAGAAAGCAATATTGTTTTCATTTATTTCATACGTATTTTTCAGGAATATATTCTAGTTGTCAAAGTCAATTTATTAACAAGAAATCTAATATCTCCTACAAAAATGAAATGCAACTATAGTATATTGTACAATAAACACGAAATGGACATTCCAGGCGAGTTTTACACTATACTTTTTCTAAGACCACGATATTATTTCCTAATTTATTTATACGCTCATATTTTAATAATAAAAATGTATTTATTTCATTACTTCCTAGAAACTAGCTACAAAACAAAAATTAAACAATATGATTTTTAAGAGAACTGTGAGATATGAATTTATACCGTAACGTTGTCTATGTTTACTATGGGAAATGAAAATGTGTTTACAATATATCCGTAACTATAACAAACATACAATAAACAAATATCCTTAATATTCGTAGAAAAATATATTATTTTTATTGAGTTTATGCCAAAATTATACTGCCCTTTTGAAAAATCCTATTGGAACAAGAAATGGAGGTGCAGAACTAGATATTTTACCAATTTAATAAATAAAATTTTAACATTCTATGTCTAATCGTTTTTGAGTTTTGCAAAAAATTCAAAAAACACTACTAGCAAAGTGCTTTTTTAGCACTGCCGATTGCAATTAAAAGGGACGTGCACAAGTAGATGTTATAGCAGTCTTATACACAAAATTTCAACATTCTACGGCTAATCATTTCTGAGTTATGCGAGTACTTACTGATAGTCAAAATGAATTCAGGGATGGTCAAAATGGATATTTTCGTTGAAATCTGAAAATCGAAACTTTCGCGATTATAATACTTCCTATACTTCGTACAAGAAAGTAAAAATATTATAAACATTTTTAGATTATGATATCTAAATTTCTAATCGTTTATGAAAACCAGGATTCTAAAAGGTTCTTCGATACACCCAGACTAAGAACTCCAATGAATCCCGAAAAAAAATTATGATTTTACCATGAAAATAACATGTTATACTTTTCCAACAATTACTTCAATAAAACTAATTTAATTGGTCGTTAAATTCTCTAGTAGTAATAGTAGCAGTAAGTATAATATTTCACGGCTCATTTATAAATCTGTTTAGTTCTACGTAACGTGATAACGATTGAATGAGAAAATAAAACAATATTTTTTTGTAACTGTAACGTATTTTACATTCTATTAAAGAATGTTTTAAGTGGTTGTGCATGGAAGAACCCTTGTGCATATTTCAAGAGTTATTCAAATTCGTATGCAGTTATTTTTTGCGATACAAAGCAAAGCAATTTTTGGCTACAATAAAAGAAACGTTGTTTATAAGCCCAGCCCACTTTTGTTTTTATTCACTATATTATTCTAGCCAAGTGGATAAGTACATACTACTATTTCTGATTTTAAAGAACCACTTTAAGAAGTGAACAGAGAATAAAATCACTACGATCACTGGTGTTTCCATCTCTGTCTTCCGCGTAGTGCATTGTTGGTGTCTTTGTCGCTCCAGAGCACTTTCTATAGCTCTTTTCTCTCGCACAGGCAAAGCAATTTCATTAATTCTATTAATAGACCGTGTTCACTTGCCAACAACATGTGCGCGAAAAGGTGGCTCGTAAATCCTGAGACGAATGTGTGTGACGAGAAAGAACAGAAATTGGGAACTAATACACGATGGAAATAGACTTATCGGTTGACGAATTCCGCAACGGTGACCGACACGACACCAGAAATTTCTCAGCGCAAACAGATTTCTTTTACTTAGAAATCAGTTTAAAGATGCGAAATACAAAGACGTATACGCTTTCGTGTATTATGGCGTGTAAAAATATGCTGTATGCACATTCAACGCATAATGAAAAAATTTTACCATATCGAATGTTTTCAATATGCTACCTGTCGTAAATTTCATGACATGTCACACAAAATTGCTCATAATCTCGGTGATTCGTCGTGAAACACATATTAAAAAAATATACATGATTTATTTAGCAGGAAGCTGTAAACATACCGTTTCAAATTCTCTGTTTGCCTGTAGGGTTGAAAACCTATAGTGTGTTAAGTTTTAAGTAGTAAAAGTGTCATCGGCACTAAAAACCTTGTGTATTATACGTCCAGAATAGTTTGTATCACTAGTCCAGAAACTGAACTTTTGCGAGAGCGAGGTTATTTTGCAAATAATGCGGGATCTCGCAAAAGAGTTTCTGGGCATGTAATACACAAGACTTTTTACGCCGATAACACTTTTAATTTATTAAAGAAATGTTATTACTATTTAAAATTTTATATTCGTAAGTTTTTCGATTCACATAGATATACATATAAACATTCACTTGTTTTATTCAAAAAAAATAGTGACAGTTCTAACCGAAAAAATAAAACGAATGTGAATTGCTATTTTTCAACAATCAACGTAATATAATCGTACAACACTAGTATAATATGACTAAAAATGAAAATAGTTGTTTTAAACATTTACATTTTCAATAAAATAAAATTAAAAATTTTGACTGGACGTAATGCTTAAATATTTGTTGACATCCAAATTGTATGTCCATTTTTATAGAGGCACTGATACGTCACAGGTAAATAATGGTAAAACTTTATAATTTATTCTAAGTGAACTATAGACTTTTCAAGTGAAATTATATATTTGTTAATAAAATTATTGAAAACATATTTTAAATATGTTGAATCTGAATATGCAAGAGGAGAGGGAGAGTCCATTTAACGCCTTAGAAATTCAATCGATAAACATGAAAATATACCTGATCGTTGAAAAAATAGTTATTGGATTGGTAATGATTGGTTATGTATATATTTGCGTACTTTTGCACCGTGTGTATGTAAAGTTGGCTGATGTTTAAATCAATACATAGGGAGGACAATACGTCTCGTTGGCGTGTAGTCGCGAAGTTGTGCTTGCTCTGCCTCGTTCTCGTTCTCGTTCTCAGCTTCGTTATTATGCTTTATGAGAAGTCTCTTGTCATTTCCACCCTCTTGAGGAGGTCTTTTCTCCCGGCTCTAAATTGGGACGGCGACGCGAAGGCAGAACAGGGAAACCATTAGAAATACCCGTACAGTACAAATGATTCAGCATACGCATGTATATAAAAATACACAAACTTTGCTCTTCTGACATGTTGCACAAAGGGGAACGTTTCTCTCTACAGTCTACAGTTTTGCTTTCACGATATCAGAATAATAGAAAAACATCGTTTGTTAGGGAAACCAACTTTATTCAAACAGGCTATATTTGGAATAATATTCAATGCAATTACTAAATTATATACGTTTCTCTTTCGAAAACACAGATCAAAGCTCATGTCACACTATACTTAGAAAATCAGGACAGTAGCAAACCATTTTGTTTTTCCTAAAATATTTGTGGAACAAGTGTGTAAAGTAGGTGTTATTAGTTGAGTTCGCTATAAAGCGCATGATAAGTAGGTGAATGCGGAAATTATAGAACGAGATAAAAGTATTTTATAAAAAACCGAAATATTTATTAAAACTGAGTTAAAACATTGACTAAAAATGAAGCTATGTAAGAATGTCAAAGAAATGTTTCAAGAAATTATGTTAGTACTTAATCTGGTAATAAAAATTATGCCACTTATTTCATTTATAGTGTACATAAATATTTCTTAAAAAAATTTATTACATTCATAATTAGGTATTTATCTAATTACCTACTTGAGAAATAAATTAAATGAATGTGTATGTTGCCTAGCAACGCCTATTTACTTTTCACGTTGGAATTCTTGAAAAGTTACTATTTATAATCTTTAAAAAGTGCGTACATTATGTCTTTTATGCATAGTAACAGTAAAATGATTGTATTGGTTTTTATATATTTTTATCCTGTAGCAAACATACAATGGAGCAGCAATGTTTCAAATATAAAGGTATCCTACTTCTTTCGTTACAAGTTTAACTTAAATATTATTATTATTTATAGGATATCGAAATACAACTTTTTTAATTAAATAATTTTCTTTAAAAAAACGGTAGCAATATTATGACTCAGAATTTGTTTTTGTATTTTACAGACAATTATTCGATTTTGTCACAATAATCTTATTAAATTGGATAGGAATAGGTATATTAGAAATGAATTCCTTTTTACTAAATATAAAGCAAATATTGTAATCTTATCGATTTTACCCTTTTTAAATTTTAACGGATATGGACGAATTAAGCTCTTTGTAATTTTAATGAAACTTCATATTTAACTTGTTGTAACTACAAGTAATAAACAAGTCAATGCATGATTCCTTCTTATTCCTGTTTAAACACGGCGCCTTGCCTATTTTGCTATGCGGTGTGCAAAGTAGATAAGGTACTTAGCTTTTATTGTTATTTAATTAAACATACAGCACTTTTATGGTTCTTTTCTTCAGAAGTAAGGATTACAAACATTTTTTTAGCTTTTAGACAAATACTATAAATACGAAAAATAAATTGTAGGTGATTTTAGACAAAGAAAAAATCAATAAATTTCCATTAATTATCAATATTTTATCATATTAACAGACAAATTATGGCCCTTTAGATTTGACTCCCCGGACAAATTTCCGGGTTGTCGATTCTGTTGTAGACATAGCTGATTTTTTAATCTGTTCCTTGCATAAAAATCAGAAACATAAAATTCAAGTAAAGTATTATATGCTAGGTATTGCTTACAAAAGAACTTGCTGATTGTTGTAAATTAAAGAAAAATAATTTCAAAATGATTCAACATTGAAAGATTAAGAGATCAATATTAATATCAGTAATATATGATTATAAACAATAATTTCACATATTTGGTACAAATAAGTTTTCTCTAAAACTATGAATCATTAATATGAAAATAATAACATAAATATAACATTATAACTTTGAAACAGTTACTGATTTAAATTTTTGTTTATATTTAAATTAATATCATATATAGCAATCAGAATAATATTTTAAGTTTATTGGACAAATTTCTTTCCCATGATTATCTATTTAATAAAATTGTTAAAAACATGATATATTTCATTTAGCGTGAGAAGATAATAAAAACAAGCATAGTAATTAATTGTGAAAACTCCTAATTAATAAATTAAATATATTATACGCATAATTTTAATAAATAAGACTGATAATAAAATAAATCTAAAAATTTAATGATTCGAAAGTTCGCGACCTAGTTCACCGAAAAATCCCATATATCTGTATTTATTTTATTGCGGAAACATAAAAAATATTTGAAACAAACGATCAAAGAGTAGCTGATGCGCTTGATTCCCGAGAAACTCACAAATCGAAAATATATGGAAATACGTGATAGTAAAGTTGTTAAATCTGAACTTTACGTCTTATAAATTGAATTAATTGCCAGTTATAAAGTCTTTAATGGAGTAAAGTGATGTTTACGATTCCTCCAAATGTTGGGTCAACAAACGAGGAGAATGCGAGTGTGCGCTATTAGCATACGATGGGCACCGGCAATTACAAGAGTACACGTGCGGCCTACGTGGGCCGCCCAACGGTTTTATTTCTTGATTACGGACTTTTATCTCAAATTGGTGGTTTACGAAGACCACATGGGTTACACCTAAACGAACATTTCTAGTTTTACTAAAGATTACAAGAAATGGAAAAACTATAAACGTGGAGACACAAAATAGGTTTTTTAAATTGTTTGTGAATTAGAGAATTAAGGATTTGGAGCATATATATTAAGGGGTTTGCTAGTTACATTAGGCTTCTTAACTACTCAATAAAATTTGGTTTGGTAGTTTACGAAGACCACATGGGTTACACCTAAACGAATATTTCTAGTTTTACAAAAGATTACGAGAAATGGAAAAACTATAAACGTGGAGATACAAAATTGATTTTTTAAATTGTTTGTGAATTAGAGAATTAAGAATCTGGAGCGTCATTTATCTGGTAGATCAGGAAATATTTTAAGGGGTTTGCTAGTTACATTCCGCTTCTTCACTACTCAATAAAATTTAGTATTAGCATACCTAGGATAGTTATGAGTATCATAATCGCCGCAGATGTCAACTGAATTCCGTGCTAGAACTACCTTCTTACTTTAAGGGGATTCTATAACTACAAATAAACAAATAACAACTGCACTTATTAAAATATCAGTTCCAAACGTCAAACGTCAAATGTCATCATGGCGGAAATTCAAATTTAAAATGAATATAAAACATTTCCACATCAGTGTAAAAGTATAAAAAGTTTTTTTTCTATGTGTAAGTACATATCAACCATAAATAACGATTATTTTTATAGAATTGCAAGTACAATTTGTAGTTGATATTTGCAAATGATATCAACTGTAGTTATGGAAACCCACCCCAGATATTATATAACATACGTGGCTTTTCAATAGTTTACCGGTTTAACGTTATTAATAAATATTATGTCAAAATTTTCTTGTGTACAACATTTTCGTAATTAAGTCCGTATGGATTGATATATCAGCTATATTAATCCAATTGTCCCACGTTATTTTGACAAATCTGTACGCTAATATTTTTACCTAATGACTTAATAACCCAGCTTAATTTTGTCTATATAAACAAAACCTTAATATCCTAAAACCCCTTAACCCAGTAAAATAATTTAACTTTATAGATTTTCATTTTAATTATATATTATTTTTAGTAGCAGCAGGTAACCAATCAACCTGTTGCTAATATCAAATTTTTATTATTTTTATATTTACAATAACTAGTTCATAGTATATTCAATGCGCATATGTGATTGGCTGGAGTAGTGTCAAATAATGAAAATTCACAGGTGTGATTGTCAAGAATTATTAAGTAATAATATTATATATATAATTTGCTATTAATACACAATAAATTTTAAAAATGAGTAGAAAAAATTATTTTGTTATATATAATAAAGTAGGTATTTATAAAAGTATAGGTATATATTTTTACCTCCCGCCTATCAATATATAGATAAGGGAGGTATTGTTTTTGGTCAAATTTCTCGAGTGTGAGTTTTCAACATATGAGCACGAATTAGGGTCTCTAGAATAAGATTTTACTATTTTTACCGTGATGTCTGTATGTCCGTGTGTGCGAGCGTGTGTGTGTGTGTCTGTGACGATTTTTCGTCCACGATAACTCCAACACGATACATGTAAAAAATATAATATTTGGTATTTAAGACTTATATTCAAATATGATGAACTGATTAGATTTTGACTACAATTGGTTAACCGGAAGTAGTACTTTACTTGAAGCTTTAAACCGTTTTTCCTTAAAAGTACCTCTAAATACCATTTTTTCGCAAATTACGTTATTATTAAACAAAGGATTTTTTAATTTTCTACCAGTTTGTATAGTTACTTTTTATACATAACTTCCAGTTAAACAAAAATATATTTATAAATTATATTAATTTTACACATCGTTCAGGCTGAATAATTTCTGTAAAACAAATGAGTTATTCATATTTGACATATACAGTTGTCAAGTTTGACGAAATTTAAAAAGATTTTATCTCTTGCCAAACCAACGTATTAGGTAAGGGTATACAGAGTGAACACCAGAATACTAGAAACTTTAACATATGTATGGGTCATGCCGCTCATATCAAGGCTATTTCTGTAGTTTCAAAACGCGATATATATTTATACCAAGCAGTAAAAGAGAATGATATATATTATAATATTTCGTTTGCAGAACTGGAACACTATTTTAGCAATGGCATGATACAAATTATGCATTTGTTATTTTCTTTCAATATTGATGAGGAAAACATCAATGAAGAACATGTAACAACGGATAGAAAACCAATAGCAGTACTTCTCACTGATCCTGGAACTAATGCTAGTCATTATTCAGCTGTTGTATCAAGAAGTAATGAATATTGTTTAATAAAACCCAAATTTCGAGGTGATATACATGGAAATCAAAACGATTACGTAGTTATAGATAATATAGACATAACTTAGAATAATATAAATTAAAATATATGTTTGAAATTTTGTTAATATTATAATAAATACTTATATAAGATTATAAAAACTGTTATACCCTAGAAAATAAATTACATACAATATTGTTGTTGAAAATTTGTTATTAGTAAGAACAAAATGGATTAAAGTTCAAGTAAATGTATAATATATGTCGAATTAAACTAAAAATTGTTATGCCAAAAATAAGTGTTTCTTTTGGTAATTTTAAGAATAAATGTAAAATTTTAAGTATGAATTCAGTTAAAAATTTTCTGAATTATTATAACAAACTAATTTTATAACCCCAAATTTGTATGAAAAAAAAATTATAGAATATTTCACTACAATGGCGGGAGGTAATGTGTTGGACACATCAGATTTTTTATATTATTCCTACTATGTACTATTCTATCTTCCCAAATATTTTTGTTCGTCGTGGTGAAAATATTAGAGCAAATAAATATATGAAAAATAAAGCTGTTTTTCCTTGAACATGCCATGAAGATTATATAAAACAAATAATATAAAATAACTGTCTTTAAGGCGCCAAGAATCGTCAAAGTAACTTATGTAATATTTGTTAATTTTATGCCCTAGAAACTTTTTTGGTATTTGGTTTTGGTGGTAAGGAGTAGTGACCACTGATATATATTTTATACACTGCCAACTTATTTTAATTATTGTAGTACCTCTTTGACTGATAACAAATTTGAAAACTTAACAAATTTTACTTTTTACTTGTAATTAATATGAAAATTTAATACTTATTTATATATTTTAAACCAGGGCATGTAACCGGTTAAAAGAACCGGTTAATATAAACCGGTAACCGATATTTTGAACGAAAATTGCGAACTTTAACCGTAATTTTAACCGATAATTTCAAGACCGAAAATACCGGTAACCGTTAACCAACAAAAAAATAAACCGGTTAAAAACCTTTATTTTACTATCATTTAACGCGAACATTTTATTTTTTTTATATCTGTGTTATTTACCTATTTGTATTTGAATATAAGTCATGACAGTTTTTACAATTTATAATTTATTGGAGTGTCATAAAAGTAGATAGTCCCTTTGTCACTATTAGGCAAGTTTACAATTGATAAGTGACCTGGGTTTTTCTGATTACGGAAATTTTTGTGAATATTCGTTAAATAAATTGCATTGTTTTATTCGTTATATTTTTTCTGATGGTAATTTTTTAAAATTATTTTTTATTATATTTTTTGTAATTATTTTTTATTATATTTTTATGTTTTTTTTTAATTAATTTTTTTACTGATATATTAACCGGGTTAAACCGGTTTTCGAACTAAAACCGTTATTATTATTATGTTTTCTGTATGGATTAACCGTTAATAATTATTTTTTACGTTTACATGCTCTGGTTAATACACATTTCCGGGGAATAAAATCAAAGAACTACGTGCCTATCACATACTATGGGTCACCCTGTATTAAAATAGTTTCTGTACTGTGGTATTTGGAAAAAAAAAAATTACATTGGAATTATTTTATGAAACATATAAATATTTAACAATGTTTTCGACCTGCATTGAAAAAAATTATAATAATAGATATATAAAGTAATTTACTTTAAAAATATTATTTTCATTAAAAAAATTTTCTCTGATCGTAAGAAAATGATAACTTTCTGATTTGATTTATTCTGAAAAATTCGTCATACAACATGTTAAAGTTACCATAATTACAAAGTAAAATCGTTGTGAAAAACAATTTCTCATGTCAAATAAGGATAAATAACAATTAATGATTAGGCAATTAGTGGAAATATAAATTATAAATTTAAGAAAAAGCACTTACGATTTTCGAGGTTCTGATCCATCCAGTTTTCTAGAACTGTTTTCAACCATAGTTCTTTCGCGGTTTAAATATTTCTTCTTTCTGCATTTCTGTCATTATAGAAACATACCTGAAACTGTCAGTCTATAAAAATATAATGTTTTAAATATAACTTTAGGCTATATTTTAATATCTACTACTATACATTTTTAAATAACACATAAGTATTAAGAATTGAAAATTATATTATAATTTCTTTAGCTCTAGCAAAATAAAAAATATTTTATATTTTTCTAAACTACTCATTAATAAAAAAAAACTATTAGTTATTTTTACAATTATTAAAATATATGAACATATTTTACAATATTTGCTGCACTATTATTTATAAAAAAATACTTTGCACTCACCAATATAAATTCCTGCTTCTATAAGAAATTATACCATTTGAAATAGGTTCTGCTTCATTTCCATCTATTATTCCCTAAAAATTTATAAAAATTGCTTCATCTGTAAATTATATCAATATAATATTAAAGTGGAGATGTTGGTCCCATCCTCTATTATTTTACATTTGATGTTTAGAGGATGGTTAAGCCTTGCCACCACGACAAGGTCTCTCCAAGACAGCAAGGGGGGAAGGGATGGTTTTGGGTTTAAGGAAAGGAGGAAGACTTAAAACTATTGCGACTTAAATCTAACCGCGACTTAAAAGTTATTCGGCGCGACTTAAACTAATGCAGTGTACTTCCAGCGAAAAGGGTCAGGGGCATTGGCATGAAAACCAAGAAAGAAGTAGAAAATGAAAATATAATATTAATTATTATAGTCTATGTACAAACTCACTCCACAATTAGACATTTCAACACGCTAGCGGTCAGACACCCTTCCGGCCCTCCAGTACTAACGCCCAAAATGGTAAAAGGGCAGCAAGATGCACCAAGCACATCCGTAACTCTAACTTATAGACACGCTAATACGAGGGCGGTATCACAACCCTTCCGTGCAACCCATACCAACGACCAGAATGCTGTAAGCAGAGAAAGGAGTGCCTCGACTTATAATATACTACGGGTATTGCACATTCAAAATTCAAATATTATAATTGGAGGACTTTAAAATCAAAAATTATTTTTTTAGGGAAAAATTAATGGTTGAAATTAGTAATAGGAGTAAATTGAAAAATTAAATCTAGCAATATTTGCACAAAAATTAAATAATGTACTCATAAATATACAAAAGCAAAACAATTAATAAAACAAGGCACATTATAAACCTAAAATAAGTTGTACCTAAAAGCTCGTCTTTACTGAAAACTTCCCGGATAGTTTTGCAGTAAGGATTTGCTTCCATTCATACATCATACCTTATATCTACACATCACATCTCAGACCTAACCATCACACTATATATACATTTTCATACATTGTATTTAATCATCACACCTTATATTTAATCAACACACAATATATTCAATCATCACACCATATATTCAATCATCACACCATATAATTAATCATCACACGTTAAATTTTACCATCACATCTTAAATTTAATCATCACACCTTAAATTTAATCATTGCACCTTATACCTAAGCATCACACCTTATATCTAACCATCACACTTTATATCTAACCACCACACCTTACATTTAATCATCATTCCTTACATTCATCATACCTTATATTTAATCATCACACCTTAAATTTAATCATCACACCTTAAATTTAATCATCACACCTTAAATTTAATCATCACACCTTAAATGTAATCATCACACCTTAAATTTGATCATAACACCTTAAAATTAATCATCACACCTTAAATTTAATCATCACACCTTATATTTAATCATCACACCTTATATGTAATCATCACACCTTATATTTAATCATCACACCTTATATTAATCATCATACCTTATATTTAATCATCATTCCTTAAATTTAATCAGCACACCTTAAATTTAATCAACACACCTTAAATTTAATCAACACACCGTAAATTTAATAGCACACCTTATATTAATCATTACACCTTATATTTGATCATCACACCTTATATGTATTCATCACACCTTATATTTAATCATCATACCGTTCCCTACATCTAAGCATCACACTTTATATCTAAGAAGCACACTTTATATCTAATCATCGCACCTTACATCTAAGCATCACACTTTAAATTTAACCATCATACCTTGCATTTAACATACCTTATATTTAATCAGCACACCTTATATCTAACCATCATACCTTATATTTAAACATCACACCTAACCATCATACTTCACATGTTCACTCCACACTTTATACCTAGATCTCAGTTCATACCTAATGTGCCAAGTCTTATTAATTTGTTTAGGAATAAATTTAATGCAATATATTTGCATGATACGGTATCAGTTAAAGTTAAGATTAAACAATGTCAACAATGTATTACGGAAATAATTTAAATTAAAAATGAGCTTATAGGAATTAAGTTTAATGAAGTCGTAAAATATTCAGGGAGAATATTATTCTTAAATATCAAAATTAGACTTACTATTTCAGTGGTGAGAAAAAAAAACTGAGAAGTACCTGCTTCCCCCCTTAGGTCTATATCTATATCTTATATCTAGAAAGTAGCTGGAACCTGAAACAATAAAAAATATGAATTAGTTTATTTATAACAAAATTTGTTTTTAATAATTATAAAAAAAATATTTGTACTGCACACTAGTTTCAATAATAATATAGTAGTAGTAAATCGCAATCAATTATTAAAATTCAAATTAAAAAAATATAAATTGTGCTCACCTGATGACTGCTGAAAAGACACTGAAGATTTCTTTGTCGTTAATTATCATTTTAATAAATGAATGAAGGTAGGGGGAGTACGAATAGAACAGTTATTCAACGTTATATTAAAATTATTATATTAAATTAATAGTAGGGTATTAGCTAACACTACCAAGTATAAAATATAATTTAAATAAAAAATAAGTATGTATATGTAAATAGAATTGTAGTGTTACCGATGTCTAGGACGTACGAAGACATAAGTGAAATATATATTTCTAATTAATTTAATTATAATTGTTATATATTTCTTTTGCTCTGCCATATAGTAAAAAAATATACAGTGTGTTTGAAAATGTGGAAAGACCCTTTTATTTTATTATAACAGATGTACACTCAAACCAACTAGTCCCCGTACACCATAATAAAGGAAAAAAGTTTTCTATTATTTTAAAGTTTTTTATTGAATATTTATACACACGAAATAAATTTTATATTATAACATACTATATTAATAAATAAAATAATGTATTGACTTTTTTTGAATTTTGTATAAAATTTGTGAACTTTTATCGTAATTTTAACCGATATTTCTAAGGCCGAAAATACCGGTAACCGTTCATCATAAAAAATAAACTGGTTTTAGCGAACATTAACCTTCATTTTAATAATACTATTTAGTGCGAAAAAAATTGAATTTTTCATATCTGTTATATTTGTATTTGAATAAGATTATATGAGTCATGACAATTTCGATTTTATTGGGGAGTCATAAAAATAGGTAGTCCCTTAGTAAGCTTTAGGCATCAAGTTTAAAACTGAAAAAAATTACTTACATTTCTCTGAATGTGTTATCGGAATTTTTGTGAATTTCTAGTTTGATTTTGCATGCAGCGTGAAACATAACCGCTTTTCATTTGTTCCTAATATTATTATTTTTTAAATGAAGTTTTCTATTATTTTTTTTATTAACCGGTTTAAACCGGTTTTCAATTTATAAAAACCGGTTTTCGAACTAAAACCGTTATTTTTATAATGTTCTCAATATGGGTTAACCGTTAACCAGTATTTTTTTCGGTTACATGCCCTGTTTTAAACTATAAATTAGTTCTCAAAACCACTGATATGGAGTCAAGATACCAACTATAAACTATAATCTCTTCTGTAATTCCCTTGCAGAAATTTATACTTCACTATATTGGTATTAGAATACAGTTTAGCAATTGTAAAACCATTGAATTTGTTGTTTAGTAATAATAGAAATCTGTTGAATGAAGTCGCTAGCTATATACGTCTACATAGCGTCGTGACAGCGTTAGTAAATATCCTGAGATTATTCCTGCGTGGCGAGATTTAATTAGCAAGCGAGAAATTAATTACACAACAATCGCGAAGACGAACGGTCTACGCAGGCAATTAACCTGATAGCCGCCTGTTGATTAGACAAGCGAATCCGAACTAACACGAGGAAAAACAGAATCAGGATCACTTCAGCCACCGACGTAATCTACTTACGGGAGAAAGACGTTAAGATATCAGTATCCTTATATACAATAATTGAAATATACAGTGTTTCACGACTAGTACAGCAAAATTTAATCGCTTATTCCTGCGCTCATTTGCAAATGTGACATATTCTTATTGGTGACTAAATTACGTGAAGTATTTCGCGCTTTGATACGAACTGAATGGAGTGTGACGTATGAGATTTGGAGTTTCGATTCCCAGCGTCGCCAACTTGATTATTTTAAAACAATTGTTTACCAAATAAAACTACCGCTGTAGAGATGAAACATATTATTTACCTAATTATGGATAAGAAATTTTTTATAAAACTCTAAGACATCCACTCATCTATTTCATTTATTTTATTATTGTAGTTTTTTATTTTACAAAATTATATTGATATCAAAATTTGAAAATTAACCTAAAAGTGTAGGTCCCATATTGCGATATATTTTATGAGCAAACTGACCTCAGGAATAAGCTATTTCTATTCAAGTGAACGCCAAGAATATCAAATGCAATTAATTAATTATCTAAGATCTATAATATAAACCTACTGTGCCAAAATACCATCTACGAATATATGAATTCTATCAGATTCATCAAATAGATTATTTGTTTTCCTTAAATAGGTACCTACATACGTTAGAAAATTTCTGGTTGCTATATATATTTTTAAATCTAAACAATATATTTTATTTATTTACGAAGGGCATTACGTAGATGTTTATGTCTCTCCAAGAATAACAGTCTTATAAAACCGTGGTCCTTTAACTCGAGGGTATAAACATCAAATAATTCAACCATGGTGCATGTCTTGTGACTTGTAAAATAATCCACGTATATAATTATTTCGTTTTAACATATTATCCCATTGCCAATAACAATAATTTTGCATATTAATTATATAATTAAATAAAATAGCGAACTAGTATCATACAAATATGTATAATAATGATTAAATTCTCAAAAATAAATAATAAAATTGAAGACAGAAAAGTGAATAATTCGCTTCTAATAATATATTTGTAATGGTATTGCATGTGAAAATATAAGGTTAAAATAATAAAGTTTATAGTTAAATAAATAAAGTGTTATTGTGAAAGTTACTATGTTAAGTTTTGTGTTAGAAGTTTAATAGCTTTATTTAACGTGCTCTCGTCACATATTTCAGTAGTGTTGTATAAAGAAATCTAGATATGTCAAATAAATAATGAAAATATGTAGCAGTTGTGAAATTTATTATGAAAATATATTCAAAAGAATGCGTAGAATCGTAACATTATACATCAGAAGAACATAAATGACAAACGTATCTGCAGATAACTTGTTTATTGTTGCTGTAATATTTCATAAAAATTCTAATGGAAATTCTTTTGTACGTTTTCGTATTTTTGTTCGGCTGCAACTGAATTTAATTTACATTATTTCGCTGAATATGGTTAATATCGGAGCGCTGGAATAATTCATATTTTAGATATTAAATTTTCAGTCTCGTTGCTAGCTGCTAGCTGTATACTTCACACAACTCGGGAATGTAATAATGTTTTTTAAAACGTTGTGTTTGCAGCTTCGCGCCACCAGACCAATAAGACTCGCCACCATCGTCGAGTCATTTCAATATAATAACAATTACTCCGGCGTTTCACTCAATTTACATTCTCACAAAAAGAATTTTTAAATTAAATCACAACAAATTCATTACCATCTACATTTCCGCAGCGATATTATCACCACATTTTACATAAATAAAATTTTATAACAAGAAAGAATTACAAAATAAATACATAATCAATAATAATTGACTATTTCTTAATTTTATTTTTGTCTTGTTTCTTGCTTTCATAGTACTTGAAAATTCCTGTTATTGGTAATTCACAATTACATATAGATATTATCGTGCCAATAATAAAATTTGATTCTATAGATTTCAAAATAACAATCTTTGTAAATGGAAATAATGGCAAAGATAATAAAAATTTTTTTGGAATTCAATATTTCTTCAGAATGTAAAGGACTGTTCATATAATTTTTGTTATCTCCTGCCACTTAGTGACAACATCTCCATGGGGTTGCGTCACTTCCTCCCAAGATTTCTAGATCCTATTTTTATTATAGCGAATGAATCTCTTATGCTCTCCATATATGACCAAACCGTCTCATTGTTTTACATATTCTTCTTTTAGTAGCTTTGGTAATATTTTGCTTTTTAATATTTTTTATTTGTAACTCACTCATAGGTAAACCGTAATTTATTTGAACTATTTATTCATCAGGCAAAAAATATTGACAAGCTACTAACCTGTAATAGAATATTGTGC
Source organism: Stenolophus ochropezus (assembly GCA_035578165.1). NCBI lineage: Eukaryota > Metazoa > Arthropoda > Insecta > Coleoptera > Carabidae > Stenolophus > Stenolophus ochropezus. The sequence goes on along the minus strand of JAQOWZ010000004.1, from coordinate 7,370,640 downwards.
AACAAGTGAAAAAAGTTTCAGCAGGAGACGAGACACAAGGTGGGAAATAATTGATTCTGTACGAGTATCACACTATATTTTTTCTACGACCACACTGCTAAACATTACAGAATACATACAGAAAAGTTATTTGACATAAAGAACTACATGACGTACGTAATCGCACAGAGTATCTTCAGGCGTACGAAATGTTGGTAATTACTGTGAGAAATGATATTTCTCACACTGCAAACACTGTAAGACCTTATTTCTCACACTTTAACCCACGATTTTAGGAAATACGCAACTTTGAAGCTTTATATAGTGTAAGAAAAGTGCCACTTTCTATAGTGCTCGTAAAAAAATTGCTATTACTTAGTTCTACAATGTAAAGGAAATATTGTAATCCCGAAAAATTTCAGATTTCAACGAAATAATGGGATTAAACTATCTCTGATTCAATTTTGACTAGCTTCGGAGTGACCTTTGTTCCTTCGTATGTATTTCAAAACGTGCACCTCTCTTTTCTGTTGCAATCAGCAGTGCCAAAAACAATTAGCTATCAAATAAAATGTATGTAATTTAACAGGCGCACAAAGAAATCATGTAATGTCCACATCATTTTTTTTTATTTACATAAAAAAACTATTTGTTGTCGTTATCTTTTTCTTCATTTCTGATTCTCCCCTTTACTTGAGTGCATGATTCAAATGTATCTACTTGTTCAAAAGTGCGTTTCCTAATTTTTATTCTTTGGTTTCAGCGTTACTTCCTAGTAGCATTATTTTTTATTTTAAACGTTTCTTATGTCCTTTCCGTTTTCTTTGTGCTTTAGTGACATGTCTTCTGTTTATATGGTGTATGAACCATTGTCTGTTCCTCTTTTGATTAACACAAGACTAACTGCCAAACTGCATTTTCCCAACCGCCAAATCACTACCTCACACCCACAACCAAGGCTCTCGGAACCGCGGCTACCTTCACCCAGTTCCCCAGCTGTCGCAGGCCCACGCGTCCCGCACGCGAGCGACCACGCACGTGCCCTCCGGAAAAATGCACCAGGTTACCCAACACAATCAACGCTGATTTATACACTGCCATTGTGCAAATACTACAAATACTAGCGTATGTGGCAATGCCGCTGTACGCATATGTGTGCCCTTTTACTCGCCGCTTTGGATACTACTATATTTTCATTCAAAGGCATAATTTATATTTGGACATTACATATATAATTATATAGTTAGTTTATTTTAACATAAAATAGGGGATTTGATATTAATTAGATTAGAGCTAAGGCTCTCCGATTTCTAATTAGCTAAATGGGGACAGTTTGACTTTGACCCAAGTATTTGATTTAAAAAAATAAATTATATTTTACTGTTAATCGCACATATTTTTCATAAGATATGGCTGTACCTTTTTTTTTGTAAAAATCTACATTTCTACACAGTTACAATCAAAATTAACAATTGGGTAAATGAGGACAGATCGACCGGTAGAAGAAACGAACTTTTGGTTTTAAAAGTACATTAGAGTGATAATTCTACGTTAGAGATGTTAATTTTGTTGCTTAGAGACAGTGAAAATTAATTGTATTGCTTAATCCAAGATTTACTTTAAAAATTGCCAAAAAAAATTGTAACTTTGTAGATAATTAGTTAATTACATCTGCGGTAGATTTAAAGTAATTATTTATACACACTTTATAAACATGTGCTTAAGACTCAACATAAACTAAATACGTGGTAATGTGGTTCTATGTACACACCACTATACTCATAAGTAATTTAGTGGTCCATGTAACATCTGCTCTGAGGATAGATGGACTACCCTAAGCTGAGGAGAGATGGACCAGAGGATTTGTATTGTTAAAAAGATCAATACAACGGTAAACAGGAAAAACATATAGGCACATATAAAGGTAAATGATCTGGTTGCTATTCCATGAATTCTGGGGAATTGTTGATAAATGGTTAATCAGATGGTGAGGGTAATAAAGAAGCTGAAGATTATGAAAACGAGTATGCGGGATGCAACGAAAAAGAAGGATGATTGGATAAAATATGTTATTTGTCGTCGCTCTTTGCACGACGAGTGTCCCACATAAATAACAAATGAGAACAATCTGTTAATCAGTTCATCTTTTCGTAGCCTTGGTTCATCTCACGTGTATAGTAAGAGGAGAATTGGACTTTTGTGAATTCGAATAAAATATTTTTTGTAGCTTTCAGAATATAGTTTCATTTTTTTCCTTATTCTTATAAGTAAGCCTAGATTATATGTTATTGTAAATAAATTTAAAAAAAGCTAAATAAAACTCTATGATAAGTAATAGTTATGAAAATATACAAATCCAGGACAAATGAACGTCCGAGACATTGTTTCTGGACTCCGGAACATTCACTAAAATCGGGACTTCTGAGAGCGTGAGAGCCATAATTAGAGCGTTTATTTTAAAATGCAACATAGGTTGTCAAGTTCACGTTGTTATTAATTATCAATTAGTGATACAAAAATGACAATTGTAATAAAAATGTATATCTATCTACGACCCAAGAAAAATTTCAAATTCAAATGGTACAATTCAGATGATTGTTTAATATAAGTTACTGATCTGTTTAAACAAACAGATCAGTAACTTATATTAAACAATCACAATTACTTACTACAAGTTGTAGAGATTGTAAGCTGGTACACTATAGCAGAAATATAAAAGTAAAGCACCTATATGTTTCGAACACAATAAGTAATAATGCAACAACAGTTGGCTGTGAAATGAAGATTTAAAACAATTGAATCTTAAAAAAAACTTTAAAATAATATTTTTTTATTTATTACCTATCAATAAAATGCAAGTAAAACTTATTCTATCTAAGATGTTGTGTTATAGATGATAATGATGCTACTTACTTTTAACTTTGTATGTCTTTGTTTTAAACAAACTTTATGTCAAAGTCATAAAAAGAATCTGAATGAATGTATGAATTGTAAAAATAATGATAGTCTACCTGCTTGTCTTTTTATGTTCAAACAACCAGTAGTTCAGAAAATATACTGTTAAATAAATAAACATAAATCAGCCTAGAAGAAACTACTAGTGAACTAGTAATCAAATCATCATGAGTAAACATATCTTTCAATAAATATTAATCATTTCATGGTTTAAGTTCTCCTGTAATATTTGCACATAATAACTTGAGGAATGCAGTATACACAAACGTCTAATAAAACTAAACCCACTGCGATTTAAAACTGACGAGATGGGTGTGTTGTTAACACACGAGAAATATTCTCTTTCATAAAATTATATGTATCCGGTTGCCATTAAGCCCTACCTAAAATAAATAGAAAATTCTTTGGATAAACAAGCTACTGTACGAATACACACCCAAAATTTCTCTTCCAAAAAGAATAGAAGGTGTTCTAACTATAAAAATATTTATGAGGAGAATAGAAAATAAACATTTGTTTGTAAATAAATACGAGTATAAATAACGGTTTAACTTCACATGTTAACATAACACAATGATTGCAATGAAAACTAACTGTTGTGTTTACTGAAATAATTAGGAATTATTTATCATAACTGCGGGCATATGAACAAAAAAAATAGTTTCTTTTTTTCAGATTCAATACCAGTTCCTTCTTATATATTAAGTTTTGATTGTTAATAAGGATTTTTTTACCGCCAGCTTTATTAGGAATAAATTCATTTTAAGATGCCTGCTATCAGATTTTTATAATTTCCCCACGATGTATAGGTACTACAATATACTATTAACTTAATCACTCTCAATATTTGGGTCCTCTTCTAGTTTCAGCTGAAAATGTAACCGAAACCGAAATTTATGTAGCTAAGTTATAATTTAATTAAATTTTTATTAAAAACAAAAATCTAGCATTTTTTACCTTTTAAGATATTGTACGATTTGTTTAATATGTTAGAAAATCACTTTATTTTTGTAGATATACTTTCCCGTATTCCGAGCTAACTTTTATAATAAAATCGCTTTTTAGAAGCCTGATTTCATATTATAATCATATGAGGCTAAACGTCACTTCTAAAAAAAGCACTCATAAAAGTGAGCTCGAAATACTGGCCATTATTATCTTATTTCATTAGTAAAGAAATATTGACTTTAGTCTTTTACTACTTCATAAATAATCACAATTAAATAATTAATCTTTTCATGAAGTACTTGATACTAACTAATAAATTTTTTATAATATATGTCATTCTTTTAAAATAACCTTACTTTTTTCTTAATTCTACAAAAGTCTTTGTCTTAATTCTATAAATTATATTAATGGAAAAAGTGTGAAATGCAACAAAAACGTTCTAGAAAATCAACAAACATCAAAATGTTTTACAGTAATCTTATTGGATTGCTTACAATCACGTCCACTGATTTCACACTAGTATTAAATGGACATTCAAAGAGAGTTGTACATTATACTTTTGCTACGACCACGATATTGTTACCTAATTCTTTTATATTTTAATAATAAAGTTGTCTTCATTTCACTTCTTGATAGAAACTAGCTACAAAACAAAAATTAAATACGTTTTTTGACAGAACTATGTAATATGAATTCATACCGTAAAGTTGCCTATGGTTACCACAGGAAATGAAAATGTGTTACAATATTCTATGTATCCATAGCAATAACAAACATACAACAAGCAAATATCTGAATAGCATTAGAAAGAATGATAAATATGTCTTCTTTTCACTACTTCCTAGCAACTAGCTACAAAACAAAAATTGACAGAACTGTGAGATCTGAATTTATATTAATAATTTTACTTTGCAATTCACGATTTAAATGAATAGGAGGATCTAATATCCCACGTTCCACATACTCAGAGAAAAGGAATTCATATGTATATTCTTTATGCACTTAAAAATTACGTCAAATAAGTTGCCGGTAAAATAATAGCAGTACAGCTTTATGTGTCTGTTCCATAGTTCCATGTTCATATACATATGCAAATATATTCCGTTAGATAAAAACTATTATATTTCTGTAACCACGCGACCAATCCGCGAAATAATACGAATTCTTCCATTTTGGTCAAAGTGTGCAACATAATAAATTAACAGCACATAATAAATTACAACTAGGTATATAAATTTTATGTCTGAATAAATTTAAACGGTAGGTATGCAAAAAAACAAAACGCATAGGTAGCATACGACCTCCGATTCTAATTATAATGTCGTTGCTCTATAAACCAGGTGGGCTTGTCAATTATAACTAAATATATAAATTGAAATAACGAATTCCAACCGCGCGTTTATTTCTGCTTTGTATGAGAGACTTATTGCGACACGCAATTTCTAGCATTTGTTTGCAAAAATACAAGCTAACCGTTTGCTAATTCAATCAGCTTCTATTGATAAAAGAACTGTTTTTATCGCGGTCTATTCTTATTGTGGACACTTGGACTGAAATTTGTTTAGCTAATAGCGCTATTCAGTGTACAAAAGAACTTTAAATAGTATTCGTTAATTCGTTCACATTGAAAAGCCAAATGTAAACAAATATTAATAAAAGAATTACTACGTTGTCTTTGAAATATATTACTTTCATTCCTCCTTTATTATTGAACTATAGCTCAACATGTTTAGATGGAACAGCATCTCAAGTAAATCATTGAAGATACTTGTTTCTTGATCATTTTAATTGCATAGTATTAATGTAAGTTATCAGCGTACAATCTTTGTAGGGAAAATATAACTTATAGTAATTTCTGAAACATTTGGAAGCAGCGCAATTTTCTTTTAGAAATTGGTGGCTTTTATATATTTTTATAAAAAAACAAATCATATAAAAATAAAGTTACGATCTTTTTGTTAACAATCGTAACAATAAAAATATTTAATATGGAAATTAAAATAAAATAGAACTTTTTTATTGGTTGAATACCAAAAAAAAAACTCTAATCAAAATTATTATAACCTAGATACTATAAGCTCCATATGAAAAATTAAAGTTGACGCCGATATCTTGAAAGCGGTACACGATAAAAAAGATTGAAAACCATTTAAATTTATTTTAAAGAAGGAAAAATTGTCTGAAGAAGATGTACCTACACCAAAATCGACTCATCTTTTAATTTTGGAATTATTCAGCAAAAATTAAAAATCGTAAAATTTATATTTTCGTTCTTATCTAGTAACCTACTTACTTCAAATGCGAATACTTTGATCTAATTTAACCGATCTCGTACCTTTTACCGTTTTCGAGATCCCTATGCTTAACAAGTTATTTGGGACACTCCTTATATTTTTTTCCTAACTGATTTTCAAAACGAAAAAAATACATTTGTACACTTTTTTTACTAGTAATGTATTCACCGAATATTCGGCATTACCAAATAATACATTTTTGTACAATCTGACAGCGTGATGTTGTATTTATTCTGAAAATGCTCGCCCTATTTTTTGTTAAGATAATTTCCTGTTTGATTATTATTAAATTAAATTTTTTCAGTTTTAAGAAATTTACCACAAAACAAAATAACTAGATAAATTATTTACTCTTACTGTAGATACAATAATAATAACTAAACATATGTATATCTTTTGTTAATAACTAAACAGCAGCTTTATACTTCAATTATTTCTTGTAACCGAATATTCGTTATTAAAATATGCCGAATAGACCGAATACCGAATAATGAAAATATGGCCGAATAGGCCGAGTACCGAATAATTATTTGACTGCGATTCCATCTCTACTTTGTACTCTTATAGTTTTGTTCTAAATCTATAGAAAGAGAGTGTATCCGCAATTTTTTAAAATCCCATGTTAAACTTCTAATGTTTGTTTCGTTGCACACACTGTATAATGAGATTCATATATCTCTTCATACTATTACGTATAATTTTAATTACCTGGATTTATCCAATAACTGTGAAAGCTATTTCTAAATGAATTTATGTATTTAAATAGTGTTTAGTGTTTCTATGATATGTTTATGTTTGTGATTATGCGAATGGAAATATTCGTATCCTCTCATTTTACTGCATATAACATAAGTATTTAAACGGTCGTTAAACATTGAAGTAAAAAATCAAATATCATTTGATGGGTACTAATATTTGTCATATACAATTTGAAGTGACTATTGTACACAGGAATATTATTGTAGTTATAAAAAATTTGATAGGCGTGATCGTTGGTAACCGGCGTGTTACCTGTACATAAAAACGACAGTGGCGGATTTGAGGGAGGGGCGACGGGGCGATCACATATATTATAAAGAATTGTTTGAATTGGAGCAGAACAAAAACTATTTGTCGAAATATTGAGGAAACACAAATGCGTAACTTATGATGAATCTGGCAGTCCATCCAAATGCGAGAATAAAATCATGCAGTGAAAAATATTCTCTAAGAAAAAGTGTTTTTTTGGCCGTACCTATTCCTATTAGTTCTGGAAAATATCATATTTAGTTCTAAAGCGTATAAAGAACCATTTTAGAAAAAATGTGTGGAGATCGACCGTAGAATGTTTCGTTTCTTTTTTTACTTGGTGATAGGTTCGCTAGTCAACTCCTACCACCAGTAAAAATTGTTTTACCTTGCTAAGAATGTAAAATAATAAAAATTTCTTCGTCCGAGACTATTTCCTTTAAAAAAAACTCTTTTAATACATACCCGTATCAGTATCAGAAAAAAAAAACAACATTTTATCTATTCCCCTAAATGCCCTGTTTCGCGTCGACGTTATGAACTATTTTATCTTCAATACTTTGCGAGTGAGCCGATCTGAGGAGGGAGCCTCTGTGGGGCCCTCTGACTTGTGGACCCTGAATCAAGGGCGGATCCACGGAGAGGGGGCATAAGGTCCTTGTGTCATTTTTTATAGTGACGATTTTATAAGTTTTATTATTTTCGATTCATAAACTTGTTTATACGTCCTCAAATGCGAGTGTAATTTGACTTTTATCGTCCGATAGTTACTCAAACAAATTAAAATTATGGTTAACGAATCAATGTTAAACAATATAATATATTTTAATTTCGATTAAGTAAGTATTTAACACTCGCAAAACTATTCAAATTCCTTTTCATATAGATTTTTTCAATTTTTAGAAATCCACTGGTCTGTACAGCCTGAAATTCAGAATTATAGCCCTCAGGAAATTTAAACATTCTCTCGTGCTATAATCTTTTGATTCTGTCCATAATACATAAATAAGTATTATTGTTTGATTACTTTAAAAAAATCACCCCCTTTAGGAAAGTTTCTAAATCCGCCACTGAACAACGCTTAAAATCAAATATCACTTGATGGTACTCATATTTGTCATATACAATTTGAAGTAAATATCGCACACAGCAATATCGTAGTTGTAGAAAATTTGATAGGCGTGCTCGGTGGTAACCGGCGTGTTATCCGCACATAACAAGTCGTTGCCGCGCGGCTAGGTGTGGAAGTGATGGAGAACCCACGATGACGGCAGATACTCCGCAGCACCGAGCTACTGCTGCGTAATTGGCCAATTGCACGGCGGAGCGATAGCGAGCTGTTGGAGGACTTTGTAATTAGAGGATACCGATATTGATGGTGTGTAGCACGTCAGGGTTGCAGATACCGCGGAAATATGGGCCAATTTGCCCACTACGTTTTTAATTAACAAAACCTCACTGCTACTTATCGCTGCCGGAGTGCCGGGGTTATTATTTTTATTTACACTTTAACAATATGCTAAGACTCCGCTTAACGCTAGTACTGAAGTATGTGGTATTTATTTAAAGTTTTATTTCGAATTGACTTATTTTTCTGTGGTTTTTATATCATAAAAGAGTAATAAAATTTGTTTTTTTTTTCGGAAATCGCACAACTTTGTTGCTTTCGCACTCAGGTGCAGCTTTTGAACTATAGATCAGTTTCTAAAAAACCTTCCATATTATTAAAATAAATTATTTATTTTATATTTTGAAAATTTCATAAATATAATAAACATTAAAAAAAGTAAAAATTAAAAAAAAAAAAAAAAAAAAAGTACAAATATAAATTTCCTTATTCCCATTATTTAAGTATCCCAGGTATTAAAATAGCATTTATAACGTACGGGCATAAGAGGTTCGATATTCACCAAATAAAATATTGTTGTTTCTTGTTTGCAATTGATTCTAAATTTATTAGAATTAGAAATTTTGTAAAAGCTACCATTATCACTTGAGCTAAGTACGGCTGCAGTCATACAGTAAAAATCTCTCTAAAAATAATATTAACATTTTTATGCAGATAGTACCGTAAACCTTTCATGTTTTCAGTAACACTTTTAATTTTAATGACTGCTTCCCTACTTTTCTAAAAAAATAATATTTATTTGAATAAACGCTAATAAAATATAAGAATTAGTAAAACTCTCATTTTCAAAGGGGTTCAATAGATACATCCTATTTTAATTATTGTTCAGTGATAAAAATAAAATTATATTGAAATAATGACTACTGTAATTGATACATTATTTGTTTTTAATTTAATAAAGTTTTTCTTCCTTGTACGTAAGGGAAGCATTTTAATCTCGAAAAAATAGGTTTTCAGATTTCAACGGAAATATCCATTTTGACTATCCCTGAATCCATTTTGACTAGTTTCGGAGTGACGTCAGTACCTTTGTATGTATGTAGGTAGGTTTCTCGCATAACTCAAAAATGATTAGGCGTAAAATTTTGTATATGGGACAACTAGTTAAGCACCTCTCTTTTTTATTGCAATCGGCAGTGCCGAAAGGGCATTTTGCTTGTAGTGTTTTAGCTGTGTTAATATGTTGAAATTTTGTTCATGTAATTACTATAACATCTAGTTAAGCAGTTCCATTTTTTGTTGTAATCTTTTCAAAAGGGGCTCTTTACTTTTGGCAGAATCTTAATAAAAATAATAATGTAGATGGTTTTTAATTTTTGTAGGAAACATTTGATTTTTTGTTAATAAATTGATATTGACAACTGTCAGAATATATTTAGACGGAAATATGGGCAAAAAAAGTTTAGACAATATCTTTTTCCTAGCAAGTTTTTGAGTAATTAAAATATTTTTTGAAGGTAAATGCATTAAGGAATAGTGATGAATATTTTAATAAAAATTTTAAAAGATGATTCATTTCGAAGGGAAGTTCGAAGATATGAATGGAAGTTGAAGAATAAGTAGCCATAGAATGATCTGAAATAAGTTTAAATGACGTGCAGCAAAAAATTTATTTAATTTAGCGTAAAGGAAATCATGTGGTGTCCACATCAGATTTTTTTTATTACGTTAGGAATATTAATTTAAAGGTGGTAGAACATATGTTTAATTTTTATTACAATTGGATCATAAAATAACATTATAATATTCTCAGAAGCTATAAACTAAAAAATTAAAATCATAAATGATATTGAATATTTATAGAATCGTATTGCCATAAAAATTTATTGAATAGTATCGGTTTTCAATTTTAATTATGTTATACGAATCGTATATTTTCAATTAACAATTGTAATAAATTATTATTATTAAAATTTTTCTTAAATAATCATGAATGTATAATTATACATAAGCCATTATCACCCAAACAGAATAGATACTTCGTTTGATGGAGAAAGACAGTATTTCAGTGATAAAATTTAATGAGAGATTTTGTTTGAATTTTTTATGAATTTAAATAATAAAATTTCCTAATTTGTTATTTTATTATTACTTTATGTCGTATTAAGTGTAGAAACTTTTATTTATTGTACTCGTACATTTATATTTATCCTTTTTTTTATTTACTCTCGAAAGGTTCTTAACAAGTGTGCCGTAAACCTAAAAAAGATGTTTTTTTTTATTATGGTGCTATTATGTATTTTTCTGTAAGCAATGTAAGCTCTGTAACTATTTAAACTTACAGACTGTATCTGAACTGCTATTATGTATGGTACTGTAACTTTTACAGCGCTACATTTCTGTATGTAAGAACATTCATCTTTAAGGCGAGAAATTTTTCGCCGTAGCTCTTACAGTGTAAAAAAATTGAAAATTCATTTTAACCTAAATATTGTATTGTCACAATACGTTTGAAGTTTAGTTACCTTAGTTACACTGTAACATACCCACTGATACCCACTGTAACTGGTTAAGTTACAGAATGCACTACATAATAGCAATAAACCTATAACTGTAATGTAAGCAATTACAGAGCTATGTAGCTTGCAGAGCTTACAGAGTTACAGAGTTACAGTGAGAAAATACATAATAGCACCATTAATTAAAGCATGCTCCATAATATGCATATTTATTTAATGTATTATTTAAAAAAATCGGTATACTAGGAAATATTATAGAGAATTGATAACTAGAGTATTATATATTTTTATTTATAAATATATTCACACTTGGTTTCTTGATGGCAATTTGTTTGGAAGTTTTGGCCTGTCAAAATCCCTCTAACTACGCTCTCGTGATTATGTCGTATAAAACTTTTCAACAAATTCCCAAGCAACCACATGTTCATTAATAATAAAAAAATATCCGGCCAAATCAATCCTCCATATTGAATTTTTCTGTAATTTCTTTAGTTCCTGGCTGATTAAAATTATAACTGTTACAACTTCTTATCTATACGAAAAATTACTTAAGATTTTTTATTTAAAATAATTAGGGAAACCAATAATTAAACATATCAAAAATATAATTGAAAAAAAAATATGCGTCTTTTGATTCACCACCCTGCATATCTACTATAACGAGAATGCTGTGAACATATAATTTTTTGTCTGTCCCCCGTTTCCCAGGGAAGTACCCTGCTGGAAGTGACACGTCCATCTGATTCCCAATCTTCCATCAAGCATCAACCTCACCTCCGCGTTCGGACAGGTCTCGCCTCGGGGTAGCGTTGACTCGTGTAACATGAGTTGCACTTTACCTTAGTCAAACTTACCCTTTGGCAGCTATCAGGATTCGTAATCGATACGCCGGTGCCGGTTATTGAATACGCCCTCAAAAATTCCACGCTCACTCATATGGACTCTCATAATAGCCAATTTATCTTCACCGAGCAAGAGCGAAGAGCGAAGAAAGTGAAAATTTAAATACTAAGTAGGTACTAAGTTTTGGGTTGACTTGTAAGTAACTTGATATAGGAATTTGGAAATTGTTTTTGATTATTAATCCTGAATGGAATTTGAAAGGTATTAAGATAATAACTTACTCGATAAACATATTATTTTTACCCATTTAAATTATGAATAACTTTTAAAATAAGATTTATTCTACAAAATATATGCCATTATTGCATTATTTATCGTGAACATAAGGGTTGTACAGTTATCATCACTCACCCTACACTACTGTAATGCAAGTAAACTTAAAGAGTTACATCTAAAATACCATTTTATTAAAAAAAAAATGTAAAGAATACATGAAGAACATATTAAGCACAAAATAAAAGCAATAAATACTTCTGAACGCATTTTTCCGAAAGATACATTTTTAATCAAATTTACATCGGAAATTAATTTTGTGGGTAAGTATAGTATACTTACTAGGATGTTAAAGTTATTATAAAATCTTCATTATTTATAAATAAGTAATTAAATTAACTGAGTCTTTGATGTTAAATCCCCAGTTAGGGATATTTTTATAAACAATAAGTGAACATCCCTACTTCTCTGTTTCATCTATTATGCTGATGGTCACGAAAATTTTATTAACTTAATATCGTTACTATTGGGTATTTCAAAAAAATATGTGCTTATAATATTCTTATTTAAAAAAATTAATATTAATTACTATAATCAAACATTTATCGAATTAGGAAATTAATTGTATTGTTAATATTTAAATAAAATATTAAAAACACTCCTCAAACAAGTGGCACTGAAAATTTATTTTAAGTAACCAGCTTTAATTCTGCAAATATTGGGGAAAACACTAGTATATGTGTATATTATAAGAGTAATCATTTTTAAACTAAAAAAAAACATAAATAATGAAACTTGTTATTTCACATTAATTTCCAAGAAATTGTACAATACTTTATATTATACTCTTAAACTGTTTGAAAATTTTGTTATAAATACAAATTTTTGTTTAACAAAGTCAAAATATGAAATTATACATAAGTACTACAAAAAATTGTTGACATATTACATGTACATACATTAAAACTAAAAGCTAGAAATTAAATATATGTACTTACTAGTAAAATGAATATAAAGACTCAAATATGATAAAAATCGACTAGATATATCAATATGTGTATAAAGGACCACAATATTAACATATCATAATTAACATAATGATAAGCAAGAGAAAGGATCAAATAATAATTTTAATTTTATGTACATATTAATATAAATTCTGTGAGTTCTAGAGAAAAAATATGACAAAACGCAGTGCAATGATTTATTTTATGTTTTCTTTTGAAAGACAATTATGGCAATAGTGTAATTAATAGTTCTTGGTAAGAAATTTATTGGAACGAAATAGTTCCTGATGTCATCTTTCTGGAAATGAAGTCCTCGGCGATTTTACGAGTGGTAAAAAATGGCTGTGAATTTCCGGTGTAAAAATTCCAGTCGTTGCAGAGGTTATAAATTAGATAAACTTAATTACAAATCAAGAACGGCTTAATTTAATGAAGAAAAATAATAAAGTTGGGATGGAAGCTACTAATTAGTAGGAACAATAAATTCACGGTTAATACAAATGTGTTGTACGGTGTTTACATCAGTCTAGGAGACTAAAATCATTTATTTCATACGGTCTGTTAGGTGTCCAGATTGCTAATTAGTTAAAGTGATTCCAAGCCGAGTTCGCTTATGCTAATATGCAGTAGCGAAGAATGCATCACTGAAATATCTGATGTGGCCAGCGCATTACTGCTGTTCTTCACCGCAATTTGAATATTTTAATTTCTTCTCTCTAAACGTGGCTTTAGACGATCTCAGAAATTAAGCTTCATCTTTAACTGTAAGAAAACTTTAATTAATTATTATTGTACTAAGATTTCGGAACTATATGCACGGTATAAGCACAGGTGTTTATTTGAAGTGGTACACTATTGGCTATTGCTTATTTCGAGAACTGTAAGAGCTACATAGTCGGCTAAATTAACAAACAATTTCTATATTGCAAGACTATTTCAATGATTATAAATTTTTATTTCAATCAATAGTTCTCATTGTATGGAGACAAACTATTTTAATTTTGATGTGACCATACATTTTTTATTTGCTTATTCATTAGTGAATATTTCGAATTCAGTGATATATTTGCATACCGTTAAATATGTACCTTTTTTTTAAGAAAAATGCATGTTAAGAAAAATATGGATAAATCAAGTGTGCCACGCACGGGGACATATATAACCATATACCGGGTGTCCCAGCTCGACCGACACATGGGAGTTTTACATGGGAAATCAGTTAATTATGAATAGTATCTCCCCAGTGCAAGATATAAACTTGAAATTTTGTATACTTATCGGAGAATATTAATTCTATGAATCACACTTATTTGAAATATGCAATTTCGTCTGCAGGGCGAGATTTTTTAAATTTAAAATGTAATATTTTCGTTCAAAATCAGACAGCCATGGAAATAAAAGAAAATATTTATCTGACAGTTTAATGAAGTATCACTGATTTTAATTCTTATTCCCTGTATTTTAATATTATTTAAGTTGAATTTAGTTTCTTTTTGTTAAATAATATACCAATATTAAAAAAATATAAATATCTACAATGACATGTCATTAACTGTCAGAACTGTCACATAGATATTTTCTTTTATTTCCATGGCTGACTGATTTTGAACGAAAATGTTAGATTTTATAATTTAATAAATCTATTCTTGCAGACGCAATTACATATTTCAAATAACTGTAATCCATAGAAATAATATTCCTCAATAATCATACAAGTTTCAAGTTAATATGTTGCACTGGGGAGATACTATTCATAATTAACTGATTTCCTATGTAAATCTCCCATGTGTCGGTCGAGCTGGGACACCCGGTATAAGGTTTATTAATATTTCACAAAGAATATATTTTTCTACAGTATTGAGATTGATTCTGTTTTATGATTTACAAAATTGTGATTTTGATATTCACTAAAGATTACTGGCGCAACTAAGTTTTAAGTAACCTTCTAGTAGGTATAGATTGCGCGAGAAATATATTTATCTGTAAAATTTGCGTTGGATCACTTGAATTTTCAATGATCTTAATTCTACTGTTCAATATGGATTTACGAACATTATATGTATATTTCAAGCAGTAATTGTAGTGATTATGATAGTAGTAAAAATCAAAAAAAATAATTACACAAAGATCAATCTGCAAAGCCAAAATTAAGCATATTCACTACTAATTAACCGAGTGAAGAAGATGAATACGAAAAAAGAAAATATGTTGGCTAGATTAAGAAATTAGATAAAATATAAACTATTAAGATATACGGGGACGCTCGAAAACGTTTGATATAATGATATACATACTTATGCTTGTTAAAATTGTAATGCACGATACAAATGATCATGCATTTAAAGAGGGCTGTGATCGATGTACATTGAAAGTGGAAGATAATAATTATTGTTTTTGAATTGTATCGTCCATGGTAAATTTGTTTTAGCCATATTTAAAATTAATAAAAAAAATAAAATTTCTTTAAACCTAAAAAATATTTTTATCAAAATAAAATTGGTATCTAAGCTATTACATATATCGCTAAATTCAACATAAAATTATTCATCGAATAAGGAAATAAAAACTATATGGTCTTCTTTAAAATATCAAAGTAGGTCCCTATAGTTTGACAACCACTACTTGAAAAATAAGAATTTTATGTTGAAATTGTCTTGTAAAATATAAATTGTTTGTTTTAACTGACTTTGTAGCTCTTATAGTTCTCTAGATAGAGATAGTAGGAAACATTTAATTTCTTGTTAATTTATTTGCATTGACAACTGTAAGAATATATTTCTGATTATTTCAGACATGTTATTTTTACCCAATCAGAATGCTCATTTGATAGTCATAGACAGTTTTTTAGTGAAAAAATATTATTATGAAGAAATTTTATAAAACCACAATTTAAATGAAGTGCAGCAAAAAATGTGTATAATTTAGTATACAAGGAAGTTATGTGGTGTCCACGTCAGTCGATTAATCAAATACGATCGACATACAAATCCGATCAGTTACGATAACACTATACTGATCGAAGTAAAAGACGAATATATCGATAATATAATAAACAAATTTGGACAGCAACAAACAGGTTTTCAAGTTTTGTTCAAAGAATAATTTAATTAATAATAAACTATTAATTTTTTGCACATAAATTATCCTTCTTTGCTTCTTTTTAAAAGCCAGTGGGGTTCGCTTGCATCCCTCTCCTGACGCCCATGACTTCGCAACAATTTCTAAAGCATCAAATGAAGATCACCTCAGCTGCACCAAGATAATTGTAATTAACGCGTAATTTACTTCTTATGCAAATTTACATATTTTCCCTAGATCCATCTTCTCGGGACCAAATATATGGCTGCACGTGTAAAAGTTTTAAGTAATGAGTTGAAGACAAAATTAATTATTCTGGAATTAAGTAGACACTTGGACTATGATTATCCGCAATGCTTGTAATTAAAAGGTAATTAGCAGTGTCTTTATTACGCGAAGACAACGGGAGCAAATGCAGAGCAGAATGCATTTGCACTTACACTAAGCGAGGAGTAATGGAATCAAATTGCCACAAGAATTATTGCACTATGAAATGCCAACGTACCTTTATAAATAAATGACTCTCATATCAAAAGGGTAGAACAATGTACATATTTATTATTTTTGTAAATTAATTACAACACTTGTCAATTATCATTCAATGTTTGGTATAAAAAATAAACTTTGATTTTTTGAATTAATTATTTAGAAAACTAAAAATAAGATTATAGTTTTTTATGTTTAGGTTCCCAAACATTTTTTTTTCTTAATTAATTTATTTATTTACATGTTGGATTTTCAATAAAACAACAATTATGGAGAAGAACTAGAAAACAGAAAAAAAAACATCTTTGCTGTAATATAATATTTGCTATTGTGAATTAATAAAAATAATATAATATAATTGTTGATTTTAACTTTTAAAATTAAATAAGTTTGTAAATAATAATTTGGAATATATATTATTAGTAGAAAAGTATTGAATTCTTCAAATAAAAAATTAATTATTTGAATTATACAACTAAGGGAATAAGGGAAATGCAATGATAGATTAAAGGAATTTTAGTTTTTTTTGTTTAGATTAACAAGGAATAGATTTTCTCTTAATTCATTATACAGAGAATGAAACTATTTAACCATGAGATCTCGAGAATTATAGAAGATACGAAATCTTTAAATTAGACAAAAGTTGCCTCATGTGGGGGTCGTTTTATACATGGTTTTGTTTTTCTCAAAAAATACAGGTAACTAGATATAAAAAAAAATGTAAATTTTCCAATTTTCGTTTTTTGCTTATAACTTTCTTATTTCAATAAAAATAATTTTTTAACTTGTATATTATTCAGGCACTTTTTAACGACCAATTCACTGCAGTATTGAAAATTTTTATATCTCATACCGTTAAATAGCTTTTTTTCTCTTTTCAATGATACAAAATACATGCATATTAAAAATAAAAATAAAAATTTTGAGTACTGCAGTAAATCCGTCGTTAAAAAGTGCCTGAACAATGTGCAAGATAAAATATTTTTTGTGTTGAAATAAAACAGTTATAAGCAAAAAACGAAAATTGAAAAATTTACATTTTTGTTTACATCTAGTAACATATGCATTTTTTGGGAAAAAAAACACATATAAAATGACTCTCTCATGAGGCAACTTTTGTCTAATTTAACCCACTTCATATCTTTTACACTTTTCGAGATCTCGTGCTTAAACAGTGTCATTGGCCAACATGTACAAATTGACAATTTCATTGAACCTAATATTGATTATAATAATAAAATCGTAGATTATAACAAAAAAATTGTTTATTACAAAAGCAAAATAATTGATTATTACGGTAAAAATCCTTTATTGTAAAAGATAATTCAAAAGAAACTGATTAATAGTGTTACTATTTTTCTGAAATACAGAATAGTACATTGAAGAACTAGGTATAGTACTATATACTTTGAAAGAAAATAAAATTTAAAACAAGGCTACGCGTAGTTAATATGAAATGTTAAGACAAGAGAAAATTACTCTTAAAATTGTTGGATACTATTTATGGTTTTTACAGTTCTCTAGGGATATTTTTCACATTCCTTACATCTAGTAAACAAACTTGTATTTATGCATGTGTAGTAATATAAATTGATGTATATGTCACGTCTAACGTAGAGTTATATAGAACGTATTTCCCCTTACATATGTGCGTCCACTAAATAGATATGAATGCCATATAGTAATGTCCTTAATATATCATAAGTACAACTCTTTCATCATTCTATTTTTTATCTAAAATGTAATTTAAAATAACTTTTAAAATCAACGTCATACTTTTCCAATTACATTATTTTATTTATGAAATTTAATTTTATATTAGCATATAATCCCGTTACTCGAGATGAAATCATTTCTTAAAAGCCAATAAATAACTATAAAATTTTAATAGATATTCCAAATCTTGTTCAGAATATAAATGTGTTTCGTTGGTCCATATCTTATCTCTTAGAAATGTCAGAACTAGTTAACTGAAAGTTATAGTTCCAAATTTTAACGGAAAATCTATATATTATGTCAACGGCGATATGCAAATCACTTTTTCATGTTTTGTAAAAGCAAAATTTAATTTCTTCTGACATTTATGTCCCCAAATTTATTAATAGGATTACATTGCTATTGTTTTGCTTTTAAAAAACTGAAATCTAGTTTAGCCAGTTTAAAAATAAATGAAATAGTACAACATTATTTTTTTTATATTTTTTTTTTAAATGAATCATCATCTTAAGCCGGATATTCCAGTTCTTAAAATAAATAATATTAATATTCTATCTACATTATGTAGGGAAAATTATAAATATAAAATTTCTAATGAAATTAATTTAAAATTTATCTATTGAATCACAATACAAAATTAAAAATTCCCCTTTTTAATAATGTAATGATAGATCTCGGCACACTTGTCTCATATTTTGAAATTGAATAAATTGAGTCTAGTCTGTGCCAAGTTTTCAAAAATATTTGTTTTTTACGTACATTTTAAAAATGGCTATTTTAACAACATTTTCATTAATAAAGTTGCTTGTTAGAATGTATTACATGAATAATTATTACAGAAATATATAACTGGATGTGAAGTATAGGTATATACATTAAGGGTAAGGGTATAATTGGCCTAATATAAATCTGGTTATTTTTCCATAATGTGACCAAATTTCGAAATGGGAAATTCGAGACGCAGTACCTACATTGGTGGAGGTGTTTCAAATAAAGTATAATCATAAATTTTTTATTATATTCATCATTATTAAATATAATTTTTAAAAAATATATAAATAAAACTTACACTTTTCAACACAATAATAAATTAAAACAGCATTTACTTTTGAATAAAATATTAAAAAAATAATAATTTTTAAACCCTAATTTTTGGATTTTCTCATAAAAATATAACATTTAATAATAATATTTAACTTAAATTTTAATTTGCAATATAAAATTCTTTAAAATACGTCCTATTACTTTTATGAAGTAGGGTCAAGAATGTTTCTTAGAAAAGTCCCTACAATGAATATTTACTACGGTGATTTACACATCCTTTCTTTCTTTTGAGTCCAGGTTGTAGCATCAGTACAAGTATTATAAGAAATAATAGCTACTTCAACCTATCTCTAAACAAGATAAGTCATATTATTTGATCATTCTGATATATTTTTCTTTGGTGATATGATGTTTAAAAACATTCTCCTCATATTTGTCATTTCCCAATAATTAATGGTTTCATGCCATTTTATTAATTAGCAAAAATGCGATTTCAATATGACTTCAAGAAAGAATTTTATTACATATATGTTTCTGAATCCTGAAATTGCTATTTTGTCCATATCTTCGAACAAGTAAGAGCTACCTGATAAAATGAAACAATTATTGATTATATACAACTTTGAAATCCAATTTTACGGCAGGCGTGAAACTGCTAGTAAAGCGCTAGCATATTCCATTTTCGATTTTCCTTTTTGCTAAAAATTCGGGCTGTTGGTTCTTTATCCCCGGCGAAAACATTCATCACGTCCTCAAAGTGTTAAAACAAAATAAAAATCCCATCGACAGCAGAAAGAAGGCAGCGTCAGCGCGTTTTCCATCTGATATCACATTCTGATTTTCCGTACGGCGTTGTACACAAAAGGCTAGGAGCTTTTCACAGACAGTGCATATTTTAATCTACGAGTGTGCTGGAGAAAGACACTGCGTCGCACGTCGAGAGCCCAGCCGAACGCCGTAATGAGAAGTATCACTCTCGTCAAAGACCACTTGGTGCTGCTGAGCTGGCAAGTACATTCCCCGGAGAAGGATGCTGTGGATTCTCGGCAGAGGATATTCCTTTCTTCCTAACACACTTATTGGGACGGTTAACCAGCTTCATTGTTTCAAAATGATATTTGGTTCCATGATAGATTTAATTCCAAGTTATCATAATCTTATAGATTAGTGTTTGCTAAAGTGAGGTACACGTATTCTAAGGGGTTTGAAAAGAATACTTTCTTCCTAACACATTTATTGGGACAGTTAACCAGCTTCATTGTTTCAAAATGATAAATTTGGTTCCATGATAGATTTAATTCCAAGTTATCATAAACTCATAAATTAGTGTTTGCTAAAGTGTGGTTCGAAAGAATATTCTGTTTTACCTCCCGCCTATCAATATGTAGATAAGGGAGGTATTGTTTTTGGTCAAATTTCTCGAGTGAGTTTTCAACAAATGAGTACAAATTAGGGTCCCTAGAATACGATTTTCTTCCTAACACACTTATTGGGACGGTTAACAAGCTTCATTGTTTCAAAATGATAAATTTGTTTCCACGATAGATTTAATTCCAACTTATCATAAACTCATAAATAAGTGTTCGCAAAAGTGGTGTACGCGTTATTGTAAGAGGTTCGAAAAAAATATTCTGTTTTACCTCCCGCTTATCAATATATAGATAAGGGTGATATTGTTTTGGTCAAATTTCTCGAGTGGGTTTTCAACAAATGAGCACGAATTAGGCATCGGATATTCCTTTCTTCCTAACACACTTATTGGGGCGGTTAACCAGCTTCATTGTTTCAACAAATAATAAATTTGTTTCCATGATAGATTTAATTTCAAGTTATCCTAATGTCTTAGATTAGTGTTTGCTAAAGTGGGGTTTGAAAGAATATTCTGATTTATCCCCCGCTTACAAATATATAGATAAGGGAGGTATTGATTTTGGTTAAATTTTTCGAGTGTGAGTTTTCAACAAATGAGCACGAATTAGGATCCCTAAAGTACGATTTTCCAATTTTACCGTGATATCTGTATGTCCGTGTGTGTGTTATATTCAAATATGATGAACTGATTAGATTTTGATAACAATTGGTTAATCGAAAGTAGTACTTTACATAAAGCATTAAACCGTTTTTCCGAAGAAAAGGCCTCTAATTCCTTTTTTTCGCAAATTACGTTATTATTAAATATAAAGATTATCCAATTTTCTACCAGTCTGCATAATTATACCTTACATATAACTTCTGGCTAAACAGAAAAAAAATAATTATATTAACTTTGCACATCGTTCAAGCTGAGGAATTTCTATAAAACTTAAGATAATAATATGTTTATAAAATTTGACATATGCTGTTGTCAAATTTGACATAAATAATTTTCAAAGATAAAATAAGTAAATATAAAGTTTTTTATTGTAAAATACAAAAAGATGGAATAGATTTTAGTTACCTCAAAAATAACTGCTTTCTTCGTTTTCCGATACAGTATTAAAAATTTGATGCAATGAATTTAATTAAAATATTTTGAGCAAATTAATTTTAAAACTAAATATGTAAAGTACTATACATTTTTTTATAGAATTACAGTGGGGGAAGTAATGTGTTGGATACATCAGATTTTGTTTTATTGTGTACCGAAGTAAACATAAAAAGAAAAATAATACTTAATTGCGCTTTATTTTACTATTAAGTGATTGTTAATAGTCTTTACTGGCATTCGTTTTGTCAGTCCGATCAGATTAAATCATTAAAATTGAATCATTTGGATCTGATCTTTCCGTTGGAATGAAAAATAAGTGATCCAGATTTAAAAAATCAAAAAGATCTAACTCAAGTGTCAAACGGAATACGTCTCTTATCATTTAAGTTTTGATTTGATAAATAATTATATTTATTCATTTATATTAATAATATCAATTATTTATATTTGAATATTCTGGATTAATAATGTACTACATGTTAAATAAAATAATAATTTAACTCCAAATTCATGAAATATTTAAATATAATAAATAGTAGAGATGGGAATAATTATTTGGTATTCGGCGTATTCAGTCATATTTTCACTATTCGATAATCGGCCTATTCGGTATATTTCAATACCGAATATTTGGTTACAAGAAATAAGTGAAGTACGCTGTTTTGTTACGTTAAAATATATAAATATGTGGATAATAAATGTTAAACAAAACATATACATATGTTAGTTATTATTAATGTATCTATAATAAGAATAAATAATTTATATAGTTATATTATTTGGCGGTAAATTTATTGAAACTGAAATAATTAAATTTAATAATAATAACTAGAAATTACCTTAACAAACAATATATAGAGTGAGCATTTTAGAATAAATACACACCTCTCCGCAACGAGGACTATAAATCATGCTTTCAGATTACACAAAAGTGTGGTATGGTCGAATATTTGGTTAAAATTTCGCTGAATATTCTTATTCGTTATTCGATAAGTTTATTTCTTTAGTTCATAATAAAATTGTTATCATCCCATTGAGAAACAATAGGCTGTCGAAATCAAGATGATAATTTTATACTAATTGTCAATCTACATCTTCTAAATGGATCTACAGCTTATAGTGGATTCCGAGTCATTTAGACACAGTGGAATTTTTATTTGTTTAAAGATTGGCGAAGGTGCCATTTGAATCTTTGATCTTACCGCTCATTTCAAGTCGGAGTGCATTAAATGATTCGATGCGTTGACACTTAATGCATATTTTAACATTCGCGACGAAAACTACAGTTAATCACTTTAACTACGGTTTATAGTTATGACTTCAGGTATTAAGTGTGGTTTCTACTTCGTCAAACGTGGAGGTAGCAAGCAAGGCACACAAAGACACTTTTAATCTGAATGATACATTCTACTTTTTTTAAACGTAGATATTTTAAAAAATAATTTACTATTTGACTTTCAATTTGTAGGTTATCAATTTAAATTGTTGTTGAGGGTTTTTGTAGCTTTCTTAGGATATCTAGTTTTATAATGACATTTAGGGCGACATTACAGCTTTCTATTATATTCTTATTCGCTGATTCTATATTCCAATGAACATACTTCGGGACACAATTTGGCATTAGATCAATAAAAGTTTAATTTTACAATTACTTTATTATTGAATGGTGTATCATACTTTTCTAATAGTTACTGAGATGTGTCACGACTGTACAACCAACTTCAACAACAAAAAATGGTAAATTGATAAATTCACATAAATATAAAAAAACTACTTCTACAATTGAAATTGGTGTAAATTACTTTCATATTGATCTGATGAAAACTGATACCTTTCCTGTTTGTTTTCGATCCGTAAAGTACATCATTTCGATATTTTAGTGTAGTTGCTAGACTACGAAAAAGAAGAGTCCGGACATATTTTTCCCATACAGAAGGCAGTCCATTGTTTTCCGTAAATAAAGATACAATCATATTTATTTCATAATTATTGAATATAAACCGATCGACAAAAATATAGAATGTCTATCACGTAAGAAAAGTAACTTTACGGACTTCTAGTGTTTTCTGGTCTCGACTACGGCTCGTCCTACAATTTCCTTCACTGCCCGGGAATATATTACTTTTCCGACTAGTTTTTTAAATAATTATTTTATTTTGTCTTACTTATTTTCTTATTTGGGGCTTAGTATCAATTTTGCTTGATAACTTGATACATACATTTGTTTGCTTTCTAAGTGGAAGTAAATTTGCAACGGATTGAACTTCCAGAAAAACCTCCTCTTGCTGTTCCCGGTAAAACTGCTGAAAAAAGTATAAAGCCGTGGTCCTCATGAGTGTACCTCCTCGCCACAAGAGGGAACGTGTTCAAGGGATCAGCGGAGACAAAGCCGCGAGATGCCAGCGCAGATACTCGTTCTCGTTCGCATAATTACTACCCTACCCGGCCCGGCTCAAGGGCCGAGCTGCCTCATGCCTGCATCTCAGACGGTGCTCCACTGTTTTAGGGCACTCATTACTCCCGTTTTAATTACTCACAAGCACCCGGCGCAGCAAAAATGGAATAAAAGTCTCGTCCTGAAAGGATTCTTCCACGGAGGGCTTACCGAAGGACTGCATGACTTTTATTTTGTGTTTTTGTGCATGTTTTAAAGATCCTCACGTTTTGTATGACTTCAAACTTGCAGATTTTTTTGGTGTAATTATCTAGAAATTTTAGCTGTACTTATAAATTCATTGTAATTTCATAGAAAAGTGTTTTTCGCGAAAAATAGTTATAGGGTAAGTGGGGGAGAGAAGGACTTTTGGTTTTAAAAGTAGATGAAAATTATATTTCTCGTAGGTGATAGGGGATGTTAATTTTGTTGTTAAAAAGCAGTGTAAGTAGCCGCTTGAAACTTAATACTGAATAACCCAAGATTTACTTTAAATTGCCAAAATATTGTACCTTATATTCACAATTAGTTAATTACTTCTACAATAGATTTAAACTAATTATTTATGTATATACTTTATAAACATTCATAAGTAATTTAGTAGTTCATTTAACCTCTGCTCTGTAGTCAGATGGATCACCTAAGCTGAGGCCAGATGGACCAGAGGAGTATTGTAGCCAACCGGTAAACAAAAAAAATCGCAGATAAAAAGGTAGACGATCTATTTGCTATTCCAGAAGTACTGAAGAATTGGTGTTAAATGGTTTATCAAAGAGTGATAAAAATGAAGAATCTAAAGATTATGAAAATGAATGTACAGGATGCAAGGAATATTATTATTAAAAAATCGATAAGGAAGGATGACTGAATAAGACTAGAGGATTGTTAGTGTAGAAATGTAGTTCTATATGTATATACTTATATGTAATTTAGTGGTCCATTTAACCTCTGCTCTGAAGACAGATGGACCACCTAATTTGAGGAGAGATAGTTATTGTAAAAATATCAATCCAACCAGTAAATGGCACGTAGAAAGTTAAACGATATAGTTGCTATTTCACAAGTTCTGAAGAACTTGTGTTAAATGGTTTATCAAAGGGTGACAAAAATGAAAAATCTGAAGATTATGAAAACGAATGTACGGGATGCAAGGAATATTATTATTTAAAAAACGATAAGAAAGGATGATTGGATAAATTGTGTAATTTGTGGTCACTGTTTGCTTGAAGGATAATACCATATATATCTCCTCATAAACTTGGTTCGTCTCATCCACACATTACAGGAGAGTTAGACTTTTGTGAACTTGAATAATAGTATATTGTGTTATTAAGAGTACAAGGGATACTTTGTGTGGCAAGCGTGGAAGTTTGCACGACGAGCGAAGCGAGTTGGTCAATCACAAAGACACTTTTACTCTGAATGACACATACCTACTATTTTTCTTCAAACGTTGAAATTAAAAAAAATTATTTACATAGAAACGAAAATTCAAGCTTAACGATTACTTCACTTTTATGAAATGATTGACAAGGTAGAAATTTAATTTCTACCCCGTCGTAGTAGAAATGTAGTTAATTCTATCCCGCCGGTAAGTAAAATGAATAAGTATTAATTGGAACTATGTAGAATCAGCGAATAAGAAATAACTTAAAATAACAAGCTGTAATGTTACCCTAAATGTCACTATAAAACTACGAAAACTAAGAAAATTGTAAAAACCATCAACATCTGACAAATTTAAATTGATAACCTACAAATTGAACGTCAAGTAGTAAATTATTTATTAGAATATCTACGTTTGAAGAAAAAATACAATGTATCATTCCGAGTAAAAGTGTCTTTGTGTTCCTCGCACACAACTTCCACGCTTGATGACGAAGTAGTAACCACACTTAATATCTGGTCATAATTACAAACCATAGTTAAAGTGAATAACTGTCGTTTTCGTCGTGAAAGTGAAAATATGCATTAAGTGTCAACGCATCGAATCAGTTAATGCACTCCGACTTCAAATGGGCGGTACGATCAAAGATTCAAATGACAGCTTTGCTAATCTTTAAACAAATAAAAATTCCACTGTGTCCAAATGACATGGAATCCACCGCAAGCTATACAGGATGTAGACAGATATTATCATCACTAAAAATGAAGGGATATTATCTCGATTTCGAGAGAACAATGTGTCTCAAAAGAATAAAAGAATATTATTATGAACTATAAAAATAAACTTAAAATTAATTTAAATATCGTTTTTCAGGAAGTAAATTTTATTGCAATATTATTAAATAATGATTTAACTCCAAATTCTTTTAGGAATTTGGAGTTAAATCATTATTTTATCAAACTTATATCACATTATTAATAAAGAATATTCAAATGACATTAATTAATATAAATGAATCGTTTCCAAAATATTTAAGTGTTACACTGAAAAAGAAATTGGATAACATTTTTTGTTTTCGTATAATTTGTCTTTATCAACAAGAAATTCTAGTAAAATTGTCCAGACACTGAAATTCTGTTGTCGATTTCATTAGTCCTATATTCAGGGGAGGACTGGACTTGGCCGGTGGGTTATTGGCATATTTCTCACTGAGCCGTCATGTTTTTGGGCCGAGAGGGCCGATCGACAATAACGATAATATTTTTTTTTGTAAGTAACACAGACAACCCTCCTTTTTTAATCAGTTTCAATTTTATGTGATTTAATTAACTTTTTGAACAACGCATTATAATGAATTATCTCAAATTCGCCAAAATCATTAAACTGCGTCGCTCAAATGATAAAATAATAGAAAAATTGTAAATTTAAAAATCACATATCTTCGGACAAAAATATGATGTGGATTCTACTTAATTGCCTTGTTCCCTTTGACTAGTCATCGACATCAACGACAATTCCCATAACAATTCAATTACCGGTAGAAAAATTATGCACCTAATTATTAAATGCAAAATACGCAACAAATACTTCTTCTAGAAAATATTATTAGGGGATATATGGAAGATGACAACGACAATATATTGTTGCTGTTAAATCGTCTATTTCTACAATTACAATTAGTTTGTTTATTGTTCATTTTGTTAACTACAAATAATAACCTCTAAACTGTTTTGAACCGGCTGACAAAATGGTTTAAACACGGTTAAACCGTTGGAACGCTAGAATACAATGGTTTGAAGCGATTTAAACCGTTTTTGAAATAGTCTAACGCCAAAAAAACAGCTTAGATCGTATGGACATATTGCGTGCTAAATTTAAAATTTCGAGAAGATTAAAATTTAAAAATACAATGCCAAATTCTTTTCTCCTCATTTTGTATGGTGAGGCACTGCCTCTTCTGACGAGCCGCCACTGGCCTAGAACATAAATTTCATGTTATTTGTTTCTTACTATGAAATATTATTCTTTGATTTTTAAATGTGTATAGACAAATAAATTAGTTAATAAAATATTTTTCAGAACTCAAAACTACTAAAAAGTTGTTTAATTCAAATAAATTAGTACCCATGTAACAACATAGTTCTCCTATCCCTTACCTTTCTGTCCCTTGATGAAGAACACACACAGCCCACATAATGAATTAATAACCCGACCACTCCCAAGTCATGTTGCGCCATCAGGGCTGGAGTAATGGCATAGTTAGTGGCCACCCTGTACGCGTATGGGACCCAATTAACATATAATAACATGTGTGTGTCCACGAATCCATACCCTGTGAGAGAAATTCTACTTTGCTTGCATAGTTCAATTCTTCGCGAAATTATCTGATTGGTTTTGTTTCAGGTATAGCCGATTCTACATCATACACATTATTAAGAATTATTGAAATTAAATTGCTTAGTAATTGCA
This sequence comes from Stenolophus ochropezus, assembly GCA_035578165.1. Classification (NCBI taxonomy): domain Eukaryota; kingdom Metazoa; phylum Arthropoda; class Insecta; order Coleoptera; family Carabidae; genus Stenolophus; species Stenolophus ochropezus. The sequence goes on along the minus strand of JAQOWZ010000004.1, from coordinate 7,342,385 downwards.
TTTATCACCACAGATAGACAAATAAAACAAAATAGGAATATTTTATAACATGATGTCTGACAGTTTTAATTATTAACTATCTTAAAACATGATACAAGTCGGATTATCATAATAAAACCCGTTGATTATTATAAAAAAAATATTGATTGCGATGATGGAAACTTTGATTACTGCAATAAAAATTATTAATAATCATTATTTCTTAATTTCAATCAATTTAACATATTGCATGACAAGACAATAAAAGAATATAGTAAATATTACAATTTATTGGCTAATACGACTAATAAAAATGAAATCGATTACTTTTTAAAGAAGAGTAGAATTATTATTCAAAAAGAAAAACAAACTTTGGAATAAACAACAGTTATTGTGAAACATTTATAGTATGCGCATTCAAAAATTAGAACAAAATACATTATTACTTTTTTCTTTTTTATATAAATCCTTCTTTTTCCTTATATGTTTGATCTGGCATTATTTATTAAATCCCTCACAACATTTAGGTACTTAAGATTTCCGTTTTTTAAATCGTGTAAAATTTTCTTCTTCTCATTCTTTCTTCGGTTATACTATCAATCCAAATATATTTTGGATTGCTTCTCTTTCCTCTTCTTATTTTTCTTTTTAAATCATCTTCTATATTAGACTATCCGAGTTTATTCTTTTGATGTCTGCCACTTATGTTGTCTAATTTTGTTGTTGCTTTTTGTTTTATCATTTTTTTTTTCATGGATCATTATTGAATAGTGATTTCGTTTATTCTAATCATAGTAATCAACAATTTTTTTGTTGTAATCTTCTAGTTTTTATTTTTAATTTTTAGTTGTAGTTTTAATATTTTCATTCTCGTGTACCAATTATAACAATATAGTAATTTCGATTATTGTAATCAGTATTTTCATAATTGTAATCAACAATTTCTTTAATGTAATTATCTTGTTTTGCCATTATAAACTGAAGTTTTAAATGTGTATTTCTTATTCTACCGATTATACTAAGAAATTTCATCTTTAATGTATTTATAAGAGAGGTATTGGGATCATGATAAAAATCGAATAGTTTACAATGGATAAGTACGTTTTAAAGTCCCTAGAACACGATTTTAGTATTTTTACGATGTTTATCCGTGTTTGTGGATGGATGGATGAATATTGTCGTAAAGATTACTCAAATACTAGGTATAAATAGTTGAAATTTTTAATATAATATTCTCATACCCTAGATTAGATCTAATAAGATATTGCTGTTAATCCTGACTGCGAAAGGGGTGTTTCCTAAAATATCTTTATTATTTATGAATATATAAGAATTCAACTACTATAAGTAATTAATAATTTGATAAATTTGATACAATTTGTTTACGTATGATAATAAATGTTTTATATATGACAGTGACAATTATTATAATTCACAGTAAAAATATTATAGAAACAATTATTGAATAATCTAACAAGAATTGTACTAATGCAGAAGTACTAATTATTTTAATAATTCATTTTACCGTGTCAGCAGTCAACGGACGGATACACATAACACATATATTATAATGTATAGATATTGCAGAAATGAGAACCAAGAAAAAATTTGCGAAGCAAGAAAATAAAGCAAATAAAAAATATAAAAAGAAACACAGAAGTGATCCTGATTATAATGGAACGTGTAAATAGGACAGGCCACATCATATTATTATTAATCAATTTTAATTATTTGAAATGTTTAATAAAAACATGAAATATATTATGTATTTTAAACAGTTAATTGATTCCTACACTTGAGCTATATAAAGAATGATTGAAACAGGTGGAGTATTAACGGTTAGTGAAAGAGTTAAGGGAACTAATTTATATATGAATAATGTTGATATAAATAATTAAATTTAAAAGTAAAATGAGTGTCTGTGTGTTCCGGAAACCATCATTTAAGCCACTAACTGAAAAAGAAACATTGTCTTGTATCGATAGCACACACGCTCATTATGACGTTATAAACAGCGAATATTATGATTAACTATCAATTAAGCTTTTGCATTTCACAGAAGTAAAGTTTTTAATTTCCCTTAATTAACACGCTCGCATTATGCACGTAATTAATCCAGCAAGCTTTCTGTTGCGCTTGTAATCAATTATTAATTAGTTTTATTGTGTTGTAGCTTGCCGAGGAATACCTTTGCTTGTGTCTCATTACATACCAATTAAAACAGGTTAGCACAGGTGAACCCTGCTAATTATTCTTGCCCCCCGTGGAAAGCGTTTTTAGTTACGTCACAGTTGAAGATGCAACGCGAGCGAATAACCACATTAACATAACCTTCTAATAAACACTAAGGATTATATATTCATATACGGCAAAAAACTATGCTTCAAGTTTTATTAGCGTTTCATTACCATGTGGTTTATTACTGATCTCATTCATATAGGATGTAGAAGATATCATAAACTATTTTTTTTAACAACTTGTAATATACCTGCTGCTAATGAGTACGATGTATGTAGTTTTTGTTGATTTTTTTTTGATTCAGTAAAATAATTTAATCATTTACTGCAATAGAGAATGATAAATGACTTACTAGCGTGCTTTAAGTTAAACTGAACGAGATGTAAAATCATCTCAGACAAAGAAAATTAACCAAATAATTTCAGTGTTTGATCAGATGCTTGTTGTGTTTGTTTGTTTGTCCATAAGAGACGTTTTTAAACCTTTAAAAAAATTGAGGAAAAAGTATAGTGAAAATATTAAAATCGTAGTTCGGACATTATGATAAAGTAATGTTTTAGTAAATAAGTAATATGAATATACCGATAAACTATATTGTATTGTATGCAATTGCAATTCGTAAATAGGCAAGCGGTCTGATTCTTTTTAGCAGAATTCTCCAACCTCGCATACAGTCTACTTTGTCATTTTTTGCGCATAATTTCTCCTTTTCTTGAACCGAAACCAATCAGTATTATACATTATGATAAATTCTATAAGGTTGATACTGTGTTGGGACATAATAATATTAAATAGGAAATGAGTGCTAAAAAGAAATGCCGTCAATATTAACAAGAATATTTAAAATGAATATAAACCATTTTAGATCACAAAACTTATCCTATGTCATGGAAATACATAAAATTACTAGTTTTAGCTTTTCTCATGAAATATTTGGTAAAAAAGGGATTCAGTGCACTTATGCAGATTTTGACGAAAAATTGTAACAGGCTGCAAATAACTGCACGAGGATATTTAAGGCCATTTTTATCTAATATATTTGTAACTAATAAATAAATTAAAAAACCTATTGAAATATATCGAATTTTTATTTTTATATTTTACTTGGCCGAATTCATGTTCGGTGTTGTGAAGAATACAAAAAAAAATGGGGCGAGGGGGCTTTGGTTTTATAATGCTTATCAAAAGAGGCGCTAGACAAAAATGGTTTTAGACCACTGGATTTAGATAGAGTAAAGCTTCATTTAAAAATTATTATTTTTGAAAAATTTTCTGGACTTCACTTTCACAAATGTTAAAACATTTACTCTTTAACAATTTTATTACATACAACACCATTTAGTTTCAAAAAATTTCGTAAATATTAGAATCATCTTTAAAGGTATATAACTAAATAAATATGATTTACCAAGAACCCCGCTGGATTGAGCTCTGAAGTTTTATTGGGATTAAAAAGAAAGTTTTCAGACATCACCTGCATTAATTGATTCTATATTTAGAAACCTGTAAATTTGATTCAAATATTAAAATATTGTTTCAACTGCTTCTAGGCATGTAATGACGATATACACAGTATCGTTTCGCCGTTAAGATTATTGAAATAGTTATCTGTTAAACTAAAGAAAAAGGTGTATATTTTTTCCACACAAATGAGAGTGGAAAAAGGTATTTCCTTTCGTGTCGGATACATTTTTTTCACGATATGTATCAAAAATCGATTAATTATGTAAACTTTGACGTTTAGTAGTGCAATTATTACAGTATTGCCAATACGCCATTCAAGATAAAGCTGACAAATTGTGAAAATTTTCTCACTATTTTGCGAGAAGAAAGCGAATGAATTTTCTTCCTTCACTGAGGCCTACAACATTTTTCTAAAATAAATCTATATTTGCAGCAGATTCCACGTTTTGTCCGCCTTCTTGTTGTGACATTCTGAAAGTGCATGGAAGTGCCTGTTCAGTAGTATGAAAGCTTACCTCCTTTCTTTGCAAGTTCATCAGCTTTCTCGTATTCTAGGATTTACTAGTGTCCTGCTATCCACCACAGTGTGATTTTCTTTGGATGGTAGTTAGAGGTGTCCATGAAGTGCCAGACTAACTTTGATTTACGATTTGCAAGACATTTAATGCCTTTATCTCATTATGTTAATTTACTGGTACTAATTAGAATTGTTTTAGAGTATTTTTTACTAAATATGAGAACTGATTTATAGTAAGACGGGGTAGTTAGTATGTGAAATGAGTATTGAGAGTGAATGAGGATAGTTAGACTGACACGTCGTCGTCATGTGTGACTTCCGGCGGAAGTGCTGCTTCCTTGATCCCCTGATCGCAGTGGATCCTGCGATCCACCCACAGATAGCGCAGCAACGGCCCGCGCGTATGTTCGTACACGCGCCCCCGCGACGTGGCCGGCATGGAATAACATACCGCACTGCGCTTCCAAACATGTCCCCCGAAACAAACATTCTATATCTTTACAAATATTAATTGTGTAAAGTAGTATTATTTTTAAAAAATAATTTTTAAATAAAACAAAAAATTACGGACAATGGTGGCTCAATGATTTTATTCCCAGTGTCATGCATCAGTCATTAAATAAAATATCGCTATTTTCAAATGGTTTGGAAATCATTACAAGTACCAGATAATTTAGGATGACAATTTGTACCATTAAAGCGTAAGTAACTATCATGGTACAGGTGGAATTGAAGTTTATATTTTTATCTACGACCATAACTCATGTAGTCAAACAAAAATAGTATATTAATAGTCAACATGAATATTTCCGTTGAAATCTTTTTCGCGATTAAAATACTTCCTTTACTTTGTAAAAAGAAGTAAAAAGTATCTACAGAGGTTCAAAGAAACCGGCTTAACCCCGCCTAGGGGTTTCTGAGACAATATAAATATAACAGATCATTTTAAAACTATAACGGATTAACGGATCTACTAATTTGCCATAATTTCATTGAATTATATATACGGAACAAAAATTGGATTTTTTTGTTAATTTTGATATTTATAATAATAGTAATGCTTAAAATTGTTTCATAGAACTATTTAATTCGAATTGTGGGGAGTTGCAATTCAATCGTCAATTCGATAAGTTGTAGATTTTAAGAATAACTTTCCAATGAAAACAAAAGTATATTATTTGTTGAAGTAATGTAGATATATTTTTTACTAGAAAAAAATTGTAAATCCATTTTTGAGAACATTTTGGGTGGCACTGAGCTAAAAGCGAACGCACCGTAGAAAAACTTAACGAACGGTAAAGCTGATGACCATTTTTGATTAGCAATTAAATTTGAATATTTAATGCACCGATCCTCCATGCAGTTCGAATTAACGGTCCTTGGCTGAGTTATTTGATTTTCCTGAAATTCTTGTCGACTCACGGTTTTCCATAATTCTGCCTAGCACGTCACTGCATTGTGTTGATATGTTAATTTATTTGCTTATTGACACTCTCTCTTAATTTATTGACAAAAATTGCTCATTAATTATTTAGAGTAACGGCACTTTTTATTAACTTGTCACGGGTAGGCAAAAATACAGCGAATCATTATTAAATTTGTAATTTATATGAAATTTTAAACCGTTTTCACTTGGATAGAAATATTTAATATGAAATTTATAACGTTGGTATCAAATTTGTTTGTGAATTTATTATAATTTTTATAGTATTTGATACTAATTTTCTTTATATTTTCTCAAATTATCATACATTTTATATTAGCTAAAAAGACAATATTTCAAAAACATGTATTCAGATTTTATTTCAAAAGTTTATTGCCCAAAAATATAATTTATTTAAGATAAACATATTCAGACTTCTCATCATTTCATTAATAAAAGTATATAAATTATTTATGCAGGAAAATATATAATTAATGGTACATATTTTTTTATTTTCAATAATCTAAATTCATAAAATTAGAAACTAATTCCTCAGTTTTGCTTGGCACCTGCATTCGGCAATATGTTTTCCAAAATATCTATCAAATTATTTTAAATTTAATGTCTCGTTATATGTGTTTTTTACTGAATATATAAATTAGAAATCTCTTTCTGGGGTAGAAAGTAAATAAGTCAGAAAATTTAACAATATTTATGTTACAAAACAGATGCATTCTTTTTAAAAAAAACATCAGTTAATCACTTACTGTGACCGTTCTTCTTCTCACAAATCAATTGTGATAAAGTGATGAGATTTTAATATCGGGTGCGTTAATTTTTTTGGATCTGTATATATTCAGAATAAAATATTTATTTATCAGAAGCTTATTTTTTTTAAATTTTCTTTCAAAACGGCTCTGATGACAACAATGTCCTAATTATTTATTAATAATTACAGGTATATATATGGTAGAAACAAATTAGCTAGCAACATCAATATATGTTTCTATGATAGTAACGTAAAATGTTGAGATTGTAACGTTTCCTTGGAAATAAGACACTCTTTTATTTAACTTGCGGCAATGTCGCACGTATTGCTCATGTCTGCTGTAATCGCGGGGACAATGATCCTCTATGAAGCTTGGTGGTCGACTAACTTCCGTGAGAGGTATCTCGCGAGGAGTAGACGTCGATTAGCCAAGAAAACATTCAGATATATACCTCCAAACCAGCAACCATACCGGCACAACAATGACCGAGGGTTTGGAGGGTACGGGGGGTACGGGGTATACGAGGGGGGTCCAGGGTATGGGTACAACCTCAGGCCCGAGGAGTAAAACCCTCCGTGGTCTTGGGGAGTGTGAATTGTGTGTGTGGACAATCTCAGGCCCGAGGTCTAAAACCCTCCGTGGTTCTGGGGAGAGTGAATGTGTGTGGGGATAACCCCGGCCCGAGGTCTAACATCCTCCGTGGTGCAGGGGAGAATAAATGCGAGTGTGGACTACTCCAGGCCCAAGGTCTAAACCCTCCGTGGTTCTGGGGCTGTGAATGTGAGTGTGAACTCCAGGCCCGAGGTATAAAACCTTCCGTAGTTTTAGGGGGTGTGAATGGGTTATAAAGTTTAAAAACGAACACATTTCTAAGATAGTAATATGAAAAGTTGTCATTCTGACATTTCCATGGAAATAAGAATACACAATGTTTGCTTTAATCTTGTGATGATCACAAATCGAACCAAAGATATGAAATATTAATTTTGTTTCATATAATGATTGACAGAATATTCCTGAAAGAACCTTGTCCTCTCATACAGAGACAGATTGTTAATTTTTTTTTTATTTATATCTCGTTCCAAGCAGGGCATGTAACTGATAGGTTGAACAAAATTTGCGAACTTTATCGGATTTTAACGGATATTTTTAAGGCCGAATATACCGGTACCCGTTAATAAAAAATAAAAAAATCGGTTCTAGCGAACATTAACCTTTATTTTAATAATATCATTAAGCGCGAAAAAATACTAAATATTTTTTTAATATCTGTTACATTTGTATTTGAATATGACTTTATAAGTCATGATATTTTCTTTTTTTACATTTTATTGGAGAGTCATAAAAATAGGTAGTCTATTTGTCAGTTCTAAGCATCAAGTTTATTGAAAAATGACATATTTCTATGAATGTATTATTGGAAATTGTGAATATTTATTTGGTTTTGATTGAATTTGATTTTATATGCAGCACGAAACATAATCGCTTTTCATTGGTCTATAATATTTTTTTTAATTACTATTTTTTTCAATATTTTTTTTTAATATCCAATATATAGGTATTAATAAGGGTTAACCGTTAACCAGTATATTTTCGGGTACATGCCCTGCTTCCAAGGGTAATACAGATTTTCAGAGATAGTTCTGAAATGAATCGGATGACAGGAATACATTGTATTTTTTGATTTAGCTTCCGATTTAACATGAAAACAAAAATTTATTTGTTAATTATACAAGCGATAGTTCTGGAATTCAGTCAACTTTATTGTTTCAGCCTTGACAGTTTCGAACCCATATGGGTCTTCTTCTGAAGATTTTTAAAAGTGTGCTAAATTTCATCTTCTAAAGATGACTCATGTGCTGTCAAATCTGTCGAGATTGAAAGAAGTTGACTGAAAGCCAGAAACTATCGCCTATGTAAGAAACTACCCAGACGAAAAATATCCTAATTTCTAATTATTAATTTATGTTTTTAAAATGTTACAGAATAGAATAACAAGTACCTGAGGCTAGTAACAAGTTTTACTTGCATTTTATTGGCAATATGGTCAGTCTACAATCTGTGCAAGGGAAAGGTAAAGAAATAACTACAATAATAAATAAGTAAGAAAAATAATTTTCATAATAAATAAACATTTTTCTGCTTCCGTTTAATACGAGACTTTATTTTATTAATTCATTTAGTTTATTAATTCCATTAGATACTTAATGAGTAAAATAATGAGATCATGAAATCAAAATGGAAAGTAGGCAATAAAATAAGTAATAAATAATATCAACAGCTACAAAAATAGAATATATAATTTTTATTCTCTTCACAACACAGTTAATACATTTATTAGTCACAGTGACTTGTATTTTATAATTTAAAAATCTTAAATGACAATTTTATTTATATCGTTTATCTGTTTGGTATTGTTTTTTTTGTTTATTATACAGATGTTATTAAATTTGAAAAACTGTATTAAACATGTAAGGATACTGGGTGGTTATTTAACTTTTACTCATAAAACTCGCCTACATCTTATTTTATTATTTTCGTATCCATTCAATACCCTCTTTTGTTACCTTAATTATTACAAAAATAGGTGAAACACGTTGGATTTTTTCTTCATTGTGAGTTTTACGAGAGTACGGTTTGTATTCTCGCTGTGTTGCCGGTGTATTTCTAGTTCACTGGGCCTATTTCCAGACACCGGTGGGAGGTTGTCTGTCTGCACCCCTCCCCGCGAGACGGAGGGTAAACTATACTTTCCTCCAAGGTCAACAAGTCTAAGGGGTAGTACAGTCGACCAAGCAAACCTAACTATTGATAACTCGGATATAAATAAAAATTGATATGTGTTCCGATTGCGTGAGACCGGCTCGTGTATTATTTTTCATATTAACCTTTAACACACGAAATGTGGGAATTATTTATTTTGGAATGAGTAATTTATAGAATTATTAGAGAGGTTTGATTTTACGGCTGGGCCGTTTTTAATGTGGTTTTATATAGAGAAACTTTCAAATGGATTGCAATATGATTTATATTTTGCTGAGATAATCATAAATATTTGATTGTTTCATTAGAAAATAACTGGTTTCTTAGTTTTTTAAAAGAAAATGAAGAAGAAATTTACCGTTATTATTCTATTAAGTTACGGAAGACAAAATTCATATATATATATATATATATATATATATATATATATATATATATATATATATATATAAATTGGATATATTTTTCTTTACCTTCTCCATTGTAACACAATCTTTACTATATTTTTGATATGTCGATTCTAATTATATTCATACTTGATTTCTTGATGGCAATTTGTTTCAAATATTAGCGTACAAATCTTTTCAACAAATTATCAAGCAACCGAGTGTACATATAAATAAAAAAATATCCGGCAAAATCAAACCTCTAGTGGTATTACTAGTGATAATTTTTATGTAAAGTCCTTTGTTTTAGATGTTTTATACAACTGGAGACAGTTGATTAAATTGCATATATAATATATATTTTATCTAAAAGTAACTAGTGGAATCTCTACCTATTCTAGATGTAAACTTAAGGAAAAAAACGTATTTAGGTAATTAAATTTGAAAATCTAAATCTTAAATATGAAAGAGTTACTAAAAACTAGTTGCGTATTTAGTTAAATAGGATATTTAAGTATATTAATAATACAATAATCGTAAGGAGCTTTGATGTTCAATTGAATGGGTTACTAAATATCGCCTTAATATGTACTAATATATTATAGAGAATGATGGCTAAATGCAAGTAAAGCATGTTTCGAGTCAAAACCTTATAAGAAGTCTGGTCTCGTTTAGGAATGTAGCATCACAGGTGATGATAACGATTTAATAGTATTTTAGCTTGAAATCTGTATGCACAACCTAACAATCAATTTGCTTCTAAATTGATAATGATGCAATTAATATCGGATATGATCCTGTATATTGAAACCTGTGCATCTAGATTACTATCATTACAGTACAACTGTTCTGAATTATGTTAAATTCTTCACATTTCGAAACTTTTATGGGCATCGTACTCATCAATTTCCATAAATTTACCCTGCAATAAAACCAGGAAAAATGGTAATCCAAACGTAGAAGTTAATTAAGAGACAACAGATTTAATTCGATCCTGTCGAAACCAATCTATATCTTAATTCGTTGCAGTGCTTATTTAAAATTCTAATACCCGAACTGTTGGTCGTAGTCAGTGACACCTTTCCCTAATTTGGAGTGTAAAATATTAGGCAAATACACGAGAGATTCCCCAAAATGATATATAATTTCCATTCAATTAGAGCCGCCGACATCTGTCACCCCGCTAGGACATAATTCGTGTGCGCTTGGACATAAAGGGCGACGTTAATGCCCTGGGCCCTGGGCCCTACAGGACGGCAGGTGAACCGGCTTATCACTGCTTTATAGCCAATAAAATAACATATTATTATTGATCGAATATAGGGAACACAAAACTTTTTCCATAGCAACCCTTGAAACGAAAATACTTTATACTTGTATAATAGAAGTAAGTAAACAAACTCATAACTAAAGCGATATATTTTATAAATTTTCACTTTATATGATTCATAATTGACATATTCTCTATTATATTTCCAAGAGAAGTAAGTGAGGAAATAAGTAAAAATCTTCTTCTCTACTGAGTTACCTACATAAAAAATTTGAGTGCATGTCTATTTCAAAATTGTTTTATTTAAATCTTTATTTACAACCGGGTAGAAAAAAAAACAACAGGCATATGTTATTAATAAAATAACGTGCGAGAAACAACTTCTATTGGAGTTCTTTCAGTTTTATATTGTTTTTACTTCATAATTTAGATTCCAAATCTAGAGTTTTAGTTCTTCTCAATCTTCTTTTCTTTCTATAGAATTATCTATTAAATTTAGTGCCAAATTATTATTTAAGAAGTACAAATTAAAGAATTAAATTAAATGGTATGGAGAAAAGTTTTGTATGCACTTCGGATTTCGGGAGTAAACTTCATTAATCCCTCAACTGAAAATCTTATAATATATAGTGAGTTTCAGCTCAGATGCAATTTTTCCCAATGTTATTAGTCATTGCTGTGGATACAAGCACCAGTTATATTATATACCACCGTATATACCATTCCAAATAAAATGCAATATACGTTGTCAATGTCAAATGAACTACTCATCATAATTTAAAAATGTTTATTTATGAAGAAAAAATTGAATGGTTAGGTGCTTGGCACAATTCTAAATTTCTGATTGGTTTGACAAATTTTTGTGATGAATTTACTAATTTATATCCTAACCGTTCTAAATAAAATCCTTCCACAGTTTGGAGAACTTAAAAATTATGAATGATTAGAAATAAAAGGATAAGATTAAAATTACGCAAAATGAAGAAAATAAAAAACTGGATTATTAAAACATTAAAAAACGAAAATATGTTGTAATTTATGTTTGTAAATATATTGCTTTTTTATTGATATTTATTCTACTTAACGTTATTTTATAAACCAGCATATTTCAATAAAGGTTCATTTATCTTTGACAACCTATATTGCATTTTATCTGGAACAATACGGTGGTATACAAACTGATATCTATAGTAATGACTAATGACGGGTTAGTAAATATTGCATCTTAATTGAAACTGACGGTGTATCATATTCTGAGGATTTTTTTCTAGCCAACTTGATATATTTTTCATTTTACCTCACGATTTGAGTTCATTACCTACTCTAAAATTAATAAAATTTTGAGACCGTTAATATTTATATTGATATTAATAAAATGTTCCTGTTTGTGAAAACAAAGTTGTTTTCAAAATAATATGGTCAATTTAATAAATGTAATACAAGCAAAAAATGTAAATTCTACACATTCCCTAAAATTCCAAGTATTAAGTTAGGTAAAGCTAATTAAATTTGAATGTTGTTTTGTAATTGTTAATTGAGAATTCTAAAATATCATTTAAATAAAAAATAAAGTTCAAATTCTGGTTATCTGTTTCCTAATTTTTATTATTATACTTATAAAGAGTGGGTATGGTTTTATAATTTTCAGTTTGGATGTCGCTGGTGTAGAAGGGTCGCTTCAGACCACTACGCACCGATAAATTTTCTATAGTTTTGTGTTTTCAATTTTGTATCGTTAAACGAATATATGTTACCATTATGTTGATTAATGTTTTCCGCTGCGTTAGCAAATTGCCTTTTGACTTTTATTTCAATTTGGAAGATAAAACAGTACAATGAGAATATGATTAGGATGTTTTTATGCTATAAATAGAAAGAGGGATTTTTGGTGTCGAGACACCAGCTACGAACGGGGTTAAATCTCCAGTTTGAAAATAAACATAGGGTTGGCTTTCGTTTTCGTTTCATCCCTAGACCCATAACAAATGCCTCTAGACAAGTGAATCTACTACAACCCGGGTGCGAGATTTCAAACCCTACATTGCTTTAGACCACGTATAAGAAATTTTAATATTAATAATTTCAGTATGTATTAAAATTAATATTTATGAAATAAATATCACGCGACTTTTTATCAATTGCTGGGTGTGTTACAACTGTTTTATAACATTAATAATATATTTATGACGTAAAGGCAATGAACCAGTTTGTACCTCTCGAGCACTTTGTCTGGCATGGAGAGTGAACCCCATGATATTTAGTAGCACAGCTGATCATTTTATTTTATTATTATTTACTTTTATCTTAAATTTTTAAAGAATGAAGAAATAAGTGTATCATATGCGTGAAATAGAATATCGATTTCAAATTCATCATGTTTTTCTATAATTAGAAATACCTAAATTTATAATATGAATGACTAAATCTTGGTGATGATGTGATGAATTTGTTTATTTTTACAATTATGAAAATTTGCATATTACCTATTTTTAGATTGTTTTAATAAGTTTATAATTCTAATTTTAGATGTATAATCAATTAGTAATCAAATTCTTTTGAAATGTCAGATTATAAATAGCTTAGTAGTAAACATTTTAAATACAAATTTGGTGTGCCCAAAAATATCATATATTTTTAACAAAAACACTTTTCTATTTTAGATATTATAAATGTTTATAATTCTTCTTTAACAGCACATTATTTCTAGAAGGAACAGGCTGTATATTGTTATTAGTTTTATAATAGTTTATTTGTTCAATAAAATCATGTATCATAGTCGAAATACAAAAAAATAATTTAAAAGTCGTATAGCAATTATTGAATGAAAGGAACGTATATTTTTGATGTCATCTCTATAGTAAACAAGTGCGTCGCCAAGAAGTAGCAGGGAGGACCAGCTGCCTCTCTAAAGACTTGAAGTGATAATCTAGAAGATTTTGCTAATAATGTGGTAGTAAAAAATCACAAGAAACCCAAACGATTGTGTTTTAATAAAGATTTTTTTTTTTTGAAAACGATTAAAATTTTTCAAATTGTATTTGTTTACCTAAAATTTATTTCATCTGTCTATCATCTTGCCCCTCCCTGGCCCATTGGCTAGAGACGCCTTTGATAATAACACTGGGTACCTTATTCGATTTGACTAGAAATATGTTATGAATAACGGCTTTGATAGTAATATTGGGAATCTTATTCGATATGACTAGAAATATCGCATATAATACCATAGCAAAGTAAAAGATGAGAATTACCAACAATCAATTTTGAATAGTGTATTCACTATCTTCTTATAAAGTTTCATTGAAATTCAACTGGTGTGTACATTCTGCGATTCGAACTGTAAACCTTATATTCCGTTTATATCAAATTAAAGCATGCTTTATCAGTGTGTTCCAACTATAGTGTTACAGTAATAAAAAATTATAGGGTAGTTAAAAAAAAAGTTTTCTTTAATTTTGGAAATCCTAATGCATATGTGAAGTATACAAGTAAAATTAACGTTAACGAAATCATTAATACCATTTTTATTCCAACCAACACTAAGGGCAGATAAAAAAGTATATTTAAAGTTGCAAGTATGCATTTTATCTTTTCTTTTACTTTTGCAACTTTATTTACATTATTACATTTAATATAGGCATAGGTTTTTCGTAATTAAAAAAGACTTTCTTGTCGTCGTTATTCCGCGTTGAAAAAGTTACACAGTGGATCATTCGAGGCAAACATTACAAAGTTATAGCGCGAACCTAAGCTTGGAGTAAATACAGTTGAAGCAGAAAGAAACGCTGTCTCACTTGATTCCCTACTGCCACTGACTAGCTGTGCCATTGTTATGGTAACCGACTAAGCTTGTGTTGTTTACACTGATGCAGCAGAGGGATGCGCCGAAGCTGCTTCACTTGAACATTCATATCTGAATGTTATTCATATGATCGGACGGCAAGCTATTATAACGTAATCAGTTTTTGGAGAAATTAAATTTTCAAAAATTTATTACTGTTAAAACAAACTGCAGTACAATAAAATTCAAAATAATTTAGAAAAAAATGAACAGATTACTTTAGAGATTGGTTCACCAGTGTCACCTGACTAGCCGCCTCGGTTTCAATGACAAGTAATGCCAATTTCGCCGACTTTTATCCAAATATTATCAGAGTGATTCGAAACTACTATAAGCTGTACGAGTTAGTCCATTGCAAAGGATGTAGATGTGTAGACCTACATCACTGATAATGCAAGTACAACTTGTCATAAAACAAGTATATTAAGTATTTGAAGTCCTGTTATGTTTAGGAATGTTGTGGCAGAAATGATGATAATATAATTAATTCGAATTGTCAGCAGAATTAATACGTAGGCTGAAAATTCTAATTTTAATCTTTAAAAATTAGCAAATTAATCAAGAAGTGTCAAGTTGTTAAAATCAAATAAACTCATTTAGAAACAGAATAATAATCAAGTAAATACATCACAAACAATCTTTTCTTCAGTGACAGATTCACAAATGTGCTTGTCAAATTTTAAATTAGATCTAATATATCTTTGGATTTTTTCTAACAGACTAGTTTACAAATGCAGTCATGCAAAAATGCGACCAAGCGATGGTTATGTCATATTAGTATGCATTTAGAGTGCTCTGTTTTATCTTGTTGAAGACTTGCTACCGATACGTATGTTAATAAATGCAATTTACAGAATTAATTCTCTTACACGTAGCTTACTTATCGACTGATAGTTTCATTTGAAATTCATAACAGATCAGCTGGACGCATTGTATAACTTGATTCTCTGCCACGAAGGCACAAGAAACAGATCGTTCTGTTTTATTGTAAGATTTGTATTTTAATTAAGTGTTTAAATTTCATGGCATTGGTAATTTATTCTGAATAATGCAATAGAGTTATTTCTGTTTTCCTATAAACAAGAACAACAAATTATCACAAACATTTATGCTCTTCATTAAGATTAAATATTCTATTATGTACTGTAATATTACTACATATGCTTATCATATATTTGAATAAAATTCATATATAGTACATTCTTTAATACCATATATGGTGTGCCTATGAGAAACCACCTTATTTATTGTTAAAAATTATATTATGTCTAGAATCAATCACATTAAATAAAAAATGTATTCCATAATAATAGTTATTTAAGCCTCAAGGAATATAAATACGTATTACAAGTAACTTCCGCAGATAATAAGAAGTAAGTATATTCCGTATTTCTTACAATATTTTAAAATTTATAAAAAGATAAAATTAAATTTACGCACTACTGCATTTAAATTTTTGTTTATTTACATCTTGGTTACCATGGCGGAAATTGCAGTCCACGGGCGGTAAAGTAGAACAAAAGCCCGCTGGGCAGAAAAGAAACATTTATCCAGATTTGTAATATTGGAATGGGCGTCGAATACACGATGATATCGGGGCTCAAGCCACCTAGAAAACAACCCCCAAGGAGATATTTCCCTTTGAGCAGCAAATTTATACATCAGTAAACTGTTTTTATTTTATAGAATTAGAATACTCTAAAATGGGTGTGACTTACAGCCTTAAAAATATTACTAGTGAACTTGCCGCTAGTACAACCACAATTACAGATTGAATATCAGCCAATAGGAATCCACATGACCGATAATAATGTGTGTCTCAGAAAATACCGGTGATCCTGTGACGCCAGCACATAGTCTCGCTCTACGGGGCGCCGGGGAGGCAGCAGGCCTATGGGCCTCTTCCTCGGCTGGTGGTCTGCTTAGATCAACTTCCAGGGCATTTGATGTCCTGAAGGTAATCTAGTTAAGTCAGCCGGGAATTGGAGCACGCTTTGGTGTGTGCTCTAATTCTTATTCTACTGAAACCAGAACAGATTTAGCTGCTCTGGATTGTGCTCTGGTTTCAGTAGATCGGGAATTAGAGTACTGAGAAGTGTTTCCTCTAATTCTAGGTCTGCTGAAACCAGAGCAAATTCTGGAGCAAATTTAGTTGCTCTAGTTTCAGTGGGGTAGGAATTAGAGTACTTAGAAGTGTTTGCTCTAATTCTAGGTCTGCTAAAACTAGAGCACGTTCTGGAGCACATTTAGCTGCTCTGGATTGTGCTCTGGTTTCAGTGGATCAGGAATTGGAGTTCTCAGAAGTGTTTGCTCTAATTCTAGGTCTGCTGAAACCAGAGCATATTCTGGAGTAGATTTAGCTGCTCTGGATTGTGTTCTTGTTTCAGTAGATCAGGAAGACTCAGAAGTATTTTAGGGGATATGTTATAATTTTCTTTTATCTGGCGTCTATCTTTTTCGTGGAGAAGAGGCTCTGAATAAATGAAGCACAAATAAATACGAATACATTTCAATAAAATCAAATGATTCTATAATATGTCTGATTTTTAATAAACTTTCAGACATTTGTATACATTTGGATCAATTTAACCTTAATTAATTAAAAATTTGGAGGGAGTATCAGCTCTTCGAACCCGTCTCTTGGCTACGTACCTAATTACTATAATCATTTAATAAGATGCAATTGATTCGGAATACTTAACCTAAATGTTTTTTTTTAATTGTGTTTAATAGGCAACATCACACAAAATATGTATTTTTAATAATGTGTGTATGTAATAACATGTATAGTTCTTTAACGCTATTTGTAAAATAATAAATAAAAAAAAATCTTTCTTACATATAATTGTTGTAATCAAATCTCTGTGTCTATATAAGCTGTAATTTAATTGACCCAGAACTTATATTTCGTATCAATATTTAATATATTTTTTCCAATACCTAGTTTGTTTTTAAATCGTAAAATAGTTTAATATTCCACTAACCCGAAATAAGAAGTACATATACAAGAAAATACTGGTTTTCTATTTGACAACAGTGTATGAGAAACGGTTTGATTACGTTGAATTTGTATTTCCTTCCTTGATTAGTAGCAATTATCGAAAGCTAGCAATTTGCAATTGTGTTGTTTACAAAATAAAAATCCCGTATGCAAATGCGTTGTTGTGATGAGGAAAATGAGCAGATATTTAGTCCGGATCTCTTGACAACGTTCACGTGAAATAACAGCATTCGCAATGATTTATTCCTCGCCCGAAGATCCTGGCAAGGTGTACGTGGTAGCTACTTACACGGCAGCAAAAATAGAGCAATGGTTTTAATTACGGGTAATCTAGGATGCGTCGTTTACTGCGCACTCAACCGGCCAGACTAGTGGAACTTAATCGAACCGACCGGGGGTTATTACTTTCACATGTCACTTTTTCACCACGTAATTTAAACCTGCAATTTGCCGCTGAAAATGTCAAATAAGACTACACTGAAATTAATAAGAACTGTGATCGTTCGCTTGTCATTCAACATTCAACACAAAATGAAAGGTCTATCTAAAGAATATGTATCTAATTACCTACACTTGTACGTCTACATTTTAGTTACATGCCTATTAGAAATACAGTCGTTTCAGTTTAATTGGACTATTTAGTTAATTGCGATAGCCCGGGTAGCCTCATTTTAACCATATCTTAGAACAAAAACCAAATTACTACACTAATAAATATTTAAGGGTAGCTGATTTTATATGGAGAGTACTTGTGATCTAATTACATGAAGGACAAGAATTAGAGTAGGTTATAATGACAGTGACCGACTGTACTCTCACGGGTAGTAAACATTATGGTCAGTAGTATATTTAGGGAGAATGATTAGGATCTAACTAGAATAGGACATGAATTAGAGTACTTTACAGTGAGTGTACACATGTCTCTCAAATGTTAAACATTAGGATAATTAGTTTTTTATGTAGATTGATTTTTATCTATTCATATTATTGCAAAAATTTGAGTACTTCACAAAGTATAAGCTCTCCTCCTTCAGTAAGTAAACATTACAATGACTGAAGTTGAATTTAGTCATTTAGTCTTCATCAGAGCGTCTGGGTCTTCCAATAGAGATATCAAACTGAAACTAAAGGATTTCGGAATCAAATGAAACTTGTAGAAATTTTGTTCAATTCAATAGAAAAAAAAACTACAAAACATCGATGTGAACCTTGTTGAAGTTATTGATCTTCATTCTATCATCAAGTTTCAAAGAAGTGCACAAAATAAATTTGATATTTTTGAAGAGGAAAACATGCAAATGTTTCTAAAAAGAATATTAGCCTGTGAACTGTTGAAAAATTAAGAGAAAACTTCATCTCATCATAGTGAGACCCGAGACGGTGAGGTAGATTTCAATGGCCTTTCGTCTTGTCATTTAGTTTTATTTATTATTTTGTTATAAATAACTATTGTTTAATAAAAATATTTCATCAGTATAAATTAAAATAAGGTAGTATAGCTCTCAGAAAATAAATTAAAATAGTCTCTTGATATAGAAATTGATTACTAATTTAACCAACTCTGTTAATTCTTATATATGTCTACTTAAAATATATTTAAGTTGAGATAAGAGGAGGTTTCGATTCACTTATATTTTCACATTTAATAGAAAATTTTAACCGTTTTATTTTAACTAACGAGGTTAGTATTTCCACGCAAATACAAACAAGTGTAACATATTATTTAAATGTCATACAAAACAGTACTTTGTGTAGAGATTAAATTATAATCACAAAATACTGTTTTTTTTTACTGATTATAACATATTGGTAATGTGATAATCTTTCAGCAATTTATTTTATCTATTTCCTGTATTGCGGAGACAGTAATACAGGTAAAATATTACAAATCTATACCTTGTTTTTAACTGAGGGGAAAATTGTGTTTTGGTGATATAAATTAAGATTAGGAAACAAATTGGTATTTCCGAAAATGATTCGATTATTACTTTACGCTTCAGGTCGAAGCAACTTATAATCATATTTGCATTCGTGTCAAATCTAGCAGAACATACTTTAAATTATTGTTTGAAACAACAAAATAATAACACACAAGAGCTATCCCGGTCTTGTGAAATAGTATGTTGGAGCAAGATAAATCGTATCGTCATGTGTGAAAATTACAGAAACGCTTCCTCGAGGGTGTTTCCCCCTAGCGCCGGTCCTGCCCTGTAATGCCGGGCCTGCACACTTCAAGATGATGTATGTGCTGCGATCTACATATGCCATCCTCGTACGCACTCATTTTAATGTTACATTAAACAAGGTGATTATTCCAATGCCGCCATTCGTGATAGCTGTTGTCATTTACACGCAATGTGGATGAAGTTTTATATATTAATGGGAATCGAAAGATTTATATGTGATAATGAATTGAAATTTATTGAAAAATTATGCTAAAAATGCTATATATTTTCCGGTGACGAACGGACTATTCTGCGAGTAATAATTCACTTTAAAACAATCGCACATTAATGAATCATATTTGAAATACTTCTTCCGGCTTTACCGACGTTATAGTCATTTCATTAAATATATTACGGACGTAAAAGTACTTGTAGATACTCTAAAAGCATTACTAAAATATTATACCAAGACCCAATATTGCTATTAAATAAAACAATATTCATCATCAGTGCATGAAGATTCAAGGGCGTTCCCAAGGGTCAGCAGGGAACAGCAACAGCTCCCTTCCCCCTAAGACTCGAATAGGTTTTAATAATCTAATAAAGAATAATTAATTAAGATATTTTTTAATTTTATAAGTTGTATTTATTGTAACTACAATTCATGACTTTTATCATCTTACCACCTCCGTCCCCTTCTATTTTTCTTCAATACTTCGAATGAATTGTTTATTTTGGTTCTTTCTTTCTAAAGCCCCATTCACATAGAGCTTATTACAGTTGTAGTACGAGCATACCAAGTTAACTAAGAGGCCCGGATGTGATAAATAATATCAACAAATTTGATTTAATATTTTCACGCTAAACTCAATATTTACATGTGCGAGTACTTATTTAAAAATATCATATAACTATATACCTGAAATTGAATATAAAGGAATTCAATAACAAAACATTTGTTTCACTATGAAAAGTTTATTCATTTTTTTTGTATTTGTATTTATAAAAATATTTTGAAATAGACAACTTTAATTTGTTTTTTATTTTTCTTATAAATATATATATTTAAACTCATATGTTAATAATTTCAATACTTACAGACTAATAATAATAATTATATTAAAAAAATTCATGAAATATTTATAAGCTAATAATAATAATAAAAATGAAATAATAATAATAATAATAATAACTGTTCTACTCTCTATCTGAATCATACGGTTAGTAAAATATGTCTAATAAATTGGTATAGAAATATACGTTAAGTTTTAAATTCAGTGTAATATGTGTGTAAAACCACACTTTTGTAATGTCGCTAAAGATGTTCAAAACCTTGGAGTAAAATTTGTTTGTTATTGTTTTTATGTAATCTGTAAGGTAGGAAATTTTTGTGTCTTTATAAAGTGTACATTTAAACGTAAAAGTTTATTTTTTGATAATGGTACTTTTCTTTAATTTTTAATTCGTAACTGTTTTTGTAAAAAAAAAGTAGATACCTTAAATTTGATGACATATTATCACAAGCAAAGATTTTGCACTTTTCTTTATGTTTGTTCAGAATTTTCACAATAACAATTATATTCAAATATTTTTGAATGTATTGGTTGCAATTGTAGGAAAAAATGATAAATATTATTGTCACAAATAAGACGTATGTTTTGAGTATTCGAATACTTCATTTGTTGAATTTACATGGTTTAAAATCGTTTATATAAGTGCCACTATTATTGCCAAAAAATAACCCTTTGCGTTTTAAATACATGTATAGATTATAATAGGGTAGGTACAGAATGATAAATTTGTTTATTTAAATCTAAATTGTGTGACAATTGTACGCCTGCGTATTCGTAAGTACTAGCCCATATGTTGCGGCTAAAATATTATTCCACCATTTATTGTTATGTTAAATATGACAGCAAATTAATGCCGTCTATTAAAAGCTACCTACAAAATAATCCCTGGAATCAATCAATACCGGGAGAAATAATCAATAGCAGAAAAACATCCCGGAAGGAGTTAGCGGTGGTTGGCCCACAAATCATGTAACCCTTGCTCACCCTTGCCGAGTAGATTTGCGTAAATAATAGACCTTCCGAGGATTGATTTATACGGGCCTGGGCCGCTAGCCAGGGGCTCGATTCCGTAATCCCATTGTCGCTCTTGACAGTCAAATATTACACGTATTTGTCAATATTGTAAACACGCAACTGACTGAGATGTCAATCGAGATATATCGGAGGGTGCGGTATGAAAAACAACCGGTGATGTACTGCCGGAAAATAGCTACCAAACATTATCATGCTTAATTAACAAACATCGACGGAAGATATTTATGTACAGTTCTTGTAACAGATATATGAAAATGAATTATGCAAATTTTACAACCTCTTATGAAGGGCCAGCCAGAACGAGATGATGGACAGGGCTCAGATTTTTTTTAACTAGGGTTTTTATATATACTTACCTGTATACATAGGTACATATTACATAGGTATATTAGGACGGCCGCAATTTGTCTTTCTATTAACCTGAAAAACTTATTAGAATCGATAAGAATACATGGAGGGTAACTATTATATACGCGGATAATTGCAAAAACCTACTACAAGTATGAAAATATATATTATTAATCACTGGCATTATTTTAAAATACGTATTTAAATGCAAAATACTCCAAAATATCCTGTTTACACCACACAAATATTTTTAAATGAACACTTAACTAAATAAATCAGCAAAATATTTGATAATATGCTCGTCCAATTTAAATGCACGTTTAAAATAAACGATACTTATCTAAATGGTCTTTCAGCTAAATTTCATAATACCGGCCGTAAGTAATTTAAAGTACAATATGTATATATATATATATATATATATATATATATATATATATATATATATATATATTTATATTTATATTTAGAACATACAAGGGAAGCAGCGCTTCCAAAGCTTCCATGGACTGCACGCCACTGGATTGGGCATTGAGTTTTTGATTAATAAACACGTTTTAATTTTTTTCTGCAATAAACAATTATTTATTACTTCAAATTTATTCACTTTGTTATACCAGAAAAAAATAATTATATTTAGATTACAATTAATCAACCACATATGATACTGTATTTTATACTTAAAAACGTATTTTTTAAAACATAACAAAACGCTATTTTTGAAACTGATTATCATTAAGATTTTTCTACCCCGTTTGTAATTCCATATTAGTTTTTTTTCATATACAAAACTTCTATTTAACATTAAAAAAAAATCATTGTAGGTTTCAGGCGCTAACTCATTGAAAATTCTTGCATTTTTATAATTGCAAAGTTACATTGATTCACTTGTTTTATAATTCTGTATATTGCAATACAGTGTGTGTATTTATATTCTTAAATGTATTACATATCCTTGCAGATTTTTTAAACGTGTGTTTCATTAACAAAGGAAATCATTACGTAAGACGTAAAACAATCATTTTCTATTATGAGTAATGCTATATGCAATAATTAATTGCAACATCAAAAAGAAATTATACTTGTATAGAATCATTCCATAATCTTTGTTTTAATCTGCAACGTGTTAGGTAAAATCATATTAGTTGGTGGGCGTCATAAAAAATTAATAGTTTAGTTTTTATTTTAATGATGACTTATAGTCTTGTCACGAGACATGATCTTGTCTTGATCTCGAATAGGTCTCTCAATATGGTCTTGTCCCGGTAAAACATAATTGCAAATAATCATAATTTATTTGTTAAATATAAATCTAAAAATGATCATTTAGTTACTCCATAATTGTGGTATTAAATTTAGAAAACTTTGAAGATCTGAATTTGAAAATTAAAATTTCCAGTCATCATCATATATCATACAAAAATTTCAAGATGGAAAAGCGCATCGAATACCTCAAGTACCACTTTCGTGACAAGTTTAACTTGCATTTTAGTGTACTTAAAAAGTGTTCTTTTCTTGATTTTTTAAAAGACAAGACTGAGCGCTTAAAAAATAACTGTTTTTTTACGGTTCACTCAGTTTTAAATATTGTTTATATAATTTTATTTCATAGATACTATAAGAAGAGACTTGAATTTATAAAATGTAATTATATAAGAGCTTTTTATTTTCTTGGATAAATTTTTGTTGATCACGAATAGGTGACAAGGTCAAGTTCTCAAACTGAAATTTATCCGAAGAAAATAAAATGCTAGAGTGTGATAACTTCACGACAAATAATGTAATTAGTACCTTTCTTTTTATTCGGTATCAAAACATAATTTTTTTTATGGGTTGCGAGAGTGAAACTGAAGTGATTTAAGAATAATTTTTGACCCGAATATCGCTACTCCCTTAAGAATTAAAAATACATTCACCCAATCAGAATGCTTCATTTGATGGCCACAGATAGTTTTACAGTGAGGAAATTAGATAATACCACAGTATCATAGTCAAGATTATATTTTGTTAATATCAAATATTTTTTGTTTGAACTGTTGTCATTCGAGATATAATAATCAAGCAAATATAATTCGAGCTTTAATAGGTAAAATTTACTCATTGTTCCTGCGAAGTAACGACAACTCGGGTCAAAAATGACTCTTAAATCAATCCAGCTTCGCTGTCGCGGTCTAAATATCATTTTTGAAACTCGTTTGTCTGTTACTACGCAATAACTATTCGTAAATTTTTCCAATAAATTCATGAATCTTATTACATTACATATGATTATTTCTATTTCATGATCAAAATATAACCATGATAATTTTTTCACAGAAAACCTGTCGGCTTTCGGGTGAAAATGAGGTATATAGAATAACTATTAAAAATAAAGACTTTAACGTATTGATGCGTCTCGAAAATAAAACAGATTTTTTTCGGTTTAGTTTCGTTATACATGACTTCAAAATAATGTTTTTTCTCAGTTCATTTCAAGTTCGAAGTACTGATTTTCAAAATTTATTATTATATGAGTATGAGTCATTTCAATATTCAAACGTTCAAATATTCCTCAGTCGAAACTCTCAACAAAAAATGAATATTTATGTCTCACCGTTGTAAAGAGAATATTAATAGTTTAAGTATAAGTATCTGCTTAACATTGTCGGCGACACAAAACGTTCTTTCGAACAGTAAGCGAAGAATTAACAGCATATTAATACTCAGCAGTCAATGACACGCTGCTGTCATTGGACGAATTATGATTTTTCATTTTTGTATGCGCCTTTTGTACGTGTAGGTATTTTCATCACGTACTCGATATATTTTTGGCGGATGATATATGTTTGTGTCCAAAGTTATCTCTGTTCAGTTTAATCTAATTTATGGGACGTTATAACGGACATTTTTCGAATTAAAAACATGTGTTTATAATTTCTACATTTCATATTAAAATTTTAATAACATGAAAGATAAAATTATAAAAATTCTAAGAATAATTATATTGATTACTAAATAAATTCACGTAGAAAGCATTTGTTGTTTTTTTTCCTGAAGTTTAGAACTAAACAATACATAATTTTTTCGGTTAGATTTCTTTAAATAAATAGGTACTATTTTTATTTTACTTTCCATCATTAATTTAGATTTTTAACATCAATTGCTATGCATTAGTTCCTATATATTCACTGAAATAACAATGATTTTGGGCTATTTTTTTACTATTGAATAAAAGAAACAAAAATAAAATTATTTGTACAAAAAAGGAAAGAAAGGTTATGGTAGATTTATTTATCGCGAATTATTAGATAACTATAGAATCTAAATGCATTCAGAGACTATTTATGAATGGATGAAAAATTCATGAGTTTAACATTGTTAAATATGAGTGACATAAGTAATTATAAAATTTTGCGGTTTTGTGTGAAAATAGTCACGTAGTCGTCGATGACCATCGATTAAAATAGCGGATCGTCTATTTTCGTCGATGATGGGTTCGTTCTGTATTCTGTAGATATATAAAAATAATCGATAGGTGTATCTTAGGCTTCCTATAAAAATGAAATTTCGTCGATGACGACTTAGTTCTGTTGTTATATGAAACTTGGGCTTTAGATTGAAACATATTACCTCAAAACAGAGTGGGTATATAAAAAATAAAAATGTATGTACAAAAATGAAAACTAATTATTGATTTTATTGTTTCTTGTACAAAAATAATGCACAAAACTCTAGCGTGAACTTTTTCTCTGAATTCGTTCTATTACAGCGCTCGCTAGCTCACGCCATGAAATACTCATCCGGGAAAATGACGTTGCCACACTTGATATATACATAACTATTTTCCACATCAGACTGTTTTCTGCTCATATTCAAAATCAAAACCTTCTAAATGCGAAAAGTTATAGTTAACAACTTAATGCCTCAGTTCGCAAAGAGGAGTGTCTGTTTCATAATATATTTATCCGACTTGATAGATCCATGAGTCTGCCCAATTCTATCAAGGAACATAATTTTAGATTTCAATTTCAGTTTCAAATAATTTCAACAATTTTTATGTAAATATATTTACAAGAAGTACATAGGGTAAGGCCGGGTAAGAGTACGCGCATTCTAAGAGTACTCATTGGGCATATCTCGGTTAGTACGTGTTATTCGTGCAAGTTGTTAACTGGAAAAGGTAGGCCTTTTTACATTAATTATTTGTACGAAAAATTAGTTTTTCATCTAAAATAGTATAAGTGCTACAATAATTTCAATATTTTTGTATGTTATGATACTATTTTTTTCATATTTCAAATTGAATTTATTTTATTAGAATTATGAAATATCACTTTGCAAAGTATTTAAGGTTATTCTAAATGTCATTTTTAAAGAATACCCAGCAGTGCATGGGAAGACATCTACCATTTGATTTGTAAAGTAAAAAAGAATATAAAATGGTAAAATATCCAAGAGTGCGCAATAGTTTGAAGTCAAGGAGTACGCGTGCATACTCTTAGATTCTTACCTGTGGTTCTTATTTTACGGATGGTTATTTTAAAAAAAGTAATCGGGAACTTTAATTCACTTCATATTTATTAAAACAAATCAAAATTCGATCATCTCTTGTCATTCACGAGGCTACATTGCGAAAGAGACTAAAACTTGGGACCGTACCCACTTCACTAGGAAGGTTCAAACATTCACCACCTACGCTGGTAAAAAATATTAAATGCGATAAATGTGAACCATAAAATGTGCGTCCCTACTCTTTCATTATATGCGAATTCTTCAATTATATATCTGCGTACTCTTAGATTTTTTTACATCCAGGAGTACGCATTTTTCGAACATAGTTATTTATTTTTTTATTAAAATATGATACCTTCTCAAGTAATAATTTTGTTGTTTTCTTTAAGTATACAGTTCAAAAAAATAATGTAATTATTTTTGTAATATATTTGTAATAATTAAAAAAGTTATAAGAAAAATAAGAAAAACTGCGTACTCTTACCCACCCTTACCCTACAGGATAATAAAGACGACTCCATATCGATTTTTAAGTTTATTAAAAAATTTCAGGCTTTTAGAAATAAAAATAAATATTTATCAACATACAAATAAAATAATGTAGAATGTATTTTAAATTAACTAAACTTAGACAAGGAACAAGGTTAGAATTTAATACCTAACACCCATGAAACAATCTACTCGTTCCCATTTTTGTGTTTTAAATATTATTTGTCCCACTTTCCCATATTTACTTTTATTAATATCCGAAGTAAACTGATTAATAGGGAAACATAATAGATGGTAAAGTAATGTATCTAAACACCGATAGCAACAGCAGAAGAGAATTCCTTGATCAATTTCATGGCCTTATGAAGCTGAGAGCAACATCATTTGCAAAAATAACAATTGGGCGAGTTCTAATTTTGTGTTTTAGAAGAGTTTTAATTAACACGAATGGTTTTGATACAATTCTGCAAAGTTAATTTTTCCCCACGGGAGATGGAAGGTTTATTCAGCCCAAAAACCCAACCAGGCAACTCTGTTCGCAAGTACCTACCACACATCATCAGCAAAGCAATGAAATAGTAAATTCTCTATTTTTGAAAATGTATTCAAAGTTCAAGGCAGTGGCGAATTCAGAAACTTTCCTAAGGTGGCCGATATTTTTTTTAGGTAAACCACAAAATTGAATTGAATCATTGAATTACAAAAAAATATTAAAAATTGAAATTCTACTTACAAAAGAATAACTAAATTTGTAATTAATTTTAATATAGAAAATCTGCGTTCAGTCGTAATCAAACTTGTAGGTAACGTTATCAATATTGTTAATATTTTTTTTTCCTTTAAATAAATATCAGTCAAAATTTTATCAGAACTGCATTTGCACTGACGGGAATATCAGATTCATTATAAGATAGGCATTTGTATTCCACAACAATATTTCGGCAAATTGTTTTTTTTCTTGATAATTCTGCTCCATATAAAAACCAGATATATTTATTATTATTTTAGAAATTCAAAAACCTTGACCCCCTCCCCTCCAATCCGCCACTGGTTCAATGGTAATAAATACACTAAGTATATTTGGGTTGAAAATATCTTGTATTTCTTTTCTATTTCTATTCTAAAATACTGGTCTTTTTAGCAGTTTACTACATTTCAGTACAAAGGAAGGTCGGTTCATTTTCACCCTAGAAAAAAGACGCTTTTTAGTTTACCAATTTACTTTGGTTAAACCTGTTGAATTAATCGGCAATTATTATAAACAGTGGTGATAATTGTTAGTTAAGATAAATTTATGGAAATATTGTGATGTAGATGATTAATCTGCAATAAATGATTTACAAGATGATTTAGTATTATTTGTAAATCTTAATTTTATCCTCATTTATCATTTCATTAGTTTTGCTGTCAACTTCCACGTTTATATTTATCTATATCTAGGTGAATTATTAGAAAATCTTATTTTCTTTGTTTGTAATTTATTATAGTTTAAATCAAAATCTGAAAGTGCCATGTTTCTAACCACGACGAAGGTAGACAGATTTAAAGAAGGAAATTAATAAACAACAATCATAATCTTTTCAAATTAAAACTTTTAAATGATTATTACAACTTACAATCATTATTATAATAACTCGTTATTCGTTATGTTCTATTTGTTTTTTAGTGTTTGTAATTGATGAGTTGAAATAATTTAGTAATATTTCTGGTTTAGATTAGAACGAAGATATTTCTGTCCCAAAAGCGCTCGGCTAATTTAGATACCGGTAACATTTCTCAATTAGCTGTTAAAATTAGATCCATACATAATGAGTTACCCTGATGTTTATTAAAATATGAAACTTATATGATGAGAAATAGGAAATAATATTTTTATATTAGAGTTTTATATGCCGCATTTGCATACATCTGAATAAAACTGAAACTTAGGACGGATATAATTCATAAAATTTTACAATTGCTTCATTTCAAGCAAATTAGAATTCATAATTCATAAAATAGTGTGAAGCGAATTACCATAAACATAAATATTATCGTGTAGGAATATTCAGTAATAAAAGAAATTTATTCGAACCTTCTCATACATAAATTATCCGTATTTTAAAGGAGAAAAATGCTTTTCTCATATAAATAACGTCTACCTCTGCTTCTCTCGTGAATTTAGCAATAAGTCTTGACGCATGTTTATAAATAATCCCGCACAATGCTAGGCGACGCGTGCTTAGATAAAGAAGGCGGGAGTTCGTTTATCAGACATGATCATAAATCATATGTACAGCCGTAAGATCATGAGCTCCGTTCATTTCATTCCCAATAAAATTCATTCTCTCCGCGGGCAAAAATTCAACACTCGTTTCTAATTATTCATTCCTATTATTCACTTTAAGATTTTTTAACTTGCGATTCCATAAAGCCATAAATCTTCATTTAAAATATCAATCACATCAAGACAGTATGTATAGTTGTTGGTATTAATAGTTATGTAGAAGTTATTTAACAGAGTTGGAGTTATTCAAAAAAATATTATCTATTAGAGTGTCATCTAGTCAAGTAATTTGATGTTTTTTTTTAGGAATTACTTGTTTTGATTTGAAAAATGAATCTTTTCTTATATTCACTATTTCATTTGACTTTATATTCTTTCGTAGCTACTAGCTGTATCAAACTACTTTATATTACTTGATGAACATATCACATTTCATAGATTCAAATTCACCATCAAAAGTAATAAAATGAAGTGTGAGAACGAAACATCTGATATGTAGTGAGCAATCTAGAAACAAATCAGTTATATTATAGTTATTATTCAGTTACCTTTATTTGCCATTTTTAGACACATTAATAAAAACATTTTCACAAATTAATTTTACCAATGAAAAGTATTCATTAATTAGATTATTAACTATAAATACATTTTTAAAGAAGTTATTGTAAAATTCTATATAAGGTATGTTTTTGTAAAAACAAATTGATATTTTCTTTCATAACTCGAAATATGTGACACCTAAATTTTAAAATTAAATATATAAAGACCGTTATGTTTACTAACAGACTTCAATGAATTTTATAACTGATTTAAAAATGTTGATATTTCTTAGATAAGAGTAAAAAAATAATATTACTTATCCATTTAATGAGGACACTCCTATATTATTGGTCACCTTTCTTGTGTATTGTACTGTAATTATTTATCCAACTTCCTAGTCTTTTGGCATTTTTTGTTCTCTCCAAATGTTCTAACTAATTTTGAATATAGGTATATGTTTTTGCAGCTTTTCACCTCCATATTTTATTAATTCTATGTTTATTCCATATTTTTCAGGGGATTTACCATTAGGGCTATTATTTATTAATTCCACGACAACTTCTTGTGTTGGTTCTGTCAATGTATCTTCCAGGTTACGTTCTTTTTAGATTTCTATGTGTTCGTGTGGTAATTCAGTTAGCAACTCTTTGAAATGTTCTACCCAAGCTTGTTTATACTCGCGAAAGATTAAAAATTATAAAATGTAGATAATTACTATCATTAACATAAAAAAAATCAATGGACTTGAAGAACGATCCTGTTCACTGCAATTTCGTAGGCATTGCTTACTAACAAAATAATAAAAATTTGTTCTCAATATATTATGGTATAAACTTTAAGGACAAAAAAAACAGAATAAACACTTAACAAAGAACGAAAATTTGCAAGTACATATTTATCTATTGAAGAAAGAAAATCTTTACTTAATTGATTAAACTGTGTATTAAACAATTTAATTCATTTAATTCAAATATTTCCTAATCTTACATTTGTCTTAATTAAAATGAAGGGAACGTTTCAATACCATAAGAAATTCTTGTCGGATTAAATAATAGTTAATCATACAATTTCAACACTTACAAATAGTTGCCGTTAGTCAAATATGGAAATAAAGAAAATTAATCATAAAATATCATTGAACGGCCGTTCAAATTAATTTCTTCAATTATCGAGCGAGATGTTTGTCCCCGGATGATAACGCGTTAAAACCAATAATTTATATTATTCTGTAAACATATAATTAATAAATAGAAACGATTATTTGACATCGTTTCTATCATTTCTATTTCTGGATGTAAATGTACAGTTATGCATATAAGTTGTGTTGACATACGTTATCTTGCTGATGAATTAATGTGTTAATTGCTAGTAAACTCACTGCCAGCCGTGAGAATTACAAATAAAATTTTATTTCGATATTGCCATGTTTAATGAGGAAGTATACTTAGCAAATCCTTCATCAGTCACTGCCTTTTTTATATCGACATAAATATTTTTGAAAGATGAATATATTTTTTCTGAAATCGTTCAGTAATCTATCAAATGGCTGCCGTAAAATGCAATGTTAAATGTAGTCAAATCTACTATATTTAATACATATTTCAATGAGTAAATTTCCAACGTTATAATAAATATATTATTTATAAACTAAATTAAAAAGATCAAAATCATAATAATAATTTTTAATTCTTAATTTGTGATCTGGCAATCTTCAATGCGCCCCTGGTCTAAACAAACAACAGTATTGACATATAACCTAATATGTAAGTATTAGTTTGACATATGAAAAATTGTAAAATAACAATTAATATTAATAAAACAAAGTACTATATTAATACGTACAATTAAAATAAATTTTTGAAAGATAAAATAAATTATTTTTAGAATTCATTTGTTTTTAATGACAGTTATTATAGTCGCTTTGCTGTATTAATGCTATTACGTTATTGTTTTCTCAAATAATAACCAACAATCATAATATCTGCTGTCACTGTCTTGTAAATTGGAGTACTTCTAATTCTGTCAAATAATTTATAACCCAAAAAGCAAATGTTAAATTTGTTACTTTTTTTATTTTAAATGAGACAAGCAAATATACATTGCTGTCAATCTAATATCAAGTAGTATACTGAATGTACTACACCGTGTGTTTAATTTATCGTGAAACATTGGATTTTCCATATTCATGATTACTTCATATTTGAACATTTGGTTGAGAGGAATGTATCAAAGCATTCACTTTAAAATGAAACATAGATTGTTAAATGCACGTCATTAGTCATTATTAACTGTCAAATTGTGAATTTGTTTTTAAATAAGATATTTCTACATCGTTGGAATGGACGTGGTCATAAAGTAAGAAGGTAGACAAGTTGATTGATGCGCTAGGTTTCCTGATTTCACAGTATTTGATTTTTTTAAATTGGGGAACCTTAAAACGAAAATATTTAGTGGTAATATGTGTATTTTAAATTGATCGCTTTGATACAATATTGTCACGTTAAAATAAAGTCATGGTACAGATAAATAATTACAGTTTAAAAAAGTGTTGTTATTAGATTCATAAAATGATATAATTAAAAATTAACTCTTTAACGATGGTAACAAATTATTGCATAGTATATCTGCCAATTTGACTTGAATCCTACATTTAATTTATGATAATATAATAACGACGGAGGATAATAAACTTTTGTAGCGGAGATTTGTAGCGAGTGTGATTTATATCGTATTAATAGGTAACAATTACAATGATTAATACCTCAGCCTATGTTCCTGCGGATTAGCTATTCACTCGTAATTTATAGAGTGGCTGTAGGACAACGCTGTACGAGTATCTCAGAAATCAATTTACCGTACGATACGGGATCTATTGCTCTACTATTTTACGAAATCATAATTGCTGGATGGAAATTGAACTCTGACGGCCTGATATATCAAACGTGATTGTTGCTAGAGATTATAATTAGGGCTAAATTGAATACATATTTCATGGCTTGCGAATGTGACAGCTTGTAATAACATTTTAAACTATTTGTTTTTAATCTACACTAATTTTTATTGCCTCCAATTTTTCTATCTACCATCTAGGTGTAGGTAGATAGAGATAGTTTAAATCGTTAGCGCGCTCTGACGTAAAATGAATGAAGAGTGAAATTTCGAGTTCAAATCCTATCTTCATCAATATTTACTCAAATAAAAATACTAGTGTTTATGAGTGGTTCGGAATACACTATAATCTGTAGAACACTTGCAGAGGCTGTAGTTTGACAGCTTACACCAAAATAATGCAAACAAAACTATCATATTCCATTTAGACATGTTGTGCCACAGATGACAATGATACAGTTTTTAGTATTTAAGATTTATTTCTATAAAAATTAGTATGGTTATTATATAGTGTCAGAAATATTTTACAATGTTAAGTATAGTGTTTGATTCTCAACCTCACCAACGGGCCTATGTTTCTGAGACAGCTATTCTCATTAGCGGGAGAATAGAATTTTAAAGTAAATCACAGACAAGTTGTTCTACTATTCGGTTGACGACGTCAACATTGTCCGAGGCGTTCGGAATCTACCATAAGCTGTAGGTCTCTTACGGAAGTTACCTTAAGTAACCAAAACTCAAGGGGAGGAGCATATTGTTGTATATGACCACCAATGACACATTCATACACCAAACGAACGAACTCAACATTGATGAAAATAGAGGGTCCGCTATTTTGAGTGGGGTTCCTGTCAATCTTTCTAATTTTTATCAGTAATGTTAAAGTAGATTCTTTACCATAGTTACAGAATGACTGCAATGTACTGAAACGTTTATTTTATGAATATCCCAGGAAATACTTGTCAGACTCTTTACATTTCAAAATCAATTAGACACAACGACTAAAAGATTGATTGATTTTTTTTTTATTTTATAATGTAGTAATTATTTTTTCCTGGTTTTTAACATTCATCTCGAACTTCACCTGGACATTGTAAAAATCAAATAATTTTGAAATGAAATAAATAATTATATATTTTAAATATTACATTTTAAAAAAAGATTAGCTTCAATATTTCTATTCCATGTAATATGAATTTAATAAAAAAAAATATTATAACCATACATCAATGAAAGCTTTGCGTATGAGTGTAGTCAAACTTCTAGGTCAAGTATCACCAAAAATCTTCCTCTTCATCATTTATAAATGCTGATAATTATCTAAAAATATTTCTAATTCCACCAAATTAGTGGAGTTATCTTTAGAAATAAATAATAAACTTAATTCTGGAGGTACTCTGACATTTCAGGATTTTCTTAAGGGGTATAACTTTAGAAATACCCAGTCTGGGTTAGTGGATAACACCTTTTATGAATCTGGGTGTAAGTATACTTTTTTAGTTTGTTTATCCTTATATTTACTTATATATTAACGCTTCAATAAATTTACACCGTAACTATTGTAATGATAAAATTTGTGTTTACTGATATATTAAATTCCTGGTATATAAACCAAAAGTAGCGCAGAAGGTTATATGTGTTGAGATGTTCACCACATCAGATTTTTGTTGAACCACTCAACAACTCATCCACATCTTCCTAGGAGTCGAACCCACAACATTGTCATCACCCAGTCGTGAACAACTACACTATACCTACAATCACCAGGTAGGAAGTGTGAAGGAAGAAGCAGGCGTTGTTGGCGAGGCTATGGAGGCCGGAAATGATATTACCCGCACAGCGGTGATCGCCACGAACAACAGATGCTTCTCGCTTCTCGCGCCGGCCTCGTGTATTTGCATGTTCACACTTGATAGATGGCGCAGCGCGAGCGCTAATTAATCATACGCCGCGGCCAGGGGGCAAGGAGCGAGGGATGGGAACAATGCGTGCACTGAGGGCATGCACTACGAGGAGTACGAGGAATTATGACGAAGAGTTCAAATTGGAAATCGAAAAAATCTCATCTGGTTAATATGTTGTCGCTCGCCGTATGGCAGGGTGTATTTCATATTTTAGTTTCTCATTTTATGCATATATTTTTTGTTTTTCATTTTTTTAAAGTTATTATTTTTTCTAGTATTTGGAATGTGGAAAATATTTTTAAATATTAAACTAAAAGTTAACTAAAAAATCATGCAGTAGGTACTACTTCTTGTTATTTGAAATTAATACCCATACCTTTAATACCATCAATAAACAGGAGGTAAAAAATAATCATCAGTATGACAAAAAATTTCTTCTGAGGTCAAGATACTTCTTCCAAATATGATCATACGAAGACTCGACATCATCTCATCATCATCATCTGTAGACATTCCTAGAAGGAATCGAACTTCAAGTACCTGATGTAATAAATGGAAAATTTGAGAGATGTTGTTTTGAATATCCGTAGATATTATTGTTAATACCTCAGTAATTAGCAGCATATTTTGTTACTGATATTTATAACAACAGTTTCCTTTCTAATTTCTGGTCGTATACAAATGCGGTTAATTATTCGAAAAAATCATTCTATTATAATCATTCAGTCAGTAGATCATTCAACTGTCATGTAGACTGTAGAGTATGTTGTAAGTAAATGGTAGGTGTAAGTATTATTTTATGTTATTAGTTAATAAGTAATAAACTGTTGTGTTCTTTGAATTTAATGTTTATATATTTTAATAATAATTTTATTTATGTACCTAATTCATTATTTCATTCTGGATTTTGTATTCCCTTCTTTCCCTTAATATATAAATGTCAAAATTTGTTTTTAGTTATTTCCACAAATAAATAACCTGGCAATAACATATATCAAAAAAATTGTTGTCTTTTTAAATTAATCTTTTGTCACTAATTTTTCTGTTATACTAAAGTACATGTTTAATTATAAGCTTTACTTGCAAGTTCGTGGTTTAGGTTTAAATTGTTGGTGTTACCCAAATGATATGCAAGGGACGTAGAGATTGATTGATTGAACTAATTTGCAGACCATTCCCATACTGTTGAATTTCTATTTGGATAAAAATTGGCGAAGTAAGGTTTTAAACCTTAGATCTCACACTCTGCTCACAGTGACGTCGTCAGCTAATTTTATTTGAGTGGGCACAGGCCGGTCTGCTATTTTTATGGTGTGCACCCAAAGTATTAAAAAAACAATATTTTTTGAAATAAGTAAATATTATTTAACAAAAAAAAGAAATTATAAACAACTCTGAGAGCAGATTTTTTTCCAACTTTGGTCGAAGTGCCGGTTATCTTAAAGGCTTTTATGAGTTGTAGTATTTCTTAAATAAGTCTTTATTTTTTTAAAACAAAAAATAGTATATTGTGCAACAAGTTGGAAATAGGTAATTCTGCACGAGTGGCACACTATACTTTTTCTACGACTACACACCGCCAAACGTTGCACAATAAAAATACAAACCAAAAGCTATTTGACATAAAAAAACAATATGGTGCAGGTAACCTCACAAAGAGCACCTTCACGCATGCGTAATGTTGGCAATTACTATGAGAAATGATATTTCCCACACAGCACATGCGCAGTTGGTTAAATACTGTGAGAAAAGATTTCTCACACTTTAATTTACTTGTAGAAAATATACAACTTTCAAGCTTTACATAGTGTGAGAAAAGTGCTACTTTCCATAGTGGTTCTAAAAAAGTTGTTTCGCGTCCTACCCTTGAAACTGAATTAATGACAATTAAACATGATGAATACTTAAGTAAAAGCGACTTTGTAAGTCTTTAATTAATTTGAAAGATTAATTACATTTTCTATTTTAATTTAAAATTCACCGTTGTATTTTTAGATTGTTTTGGGCAAAATTTGTAGCCCGTTTTACAATAAATTTTATATCAATTTTGTAATGGAGTACTATGTACCTATCGGAACGACCCTGGTCTGCTCAAATCAAGTCTGAAGCAAGTAAACCACCACGGCCCGCAATTTTTATATTTAACTTTATATACTTTACAATTACTAAAAATTTTTCACGTCCAAACAAGACGTATATCAAGTTGGTCTTATTCCAAACAGAAGGTACCACTGCTTATATAAATTTGACTAAAAAATACTATCTCTACGTCTACATATATACATATATGGCGCGAAATAAAAACAAAATATTATTTAATTTAATACTTAAAAAACATAATAAATATAAATTTCAGAGTAAGTATCTTGTTACTGCTGCAGTTTATTAATGACATTTTCAGAACGACCATCTGATCATCATATGAAATACCTGATTAGTGCTTATAAAAAAGAAAAATGTACAGGAAATAAAATGCAAATACTTATTTTGAATAGATATGTGCTGCAGATAGATATATTTTATATTTAATAGAATATATTACCAGAAAAATTCCCATTAAAATTAATGAATAAAATATACATAAATAATTTCTTCCGCTATATTTTACATTAAATTGTGCAACTGAAATCCATTTCCTTGCTAAATTTAGCTGATAAATATCATTGCAAGAGATTGTCATACTTTTTACTAATTTCATTTAATGTGGTAAAAGGTAGCATTAACATTAAAAATCAATTTACATGTAAATGAAACTGCACTTCTATTAATTTAAATAAATTACCCAGAAACAAATGTCTGCTTTATGCAGAAGTCCGCCTTTATTAAATATCTCCATTAGCAGATAAATACTGCAGTGATAAGCAAACTGGCCGAGCGTACAAAGTAGTCCTTATGCAGCATCTGGACTGGGACAATTAGCCTTTCATGCGAAGATTGGATCCCAGGATAGTAGGCGCAAACATTTAGGTTAACCTTTCACTTTACACGCAACTCTTCACTGTCCATTATTGTAATATACTATCAGATATTGTGGGTTATTCGTATGATAATGAGCAAATTAAATCAAAACTATAAGCTGATTTATGAGCTAACGAGCCTCTGAAATTGGACACTGGGTATAAAAAGACGAAATATGATAAAAATTGAGAATTATTATGGAAATTTACATTTTAATTGTGATGCCAATATTGCAAATTCTCATGTCGTGATAAGATCTTTAGTTGTATCGTGTTCAATTCTTCCTACTGACGATATACATATGTGTCTTCTCGAAATTCAGTAAGCATCAAAACAAGACATTACACCAAAAGTCTATGACAAAAATGTAAAAGTGAATGTGATAATTATTCTTTTTTCGATATCCCACTGGACAAAAATCAAATCATTTGAAATTGAAATATTTAAATACATAAATGCTAATAATCATCTAAAAATATTGCTAATGCCACCAAACCAGTGAAGTTATCTTTGGAACTAAATAATAAACTTAATTCTTTTTATGAATTGAGAATGGAGTTAGTTTGACATTTCATGATGCTAACAAGGTTTATAACTAACCAGAGTTAGTGACTAATCTGTTTTATAAATCTAGGTGTATGGTGATGATGGTTGCTGTATTGAAATATTAATCACGAATAACATGCACAGACGTCTTCGTATACGTAAGATATTTTAATATTCTTGTATAAGATAGTTTCCACTTAGGGTAATAAAATCGTCGTTCTCTTAAAATATATAGTACAATTTGTTATTGCATTAAATAGCTATTTCATTGGATACATTGTTATTATCTTATTTATAAAAAAAGCGTCCCGCACTTTTTCATTTATTGCTTCAATTATTTGACATAGATTTTAAGTAAACATTGGTTTTAAATCGATAAATATGTTTATATATGTATTAGGTCATATAATCAGAGACATTGAATTTAAGCTCAATCAAAAAACAAATAAGAGAAAATATCGCTGTTGAAGGTATTGTT
Organism: Stenolophus ochropezus; assembly: GCA_035578165.1. NCBI lineage: Eukaryota > Metazoa > Arthropoda > Insecta > Coleoptera > Carabidae > Stenolophus > Stenolophus ochropezus. The sequence goes on along the minus strand of JAQOWZ010000004.1, from coordinate 7,303,551 downwards.
TCTAAATATGAACGAGAAATAATTATTGGCGCTATAATAACCCAAGCAGAGTTTTAACTACATGAGATATAGAGATGTGAACCTCTCCTGTTCCATGAAGATTTTTACTTCCATTTTGAGTGGAGTAGGTAATGAGATTAAAGTCTTTTTAAAAGACCTACAGCTTATAGTGGGTTCCGAAACACTGGGATACAGCGGTATATTTTATTTGAGTAATAGTTGTCAACACTGGGATCTCACATCTGACAATATTGCTTACTAGTGAAATGATGATCAAACGACTATTATCTTTATTATTCAATCAAGATCGCACTATTTTATAATATGTATATATACAGTGTGAACATTGAAACTGTTTAAGCATGGGGATCTCGAAAACTATAAAAGATACGAAGTCGGTTAAATTAGACATGAGTTTCCTCATGCGGGGATAATTTTATTCATGTTCTTCTAATTCTCCAGATCTCCATGCTTAAACAATTTTATTGGTCGCCTTGTATATATATAATGTAATGGTTTTATATCGAATGCTATATATGTTCCTTCGGGTGTACCACAAGGATCTCATTTAGGTCCAATGTTGTTCAATTTATTCATAAATGACAATGTACAATATGCAGATGATTTAAAGATATTTAAAACCATTGAAAACATAAATAACTGCGACAAATTACAGGATGACCTCAATCACTTACACATTTATTGTAAGAACATATGAATACAGCTAAATGTTTCGTTATGAATTTTACCAGAAATCTTAATGCATTCAATTTTAATTAAAGTTTTTGAAGTAAAATCCATAACACAAGAATTAGAAATACTATTTGATTCTAAATTGTTAATGACACAGCATATTAATACCGTAGTTAACACTTCATATCGAACAATGAGTATCATATTTCGGCATTGTAAAGTATTCAAGGATCCTCACACTACTATTTACCTTTACAATTCGTCAGTACTTTCCAAACTAAACCATGCATCTACAATATGGAATCCACAGTACAGGAAAACATTGTTTTAAATTCAAGTACTTTTGGTAAAACCGTAGTTTAGGACCAGAAGTTAAATTATCTGCTGAATGGAAGTAAGAATTTATTAAAATTTAAAAAAATATCTAAGCTAATCTGCTAGCTTCGTTCGCCCTGATATGACATACAAAGAATTTATAGAAAAACGAGAATAAAATCATTCAATGTGAATTTATAAATTTCACTTCTGATCTTAAACTACGATTTAATCATATTTATATATGCTTTTTTCCTATAAATATTCAATAATTCAATTTATTCCCACAATTGTTTAATTTATATATTTCCAGTAAAACCACTAGATCTTTATTTCATTTATCTAAATATTATACAAATAACTATAAATATGTATTCACCGTATTATGTTAACATATAATAACAATTTCTTATTTCTCTAATTTAGATTTATTTAGTTTCTCTTAGTTCCTTTAAAAATGTTTAAATTCACTCTGTTGAGGAATTGATGTTTAGTTTTTAATGTAATATTTTTTTCTATTATTTGCTATAGTATTGTTATAAATGAATAAATAAATATATAAATTAATTTATTGAAAGGTAACAGGTTAATGACGTATTCTTAGAAACGATATTGTTTTATACCGTTAGGATTATCAAGCAATTCTTTTAACCGCCAGTGTCCAGTATATGATATCTACTACAAGAAGTTCTGTTCGCGTTACAAAAACAAAATAATAAATAACGATCACATGACGTCTAAATGTTTGAGTTAATATCTAATTAATAATCGTGTTTCACAGATAGGTGTGCGATTATAATTGTTTTACAGCACGAAATATTAAGTCTTAACGCATGCGCAGCCCAAAATCCAAATAGAGATATTAAAATGCCAAACACGTCTTTCGTCTTTGCCCACGTCTTAGGGCGTGGAGCTTTTACGTTTCCACGTGTGGCAACACTGCACGTAATTCGGCAGTTGTTTCTGTCAGTTTGTTTAACAAATATTTGAAATATTACACGAGAAAAATGACCCAATAGCGCTAGAAAGTTGATATGACAGAGTGTAAGTGTCCAAATATTATGATTTATCACTTAACCTTGATAATAAACTGTTAATTAAAGCAGGCCGTGATCAAAACAAATGAGTGTGATATGTTTCCCAATTTTTCTTCCAAAACAACGATTATTAATTTTGAAAATTAATCTTGTTTATGACACCGAATTAAATTTTAATGATTTAATTTTAATAACTTGGGCGCTAATGTTGGATCACTTGTTCACCTTAATATATTGGCCCGATAATTAATAACGTATCAGTAAATAACAGTGGTATAAAAATATACCGATAATTCTTCTTGCAGTATTCGTTTCTACAAAGATAAATGTATGAGTGTCGTAAATATTAATATTAACTCTTTTATTGACCTAATAAATATTTTCAAATTATTACATTGGAGATTTTTTTTATTAACAAAATTTTTCATTACTTAAATTTGGTACGGGTAACGGTCTAAATCTAATAAATATCATAATTAGACCATTATATTCTATATGAATGAACAAGATACTTTTTCTCTAGATTTTAATTTAATCCATTGTCAATAATATTGTTTGAATATTTCCATTCTTATAGGTATCTACGTATATCTCACAATGTACGTACCTCGTAGTTATATCGTTATATAGGCGTCCACTTTTCAAAATTTCGTTGGGTGCAAAATTTTTAATAATAACCAAAATCAAAATATAAAATTACTACAAAAAAATTCTAAAAAGTAATGAATGGAAACTAAAAAAATCTTATTTTCAATAAAACATATTAAATTAATTCTATTTTGTGCTTAAGTTTCAGCAAACTATAGTGCACTCCAGAGCATTCAAATTTGCTTAGAATGTGCTATGTTCTCAGTAGGCCAAGAATAAGAGTAAATGCATTAAAACACTAATTCCTGATCCACTGAAACCAGAGCACAATCCATAGCAGCCAAATCTACTCCAGATTGTGTTTTGGTTTAAGCAGACCTAGAATTAGAGCAAACACTTTTGAGTGCTCTAATTCCTCACCCATTAAAACCAGATTACAATCCAGAGCAGCTAAATTTGCTCCAGAATGTACTGTGCTTTCACCAGATCTAGAATTAGAACAAACACTTCTAAGTGCTCTAATTCCTGACCCACTGAAACAAGATCACAATCCAGAGCAGCCAAATCTACTTGAGAATGTGCCCTGGTTTCAGAAGGCCAAGAATTAGAGCACACTCCGAAGTGTACTCTAATTCCCGGCCGACCGAATTAGACCACCAGACGAGGAGGAGGCCCGAAGGTCCACTGCCTCCCTGGCGCCTCGCCGAGCAGGACTGAGAGCTACCGTCTCAGGAATCAGGATCTTTGGTATATCCTGGTACATGCATTATTACCGGTTATGTAGATTCCTATTGGCTGATCTGTTATTGTAGCTGTATTAGTAAGAATTTTAAAATTTGTATACATTGGTGCTTTGATGCGAGGATTTCACTGGTAATATTTTAAAGACTGTAACTAACACCCATTTTAGGGTAGTAGTCAATTACTAAAAATGGAAGAAGGTGCAATAATTCTTTAAAATAATAACAATTCAGGGGTTTATTACTGATGGAAAAAAATGGTCCGGTAAGGGATATGTCTCCTTGGAAGTATTACCCTTACAAAAAATTTCCTTGGGGGCAGGTGCCCCGAAGCACCCATATAGTTGGCGACCAGGTATCGTTATATCATTAATAAACAATACCATATTTGTAAGAAATAATAGATATAAATTCAATTATAATTATCAGTGTGTGTATTTACTGTTACTTGAATGGAGGTTATCCCAGCAGATTTCACTTTATAGTGAAGAAGATATAATACACAGAAGAAGAGATAATTTGAGAATCACGTTGATGATATATTCATTATTTAAATTCTCAATTGTTGCGCCTAAGTTTTTGCGTTGGGCTTGGTGGGTTTTTAATTGCATCTAATTTGAATCTCGTAAAGAAAATTGAGATTAATTTGAATTTTAATGGACGTTCCAGTTAGAATCTGAGAGCCTAGTAAGAATTTATGAGATTAAAACGTTTCAAGAGAGATACAGGTCTCCGAATTGTGACTCAAGAATTAATGTAACATGTTTATTAAATACAATCGGGCGTAGATAAATTATGTTATCGGGTATAAATTAAAAGTTCAATTTATTTTTTGTTTCTACACTCTCATAACTTGCTGTCAATATGCCACTTTTTACATGAGAAATATTAATTATATTAAAAATATCTCATGAATATGTGTTTGCTACCTAATACCTATACCTAAATCATTAAAAGTTAATATACAGTCATTATATACGAGAACTCTAGATTAATATGGTGCCTGTCTAGAATAACTAATATTCTAATTGGCTTTTTGCAAACAATTACAATTCTATGTTAAATTGTTCGTTTTATACTATAAACAATATTAATTTTATTTTCAATATATATCGATATTTAATACATTGAACAAGCATATTAAATTTGGATTATAATATAAAAAAAAATGGAAAGTTAAATGGGCAATATAAGATTTTATTAAAAGGATGGAAACCAAAAATATCAGGGTTGTATTGATTTAAATAACTTAATTTAAATCAGATTTAAAAATCATTGATTTAAATCACTTGTTTGCAATTGTTATTTATCATTTTAGATTTACGAATGTTGGGGAAAAAGCGTGTGGGTAAAATTACCATGTGGCAATACTGTCAAGAACTACAAAATCTATTTAATTTCGTCGGTAAAACGACTTTACTCTTATATTATTTTAACTTTAAAACGCAAAAAAAAGTAATTTTTGATTTTTTGTTAAATTTACTTTGAAAAGTGTTACAGTAAAATTCGGATAAGACGACATCAAAGGGAACCCATTAATTTCGTCGCTATAACTGATAAAAGTAAAATACTGTTATAAACGGCTTTACTGTAATTTTTTATTGTTTCTTTAAATTTTTACATATTCTTTACAATAGTTTTTCTTTTTCATAATAAGTGCTATTTTCTGAAACCCATTTTTGATATTATAATATAGCTGTTTAAAAAGAAATAAAAAAAATTGCTTTAATCAAAAAATTCCGATTTAAATGAAAAAAAATCTGATTTTTTTATTTATTTTTTTTTAAATAATATTTTTGCAACCCTGAAAATTATTGATTATAATAATGAAAAAATTGATTACCTACTATATTATACGATTAGAACGAATTGTTCAAAGAATGACTCAAATAAATTGGCCTCATTCATTTCTTTATTTTAGTTTTATTTTAATTTTAATTTTAATTGTCAAATACCAAATTCAAGTAACAGGACAAAGGACCTACAGCTTATAGTGCGTTCCGAATGCCTGAACTCCAGATCTCACACTCTGCTCACTGTCTATATTTGATAAGTATAATATTTGATAATAAAATTTTGGTAAAGTATGTTCGTATGTATTGTAACGAGCGAGACTCACTGCAGATGAGTCATCACGGCTGACCTGTCTGGTAAGTTGTAGCGTTAACAAATAAACTGCAATATGATTTATCAAGAAATATTATAAACAAATGTATTAATTATGATCATTAATTTAGTAAATACCGTTAATGTGATATATTTGTTGTAATAGATTTAAAAAAATGAAAATAATAAAAGGTTTTACAGTTTCTGTTTCTCACGCTTATGTAATAAATATTAGTAAGTATATAATACACACGAACAATGTACGATGTATATGAACCCATAATGAAAAATCTTCGTTTTCATTTAGCATCTAATTTATGGCTGTAGTTTTTAATTGGCGAGATGACATTTGTGTCTTTGTTGGAATGGCTCCCAGCGGTCTTTGTTAAGTGAGTTCGATCTAAATTTTTAACACATGCCAAGCACATGATTAATTGTCGAAGGAAAGGTCATAGATCTCATTCCGTATTGTGTTTCCTATATTTACCATAATATACCCAAGATTTTTTACCGCAAAATGTCAGCCATTTATCTTAGAACAGTTAGAAAATAATTTGTGATTGTTAAGATTATTTATAACTTATTTTTAACTGCAGTATCATTTCCGCAAAATATATTCATAATTCATGTTTGACACGTTTTAATTACTGTTTTTGTGTTTATTATTCAAGTAAAATATATATGGTTTTTTCAAATGTTTTAAATTACCATAAATTATTATCATTATAATAATTATTTACTGTATTTTATGTAATGTTTGATAATGGAATTGTATATAAATATATTTTCAGTAATACCTACTATCTTTCAAAAATACATAATTTGAAATTATTATTATTTATTACAATATTGAACATAATAAGTAAAATAATTACACCTGTAATTTGTTATATTCTCACCTTGATACAATGAAAACCTAAAATTAAACAAAATGAATATAGTTTTCTGCTTTTATAAACTATGAGAATTATTTGATTATTTATAACATCATAATCAAAGTATTCTTTTTTTCTCTCCCCCTGTCTCGTTTCGAATATATCTCGTTTTATCGTTAATATATAAAATTTGAATATTTAAATGGATCTTTTGCATTTACGTTTGGAAAAAAACATTATTACCCTATAATATTAAATAATATTAAAAAAAGAACAAAATTTATTTATAACACATAATCTAGGCTTATTTATAAGAATAATAATAATAAAGAAAATATGTTCTGAAAACGGGTTCACAAAAGTCAAACTCTTCTCCACTGTATATGTGAGGCGAACCAAGGAAGACGATGAACTGTTTGCATTTTTTATATGTAACAGTTCCCCAGATTCGTGGAATAGCTACTAAATAGTCTTCCTTTTACGAATTATTTTTTTCTATTTTTCGATTGGATTGATCTGTACACAATAACAATCCTTTTTATCCTCAGTATAGGTGATCTATCTGTCCTCAGAGCAAAGGTTAAATGGACCAATAATTATTTACGACTGTTACAACTACAAACACATATTTAGATTAAGTTAAGACTTATGTAAATGTTTATAAAGTATGTACATAAATAATTAGTTTAAATTTACTAAAGTAGTAATTAACTAATTGTGTATATAAAGTACAATTTTTTTGGGATTTTTAAAGTAAACCTTCGGTTATTCAGTGTTGATTGCATTAATTTTCAAGCGGTTATTTACACTGTTTCTAAGCAGCAATATTAACATACACTGACCCTAAATATAAATATTATTATTATTATGATGGCAAATGTGTAAGGAACACGAGTGAGTGATTAAATTAATAAACAAGCATTATGTTACCACAGAAACAAATATGTATATGTATGTAACTTCGCCTAGCTTTCCAGAAAAATTTAATAGTTATTTGTGTATCAAGGGTGCAAAATGCAACATTGCCGCACGTGCATAAAGATTGAAGCTCGAAGCGTAGCTGAGAGATTCAATTATGCTAGAGCGGCAATGCTGTTTTGCACTCGTGGTACACACATTATTTTTCTTACAACTGCTTTAAATGTTAAAATAATAGTTATTTATGATATAAGTGTTAAAAGTGACATTTTATGAGTGAGTGGGGAAGTTTGAAACGAGGCGAAGCCGAGTTTAACAAACCCCACGAACGAAATAAAATCACTTTTAACACAAATATCATACACTATTTTTCCTACGACCACAGTTATGTACCTATTAGTAAATAAAAACTAAGCATTAGAATGACATTTATGACAGGTCATGATGTATTTGTTATTAACAACTGAACATAAGACGTGTTAAAAGTAAACTTGTTTTTTACTTTTAACACGTTGTCAATGGCAACGTTTTAAAAGTATTTACTGTGTTATAAACTGTTATTTTTAACTTGCTAAGCAACCGTTAAAAATACTATTTTTAACAGTGGTCGTAGGAAAAAGAATTTAATGACATAAGTAAAATATTCTAGTTTCAAAATTTTATAACTTCGAACTAATTTATATATAAAGTTAATGGCGATTCTCACCAGTACATCAGTTGCAGTTGTGTGTTATATTTACAAAATACCACTTTTAAGCAATCTAAAGTGTTTGCCAGTTGCCACCCTAGGTTGCTAAATACATTACCGCACGTGGTTGCTAGGTAAACAACTTTACCGCACGTGGTTGCTAGGAAAACTACATTACCGCACGTGGTTGCCATGGAAACATCAGTGTAGTTTAGAAATGACATGTTTTGCACATCGAAAACAATGAAGAAATGTCAAGTTTTTTTGACAGTTGTAGGAAAAATATTTTATTTTCAAAGATGTCAATTATTTGACAGTTATATAAATATAACCATGTAACTATGATTTCACAAAACATATGAAGTGCAAAAATATTGTCTATGCCACAGGAATAAAGTGCCTTTAAACCTTCAAGTGATTATTTCACTCGCCTATGGCTCTTGAAATAAACCTTACTTTTAGGATTAAATCATACATGTTAGTCCCTCAGTGTGTAATATATTATTAAATCCTATCGATAAATATATAGCTTTCTTTATTTTAATGTATTTGCAAGAAAGGTTAAATAAAGAGTGGGGTGAATTATTATCCAATCACTGCACTATTTCTTAGTAGATTATGCAGACTTGCTTTAGAAATTTCATTTTTCTTCCTACCGCAAAAATTCTAGGTTGATTGCCGGTTATTAGTATTGAATATTTATCAGTAAGTGAATTATGATTGATATAGTTATTGTTTAGTGTGTGGGAATGATTTTTACACGAACTTTCAAATTTATCGCCATGTGAATTGCCAAGGCTACAGCGCTATGCATTTTCATCGTCCCTGACATTTCACAATAATGATTTAAAAATAAGAACCACTTTCATAACTGCATTAGATACCAAAATGAAAAAAATCACACAAAAACCTCCCATTTCCAATTCAATGATTGATTAACGTTGATTTTTACACTTCGCTTAAACATAGTAACGAGGATATAATAGCTACGGAAAGAAGGAATTTTTTACGCAAGCCCAGTAGCTTAAGAATTACAAGTAGGTACGGGAAAGAAATATTGTTGGTGTCTTAAGATACATGTAATTAGTTGTGTTCTTTGCTGTAATTTTGTAATAAACGTTGCACTTAATTACATAAATAGAATGGACGAGGTATGCCATATTTTAGTCAGGATTGTACTGGGATAAAATTTTAGGTGTGTGCATTACACAATATGTGAGAACATGAAATTGAACAAGACTACGTACGTTTAAATTGAGGTTAAAACAAATTGCATATACTTGCAAGAGCTATTCTCGGTGATATAAAAAGGTTACCTTTACAAGGCATTAAATTACCTTATTTATTGTTATATGTACGGGAAAACTACAGTAACTCAATTGGTTAGCGCGCTTCGTTGAACTTAGCGAATTGTGACATCTGGGGTTCAATTCTCAGCGATTCCTATCTGTAAACCAAATAGAAAAATGCGCCCGAGTGGTTCATAACCCACTGCAAGCTGTTAGTCCATTAAAGATGCTTTAGACTGGCGACCTAAACCATTAAAATGCAAACCCAAATTCCCGAATTTCCGGGATTCTGAAAAATCTTTTCGACCTATCGACGTTTCTAACTTTATGTTTTAACTTGAATTGAAATTACCATAAAAAAAGTGAAAAAAAAACATATTACGACCGATAGATGAAATAAATTAAAGCTTTTTAGTTTAAGGAATAAAAGTTTAAAAAATAAATTTTATGTAATTATTTATTTGTTATGCTCGCAAACAATACAGATGTAACAAAAGTCTTTTCCTCTTTTCTCAGATAAATGTACAGTGGTCAAACAGTGCATTACCAATAACACGTGTAAAGCAGTGGTTCTCAAAGTGGGTGCCGCGGCATATTCGGGTGCCTTTCATTACTTGTAGGGGTGCCGCGGGGGTGGTGTGAAATTTAACATCGTAAGTATTTTATCAATTCTTGGCTCTGAGCATTTGAACCTTCTTCTTCATACTGATATCACATGGTTGTTCAAAGAATGAGTATTGAACGGTGTTTACGAATTAAAAGTAGAACTACCTACTCATTTTTATTGAAAAAGCAAATAAACTTGAATTTTGTGAATTGTTAAAAAATATATTTGAAGAACTGAATAAATAAAATCCAAAACAAGAGCTGAATTTTTTTTTAAAATGTTCTGATAAATTTTTGAAAACATTTGTTAATATTAAGAATATAGATTTTCTACCATTTTCCAGATATATCTACTAATAGTTTTGACTGAATACGTTGCAAATGAAATATTCTAAATTCCTTTTGGATATAAATTTTGAATAAATATCGTATTATAGGAGCCAGAGCATTTCGAGTTTTAGTTCAATTTTATACCTCATATGCGAACGTGAGCTATTTTTTTTTTAACATTAAAACTAAAAAGAGAGATCAATTAAAGACGGTTGCTCATATATATCACATGCTTTCCTAAGACTAATAAAATTTAATGCACGAAATGTTGAGGATGCCGGAAATATTATATTTAGCGTGCTTTCACATCAAAAAGATGTACCTATTTAAAGTGTTTCACGAGAGTTTTGTATTTTTCTTTTTTGCATCAATCTTGCAAAAAAATGCAAGACAAAAGCTATAAATTACAAAACAAGACAAGGCAAGAAATTGTCTTGCAAAAAAGTGCAAGAATAGCAATATTTTCTTCAATCCTTGTACTCTCGCGTTTTCTTCAAAAACTAAAAAAAAAAATGAAAAATAAATAGAAGATATAAAAAGTTGTCATAAAAGAATAATTTTAATTAATATTAAATAACCTAAATTTATTTTATATTTAATATGCATGTATTTTATATCGTTGAAAACAGAAAAGAAACTCTATTTAACGTTCTCACAGCCAACTTTGAGGCCCATATGAAAATTGAAAGTTGATATCAATTTCTCAAAAACTGTATGAGAAATAAAAATTTACTGCAGTGAATTTGTCGTTAAAAAGTGCCTGAATAATATGCAAGTTCAAATATTTTTTAAAAATTTACATTTTTGTTTATATCTAGTCACCTATGCATTTTTTTGGGAAAAATAAAGACATAAAAAATGACCCCCACAATAGACAACTTTTGTCTAATTTAACCGACTTCGTATCACATAGTTCTCGAGATCCCCATGCTTAAACAGTTTCATAGGTCACCTGTGTATAGGTACTATCACCGTTATCTGCGATAAAATAGATCTTACAGCAATATACTAAAGAAACAGGATTTTATATGTATTTGGTTTGTAACTATTTACTTTTTATTATTTTTTATTTAAAAATAAATGAGGAAATTAAGATAATTAGAAGTAGATTGTAAATGCAAATAACCTCAGTTATTTTTTGCAGCGTTGTTATTAATTTCTTTACACTATTTAGTGTCTGTTAATACGATTTTGATGTCCGGTTTAAACAATACTTTATCCGACCCTGATAAAGTGTAGCTTATGATTCAGTCCATAATCACATAATACAGAAATTGTTGTAATTTACTGTAACAACGACATAATCACCGAGATAAATATTTCCACTGTGAAATATTACAATAGGTTTTAAAATAAACAAAGAAACAATTTTATTATCGTAGCATTTTTTAAATTGCGAGCAAAAAGATACAATGCACGTAGCAGCACAGCTGAACTATATTTATATTCTTAGTAATCGTGATCTTATCGCGCCTTAGTAAAATGTCAAAATGAATTATTTAAATACGTGTTCTTTAGCGATATCCATCGATCAAACATCGATTAATCGATGAGAATGCAGATAAGGGGAATATAGTATTTTACTAGAATTTTAATTATGCCATATTTGTCTTGTTTCTCATTAATATTACATAAACAATAATAAATAATTACCTACTATACCATTAATTTTGTATTAAGTTGAATATGCTTATTAAATTTTCTTGTACATATAACTTGTAATACTATAAGCGGAATTAATATTAACATAAATGGGTGGGTATACATATTTTTATAAACGCCACCTTGACAGGGGAGGTGTAAGTTTCTTCTTAAAATTCCATCAAACAGATACTTATTAAAATTGGTATTTTAATATCTACTTTATTATATTTGTTAGAGTTGAAAACTGTGGCGGCTCATGCTGCATATTTGTGGGTGTGTTGCAAAAAAAAATCAAGTAAAAAAATATTAAGCAAAGGAATTCGATTTTCTTCATAATTTTAATTTAAATTTTGAACAAATACGTCTTTCGCCCGAAAACAAAGAAAATTTATAAGCTGAAAACAAAAATAATCAATTATTACCTCACAAATACATTTATATTTAGCGCAACTTAAAACTAAGAAAATCGAAACTCTTTGGTTGCAACATAAAATTAAATGAGAGTACTTGTAAATGGAAACTATTTTACAATATTAGCGAGGTAAAACAGTTTTTACTGGGGAATAGAGGAATTAACTGGGGAGCTTATCAGGCGAGCCTGTGACCTTCTTGAAGCTGTAAAAATAGTTTCTTTGCGTATATTGCAAATAAAATGATAAATATTAAGGATACAATTTGATATAGCGTTCATAATGAAACGCCTGTGACAATCAAACAAGTTACTTTGTAAGACTATATCAAATACGTATCATTCAATATTTTATCTACGACAGTTTAAATTTATTTTAAATGTATTTCAAAAATATATTTCTTCATTTAATTTTTGACACAATGAGAAACATTAAAATGATTATTTTATTTATTGTTATGGTTACTACGTTTGTTTGTTCGAAAATAAAAACCTTTTAGCTAGGTATGTCAAATTCTTTAAAACAGGTATATTTCACCTAAGTTTTCAAGATAAAATGAGTGAATTTGAGTCAGATAATGTTCCATAGCTATTAAAAAAACTCTTAATGACCCTTAAATTAGTGCACTAATTACAAATTAGCATATTGTCATAGATAAAAATTATGACCAAATCCGGACAGTTGCTAATGATATGTCAAAACAAGAACAAAACACAATTTTCAATAATGTAAACATTGTAAACAGTGCAACAAAACTGACAGCTAACTAGCAAAAGTTTTACAGGTTACTAGGTAGCGTGTAAACATTATAGTTGCCGTGGTGAATAAACATTTCAAATAAATTATGGTTTACAAGTTTAATTTTGAGTATTTTGTGTAAGCGTTGAACATTGATTTTGAATTTGAATCTATATCAATATTTTTACAAATTAAAATAAATTGATATTTAACCAAGCCTGGAAACATATTTCTCTGCAAGAACTCCAAACATTTAAAAATATCAACACATTACCTTTCGGGCATTCTAGCTGTCGTAGAGAAAGAAAAAGCTATTTAGATATTGTCTAGTGTTGTTCTAAGTAAAATGATATTAATCTTCAATAGTTGTTGTAGATCCTAGTTTTAATTCGTAGTAAAATGGTTTTTTGTAGGTCATTTGGATTTACCAAATCTCCACCGTGGCGGATAGTTCTCCTCAACGTTTTTAATTATTACAAAACATGTAACAATAAAATTGTATAATAACCTAGATTAGTTATATCTTATATCTAAAGCATGATTGTTTAAGCTGAAGATGGTGAATGTTTAAAATCACCGAAACGTCAAGAAATATAGAATTGTTTTTTTTATAAAAACTTCGCTTTTTGATCCAAATATCCTACGAAAACAATTTTACTAAAATGATATTAAATTCATATACCCTAATCGTAATAATATGACGTTCTCGTATTCATATCCTGCCACACCTACACTAACGTGACTTAATACACTTTGTGTAATCTCGTGCACATCATGCTACACGGGGGCGCCGTGCACTGGACTTGTCTCTGGAGCCCTGGATATGGCACCCAAGAGCCCCACACACGCCATGGAATTCATTACCTGTTTATATAGTTTTATACAACGGCACATGACGTGAAAACAGTAATAAATGTCGTTGGAGCTTGTATTCCCTAACATAATGTTGTACATGTTGGATGGTTAACGCTATAAATGGTTTTTATCTTTTGGACTCTAGAAGGAAGTTATTGTTTTTCAAAAATTTGTCGCAGTTTATAAATTTGTTAGAATATCATTTTACTTTCTGGCAATGATGTCCATGTGTGTGTATGTGAATGTGAACATTTTTTTTGCCTTTAGTTATACTTTTTAAATATCAGATCGTAGTATTTGGTTTTATTCCCAATGAGGGAAGTGGTAGTTCACTTGGTTAGACAACTACGATTTGAACTGGTGACTACTAACCAAATAAAAATACCACAATGTCCGAGTGGTTCGAAACCAACTATAAGCTGTTGATCTGGTTCCAGTACATAGATTTTAGGCTGACAAGTATAACAATTAAAGTAAAAATTATCATAGAGCGGGTAAAGTTTACTTTTCAATTTCACCTGCTGTCACAATATATTTCACTATGTGGAAAATCTAGGGTTCAAATCTTTGCCAATTCATAAATTAAAAATATTACTATGTCTGAGCGATTCAAAACTCACTACAAGCTGTAGATAGCTTATATGAAGGAATTCTAAAACTATTGGTGTAGCAAAAAGTTATTTAGAAGAAATGGTTAGGACAAAGGTGCTGATCGTTTTAACAAATAGGTAATAGTATATTATATACCAAGGTTTAAAAGAATATCATTATTGACCTAGTGCCAAGTTGTCCCCTGAGGTGCGAAGCAAAAGCAACCCATTAAACTGATCAACAATGCTCTTTTTAACCGTGGTATAATATACCTATATATATTTTTTTCACTACTAGCATTTCATTCCCAATCTTACAAAAAAATTATATTGACAGTAACAAAAATTTTAATATGAACATTAACTTATTTCTTGATATTAATAAAAATAAAGTAGGCTGCTTTGTTTTTGTATTCGTTGTTTCAGTTTATCAACCTCACTTTAATTTGAGTTTTTTCGATTTACTTATTTTATTTAGACGGCATATTTAAATAGTGAATCTATACTTTACACTTTTCTTGAGTTAAATGATTCTTTAAAAATTGACAGTTATCATTATCGATCATTATTAATAATAACTAATTATTGACCTACGTGACCATGGTTACCAAGTAAGCGGTAGTGAAAAACAATTTCTCATGTCAAATAAAGGTTAATAATAGTGGGTGTCTATGTTAGTATTGAAAAAAAAAAATTTATTAAATCAGTGGTTCTAAAACAAAAACATAAAAATGCATTTTACTAAAGGGTATTTTTTTTGTTTTTATTAAATGTTTTCTTTAATTTCAACCATGTGAATAAAATATATTTGAACATAACGTTTTTTCCGGGAAAAATGCAATATAAATTTATTATTGTAATTTAATAGTAGAAGGCCAAGCTCTTTCCTTAGTTACAAACTATATTTCGTACTATTTGGCTTTTTGACGATATTTAGCGTATAGGTATCTGTTATTTGATATTCTGATGAGGGTGACAGTTTTTTCATTTGTTTGATAACATTTGTCGTTGTCATTATTTTAATGAGGATGAAAAACTTACACTATCCATACGTTACCCGGGTTTCGAACCCAGAATAACTGGCTGGTGAAGCATGAACCATATTACATCAATTTGTATAACTATTAATAATATATTTTTTTGTAACATCAGGGTGTATAATTAACCGAAAAAATTTTTTAGTTATTCAAATACATGTAACTATGAGCGTTAAAAGTAACGTTATATTAGACCATATTAAGTAAAGCACAAAGAAGTAGAATTACATATCCACGTGCCTATGCCTGAATAAATGCCAATTATTAAGATTTTTTTAATATATTAATAATTATTATTATATTATAAATGTCAACAACGTTGGACTAATATTTATCATGCTGTTTCTATTACATATAACCTTACCAGCAAAGCAGTTGTTAGAATAGAAATACTACTAGAAATTTAAAGAAATTAGATAAAGCATTATTGCGATTTTGTTTTCTTGAAATGGATAATAAAAAAATTAGCATAGCCATGGGAAAAGGTCAACATACATACTTGTGTATTCCAGAAACGTATAAATAAATAATTGTAAGTATGATTAGATTATTCCATAATGAGTTTCCACTGCATTTTCCAATCAAGTTGCAATCAAACTCACATAAATTGAATGAAGTTTAATAATGTGAAATTGGCAATAATAATCACAGTTATTTTGGACACTCCCTACGTAATATGAATGCGTGCATGCATAGTCACATTAGCGTTATGGTAATTTGAATTTCATTGGCTTAGGCTAATCTACGAGCGAAACATTTGTCAGTCTTTCCATTAAATTACAACTTATCTGCCTGCTAACTTACTCTGATTACATTATTACGTAACTCTAAATCACTTGGGAATTGTTAATTGATTTTTAGACAACATACTAACCTAACTTTTACACGCACTACAATCCATATAAGTATTTTATTTTAAATAGTATTACACATTTATTTTAAAATTAAATTAATATAAATAGGAATGAGAATTGCATTTTATTTTTAGGAAATTTTACTAGCAGTTTAGCATGTGGAATATCAATCTAACCTCTATAAAGAACCAAAACTTTATAGTGTTTAGTTTAGTTTAGTTAATAGTTGTCGACGCTGGGATTTGAACCCCGATTTTCATCCTCTGATCAGTTCGAAGCGGAGCATACTAACCCAGTGATCCACCGCTGTTGTTATACCACAAGTATTTTTTAACGTGAAACTTGGGACTTTATAATATCCATGGTTACGATTGGTGGCATATTTGGCATATTCTTCCTTGAACTAATTTTCTTTTTGGGTAATAAATTTGTCTGGCAGGCCTTCACCAAGTACAGCAACAATTTTAAGAACCATTAATAACTTTACAGGAAATGGTAGAATAGAATAGTAAAATTATCTAAAGTTTCATTTTTACAAAAGGAAGGAGATTTTTATTTTGTATGACCCCCATTGCCATTTAGATTGTAAGTCTTACATTATAAATTAATAAAATATTTTTCAAAAATAATAGTAATAGAATAAAATAACTTTTTTAGTTTTAGTTCTATATTTTTTTTATTTATTAAACCCAACGTTTCGGCAGCATATACTACTTAGGGTAATGACAAATAAACCAAAGAAAGTAAACTAGTAATTAAGAAACTTAACATATTTAATATAGGAAGCCATGTTTTATTTATTTCCAAACCATCGTTGTGATTCAGATAATATGTTTAGTTTTAAAAATCTCAATGGCTTCTCTAATAAATCTTGTGTTGAGAGATGTTGATCTTGAAATACTTTTCCTGTCATGAAATTTTTTTCATGAAAATCCTCCAAGGCGTTTTCTGCGACTGCCGATTTCTCAGGTTGGTTCAATCTTATCGATCGTTGATGTTCAGTTAATCTTGTAGAAATAGTTTCACAGTCTGACCGAGGTATTTATTCTTACGTATTTTTATACAGATCTTACAAATGTGAACACTATCGATGTATGTCTTTTTGCTAGCTATGTTTTTTTCTTGTATTTTTTATAGTATACTTAAAGACTCTTATACATGCATACATACGTTCATTGTGCAAATAATATTTTTCTAGTCCTATCATCCTATTGCTAAGAGCTGAATTTTATAATTTTTAGGATGAATTATGTATTACATCAATAATCAGAGAAACGTGGATTTATGTTTTTAATAATAAATTTCTATATTGCAAAAATCTTACAAGTGGTATTATTATATACCTATATTTCAACTAGTATTCATTGTTTTTGTGTGATTTATCGTGTATTGTTTTATTTTGTTCATAAATAAATATAAGAAGATTTTTGTGAAACCGTACGATGACAACGTGTTATTTTCATAACTCGTGTTTGAATCTTGCCGAGGTAATAATTACTTATGTAAGAAATGTGTAAAGTAGTAAATTATACTATAAGATAAAAAACACTATGTTACAGACAAGCATAGCACAATAATATATTTTGTTTCAGATGACATTTTCAGAAGCAGGAATGATGAGTCATTGTTATTATTTAGTTTTAAAGCCGGCCCCACACTACTCGCGAGTATTGACAAATATCGACAATGACGATTGGTGTGGGAGCGATATTCATCGTACTTGGCCATGCTCGCGATTACTTGTACTCGTACTCGGCGTTTCCCATCCGTTGTCGGTAATTTTGACACGAGTCAAAGGAAAAACTACACTCGCCAATGCTTGCCTATCGTACTTGCCAATGCTCCCACACTACTCGTGAAACCTCCTACATCACTTCGTATTTCCTCGACAGAGTTCGTGTTCAATCGCCATATTTCGTGTTTCAACACGTGTAGTTTGTTTAGTCGAGTTGTTGTATCCTATAGGAGGAGACGGTTCATTGCATAAATGGATTCCTATGAAATTATTAATGAATTTATAGATCTTTATGAACAAGAACCCATATTATGGAATCCAAAACATCCCCTACACAAAAATAGGAACGAAATTAAAGACTGCTGGATAAGAATTCAATCAAAGTTGTCAATTAAATGTACTATCGACGAGTTGAAGAAAAAAAGGGATTCATTAATGGCAAGTTTTCGCCCTTTACTTAAAAAAGTAAAGCAAAGTATGAAATCAGGAGCAGGATTCGAGGATATATATAAACCGACTTGGTTTGCATATGATAGAATGGCCAAATTTTTAACACCTGTCTTTGAAGTACGGACAACAAGAAATACTCAGGTAAATTAATTTTTGTATATATTTTATTAATAATAACTTTATCCCTATTTACATATCTACTTTACGTTGTTAACATATAATTATTTGAATAAAAAAAGACAAAAAAAATATTAAAACAAAAAATTTCTATAATTAAAATAAATGAAAATCATTATAAAAATTGAAAGACAAAGACAAAAAATAATTAAAACAAAAATTTTCTATAATTAATAGAAATGAAAAAGATTATAAAAAATGAGAAAGAAAATAAACGCAAATAACAAAATTAAAATAAAATTGATTAAATTAACAACAGGTGTCCTGCCATGGTACTTTACCTACAGTGGAAAAGTAAGTTGCAAATTCTTCTCTAATTTTCTTTGCAACCTCAGATGATTTTCGGGGCTTTTTCTGTATTGGTACCATGGAAGTAATTTGTTGCTGATCACGACGCCATGAACCTTCAATCAGTTCTCCCTCAATTTCTGTGTCAAAACTACCTTGCGGTATGTATTTCGCACATGAAGTTTCACTTTTTCTTAAGAAATTATGTAATAAAACACAAGCCATCGCAACATTTGTGGCCTTTTCCGGTTGCAATAACATGGGTTTTCTAAAGACCCGGAATACTGATGCCATTATGCCAAATGCATTTTCGACAACACGTCGTGCTCTCGAAAGTCGGTAGTTAAACACTCTTTCTTTGCTACCCTTATCGTACGTTCCTGCAAAAGGCTTCATAATATTTTTACTTAAAGGAAAGGCATCATCTGCCACGATAACGTAAGGCACTGGAACTGTGCTTGAAGGCAATGGTTCATCTGGCGGTAACTTTAATTTTTCATTGTTGATTTGATTAAACAAATCGCTATTTTGAAAAACGCCGCCGTCGCTTATTCTGCCTTGGGAACCGATATCGGCAAAGAGAAAACAGTAATTGGCATCTACTAGCCCCATTAACACAATACTAAACGAGTTTTTGTAATTTATAAATTCTGATCCGCTGTTCATGGGAGATTGTAATATAATGTGTTTTCCGTCGATAGCTCCAACACATTGAGGAAAATTCCAAATGTTTTTGTACATTTCTGCAACATTTTTCCATTCCTGTGGATTTTCCGGCATCTAAAAAAAAAGTATAGTGCAGTACGTCCCTACGATCTCCTACACCTTTTATTTGAATGATATTCATCTATGATAAAAAAAAATGTAATCGGACCGTGATACATTCTGTATAAATTTTATTTATTTCAGGAATTTATCGAAGAATTAAACAAAGAAGAAGAAGATAACAAAAATGACGCACCGAGTACTAATGATTCAGCTGTAAATGTAAATGCTGCAAATGAGACTGTAAATAGTGAAGCTAGTAGTATTGAACCCCTTTCTGAAAAGTCCTTCAGTAATGATGAAGAAATAATTTCGAAAAAATCATTTCATTTTCAATCACCTTTATCGGGAGGTAGCAAAAAAAGGAAAGTCTTTGATGTTAATCAGATACAAAATCAAATGGCTGACGCGTACAAAATAATGAAAAAAGTTTCCGAGAAGCCACAGAAAAGTAAAGATACATGTGATTTATATTGTGAGTTACTTGCCAGTAAATTAAAAGATTTTAATGATCTTCAAAGGATCGTTGTAATGAATGAAATAGATAATTTAGTGTTTCGTACAAAAGTACAAGAAATACAGAAGCAGAGTACAAATACAAATTTCGAAATAAATATAGCTAATGTTGCGACCCCTGTGAACTCTCCCTCACTTGTACAACAACCTTCATTTACCACATTTGATTATGGAACACTACAATCTCCACACACACAGGAACAAAACTCACAGGCACCAGTAAAGCAAACAATTGGAGATTTTGTAAAAACTACTCTACTTTCTGAAGATGAGCCAAATCTATCTTATTACGTTAATGAATAAATTAAAAGTTTTTATATAATCCCAAATTACCAAAAAGAATTCTTCTTATTTT
Source organism: Stenolophus ochropezus (assembly GCA_035578165.1). Classification (NCBI taxonomy): domain Eukaryota; kingdom Metazoa; phylum Arthropoda; class Insecta; order Coleoptera; family Carabidae; genus Stenolophus; species Stenolophus ochropezus. The sequence goes on along the minus strand of JAQOWZ010000004.1, from coordinate 7,282,952 downwards.
TTAAATTTTGTAATTCTCTTTTTTTGTTATTCCTTAATAAATATATTTATATACGTAACTACATGTAATAAACAAATATATTTAAAATTCTTACCTTTATTTCTTTCCTTAATTCATGAATCAGTGCGTTCAATACTTCATGTACAATACATGAAATTGCCTGATTTGAAATTTTAAATAAAAATGAAAGGCTTGCAAAGCTATCACCACTAGCTAAAAATCTTAGTGTAATTGCTAATCTTTCGTTAGCAGGAATAGCTTTTCTGAAAATAGTATCCTGCTTGCTTATATGCGGACCTACTTTATTTAAAATTATTTCAAAATCTGTCGCTGACATACGACAAAAATTTTCAAATTTTCCGGATGGTTCGTTTCTTAAATCGGCAAGCATGTTCGTGCCACTATACCTAAAAATGAAGAAGTTATTAATGTTTAACGTTAATAGGTCTATAGTTAATTATTTTCATTAAAATTTGAAAATATAAAAATAAACCAAATTAGAAAATCACAAAATATAGGCTAATTTTAATTACCGGCTTCTGCTTCTATTTATTGAAACCATCCACCATCTTCTTTTTCGTCTTTGTTTTTTATTTAGTAGAACATACCCCCCACTTAAAATAACATACGCCGCACTACTGAGCAGTATGTCACTGTTGTTTGTTTCGTTGTCCATGTCCACAGTGATACTGATACTGACTGACAAATTTAAAGTTGGCGCGATTAAATGACTGCTTGCAAAATATTTCCAAGTCTTACCGAGGATGTACGATCACAAATATGCACGAGTAATATGGGAGGTCGGACTCGGCATTCGTGCATGCCCTTGAATATTTGCGTATATTTGCACGAGTACACGAGGGCGAGTAATGTGGGGCCGGCTTAAGACATTGGATATATTTATACAGAAAATAGAAAGTCATTGTGATAAAATGCAACAGTAGAAAATAAAACAATATGTGGGTAAAGTTATCAACGCGTATGGCAATAAATTCTCAATCTTCACAGGTCGTAGCAGGTTCCATATATGTGCATGAGAATAAAAGGCACCGCTCTATATCGTCTACCTCTGTTAATTATTATGTTAATTAATATCCCTATGTCACTCTGACTCTTCGCTGTGGATCAATGCAATCAGGCTCCATACACAAACTGGATTTTCCAATTAAAAATCTTTCTCACTGACACTTGGAATTAATTTTGGATATCGATAACCTGTCGGACAGCGTTCGATTCAAGAAGGATCAATTTGTTGCGCTTGATTAAATGATAAATAAAACAATTTGTATTGATATGCAAGGAGTTATTACCGTCTGCAATGAAGCGAACTATGTGTAACTCATTGCAAATTCAATTGCGGTTTTTCTTAATTGTTTATTCATTAAGCTATTACATAAAATTGTTGGCAGTTAGTACTTTGAAATTGTAGCATATTTATAGTTTGAATAAATACTTCTGGTTTAATTTATATTCGCAGAAAAAATAAACGACGAATATAATTTTGCAGTCTATCGTTCCAATTTTTAATATACCAGTAGTTATACGTTCAAATGGAGTTTTATTTCCAGCGCCACTAACTATTTATAAACTAAATTAAATACTGCTGTCTAAGTGGTTCCGAAATCGAAAAGGCTTTATGCTGCAAAATTTTCTACTAAAATTTTACACACAGAATCATAAAAAAGATTAGCCACTAACCCAGATTAGTTATACTCCTAATTAACAACTTGAAATGTCAAATTAACCCCCAGTCTCAATTCGCAAAAAGAATTGAGTATATTATTTAGTTCTAAAGTAAACCCCACTATTTTAGTGGAATTAGAAATATTTGTAGAGGATTATCAGCATTTCTAAATGATACAGAGGAAGATTTGTGGCGATATTTGATTTGATTACATGCATTGAAATATGGTTTCGGTTGTAATAATTTTTTTATTATATTTTTTATTAAATTCGTATTAGATGGAACCAGGCTTGCCAGATTCAAATTTATCAGTAAGATCACAGCATAATTATTGTATTGTATTAGATAAAATCATGTCATATATATGTATTTATTTATTTCTTTTCAAAATGATTTGATTTTTACAATGTCCAGTGGAAGATCGAGATGAAAGTTAGAACAAAAAAAAAAATACTATATTATAAAATATAAAACAACTGTGCACACTCAGGTGCCCACTCAACTGCCAACTGCAAAATTTTGAATTAAATGAAAAGGGGAAGAGTCAAACATAGAAATTGTAGTATTTTTTTACAAACTGAGCTAAAAATTTTACTAAAAACATTTAAAAAATATGAGAACGAATTTTAAATTAAAATAGAAAATATATACCTTTTTAAAAATTCGAGCTCCAAAGTCACTTTTTTTGAAGTATGTATAATGTATAAATATTCCAGTTTCAAAGGAAGAACACAAAATAATTTTATTTATTAATAAAGTTGGCAAGCGACATTACTCAGTGGCTAATCCCTTTTATGAATCTGGGTGAAAGTTTTTAAACATAAATAAATAATTTATAATTTCTTTAATTTGCATTTAAAATTTAAAGTGTATGTTAATTATTCCTATGTTTTCTCATAAAATACCTTACTGTCAATCAATTTACACCGTAACTGTAGGAATGGTATACTCTATGTTTACTAATAAAATAAACTCCCAGTAAAACAATCGGTAAAAATAAGAAAACATTACATCATTAAGTAATTTATTTTGATGATGTGAATTCTCTATTTTAAGCCGGACACTAGTCGAACGGTATCAGCAAATGTACTAATACCACAGAATAATTTCATACAGAAGCGACACTCCGTGTCGGTACCTTTCAGGTTCCCCTAACCAGTTCTATGACCTTGAAGCATTGTGTAGACCTTTAAATTTGTGCTCTTCCCCTATCTCTCTCTAAGATGTGAGGAAACTTTCCGATTTTAAACAATGAGCCCCTTTAAATTTGTGCACAGTCTCCGTCTCTCTCTAATTTTCGTTTCTCTGTCTTAGTGTCGCTTCTGTATAAACCTATAGACCACGTTAGTGAGGTTAAGATTTACATTTGGTGCGAAACCCTAATTCAAATCTTAGTGTATGCATTTCTTATGGGAGTAAATTTTCAATTCACGATATTAAAGCATTTTGGCGGTTCTTAATTATAACATAGGGTTTTTTTATATTCTAAAACATTACTCTTTGTTTTCCTTGCAGAAAAAGTACAAATAAAATAATAAATTAAGAAAAATTTGATTTTAAAGAAAGTAGTATCACAAATAGTAACATATGTCGTTACTTGGTGCAGCAGGTTTAAAAACTCCAAGTTAAAGTGACAAGTTTAGCTGAATACTAAGACAGCTACTACATACGTTTTCAGAAATTTACACCTACTGTTTAAATTAAAGTTTATTAAATAATATTAAATTTGTTGGGTGTGTATACCTATTACATTTGAAGATAGATGAAACATCAGAAATTAATATTTATAAGGTTTAAGTTAAGTTATAAAGTTAAGATTTGCCTTTTATAATATTTTCTAGCAGTTTTAAGATAGCATATTTTTATTCCCATAAGAATAACATGAGCGTATAAATCGGCAGAGACGAGTTAGAGTTTCAGTTTGAATTTGGCGCCACAAAATGGCCGTTACACTAATGCAGTCTATTCTGTGCTAATACCTTAAGTGAATTGATGAAGCTGTTGGCTCTCGGTGAAACATCTTGATCAAAAGTTTTGAATAAATAAAACACTCGCTCAAGTTTCATAAATTAATTTGTGAAAAAACTTTTGTACTAATACCTACTGATATAACTATATAAACACACAATACACAATCTTATTTCCATCTTGTAGTTGATTGTAGAAACAATTCTCGCTGTGCTCCAGTTCCAATCCCCCGGCCGATTCCAGTCTGATCTTGATCGGCAAGGCGTCATTATTTAATTGAGCGGGGCACGCGCTGGGGCGTGCACTAGGTGCGGTCGCGGTGCCCCGGAGACGAGCCGACACCGACTCTGTCACGGGACATGACAATGAGATTATATATCTCACACTCGCTATGCAAGCATAACTAATAAATAGCTTTAATAACACACCAGTACTGCATGTCACACTGTCTGTCGCGATTGACACCCAGGAGGGTATAAATTACTAAATTGTTTTCCATTCAAATTTGTGCTAATTGTTTTGTGTTTGGTTTATCTACATGAAGTTGTAATTAGACAATTAATATTAATAAGTCATAAAATAATATAGCTAATAATATTTATTTCACTTTTTTAATTCATTGTAATTTATAAAGCAGTAATATTTTGATCGTGATGAGGTAATGATAACATACCTCACCCGGTATTCAAACCCAGTACACTTGGTTCGTGAATCGCAAACGCTATCACCATACTGTCTCGGTCTGTTCAGAAAAATAATATCAACAAATATCATCTCGATATTGACCATTTCAATAAAATCATAACTTGTTGGTGTACGATCTATAAATAAGATATTATGGTTCACAAATCATTATGTTTTATTCCATTTCACTATTAGATATTTTATCTAACACCGTGTAATTATAACGATATAAGTATGCTGTTTTTAGATAAATAAAGTAGGTCATAAGTCACTAGTGAGCTAAATATATTAGCTCACTGTTTTTTGGTGATCATAGTAACTACATTATAAAACCTTCTCTACACTATTTTGTGTTAATTACCTAAGTCACTTGAAAAAATACCACACTCGGCCTCACGGCCTCGTGAGCTAAACTTTTCCCACATGACTTATCTGTAATGTAACACACTTGTACCATAAATAACTATAATTTACTTTTCCTACAACCAGGCATATAATACAAACTTTATGCTCTCATTTGAGTTTGTAAAGAATTACTTTTCACGCACTAGTAATGCAGTCGTTGCTAGGCAACGTAAACACATTTATTAATGATTTAATTTTCTTTTGAAATTAATTTTTATTAATGTTTCAGTTGTAAGAAAAATATTGTATTCAAGACGTATGTAACATAGTGTTTTTTATCTCGTGCTATAATTTCTGCATTCGGCTACGCCTTATGCATTAAACAGCACTCGGCTAAAAAACACTTACTTTACACACCAGTTGCAAAATAACTATTTCCTTATATATTTTTTCTTGCTTTTTTTTTAAATACCACTTCTGGTTGATTAATTGTAGTAGAAATCTAATCAAAACTTTTTAATTCTTGTAACAAAACATCCAAATTCTAATTTATTTATTTATCTTGAACAGGTGATAAACTTATTTTACAAATATTATAAGGGTGTTCCATTTAAAAGTGCCACCATTGCTATCTCGAGAACTATAAGAGCTACGAGGTTGGTTAAATTAGCAAAGAACCACCATTTTACAAGACTATTACAATGAGCAAAAAAAATATTTTTTTCGACCAGTGGTTCTCAAAATACGGAACACAACTTTCTTATTTTAAATGGGAACATATATTTATTTTTAGGTTATTCGATAGAGTATTTTTTTCTGAATTCAACGATATGAACATATCATATACTAATATAACAAAATAACTGAGAAAAATGCATGTTAGATTTATATGTATTTTATTTATATCTGGCTGAAACAAGAGTGCTTTGGATAGAAAACAATTCATTTTCTTCTTAAAACTGACAGTTTAAGAAAATAAAATTTAACAAAAAATAATCAAACAATGTTAGACAGAACATTATGTCTATGTTTTCTAACCATAGCACTCTTGTTTCAGCCAGACATAAATAAGATACATATAAATCTAACATGCATTTTTCTCAATTATTTTGTTATATTAGTATATGATATGTTCATATCGTTGAATTCAGAAAAAAATACTCTATCGAATAACCTAAAAATAAACATATGTTCCCATTTAAAATAAGAAAGTTGTGTCCCGTATTTTGAGAACCACTGGTCGAAAAAAATATTTTTTTTGCTCATTGTAATAGTCTTGTAAAATGGTGGTTCTTTGCTAATTTAACCAACCTCGTAGCTCTTATAGTTCTCGAGATAGCAATGGTGGCACTTTTAAATGGAACACCTGTATATTGCAGAATTGTGAATAACAATGGGACTATGGAGCAAAATTAGGTATGTGAATAACTACCATGAATGTAGCAGAAACAAACGGATCAGCTTGATTCTTGAATCTGTTAATCATAACTCAATGGACAAGTGGCAAATTCGGCTGTAAATGTTTTGTATTTACCTAAATTTGTTCTAGATAATTGTTCATGTTTTATAGTCACGCTTAGGCCTTTCTGGTTGCTGTGAAATATCTTTAATAAAAAATTAAAAAGTAAAATTATACAGATAGTAACTAACAGCCGAATTCATGATTATTGATCAACAGATTCAAGAATCAAACTTACCCGTGCATCAACATTTGTTCTAATTCCCCAACTTGATTCACAGTTCTGTTGATATTTTTCACAGTTCATATAATTAAAGGAATATGAATTAAACTTCATTTTTCGTTGACATTATGACGTATAATTATATTTTTTCGAAACGCTAAATTTTTCATAACTAGTTAGGAATTTTTTTTTTTTATCACAGAGTGATGAAAAATGAATTGTTTTTTTAACTGGCTATGAAAAGAGTGCTGTTTCTAAACGTCGGTCAGTTTTGAAAAGTGACAAAATTAGCAAAAAAAAAAAATTAAAATTAAAAGAGTCTTATCAAAATTAGAAAAAATGTTGTATGAGACACGTTAGAAAATATTGTGTAATATTGCGGGCTCTCGTTATTTTTTATCTGAAAAATAAAATGGCAAAGAAGAACGAAAAAGTGAGAAATTACATCGATTTATATAGATTTGTGAAAATTAAAATATTTTAGATTAATCTTAAAAACCAAAATCTTGTATACATAAATACATTTATCAAAACGATGACCAAATCAGATGATTTGATTTGATGAATTGAATTGTTTCATGGATCACAGTTGATTAGTGGAGGATCAAGACATGGTCAAAAAGAGTGATAGAAATCTAATGTTAGTTTTTTCTCAACACGATTCCAAATATTTTCTGCCTTATATAAAGTATGGAGTGAATTATAGTTTTAGTCACTCAATCATTAGTTGAATCAACATTAAATACTGGGTTATACCATTGATAAACCTAAATTACTATTTTACCAAAAGTGAATGTTTTTATAATTGTATGCTTTTATACTTTATTTGAATAATTAAAAACTAATAATGTTATTTCAATAACCCAATGATTTTAAAAGAAAGTCAATTTTCAACTACACATGTCTGGATATTTAGTATTATCTTATCACTCTCGTTCGACTACTTTTGACGGTAAGTAATTACACATTAAAAATAATAACTTATAATTGCACAATATGTTTAATATAATGAAATTTGTGTTTCAAAACTAAATATGTGACAGTCATGTGATTTTCCTGTTAGTAGTACCATTGTGGTTTATTGAAATGTTGAACTATGGCGGTTTCCGTTAAATCAAAAGCGTGCGGTTATGTAAGTCATGAGGAAATATAACTTATGATAAAATTAACCACATGGTTTCCTATTACTTGTTTTATCTGCAGTTTCTACACGATTCGCAAAAATTTACTTCCACATCATAATTATTATATTTTTTACAATTATTCACTTAAATAACATTTATTGTATGGTTACGATTGTCAACGGAAATATAAAAAAACTTTCCTACTAGCAGGGTAATTATGAATGTCATATTAATTTCTTATACATTTGGTCGTCTAGCAACGGGTAAAATGAACTAAAAAAATACAAATAAATAAATGTGAACTGTCATGTTTCTCATATTTTACAAATATTTTAACATTATTTGAAGTTTATTTTTGCTGGGGACGCGGAAAATAATATAAGCGACTCGGAATATAAGTACGTAAGTGTACAACTATTCTCGTACGGTAACATGAACATCGGCTCCACAAACTTTGCCTCAGTTCATACCTTCTAGAACATTATTATGTACTTACCTATATGCCTTGCAGCTTAAATAACTATTTAATAGTGTCTGTCCGAAGTTTCGGCTTTACCAGTTTCGGCCAAAAATACTGGTTTCGGTCACAGTTTCAGTTTCAGTTAAAATTTGGCCGGAACTAATTAATGTTCGTGTCGTGTCTGGCGCTTTCAGGTTTATACGAAACGGTTTCACTTTTTACATTTTGTACGTTATTTAATTTTTATTTTTGTCGAAGAAAAATGTAGAATTAGCAAAGAGTTATTTTAGAATTAAGGATAAAAATTGACGTTATTTTAAAAGAATATCGTACATTATAATAGAACCTTTTGAAAAGATTAAATATGTCATTGTGATTATTTGTGATATTTGTGAAGTGGTGATTGATAGATAACTAAAATCTTTACTTCTTTAGTAAAGCTAGTGGCCCATATGATCTTAGAAGGCCATACATTATTTCTAACAAAAGCACTCTGTATAATAACCTCGTAATACGGGTCAGAATTTGTACAAAAATTAAGCTATTTTCTACTAATGTAAAGTCTTTTATTTAATTTAATAATCGTATAAATTCATTAAAAGGTAATATATTAGATCTCTGTGTTTAATAAAAATTTAACTTAATTTTAACCTAACTACTTAAGTCTCGGTTTTGGTTACGTTTTCGGCCAAAACAAAAAGAGGAGCTCAATATTCGGTTACGGTTCCGGTTTCGGCTGAAAATCGTGCTTCGGTTGGACATTTCTATTTAATTTTTCCAATTTCGTTTATTGTATATAATTTTATAAACATTTTTTTAAAACATTTTTCAGGATATAAACTGAAAATTCAATTAAGCAGTCATCACCTGTTCAAGAAACCTAACACTAACAGTCGGTATTAAAGGACCCTAGTCACTTTTACTATAAAATATCTTATTTGTCATATTTTATACTAGAAAACGTATATCACGTTCATAAATTATGAACATAATGTAACTGTATACAATGTCATCAATTTGTGTCCATTGGAATTGGAAATAATTTACTCCATGGTAGCAAACCCATGCTACATCCGTTCATTTGCACGTGCGTTCTTCTCCCATCCTTGTCTTCCCTGTGGTTGCATCTCGCACCCTCTCGCTCGCGCTCAACGGTTAAATAGTCAATTAAACTGGGTGGAATAACCGGAAGTGACGCATTACCTTGGTTCCGACTCACTGTTATCATTCCTAATGGTTGGAGTTTTTTCGGGAGATTGCTTTTATATCAGGATTTATTTTTTGTTTGGGGAATCTTGTTAATCTGACACACTTCACACTATGATTTGGGGAGTGACAGAAAAATGGATTTTTTACAACGGTTTTTTCTATAAATATAAATTAGCTCAAAAAGATACTATTCAGAAAATAGGAAATATATAAATATAATTAACCTATGATAACAATGAAATAATTAAACGAGACAGGAGAAAATCTGTTAGTATTTTGTGATATTTGTTACTATGTAACTCACTAACCAATGTGGCTTGTGGCTACCTATAGGTATTCAAAAAGGTACAAACAAATCATCCACGTTTACCAATAAAAATTCTGATTTATACAACTATGTATTATCTAAAAAGTTATTGTTACTGACATATATGTACAGTGCCTGCAACGTAAAGCGGAACATAAGATTTTAACAAGATTACAAAAGTGCAAATACTCTCTTTCCTGATAAATTTAGAACAAAACTACAAGAGTACAAAGTTGTTCAAAATTATATTGTACATCACATATGATCATATTTGATTTAACAGCACGTCTGCAGTACGAGATTATTAAATAAGAATCGTATCACTTTCGTTAAAAGTCTGACAGCCATGGAAATAAAAGAAACTAGCTACGTGACAGTTTAGTGAAGTACTACTGAATCCAATTCTTATTGTCTGTATTTTAATATTATTTAAGTTGAATTTAGAACATTTTTCTTAAGTAATATACCAATATTACAAAAATATAAAGATCTATACAATGACGAATATGTTTCATTTTATATTTAATAAAAATAGTACTACAGACGTGCTATTGCCATAGGCGTAGTGAGGGGGATGAGGAGTCCTAAGCTCCTCCAAATTTTGATTTAGCAACCCCAAACAATATTTCTGTAAATTTTAATGTAATATAGTTTTTGTCATTATTATTGGTAGTCACAATAGTTAATTTTTAGTTCTTATACCTTACCATTAACAATAACAAACCCAATTTTGGTTTAAAAAGTATTTGAATCGATAAACAATATTTCTGTAAATTTTAATATAATATAGTTTTTGTCATTATAATTGGTAGTCACAATAGTTAATTTTTAGTTCTTATACCTTACCATTAACAATAACAAACCCAATTTTGGTTTAAAAAGTATTTGAATCGATTGACAAAAAAGAATGATTACACCAACAATTTTAATATATGTGGATAATAATGTAAATGATTAGTTCTCTCCCAATGTCTGATTGTTGCAAATATTTCATTCTGCTTTTTTTTCGAAACTTAATTATAATAAAATATGTTATTTAATTACATTTTATTGTACGGTCTTACTCTTTTTAGATTTCACAATTTTGTTATTGTTATTGATTAAGCAGCGGAGTGTTTTTAAAACAAAACAAATGTTGTTCTATTGTAATATGTATTTCACAAACAATTTATCACTGCCTTTTATTAGAGCAATAAATTACACTGAACAATAAATAATTTAGTAAACATAGTTAGAAGAGAAAGAGAGTAGTGTATTTATCCACAAATGATTTTCCTGTGTAAATTCGCTATAAAAACGTTCGGAAGTAGCAGTATAAAGCAAATATATGAAGCAGGGATTAAAGATAACCATAAGCCATTTCCTAAATCTATGAATATTAATGCATCCGCGGTAGAATTTCTCATATGTTACAAGTGACAGAATTGGATACACGCGAGTACATGGCCCCGTAATGCAAACTCCATGTTTCCATATGTAAATTCCGCTCGGCTGTGTATTTTCTCGCTTTTGCGGTGACATTTCACTCATTATGTCCGCACTAAATATGGAAAATGCCGTGTCAAAAATCACACACAGATTCGTTACTTTTGACACTACCGAGAAGCTAAATTCTGTTTGCGATAACATCGTAGCATTCCAAAAACCTATTCATATTCATTATTACTATTCTTTCAGGCCCCTACACAATATATTCTACAATTTATAAAACCGTATTGCCCCGAATATAAGGCAAAGTTTTTTTTTTCTATAAAACCAAAAAGAAAACATTAATATGAGTAAAGTAGTTTCTTAAAATACTTAAGGCTCTAAACGAAAATTATCAACATTTGTGATTACATAAGGCCCAATAAGTCGATGATGAGGTAAAAATATTAATAATTGAAAGAGTGTATATAGTTGGTTCTTGGTGGAACTTATTATCAGATATTAAAACAATAAATACACTTTTCTTAATTTTTTGATATAAATAAGTGGAAAATCAAGAACAGTGTATTTATTGCAGACATATTCTTTTTCGAATACTGTCATTAGTTAGTTATAAATTAATATTTACATGACAACTTCCAACACGCGAAGTGATAGTTTATTGTCTACAGGATGCAAAAGTCTTATGTATCCTGGATTTAAAATTCTTTTAGGATTTTAAACTTTTGTTTGCATAGGCAAAAGTACGCAGGGTAACTAAATCATAATTATATACCATGTAATTTTGACAAGTCAGTAAAGTAATAACATTCCCGTACAGTATTGTCAAAATAACAAGGGACAATAATTGTCACATATCAACCCGTATACACTTGGTCACGAAAAGATTACTAACAAGAGAGTTTTATAAAATAATATATATCTATTAATAATATTAAACCGGTAAAGTATTGAACAAGCTCCGAGCTCGGAATTCAATTGAAATCTGCAGCGGTTAGGGTACTCATAATTTTCCAAGGTATGTTAATAGCTATTATTATATAAAAGGGTCACAATTTAATCAAATCCGTCTTTTATGTATTTTGTATCAATGATTTAAAGGTTTGGGATAAAATTTTCGGCCTACCGGCTTTGTGAGCTAAACATTTCTCACGTGACTTATTTAATGTAACACATACTATAAATAAGTATTAACAAAGAAGTCAAAATTTTCTCTTTGGATTTTTACTAAATTTGGGACATAGTTAAAAAAACACCAAAAATAAATGATTATTGCCTTGTTAATGTCTTTTGATCTTTTACTTTCTTAGATTAGACTAGAGCTTGTTATTTCAACTGTAAGGGATTGTCTGTGATGTTGGTGTCCAGTTTTTTGTCCATCGTTTTGATGGTTTATCTGAGAGTATTTTGGAATATACCTTTTTATGTTTACATCTGTTATTTTGGCGACTCTGTAATCTACATGTTCATTCTAACCTCGTTTTCTTTGTCTTATCCACATTGCAATATCTGAAACGAAGAGTATATTTCTAAGCGTTTTCATACCCACATAACGCATTTTGAAAAAACAAATTTGTACATCATTATTTTGACCAATTCGTTATCTTGATATATATTTTAATGAAAATTTGTGGATAAAGATGAAGACGTTGATAATTTTGGTGTTGCTTGACAACTTTAAAGTATGACGTGTTTTAATGTTGTCTTTTTGTATTCTTATTATTTCCTATACAAGAATTACGGTGCAGGTATAATAGAAAATATATTTTCATCTTTACATGTTGTGCTTACAGCATTATTAAAGTATGTTTTTTTCTTTATATATTTTTTTTCTTCAGTTATAAATGGAAGCACCTACCTATCGAAGTTTTTCTATAATACGTTTTTATTACTCCTAAACATAAGTCTTTTTATGTCTCCAAAATTAAGTTCTTTTAATTTAATTAACAAAATCCAACAAAAAATCAATATTGAAATTCTCCATGGTATTTTTATTTATTACGGTCCTTAATGTGAAAAATTGAAAGTTGACTAATAAATCTAATTCCACATTTTTTTAGCCCTAAGCATGATTATTAAATAATGTTTGTATTAATTATAAAATACGAGTGAAATTAACCATATCAAATTTATAATGAAACATGTCTATCTCATGAACATCTTAACTAGTAGCCGTCTCTGTTATTATGTCAATATTTAATCAGGATTTAATTCGTTTTAGAAAGAAACTAATTTAAAATTCGGAGATAATTGGCTTAGGTTTTTGTCAAAGTGTTTCTAATTGTAAAAATATAAGTGTATCTTTTGATACTAATTTTGATTTACATCACTAGCTGAAGCAAAAATTACTTCATTTTATCAAGTTGGATAATATTCTACTTATAGGTAAATTAGAATTCTTATACAGAAATTATAGCTTAATACTTTTCAAAGTAATTATATATTTTTTTAGAGAAGAATTTTTTTATAAATTATATAAGAAACCTTGGAATTTATAATAATTGTTAATAAAGGTTTTGCTAAGAATAATGTATTGTGTTATTAAGAGTAAAAGTGATAATTTGTGTGGTTAGCGTGAAAGTTTGCTGAACGATTAAAGCGAATCGGAAAATTACATGCGAGGCACACAAAGACACTTTTACTCTGTATGACACATTCTATGTTTTAATATAATATCTCTAAAACTATTCATTTTATGGTATATATACAAGGTGTGCAACGAAACGCAGAACATAGAACTATAACAAAGGATTCCAAAAAAAATGCGGATACTCTCTGTCTCTCTTGTTACATTTGAAGCAGAACTGTAAGAGCACAAAGTTGTTCAAAATTAAATTTTACATCAGATATGATCATAATTGATATAATAACACGTCTACAGAATGAGATTTATAAAATATAAAATGTAACATTTTCATTTAAAATCAAACAGCCAGGTAAATAAAGAAAATATCTGCATATTTACATCTTAGTGAAGTATCACTGATAAAAGTTGTTATTATCTGTATTCTTATATTATTAACGTTAAATGTAGATTCTATTTCTTCAATAATATATAGGCCGTACAGCGAGAACTGGCGGGTGAATTACCTTTGCGCAGACACACAAATTCGTCGTGGGAGGGGTTATTGAGCCCCTCTTCACCGCTCTTCATTTATTGCTACCCTGGTATGATTTACGATTCTTATTTGTGAAGAGTACAAACAAGAAAATTTTGCTAGGAAATATTTTGGTGTGACATCATAATTACTGTGATTTTTTCTATTTGTGTTGTGATATTATTGTTCAATATGAGTTTCAAGACAAAGCTGAAACATACCAGGCTTACCGGACATGCAAAATAAATTGTTGGGAACGCATATTTGTAATAACTGAACGACCGCTGGTTTCCAAACTTGTATCTCATAATGTACCTCCGATTCCTAAATACCGCCTAGTTAAACCTACTTGCGCGGCTCCGACCGGCCAGCCGCCAGTTCTCGCTGTACGGCCTATACCAATATTACAAAAATATCAAATTATTTATAATGACATGTTATTAACAGTGCCAACATTTTTAAGGAAAATGTTACATTTTATATTTAATAAATCTAATCTCTTACTGCAGACGTGCTGTTGCATCATTTATAGTCTTATCTGATGTAGAATTTTATTTTGAATAACTTTGTCTTTTGGTAGTTGTGCTCTAAACCTATCAGGACAGAGTATTAGCAATTTGAAATTCAATGTTAAAGCCAATGTACCGCGTTTCATTGCACATACTGTTATATTATAATTATTTTAATTTAATCCGATAATAATCTTTTTAATATTATTTTCTTATTTACGATTACATAGAAGAAAATTGACCCTCCCTAAAAAGTTTCTGGATCTAGCAAAGAATAAACTGTAATATACTCATATTTATTTATTTTTTTAATTGAACTACCTATGTATACAAAACTTCTTCTTTCGTATTCAAACAGCGTAAAAATAATGACAATCTCAATACCTGAAAGTCTGCGTTTAAATTCCAGGCTGCTTAATGACAAGAGTGGAGTAAATTTATCGTAAACAAATTTGGAGGATTGAAGTGTTGAGTTGGGGACTAAATTGGAGAATGATTCGGCATTGTGCATGTCGCGTAATGACGGCGTGAAGACGCATTATTCGCGAGTCTCGGGGATCATTTGCAGCGTCGATAGTCGCGGTTCGCGGATCGATCACCGACGGCGGTAGTATGTGAAGAGCGTTTTTATTCCCGGTAATCGTTGTTATCATTAGCAGATACGTTCGCTCTGCATGTAATACTTGTCAAACATCAATGTTTAGCGATGGGCATTAACGCACCGATGGATTTTTCACTAGGCGCAAAACAAATTCACTTATGTTTTAATGTAATAAAGTAAAGCTTCCTTTTTTTTGACAGGTATCCTTATAGGAAATTGTCCGCTAAAATACCATCTACATAAGATTGGTAAAGCTGAAAATAATATCTGCTGACTTTGCGAAGAGGACAAAGAAACTCCGGAACACATCATATGTGAATGCCAAGCCATATCCGAAAGTAGACTTGACCATGTTTGTAATAGATAAATGAAGGCAACTGAGATAAGGCAACTAACTTCTGGAGATACATGAAACTTCATAAAAACCCCTAAGTAAGGGCCAAATTACAAATGATCTATAGGTTGCAGTGCAAAAGTGTCTTACACTTTATTCCTCTATCTGAATCTTAATCTTAATCTTAAAGCTATGTTTCCATCTCTTAACATAGTCACAGATATTATTTTTTATCTTGGTTCAAATATCCACCATCATTAATCATTATTCTGGTAAATGTTCGGTCGCAAGTATGTAAAATACGAATTTAAAATTAAATACATATTTAAGTACACCAAAAATTATTTGATTATTAAATTATATTAGAAATTAGTAATTTTAGAAGGTAATTACAGAATGTTGGAATTATAACTGTTAAATAAAGTTTTCATAAATTGGATTTTTGTGGTGAACTATAGCCAAAATAATTCTAACAGCTGAAAGACTCAAATTTTATTTTATTTTCTGTTTCTCTGTCTGTGTTTACCGTGAACCGAAGATATAATTATTGTTTTTCTATTTTCCATCTCAAAATCAACAGTTTTACACGTATACTCAGAATTTACAATACACTGCAGTGTATCTATCTTTTCTGCAATAAAAAAACGACTATGACTATGACAAAAGTTTGAAGTTTGATTACTTTGTGATTATTCGCAATGACAAAGTCTACGAATATGTTTAAAACAGGAGATGGAAACGATCAACCGCATTCACGTAGGTGAAACTTAAATAGGTTATGACTATTACTAAAACTGTGACTAAGTTAAGAGGTGGAAACGTAGCTTAAAAGATGCTCTTTTCATCTTTTTGGACGTATCGAATAACCAAGTAAACTCGGTTTCGGTGAGTTGACCCTCACCTCCTCAATGGGGTCCTTTAATATCTTTTAATTGAGTGAAATAAGAATATTAGTGAAAATGCGACTAAAAGTCTTTAGTGGTAAGGGGGATATCAGTTTTAAAAGTGAAAATTTTGGCCTGTGACAAGATATGTCTTCGCCAGTGTTAAACAAACTGCTAGTCGTACATGGTTTGGTTGGATTGATATAGCTTATATATACCTCTGTAACACGTGCAATAATGAGATAGAGAATAAAAGTATCATATATGTGCCATACGTACCCGACAAGGAAACCAATTTGATTACCAAATTTTTAAAGGAATATTATATTCTGTCACCAAAGTCTACAATTATTATCACATCGTAGCCTAATTAATCGATGTATCAAAATGAAGTATTATTTGTTTTATCTGGGGACGATGATTTGAAATCAAATTTATTTTTATTGCACCATTTATTGCATATGTATTGAAACTCAGGATACAGCGGTCCTTAGTGTTAAAAAAAGTTTCAATCCAGACGCTATATGAGACTTCGTCGTTAAAACGGTTAACGCTAAATCAGTATTAATTTCTACTAATACATTGTATCTTCATCGTGATAAGCGACAATTCGTTGTTGATCAAACCTCAAAAACTGTAACTGTAAGATAAAAAAAAATGTACTTCTATTGGAGAATATTTAAAATGCACGCCTCCTCAAAATGTTATTTCCTCCGTCCATGGCATTCGTGTATCCTCTTCATTTAGAGCGAGAGGCAAACGGAGAGAGAAATCTGCATATCATCTAATGTAAAATCAATGAGTACTTGATGTAACACAACATCACCTATTACGATGTGTAGATTTCCCTCTCTCTACTAAACCTTCTTCCACTATGGAAATACACATTTGTAATTTTCATCAAGAGGTTATAAAGATATTTTAGTTAAGTTGAATATTATGTACAAGCCTACGATTCATGCAAATATGAAATTTGAAGATGTGCTGGCCATATACGAGATATCGTTACAAACTTTTATTTAAATAACATCAAAGTTATGTGTATTTAAACTGACAGTTTTGAAATAACGACAAATATGGATGGTTTAGCGGAATTCATTTAAAGAATATTTTGTAGTTATCGTTTGACATTTAATTTTTCATAATCTGTACTATTATAGATAACGACATGACATCACATTCATATGCATATATGTATATGATAGTTCCTGTTTTGAACAAATCAGAAAATATAATATATTTTCTAATAAACTTTAATGAGATGCATTATTAATAACAAATTTAAAATAATTAATTGATAATTAGAAATTTAAGAATGTATTTATTATTATGTTTATTAAATATGTTAGTGTCATTATATTAACCATTTTTCTAGGTCTATGTGGTAATAATGTCATTATGTATTTTATTTATTAAATAAATACGGGTACCTATATATTGCTTCATTCTTTGTATTATCCTTAGATAGTCTGTAAACCAATGGTATTCAAAGTTTTTGATGTAAAAGCACCCCAAATTGATAATATGAAATTTCCGGCACCCCCAACATTATATGCATGAAATTTTGTTAATATTGGTAAAACATTTGGTACATAAGCTAGATGCAATTTCTTTTATATTTGGATGTATTTTGGAAAAACATATTCACATCTCATTCTTAGTGTTAACAAGTGTTTTAGGTGTTCTTGTAAACATTTTCAACTTACCTCAATTTCCAAAATTCTGTCTATTTTTTACATGTTGGAATTTACTTTATTCTTCAAATACATTTGTCAACAATTCTCAAAATTCATGTTTGTTTTCTTTTCAAGAACAGTGAGTTTAATGCATAAACACGATTCAATACACTTCTTTGGACAACCATTTGACATCAGTATGAAGAAGAAGGTTCAAACGCTTAGATCCAAGATTTTTTAAGATTCGTACGATGTTAAAATTCACATCACCCCCACAGCACCCATTTTGAAAACAACTGCTTTAAACGCTTAAAGAATTAAAATTTTCTCTATGATTAATTATTTACCCGTTTTATTATTTTAATAGTTCAGTTTGATTTTATATTCGTAGTTTGAATCAGTGTAATAGTTCATTCATCATCCAAAGGCGTCTGCAAACATTTGCAGGTCGTTGCTAATAGAACGTTCTGAAAAAAATTGTAGTCGATATAGGTATGTATGCGAACTTCTTAAACAATAAATGAGTCTAGAAACTAGATCTTTCAGATCGATTCTAACCGTAACGTAAAAAACTTAGCACATAGCTACAAAGTTAATTTATTAAAAAAAATTCTGAACAAAAAACAACGTTGAATCTTGATTTCAATTCCTACATTTAATTTAATGTCTAAGTAACATAAAATACTTTAAATTTATTATATACAATTATCATAATCTTACTAGATAACTAAAAATTTGTATTTAAATTCCTTTTCTGAAATAATTAATATTTTTCAAAAATTGAGCACATTTGATAACTCTAATTCCACTCATTAATTTGCCGCAATATTAAAAAATAAATGGCAGCTGAAAATGCGTTTCTGGGAATGAAATATGAATGTGGAATAGCGGTAGATAAGATTTGATGTGTGAGTGGATTTTTAGGCCTGTATGTAATAAATTCGTGTCGCGCGATCAGCACAACGATAAGGAAATAAAAATCCACAGAAACCTGATATGATTTATAGAAGATGTAGAAAGAGATAGGCTGTGTGTCCACTGAAGCCTACACCGAGCACCGAGGCCGTTTTTGTTTTATCTGTAGTAGGTAAAGCGTGCGAGCCGTAAACAAAATAGTAAAAATTTCAACATGGGACGCACCACGCCTGCTAGTCACATTATCGTAACGTGGTCACGTGGTCCCTGTGTGTAACTATCGTACTATTTCTCCAAAGGATAAAATGCAGGGCCGGATTTACATTATTTACAAACAAAATCGTAACAATATAAAATGCAATCTAATACCTTTTTTCACGGTTTAAAGATGCCGTTTACTTTCCAGAAACTTTTCAGTACTTTTTGCCGGAGGTTTTATATGACTATTGCCAAAGTGCCAAAGAGCAACTAATTTGAGAATCAAATTTGACAATTATTTTAAACTTTATTGGAGTTATATTTAATTAAATTACTTTTTGACTCACAAATTTAAAATCGGTGTTCCCCACTTTTTTACATATGTGTTGATAAATATCTGACATGGTGGTATTACATAGACGGATTAGTGGGGAAAATAATAATATAATTATTACATTTATTGGACTGACAGGGACTCGTATTTTACAATTCAAAATATTTAAATGACAAATTCATTATACCGTTTATCTGTTATAACCAATAATTTCGTTCTATACTATATTTTTAAACTATAGACAGTAAATAGAAATTCTAGTGAGAAAATCAAAGCCTGTGATTGGCTGCTGCGCCATTACATGGAGCCGCATTTAACCAGAAAAAATTTCAAGTTACCTTCTCAAACGTAATTGAAACGTCAAACTCTTAGTAGTTGTCAAATCACTTGTTGAATTTGCACGTAGTTTTTATTTCATTTCTCTTTTTGTGTTCACGATTAAAACCAGTTTTTTTCAGAACTACTAGTATTTCACTAACGCTATGGTGTAAATGTGACTTCGTCTAGTGCTGTCTATAGTTTAAAAATGTAGTATAGTAACTTATTAACGCACACAAAATTGAGGAGTCTTTGGTATTGTCTTTTTTGTTTATTATACAAATGTTATTAAAATGTCAAAACTTCATCATTTCAAATAAGTTTTCGTATTTATTCAAACGGAAGTAGAAAAAATTTTTTGCTCTTACAAAACTCGCCTGCATCTCATTTTGTAATTTTCACATTTATTAAAGAACCACCTAAGTTCCGAAACCTTTCTTTTTAAATGCCATCAATGATAGGACATTTGTCAACAAATACAAAAACTACAGGGATTACCCTACTGAATTCTCAATTTAATAATGACAGAATGGGTTAAATGCAAACACCTGATGAACAATGAAACATTTCATAATAATTTGAGTAATTACTTATAAAACGTTCTTCTCAAATTTTCCTATATATTTAAAATAATTTCTTATAGTAAGCCACTATTGAAAGATACAACGTCGTGTATCTTATCTTAGTGTAATAATTCGTAAGAATTTATTATGCTCGCGCGTTCAAAATCTTATACATTATAGTGACTTATTTCACTCATTTCATATTATATTATGTACTATAGTAGGAGAGTTGATTTTCTCTAAATTATATAATTATTTAAGTTACTTGTAAATGCATTATAACATTCGAGAAGGTATGAAATGAGGTGGAGCTTGTGAAACCGAAGTTCATGTTACCATACCAAGTTACTTGTTTTAGGTACTTACATTCCGAGTCGCGTATTATATTTTTTCCACCACCAGCATCAATTAACTTTAAAGAATATTAAAGTTTTTGAAAAATGTGACAGTGACAGTTCACTTGACAGTTCATTTTTATTTATTTGCAACTTTTTATAATTACTTTTACCCGTTGCTAGAAGACCAAATGTATATGAAATTCTTATGTCATAATTACCCTGCTAGGAGGACAGTTGTTTCTATATCTTCCGGTTGACAATGGTAACAAAATAACAGAACTTATCGGGAATTTATAAATTATGTTGCTTTTGAAGTTAATTTATCTTACATGAACTATGTCCCGAAAAAATCAAGGTATTTTTACACTAAATTTGAATTTGGCGAAATGTAATACCTGCTCGAAAATGTTATTACAGTTTTAGGCCGTCCCTGGCAATATTTGTGAATAAATGTTGTACAACGCTAGTGTCAACATTGAAACATATATGCAGGCAAAATACAAAAGCACTTTTACGGTAACGCTACATAAATTTCAGCAGCGATTAATTAAAAAAACAAAACCCACCGGCAGCTACCACTAGAGCCGTGTATGTTGTAGCCTGTGAAAATCCCTGGCCGCTTTTAGAATTTATATAGTCGGAACATATTTATTATCACGTTGGTCTGTGCGTGTGATTTTTATCAAAACCGCCACATACCTCTATTTCCTTTCGACATTCATTTGCCGGGCTCAATTAGCGTGTTTTTTATGTGTATTTATCGTACAGCGTTCACGTAACTTAATGTTCCGTATCGTTTATAAAAAGCCACTGACTCGAAAGTACCTACTAATGTTAGGTTACAACCTATGCGTATCCGTGCAGGGATTCTCAACCTTACACACCTACACACATTGAGAAAATTTAAAAAAGAAATTTTAAACGTATTTTAAATACACATAAATATTTTTTAATTCATTTCAATCTTCCTGTATAATTGGTTTACTGGTTAAAAAAGCTAATGTGATAAAATAAAAATGGTATGCGAGAAATAACTTCCATTGGAGTTCTTTCAGTTCTACGGTTTGATACTTACTAATTAAGTTGCTAAATCAAGAGGTTAAGTTCTTTTCAGTCTTCTTATTTGTTTTGAATGATCTCACAAAGATAGTATTAAATTATTAACATGATTATGTAAACGATGTTATGCAGAACATGTGTATTTATAGTTATTTAAGCTAGAAGGAATGTAAGTACATTATAAGATTATAACTTTAGAGAAGGTGTGAACTGAGGTGGAGCCTGCGGATGCGAAGTTCATGTTACCGTACGAGAATAGTTGTATTAGGTACTTACATTCTGAGTCGCATATTATATTTTTCGCGCTACCAGCAGCAATCAACTTTAAAAACTGTTAAAGTATTTCCATCTGTTTAAAGCCCGTAGCTGACGACCAAATATTCATATATGAAATTCATTTGATTTTCATTATTACTCTGCCAGTAAAACGATTATTTTCTATAACTTCCCGTTGATAATGCTGACCAAATAACAGAAGTCAGATACGACTTATGTTGCAATGGAATTCAGTTAGACTTATGAGAATGGTGGCGCGAACATTTTTCATTTGTGACATACCACGGAACATTAACAATGAGGCGAAAACATTAATTTTGTAATAATTATGTTGGTAATTTACAATAATAGTATTCACTATTTACAAGAAAAATGAGTACTTTTGTCAAAAATATTGTACCAAACACTTCGTAACTATAACGCTAAAAATGAATTTGCATTTTTAAATGTTATTCCAAATTCATAGTTGCTTTAAAATTGTAAAGAAACTATTGAATATTTCAGTTTATATTATGATCGACAAATATTGAATGAATTAAATTTTCTAGCTCAATAGTCAGTTATGAACTAAAACTCAAAAACAGTAAACATATATGTCCTGTTTTAGATATATAGCATAACCGATTGCATTTTTTTAGATTCCATATTTTTGGACCATTTTTAAAAATAAATTTGGGGAACACATGATCTTAGTTTTAACCATATAAATAATTAATATCATATCTTGTTTAATATTATGCTATTAATTAATTTTGTTTTCATTTAGGTATAGTGTTCCTTTAAGTTTTTTTTACAATTTTTATATCTAAACGTAGTGTTTAATAAAAATTAAATGAAAATAAAATTTTCTACATCTAATTTTAAATAAAACTATATTAGGTACCCTAGTAAGACGGTAACACAAAAAATAACATAATTTTTCGATTTTTTATACATACGTCTTTTTTGCAGTTTTATTGATATTGTTTGAATAACAAATATGTGTCGTTATTGGTAAATAATAATTTATTACTATACTTATTCATACTCCACTTACATATTTAGGGTTTAAAGTAAAATTGTTGAGAGTCACTGAGTTAGAATAACAATTACCGCTGTTTAGAATCGTCAAACGCTGAAACTTCAAAGTCATTATCAACATTTCGTCTCTTAATAAAGGTAAATAATGCTGGCGTTAATTGTCTGTAAATTGATGTCTTCCTTCAGACAAATTTGGAAACAAGCGCTGTGAATCACAGTCTAACACCTCGGGTTTGTTTCCGGTTGTTACGTACAATTACCAACAGAAACAATTCGACTACGGGAATTATTATTTGACTGCCGATATTTTTTTGTGCTTTGTTGTTGAGGTGTGAAAGATTGTGCGTTGTTAAGGATGGTTGAGTGCCCAAGATAGGAAAGTGTATTTCATGGAAACAGCAGTTACTACTAAATGATTTTTAGAAACAATGGTAGAATTAGTAGCTACCTTCTTATTACTATTATAAATAGTATTACAATATAAAATTATCAGTGTCAGTTGAAGTGATATAAAAATATTGATTACAATAAGGAAAAAAATGATTACAAGAAAGAAATTTTTAATTACAATCACGGAAATACTGATTACAATGAACGAAATAAAGAACTAGAACATATAATAACGAAACTAGAAAACCAACAAGTTATAGACAGATCACAGTAATTAAATTAAATAGGTTAAAGAAGATATTTCAAACAGGAAAGGCAAAAAGAAGAGATATATAAAGAATAATAGAAATAGTATACAGAAGAGAAAAAATAGACATGATCTAAATTTGCACAATTGCACACGACAGAAAAATTTGGATTGAGGAATTTAGTTAGTTGGTCACATTATATGTCATTAATCTATCAAATAATACTTAATTTAGCTATAAGGAATGTAACTACATTATAACATTCGAGGATGTATAAACTGAGGCGGAGCGGAGTTAATGTTCCCATGCGAAAAATTATCGTGGTTCTTACATTCCAAGTCGGTTATGTTTTCTGTGCCACCAGTATTTGTATAACAAGACCAACTTAATAGTTCAGATTTATTTATTTGCATATATTTATAATTAATTTTGCCTGTTGCTAGACGACCAAATGTATATAAAATTAATATGATTTTCATATTACAATGCTAATAGGATAGATATTTTCTATGACACTCTGTGGGCAATAACCAAATAACAACATAAATTATATGCTGCTAATCTTATTAGTCGCTTACAATTTATGCTGTTATGGAAATAAGTTATATTTATGTCAACGGTGGCACGAGAAATATTATAAACTGTTTAAATATTTGAGTTTATCTTTGTAAAATAAATCTGATTTTAAAGAAAATGAAGATACACTCTATTTCGCGCAGGATCCTCACGTCATCAATTGCTATTGTCAGAATTATTAAACTTTTATTTTCCATCTTTGCCGTATACACACAGCATAGATGAGACTTTTATTCGCTATCTCATTATATTTTGTGTTACAGACAGATATATGCTATAGTCGTCTCATTTCAGAAAACAATGACGCACTAGCATTGATACAGTGAGGTGACTATATCTGCGTCCAACCAACGACAAAAATGAAATAGAAACATTAGTGTAACCGCAGTATCAGTTATTTTCAAACATTTAAAAAAATTAAGAATATTATTTATGTCAATAATGTCATTTATGAAAGTGATTTTGGCGTTGACAATTTGTACTTCATTGTGTATTGGTAGTTTCGTTATTTTAGTCTATACAACTCTCTTCGTATGTTTCATCTATTATTTTATTTATATATAACAGTGTCAGTTTTGACATTTACTTAATTCGGAAATTACACGATTTAACCCGAAAAGATGATGTCATCACAATCACAATTGATAACATGAGGATCAACTGCGGGAAATAGAATATACTCACATATGTGCCTATTAATAAACTGTGAATGAAATTTCATATCTTTGATTCCCGATTGTAAATTCAAAGTATTTTTATGGCATACAAAGACACGTAAGTTAAATTGTACTTTTTCAACAATGACATTTTTAAATATGTAAAAAAAAACATCAATCTAAAAAAAAATATTATTTCAAGCAATGCGTTTTAAGACAGTTAAATAAAAAAATATTTGTTTTATGAATAATATAGCTACATGTAAATTTCTATGAACAATGTAAAAACAAGGAAGCGATAGTGATTACGTGCTAATATTTGCGTTGGTTTAAATGTAATACAATCTGAGCATCACAGAACGATCAAGGAAAAACAGTTGGCGTATAATAGTAATTAATTATGCATTTTGATACAATTACGGAAAATTCCTAATAGTGGCTAGTGGTGCAAGTGAAATGATTCATACTGATGAAGATAAACGCTAATTTATAATGTAAATAGCAGGCAGTAACAATGCGCATTTTTATATACTTATTTCAATGAAATTACAGCGTATTTCCAAGTAAGTGGAAAATTCCCGTAGTTGTAGTTAAATTTAAACCTTAAATGAGAAGTGGCGTGAGTGGTTGGCTGATCAATACGTGCATTGGATAAACCACTTCCTCGGCAATTATAATTTTAATATGTCACAGTACTTAGTAATGTAAATAATCGTATTTGCATACACCAAATATGAATCGATTTGTTACGAAACAAGCATGTCATTTGCATTTTCACCTCACCAATTATGACTAAATTACACCAACAAGAAAAAATAAATCTTCTTGTTAGGAAAGGTGATTGTATCGTACATGGAACATTATTGATATTCCTGAAAAAAATTATGCTTGTTATTTCTTCTGATCTAGCTTTATGTTTTTCTTCTATTCTCGTGTATAATTTTGTTATTCTATAAAACTTAGTATTTTTTGGTTTAGTTTTTAATAGTTTTCTTTTAATGTATCCAAAACACAATTTTCTAGATTCCTTTGATTTGGTTCTAGTTTTATCATTTCTTTTGGGTCTACACCACTTATTCTATCTAATTCAACGTGTTTTCTTTGGACATTTTCTTCAATATTTCATATAGAGTTGATGTTAACACAGTGGAGTTTTCCATCATTGTTTTATTTTTTTATGACAATGATATAATAGCTATTTATGTAACCAGTTACAAAATTCCTCAATTTGTGTAACGCAAAATCTCACAAGTTACACAAAATTGAATTTTCTAACGTATTTCATACAAGATTTTGATACAATTCTTTTAATTTTTTTTTCTTCTAATTTTGAATTTTGACATCTTTCTAAAGTTTGGAAACTGCACACTTTTTAAGTTGAATAATTCACTTATTTTTTGGCGTTTCAAAGTTTTTTTTTTAAGTAACCTAGTAGGTTAATTCTGTTTACTTGGTATACGTTTGAAATAATCCAGAACTGATTCAACTCACCTAGCAATTGTTGCTGCTTTTGCTTTTTATTTCTATCCAAAGTTATATCTTTTATAGGTTAAAATGAAAAACTTAAAAAAGTAACTTTAACAAATAACTGAAATTAGCTGGTCAAAATTTTCACCAACTATAAAATTTAATTGTTTATTTGGTACCAACCCGGGTATGTTTAGTATGAGTTGAGGGTTAGATTCAAATTTCCCAAATAAATACAGCCTTTATGTCAAAATTAAAAAAAAAGTTTGACATGCAGTGGCACTAACACTCGCAATAATATATGTTTATGTTGGAGTTGGTAATGCAAGCAAGTTTGACTTGTGCATAGAATACTTTCGCCTCAGAATAAAGCAGTGAATATATTTTGTCCTGGTCTGTTTCTAGTTTGGTGTATTAATAGTTATTTATGTATAAAGGATTTAATCTTGATTATGCCGTAGGTACATACACCGTTTTATTTCATTTGATTTCTTTATAGATATTTAGAAATGTTAGATTGTTTGTTTTTAAACAAATTTAAAATAATCAAAATGTCACTGTCACTGTCAAATATGTTTGGAGCGTCACGTACTAATTATTCGGGCGAAATATTATTGGAATTTGAGGCAGTTCAAACCAAGCAGATTTCTAAAAATTGAAAAGATTTATATGAAAAGGAATTTGAATAGTTTTGTGAGTGCTAAATCTTTAATCGAAATAAAAATATATTATATTGTTTGACATTTTTTCATTTACCACAATTTTAATTTATTTGAGTAACTATTGCTTAGCAACTTTATATGCCTTGCAGTTGATTTTCGGAAAAAAATTAATTAGAAATTTTGAATTTCGAATTTATGTTAAAAATCGAAATTTGATATCCGAATTTCAAAAAAAAATTCGAAATTCAAAAGGAAATAGGTAAAAAAAAAACGGAAAAAAATAAATGTAGTAGAAAAGAAATTTTTTCTAATTATAAAATAATAGGAATAGAATAATAAATATGTACTTTTTTTAGTATTCTACTAAGTTACGTACCTATTTATTTAACAATTTAAATTACTTTGTATGATTTTCATACTACAATGTATTTAATAATTAATTATGTATTGATATTTATATTCACATATGCAAAAAGGTAACTCAGTATCTTTTGCCCATCTTAGTTATTGTCAATATATTTGTTTCTGTAAATGTAATTACCATTGCATTTAAATATTAATCTGCATGACGTAGGTCTCATTTAAATTAAACATTTAAATGTGAGTGTGAAAGTAGTTCTAATAGAATATTTTAATAGTATATCCTAGCAACAAATTTGCAATATCGAGTAATGAATAAAATATGAGCACATGAAAATTGCATATAGATATCAATCAAGCCATTGGCTAATCATAAACATCGGTCCGATTAATCAAGCAAATGATATATGACATTAAACGTCCTGTTTAAATTCACGTAATAGACTGCATCAATTAATAACAATATGCGTATCATCTACCGACTAATTCATTATTCATTTCTGACTCACAAACAAAGATTCCACTCCGAATAAAATTCGCTTTCTTTTCTTCTACTTGGAGAAACGAAGGATGCAATATACGTACTCGTATATCTATTTTAGATTGTAATAAATCTCTTCGGTGACTGTGACTAACTTGTACATTAAATGCCATTATTAATATCTTATACATATGTAAAAAATTAAATTAGTCTAGTTATTGTAATCAAAAACATTAGTTTCCATTTCTGAGTTACCATTTATTATGAGTACCAAAAATTGCTCAGTTGGATCATTTTTTAAAGGATTAAATGTTAAAATATGTATGCAACACTGTTTAGAAAATCATGATTTTTAATAATGTAAACAATGCAATAAAATAAAGATTTACAGGTTAGTTTCTCAGTGAATAAACAGTTCAAATAAACGGTGCTATTTTTTTACGTAAAACATGGGATTTGTCATATCTATGGCTACGACTTGAGCTTGATATTTGATTGACAGCAATGTACATTTACTTCTCTCATTTTTTTAAAATGAAACATAGGGTACGAATTTGACATTCACTTTCTGGGTTATGAAATTTTCTGACAGGCTTACACCTACACCTAGTGCAACAACAATTAATAACTTTAGAGAAAATGGTAGAATAGTATAATGGTCTGCTAGATCATCCGGTCTTATACATTTAGCTTTTTTTTATTAGTGACCTTTAAAATCAAAAGTTTGTAGTTAATTTAGATCAATTAGAAGTTCAAATTCAAAACATTTTTCAAAATATTTCAATTGCCCAAATATCCTCGTATGTAATTCATAGCAGATTGAGCCATTGTTTAGCAGTTAATGGATGGATTTTTGAAAATTGATTTTAATTAATATTTAATTATTCGTTATTATACTTGTTTGTTAGTTGTTTTATTATTTCTTTATTTTGTAATTTCTTACTATATTAATAATTAATATTTCTGTTAAATTTATTCCGCATGTTTCATTGGAAATTAGACAAGCAAATACATTGCTGTCAATCAAATATCAAGTCGTAACCAAGGATATGATAAATCTCCATGTTTCACGTTAAAAAAATACTTACGTTATGTATAAATCTGAGATAAAATAACTGTAACCATGGCGTTATATCAATACATGTGGACTTGATCACGAAAACGTAATTGATAAGTTCGGATTTCAAACATCTGCGGCAGTTATGATACTCATAACAATCCTAGTTATGTTAATACCTATTACACATACTAGCTGATTTAACAGGTAAAAATATAAAAACTCTATTTATATATAATACAGGTTGGCCCAATGAAAATTATCAGCGCATTTTTTGGCCATTTTACATCAATTTTGCAAAAAACGCTCGAACACGTCAATTTTAGTATAAAGGGGGACACCTGAATGCATTAGTACCAATGGCATAACTTCAACCCTAAAATGGGGGTGGACTGCACCTCAAAAATTTTAAATTAAAGGATGTCAAACATGACATAATTCGAAAGGCCTTTAATTCTCTTTTCAACAGTTTTTTTTATTTTTCAAATCCGATCATTAGTTCCAGAGAAATATCGTTTAAAACAAAATTGCAAAATTGCAATCAAGTAGGCTTAAACAAATGACAGAAACTCATGTATCATTTTATTAGGTGTTCAAAATAACTACTACCAACTTCCATACAATAATGAAGATTTTTCTCAAAATTTTAGAGCCGTTGCCGTAAATCTTCTACAGATTCGAATAGCGTGGCATAAACTTTAGACTTCAAATAACCCCACAAAAAGAAATCTAACTTACAAATTACTTGTTTATTACAACTTATCGAAAGAATTGTTTATTTAGTTTCTGTCATTTATTTAAGCCTACTTTATTGCAATTTTGCTCATCTGATAAAATTTGTTTTAAACGATATTTCTCTGGAACTAATGACCGGATTTGAAAAATAAAAAAAACTGTTGAAAAGAGAATTGAAAGGCCTTTCGAACTGTGTCATGTTTGACACCCTTTTCTAATTAAAATTTTTGAGCTGCAGTCCACCCCCATTTTAGGGTTGAAGTTATGCCATTGGTACTAATCCATTCAGGTGTCCCCCTTTATACTAAAATTGACGTGTTCGAGCGTTGTTTGCAAAATGTTAAGTGGCCAAAAGGCCAAAAAATGCGCTGATAATTTTCATTGGGCCACCTGTATAAAAGGACTATATAAGGAAGTGAACATAAATTAGACGGTTAATAACGAGAGGTAACTTGTACACTTTTTATTTGATTTTCCATGCTAATCGTTGATCCTCCAGCAGCATGTATTGGCTATTTAACAAGGTCTGTCCTACCATCGTGCGTGCATACCATTTGCTTAATGGGCCCGTGAAGAACATGACTCTATATTTGTCTCTTCGACTTGTACTATCGATGTTACATGGACATTACTTTGTAAGCTCTTTAAGCACACTCGTAAAATATTTTCAGACAGATTTGACATCGTGTGGGTGGGTAATCAATAAAAATAAATTCAATAAACATGCACGCATGTTACAGGAATGGACCATCGAATCTGATACATGGTTGTAGGTGGGTTTTTTATTACCTATGTTAATAATTTGTACTATACGAGTATTTATTCTTTTACAACACATAACATTATCATAAAATTAGTAATTTCATACCAAATGCTCAAATTTATTCCCATTGGTCATTTATGAATTTGTTACAATTATTTACGAAAAAATAAGTAATGAAATTTAATGAATCAAAATATTTTCTTTATTTCTTATACAACGATAATTTTTTTCAAAAAGAGGAATTGCAATCATTCCAATATCGGTATTTTAAAAAAGTAAGATTTAGACGAGAATCCTTTGTGATTCATAAAAGAATTATTGTTTTTCAATTTTTTTTTAATCCTGCGTGAACGTGAATATCAAATTTACCTTATTCATGTTTACACTTGCAATTACCTTAATCATGTTTACACTTGCAAAAACTTGAAATTCTATTTATTTTATACTGTTTTGACATTGTTTTTAACAATTAAAATATATTGTAGCTGATCTTAAAATTTGGAACAAATATATTTTTTATTAGTTTTTTAGAAAATTATAATTTTATTAACTTTTTTCAAAGCGAACTAACATAAAAATTTATAAAACAATATTAAAACCCATTGTAATGTACTCCGCAGAAACAATGATTATGACAGAAAAAGATGAAAAAGATCTAAGAATAGTAGAAAGAAAGATACTACGTACCTACAGTAGTAGGATCAGTAAAAAGAGGGAGAAGAGATAGTGAGGAAAAAAAGCAGCAGCAAATAACATGACTGGGACACGTATGGAGACAAAAAGAAACAGATATAATAAAATCAGTACTACTATGGGAAACAGGAGGGAAAAGAAGACACGAAAGACTTTAGATCTAAATGGCTACAAGAAGTAGAAGAAGTATCATCAAAATGTTAATTACTTTTAGAATGTCCGATATCACTGATTTGGGATTCTTTAAGAATTATTGTGTTGTCAGAAAGTCAAGTTTTTTGTATACACAGTACTTCATATGACCAGTTAAAACCATATAAATAAATTGTGGACATGATTCTTGTAAAATCAAATAACACTTTGATATTCGTTGTTAAAAATGTGGTTAAAAATCATATGAAACCAACTAACATTTAACAAAACAATTCCAAAAGAGCGATCTCTTATTTTGTATTCCATTATTGTGTTCGAAGATACAAAATCAGAAACTGATTTCAAATTAGTCATAATTTGGCGCATGCGTATCGAAAAGTATCTTTTTTTATTATTTATTTAAATCATATTTACAACTGGTTAGGAAAAAACCAACAAGCAAATGTGATAAATTCAATAATAACTTGTGAGAAATAACACCCATTGCAATTCATTCAGTTTTATATAGTTTTTACTTCTTAATTTAGATGCAAGTACAAAATAATTCTCAAATTTTGTTGATCGAATAAAGTTAGTTTATACATGATCATATTTGTATTAATTACTAGTATATTTAATCTGAAATTAATGCTGTTTATAATTTTATTCTGTTAATATAATCTACGTGTTACAGGTAATTCCATTTTCTTCGAAGAAATTAATCACTATGATGCATCATATGTTTTATAACATAGTTTTTCCTTTAACATTTATTTATGCAAATAAGCATTCACAAATACCTACCTATAAATTAAATAAATAAATATACAAAGTTCCAATTTCTAATGTCTAGATATCTCTGTCGCGAAATAGACTATTTTACAATTTCTTATATGGTGTTTAGACGCTATTATTGTAAGCAGGCGAAGGGTTAACATACACCAGTGAATGTTTACGCCTAAGGGAGACACTATTTTATTGTTGCGTGTATTTTTGAGCGGAGTGAGTGAAAGTATCCGGTGAACGTAGATAGGGTACTCGGAGCCATATGGTGCATTACATACGCGCGAACCTTGGACACAATTAACTCTTTGTCACGAGGATTTATCTTTTTCACTTATCTCCTAGACAAAAATGTTACCTGATGGATATATGGACACCGGCATACGGTAGCCACGGCGGATTTAAATATGAATAGCCGGCTTTATGCTTTCAAAATGGAAGAATAAGTTCTACTTGAAATATTAAACAATGGATAGACAAATAGATAAATACTTACATCAACACATTTTAATTTTTTTTTTTTAATAAATAAATTGTATTGTGCAGATTGTGTAATTTAAAATTATGAAATAAATAAACTTCATTATTTTTCAATATAGTAAGTTGTTAGTCATTTTTAAACATATATACGAGATGTAATAAGACAACGTGGCGTTCTATCTGGTAACACTTTGATTTGAACGTGTTAGTCATTTGATTGTCCGTGGCGATTTTTTTTTCGTAAAACAGATTTTTTTTGTGCGTTTTAAAAATGAGTAATTTCAATTTCAAACAACGATGTGCTATTAGGTTTTTGCTCAGACTTGGGCACAGTGCAATATAAACTTTTATAAAACTTAAACCGACTTACGGAGAAATTGTTATTCCAAGGTGTATTTTCAGAAGCAAAAGAGTTGATTCAAGATGAAACACTCAGCGGAAGGACTTCATCTTCAAGAACTGATGAAAATGTCGATAGAATCTGGGATTTTGTGTATTCAGATGTTGGTTGATAGTACTGAATGATTGGGGAATAGTACCAACGTTCATCAAATTTAGACTAATTTATTAGGGATGAGAAAAATCTGAGCAAAAATTATTTATAAAAAGAATCTGATGTGGACACCATATGACTTCCTTGTTCACTACGGTATACTTTTTTTGCTGCACTTAATTTAAACTTATTTTACTTGAAAGTGAAATCATTCTACAGCCATTCACACTTTTCCGTTGAAATCTAAAAACCGATTTTATTCGCGATTACAATACTTCCTATCCTTTGTACAAGGAAGTAAACAATGAAATTTTGGTCAATATAAACATTCCTGTGGTTCCTCAGCGTCATTATCCACCTGACTTGAGTTTTTGTGAATTTTTCCTCTTCCCGAGATTGAAACATCACGTCAAGGTAACTCATTTTGGGACATTTCAAAACATTTAAACGGCTTTAACAGACCAGCTGAAAGTGATTCCAGTATCCAAATTCCAACACTGCCATGAGGACAGGAAGAATCGTCTCCAGCACTGTGTGGCTTACCAAAGAAGTTATTTTGAGGGAGATAATATTCCATTGTAATTCTATTCGAATTTGTATACTGAATTACCTATTTATATGTACAGTCAATAAACCTAAAAACATTATTTTCCCAAAGATTAGGATAGGTTTCATGTGGTTAAAATTTTGTTACTTTAAAAGTATTTTTTTTTTTAAATTAACACAAGAACCCTAATTTATGGTCATTTATCTAAACTATAACTACATTTTTGATATAACGTAATTTAGGAAAACAATTATTTTGGGTAAATTAAATCATATTTTTATTCTCTTCTGTTATGCATTTATTGACAGCAAATTCAAATAAAAACCACAAAATCGTTGCTAAACAAAATTTATTGAAGAAATTACTAAAAAAAGTAAATATGTTCTATATATGTACAAGTCTTTCATCGTTCTACAAGTGTTCTTCAGTTGTTAAGGTCAGTCGCAAATCATTTTACAATTTAGTTCAAATTAGACATCATAATTGCTTCAGACGCACTTCAGACTAAAGGAACCAGCTCTGGAAATAGGCAAATATGTCCATTAACAGATCCACAAAGTTCTTATTTACATTTAAGGCTTAATCATCGGTTAATGGAAAAGTATGGAAATAGTGAATAATGTGTATCTTTTCACAGGTCTTCGATACTATATTGTTCTATTACCTGACGTTTAAAGCAATGAGCACTTTAACCATCTGTAAAAAAAATCAGCAACATATCATTGTATATATTTGGGAGGTTCCCATTTGATTCCACGTTATGTTCCGTTGGCGACGGCTCCCCACAATCCAACCTCATCACATCATCGCCGATGCCGTGGTCGCGGGGCGAGTAGGAAGCGGTGAATGTCAGGCCTGAAGGACAGCGCTCTGGGCGACAGCAGCGGCACCAGCTGATTGCATCGGACATTGCACAACGCGCGGGCCTCCGCTGCATATTGCACCAACCGCTCAAGGTCGCACACTACATTCGACACTCTGACTAATTTCACTCTGACTCATACGTGGCCACTTGTGCGGACTATTCTACTTTAGCGCTGCTAATCTTTATTTATTTAGAGCACATTTCAAGTTCTGTAATACAAGATTTCATAAACACACTTACAATATTCGGCAGTATCAATTAATTTTACCATGTGTCTTTCTGTTAAAATTCAAGCATACATTTATTAATTCTTTAATAGTCATAGTTATTTACATACAAAGTGCAGGGACGTAACGTTCCCGAATTAGTATTATGTAGGCACAGAATAGTTACATATAGACGCGACACTCCATGTCGGTACCTTTCATGTTCCCCTTTTCAGTTCTACGACCTTGACGCATTGTGTAGAC
This sequence comes from Stenolophus ochropezus, assembly GCA_035578165.1. Taxonomy (NCBI): domain Eukaryota; kingdom Metazoa; phylum Arthropoda; class Insecta; order Coleoptera; family Carabidae; genus Stenolophus; species Stenolophus ochropezus. The sequence goes on along the minus strand of JAQOWZ010000004.1, from coordinate 7,248,080 downwards.
CTTTAAATTTGTGCTCTCCCCTATCTCTCTCTAACATGTGAGGAAACTTTCCGATTTTAAACAATGGGCCCTTTAAATTTGTGCACATTCTCCATCTCTCTCTAATTTTCGTTTCTCTGTCTTACTGTCGCTTCTGTATAAACCTATTCTGTGATGTAGGGCACACTTCTGAGTTTACCAAATTCACGCAAGAAGTTTCTATAATATTTTTTATACGAAAAACAATCAATTTTTTTTTTAATTTACTACTTTGTGGCTGTGTCTCAATCCTGCAAAATGCAATCAACATGAAAGCATTTGTTACCAAAATTATAAATTAAATGCAATATATGTATTACTCTAAATTCAGTTTCATTCTGTATACCACCATTTTCTTTGATTATTATAAAGCAACTGGATGTTTTGAGAATTATACTTTTTAATTATAAGTATAATTTTTTAATACCTAAGTACTTTATAGAAATAAAATCGTTTTTTTCTATGTTTCGATTATAATTAACGGCTAAATCCCAGCTACGGTTTTAATTTCAAGTTTTAGTTTTAATTTTGTTTTCATTTTAATTGTACGTTTTAATTGCAGTGCTGTTTGTTGCTATGTTTTAATTTTTCGTTTTTATTTTATTTCTTATCTTCATTGTTGGTTTTTTATTATAATTACTGCTGCAGCAATACCACAAATTCTTCATCTTTTCATAGTGTCTACGTACGAAACAGCACAATCCATATTCATTTTGATTTTGGATATTATTAATACGTATTTAGGATGTACAATATCAATTTTCTTTATATTTTCGGAGACTTAAATTTGATATTGTTGACGTTGACAGTTTAATTTTTAGTTTTAGAGAGTATGGTTCTGTGGTTCTGAACTACCCCGATTCTATTACCATACCTATTCCAAGGGTAAAATATGTTAGCAACAAATAACTCTTATTATTATATATTTTTTTCCAAACTTATGTCGCATTTAAATCTTCTAGATGGAATAAAATACACCTAAACGTTCTACTATAAGTCTTCACTTTTGATGGTTAAATCTTCCACACTTCCACTAATCACCAATAAGATAATATCTTGTATTATATTTTTTCAATCTGGGTTAACTGATTTTTCGGATAGATATTAACTAGTGCTTATTTTAAAGATTTTTAAGTAATTTTGAAATATCGCATAAATACGAGTAGTACGATCCGTTTCAAATAGTTCTATCTTATATTTTATCTTTGTATTATTGCCGATGTATTGTTTGTAATTGTTTCAAGGATAAAATACATATCAGTTACAGAGATCTGCATATAAAAAGATCTGCCACATTTTAATATAGATTAATAGACTGCATAACCGTTTCTTGATGTTTAATTTAATTGTGTTTATATATGACTACGAGGACGAAATAACAACTATATTGTATCAGGTAACTGTACATATAAAGTGTCCATTTAAAGAGTCTAACCATTGGGATCTCGAGATTGTGGAAAAGTTGTCGCAATACTGCATTAGTTGGCCATTTTGATGTATTTGTTTTCCCGACAAAATGCATAGGTCACTAGATCAAAAAACTGATTTTGGCAAATTTGTTTTTTGACATATAACTTTCTTGTTTCAATTCATACAAGTTTCTTGTTTGGACATTTTTATGAAGAATTGACAGGGGTCCTCCAAATTTTTGTAGCTGAAACATATTTCGAGAAATTTATAACAACTTTCAATTTTCTTATGGTGCTCAAAGTTGTCTTTAGTACTGTCAAACAGAGATTTTTTGCTCACACATGTATATTAAAATAAAAATAAGCTAAGAAATTAGAAAAGTATTTAATTTATTACTTTCGGTCAAGTGTGCTTTGGAAACTAAATCGAAAATCTTTTGTTTCAAACAAAATTTTTACTAGTCAATTTAATTAGTTAGGAGTTTAATGTCAGTTAGTTTCCTTGCATAATTTTGTTGAAAAGAAAACAAATAAGTGATTAAAAATAAAAGTTTATCTGACAAAATAAGAAAGGTCGTGTTGTGTTTGGTGAGAAAAATACCAAATATAACGCAAAATGCAACAATTTAATTATTGTTATGTTGAAATATTATTGTCACATTGACGGTTATGAACAACCAGAACTGTTTATTTATTGAGTAGGTGAAATTAATCGGAATAATGGAATTTTATCAATACAATACTGTTCCCACTGGTTGAATTATCAAGTGTATTGTATAATGATTGGTAAAAAACTAATCGTTGAAATTTATCGATATAAAGTTTACCTATAAATGTTTCAAATAAAAGAAAAAGAAATGATCTTTTGTAGGGAAGTACCAACAATAAATTAGATATAGTTTTTATGTTTATTGTTAGGTACTGTTTTTTTTTGTTTTTCCTGCTATTATAACGACCAATTAAAAGCCAATTCATGCCTTTTAAATTACTAACAAATACATTAATAACAGTTTAATAACAAAGGTGATTAGTATTCCGATCTGATTTAATTAAGCTCAAGCGGAAATTATGAAAAGAAATAATCAAAGTGGTTTTTTTGTAAAAAGTGTTTTAATAGTAAAGACAACGGTATTTATCAAGTAAGTTTGCATGTATCACACATGATAATAAAACAGAATATACGATAGCAATATTTCTTTGTCCCACACAACATTAGTAATTAGTATACATATATCTTTTAAAATAGCTATGTTTAAATTATCTCTTTCACTTTATCACGGCTGTAATTGCGTTTATATCACAACTATAAAGTTTTTTCTGTTGTTTCACTAGTATTTTATACGTCAGTAATGACACTACGCGGAGTTACATGGAATTTCAAAGGAATTTTAAATATTTTTTATTGCTACTATTCCTCAAACGCTTTTTTGAACTCACCGCGGTCGCTTTACTATCTTTCTTGGAACCTTATCGCTACCAAATTTTTCTCCTATTAAATATAATTAACTCCAAGATCATATTTCATATCATATCGTGAAACAAGCGTTTTATTATTTACTATCCTTCGACCGTACGTTCTCAGAATTTCCATTTACTTGATACGAACAAGTTTATACAAACACTGTGCAGGTTTTCTGTATGCTTTTGCCTTTATATTCAGTACAGATACGACTGTTTCTTGTTAATATCATAACTGTTTTTGAAACAACATTTTACAATATACAAAGAAATAATAACATGTATGTATGTACATAATATTTTATATTTCTTCAGGTGTTCTTTATTCAGTCTTGTTGTTACTTTATTTATTTGAACTAATGGCTTTGTTGCAAAATAAGTTTACCAATAATAATAACAATTGTTTCTGTAGCACAATATTCTTATGAGGAAAATATAGCTATGGTATTTATTTTGCGAAAAGTTTTACTTGCATTTTAGTGATACAAGTGGTCATTTTACAACTTTCATAAGGTCAGCATAACCATGGAAACTCGTGGATGGTCAGATTATCAATATTACTTAAACAGTTTTGTTTTGAATAGTACGATAATTTTTTAGTTATAGATATGTATTGTCAATAATAATATACGTTAACAAATTACAGTGCACTGAGTTTCTATCTCACGTCACATCGCACAGTAAATGATGTGAATTCATCTTTAAAATAATAACAATCCAACAATGATATAAAAAAAATCTACGCTAAGGGAAATGTCTTCTTAGGAACATGATACCTATTCCTGAGTAAATTAACACAATTAATAGGTTTAGAAGTTGGTTTGCAAAATTCAGTACATTAATACTCTAGAATGCGCTCTTGTTTAAGCAGGCCAAGAATTAGACTATTCTGTATACTTTCTCTGATTTTTTGTCCATTGAGAACAGAACACAATACGTCATTGCTCCGCAATATATTATAGTTTCAGCACACCTAGATTTAAGCAAATACTTGAAAATACTCCAATTCATGACCCACTAAAACCAGAGTACCATCTAGAGCAGTCAAATCTACTCCAGAATGTGCCCTGGTTGAAGCTGACCTAGAATTAGAGCAAACACTTCTAAGTGCTCTAATTTTGGCCCATTGAAACCAGAGCACAATCTATAACAGCGAAACAAGCTCCAAAACGTGCTCTGGCTTTAGCAGACGTAGCAAATACGTTTGAATGCTCTAATTTCTGACCTATTGAAATCATAGTATAATCCAGAGCAGCTAAATCTACTCCAGAAAGTGCTTCAGTTTCAGCAGCCTTAGAATTAGAACAACCATTTCTGAGTGCTCTACTTCCTAATCCACTGAAACCAGAACACAATCCAAAACAATTAACTATGCTCCAGAATGTGTTCTGGCCGGCTGAACTAGATCAGCTTCAGGGCATCAGATGCTCTGGAAGGCCAGGCCACCAGGCGGGGAAGAGGCCCAGAGGCCTGTTGTCTCTCCGGCGCCCCGCAGTATATCCTGAGACGTGCATTATTACCGGTCATATTGACTGATATTCAATCTGTAATTATGGCTGTACTAGTGGGAATTTTTAAATGAAAATTTGTACGCATATAGTCGGCGACCATATTTATAAAATTTTAAAAATACGAATAATAGAATACTCACACTTAAATTTAAATAAATACATGTATATATATATATATATATATATATATATATATATATATATATATATATATATAAATATATGTATATACAGTGTGTTCATTTTAAATGGGCCACCATTGCTATCTCGAGAACTATAAGAGCTACGAGGTCGGTTAAATTAGCAAACAATTTCTATTTTACAACTCTATTGACATGAGATAAACAAAATTTTTATTAAACCAGTGGTTCTGAAAATACGGGTCCCTACTTTTTAATTTTAAATGTGAACCTATATTTTTTATTTGCTTATTCAATAGAGAATTTTATTCTGAATTCAATGATATAATATTATCATACACTCTAATTCCAGGTTAAAAAATTACGTTTACTCCGTTTTTTCCGTCATGGCACTCTTATTATTGTCATATTTTAATCAAATTAATATAAAACTTCAGATGCATTTTTCTAAAAAAAATCGTTATGTTAGGGTATAATAATATTATATCATTGAATTCACAATAAAATTCTCTATTGAATAAGCAAATAAAAATTTAAAAAATTATTAAATAATAAATAAAAAATAAAAATCTATTATAATTTCTTAGTTTAGTAGAGAATTAATGACCTCAAAACAATTACAAAAAATAAACAAATATATTGGTTGTGTTTCAATCCAAATATTTGCTATAATCTCTATCCATGAATACATCCTACGATTTTGTTTATTTATAGCATAATCTACAAGCAGACATTACACCCAAGTACTCAGGATAAATTTGAAACCGTCGCTTGTATATCGGTGAATGGAATTTATTGTGTTCCTCCTCAACGTTCTTGTGGTGTGTCATCACCGCTGATGGCAATCAGCAGCTCCCCTCCGACGTCGAGTCGAGTTCTTGATCGTATGACACGGCAGAAACTCGACCCGTATTATTTACATACTCAAATTATGAAATAAGATCTGTTATTGTATCAACGTACACTCAATTATTGTCTTACTAGCAGCAACAGCCTCAAATAAACACACTCTAAATAATTTCAAGATAAGTTGGTGAGGATGTTCCACTTTTTTAAAACTTCATTTTCTAAAACTTTTAGCTTAGATTTTTTGTTGAATTCATTGTGATCTTGCCGACACCGAGTATATTACGTTTTGAGTATTTTCAAAATGATTACAAAACATTCACAAATTCATTTATCTGATTAAATTTAAATTATTAAAACAAATAACTTCATATTTTGAATTTGTTTTATTTGTATTTTCGGGATTTAGGATGTCTACAATCATATATTCCTTTCTCAACTATTTGACAGAATTAACAAACTATCTTATACAAAGGTGAATATTGATGTTCAAAATTTTGATTTTGAATGTAATCATGTAAAATTAGTAAATACAGTTAGTTTTGCCGCCTAGATATAGACTTTCTAGACTCTTGTTTTGACTAGATTATCAAACTAGACTGGCAAAAGTCTTGTTTTGAAATTTCAAATATGAAGATTATAATAATTACTGTAATAAGTAATCAAATAAATAGCGCCATAGAACATTTGGCGTTGCATAAAAGTATTTATGTATTTAAAAGTATAAAGCAATATTTTTAAAATTATGGTATTTTATAGTAAAAAATTATGAAATATAATAGTATTTGAGAAATATTTTTCCTTCACGTTAACTGAAACTAATTATTAGTAAAATAGTATTACTGTTTATTATTTTCTACGGTATTTAAGTTTAATTTATGGTAGAAATACCATTAATATGGTGTATCTTACAACATTATTGCAGATAATTCAGTTAAAAGTTGCATTCAGAAAAGTAAGGGAAACTAAAATTCAAGAGAAAAAAAATAATGAACATGCCAAAGTCAAAAACCACCAAGAATGTGATTTTTCTAATAATGTTTATGAAATTTATTTATTATATCTATACATAATAATTATAAAATTTTAATTCTTCTTTTTATTTTATTTATATAGTTTGTAATATTTTTATGTTATCGAAGTTACAATTTTCGTTTTTTATATGATACTCTCTTGGCCTATACTTGGTATAAACACAGACCTAAAATATTATAATACGTTAGGTCTATGGTATAAAAGAGGTCGAATCATATTTCGCACCCGGACCTCCCAGTGACCGATCCTAAGGTTAATGCAACTGTTACTAAAATTCCGCTAAAATACAATAATGGCCGACACAAGTACAAAGTGGTGGAAAGTACCGTCGCTAAGATAAATAAAATTCATTAAATGTAATAATTTTTACCCCTTCTGAGACTGTCACCTTGATCCTTGATTGAATAGTGGAGTAATAACCAAGTAGGTAATAACCAAGCTTGAGGTTGTTATGTTTTGCAACATTCGTAACCGCCTTTCGGTAACCGCGTTCCGTAATGGTAACATTTTCAGTAATTTCATATTTTCGAACCAGAAAATCAAGAATTTGGTTACGCTTTGAAATTTATGGTTCATAGTATCGGCATTAATATGACAGTATTATTAAATATTTTTTATTCCAGGTCCAGTAAATTGAGTGTTGTTGTATATTTGAGGTAATATTTGCGAAATACATTCCCAGCAGAAGATTCGGCGTGTAATTTATTGTGAGTGTCGAGCATTTTGTGAACATGGCGAACACGAATAAAAACAGGTTTAAAATAAATCTCGGGGACATTAACAATATCCCGTGTAGCTATTAATTCCCGTAGCCTGCGGGTTGTAATTGTTGTATTTTTCCCGTTGTAGCCGCCGGTGTTACTCGATTCATTATATGATAATTCACTTAGCGTTACATAGCTGAGCGTACGTATAAATTTGCAAACGATCCATGGCTACCTACGATACGTGGCTGCTTTATATACACGTCCACATATTATCTGCATTCTACACCTACAATTCACGCGTCTACAAGCTACGAGCGCGTCGTTAAAGTGCACTTTGCTTCGCGGAAATTTTCCACTCAAATTGCGTTATCATCTCGCAAATCACCGATACCATCACTAAGCCTTGTTAACGCTGCCTCATTGCACAGTTTTAACTATTATACTGCACTCTGTCTTTATAAATATCTTTATAATATCGGCGACCACCCGCCATTTAGATATGGAAGCTCTGTTCTTAGATTACTCTCCACAGATTGGCACAGATTAGCACTGATGTAATTATCTGCCAACACTTTTATAGCTATTTATGCAGCTAAGGAGAATGTTAAATCTATAGATAATCTATCATATTATGTGGAAATTTCATTGTCATAAAGAAACCAGTTTTTGATACAATTGTTTTAAGTTTACAAAGAAAGAAAAATTGCTTATGATAACAGGGTAGTAATAAAATAATAACAAGACATATTATTTATTTATTTACATTATTTGTCCTTTGTCCTATATTTGTCAAAAATCTGAAAAATATTTTCAGTAATGATATTTATAACAAGCAGTGGCAATTCATAGCTTTAAATCAGGGGGTGCTGATTTAAAAAAAATTCAAAAACACTGTAAATGCATTTTTTGATAAAATATCAAAATTATAAAAAAGAAGAAAAAAATAAACATTAAAGTACATAATTTTGATGTGTTTTACTCTTTCTTCAGAGTGCATTTCTGACGCTGTAATTGTAAATAATTCTATTTAGTTTTAACATATAAACTATAAAATATTTTGTATCTTTAATTGTAATGGCAATTGTAAAGATAGGGTATAAACACGATAAATATTATGAACATCCTTCTACAATACTGATTTAGCAAAGAAAGTGCTTGTATTACAGTGCCGAATTACGCCTCTCACTGCGAGTATAAATGCTTGCACGCGCATCCATATAAGCTAAGTACCTTGTTTTAATCATTATTTTTATATATCCAGAAAACTTGGGGGTGCTGCAGTTCCGCAGTGCCTATACATGAGCCGCCCCTGATAACAAGAGAGCAAGAATAAAATGAAAAAAGTGGAGAATTGTTTTCTGAATTTTTCATGATTTTTTGACCCACAAATTTAAAAATCTGTATTTTTACTCCTTTTCTTTATGCGTTGATAACTATCTGTCATATGTCAAGAAAAAAAATACCTCCCGGGAATAATCTCTACAGCTTTATTCCGGTTATTGTAATTTTTATTTATATGTATGGGTGAAGTGTGAAAAGTCGCAAAAACACGAATATTTATATTACAAGTTTACAACTTTATTAAATAACGACAAGAATAACAAACAATCTGATTTAAACTAATTAGTAACTAATATTTATTTATTTATATACGACAGTTCGACATTATTTATTTCTACGCTATTTATTTCCAGTAAATATTTCTTTCTACTTCAGATGTTGCTGTTCTCCGCTGGACTGGACTCTATTCGACTCCGAGCAATTTATACATGTGAGTAATTATTCTCGAATCTCATGGAATATTCGGGAATTTATAAAATTTCCGAACAATAGCGGCGTCGCTCTTATGTCACTTGACCTATTTAGCGAGACTCTCCGACCAGACAGGTCGACCGGGATGGGTCATGCTCGTTAGTCATTACACTAATAATAACAGAACTGGTTAAATAAATACACTTTAGAAACAATGAAGAATTTCATTGGTGAAACGAAACGTCAAAAAATAATCAATATAATAAACATCCAAAGTTACTGATACCAAATAAACGAAAGCTAAATAGTAAATATGTATATAAAATGATAAAGTTTGTTATTTTGCAACAATTTTCTACATATATTCTTTTTCAAAATATTTATCTGTTACGATTCGATATATTTGAGAAGAATAATAAATATTATGAATCACGGATCAGATGCTAATGACCTACAGTGATTTCATGTCTTTTATAAGGCTTTGAAGTATAAATTGTTTCGTGATTAACTAAATGCATTTTATTTTTTGGTGCATTTTGAAAATCGATAAGAAATAAATAAATTCACTTTTGAAATGTTGAATTTAAACATTGAATATGATTTTTATTGATAGCTGCATCCAGAGATCGAGATTTCAACGGATGTCCACGAATAAGGTTCTTTTTAATAAGTTTTCCCTATTTTGACAAGTTTGTCTGTACCCTCTGTTTGTCTGCGGAAAGTAATGACTCACTTGAACGGAATCTGAGTGGTCAGGAATTCATTATACTATAGGTTCCTTGCAGAGGCTTCAGACTAATGGATCATTTCAACCCAAAATGTAAAATTGTTGTGGAACTGGTGAAGTGAATGAATGAAACACATTTTTTTCACAACATCCAGTTTATAAATTACAAGAAAATAGGAGAATTGAAATTGTGTATTTCATTGTAAAATCAATTAATCTTGTTGATCGATAAAAATTCGAATCATCTCCGAGTTTTTCTTCTCCAGCTCATCACAATTTGTCCCTAGTGCATGACATGCATCCATACCTTCACCAATTACAGCAAAAGTAGAAAAATCCGTAAATATCTCGCACTCGTGCTCAGTCAATTTGTCACGAAGTAATTGATAATAAACATGGCGCTCACGTGACTACCGCGTTATCTCTTCCACCACCACGAGCTGCAATCCTCGGTAGTGGTCAAAAACTAGCGTACCGTTCGTTTCTTTGAACTCGCTGTCACTGTCGTCTAAGGACGGGAAAAAATCTCCACGTTAATAAATGATTACAAAATACACGTGTAGATACAAACTCATGCGAGCTGTGTTCTTGTTAACAGCCATATATAAGAGACTGCTTTTTTCTCGGTGATTGTAAAACGTTGGATGTTAGATATTCACTACCTTCCTTGCAACGAATATTTCGAATTCTTCGATTGATTTTTAAATGCGTTTCTTCACCGGATGAAGAGTTTTAAATCAACAGATGGTGCTATTTATTGTACTTCAACATATGTGAATAGAACTTATATTTATGTGAATATTTTTCAAATAAATTATAATTGAATTGGTGTATTTTACGTTACACATGGAAAATATTCAGATATTTTAAGAATTTGGACATATTTTCTTATTTTTATGTTTTTTAGAAATCTATTTGTCTGCTCAGAAACCGACTAGTACAATAAATACTCGATTTTTATTAATACTGAAAAATGACGAAATTCTAAATGATCAGAACTTTTTTTATTATGAAAATCATTTTAAATTTATGGTTATTCTACGTAGCAAAATCAGATAAAAATCTTTACAATTTGCCTAATTTATATGATACCCAGGTTAATTCCATATAGTTGTTACTGACAGGTATGACAGTATGTAAATATGTAAACATGCAGTAACATATCAGTTGGATGTTTATTAATATTATTTAACAAAATAATATAATTTGTATTATTTTATTATTAATATACAATGTTCCGTGAATTACAAAATATAAATCAAGAATTCTAATTTATTAATTTTAAATATATAATAATATATTTAATATTTTTTTTATATATTTATATATTAAAGACGAACAAGTGTTTTTGCATTTCCGGGAGTAAAAGCCTACTTTACTGTTTTCGAAGACTCAAGTAGCACTTTTAATCCTTAATCTATATGTATGCAAACTAGCCTAGTATACTAGAAAAATGTGCATAACGACGTTTTGTTTTTATAGCTGTCATGAATTTGGCAGTAATAAATAAAAGCAAATAATTATTATTTTAAAATTTATATGCGGAAGTGCAGAAACTAGTTTAAATAACACAGGACTAAAATGCTTTTAATCTCTGAAGTGATTATTATGTGATTTTTCGAGGTCCCGCCACCATTACAGAAAATAAGGCATTTTCTAATTGGTTACATACATAGCTATTGTATAATAAATGGCCTTATTACACTTAGTCAGTCATAATGTTTAATTTGAATTGCCTGTTTATTATTTATAATTATTTATTTCTTATACGAATTTAATATAATATTAATTGTAATAATTTTATAAGGTTTCTTACAAAATTTTAGCAAGAACGTCTTGGTTTGTAGTGTTGTTTCTTTATTTTCATGTCTTTTGTTGTTTTTATTTAAGAATGTAAATTTGATGGCAGTATCGTTAACTTCGCCAATCTTTAACCAAGTAATAATATCGCTGTGTTCGAGTGGTTCAATTTGCGAAAGCTAAAGCCCAGTATAAGGAGTGATTAAAATGCAAGTAAAATTGTCTAGAAGCAATGGAATAATGGTATACTAGACTAACAGATTTTTAAAATGTTATATTATATTTTAGTGCATTAATAAGTCATAACAATATAAGTTAGCGTTTATATTTTTGCAAGTCTCGGCAAATTTACATAATTACTCGTCATTACAAAATTTCAAAAATCCATCTTAACCAATAACCCAGGGCTACAAAATCCGGATTCTAGAATTCCATTTATTATTATTTATTACAATCTCTTCACATTACAAATTTTCTCTGTGGGTAATGGTCGTATAATTGAATAATTTGCTCAATTCCAACTCTTTTGGTTTCCAAACGACCTACTAGTAAATAAATCATCCGAGAACTTACATGCACCTCTCGTTTATGTAGAGAGTGACATTATAATTAATATAATTATGCACAGACGTGATAAATTATTCAATACTTTAATGAACTGTTCAGGTTATCGATAGGTGATAAGTAGCTGGAGGAAACAAGAATCGTGAGAATGCGCAGTAGTGTGAAATGTTTCTCCATTTTTATCTGCCACATTCGAGGAAAAAACCTGTAATTGTAATGTACTGGTATTTATTTGCATAATTTCACTTCTTGAAATTGCTGTTTGTTTATGGCAGGTATTATTAATATAAATTCAAAGGTTAAGTTGCAAATTAAAACTAATTGACAGTTATGGTTTGTTGTCTTCAATAGAGAAGAAAATGTATACTAACGAAAATTATATTTTTTCTAATTTTTAATTAAGACAAAACATACAGAAGATTGATATATCTGCAGACAATAGTCCCTGACTTGTTAGTAAGAATTGGGCAAGAGACATGGGTCATAATATGCAAATATCAAACTTGACTTGTAAAAAGAAATAATTAAGTAACATTTTTACCGCTTCTTCTCATTTTAGCTTATATATTCGAAGGAAGATGACCATTCTATGGTTACAGTTGAATTTTTATTTGGGGAAATTAAAAAAAATATATTTTTTTTCGAAATCGATACTAAAGTACACGATAGAACTCCGCAAATTTAGCCAAAGAAGTAGCTAAAGCTAAACTTTACAGACTCTTATGTCAAAATTTGACTTTACGGACCCATCTGTCAAACTGAATTAATCTATATTTTAACAGTTTTGCAGTTTATTTCAATATTACCTAAAATAACAAACATGTCATTCTATAATATTATTGGTGAATTTAGTTATTATTTACCTTCGATAATAATTTATCTGATTTCATGCATTCGACGTCTAAGCAGGAGTAAACTTGAATGAAAATTATAAAGAAATATTTGACTCTTTGACAGTACGTTTGTTATCACAGCCATCCCCGTCTCAATAGCTAGCTGACGTCTTACAAACACATAATACTATTTATTTGTGTTTTTAATTAATAATTTAACGATTTCGAAAAAATATAATATACAGGGTGTAACAGCTAAACGAGCTACCTCAAATAATTTCTATATTATTAAAGATACATTAAAATGCTATAAGACAATTTTATAGAGGGCCAAGGGAGACATCCGATTAGGGAAGAAAATATTTTTTTAAACCAGTGGCTCTCAAGTTACAACACAAAGTTATATTTTCTTAAATGAGATAGTATGTTTTTTATGTCTATTCGATAAAGTATTTTTTTTCTGAATTCAATCATGTATTCATTTTATACCCTAACATAATAAAAATATTGAGAAAAATGCATTTGAAATTTAAATAAATCTATTTTTTTATTTATTTTTCAGTAGGCTATGTATAAAAAACAAAAACTGCTATCTGTCAATTTCAATTATTTAGTACATAGTTTCTCAATATTTTTGTTATGTTAGGATATAAAATAAATACATGATTGAATTCAGAAAAAAATACTCTATCGAAGAGACATAAAAAAAGAATACTATCCTATTTAAGAAAATATAACTTTGTGTTGTAACTTGAGAGCCACTGGTTTAAAAATATATTTTCTTCCCTAATCAGATGTCCCCCTTGGCCCTCTATAAAATTGTCTTACAGCATTTTATTGTATCTTTAATAATATAGAAATTATTTGAGGTAGCTCATTTAGCTGTTACATCTTGTATATCTATGGACTAAAAAATTTTTTATTACTATTATTTTTAATGTTATTATATGAAACACGTAATACTGAATAAATTTTATTTGAGAAACTGTTCTCTAATATTTTTAATTTAGGAAATATCTTTTGGACATTTAATACTAAACCATCCCTTACATAAATTTTAATGAAATTATGAGCAATAAAATAATAAACTATACCCGGCACAAGAGTTACAATATTACCGTGTGTTGAGCTGACATCTGTGATGGCATCACCAATACACCCAGATATGGAAATCATTATGAAAATATTAAATTTGGATTATTGAAGTCTGGGCATGTTTTCAACATCATATGTGGCGCCAATGTTTGATATATGTTAATGGTAATCGTTAACTAACATAATATGCATAATAGATAATGAATATTAAAAATTATTATATATGTAGTGTTAGGGTTTTTAGTATTTGTGGTTTATTTATTATTTCCTATAATGTTTAACGACCAGTTATCTACTAAAGTTTAAAACCTGTGCGTTAACCACTTGCTTAACGGTGTTGGCTATTATTATTAGCATTTATTAAATTTTATCTCAAACCGTGATTGGTTATGTCTGAGACCTATGGTCATAATTGAATTATCATAGATTATTTCACACATGTCATTTTCATCCAATCCGAATGCTTCATTTGATGAAAGTATGCAGTTTTTAGTGAAAAAATTGATGAACTCACATGGTTATATTTAAATGTTATGTAAATTTTATATTTGAACTGTTGTCATTCGTGAAATAATCAAGCGAATATAACTCGAGCTTCATCGTCGTGATCTAAATGTCGTTTTTGGTACACGTTTTTTTGGTTGTGCCCTTTCTTACTAACTAGCTCCTCCTCTCCTTGTTTATATGAAAAAAACTGTCTTTTTATAATATGTGTACAAATATATACAACGGTATACTCGTATATACACAGGAATTATAAATACATCAAATAATGTGATATTTACAATAACCCACTTTTCAACTAATTTTGTGCTTAAAAATAATAAGCTAATTTACAGTAATAACATTCCAAATGAAAAATGTAGGTATATCTCTGTAATTATAAGTAACATTATCATTATACATAATTCGTTCAAATATTTCATTAATTACTTCCTAGTGCAAAGTAAAGAAAGTATTGTAATCGCGAAAAATTTCTGTTTTCAGGTTTCAACGGAAATATCCATTTTAACCATCCCTGAACCAATTTTTAATAGTTTAATGATTAGCCTTAGAACGTTGAAATTTTGTTGATGGGACTGCTATAACATTAATTGTGTATCTTCTATTTTGATTGTAATCGGCATTTCGGCAGTGCCAAAAGGACATTTTCCTCGTTTATTTAATTACTATAAAATGTAGTTATGTAGTACCCTTTTTGGGTTCAATCGGCCTTTTCAAAACAGCACTTTACTTTTGGCAAAAACTTAATAAAAAAGTAATTTAGTGGCTTTTAATTTTTGTGGAACACATTTGATTTCTTGTTAATAAATTGACATTGACAACTGTCAGAATATATTTCAGGAGAAATATGTACCAAATAAATTAAAACAATATCTCTTTCTTTGCTATTGAGCTATTAAAATAATTTTTGTTTAATGCAATAAGGAATAGTGATAAACAGTTTATTAAATTTTTCAAAAGATAATGCATTTCGTAGGAATGTTCGAAGATATGGAAAGAATGGAATTTGTACAATGATTAGCCGTAGAATAATCTCAGTTTCAAATGAAATAAGTTTAACTGAAGTGCAGCAAAAAATGTGTACAATTTAGCATACAAGGAAGCAATAGGTATATGGTGTCCACATCAATTTTTTTGGTATTGTCTAAATTGTTGAAAAGGGAGACATAATTGTTTTCATTTAAATTTAAGTCACTAATAATGGCAGACCTTTGGTAGTTTTAAAAAATACTACCTTTTAATAGTTTTAAAAACTACTATAATGATGCAGATCAAAAATATAAATACAATCTATTACAAAATAAAATTTTTGAAACTACGTAAACTAGCCTCGATCTACTAATACCTACCTTTAAATCTTAGTTAGTAACAATTACGAATAATTTTTGCAATGGTCGTGTTAGGGCATATGACGATCGGGATCCGATGAATTACGATCTGGGATCGCGCGTTCCTCATATTTGCTTTTCGCGATGCGAGATGTCAACACAGAGAATGTTAATTAGGATTTATTGTTTTTTGTTCGCACAGGCACAGTTGTTTGTGTGCGAGGAATCAGATAGAAATAGACATTCTTGCGCTGATGCGGCTGATTGCTGCCACGAGATACATTTTGATTTAGACGCGACGAGGAAGGATAAGGAATGATATTCCAACCGACAGCCACTCGTCATTTTTTAATTAGAAAAGAATGGGACGATGAACATTTCTAACAAAATGGTCAATACCATTTCAATACATTACAAGATTTATCTTAATTTACTTACAAACGAGCGGAGTCCTGGTTCACGCAGAATAATCTAAAATTAAGTAGTGATAAAACACAGTCAATGATATTTTCCTCACTTCCGAAGTTAATTTGTGGTAGCTTTAAGTTCTTGGACTTTATATTGATGACGGATTGATTTGGTTCAAACATATTGACGTATTATTGCATAACCTGGCAAGAGTTATTTTCTCCTAAGACAATTAAAATTTTTTTCTAAATATTGAAACATTAAAGATAACATATTTCGGCTTATTTCACTTTGTAATAAATTATGGAGTGTTATTGTGGGGAAATTCTTCTCCTGCTGATAGGGTTTTTAAAGCACAGAAACAAGCTATTGGAATTATTAAGGGAGTTGGTCCCACAGATCACTGTAAACCACATTTCATCCTTTTGAGGATAATGCCTCTACCATGTCTATTTATTTACAACTCTCTTTTGGAAACTCATCTCCAGAAAAATAGTTTGTCGACTGTGTCAGAGCATCATATTTAATAATAGGTACTAGAAATTCAAATTTGTTGAATATAAAGTAAGTAAATATAAAAAGAATTCATTGAATTTGAACTTATACAACATTATACCTGATTCAATAAAAAGATTATCAGAAAAATTATTTAAATGTGAAATTAAAAAATATCTCCTAAAGAACTGTTTTTATTCTGTAGATTAATATCTTGAACATATGAGGAATGAAAACTATAGTACGAGTTATACTTAAATCATTTATTTGTTACCTATTTGTAATTATCTTATAATATTTGATATACATATATAATGTGTTTCTTATTTTATGACTTGCTACAAAAATTTTTATGTATCGTAGTTAAAATATATGAATATGAATATGAATAGTAATACACATAATAAATGATATTTGGAGTCTAAGGCTAAATTATAATTAAAATAACTAAAATTACCCCTAAAGATCCTTACAACTCTCAACGTTGTTAGGATCTCTGACTTGGTTGACATGTTGAATAATCTTAACTACTCTGTTTAATCCTTTTCAGTTTACTACTGATGATGAGAACTTAGTTCTCGAAATACGTATTTAGGAATTTTTAAAATTAATTATAAGGTTAAGGGGTAATTTTAGTTATTTTAATTAGTATTACACATATATGAGTAATATAATAAACTTAAATTATTCATTTTGTTATTGACAGGATGATTCAAAACTAAATTAAGCCCTTAAGGGAGTGTTTTTGAGTAAAATATGTTAAATAACAACACTGTTTGCACTAAAATTTTAAAACTTAATGTAAGGATACTGCTTATTTAGATGCAGGGTCGGCCGAAATGAAAACGAGGTCTGTACAAAATTGACTTGCGGAGTCTAAAAACAAATTTTGTACAACAACAATATTTCAATCTTATAAAAGTTGTTAATAAATTAAATATTAGATCTCAAATAAGTTTTTATAACTTACAATCTTGAGAACGATCTTTCTGCAGACACGACTATAATTTATTAGTAAGACTCAAAGTTGCATTGATTTAAATTACTTGTTTTGAAATTGTTATTTAACATTCTAGATTTACGAAAATTAAGGGAAAATGCATGTGGGAAATGTTACTACGTGGCAATACTTTCAAAAACTATTAAATCTGTTAACTTTGTCGATAAAACGAATTTACTAGTATATTATTTTGGATTTATAATGCAAAAATTTGTTGCTCTAATATGTGATATGAACCGGAAGTCGCTATAATCGAAAAAAGTAAAATAATGTTAGCGTATCCGGACTTTCAAACAAGTGGTCACAATTTCAACGTAATTTTAAAGTAGTTTTTTAGTGTTTCTATAAATTTTTACTTGTTCCTTACATGTTTTATTCATAATAAATGCTATATTGTGAAACACGTATTTGAAATTTAACTACACCTTCCTGAAAAATTTTTAAAAATAAAAATATAAGATTTTTTTTATTATTTTTTTTAAACGCATTTTTATGCAACAATGATAACGCTAATATAATTTTCAGAATAGTGGGTAATAAAATTAGGATACAAGTACCTAAAATATATTATTTTAGTGTTTATTATAAAAGAAAATATTGATTTATAGACAAAATAACAGTTATTATTGTTTAATTATATACATTGCATATTTTAGAATAAAACCATAAACCATCATATTTTAATTCAAATATGGAGTGTTATGATGTAATTTGTAAATATTAACTACAAAGTGAACTAACAGTTCTGTAACAGTAATCGAAGACAAATAAAAAAAAACACACTAACTGATGTGCAAATGTTTTAAATCCTTACAGAACACAGATTTATGAATTATGGAATTCCATCCCTGGCTTTTAAACTATAGGTATTATACTTGAGAATTGTGATATATCTTGGCTGGGTAGTTGAATAAATAAATATGAGATAATTACTGGGGTTCAACCACATTTATTTATTTAGTGTCAACCGTTTCAACCTCACATGGATCTTCTTCGGGGAATGAAATTTGAATAATTTGTAATTTATTATATTTTATACCAGGACACATTTAGGACACTTTTCTGCTTAGGTGTTGCTGTTAAATACTCCAAAACATTATTTCACTATAATTAGGAAAACTTTTTGGACTAGCAGTCATTTATTTTAATTCTAAAAAAATACTACTCGCAGTGGCACTTACTTTTTATATTTCTATCGAGTGCTCAAAACCTAAAAGGTACATTTTATATAGTCTAAAAATTTATAAATACAATTAAATGTAATGGAGCAGTAAAATAAATGAAAAAATTAAATGTATTTATTAATTTTTAGTTAAAAAAAAATCCTGTATTAGCAATAAATTTGTATACTGTTACATGAAAATAGCAGTTGCTATGAAAAAATAAATATCAAACCTCGAGATCCGTGTTCTTCTGACTAGATTTTTTAATTTAAAGATAAAATTATAGTGAAAAGAAAGCAGATTTTGACATTTGATTTTAATTTTTTCATGACAACTACTATTTTTAGGTAAAAGTTAATAAATAGATTGTATTTTTAGTTTGAAAATTAACTTCAAATTTGTCATTTTATTTTATTTTTATGTAGATTTTAAGTATATAAAAATGTATAGGGTGTTCCATTTAAAATAAGAAAATTGAGTCCCAAATCTTGAGAACCATTGGTTGAAAATTTTGATTCGCTCATCTTAATAGTCTTGTATCATAGGAATTGTTTGCTAATTTAATTTCATGTCTCATACAGTTCTCAAGATACAAATGGTGCCCCATTTAACACTTTGTATATAAGAGAACATAAGATTCAGCCTTTAAATGATTCTTGAACTGGAGAAAAAACAAATATAAAATTACAGAGAATTCCAAATAATAAAACAAAACATAGTTTTTTCGGGTGCTTGAGCCCCGGAGAACCCACAGAGTCGGCGCCTATGACTGCACGTGAGTCTTTTGTCAAATGTAGATAAAACTTATTCATTATACACACATGTTACTTAACAAGCATCAATCACTTTACATATTTAGACAAAATGTTGGTGTTTTATTTTAAGTTATTAAATGGCTGCTATCTAAAACTGTTTTCCTAATAAATAATTATTTCACTTTCTGATAGCATTATACTTGTGAAATATTGTGCCATAATGATGGAATGAAATGTAAAATAAACCGAGGTAATGTGTTGAATATTTTCGAGTTTTTATAATTTATTTCGGACTAAATTGAAAGAACTGATAATGGTTTTATTTTCGATCCATTTAAGTCACTTGAAGAGTGAAAGCTCTTCGGTCTGTTAAAAACGTTTAAAAGAATTTAGACAGTGAAAAAATGAATCCAGGCCAGAATACAAATATGCCTTAACGAGGAGCCATCCCAGTGAAACAGAAATTTGTCCCTAGAATATTTCCGAAATGATCTGAATGTTTTAGAGCGCGATAGCGCCGTATCGCTTCGCCATCTCTCTCCTTCCTTCCTACTCAGGGATCTTGCTTCTTTGTCTCTGCGACTAATCGGCCAGCAAGACAGGATCAAAGGCGGCGCGGAGACGCCGACACTCGGCCTCCTTGTCTAATAAACTAGCCCTATCTCTCTCGCAATGATATAGCCCCTGATGGATGATATTGTAAACCAAAGCTGAAGAGAAATTCCTCTTGCCACTGGTGTTGTGCAGGGAATCTTTTAGTTGTATTAATTCATCAAGCATTATAGTAAACATAAATTTAACTTCAAAGTTATCACTAAATTATCATCATCAAATCACCAAACTATTACAATGAAAACATCAGTTTTTTTGCACAAACATATATTTTTAATGTTTACCAACGTTTACAAATTATATTAAATTTGTATACTTACATTGAACTGTAAGTTCAAGGCCGCTGTGAGGTGCATTGACGCCAGGGTACTAGAAAAATTTGCAGCCCCTTAAAGTTTTTTTATTATTTATAATATTAAAATCTAAAATATAAAAGATAAAATAGTTTTCGTCGAAATAATATTTTTTCAAGTGTGGAACGAAATATGGAATATATGACTTTAACATGGGTTTTAAAAAATGCGGATACTCTTTCTCCTAATAGATTTAGAGTAAAACTACAAGAGTACAAAGTTGTTTAAATGCTGTACGAGATATATTAAATATAAAATGAAATATTCTCGTTCAAAATCAGATAGTCGTGCGAAAAAAATTATATGTGACAGTTTAGTGAGGTATCACTGATTATATTTCTTATTGTCTGTATTCTAATATGTTTTACGTTGAACTAAATTATTTTTCTTAAATATTATACTAGTAATATAAACATATTAATTAAATATAAAATTCAATCACTGTGTGATTTTTCATGAATGTTACATTTTATATTTAATAAATCTCGTACTGCAGACTTATTGTTGTATCAGTTATGATCTTATCGGATGTAGAATTTAATTTTGATCAACTTGTAGTCCTGTAGTTTTGCTCTAAATCTATCAAGAGAGAGACTGTCCGCAATTTTTTAAAATTCCATATAAACTCTTGTTGCGCGTTTCGTTGCACGCACTGTATATGATAACATAGCTTCAAATAATGTATTGGTTGATAAATATATTACAATCAAAATCTCAGCAACTATTCCCAGAATAATAAACCATTTAAGATCAAGTATTCATTTATTGTTTGATAGAAATTAAGTAATCGTAGATTTACGATCCTTTCAAACACACCCGTCGATTTTATTGTAAAATTGTTAAAAACGGATTGTAATGATTTTAAAAAGATCTTATTTATCAAAAGGGGTGCATAATTATTTACTGAGTTTTCATGGCTGTTTATTTAAGACAAAATTAGTTATTTAATGGCCGTTTGCACCAACATAACTTAAATTTTAAGCTTGCCTT
Organism: Stenolophus ochropezus; assembly: GCA_035578165.1. Taxonomy (NCBI): domain Eukaryota; kingdom Metazoa; phylum Arthropoda; class Insecta; order Coleoptera; family Carabidae; genus Stenolophus; species Stenolophus ochropezus. Next base: position 7,226,577 of record JAQOWZ010000004.1, on the reverse strand, counting down.
AAATAGACAATATCGAATCGAAATAAAATGTCAAATGCATGATTTAATATTGCTGTCAAAAATTTGATTAGATTTTTTTTGTTTAAGTCTGGCTTAAAATTTAAGCCTTATTGATGCAAACGGGCATAAGAGATTGATATAAAAAGTATTTTGAGGACAGATTAACTCATTTCATTTTAAAGGAAGGGAATCTGTAGTTCCCTACGCTACTGATGTGCGTTGGAGTGATGTTCTGCTGTTTCAATTGACGGAATTAATTGAATGGTCAGCGTGACAGAAGCTGCGGGTATGAAAATGTTTACTTTTAGTTAAAACTCATGAAGACCTTTGAGGGACTTAATAAGCACTTGTTGATCTTTGGACTGGGGTCAGGGTCTTCAAGCTCCTTCAATTGTTTTATCTTTCCATCTACATTGCTGCGCTCTTCCTTATTCCGATTTTAAAATATCCATATTCATTTTACTCATTAATAACATCAATAATGAAAGAAGAAATCATTCCGTCTTTTACATTGTACCTTAAATATATAAATTCTTTTCCACTTACAATATCAAAATTGTGATTTTATTTGTCAATACAGTAACCTTATAATTTATCTATAAAAGGAGGAAAATAAGCGTTATAATAACAATATACATACAAACGGATTACAATAATATATAAATCAAATAAGTCTTAATAAACTTTAAGTACAAAACACATATTAAGAAAATTGGCTATAAATATCATTTTTTCAGTCCCAAGTAGAGAAAATTGTAACTATAAGATTTGAAAAAATGCAGAAACAAAAACAATTGTTTGGAAGAGGAGCGGTATTCATTTGGCACGATCAGAATTATATTTAATTAATATCAGTAAAAATGACGTGTATTTAAATTCATTCATGAAAAACGAAAATTCGTTTCCTTGGTATTTTTCAAAAAATTATAGTCCTGTCCTGTCTTTTGTAGTTGTATTTTTGTGTAAGGATATAACTGCGACAATAAATCGTAAGGTACCGTTATTCATCAATAATTACAATATTAGTAATTGCATTTTTAATTTTTACAGATATAAATGAATGCACTTAATCATTTATGTGTGTGCATTTGTAACCATGAATTTACTTACCGTTTCTGAACTTACTGGTGCGGCAGTCGTAGCAGTTTTCTGTCTTGGAAACCCAACATTTTCTAATGTCCAATAAATCAATCGTGCAAAAATATTTAAAAAAGTTGCAGTGAAACATACAAGTGAAAAATTTTATTGGAAAATAATATTGTACATGTCTGGTAGTAGTCGGCTTTGTGGTGGCCATATTTGATTTTTATTATTAACGTGAGTACCTGTTATAGAGAATAGACTATGTGAAATAATGAAGGTAAAACCGTAACGTTATGTTATTATTTGTTACAACATAGTGGTTTTGGTAAATAATGATGTGTATATTGTTGAATACAGTAGAAGCTAGGTGCAGTCATACATTAGTAGCTAGTTGAATAGATGTTATATATTAGCAGCTTAACTCCTACTACATCTATTTAGCACAATAACATATCAGCGGGCTTCTGGAAACAATGAAATCATAAACAGCTCTCATTTTTCCATTCTCCAGTGAGTAATGTTCGCTACAATGTACAATGCGATAGAATACAGAGATACGTACACGTCATATTTACAGCCATATTAATTATCAAACAACACGCGTTTGTTGTTGTATTGAACACAATGTGGGGTTCATCACAGTTAGCCATGGAATCGGCTCACAAAGAGAAATGCACAGATACTGATTATAGAAATTCTGATACTCGTATGGTACCTATTTCAATCAATCAATCAATACCATTTCATTTGTTTTCATTACAAAAACCTAAACAAGGAGATTGTAATTACAATAGTGTAGGGGTGGGTAAGAGTACACAGTTTTTCTTATTTTTCTTAACAAACTTAATTTCATTAGGTTTATGTGAAATGTGAGTAATTATACACATTTATAGTACATTTTCATTCATTGGCGAAACTTATTCATTTGACAACGTCCAGCTATAAATTGTTCTACCATCGCCAACTACCTTTGATTCCAAAATAGGGTCAATCTTTTTTTGAAGAATGAAGTAAATTAAAAAAAAAAAACTCTATGAAAAATAAAATTTTGTACGCGGCACGCGTGCATTTAATCTTTACTGGACTCACTGGATTATGAGAGCACGTCGTTGCTCGCCTCACAAATTTCCAGCTCGCCCTCTAAAGATTAACTTACACCGCTGGCCACGTAAATAACTATTAAAATGCATTTTTATTCGAATACTTTAATACAGATTTAAAATATAATTGGAAAACATTTTGAACGCAAATTTCAGGTGTACAGTTCATTTATTAGACGATAGAAAAAACTGCCTGCCTAAAGAATTCTTTTCCAAAACTTCTATAAAACTTTATATTTTTCAGACTCTTACGATATTTTAACTTTTTTAATATTTCGACTTTTTCGACTTTTCTGATGTTTGTACTCTTTGTTATTGCGACTTTTTCGACTACTCAATTTTTTTTCGACTTTTTTAGGTGTATCGAGTTTCGACTTTTCAATTTTTTCGACTTTTTTAAATAGTTGACGATTTTCGATTAGTCGATAAAAATCGATTTTTCAAAAAGTCGAAAATCGACTTTTAGTTTTTATAGTCTGCCAGCCCTAATCCGGACTACTCTACACACATTCACTACCAAGGTACCAAGATCAAGTTTATTTTATTATGATTATAATGTACATAATTATTATAACATAACGAAACTTTATCACATACTTTCATAGGTAAGTAGTCACAATCAAGAGCATCTCGTAAAAATGTCTTAATTTCATCTCTTTTAAAAGTTCTAGCATGCTTCGGTACATATCCTAAACTATTATTCTTCATAAAAGATTTGACAACTACATACGAGGAAGTATCTACATTTTCTTGTGTTAATAACATTGTCTTCACCATGGATAATTTTGTCCCAACTGAAGACGGCCCGTACTTCTTGGACTAAATAGAAAACATTTATCAATGTGGTTTGTATAACAAACATTACAAGACTCACCAATCTCTCCGGAATTAATTTTTTTCTTGTGGCTTCAGCCATTTTCTTTATTATTTCAGTCATAATTTCACTCATCCCATGTCAAAAATAAGGAATCAAAACTATTGTTTTCCCAAATAAAAATGTAAATAAACAGTAAACAATTACTTGGATATCAGCATAGCCATAACATACATATTTCATACTGTTATGATGTATCTTTTAAATAGTTTTTTTTATATTTTTAAAAAAGATTATTGTGTTTTAGGATAAAATAATACGTGTTGCTATAAACGTAATATTATCTTCGTTTTACATTACTCTAGAATTTTAAAAAACTTTCTCCTAGCGTCGTTCGTTCTTCAAACTATAGTATCTAGTAATGTAAAAAGCTATATAACATTACTTATATCGTAAATTACTATTACCTGTTAGTAGAAAACCGGATATTTTCTACACTTTGTAGTAAATACATTGCAGTATTTTACTAAATTATTAGAAAATAAAATGTTCTGGTTGACATCAAGGTAATATTTTCTATATATACCATATTAATAAAATCTATTAATTGTTCTTCCTCATTGTCACTCTCAGAAAATACATTTGCTTCTATCTACTAATTACATACTTTGACAATATTGTTAAATATTTGACAAACGCTACAGAATATTTTACATTTGACCATGTTCGAACCAAGTTCACAAATTTATCCTACTGACAAAATTTAATAGACAGCACAATTTAGCTGTTACTTTATCCTCTTGTCTTTTAAGATTTATCCTCTTGGTAACGCTAACAAAATATTGAAAAACCGAAATTCGTGGTTACCATGAAGATTAATTCAACAGAAACTTATCGGACATTATCAGGACATGGAAAACCCGGTCCCAAAGGCAAGTTTGAGAAACACTGAATGAAAATAATCTCGTAAAATAGAAATTGTTTGCTAATTTAACCGATTTCGTAGTTCTTATATTTCTCGAAATATCAATAGTGTACCACTTAAAAAAGACACATGTCTAATCAATTTAATATTCCTGTTATGATTTTGATTTTATACTGTTAAGAAAAAAAACCAAATGTATTATTAATGCTTTATTGTAATCTCGGTATATGAGGATACTGTCAGTAATATTTTACAAATATTTTTATTTTTTCGCGGCCCTTATAACCTATACTTTTTCTTTCTGCAGGATTGTCATCACCCAATTGAGTCATAGTTCCTTCACTAACAATTCTTCCTTCGGGATCTTCTCCATTGGATCTCTCGCTAATTTCAGGAGGAATATGGTTTCCTTCAGCGTAAACTCTTCCGTCGCAAAGAAGGAAGCATTTATTTGTAGTCAATAGTGTACTTTTATAAAAAAATATCTTTCTTACCTCATTGTGGAGCAAGCTGCGAAGCATACAAGGGTGAAGAACACTGCTAACTTGAACATTTTAGTTTTTTGATGCATTCTGTTGCTAAAGCCATTGTTTATATACCCAAAAAATAATTTGATGCACATTAGTACAAACTTTTGTTAAACAAACAATAAAATATTATTTACATTATCAGTGCCTTAGTTACGCTGCGACCAACAATTCCAATTAAAAAATATATATTTATTGGCGATATTATTAAAATAATATTCTATTGTTTTATGAACAATAGTTCGTTTAAATATGCATTAAATTGTTTTTTGATTTAAAAATCAAAATATTCAAGTTAGCAGTATTCTTCAAATTGCTGCATAGTCAACAACATAAGAAAGTTATTATGTAATAATAAATTTACACCAAGGGAGGAAATCTCGATTTTGCTCTCGCGGTGATGTAATAGCCCGTGATACATTCTAGTGTTGTCAATGGGGAAGTTTAGCGTGGTTGAAATTACTTGTGAAATATCTTTTAGTCGTAGGTATATGATTAATTATAACTTAAAATGTAATTGGCGATGCCATCCTAGCGCTCGCTATCTAGCGAGAAAATTTGGAAGCATAATACCCGGTATTCGTTTTGTTAGGTTACAGTTATTTCTTTGTTGAAATAGACTAATTGAAGTGATTTATAAGTTTATAAAAGTAGTAATTGAATATTTTGAACTCAATATTATTTTATTGCATCTATATAAATATGAGTAACATGTATTGCTGTGTTCTGGGGCGTAAATGAATGCAAAAATGAATAAAGACATTTCATTTCATGAATTTCCTAAATCTGGTAAAAGTAGGGTGACCATAATTAATAAATTTGAGTTGGAAGAAAAGATAGATAAACAAATAGCATGGATGTTAAAATTACGAAATGGAAAGAAAGTACAAATTTAAATACATGTACGTGTGTTCCCGTCATTTTGATGATGATGCCTATTTTGCTAGGATAGATAAGTGAAGTGAATTATGATGAGCATTTCATTTAGTTGAAAGATAGTAACAATAATATCATTATATACCTTTTAGATATTCAAAATCATAAAAAAGTTTTGAAACGTAATGCAGAGTACCTTCGAAAAATCTGCCGTCTAACGTAGTTCCTTCAACGTCAGCTTTAAAATATGAACAAAACAATACGATGGCTTACGTTAACTATAAAATATCAGTTTTCACTAAAATCAGTAAAATTATTTATATGAAACAGTAACTAATGCTAAAATCATAATCTTTAACCTACAGTGCATATGTCAAATAATGTACACTATACCGGGTATTGAGCTTTGAATATTTGCCGCATACGTCGCTGACATCTACGATGGCATCGCCAATTGAAAGTTAAAACTATGTTGCCAATTATTTATAATTATTGATTTATCTTCGAGCCACACTGACGTCACAAGCGAGTTATGCGCTTGTGCAGAAGGGATGGTGAGACCTGACTTTTTGAATGTAGGTTGTATTTTGTGGCATTACACTACACGCTTCTCTGTTGCCATGGGAACCCAACGCCAGCTGGTTAAGATAGACTATACGTTCTCCGCGAGCCACACTGACGTCATTTTTGTATAAAATTTCATTTTTTGAGAAATCTAGGCATCTTTGAGTGAAATAAAATGTAGAATATCACTTTTGAGGGCAATCTTGATAAAATAAAAAAATTTTAAAAATACGCTAAACTTCCCCATTCACCCGACGGAGCAAAAACGATCCTCTCGAGATGCATACGATAGTTTTTGCAACGAGTGCGCAGAAAAATGGGCTGACTAGTGTGACCATAAGTATTTGCTTCTAATTTTGCTTGTACTTTTATTTAATGTAATGTAATTTTCACAAATTAGAAAATCAAGACAATGTATTCCGTTCATACAGGCTCAAAATTTTACAAAATCTTTCATTTTTTGAGTTAGAAATAGGTTTATGCATATTACACAATCATTGTGTGATGAATGTTTAAGTAAAAACTTAAAAATTCGCATTTCCAATTAAAAAATAAAATCTTTTTATATTTGCACTTTAATATTTGCCAGAGATTTTATTTTATTATTTAATATTTAATTTACACTTTATTTCCAGTCGCAGTTAAACATAAAAAGTTACAATTTTTAGTTATTTTTTAGTCCAAAATTATGGTTTTTGATAATTATCTCTAAAGTGGGTAGAGAGATTTCAACGATTTTACAAGTTGATTCTAAGGATAACGTTACATAAAGAAATATTTTTTCTGCATATAAGTTTTTTGAAACGATTTGCTGAAAAAGGAAGATAATTTTTTGGACTGGACAGTTGTTGCACTGATTCCATGTTTTTAAACTCAATAAAGAGGTTTTTCAAGCATAGCCCTCTAATGGGTTCAAAAACGACCTCAGCGAAAAAACGAAATTCATCAAAAATCAAAAAAAAAATTAAAGAAGAATCTTGGATTTTTTTTAGTTTTGACTATTTTCAGTTTTTCCTTTCTAAAAATTGTATCCGTTGGAACAAATTGGTAGTTTATGCTTGAAAAAACATTCGACTTATATTCACGAAACCAGAAAATAATTATTAAATTGGGAAGACCCTGAAAGAATAAGAGTCAGATTTAAAGAAGTATATACTCTTTTGGGGATAATCGATGTTCGAACAAGAAAAGAATTTTTAAATTGGGAAGATCCCGAAAGAAAAATTCGAATATAAAACTAATGTGGACAAAGCTAATCTCAAAAAAAAAATGACGCCGATATTCTTTTTTTTGTCAATTGAGGAAAGCAGTCATCATACAACTTATTGAGGTATGTAATCACTTTCGCTTAAGAATATATTTTGTTACAATATACATATAATAAAAAAATATTTATTTTAATAGACATGTGTAATTTTACAATAATTTCATATAAATCAAACTATTACAATATGCCATAAACATGTACGAACCTTTTGTCCAACACATTAAAATGCATTTTTATTCGAATACTTTAATACAGATTTAAAATATAATTGGAAAACATTTTGAACGCAAATTTCAGGTGTACAGTTCATTTATTAGACGATAGAAAAAACTGCCTGCCTAAAGAATTATTTTCCAAAACTTCTATAAAACTTTATATTTTTCAGACACTTACGATATTTTAACTTTTTTAATATTTCGACTTTTTCGACTTTTCTGATGTTTTTACTCTTTATTATTGCGGCTTTTTCGACTACTCAATTTTTTTTCGACTTTTTTAGTTGTATAGACTTTCGACTTTTAAATTTTTTCGACTTTTTTAGTTTTTTCGACTCTCGACTTTTCAATTTTTTAACTTTTTTTAAATAGTTGACGATTTTCGATTAGTCGATAAAAATCGATTTTTCAAAAAGCCGAAAATCGATTTTTAGTTTTTATAGCCAGCCCTAGTCCGGGCTAATCTACACACATTCACTACCAAGGTATAGTACGACAAGAGATCTCAAGTTGGCATTTAAATTGTTTTATGGTTGTGGTATCTATTGAAAGTTTTACTCCAGGTACCCAGCTAAGCACTGGATTTGGAAATCCCAAAGTAATATTAGCATGCCTAACTTAATATAGATGGATTACTGTACGACATGGAAATAAGTAGACAGGGATGTATTTAAAATTTTAATATCGTTAATTTCTTAGCAATAATCATTATCTTCGTGGAGATGTAAACAATTTTTGCATAAAAGCGAAACTGCTATAACATAATGTTCTTATTACCAAGAGTACATCAACGTTACTACAACTTGTGACAATTATTAGAGTATTTTTCATAAAACATGGTATTAAAATTTTAAATACATCCCTGTCTAGTTATTTCAAGGTTGTACAGTAATCCATCTATATTAAGTAAGGTATGCTAATGTTACTTTGGGATTTCCAAATGCAGTGCTTAGCTGGGTACCTGGAACAAACAGTGTATTCTAATGGATTTCGTACAATTCTATACCCTACAGCAGAACGCATAAAGGTCACATTTCTATCAATTCTTTCACTCAGGGAAAAACTTTGAATAGATACCACAACCATAACATAATTTAAACGTCAACTCGAGATCTCTTGTCAAAGTATACCAAGACCAAGTTTATTTTATTATGATTATAATGTACATAATTATTATAACATAACGAAACTTTATCACATACTTTCATAGGTAAGTTAGTTACAATCAAGAGCATCTCGTGAAAATGTCTTAATTTCATTTCTTATAAAAGTTCTAGCCTGCTTCGGTACATATCCTGAACTATTATTCTTCATAAAAGATTTGACAACTACATACGAGGAAGTATCTACATTTTCTTGTGTTAATAACATTGTCTTCACCATGGATAATTTTGTCCCAACTGAAGACGGCCCGTACTTCTTGGACTAAATAGAAAACATTTATCAATGTGGTTTGTATAACAAACATTACAAGACTCACCAATCTCTCCGGAATTAATTTTTTTCTTGTGGCTTCAGCCATTTTCTTTATTATTTCAGTCATAATTTCACTCATCCCATGTCAAAAATAAGGAATCAAAACTATTGTTTTCCCAAATAAAAATGTAAATAAACAGTAAACAATTACTTGGATATCAGCATAGCCATAACATACATATTTCATACTGTTATGATGTATCTTTTAAATAGTTTTTTTTATATTTTTGAAAAAGATATTGTGTTTTAGGATAAAATAATACGTGTTGCTATAAACGTAATATTATCTGCGTTTTACATTACTCTAGAATTTTAAAAAACTTTCTCCTAGTGTCGTTCGTTCTTTAAACTAGTCTCTAGTAATGTAAAAAGCTATATAACATTACTTATATCGTAAATTACTATTACCTGTTAGTAGAAAACCGGATATTTTCTACACTTTGTAGTAAATACATTGCAGTATTTTACTAAATTATTAGAAAATAAAATTTTCTGGTTGACATCAAGGTAATATTTTCTATATATACCATATTAATAAAATCTATTAATTGTTCTTCCTCATTGTCACTCTCAGAAAATACATTTGCTTCTATCTACGAATTACATACTTTGACAATATTGTTAAATATTTGACAAACGCTACAGAATATTTTACATTTGACCAAGTTCGAACCAAGTTCACAAATTTATCCTACCGACAAAATTTAATAGATAGCACAATTTAGCTGTTAGTTTATCCTCCTGTCATTTAAGATTTATCCTCTTGGTAACGCTAACAAAATATTGAAAAACCTAAATTCGTGGTTACCATGAAGATTAATTCAACAGAAACTTATCGGACATTATCAGGACATGGAAAACCCGGTCCCAAAGGCAAGTTTGAGAAACACTGAGTGAAAATAATCTCGTAAAATAGAAATTGTTTGCTAATTTAACCGATTTCGTAGTTCTTATATTTCTCGAAATATCAATAGTGTACCATTTAAAAAAGACACATGTCTAATCAATTTAATATTCCTGTTATGATTTTGATTTTATACTGTTAAGAAAAAAAAAACCAAATGTATTATTAATGCTTTATTGTAACCTCGGTATATGAGGATAAAGTGTCACTATTAAAGTGTCAGTAATATTTTACAAAATAGCGACCCCTTGAAGAACAAGGCATAGGATCACAGTTTATTTTTTCGCGGCCAGGCCATATTGATTTTCCAGTATACTCATACATTCCGAGGCCAGTCAAACCTATAGTTTTTCTTCCTCCAGGATAGTCATCACCCAAATGAGTCTTAGTTCCTTCACTAACAATTCTTCCTTCGGGATCTTCTCCATTGGATCTCTCGCTAATTTCAGAAGGAATATGGTTTCCTTCAGCGTAAACTCTTCTGTCACAAAGAAGGAAGCATTTATTTGTAGTCAATAGTGTACTTTTATAAAAAAATATCTTTCTTACCTCATTGTGGAGCAAGCTGCGAAGCATACAAGGGTGAAGAACACTACTAACTTGAACATTTTAGTTTTTGATGCATTCTGTTGCTAAAGCCAGTGTTTATATACCCAAAAAATAATTAAAATTTGATATACATTAGTACAAACTTTTGTTAAACAAACAATAAAAAATTATTTACATTATCAGTGCCTTAGTTACGCTGCGACCAACAATTCCAATTAAAAAATATATTTTTATAGGCGATTTTGTTAAAATAATATTCTATTGTTTTGTGAACAATAGTTCGTTTATATATGCATTAAATTGTTTTTTGATTTAAAAATCAAAATATTCAAGTTAACAGTATTCTTCAAATTGCTGCGTACGAGGCTGCGTAGCTTGGCAGTCAACAAGATAAGAAAGTTATTATGTAATAATACATTTACACCAAGGGAGGAAATCTCGATTTTTCTCTCGCGGTGATGTAATAGCCCGTGATTCAATATAGTGTTGTCAATGGGGAAGTTTAACGTGGTTGAAATTACATGTAAAATATCTTTTAGTCGTAGGTATATGATTAATTATAACTTAAATGTAATTGAAAGTTAAAACTATATTGCCAATTATTTATAATTAATGATTTATCTTCGAGCCACACTGACGTCACAAGTGAGTTATGCGCTTGTGCAGAAGGGATGGTGAGACCTGACTTTTTGAACGTAGGTTGTATTTTGTGGCATTACACTACACGCTTCTCTGTTGCCATGGGAACCCAACGCCAGCTGGTTAAGATAGACTATACGTTCTCCGCGAGCCACACTGACGTCATTTTTGTATAAAATTTCATTTTTTGAGAAATCTAGGCATCTTTGAGTGAAATAAAATGTAGAATATCACTTTTGAGGGCAATCTTGATAAAATAAAAAAATTTAAAAAATACGCTAAACTTCCCCATTCACCCGACGGAGCAAAAACGTTCCTCTCGAGATGCATACGATAGTTTTTGCAACGAGTGCGCAGAAAAATGGGCTGACTAGTGTGACCATAAGTATTTGCTTCCAATTTTGCTTGTACTTGTATTTAATGTACTTAGAATTCATTCAAGATTTTCACAAATTTGAAAATCAAGACAATGTATTCCGTTCATACAGGCTCAAAATTTTACAAAATCTTTAATTTTTTGAATTAGAAATAGGTTTATGCATATTACACAATCATTGTGTGATGAATGTTTAAGTAAAAACTTAAAAATTCGCATTTCCAATTAAAAAATAAAATCTTTTTATATTTGCACTTTAATATTTGCCAGAGATTTTATTTTATTATTTAATATTTAATTTACACTTTATTTCCAGTCGCAGTTAAACATAAAAAGTTACAATTTTTAGTTATTTTTTAGTCCAAAATTTTGGTTTTTGAAAATTATCTCTAAAGTGGGTAGAGAGATTTCAACGATTTTACAAGTTGATTCTAAGGATAACGTTACATAAAGAAATATTTTTTCTGCATATACATTTTTTGAAACGATTTGCTGAAAAAGGAAGATAATTTTTTGGACTGGACAGTTGTTGCACTGATTCCATGTTTTTAAACTCAATAAAGAGGTTTTTCAAGCATAGCCCTCTAATGGGTTCAAAAACGACTTCAGCGATTTTTTTTAGTTTTGACTATTTTCAGTTTTTCCTTTCTAAAAATTGTATCCGTTGGAACAAATTGGTAGTTTATGCTTGAAAAAACATTCGACTTATATTCACGAAACCAGAAAATAATTATTAAATTGGGAAGATCCCGAAAGAAAAATTCGAAGATAACACTAATGTGGACAAAGCTAATCTCAAAAAAAAAAAATGACGCCGATATTCTTTTTTTTGTCAATTGAGGAAAGCAGTCATCATACAACTTATTGAGAATATATTTTGTTACAATATACATATAATAAAAAAATATTTATTTTAATAGACATGTGTAATTTTACAATAATTTCATATAAATCAAACTATTACAATATGCCATAAACATGTACGAACCTTTTGTCCGTGTTTTGAGGCTAACCATTGGGATTTCGACAATCGTCAGTTATCGAAGTTGGTTAAGTTGGGACAAAGTTGTCGTATTAGTTGGCCTTTTTAATTACCTGTTTGTTTCCCCAAAAAAATGTATAGGTCACTAGATATGAGCAAAAACATTATTTTAGTCAATTTACTTTTTCACTTCGAATTTTCTTGTTTCAATTAATACAAGTTTCTAGTTAGTATATTCGACAGACACTTTTTGCGAGGATTTAATAGAGGTCCTTAAAATTTTTATAGTTTTTATACTTTTAGAGAAATTCATGTTAACTTTCAGTTTTCATAGGGGGCTCAAAACTGTCTTTATTATACCTACTATTAAATAGAAATATTTTCTTTCTAGTGATATAAATTACAAATAAATTAAAGAAAAGTCTGATGTGGCCATCATATAACCCTATTGACATATCACATTTTCTCTTGATTGTCATTTTTACAATATATATATATATATATATATATATATATATATATATATATATATATAAATTGTAATATATGAGCATCTGTGCGTTGACAGCTAACACTATAAATTATTAAAATAATTCCTTTAAGAGTATTCGATAATTATTTTTATAATGTTTCGCTGTCAATTATAATAATTGTCACTGTCAAATATAAAACATTTATTTCCGTAGGTAAACAGATTAAATGGAATTGTAACAAAATGGACAAATTAACTACTTATAATAGTTAAATGGCGCTCGATAACGACATTATATTATATTATTACGCCCTGGTAAATATTATTTTAGCCCTGGTAAAAAAATGTCCCATATTTACAAGTATACTGCTTGTAAATTCTGTACATTTTTTCTGCACTTCATTTATTCTTGTTCATATGAAAGATAACTTCACTTCCTACAAAAAAGTAAAAAATTAACAGTGTTTACATATTACTAAGGTACTTAAATTTTGCCGCCTTCGGAATATTTGTTAAAAACAGATCATTTTGGAATATTTTACATTTAAAATACTTTGAATTTTAAAATAATGCCAATAATTAATAATATTTGTTTTCATGTTTGTAGCAAGTTTTCCAAATGCGGCTAAGTTTTTTGCAATTTTCTGCGCAAATAATAGTTACTCTACATGGTTTCTTATCGATTCCAATTAGTTTTTGGGGTTAGTAGAAAAATATGCGACTGCCCTAACATAATATGTACGTAGGTATGTAGGTAAGTCTATATAAAAGCCCTGACTAAAAAAATCTCAGTACTGTCCATCATCTCATTCTGGCTACGGCCCTACAATGTTTACATTTTTAAATTTCAAGATATACACCTAAACATCCCTTGTGACTACGCTACTGGTGGTACAGTTGATTTTATCATTAGTTCTATAAATATCTAGTTATAAAATTTGCTGCTTACAAATATCTTTACACATTCTCTTATTTTATAGCAGTAATATATTATTTATTACTTGTTAAATACGAAAAAAAGGTATATTTTATATCAAGTATCCGTTAGAAAATTAGCATATAAATACAAACGTGTACATAAAATTATTTTTCACAAAGAAAAATTAAAATTCATGTTGTATTTTTCTTCTACAAAAAAGATGTTATCGAAATATCAAAAAACTATATTTCAGTCACAGTTGACTAAAATTCTTCCACGTTTGTCGGAAGATAATAATTTAACAAGTTTATTTCACCTACCGCTGCTGCATATATGGCGCTGTGGTCGACCTCAGAGCAGCTTTTTATAGCAATAAGTTTAAATTTGATCGGGTGAGATAAAAACAGGGTTGCACAAATAAATAATTAATTATTACAGTTGATTCATTAATAATTAATACACGTGTGTGATCATGCTTTATTTATTAGCTCTATATTTGTACCTTACTGCATTATGAACAGATTTTTTAGGCATATTGTACATGTAAGTGATGAATTACAGAAAATTAACTTTAATGTACAGAATGATTTATGGGAAACCAGTGATTCTCAACGGTTTATATTAAAAATTTTAGTAATACTGTCACAGCAAAGAAATTTGTATCACTACTGTCGAAGAAATAATTAAGTCAGTCTCTAAACGTGAATATATTATATAATAACCCAAAAAAAAATTACGGTAAACTTTAAAATAATCATCATTGATTTCTTGATAAATATGAAAAATAGGTTTTTAGGTTCAGCCATTTAAAAAATAATTGGATAAATATATAAAAAGACAACATTTTTTGAAATAAATTGGAATATAAATGTTGTTCCGTTGTCATTTTGAATATTTATTTGTTAATTGTTACTAAAAGATACACTTTGTAATATACCTTTGTTTTTACCCATGTTAAAGAAGAATGTTTAGGTTTTATTGAGATGTCTGAGTTTTAGAAATGGAACGCCTAGTGTAAAAGTTATTGATGTTTATTTCCGACTGACTATAATTATTTCTCAATAGCAGTCCAGAAACTGAACTTTTGAGAGCTAGTTTATATTGACAAATGTGAGATCTCGCTAAAGTGTTTCTATTTCTGCTTAAGAAATTTTATTTATAAAAATAAAAAAATATATTATAAGTTTTTATATTGGTAACATTTTTGATTCACAAGGATATATCAACAATTCAATGGTTTTATTGAAAAAAAATTACTGACATTTGTTCTAATCAAAAAATAAAACGAATGTGAATTGATATTTTCAACAGTTAACATAGATAATTATTCAACACGAGTATAATATGAATAATAAATCAAAAATAATGTTTTTAATTAACGTTTCATATTTTCAATAAAATATAATGCTAAAATATTTAAGTTGGCATTCTTAACCTTAGGGAGTTTCTGTAATACTACTAATGTCGGACGGAGGCACGAAAAAAATTTATAGTAGGCTCTGCAATAAGAAGTTTTGAAAAACAATGAAACATCAAAATAATCGAAAAATTGTATTTTTGTCAAGACTTTATTGAAGGATAAATTGTGGTAGGTAGCATTTTTGTAAGTACTTTTTATTATTACGATTAATATTATCCTCGAAGAGCTAAAAAATATCGGTATACTTTACGCACCGAAACTACCATAGTTATCAATGGTGCCAGATTGCTGTCTACACATCAAGAGGCTAAAATAGGCTTACCTATTTTACTTTTAAAAAATTATATTATTTATATAAAATATTCTACAACCAGAATCGTATCCAGGTTCTATTAGACATGATGTTATCTTAGGTCCATTTGTTTTTAATTAAATTCTAGCAAGGGTTCCCTGAAAATAAAGTTTCTTTAGAAACGTTTTACGCTAAAATTAGAGGATAGCGAAAGTATTACTTTTAAATCACTGTGTGATTTGTGATATTTGTTTTCCAAAAACTGTGATTTTAAAGTGTAATTGTGATTAGGCATCATATATATTTAAACAAAAGATCGATAGACCGATAGAAATCGTTTACATTGATTTCAATGTCAATTCTAATTTCACATTCTATAAGTATACGTAGGGCTGTGAGCTGTTCATGTTTGAACGTGCATCTGTTGCCATTTGTATAGCAACATTGTGTTTTTACTGTTATTTATCTGTTAGTAGTAATGTTGATTATTGCGAGTATGTTATTTATCAGATAATTCAAGACCGATCAGATCAATCAAAATTGATCTGATCAAACAGGATTGATCTCTTCTAATCGAACAAATATAAGGATTGATCACGTATAAAAAAATTTCTTAGTTGTTATTCATCAGATCAATCGAAATCTACGAAAATTAAGAATTAATCGTCGATCATAAATTTCGCTGATCACACAGCCCTAACTGATTATTTAGTAAGGTACCTAATATATTACTTACCTCCGATATGATCAACAGACATTAATTTTTAAATGTAACTTTAACGAATAAAAGCCTTTAGGAATTATATATTTTAAAGGATTTCCATCACTGCTGCTAATATTTCGATATGCTTTTTTTCATTAAAATATGCATTTAAAATTAAATGTCTGTTGATAAAAATTTCAGATATCTGCAATGTATTTTAATGGAATATAATACAAAAATGTATACTTATTTGTAAATTTCAATAATTAAACCAAGTAAAAAATCAATGTGGATAAAAAAGTAACGTAATTAGCAAGAAATAGCATTTTTCAGTTCTTCTGAGGTAATGCTATCTGCGACAATATCTATTCGGATAAGACAGATTGTCACATATAAACGAGTGTCAAATGCACGTGGAGAAACAAGTGAAGTGTCTGTGCAGCGAGGAAGTAAAAGTTAATGTATATTTAACTATGTGACCATAAAATAAAACTGTTCAATCGACTATCGGCGCCATGAAATTTATTAATCCCAGCAACTCGCGATTGTAGAAATTTGTATTCGCATTTTTTCAACCTTGCGGTGACTGTCGCTTGTGGCTTTTTATTAAATTAGATAATTATTTTAATGCGTGACACTGGGTGTAATTAATTTTAATGTAATTTACTCTGCGTTTTTATTTTCCTCGAGACAAAATGGGCTAGGCTGGGTGTTTTTATTGCATAGATACATACTATACGATTATATTAAAACATAAAATTAATGTTGCCACAGAACTTGGTTAAATCGCGTCTAGTCTCGAAATATCGAGACGCGGTTGTTATTTTAGTCTCAACATTATAGTCTCGGCGAGACTCTAATTTCGTCTATATTATTATTAAAAACAAAAATTATGGGCAGCAGTGGCTCAATTGATTAAAGCGTTCCAACTCGAAATGAGAGGTTTATAAGATTTGGGGATCAAATCCTAACTTAACTAATTTTTAACAAAATAAAAATACCGCTGTATCCAAGTGGTTTGGAACTCACTATAAGCTGTAGGTCCCTTATATAGGATGTGTAACACGAAAATTTAAGTAAAACTTGTCATGAAACCTTAGTTACTTAAGGTGCTTCCATGAAGAAATTTGTTAAATATGGCGATGAAAAATAATTATTATTATTAACAGAAATTTATTTTGTTAATGAATACAAAAAATACAAATGACTTCCTTATATCCTATATTATACATATTTTTGCGTCACTTCATTTAAACTTATTTCATTTGAAAATACTGATAATTCTACGGCTAATCATTCTTCAACTTCAATTCATTTCATACCTTCGAACTTCCTTTCTAAATGGATCATCGTTTGTAAAATTTTATTAAAATGTTTATCACTATTCCTTGTTGCATTACACAGAATTATTTAATCGCTCATAAACTTACAAAGAAAGAGTATTGTTTTTATTTATTTTCTACATATTTCTCAAAAATTATAATTCAACTAAATTATTATTTTTATTAAGTTTCTGCCAAATATAAAGTGCCTTTTTGAAAAGGCCGATTGGAACCAAAAATGGATGTGTATAACTAGATGTTATAGTAATTCCATAATCCATAATCCATTTGCGTTGAAATCCTATTTTTTTCGCGATTACAATGTTTGGATATTTATTATAAACAAAAAATATGAGTCTAAAATTATTCATATTAATTTAATCGGATCTCCAAAGATGATCCTATGCAAATGTTTCTCAATTTAAATATTACAATTTCTGAAATAGCAAAGTATTTCAAACGAAACTATTTAAAAAAGTACCTAACTATTATTGTTTAGATTTATATTTAATGCATAATGTAAATATTGATTGTTTGCAAATATTTATTGATAAATAACAATACGAGAGTCTCGTCGAGACTTGTTGTATAGACGAGTCCAGACTAGTGCGCAAGAACCAATTCGAAACTAAGTCGAGATCGCCACGATATTATCGTCTGCCTTTCTGGTATCACTTTACAAAATATGAAAAATATAACTAACTTTCCTTGAAAATGCCCCAAAGGCAATAAAAAAAATTGTTTTTCTTCAAACGTCATAAAAGTGACATCTTCTGTGACGTGATTGACAAGGTTGAAGTTTAATTTCTATGCCGCCATAATATAATTTTTTTGTTCTAGCCGCCGTTTAATTTCTTCGCCGCCGTATGTAGAATCATCCAATAAGAATTTACTTGTACAATAGAAATCTGTAATATCGCCCTAAATGTCACTATAAAAACTAGATAACCTAAGAATAAAGTTACTAAAAATTATGAATAACTGACAGGTAACCTACATATTAAATGTCAAATAGTAATTAATTTTTAAAATTTCTGCTTTTGAAGAAAAAATAGAATGTGTTATTCAGAGTAAAAGTGTCTTTGTGTGCCTCGCATGCAATTGTCCGACTCGCTTCGCTCGTCGTGCAAACTTCCATGTTAGCCACACAAAGTATCACTCTTACTAACACAATATACTATTTTTTCATTATTAGCAAGATAAAACAGTTCTTACTCGTGATAGGAGTCAATAACTGACGAGCCTGTCACCTCCTTGAATCAGTAAAACTGTTATCTTATGTAAAACAGAATAGTTTATTTGTTATTCCTTTGTAAATAAAATTAAAATTAAAATTCTGTCGGTTACTAATATTGTGACACAAATTTGTATGACAGTGACAAAACACAAATTTCAATATTGTTAACAATGCAATTACTAACTTATTTTAAAATGCCATATTTATTGTGAATTAAAGATTCTTTCCTAATTAATATTTGTTACCGTAAAATTGATGCAATAACCATATACCTAAAAACGAACTTTGCTCAGAAAATTTTAAAGAAAGTTCTAAAATTATTGATAATTATAATGCTTTTGAGGTAAACAAAAATATTTTGAAAGCTAAAATAAAGACTTTTCTAAAGAACATGATAAGTAGTCAAAAATTAAATGATATTAGTAATATACTTAATATAGGTATCTACATTTGATTAGGTAATTACTATATAAACTTTATAAAATTACACTCATTCTACGAATAAACACTCTAACTTGTAAAAGACCATGCTGTGCTATAATAAAAAACTGGATGAAAACTACTATGACCCAAAATCCAGTGACTAATTTAGCAGTAATAAATATTGAAAATAATCTTTCACAAAAATATAATTCACAATATATTTTACATGAAGTTTTTCATTTGCTATGTGATATCTACTAAAATGAGATTTTTTATATTGTTTTAAATTAAACAAATAAACACTTTTTTATTTTGTAAACCAACTTTTTGTTTTATTTTGAGGTAAGAACTTAAGTACACCTCAATTATAACTACGCTTGCAAGTAAATTACTTTTCAGTTTTTTAGAAACTGATTACATTTATGCTATACAAATGTACTAGTCCAAGGATTAAAATATTTAAGCGAAAAAAAGGTCTTGACACTACACAGATTAAGAACCATTATCAATACGACTTCTTTGTAGATACCTCTGAGTGAATATTGATATTAATTGTCATAATTTGATCAAATACCAATAACTTCTTATCAATCTTAGAAATGTGTCACTACAAATCACGTACAAATTAACACATTTCTACAAGGCCATGAGTGATAATATATTTACACATCTTTAATGTAATTTATCAGTCATCATTAATCTCACTGTATTTATGCATACCAAACCCAGTAAAGGCTTGTAAATTCATATTATTATATCTATGAATATATAAATATTAAGAAAGTGCATTTATTAATTCAAATCTACATTAAAATAGCAATAAAATAAATAATAACATAATACAACTTTTCAAAACATCTACGTAAAGCACAATAAAAATATTAATTTATGTATTAGCATTATACGAGTATGTTATATGCTAAATTGTTATAACTAGAGACTGGCAATGGTATATTTAAAATGTGAGTATAATATTAACATATTTATATTTATAATAATTTAATATGATCTTGAATCCAATCCAATACAAACAGAATGTTGAATAAGGGGTAACAATTTTTTAGAATCTATAGGTGTACCTTTATTGTTGTCCTTTTGTATCAAAAATATAATGTTTAAAATTTGAATAACGGAATTATTTCTAAAACAAAATCATAACCATAATTGCAAAATGGAATGAATATTTGGAACATAACATGGAAACGGATGGTTGTTTTTCATTAATGAATTTAAACCTCATTTTAGATACCACTGATGGATGTAAAGGAAAATTTAATTTTGATCGTGGAAAAATAGGAACAGTAGTAGTTCTTAAACCCCTCCCCCCCCTAGAAATTTTGCTGCGGGGCAAATACTGAATTCTATACCCTGCCCCCTCCCAAAAAAAAATGAGATTGTATGCGCCTGACAGTAAATAATACCTATCTCAAACAATCATTGTTTAAGATCGGTAAAATTTCCTTACCGTTCATACTACTACATTTACTATTTTGAAGCAGTTTTCAGATATTGAAATATACTGTCGAAATATGTGACCCTTTTTAACACCCTGTATGAACTGAAATGTACAATATAATGTTTAACTGTCAAATATGAATTTGGAACTACATTACAGATAATATTTAGTAAATTATTATTAAATTTATTATTTATATTTAGTAGGTTAGTACTGATAGAGCTTGTTATGTATTGAGTATATATATCTATGGCACAACATTTCTCTGAGGAATAGGGCCTCAAGTACCTGAGGTACTTGTTTCATGACAGTTTTACTTGCATTTTAGTGATGCAGGTTGTCAGCCTACAGTCTGTGCAAGGTCAGCACACACCGAGCCGTTGTGCGGTAACCCATCCAAATGGACAGGGCGGGCTATGTTGCTTATCTACACGATCAGACAAGACACGCTACGACCACACAACCGTACTGGCTGACTATGTATTGAGTAACTTAAGGGATAATTAAGTCACCAGTATTTGTATTCACTTTTTCTTTTTGTACCGAAAAATGTTGAAATAGGCGTGAACACAATCCCTTGTTTTGTGCGAATTAGAAGTTGTAGAGTGGTTAATAAAGAAGGAAAATGAGCACAATGTAGGATCTTATGCAATCCGGTGTTCGTGTTTAGTTCTAGGTGTAGAGCTAGCGCATGGCTCATCAGGTATTTCGAAATTTCCGACGCTCACTGGAAGGAGTGGAGTGAACGTCCAACAGAAACGGATTCAGGGAGATTTTCAATCTTGTTGAAATAAATTATGTTTGTTTCTTTAAAACAAAAAATTAACTAAAAATAATTAGTAGAAAGTAGAAAAATAATACAGAATGTTCATTTTAAGTGATATACTATTGATATCTCGAGAACTATAAGAGTGACGAAGTCAACTAGTAGTTTTTAAAATATGTGAACCAACTTTATTATTTTAAATGGTACTATATGTTTTTTAATTGCTTACTAGGTAGAGAATTTTATTCTGAAGTCAGATACAATATTTACATACCCTTAGATAATATTTTTTTAATACAGGAAAGATCTAAGTAGGGAGTTTGGCCACAGAATAGGTTTATACAGAAGTGACAGTAAGACAGACAAGCGAAAATTAGAGAGAGATGGGGAAGGTACACAAATTTAAAGGGTCCATTGTTTAAAATCGGAAAGTTTCCTCACATTTGAGAGAGAGATAGGGGAAGAGCACAAATTTAAAGGTCTACATAATGCTTCAAGGTCATAGAACTGACTAGCGGAACATGAAAGGTTTAGCACAGAATTGGAATGGCTGGGTTAATTTCATAAAAGAAAATTGGACTAATAATAACACATAAATATTAATTGTTAAACAAGAAAGGTGGCGCACTTCGTTAGAGTGCGATTCGAAATGTGAAATCAGAATATATTTATATACATTTTTTAAATTATAACTAAATATGGAGGTCTCTAAAATTTGGCGCCTAAACCAAGGTTTTGTTGGCTTAGGCAGTAACATGGCACTGATTTCGCCAATCCTTAACTAAATAAAAAATACCACTGTTTCCAAGTGGTTTGGAACCAACCATAAGCTTTAGATGTAGCCTGACAACCTACACTTCTAAAATGTATTAAAATGGTCTTTAGTAGAATGAAATTCTCATCTAGGTCTGGGGATGGGATACTATTACTCCTATAATTATTAAATGAGAAGTTTTTTATAATAGCTATAACATACCTAGGATAGATATGAGTATCATAACCGCCGCAGATGTCAATTGAATTTTGAGCTCGTAGAGCGAGAATTTTAAGGCTTCTAAGGTTTCATATTATTAATAAATATTATTATATGAAATTCTGTTTTGAATGACGTTTATGTATGGGTTCATAAGATATGACAATTATTATCCCATGTTATTTTGACAATTCTGCACGGTAAACTTATTACCATACTCACATGGTATATAATTATGACTTAGTTACCCTGCTTACTTTTGTCTAACAAAAGTTTGATGTCCTGAACCCGGTAAGAAGTATTTTCTTAGGTCAGTAGAAAAATAAAAAATCTTTATAACAGTAGAGTAGAAAAAAATAAAGTAAAAATACTTTTCTGGGAAAAACATTTTATAGCAAATTAACACATTCGGTTGATTTATTGCGTCAAAATTCAATCAAATCTTTCCAATTTAATAAATCTTCATACACATATCCAGAGACATCATTGCAAAAATTGGATCTTAGATCGTGCTTATTAAGCAAAATGTCACTATATGATATTTAGACGATCCTTATTAAAATGGCGGAAAGCAAATTTATTTGTAACACACTTATAAACAGTCATTTATATGTACTCCTTATTAACTTTGAAACCTGTAATAATTTTACAAGTTAATAGTTCCACTATTTATTTTATAAAAGTTGTGTTTTGTTCTTGTAATAAAATTTTTTTCACCACATTAGTGAATGATTTAGTTACAATTTTAATTTAATTTACAAGAGAATAACGAATATACTATTCCACAATATACGCAAAGATAACAGTCTTACAGCTTCAAGAAGGTGACAGATTTTACCTTGCTAATAATATAAAAAAATCCTATTCTGGGTTACCCATAAAACATAAACACTTGCATTATTTATGATTGTATATTCAGTGTCACAGGACAATTGATTCAATCAGTCCTTATTTTGGTATAAAAGTCTATAAATATTTGGAAATTGGAATTGGAAAGTGAAGGTTAGTAAAGTAAAAGGATTGGTATCTATCGTGGAAGAATTTGACGTAGCGAATTAGAGATAATTAAGCAGCAATTAATTAGATCCTTTGTGGTATAAGAATTGGCCGCATACGTCCCTGATAGCATCTTGATACTGTGATCTAAATAGCTCGATTGCATGTGCAAGTCCGCTTTTTGAAATTCGCTTTCAACATAGGATGCGCTAAATGAGATAATCACGGCAAAAAATCCCAGCGAAAAGTGGAATGATTAATTATTCTTCGCTGTAATCCACTGATGCACCGTGCAAAAAATCCCATTTCCATATCAAATGCTAGCGCATTAACTACCATGCTAAGCGTGCCAATCAATTACAGATGGAATAGAATGGAATCATGCTTATTTGCTAAACACTCAAAACTCATTCCACTTAGCACTTCATCCTGCAAGATTAATCACGCTCGCAACAAAAATATCATTTCAGCGATCTATTTGCACTGCAACACCAATCCTATATTCCTGCCTTCTATTTTTATTATGAAAATGCATTTCATGCATTAGACTCTTCCCTCATTTTTTGTATCTTCCAACATTTACGTAAGGCAGTACAGAGATTGTGCGTAAAACCTAAATTTAAAGAATAAGAACGTTTTAAATCAGGATTCTGAACTGATCGCACATACTCAATGTTACTGACTGTCATGTGTTTTGCCGTATTAGTATTCATTTGTTATTAAAATGGTGCAAAAATAGGATATAAGCATATTTTATCAGCGATTAATTCCTAAAATTTGTCTTCTTGGCATATTTTCCATAATAAACTTGACTTACAACTTTACACTATGATATAATTTATTATAAAAATCAATATAATCGTATTTTTTTAATTAAATGAAATTCGTTTTTTTTTTAATTATTGAAAAATCGATATTTTATTTTTCTAAAAGAAATTAAGCGCACTGAGAGAAATATATAATAATCAGTATTAAATTTATGCTATCTTCTATTATATTTTCTATTACGATTTGGGACAGCACTATAGATTGCTAAAGAAAATGAATTTGTATGTTAAAAACAGTATTGTAGTAGTAAATATATAGAGCTTATAATGTTAATAATAAATTTATCATTAAAGACTAGCATTTTCAATAGTAATGATTATTATAAATATATTTATAAACAATATCCAGGATAATTAAAAACTAATATACTATAATAGCAGCTGGAATTAAACAGATATTAACCTTTAATTATTGTATATTTGAGGAATATTTATCTTTAATAAATAAGAATATTTGTCTTTTTTTTTTTTTTTTTTTTTTTTTTTTTTTTTTTCACAGTAGGAAGGATCAGTGGAAATATTTTAATTTGGAGAAATGAAGGCCTTGGTGATCCATTTTGAATTTTTATTTTCGAATGTTAGGACGTTTCGAACCTTAGTGGTTCATCTTCAGCTATAATTATTACATGTATAAGTTATAAATTTATAAATTTAAAATTACATAAATAAAAGTTAAACTTAAATAATGTAATCACTCACCTAATTTAGAATTATTTTAAACAATTGTTGATTAAATCAATGTAAAATACAATATGTTAGTCTAAGTATAAATGATACATTTTCATAATTTGAGAAGAAGTCAATTCAACTTGACCTCTTCTTGTTCTATGGTTGAACATGTTAAACTGAATTGAAATAAGTCGGAGCTTGAATAAAAACTAAATGAATTCAAAAAAATTTTTTTTTTAATCGGCACATGCGCATAACAAAATCATCAAAATGGGGAGTAATCTGTTTATGTTTTTTTAACTAATATTCCCTAAAAATTGTGAAATGTGTGTAAGGTTATTTTTAAAATTTGTTTGGTGGTTTATATTTGTATTTTTATTTAAATTTATAAATAATGTTTCTTTTAGTAACCTGTTGTTTTTGTTTTTTTCTTTGTCTAGGATTTTGACATTAATAAAATCAAAGGTGTGACCAGTGTTGCAGTGATGTTCCACTAGCGCGCTATGGGCTTTATTTTTTTGTGCGCAATTATGTTTGTGTTGATAACATCTACTTTTTAGTGGTTGGCATGTTTCCCCTATGTATGACTTATTACATTGTGTGCAATTTATTTTATAAATTACGTTTTTTGTGTTTTCGGTTTTAATTTTATCTTTAGTATTTGTGAACAGTTCTTTTGTAGTTTTTAGGTTAGAATTTGCGATTTTAATGTCATATGGTTTAAGCATTTTAGTTATTCCTTGGTTTAATCTGTGATTATATGGTATTGAAATGTATGAAATCGGTTTAGAAATTTCGGTTGATTTATTTAAGGTGACTCTGTTTGAATTTCTGTTTCGTGACTTCAATGTTTTTATTCTGTTTTTAATAGTTGTGTTAATTGTTTTTAGGTTGTACCCATTTTGGTTTAGTAGATTTTTTATCAAATTTATGTTTTCCTGGTGGAATTTGGAATTAGAGAGTAAGATCGCTCTATCTACTAAAGCAAGGACTACACTGTTTTTATATGACGAATTTGTATAAGAGTCGTTATGTAAATATCGGCCAGATGCTGTGGGTTTACGGTACCATTTTGTTATAATATTATTATTTTCTCTTATTAGGGTTACATCTAGAAAATTTATTTTATTATCTATTTCTTTTTCAAGCGTGAATTTTATTCTAGGGTGGAACGAGTTGAACTTTTGAAAAATATCATTGATTTTATTATCAGGTGCTATTAGCAGTAAATCGTCTACATATCTTTTATAGTATGTTATTTTGAACTCTGGATTATTTATTATTTCATCTTCTAGATTTTGTAGGACTAAATCCGCAAAGAAACCACTACAACTGAGTCCCATGGGTGTGCCATTTTGTTGTTTATAAATTTTATTTTCATATGTGAAGATTGACGCTTCGAAACAGAGTTCAACACCACGTAAGAAATTTTCCATATTTAGGTGTGTATGTTCACTTATTAATTGCCATTTATTTTTTATAATTTCACAGATTAAATCTTGAGGTAAACTTGGATATAGGGAAACTACGTCAAGGGAGAAAAGTACATCATTATTATTTAGTTTGGACCGTGTGATGTCCTCAACAAGTTCAAAAGAATTGGTGATATTGTTCTGTGAAGATGATGTTATTTTTTTGATGACTTCACTTATGTATTTGGCCAAATTGTAAGTTGGAGTGTCAATAGTAGATGTTATTTGGCGTAGTGGTACATCTGTTTTATGTATTTTGGGTAGAAAATACATTCTACCTAACTGGGGATGCTGGACAATTAAATCTTTGAGGTTAGTTTCAGTTAGAAATCTTTTTACTTTTGTATCTAGTTGTGATAAGGGGGATTTCGTTAATTTTTTGTATGTACTAGAGTCGTTAAGGATTTCATAAGCTTTATTGTTATATTCTATTTTGTTAATTATTACTGTTTTTGCACCTTTATCTGCTTTTGTAACAATAATATTATTTTTATGTTGTTTTAGAAATATTTTAGTTTTTTTAATTGCGTTAAACAATTCAATGTCTGTGTAGTTGTATTTTTGTTTTTTTAATTTTTGAAGTTGTAAATTTAGGAATTTAGCAATTTTGTTTTTAATGTCATTTTTATTATTTATATTAGTATTATAGTCCAATGCTGTAGATATATTAGTATAAGTGTCAAAAATCAATTTTTGGAGATCCTTAATTTCAAAAGATTTGTAACTGAAACCAGGGCCTAAAGATAAAATGCATAGAATTTCCCAATCTATTGATATATTGGTTAAGTTAACTATCCAATGGTTATAGTGTGGTTTTAATTTTTGTAAAATGCTATTTTTTGAAACTTTTATTTTAAGATTTTCTAATTTTTTGTTAATATTAATTAAGTTTTCTTGTTTTTCTTTGTAATAATTAGAATTACTATTGTACAAAATGTAAAAGTATACTTCAACAGGTAGCGTGGTCATAAGGGTGTTAATGATTTTAATTCGGGTATTATTTAATTTCTTCAAAATTTTGTATGCATTGTTAATTTCCAGGTTGAGTAGTTTAAATTTGTAAGTTGTGCGCATGTGAAAGTGTTTTGAATTCAGTCTTTTGTTTAAAAATTTTTGAATTATTTTGTAAGGAATTATCTATAAATTTAGGGATCAAGTTGAATTGTTTACATTTTAATAAGAAATATATTCTATTTTCAATTTTAGCTTTTTTAATTGTCAAATTTTTAAATTTACTAACTAAATTGTGAGAGTGATTACCAAAATGTGCATAGATTTCTCTGAAGAATCCTTTTTCTTCCATTGTAGGTCGAAATCCCGGTGGGCGATGTAGAAACAGGAATAATCTGGCCAGTTCCTGCGTATAATTTTTTCACAGTAGGAAGGATCAGTGGAAATATTTTAATTTGGAGAAATGAAGGCCTTGGTGATCCATTTTGAATTTTTATTTTCGAATGTTAGGACGTTTCGAACCTTAGTGGTTCATCTTCAGCTATAATTATTACATGTATAAGTTATAAATTTATAAATTTAAAATTACATAAATAAAAGTTAAACTTAAATAATGTAATCACTCACCTAATTTAGAATTATTTTAAACAATTGTTGATTAAATCAATGTAAAATACAATATGTTAGTCTAAGTATAAATGATACATTTTCATAATTTGAGAAGAAGTCAATTCAACTTGACCTCTTCTTGTTCTATGGTTGAACATGTTAAACTGAATTGAAATAAGTCGGAGCTTGAATATTTCTAAAACAACATAAAAATAATATTATTGTTACAAAAGCAGATAAAGGTGCAAAAACAGTAATAATTAACAAAATAGAATATAACAATAAAGCTTATGAAATCCTTAACGACTCTAGTACATACAAAAAATTAACGAAATCCCCCTTATCACAACTAGATACAAAAGTAAAAAGATTTCTAACTGAAACTAACCTCAAAGATTTAATTGTCCAGCATCCCCAGTTAGGTAGAATGTATTTTCTACCCAAAATACATAAAACAGATGTACCACTACGCCAAATAACATCTACTATTGACACTCCAACTTACAATTTGGCCAAATACATAAGTGAAGTCATCAAAAAAATAACATCATCTTCACAGAACAATATCACCAATTCTTTTGAACTTGTTGAGGACATCACACGGTCCAAACTAAATAATAATGATGTACTTTTCTCCCTTGACGTAGTTTCCCTATATCCAAGTTTACCTCAAGATTTAATCTGTGAAATTATAAAAAATAAATGGCAATTAATAAGTGAACATACACACCTAAATATGGAAAATTTCTTACGTGGTGTTGAACTCTGTTTCGAAGCGTCAATCTTCACATATGAAAATAAAATTTATAAACAACAAAATGGCACACCCATGGGACTCAGTTGTAGTGGTTTCTTTGCGGATTTAGTCCTACAAAATCTAGAAGATGAAATAATAAATAATCCAGAGTTCAAAATAACATACTATAAAAGATATGTAGACGATTTACTGCTAATAGCACCTGATAATAAAATCAATGATAATTTTCAAAAGTTCAACTCGTTCCACCCTAGAATAAAATTCACGCTTGAAAAAGAAATAGATAATAAAATAAATTTTCTAGATGTAACCCTAATAAGAGAAAATAATAATATTATAACAAAATGGTACCGTAAACCCACAGCATCTGGCCGATATTTACATAACGACTCTTATACAAATTCGTCATATAAAAACAGTGTAGTCCTTGCTTTAGTAGATAGAGCGATCTTACTCTCTAATTCCAAATTCCACCAGGAAAACATAAATTTGATAAAAAATCTACTAAACCAAAATGGGTACAACCTAAAAACAATTAACACAACTATTAAAAACAGAATAAAAACATTGAAGTCACGAAACAGAAATTCAAACAGAGTCACCTTAAATAAATCAACCGAAATTTCTAAACCGATTTCATACATTTCAATACCATATAATCACAGATTAAACCAAGGAATAACTAAAATGCTTAAACCATATGACATTAAAATCGCAAATTCTAACCTAAAAACTACAAAAGAACTGTTCACAAATACTAAAGATAAAATTAAAACCGAAAACACAAAAAACGTAATTTATAAAATAAATTGCACACAATGTAATAAGTCATACATAGGGGAAACATGCCAACCACTAAAAAGTAGATGTTATCAACACAAACATAATTGCGCACAAAAAAAATAAAGCCCATAGCGCGCTAGTGGAACATCACTGCAACACTGGTCACACCTTTGATTTTATTAATGTCAAAATCCTAGACAAAGAAAAAAACAAAAACAACAGGTTACTAAAAGAAACATTATTTATAAATTTAAATAAAAATACAAATATAAACCACCAAACAAATTTTAAAAATAACCTTACACACATTTCACAATTTTTAGGGAATATTAGTTAAAAAAACATAAACAGATTACTCCCCATTTTGATGATTTTGTTATGCGCATGTGCCGATTAAAAAAAAATTTTTTTGAATTCATTTAGTTTTTATTCAAGCTCCGACTTATTTCAATTCAGTTTAACATGTTCAACCATAGAACAAGAAGAGGTCAAGTTGAATTGACTTCTTCTCAAATTATGAAAATGTATCATTTATACTTAGACTAACATATTGTATTTTACATTGATTTAATCAACAATTGTTTAAAATAATTCTAAATTAGGTGAGTGATTACATTATTTAAGTTTAACTTTTATTTATGTAATTTTAAATTTATAAATTTATAACTTATACATGTAATAATTATAGCTGAAGATGAACCACTAAGGTTCGAAACGTCCTAACATTCGAAAATAAAAATTCAAAATGGATCACCAAGGCCTTCATTTCTCCAAATTAAGAATATTTGTCATCAATATAAGGATAATAAATAAGAATATTATATATAATACATAAATAATTATTTATTTTATACTTAAAATTAAGAAACGGTTTACATGTATAGGTACATATGTAGCATAAAAATAATTTTATTGTAATTGACTCTCGGTTTAAAGATGCCGTAAGGAAACATGATATTTGCCATTCTAAATTAATGCTTTTAGTGAAGGTAACCTTTCTACTAAAGCTTCAAGAAAAACAAATCAAGTGATACTTCAAAGCTTTGAAAATATGACGAAATTAACTTTCGACACACAAAACCGACTTCATTTAATTTATTAACTATTATATATTGAACAATGCCAAAAACAGGAATTTCATCTTGATCTATGTATAATGTATAACCATTTTTGAAAACAGTACCATTTCTTTTTGTCCACTTAACACATTGAGTACAAGTGTGAAATATTTCAGGAACTCGATCAAGTTCAAGTGAAATTAGTTCGGATATATTTGAAATATAAACAGACGCACCATTAATAGTATTATTATTAAAACCAATATTCACAAGATACTTGTCTATGAAAGCATACGAAGATGAACTGAATCTATTGATGCACGCGGTTACACACTACGAACACAACTGAACAAGTCTAAACCTAATGCATCAGCCCCACCTCAATTAAATAAACACGATATTTACAGTAGCAACACAATATTCCTGAATATTTTACGCATATTTATGACTAAAATATTTGTATATTAGAATTATAATTATATTAACAAGAAGAAAACACATTGTTATAAATAAAATCTAAGTATTATAAAGTTCAATTTTAATACACTATGGTGCGTCTCCAAATATCCTTAATATAGTACCTAATATATAAATTTAGCAATAAATTTATAATAACTGTTACAATGCATGTTTTCTGAGGGCGGCATCATGTGTGTTACTTATTAATAAAATTTTGCTATCATTAATAAAAAAAAGTTAGCAATACAATTTTAGCAATCCATTTCTCTCCGTGCGTCCTTCATTTAAAAATGAGATCTATTAAAGTTGTCATGAATTTGCCTCAAATAATAACATTATATATAATAACATAATACTCAAATATGTAGTGTTTTGGTGCCTCTCCACGCCAGCTATGAGTGTCCGAAGGGTAATATCTGATAAAAGCCTTGTGTAGTATAACTTTATCATTCCCCAATTATGTTATAAATCAGATTGGCATACCCAACAATGTAAACAAAAAATGTTTGTTAAAATAAAAGGAAAATATACACACTTTTTAGTAAATAATCTGTTAGATTATAAAAAAAACTTTAAAGTATAAAGAAAAGTAGCGATTTAAACTAGAAACATGTTTAATCGCCTTTACAATCTTTGGACCGATGAGCATTCTTACATAATCGAACTGATCTTAATCTTGTCATCTATAAGATTACAACTTTCTTTCCTCTCTACTAATTAATAAATTAAGTTCGTTGTCTTGGTCTCACACCGAAATACAGAAGCAATAAATATCTCTCAATAATGAATTCATAGAGCGTTCTATAGAAACATTTTTATTATGTAAAATAGAAATGATATTTATGAGTGTATATATTTATACCGTTGAATAGTTTAGAATTAATCAACCTACGTAAAATTTCTTGAATATAAAATTAATCAAGGTCTCAGTGTTACGGAATTTTGTTTAATTTATAACACACTTTACTTTCATTAGAACAATAATTAAATGTTTATTGTTATGGTGTTTCTATGGTAATATGAGCATAAGTTAAGTTGGGAATGTTGTTTCGAAAGCTTACTTTGATTTTTAAATATTTTGTGTTCACGAATAATAAAAGGAAATTATTATTACATGGTAATAACCAAAAAATGAATCGTATCATTCAGGAAGAAAAAACTGTTGTAACATGCATTAAATATTCCTATAAATGCTGAATATTTAGTCACATATATAAGTGGAAAATGACTATTTATTTATACAATAAAATTAACAACTTATAATAATAATCGGATAGTTATCAAGATAAAAAGGTATAAATACGAAATTATATTATGAACTAATTCAAGTAATTTAAATATATACATATGTACATACATACATATGTACATATATAAATTATCTTTTTAAAATTCAAATAGAATTAGTAACTGAAAAAAAGGAACCATTTTAAGGCAACAAATTATTGAATTAAATATACCTTCGCCTTTTTCACTATCTCACAATTAATATTTGAACAGATAATCAGTTTTCAGAAAAGTAAATGAAATTTCCATAGAAACGAAACAATTGTATATAAGAATGAATTGCTAATATTATTATAAATTTTATTTATTTCTGTATTTGTTAATTGTGCTTTTATTTTTTTATAATTCTCATTACGTGTTTTTAAATTTTTCTCTAATTTAACAGCTGAAATTATCAAATATGTAGGTTAAAGATATTTTAAAATATGACTTAGTGGATATATAATTAAGGAAGTATTCGTAAATCTTGTTTCATCCTAAGGCATTTACATTATACCATATCATGTATTACATATTTATGCATCCATTTTTCAATGAAAAATACCAATATCCATAAATTTTTATAGTAATTAATATTGGAAATCTGAAACTACAAATTTTATATGTAAACTTGTTTTCCCACACTTGAAATGTTTTAAAACTACTTATATTTGGTTGCATTTTATTGTTCATTATTTGTTTAGGCAAACTGTCCAGTAAAGAGGTATCGACGAATTTCTGGTAAAAGACTTAAAAATTACTAATATATCTATCATTTATGTAGTTCTTTTTATAATAATCAAAAACTGTATTGCAAAAAAAATATATCCCAAATTTAAAGGTCTACAAAAAAATTATAATGTAAAATTTAAACGAATTGGTTTTCTTTTAGATTTCTTCAAAACATTAATGCTTTAAACTTTAAACCTTTCATTTCATCAATAGGCAAATCATTTCTCTACATTCCATCAACATAATTTTTTAAATTAAGTGTATAGATATTATTATTATGTTCAGATTTAATCTTTCTCAATATGTTGTGGTAATTCTTTTAACACAAAATATGAACTCAGTTAATTAATTATTGTGATTGTTCCTTTTACAACAACTCAACTTTGTTGAAGTGAGTAGATTTGTTACCCCCTTCCCCTCCTGTCGATGCTGTCAATCAAGAAATATTGTTTTATTATTAAATTGAAATAACGCTATTTTATTTGTCATAATAACGAAATTGCCAATAATATGAAGAAATAGTTTTAAATACGAAATTTTAAGGTTTATAACAATGATTTAAATTTATTGTCCATTTAATGAAGATTTTTTTTATTTATGTCTAGTTCGAAGGATATTATAGATTTTCGGAGATAGTTCTAAATTTGACTAAAATTGTTATTCTTTTTACTTCTAAAAAAAAATAATTTTAGTTTATTTCATTTTAAACACAAGGTACACGGAGGTGAGATGGAAATTAATTATTATTCTATAATATTGAATAATATTTAAAAAATAATATTTATTTATGAAAACATATTATTTAGGCCTAGTTTTAAGAATAACGAAAAAAATTAACCCATGTTCTGAAAAGTACAGAAAAATATTTTATTCGGTGTCAAAAAAAGTCCAACTCTCCTCCTTTATATAGAAGAGACGGACCAAGGCTATGAACTGAACATTTTATCATATGTAGTACACTCTTCATTCCAACAGCGATCACAAATTACACATTTTATTCAATCGTCCTTCTTTATGGTTTTTTAAAATAATTTTCCTTGCATCCTGCATATTCGTTTTCATAATCTTCACATTTTTTATTATCATCACCCTCTGATTAATCATTTAACAACAGTTCTTCAGAATTCAAGAACAAATAAATAAATCATTTTAATAATAACAATCTTCTGATCCATCTTTCCTCAGCATAGGTGGTCCATCTGTCCTCAGAGCAGAGGTCAAATGCACATGTTTATAAAGTATGTACATAAATAATAAGTGTAAACCTACAGAAGTAGTAATTATATAACTGTGTGTAAGATACAAAATTTTTGGCATTTTTTAAGTAAATCTTGGTTTATTCAGTGTTGACTGCATTAATTTTCAAGTAGCTACCTACAATGTCTCTAAACAACATAATTAACATTCCTGTGAGAGATATTATACTAATGAACTTTTAAGATCAAAAGTCTATCGGTCCTACCGGTCTATCTACCCCCCAATTACCCTAAGTGATCTAAAACGGAAGACAAAAGTATACTCCTACATATTGAAAGAAGCTTTCAGAACTCATAATTAATAAATAGACAAAATTTGGGTTTAAGCTCTGTAAAAATTTATTAATTACAACGTTTCGACAGCTCAGTGCTGCCTTCGTCAAGTAAATAACAAATAAATAAGTAGTCAAGACAACACGTAACAAATGAAAACATACAAATGACATTGACATAAAATTAAAAACGGATGACAGATATTTATTTGACGAAGCCACTGAGCTATCGAAACGTTGTAATTAATAAATTTTTACAGAACTTAAACCCAAATTTTGTCTATTTATACTCCCACATGTTTAATACACGTTTTCTGTGAGCAAGTCTCCCTTGAAGTAGGTGTTTTATCTCGCGTTTTCTTTCTTCTGTGCGCGTGTGTAAGTCTTGATCGTGGATTCGCGGCTCGCCCCTGCAGGGGTGGCAGCCATATGTGGCCCCGTCTGAGCGATATCCATTCTCCATTCGGTTTCCTCGATTGACTAGTTGCCATGGAAACAGACATCCGGATTCTTTCCTGCGATATACGTGTGCCTGCATTGGAAACGAGCGACGTGAATTTTCTATGAGCCGGCCTGAAAATGGTGGAGCTTTTCACTCGAGAAAAACTATCTATCTGAACAGGTTAAATGTTCTGTTGTATTCAGTTCTATTATTAGAGCCTTGTCTCATGCAAGATCTCACAGTTGTCTATAATTTGCATAGAAAAAAAATATATGTTATAAATTGAAAATTATTTAAAATTTTGTACTGGGGCTCATGGGTTCCAATTCTGTTTCGAATTGTAATTAATCCATCATCAGCAAAATTGAAATTTATTTCAAATTACATTGAAATTCAACACATTGTGTAAATGTTTGAATTTGACTTCATTTCCCTTATAAGCGACAAGACTTATGTACACGTAAATAAATTCTGCGATGATTTCGCACCAAACTTGTTCCTTTTTTGCACTTCCGAGACTAAAAGCCTACTTTACTCTTCATTTTCGAATACTGAAATAGCATTTGAAGTATTCATATTTATGTAACCTAGCCTAGCTTACCACAACAATGTGCATAATTATGTTTTCTTTTCAAAGGTGTCATGTATATTTGATAGTATAACCATAACCAAATAATTGTTATTTTAAAATGTATAGGTGGAAGTGCAAAAATGCATATACCACAGGACTAAAGTGTCTTTAATCATGTACTTTAGTCTCCCAGTGTATAATATACTATTATATTTGGCAGAATTTTTTGTTGTTTTTTTATTGTTATTGTTGAGGTATACCTCCCTAACATAAGTAAAGACCCAAACTACCAATTTATTGACCAGATTAACCTAATCATTTACCTCTAATAAAATTCTTAGAAAATCATTTCAGAAAATTGTTTATATAATAAATTAATTTAATCTTTCCGCAGGTGCCTGATATGTGTATATATATATATACCGGGTGTCCCAGCTCGACCGACACATGGGAGTTTTACATGGGAAATCAGTTAATTATGAATAGTATCTCCCCAGTGCAAGATATTAACGTGAAATTTTGTATGCTTATTGGGGAATATTATTTCTATGGATTACAGTTATTTGAAATATGTAATTTCGTCTGCAAGACGAGATTTATTAAATTATAAAATCATCATTTTCGTTCAAAATCAGTCAGCCATGGAAATAAAAGAAAATATCTATGTGACAGTTCTGACAGTTAATGACATGCCATTGTAGATATTTATATTTTTGTAATATTGATATATTATTTAACAAAAAGAAACTAAATTCAACTTAAATAATATTAAAATACAGGAAATAAGAATTAAAATCAGTGATACTTCACTAAACTGTCAGATAAATATTTTCTTTTATTTCCATGGCTGTCTGATTTTGAACGAAAATATTAGATTTTAAATTTAATAAATCTCGCCCTGCAGACGAAATTGCATATTTCAAATAAGTGTGATCCATAGAATTAATATTCTCCGATAAGTATACAAAATTTCAAGTTAATATCTTGCACTGGGGAGATACTATTCATAATTAACTGATTTCCCATGTAAAACTCCCATGTGTCGGTCGAGCTGGGACACCCGGTATATATATATATATATATATATATATATATATATATATATATATACATATACACATCTGATTTTCGATTTTTCGACATTTCGATCATATAATGATAATCTCCAGGGCTTTTCAATATCAAAGGTGGTCATTGAATGATCGACATGTCGGTTTTATACAAAACGGTCGGTAACGTTCCCAAAAATTTATAAATATATAAATATGTGTACTGTTTTTGTAAAAGGGGAAGAGAGGCCCGAAAAAATTTTTCGGCTTAGGGCCCTGATAACATATGTGTCTCTTAATATATTTTTGATTTAACGTTACCAACAGTAAGTATAGTAAAATACTTCAATCTTCATGTCAAGTTTATTGTAACACATTTAAATTCAATTTACGTTTTCCGAGAGATTATAAAGTCAACTAAATCGTGCTGATGACAGAGCAATAGCAAATTTCACCTATCGAGCATTGAATCCTGCAGTTCCTAAATCTCGATCTACTGATTTCATATTTGTAATTCAAACTATATTTTTATTGTTCTTATGACATTTAATAAAAGTCAAAGATATTAACAAAGCACCATATAAGAAAACAAATGAATTGATATATTAGGAGTATCACTTAAGAAGAGTGAGTGCATATGTAAACTTGATACTTCGAAGACAATACCGTCGTATGTAGGAAGTTTGTCTTCCATTGAACAAATCCAAACAGAATAAAAAAACAATGAATGAAGAGTACACATTCGCCTACTTGATAGAAGAGAAGAAACGTGGCTATCGGCTTACATAAGCAGTCGTGGGATCCGGATGAAATAGGCCATCCACATACGATACAGGCACCCGCATTGGGGATCATGTGAAAGTCGTTTGTCTGCCCATTTTTAAACGTTCAATTCCACACAGCCATAAAATTTACTCAAAATGAATGAAATGATATGTTTATGACGATGGGATATACGATGTACTTTCATTTTTACACACACCAGGCAGTAAATAATAACACAATTATTTTAAAAGCATTATTTTATCATCTATAAATCTAGGGATTAAGGATATTGTCGGGTGTTAGCTGTAATTTTGAATGTATATCTGTTTTATATTTTATTGGCAATTAAATACTGAAGGAAATATTAATATTCTCAGTAAATTATGGTTTATAGACAGATAATATCAAAAATAAATGGCGTTGATATCTCTTAACGGGGGTCCATTTACTTTTTCCATATATCAACCAGGTATAAATTTTATATCCTCTCTAACATCTAGACAGATAGTTAAATTTAAAATAATTTGTATTCTTTGTAAAAAATCCATGTATTGAAGCGTTTATTTTATGAGTAAACATAGGGAATACTTGTCAAAATCAATCGGACACAACGACTTCAAAAAGTAAATGTGGGCATGATTAAATATATGTATTTATTTCAGTTCGAAATAATTTGATTTTTACATTGTTCAGTGGAAATCCAGATGAACGTTAAAAATCTTTAAAAAAATAATTACTACATAATAAATTTAAAAAGATTAACTTTAATAAATCTTGTTCTATGTTATACGAAGTTAATAAAGAAAATATTAAAAAAAAAACTATAACCATATTTGAATGAATGCTTTACACATGCGTTTATTCAAAGTACTCTAAGTTGTCGAATATCACCACAACTCTTCCTCTGTATCATTTAGAAATACTGATAATCAATAAATGTAGCTAGTTCCATCAAACTAGTGGAGTTATCTTTGGAATAAAATAATATAGTTAATCCTTTTTATGAATTGGAATTGGAGTTAGTTTAGCATTTCAGGATGTTATCAAGGAGGTATAACTTTGGGACTAACTAATCGGGGTTAGTGGCTAATCGCTTTTATGAATTTGGATAAATATTTCTAATATTTTAATTAATATCTAATAGTTTTTTAACTATTTTAATTTTTCCTAAGTTTACGCATAAAATAATTGTTTCAATCAATTTCACCGTAACTATATTAATGATATACTCTATATACCTCGGTATATTCATCCATAAACAGTTTAGTATTAATTTTTACCTAATTGCTACAAAAACTAATGCATTTTTTTCGTTTTCTGTTCGATTCTACAATTAATTTTATTTCCTGACTGAAATTGATAATATTTTTGAGCAAATTTCTCAATTATAAATTGTTGCTAGAGGTTTGGTATATTTTCTTTTATTTCCAAAGCTGTTTGATTTTTATTTGTATTTAATAAATCTCGCACAGCAGACATGACGTTAAATCAAGTATGGTCTTATCTAATGTAGAAATTAATTTTAAACAACTTTGAACTCTTGTAGTTTTGCTGTAAATCTACCAAGAGAGAGAGAGAGAGAGTATCCGCATTTTTTTTAAATCCCATGTTAAAGTTCTATATATGTTTCGCGTTTTGTTGCACACACTATAAACTCTATATATAAAGGAATAATTAAATGATTTTTGTAATCGTAAGCAAACTAAATGGACTGAATTCACTTGATCTTTTAATGTGTATTCGCGTCCCATCACAACTTCCTCGGAAATAAACACGTACTTACATTCTTTATGTTACATAACTATTATTTATTTTATTGTATTGTTTTATTTATGTATTAAAAGATGTCACAGATTGTGTGTTTGTCATCTTTACATTCTGTCATGAATAACCTCATAGGAAAGAATCATAACAAAATGTAAACAATGCTTACATGTCTGTATTACCTCATATGATGAATTCTATAGACTGGTACAATGAATAACCGGTTTAGTTTCTGGGAACTGAGTTCAAGTTCCGCTAAATCACTCTTCACACCAGTAAGAGTGCCTAGGAGGCACTTTATACGTTATAAATATAATATTACTGATATCTATAATAAAGCAGTTCTGATGATCAGTAGTGTATAAAAAAGATAATGTTTACGGTCTTTTTTTAATATTTTAAGATTTTGAACTTTATTGTTTTTCTTTCTGTTCAACGTAAATGTACTGTCACTATTTTTAATAACTTCAACACTGTCTGTAGTATCATAGTATTTTATTAATTCAGTAACTTTATAGTGAAAATGAATATCATTATCATGGAACGACTATATACAGAAGTATCTTAGTGTATATTCTTATTCGCGGTAACCAGCTAGTTATAAAATATGATAGAAAAATGTCAACGTTATTTTTCTTGTGGGAGTTATCTGTGAAGCAAAATTTACAAGTAAAATTATAATTAACAAAAAATTTCTAACACTGACCAAAATATAAAATATTCATCAAATAACTCACAAGCAAATGGCATCTACATCCAAATGTCTAAAATTTAAAAGACTTCGCTGTAATAATTTTAATTTCAACCGAAGCTGGCTGACAAGAGTTAAATAATTTTTCATATCTTATGCCGAATTCCTGAAACCAGTTTGTGGCATCCTTTCGTTTTCGAAATCAAGTTAGTGACAAACTCTTCAAATTTATTGACAGGTTCGACGGAGTATTTTTAGCTCATTGGCCTGACTTCAGGTGTGGCTATCAGCCCGACTCGTGTCGTGCCATAAAACCGGTAACAAACGACGGGAACCTAAACCACAGATAGGGTAAATTTGGAAGAAAATATAATCAGTATTTTATACGAAAAGCGGAGAAACATTAAGGGTTATTTTTCAGTTTTCGCTCAAATCTATGTAGTGCAGAATATTATTTTCTTATTACTTGTTAGTAATATCAGTGAGTATTTAAATACTTATTTACTCAATTGTTATATATAAACGTACTGTATTTTTCGCAGTTGATCGTCATGTTAACTATTATTAAACTTCTATCTTGTATGTTTGTCGTATACCCATGTCATACATGAGACGATGATTTTAATGTGGATAGTTTGTGCTTCTTCTGTATTGGTAATTTCCTTAATTTGTTCCTCAACTCTTTGCGTATGTTTCATCCATTTTTATATTTGTATATTGATCCTCTTGTCATCATTTGCAACCATGTGATTCAAATCTTTCGGGGGAAGGGGATTGATGACATCACCTTGTCGGGTGAAATTGTGTGATTTTCTAAATATATAAATAGATGTTGGTTAAGACGCAGATAGCATATATACCCATCTGTAACATGTACGATATCTATGCCATGCGTATACGACAAAGATGTAAGATAAAACTAATAATTCTTACGGCAGAAATTGATGACATGAAAACTGCGAAAAATAGAGTAAATTAGACAGTCTACGTTTCTAGGTGCGAATGATTTTTATCCTGTATACTGGTTGAATTGATCTTTTTAACAATAAAAATCCTCTGAACCATCTTTCCTCAGTATACGTAGTCGATCTGTCCTCAGAGCAGAGGTTAAATGTACCACTAAATTACTTGCTTTTGTACAAAAAAAAAACATACACTTTTAGGTCACGTTATGACTTTGTCTTTTCATAGCAGTAGTAATTATCTAATTGTATATATAAAATACAATTTTGCAACCATTAATATACTAGTAATGTTCATCACTTCATCAGTATGATAACAAATTATAATTATTTGTTCAGTAATAAGTTTACGTTTTATACAGCAAATTGTTTTATGTGCTGCATTTATATTTGACAGATTTATAAATTTTGATGTCCACATATGCTCATACAATCATCCAACGTTTCTGAGAAAGCCAAGCAATATTGTAATGATTAAGTCCGTAGTTCTCACTCTGTCGTGTCTAGTTTGTATGCGGAGCAAGTCCGCGCACCTCTGACTTATCTAGTGCCTGATCGCGTCGCTATAATAACACCTTGTAAGGCAAGTGTCAGCGCCTTACTGCAGCATTAACTATCCGCTTATTATGGCCACGGACAAATCTGGGGACGCATTGTCTTAGATCCCCAGCGATATGGAAACACACGGTGCGTACCGTTCATGGAAAGTACAAAGAACAAAAACGTAGATTAAAAGTTTAAATAAACCTAATCACAATGCATCGTGCATACAAAAATGTAGAAATCCAGATTGGCAAATTGTACATTAAAAAGTGTAAATTAAACTGTCAGTTTATATAAATAAGTACCTAATGATATTAGTTTAATATATTCATTTAACAAACTCGTAAGTCAAAATTCTCTTATCCCAAATCACAACCAATTTCTTCTTCACTAGTTTTACTTTTTTCCACGATTTTGTCACTAAAACTAGCTTGTATATTAAATTTTGGTTCGTACTCTATAGGCAAAAAATCGATTTACAATTAATGAGAGATTCGTATTATATTCACAATTATTTAATTACTACTTCTTAGTTTTTTTTAGTGTGATATGTTTCATATCTTTGATGAGTTGATGGGTCATCAACATTTATAAATCTGTGAAACATATCGGGTGAATGAGTGAACACCAAACATTCCTTTATTTTATAGCTTTGTTTTATACGCCGAAATTTTGCTCCGCATACAAACTAGGTACGACAGAGTGAGAACTACGGTCTTATTCATTACAATATTGTTTGGTTTTCACAGAAACATGGAATAATTGTACGTGCTTATGTGGATGTCAAAATTTATAAATCTGTCAAATAGAAATGCAGCACTTAAAATAATTTGTTGTATAAAACGTATAAACTTATTGCTGAACACATAATTATAATTTCTTATCATATTGATGAACGTTACTAGTATATTAATGGTTGCAAAATTGTGTTTTATCTTTGATCAGTTAAAGGGTCATCAACATTTATTAATCTGTGAAACATATCTGGTGAATGAGTGAACACCGAACATAGGGACTTTGAACATAGGAAACAAGTTTTTTAGCTCTCATTGCTCCCCATTTTATTTTATAGCTAGCTTTATACATTTTTGTTAGGTTATGTTAATTTAAAAATGTAATAATTTTAAAGGCAAAGTGTCCCAAAATACAAAAAAAAAATATGCATGCATACATCACAGAATTTTTGTAACGCAAGTCGTTGATTCAATCTAAACTACTAAAAGCGAATAAATCCGAAGGAGCCCTGTAATTTTAAAATATGTATATGCAACAATCGCAAATATTTTTGTCTTTTTGACTAATGTACACAATTTCGCATTAAGTAGACAAAAATTTATTACAATGTATTAATATTAATTGAAAGTGTATGTAGCAGTTTGATATGATTATTATAAGGTACAAATTTATTTTTCTTGTAGAACACAAGAAATGATTTTTTAGAATTAAACGACGCCTGTCAAATGCTAAAAAGTCTATTAAGAAACTGGCGACAACCTTAATTACCATCACCATTTTCTTATGAATTCCATATTTGCCGGTTTTTCTCACGTATAGACGACGAATCACACGAATCGCCTTTAATTGGTCGTGGTATCGCAGTTGGCAGAAACCATCATTAGCGCAAGAGTGGCAGGGAAAGGGGCGAATGCAATGGACGCTCAGCGTCGTTCAAGCGTTAACAATTAAACAAGGTGCACACAACACTCCTACAATCGCTTAATTGCTGGGGAAAATACAACGCACTGGGTTTTTATTATTTAACTTATTTAGTCACACCTGATGTATTGTTATAAATTGTAACAATTAATATCATTATATAGAAAAAATAATTCTTTATTTGAAATCCGGGTTACATAATAGAATAACTATTATTCAATAATTGCAATTTAACCTCCTACTCTTTTTATTAATAGAAAAAAAGTAATAAAACAGTTGACACCATTTTTTTCCCATATTATTATCATTATTCGACTGCACATGATTTTATACTAGAAAAAAAAAACCTTTTCAATTTTTTCTTGTTCTGTAAGAAAACTATAAGACAAAAATTATATACTGTTAAAAATAAAATAATTGTATGATCCTACTTTTGAAGAAAAATTTTTTAAAAGATACATTTTCTCAATTTTGCTCTTAAAATTTTGGTTTTTGGTACCTCTTGTTTTCTTTTTTGCAAAAGTAGCTTAATTTTCTTG
This sequence comes from Stenolophus ochropezus, assembly GCA_035578165.1. Classification (NCBI taxonomy): domain Eukaryota; kingdom Metazoa; phylum Arthropoda; class Insecta; order Coleoptera; family Carabidae; genus Stenolophus; species Stenolophus ochropezus. Next base: position 7,183,208 of record JAQOWZ010000004.1, on the reverse strand, counting down.
TATCAAATATGATATGTCCGGGAGACAATATTGTTTGTAGTTTGTTAATGAGTATTGCAAACTAGTGAGTTAAAAAGCCATAACAAAAACGAAACATGAAAATGTGCAAAATGCCATCTTTCCTGATAACGCAGGGTTAGATGACACGGTGTATTGGAGCGAGATAATATTAACATATTAAAAATCAGTTTATTTTGTAATATTATTGATATAGAAATTACAAAAAAAAATAATTAATTTTTTCAATGATAATAAAGTACCCATTTAAGAAAATTGGTAGCAATATAATAAAATAGATCATATTTGTACTACTTTTTTTTTGAAGTGCGATTTATTTTTCATAACAATTAACATTGAAATTTTTATTACTGATAATCATAATTACAGTTTCCTTTCTAATTTCTGAGCGTACAGATATACACTTGGTTAAGTACCCAAAGAATCATTCGATTGCGATAAATAGGTAAGTCTGAAGACCATTCGATTCTGATAAATCAGTCGCTCATTCGATTGTCATGTAGACTGTAGAGTAAGTTGAAAGTAAATGTTAGCAATAAGTAGGTATTATTAAATTTTATTAGTTAATAAGTTAGTTACAAAGTGTTATTTTCTTTGAATTTAATGTCCTTTTATTTTAATAATAATTTTAATCAAATTAATTCATTATTTAATCCTAGATTTTGGTTTCCCAATCTTCTCTTTAATATATATTAGTAAAAATTTGGTTTTGGTTATCTCCACAAATAAATAAACCTGTGGCAGCAATAAAATCTTCCTCTTTTCGGCAATACTAGTATAAAAAAATTGTTATATTTCTGTTAATTTTCCTGTTACAACTTCTACTTGGAGCCTTTATTACTATTTTTACTATTATATTTTTGTAGTTTCTTATTCTTAATATAATTAGTCTTTGAAATTTGCTTATACTACAAAATTTCGATATATGGTATTTGATGAAGTCACCATTTAATAGTTTAAAAATCTCATAAGACCTCTAATATTTGAAGTTAAATACGTATTACATTTTTTCCAGAATATTGCCTTGATCTCAAAAAGGTACTAACGTTTGAAAGTTTTCTTACTCATCAGGTGTACAATCTCACAATCAGAGTAATTAATCAGAATATTACACAGGAAATTTCATCCCATGTTCATTGTAGCAAAAAAGGAACTAATTATTTGTACGAGTACAACAAAACTACATATTTTAATTTGTTATCGATATAAAATAAACTATTTGAGACAGTTTGAAATATACAAGATCTTTAATGACTAATTTTCTCACATATTATATACCATATTAATATACTGCAGTAATTATCTTTACTCTAGTACTTTTAACATACCATGAATGTCAATGTTTTATCTTATACTATTCCCCTGCAATTTCAAATATTAATTGTTTCATACTGCATTTAATTACAAAAAAAAACATTGCTGTTGAATGTAGTTTAAATATAATAAACAGTTGGGAAATATGCAACTTACAGACTCATAAAAAATAAAATCGAAATTCCTTTTATGATTATATCTTAATAGCTGTTATTATCTACACCCGATATATTAACAAGCTAGAGAAAGACAATCGCGTTTCATTAGATCTAGATTCCTAATCAAACAGCACTGTTGGTAGCCCTTAGTGGATTGTTGGGGAATATTTAAATTCACTGTTGGTATGCGAACACTTGTAGGGATTTTTCGGCGTGGCCACACTGATAATTAATTAACGACTGCTGTTTTGTTTGGTATTAGAACCACGCCTCAAGAATACTATTAGTATGATATGAAATTCAGGCAAAATGAAAAATGCAGTGTGCAAGTGATTTATATTAATGTGCAAGAACGTGGTAAGGCATTCCAAAACTTTTATTAAATTTATTCCGACTACATTCTCACATTTATAATTATTTTTCAGTTTATAAATAAATCACACACAAAATATAATGGTACTGATGTAGATTATTATCTGGGAGGAGAAGTGAAAAGTTGAAATTACCGATGTTGCCTAGGGGACGCGTATCAACAAATTTTGTTGTAAGATTACAAAGACAATATTTTTATAATTTGCGTTAATAATTTCCCTATTTTTATATCGAAAACAGTTTAATAATATAAGATATGTTAAACTGTTTTTGGTATTTTTGTTGTAAAATTGGTACTCCTAACTACTGAACTACTGAACCCCGCTTTAAATGTCAAATTGATAACCACAAATATTTATAATTTTTTATTAATATAATTTATATTACTTCTGGGTATGAAAACCAAATAAACAAATTTTTAAAATATTTTTACAATATTTTAAATGCAACCATTAAATGTGCCCAATTTCACTCAACAGAGTTATCATATTTCATATACATATATATCCCAGATTTACACTCTATTTAATTTTAATTTTCAAGATTTTTATTAAATAAGTGAAGCAAAATATAAGATATAGTATATTATACTTGTTTGTAAGATATATTGTTCCATTCGTGTTTTTGGAGCATTCAAATCATGGAAGTAACTGCACTTTTAATTGTAATAGCAATAAATGATAAATATACAAAATCATTTTTGTGCGTCTGTACTTCCTTGAAAGTCGATTCAATAAACCATTTTAGTAACCGATCGTCCAAAAATAAATTATTAACAAATATTAAAAATGTGTAGGTATATGGCAGATAATATCTACTTAACTCCATTTGTTTCTAGGCAATTTTTCAAAAAACCTATTTTAATAATAACAAAAGGTAATTGTGGCTCAGGATCATAAAACAATAAATTTTGAAAAAAAATATTATTGTTTATTATTTAGATAATGGACGTTTCGACGCTTAAAACAGCCGTCATCATCAGCATAAATATAAAAAAAAATATTAAGAAAATAGTTACATGTTACAATGCAAATGTTATATGTAACATGTAGGTAACTATTTTCTTAAGTTTTTTTTTTATATTTATGCTGATGATGACGGCTGTTTTAAGCATCGAAATGTCCATTATCTAAATAATAAACAATAATAAATTTTTTCAAAATTTATTGTTTTATGATCCTGAGCCACAATTACATTTTGTTATTACATTTCTGAATCACCACTGTTCCTCATATTTTAATAATAAATATTATTAATAATAAAATAAAATAGAGGAATATTACCTCTTTAGATTTTATTATTATTATTATTGATACATTTTCGTTAAAATAACAAATATAATTCAGAAATTTTCAAATTAAATACTCATCATTGATGTAGTAAAACAATACCTCTCCTGAATAATGAAGGGAAGCATGCTACTGTAGAATTAAATAAATGTAGAAATAATGAAGTACAGTCAAATTTAACTTTAATTAGTTATTTGTGTACCAGTTTCCTTTCTTATTTATGTATATGTCCTGAGGTAAAACAAATCGAAAATTTTCTAATTTTTATGTTGAATTTTTAAGAAAAACTGTATTTATAGCTATTATCATACCTAGTATAGTTGTGATGAGTGTCATAACCTTCGCAGATGTCAATTGCATAGCAATTTCGGAGAGCGAGGATTTTAAGACATCTAAGGTCCGGTATGATGCATAACATCCATGGTTTGTTTAATACTTTACTGGTTTCACGTTATTAATACATATTATTTTATAAAATCATCTTGAAAGTTACGTTTTCGTGATCAAATCTGTATAGGTTGATACGATATGACAATTGTCCCATGTTATTTTCACAATTCTGAACGGTAATTATTAATTACCTTACTGACTTTTATAATCATCATTCTTTTACTTTTTTTTTGAGTTCATTAATTTTTATACTTATGAACACATTTATTACCAGCAATAGTATATCTCGATGAACGTTTGATATTGATGTGGAATAAAGCAGAATGTGCCTTTTGAGAACGTCTGGTCTAGCGCATGTATTAAGAGCAAGCTTATCTTCTAGATGAATCTAACGATAAGCCCATAATCAACCCAAGCTCGATCGCACATGTATGTATGTATGTACTTACGTCAAACCAGGTACTATACACGGATAAAGCTATCCAACGTATCTGTTGCTTTATAAATATAAATGATACGATATCGAGACTGATATCCTCGTAAATATCTCCAGCTACCTACATACAACACTTGATTTACTGGCCCTTGAGCTGATAGATTTCCTTTATTAATACACGAATTAAAACTTTCATTGAGAAATTAACAGTGGGTAGATACAGGTGTTTGGAGTTTGTTGTAAAATTATGATTTATTTACTTATTGGACGTGCTACAAATTGGTTTACATTTAACCTCAATAGCCAACCTTGTACGTAGATATCTATAAAATGCAGGAAAGTGAAAAATTGTCAACTTAATGGCAGCTACATTTATCCAACATATGTGCAGTCGTTTGTGAAATAAAGATATATGATTTAGTATATTTATTCACTTCATTGAATACAATATATGTCAGAGAAATAGATATATGCATAAGATCTTGGGAAGTGAAATTGTTTATTAATAATTAATTAATTAATTATTAAGATTGTTTCCACTATATTCTGCTGAAAACAATCACAATAGAAAATACGAAGAACAATACTATAACTAGTAAAAATTGAAAAAAACGAATGTAGAATTAAAATGAATCATGCAATTGAAAAAAAATCAGATGGGGATGTGTAGCAAATAAAACAACCAAGATTCACGTGAAAAAAATCAATAAAATAAATACTAATGTGGAATTTAGAAAAAAAACTCATCAACTCAGAGAAAAATTAATTAGCAATAAATAACGACTACAACAAAGTAAGAGTAATAAAATGGAAAGAGATAACGGAAGAAATAAGATATAGAGAAGGATAAGCAGTGTGACATAGAATAAATCGGAACAAATCTACCCCAGAAAAAGAATTTAAAAAGCTGTGAGCAGAGCGACCGAATCATATTTACTAGTACCTACATTTAAATGTATAAATATATGTCCATATTGTAATATATAGTTTTCTGACCACAATTTAATGATACATTAGTTAATTTAATCTCAAATAATATTTTGTTGCGACCGCTACATACAATCAAAATGTTATTGTAATTTTGTCATTTCAATTATTATGATTAGTGATTGATGTGCGTCGTTCGTCTCGTCCCGGGAAAGTCGAAAACGATTTTAAAAACAAAGTTTCAAAACGAGAAACTAAAATCGAGATTCTCGAATTATTTTTCTTCAAACTTCATAAATGTGACATCTTTTGTTACTTGATTCACAAGGTAGAAATTAAATTTCGAGACGAGAAATAAACGAGAGGAAATAAAATATATGACATTTAAAAGGAAGCGATACAAGAAATAGAAAAATCTCGTCTTCTCTTGTGTCACAGAATTACTAAATATGATTTATCAACCACCTTAATTTAAAGTGAGCTGAGCTGAACTGATATTTTCGAGATCGACAACTGTGGTCAGCTTTAGAACTATCTACGAAAATCTGAACTATCCTTCGAAATAGAAACCGCTTTTAGCGATTTTAAGACAATATTCCAAATTTTAAATTGTCGGTAAGAAGGAACAACTCATCTCACTTTGTCTTAGTTATTTATGACAAGAAGAACGATCAAAATAAGTGAGCTAAGATATACTGACAATTTTTGCAAAAAATATGCAATTATCTATGGACAAAAATCTGTCAACTGGGTGTCTGAGTTTACTATTATCACTTTTAAGGTTTTTTTGCCAGTTAGTTCGTAATAGATAAATATTACAAAAACTATTTGAAAAAATATTATAATGGTACAGTATATATTCGGTAGTAGCTTTATTTTTATAACTAAACAGGGAACAATTAAGTGTTCCATTTATTCATTCCCTAGAAAAATCGTCGCATATTATGCCAACATTAACTCAGCAACAAACAACGTACATATTTAGTAGTTGCCGAAGTAGTTTGAGAATTGTTAGACATGATAAGAAGTGAAGTTTGTTTCAGCCTGTAAGTACTTGTATTTTGGTAAGACCGAATATAAATTATGTATGCTGTAAAAATGCAAAGCAGCAAAATCACTTAATTCATTTTCATGCGTGTTGGAGGCGTCAAAATGTAGCAAATCCTTCCCTCCGTGTATAAATTCCACAAATCAAGTTACGGGAAAGCTCTCATAAATAAACAGACGGTGTCCGCACGAAGTAGGACGCCGTCGTCGCCGTCGAGGAGACAAGCGTCGCGTCGACTCCCAAATGAAATACATGTTAGCGGTAATTCATTTTTCTCCGCGCTTCAATCATTCGTTTGCGAAAGCTTTTCCGATGGCAGCGCAACAAGACGCGCTAATGCAGGCCTCCGCAACTTTCCTGACAGCGACAGATCTCATGCCCAACCGTTTATATTTAAATATAAAATATCATTACCAACTCTGATTCCAGAACCAACAATTCAAGATTGATCGCTGTTCATACTTTATTCCTAGATGCAAACAATTTCGTAAATTCTTTTATTTTTATTTACATTACCTAATTCTATCATTATCTGCGGCACATCTTTAAGGTATAGTTGTAGAAAATGATATTTCAAACTAATTATAGAATATGCCGGCTTTATATTACAGAGTTTTAAGGGACTTGTGGTAAAGGTTCTATGAGGTAATCGTATAATACTATGAGCCGTACATAAAATTAAATTCAAGATGTCTCCTAAGACCCGATATTACAGTGTCTACTTAAATATTGGTTTAGCTAAACTTAAATTTTTAATTAAACCAATTGTCTATAATAATATTTCAGTAAAAAGTTTAAGCTTGTGTTGATTATATTTTCGTTTATGTTGGCAGTAGAATTTTTTTCCTTCACTGACAGATATATTATTTACACATACAATTTGGAATATAAACATTATTAGTAGGATTTATTCTTAATTACTGTCTTTATATTACATAAATATTACTACAGTTTTCTATTTAAAAGCATTTTTTTCGAAATCAATACTAAAATACACAATATCACTCCGCGAAGTTAGTCGTATTCAGTGCTATCGCTGATTCCATGGATTTTCAAATTGTAATTCTCTACAATATCCATTCTGATAGTTTCATTTCGATAAAAAGAGGTTAAACTTCACCTTAAGGTTTAAGCTGCCTAGGATCGTTGACTTAAGATAAACCTATAGTTTAATAAACCTCAACTGAAATATAGTACTTTTTCTTAAATCAAAGTTTAAACTTAGGATCGATTTTAAGCTGCTACTGCACAACTGGCTCTAGGTGAATAAAGAAAAATGAAATTTATTTGTATAATGTTCTAATTTTAAATGTGTATGTAAGTTAATGTACTTAAGGAGTTGGACCCGATGAAAGTTTTGACCCAATTCTCATCGACAAAAAGCCGTCGACTAAATTTGACATAACACATATTTTATAATAATTCAAAGTTGATCTATAAAATTTTAGGTAATAGCATAATATTAAATTATTATTTACAAAAATTGTCTTATATTCGTAATTAATTAAGATATTTCAGAAAAACGATTAAACCAAAACCTAATCATATCTGATCTGTTATATAAAAATTTCTACTTTTTTTATTCACTCATCCATCCACACACACGGAAAGACATAATCGTACAAATATTTAAATCGTGTTCCAAGGACTTCAAAACGTGCTTATCCATTGAAAACTCACTATCCGATTTTAGAATGAATCCAATACATCTCATACTGAGTGGCGAGATGTAAAAATAACAAGGAAATACGATATTTTGCTCATATTCGAGTACCTAGGTACATGCAAGTATATGTATAGATATTTGCACATTTAACATTTAAATATTACTGTCTAGATAAATAGTACCTATTAATTGTGTAAAAAACAATATTTTACATTTTGTTGTTTTGTATTTTGTTTGTTATTCTAACGAAAAATCACATTTTATGGTTATTCTTATTATTCGATATCAACATTTCTCGCGATGATGTTTTTGAATTACATTTGTGGACAGTGGAGATGTGTCTTATTCTCGTGGATATGACAATAAAAGTGTGAGTATCCTAACAACCCTAAAAAAAATGGAATATGCATTAAGTCGTCATAAGGAAGGCCAACGTAAAGAAGTACTTATCTTATAGCTTTAATATTCTGAACAGTGACAATATAAAAGAAATATGTAAGAAACAGACCTGAACCATGTAATAACGGAAGGTAATGTGTTTCACACACTACATTTTTAAAGCGAACAAAAGCTTGTTATATTTATACGTACGTGGTTTGTAACAAGCTGAGCTATGAATTTCTCTTTACAACGTAGTCGTAGTCGTTGACAATGTGTCCTGAATGGCCCTATGTGTCATTGAACCGGGTGTACGTTACAGTACAAGTTATACATCATCTCTGCTGGCTGTTAATTAACTGAAAACCTAATTAATGCCCACGCACGAGCCATGTGCAGTGCGAATGCGTATGCGTGCAGCTGATGCACACATTATATTATAAGCGAGGGCGTATGCTTCAGCCCTTTACTATTAAACGAGGAGTTTAAATATTGTTATTGTGTAGAAAGTTTACATAGACATATTTCATAAAATTATTTGTATCTTTGTAAGTAATAAAATATTTTAGGAGAGCAGTCAAGGGGGATTGGTTCTCGTGGGACTTGAGCTCTATTCAGAACACTCGACTTTTGCATAAACAAATGTAGCAAAAATTTGATCTACATTTGATACTTTTAAAATGTTTACCTTCCAGTCAACGAATTCAAAAGGTTAAATAGAATATCTTGTTATATGTGGCAAAATATAGTATAAGATTCTGCTTATTGTAGGTTTTGTATTCTCAATTTTTTTTTAATAAGTAATTCAATCTGAAAAATAGAATATAATTATATAAGTTTTCTAAGATATATTGTTCTCGTGAAAAACACGAATGGAACAATACGTCTTATAAAACAAGCATAGTGTACAATTTTTATACTTTGCGTCACAAGTTTTATACAAAAATAATAAAGTATAATTTAAGTGAGTGACGTTGGACTATACTCTATTTAAAAACTACGAGGAGTGAATGCTGTAGCCACATTTACACTGTGATATAGATCACAATAAAGTTTGAAGCACACAAAACTTGTGAAATATCACAAAGAAATATAAAATACAATAATAACGTGATAAGAATAATGAACTAAAAAAATTGATAACCGTGAAACGAAACTTGAAACATTTTTTACACGATAGCTAAAGTGACAAATATTGTTGAGTGTAAAACTGGCGTTACGTCAGCCAATCAGAAATATTTATTTTAATGCGCTAACTTCAGATCACTCCTCCTAGTTATTAAATAGATTATAGTGTTTCACAAGACAAAATTTCTTGTCTTGTTTAGTTATTCCTTGTTACAAGTTATAAGCAAGACTAGAAATTTAAGTATATCTTGTCTTTTATTACTTTTGTATAAAAAGTTCTTGCCTTGACCATCATTTTCTTGCATATTTCTTGTCTTGCATGTTAATATTCGCAAATGACCTTGGACAATCTTGTATCACATGTACATTTATTGATGAGATAATATCAATGTCATTTCTCGAATATATTTTATAATACAATTATGTGTTATTATTAAATAAATATTATAAAACAAAATATCGTGTAGCTACCCCTACTATACGTATTTTTTAGCACAACAGCGACATCTGCACAAACAGAAATGCTTTTTTCAAAGCATCCCTAGTTATAAGAAAACATTTTGTACTTTAACTCTTCGTTGTATGATTTCGAGGAATAATTATATTATTTAGCCAATACTTATTATTATTATATAGTTTTTGAAATTTTTTTAAAAACAATGTATTATTTTTTTAATAATTTCATATTTTTCTACTTTTATTTATTTATAGGTAGGTTTTTATAATAAATCTAAATTTAAAATTAACAAAAACAAAATGCAAGATACAAGAATTGAAGAAAATCTTGCTATTCTAACACATTTCTTGCCTTGCCTTACTTTGAAATTTGTAGCTCTTGTCTTGTTCTCGTCTTGCATCTTTTGCAAGACTGAGGCAAGACCAAGAAAAATACAAGACTCTCGTGAAACACACAAAGTTAAATATTTAAAAGACATATTACCTTTATTTATTTATATATTTTCTCGACCTAAGAATCATGACACTTTTTATTTATTTCACGCTCATTGAAAATCATAAAAACAAACTTAAGATACCGAATAATGGTGATTGTCACACTTACAAGACTCGTTAAGCGTCACTCCTACGAAAACATTTTTTAAAACTGCAAAAATCTGTTAAAAACTCGATCAATTTGGACTTCTACAATATTCTTCTTGAAGATATAAAGAACATTGATAGTAAAAAATGCAAGTTCATTAAATCAAAGAGTATTTATTATAACAATGTTTTTATTCAAGACAAGACTACTTAGACTCTGATTTTTTTGTTTTTGTATAGACGAATTGTTAATGTAAAATATGAAAAATATGTTGTGCCATACTATTATTTTATTATTTAATATTATTTTGAAATAATATTAATCATATTATTCTAATGGTTCGGAACTTACTTTAAGCTATATGATTACAACATACATGAATAAAATGTAAGTCAAGCTTGTGTCACGAAGTCACGACACAAAAATTAGATTCTTGCTCTGTACATCTAGAAACGTTGTGCCACAAATAATGAATAATTATTTCTCTTTTTCTGTTTGGTAAATTTTATAAAAAAAAAAATTATAACGTAGTATAGATTAATTTTGTTAGTTAATAAATTGGCATTAAAGTAAGTATTTAAATCTAGGTTTCGAATAACTTATGAATTTCCAAATACAAAAAAAGTGTTTCAAAATTTTATAATAATTATTTACAATAAAAATGGTTTAAAAATGATCAACAAATTTAAGGTCGTACTGAATTAACAAGTAAGCAATCTTATTACTAATTTTTTGATAATTTGCAACAAATCAATTTTTCTGTCAATTGTTTTCCAATAGTAACTAGATCTCAAAATATTTATTTTTACAAATATGTATATTTTTCACTGCTAAAACTGCTCATTTGCAGATGTAAGTTTATTAACGAAATAACAAAAAAATATAATGTTGAAGTCCTTTACTAAAACAAATAAATGTTTACCAGTACGTTTTAAAACATTCTGTATACAGATAATAAGAAAATTAAAATTGCAATTTATTATTCAACGATTTTATTAAATTGCGCTTCTCTTATTCAAAATATCAAGCTTTGTTACTGAAAACAATAAGAAGATTAAAAGATGAATGTAAGAATTTACTTCGGTAGTAAAAAAATAATTAAAAACAATAAGCCATAACAGTTGTTCACTGTTACATGGGTTAAAAATTATTTATCATTTAACCGTTACCACAAAACAATACTATGTAGTAATATTATATCTCCTCTGAAAAGTATACTAGAAAAACTTCAAGTACCCATATTTTTTGTTGAACATTACGGCTTTGTGTAATTTATTTTTAAGTACAATTTATTAGACAATATTTTACAGGCCCATCACATAAATTATAATTAAAATTCTATTTTACTACACTTAAATTATTAATAAATTTTACAGATTCAATATTTTCAAAGAGGAGATTATAGTCCGCATTACATAGTGTAAGTGAAGCAAATTTTTATTAATAATAAATCCTCCATTGTTACATTGTACACGGTTTAATAATATAAGCTATTGTTAAACTGTTTTTAGTATTATTTTATGTAAAACTGGTTCTTCTTATTTACCGCGCCCCTTAAATTATTTTAAATGCATTTGTATTTTAATACAATTTGGAAGTATTGTAATTAAGAAAACCGAAGAAAAGAAGCAAATTTAAAACAAAATTAAAATTTTGTTTTATAACATATAAATAAAAACTTTGGAAATACATGCATTTGAATACTCTTATTATTTAGAAATAGTTATTTATGCAACAAATTTGTAAAGTCATTTTATTGTAAGAGTACAAAATAGTTATTTATAAAAAGAGTGCTTAAGAAAATTATAGCACGAGATAAAAACACTATGTTTCACACAACATTTTTCCTATAGCCGAAATATTAATGAAATTAACTTCAAAAGCAAATAAAACCCTTAATAAATATATTTACATTACCTCACAGCAGCTACTTTTGACGCACTAGTGCGTGAAAAGTGACTCTTTACAAACTCTAAACTTAATATACTAAGTAAGTGACAATAGACTATTTTAATATTTCGTCTAATTACATGTATATTACGAGCAATATGATAAATACATAATTATTGGCTATGATGTATAATTCCCAATAGTAGTGGATATGCTTAATTTATCAATCATACGGGTTATTATGAATAACCTCCAATAGTTACTAGATTGATAGCTTAGATTAGTGTGTTTTAGGTTAGGTCAGGCTCAGTTTTGGTTAGGTTAAATTTAGGTTAGTTTAGTTTAGATTTGGTTTAGTTAGGATTTTATGATACATTGCTATTTCTTTATCAAATTCTCAAAATTCACATGCATTTATACATAAAAATCGGTAAGTATTCACAATAACAGGATTAATAAAATGTACCGTAACATATGCATTTGAAAAAGTCATACAGTTTTATTACAAAATATAATACTCACTAATATTGTGTTATTGGAAGTCCTAAATATATTACATATATAAAAATTAACAATAGTTCATATTTTTTATTCATACATCAGAGGGGGGGATTAATTCACTTCCCTGAATTCAATACTTGACTGTATATGTGTAGTCTTTGACTATAAATGCAATGCTGTTCCATAGTTGTATATAAGTTAACAAACCCTGTGTAAATACCGCAGTATATTTGAATATTATGGTAGAAAAAAGAGAAATTTCTTCTCAAAGAGACCGCGATCAGAATCCAGCGCTGGATCACGTGCCGGTGTTGCTGCTCTGTACATTCGCCGCATCTGGAAAAATAATATAAAAATTAAATTACTTCGCCGCCGTCACTGATGAATACTAACCACCAGCACTTCCCGCGAACTCACAACGCTTAACCAAATCAAATATAAATTATTTACTCGCTTTTCATAAACTTCCTGCAAATCGACTTCGCACCTCCCTAAGCTAAATTATTATAATCAACTCTACTTTTTTCCGCTTGCAACTAAACACAATTTTAGCAAGCAGGTATCAACAATATCTATGTTTCAATAATATATGAATAACATTTGCATCAATGCTCACCCAGGTGCCCACCCAACTAGATCAGTTAACATAATTTTGAATTAAATGAAAAAGATAAATCTGACTTGATATGATATATTAAGAAGGAGTAACTATCTGTGATGAGCAAATTTAGAAAATAAATCATCTTCCAAAATTAATTTTTTTTGTACGAATGAAGCGATAGGTAGCACAGATACGTAAATATGTACGATTTTAAGAATGACATTCATTTGTTTATAAAATTATGCGAGCATATATACACATATTTTCCTAGCCTAGCGTTATAACTGAAGTTAATTACTGATTTTCTGATAATATTTTAATAAATTAAGCACAATGAATCCTAAAAATAAAGAATTTTTTAACTATGACCAATATTAAACTTTAGGTTGAACATTAAGAAATTGATATAAATTTATGTTTTCTTTTATGTCAGACTTAACTCATTGGAACAAGCGAAGGGTCTTTCGTGACTCGATAACTATAGTTTCAGTTTCTTTAAGGTGTGTGTCTTAGTTAATTTCTAATTTTACAAAAACTTAAAAATATTTCTCTTAGGTATCAATATCGTAAAAAGCGTTTACCAAACTTTATCTCTCGAGATTTTATCTGTCTTACAGAATGAACCACATTGTCTATTTCTATATGATAGGTGGTGACGAATTTGGATCCTAATAGATATAGAAAACGGGTTACCAAAACCGAGACTTTTTTTTATTATAATTTATTTTTTAATACATAAAAAACCTTAATGCCCGTATTCATAAAACGTTCGTTATAGTTTTAACGCTTCGTTAATTATTTTGTCCAATAATATAAGTCGTCTTTGTAGAAAAATAAACTTTTTGGTTTGTCTGCTGTTTTACAATTTGTTAAAATATTTAACGAAGCGTTATAACTACAACGAACGTTTTATGAATACGGGCATAAATGTATAAAGAGACGTTCATATTGAAAAAAATTAGATATCAGTATATGACGATAAATTAGATTTTTAGTAACGCTTTATAATTAGTTGCTTTTTATTGGAAAATAACGGCGTTTTGTTCGACATATTAGATGATATAACTTCCAACTTAGACCTAAGTGAATATAACATCATAATTATTTATGTTTAACAATTTGTTCCTATTTCAGTGAAACATGATCCGAACTTCTTGTTCATGCTTGTATCTATTTATGGGTCATGACTTAATTATTTCGAAATATGATCCTAAAAGGATTAAATTACATTTTTTCAGATGTTATCTTTAAAAACAAATTTTAAAAACAATATAAATCATAAGAATTCAACAATATTTCTTGAAGTTTCCTATTTTGGTCATCCCTGGAACCTGATACTGATCTGGATGCCCCGAAGTCAGAAACGAATTCATGTAATGATGAGAGACTTTCAATTAGCCTCAAGTATCGTAATTTATAATTAACTACTGTCATAGCCCTATCTAGACTGATATCGCATGGAGATACCCGTGCAACATCTGTACGTCAAACTTGCATTTGCAATTTCATGACCGCAACTGCTTTGATAATTAAATTTGGGCAATCAGCTGCATTTTAAACGATGCTAACTGAATTACAAAAACTTTGAATTGATCCAAAACATCGTTTTAGGTACATAAAATAATCAATTAGCTATTACTAACGACATTGCAGTCTGAAAATAGACATAATAAGCATAATTGCGGCGTAACAACTAAGATTTATGAATAATCCATGCGATTTTAATTTTCAAAATAAAACAACCCATACTTAACTCTACCTTGTCATGATTGTACGAATGCTTGTAAATAAATAATTTGGCAACTCAAATTTACAAATTTAAGATAACTATTTAATGTGAATAAATGGACAATAGATAACAATCAAGAAAAAATAATTCTGTTTATAAAATAAACTTAATATGGCAGTGGTAGATCACTTGGTCCTAATTTAAATAAGTATAATAACTACAGGGTCGCAATACGAGCATCGCCAATCTTTAACCTATTAAAAATTGGTGTGTACCCACATTATTTCATTTAAAATCTTGTAAATATTATGTAATTTAATGTTATTGCATGCAGAGGCGTAGCTAGAAACCTTTCTGGAGGCGCTCAAGTATCCCCAAAATTCCAATGAGGCGCCTGAAAAAATTTGTAATATTTTATAACCAAAACTAAAAGTGCTCATAGGAAAAATAAATATATTTTATTCTTTTCCGTCATGTCACATTTTATCAATAAATGACTAAAGCGAATTAAATCATATAATTCAGCGGGACAAGATATAAAACATTGGAGATTCTTTAAATAAAATGCAGAAACTAAATCTTCATTTGTGGAATCAAGTATGGATAAGATTAATTAACAATTTCATTGTTATTATATTTATTAACCATTTAATTTATTAAAGCTATTATTTAAAAATAGTATTTCCAATTTGTAATTAATTAATTAATTTCTTTTCAAATGATCTTGAAACAAGTTTTTCTTTTTAAAAAATATCGTTTAGGGTACATAGGGGAGAGATGGAACGGTAGGAGAGCTACTTTTGGTCTTAGAACTACATTAGAGTGATATCTCTCATAGGGAATTTATTTTGTTACTTAGAGATAGAGTAAGTAGCCTATTGAAAATTAATACAGTCAACACTGAATAATCCTAGATTTACTATAAAAAAGATCATGTACTTTATATACACAATTAGTTAATTTCTATTTCGGTAGGTTTAAACTAATACCGTAATACTTATTTCAAATGCCCTATATTATAAGTTCAGACTAAATGGAGTGTATGATCTCAACACCAGCAACTATTAACCAAATAAAAATACCGATGTATCCGAGTGGTTCAGAAGCCACTACCACTATATACAATATTTTGACAAATATATTTCTCACAAAAATAATTTTACTTATATGTGTTTTTGGCCTCCGTGGACATAAGTATAACTTAACTATTGTCAATGGAATATTATAAAAAAATAACTGTCCTCCTATAATAGTACAGTAATTATGAAAATCATATTAATTTCATTTGCATTTGATCGTCTAGCAACGAGTAAATTAAATGTAAAAAGTTACAAATAAATTAATATGAACTGTCAACTGGCTCATATTTTACAAATACTTAACAAGATTTGAAACTAATTGCTGCTGGTGGCGCGAAAAATGTAATAATCTACTCGGAATGTCAGTTCTTAATACCTAATGCAACTATTCTCGTACAGTAACATGACCTTCGGATCCACAAGCTCTACCTCTACATAACTATAAACATAAAATTTTGCAAATTATTATGAAAAAATAGAATATTCGGTTTTTTACATTTATTTTTATATATAAATTTTTATTTAACAGTTTGAAATTTAATAAATTTGCTGTTGGCTCAAAGATGAAATATATAAAGAACACATACACGCAATCTGTATACTTTCGCACACACCTTGTGTTCTTGATTATGGTTCTTTTATTATTTATGATAGTTAATAATTACATCCTATCAGATCTGATTAATTTATAATTAATAACCAAAAATCCACAAAAATTTACTTTGTTGCATGATTCTATAGTCTTGACAATCACATGTTCCCAAAACGTTGAAATACCCAAACGATTAAAATTTACGGTTAATGTTATGTTAGTGCGAAAACGAATAGCAGATTGGCACTTTGAAAAGGAAGTGATAATCATTCTATTGCTATAATTTTGCTAATGTCTTCCTCCGCGAAAGTTATGAACAATTTTAATTAAAACTCTGGCTTCCTAGCTTGCGTGCAGATTTGGCATGTTCGCGTATTAGTTCAGCTAAGACGTGTGTAATTATCGGATCAACCTGTATACCGGACAGACTGCATTACACGTTACCAAATAACTAGTGCACACACGTGCATATACGTGTTCCATCTCGCTTAGTCTTGGCACCTTGAGTACATCTGTCTTTATTTTCTCTATGCACTCGTGTTGAGGTAATGCAGTCTATCCGTCATATCACAGGGGTGAGAAAACTGAGAGGATTTTTTGAAAATAACAAGGGGATATAAACAGGGAAAATAAGTACCTACGTAAGGGAAAATCCATTCGAGAACTTAATTCATGAGATAAATATAAATATACTCATTCATAGTTTGTATTTAATTTTCAAATATATCGGAAATGATATTGTTGTTACCCGACGTTAACTCTCAGACATTTTAGTTAAAGTTAAGATTGCACTACAAAAGCCGATTTTATGGACAGCCAAATAACTAGATATTTCTTGCTTTATTTGTAAAATATTCTATATCTTCATATGGTAATACTGCTAGAATATCATTGCTGATGCTCTAAAGTATTAAATGATGTTTTAGGCGTTGTTCAATCATAACTGTTCTCAAGTTATTTTTTAATATTCTTATTTTTGAGAATAGTCTTTCTGCCGGGCAATTTGTTATCATGAAAACAAGATAAGGATCTTGCACTTTCTTTCAATTATTAAATCATATATAAATAGTTTTCGACTAAGTCCCTATTATTTCCTTGTTGTTAAAAATATAATGATCCCGTTGTACATTATTAAAGTTATAAGTACGTACTGTTTTCCAGGTTGATTCTTTCTTATTTTCCAGTAATGTAAATTGTTGACAAAATATATAACTTAGTGGGGGCCCCAGCCCAGTCTGTGCACCCTTAAATCTGGACCTGTAAAAAGATATTTTCAAACAACATATTTTATAGCCAAGTGGATAAAGCTATGGCATCTTAAATAGAACTCATTGCATAGCGTCGGCTTAATAGGAACATTTCGTAAGTCTACTTTTTTCTTAAAAGGAGTTACCCAGAGCCATCTTATATAAAAATGAGTTATTCATCGAACAAATAACCTGTAGTACCCAAAAAATATATAAAACTGTAAAAATTCGAAATAGATATTGTCGAACTTTGCATTAGCAAAAAGTAAAAGCAGTAGGTACATATCGTAAGTACGTAAGTCCGAGAGTTTAACTCAGAGTTAAGCAGGCAAAATCTGAAAGGTGATAAACTTATAAACAATTAATAATTTTAATAAATATTTATTATTATTGCCTCATTGTTTGCTTGCCCTTTCATATTCAAAGGCGGCAGGCGACAGCAAAATATATGTTTGTCTAAAAGATAGTTGCGGGAGAATTATCTGCGATGAATTATTACCTACTTAGAATTTAATCAAACGACACAAGAAATGTGAACATATTTTTACATAGGTGCCACTAATTTATCTATCAAACATACGAGTATATCTAAATTTATTTATAACATTAAATATTGAAAATTATTAATAATGCCTCTTCCTGTATCGGTAGGTAGTGGTGAGAGTTCCTTCTATAATTTAAAAATGATCAAAAACTACCTCCCTACAACTATGATCCAGAAGAGACTAAATAAAATAACTTGGCTATCCATTGAATGTGATATTAATAAAACTCTGAACATAAAATAATAAAATTTGCTAGTTTGGGTCACTGTGATGTTCTTTATTTTACTTAGACGGCACCATTGGTTAAGTTGAGCATAGGCAATCTCATATTATTGACTTATTAGTTACTTATTAAACAATGAATATATTGCCGCTGAAGCAGCCCCTTCGATATCTGATGGATTAACCTCGGAATCACTCATTTTGCACAATTTAAATACCTCAGATAACAGCTTTGTTTATATATTTTTGTTTTATTATTTGTATCATATAGCAACAAATAAAAGTTAAAAACTCCTTGGTATTGTTTTTTTTGTTTATTTTGATAATTTAGGAGTATCACGAAAATATAAAAAATATTTTTGTGCTTATTGCTGTGTAAGTAGAAAAAATATTGTATGAAATACGTAAGGAAACTGGTAGATTATTTCACTCTTATAAAACTCGCCCACGATTAGTTTTATAATTTTCGTTTGCGTGAAATAATCGTCCTTAAACTCTATTTGTAGTTACCAGATTTTATTTATTTTAATTTTTCTGGTCTCCAACTACAGATTTTATATTTTGTGACTTACGATATTTGCATATTAAGATAGTCTGTTTGATTTAAAGTATAATAATATAAATAAATATTTAAAGAGTCGTTATTAAAATGTATACTAGAAAGAAATTCAGTATTGTACACAGTAAATTTTTATACAATTTTTCTGAATTTCTATTATGGTTTATGATCCTATTGCTATTTCAATGTTATTAGAGATCTTTCAAAATTGTCTATATATTGAATAGGTATGAACAGTGCTGGAACCACGCTGAAGTAATTTGCATAGTATAAAACTTCCAAAAATTACGTTTAGGTAACTGAACCAAGTTTAAACCAAATCAGTCGGTAAGTTTACTATATAACTAACTTCATAGATATTAATGAAATGTCACAAAATAAATTAATAATTAAAATTATATTATGAGAGAGTGATAATTTGTGGCATAAAAAGATCCAGATGAATAAAAGTTCATTATTTTACTAGTACTGTAAAGTAAAATGAAATAATAATAATTAATGAACAGTTGAATTGTGATATTTGCAAAAGTCAGTTTAGAAATGAAGCTGACTTTGAACGAACAAAATTGATCGTTCAAGTTAACTATCAGTTAAATTTCTGTTATTTAGAAAACAATGTTTATACAACTCAACACTAGGTCGAAACAGTCAGTCAACTTCTATAAACTATGATCAAAAGTTGAACTACGTTGTTACTATCGGCCAAATGTCTTATAAAGAATCAATAAGAGTAGAGGATTGGTGCAGTAAATGTCATTGTCAATATGGCTTGTTTCTACCAAAGGAAAGAATAAGGTTTTAATGTAGAATAAATGTATGTACGTATGTTGGCCGCGATGATAATAAAATTAATGAAGCAATTCAGTTTGATTAGATTATGGTGTTATAAAGAAAAGACGATGTAGAAAGGCAAGAAAACACGCTGTTGGTAACGGAGTTATAAAATCTGCATCTTGTAGAGTAAAAAGTTGAATGACTTTTTCCATGTTGTTTATGATTGTTATTCGCGAGTTGATATTTTTATGGGAGTTTTTATCTGGAAGTTAGTTCATTGTGGAGTTTCCCTGACGATACGAGGAAAACAAAACACTGCAACGGGTCCTAACAAGCGAGTGCAAAAACGCAAACGGCACTCAAATTTAAATCCAGTTTTCAAGTTCATATCCGCAAGTTTTTGCGGCGAGAACGTATTTGCATACTTGACTACGTTACTTCCCCGTTGCCGCTGTCAGGTACTTTGAACTATGCACGCAAATCACTTTTTTCTTTTTGCCACGGAATGATTTTGTCAACATTTTCCTGCTGCTGTCGTTGCAGTGTTTGCAATTTATTTCACTTGCTGCTCAAACTATTTGCAATTTTTTTCGCTTAAAATATGGAGACACTTGACACTTTTTCACAAGGTTGTTGTCGTCATTTTTGAAATGTGGTGAAATACTCTTCACTTCACTGCCAGACACCTTTATACGTTACATATTTTTACTATTTTAAATGTATTATTTTAGTGAATATTCTACGATAATATGGAACGAAGATATTTACTTTTATATTTATATCAGCACTCTTTACAAGCAGTTATTTTCTGTACGTCTATTATAGAATAATACCATTCTTATATAATTTTCAATTATACCGTGAGTATTTTTTAACGTGAAACATGTGATTCATCATATCCGTGGTTACGACTTGATATTTGATTGACAGTAATGTATATTTGCTTGTCTCATTTAAAATGAAACATAGGGAACGAATTTTGGGTTATAAAATTTTCTGACATGCCTATTGTGAAAATATTTTTTTTATTCGTTTTTCACAGTAGTACTCGCAGTTATACGAGTATGGTAGAATAGAAGCGATTATATTTTGACTTCATCTCAAGAAAGAACTTCACCAACGGCAATAGAAGCATTTTCAAAATTAAATAAATTTAAAAAAAATCGTCGAAAAAAATTAATAATACATACATTCATATATTAAAATATATTTGTGTAATAATTTGTGTACTTCAAATGTTTCTTGTTTATAAATTATAACAGAAATTAAGAAAGAAAAGAGTATCACAGCTTTCACTTGTACTTGCTCACATGTAATATTTTTTTAATCTGCTAATGCACGTATAAGGTATTTAGTTTCCAAATAACTTATATACAATTATATTTAATTCGATTTATAATAGGCACCTAAGGTCTATGTCACACGTTCCATGGTATAGAAAACATGTGCTACTCATTTGTTGTAATTAGTACATAGCTTTTAAAATTTTATATATTCTTATTTGTTATTATATCTTAAAACAAATTAAATGTATTTTGAACATAAATAAAATATACAGATCACAAATTTTGAATTTAAAGATGAAAACCGTTTTAAATTATTTTTATCCCAAAACCGAAAGCTGAAGTTTTTTATCGTACTTTTGATCATACATCGTACAGAATCAGATTGGTGTGACATAGGCTTAAAGAAATCAAAATGAGATAGTACGTGGTAACCTGACTAAATTCTTTGTCTACTTCAGTGGTTTGGACGTTTGGAAACCTGGAAATATAAAGTTTGTATGCACATTTAAATGCATTATTATATTTATATAATCACATAAGAAGAACTCGAATGATGTAAATTCGGCTGAGTATGTCCATGTACTGGTGGACCTCGCATGTGAGTGCAGCGCTGATAACCTGCGGGCGAGTTCAAGGTCGCTGGGGGCCTGTCCACGCACGCCCCTGGCCGCCGCCGCCACGCATGCGACAACGCGCCACGCATCAACAACACGCAGCAGATGTTGCTGCTCCAGCCAATAACACGGCGGCGGAGAATGAGACGTGGAGATGCAGGGCTTGGTCGTGGGATGAGATAGCTACGGCGGGGACCAATATATGGAAATTACATTCTCTTCAAATACGCTAGAAGTATGTGTATGATTAGTTAAGGATTGAAATATTAAAATTGAAGATTTACTGAATTTGAGAAATATATCGTGCAATTTAGTATTCGTATGATGAAGATGAGAAATAGATGTTGACAAGTGTAGTATGTTTTATTTTACATCCCGAGGTTCTATATTGAAGCATAACACGAAGAGGAGTAGTTTAATAAAACCTAGCGACATCTACAAATATCTAACGCACACATAATGTGAGACCGGCATTGCATATGTACATTGTAGAAAAAAATATTGTTAACATGAACAAGCGAGCTGAACAATTAATTACAGTAGTTAGCGTTTTTATAAGCAGAATTATTCTTTTTAATAACTCCTAAAAGATAAAAAATATATCGTATTCGTATCACAATGCGTAAAAATTGTAATGGTTATGTTTACTCTTCAAGAGGTCATAAATAAACATATTTCCAATATACAAATGTAAATATTATAAATAAGGGATTCTAAAGATCTCAAAATAAGTTTATTCATAAATATTCTCTAGACAATAAAAATATTTATTAGGTTTTCGTTATTGAATATACACAAAGCGACGATATATTAATAGTGGTGACATTTTTATATAATATTATAACAAGGATAACGTTTGATTTGATGCAGGGCCATAACCAGGGTGGGCTGACAGGGTAAAAATTAATTGAGACCTAGTAAAGATAATTAGCTCTACATCTACAAATAAACTGATGTAGACAACATGACTTGCTTGCACGTCTATTGAATTATATACATTTTTTGCTGGACTTCATTTAAACTTGTTTCATTTGAAAGTGAGATACATTCTACGACTAATCTTTTTGAATTATGTGAAAAACAAAAATACCCTTCTAGCAAAATGTCCATTTGGCACTGATGAATGCAATAAAAAAGAGACGTGCACTTTTGAGTTATGCGAGGTCATACATAGGTAACTAGTCATAATGGATTCAGAGATGGTCAAAATAGATATTTTATTATACCAGTACTTCCTATAAATTGAAGAAGTAGCTCTCTGAATAGTATCAGATTCATCCGATGGATTTAGCTGCAGCCATGCCATAATGATATGGTTTGGGAGTTTAATATAGAAACTAAACTATTCATGTATCTCTAAAATAATAGCGAAATGCGTTAAGTCTGGTGACCTCTGTAGTCCTCTTTCAGTTTACCGGTTTTTCTTTAATTATGTTTTGATTTAAAAATGTAGCTATAGTAAATTGTCGTGAAAATACCAAATGAAACGACAAAGGAAAAACAATGAAATTTATTGTCGGCTATAAATCCTATAACATTGAGTTTCATTCATGAGTGTAAAAGGAATTTTCGACGTAATATTATGTAAGAAATTTCACCCTTAAGTTATGGCTATCAAGTTGCAGAACATCTTTACACCCATGGATTCGTAGACATCCATCAAAATTTCGAAATGTTAAAATGAATACAAAGTAAATACGGAAAGAATACAACTGTGCATGCAACGTTTAAAAACAAATGAAAAGTGTAAAGATAAGCACTAGTACTCGTAGTACAAAGCAGTAAAATCCTCAATCCAGTAGCTCCTTGTTATCTGCTGGCAGCACGGACATGCACAGCAGTACGTCACTAGTACAATCAACTCTGGAACATTTTACGATTTTTGATAAATCCGCGAGGTTATCAGTACGATACACGATCCTGGAGACATTACTAGTGTCATGACCTCACCGCCGTCTGCGCATACGTGGACAACGGTCAGAACAAAACACTAATGTTTGTTTTCTGATTGTTTGGTTGCCTTGGGATGGTGATAATGCTTGTGGTAGGGCTTTAAACGTAATCTACATACAATTGGATGAATCAATTTTAAAAATAAGTCGTTAGTAATGCAGGCGTAATCAATGATAATATTTCATATTCATACACGCATTATGTATGTACATATATCAACCATGGAAAAATACGAGTAAACAAACTACAATAAATACTTAAACGTAAATAATGTCACTAAATTAATGATATGTTTTCCTAACTTACATGAGATAGAACTAAATCGTTTTTATT
Organism: Stenolophus ochropezus; assembly: GCA_035578165.1. Taxonomy (NCBI): domain Eukaryota; kingdom Metazoa; phylum Arthropoda; class Insecta; order Coleoptera; family Carabidae; genus Stenolophus; species Stenolophus ochropezus. The sequence goes on along the minus strand of JAQOWZ010000004.1, from coordinate 7,159,120 downwards.
TTGTATTACTAGTAATTTATTGTTTAATAATGTTGTAAATATAAGACACATTATGCCATATAACAACCGAGTAGGCATTGTAAGTTTCTATGTAATATCGATATCGACAAGATGGTCCTCCACTATTTTTATTTTATTTTTTTATGTGAGATTTTATCTAATTTATAAGCGCGGTGTAGATTCAGAAACTCTTAAATGTTATTTGTTAAGTCGTAATATATTTTTAAATAGTCTGCGACGTAGATGTTAAGAGAATTCAGTTCTCAAACTGTTATAAAAATATATAAATATGTTTTAAATACCGATTGTGTTCCTTACTTGTAAATGTACATAAATAATTAGTTTTTATAATCGCCCGATATTTAACAACTATTTTCTCTAAATTAAAATTAACTCTGAAATACACTTGTATTTTATTACCAGCTGTAGATTAATTATCAAATATAATATGTCACTGATAGTAGGGTTGGAAATATCAAGAATTTGGAATTAGGAAGATTTGTGAGAGAGAAAGGTGTAATATTGTGACGAAGATGTTAAGGGCATTAAAAACACGAATAACTTAAAAACTAATAACTTTGATAGTTCCTATCATATAGAAATAATGTCTGGATTGACTACAAGTAATCAATTTCCTAATTTGCTATATGGTGGAGAAATTGAATTTCTTTTCCAAAAATTACTTTTAAAATGTCTCTTGTATTAATTAGATTAATTAGATTAAGAAATGAAGTAAGACATAAATTATTATATTGAACGGGCATCAAAATTGGTTCATAAATAACTCTTGTTCTTGTCTTCTGTTTCTTTTTTTCATTAAATTTAGAGTTTAACTTTGTTTAAATATGTCAAAGTGAAATTAATATTTAAGTTTTTACTATACAGAATGTTCATTTTAAGTGGTACATTATTGCTATCTTAAAAACTCTAAGATCTACAAAGTCGGTTACATTATTAACAAACAATTTCTATTTTACAAGACTATTTCAATGATCATAAATGGGGACCAACCTTGATATTTAAAATGAGATCATTTATTTTTTATTTGCTTATTCGCTACAGAATTTTATTCTCATTTCAGTGACATATTCGTAACATTCATATATTTTAAACAACATTTTTTTGAGATAATTGTATGTGTGGATCCATTTGTACATATGAATACCAAATAATATTTTTTTTCTAAAGAAAATAATAATGAAACATTTATTATTTAATATTTCATATTCAGTAAGTTTTTTATTGAGAAATTTAATTTACATATTTTGTCACAATTATAAATTTACATTTATTAAAAAAAAATCGTACAATGAAAATAAATATTCACTTAATTATGTAAAATAATATATTACGTTTTTGTTTTCTTTTGTTGATGAATTTGAAACAATTTAAATTTGTAGGTATTTACATAAAATGTCAACACTAGGATCTTTTTCTAAATTGCTTTGGCACAAAATTCTTGTTTACATTAACAGTCAACCATGTTTACGACAAACTATATATTTTATTTAATAAGCCAAATAGCTCTCACATAGGTTTTTGATACTATTTTATTAAAAACGTTAGTCAAAAATAAATAATTTTGCTCTGAAGAATTTAGGTAGGTATTCAAAATTTTCGAAAAGAAATTTTATTTTAATTCTTCTAATGACTCAAAGGACCAGAGAGTAAACTATCTACAGCTTTAGAAGGGATCTGATGATCTGAACAGCTGAGCGGTATTTAATATGACTTCAATACCTAAGTACAAGAAAAATAAAATGGAAATACGTACCTATGTTCTCTACAGGAGAAAACTGAACTGGAGTCATTGACTGAATCATCCAAGTAACTTTTTCTTAGCAGTAAAAAATTGTAAATCGAATCTAGAAGAATACAGTCACTATTAATTAAATAAACTGACAAGTTATTATCGTTCTATGAATTAGTGAAGTCGAAGAGTTAATTAAAGCTAAGACAAAAACATGGTACATTCTCTTAAACATTAATTACATTAGGAAAACGGCTTTAACTTGAACATTATCTACTTCAATCAACATTGATTGACTATAGACTGTTAATTCGATAGATAATTCAAATTCAATTTTGAATAAAAGATAAGTATAATAGTCATTAATTAAATCTAATTACAATTAATTACACCCATAAAAACTGTGTGGGAACAAAATTAATAATGTTTCAAATTGGCCAGTTAGAATCAAAAGAAAATTTTACACAGGTCATATCATACGTGCAAATATATGTAGTTTAAATTTATTTAAAATTTATTTTGCTTTTAATTACAATCATTTTTTTTCTGATTTTCAAAACATAAAATATTTAATACGTTATTATAAGTAAGTGTGAAAAAATTTAAGGAAAATAAGACAATATCTGAAAATTTTGGGAAAAATAATATCGGAAATAATTTTTAGGCTGCTATGAAAAAAATAACAAAATATAATGATGTAAAATAACTTGATAACGTGAAAATGTAATAAGGTAAACTAAAAAAAAATGCTCGAAATGACAATCTTGTTCTTTTACACAGAATATTTGAATAAAAATTATTTTTATCATTTTTCATTTATCTATTTTTTTCGAATTTTTTTCATTCTCAGATGTGACAACTAATATACCTATCATTAAAAGGCAAAAAATGCGGTTTTTGCCTAAATAATTCTACGTTTCCATTAAATAAGTAAATTTAATAGTCCCTTTGTTTAAATCACACCTTAAATATTTTTCTTTGTATATCATCAAATAGTATATTTAATGTAATAAAAGAGACAATGGTTGGTATTACGAGCTCAATTTTATAACTTTTACACTTTTACTTCATAATCTTATGTAAAATTGAAAGTTAAAATCACGATATTATTATAAAAGTGAACTAGTTCGCTTTTATAATAAAATCGCGATTTTAACGTTCGTTTTTACAAAAGATTTTGATGTAAAAGTGAGCGTTAAAATCGCGGTTTATTATAAAAGTGTGCTCGTAATACGGGCCAGTAACTTTATATCTATATCGTTAAATACAAGTAAACATGTCTAGACGAACCAATACCGTAGATATTTAATGCCAGGTGATTAGTGCATTTTTAAAATTATTTACCCATATTTTTTATGTCTCTACGGTTCAAAAATATCACCGACATAAAAATGTAGGTTATGTACACTTTGGTTTATGTGTTTAATATTTATGTGTCAGCGAAACAGTTTGACAAGCACTGGCCCAACGTCAAAATGCAGTTTTTATGGTCCTATTTTTAGCGCGCTGTATTTTATTTCAGCGCGTATGAATACACGAGTAGATCTGACGTATCGGTATTCGATAAATCATAACCTCACTTACAGTGTCACCATAGTTACGAAAAATAAAAATTCATATTTATTGAGTGGCCAGGATATTTATTATATCGCATGCGGTTTTTACCGAAACAAAATAAGTGATTTATTAAAACATGCCGGTCGTGTTTCTACACTTCACTTGCATGCGAAATCCACAAAAATGCCTGAAATTTATTCCTTCATTTTTCTTACCTGAATTCCGACAAGATGTTTCTTTCATTTCATTTATATTCATTGTCTTGTTCGTTTAGCAAGTGGATTCATTTAGTCTTTTACACGCACAGACTTTATAAACACTGGAGAAATATACCAAGATTCTAAGTGTTTCATTTCAGGCAATGGGATCTCAAAAGATAATAAAGTTCATTGAAAAATTCAACTTACAGCTCATACTGTCAATTATAACTAAGCTTATTATTATATGTAACTTTGCTACATTCTATAATAATTGTGAATTCTCAGTCTCGGAAAGAGTCAGTTATAAATATTGTACCAAAACAAACATTTAAATAAATCTTATATTACAGTTTATATTTTAACACCTTATAGTTTTACTAATATACGCAGTATGGCCCAAAGATCTGTATTTTTATTCGATTATATTTAATTATAATATTTTTTTTCCAAACAAAGTTTATTTTACATTAAAATTCCTACATATCTGCAATATATGTTTTGTTCCGAGAGTACCATTTCCGTGCAATGATATTTTTGTAAAAATTTTTGTTTTTCTTTAAAAGAGTTCTTATTCATTATAGTCGTACAGCGTACAGAAACTATTATTATTTTTTATCAATAAATAATCAAATAGATAGCAAAATACCTTAGTAAAAGTATTATAATAAAAGAGATATATTTTTTTTGTTTTTATAAGGGGTGATAAACTAATGTTAAAAAAAGGTTGTAGTAACCTGCAAACTAAAAACTTTAATTTACTTTTATTTTGATTTTTATTATATTTACCTTATTGTTGTAGTTCGCTAAAATTTAATAAACAACCAGGTTCTTCGTCAAGCCTTTGATTAGATTGAAGATCACCAGTATTATTACATTAGTAAATTGTAAAGTATAGGTAGAAATGTGCCACTACCGGCAATTTAAAATCAACGCAACATTACCGGAAATACTAATGGAAATATTGCTCAAAAATGGATATATAGGGCAACTTACGCTTATTAAATATAAAACAATATTTTTTACTGTTTTGTCGATTATTGGACTTAAAGACCACTTAAACATTTTTATACAGGGAAGGATAATGAACTAGGAAAGAAAGTATTCCACAATGTTTCTATATTGGAATTATTGCCGATTGTGACTTTGAGTATGGGACCACTAATATTAGGTACAGATCAAGAGAAGATAATTGAAGATATGTAGATAGAATGTTAAAATCAAGGAAAAAATGCTAAAATTCATACTTGGGCAAATCGATATGCTATTATTATAACGAAATAAATATTTCTTTACTAATTTTTAAAATCCAGTAAAATGTGGCTGTTTTATTTATCCTTTATCTGTTTCATCTCCACTTTTACTTTTTTTACTCTAACTTTCAACCCCTTAAAGGAGATTCAAGTGAAGCCGAAATCGGTCGGAGTTGAATATGAACTAAGTTCATATCTTGTAAAACTGTAAATTAAACTAGTTGCCAAAGTATGATTATAAATATATGTAATCTTTAGAGACCATTCATTGTTCTAACAATAACCCTTCATAAGACCGTTCTCTAGTTCTCGAGCCGATGTGGAAGATGCATTGTAATTGTTATCGAGTAATTTATGAAGCTAGATAATGCATTGTCCGATTGAGTTCTGCACGTAAACGTGTACAAATTACAACATTGTAGCACTGTTCTCAGTCCGAACGCTCATAAATAAATATTTGCTCTGCTCTCTACTCAGCACGTAGTTACATTGTACCCACTAACGCTGCGAGAGGTGTGAGTAATGCAATAAGGTCCATGTGTTCATATCATGCACGATAAGTAGATAGGCCGATACCACAGAATCGTTTTATACAGAAGCGACAGTAAGACAGAGAAGCGAAAATTAGGGAGAGATGGAGAATGTGCACAAATTTAAAGGGCTCATTGTTTAAAATCGGAAAGTTTCCTCACATCACAGAGATAGGGGAAGAGCACAAACTTAAAGGTCTACACAATGTTTCAAGGTCATAGAACTGTATAGGGGAACATGAAAGGTACCGACACGGAGTGTCGCTTCTGTATGTAACTATTCTGGGCCGATACAAAACCAATTCAGTCAAAACATTTATAATAGAAAGTATATCTAATACAAAAGACAAAAGTGCCACCGTTTTTCTGTCCTGTCATTTAACTATTTTGCTGTTAAATATCAATATTTTTGTTTATTTTAGCATAAATTCTGTTACTTTTGTTGTCAAACATTCCCAGCAACTGTTTTAATTTTAAGTTTTAGTTTTAATTTTGTTTTAATTGCATTACAGATGTGCTGTTTCTTACTATGTTTTAATTTTTCGTTTTTATTTTATTTCGTTTCTTCAATGAGGTTATTAAAATATCCCTTTTCAAGATGATTTGGTTTGTAGGATTCACCCACCATAGTAGTCAGCAGCTGACAGTTTTAATTTTTTGTTTTAGAAAGTATGGAATTTGTATATTCTTGCAATTAAAAAATAAAACTAGAATTAAAATTAAACTAAAACAAGTGCATGGAATGATTACGAACATAGCCATAAGATATACTTTTTTGCGACTTAAATATAAAATTAAAACTAAAACTAAAATTAAGACAAATATCTTTAATATATAGTGAGTTCCGAACCATTCTGATAACGCTTTTATTTTTTCTATTAGTTTTCAACTCTTAGAAACGAAATTCAGATATCACATTCTACTCAATTTGAATCAGAGCATGTTATATTAACCAATCACTCACTATTACAATCTAAGTCTGCCCATATTATAAATTACATTCAAACATTTTATATCAGTATGTAGAATTACAGGTGTTCATTTTAAGTGGTTCACTATTGCTATTACGATAACTATAAAGGATACCGAGTTGATTAAATTAACAATATTTCTATCAAAAGATTATTAATCAACTAAACAAAAAACCAGTTATTTATGGTACAAGTATGTTACATTACAAATAAGTCATGTGAGACAAAAAAAGCTCACGAAGCCGTCAGGCCGAGTGGGACATTTTTCTGTGACTTAAATAATTAACACACTTGTGTCGTACAACATATTTTCCAACACCTTCAATCATTGATGTAAAAGATATAGAAAAAATTGACAGTCGACAATTAAAAATGATATTTAATAATATGAGAAGGTTTTGTAACGTAGTTTCTATAATATGAACCAACAAACAATGAGTTATAATTTTTAACCCACTAGTGACTTATGATCTACTTTATTTATCTGAAAATACCAGAGTTATAGCGCTCTTATTACACGATGTTGAATAAAAACATTTTTTTAAATGGTTTTATTAAGTACGTCATTCGAAACGACAAGTTTCGTATAAAGAGTCAAAAAATCAAAAAACGCACATAAGCAAAATGTTATTTTTTCTACAACTGTCAAAAATGTTAACATTTTTATTTTAATAACAATGCATAAAATTGGCGATTTTTTTAAGTTATTAGATTATTTGACACCGTGCACGATGTATCTGGAAAAAACGATTTTTTACGATTTTGGAAAAGGGTTTTTCACTGTGATGGAAAACATTTCTTCACTCAATTTATATAGATAAATAAAAATATTATAATTAGTTATTCAAATTAGATGTAGAAAAAACATTGCTTATATTTTGTGCGCAAAATGTTTATAATTTCATAAAATCCTTAAAAAGTGTACATTTATGAAAAATAGTATATTGTGTTATTAAGAGTAAGTGATACTTTGTGTGGCAAATGTCCAAATTTACACAACAAGCGAACCGAGTTGGACAATTGCATGAGAGGCACACAAATACACTTTTCTTCGGAATAATAAATTCTATTTTTTTTTTCAAACGTAAATATTTTTAAAAATAATATGCTACTTGACGTTCAATTTGTAGGTTATCAATGCAAATCTGTTAGTTGTTGACAGTTTTATAGTGACATTTAAGGCGACATTACAGATTTCTATTGTAGAAGTTATTTATTAGTCGCTGATTCTACGTAATTCCTATAAATACTTATTTATTTTATTTTTACTCCGGCGTCGTAAATGAAAATATTTCTATTCCGGCGACGTAGAACGTAAACTTCAACCTTGTGAATCATGTCACAAAAGATGTCACTTTTATAACGTTTGAAGAAAATTAAATATTTATTCCTACGTAAAATTCTTTACCATTGTGACTGTCGATTAGTTTACGATTAAATTTATCATCAATTATCGTGTTTCACCATCAGGATATATTATTTTGAGATTTCCTGCCTAGGATTATAAATCCAGTATTGGGTGGAAGAATGCATAGCACGCTCTTTTAAGCCAATTGGACATAGCGCGAGATTTATTGTTATCCGTCGTAAAACGCCATTAGATATTTTTGATTTAGATGGTCAAGGTACTTACAGAAACTGTTATTAGTTATGAAGGAAGAAATATTTTTCTGTTCGTGCAGTTTATATGATAAAATACGACTTTCTTTTCGAAACGATGACACTAATTATAATTTAAAGGTATAATAAAAATACAAGTGCTATCTAACCCAGTTGAAGATTTATTCAGTGGAGTAAATAATGAAATTTTTCACATATTTCTAAGTGAAACACATATAAATCTTGTAATATCACTTAAACAAAAAGTAGCGAAATAAATCAAGCATATGCGCAGTTGCAAAGAAAGAATCAACATTTGTAGTTCTTCCCCGATAACAGTTAATAAAAACATCACTAAATTAATGACGAAGTATTTACCTAATTTCGTCGTATATGAGTCAGGGCAGGATAGTTTAATTTAGTTTTTATACTGCTAGACTACTACTAAACATAAAGAACAGCAATTTACAATAATTAATATGACAATGGGATATGTGATTAAATTTTGATTTTTTCGTAATATGATACTAGACAAAAATATGGAATATCTATATTTTTTTAAATTGATCCATTTTTCGTAGTTTACGAGAAAATAATTATTAAAGGTTTTGGGGGAGGGATGGGATCGTAATATAATTGTAAAATAAAATAGGTAGACTAAGAGAGTAAGGAACATAATACCTGCCTTTTTCCAGTTTTCCACGATCCTGCTATACTGACGTCACGCATCCCTTCTCCGAAACATTAAATTGCTAATAACTTTATTAATGCAAGCAAATGTTTAGGTTTTATTATTGTAATGAGAATCTATAGATTTTTTTTTATTAAAAAATCTTAAAATGACAAAATTTAACATTTCCGACTTTTGTCAGAATTTGATGAACTTGAGTAATTGAGGAAGTTGTTATTAAAATCCGATTTACCGGATTTGCTCTACCTGTATTGTATACCTATTTTAAGACAGAAAAGAGATTGGATCAAGAAAGTTGGCTTAAATAATCTATCCCAGTGACGTAACTACATGTATTCCGTGTTCCGTGGAACAGGGGCCCATTCATTCAAGGAGCCCGGTTGGCCCGAACACACGTCGGAATATAATTTTACTTTCACGTTTTTTTCTTAAAACAAAGTACCTATGATACATTTTTCGTTGATCTTGGCTATTATTATTTTTTTAAAGGGAAGATTTGCTGGGTTTCGGTCAATAAAACAATTACTTCACATAGACGTTTCGTTCTTACCATATCTTCAGGATCTACATATTATTTTTATTTATAATTCTGTATTACTTGTTCATTGTTCAACTTACGTGAAATTGTTTTATTTAACTCGTAATCTGATATACATTATTCTATATTCATTCTTTTGTCATATAATTATAACATAAATTACAAGATTTATGTCCTTTATAATATAAAAATTTGTTTAAAACATATATTTTGCTGAGTGGAAATTTTTATGGAGGCACACTTCGAGAGCAATATGGCAAGAATGTTATTTTTTTATTCAAAAACGTCGGTGTTTATCTGACTAGGCAAAATATCGTCTCTTGTGTTCCTACCCTGTTTTTGTGCAGTTTTTTTTTTAAACTATGGATTGTCGGCACGCTGCAATCACACCGCTAGTAAGTTCGTAGGATTTGCCAATCTTACTCGGTGTCTGATCCGACGCGCTGTCTTTTGAATGATGTGAGTGCTTCAATTAAAATATGTGTGATGTTAAGACAAAACCACCAAGCTTCAGTTTTGAAGTTGCGCAAATGGTAGAGGGCTAGTTGTTATTAATTTTAATGTTTAAGTCGCTAATAAAATAGCCATAGACTGACGACTCTTCAAAATGCTCTGATATTAAAAAACATGCCCGAAAATTATGGTCATCCGAACAGTAGAACGACTTGACTGTGTTTTTCTTCAAAATTCTATTTCCTTGCGAAAGACAATTAGCTGTAGATAAATATTTTGTGAAGTATAATGTTATAGGGTATTACATTTTTTTTAGCAGGCCTGTAGCTGATTTGTTACGCCACTGATCTATCCATATTTTAAATATTTAATTCAAGAATATTTCTCATAATCTCTAAATGTTAAATTCGGAATAATTATGGTGTCCTCGTAAATAAGTGGTAGACTACATAAAAATGGAAAACAATAATACTCTAATCGTGGATCGACCTACGATGTGATGCCATTTAGAACAATGTTTACAACAGAGAGAATAAACATAAGGATTACGATTCAATAAATCATTGAGCGCTTAATAAAATGAAGTAACAAATAGCATGAACATTTATCTCAAAGATAATAACTATTCTCATACAGTCTTCATATATCAGCCGAGCAATCTACGGCGCGTACCTCGTAATCCATCAGTCGTATTTACATTTCCGTTGTTGAAATTTTTACAATCAAGCGAGGATTGTTTCGCTGAGCTATGCAGGGAGTGGCGTAATCCGAAATACGCCTTAGAAACCGTGTCCGCGCAAACAAAAATAACAACTTGTCTCACACCTGACACGGCAAGTCATTCGACGACAAGACAATCCCATTTCATTCATTTACATGTGTGCACTACATCTCAAAAACAATGCACTTTTTGTCGCTTGCATATCTCACTCGCCTAGCTGATAAAATCTTGCTATACGTGTAGTGTAACACATGTGTGACCAAGGAAATCTTAAATGCCGTACTGTTCTAACCATTTGTTCCTTCAAGTTTTAATATCAAAAATATGTTTTATTTAAAATGGAATCTCTGATGTATCGATTAAGAGAAGTTCACAAAAAATGCAAGTAAATATTTTTAACCATATTCTGAAAATATAGACTCATTTTTAAAGGATATAGCTAGTAAGGATTTAAGTTTCTGAGGTTACATTTTGACAAACTGCAGCTTCCGATAATTATTTTCACGTTGCTTACTAAAGTCGATTGAATTGTACTTTACCACTGTGATTTAAGTATTAGATAAGTGCTACGTTAGTAATTATATGTTATAAAAAAAACCATAAGAAGAATTATTTTAATGTGTAACATTGTATTGATTTTTACTTTTTATCACTTTGGAAATATTGATATTTTTTTTTGTAACATGTCAATTAAAATATTGGAATTTAGAAACTGTCAGTTCAACTGTAAGTTTATTGTTTTTTAAACGTCATTAATTTTTTTTTTGTACAGGTGCAAATAATATTTTTACACAGTTTACAAAAATTTGTAAAATTCTTTGGTTATTTAAGAAAAACGGTCAAATTAATAGAATTCATTTAATACTTATTGTGATATGAACATTATTGCTATTTATTTTAATACCAGATGTGAATTTCTGAACTTCTTGTTCCAATTCATGAAGTACTGTTAATGCTTGTTACAAACTGCGAGAATTCTATCTGCAAGCAAATTTCCAGGAACTATAGTCAATGGGGTTTCTTCTTACTTCGAATACCTTATAATATTTCACCGTCATCTTTACTTGAGCTTATTTTTACCACTAAACAATAATTGTTATTTCTGTTTTGCAAATCAATGGTGATTGTAGTCATGGAAGCAATCCAAATACAAATTGTCTACTGTCAAATGGCTTTAATAAAGAAATTAATAATAATATTATTATTTACTCATACAGCCTCATACAAGCATAAAACCACTTGAATATTTCACTGTTGGGCATATTTTTTTTGTTTTAATTTATTCTTTCTTTCTTTTCCACACAATAATTCGTCCATCTGATCTGAAAAGGTTTATTGGTTCATCTGAAACAATTATTGAGTTCCAAAAGGTTTCAAGGTGGTTTATATATTTCAAAAACAAAGCGCAAAGATATGTGTATGGAGACTAGTTGGTTTGAATGTATATCAGAAACAGTCTTGAAAATACTTGCAATGTTATTATCGTATCCTATTTCTGTTGTACCATGTATAACCTATTACATGTTAAACAAAGTTATATTTTCTTAAATATATTTTAACAAAAATATTCAATAGGATTACTAGTAAAACTTTTTTTGTTTTAACTAGTGTATTACTACTGTGCTACTGTTAGTAATAATTAAATTCGTGTGGCATAAGCAAAATTTTAGCAACGATTTGTGCATTTAAAAATTCAAATTATTCAATAAGATTTATTACAAAAATCTGTTCGATTAATGCAGTTTATCGGAGTGTATAACATGGAATTCAAATAATGCAGAAGAGCTGATTTTTTATCGAAGGTATGTGGAGTGATCGTGATATAAACTCGTGATGTTCTATGAATCAAGAATGATTATCATTGAGTCACAGCTGCCTGGATATTATTTATTAGTACAAAAATATTTTAGAAATGTACAAGGACATTGGGAAGAATGTTATTATGAGTTATCTAAAAAACTGTCTACGTTCGTAACCTGTTACTGACCTATTTATGTTCGTTAAAAACTTGACACTCCATTTTTAGTGGTTTTTGCTGCACAATTTTTGTTTTGAATTTTGCAAGTAATGCTGGGGTTATTCTATCTCGCTCTAGTTTTTGCAACTGTTGGAATCTGAGGTATGGTTTGCACATAAGTTCCGTAGGCAATGAAGTATAATTTACAAGTTTTGCAATTTGTCGTGTAAATTACGGGTAATTTGTAGCAGTTGACACTAATAGTCTATTTTAATATTTTCTACCGATTAAGACGTAATTTCGCAACCGGAGAAACATTTTAAACGGCGGGCAAAAACAGAATGCAAGAGGAATGCAAAGTGACCTCCAGACAAAACTACAAAAACTTGCGCGAAAAAACCTAACCTTAGTCTTCCGGGCAGTGGGTACACATTGCAATGCTTCATTACCCACGCCGGTCGAAAGGTTGAGCAAAATCGTATGAGTTGCCTTTAGCTTTTATACACTTTTTCAAACCTGAATTCAATCAATTTTCTTATTTTACTAACAAAACTTCCTTGAATGTTAATATCTTAGAAATTATTTATTCATATACAGGTAATCATTCTAAGTGGTACCCTACTACTATCTTGAGAACTATAAAATCTAACGAAGTAAATTGCATCTTAAGATGTATAGTAGTTTTCTTCAAATATGGCTAAAATAAGTGTGCCATGGACGATACAAGTGAATATGAATTTAAATTTATGAAAGGGGAGAACAATTTTAGCAGTACCTAGTTGTAAATGTACATGTGTTTATTCACAATCGGTTAGTAATATGGCGATTTCTCAAGTTTAAAAAGTTGGGAAGTTATTTGTTAACCTAATTTTCGAACAGGTTGAGGTTGGAACAGCTGGGGTTGGGAAGTAGACACTTTTCAAACCCAGCTCTATACTCACTTGACACTATCCAACTATATTTACTATATTTAAGGTTACAAATCAAACAAACAGTTCATCTGACAAGTGATCAACAGCAAACCAAAACATTCGTGTATTTATGTAGGATTATTAATTTAAGAATGGGAATAAAATATTATACAAACCTCGGTGAAATGTTTTATCATGTTTCGTGCTATAGCTATAGTTAGTAATATGTTACTGTTTTTCACATTCACTTGTATTGTCCATCACCTATTTATTTGTACCATATTCAAATAAATGTGATATAAAACTAAAGACGTATTTTCTAAAAGAAAAATGTTAACTAAGGGTATGTAAATATTATATCACTGAATTCAAAAGAAAATTCTCTATTGAACAAGCAAAATAAAAATATATAATCCTATTTAAAATATTAAAGTTGGACCACATAGGTTCGAGAAACACTGGTTGAAAAAATAGTATAATGTGCAACAAGTGCAGAAAGTCTGCACACAAAAACATACATGTAGGCTGGGAGCATAAGAGATAGTCTATCTGCCTTCTTTCACGATTCTATCATGATGACGTATCATATATCTTCTCCAGAATATTAAATTGCTAATAACTATATTATTACAAACTAATGTTTAGTTTTTATTATTATAATGTGAAACTATAATGGTTAGTTTTTAAATTTTATGACTTCTGTAATGATATTCAATTATAGTCACATATTTCATTCAAAAACTCTGTTAATTTGAATATCCTCATATTTAACTAATTATTATTACAGTACAAATAATTATGACAAATGAAGACCACACTGCAAAAAAGGAGAAATGTTGTTGTTATGCAGTTTTCAAGAAATTAAGGAAGTACGTTTTTAGATTCGCTTTAATATTGGAACATATTATAAACTTACCAATAACATGTTTTAAAAATAAATTTTAATGCGAAAGGCGAAACCGCTTTTTTTATAACAAAAAATAATCATTTAAAGTACGATAAACCAGGAAAGTAACACTATAAAACGTTTACAATAAACTCTTCCAACAAACTTCTAATACGAAAATTATTGCGAGTTGATTAGAAATGATATTCACCTTTTTTGCGTTTTACACAACGTTCCCGGTTCTTGTGTATGCCTATGCGTATATTTCAAAGCTAAATAATACAGAAACTATGAGCTTTATTGGATTAGAAATGTATACATATCCCATATTTATTTTCTTGCTTTTACTTTTGATAGTTGAACTTGCATTGTAATATTCCTTGCAGGTACATTGAAACTCAGTGACAATGTAATTAACTGTCCCAGGAGTAGAACTTATACGTAGCTAGCGGTACATATTGTTGGGTGCGGGATGTGAACCCGCGACCTCTGCGCATTGCAATTGTCCGCGTCGTGTCGAAAGGGCTTAGGTGAGGCAGGTCATTGGCTGTAATCTTGCGCTGCCGGAACCTTGTTATAGATGGTTCGTCTCGGCTCCTTGATTGTCAATTCGCTGGATAGATGGTTTCAATTTCAGTTTGTGGTGGACGGATTGATGGGTTATTATACAACAGATACAGATCACTGCTTCATAAGGTATTTGGGATCGTAATGAAAGAAGCGGTTTTAAACAAAAAGAAAAATCAAATTTGCAAATTTTCTGATTGTATATGAGGTACTTATGCCCGGTTTCATTAACGAATGTCAAATCTCTAGAGTGGGATTCCATAACGCATAACTACTATAAATAACAACTGTACTTGTTATTATATCGTGATTATATCAATTATTACAAACGTCAAATGTCACCATGGCGGAAATTCAAATTTGCAATAAATTTAAGGCATTCCCACATCAGTGTAGACTTGTAGAGTTTTCTTTATATATGTACGAGTATATGTAAATACGTATGAACCATAAATAACCATTATTGTTATAGAATAGCAAGTATACTTTGTAGTTGATATTTGCAATTGACATTATAACAAGTCTAAATGATAGCAACCAAAGTTATAGAATTCCACCACTGTTATAGAATAGCAAGTATATTTTGTAGTTGATATTTGCAATTGACATCATAAAAAGTCGAAATGATAGCAACCAAAGTTATAGCATCCCACCCCTGATATTAACTGTTAATTTAACAGCTTGCTAAATTTTAGAATTGTTTCATAAATATAGAAATTTATTTTAACTCTCGTATTTACTAACACTCTTGCTAGAAACAAAGTAGTGTATATTTGTGTAAATTGCAAATTGAACTATATTTAAAACAGTTATAAAATCTAAAACAAGACATGTTTTATTTTATTATCGCTGCTGTAACATATTGCTACCTTGCACTGATCCTGGTCATATTGCTACTGATATATTGTATTAACGAATTTCAAATCTAAATCGCAGATCCCTTAAACGTTTAATGAAAATTTCATGTTCCTGTACAGCTCACCATCTGATTCATGAAGTACTGCTCTGATTACAACCGGTAAATGCCCGATTTGGAAAAATGATCGTTTTATACTAAGTTTATTCCAACTAACTTCCAAATCATTTCGGAACTGTACGACGCGTATGCAGGGTTGGAAAAAAGCATACCAACTTACTTTAAACCCAAACTCTGACCGTTAGTCTGCTGTTCCTACCTAAACCGGTCAAAACAGTCAGAGGCATAATGAATCAGTTCCATATTTATAGATTTATTTTCCGGTAAAAGTACAAATGGTTAAGGTGAAGAAAACTTTTAGTTAAATTTGCCACATTAAATAAATCGAGTTTTTTTTTATTTAAAGAAAGAAATCAATGCGTATTAAATTATAAATAAATAAATAACGGAATCTACCGATGGTCAGTTTGTAACAACGTGCCTTCCGTTGTAGAAAAAACCGAATGTCGGAGGAATGACTTTTAGAGTTAGAGTCCGAAGAAAGTTTTTACTCAAATATTTCATGTTAACTAATAAATTTTGTGCTTAACATTACTATAATAAAATATGTAAAAATGTTACTCATCTTTTTTTTAGGTGATCATAATAAAATATGTAATTATTTAAATATGGTAACTCGCTCCTTCCTGCCATTGGCTATTTAATATTGACAGTTACTTATTTATGTATCGTACAATTAAAGAGTGTATAATTTTTATATTATATGACATGTTAAGGAAACTCAACAATTTCAATTATCTATAGAACTTAGGAAGCTTAGGAATGTTATTCACAGGGAATAAATCATCTATAGCTACAACTATCATATGATTCATTTTGCGTTGGCTGAAGCCATAATATTTTTTCTATAATACTGCTCTCAGAGAGTCGTTTATTTCTCTGGCGGAGCATACAGCACATGTTGAGTAATTTAAACTCCTTAATTTTGCAGGTATTAGTTCTTGAAACATTTGTACTTTAGTATATAAAAGGTTAGGAGTAATTTAGTTTTTGAATTACAGTTTATCACAAACTTTAAACTCCATTTGGTTATTAAATTTTTAAATTAAAAATTATTCTATAAGCACAGGTTGCACACTGATCTAGATAGTTCAACCAATTCTAGAGATCGTAAAGAACTGATATAAGTAATAGGATGATTGATCGGATACTATATATAAACAACAACAGATTAAAGTGAGTATTTGATTGTCAGATAAATTTATGTTGAGAAACAATAAAATAATTTTAAAAATAATTAATTAAAAATCAAATTAAAATTCTGACAGTTGTACTAACAAATGTTGAACAATACATTAGGTTGTCATTATTATACACTTTGCTATTCACGTTTGAAAAGGTTTCCATCATATCGAATCGGCGTTTCAATAAAATATGAATACACATGTACGTCATCCACATGTCCCGTTAGTTACATTTACAGCTAAATATTTCATTTACTATTTCGCTGCTAGCAGTATTGCCGCTCCCAATTTAGGTAAAAAGTTGATGATATATCTATTTGTTTATCTAGGCCTCGATGCTGTGATCTCGAAAGTAATTTCTCAACCAAATTCTATTAGCAGTTGTAAGTTGGAAGCGGTGAAAGGTGTAAAGGTAATTATTCTTCATCATAATGAAAAATCTCAACGGAGTTGCTCTGCTCGATACTTTCCTATGATTTATGATATTTGCTTTGATGTGCATCAGACCGGTGCAAATTTCATTACGGAGCCAAACACCATATGAAGTACTTATCTCTATCTGCTCTTCTACCGTCATGACCTTACACCAGTGGTTCTTAACCTTTTTAGTGCAAGTACCTCCGTGTATCTTCAAATCTGATTTACCATCCCCAATAGTCGAAGGAAGAAAATTAAAATATTTACAATGTTTTTTTCTCATTTTAAAGAAAGTCAGTTGGATTTTCTAAAAGTAAACGAATTTTAAAAAAATTATATAAACCAGTCGGAAGGAGATTGCCAGGAAGACCTCCAAAAAAATGAAGAGAATGCTAGACCTCATTCTCAGAAGAGGCGTTATTGACAAAACGTTATATGAAAAAGGAAGAAGAAAAATAAGATTTTTAAAATACTTCATACGTAAGATTTTGACATCAGGTTACATTCTGATAATAGTAAGTATTTATTTAAATTATGATAAATTGAACAAAATTTTTAATTTAAAAATTTGTTCCTAAAATTCAAAATCATTAAAAATTCTATTTTCCTGTCACACTGTTTTTTCATAAATTTTATTTTTTAACTTACAATTTAAGCGGTGAAGTAAATTTTGAATAGGATATAACACTGGAACCATTAAGTGTTCATAAACGTTCTTGGGAAATTGGGACAAACGAAACAAAAAAGGGATTAATCCTGGAAATCTGGGACTCATATCTTTTCATTTTATGTTTCATTATTTGATACATGAAATAAAAATTGAAAAATTAAGCATATGTATGTGTACATACATGTTATTAAGAAATAAATGTTCAAGATTTATAGGAGAAGAAGTTAAAATAAATCGAAAATATTATACAACATATTTTCAAAAATACAGAGTTTCAGAGATACAGATATGTTAATTCAGATGTAATCTTGTGTAAATCCCGACAAGCATATATTTTTTTTAAATAATTATTTAACTTTAATTTATGAACAATTTTAATCTTTACAAAACAGTAATTATAAGCTAAATTAGATGTTCGACATGTCTTCCTTCCATATGAACACAAGCAATACATCTCCGGAAAAATGAACAACGAACTCTTTCTAGAAGTCCCGGCACTTACATCTTACATGGCTATCCATTCCTACGCAACAAGTAATCAAAATATTTTTAAAAAGTATTTACTTAGGATCACATTTAAATTAAAAAACAGTTAATTTTTGGACATATAATACTTTTCGATTTACTTTGATTTGTTCTCCATGTCCTATAAATCTTAAACACTTATTTTTTAACACTCTTTTAATAATGTAAGTAATATTGTAATAATATAAATACCAAAGTTTTGATCATATTTGATAATCGGGACAATTATAAATCCATGAAACATCTGGTCATCCTAGAAGAAAGGTAAATGTAAATTAGAATGTATTTGATTAATAGTTGAATTGAGAAATTTTCTTGCAAAGGAATAATGAAGATCTATAACAATTAAAATAAGTTGTAATTCCTAATGAGGGTAGAAAGTGCGATGTTTTGTTTAATTGTCCGCGATGCAAAAGGAATGAAAAAATAAGGATGACATTTAGCAGTTGTTGCAAGCCGGAGCTGAGTATTGTCTATTCTGTAATAGGCAATCGTGAAATTCCTTCCCTAATGAATTTGTTTCACATGGCTTAGATTTATGTCTCCGCGGCCGAATGTAAGGTACGCAAGTGTTGCAGTGACGCATGCCAAGCACTCTGTACCCTTTCATTATCTCGGATTACGTGTCTCGGGTTCGTTACAGAACGGTCAGCGCGTTTCACTCCACGAACGCTTAAATCATGCCACGTTTTTATGGTATTTAGCATTTTTTCGATTCCGCTTGATATGGATTGCAGTGACATTAATAGCTGAGTATAATTATTGGTAACCGCCTAGTATTCAATCTATTGTGATTTAAACTAATAAGGAGTTGAAAAACACGGGAGGTAATTACACCAAGATAGATTTTCTGTTTGATGTGAAATATTAATCCATCCTTATTTGAACATGAAAGCTGGCATTGTTCATTTGTAAAAATTCTAAATGCATTACTATTTGTTTAGAAATTCATTATGAATTATGTAAATGAAAATGCAAATATTATAAATGATGTTTACCACATTGTCAATTATCCACATCTTTATAAAGCTATTCTCATTAGTTTCTAGAAAATACACTTATTTCAAAAAACATTCTACTTCTAAACTCATACATTAATGTGAACAACAGCTAATTTTTCATTTTGAGTAAATTAATTACTAAATATTTATTTACATTATGGCCCGGTTTTTCCAAGTAGGAATAAAGTGACGTATAACTAACTTGCAAATAAATTAGAAGCTCTTATCCGGTAAATAATGTGTAAGTGTCTTTCAAAGTCACTTTATCCACTGGATTATTATTATGTAAATTAACATAACAAAAATAATTATTTCGATGTTGGCTGTAATGAAATAGTGATTATTTACTTTATAGGTGTTTTGACAAGGAGAATATGGTGCACAATTTGCACACGTTAGAGAAGGATAAAAATATATTTGGGATGTCACGGGCATGTCAAAATGTCAAAATTTGATATGTAGGTTTGTAGTGAAAGATGCCTCAATTTTGCAGTGCAATTTAGATGTTCCAAATAAAGTGATATTGGCGATCACGTACCTTCTATACATTTCGCTCTATAAAATTATAGAGGAACAATTATTCATTTACCAATAGAAAGAAAAAAATGGATAAAGGTGTTAATGAGAATTGATATGTTTAAAGCACTTCATTTTATTAGATATATTTTATCTATTGTCAGATAATTAATATTTTAATCACAAATAATGTTTAAATAATGCTAAACATTGCAAGTTATCGGTTATATTCACAAGAACTATTAATTCTTCGTCATTCCATTTTTTAAAGTAGTTCACTCATTCTTTTACTCTATGTGACCGACGTTCCGTATTTATAAAATCATATATTTCTTCTAACTCTTGGCCCTAGAGTTTTTTAAATCGTTGAAAATATCTCTTTTGAAATGTTGGTATGTATAGGTTAGAATTGACAATTATAAATAAAAAGAAAGAACTAGTTACATTTTATTTCGAAATTCAAGTTCCCAATAACTTATCTATCAGATAAAGGTAGATATTCTAAGAATACGACAGATATATTTTATTTCAAACTTTATTCGTTCTTGGAAAGACTGGGCCTATGATTCAAACAACCAAGTTTCTTTCAAAGAAATGTATAGTAGGCTCTGTAACAAGACGCTTTGAAAAATCAGTAATTTAGGTAAAATATCATTCCAGGCGACTGTTTTAATTTTAGTTTTAATTTTATGTTTTAGTCGCAAGTTTTTTTTTAGTTTAATTTTTAATTCTAGTTTTATTTTATAGTTGCAAGAGTATGTAAACACCGTACTTTTTAAAACTAAAAATTGAAAATTAAAACTGCCACAAAATATCAAATTTATTAATCGTATATCCTAAGTAAATATTAATAATATCCAAAATTGAATTTAAAATGGAATGTGTTGTTTTATACATAGAAACTGCGAAGGGAAGAATAATTTGTGGTATTGCTGCAGACGTAATAGAAAAACGGACAATATGAAAAGAAAAATATATAAAAATTTATTTATTTATACCTATATTATGTTATTATCACATTTTTATTTATTCTATAATTGGGGTTATATCTGTTGAATAAATAATAAATAAATAAAGAAATAGCAAGCCGCAATTGTAACATAAAATGTCATGTATCACACGTGAGAAAAATTGTCATTTTACAATTCCTAAGAATTTACCACACCTAACTTAACTAATAATGACTTTTTTCACTCATTTATAAGGAGTACAGCGAGGCAAAAGTGGAAATGCGAGTAGGATATCGCATACAATCATAAATATTTGACTTGTAACACTATTGCCATGAAATAACATATTTAACTCCAAAAAGTAAATTAAATACATATAGTGCTGGACAACATAATTGAGAATTGGATTACATCACCCCCTACTAGCATACCGTAAACATGGGATTATCCCCAAATTTATGGTACAGAAATGCAGAGACTGATTTCAAATTTTTAAATAGGTATATATAATCCAGGTAAAAATGTTTGGTTCATACGTACTAAAACAAACAAATTTTTATTTTATTTATGTAAAAACTAATCCAGCCTAATGGGGAATAGTTAATTTTCTTCCCATTTTTGATCTTCATCACAGTTATAAGAATGTGAAATTTTTTTAATACCGCCCCTACATATTTTCAACTCATCACCCGTTGTGAGGGTTAGCCGCATCTATTACCAAGCTTAAGGGATTAACCAAATATCTTGTCCTGTACTATACTATAATACATAGGTACATATATTTTATACTAATAAATGTTTTATTTCCTCATTTTAAGGAAACTAAAAGAAAATTTATAATAAATTCCGAGTCTAACATATTTAAATAATTTTTTCCTGTAATTATTTTAATTTAAATCACATAGGTATTCCCGTTTAGTAACTTCCCATTTTTTGTTTATAAGTACGTTATTTTTTTGTAGGAAATATTTGATTTGAAATTGACTGATTACTTTGATTAAGTATCAGAATTTCCGAAATATTTCATGAGAAATATGTATAGGAAATAAATGAAAACAATATCTCTTTATTTGCAAGTTTTTGAGCGATTAAAATAATTTATATAAGGTAATAAGGAATAGTGAAAAACATTTTAATAAAATCTTCAAAACATCATCAATGATCTCACTTTCAAGTGAAATAAGTTTAAATGAAGCGCAGTGAAAATGTGCAAAAATCATATACTTACACAATTTTAGATAAGTATCGTACATGTTAAAAATTTAAATTTTATAAAAGATAGTAGAATGATTTTACTTTTAAGAGAAACAAGTTTAAGTGAAGTGCAGAAAAAAAATTGTATGATTTAACGAACAAGGAAGGCATATGATGTCCAAATCAGATTTTTTTGGTTACAAAAATACAAGAGGTTATAGATTTATTAATAATTGGAAAGTTAGACAAACAAAATAAATCTTTTGAAGACAGTCGATTAATTTTTATTGATAATGCTCGTTTTGCGTACAGAGAATTTTAATTTTTAACCCATATCGTGTTTATCTGCCTTGTTCCATATTTTATTTCGTTCAGTTTCACTTTAGTTATATATTATTTTCTTCTGTTATTTCCTATTTTGTTCTAAAATATCTAAATCCAAGTTTGACTTTTTAAGTATATGTAGCTATATTTAAGATATGAATACCTCATTTCATTATATTTCTTTTAGAACTAAACTTATAAGTTGTTTAGAGATTGGATACGAACTTGAAATGCGAGAATCATATTACAAATTTCCATGAAACAATGAACTGCAATTTGAATATAGTTGGAGAAAAATATTTGCCCAATTATTTGAAACTATTTGTATAATTTGAGACAAGGAAATTATTTGTGGTAATAGTCTTACAACTATTTTAGTAATTTCATTTTTTCGGCTTTCAATTTACATGTAAATTTCGAATACGTGTATCTTAATCTCGTACATGATCTAATACATTTTTCTATAACAGTTTCTCAAAACAGTTTTTTCTGTCCGGTGTGATGGAATCTTACGTGGAATGCTCGCCTTCGCCTAAAATTGCTCGCGTATCTAATAAGTCGTTGTTGATTTGTTTATTATTGAATTATGTACTAGCGGCATCTGTGTTTGGTACCGCACCTACTTGATCATTAATCATCTCAGTAGGCCATGTCCACGCACTATTTACATCTCACAGATTGTTTTTACATTGTTTCATCTGTTTAGTTATCGTTTGTTTCTATCAGTCGCGAAGCTCCATGAAAAAGTACAGAAAAATTACATTTTTTATATAATATTTTTTGAATTTAAATTCCAATATTAATAGTATTAATCACAGCGTTCTATTATTGTCAAAAGTCGGTATTTCGTATCTAAATTGTTGGTAATATATTATAACAGAAATGTAACGCTAGGTTGTGTGTTTTATAATTTACAAACTAGATAGATTGAATAGTTTTCGGCAAGTATAATAAACCCAAAAAAGTAAATTTGTTTCGTGCAATACGAGTACTTCCATACATATATTTTTTGTACTCCGTACTGTATATTGGCAACATTCCTTCATACTACATGTAGGTACGGATATATATGTTTATGTATGTTATATGAAATTCGCTGCCAACATCAGATCTATCAAGAAATTATTCATGCATATGATTTTTATTTTCATTCTCATCAGATAAATAAAATAGACACATAATTAATTATAATTAAATGTCAAGTAATATTTCAATACATCGATTTTAAAAAGAGCAACTATTTTTTTCCATTTCTAGTTTACATTAGCACCAATGATTGCTTATACGTAAAAAAAATAACTGATAAAACCTCACTTTATAACGCAAGGTTTGCATATTTTTAAAAATTGGTATTTGGTTGTAAAAAAATAGGTTGTAGAACTTGAATGGAATGCCTAAGGTTCCAGAATGGGAGTTTTGCGCATGTCATTTAAGAACTTACTTGGACAGGTTCTAACACTCACATTAGTTTAAATTTGGCGGTACCCTTGTCACGTGCATTTGTTTTTAATAACATTTTTCCATATATTTATAACAGTTCAATACACACGGTAGTATACGTAGTAAAGTTTTATGTAATAATTATCAAATAAATAACAATTGAATTTGGTTATAACACTGTTTTTTATTTACTCAGGTGGATCTAATATTAATTTGAATTATGGGTGTTCTTCTGATATAATCTTAAAATAGAGTAATATAATATCATTAATAAAATTGGTATATATTTCGTGTGTACCAGATAACAGATTTTCTTGCTTCTTCATTGCGCAAGATCAGAATTTGAAATACTTGATCCCTAGCAAGAATTGTCGGAACCGTTTCATTAGAATTAAAATTGATAATTCTGAACTGTTCGAACGCCGAACTGGTAATTCTCAGAATTTCAAATTCCAGAATTACAGGGTTCGAACGCTACTTAGTAAAATGCGCATACTTATAGTACAGGACAAGATATTTGGTTAATCCCTTAAGCTTGGTAATGGATGCGGCAAACCCTCACAACGGGTGATGAGTCTTAAATATGTAGGGGCGGTATTAATAAAAATTTGATATTCTTATAACTGTGATGAGGATTAAAAATGGAAAGAAAATTAACTATTCCCCATTAGGCTGGATTAGTTTTTACATAAATAGAATAAAAATTTCTTTGTTTTAGTACGTATAAACCAAACATTTTTACCTGTATTATATATACCTATTTAAAAATTTGAAATCAGTCTCTGCATTTCTGTACCATAAATTTGGGGATAATCCCATGTTTACGGTATGCTAGTAGGGGGTGATGTAATCCAATTCTCAATTATGTTGTCCAGCACTATACTAGTTCAAGTACTCCATAGAACTGTAGGTTGGAATAAACCTTATATATTGCAGGCGAAGGTTTGAGGTACTCCCCGCCGGGTCGTGCAATATAGATATCATATTTACTCTGTACTATTGTATACTATTGTTTTTCTATCAATAATAAAATATAAAATTCGTAAATTAAAAATATTTTATTTTATTTAACATAATTATGAAAAAATAATAATTATATACCTTATGTTATTTATTGAACGGATTACTGCTTTCAATTCTGGTTATAAAAAACTGTAAAAATTAAAAAAATTATGTAACGGTTATAACTTTAATTGTATTGTTGTTATTATTTTGTATATTGTCTTCGCATTATAAAATTGTAATTTTTCTATTTTCTTTTACACTATTCAAAAGTACAGCAAAATCACATTTCAAACTGACCTTTTTGACCTTTTGATCTACCTCGGCGAATGGATTATTTAGGTAGTACATAGTACATTCATCACAAAGAATAAACTATCACTCAAATGGAATAAAAAATAAGTCATCCGGATTCAAAACTGTAAGTTCGATCTGATCCAAGTGGCAAATAGAATACGCCTTCAGTTTGTTAGTTCAACTCGAATTGAGCAAATTAAAAGGTCTAGGGTTTAAATACCAGGTTCGCTTATATTTACCCAAATAAAATTTCCATTTTGTCCGAGTGGTTCAGATTCCACTCTAAACTGAAGATACCTTGTCGAGACTGTACGATCACATCTTAACTGCCAGTAAATTTAGACAAGTACTGAAGTACTTGTGGTCATATTCCATCTAAGAACATAATACTCCAGATGATGATATTTGTAACTACTATTGCTTTCCGGTAATAATAAGCAATTTAGAGTTGTTATTATTCCCATTTTTTCTTGTGCTTTCTTTCTTCAGAATATCAAGTCGTCACTGCTTTTTGTGTCACAGATATAATCCTTTAGGAAGAATATTATATCTAATGATCAACGAAGGCTGTAATTAATTGTTGAAAGTGCAAGGAAAAAATGTGGAATTTTAATTTAGTTAAAATTAGTATGTGTCACGTGGACGTATCTCATTATCCCT
This sequence comes from Stenolophus ochropezus, assembly GCA_035578165.1. Classification (NCBI taxonomy): domain Eukaryota; kingdom Metazoa; phylum Arthropoda; class Insecta; order Coleoptera; family Carabidae; genus Stenolophus; species Stenolophus ochropezus. The sequence goes on along the minus strand of JAQOWZ010000004.1, from coordinate 7,133,383 downwards.
GAAGAAAAACGTTAATGGAGAAGTGTGAATTTTCTAACACTAATTTGAATTTATAATTAAGTGGCTTATAGGCAAACAGAGTGTTTTGTTGTTATTGTTTTTTGGATCTGACGTGCGACAAGTGAAAACTATTATAAGCGGACCTCCTATGCAAGACGTTGAGTAATTGAAATTACTGGACCGGGATTTTAATTTTCTATCTGAATTCATTTGCCAAAGGATGAATGAAATCATGTACTAATACCATATATCATCATCCATCATACGGATTTTTAACCATTCCGGATGTATGTTCGTGTGAAACAATACCTAAAGGAAAAAATGTTTCTTCAAACTTCAAACCACAAATTCCATTAAAATAATAATGGTCATTCACCTCGTTGCTAGAAAAACCGAACAATTTGTACCACATGAGGAAAATAACTATATTGCTATTATTCTTCATATATTGCATAACATTCCTAATACAAACAAAGTTTCCAGTTTCTGCAATCCCCGCAAAGAACCTACAGCTTATAGTGGACACTTCGACACAGCAATATTTTTTGCTTAATTTTTTTTCCTTTAATGTTTAATTACCGCTCGACTACTAAGATCATATACACAATCGAACGAGGATGATACGATGAATTGAAAGTAACACACATTCACATATCGATGCTTTCACGAGATTTGAACCCAACTCTATCGACTTTTTGTTTATGATTAGCTATTCTGAAAATGCTACTTTTGTAAAAATCTCGAGGAAATTAAATGTTTCTCGTATTCATTTTTAAATATCGAAAATAATAATAATTGAATCTTGATCGCAGAGACGCCTAATATATATAGAAATTATAAAGATATATTTGATTCGGAGCAGAACAGTTAAGAACAAAAACTATTTTCCAAAATATTTTTGCGGAAACACAAATGCTTCCTTAGAAAGACCAGATTTTTGAATTTCGAAAACCATAATAAATAAATCTGGAGCGCAAAAGCGTCTCATATACCTACACAGACATTATAAACATTTGTTTGATTTGGAGCAAAATTGTCAAGAACAAAAAACTATTTGCCGAAATATTGTGAAAGCACAAATCACAAATGCTTAACTTATAATGAATCTGATATTCTCGTCTGTTCAAATGAAGTTCTGAAACAATTTGGTGTAGATATTTATTTATTAGTAAATAAATTATTAATAATATTAATAATGCTACCTGCAAGCATGATTACCGCTAAACGTAGCTTTTCTTTTTTAATTAAATTAAAACTATACTTGAAGGAGTTGGACTCGAAAAAAATTTGCTCCAATTCGCGTATAATTAGTTTTAATTAAATTTTGGGGTTAGTATAATTATATATTTTACCAGTTTTAATGCATATTGTTACTTATATTCTTTAAAGAAACTATCTTTAAACGGTTTTTTTAAAATATGCTTTTATTATAAAATACTCAAAGTTTGTCAATTCATTTATTTAGCCTAGATATGTTGAGATGTTGACACAAGTACATCTAGAGATATATGTAAACTAAAAATATTTAATGTGAAGACCTCAACTACTGGATATCCATTAAAATTTCAACAAGTAAAATCAGAATGATTAATACCTCTCATATAGTTAGAACAGTTCATAAAAACAATATAAATTATGTAGAAGTTATAGAAAAACTGAAAATATCAGGAAGAAAACGTCAGTATGAAACATTTCTCTGAACTTGTTCGCTGTCGTTGAAATTACCGAAGCAATCAATATCTCCTGATTGAGACATTATCCTATGGCTCTAAATCACCTTTGAACACCAATAAACTCTTTGTAAAATAATTGATTTCTGTACAGGATCAGTATCAGTGATAATTGCAGGATAAAGTTGTACGAGTACTCCAGAAGATAAATGGCTGCAAACAGAGCAGATCACATCATTGCAGACAAATGATTATAATCAGCCTCTCATAAATCAACAATCAATAGATGTTGCGATTTTTACTACGCGACGAGATCTGATAATGCCCTAATACGGAAATATGTATATTGGAATGTTTAATGTTTACCAAAGAAGTATAGACAATAATAATAAATAATTCATCTTTGAAATGACATTGTTAGAAGAAATATAATTTTATAGATTTCAAGTATTTCTGCATTACAATTATATTTGTATTTTAGCGATTATGAATCTACAGGCGATGTAATTAGATGAACCAGATATAAATGTCACAATAAAATCAGTACATTTTTTAAAGAATTCTAATGTAGATAATTTAAATTCACATTCACACTATTTTCATCTGCAAAATTACAAACATATTATAAAAACACAATTTAAATTAAAAGATAATCTCTGACGGCTGAATTAGAGAAATTTTTCTAGATTTGCGTTTTGTGCTGGTATAGTAATAAATAAATTATTATTACAAATTAATATAAATATAGTGTGCCAGTCATGCAGAATCACCTATTTCCCATCTTGTGTGATTCTAACACTCGACTTCGTCTCATGCTGGAACTTTCACACCTCGTGAGAAATAGGCGACTTTGCACTTGTTGCACAATATACTACTTTTTACTTCCGTTTAATAAAAGACTTTTTATTTCCCTAATTTCAGTTAGGTTATTGATGCCATTATTGCACTAGTGAAATAATGAGACCATTATTTCACGCGAAATCAAATTGGAAAGTAGACATAGGTATATAGAAACATTAACAGCTACAAAAATAGAATACTTAGTTTTTATTATCTTTACAAATATAACTTAGTAACTCACAAAATTAAGCAGCCCTTGGTATTGTCTTTTTTGTTTATTTTAAAATGTTATCAAAATATCAAAAATTCATAATTTCAAATACATTTTTGTACTTATTCAAACGGAAGTAAAAATATTGTATGAAACATGTAAGGGAACTGGTGGTTATTTAACTTCTGCTCTTTAAAACTACCTTTGTTTCCCTATTTATTGCTTAAATAGCTATTATGATTCCAAAATGAAATAAAATATATTACAAACATCGATAGATACTTCTTATCTAAAAGCCGGAAGATCTAAAATATTGAATAAATATCCTGTATTTTATGCATCAAATAATTAATTTCTATAAATTTCAAAAATTATTTTTTTAATTGTAAAATTTGAAAGATCAGAATATATGTGAAACATATAATGCACGGTGAATTAAATTTAAAACAAATATTGTTTTATAATATTTCAAACATATTATTATTGCATTTCTAGATCAATTTCCTTTTGATCCAAAAGGCACAAGCCAGCGTGTTACAATTCACATCTACTCGGTGCTCCATCAAAATTATCATCAGCAATTATTCCCAGCTGACCATAAAGTTTTGCTGGCACCTCGAGCGATTGCAAGTCGGTTGTGATTTGCCTGCAAGATTAATAACCTGTGAATGTGGTGGCTGACACAGCAATTCGAGTTTATCATGTTTAATAAACATGTGGGTGAAGTGTGCAATATTTCGAGCAGCAGGCTCAGGCTATGCTTGCGAGGTGAAAATTTATGCGCGCGTTGACTGAGGCAATACCTGCATTTCCGCTAGGATGCTACGTGCTTGGAAAACGATTGCAAAATCCGGGTTGCACAACAAACGTTTCTAATCGGCGAAAGAGAAGGTTATGTTCATTTATCATATGCAGGGTTATGATGTTTTCATACTAATTACCAATTATCATTTTTAACATCTGCCTAACTCATGTTATAATAATAACAAGAATAGAAAAATACTAAACGAAAGAAAATATTTAAAACGCGAGTTTCTTAAGACAATCTATTGAAGTAACATTTTTTGTGCGATAACCAATAAATTTATTTTATTTAACTTATAAATATATTTTGTTTTGCGTACAATAGGGATTTAAACTATTGTCAGTGTACAGAAGAATATGAAAATATACGACAATTAACGACTATTTGTGAACATGTTTTATTTAAATATTATTTCGTTCGCTAGCTATAAGTTATTAAATTTTGTTACGATGTTCTGTGATACCTATATCTTTCGTATTGGTTACCTTAAAAGAGACAATCGCGCGTCTACATTTCTTAGAACTTGAGAAAGGGAGACATGCATGCGGTCTGGCAGTGTCAAATATTACTGCATTTTCTCGTTCTTGTTATGAAAAATAAATTTCATTTATGCCTAATAATATTTTTTGTCATTCATATACATATAAATATATACATATGAAAAAAGTAGCTATAGGAATATGAAAATAACCAATACCCTGTATAACTAATATTGAAGACGGATGACATAAGAGGCCAAAATTTTCAGTCTCGTTTTCATGATTATACTTATTTCATTCTAGTCTTTCGGGAAAAAATGATTCAGGACCTTATTAGACAAATTGAAAGGTCTAGGTTTTAATAGCAGGTTTGTTTATATTCCCCAAATAAAATTTTCGTTTTGTCTAAGGGTTCGGATTCTACTCTAAACAGTAGATTCCTTGCCAAGACTGTAAGATTAAAACCAACGCCTCTTAAATATTAGTAAATTTATCATGATACAAGTACTTATAAAGTACTTGTAGTCCCGTTTCACCTAAGAACGCAATGCCATAGATAATGACATTTATCCTTACTGTTTCTTTTCTGTAATAATAAGAAACCTTTGTGTCATAGATCTGTGATCCTTTAGGAAGAATATTATAACTAATGATGGAAACGAATATTTGACTGTAAAGGATGTTGAGGATAGTAATATTCGGGTATTCAGACAAAAATCTTTATTATTACATTCAGGGCTAATAGATAAATACAAAATAAATTCTGTAATTACAGAAAAGTCGTCAGAATTAAAAATGAAAATTTCGAAACACGCCAAAAATTCGCACTTGTTACTTGAGCAAGCCAAAGAACAGATACCTGTTGCTGGATGATGAAGTTTGAGGCAGGAGAATTTTTGCCTCTGCACTTCTGTAATCGGCACTGCCGTGGGTCTACGAAAGCTTCATTCGACATTGTATAGTTTAGGAATATTGCACGCTACATTTAAAATTTCTGGAAGATTGAAATTTAAAAATACAATGCAAAATTTTCCTCTTCTAATAATATTAAGAGGAATTGAATCGCGCAAAAATAATCATTATTTTTAATATGTGATAAATATTAACACTTTTGGAAAAACAAATAACATTTATTATTTAAATAGCTATTTCTGTTCAATAAAAACATTCATTTTAAGTTCTTAATAGTACCTATCTTATAATTACGTAATTCCATAAAATAAAATTGTTGTTAGAAATATGTATGTGATGACACATGATACATAAATTATCGTTCGCTTATTTGTAGCCTATGTTTAAACATAGATAATTTGTTATTTTACATTTGAAATAATGTATGATTCATATACCACAAACCACATGCATATGCACTGAAACTTTATTTCGAATTTTTGCGTTCTACTCATGAAATTTTAATATGTATGCTAATTTTTATTAATAACAATCTTATCATATTTTTTTCTTTAGAACAAACTACAATCTCCCGATACCGCAGTAGGCGGTGCATTGACTACACAGTTTCTCATTGGCTGGTAAATAACATATGACTGTCGAGATTTGCACTATTCGCTAAGCAATGTAAAAATTACTCATTGCAAAAAATGATATTGCACACTTGTTGAATATTATGAATAATAAACGCTAGCAAGTTTTGTTAACAAGCTGGCAAGCTGCATTTACTTAATTAGCTAATTTATTTATAGAAATTAATTATATGTGTAAAATGATAGCTTGTTTGTTTAGAAAACGTTAATGGAAGTTAAATACTCAAAATAGAAGGCACTGGGAGGGATTAGCATTTGTTTATTTGTTTATCACTCGATAGCTATTATTTCGAACAGGTGCAGACGTCGCATTTATTTTCTAATGTATATATTAAGATTACGTCTAATGCAGATTGCTAATACAGAACCAGAGAGCTGATTATTATTATGCAGTAACAACATCTGTGCGCATTAGTTGCAAAATGTAGATTCTAAATCAGATTCGCATTCATATCGACAACACACCAGTAATTTATTTCACATAAAACATGTGTCACTTTAAATGATATATTATGTAATATAACATATGTGAAGAACGTAATAAAAGAAATAAAGATTCTTGCAGGACAGGTATAGAACTTTTCGATTAATACAAATAGGTATAAATTACTTCATAAATGTACTCTAATTTTACATTAAAAATTCATTATCAATTATAAATCTCATAAAATCTTAACTTTAAATACCTTCTGTATTTTTTCATGCTAAAAATCACATATCGAGATCAACGCTGGGCAAAGGTAAAATCAATTACATTTTTCAATTGCTTTTTAATTCTTATAATATTTATAAAATACATAAAATGTAACATTTCTAATAAAAGTAATAATCATTATGGATGAGGGTTCGCTTTTAGTCTAGAAAAGCTTTACAAAACATTCAAAGAAGAAATTAATATTATTGTTACGACCTTATCTGTCGAAAATTGCTTATATTCGTCATATGTTAACATATCTTGCAATTAAGTATAGTTGATATACTCTATTTACCTCGTAAAACATCACGAATTCGTATATTGTATTTTGTATATTATAAATTGACACTGAATAGAACACTGGAACTGCTTACAGAATAGAATGATAATAATGAATTCGCAGAACTAACGTATTACTTACTAAAACAACTTAGAAAAAACAATACTACCTAAAATAATAAAAATTTTGAAAGTAATTATACTACTTCATAGTAATATAAAATAATAGTAATAATGCAAAATAAAAAGTATAAAAATATCAGTAATTGCAAGAAAAAATTACTTATTTCAATTACTTCTAAAAAATATTCCGAAATTAATAATTACAATTAATTTGTTTGAAAATAATTTAAATATAAACTATTTTTCTAAAAGTAATTGAATAGTAATTTAATTTACGTAGTAATTAATTGCATAAAACTTTCATTGGATTTACCCAACGATCAGATTATATACGGTTGTCGTTTTAAGAGACTAACCATTGGAATCACGAAAACCATAAGAGATAGGAAATCGGTTGAATTGGGGTAAAGTTGCCTCATTAGTTGGCCATTTATTGATGTATTTGTTTTCCCGAAAAAATGCATAGCTTACTAGATTTGAGCAAATAACTGATTTTGGCAAATTTACTTTTTCACTTATAACTTATAACTTTCTTGTTTCAATTTTTTCAAGTTTCTAGTTTGCACATTTATAGACACTTTTATACGAGGAATTGACAAAAGTTCTCAAAATTTTTGTATCTCGATCACTTTTTGAGAAATTTATCTTTGGTTGTCTTTAGTAGTCCTAAAACGAGATTTTTATCTCTTTCTAATGATATAAAACATATGTACATTAAAATGAAAATAAATTAAGAAATTAAAGAAATATGCCTTGGTAACAAAATCAAATATCTTCTGTTTCAAACAAATTTTGAACAGTTCAATTTATTATTCGACTAAATTTCTACAAAACAGAAACAAATAAGTCAAAATTAGTTTTTTGTTCATAGTGTGCTATGCATTTTCTCGGGAAAACAATTACATCATTAAAATGGCCAACTAATGCGGCAACTTGGCCCCGTCTTAACCGACTCTTACGGTTCTTGAGATCCCAATGGTTAGCCTCTTAAAACGGACGCCCGTATATGTACTTATGTAATTTCAATAAAAAATATTTAATAGATACGTAGATAAACTTACAAAGTTTAAATTATAACACACATCAGATTTTTTATTATAGCTTTTAGTCTTCGTAAAACGTATGATCGTAAACGTGTACGGTTTCTGTATTAATTTTTCGTATTAAAGAAAAACTAGAACTTGTCATATTTCCTTTAATGTTTCTTTCAATTAAATACATAAAAGCGGTTGTCATATCAACTAACATGTACTTATATTAAAATTCATTGCGCAATTGTATGGAACAAAAAATTGAAGAAACGAATGTACAGATTGCAAACAGATTTTAATTTTAGTTGAATACGGTGATTACAATAATGAAAGTTATTTATTATCAAAACTGTTTTACGGTACAAGTAAAAATGTTTAGAGAAATTCCAAAACTCGATACTTATCAACAAAAGAGATCATTGGAAAAGAGAGAATATAAATATTCCTCATCATTGGCGCGTTATGGCCATAGGTGAAATTGTCCTTATGACAATTTTTACTTGCATTTCAATGGAATATTTAACAATAACTTTAGATTAGGGAATTAACTGTAGTATCAGTTCACGTGATGACGGTAGCAGAAGTTACCGAAACATTGTGAAACAGTGTGTGTTTCTTTAAATTTCCGATGATCTGAATGCACTAGATCCCATATTCTGTTGACATTTTCATCATTTCTTGAAGATGAAGGCCTTCCGCTGTGTGTTTCATCTTCAACTGACTCTTGCTTCTACCAAAATACGTGACTTCTTGAAATAACACCGTCTCCGTAGATCTGCTTAAGTTTTGTAAAAGATTCCGTTGCACTGTGCCCAAGTCTGAAGCAAAATCTAAATGCACATCGTTGTATGAAATTGACATTACTCATTTTTAGAACGCCCAAGAAAAATGTATTTTACGAAAAAAATCGCTACGGACAACCAAATGACTCTAGTAAGGTTAAATTTGTTCAGCGCCTCGTCTCCAAATCCCGTGTCAAAAATGTTACCAAATCAAACGCAACGTTGCCAGTCTTATACTTCATTTACACACCTCTTACGTGTTTATTTTTAATATATAAAATTGTAGTATGTAAGTTAATAATTCCAGGAAGGCGATAGACAAAAACTACTAGGTAAACTCATATTCTCATTTCTTCCATATATACATTTTCCGAGGCGTTCAAGGAAACTTGTAATAAGCAAAAACTCTCGACAATTTGAAATGAAATACATATAATTAAGTATAAGAACTACTATTACCTGCAACAATTTCTTTAAATAATAAAGAAATTATGGTGGTGTTGAAATGTGCAATTAGAGGCGACGTTGGAAGACGCGGTAGAGGTGTAGCTATGTGGACATAGAAGCATATGTCCGTGTGACCAGAATGAAGTATGTGCGAACGTTTTTAGATTTATAATAAGCCACCATTGTATGTTAATGTCAGCAACAGCTACAGTGTCAGCGTATGAATATGGCTGGGTTATGAATATCTAAAATTGTGAATCTCAACAGGTTTACAACTCGGACGCAATGAAAAATACGAAGTTAATTAGATTAGATTAATGGGACGATTCTGTTCACGCACCTGTAAATTTGTAATTTTTAGCTTACAGATGATCTGTAAGTAAACGTTTATAAATTTACAGGTTCACCAATTCTGATCGTATGTGTGTAACAAGTTGTTACAGATTAAAATGTTCTGTTATGCTTTCTGCAAATTTGACGTCAAAATACTAAATGGTTTTGGGTCGTAAACGTTATAGGTTTCATGCAAAGCTGAGAATACCAATTATGAAAAAGGATCACCAATTTGGCAAATGTGCTGTATGTGTATTTTACACTATGGATGTTTTTGCTTATTGATTCAGAGAGATTTGATAATTACTATATTCGTCTATGAAATAACAATAATACTATAAAAATATATTTTTATTTGATTTCGTTGTATGTCTTTTTTTATTGTAGAAACTTTTATGTGTAGGTGTATATTCAAATATATACGTGTTTATTAAAATAATATAATATATAATAGATTAGATTAGATTGCCAGGGAGAGCATAAAAAATCTAGTGTCCATCACGACTAACATACAGATAATACTTTGTAATTTGTATATTTATAAAATTTACGAGTAAAGTTTACAATATAATTATATAGCTTATTTAGATTAATTAGAGTTTATTTGTTATAAAGGTGTCTCCGATATTATTATTGTAAACATATAGTATAATTGGTACTTTGGCTGTGTGACTTAGAAATAATAAAGTCAGAATTACATTTGATACCTAGAACTATACAACAGTATAAATTGTAAAATAATATTAAGTTACTAGTTTACTAATTTAATTCAATTAAGAGAAATGAAATGTACTTACCTTCATGTAATTTACAAACTGTTGTGTTATTTTTCTTACAATGCTAGTTAGCATCGCTGCATGTGAAAACAATTTCTTATCGGCTTCGTTTAAAAAATGATTCAACTAATTCTATGTTCAATGAAATATTTTTAGGAAAGAATCATGTTAAAAAATGCCAAATAATCTTTATCATTTAAAGTGAAGGATACCCAACCTTTAAATTTTGTTATTATTGTGTCCATCCATCATTTTTATTCTGTCGCCGCCACTGTTATGCTGGATTTTTTTCTGACACAGAATATAGAACACAGTATTTAGCAAAATTTACACTGGCTCATAAAACAGAATTTTGTTTGGGGTTTTTATAAATGTTACAGAAGACACGAAAAACAGTGATTACATGTACATTGGTTAACGCTCTGCTGTTTCATTTTGTTTTCATAATCAGTTCTTCTTATCATATAATATTGGCTGAATTTAACTAAACTTATTCATTTTATGTAGTCCAATTTCTCAATAAAATACGGCGTCATGTTATAAACAGGAACACATTTTCTTATCTCTTTAGTAGAATTTATTTGTCCTATAACTAATAATGAAGTATACCGAATCGTGACGAATGTGCAAGAACATGAAAACAAATATAGAAAATGGATACATCGTATGTTTTCAGTACTAAATTATATTCTGCGTTCTATCAGTGTTTAGATGTTTAGTAATTTACAGCATTTTATATTGATTATTTGAACAAATTATATTTAAATATCATTTCTTTTTTTGTTAATTGCCAATGCAAGATCAATTACGAAAATGTTCGTCCAGAATATTCGAATTTTATAATTATATTTACATTCATTCATCTATGGCACAACATTCCTATGTGAAACAGGGCCTGAAGTACCTGAAGTACATGTTTCATGACAGGTGTTACTTGCATTTTAGTGATGCAGGTTGTCAGTCTACAGTCTCTGTAAGGTCCGCACACACCACAATGTATAATATTTCGTTTCTATATAATTTTTAATGGAGGTGAAATGTGAGATAATGAAAAGCAGGGCCGGATTTAGCACTGGACCAGCGGGGCTATGGCTCCTGGGCCTCCACTAGTTGAGAGCCTCCACCAATTCAATGGAGCTTTTCAATTAAATTGAAATCCGATAAATATGAAAAATCAGGTTCCAAAAACAGTACTAAAAGCATGACAAAGATAGAATGATAATCTAGTGACCTTTTCTAACGAAAGTAAAAAATTTATTTAGAAATTTTTGGGCTCCCACAAAATATTGGCCCTGGGGCCTCAAAATTCTAAATCCGACCCTGAAGAAAATACATTCGACCCGAGGTCTGTCAACAAAATTTTATATTTATCAAAATTCATCTCATTCAAACGTCTATTAAAAAGTATACCATCTTCAACCTACCACATTTCTTTTTAAATCGATTTCCAAAAAACAGAAATAGAAAAAGTACTAAAATCACGTAAAACTGATGATAGTCAAAATTCATTCACAATTGGTAAAACTGAAGAAAGCTATGAAAAAAAAATCTATGAAGTCATAAAAAAAACGATTTTTAATAAACAGTATTTAACTATTTTTTTTCTAATAAATAGAGGTAATAAAATTTAAACAACAACAAATATTTGACATTTGGCATATTGAGATTTTGTATTTCACAATTATTATTTTTTGTGTGCAAATAGAGTAAAAATTACATTCGAATTTAATAAATGAATACAAATTCCACGGGCGAAAAGAAAGGGATAAAACATGGCGCTCTTTATCCCTGAAAAAATATATCTTTCATATTAGGGTATTTCACCTTGAACCGAAAAAAATCTGACATAGTTTTTTAAAGACTAAGCCACTGTAATATTTTTATAGCTACGTTACATAGGTATTATAAAAACCAATAAATATCTTTGTTAGTTTATTATTTTAATTAAATTATACATCCGGTAAACTTCTGTTGTATATCAACATTTTAATGTCAAACTAATTACTCTTGTAAACTTATAATTTTATACCTTCCTTGTACGGAAAACACATAATTATTTTTGCTGTATCGAATCAGAAATGCTAATAATAAAATACCTTAAAAGCATATTTGTTGTATATATTTTATAATAACTATATTTTAATTACTCATTAATTTCCTAATATTGCCGTGTATTGTTTCAAGCTTTTTTCCAACCACAGACTTGCAATAAATACTTTTACAATTTGTGGCAACAATAACTATTAAATATGTATTAGTTAATAAGTTCCATTGTTAGAATATAATACATTATTCAATAGAAATAGTTTCTGTGTTTTACGATGTTCACACCTTGGAATTATAGCTATAAAGTGTACAAAGTAACAGTTAGATATGTTGCATTGTTTCAGATGAAAAAGGGATATTGTTGTGTACAATAAAACAGATAAAAGAATTCATTAAAGTGGAATGAAAATTAAATACCCGTTACGCGTTCAAATTGTCCCATTGTAAATGGATATGTTTTATTACATGGGTGTGCATACATTTTTCCATTAATTAAAATTAAAAATATTTGTCCGCCAACAACCTATTTTCAAAATAAGAAAGCACGAGTATTTAATATTCTGTTTAGAAATTTTTAAATGAATTCAAATTGATTGCGTCTAAAATATGTTCTGAGACGATTGCAAAATTCATGATGAGATGTAAGTCATATCCAAATAATTACATAAATATCTGTCAGAGTTATAATAAAAAGAAAAAATTATAAAAAAATCGTTTTTTTTTTTTCGTGCGATGTGTTTTCGAACCAAAAGGCGCATCATTCCGATATTTTAGTCTAGTTGCTAGGCTACAAGAAATAACAGTCTAAGAATATTTATTCCGGTGTGTGACAAATCATTCCCGTACAGTAAGCAGCCCATTGCTTTCTGATCGAAACTGATCGAAAAAAATTGTATGTATGTGCAGTAAAAGTAAATTTTCGTACTACTGGTGTTGTTGGTCTCTCCTGCGACTCGTCCCGTAATTTTCATCACCATCCGGGAATATATATATATACTAGATACAGAATATAAGTACTATTATAGAATCATGTATTTACCAACCTGCACTATAACAAAAATACTAATAATGATATTGATTTGATCGATTTCAAATTAACAAAAATCCATGAATTAATTCATAATGCGACCATTTCAAGCTCAATGTCTGTTAGTCCGTTCGTCCGTTAGAGCAGGGATAGAAATTTTTTTAGTGTGGCCTAAAGATAAAAAGTTTGGTCACCCTGTCTACAGAGTAGTAAAAAAAAAGCAATAGAGGAATTATGACCAGTAAACAGTCAATTCAGTTTTCATTTGATCACTGTCAGTAATTTTGGTATGTCAAACAAATTTAATTTTTTTTTTTTCCTTTAGGATATGTACCTCTTATTTTTAATTTTATTTACCTTACTTTTATATTCTTCAAATACTAACATTTTATTAGCGGGAGTATTAAATCCCCTTCATTAGAACTATCCCTTGCTCGATATAGTTAACTTAACAAACCTTAATATATAAATAACTATTACAGTCTGTATATTTGTTAGTAATAGAATGCTATTATTGCATTGAATAAAATAACGACATACATATCAGATTGTTTTGATTGTTTTTAGATTGGAGAAATAGGTACTCAACGACAGGTTTCAGTAGTTAAGAAAAACAAAATTTTAAAGAGAGATTACACAACGGGGTGTGGGCAGGAAAAATTTGATACTGTTTTTAATTAGTCAAGCTTCATCGTAAGTTTTTATCAACAAATATAATTTAATTGAAGAATAATGTAAACATTGTTTATAAATAAACATTTACAAAAAAATGTTCAAAATCTTGTAAAATTTTAAAGATCTAAAGTAAAAAAAATAGATATTAGTGTACTCGTATATTATACTTCAGTCTCTTTCGATTCCTTATCTCCATGAATGGTATTCCTTTCGCCAATCGAATCAAATCATATCAATTGGTTCAGTTCAAGTAGATCAGATGAATCAGTTCACTTATTCAGTGCAAGTCGAATGTCGTTTTGGATCAATTTACCTCGTGTTTTTCGTTTATATTTAGATGTTCATCCAACAATCTGTGATAATTTTAATTCTATTATTATTATTACATTGTATAAATAAAATAATATCTGCTTTTGCCTTATTTATTACCTTTGATGGTAATTCTAACTCATAAGTTGTTTTGGATTTCGGATCATAAATTTGTAATTTCTCCATTTCTATTCAAATATTTATAAACACAGCAAATTATGCGACTATACAATCTGAACTGAACCAACTTATCTACCTCGGCGAGTGGATTACTTAGGATCAATTCGTTCATTAGAGGGATTAAAGTGATACTGTCAAATGGAATGAAAAATAAATGATCTTGATTCAAAAGTGTTCTAATTCTCCTTTTCAACCTTCCTCTTTTTCGTTGTCCTCTGGGTTGCCATTCTGTGACCTGTTTAGGTATTATTTCTTGTCATCGTTTGTACATATCCATACCATATTAGTTGTCTTTCTTTTATACAGTCCATTACTTTGCGTTCATATTTGATTATTCCCCTTATTCGATAATTACTTATTCCTTCTTTTCTTTATTTTCTCGCTGATGTTTTCAAACATGCATTACAATGGAATTTACCATATATTCTGTTCTTTTCTTTAATGGTCATACTTTGTTGCCTTATGTCAGAATAATGCAGTATTTAATTTAGTTAAAGATTGACGATACTGAGATTTGAACCCCAGATCTCACACTGCACTCAATTCTAGTCGGAGCATGCTAACCAATTAATATAATATATAATCATAATCTAGACACACATAAACAGACTGACTAAATTAGTGATATTTAAAATGCAAAGTGAAGTAATTTATTCTGAATAGTGTTTTATTTTTTTGTCGGTGCAACCGTTTGGGGACTGCAGAGCAATTGCGATTGGTAGTTCGTGTTCTGAAAGTCGTAGATTCAAGGACAAGGTGGAGTTTACGGAATGCATTTCTTTATGACGGCTGCAATATGTGACAAGAGACACTGTTTCTGACATGCACACGGAATTTAGTGCGGACGTGCTGAAATTAAAACCGGTGAATATGTCAAAATAAATTCATACCACCTGAGATATATCGCCTGTGCTGCACAATTTATTGAAAGGCGCACGCAAACGATATCTTACCGACAATCTCCAAAGAGACACTATTTTATATATGTAACATCACACTTTCAGCCATATTTTCAAGTGTAACTGATCGTGGACATAGATTATGTTACAATATCATACCATTTACCAGTTCATTTAAATATAATTAATAATCTTTTATATTTACATATTAAGCACAAAATGGACTCAAATTTACCAAAATGAAATTAAAAAAATATATAAAAGCGAAATAAATAAACACGAAAACGCTACAATGAAGTGGTACTAGTTTAGCAATTGTACCAGCTGTCTTAACATAGAGATATTTGAGAAATTACGCAATCAAGAATGGGCTCATCCCGCAAATTCAAATTCAAGATATTTTAAATATGTTTTCAATAATTTGCTACCTTACGATGTTAACAAATACATAATTTCAGTTAAGAAATATGCAGGTAGTTTACTTAAGTAAATTATAAAGCCACTATAGAAGTGGACATATAAGGTGAGAAAGACGAACATATAACATGGTGCAGAAGTTTTACGTTTCGTTTGTAAAGAAACAAAAACATTTTGTTTTCGTTGTTAAAAGGGAGAACTCGGTTGTTATTTTTACATAAAATTATACTTATTTGAATTTTATGGAATTTATAACAATTTACTTCTCGCTTATTTGTCTAAAAACAGAAATAAAGATATGAAAAATATTCTATTATTGAAAAAATATAATTTTATAAATCAGAATAAACCAGATTCATTTTTATTAATCGCGTACTGAAATTGTATTGCAAAAATTACAATTTAAAAATTATTCATATTTTTTTAATATGTTTTATGAACAGGTTCCTGATCCATGAACCATTGTCAAAATATATAACTATTTTGCAGAAGAATCTGAAAATATACAACAATTAATGATTTTAATATTATTTCGTTCGCGACCGATAAAAGAACTTAAATTTTGTTGCTGTCCAGTGAAGTTATCTGTCTTTTTTACTTATGCTTAGGTAATGATTTTTTTTTTCATATACAAAGTACATAAATATAGTTTAGTTATACGAATATGAAAATATTCAATATCCTGTTCAACACTGGCGAAGGTCAAAATTTTCATCTTAAAAATTGCTATTTTGCTTACCACGACGTATTTTTAAATCGCGTTTTATCTATTATGTTTATTTTTCTCTGTTCTTTCAGATAATGAAATTTAAAAAAATTATTCAGGACCCCATTGGTTTAATTTGAAAAATTAGATATTAAATTACAAAAAACAAGTATATTAATCCAGGGCAGTAATAGTTGTTTAAGCTAAGTATGTAAGTTAATCATAACATTCAAGAAGGTATGGAGTTAGGTGGACCATGCAAAAAATTATTTATTTTCAAATGTTTAAATTAACTTTACCCAGTGATTATAACACTCTGTTGACATTGGTAACCAAATAAATGTTATCAGAAACTTACGAATTATGTTGCTGTGAAAGCAAGTTATATTTACGTCAATGGTGATGCGAAAAAAAATACAAAACAATTAATTAAAATAGTAACAGTGAATCTATCCAGTGCATTTCATCAAACAGTAACAATAAAATATTTAAAGTTTGTAAAAGAAAAACTCTTTAAATTATTTTCGTGTTTTCTTTGCATTTTAGCAGTAACCATATATGTACCTAACAGTCGCGAATTTGGTGCTGAGAGCGATTCGATGATTTTGTTATTATTCAGCCTAAAAGCAAAAATGCGTGAGTTTGAATATCTGTCTCCTCCACAAAGTTTCCGCCATATGACAGCTACGTCTGTAGAATACAAGCCTCGGATAAAACCCGCACCGGAAACACTGACCGCGACGTCCAGGATTACGCGGTGCATACTTCAGTCTCAATAAACACTTGTACATAGGGCGATAAACATTTCCATGCACGTCCCACACAAAACTCACGTGTCTGAACAAGTCGCCGTACCTTTGTCTCCTTGTCACAGCCCGCCGTACGGGGATTCAAATTTCAGATAAATATTTCCATAACGTATTTCATGATATGTTAAATAACTCTAAAGGGTACAAGACAGAGGATGCTGTTGTTTATATCGCTTCTCTATCTGATTGCGGAAGGTACGAACGGATATATAGATTAAAAGTTAAATTTAAAATGTTAATATCGCTAGTCAAATATGTTGTCTATGAAATAATTGCGTCGGGGTACTCTGATGCTGTTATAATCTTAGAATTTAGAAAACTGTTATACAGTAGAATCAGGGGCGTTGCCTTATGTTTTTAGAAAGGGCCAAAGATTTTATTGAAAGGACAAATTACTAAAATTTTATTAATATAGAAAAATATGAATTAGGGATGCTTACATTGAAATCAGATTAAATCACATTGATTTCTTTAAACAAAATAATTGAATTAAATCACTTGTTCTGAAATTGTTATTTAACATTCCAGAATAACGGAAATTGGGCGAAAAGCGTGTAGGTAATACTTTCAAGAACTTCGTCGGTAAAACGATTTTACAGGTATATGATTTTGAATTTATAGCATAACCCAGAATTTTTTTGTACCGCAGTGCTATTTTTTGTTACATTTACTTTACATTGTGTAATCTGGTAATAATGACATCAAATTCAAAAGTATTCCAAAAAATTATATATTCTATTTCGCTATAACCGATAAAATTAAAATAATGTTAGCGTTTGAAAAGTCTAAACCCGATTTAAATCAAAAAATATAATTTTTGAATTGTTTTATATATTAAGTTATAGCTATTAACGTACCTAGAATAGTTATGGGTATCATAACCGCCGCAATGTCAATTAAATTCCGAGCTCGGAGAGCGTGTATTTTAACTAACGCCTGGTATGATGCGAAACATCCGTGGTTTGTTCAATAGTTTACCCGTTTCACGTTGTTAATAAATATTATTTTATAAAATTTTCTTGTGACTAAAATTTTCGTGATCAACTCTATATTAAATGTTAACATTTATATTCAAATAACAATGCATAAAATAGGCAATTTTTTCAAAGTTGTTAGGTTACCTTGACACCGTAGGCGAAGTATCTCCACGGGAAAAAGGATTTTTCACGCCTTTTGAAAACGTTTTTTCAAGGTGATGGGAAACATTTCTTTACTCAATTTTTATATAAGTAAGTAAAAATATTATAATTAATGATGCAAATTAGTTGTAGAAATACTTATTTTGTGCGCGAAATATTTTTAGTGCGTTCGATTTACTTTGTGGCATATCACATACTAAAAACACAAATTTCGCGCACTTAATACAAAAATAACAATTACCAAATTACATGGGATACAATTATGACCTAATTTCCTTGCATACGTTTGCCCATGTAAACATTAGCTTAATATCCTGAAACCGGTAAAAATTTTAATCGTATATTTGCAACAAAATAATAATTTCTGATAATTACAGTGCTGTATAATTATTTTTTTTGTTTTGAAAAATTTAAATACATTCAAAACTTGATATAGTAGCTCTGCATTAAGTTGATCAATGTTTGCTTTAACATAATATATCATCTAAAAGGAATAAATGATTACATAAGTAGAGATTAAAATAACTTAGTTAGGTTTATGCAAAATAAATTGATTAAATGAAAATCAATGTTTAAATTATTGATAATAATTTCTAAATATTAATGAACAGTCAATAGTGAATCAATGTGGAATAACGAGCAATTAGAACTACGACAAGGCTTGTGACAGTTAGATATAAAAGCCTGGATGCTTGTAATCAAAACCTACATTGGTAAATAATGCTACTTACAAACCTGTACATGTTAAAGTGGGGAAGAGATGAACCGATAGGAGTAATGGACTTTTGATCTTAAAATACAATAAAGTGATATCTCTCATAGGGAATGTTAATTTTGTTCTTTAGAGACTGTGTAAGTAACCGCTTGAAAATTAATGCAGTCTACACTGAATAACCCAAGATTTACCCAAAAATTGCCATTTTTTGTATCTTATAACACATTTAGTTAATTACTACTATAGTAGGTAGGTTTAAACTAATTATTGATGTACATATCTGATAAACATGTGCATAAAACTTAACATACCTAAAAATTTGTGATTGTATTTGTATACAGTCGTTAGTAATTAGTGGGCCATTTACCTCTGATCTGAGGACAGAGCAGATTGCTGAGGAGAGACGGACCAGAGGATTTTTATTGTCAACCAGTAAATACAAAAAAAAAAAATCATTCGCGCATAGAAATATATACGATGTAGTTGCTATTTCATGAGTTCTGAAGAACTGTTGTTAAATGGTTAATCAGAGGATGATGATAATTAAGAAGCTGAATATTATGAAAACGAATATGCGGGCTGCAAGGTAAATTATTTTTAAAAATCGATAAAGAGGGATGATTGGATAAAATGTGTAATTTGTGGTCGCTGTTTACACGACGAGAATATCACATATGACAAATGACAACAATCTGGTAACCAGTTCATCTCCTCATAGCCTTGGTCTATCTCACCTATATTGTGGAGGACAGTTGGACTTTATAAACCCTAATAAAATATTTGTTTGTAGTTTTCAGAATATAGTTATTTTTTTTCCTTATTCTTATAATGAAGCTTAAACTATATGCTGTTATAAATAAATTTTATATTTTTAATATTATTTAGTATTATAGAGTAATAATTATATTTCCAAAATGTGGTCCATGTCACTCCCACTTACTCTAACTTAGTTTCAAATGCAGTGTTTCAATGGAAATATTACAAAATTTTTGTCATTGTGCAAGTAATATAATTTTCAATGGACAGTAGTTGCTTACTCATATTATTGGTTATATAATTTTAGGTTTTGTTATACATTGTTAAAAAGTCAAGTTTGTTGTAATGATATACTTATAGTTGACATTAAATGAGAAATAATTATTACATTGAAAAAAATGTAGATTTATTCCAAGAATAATATAATAATAATAATCAAAATAGGATTTAGACATTTTTATTTTATAGGTAAAGTTTGTAGCTATAATACCGCGAAAAATAAACTGTACTTATTACTTGCGTCAAATGAATTACTATATTCCTGTTAATCTTTATAACAGCGTTATTTTATTTTAACACTGAAAAATATGAATTGTCAATCATATTTCATTATTATACTAGCACAACTTGTTATTATGTAGTAATAAAAAGTTTTTGTTTTGCATTGTTACTATCGTATAATATGAACATTATACTTGTATTATGCTTGAAGTAAAATATTTTTAAAAATCTATCCGGTATGTGAGTCAGAATGATTATTTGCTAAATGTGTCATATTATGTAATTGTATATGATAATGAGAGATACGGTATTTAAAAATCCGTTTGTGTATAAAGGGAGGAGCTTGAAAATACCGCTCCTGGTTATTAATAAACAAGCGGCCGTAGTCAAGCAAGCATGTTAAATCGAAAACCAATAGTTTATTTGAAATGCAACGTGAGTACATACCAATTAACCGAACACTGCAACCGTCGTCCGATCAGCTCATGACAAAAAACTTACAATTATTTTTTAATTCTACATACTTCAATTATGTTAGAAGTAAAAAATGATGAATCGAATTAAAATCCATTAGTGGAGGACTTTTTACCATATTTCATCTCACATAATAATTATTGTGTGTACAGAATAAGTGGCAGTTTTTGCTGGCAAGATCTAGTTAGAGCAACATGGTAAATTACAGTGGATTTAAGTGGTGCATTTTGCAAGGAAACTCAATTAAATAAGTATATCGCCACTAATCTACAAGTATAAAATATTTATTATAAATTATTACAGTATTTCTACAAGCAAAAACTTAAAGAAGCAAAAAACAAATGCGACATAAAAACTTGAAGAAGTAAAAAAATAAATGCAACATTATTACATTGTATATATATTTCTCAGTGACTCGATTTCAAATTCATTATTCATTCCTGTTATATATTTCTATATGATTTAGTGCTCTCTTATATACAAAAATCTAGTTTTGATGGTCATTTTCTTTCGTGTCTTGCAGATTATCTTAGTCAGGAATTTCTTTGTATGACATATATATATATATATATATATATATATATATATATACATATATATATATATATATATATATATATATATATATTTGATGATATAAATACCAATTATCTAATATATATCTTATAATACAATTATTATTATTAAATAAATATTATAAAAATAAAAATACATATAGCTGCACTATCTAATTTAAGTTCCGTGGTTATAAGAAAGCAGTTTGTGCTTTATTTCTTAGTTATATAATTTCGAAAAATAATTATATTATTTCCTATTTTTTAAAATGATATTTAAATACATAGGTACAATTTTATGTCTTCATTTTTTTAATATATACATATTTTTGTACTTTTTATAAATTTCATTATTTTTCAAATCACTAACATATATTTATAGAGAGATTCTTGTAATAAATAAAGTTTGAGAATTGAAGATAATCTTGCTATTCTTGCATTTTTCTTGCAATTTCTTCCTTGTCTTGCTTTGAAATTTGTAACTCTTTTCTTGTTTTGTCTTGCATTTTTTGCAAGACTAATGCAAGATCAAGAAAAATACAAGACTCTCGTCAAACACTATACCAACCCTTAGAGAATTTGAGATAATTGTACCCAGGGCAATATGAACATACATTAGCCCTAGAATATTTGTCATTCGAGAGTACATGAGTACAAACACCCAATAATTCTCCATGTTATATTTAATAGTGTTCTATCATTTCCCAAACTAATAAATTGGTTAGATTTTTTTAATATAATATGCGAAATTGCATATGTATAAAAAATCTTATTATCATAGATTAACACTGTAATAGCTATTTATACTCAATACGTAAATACTACTTCTGTATAAAATGCCTTTTATTCGAGATTTCAATTTCTGAATTTTACCATAACAATTCATAATAGCACTGCGGGTATAATATACTCTATACGTATTATAGCTCATAAGTATGTCATTTAATAAACAATGATGTATTAGTAAGACATTAAAGAGATAAATATAGTCATTTGACCAAAATAGTGAATTTGCGTCATCATTAAAAAAGTCTCTAAATTAATCACGTCCTCTGTATCTAATTTATTTGAGGGAGGACAGAATTGACATATATTTTGTTCTGCTATGCAGTTTTCAATGACAGTTAACACTACAAAAAATGTAAACATATAATCAAAATGTCAGACTTACATGATATGTCTACCAACAGACGTATTTTAAAAACAAAACACTTGTTAGGTTGAAAATAACAGGATAGAATTTTTATCTCGTTCGAAAAGTGAGTTTTTGAGTTGGTTTCCTTCCGAAAATTGTATTAATTCGGTATGTTAAGGCATTGCTAAGAATATATTTCTAGTTGCTTAGTAACATCTCAAATAATTTTATTAATTTAGATGTATAAAAATATTAACCTCTCAATCAGAGACAAAATAGCACCCATGTAAAAAACTAATTTTCTTATCATGTACTTTAAATATGAAACACACTGAAATACCTCTTCATGAATTTTGGATATTAAACTTATTTCATTTGAAAGTGAGATCATTCTACGACTAATCATTCTTCAACTTCCATTCGTTTCATATCTACGAACTTTCCTTCGAAATGGATTATCTTTTAAAATTTTTATTAAAATATTTATCACTATTTCTTATTGACTTACACCAAAGAGTATATATATTATACTTCGTTTATGTAAATCCTCTTTGCTTACACACAATTATTTTTTTCTACGACTATTAAAATATCTGCTAGTTGTATTGTCAATATCAGTTTAATATCAAATGATTTTTATTAAGTTTCTGCTAAAAGTAAACTGCCCTTTGAAAAGGCCGTTTGGAAACAAAAATGGAGGTGAAACTAGATATTATAATAACTACATAAATAAAATTTCAACATTCTAGGCTAATCGTTTCTGAGTTATGCGAAAATTTAAAAAAAAAACACTGCTAGCAAAGTGCCCTTTTGGTATTGTCAATTGCAAAGAAAAAGGGAGAAAAAGTCAGTTTCCAAATTTATATGGCGAATTATTTTTTAGTTATGCGAGATATGTACCTTAGTACAGACGTCACGCCGAAACTAGTCAAAATGAATTCAAGGATAAATCAAAATGTATATTTCCGTTGAAACCTGCAAACCGAAATTTTTCGAGATTATAATACTTTCTTTACTTCATACAAAGAAGTAAAAAAGGATAAGAATTACAAATTTAGAAGAAGTAATGAGGGTAAAATTGTCCTGTATAAGACCTAATATAGAAGAAATATGCAGAAAACGTCAAGCACAATCATTAATTTATTTTTTAACTTTCCAATAACAATAAATTCTGATAATACTTATATAAATATTAAAATATTGTAATTCTAATGCCCGT
Organism: Stenolophus ochropezus; assembly: GCA_035578165.1. NCBI lineage: Eukaryota > Metazoa > Arthropoda > Insecta > Coleoptera > Carabidae > Stenolophus > Stenolophus ochropezus. The sequence continues at coordinate 7,109,808 of JAQOWZ010000004.1, read as the reverse complement.
TTGCACCAACAAGGCTTAAATTTTAAGCCAGACTTAAACAAAAAAAATATAATCGAATTTGACATTTTATTTCGATTCGATATTGTCTATTTAAGCCAAGCTTAAAATTTAAGTTATGTTGGTGCAAACGGCCATAAATGACTGAAATAAATAAGTTACTATTTTTCTATTTTAATTAACAAATACTTACTTCATAACGTACTGCAATTTGATTGTATTAGATTTTGATCATGATAATGATGTGAAATTTCTCTTTATGTTGCACCAACCATAATTCGGTCAACACTGTCCGCACTAAGATCCTTATTATTTGTTATTTTATTTCAATCTAAATAACTGCATATTAGAACGGATATCAAAGTTGTTATTACTTTTTCGTTAATAATAGTAAAGCTGTCAGCTAGGATTTAAACCGACAAATTATTTATTTATATTTGCCAAGCAATTATTTATGTGGTTAATAAATAATAATATTGGCACAAAGCATTTCCATTAATCAAGCCGTGAAATATCATTGAATCGCACGCGCAAATCTAAAATGCTGCAGTGTCATGCGGCTACCGACATTAGCGACCCAGATATCACCTGTCAATTTAGTCGAGTGACCATTGAAGGCAGAATGACTTTGTTGTGGTTAGCAAACAAAAGGCTCAGGAATTTAGGACATAGTTGCTCATAGGAGAAACGGGAGCCGGTAGGTATTTGTCTAATAAGCAAATCGAATGAATTGGATTTATCATATTATCTCCAAAGTGGGAAAAGAAATTATTGAAAGCTACATCCAATACAATATAGTAGATTTCAGATTGTGTTTTCAGTATTAATAACGTAAGAAATACTAATTTTAAATCACCACTGGCATTACAACCCGAGAACAATTTGGAACAAAGGTGAAATTGAGAAGTGAAATTGGTGCATATCAATTCTACTTGTATTTTGGTGAAATTGGTTGTCAGCCTGAAGTCTCTTCAAGGGATCGAGAGATTATATGAGCCTAATTTCATGTTCATAGTTCTTATCTTGTGTCATACTGTTTCAATAATATTTTGGTCAAGACTACTTAAAGACCTATTCAGTACATTCAAATCACGATCTTCAAATCATATTTAGTTGATCTTGCAATATGGGAAGATGTGCCTACCTGCTGAAATATCAATTTGTTTTCAGTTCTCAGTTCTTGGATGAAAGGCAACAAGTTTATTTCGAAAATTGTCTGATATTTTTCAGCATTAAGGGTTCCATAGAGTATTTCTAATTCTTTTGCTAACAGTCAACCCCAAACCACTACTCCTAATGGAAATTTAACTGTACGTTTTAGATCTTATAAACCGTTTGTGTTCTGCGATAATTTCCGAGGTAGACATCACACTTTTAACTCATCACTGATAATAAACTTAGTTCAGGCTTCTACTGTCCAGGTAGCTCTTGCTTTTTCCCAAGCCAGCCGTTTCTTTTTTAGATTATCTAAAATCAATGTCAGAAATGAAATTAATATATAGTTACATGATACTTTATAAAAATGAGCAATGACGTCTTTAGAGTGAGCCGTCTTCTACATTTACAAATTGTTATAAGTCTACACGTACTATTGGAGTCTTGGACGCCCAAATTTTCCATGTAGCAATGTCCCTAAGGAGATGTTTTTCTTAACGCAGTATTTTTTTATATCAGTAATAAAGCTCTGAATTGTTGCTATTTTAAAGAATTAATGTACCTCCTTTCATTTTTAAGTAACTGACTACTACCTTAAATAGATGTGAGGATTTATGTATACAAATTTTCACTAGTACAGCCACAATTACAGATTTATTGTTAGCCAATAGGAATCCACATGGCCGATAATAATGCGCGTCTCAGGATATATCGGGGATCCAGGGCATCTATTGCCCTGAAGTTGATCTAGTTCAGCCGGTCGGGAATTGGAGTACACTTCAACGTGTGCCCTAATTCTTGGCCCACTGAAACCAGACCAAATTCTGGAGCAGATATAACTACTCTAGATTGTGCTCTGGTTTCAGTAGATCAGGAATTAGAGAAATTTGAAATGTTTGCTCTAATTTTTAGCCTACTAAAATCAGAACACATTCTGGAGCAATTTTAACTGCTCTGAATTGTGCTCAAGTTTCACAGGGTCTAGAATTACAGCTCTTTGCAAATATAATTTACTGCCTTATGAATCCATTTAGTAAATATTATACAATTACTGATAAGCATCATCAAAATTAAACTTTAAAAGGTATAAAAATATCGTTGCTCTTAATTGTCTCTATTAATAAAATTTAAAGGGAGGGAATTTATTTTCATACGTACAGTGTAAAATATGGTTATTAAACTCTAGTTTCTTCTATAACTTTATCTTGTAATTAAAGCTGTATTGAATACCAAAAAATTGATGTGAATTATAAATTCCGAAGTTGTAATTGGAATAAATCAAAGGTGATTACCTCTAATTAATAAACATAGGAGGTGCGCTTGAATGCAGCAAGAAGCAGGAATAAATCTGCGATCCGCGCGCCGATTAATCACAGTGTTTTATGGCAGATTATAATTTAGCGGCGATCGGAAGGCGATCAGATGCAGATACCAGAGCGCGATCGCTACACGGCAATTGCATTTAGCGTGCCTGTGTTGTCAGCCGCTAAGCTAAGGACAATTCCTAGTATTTGAACCGAGGCTTGAGTTAATTGGACAGTTCTGTAGACAAGATATTCTCCGCATTGTTGTTCTAATCTACCTATCTCACAGTTTCTCCAACTATGTGGAGCTATATTCAGTTCCACGCAATACACGCAGCACTTGCAACTAACTTCAAGCAAATGAGCGAAAACTATTCCATACAGGTAAAACATAATTATAATTAGTGAAAAGTTTTAGTAGTTACCAAAACTGTTGTTGTGTCAATTAAATTTCTGTTATTAAATTTATAATTATACATTATTGTTAACGTGGAGTGGTGGCTCACTTGGTTAGTGGTACTTTGATTTGATCTGAGTGCGAGATCTGGGTTTCTGTTCCCAGCGTCGCCAACTATTAATAAAAATAAAAATACCTCCGTGTCTGAGTGGTTCCAAATCTAATACGAGCTCTAACAACAACTGTTATATATAGCTGCTTACATTAATAATGTCATATTTACTATCAATTTTTGTCATATATACATAAGGATAGGTGTATATTTTAGAGGAGAAATAATTTATTTACTGATATAATTAATTTATAATTAATTTTAAAAAAACTTGAAATAAACTGGAAACTAAATGTTTTAACATTTTTTATTTATTATTTTGCTGTGAAAAAACCAAATTAAAAGTGCTACGAAAAAGACATTAGCCCGTATTACGAACACACTTTTATAATAAAATCGCGATTTTAACGCTCGCTTTTACGTCATAATCTTATGTAAAAATAAGCGTTAAAATAGCGATTTTGTTATAAAAGCGTACTAGCTTACTTTTATAATAATATCGTGATTTTAACGCTCATTTTTACATAAGATTATGATGTAAAAGTGGGCGTTAAAATCGCGATTTTATTATAAAAGTAAGCTCGTAATATGGGCCACTGTTATTGTTATTTGTTATATATTTAATCATTTAGATGAATTTTCCTTGTAATTAAATAATTATTGCACGTAGTGAAGCAAAAGTTAATAATATGAAAATTATTTAAAAAAAAAATTGTGAAATTTATTCAATAACACATATTGCTAATAATCTTGATGTAGATTAGTCTACTGCGGTATATATTTTAGAAAAATATTGACAAACGGGCAAAATTTCTTACCAAAATCAAAACATAAAAAATAAGTACTTCTTGTGACATCTCTTTCTACAGTATGTATATTAGTATGTTGTTGTCTCTCTTGCTATCACTAGTGCGTGTTTTGACTGAATTGATGCAATATGTAATAGGACGTGCTTATTCCTTTATTCCCAAGGAAGATTTCCGTAAGTGTTGTTGTGAGATGTCTATATGTCCGTAAAATGCCCGTAAGATACTGGTAATTTTGAGGGTAGAAGCCTAACGTACAACCAAAGAACGTATGTCTCACAAGGCTCCATATTAAGTCCAGGCCTTTGGAAAAAATATTACGATGGACTGTTGTGTACACACAACCACATGGCATTCATAGGTAATGTCGCTGCCATTAATGTATGAGGTTATTATAATGACAGAATTTTTATTTTAGTGCATTTTTTTCAAGGTTGTCAAATTGTGATTGCAAGTAAGATATCACTATAGATAGATGTATACCTCAGACAAAGACAGCGCATCAGAGACTGTGTACTTTGGCATACTTTTTCGAAGATATTTTGAAAAGTAATAGCAAGTGAATTAACATCATTGGTATTTCTATACTGCAGACAAATACAATGCTTCAAAGTATGTCGTTGCTATTATGAAAACAAACATCTTAGTAGTGTTGATATCTAGATAAGCACAAAATCACAAATTAATCTTGTAATAAAAAACCTAACAAATGAGAAAAATAGTATATTGTGTTGTTAAGAGTAAAAGTAATACTTTGAGTGGCGAGTGTGGAAGTTTGCAGGACGAGCGAAACGAGTCGGACAATTGCAAGCGAGGCACATAAAGCCACTTTCACTTGACGTTCAATTTACAGGTTATCAATTTAAAAATCTATCAATTGCGATATTTTTCTATTGTACAAGTTATTTCTTATTCGCTGATTTTACATAGATCCTACGGATAATTATTTATTTTACTTTTTCCGCGGGGGGCGAAAACTTTTTGCTCCGTGAGCATAGAAATTAAACAGAAATTAAACTACAACCTTGTAAATTACGTTACGAAAGAATCATTTTTATAATGTTAGACGAAAAAAAAAATTTCAGTCGTACACTACGGTCACCAATTTTGATTGTAAATTTGCAAGATGAAACGAAAAGTAAATATTGTGAATACCTATAATTTTTAATCCTTATACTTTTTTAAAAAAAAACAGTCATAGTTGTAGCGTGTTTATTCTTCATATTCCAACCTTTTTTTGGTTATATTTACATAAGAACATTATCAGCTAGTATTTCACTTATATAAATATATCAAATTCTTGCAAATATCTTTAATCGTACCGCTATCTCCGAATTTATTTTGTTTAGAAGTTCGAACGAAATCCGACTCAATATTTTCCAGCGATAAATACCTCCATTATCTTGGCTTCTTGGAAGCCAATTTTAAAATTGATTACCGAGGCACTGATTAAAAATCGCAAGTGTGATTTAATGAAGCTATTGTTCCCCGATGAAACTTCCTGCGTACGCCACTGGAGAGGAACAGAAGGATGAACAATACAGAATAATTACACTTCATTTCTTCAACGGTCATCAACTAAAAATAAAAAATCACTGGTAGAACAGGTTTCCTGTCTCTTTTCTGTTCTTACCACATTCTCGCTTTATAAAATTTGTGGAGGAAAATATAAATTTCAGCGTTTATTTGAGTACAAATAGAAGATGAAGTGTACTCAGACTCGGCACTTAGACCACGCCTTTATGTACATCCTAGTAAACGCGTAATAGTACAGCATACTAACAACCTTTTTTCACCGCAGTACCGTATCGCCACATTTTTAAATTTCAACTTAACGTAAATTATTATTTTGGAAGTTGATTGTCGGATTGTGTACCAAAGGGAATTTAATGAAACAATTTCTTAATTCCTCAACGTTTCGATTAAAAATTGATTAACATATTATTGTAATAACAATTGTTATATTACATTGTAATTGAAACTGTAATATTTTTTAGCTCTTGATAATGATTAAATTTTTAATCGAAACGTTGAGGAATTAAGAAATTGTTTCATTAAATTCCCTTTGGTCCACAATCCGACAATCAACTCCAAAATTACAAATATTGGACGCTATCCACTTCACGTAAATTATTATTTTCTCTTGGACACTATTATACAGTTTGTTTTGATTTAAATTATTTCTTTTAAATTATACACAATTGTTTTCTTATATCAACTGCATTTTTGTCTGATTTTACGTAGTAAATATATAGATTCATAAAAAATATTATATTCGGAGTTAACTAACTACAAATTTAATCCGGTATAAATGTTCTGGGATTAGAGCTATTCACAAAGCAGATTAAACCTGGCGATACATTCGGAGTTGGCTAACTTTCATATTAGTTACAATTTTTTCCGCTTTACCTTTTGTCGCCATAAATAAATAACTTATAAAGCCTCAAATTGACTAAATTGAGAATTAGTTCGTTTTCAGTTTTGTACTTTTAGTATATTTTAGAGAAAAATGTTATTAGTAAAAGAAAAAAGTTTTTTAAAAAATATTGCTAATATAGAAATGAATTTTAGTAAATTTTCGTTTTGATATTTAAATAAAGATATAAAAACTAAAATTTAAATTATATTTTATTGAAAAATTGAAAATATTTCGTTTTTAAGAATATTATTTTAAAAACTTTTTGCTATTAATATTACAAAAGTATTAAAAAAAAAATGATTACAACCATACATGAATACTTTGCGCATGCGTGTAATAGAAGTATTTTACTTCTGGATTGCCAAATATCACCAAAAATTCCTCTTTGCATCATTTAGAAATGTTGATAACCATGTACAAATATTGTTCCATCAAACTATTGAAGTAATCTTCCGGACAATATAATACACTTAATGCTTTTTACGAATTGGGATTGGAGTTAGTTTGACATTTCAAGATGATAATGACTTGTTTTATGGATACGGAACGGACTCAAAAAGATATTAAATTTGGAGTTTGCGGCTAATCCTTTTTATGAATCTGCATAATAATGATTCATACATATGGCAGATATTAGTTAATAACTACATTAATATTGCAAAAAAAAAAATCATAATTTTTATTTATTTTAATAAATCAGTGGCATATTATAATCATAGATACAATATTAAACAATCTCATACATATTATTTTTATTTCTATGGCTGTCTGTTTTTTAAAGAAAGTTTTATATTTAATATATCTCGTACTGAATACTTGGTGTTGAATCAAGTATGATCTTATATGATAAAATTTAATTTTGAATAACTTCGCACTAAATCTGTCAAGAGATATAGTATATAAGTTTCTATGCACACTCCATATCCATTTAAAAAAAATGTGCATGCTGATTTACGTAAAAAATGCAAATTCTTTTTCAAGCTTGTTCAATGACGCAAATATAGGTTAAGATTAGAGAATTGCTTTAATACAAGTACCAAATTAAAAACTTGACAATGACGATGACAAAGCTCTTTCGAACTAATCGGTTATGGTCAAGTCTACTTCTTGTCTACAACAAAACTATTCAATTGAATGGGCTATCGCACAGAAATAAAATTTTCCCGAAACCAGTATCTATAGTACTGGAGGAATGTTGGACCTCAGATGAAGTAGAAAGCATTATGACACTTATGCCAACAATCTCTCTATTCTGTAGTGGAATACTCATCCATTTATATTCCTATTCTATCTGGGAATATTCCTATCAGAAATTTAAATACACTCTCGTTTAAAATTCCAACATTTGTAAGCTCCTTATCTCTGAATATACATTCCTCGTTATCTGTTCCTCATAGGTGTGCCTCAAGCCGAGTCGAGTCATTTTTTCCTCGTGTAATTTGTCTGTTTACTCAGAGAAGACATTCAGACAGAGTGAACTTATATGGACTGCCGTCTACTTCACATGCAAATCGGAGATTCCATGAAACTCCAATTTTAAGATACGGAATGCATATACGTTTTGTGTAGTGGGGACATTAGTGTTTCGCGAGTGTACTGGTGGTATTATATGCATGGTTTATTCCGTGTGGCATACTGTTAGTGATAGAATTGTTACCTTGCTTATGCACAGAGGGGGACTCGATATTTTGTTAAACCTACACCCAAGTAATTTCTTATTTCCAATATAAGTAAATAAATATACTAATGCACTTTTCTTCTATTTCTTACCTACATATTTCTTAAACTTCTAACATTAATAAAAAATATTTGTTTCTCTAAAGTTCAATGATCGCACAACTATTAAGATTAAATGTAGTCAAATGAATATGATGCAATGGAATAAAAAACATATAAATACACAATTGAATAGATTTACTGAATCCATAAACAATGAACCAAAAATATATTTTTGCTATAAATCATATATCAAGTTTTTGATGATTAAGCACGATTCACGGGCCTATATTACGATCGCACTTTTTTAAACAGCATTTTTAGGAAGCGTGATTCACATTATAATCTTATAAGATCAAACATCGCCCTTAACAAAAGCGCTCTACAAAAATGTGTTTGTAATACGGACTAATGTCTCTACAATCCAATTTTAACGTTTGTACGATGATGTCTATCGGTGAATATATGTGAACAAATTATAAGCTACATAATTTCAATAAAAAAAATCAGATTTGAAAAGATAAAATGATAAAATAAAATGATAAGGAACAGCAAATTACACCCACTGGATTTTTTAAATTTGTATCAAGATACATGTGTATTTGTAATTTTGAAATATAACCCCTTGTTACATAAATTACATTACGTTTTGATTTCAAAAAGATAATATCTATAATCTGATAATTTATTACAATGTTAAACAAGGGAAAATCTATAACTTTTATACAAAAAAATGATTTTTTGTTAAAAATTAAAAGTTGATTATAAAAAAATCTGATATGGACACCATACATGACTCCTTTGTACGCTAAATTATACACATTTTTTTATGCATTTCATTTGAAAATATTTCACGAGAAAGTGAGATCGTACAAGGGCTAACTATTCTTCAACTTCCATTCGTTTCAAATATTCGAACTTCACTTCGAAAATGAAAACTAGATGCTATAACAATTACATGAACAAATTTCCAACATTCTATTACATTGAAACCTGAAAATCGAAATTTTTCGCTATTACAATAGGTACTTCGTTTACTTTGTAAAAGGGAGTAAAAATGCATTTTTACAAAATTATGCGTTGCAAAAATCTGTTTACTTCTGTAAATAGATATTTACTCTAATTTGTAGTAAATTACAAAATACGTGTACATATTCTATGCCAATTACTGTGCAAAAATATTTCTACGTAAAATATTTTCTAATAATCCCGGCATTATGACAGCAGTTCACAATTTTAAATAATGATTCCTGGAAGTAGTGAATCATTTTTTCATCTTTCTCCGTACGTTGCTACAATTTTCAGTCATTTACCACAACAAAAACACCGCAAATGATTTGTTTTCTTCATTGAATTTAATACGGACATAAAAATACCAGAAACAGATTTCTAGTAATTAAAAATTGAGGAATTTTTATGTGGACTCTATCGGATGACTCTCACATTACACCACTTATTAAGCTGGCTTCGTAGAGCCGTTAGAGAGAACGTCATTCTTTGAAGGAAACAACTATTTCTAGTGTGGGAAATTATTTTTATTGATGATTTTATTGTTATTGATTTGATATAATGCCCGGGGAAATTGTTCATAAAAATGCATGAGGATTCCAAGGGGACATCATGCTTGTTAATGCGCACATAAAATACTCTAAACTGACAATAAGGTACACTATTTTAAGGAGGTATTTGGTAATGTTTTAATCTGGTATGCCTAGGTCCCAAAAAAAATAATCCAGCATCACATTCACATTCATTCATTTTAAATATTTTACTTCGCCATTGAAGAAGCTAGATGTATTTAATAATAGAAGCACAATGGAGTTTTCCATGTTTTTTCACTTTATTGGTAAATTATACCATTCAGTTGAATGAATTAAATAATTCATGAATTAGATGTTTAATGCGCGATTGATATTTTACTTATTTTATCTAATAGTAGCATCTTGCTTTACGGAGAGAGTTAAATTATATAAAAATGTCGTTTTAGGAAAATTAACCCAAAATATTAAGGTACATAACTCAAAGTACATCTGACGCATAAATTCAGACGTCGTATGAGACTTCGTCGCTAATTCTTATCGCAGAACTATCATTATCTTTTCGTTATAACGACAGTGTTATAAATGATTTTCATTTTTTTGTGAAAATAGGCTCATTCTTTTTTCATTTTTATCGTTATTTTTATTTAATTTTGTAATATTTTATACATCACTTATAAGTGTAAGGCATATTATAATAAATTTACTTCATTAAGCTTTATTTACCCATAAAATTTGTTTTTAATGATTATTTCTTTAACAGCTGTCATCGTGGAAACTCCCATTGGTTAACGTATAGAAACGAAGCAATCACATTTTCACATTTGTAGACTATTGCCAATTTTCATTAGTTTTAATTTTATTTATAAACAAATAATATAAAAAACGACATTTTACAATTTATAACAATATTTTTAATTTATCATTACTTAAATGAAGATGTAAATGATACGGATATTTTTTTAATTTATATTTAGTTCGAAACACAATTGCCGTTCTTTTTACATAAAAAAATTCGATTTTACTTCACTTGTGTTTAAAATGAAGTGAAATGAATGACAAAAAGAATACACCTATAAATTAACGTGATTTGCATTATAGAAATCTGTCAAAACTGGTAAAACACATGTTGTTTATTGTGTTGTTTTACACGTGCTAATGTGTGTAAATATCTATAAAGGATCTGTGTATTTCCTGCAATTAAATTAACTCTGTATTACATCTCGTAACAAGTATTGAAGTTTAGAGAAATGGATCACGTCTCGTATCCCATATGTCGGGTTTTCCATCTGCAATTGTTTCTCGCTGTGAAGTTGGCTGTAATTAGTGAAACTTCCGCACAGATTGCCGCGAGATGGTCCAAATCCTAAACGGCTGAAATAGAAACGCGATTAAATGCTTCATTTCCGAGAAATAGCGTGTGAAGAACAAATCACACTAGGAAGATCTATGCAGGCCATGAACTGATTCTCTCTTACACTTCTAAGAATACCATAAAGTGAATAACCATGAAATTACTGTCATTAACTTTTTGTCTGCTCCGAATTATACGATTGTTGATAATTGTTTGTCATTTTTAATTGCGATTGCATTCGATAAAAAACTGGAAAAAATACAAAATGATAATCATATTTAATGCCAATTTGTTAATTATTATATTATTAACTCACGTATAAAATGTTTTTGTTAAAGCTCAAATTGGCAAATTATATGATATAAAATATGTATAAACTGATATTAAAACTTTTTATTCAATTTATAATAATTATTGTATTATACGTAAGATAAATAAGAAAAAGCTAAATTCATAATGATATTAACACAATTTAATTTTATAAAAAATGTTTTTTATTTAATTTTTAGAATTAAAATTAATTCAGACAGTAATGGTGAAGATTCTACATAAGAGGCTGCTAATTTTACAATTAATTTTCTGTTATTAAATCAGTGATTTAAATAAATCATATTGATTTTTTTAAATCAATGATTTAAATCTCTTTTTGTGCCTTTGTTATTTAATACCGCAGATATTGGAGAAAAAAGCGATTGAAAAACATTGCCATATGGTAACACTTTCAAAAACTATTAAATCTGTTTAACTTCCTCGGTTTAGTAGAAAATTTACAGAAATATGATTTTTTTCTTCTCTTCATAATAACTATAAATTTAGTACTGACAGCGACGTCGTCTATAAATGCCATGTGGTTGGGGGTATACAACAGTCCATCGTAGTATTTATTCCAAAGTTCTGGACTTAATATGGAGCACTATGGGACAATACGTTCGTTGGTTGTACGTTACACTTCTGCCCTCAAAATTTCCATTATCTTATGGGTACTTTACGGACTTAAATATATCTCAGAAAAACACTTTCGGAAAATTTTCCCGGGAATAAACTCACCCTATAATATATTTTTTTCACTACTAGCCTAGGAAGATATCATTATTAACCTGTTACTGAGTTGTGAAATTGTTTTTCTCTACCGCTTCCTTAGCAACGCTTAACAACGGTCAATAATGGATTATTATTGACCATGGTCAATTATGCGAACTGTCACTTTTTAAAGAAATTCACGCTTCTGAATTTATTTAACTCACTGAACGCAAGCAAAATATTATATTTAAATTTGCCGCCTAATTTCAAGTTGGCAATAGTTAAATTTCAGATTAAAAATTAACTATCTTATTCTGTGATCTTATTTCTTGTCAAATTTTTCGTGCGTTCACATTACATTCACAATGCAAAATGTTAATATAAGTATTTATTTATTTATTGCAATATTTATTGTTAAATCCTTGAAAAGGTAAGTGTTAATTGTTATATCATTTTAATTATCTTACTTTGTTCCTTTTTTTTTTTAGGGTTATAATTACATTTCTATGTAAAAACACAAAACGGGTAACATTTATTTGTTATTTATAGTTGAAATTGATAGTGCAATTGTGACAAGTCAAATTTATTGCTGCAGAACCCGTATTCAATGAGGTTTGAGTGTTTCCTATATTTATTGTCGCATTTTGAATTTCTGGCATCATTGACTGAGGTATGGGGCTTGTTGAAGGGTTCGTAGCTAGTAGTGAAAAAAATAGTATATAAACCATGGTTGAGAAGATCATTATTGACCAGGCGCCTTGTATCACTCGGGCTTCGCCCTCGTGTTACAATCCTGGCGCTGGGTCAATAATGATTATCTTCTCAACCTTGGCGTATAATATACTATTATAATTTACATGTGAAATGAAAGCATTGAATCAATCACGTGTGATGTTTTACATATCAAACATTTTCTAGTATTGTCTCTAATTATTATAATGTTTCAATTCAGTCAAAACACGTTATAAAACCCAGAACAGCATTAACAGAACAGCTAGGTTAAGTTGGAATAAGCAGAACTGTCGTGCACTTGAGTGATAATAGACATACAATTTGTTTCATGGTGATTGATTAGTCACTAGTGATACCAACAGAGACAACAAGATACTAATATACATACTGTAGAAAGACATGACGCCAAAAAGTATGTTACATATGTTGGAAATACAACGTTATACAGGACTTATATTGCTTATTGGTATCTAGATAAATAGACGAAAGTAAAATAACGAAACCATATATGGAATTTCAAACAAGTGGCCACAATACCGTCATTACAAACTGATTTTTTGTATTTAAATGTCAACATTTTTTGACAGTTGCAGAAAAAACAAATTCAATATTTGGTGAACCGTGTCGTTCAATGTTTGTCTTTTCTTTATGGTAAACCAAACTGAAGATTGGCAAACAGTAGAGTTAATCAAAATCACTTAAACAACAGATGTTAACACCAAAAATAAATTTGCTGTGTCGGTAAGCACATAATACCCGCATTGATACAGTAGGCCGTGCAGTTACCGACCGAGAGCGGCCTGGCGCCTTGGAGCAGCAAGGGGCTGCTACTCTTCAATGAAATAATTACACACAAGGCGCTAAAATTCAAGCGAGCGTTTCCTAACGGCTGCAGCCCACTGGCCTCCCACAACGGATTGTGTGTTTATGTTAATTGTTATTTCTTAATAATTATCGGCCAATGAATCAATTGCACCACGATTAATTAATTTCTACCACGGAGTAATCATACACTAATTATTTTCTCTTGCGAAATTTGTAATTTATTACTACAAACTATTGTTGTGCCAATGTGGGTTGATTTGGTTCGGGTAATTAATTTTATTGGTGTGGCAGGAATTTGTATTGAAATTAAAAATCGGAAGCATAAACACAAAGGTTTAGTTTTGATTTGGACACACCTTTTGGAATTTCTTTTTCATACTTCACTAGGTTTACTTCTTTACTATTTTTACTGTTTTTGTAAGTGAATGCGTAACTGCTATGGTCATACTTAGAGGATAAAGGTTAAGAAGGGTGTGTTGCTAAACAATTACTTCATATTTAATCATGCTTATACTTGCTTAATTCTGCAGTGTAGGTAGATCAGAGGCAAATCCGCGTTGTTGTTACTGCAAGGCCACTGACAATTATTATTTTTTAATAGTCCGCTTTTCTTCAGGTATACATATGTATAGGTACCAGTGGCGGCTTGTTCTTAAGAGCTAAAGAGTTGTAAAACCACCAATAATTTGAAACAAAAATGCACATTTAAACACTATAAATATATTGTTAAAATGTATGTAAAAATCAAATAACGAAATGTCTTCTTTATATTTTACATTATATTGTCGCTTAATAAGCGCAAGTGCGCTGAGTAGGGCTACGAAACATGATCGATCAGATCGATTTGATCAAAAGATCGATTTGATCAAATGATAGATCGTTTAATCGAAATGATCTCAGTAATAAAAATATCGATTTGATAGATCTGTTTGTTTGATTAATCTGATCGTTTGATCGATCTGATTATTTGGTCGATCAGATCTTGATAGAGCAGGATAGAGTCAAAGTCAAAGTGTTAGTGTGCTTACTCTGCAATTGGGCCTAGGTATAACGCTTTTATATTTCTCGTATTTTTACCTGAATATTGAACTTCGATTGCAGTTCTCATAATAAAGATCGACCTGTAGTTGAGATTGAACAAATCATTCTAAGAAAACAGGATATATTTTTCAAATCGGTGAAGATCTATTAAAGATAAAAATCGATCAGATCAATCCAGACCGATCAAATGGATGTAATCAAACAGGATCGATCTTTTCTGTTCGACCGTTCGAGAAGGTGGATAAAATATAAGGATCAATTATCTATCACAAATTTTCTTGAACCATCCAACATCATCTACTTTTCTAACTAATTACGGTGTTCTGCTATAGTATTTTACGCAAGTTATTCTAGTGTGATTCTTCAAAACATCGAGACAAACTATTTAAATATGTACGAATTCTGCACATTTGGGACGTCTTATCACCTTGAGGTATAATTTTATCTTGTATTTGAAACGCTCTAGTTGTAGGTCTCTTGCAGAGACTATAGGCATAAAACTTTTACTATTAAAGTATAATATTGTGTAGATACAGATGGAATTCTTATTTGAATTTCATTTGCTTTATGATATTCAGTGGAATGATGAGAATCTATATCTAATGACCCTCGCAGTAGTGTGTGAATGTGTCCATCTAATCAGTACCTATGTGCAGTAATAATGTTATATGTATTCCCTGTTTATTAGTACCGAAATAATTACACTGCACGCAGTAATTAGAACACTTTAATTAAGAAATAAGTGCAATAATTAATACGCTACGCATGCATTTATACGTTCTGTAATGAAGAATTGTATAATTACTAAAACAAACGTAAAATTAAAACGAGAGCCAGCTTTATTTTTGCAAATGAATAATAAATGCCGTTTGCATTCTCTTCACCTGTGGTTAATATGCGAGAGCCACATGAAATAGACGACATTAATACGTATTTGTTACCCTATTAACTGCTGAAATTACTGGAATGACACGGTTGTTTCACATACGTTCTTCTACTAACAATAACTGGATAATCTCTTACTTTATATGCATACACTACGGGACACCGATTCAAACAATGTTATTACTTCTAATAAAAATATGGAATTTAGAGTCATTTGCCAACAACAGATATCATTAACAACTATAAATAATTTATGCTTTTATGCAAAATAGGAACTAGCCAGTAGCATTACTATAATAGGCGAAATAACTATAGCTATACTTCAATTTCACAATGTTCTCACAGTAAAAATTCATACTATATGCGTAATAAACTCCGCTTGAAATTATAGCGTTCATAAATTTATGTTTAGTACTTAGTATTGAAATTTGCTTCTGTGATTTATTATAATTATATTTTGATTATATGGGCAGCTTGGATAATTGTTTATCGTGCTTCGATCTGAATTGTACGATTTGCGAATCAATATTTAACAAGTTATTAATAAAATAAAGTCATATCTGTCAAAGGTTCATTTTTACTTCCTTGTACAAAATTAAGGAAGTATTGTAATCGCCAAAAATTTAGAGGTTCAGATTTCAACGAAAATATCCATTTTGACTATCCCTGGATCCATTTTGACTAGTTTCGACGTGATGTCTATATGTACATACGTATCTAGTATACCTCAAAATTGATTAGCTGTAAATTTTGAAATTTTGAAATTTTGTACATGGGATTGCTATAACATTGTGTATCTCCCATTTTTATTACAATCGGCAGTGCCAAAAGCCCACTTTGCTCGTATTGTTTTTTTTTTTTTAATTTTTCGCACAACTCAAAAACAATTAGATGTAGAATGTTGAAATTTTGTTCATGTAATGGTTACAACTTCTAGTTTACTTAACTTTTAGCAGAAATTTAATAAAAATAGTAATTTAATTGACTTTTAATTTTTGTAGGAAACCTTTGATTTCTTGTTGATACTTCTTGTTCTTGTTAATAAATTGACATTGACAACTGTCAGAGTACATTTCGTGAGAAATATGGTCAAAAAATAAATATTAAAAATAAAACAATAAACAACATTACTTATAGCCACGAGATTTTGTAATTGTTTTTCATCCATAGCCTACAGTACATTAATTTAAAAAATAAAAATTCACTTAAATTTCCATCGCATTCTTTTCAATATATTTATTATAAGTAGTAGTAGTAAGCATATAAAACTGTTATATGGTTGCAGGCCCGATTCTGTACTTTCGGCCGCCCTCGTGCGAGTAAAATTTTTGGCGCCCCTCAAATGCAGATGAAAGAATAAATGAAATTGAACCGTAGGATTTTTTTTTCCATTTACCTAAGGTAAAATTACTTATTATTAAAAATTACATTTTTTAAGGGAAGGTTCTCGATTTTCTCTATCATGCACAAAAATAATGTGCGCATGTGCCTGACGCACGAGTCGTAGAAAACTAAAAATAATACATGGAGCATTGTTATTTATTGCGTTGTTAAACCTTAAGTTATATGAAAAATAAGATTATATTTTACTTACTATTCATTAAATCATTTGTGAAAAAAAAAAGGAATTTTTGGCCGCCCCAAATTTTGGCCGCCCTCGTGCAGGGACACGCTCTGTATGGTTGAATTCAGAAAAAAATACGCGATCAAATAGGCATGTGAAATATGTATAAACCTATTTAAAAAAAATTACTTTGTGCTGTTACTTGAGAACCACAGGTTTAAAAAATATTTTATTCTATAATCAAATGGCCCCTTGGTTTCCTACAACTTTGTTATGTAATATATATTTTTGTAACTTCCGAATAAACTCATGTGCCCAACTTTCGATTCCATTCTGTATATAGTATAACTTTCTTGGATTCATATAAATATAAGTACTGGCCTAATCTAAAATAACCCTCAAGCTAAATGCAATTTTATTATGGCCCTCGAAACAACGACAATTGAAACATCCAAATAAATAATGATTATTCAACTAACTACATATTTAGAATTCACCATTAATTATTAATTAATAAAAGCGAACCTATAATTTTAATGGTCACAAAACCGCATTATTTAAATTTATATATCATTTTTCAGAAATAAATTAAAACATTAGAATATGTATTTAATAATAAATTGATTCTTCTAATCAATCATTAATCATCAGTGAGTACGTTCTTAGAACAGGCAAAAAAATTGTTGAGATAAAGTATTTGAACTTTTCGTCAGTTAATTAAATCTGCATACATCTAGTAAAAAAAGTTTAACTAAATAAATAATCCTATATATTTTTACATAATTAATAGAAAATTGTTTTTTCTTAAAAATGTTTAAGAAGTCTTACATTCCAAACTAGACAGTTTTTGAAAACAACAAAATGTATCTCTGAAAATAAAATATTATTATCCCTTTTTTTCTTTTCCACCCTATTTAATTATCTATTATTTTAACTTGTAAATCTAATATTATTATTTTATAATTATTAAATAATACTAGTATAGAGATGAATCGGCATAAAAAATATAATTTTTTCATTTATTTATGTTGTACAAATATGGTATGTCTTTTTGCTTGTTGTTGATTAACTCTTGTAGAATTCTGTTAAGATAAAAATTCCCTAATTGTGTTGAACAAATAGGTATGTGTAAGAAAAGTAGAAGTGTTTGTCAGTTTTTCTCCCACGAAAAAATATTCGTTATGTTAGTTTATAGTAGCGTATCGAAAAGCCTACGAGCTTGTTAATTAGGCGTACTTGTTTTTCTTTACGCGGGACTTTAACAAGGAAATGCTGCTCAATTGGATTTTATGAAAAATTTATTCGATTTTGTTGTTGCACGCCTTTGTAGCTACAATAATTGCAAGAAAATACACACTGCACAACCAGCCAACAGCCAATTTACACTCAAAAACAAGCCGTACAATAATAATTGTACACTCCCAGACAAAACAAAAAATATAAATAAAACAAACCTTTTAAATACCTGCATTTATTAAATTAAATTAAACTTTTACTGCATTACTTGAAAATAAAAGATTCCTCTCGAACATTATTTTAAATAAGCTAAAATAAAATTAATCAAGTCCGTACAAATTTAAAAACATTAAAATGGAACACATTTTCAAATATACAGTATGTCCACGGATCGAGTTGCAAAGAGGGAAAACATTTTTATTTTTTATTTTACGAGTAAAATATATTCTTGATAAAAGTTTTTGCATTTTCCAAAACGACCGATTCAATTTTAATATTTTCAAATTTACTTTTAGTTTCAAAGAAAAATCGGAAATAGGTCGACTTAGTTTAAAAATTTTCCCAAAAAACAAGTTCGCGTTGTCATAGTAATAATTATTAACATTCAAATTCATAAACTTAACAACAAAAATAATATAAACAATAACTATTCTACTGAATCCATTCACCGCCTTCAAAGCGCACAATTCAAGTCTCCGATGCAATTTTTTATAATGAATTTCTTTCAGTGTTAAAGACGTTACAGCGTCTCTAATCCTCTACTTTAAATTCTTTACGATTACAACAGATTTTCCAAATGGACAGATGATGAAACTAAATAAATATTGCTCGTTATTATGACAACGCGAACTTTTTTCAATTAGGTCGACCTATTTTCGATTTTTCTCTGATAGTAAAAGAAAATTTAAAAATGTTAAAACTGAATTAGACCTTTTGGAACACGCAAAAACTTTTATCAAGAATATATTTTTCTCGTAAAATAAAAAACAAAAATTCTCCTCGATCCGTGGGCCTACTGTACCTATAGTTCCTGTATTCTAAATAGATTCCAAAATATTTGTTCATTTTAAATTCTAATTTTAATTTCATCAAAAATGTTTTAAATTACAATATAACTAACTCTAAATTTAGCATACTTTTTCCGTACTAATTCTTGTTACCTAACTGGTGATTCATATAAGGAAATAACGGAAAGGAAAAACATTTTACTTCGCTGAAATTTTCTTCAAACTTCCTTGTATTTCCACATCAATTAATTTTAGATGATTTGTCATGAGAATGATAGTTATTTTTTATACAAGACGATGTAATAATATTTTATCGACAAGCGGAAAGTGTTAATTCACGAGCGATATAATCGCGAGTGAAATATTTTTCGCGAGTCGATAATTTAATTTTATCGTCGTGTATAAAATTCTATTTTTTTCTATTGCAGGTTAAAGTGCTACTTTATCCACTATTTTGAGTTGATAAAATTACACTTTAACATCTGCTATAGAAAAAAAAATATTACAAATATAAAATTTGATTATAATAATAAATAAAGAAACAACTCAAGAATGAAATATTTTGGTTACCTGTAATATAGCTATGATTATAAAATATCAAATTTTGATTGTAATAATGAATAAGTAATTGATTTCCGACACCATTGAACATTGTTTTCATATCGTTTTACTTCCCTGATTTAAGTGCATTTGACTTTTGTAGTTGAGTCTTTGTTAAACATATAAGGAAAAAAATACGGAAATTATTTATAATTAATGTTGGTAAGCAATGTGACCGTGTAATTGAGTGGTGATTATATATTGCTATACTGCTGTAGGTTTAATAATAATTTTATTTTGAATAGAAAATTTATTTATACCACTAAAAATGCGAATATTTACTATCTTTTTTTGAAGTTTACAATAATTTTGTACTGGTTTCGAACACCTTTATGCAGTGGTGTAGCGAAATTCCGTTGAAAGCCTGCAAAATTTAGAAATAAAAAAAATGAAACATTGTGTGAGCAAAACTAAAAATCGGTTGTAATAAAAATAAATGTATTTTATTCTTTTCATATCACAGTTACATAAGTATAAAATTTATTAATAGAAGATTAAAGCAAATTAAATCTAAAGAATAAAAATACACTGCAATTATTTGAAATAAATTGAAATGTTATGAAAAACCTTAAATTTGACATTAAAATAGTTGTAAATACCATTACTATGTACCGTTTTTCAAGTTACATTTTTTTCTTCTCGTTTTTTCTAAATATAAACATCCCTCGAAAATTTCTACAATTTTCATTTTGTAACGATGTTTTAAGGAATAGGAGGTCTCTTTACTCCTTAAATTTTTTTACTATAGATTTATTTATGAAATTAATTTCATGTGATACCAAAATTTCCGTATAACTTTCTAATAAATGTTTACTCTGTCGTCATTGAAATTAGTTTCATGACTTCATATACATATGTAACAAAAAGTTTAATGTTTCTGCCCTGGTAAATAAATATTAACATAAAGGCTTGTTATGTTTCAGATACGTCTAAATTACGAGACTATTTCAATTTAAATATTTATAATTAAAGTAAAATTTTACTATTTTAATTTTATTTTTTTGTGAATTATTAATATTACGTAAACAAAATGCAATTAGTTTTATTTATAATTAGAAATTATTTAATATAATTATAGTATGCAACAGAATTTTAATTCTTATTATGTATTTCATTTGATTAAAATCAAATGCTGAAAATAAGTCAAGCAGATGTAAGGGTCTTATTGCGAATACATTTACTATCGTATAAACCAATTGAAATAATAAAAAAGGGCATGGGGTAGCAATAGCAAAAAACGTTATCGGAGCCGAAACTAAAAAAATGGTTCAATTTTAATTAAACCCCCATATAGAATGATAATAAAGTCGCATAAAATTACGTATGCATAGATGAACAAACTGGAATACATCTGTTTAAACAGGAATTTAAATAAACAGAATGCAAGCTGACGCTTATAGCACATGACAATTGCATTTAAAAACAAAAGCCAAACGTCTGTCACCTAGCTTCGCCTTAACCCTTCTTTCATGCGTCGAACAAAAAACAACGATCTTTTCAAATTTTTTCTTGAGTTTTTTGTTCCTGACATATTGTTCCACAGTCACCCAGGGCTTACGTCTCATAAAAAATCATTAAAAAAACAAAACGTAAACGCACTCATTGTGCTGTACTACACGGCTGATAGTGTGAATAACAATTGTTCAAATAAAATACACGCTTCGCTCCCCACGCTAATTTTTATATTAAAATTATTGTGATGAATTACATACAACTGGCGTTTTCGCTTTTTTACCGTGTGGTAACCAGGGTCGGACTGGGAGTGCTACAGTAGGCAGATTAACAGATAGCAAAAAGGGATACATTATCGAATTAACACATTTGAACCACCTAATAATTGCTAATAAAATGACGGAAAATGAATATTAACCCAAATGCTTCATAAAAAAAATATGTGTACTACACAATATTCTCCCTACAAACTTTGCATATATATTAGTGCTGCGAATAAATAGCGTTATATCGACATTATCAATAATTGCGATATCGTTAATTTAATGTTAAATAATTGATTTTAGGCTCAAAATATAGGTAAATCGTGTACAAGAATCATAACTAATATGTATGTATTCACATTTATACTTAGCTTAGATTTTTGAATATTTAAAATGTATTCTTAAATCACTCCAGCTTCGCTGTCGTGATATAATGTTATTTTTACACTCTTTTGTCTGTTACTGTGCAACAACTATTCGTAAATTTTTCCAATAAATACATTACACTTACTATGATGATCTATTAACTATTTTAATTAATTTTAAAATTAGTTCAAAACGCACATATACATATTTTGCGTATTTCTGTTATATTTTGCATTATGAAAATTTTATAAACGTTAGTTTTTTGACAAACAAAGTAGATCCGTTTTTCATTTTTATGTCGGGTGTGTATCTGATAAGAATATTCAAGTAATGGGTGTGCTGTGTATTTATTTAAAAATATATGTGCTTGATAATTGACTATTTGCATATAGATTAAGTGTGTACATTTTGGTTAGATTAAGATAGGTTATGTTTATTTAGAGATATACTTCAAGTAAATAATATAAATTTAAGAGTGATCTAAAAATGCTTGACAATGAAGTATTTTATTAATAGAAAATATTTCGATTTACTTTCATGTAAGTATACATAACTGAATTGTTAAAACGGTTTTGGAACAGGAAAATGTGTATCTATTATAAAAAATTGATCTTTAAAATCGGACAAGAAAATCTCAATGAAATATGTAAATATTTTTTTGAAATTTTCCTATATTTACTTATTGCTATTTATTCCTAGATAGTCCCATAAGCAAATATTCTCATACTTTTTTGGTAT
The DNA here is from genome assembly GCA_035578165.1 of Stenolophus ochropezus. Taxonomy (NCBI): domain Eukaryota; kingdom Metazoa; phylum Arthropoda; class Insecta; order Coleoptera; family Carabidae; genus Stenolophus; species Stenolophus ochropezus. Next base: position 7,087,281 of record JAQOWZ010000004.1, on the reverse strand, counting down.
AATAGATATTTAAAATTTTTCCTGTAATTTTATAATTTGTAAATATTATATCTGCAAATAAGTCTAATAAGTCTAGTTATCTACATTTGTTTGTGATAAACTACAAATTTAAAAATCCATTATATACTGCAAAATAAATTATATTATAAGTGAGTGAAATAAGTCAATACGCATAAACAAATATCTTACAGCAGCAACTTTTTATTTAAAATTAGTTTAAATTTATGAAAAAGTCGTTTTATGAAAAACTTCCCAAAGAACGTCATGCTCGGTTGCTATGGTTGTGCTATTTAAAATATATAAATAATTTTGTTATTAAATTTAAAAACTGATAGAATAGTGTATACCTTATGATGCATTTTAGTCACTTGTGAAAAGTAGTTTATTTTAGTCACTAAAATAAATAAATCAAGTGTGTCCAACGAAACGCGGAAAATATGACTTTAACATGAGATTTCAAAAATTTGTCGATACTCTCTCTCTTAATAGATTATAATTAATACAACATATATCTACAGTACGAGATTTTTTAAATGTAAAATATAACATATTTATTAAAAATCAGACAGCTATGGAAATAAAAGAAAATATCTACAAGACAGTTTACTGATTGTATTTTAATATTATTTAAGTTGAATTTATATTATTTTTCTTAAAAAATGTACTATTAAATAATATTATGTATAATATTTATTTCCACGGCTATCTCATTTTTAACTAGAATGTTACATTTTACATTTAATAAATTTCGTACTGCACACATGCTGTTGCGTTAATTATGATTTCATCTAATGTAATATTTAATCTTGAATAACTTTGTAGTGTTGTACATTTGCTCTGAATCTATCAGGAGAAAGAGAGAGAGTATTCGTATTTTTTCCCAAATCCCATATCAAAATCCTATATTCCGCGTTTCGTTACTCATACTGTATATGAACAGTATGAAATATTTTTTTCACTTGTAAATAGCAATTGATTTTACTCACTAAAAATAAATGAATACGTATAGTACCTATCGTATTAACCTCTTCTGTAGGATAAAATACCTATATTACAATTATTCTCCAAAATAAATTAATTACTATCACAGAAATTATAATATTTATGTAAAAAATAGTTGAGAAATTTTATTTTATGCTACTCTCTATACCACAATAATAATATATCAACAGAGCGTTTGGCAGACATTGAAGGTTTGGAGAGTTCATCAAAGATAGCGGCGGTTTTTGGGCGTACAAGGGTTCTTTGTTACTCCCCAAAATTTATACAACAAAAAAAAAACATATGGGGAAAAATAAGCCTTTGATATTTTTAGTCACTCATTTAGTCTGTTTAAATTTGAAAATTAATAATAATAATTTTTTTTTCGTGATTACAATAGTTAACATAAGATAACTTTAATGCAGTACAAGAAAATTGCGAAAGAACAGCATATCAATTAAAAACACTATATTATAATATTTTCAATTTTCTATTAATATACACTACTAAATTGTCAAAACTTGCGAATAAGAATTATTTTTATGAAATAAAGTAAGAGAGATTCAACTAAATAATATATGAAGCATGTGAAACATATAGTAATAAGACTAAGTATAGAATAAATATTTATTCCATCAAAATATGTAAGGTTATTTTAACTGCCAATTTAACTGGCTGTTGATGAAATTGAAACTGCCCGTTGGCTGGAATATATTCTACAGTTAAATTTAATCTACATTATAAAACACTAAACCATGTTTGTTGAAACCGGCCCTTGGTGAAATAATCCCAGTCCGGCGCTGCGAGTGCGTGTGTTTGTGTGATAAGCGCATGCGTGCTCGCCAGCTGCGAGATGACGCGCGTGTGACCTCATCTCGCGGTTAGCGCTAACAGCTCACAGCGCTGGCCGCACCAACTTCTATTATTCCATTACGGCAATTAGTCCACTGCACTCATCTGCCCTGCCTGAATTATGGAATTCACAGCGACGTGGACATGACGCACTAATACAAATCATCTCATCAAAGGACACTAAAACTAACGCGCGAACATGTGGTATGGATCTAGTACACCAACGAGGTTATAATTGTCTACATTTATATTCTACCTAACAAATAAAGAAATACTCTGATAAAATAATCCTAAATTATTACTTTGTTGGTACGTCTCAGGGTTGAAAAAACATTTTTTTTTCGTTATTCTACAATAATAAAGTAATTATAAACATTGAAAAATTATTATGCGATATGAAATAATAAACGATTTTTTTTTGTTGTTGGAAAATCAATATTAAAATTATTATATATTCAAAGTAGTTAATATATTTTAGTCACACATTGTTACGCGCCATTCGACAACTTTGTTACTTCATCCGAAAACTTGCATTTGTAGTTCTAATTAAAGAAATAACTATTTTTTTGGTACTACTTGTGAATAGAGTCACGAGCCGCCACTGGCGGTTCTGCTCCTTATAATAATTAATTTTTTAATTTGATATTGTTTACCATAGGCGTCGTTAGGATATTTTGAAATAACTAACGTCATTATTGCCGTTATTTCAGCTTAATTTAAGAAAATATTTATACATAAAAAAATTATATTTTCGTAATTTAGGTAAAAATGCTTCTCATAATAGCTGTAGAGTATAAAATATTGCATCTGATTCAACGAGCAAAAATAATTTTATGTGCTTTGTAAGTTCAGAAATTATGTATGAAAATGACGTAAATCACCTCAAAAAAGCAGTAGCTATAGAATTGATTCAAAAATAAACAAATGTTTGTCGGTTTTTCTGTCAACTTAGCTGCGTTACATTATTTTTATTATTATTTGAAATTACTGTTGAAGTGAACAATGTTCCATAAAATAGTTTGAATTAAAAAAAATACAATTGCTATATTTTCTGGTGTAACTTGACAAAACAATAATTGCAAATAATAATAAAAATAAACTAACGGAGCTAACTGAACAGATAAACTGTTAAACATTTGTTATTTTTGTCTGAATTCCATGGCTAATGCTATTTTTGGGGTGATTTATGCCATTTTCATACTTAATTTCTGAGCTTACAAGGCACGTAGAATTTTATTTTATCCCCCCTCCAAATAGTCTAACGACGCCACCGTTATTTATCTAAAAAAACTCTAGATTTTAACCATGCCATACCTGGATCGTTTACAGTTCATTTTATTTTTATAAGGTTGATAGCTCTGCTGAATTATCAATATGTAAAAAAATACAAACCTTCTTAAATAAACGAATACAAAATTTTATTAATAAAATAATAATTTTGAGAAAATCTATTTTTTTTTCGATTATGTCGACATTTACCTATCAGAAATAAAAAATTTTCACTGTTGACCACTTCCTCCCATTCACGGGAAGTGGAGCTGAAGAAAATTTGGATTGGATGGCCCCCACAAAATCATCAAACTAAAATATTGTATAATTCATTAATGTACTGTACATTTATTTTTTTATTTATCATTACATACATATCATGAACTTATCTATGTACTTACACTTTAACTTCATTTATGACAAATAATCCCTTTTTAATGATTTGAGTGGGGCCGACATCGATCTAGATAGAAGAATTCTCAATTAATTGCCTGAATACCAATATCCTACAAAGTTTATCTGTCAATAAGATTCCATCACTAAAAATAATAACAATAAAAATTAAATTAAAGACGAGACCGAAACATATTAACAAATTTTGTTACGATTTTAATGAAATGGTTTTATTTTTGTGTGAAAATGAAATTGGCAGTAAGAATTTGTGAAGTATGATATAAGTGTGTGCTATTACGCTCGCCTCATAAACAAATCTTCATACTGTAATTACTTGACGCTGTCTTTGTTATCGTTATCAGCCTTACAGCCATGTCAAACTTGTCGACATTTTTTTCTTTTATCAAACACGTCATTTTACTTAATTTTATACACTGCACTTCCTTCAACACTTGTACGTTGACATCACGCCTATTTTCATTCCTCGACCGACTGCCATTCTTTTGTTTAACGCACGGAGAATAATTATTATGACATTTCCCTATCCGTAATCGTTCGTGAGGAGTGACTCAGTTTCCGCTGATAGAGAAAGTATTCCAAAATACATATTTCTTCCAAGATATGCATATATCACAATGATAACCGAGGATGGTTATTGTAAACAAATATGTATGAGTGAAACAATAGTTGTTTAGTTCTCAAAAATCAAGTTTGTAATAAATATTTTTCATAAAACTCGGTAATCAATTCATGCAAAAAAATAGTGTTATTTATTTTATTCATTTATTTATGTTATTTTCTAGGGAATCAAGTAGTCTAGTTTAAAAAAATTTTAACGAATATAATGGGAAAAACTTGAACCTACTATATAAAGAAAAAAATACTGTTAATAGGTACGACAAATATACAAAAGTCTTTATAGAAGCGATTTGAAATGCCGGTACATTTATATGCTAATTCTATTTACCGATGATGAGAAAAGTAGATGTGCAATTATTCCAAAATAGGAAATATCTACATTTAATGTAATATTCAATATTTATAATAACATCTAAGAATGTATAGATTATAAAAATACTATATGTAATATTTCTATAATATTTTATGCAAAATAACGAAAATTACGTCAAATGTGACAATATTCCAGAAACTATTACTAGAATATTTGTAGTTAGTACAGTTTACGATTACAATTTACTTATAATATATACATGACGATACACATTCATATTCATACATCATATATTACATAATAACCTTCCTTTATCCATTATTGTCCTGACACTAAATCGTCCAACGACGTTTCGACTTTTCAGTCATACTATGATGATGACCAAAAATCATATTCTACATTAATATTTGTACGGTGTGTAACACCAAAACCTACCATCGCCATTATTTTCTTTATTATTATAGTTACAAAAAAATTCTATAGATTAATGTTATAGGAGATCAAGGGGGACATCCTATGAAAAAAGAAAATATTTTTTTAAACAAGTGATTGTCAAGTTACAACACAAAGTTACATTAAAATGGGATTATACATATTTTTTATACTTATTCGATAGCTATATTGCGAAGTGATAAGCCACTTAGCCTATTTTCTCCTATTTGCAATTTTAAATTTATTTTATTTTTTTGATATCCAAATATTCTTTTTTATTAAACGAAACATCTTAGGTATTTAAGGCCCTGTTTTATTTAAAAATGTAATGATACAGATAGTCGTAATGTTTCAAAAGAAAAGGATTTTTTTAGGGATTCAGGCTTTAGATCGTAGGTCTTTTTCTAAAAATATCTGGCTAATATGCCCTACGTGTCATTCGTGTGTAAACAAAATTGGTTTATTATGTAAATTTATATTTTGTAGTCTTTTTTTTCTTTTATCCGTGTTTTTGGAACATCAATTCTGTAATGTGTAAAAATAAGTCAAGATCTTAGAGGAGGGGTAGTTACCCCTATTACCATCCCCTAAGAACCGCGTCTGTACTAAACTATGTTCTATGTCAGTTATATCCAGCTCAGGCCTCAATCCACTCTGGATTTAGTATCTGTGCGTTGATTCCCTATCATAGAACTCCGTTAATAAGCAAGGTTTAGGTTTTCTCACTCTACAATTTCGCACCATCTTGATTCTTGCGCACTTGTAGGAATTTTTATCTGTAGCGAGAAATGTGATGACTTGCCTTCAATTATCGACGATGCTGCTCATTACAATCACACATTATTGTAGAGGTCGCGTACCGTAACCCGTAGGAACGAACGAACTCTTTGTTTTCAAGTGTTCCTTTATTTTGCCAGGAAGTATAAAGTTTTATTATCTATAATTTTGATGCCTTATACGACTTAATAAGAGTTCTTTGCGCTATCAAATGGTCAAATTTTTAAAATTTATTTTTCTCGCTTGGTTGCTTGATCGCCGATAGTTTAGTAAATAATACTCTACTGGATTGCAATCAATATGTATTTATATAATTTCAACTTCTCTTGTTTCAAATCATGGCTCTTCTTCAGACTTTAAAATGCTTAATGACAATAATAAAATAAATACATATGTCACTCGTTATTTATTATATTGCAGAGTGTGCCATTCTGATTTTTAGCAGTTCAGTACTGTAGAAGACATTTATTAGACACCTTAGTGGGCGGCTAGGAACTGAAGCATTATAGGAGACATTTTTAAAAAGGAAATACAGTATCTAATGAAGAATTTGACCATAATAATATTCGAACTTAGTTTATTAGAACTAAAGCACTTCAGTGTATGAAATATCAAGTATTTTGTAAAATCAAAGAATATTCGTCAATTGTTACAAATACAAATAATAACAGATTTCTTTTATATAAGTATTGATATAATAACATAAAGGTATCGTAATGAATTTTTGTACAAAAAAATGGAAGACTATTGTCTTCAAATAAAATACCTGTATTTTTTAAAATTGACTTATAATTCATAGTTTGCGAGGAAATATTTATTAAAAATTTGAGGAAGGAAAAAGAGAGATAGATTGAGAGCGTAAGAGACAGTCTAACTGCCATTTCCCATGATTCTACCATGCTAACGTCACAAATCTCTTTTCCAGAACATAAATTGCTAATAGGTATAATGATTAGTGAATTTATAATTTGTATACTGAAATTTGATTATGGTCATATACCCCTTTGGTTGATTGATGAAATTTTTGGAAATCAGTCACTGTTTAATTTTTGTTCTTAGGCCTTCGTCTATTTGACTTCCACTTCTTGATGAAGGCCTTAGAGGTAAAAACGTCAGTTAATTTTGAAAAGTACAGTTTATATCTACCTAGGTCAATATTAGAAAAATAAAAAAATTAAAAGTATCTTATTAAAATTAGAAAAAAATCTTGTATGAAACACATTAGAAAATTAATTCGCAAATATCCCACCGTTACCCAAAATAAGGCATTTTGTAACTGGTTATATAAATACCTATTTTATCTAAATTTACTTAAATTATGTTTTTCAAAAATTATCATCCCCATTAAAACATCATTATTTCATATGCGGGTAGTGGTGGCTCACTTGTTTGATACACTCCGATTCACTGAGCAGAATGTGATATTTAGGGTTAATCTCAATGTGTCTGAATGGCTCAGAACCTACTACAAGCAGTAGGTCTTTTGTCCTGATACTGGACTTCGGTCTGTTGGACAACGTAATTTAAATAAATAAATAAATGCAAAATATATGGAAAAAGCTTAATAAGTACCCATATAATAATAATATTAAAATTCTTGATATGTATTGCATTTTAAGATTAGGAATATTTTTATAGGATATTATTATATGATTTTTATTAGATAGCAAACGAATGGAAATATACGTCGTATAAAACGAGTAATATACTATTTTTTATACTTTGCGTCTCTTTACTTTATAAAATCAGATCTATAAGTTAAGATTAAGAAACTTTAATATTGTATTAAATTAGTTTTGTTTATTTGGTTTTCATATTTATAATAATTTCAAATTGTATTAGAAAATTTTTAAAATATTTGGGAATATCAATTTGACATTTACCGTAAGGCTTGCAAGTATCAATTTAAAAAATACCAAAAGGAGTTTAACAATATCCGATATTATTAAACCGTTTTCAATATAACATTAGAGCAATTTTTAATGCAAAGTTAAAAATATATTTTTTTAATGCTTAACGACTATTCAACTACTAAATTTGTATGTCGAATTATGGTGATAAGACAAACACACAACCATCTATGCCTCGATTCGAACTTGCACCTCTTGACTTGTGAAGCTTGTCTATATAATCTTATACTTATACATATTTAAAAAAAAATGAGTGATAACGTTAGAACAGTTGAAAAACAAGCGGCTAAATGAATAGTTGTGTGTAAAACGGTGAAGTAATGTATGGTTGAAGTGATTTCTCGCGATAGACATAAATTCCACGTAGTACGCTGTGAACTGCGCTGGTGCTGGTAGTTAGAGAGATGGTACAAATTGCAGAGCGAGGAAACCAAAAACCGTTGTTATAGCCAGTGCATCCTTGATGACAAGTTACTCAAACAGTATTTTTTCATTTAATTAAAAATTTTTCAAGCGTGTACGTATGTTATGTATGATATTATATCCGCCAGAGCTCAGCACATTGTTCATTGTACAGCGAGACTCAAAGCAGCGGAAATACCAACTGTAATCACTAACTCGCTCCTGTGTAATTTCTCTGATGCCAGATATTATATGCAATTTTGCGAAACACTTGTGTTTTTCAAACGTGTTATTACCTCATGTAAAGTCATGCGTGGAAGCTACATTTTTGGCGGTTGTTAACTGAGCATTGCTGATTATCTCGAGATGTTTTGATGCTCAGCTCTTCACCGTTGCTTATTATCAATATCGGATTTCGATTGCCGGTAAATTGGGCTGGACTACTTCAGTCCGTTTATAATCTCGGAATTCTTTCGTATCATTACCAATTTGTAAGATATTTTCATCTTGTATTTCTTGTCTACAATGTTGTTATGCTATCTTTTTTCTTCACATGTCAATTAATCATTCACGTCAACCACATTCATTTAACAGTTTTTAAATTTTCTTCAACATACAATACAGTTGTAATATAGCTATAATTGTAATTAATTTCATATTTAAATGAGTATACGTTAAATTGAAGCTTCTAAAATGCTTGTCATTATTAGTATTTTTATTTACGGTTGCATACCAACTATTATCATATGAATATCACTTAATTATTAATAATCTAAACTGAAGAAAAAAACGAAGTAAAAAAATAATAATTTGAGAAATTTTATTTTAATTCAGACAGTTACCTAAATAGATATTTCTTTCCTTAGACTGGTAAGGTTTTTGTAATTCGAAAGTAAAAACCTTATATAGACATTGTAAAGATCTGGCTGATTTGGAGTAAAATGGGGTATGTGACCATAATCGAATTTCAGTCTGTAAGTCAAAAAATATAAAAACTAACCACTATAGCTTCTCGTTATAATAATAAAAAAAACTATACATTTGCTTGCAATAATAAAGTTATTAGCAATTTAATGTTCAGAAGTAGGGACGCGTCACGTCAGTATGGTAGGATCGTGGAATTTTGTTTAAAATGGTAGCAAAAAATTAAAATACTCAAACAAAAACTCAACATTCATCCTTCCCTCTACACACATTGACAAACATCATCGTAAAAATATTAAAATCGTGTTTTAAAGATTTCAAATGTGCTTATCCATTGAAAACTCACTATTTACATGATTTCAATACCTCTCTTACTATGTGGCGAGAGATAAAAAACTAGTTACTAATTTTATGTTTATCGTACAAAAATTGTACAAACCTCTTGTGTAAATTTGGTTCCCGGAAATGTTCTATCGTGGCGTTCATAAGCTCGCGTCACATTGCACTAATCCGGGAACTTGATGTTCCAGTACTTGGTACGTAACGTAATACAAAATACAATATCAGAAAAAAGATTAATACATTTTGACTTATTTTAGACTCGAATGGAATTATTCAATGATTTACAAAAACCGGAAACTGGCGTTTAAATTTAATTTTATAATTTTGGGCATTAATTTGATTTTATCCCCTGAAGAAAGTTCAATTGAGGGTGATACCTGTTTGAATTTTCAAACTAGCTGAACACATTCATTACTCATTTTATTTGAGCTAATATATTGAACTAAGTTTTGGATATACCTCAGTTGCAATCTGCAAAGTTTAGGAATGCTGATTAGAGTAATATCTGAAGCGCTAGTATCAGTTTCTCATAGCTATAGCTGAATGCGCTCTTTCGCTAGATAAAAATAGAAATTAGTGTATGGAGGGAAATGTGTTTTGAAGTGCACTCCCTGTAAGTGGTTTATCAATGTTTGCAGGTTCTAATGGCTGCTGCTACCGATAGCGCGTCCAGGTTCTCACAGTCGCAGTCGCAGTCGCAGTCGGGCTCGGTCGTTGACTAATGCAAGATGCCAATCTTGTTAATAATAATATTTCATATCTGTTCCGTTTACCTTATGCAGACTATGGTGCCGTGACTCTTTCTTGCTCAAATCATACTGTTTATTTTGTCGTAAACTTTCACGATGATGTTTGTTTTAAAAATAACATGTTTGCCAACCTTTGTAACTATAGTCATAACTACTGGAACTTTATAACTTACACGTATATAACAATAAACAATGAGAAACTGTAAAATTTTATTTCAGATTTCAAATCTTATGTGAAAACCATGAGATAAGATTTTTCAGACTATTATTTGCAAACCTTATACAGAGTTGTCTGAGGTTCTACTGTATCTATGAAAATATCTAAGTGAAAGACTTATATAATTTACATATACTGCAACCGCTACTTATTTTCTTCCTGCATGTATAAGGGTCGGTCTGATAACTTTGTTAAACAATTATCTGCTTGCTTTAATGTCAAACATTTGAAAGTAATTTTCCGGGATAGATAACTGTACATATACTACTGTAATTTTAAATTCCCATTGTTTTGTATTTATCTTCTCTAAATAACACAAATTAATAGGAATGTTTGATGAAATCATTATTTGTACAGTGAAGTAGGATACTACAGATTAGCATAGGGTTTCCACACATCCTTTATTTGTTTTTTTTTTTCTTTAATAAAGTCATACAAGACACCCTATATTTTGGTATTTTAGAAATGTACATTATAATAATATTGATTGAGTGCTTGAATCAGTCGATGATTTTATTTTGTAAAAGTGGGCACTAGCATTTCTATTGTGCGGATAAATGGAACAGCAATTTTTTTTCTAAAAAAATTAATTCGAAGGACGTTACAGTTAGAAGTTAATATTGTGTCAGCTTATGTTTAGTATCTCTGCCATAAAGGCAGTCGCACACTGTTCGGGACCGACCGGCAGCAACCAGATCGGCAGAAATAAGTTTCCAAAGTTTCTTATGGAGGTGCGCACACTAGTCGGCTAGGCATCTCTGCAGAGATTTGCCGATCTGTGCCGAGCCGATCACGCCACAGTCGACAAGAGTCCGATAGGAAAGATCGAATTAGCAGTATATCTTTACTCGAGCTGGCCAAAAACATATAAATATTATTTGTTTAGAAAGGTAATCAATCAGTCTATTTTCTTTTATATTAAGTTCAAAATACGTTATATTTTTAAACCATGACTGTCGAGGAAGAAAATCTCATTGATTTAGTTTATTGTAATTATTCACATCATAAAGTGAAAGAAAACTTTTTCTTTTTGTTACTTTTTTTGTCTTCTTTTGTTTTCTCTTTCTTTTATTTCAAATTATTTGCAACAGTTACTGTTTCTTCATCTAAAAAATTAATATTCCTCTATTTTTCGCTCTACATCAACCTTCTACTATACTTTTCTGCCGATTGCTGCCGATTAGTGTGCGATAGCAGCAGATTCTTCATGGCTTGTAATATTTTAGAGAAAAAAAATACTAAAAGTCAAAGCACCGTCAAAATCCTACACCACCTTTTTTTACTTGCGCTTTGTTTACTTTATTATTTATATTTAATATTTTCTGCCAAATCATCCAGTGCAAAAATTCTGGTTCTCCACTCAGAAATATAAATAGGGGGAGGGTAATCGTAAAGTTTTTTGTCGTGCCTTATATTATTAAATCAAAATTGTAGCAATCCTTGCTTCATCATCATTATGTATACCTACTAGTTCATCATCCCAAAATACGTTATAGAGGAACAATTATCTCTTTGTAGTTGAATCGTTTGCATTTTTTTTTAAATAATAATAAAGTATATTAAATATATCAAAATTTTTGTATATGTAATGATTTCCCATACTTTCATCCCCGTTTCCCTTGGCGATTTAAATCTCACGTTTACGATTGATGACGTCAGGGTCAACTCTTGGAAACAAACTTTATATATTTTACATAAATGTGGATAAATGAAGTGTAAATTTATATTGGTTAAAGTTTTTTATGTACATAATGCATAACTTTATTATGAAAATACAATTGAATCTTACATTACATGAATCCAATATAAAATGCTATCAATATCAATATAATAATTCCGATTTCAGCAGAATACATAAACGCACGACCGTTCATAAAGTGTCTATTTAAAAAATACTATTTTTTTGGGCTTATGAAATGTTTAAATATCTGAACGGTGCATTTTTGTCATGCAGCTCACATGGTTACAATTGATGACGTGAAGATGGGGAACAGACTTTATATATATGGAAACAACCTTAAGTTTTTGTCAACATCAATATAATAATTCTACTTTCAAGTTATAGAAACACCACTGGGAGTGATATGATGTTATATGTATACAGTTTTTCCTTTCTAATGTGATCCTTTGGACGTGTTAACGATAAAACCCAAATACGTCGAGGTCCCAGTCGTATGTCTGGCAAAAAAGTGTGTGTTGTATTTTTGCCGTGCGTTTCGCGGTATTCTCGCGTCGTGGCCATCACTTTGCAAACTCGAATAGTGTTTTTCCAGGGAAGTGCCCGCTATTATGTGTAGTTAAGAGTTCAAGAGAATTTTTATTGGCAATCACAACCGTTCTTCGACTGCAGATCGAGTCGCCGCTGAATTTTTAACTTCTTCTTTCTGTCGTTTGCAAGCGCTAAGAATTCTTTTCTCTACTTTTTGCCCGGTACGGGTATTCATAACAAATTGTACTGCAATGAGAATGAGAGCAATATGAGGAAATTAATACACGAGGGAAGAATGTAAAAGGAAAAACTTTACAGCTCTCCTACCTATGCTTACTTAATTACATGATTGTATTTGCTTATAACATTCAACCGTTAACTATTTTAAAATTCAGTTGTAGGAGAATAAAAACAAATATGCTTATGCAGTAATTTGAAAATATTATAAATCACACTTAAGTATCAGGTAACTAAAGAATGTTATTAATTTTTCTTTTCTAGTACGGCAGGTTTAGAAATAGTGCTAAAATACTTTCTAGTTTTGATGAATAAGTCTTTAAAATTCTATTTTAACATATTTTTGATAATGTCTGTCGACTGTGAATTATAAGTAATAACTCAGTTTCTATCAAGCAGAAAAATATTAATGTCTGAATTTTAACATTTTAACGTTCAGTTAGGGTAAGTGTAGGTGAGATGGACCACTTTTAAAAAATAATTATTACTCTATAATATTAAGTAATATTTAAAAACAAAATTTATTCATAACAACATAATCCAGGCTTACTTATAAGAATAAAGAAGAAACTACAAAAAAATATTTCATAACTGTTCAAAAAAGTCCAACTCTCTTTCTTAAGGAGATAACTGGTTAGCTGATTGTTGTCAATGTCTTATGTGATACACTCTTCGTGTAAACAATCACCATCCTTCTTTATCGTTTTTTTAAATAATTTTTCTTGGTTTCCATATATTCGTTTTCATAATCTTCAGCTTCTTCATTATCATCACCGTCTGATTAACCATTTAAGAACAGTTCTTCAGAACTCGTGAAATAGCTGCTAGATAGTCTATCTTTCTATGTGCGAATGATTTCTTTTCTTGTGTATTGAGTGCATTTATCTTTTCAATAATAAAAATCCTCTAGTCCATCTCTCCTCAACATAGATGGTCTATCTGACCTCAAAGCAGAAGTAAAATATACTACTAAATTACTTATGACTGTGTACAAATGGAACCACATTTTTAAGTTACGTTAAGATTCATACGCATGTTTATAAAGTATATACATAAATAATTAGTTTAAACCTACTAAAGTAGTAATTAACTAATTGTGTATGTAAGGTACAAAAAATTATTGGAAATTTTTAAAGTAAATTTTGGATTATTTAATGTTGACTGCATTAATTTTCAAGCGGCTAGTAGGTACATTGTCTTTAAACAAAAAAAATAACATTCCATATGAGAGATATCGCTCTAAAGTACATTCAAGATCAAAAGTCCATCTTTCCCCCATTAACCTTATTTTGCAAAAGAATTTATTAAATTTTAATATATTTAGTAATCAATATTTAAATTGTAAGTGCGGTATGTTATGTATTGCAGCGCGATGTTTATATTAAAGTACTATGCGAAACCAAACGAAAAAAATTCTTGATAATATAAAATCATAGATTCTATAAAGTGAGGTGCTTATAAGTAACAAGATGAATAAAATGAATAAAATCAATCAAAATAATCAAAAAATTGTGTGAATTTTAAGAAACAAGTAAATATTCGTGTCAATAACATATTTACACACCACTGTTGAGGTGACCCTTATTGACGAACGCTTTATTATAATTTGACAGCAGGTTAATAATGATAGTATTGTCAACCTCGGTGCATAATATATTATTACGTATTTTTTATAAATAAAATCATTATTTAACCATTATCCATTGACTTACAACAAATACTAACCAGGTCTCCATTCATACAAATACATTTCATTATTTTAACTGATGGTACAAGAATTAAAATATTTTTAATACGTTTTTGTTTTGACGATTTCTAGCGTGGTGTACATCTCTCAGGATGTTATATGGATTGCAAAAAGTCAATAATTTTTAATTATTACAAAAAAATTAAGATTTTTCCAACCCTGCTTTAAAAATGTACTTATAAGTATTTTGATTCTTGGTAGGTACCCTCATATGAATTATCCCGGTATAAGTATAATTTAATATTCAAATAATCGACAATAAATCTACCTGAGATTATCCATCAAGATTACCCGTAAGAAAAAATCAGCATACGGCGTTATCGCCCAATCAGTTGTATTCCCAAGAAGGGTTGGGCTACCCCTGTCCGCAGGGGAGCTCATTTGAATATTGCGAGGCCGTATGCAAAACAATCCGCGTTTATTCAGCCCAGACGAATGCTGCTGTTTGATTTAACCCTTTCACATTGATTTGATCTCGGGTGACGGTTCGATTTGGCTGCGTATGCAAATGCCGATGCTGCACACAAGCTGGCCGTGGGAATCGGCAAGGGTAGTAATTGATCAGGTGAGAACAAGAATATGCAAAGATTTGGCTGAGAAACATTCAGAATTCACAGGCTAAGTCATTTCAATAAAAATGTACTTAGGCGATGTGGGGTATGACAAGGTATTTCCTGAATGGGGTCCTTTATCGTAACAGAAAATTTAGTAAAATGTTAGTTACATTGAAAGTAGATAAAAAAATATGATTGGGACAAAAAACTTTAAAATAAATTGTTAGTTGTTGAAATTTTTAGATTTTAACTTTCTATACTTCTACGTCACCTGTAGCTTTCTCTCTCTGTACCTCTCTTGCACATCTAACCTATTTGAAGCAACGTGAATAACCAATCTTACAATAGACTGAATGACAGTTAGCGATTAAGCAAAATATTTATAGTTTTGGTTGTCTATTTTTGATTAGTTTATTTTTATTTTACTTCATTTTAGTTTTGTTTAGTTTAATGTAGAAATGGAAAGTGAATGTTAAATGAGGAAAAATGAAATAACGAAATTATGTCAGTGACAATCAAAGGCAGAGTCAGACTTTATAATATTAAATTTTTAATTCATTTTTATAAAACATACATATTGCACCACAATATATAAAGAAAAATCAAATTGATATTTTTAATTTTCTTTAAATCATAGATTAATTAACTTTATCCAACACCGTGTAATTATAACGATATAAGTATGCTGTTTTTAGATAAATAAAGTAGGTCATAAGTCACTAGTGAGCTAAATATATTAGCTCACTGTTTTTTGGTTCGTATCATTGTAACTACGTTATAAAACTTTCTCTACACTATTTTGTTTCTAAATGTCATTTCGAAATTCCATCTGTCAAATATCTTATATGTATTTTATATCAATGATTAAAATGTGTTAGATAAAATGTTATATAGCACACATGTGTTAATTACCTAAGTCACTTGAAAAAATACCACACTCGGCCTAACGGCCTCGTGAGTTAAACTTTTCTCACATGACTTATCTGTAATGTAACACACTTGTACCATAAATAACTATTATATGGGCAAGATTTTGTGCGAGCCCAATAGGGTTGTTTATGCTTTTCTGATTTTTTTTATATGTTAATCTATATTTAAAAATATGACATACGTATTTTTTTATTTCGCAAAAAAATACTGCATATAGCCACAAAAAATTCACAAAGTTCCAAAAATATACTCTCGCGAGAAACAGTAGTATAAAGTGACGTCACGCTCACTGCTTAGAAAGAGAAGTCTGGAATGAGTGAAACAGGCGTAGTGATAATACCTGGCGTATTTCGTTTCTTTCTGAATGCACAATAACTTCTTCAAAATTAGCGGCGTCAAACACAAACATTCGAATGATGTATGAAAAAACAAACGTTCTTCACAACTACTTGTTTACGACTGTTGTGCGCATGCGTTAGTCGTACGGCTTTCGTCAGCAAAATAGCGTTCGTTTTGAACACAGTGAATTTTTAATTGATAATTAGTAATATTAAAATGTCAATAATTTAACATTTTTCTATTTTATTATATTCTATTCGCAACTAAAATTAAGATGCAACATGTTCTTTTAAAAAAGCAGGATAGTGAAACAGGCCTATTGTTTGAGATCAATTTCATCTATACTTCTGTGTCACAGTAAATTTAAAATTTAATTACGGCCTAATGAAGAACAAATAAGAATTGTAAATACCGCCGACTACTTTCAAATATTAGATATTGTCATTAGGTATATAAAAGTGGATTCTGTTGATCAATAAAAACTAAAACATTACTAAATTAACCTCACCTGTACATGTATAGCGTCTAATGCATAGGTACTTATTTTTACCAAAATGTTTTTTTTAATTCTCAAAAAAAAAATTATCTAAAAAATATTTTTTGTGTTTTTCATCTTCACTTAGGCTCATATTTCCTCAGTTTCAGTTATTTTTTCGAAACTATTAAAATTACTTACTTCAAATTTAGTTATAAGGCATGTATTTTATTTAAGATTAAGTTTAAGTTTAAGCTGAGAAGTATGAAGATTAAAGAAGTCAAGATCCAGGTATGATTCATTGTAAATTGTCATAAATCTCACGAATAGAGAATTATTTAGATTGTTTGTCTTTCATTGCAGTATATGAAAAGTATTAAATTGTTTGGTTGATTTTTATGGTACATTGAATGTTATGTTATGTATTAATAATTGAGTATCAATTTCATTATTTATTATTCTGTGCAATAGAAGCATGTCGACAGCTGATCTTCTTTGTTCAAGGGTGAAGAGATTAAATTTTTGCAATTCCTTATAATTTGTATATACTATATCAAATTTATGACAAATCATTTTCATTTCAATATATTCAATTCTGTTAACATGTTTAATGTAAAGTGGATTCTATGCAGATGTAGTAAATTCTAGCTGGGGGCGTACAACTGATTTGTTTAAAGGAAATATGGATGAGTACTTCAGTGTGATATACGTACATTCTACATTTTAATACAAATAACTATTGTAAAAGAAAGGATATAATCACTTGTTGACATTCTGTTTCAGATAAATTAGCTATAACTCATTCTCATAATTAATGGAATAAAATATGATACTAGACCTAAATATTACAAAATGGTAATATAATTTACATTCTTTAATGTAATTATAACATATAATATATAAAATTCTTGTAAAAATATGTACTGTAACAAGATATATTTATGTTTAATTGCAAATTAAAATAAAATATATACTCCACAGTGAATAATGTAAGCTAATGAACTTCTATTTTATATCAATAAATAAGTTTGTTCAATATTTATGATTGTTAAGTAAATTAATTATAAGAAAATTAGTTCATTTAACAAAAAATCTCATGTCTTGTAATTAATCTTAGCATTGTATCGCAATTTATTATTGTAATTAATTTAATTTCTATATCAATATATATAAATTGGAATTTAATTAGAGTAAACAAAATGAAACAACAAAAATTAAAACAAAAACAAATATCCATCTATTTCTGTGAACAAGCACGTATTAAGGACTTTCGTGTCGAAAATAATTTTCTCATTTTTAATTGAGATAATTATAGAGCAAAAACGTGTCTTAATTGAATAAGCGTGTTTCCATTGTGATTTATTTAGAAATTGTAATCCCTTGTTTCCTTTGGAATCCATCCACGCAATTTAAGGAACGTGTAATTTTAATAAATCAGATCTTGAATTAGTCTCTTCATACCTTATTAAACGGCGATAAATTGTCATCAACATAAATCACAAAAACAACTCAAGTGACGTAACTTTCTACAAAAATTTAATTATTTTCATTGTTTTTTTTTCATTATTATGTTGTAAAGGTTATAAAGATGTCATGAACTATTTTTTATTTAACTTTACCTAATTTGAAAGCGATGATTAGTTTCAGAAAGTCTTAATCAAGGACGGAATGGACCGGTGAGATATTGGGATATTTCCCACTGGGCCGCGATGTATTAGGGCCGATATAAACAATTCAACTTTGCTTTGCTCAATTCAGAACTTCCAATATTTTATACAACTAAACGATTTTTTTTTTTTGTTTTTTGACAAGCACCTCAGTTTCACAGAATATTGGTGCTTGGGCTTAATAATTACATTGGTTTACAAATCGTTTTCTTAAGAAAACGAAAATTAGTTTCATACAGATTGTACAATACACATGATTTGTATAGAATCGACGAATTTTCTGAAAACAGGTTCAGTTACTCAAAAACATTTAATAACCTAATGTCAGAAAATTCGTTCAGTCGATTAAAGTTTGTAGCTGAAAGGGTAAAATAAGCAAAATTTAGAAAAAGATAAAATTAAAAAATCACATCTTAGGATAAAAAAGAAAAGAGGGTTTTTGGTTTTGGGACTTTCAGTTGGTATACTTGAGATAATAATGACGGCACAACGCAGACTAGAATGTTAATATCGGCCGACCTCTAAGCATTTATTAACAATACAAGTTTTTATTATTATTATTGTTCATCTCCTTTATAACTTCTTTTTGTTTTAAATCCTCAATAAACAGATTTTTTAAGTTCCACTTCTTTCTTAATATCTATTTGTGATGTTACAAATGGTTTTATCAAAGATATATGATATACACACATCAAATTTTTAAAAGTTCTTACCTATAATAATATTCCGGAATTCGGAACACTTTGAAAATGTTCTAAATTACAAAGTTGTTTAACTAAAATTTTAGATACTTCTTATTTTAGTTTGTATGTATAATGTAAATTATTATTGAAAGTTGGATAGTCGTTATACATTTTAATATTTGATTAGAAAAAGAAGTGTATTTTTTAATGAATTAATACCTGTCAATAATAACTCCTGCTTTTAAGAAATGCATGATTCTTGTAGACCATTCTTCTGTATCATGGTACAACGAATTGGAGACACATATATGTAATTAAAATAAATGAAATTAAGAAGGTAAGAAGAACTAAATAAAATAATTACTTAATTTAATTGGTTGTTTTACTTTTACACTAATGAAGTTAAATTAAAAATAAGAAATTATTCATAGTCTACTGATCTGCACTTTAACCATTTCAGTGAAAATATTTATTTACAAGTAATAATAATGTAAGTAAATATAATAAACTAAATTATCGTGTTTACGAGAATATGAATAATAGTAAAAAAATATGTACATTCCGAAAAAAATATAAAAATACCGATTCCCTAAGCTAAATTAAAGTTGTGCATGTTTTCACTAAAACCAGAAGTAACACAAAATTCTTACTACAATCATTTTATGTTGTCTCTTTGTTTAATTTAATTTTGCTCCTTATCATTTTTTTGTATGTCTCAAAATAAACGAAATATTCTCGGAATGGACCTTTCGTCAAACACTATATATTTATATGCTACTGCATACTGCTATATGTGTTCGATAATGAGAAAGCAAGAAGAGCAATTATTCTAAAATTTAATTTGATTTGCTTTCCTTGTTTCAAATATCATGCATCACCATTAAGCTATAAACAATTCAACAAAATGTCAAATCTATTTCATGTATAACATTGAAAGTAAAGTACAAGTCACGCTGATGAAGTGAAGTATACCATTATGTATCTTGAAAGAATTGGATAATTTCTTTGAGTTTAATATTTTAATGGAGCTAATAGTGCCAGCATATTTCCATATGTCGAGCAAATGACATAATTATTGAGTGAATGATTATCTTAGAGATCTGATATTATGCTGGTAATACAAAGTACTTAACTGACGAGTAATGGAAGCAAAACATTCACTTACTATCATAAAAACCGTTGAGTTTCACAAAAAATGAATTGTTGAATTGCTATTAACGATTACTAAAAATAGAAGACTTTAAGTAAATAGATAATGTATGGTACTTTATTTCATATCTATTGCATATGAATTATACTACTTTCCAAACAAGTAGCTATTTCATATTTTATAACTACCTAATAAGTAACTAATAGTACTATCAAATTCTATTAATCTTATTTTCTTACTTGTTAACGACTTTTCAACTACTATGTTCATATGCTTTCGAATGAGAGTGATACGATTAATGAATGACACACACATACCTACGAACCCCAAGTGTTAAATTGTATCCCAACGATGCTTGAAAAATAGTATATTATTGTACTAGTTTTATCAGACGGTATATTGTTCCATGAGTTATTTAGGGCTCGACGAGCGCAGCGAGAAATGCTCCAAAAACATTAATGGAACAATGCGTCGTATAAAAGAGTATAATATTCTATTTTTATATTTGGCTTCACTTATTTAATAAAAATCTTAAATTTTCAATTAAAAAAATAACAGATCGTAATCTAGGGATATATAAATGTGAAATATGGTAACTCTGTTGAAAGAAGTTGGGCACATTTATCTGTCAAGAAGGATTTAAAATATTATAAAAATATTTATAAATCTGTATATTATGTTATGAAATTTTAATATCCTTTTAAATTAGTTTTGTTTATTCGGTTTTCATACTCAGAAATAATATAAATTGTATATAGTCTCCTTTGCACTAATGGCAGTTTTAGGTACAGACATAGAACCAAACGCATAGGGAACTCCTCATATGTTTACAATGTTTTGGTTTCATGATAGGGTTTTGAAGTACATCTACGATATAATAACTTTAAATTTATAAATTATTTAATTTTATGACTAAAAAATTAGATTATTAGAAAATTGGAGTTCTTTAACTCGTAACTAAAATGACGTTTATCACACTTGTTACATAATACATTATTTCCGACAATTATATAATAATTATGCGCTTACTTTGCTTTGTTTCAACTGCAGTGCGATATTTTCCCGAATTTATTAGAACGAGCAGACAATTTAATAGCACAAAAAATATTAGAGCAATTTAAACCGTTGGTTGGATTCTATAAAATTAGAATTTAGTGGCTGTGAACATGTAACCATGTTTAGCAACCCGTGCCGTTTAATTAACAAAACATCCACGCGAAACAGGCGAGTTCGGATCGGGCCAAGCGCACTTGGATCGCGGGGTTTTATTTGTCGGTTTTTGCCTGCGCCAAACGGGGAAATACAAATAAACTCTGCTTAATGCGGAAAGGTATAGGTTATGTTGTATCGTTGAGCGTTTAAGCGCTCGTAAAAGAATTTTACTACGCTACTAGATTTTTACACTATTGTCTCACAATGGCTATAATTTAGCTTATCATAAACACGGGTGGAATAATACTAAATCAAACATTGAACATTTAACTGTCAACTCAAAATAAAAGTTATTTTACTGACTCGTTACTTTTAAAAGCCTGGAATAAATATTTTGTACGACCAGTACCGTAATTTCAATACTACCGGCATTCAGGGTTACCACGTTTCCGGTTTCAATCCGGAGACTCCGGTTACCAGACAATTTCCCAACGTATTGCAAACTGCTTATTTAAGAGGTAGTTTTAGTATACGTTTGTTGTTATTTAATGCGTTTATAAAGTACATTGCACTGCGAATATTACCAAATCTTTGGCGCCCATCTTCTTGCAGCACTCTATCCTCTTACTGCGATGCTGCGAATACAGTATACTGTAGGTATACTTGATTACTAGAGATGGGGTTTTAGTATTTTTACCAGTGATTTTGTACTTATCTAGAGAGTAATACTAAAACTATTAAAATGTATGATGTCATCATAGCAACGACATACATTGAAGCATTGTCTTTGTCTGAAGTATAGAAATACCAATGATGTTATCTCACTTGCTATCATTTTTCTAAATAACCTTAAAAAATAGACAGTCTATGATGCGTTGTCTTTGTCTGAGGTATACATCTATCTATAAAGGTAGTGCCATCTCTATTGCAGTCACCTTTTGGCATATCTTCGAAAAAAATACGCTAAATTTAAAATTCTATGGTCGGGAATACACAGGCGTGGACTTAATATGGAGCCCTGTGGAACATATGTTCCTTAGTAGTACGCTATACTTCTGTCCTCAAAATTTCCACTATCTTATGAGAACTTTACAGACATAAACATCATATAAAAACACTTACGGGTACCTTTCCGGGGAATAAACACATGCTATAATATATTTTATAATTTACCTGTGAAATGAAAGTGGTGAATCATTCACTTGTGATGTTTTACATGTCAAACATTGTCTAACCATTGTCTCTAATTATGACTTATTTAACACTTCAATTCAGTTAAAACACACTATAAAACTGTTAGGTTAGGTTGAAATAAGCGGGAATTGCCATGAATTTAAGTGATAATAGACATACGATTTGCTTCATAATGATTGGTTAACCACTAGTGATAGCAAGAGAAACAACAAGATACTAATATACATAGTGTAGAAAGAGATAGTACAAAAAAGTATGTCAGACATGCTGGAAACACTACGTTGTAAACGACGTATATTGCATATTGGTTTCTAGAGAAGTATAGAATTACTGGTTTATATTAGTCTCTTAATATTTGTAAATTTTAAATTCGAATGTATTGACTCATTTGTAATATATCACGGAGAATTTATTTTGAAATCTTTGTATAATATTTAAATTTGATTTTTTAGCGTACCCCATAATTGTATTCCATATGTCCATATGGGAATAATTGCAGATTTATATAATAGAATTTGATAGTAGTATATTGGTAATTTTAATTTTCTTCCTTATAAGTCAATACAGTTTTTTTAATTTTAAAATCCGCCCGTTTTCTTTTGCATATTATATTTTTCTTCCAAGTGAGGCCTTTATCATAATGCATACCCGAGTATTTTGCTTCTGTCTGTGGAGGTTTTACTTCATTGTTAATTTATTATTTATTTAAAAACAACTAAATTTTCGGTTTTTCATAGTTTTATAATTTTTAGGTAATGCGTGAAAAAAGCTAAATATTATTTTTGAAGTTAAAAATTGAAATGATTTTTTTTTCCAATAACTTTAAAACATTGGTGCGTTAAAAACTCCACCTATAGAGTCTGAAAATATTTAACACATTTCGAGAAAATGTTAAATTATTTATTTGATGGAAGATGTGTAGTCGGTCAGCAAGTGTTGCCCTGGTCGCTAAAAAAATGCTACCTACGCCACTGGTTATACAAGTAAAATAGAAAACATTTAAAGAATTATTCTTATTTAATAAATGATATTTGTCGGATTGGAACAAGGCCGATTTTTTAGTTTAAAAAACAGCTGTTCGGTTGCTGCATTTTTTTCTTTGTTGCGCGTTATTAGTGAAGTGAATCAGACACATGACACTTGCATTATTACGTTTATCTCTAATCGCGCGACCTTTTGTTGATAACTAGAGTATCCTTCATAAATTTTAATTTCCCAGCAATTTGCAATGTTTGAATTATTAAAACTTTTAAACAATGCACTATGATTAATTTACGTAAGTGACATCGACAGTGACTAATTCTTTTCCATTTTTGCTTTAACAAAGAGTGATAAATAAATGCAAAAATTGTAATTACTAAGTGAGTCACACTGCATGTACACTCTAGGAATATAAAAATTTAACGGTGTTAACCTTACAAATTGCTATAGGATTTCTACATTCGAAAAGCATTTTTACTTGCACCACATATACTTGGTTAGTGAGTCATGCAGTTGGTTAGGAACAGTAAGTCTACAGGTATGCAAGAATAGTTCAATTATATGAAATATGAAACTCACACGGCCAATAAAAGCTAATGAGATCAATGAAGCGGATAATTTGGTGTTATATTTATAAATATTTAACGATATAAGACCAGCAAGAAAACAATATTAAAACCATTTTATAAAGGCTGTTTTAGACTAGCATATGAATTGTACAAGATCTTGCACCTTTTTTGGTGCAATTTAAATTGCCTAGAATCAAACATCAAATTGGTTAAAATATTGTAAGCAAACGTAAATTTGTTGAAAAAACAGAACAGTCATTAAGAGTTTCTTAATGGCACTGAGTGTCATTATGAATTATTTATTTTGTAAGACAAATAAAATACAAACTCGATCAAAATTTATATTATCTATGTCCTATAGAACATTATCTGACTTAGATTGACTCATTTTATCTTGAAAACTGAGGTGGAGTAAGGAATCATATTAGAAATACTTCAAAACAGAGACAGAGACAACCAATATAACGAAATACAAAAAACAAAAAAAAAAGATACAAATATTACAAATTAAATAGAAAGATAACCTCTTGATTGGTTACAGGTGGGGTCGTCTTTAACCTACTGATTGGAGGCCTTGGGCGACTGGGAACTTGAGGCCAATGGGGCCCCTGCTCATATGACTATGATAAAACAGACGTAATAGTTTATAGATTATTATATGAATAGGTAATTATAATGTAATCTTGAAAAGTAACTCTTCTAGTATCCACTAAATACACTTTAGTGCTTAAAAGTCTATAATGAATAAAGAGGTAGGTACCCTTCTACATTTTAGACAAGCAAAATAGTCAATCACTTCTTCAAAGTCAATGTATTTTGGTACATCACATTCTTTACACATCAACGACTAACTATTTCTTGAAGCATTATATTTTCATTGTCTATTTGGAAAAGAGGCGTTAAAGCTTAAATAGATTCTCAATGCAATTTCTACATTTAGAAACATGTTTTCTTTCTAAAGACGATATTTTCACTACACTGGACAATTTTTATTCTGTTAAATGCAGTCATTCAAAATATACCAAAAAGACTGACAAGTACTGTATATTTATAGTCAGTAATTATTGTTTCATTTCAGAAAATTTATTTATTTATCGATAATATCGTAATCAGTTGGTGATATGGCAGAAACTCTGGGGGGGGGGGGGGGGGGGGGTTAGATCTGGGTACTTGTCCACATTGGCCAATGGAAAAGAGGAGCTCAGTTGCTGCATGTAGGTGAAAATGAAAAGATGGTTTTGGATCAACTTTTTAAATTTATTTACAGTTTCAACATGTTACAACCTCACGTGAATCTTCTTTAGGAAAAGTAATTTGTTGTTGTTGTTGTGATTGAAATCATGACTTACTATCCCTGAAGAAGGTCCACTTAGGGTTGAAGCATGTTCTAGCTGGAAATAATCCTAAAATTTCACTGAATCAATCAAATTTTTTTTTCAGAATTACATATTAAGCAATATCTATAATAAAAGAGGCAATTTGTGAAATTTCACAGTAGAAAATATAAACTTATTTTATCAGTGGATGAAAGGCGATGCAGATTATGCGTGTGGACCATCTAGTTCATTTTTAAGTACGAATTATAAAAATAATTTGATTCGACACGACTCGAACTCAGATTCTTAGAATCACAGCCTGTCGCGAGACCACCCATAGTACAATATATAATCAGTAATATATGCATTGTCAATTATCTTATACAAATTAGAAACAATAATATATACAAAGATTGCCGCTACATTGCAAGTAGATTTTTCAAGCAATAAATTATTCTCCCATCTCGATGTTAATATGCATATGATGGTTGGCGTAGATCAATCAGCACCCCTGTGTTAAATATTCATCAATCATGAAATGATGGGAATCGGCTGAACTTTCGTAGGACACATTTTTCTACCGCCCATTGGTTACCACGAGAGCTTACGAAATCCCAATTAGCATAAGCAAAGCAGAACGAAATGAAACGTTCAATGCTTAGAGAGCAGTAGTTGTTAATACCTTTTAGAAAAGGGTAAACGATAATAATTATAATATGAAAGAATTGGAAGCAGGATTAGAAAAATAAAAAGAACTATGTATAAATAGATAATAATAATGGTAAGAGCGAATTCATGCAAACACTCAAATTATAATTTGATATATATGTATTTTTTTATCGATCGCTACACATGTTAAGATAGGTACATACTGATTTTGACATTTTGACGGATGTGCCCGAATTTAAGCATTCAAAATACATTCTGACGACTTCGACGTAAGTCTCTGATCAGAAGTGATAATTTACTCTTTAATTTTGACACAAATTATTTGAAAAAAAAAACAAAAATGTAAAATATGCAAGTAATTAAAAATTTAAGAAACATGTTTTTTATCACGTAGGCATAGTGAACATATTCGGATGTGCAGATTGGTTTTGTGGTGGCCACCAAGGGAGAAATAGGGCAGCTGCCCCCCTCCCCCTTGAGACTCGAAAAAATTGAAAACCTAAAAGATTTTACTAAAAAAGTAGAAAATTCCAAGAAGATTATTTTAATTAAATATTTTTCTTGTAGTAAACAATTAAAACTTTACAAATTATATCTATTTTATTTGCAATTCATATCCTCAATCTATCATCTTGATGGGCACAGCGAATTTTTAATGTTTCTGGATAGTGTTTTTAAATTTATTTCTAATATTTGACTATATTAATCATATAATATGTAACTAATACAAAGAGAAAGAGTTGATAGCTATAATCAAACTTATGTTAAAATTTAAAAAAATGTTGATTACAACAACAAAAAAAATACATTACTACAAAAAAAATATTATTTACAACAAAAATTGATAATTGCAATAATGAAATCTTAAATTACAACATTGAAATTATTGATAATAATTAGGGTTGGCCTGATTTAAAACATTTGATTCAAATCTTGATTTAAATCTACTGATTTTTTTAATAAAAATCATTGATTTATTAAAGATGAAAATAATACAAATTATAATGAGAATGTATTTATTAGCTACAAAACTATTAATAAAAACCAAAATAATTTCTGTATTTAATTGTATCTTAAAATTAAACGATATCACTTTAATTGTCATATCGGAAGAAAAATAAGTATTTAAATATGTAAGAAAAACCTTGATAAATCTTATCTTGGCTTTATTTCAGTTTGTCCCGAAGCAGTCGAAACTACCGTAATTGAAATCTTCATTCCTCATAGTAATTGTCCAGGAAAAAGAATATACAAATCAAAACAATTAAAAATCTTTTAACCGTAAGTAAATATTTTCCCATAGGTTTGCATAAGAAAAAGGCTGTGTATTCTTTCACTAGTAGAAAAGAGTAAATAGAACAATTTGGGTATGAACGGAGAAATGTTCACATTGGTTTGAATAACAACAAACCTTTCCTCCTTTCTTCTGTAGGATCGGGCAACGTTTTTTCTCACAAATTCGTCACCGCAAGGTCGCCGGTGTATTTGCATACGAAGCATCTCACCTGGTGAGCAGAGCATTTTCCTGGCATTAAATCAGCCCCGCAGTTCGCCGGGCCCACCTTTTTTGCATACGCCGCTCAGTGAAGGGACGGCGCTGCATATTAATCACCCGTAACCCTTACAGGGCGGATACAGGATCATCCGAACACACAGACTGCCATGTCACGCACAATTGATACACTGTGATTTATTGCCAGGGACTGTTCGTGGACTATTCGTGGCTAAAACAATGCTGACTTACAATGAAATACTCCCGAAACTATCAAGAAAAAAGTGTGAATACATTTTTGTATATGTAAATTATTTCAAAGTAAAATTTATTAAAAAAAAAACGTACTTACATTACCAACAGAAACTGAAAATTGTGAAGATAAAATAAAATGCAAAAATTTTATATTTGCAGCAACATTCTACAAATATTTTTACAAATTAATTAACATTTACAATAACCTTTCTAAACAGACTTAAAGGGTATTTACAAAATTAAATGCGAAGATTGTGATGCATTATAAATTGTACAAAGCATTAGAAGATGAATACAGGATTAAAGAAAATACACAAGCAATTAAACAAACATAAACACCGTCTCTGACCTCCAGATAATTTAAGGGTAACTTTTCTATTATACCTACAGTTGCCGATAATTTGAAAATTAAGAAAATCAAAATGCAAACAAAAACATTGTAAATGGTCAAATAGATGAAAGGTCACTCCTCCTAACAAATTTTGTATGAAAATGGATAGACGAAACGATTAATACTTTAAATAAATAATGTTTTATAAAACATATCAGGTGTAATTGGCCATGGAGTTCAATAAAAATCATAACTATCTATATTTTTAATTCTTCAAACTAGATCAACGTAACATTATACATTATAAAGGATTTCAACATTATCTAAAACAAAACATTTTCAAACTATCACAGATCCACTTCCAATATATCTTCAAACATAAACATTGTGTTTTTTTACCTTCCGCCTATCAATATATTGATAAGGGAGGTATTGTTTTTGGTCAAAATTCTCGAGTGTTAGTAATAAAAATACTTTAGTCCTTATATATACATTATATTTTTTCCGAAATCGTTAAATTATTAATAAAACCATAAATAAATAGCATTATGTGTTTGTAAATCGTCAGCTAGATATTGAGACGGAGATGGATGTGATAACAAACGTACTCTCAAAATGTCAATTATTTCTTTACAATTTTCATTTATGTCACCTCCTTAGACTTCGTCTGCAAGAAATCAGATAAATTATTATCAAAGGTAAATAATAAATAAATTCACCAATAATATAGAATATGTTAAGTAATGCTAAAATAAAGTTTGACAAATGAGCCCGTAATGTTAAATTTTGACATAAGAGTCTGTAAAGTTTTACTTTAGCTACTACTTTGGGTAACTTTACGGAGTAATATCGTGTACTTTAGTATCTATTTCGAAAAAAGTTTTTATTGTAAAATACAAAAATATATGAAAGAAATATTCAAGGAATAGATTTCAGTTACACCAAGAAAAACTGTTTTCTTCGATTTCCGATACAGTATTAGAAATTTGAGGCAAGGAAATTGCTGGTATGAACTGAATTAAAAATATTCTCTGATAATGTGTTGGACACATCAGATTTTTTTATTTTCTTTTAAAGTAGGTATATTTCAAATTCTCCTGGAAAATTCTACTGGAAGTGTATACATTTTTTGTTGTTCTTCTGGTGCAACTTCTCTTGCAGGGTCAAGACCTCTAGTGCCGTAGGTGTCGTTCCGCGATCAATTTGTATAGATAAAATTAGTCTTTTCTGCATGCAACAATGTAAGAAAATTGCTGTAGCAACAACGAGGTCATCCCCGATGAAACTCTGAATATATTATAACGGACAAGGTTCATCTCTGCTTTATGTTATATATTAAAATTTACTATATATATTTAAAATCATTGAGTCAGACAAACGGGAGCCGTTATTAAAAATAAGGAAATATTTTGCTTTAAGTTATTTATAGTAAGTTTTGATTATTTTTAGCTTGATGTTTGTTGGCCCACCGAATATTTATATTTTTGGTAACAAAGGCACAAGAAAATTAACTTTTTTACAAAGAGTGGTCAACTAGAAGTAACAGGTTACTATAATTTCGTTCTGAAAAAAAAATGCCTATCACATTCATCGACCAATCGAAAAAATGTAATCATCGTGCTAATAGGCGCTTTTTATTCACATTATTTATCAGATCACTTTAGTTTAAAGTGAAGTGACGGACGGGAACTGATTGTCTTGAGAATCCAATAGTTGTCAGCCAAACAAACCATAACCCAATTATTTAAGTGACAACTTAAACATTACTAAGCATAACCTCTCGAGGTAGTGCGGGATCTGTAAGGAGAGAAATGATTACAGCACTAGGACACCAGTTGATTTGGTACGAATAGAAGGGACATAATAAGTGACGTAGTTACTGTGATCTGATAAATGGTGTGAATAGAAAGTCTCTTATATTCGTATTGGTATGGAGATTTTGGTACCAAGTATGTTTCCCAAAATTCGATTTTGACATTGGACTTTATGTGTGTGAAATTTTGTTTTTAAACGTTTTTTTGGTGACTAAAATTTGAAAATTATGAACATCTCGACTTTCTTTCCCTGAAGAAAGACCAAATGGGACTGAAACCTTTGGAGTTTTTTCACAATTAATAAATTCTAGAAACTATTTTCATTATATTTTATTTATTCCTCTGCTCAAGAAATATTTACATATGTATTAAATAAAATACTTGATTACACCCATGTTATCTAAATTTTAGGTTTTCTTAAATGGACAACAACACATCGAAATAAAATTTTCAACTTCCATTCGTTTCATATCTTCGAACTTTCCTTCGAAATGGATCATCTTTTGAAAATGTTGTTAAAATATTTATCACCATTCCTTATTGCACTATATAAAATTAATTTAATCCCTCAACAACTTGCAAAGAAAGAGATATTGTTTTAATTTATTTCCTACAATTTCAACATTCTACAGTTGTGAATTTATACTTATCAAAATACCGCTGTATAATATGCGTCCTATGCAACATTGTGTTTCCAACATGTGTAACATATTTTTTACATTCAACGGCTAATCGTTTTGGAGTTACGCGAAAAATTTAAATAAACACTACGAGCAAAATGTTCTTTTGGCACTGCCGAGTGTAATAGAAAAGGGTGCACAATTAGATGTTATAGCAGTACTTTACAGAAAAAATTCAAAATTTGCGCGAAATACATACAAACGTATGTAAATACAGGCATGACGCCTAAACTGGTCAAAATAAATTCAGGGATAGTCAAAACGTATATTCCCGTTGAACCTGTAGTTAGTACAAGAAAGTAAAAAGAACGTAATCAATTTATTTCTGTTGTAATCAAGCCTTGTATGAAATCTGTATAACTTCCTAGCCAATTATCCGTGCATATTGTGCTTGACAATTTAAAGGAATGAATGTGACAGTATCGAATGGACTAGGCAGTGATTAATTCGTAGAACTAGTTATCAATCCACAGCAGATATTTGTGATTATCAGTCCCCTACGCACTCATTACCGGCATCTAAATCAGTGGAATTCCTCCCAGGTGTTAGCGGCGACGTGGGCAGCAGTAATTCAGGTCGGATTTTGACAAATTGTTAATGACAAGTTTCGTTGTTAGATTCCGCGAGGCCGCAGTTGCGCAAGCGGATTGTTCTGAGCCGCGTAGGTTGCCCTGCCCCAACTTGATGTAATCCCAACAACTGATTATTAACTCTAATTGTTGCAAGGAAGCTCAACAAGTTCAGATCTTAATAAACATATCGTGTGTCATTGTGGGATGCCCGTTCATTGTGGGATGATTTAAATTATATATTGGAACTTTTCATTCACCAGATGTTCAACCAAGTACACCTTTTATATACAAGACGGCCAGATGCTACAACACTCTCGGATGTGTTGCCATGTCTTTAAGTTTAACTAAACCACAATACATACAGGATTGTTATAATCAGATGCTTTCAACTGCAACTACTTTATTATTTTATTTTTAAATTATTATAAGTTCGTTAGGGAACACCAGATTTAAAAATTTTAAAACCTCTATTGACTTATATTTTCATTGCAAAATTACATAAAGTCGCAATTATTCCCGAATGGTTATAAGGAATACCTACAATTATGGTGATGACCTAAAAAAATAAAATTTACCTATATATTATTTTTGGTGGTATGTCGCAAATGAGTTACTAGTTTCTATAAGCAGATTTAAAAATTAAATTACTCCACTAGACATGAAGTACTAAATTTTTTAATAACTGTACAGAAATATGTAGTATCGAACATAACCCGTTCCAAGATCCATATAATCTAATCTTAACCTTTTTACGTTAATACTATGTGAGTAAAAATTATTCATTTCCATTTAATACACCAACACCATCTATCAAAACGAATAAATGCCCACGACTTATGATTAGGCAAAGGAAATAAATATTTCCGTCTTGACCAAAACCAATCATATTTAAACAAAATTATTTTCATTCGGTTCAAAGCCAATTAACAATCCATAAGCCGATGTTCTCTCTTCTTTTTATTGTTGCTATTGTTATCATTATGGGTTTTTGATAACAAACCGATTGTTTGTGTGAAAATTATGGAAATAAGTATGAAATACATCAATTCGTCAAAAAATGCATAAATCCATGCTAACATAAAATTGCGACCCTCGACTACGTCTCGTGAAACTATACTCGCAGAGATATGAATTATTTTCTGCATTTGATACATAGTATACTATTTGTTACATTTATTTAAGTTTTGATCATTTTGTATTTAACTACAATTGGTCAACTACATAGAAATTGTATTTTAATTGAAGTTCCAAACTGTATTACCTGAAGAATGCCAAAAATATTTTTTCACAAATTATTTTCTCAGTAGATTTTTGTTTTTCTACCGATGATACATATTTTTTCTATAACCGGACATAAAGTACATACTTTACGAATTCTTTATTGTTTGTAAAGAGTAACATTTTAAGTAACAGTGTTTGAAATAGATATTTACATTAAAAGTGTGGTAGGTTGTATTTTACACTGTGACGTTGTATAATGAAGCACGAAGCGAAACGGACTTAAAAAAAAAACAAGTGATGTACATAATTATTGTTTTTTCAAAAAACAACGAAACATCAAAATCAGTCAAAATAATCAAAAACTTGTATTTTTTCAAGACTTTATTGAACGATTTATTATTACAATTAATATAATTTTTTTAAGAACTTCCAAAACTTAAAAATATTGTGTTACTTTCTCACCGCAATGCGAAAAATGGCTGTTACCGGATACATCAACATGTGATTGTTATGTTTAAAGTAAATTCTTTGTAATAATTATCAAATATATAACAACATAATATAGTTATGACAATAGTAATAAACTGCACTAACACTAGAAAGATTTAGAAAATGTTTTTAGAAAGCTTTTTTTTGAAAATTCAAATATTGAAAGAATAATAAATTTGTTGTGGATTTGTCAATTTTTAATAAACCATGGTGCAACAAAACCTGTGTGCATTTAAAAATATGTTTTTTTTTATCAATTCTTATATTTCCTTTAATAGATAATTGAGTTCGGAAGTATACGGAATCTTTTTACTCTTACACATAATATAAACACACGTTCACATTTTTTTAGACATCCCCTCACCTACCTATGTTGCGGAAGACAAAAACAACTTTTCTAATTGTAAAGTTTTAAATCTTTCTAAACAAAGCTAAACGTTTTTCTTGTCGTTAGAGTGTTCCAACAAAGTATCGTAAAGTAAAAAATTAAAACTATAGGTAGGTGTGGTGCATACAACGGAAATATTTACATACACACGTACTAACTTTTCTTGGAAGATTTGAATATGTAAATGCGTTCCTTGTGTAGCGTATTTCTTTAAAATATAGTAATTTTCTATCGTCTCATAAACTTATACATATTTATTCCAGTTGGAAACCATAAAGTTATAGAGCAATTATTTTTTAAATGCATTATTCTAATAATAGTACCTACTAGAGTCATTCACAGTTTACTACACAATAAGGAAAAGAAATGATTTCGAAGTCAATTCGAATTAATAATTATTCAAAATTATATAAATAGAAAATACACACAGTTGACGTACCAAAACATTGATATTTATTTGTTCAGTATTTTTTTTTAATTAATTTTTAAATTAAAAAGCCGTGACACCACGGCCCTTGAGTGAGTGATATATTTTCTTATTTAAAAGTAGTTTTGAGTCGTTTGTCCCGGTACACGACGATTTTTGGGACCCGTAAAATGTAACACTTATATTATCTATTGTTGTTTTCAATATTTTATTTATTACTTAAATTGAAAGTAACAAAAATATAAATTGATTGATTTATTTTATTGTAACGGATAACATTTCATATAACATATTCAATTTTATTTGATGGTGTACTATCTGCAAAACAATAGCTGCAATGAATAAATAATTTATCTACTTTATTTATAGTAATCTGACTGATGATAATACACAAAAATTATAATTTATATTTAGTTACAGTTTCACATATAGGTATATATATATATATATATATATATATATATATATATATATATTATTAAAAAGGTAATATTTTGAGATTTATGATTACATAAAATTCTTATATATGGAAAAACTATTTTATCTTTTATATTTTATTTTACATTATAAACAACAAAAAAACTTTAGTGGGCTGCAAATTTTATCTTGCATTAAATTGTTTGACTGCTTCTTTCACTGTATGCATGTTTTGGTGAATATTTTCATTGGGCACACACCAAGGAACATTTGTAATTGTTAGGAAGTACTTAGATTGAAAACGGTAAATTATTTTATTAATAGATGCTTGCTGTACACCCAGTAATGTCGTGTTTTATAATTTTGTGCGTGAATATAAAAATTCTAAATATGTATTTTTTTTTTATTTTCTTGTAGCTGGGAGACAGTTAATTTAAGATAAAAATAAACGTTTATGGTGTATTTGATACTAATAAATATTTTGGTGATATTCCCACAAAATATTTGTCCCGACGAAAACAGGTTTAAAAATATTTCCAACCCCAGTTTGAAATGGGTTAACAACGAGTCGTAACGTGTAATTTTGGCTCCTTGTGCATAGGAATGAAATGGGAAAGTTTGGAAGACGCCGTATTTTTTAAAGTGAAATCGTTGGAATTTACATTTTTCAACTGGCAGCTACAGCAACGCCTTTTGTGTCGAGTGGTTGTGGACTTTTTTAGGGCAAAACGCAACAACTGGGTCTGTAATTATATTAGATGAATATGTAGAGTTTTTTTCTAGGTAGAAAGTTAGAAACTCAATAATATATGTTATTCCTCGATACCTTCTTTGAGAATTTTGAAAATAAAAAAGTGTAGGACCGAGAAAATTATACAGGAGGCTTTAAGTGCCCTAGGTAAAGGGATATCTTTAATAACTATATTAACACACAAACCGTTTGTCAGATGTTTAACCGAATGTGTTTAGTAACCACTAGTAGTTTTGACGATTCTGATTGAACTCAAATTAATTACTAAATTAAGATTAAATAATAAAGAACATAAATGTTTATATGGATTATTTTTAATAATCAACACTCGAGAGTTTTGCCGAGAATTATGACGAAAATAAACACTAGTCTCGTCAATAGCTTAGGAACTGAATAAATACTTATTGAAACGACATTTATGTATCACATATATTACAAAATCATCAGTGCTCCGAACGTCATTTATTATATGCATACCAGAAGAATATGCGGTCATTTTTTAAAAGTAAACTTAAACTTAAAATCCACAGATTACCACGTCATCATGTCCACCTACTTAGTATTTTACATTTGTACAACTGCAAATATAACAGACAAAATTTCAAAAGAATTCAATTCAATCAGAAAGTACTTGAGGCATGCCTCAAGACTCCCTTTTATGAAGCAGGTAGTGCAGCGAGAAAAAAATAAATAAACGCTGTGAGCATTGTAAAAGCAGCACAGTCGTATACACACATTGAAATTAGAGGCAGGAGAATTTTTGCCTCTGCACTTCTATAGTTGGTACTGCGCTGGGCGTACGAATGCTTTATTTAACAGTAAAATTGGATATGAAAATAGTGGGAATTTGAAATTTGTCTTGTGAACATATTACTCGCTGAATTTAAAATTTATAAAAGATTAAATTTAAAAATACAATCATGCAAAATTCTCCTCTGACGCACCGCCACTGCAGTAATACTAATTTTACTTTAGGCTTTACTGATTCGTTGAATAGAAGTAAGATCCCGTTTAACTCTGTTTCAGTATAATATTTTTTCTTAATTCTGTGGTTTTATTCATGATATTCACTTAACTACACAACACAAACTATTATTTTCGCCGTTATTATTAATTATTGCCTCTCATTGTTTCACGACATATTTAACATTATCTTCGGTCGCACACTTTTATTTCGTGTACAATATAATTTGATGCTTATGTCATAACAAGTTAACAAAAATTACATTGTCTATGTCCAATGATAAACATATTACCTTCCTACCTTTAGTAATAGTTCATGTGATTTTTTAAACATTTTGCTTTTTTATTATGCACCTATGTTTTGTTTGTTAATACGAGTACCTGTCTAATGTATACAATTCAAAATTAAAATGCTTTGAATTTTCACTTTTTTTTATTATGCCAAATGAGCAACCTTGTCGGCACAAAGATAACCACAAATAGGCAGAAATTTGACCTCAAATAATGCCACTTCAATGTGTGTACATGTGTGTGTTTTTGTTAGTACAGTTAGTTCACTTATGACTTTTTCAAGAAATATTCCAACTGCATATTTAATGCCATGACTATTTTATAAAAATTATATTTATTTTTGTTTTGTAGGTTATGTAAATATGAGAAAATTCCGTGCATCAGACTATGTGGGGTAAACTTAAAGTAGTTATAATAATTGTGTGCTACTTGCTGATAATAACCAGGTACTTGCAGTTTTACTATCATGTTGATAATCTGATGTAGTCGTAAAATTTTATGTTTTATAATAATCATTATTAACTAAAATACTCTGCTAATAGGTTAAGTACCATACATGTACATAAATTACGGTGTCTACCCGTTCGTTCATTCATTATTTTGCACTATTCAGCGCTCATAATAACAGATTTTAAATCATAATTTACATTTGATTCTCACAATTTCAACTTCCTGAATTTATTAATTTTCAACTTATAATCAATACTGCGATAAAAATACTTTTCATTAAATATTAATTTTCATAGCAATAATTATCACAATTGATTATATTAGTTATCTCTCAAGCCAATTTATACAAATGCGATTTAATTATATAACAAAAAGGATAATAGTTTATTTCTATGTAATATGCATTATATTATAGGTGGATAACTAATCCAAAAGATAAGATTTATCTTGTTTTTAAAATAGTAATAATTGTTAACATAAAATAAATAATTAGCAATTTAAAACTGAAACAGAATTATTTCAGATTCAAATACCTACAAATCACTTTTAATAAAATCATTTTTCCATTGAACGATAGTTTTACGGTACAAGATTTTATGATGAAGTAATAAATGTATATGTAACAAGTTAGAAAATGCATCATTTTTTGTAAGGGTGGGATATTTGCGGAGACTCCGCAAAATCTCACAAATTACACAAAGTTGCATTATCTAATTTATTTCATTTCAATTGTTTTCTAATTTTGATATAATTTTTTCTTTCAATTTTGAATTTTGACAATCTATCTTCCTTTTTAAAATTGACTAACGTTTGGAAACGGCTGGAAACTTTTCAAGTTAAGTAATTCACTTTTCATCACTGTGAAATCTACGGTTCAAATCACAACTTTATCTATTTTTATCCAAATAAAAATATCCCTGTCCGAGTGGTTGAAAATTCATAGGTACCCTTACGATTAGGCCCAGTTCCATCTAGGAATATTATGCCACAAAACATTACTTACATCGATTTAAGAAAATGTGTCTATTTGAAATTAAATGTAAAGTATTTTAGATGTTTTTCGTCTTAGGAATATCGAAGCAGTGAAAAAATAAAACTGTAGTATCTATTCTCTATTTCCCGCAGTTGATCCTCACGTCATCAATTGAAGCCATGTGATTCAAATCGTTAAACAAGGGAGATTGATGACATCATCTAGTCGGATGACATCGTGTGATTTCCGAAGTAAATAAATGTCAAAACTGATAATATTATATACAAATATTAAAATGGATGAAATATACGAAAAGAGTAGTAAGTAAACTAACGAAAATACCAACACACAATGAAGTACAAGTCGGTGACGCCAAAATCACTTTCATAAATGACAGGAAAGACATGAATGACATATTCGTGTTTTTTAAATATTTGAAAATATCCGTTACTAGGCTTGAACTACTGTTATTATTTAATTTTTGTTGTTGGTTAGACGCAGATCGCATATGTACGCTTCTGTAAAACGTACGATAATGAGATAGTCTTATCTATGCTATACATATGCGACAAAGATGCAAGATAAAATTTTAATAATTCTTGCAGCAAAAATTCATGACATGAGGATCTACTGCGGGAAATATAGTGTACATAATTACATATTTAGTAATGAAGAATGATATGAATAAAAATGTAATAAACACTTTTGTTTGCTCAAATATGAATTCTTACTGAATACATAATAATAATCCCTACAGTTGATACAATTGGGTTAGTGTTTAAGAGGTTAGGTTTCGCAATCCAGGTGTTACGCGTTCGAGTCCATGGATTGTGTTTACGTGTCTGTCGTTCTATTATATCAACCTCCTTCAAGTGCATATGTCGGTAAACAAACAAGAAAATAATATCTACAATCCGAATATATATCTATCCGTTTCGACAAGAAATATGAAAAAGCATGACTATTCCATTATTCTCTCGTCAAAACATCCAAATGAGTACATCTATTCCTTGACAATTTTACTAGATTTGTTTGTGTTTTTGTCAACTTACACAGTGCATTAAAATAAGGAACTTATAAATAATTTTGACCTCGTTGCGATTCAAAATGAAGTTGTATTTAAATGTATGAAATTTATGTAGAGGAAGTGTTGCACTTCCATTTTGATTGTCACAGAATGCATTAGTCACGGGTAGTGGTAGGCCATGCCTCTAATCAAAGCCAACTACGAATCAGGCGTCTTCAGTCGTAAAAACCGCATCTGAAATTCCAATGCAGTCATTTAATTTTCGTTGATCACGCAACGATTTGTGTTGCACATTCGTTAAGCATAAGCACACACTTACTTGCAATTTATTGTTACGTTTTTAATTAGTGAGATGATTAGATTAATAAGGGATATTTAAAAACTGGATTGTTTAAGTTTCCGTAACGTTCAACGCACATGCAATCTAACGTTACGGGAATTTTTAATTGAATTTGTAGCTCTTCCTCACACTTTTACAACGTACAGGAGATAGTAATTATTAAGTTATAAAAACTTTCATTAGTAATTAAAGGCGACGCCAATGACCTTGTCACTGTTTGTATTTAATTTGAACTAAAGTAAAATCAAGTCATTTTAATTATGGTTATCTTTGGTTTACTAAGATCAGATGAGTCAAATAAGGATGTTCGATGGAATGAAAGACACATCCATAAACCTCTGCCTGATTCGATTTTAGGTTGCAAAACTTAGTTAAATGATTCGGCTCTCTTTAGTTAAATATATGAAAAGAAAATGACTTCTACCTTAAGAAACCGGCGGATGTGGTATGGTGTTAGTATGTTAGTTTTACAAGTCAGCAGTTCCGAGTGCGACTAACACAAAAGTAATGAATATTGTTAAATGTCTTCATCACCTCATCCCCATTAAAATGATGTTTGTAACAAAGCCTTTGTTGTAAAGAAATATATGTATAAACTGTCGCAATTATTATTAATTGTTAAATTACTTTTCACTTTAGTTATTCAAATAAAAACAGTAATGGGTTTTAATATTTTATTGTACCTACATTAAATAATAGTAATTTGTATTATTACAGATTTTGAAATTTTATATCAATGTAAGCAATGCTCGGCCACTCAAGCTGGCTTAAAGTATGTATTTATAGGTTGTCAAAATTTCCAGTACAACCTAATTTCAACCTATCAGACCATGAATTAATATTTAAAAAAAAAATCTGAATATTGATCGCTTAATCTTAACTACTAAAATCATATGGAGACAAATAAGGAATGGAATGAAAAATAAACTCCATAGTTTCACGGGATTCGAATCCACTTTATAGAACCTAATCAAATTATGTTAAGAATGTCATAGTAATCTATTATTTTTATTAAATCTAACAAACAACTCGAACTGGGTGAAGTGTGAAACCTGAGGTTGAAATCACAGGATAAGTATAGCTATTAGCCACTGTACTCGAGTAGTTTAAAACTAACTATAAGCTGTAGGTAGATTGTAGATTAACAATTAAAATGCAAATAAAACCGTCACGAAAAATTTGATGTCCTGTTCCGTATTAGAATAGTAGTATTCCATTTGGTAATCACAATCAGATCAAATAGGATCAGTTGGATCATTTCATTTATTAAGTGAAAATGGAATGCCTCTAGCTCACTTTAGCCGGTGTATTAGTTAAAAATATTAATTATTAATGTTGGCTTCCTTAATATTGTTAATAATAATAATAATAACAATTCTATATTTGTTAAAAAGCAGAATACAGCTTATATAAAGAAATTTGGTAACAGTACAATAATAAAAGTCATTAACTAAACTCAACATACATAGTATGACTTATTCAAATAGTACAATTAAACAACCATATTTAGCAAGTTTCCGTACTATAAACTAAAATTTCTCTTTCTTTTACATTAGATATTCAAAAATACATGAAAATCATGTAACAAACTGAAGTGATCTTTGCTTCTAACTCAATTAACGGTTTACTTGGGATTAGTACATTCAGTAGTACTCAGGTAAACTGATTCGGTTAAATGGAATAAAAAATAAATGAACCGGATTCAAATGTATAAGTTAGTTCTGATTGTGCAAATGTAATACGACTAATGTTATAAAACAGATGATGGTAAATGTAACTCAATTCGCTTTAACTAGTATGTGTGATCTGGAATATAAGCTGTAGATATTGTAAGAGCGTAACAAGTAAATAAATTTCAGCAAAACAATCCCTAAACCGTTGATACCCTCTTTTCCTCATTTTCCCTTTATTCCTCAATATTACCTTCCCTAGCAACTTCACGCTTCTCCCGCCATGCGGCAGCACTCGCCAGGGCGTCGCCACGTGCTGGCGTCGTGCCGCCGCCATGATGGCGTCGCCGGCCGGCGCCTGCGCACTGACCGACGTCCACACATGCAGCAGAGCGCGCACCCCTGCACGTGTTGGGGGAGGGACGCACAGGGTAGGGGGGGTTTGGGGGACTTAAAAGGATTGTCAAAACTGACAACAGGGGACAAGCTTTGATGAGAGCGTGAGGGATGAGGATGTGGAGTTCTAGATTGGATTTACTTGGAAATTCAATTTAGATACATTTTATACTTAATCTTTTGAAATGAATATACATACGTGGAATATATATGGGGTATGGGAATCTGAGTTTGAATAATGCTGAATCCATATATTTTTCATTTAAAACTGGCCTCTGTATGATATGAATATTTACCGATATATGGGGTAAAGGTACTTTACGACAATAGGGTATTTCGGGTGTTACAACAACTAACAACAAAAATGAAATAGAAACAATAGTGTAACCGCAGTAACGGATATTTTCAAATATTTAAAAAAGTTTAATAATTAATGATTTTGGCTTCGACAATAGGGTATTTGACAATATTTTTAAAAGTATTTAAGATGAAATATTAGAGATACATGTAGATGTAAAAAATATTTTTCTACAAAATGCCAGTCCTGTTATTGATGAAGGTGATTTTGACATCGTCAATTTGTAGTTCAGTGTGTGTTCGTAGTTTCATTAATTTTTATATTTGTATATAATATTGTCAGTTTTGACATTTATTTACTACCTAAATATTTTATCTTAATTAATAGTATATTATTATACAAGTTTTATAAGATGTTATATGTTGCATGAGTTGTCGAAGGAAACAATACGTCGTATAAAACGAGTATAATAATTGTTTTTTATACTTTGCTTCATACTTATTTAATAAAATCTTAAAATTTTCAATTAAAAAATTAACAGATTGTAAACTAGGGATAAATAAATGTGAAATATGGTATCTCTGTTGAATGAAGTTGGGCACATCTATCTATGAATATGCATTTAGAATATTATAAAAAAATTAATAAATTATGAGTTATGAAATTTTAATATCCTTATAATTAGTTTTGTTTATTCGGTTTTCCTACTCAAAAATTATATTATTTGTATTAAAAAACATTTAGAAATATTTGATGTTTTCAATTTGACATTTAAAGTGGGTTGCAGTTGTTAGAAGTACCAATTTCATAACAACAAAAATACCAAAAACAATTTAACAATATTTTATATTATTAAACTGTTTTCGATATAATAATAGGGAAATTGTTAACGCAAAGTGTAAAAAAAATGTTATAATTTTTAAACAAATTTCTAGATGGTATATATTGAAAAAGTATTTGTATAGTTTTATTAGTAGGTAGGTATAATTTTATTTAATAAATTTTATTTAATAGAAATCCCAATAGTATAGGAGAAATAAATTAATAAATTTTCGTGACTCTCTAGTGGAGGATGTGACGTCACAGAAACACGCTCACTTTTATAATGATTAAATTATTAATAATTTATTTAAAAATATTAAACATTTTAATATTATTAACCTCTATACAATCCTAAAATTAAATTGTGTTTTGTAATATACTCGTGCACTACAATATATTTCTGACCCTGACATTTGTCTATCATATCATTATAGTCGGTCACAAATATTTGATTGTGTCAAATGTTTGTCGTGGTGAATCATATGCCAGTAGATATTAAAAACGTTATTTCATTTTTCTTTTTTTAAGTTCAAAGAAGATATTCATATGCGTTCACTTACTACAAATTATTGAGTGTGTCAATCTGTTTCTCGCAGATTTCGGTAACGGTGACATATATTTACAATGTAATAGGCGTTTAACAGTCGATGTATCACATCGAGGAGGTCTTTTACTATTTTTAAAATAAACATTGAAATTAGTGTAAAAATTAAATAAAAAAAATACAAATTATTAAAAATATAGGAGTTTTTTTTTGAAATCCACAGGTTTGATAGTATTTCATTCCTACATATCTATACAGAATGTTTAAAAAATAGAAGTAATAGCGGTAATATAAAATAATGAAAAAAGTTCAAACACTATATTTTCCGCAGTTGATCCTCACGTTATCAATTATTATTTATTAATATTGAACGTTTATCTTGCATCTTTGTCATACATGCATGTCATAGATGAGACCGATCAAAAATTTCAAAACAAGATATTTTGAAAACCACTTGAAATAAAAAACTTTGATCGGTTGCCATTTTGTTATTTGATAAAATAGAAAATAACTGTAAATACAAAAGATTTAAAGAACCGAAATCAAATGTTGAAAGTTTTCGTATTTTTTAAATATTTCTTAAAATAAGGGAGTAAAGATTTTTTTGAAAAACAAAAAAAGGTCAAAAACAATGAACTGGGGCACCAAATCAAAAATTTGAACTAAGAAAAGTTGTTTGATTCAATAAATTCAAACTCCCGTTTTCGGGTGTTAACAACTAACAACAAAAATGAAATAGAAATAGTAGTGTAATCGCAGTAACGGATATTTTCAAATATTTAAAAAAGTTTAATAATTAATGATTTTGGCTTTTTAAAAGTATTTAAGATGAAATATGAGAGATACATATAGATGTAAAATAGTATATTGTGTTATTAAGAGTAAAAGTGATACTTTGTGTGGCGAGCATGGAAGTTTGCACGACGAGCGAAGCGAGTCGGACAATTGCATGCGAGGCACACAAAGACACTTTTACTCTGAATAACACATGCTATTTTTTCTTCAAACTTAGAAATTTTAAAAAATAAATTACTATTTGACGTTTAATATGTAGGTTACCTGTCAGTTATTCATAATTTTTAGTAACTTTATTCTTAGGTTATCTAGTTTTTATAGTGACATTTAGGGCGATATTACAGATTTCTATTGTACAAGTTACTTCTTATTGGCTATACGGCGGCGACAATATTATAAGGCGCTTCTTATTGGCTATACGGCGGCGACAATGTTATACGGCGGCGACAATATTATACGGCGGCTAGAATAAAAAATTATATTACGTTGGCATAGAAATTAAACTTCAACCTTGTCAATCACGTCACAGAAGATGTCACTTTTATGACGTTTGAAGAAAAAATATTTTTTCTATAAAATGCCAGTCCTGTTATTGATGGTGATTTTGGCGTCGACAATTTGTAGTTCAGTGTGTGTTAGTAGTTTCATCAATTTTTATATTTGTATATAATATTGTCAGTTTTCACATTTATTTACTTCGGAAATCACATGATTTCACCCAACAAGATGATGTCAATCCCCTTCCCCCAACAATTTGAATCACATTATGACATCAGGATCAACAGCGGAAAATAGAGTTTATAAACATATATCCTGAAAAATAATAATACACTATTATCCCTAAAATAAAACAAGATAGATGATATTACAAGCATATTTTTATCACAATAATTTCACTTTTCAATAATTAGCTGACATGCATTTAATAGTCGGTCGTGCTTACAGTAATTCATTGGAAGACAGAGAAT
Source organism: Stenolophus ochropezus (assembly GCA_035578165.1). Taxonomy (NCBI): domain Eukaryota; kingdom Metazoa; phylum Arthropoda; class Insecta; order Coleoptera; family Carabidae; genus Stenolophus; species Stenolophus ochropezus. The sequence goes on along the minus strand of JAQOWZ010000004.1, from coordinate 7,042,835 downwards.
GGGGAAAACAATTTTGCACTTAATATTTTTTTCTTTAGATAATATCAATGTCAATTGTAAATATATCTTATAATACAATTCTATATTATTATTAAATAGATATTATAAAAATAAAAATCATATAGGTCGTTGCACATACTATACGTACTTTTAGCATAACAGCGACATCTGTACAAGCAGAAAAGCTTTTTTCAAAGCATACCTGGTTATAAGACAGTATTTTGTGTCTTAACTCTGGGTTATATGATTTCAAAGAATAATTATATTATTTAGTCAATAAATATTACAATTGTATATTTTTTGAAATTAAAATTTACGTACATGTGTTAACAGAATTGTATTCATTTTTTTAATACTAAAATATTTTTGTATTTTTATTTATTTATGGGTAGATTCTTTTAATAAATAAAATAAGATCTAAAATTAGCAAAAAACTGCAAGAGTACAAGAATTGAAGAAATTCTTGTTATTCTTGCATATTTCTTGCAAAACTATTTCTTGCCTTGTCTTGCTTTGAAATTTGTAGCTCTTGTCTTGTTATTGTATTTAAAAATAAACAGCCAACTCAAACATTTTAATTGTGTGAATACGAATTAATGGATATCATTTTCAAAATAATATAAGTGAACTAAAACTTAAGAAGATTTAAATTTATAGTAGTCAACCGTCAAATTCTTATTAATATTTACAGAACTTTATATAAACGTTTGCAAGTCGTATAGTATATCCCGCATTCTCTGGCAACTGCCATCATCTGGTATTCACCCTTTGCCGATGTGATCTGACGTCACACACCATCAACCTCCGTATGCATATGCAAATCGCTGGTGTAGATACCCGGCACAGCGTACGTGCCCGCTGCTGGAAGCACGTTGCGTACTCTGGCGGTGCGTACGGCTGCCATGTTGCTTCCGGTGCAGGCATGACTCTGCATGTTGGCTCTCTGGGTATTATTCTACGGCCTGTTGTTGTCGGTATATCGATAGAACACGGACAGGATAGGGAAGAAAGAAATTCTTATTTGACCATAGGTGCTATGAGTGACCAAGCACTCATAACAAATTTGTAATGAGTGCGGAGCATCTATACAAGTTACCCACTTATTGAAGTTTTTTATTTAAAATTACTATTTAAACGCAATTTCCAAGTTACGGAGTTAATGGCAAAAAAAATCAAATACCAATTATTATTTTTAAAACCTTACAATGACAATGTGCTTTATTTGTTATGAATTTTCAATAAACCCCTTTTAATCGCAGGTTGTGCCTATTCCAATTTCCTTAAAGTACCAAGTAAGAAGCAAGAAACAAAACAAACCAAACTCCGATATGAACAAAAATAGATGCTAATCGTCACTATCGTAATTATTCAAAATATGAAGCAAAGCAAATCTTTAAAACGCTTTTGTGTGAATCTGTAAAAAGTAAGAAGGATTTGGAAGACCTTAAAATAATTATTATTGTAAGTACTATTTTACAGATACCTATTTACATAGGTATCAATAGTCTTTTCCCAATCCAAAACTGAGAATTATCATTTATTTACAGTTTTTTATTTGTTGGTTATTTGGATTTTTATGTTTTTTTGTGTCTAAGCTTTCAATAAAATAATTCTTGATTTATGATATTTAAGTAGTAATTATTTACGCCATTGGCTAGAGCACCCATACATATTTGCAAAAACTGGCGTTTACGTATTTGACAATAACTCGGTCTCGTTACTAAATTGAAGTGACCCGCATTTTTCATTTGAAATATACTATAAGAAATATATAATATGTCTATGCTAAACATTAAACGCATCCAAATTGAATACTTCCCAGAGCAATCTAATTTAATCTCCTGCGTCAACTGAAGCTCTCCAATATGACCGAGTAAGAACATCTTAATTTTGTTTATTGTTAAAACTATTGTTTGTCAAATGAAATTTTGTTTAATATATATTTGTTTATAGACGCGTATTTAAAATTATTGATTATTAAATTACTTAAATTAAATTAAATTATTGTTGTGTTTTAATTATTAATTCCCATTTCATTCCAATTTGCCCAGCTTTGTCGCCATGAAAATGTGGTCACTTTATACTAAACCCTTCTCTAAACCTTCTCAGTTGTAGAACGTGTCAGGGTTTAAGTAGATTTATTCCAATAATAATCACATTACCAGTTCAGAGAAAGACGTTTTTGATACTTAATATAAATGCATTCTTTTTGTCTTCCGCTTCACTTCACTTAACTTAGGTTTAAACTTTATCAGTTCCGTTTACTTCACTTTAAACTTTAAAGTGAAGTAAACGGAACTGATATTTTTGACAAGTTAAAAGAACAGCAAATATGGTCAACTTCAGAACACACATTACACATAAACATATTACCTCCCGTCACTGCAGCAATGTATTTTATATTTTTTTTATACTATTACATTCAATATCTAGTTTGTTTAGAATATTTTTAATTCAATTCATAACTAAACTTCCTTGATTCAAATATACCTTGAATTGCGGATGCAAAATTCACCTTTTTAAATTCCAAATATGATATATTTTCCATGTATCCTATTGAAATAACCGTGGACGAAAAATCACTGTAAAAATAGTAAAATCGTACATAAGGCAGCCTAATACGTGCTCATATGTGGAAAACTCACACTCGAAAATTTTGACCAAAAACAATACTTTCCTTATATATTGATAGGTGGGAGGTAAACAGTAAAACATTATTATGAATTTTAAAATATTTTGTTTTTTACTATTTGTTTATAAATAAAATTAAAACATAACACAATATTTTCAATATTATTGGCAATTTAGTAATTATTTCAATTAAAATAACAATATTTTAAATTAAATAACATAACAATTTTGTTGACTGTCAGCAAAATATAGAAACCAATTCATTAAGTGACATCATCACTTATGTTAAATAATAAAAGTATAGAATCATAAACATTATGTGTAACACAATGTTAAAGGATGTTTTTATTTGGCAGCTGATATCAGAATGAATATAGCTAACTATGTATGTCACATGATAATGTCTATGTTATGTATATATGGGGTATATAATTGATTTACGGGCAGTAGTGGTTTAATTAATTAGTGTGCTTTGACTTGACCTGAATATGTGATTTAGGGTTCGATTTTCAACGTCATCAACTATTAACCAAACAAAATACTGCTGTGTCCGAGTAGATTAGATAAAGCTGTAGGTCCTTTCTAGAGGTTTCAAGGTTACATCCTACAGTAATAAAATGCAAATATATTTTACATATACAACAAATAATGCAATTAATGAAGAAATAAACAAAAAATGTTCGGCATAGTATTGTTTCATTAGATTGTAAATTTAGTTTCAATTTATTATTTAGGGATTGACAGTTTGGTAGAGTTAATTAAATGCTCTGTAGAAGTAATATCATTGAAGGTTTGATTTTGCCATGTATTTTTTTATTTATATGAACACTAGGTTTCGCTCTCGCCCTTGTGATTTTGTCGTACAAATCTTTTCAACAAATTGCTATTAAGAAACCAAGTATGAATATTTATAAATAAAAATTAAACCTCGAGTGATATTTCTCAGGATAATTTCACGATTAAGTAGCATTTAAACCGACTGTGTAGTATTAAAATGAATTGAAAATAACTTTTTTTATATATCCAATTTATTCACTTGCATTTTGTCTTCCTTCTTAGTGGAATTATAAATATAATCTTTATTGTTGTTCTTACTATCGTTCGTTTTCATGTAAAAAGCTGTTCGAGAAGTATAATTTTTTAAAAGCAGATTTGGAATAAATTTTCCGCGTATAAATATACTTCGTGGCGTCATAATCCTGTGACAAATATTGATAACGTCTCTTCACTGCTTAAAAATTTTGACTATATGTAGTATGTGATAATATAAACGGAAATTAATCATGTAATTGTCGTATAGAAAAAGTACAATACGTTATTCGATTTGTGAATTACTCTTCAAGGTTCGAGTATTATTTTTCCACTTCGTGCGTTATACACACCTTACAATTCTTGTTACGTTATGTACTAATATTAAATTTGAATTCTAAAATATCTATTTTATAAAGTATACTGATCGAATTTATTTTTTATGACCTTTATTAGAATCCATTCGTTATAAATCATTTTTTTTTCGATACTTATGAACTTATAATTATAAAAATGTATACGGAGGAGTACATAAATCTGGTTGAAATCAAATCTGGAGATTTATGACTTTTACCACTATGTCATCTAGGTCTATTACATCTTACCTAAGTTAAAAAAAAACATCTTCGTAGTGAATACTATATAATACTGATGAGTGCCCTGAAGGTGCTGATAAACGTTTTTTAAGCCATTGTTGCAGAAATCTAACACAAAGCAAAATAACAATAATACCTAATTACGAAATTTAGAAGAAGAGAAATAAATGTAATAAGGTGAGTCTATGGTTACATATAACAAAAATTCAATGCACAACATAAAAGTATCACATTCGTTATCTATACTTTGAACTACATGTTCTTATAAAGTATTAGTAGTGTAGTCAAGACACTACAAGGTCAACACACATTTAGTCTGTGCGAGAACCAATTTCATTGGATGACCACGTTGCTTACCAACAGTATATGAACAAGCTCGATCCTATTATACAAGCTAGATCAGAAATGCTTTGCCGCTAGTTTATCGTTCTAATAGCTATAGTTGTCCAAAGAAGACCGTATGTACTGAATCATAATGTGTGAATAAGTAAAATATGATGGAGCAATTATTCTTTGGTGTATGTAACCGGCCATTTGGCTTCTGTGGGACATAAACATAAATAATTGAAAGCAGTTGCAGCTCCTGTCAGCTGGAACAAAGACTAATTTCCTCAAGTGAAATAATGAGTTGCTGGTAACAATCGCCAGTAAATTACTCATTACGCATATCTCAAATCGAATAGATCATTCGACTGTCGCCAACAACAAAGCAAGCTACGTTCAGCCGTCCGTTTAAATCAACAGGTTCATAAAAAAGATACTCTGTTAAAAACTCATTACAAAGAAACTTTAATTACACTACGTAAATACGGCCATGTGTTCGCTACATGCCAAGCCTTGTGAATTTTTATGAGAAAATTTACCGCGATATACAACGGTGTTTCAATAAAAATTTAATCATGTTTACCTTAAATTCATCTTGGGTATCGCACTATATATTAAAAAACATGTACACTCTATTTCCCGCAGTTAATCCTCACGTCATCAATTGTAACCAAGTGATTCAAAATGTTGGGTGAAAGGGGATTGTTGACATTATCTTGTCGGGTGAAATCGTGTAAACACTGACAATATTATATAAAAACATAATAATGGATGAAACTTACGAAAAAAGTTGTAGAATAATTTAATGAAACTATCAACACACAATGAAGCACAAATTGTCGACGCCAAAATCATCTTAATAAATGACAGATGATAATGAAATAGCGAATAAAGGTCTCATCTATGCCATGTATATACGATAAAGATGCAAGATAATAGTTTAATCATTCTTGTAACAGAAATTGATGAAGTGGGGATCAAATTTGGGAAATATGGTCCATCCGAAGTAGCACTTTTTCAGAAATGTCAAATTTAGAGATGTCGCTTCTTGACATTAAGTATAATTCGCTCTCATAAATAGATTGTTTGTTCGTTTAAATTAAATTTGTATTAGTCCAAAAAAATAATATTTAAAAATTGAAAGTTGACATTCGACAGTTGAAATAGTGAAAATTTGAAGTAGCGTTACTTGATATGTATATATATACTACATATTATATACCACACTGCTAAACTTTACAAAACAAAAATACTTGCACGAAAGGTATATGACATAAAGAACAATATGTCGCAGGTAACCTCACAAAGAGTCGCTTCAGGCATGCGCAGTGTTGACAATTACTGTGAGAAATGATATTTCCCAAACTGCACATGCACAGAATTGGCAAATATCGTGAGAAATTATTTCTTACACTTTAACCCACTATTGTGAGAAATACGCGACTTTGAAGCTATATAAAGTGTGAGAAAGTCCCACTTTTCATAGGAGTCGTACAAAAAAAAATTCTCGGACTGTTATTTTTCGTAGCCTAACAAGTACACTAAAATACTAGAATAATGTACTTTCCAGTTCGAAAACACATTGAAAAAGTGTCAGTTTTCGTCTGATCGACAAAAAATATTTATGGGTATTGGCAATGCATGATAAAAGTGATAATTGTACCGAATTCTTCTTAAGAGAAAAATAGTTATGGATGTATATCTAACCCTATTTATAAGATTAAAGTGTGAAAATATTAAAATATTTTACTAAACCAGTACCACTTGGGTAGTTATGGGCATACTTTCTTTAAAATTATCAGCAAATATTCGAATACAACTTTCGGGTGACACCATTTAGTTTAACAGTTCTTCTTGAAGTTATATCACTTTTTTATATTTTTATTCTAATTTCTCGGATTTAACTTCCGGAAATATGCCTGAAAAAACATTGAGTGGAAGTTATATCTAATTTCGTAGCACTTTTAAATAAGTTTTGATTGACTTAGATATAGCTTTGTTTCAATATTTAAATTTATTTGGTACATATTAAAAGAAAGTGTTTTTGAGTTTCTATTGTTAAATGGCTAATGAAACTATTAGGTATGTGCGTATTATTGAGTGATTTGTCGGTAATCACTTTGCGCTACCAGGGGTATAAACAAGCCAGCGAGTGCATTCGCCACTCCAATCTCGTGGCTTTCCCATGGCGAGTCTGTCATTACTCCGCGATTAATTTAAATATTGTCATTATAAATAATTGCATCTGGTAGCTCGCTCGGTGAAGTCTGGAGCTGATGAAGATGTGAAGTCCCGGAGCGGGATTTGCCAACGGGTTCCGTAATTGCGTAATCTAGATGAGGAATTTCGCATATTTATGACGGCTTAATATTCCGTTAATAATTCATACACCTAGCACAACAACGCCATTTCACAATGTACTGCGCTAAACACCAAAACAACATTTTTTAATACGACTACCAGAAACTTTGTTTGTTTGTTTATGCCGTAAGTACTAGGTACATTTCAAAAAATATAATATTCACATGGATAGTTGTGGTCCGACACCAATTCAGTGTGTGCATTTTAGGGTTCAAATCCCAGGTCTGCTAAACTTTATCTAAGTAAAAACACCGCTGTGTCCGAGTAGTTCGGAGCTCATTACAGGTTGTGAGTTAACCATCACTACATTAAAAGAATGAAACATGTTTCAGAGAATTTCGAAATCTCGACGCTTAGCAGCAAAAAAGTAAAAAGATAATTGAAAAAGAAGAAGCTAAAAAAAAAATTGATGATACAAATTTGAATAAAGGAGTTATATTCTTAAAAAATACAATAAAAATATACTGATTTCAGTAATGTGAACTTGATCAGAGCAAATAAATTATTGATTACAAACTTTGATCAAAATAAATAGTATGTTAATGAAAACTTTGAGCAGAACAAAGATATTGTTGATTACAATAATTAAAATTATGAGCAGAATAATGAAATTATTGATTATAATAATGAAAATTTTGATTTAAACAATGACATTGTTGATTTTAATAATTTTAGGTTTTTCTTACATAACAAAAATTGTATTATTTGATTTATTTACATCTGTACGTATAAATTGTAATGTGATCAGTGAATAATGTCTTGCTTTATGTCAATATACTTTTATATCATATTATTATGTTTTGTTTTTTAATACGAGATAAGTTATGGCATATAATCCCCGCACAGACTTTACTAGTCGTTATGATAATATTGGCAACATACTGATATTTATTTTGGAAAGGAGTGTAAGTGTAGAAAAAAAATATTTTCAAGTTTTGTGATTAACTGATTTTCATAAGAATTATATTCTCTATGAAATAAGTTTATTAGCTAGAAATATAATTTGTAAAGATTTATGGTAAGCAGGTTTGTCCCTGGCTATCATAGAATGTGAAACAACTACTCCAAAACATAAGTTCTAGTCCTGTTTCCAAAAATGGGAATGCCTTTAAATCAGTGTATGGATGCGTACGGAAAGTACATTCAAGGCTACAATCGTTGCAACTGTCCATACAGTTTTCCGGGAATATTTTTAAAGCTACATTCCAAAATTTAATGAACATCTTTTAAAGTTTTATCATATTTTTAAATACATTTCTATTTTTCAGGAATTCATTTGTTTTAAGCCTTTGTTGATTGAACTTGCCTGAACCAATTTATATCTGGCAAGAAAAGTTTAAAACGAACAGTTCTATTTCCTTGTAGAAATAATTTCCCAGTAAAAACAAACAGATGTAAATTGTGCCTGTAATGTATGAATACGCCGACATAATCACCAACATACGGGCAATTGCAGTTAAAACCTGAGGTAAATAAATGCTAATTATTGTCACTGCAATATAATATTTTAGGCGCTAACTGGCGACAGCTGTGACGACGTTTACTGCCGTGGCTCCTTGGATATAAATTCGCTTTTTGCATTGTTCATTTGTTTTCTACTAAGCGGAAAATTTCCGCAATATTTATTTATAATTAACAATTCCAAATTAACAAACTTCTGTCATATAAATTAACTTCTTGGCTTCATATAATTAAAATTGTTTAAATAAATGATAGCAGCTGCAGTCCGCATAATTATAAGATGTTTATCAGAGTTGCATTTATTTATACAATGCAGGTATGAAAATAAATGCGCAATTAATAAAGATTATTGATTATATTTGTAAATGATTTGCTAACATTGCACACATGTGTCATTTGTGTTACATATGTATAAGAATAGAAAATTAACACAACAGAAGCATTTTATTACAAATAATTTCTATTGAATTTTATTCCCATCAAAAGCTAAAAATGTCAAAATAATACGCCATATTACCCATCGCTAAATGTGCCATTTTGTTTTATCGATGGTAATAATTTAGGAATTTATAATTTAGAGGGGCTTACGAGTCCTCACGGAGACTCTAGGTGATGAGGAGTACGAACAACAGTAGTCATTTTTATGTGTCATATAATTATTAAAGAATTTTAACTAAAACGTATTCAATTAATGAAAATATTTTCTTTTGTTATTAACTGTAAGTAACAGTTATTTACATTATAAGTGCGGTAAGTTGTATTTCACAGCACGAGGTTTTATTATAAGACTGAACGATGTACAAATACCTAACGCACACATAATATTTTATATGTATTTTTTCAGACGCTATAATGCGTATTTCGATAAAATATCAAAATTATCGTAAAAAAAAATAATATAAAAGTACATAGGTATATTATTTTGTATAGTTATTTCTTGAGGTATTTCTGAGGTCATAATTTTGCATAATTCTAATAATGTTCTATAATATAAACTATGTAATATTTTATGTCTGTAATTGTAATGTCCAAATATGTAACTATACGGTGTAAATACGATAAATAGCAAAGGAACTGTTTGTTTTATAGTGCCGAATTATGCTTCTCACTGTGTCTGTAAATGCTTGCGCGCACATCGATATAAGCTATCTTGCTATATTATATGACACTGCGATAAGAACAGTGCTGGTAGCATTCTTCGCTCTTCTTAGTGTTGCTAGATGTATTTTATAATCTTTTATATAAAATAAGAGATCTATTGTCTAATTGTTCATGATAAAATTAATAATTATAAGCAATTATAAATAAATTAATAATAATATATTATACAGCAAGGTTGAGAAGTCTATCATTATTTACCTAGCGCCAAGTTGAGAACCAAGATGCGATGAAAAAAAATTTATTAAGGACGAGGAAGGTTAATGTAAGATTAACAATAAATAAATATTGTAAATGGTTTACCAACCATGATTCTAAGGAGCTGAGTTCGAGTTATTTTGTACTATATATTTCCTTTAAAAAATACCTCTGCAATGCACTCTCCGTGCCAACTAGAGTGTCCGAAATGTAACGACTGATTAGTGTTGTCGTCTTTCTTTTCTTGTCTTGCCTAAATTATTAAGACAAAATTAGCACACGTCTTATCTTATTCTAGATCAAGACGAGGAAATTCTAGACATTATATTAATTAAAATTTTAAAATTTTCGAAATATAAATATATCATACGAAGTTTTTTCTATCTGAGCTGAAACAATAACTGTAAAATAGAAAAAGAAAGCTGCCGAAGAATTATCTGTTCTTATCTAAAATATATCCGCAAAATAATGTAGAATATTGAAATAATCTAGAATCTTGATATCTCCAACTAAGCAGATCTGTAACACCCAATAATGGATAATGAGAAATGAGTGACATATTTCATTTATATTTACTTTGACGACGGTTTTCCGATTTCGGAAGTTGCCTACAATGTAAATGATTTGTAATAACGTTAATAAAATTTATCTTATCTCTAAGCTAACAATGTCTAGAAGAAACGTTGGTGTATTTATGTATTTATTCTTCTAAATTTAAAACCCAATGCTATCAATACCACATTAGCATAATGCTTCTCGTTTATGAAATTAAAAATTCTTAGCTAAGTGAAACCTTCCCAATGCGGCGTAACTAACGTACGTTGTTTACTCCGTCAGTCGCTTGTTTGGTCGTTAAGATATCCAACTAATAGAGATAGATAGGAAGTGCCTTCAAAGATCGTAATTAAAAACTTGTTATCAGCCTACGAAAAACCATTTCATTTTTCTCACTTTCTCTTTGAGTGTATCGAGATTTTATTACGAAATTATGTGATATTGCAATAAGCAATAAGCAACTAAGATTATCAAAGTATGACTTACAAATTGCGTTTTAATGGAAGTTGAAATATAAAATACAAATTTGAATAATAACTAAAAAACATCAGTGATGATATCAATTAGGGACTTTTTAATTTATCGGAATTATATTAGCAGTATAAGTAGGAAAAAAATATTTATAATTTATTTAAAATATTACGACTAATGAAGAAACAAACAAGAAATGTTCGGCCTAGCATTGTATTATTTAGTTTTAAATAGTTTAAATTTATTATTTAGTGGTTAACAATTTGATGTAGTTGTTTTTATGTTTGTTAATAGTTGGTACTATTAGAGATGTTTTAATTCTTTCAGGATATTGTGTGATCATAATGTGATCGAAATACAGTCAAATAATGATCGTAGAAAAAGTATAATATATAATTCGAAGTAATTCGCACTTGTGGAATTACGAACTCGCCACTTCTTGCCTCTTGTGTAATTTTTTCACTTCGTGTGTAATATGCATCTTACAGCTCTTAATATATAATGTAGTATTATTAAACGCTTGCATTGCACCATCGAGTTTAATTTTTTGCAAGGTTTAAAAAAATATAATAATTAAAATATTGAATTAATAGACCTTAGGTACTCTTTTTCAATACCACATTAGAGTGAATTCATAAGCAAAATTAAGACAAATCAAATGAAAAAGTCAAGTTACTGTCTGTAACCGAATGATCCAGTACAATATTTTAAATGAAACAGTTTCACAGAATAATACATTATATTTTACATACATTTCTTTTTGTTTCAGGATGAATAAGGCCCAATGAGAGGAAACAAAACCGAATGATATACTTTCAACATTTTTCAAACATGAATAATTTATTAATAATTACCAAAAGTATATCTGTCATTGTAAACAATATGTTATTTGTTTTTAAATAAAATATGGTTCCAGAATTCATATTTTTTTAATTAAATCCTACAGAATTTGAAGGGAGCACATGGTCTATTCCCTATTTAAGTACTCTGTTAAGCAATCTTTATTTGATATATTAAAATAATCATCTTCATATTTTTGTAACGTAAGGTATTATAAAAGTTACTAACTTATAAATTAAAAATAAAGAAAAAATAAAAGAAGCATTCAGGTCCATTCAAAGAAATTGGGTTGTTGAATGAAGACTATTAACGAAGCCAACTGCTAGTATAGAGAAAACTATGTTAATACAAAAAAAATATAGATGAAGAATGCATATATTTATGTGGTTGCTTAAATACGCTTAATATATAATAACATATTACAAAAAGGGGTACCTGTTTCAATAACAGACCCATTTGTACATGGTATATATTTTTTATAATTGTCTGGTGGTTCCGATAAGAAGGAGCGATCTTTTAGTTTCAACCTTTAAATAAACTAAGTGCAAAAATTACGTTAGTTTGTTAAGTAATAGGAATAATTATATTCATCAACTATCCTTGTTTCCACAGTTCAGCCATTTTATTTCATTACGTTATTGTTTCATATTGTAGGTTTAGTTGTCCTTGACAACAGAAAATACAACATACAATCAACTTTTATATATAAATTTTCCTCGTGTCATCTATCTATTTATCTAACTTCAATACCAATATCCGTTAATATCTTATCTTAGAAGATAGTATTGTTTGACAAACATAAGGTAATAAAAGTTCAAGTTCGTACACGTTTTGTATTACTTTCCTTCAAAAATTGAAATCTATTAATTCCGTATAATAATGTAATCTGTATTGACTGCAAGTTATGTTTTTCCACATAATTCATAAATCGATTAGAACAATATATGTTACGTAGTCAACATAATGTGCTAAATAAAAGAACAAATTACAAAAAGATAAGAAAGTTTTAGAATTTAAATTTTTGAATTATACACATAAATCATTTACATGGTACCTATAAGAAATATGGTAGAGATTTCAGTCGTTCGGGTATACTGCTCTATAACATTAGATAAATGATTATGATTACGGAAAACAATAATAGAAGATTTATTTTCACTTATTTTTAAACCGTTTTTTTATCTACTTTTTTTAGTTCTTCAATGACAAATTTACAGTCTTATAAAAGGTGATCCAAATTGGACATCCGCATTTGTATTTTGAATAACAAACATAATTTTGGATTTTTTTTTATCATTGTCAACTAAATGGTTCCCATGACTCCGCTGATATGAAATTCTCCGTTTTAGCTTTGGAATCGTAGCTGGTTTGTTGACATAAACCCTTTCCTTTAAATACCTCCAAAGAAGAAAGGTCCAATGAAGTTAGATCGCAAGATCTAATAGATCAATTAATGACACCCCTCTGCGAGACAACATGACCAGGAAACTTGGTTTCATGTTAAGTGATTGCTTCATGTCATTCAAGTTCACCTCGTTTATTTTATTGAAAAAAAAAATCGTTCAACATGTTCCGATAGCGAACACTACTGAAAGTAACAGTGTTACCATTTTCGCCCCCAAAAAAATAAGGGCCAATGATTTGTCAATAAACTAGTAAAGATACCAGTTGCTTCAAACATTTGTACGAGATCAAGAATTGCATGCTTACTTGCACATTATTGCATCCAAAAATTGGACGAAGTTTTCGCAACGTAATTTTAATTGATCGCATATTTTCATAATAAATATGTATAATTTTTATGCTTTGCTGCATAGTATATGACGCCATGATGAGTTTACCAAGTTTTGATATTGACTGTAAAAAATGCAAACTTCCGACGTTCACACAAAGCAAATGGCGCACAATTCAAATCCGGTATTCCAATTTAGATCACTCTTTATAAGCATATTTTGAAGTAAATTAAGTCTGTGGTCTAGTGGACAAAATAATTGGCAGTGATTCTGACAGCTTGAGTTTGAATCCCAATCGAGTCATAAGTCTTCACTATTTCTTCAACGGTGCAGTCAGCTGTCTCCTCGTCAACTAGAAATACCGAAATCTGCGATAAAGCAGACTAGCCCACCTAGCAATGTGATATTTATTTAGAAATTCAAATCTTTCCAACTCCATATACGTTTGAAACATCAGCCAGTTACTTCTCTACAGTTACGTCCGCCATAAATACCGTCTGCTTATACGTTGCCTACGTGATGGGTGTAAGGCATGATGATATATTTATTATTTATACGTTATCACCACCTGTGTAATCAACCGGTGACAATAGAACGCACAGGCTTGGCTCACACGTGCTTCCCATCTACTGCAAGTGGACATTCCACAATAATAAGCGTCATTTGTATGCGTATGCTCCATACTGGTAATGCACTGTGCATGCGTACTGCTGCTTCATATGCAGATGACACGGATTATGCAAAAAACTCTCATTATATTGATTTTTGTTTCCATGTATAAATATGCAATCATTGTGGCAGCAAACTGGAAAATTCAACTAGACACTACGGACATAAAATTCTATGTTATGGATTATTTGCCATTGTTTTATTATGTAGTGGGGTTCGTGCGTTCGTGGTTCAATGTCTAATGGCTTTTGTTTTCAAATTCTTGTGGTGCACTCTCTACGCCAACGAGAATGCCTGAGAGATTACATCTGGTAAATGCTCTCAACTGAAAAAAATATATCTACCGATATCTGCCACAAAACAGATGAAATAACTGAATGTAAAGGACGCGTGATTAAAGATTAAATTTTTAAACTATTATTTTCTCTGGTTTTGGACGAAGCAATAAAAAAGGTAAAAAGAAAAGCTAAATCACGTACGATTTGATACTGAAAAATGGAAAAAATTGAAATAACAGAAATATGCCATACTGACGATATGACTTTAATAGCAAAGTACGAAATTACCTTAAATAAAAAAAAAGAAGAATTAGAAAAAGTAAATATACAGATTAACAAGAAAATGACAAAAATCATGGTAATAAGTCAACAAGAAATACAGCATGATGTATAACTAGGAACAACACAAAATTTTAAATATTTGGGTTCGATGATATTAAAAGACAGAAAAATAAAAAACCATATAAAAGAACATATAGTTACAAGAGGAAGATTATTCAATAGCATAAAAAATACATTCCTCAACAAAAAAAAATACCGAAAAAAACGAAATTAGAGATATATAAAAAAAGTAGTAACACTTCTACTGACATACGAATCAGAGACTTGGACTGTAACAGAACAAAAGACGAAAAAAAAAAAATCAAGGCAGTAGAAGAAAAAATCGAGGAAAGATAATTAAGATAGTCTAGTCACCTGAAAGGATTGTCAGAGGACAGTCTAACCAGGAAAGTGTACAAACAAGAACAAGCAACAGGAAGACAAGAGGTAGATCAAGATAAGAGAGGAATAAAGTGGGAAAATATTACGAAAGACACGGAAGACAGAAAAAAAATTAAAAGAAATCTGGAGAATACCAACAAGGTAGAACTAAACCCCATCCGCCTCACACTCGAAAAGGTAGAAAGGCATAAGGATTGAGTAAGATTAGCTGTAAACGTTTACAACAATGTCTCGGGCAGCCACATAACATTTTCATTTGATTTCATGTTTAATTGTCGAATTGCAGGAGTCAATTTCAAATTATTACTCGCTCTAATGAGATTTTCCAGGACAATCGAAGAAATTTGACAGAATCCGAAATGATACCTACCGAACAACTCAGACACAGAACACATATACATGCAAGAATATAGAATTTCAATGTTTATGAAGATAAACCACAGGGAAAGAAAAGGAGAGGAAGACCGAAAGTAGAGAATTCAACTTATTTCAGGCCAAGATGATTATGAGCGAAAAGGTGTCCAAAAGCAACAAAAAAACTTATGCACAGCCTTACACTGACAAGTAGGAAGGCTTTACGAAGTAAGTTTCGCTTCTGCACTTTTTATCATTTGTAGCAAACCATTCCTAGATAGAACAAGATCTCAAGTTCCTAAGGTTCTTATTTTGCTACGTTGTTAAGCAACTGCCTCTGTAAAGAACATAGAATTTTCAGTGGACATGCATCCACTCGCAAATAATAGTTTAGTTCATGGTAGATTGGTTGGTGTCTTTGAGAAACGTGTTCCATTTCTTATACATCTCTTAGTTTTAAAATAAAATACCTCGTTAACAATTATTGTTGAGCGTCAAACCGTAAACAAGGGTGATGTACTTCTATTATGCATTTGTTTTTCTAAACCAGACGTTCATCCATGTTTTCGATTTTAACATTTAAGAAAATTATTACTTTGTGTAAAAACGTAACAATTATACATATTTTTTTTTTAAATTGCGTTATTTAAAAGAGTTAAATTAAAAATTAGGCTTATTCGATTGAAAATGAAAAACCTCATAGAGCTACTAGCGGTTTTCTACATATTATCTTGTTACCTAAGAGGTCGAAAGCAACGTAAGAGAACACTTGCAATCACAAAGATCTATCGTAGAAACGCTGTAATATTTATATACAAAGTTGTTCATTATTATTTTATTTAGCAAAGAAAACCGATTTTTAACAATGTGCCTTGAATTAATGATGGACACCATCATTATTTATGGCTTGTAGTGTGTTGAGAACCACACCGACAAAGAAATACATTATTTGACTCGTAGTAGAGTAAAAGTAGCTATGCCGGGATTCGAACGTCGAACCCCAGATCTCACACTCCACTAAATCACCGTAGCTTTTTGACATGTGTAAGTAAATAAAAATTTACACTTCCGTAAATTGGTCGGGATAAAAACCGTGACGATTTATTAATTAATTAATTTCATTATCTTTATTTACTTTTTTAATGATCATAGACGAATAAGATAATAAATATCATCTATTATTTATATCCTCGCTAATTCTAAATTTGAAAAATAACAAGCTACGAATTTTTAACCTAATGGTCAACAGTAAATCTCACTAATTATAACTTCACTTTCCGTAAACCTTGAATAAAAATCTCCTCATTGAATCAAACGATCAATAAAAGCTAACGATTCGATACAATCTTTAGCGAATAATTAGCAAAGTCAATAAGAGACTGCAACGACCGAAGTTAAAAGCACCCAGCTGATAAATATAATTCAGGGATATATAGCCGACCATGAAGCCTGCATAACGACCAAAATTAAATTTCTGCTTTCGAATGTAAACGCAGCTTGCCGCAATTATTATTCTGTGTTAAGGGGACGATTTTACTCTGAATTATAGTTATTGGGGACGAGAAATCATCTGCTCACTTGTCAACCATTATTCGCGATAAAGAGGAAATTCAAATTCATTTCTACTTCGTGTTTATCTTAAGATCATATCTGTTATTCTCTGGAGCAATAACAAACATTAAGCGCGATTATTTTAATATATCCTCTATGAAATATAAATATATGTTATTCAAAATATGGATTATTATTGATAATATTCTTAATAAATAAATCACGCATGGCTACGTTATTGCAGATACGGTATTGATAGATTTATACCGCAGAAGACGTTTATGTGATATCACCTACCGGCACTCTAGCTGTCGTAAGAAGTGCACCACATCACCACATGCTACAGAAACTATTAAAGACCTGTGTTGTTAATAAAGCCAATACCACTAAACTTCATTTTTAGTTGTAATCCTTAAAATATTTGTTCCGATATTTTTTAAATCTTAGGCGTTTTCAAGATATTTTTTCTGCAAGAAACCTACAGCTTATAGTGAGTTTCCAAATCAGTAAAACAGAACGGCTCTAGACATTAAATCTTAGATCTTTCTACGCCGTGAAATTCTAATTAGAGCACTCTAATAGCGATTTGGTTCAGGAGAAGATTGGATGAAAAGCGATATTAGGATTAGGATGTTTAAGATATGATGTGTATATAAGTAAACCACTGTTGCCACTAAAATATATAAAACAAGGATATTCATTAGTTTGTACTTCAAAGAAAACTCAAGATGATACTTAAAGTTTTGGTTTACAAGATAATGATGACATTAAATTTCCATGTCTTGTACAGAATTACATTATTTAAAAATTTTAGAATTGAATAAAAATATCTGGGATTTTTTTTATATTTGAAGAGTACCTAGAAATACATTATTTATATATCTGTCTAAGTTGGTTCTTGTTCACTTATTTTTATCTTGGAAATGGTCATCGGAATAACATTCGTGATTAAATTTTATCCTGCCAAATTTTCCGATTGCTTTACATGAGCCTGATGCTAATTTTTCTCAAGACATTGACCAATAATCACTTGCTTGACAGCTCGTGATCTTTTTGTCAATGCCATTTGATAAATTGTTAAGCAAACAATTCTCGTAACAATCTAAGAAAAAATCCAGCAAAAATAGCTACTTATGATATTTTATACGAGCATATTCAAATATTTTTGTAGTAAAAATTCTTTTTAAATTATTCTTCTACACCTTGTCCATTACCACTAGGAAATGTGTTAGAATGTGAATGCTTTTAACCTAAAATATGTTAATAGAATCCAGCCCCTTACCCTATAGGCTATTAAGTGTCTAACACCCATCAAAATCTGTGAGAAATGTAAAATTATGTGCATCCATGTCGTGACAAACTGACATTAATTAATCAGGAATAAATCTTATTGTTCAATTTTAAATTATAATTGGGATTTGAAGCGCCTAATAAACTGGCACCTAAGGTTCTTTCAAAGCCGTAAAACGCCCATAAAATTTTGTATAATATTTACTAATTTTCATAAGTTTTGTTTTAAAACATCACGCTTGAAATAAGAGAATATAATTGGAGGAATATTTGAGGAAATAGGCAGGTCGTTAATAAGAATAACTTTTGTAGCATTATAGCTTTAGTTTAATTAAAATAAATGATACAAGTTTAATTTAGTGCATCGACGTTAATAATGGATGTTCAGTAATTTTTAAGATTATCAATACCGCATAGCGCATTGCAAGCAATTTAAATGTATATTAATTATTAATTGACGAAATTAATGATCCTTTTAATATTATGGAGGAAAATTACTATAATAATAAAGTTATGAATGCAGTAAAATATTAATTAGCTACTCAGACTGCAGCGGAATAAATTCAATAAATTTGAAGATTATCACTTCAAACAATGGCACATAAATTAGCAAAAGCTGCGAAAAATAAAAAGCTTACTATCACGCGAGGTTCTTCTACTGTCCTCAAGTGAATTTACCGCTTCTAGTCAGGCTTGCCTACAACTTTTTGCACTATTTTTTATTTCCTTTCTAGATATCAGAGAATAACTATCACCTAATTTCCATAATACTAAAAAATCTTCCGCTATTATATTGTCAAATATTAGTTTCAATCTAATCTACACCTGATAATCATTTTATCGATACTTTTATAGATCTCGTGATGTATAATAATTTTGGTTTGTTCACACAAAATTTTTATCATGTGTAAACTCCATAAGCATTTATGGTCTCGTTAGAAATAATATCTTTACAAGCAGCAGTGGTTTCGCTATAACTGTATATGTTCACGAATGAGATTATGGAATGTTAAGTAAGCGATAAAAATGTTTCAATCATATGATTATTAAGGGTAGTAAGTGTTTTCTACGGTCATTGGTAGCTCACTTAATTAGCATGTTCCAACTTCAAATGAACGAATTGTGAGGTCTAGGGTTCGGTTCCCAACGTCGCCAACTGTTGATTAAAAAAATAATGCTGCCTTCGAGTGGTTCGGAACCCACTAATAACTGTAGAATTTTTGGTTAATTTCGCTTGTCACATTGACATATTCAATGAAAGTGTGCAGAATTAGAGCCAATACATTGTGCAAGAAATTTCATTAGTATCACACAGAACTACGTCAAAATTTAACAATTTTTGGTGCAAGATATTGTACCATATCTAGTACTATGTATGTCCCACATATAGTTTAGTCTAAAACGGCCTTAAGAAATAACTGAGAAAATAGTTCTTAAAGAGGTATCTTCAATAATTTTAGTATTAGTAACTGCACTTTTTAATTTTAATAACAATAAATGAATATACTAAATCTTTGTTCTATCTAGGAATATTGGGCCGCAAATGACGATAACGCGTTTTTTACCAATTCGCGATGATTTTGGTTAATAATCGGTAACAAATAAAACTCTTACTACTCGCAATGTTTCTTACGTATATCGAATCGATACAACAAAATAATATATTAAATATTAAGATAAAGATATGTTATCTATCGAAAACAATTGTTCGTTGAGATTCTTTCTCTACCCATTTTAGAGATATACCCAAAAAGAAAACTATTTTGAGGTGTGAATTTGAGAGTAAAACTCTTAAGATCGAAAAGAAATTATATCCTGTTTATAAATTTTAAATAAACTCATCGTCGTCTATCAATAAGCACTATGGTCATAATAATTTTGGACTAAATAGAAAATTAAAAAGTGTAACTTTTCTTGTTTAACTGTGATTAGAAATAACATAGAAGTATAGAGAGATTTTAATTTTTAATTGCAAGTGCGTATTTTTAACTTTTTATTGATTCATCATTGAACATTGAACCAGACAATTATTGTGTACTATGTATAAACCCATTTTTAATTCAGAAAGTTAAAGATTTAGTAAAATTGTGTTCTTCAACCTCAGGGTAAGAAAATTTCTACAGTGCTCGGAACAATTTTTTAGTGGCTCAAGCCACTGTAAAAACAGCCTAGGATTGCAGTGTATCAAGTTTTTATTCTATTACAGAGAATATCGACTACATATTTCCATATTTACATACATAAGAAATATATCTTTAATTTAAATGTCTTCATATCAGTATTATTTATATAATTACATTCGCAAACATATAAATTTCATTTCATGATTGATGTAATTAGAGTAGTTTATATGTGTAGATAGTTTTTGTGCGATCATTAGCGTCCAGTGCAGTCGTAATCTATAATAGAGCACTTCCGGACCTTATCAGAATCTATGACGAACGAAGCGCATGAGCTAATGACAGATGTGCATGTGTTAGAATTCGCCAACTTGGATCTCTAACAAATTGCAGTAAATTTCGTGACAGCTGAAGAAGCCTAGCCGTCTTATCAAAGGACTTAGATTTTAAATAATTAATAAGGGGCTGTTTCTACCTGAGGGCCAATTAGCGGCACACCTGCTGATACAAATTTAATTTTTACTGACGTTTTTATTTGTGCAGATAAATTTCGCATTAAACACAGAATGCCTTAGATTATCATCTCTTTGTTTTAATAAGGGATTATAAAAATTTTATTCCTTGTAAGCCTTTGCGTTTTCTGTTGTTCTGTTTATTGTCTTTGGGCGATAAAAATGTTATCCGATGACTATTTTATTGGTTTTATTAAACGTAAAAAACACAGAATAGGAATATTTAACTTTAATGAGGCATACAGATATTGTTCTAAAAACTATCATTTGAAATTTGCTACAAGGAATTTAAGTACATCTTAACATACAAGGAAATTGTAGCAATAATTTCCAAGCAGGTTAAGATATACCTACATTCTGTGTCGTTTATTATATTTTTCAAGTTGCAGTTATTATGTTAATAAAGACATATGCAAAATTATTAATTTTCATCAACAGAAAAATTAATAAACAAATTAACTACAACAGACATTCTTACTTTGTACTTACTATATGCATTTTACTTTGCAATTTAAATGTTACAAAACAAAAAATATTCTGAGGTACACAAAAGGACACTACAAATAATAAAAACCTTTAGTTCCGTGACAACTAATGATAACACTATATGACGGATGAAATATGTAACTTTGCAACATAATCTGCTTTGTTTCTTTAGATTTATTGAAAAGACATATATTATGTTTATAAATAGAATAATTATTACTATAAAATGGTTAGGAGTGTTTTGTTGACGTCTTGAATTATTATCACAACATTTTATGTATAAAGAGAAAAAAAAAAAATTTGAGCCTACAATCAAATATGGTTTTCATTTAAAAAATAAAAAGTTTTCATATATCTCAAAATTATGGCACTGATTTTTTTCTGCATACGCCGCTAACTGGACGATAATAGTTATTTGTGCTGCTAGGTAGGAAAGTTGTTCTTTTCTGGTCCGAAGGATATGTATACGGCCGAGACACAGTCGAGGCTGGATACTTCTTGAGGACCAGAAAACAACTTTACTGCCATGTAGCACACACTATTTTTTATCCTACACAACAACACAACATAATAAAATAATATAAACATCTTACGAATACTATGTAATTTGACATTTAACTTAACCTCAAAGAAATTTCTGAAATTGATTACCATCATAATAAGAACAAAAAACAAACATTTTATTTTGACATATATTTGTAGGTCTAGACCGGCAAATGTCTACTTTCTTGCGCACGCACACGCAGGAAAATCTTACTTTCAATATGTGTAGGATAAAAAAGCATTTACTATTTTATTTGAAACATTTTCCCATTATTAAACATTATTATTATTATTATTACCTATTATTATTATTATTAATTTCAAACATTATTTAACTGTTTAGGGGTTATTAGTGGAAGAAGAAATGGATTAAACTCGGTTTTACGCCATTTTTTCATGACCTATGGGGTGTTTTGGGATAACAAGGACACCGTTAAAATTGCCCCCCACATGCGCACAATAACTCCCATTTAACCGAGTTGTAGCTATTAGAGTTTCCGAGATCAATTTATCAAAAATATTGTGATTATATGTCAAAATTATGATATCATTATTATATTATTATTTTAGTAGCAATTATTAAAAAGCAAGTATTTACAGATGATTCTGCACGAGTGGCACAATATACTTTTTCTACGACCATAATGCTAAACGTTAAAGAACAAAAAAAATACAATATGGCACAGGTAACCTCATAAAGAGAACCTTCACGCAAGTGCAGTGTGAAATAATTTCTCACACTTTAACCCACGGTTGTAGAGAATATGCAACTTTCAATCTTTGTATAATTTAAGAAAAGTGCCACTTTCCATGCTGGTCATAGAAAAAAATATTTTTATATGACACTTCCTCACCGGAATTAGTCCATATACTGAGGTTCTACTCCCTTGGTTTAAAAATGTAAATAGTGAAATAAAGTTGTGATTTATATTCTTCATTGATTATTGTTAAAGTATTTGTCAATTTCTTATAAATATGTTTCATCTATTTTATCATAAGTCAGAAGATATTAGTCATAAACACTCTATAGAATGCAAATATTTTTAAAAATTTTGTTAAGAGTATAATTTGTGTGAGAATTCACAATTATTAAACGTCACTTCGTTTTAAGAAACAAAAGAGAACAGATATTTTAAGGTTTACTATTAGAAAATAAAAATGCATGTCTACTTTGATCTATAAATAATAACCCATGAAAAAATAGTACTGAAAAATCGAAGCCGTGAAGAAATGTTTGATTTAAAATATGAATCGTAAAACAAATTGCATATTTATTTCTCATTCTACATAGGACTGCCTACATAAAAAATAAGTTAAAAATTAATAACAGGCTGTTCGATACATGTGGTCTTCTAAACAAAAAACAGTCTTTGATCTTTCTTCCTTTAAAGCAAATAAAGCGAATTGCACATTATTTAAACAAAAATTTGCATAACAAAGTATTGATGTCGTCGAGAAAATTATATGTTGTCCTGTACTCTCTATAGAAACCAACTCTTGTACAAGACCAAATTACATGCTGTGTTTTGATATAATTAAAGGTCTTTCTATATAAAAACAAATTCTGTTTGTCTCATATTAAACACAATTACATGTTGGCTACATGAATTAACTATGTCATACACTATATGTTGTAAGTGTAATTGCACTCTATTCATACATTTTTTCACAGGTTAAAAAACAAATAATGTAATAGTCAATACAGTGGGTTATAAAAAAATCTAATAAATATTAAATTAACCCTATCTTTTAATTTAAATAACGTGAAATTAAACCCTTGTGAAGCATTCCATACGTCAAAGTAATGTAATTTATTTTCCTTGTATTACATTGACGATAAATTCCAACGGCTAGTTTTTAACCAATTATGAAGCAAAACATTTGAAAATTCAACCAACAGGAACTGAAAAATTTCCATTAACAAGTAAATAAATAGTTAGTATTGTTTATAAATGTCAGTGTGACAGTTTATTAATATTTAAAAAAAATAATCAAATTGTTTCATTTTCCGTTGTCATTGAATTTTAACTCACCTAATTCCATAAGACCTTCTTTTATTCTCAGGTAAACTTTAATTTTTTAGCACTTTTTTTTGCTTTTTAGTAATATCACTAAGCAAACTGACATTAAGTAAAACCTCTCTTCCTTCGGAGTTGATATTTACCATGCAATTTGGTTTTGTGTTTGTTACTAAACAGGAAAAAATCGTGCAAAATTAAAGTTTATCGATGATATCAGAAGATGGTTTGGTGATATTACTTCTGATAATAAAACAGAAAAATTTGGGAATATGATTTTCGATCTTCACATGCACATAATTGAGTATGAGCTATGTGGTTCAAATTCCAGCGTTGCCAAACTAAATAAAAATACCGCTATGTTCGAGTGGTTTCAACAATTCAAATATCTTAGGTACTTTAAACTTTTATCTATACATAAATATGCTGCAACAGAATTATTTATTTAAGCAATAGATTTATTAGAACTTAAAATCGACATCCGTTTATGTAAAATACCTATATATGAACTATAATTTGGCTGTTGTCCTAATTATTGATCGTCAATTTATTGCAAATGGAAGATGCTATATAAATATTTAATTAAATTTGATATTTCTACAAAAAAGCAGCTAATTTTTAAATAACTAATTAATATCAAAATATTAGATGACTGGTTTCAAAATTAGTATAAACTGTCGGTCATTTCTAAATGTCAGCAAAATTGTAAAAATCAATAAATATCGATAACGTCACTGATCATAAATTGCTTCAAGTTCATTAGCCATTAGCCAATATTACTAAAATCTTTTGAAAAAGGATATTGTGTATGTAGAAGGAACAGTGACATATTCCCGGACGATGGCGGAAATTGCGGGACGAGCCGTAAGTGACATCAGCAACACTAGGAGTCCAGGAAGTCACTTTTCCTATGTGATACACATACAATTTTATTTTGTACTCTTACACCTTATTACATCCGATTCGCGTCACCTAAACAACGTCGGAAATCTCCCCACGCTTCCTCAAGATTACCGTGCATTAATTAAAAAACTATATTTACAATAAAAAAGCATAGTGTCTCAAACATTCTTTTGCCTAATAATAACAAAAGAAAGTACTGAGATATTAATGGCCGTAACTTGCCTTAAATAGACAATATCGAATCGAAATAATATGTCAAATGCATGATTTAAAATTTAAACCTTGTTGGTGCAAACGGGCATACATGAAATTTATAAAAATAAATTTAGTGCATTTGGTACAAATGTTGGCCACAACTGCAGTCATGTAGACAGGTTGACAGCACTTGGCAATATTGAAACACATAACTACAAAACAGTGTGTGAATATAATAAATAAAAATATATGGAAAAAAAAAGAAAAAAATAATTATTGATTTTATATTTTTCGTTAAAAAATATTGTACAAACCTCTTGCGTGAATTTTTTTCTCGGATTCGTTCTATTACAGTGCTCGCAAACTCGCACTATAAAATACTCATTCGAGAAAATGACGTTTCCACAGTTAATATGTAAATAACTATTTCGATTGAATTATGTTTAATAATTATGAAATAAATAAGATTGTATTTTTATTTACTGAAAACAATGGATTACATACTGTACGGGAATGTCACAGCCATGAAAAAATATTCCCGAACTTATTTTTCGTAGCCTAGCAACTACACTAAAATACCGGAATAATGCACTTTCTGGTTTGAAAAGACATCAGAAAGGTGTCAGTTTTTGTCAGATCGAAAAAAGGGATATTTTTTGTAATTGAAATTATTTTTCTAATTATAGGTATATGTCACATGAACAATAAAAGTTTCTTTAATTTAGCTTTTTCATTTATTTAAATGAAACATTTTATGATCTTTTATTGTAATACGATAAAATCTGTACGACGATAACACGCACCAAAAACTCAAGTAAATATGTGTAATAACATTTGAGTTCACATCTCTTAGTAAAATTGTTAAGATATAGGTATGCAGTATTCTTCTATTTTCTTCTGCCGATGTTTCAGCAATAAAACGATGGTAACTTATTTTTCTGGTGATAAAATCTTCATAGATAAATGATGATTTTCGATCGATCCAAGAGCACGGTATGAAGTTCCTACCAGGAAAATCACGTAGGAACTCTATACCTCGCTAGTGGTCAACCAAAACTGTTGTGAAGAACGACGTCACTTCTCTCTTCATTCTTCAATCTTCAATATCCATTATAACAGATGATCCATGCCTGTGAAGTCAATGCACTATATACCTTTAGATAAGTACTCACCCGATCAAAAGTAAAAAAGAAAACATTGTATGAAGGTATTATTAATTTTACAGATGTGTTAACAGAAATAAATATATTAGTTGGTACGGTGAAATACAATAATAAACTGTTTGTTTGATAAATGTTGGTAAGCAACATGGCCATCTAAATAAAAATATTATCATACAAAGCCTACCTTACATTCAACTAAAATTATTCACGAAACAAATACCTCAAAGATATGAGACCTTGTCCATTTAGGAAATGTTGTGGCACAAATGGTGATTGATATAATTATTTGAATAATATTGTTTATGTATTTCAAGTTCCAAGTACAAAATATGAATTAGAGTATAAATTTTTTGATTGATTGTTAGGCACACCTTAGCCTACGGAGCAATAAAAAGAAAAATTACGTCAGAATTATTGGAAAAACAAATTATGTTTCAAACAAAAAACACGTAAGCTAAAACAACAATTTTTAAAAAATCATTATAAAATTCTCATCTGAAGTGAGTGCAGCGTTAGATTATTCCAGCATAGTGATTTAGTGATTAGTTAAGGTTTATTAAGAAAAAGAAAATAGAATACTGATGCCTTCCCCTGTCCTTGAGTAAAAATATAATATGGTGTGAACGTTACATATGGCATACTCACAACCGAGAGTTGAGTTAGTTATGCTCTAGTTGGGAGGCTAAGATAGTTTGATTCAATTAAAAGTGACCATTACTCAAGATACGGTTAATAATTACTAAAGTAATTGCGATTCCACTCGTTTGAAGCCGTACCGAAGGAATCCAGTCGATGAAATATGGACAGCTAATGTTTTGTAGATACAAATTATTACTGTTTCCGTTCAGGCTTATTTACTACAAGTTACGCTTAGTAATTTACTCTAATAACGACGGAATTAATTATTACTACCCATTAGAGTGTGGAAGGTGCAACCCTCCCAACACTAAATGACCTACAGTACGTGAAATAAGAGATGGGCGACAGGGGATAGTGTTTGTTAAATATAAAACATTAGTTGGGCATAACTTAAACACTTTTGCTTCTTAACTTTTTTCCCTGCACCTATCGTAAATTTCTAAATTATGAAGTGAGTCCTAGAAAGCATATTTAATTGGACCTTTATTAACGTCATTTTGTTGTCCTACCATTTCCCACCTTGTATGATTCCAGCACTCGAATTCGTCTCGTACCAAAACTTTCATGTATGGTAGGAAATAAGCAACTTTTTACACTTGGTGCGCAATATACTATTACAGATCCTGTAATATAAGCAACAAGAAAAAAATCACAATTGAAACAACTCGTTTCAATCGTCTTCCATGTCATTTGTTTCAATTGTCGTAACCTAACAAACAAATAAAATTTGTCTAAGCTTTGTGCTTATACGTTATTATTTCTTATGTCACATTTTTTATATTAATGGAAAAGTTTTCTTTAACAGAGAGAAATCGAAAAGTTATCGGAGATATAAAGCCAATACTCTCAACTTCCCTCAATGGCCGATAAATGAGTAAATGCGGCATCTAAAAGAGCTTCATTTCATAAGAGTACGCATGATTTATAAAACTAAACCACTATTATGACGGTTCCTAAATCAATAAAAAAATCGTGACATAACTATTAGCATATTCTGTGAAAGATATATTGATGTCTTGGACTGAACATAATCATCACAAACTGCTCTCTATTCGAAGTCAACAATTGTATAGCTTTTAAGCTGCAAGGAATGTAAGTACATTATAACATTCGAGGTGATATAATTGATGCGGAGCTTGCAAAGCCGATGTTATGTTACCGTACGACAACAGTTGTTTTTCAAGTCGCTTATTATATTCTCGCCCCACCAGCAATAATTATCTTCATAATGTTAAAGTATTTGTAAAATGTGGGCCTTTTGACAGTTCAAATATATTTATTTGCAACTTTTTGTAGTTAACTTGCCCGTTGCTAAATTGATGAGTTATATACTAGTAGTAGGGCAGATCTTTTTTTTAAACTCCATTGACAATAGTTACCAAATAATAAATGCCATCAGTCGCCTACGATTTATGATGCTGTGGAAGTAAATTGCTTACGTCAACGATGGTGCAAAAAAGTATAAAATGTACGGCAAACTCTCCATGCAGGTATGTTGTAAGAATGTACAAAAATATACATAAAATATGGAATGATTTACAATAATTAATGATCATATCGAATTTATAAATTTAAATGAAGCAATGTCATAATTTGAACGCACTGCCAAATGTCGCTAAAAATTCCGCTATGTCTTGGTTTGAATTGCAATGTTGCAATTTGGCAAAGTCGTGGAAAAAATGCAAGGCAACTGTTAGTAAGCAAAATCAAGTGTAGAATGAGAATGGGCCAGGTCTAAAAATGTCAATTCAGAAGTTATATTACAGCGGCGAAATAATTGCTCTGCTTTGAACTGCGCTCACAAGCACAGCATGACGATCAACTTCTTGAATTCAACGAGTACGAGTTCATTAGCCAGGGCCGCACTGAGAGGGCAGAATTTTAAATGTCGAACACACTCAGACAACCGTCACTCATTAAAATTACATTACATTGCAAGACAATATTCATAATACACCAAATAATATAAACATATATCTGCAATTTTATTGTAATAAAATTTAAAAGTTTATATTAAATGTTCTAATTATATTTAGCATGATGTCAGTTGGTTTTTTGAGACAATTTATTTTTAACCTGTTAATATTTTAACAAGACTAGTAACATTTGATTAACTTTTGGCAATAACTAAACCGAAAGTAGATTTTTAATAAACTTTTACTCAGGATATTTTTAATATTGCTAAATTTGGTAGTATTTTTTTAACACTAAAATGTAAGTATATTGAAAATATTTGAAGTGTTTTTAAAAATTTCAAACGTTGTAGATAAAGTATAGTTTATTGTGCAACAAGTGCAGAAAGTCAACTATTGTGGAAAATACGCAACTAATGAGAATGTTTTATAATGTAGTTATGAACCTACAAACAGTGAGTTATTATTTCTAACACACTAGTTACTTATGATCTAAATTATTTATCTAAAAACACTACAGTTACAGTGGCTATAATTACACGGTATTGGATAAAAGTATTTACAATTTGTTTTCAGTGTGAGCAAATTTGTCTAAACGGATTTTAATAAAACTTTTTAGTAAGCTTCTGACACCAATGGTAGCAGTTGATAAACTTGTGGTAAAAATCAGTCGACCGGATGTGGAAGTTTATTTGCGGTATTTTTATTTTTTGTGATTATTAAAAAACAACCTTTATTTGTTTTTCCTTATTTTTGTATTTTTTAACGTATAGTGTACATTTAGATTGCATTTTACTTGCATTTAATGTTTATAACTGTAAACTGTAAAGCAATTTTAATAAATAATTAATATGTTTTTAATTTTCCTAGTTGGTTTGTCACTTATATGCGAGTTTCAATTACGGTGAAAGAGGCCATTTACCTCGCCATTGTTCACTGATTTGTAGTCAATTTGGAACTTGTTTTGCTATTGAAAATACGGTATTGTCGTGCTGCTATTATCGGCTGAATGATGCGTTAAATTCAGTTAAAAATCCTTGGCGAATAAAGTCATAATTGATTTGATTGTGAGGCAATTACCTCACGGAGCAATTTGCCGAGTACGTCTCTGGTGAATAGACGAGGAGCTAAACGAACTTTTACGGTTTATTGAGAGGGGTGTAACTTGCCTCGTAAAGTCTGCGTATGCAAATCAACTCCGAGTATTGTCATTCTATCAGGGAGTAAAGCTACAGTAGCAATAATTACACTAAAGCACAACCTACAACTGCAAATAGCACAAAAGTAACATCATAAAATTTAAGAAAGAAGACGTTTGTCCAAAGGTTACACAAATATTAAAAAACAATCTTTATTTATTATTGAATCGGCGTGAAGTTGTGAATGTTTATAGTTTTCTATGCAAAGACAGTTGCAGTAGTAAATATAATTTATAAATATTATTGTAGTAATATAACAAATTTATCATATTGTGACGTCACTGATATTTTTTCAAAACAACTGCTTCTATTGGCTAAAGATATTTATATCTCGAACATCATGTTGAACAAAGCGCCACTGCGTACTAAAATAGAACTATAAAGTGTCACATGTGTAACAGTGGCGCCAAGCTTTTGTTATTTCTATTTTTTCAACACAAAATGTATGCCGAACAGAAACATATGTATGTTCTAAGTTCAATTATTAAAAATTATAATTGTTTTTTGCGTCTTGTAAATACATTCGTTTAGGTGTAGTTATGTACTACTTAAACAAATAATCGCTTAAATGTTTTTTCCAATTACGTTGTTAAAATATAACAATGCACTATTTTCTATGACCATAAATAATATTTTATTCACAATCTACTTTGTCGTGTATTGTGTGATGTACTTATTGTATAAAAATGTCTGTACTTGGGTAGCAGAACAAATGCATAAGAAACTCCTCCCACTAACGAGCGCTAAATTTGAATAGAACATTAGTATTGGTATTACGTTTTGTTTGCTGTTTGCATTCGTATCACTGTCAAATATTTCTGTTGTTTTCATATGATTATATTAATTGAAATTAATATTATAAATAGTATTTATTAACATACTTCAAGTATTAACTTCATGTCAAATATAAACAGATTTGTTTCACATTTCTTAATTTGAAACGTGTAAAGCTGACTTTTGCGTACTGTATTGTAGAGTTAAGGCCCTGCCCATTAATTTAATTAGTGCATCTGTTCGGCGTCCGAAGTATAACTTATAATATTATTTTCAGTAATTCGAAGTTGTAGTTGTATAAAAATTTATCATACACAGTACAACAAAAAAGACATTTAAGGTATTAAACTTAGTACAGGATATAGGTATTATTGAGAATATATTAAAATTATTAATACTGTTACAGATTAACATTATTTGATCTTCTAACAAGCTAAAATTATATATACATACAATAAATTGAGTATGTACAGAGAACATCGCTTATTAATTGATAATGTATATTGTTTAAATATTTCGGTAATAAAATTTCGAATAAACTGTGTCAGTAATGCGAGTCCCTGAATGTTATCGGTAAAAGTGTCCGAAAAGTACCACAACCTTTGCTACCGCTGTTTGTTGCTAACTAATTACACACACAACACACATCTGCACTTTTGTACACAGTGTTAGTAGATATGTAATGTTTAACAAAGAAATTCACTTAAGTAAACCGGTGATAACCTTCAAGATAACAACGCCAGACAGATACAAAATTACTCATTCCACGAAAAAATAACTCCCTAAAAAGGAAAAAACAAAATAAGGAAACAAAATGACAAGTGGCGTGACAAAATGGCGGCGTATTGGATTACGCGGTTCGAATTTAATCGTTGATAAGCGACCTTTACGGGAGGTGGAACAAGCGGCCATTACCCGCGCATCGGTTCACAAGCTAGGGGGCGATAATGTATGCACGTATGTGCATCCCGATTCTACCCCACTGTCAACTGTTTCACAACTTTAACCAGCAGTCACATTCGTAAATTAATTTTAAAAGTTTATCAAAAATTATAAAAAACAAAATTACACCTAACCTTAAAATATTTGTTTTTTCAAATCGTTTTGACCTGTGAACTCTAAAGTCATCGTCATTTTAATTAATCTTAAAACACGTGTATATTTTTTTTATAAATAGTTTCATTCATATTCGCAATCAAACAAAAAATAATTTTTGAAAATTGATAACCACAACATAAATTATATAAATAGTAGACACTCTCCCGAATTTTTTTCCAATAGCATAAAATTTTCATAACAATTTACAATATTTATATATATTGATTGACTAAATAATTTTTAAGCAACAAAGACTGTACCTACTTACGACTTTACTAATTAAATTTTTCACTATACCAGCATTTTATAATTTTGTAAAATACAGTCTGTTTCACATATGTTAATTATTCATAGGTTTCTATGTTCTTTTAATTTTCCTTGTTGCTTTATCCTTATTTTTCTAGGAAAATAAAAATATTAAGCTCGGCTTCGATGAAAAATAAGCAAAAATTATATTCGCAGATATTTATCATTTAAATATTTAGTAAGTATTGATAAAACATATAGTTTCAATATAAGTGACAAGAAAAATAAAAATTTAGTGTGTTCTTTATCATACGATAATTTGCTACAAATTATAAACGATCAAATATAATTTATTATTATCCATATTTTGTTGGAAAATAGAATTTAAAATGAACAATACATTCGTAAAATTATTTTGCTAAAAATAATTTTAAATAAATCTTTAAATATTTACGCGATTTCATCATTTATTGTTTATAACAAATAGTACAAAATAATACCACTCATAAGTTTGTTTAACAAACAAAAATCTTAGATAAATTACATCACATTTATTTGATACTTTTGGAGCCAAAAGCCGAAAACCCATAAATTTAAAGACACTTAAACAAAAAAGTATTATTTCAAATTTTGACAGCAATGTTGAAATTAAGAAATTAAGTTATATTGATGAAAATGATTACAAATAAAAAAATAGCTTTCAATAAAATGCAATAAAAACTTTTTATTATATGGAACACTATTAATCATAATTATTTATCTTCTTTTTTATAACATGAAGATTTTATGACGTAACATTCAATCTTATAATTTCATATGGGTTTACAAAAAAATACTATATTTTATAAATAATGTATTTACATAACACATTTCATCATTTTCGAAATTTTATAAAACTTTTTCTCATATTTTAATCACAAAATCACTTGTATTTATATGAATATAACTATTAACAACCGTTCACTATTGTTTAACAACGCACGTGTTCACTGAAAACTAACCAAAAATCGACTCACCGCTCAGTAAGTATCCAAAACCAGCACGGCGCGCAAAGCACGAATGACGAAGTTCCTGAGAAGAGATCTGTGAAGCGACTGACGCGCCTCACATGTGGCAAGTGTGCAGGCATTATCATCATGCGTGCTCGCACGGACGTGAACGGCCCATCACCGAATAACCTACAAACAGAATACACACGTTAACAACTATTCAGCAGACAGGAGGTTAGAAAGATGCAAGGTGAGGAAATGGTCAGTTTAGGGTATCAAAATGGAAAAATGAAGAAGAAATTTTTGCGATAAGGCCCTTTTAACATAAATTATCAAATGAGTTCTATTTTGCGTTTTTATGTCGTTTCTAAATACATAAATCTTAATGTAAAGATTTAGAAAATTTAGTATTATAAAATAAATATACTTATTTCTAACTGTTACGATACTATTTAATATCGATATTTTTCTTTCTAATATTTCATAAATATCTGTACATTTAACTCAGTATAACAAAGCTTTAATTTATTTACTCAAATAGAGACCGATTTTGAAGTTAATGTCATAAATTTAAGGGTAGGTAGTATGGCATGTGTAGATTCTGAAATAGGAATAATTTTTAAAAATTCGAGAAAAGAAAATTCGACCTTTCTTAAGGAAACTATTTTGGTGCAGTTTTAATTAAAATTACATTAAAAATATGGTTATTACAAATACAAAATTAGTTGTATAAGATATTATTTTTATAATTAAATTAAATAGTATTTTAGTAATAAAAGACCACCCTGTATATATGTTTGAACTAGTTTCAGCCTCTCCTATTTAATTTAACTTGTCTATTTTAGTTGTGAATTGTTCTGATGAGAACTTAGTTCTCCAAACAAATTACTAGTTTTAAAGGTATATTTGGTTAAATAAATCTAAATCTACGACAATGAATTATATTTTCAGAAATTTACTTTAATAATTAATTTTATGGTTAAATATAAAATAATAATAATATATAATTAAAATCGCATCCTCGGTTTGAAAGTGTTTTATTAATAAGCTCATTAATAAAAATCTATTTTTTTCTCTTATACAACTCGTTTACTGGTAAGATGTTTACAAAATAAAAATACGTACCTATATAATTTTTATTTGAATATAAATTATGTATATAAAAAAAACTTGGAAAACCCAATTGTCCTTTCATCTAACTTATTTCTATTTTTCTATTATTATACATTTATCTACGCTTCCTACTACTTGGTACTAAATATTTTATTATAAACAAACTTATTTACCCAGATTTAATATTTGATATTATTGACACATTTACCAAAAACACTGTAATAAATATCTTCAGTGCCTTTGGTAAATGTGTCAAAAATAAAAATTTTAAGTATTGTTTTGGTGCTGTTAAGTTTTAACATGGGACACTTTTTAATTTTGTGCCGGTTTTTAACACCCTGTATAACCCATGAATGTTTATAAAACGGCCAAGCCTTCACGTTGCTTTAACTGATAAGATTAAACCGGCTAACGACATATGTTTATAAATTTAGTGGCATGTGTTGCATATGCAAATAAGCGGCGGTTAGAGTACCCCTTTCCCCTTGATTACAACACCGCTTACTAAAAGGCCAAATCAGGAGACTGATTAAAAATTCGTATACAAATAGGTCTTAAACACTTCCTAAATGCTCCCGAAATAACTCGTTATGCACATTTACCTCATTATACAATTTTTAATAATTCAAATATGCAGTTACTAATTCTAATTTTGTGCATTTCCATATCAAAATTTAAACATTCACGCTTTGAACTTCCAACAAAAATGACATCGTACAAAACAAACGCAATCAATGTTATTTTTTAAGTATACAGCTATAAGCCTAAACTTGCATCATACAAAACTATAAACTGGTGATATATTTATTTATTTTGAACAAGAGGTCTATTTTTATAACCGTTTACATTTATGCATGTATTTGTAAAATGTCATCATTATAAAACTGATAAATAATTTGTAATTATTTGTAATAAAATTCTGAAAGTGTTTAATTTAATATTTTTTTACTTTCAAAGACACTTGTTTTGACCATTTTAGTTCTATAGCTTCCTTATGAATATTGGTTTCCGAGCCATTCACAAACAACGGTAATTTTATTATATCAATAGTTTTGCAACGCGAAATCTAAAAATTCGTAAAATTCGCTTCAAAATAGTCACCATTGACGAGCCAAAATATATCAAATCTAAAACAATCTTAATTCATTAAAAAATCAGTAACATTTTTCTTTCAAAATTATAGTACCTACAGTTGGTACTTTTTAAACTCGATATTTAAAAAAAATAATCTTTATTTTTAAATGCCCAAAAATAAAGCTAACAAATAAATGTGATGAAATAAAAATAACACATGAGAATTACTCGCACTGAAAGTCAGTTTAATAGTCCTGTCCAGTTTCTTAATTCCATTTGAATTATCTATTAAATTTGGTGCTAAAATATGTTTTAAATAACAATTGTGTTTCTTACTTGGAAATATGCACAAATAATAAGCATTTTAATAAAATAATTTATAAATGATTACGAACTGGTATGAGTTTGCTGCCCATGTAATTCAACATATCTTTCATTTCCATATCGAGAGTATTTTTTTGCAAATTTTCTGATCGCATAGTATGTACAACAATTTTTCGAAATTTAGATTAGCTTTGAAATACGCTTTGTACTTTGTATTAAATTACCAGCTGTAGATTAATAGTCAAATATGACTTCTGACATTGACAAGAATTGGAAGTAGCAAGAATTTGGAATATGGTAGATGTGTAAGAGAAAGGTGTAATATTGTGACGAAGGGCATTAAAAACTGGACCAACTTAAAAATTGATAACTTTTTTTAAACTTTGATAATTCCTATCATACAGATTAAAGATTTGTATTGATAATAAGTTCTAAATTTCCTAATATCCACTAAGCTGCAGAAACCGATTTCCCGCTTAGTGCAACTTTCCCGCGTAGAGACCAGCTGTAGATTAATAGTCAAATATGAATTCTGACATTGACAGTATGATTGGAAGTAGTAAGATTTGGAATATGGTAGATGTGTGAGAGAAAGGTGTAATATTGTGACGCAAGGCACTAAAAACTGGAATAACTTAAAAATTGATAACTTTTTTTAAACTTTGATAATTCCTATCTTATAGATTGAAGATTTGCTAAATTTCCCAATTTCCTACTAAGCTGCAGAACCCGCTTTCCCGCGCTGAGAAATCAGCACAGGAAGCGCCCATTCCTGCGGTGAGCAGTTCGCGCCAAAACGCCCTGCTACTCCACCACACGTGTGGGCAGCAGCCATGCTGGCGTGACGTCACCGCCGGCACGCACGCTCACGCAGGAGGGGGGGAGTCAATTAGCTAACCTTGGCCCTGCCAGATACTCCCCCCCCCCCTCACCGCTCGGCAACTCGACAGCTCAGTCTCCTGCTGAAGCAAGCCCTTGTGACGGGACTGACGGGAGGGCACCATTTTGTAAGGGGGTGAGCGGCATCTAGTTTGAGTTTTCAGCGGTGAATATTTAACGGACAATACAATAATTTATTGTAATTATTTAATTAATAAAGTCCGGAACTATAAAAAAAAAATCTGAAAGAACAGAGTAAAATAAGCATAGAAGTAAAAACGCGACTGAAAAATATGTCCTGGTAAGCGAGATATCAATTTTTAACGTGAAAATTTTGGCCTTTGTTATATGTATGTCTTCGCCAGTGATGATAAACTGTTAGTTTTACAGGATATTGTAATTTGTAATTTGTATGTATAGGAATGAAAATATTATTATTAAGCATAAATAAAATTTATTTTTCGTAACAAAAACAAGAATATACAGTAATATTTCGACATTGCCAGCCCATAGACATGTGTCCCTTCTACCAGTTTTAAAAAATGTGGACGCGCGATTTTCTTTTTAAAATCAGGCACTCAATGAAATTGCTAAAGGCAGATGATATTACAGGACACCACAACAAAATTTTATATCTTATAACTCGCGAACGAAACATGATATATTTTTATATTCATCTGCAAAATCCTAATATTTTGACAATGATTTAGGACCCTTATTCCGTTGTGTCATGTGGTACTTTTTCGAGGTAGTTAAAATCTGGTAAGATTTAATAAATAATAAATAACAATGTGGCACATCCAGTACTGGATAATAAACTGTGAGTGATATATTTATTTATTTAAATTCCCTTATGCAATAAACTTAAATTTATTATTATTCAAGTAGTTTGGTGATAAATAATAACAAAAGATAATCATTATAAAATTTATATCAATTTATTGATGATTAAACGAACCAATTTTCTTATATTAAATAATAATAGATTATATATTGATTTATTAAACAATAATAAGTTGCCGTTACAAAATCGCAAATAATACCTGCTACAGAAAGAGAACTAATGTTTTAAGTGCTTTATAAAATAATACAAGTATGCTATAATTTTTTTCCAATTAAAAGAGAAACGAACGAAATTTTGCAGAAACTAGCAAAACTGTAAAAATAAAAGCTAAAATATATTAAAATGGATCAATATTTCTGCTGCTATATCCGTACTTTTTTGCTGGAATTGTTTATAAGAATTCATAGTCGTTGCAAAATGGGTTACCGGAATAAATATAAAAAGCTATTTTTTTTTTAGTTTAAATGTAATGCTAAGTAATTCTGCAATGTATTATTACATTTTTGAATTTATTCTAATAAATCGAGTTAGACACTCTTCATGCCAGTGAAAGAACCCCGGTATATGCAGCAATGTGTAATAAAAAAATATTTGCGAACTGTGAGTAATATAAATATGTGGCATTCCAGCCTAACAAGTGGCTACACGGAAGAAACAAAACAACGCACACAACTTCTTCATTCTGGTCAATCTAGTCGTCCGTGGACTCTGCATCCGGCGTAGCCCCATTAGTCTGTAGCCCGCTAATAACCCGCTGGATGCTACAGAGTTGCAATCACGCACGCATGCAAAACGCAGGAATGTAACACGCCCAACATCCGCCAGGAGATTCGGCAACGCTGCACGCGGGCCGAGGGAAAACGCGCCAGGCAAATTAACCCGCGAGAATTATCGCTTGTTCAAACAAACTCACGTCCTATTCCTTTTGCTTGTAGCAGAGCACTTATTCAAGTAGCGATTGTTTTAATTTTATTACATTGTCTATCATCTTCGATGGTTATTCCAAAACATAACTAATGTTGGTTTCCTCGTTACAAATTATTAATTTACCTCGGCGAAACTTAGGATCAGATATTCAGTAAAAAAGGTAAACACTAGTGGTGGCAAAGTCCGGAAAAATTTGAGTCCGGACCCAAAGAAAAAAAAAGTCCGGACTTAAAAAAGTCCGAACTTTTCGGACAGTGTAAAATGCACCTTCACGGTCCGGACCCGTCCGGTGCATTTGTGTATCAGTGCACGGTCCGGTCCGGTGCGGTGCATAAATAAATTTACGAAGCAAATAAAATTAAGTTTAAGTGAAAAGTATATTTTTGACAGCAATGATTTTAATACCCTAAAAGAAAGAAAACCGATTATTATATGTTAAATTAAATAAATTTGCACGGAAGTAATTTACTTGGCTGTATATAAAATCGGCCATAAAGCAAATAAAAGTGAAGTACCTAGTACCTACTATCGCAGGTCCGGACTATCGCAGGTCCGAACACGGACGGGTCCGGACTCGGACGGGTGCGGATTTTTTCATTAATAGGGTCCGGACTAAGTCCGGACCCAAAGTACGGACTCAAAAAAATCCGGTCTCCGTTGCCAGCACTAGTAAACACTTAATTTTTCTACTATAAGTTAAGTCTGACTCATATAAGTTACTTTAAAAAGAATCTTATTTTGTTATTAATGCCATCTTGTGCAATAAATGGGAACACCATAAACCTAAAACTTTTATTTGTGATGTCATTTTGGTCAGATGTCATCATTATATGCTCCATAAAAATCACATGGACTGATGACAAAAACTGACTTTTTGTCAGACGAAATCAAGGTTGTCGCAAATCTAAAGAACGGTACATTTCGTATCAGTGTGTAAACATAATTATTATGGCTTTATAAAAAACGACTTTTCAAAAAAAGTCAAACTTGTATTTTTAAATTTGCGAACATTTCTAAATAGAACAGATCCTGAAGTAGACGATGTACCTAGGTTGTCAATTACATGTGATCTACAAAGTAAAATGGGTTCCGCATCACTTGAACACACAACGGTATTTTTATATCGTTATAGATTGATAAACCTGAAATTTGAACCTTAGATCTCATAGCCCACTCAATTCAAGTCATAACGCGTTAAGAAAAGTTAGTATTTTAGAAATCAGTAATTACTGATTGTAGAAATAGAAATTATAAATTTTTGTAGTTATGAACGAACCCTAATAAAGAAAACCACCGGTAGGTAATAATGTGCGAGATTTATTTATTTACTTAGAAATATAAATGATTGTAGTTATGAACGAACCTTAATAAAGAAAACCATTAATAGGTAATAATATGCGAGTGTAATTTATTTATTTAGCAAATAATGAGATGTTCTGTGAGGAATGGATAAGGGGTCGTACCCTATTTACGAGGTAGGAAATAAGGCGATAATTGAATCTTTGTATTTGTGGGAATCTCTCGTAGTGTTAGTGATTTTATGACTTTGCGGTCGGTACGAAATTGCAGCCAAGTTGAATGTGGTATCTCCTCTGCTATTACCATATGGTGTTTTCCACACTTTATACGTTCAAATAACAGTCTTTTACAACCATTTGTCAAATGCTGAATTTGCAGTTTATGTAGAATTTTTACATCATAATTCCTGCCACCTGACGTTTCATTTTATAAAAAAGTAACTACTTATTTGATAATAAACTCTTTAGTGCATTAACTTAAATATTTTAAGTGTACTTATTCTGAAACTCCAACATTACAGAGTAGTTTTATATTTTATTTAAAAATACCCTTTTAAAGACGATAAAATATTTTAATAAATAAATAATAACAATATTTTTCTCTCATTTATCAATATCATTTAACTATAAAGATCATTTTGCAATCGAATGAAGATGATGACATTCAGAACACACAGTGGGATACGACCTTGCATTAACTACTGGAATGGTGTAGTTGCAAAAATTTGTTATAAATCAAAATTTTTGCAAATAAATAACTTTTTTGTGCATATACATTTTTTATTAGTCAATATTTTGTACTTATATGTTAATAAAATAAAATTCACCATTCCGTAATCAAGGCTTAATCCAGTGATCAATTCTGAACCATGAATCTATTTAATTCAACATTAAAAACTTCAATCATCAATTGTTCCGTCGTATTCCATTAATCAAGTTATGATCATCTGATTTGATCCTCTTTGTGGCATATGTTGACTGTTAAGATTAATCTGAAATATTTAATTTTTACAAATTTAAATGACTCGATGTAATTTCTCCCGTTTTCATACTTCTTTGTCATTTTCAGTTGTGAAAAATGATAGAACCATTAATTCACTCGTAAAATTATATGAACATAGACAAATCTGTGAACCAAATTAGAATAAATAAATAAATCAGTTTAATATTAATCAATGGACTAATGGTGAATTCCGCTGTTAGATAGTTTTTGTAAAGTACCTATATTTCTTTAAATCCTTAAGTTAACAATACCTCAGGTATATATAAGATTTTTTTTTATTATTTTAGAACGCACTGAAATAATAATTGTTTTTGATATGTTCAGTTATGTTTTAATCTACCCTTTCTATATATTTTAAAGGTATTTAAAAGTCTATTCTATAACAACTTAGGACCTGTACAATTTAATGATAAAATAGTTCCGATCAATTATTTATCATTGTAAAAATGAACAACGTATTTGCAATAATAGCGGTATAAAAAATTCACAACCAAGTATCAGCACCACACATTGCAGCAAGGAGTTAAAGAAGCCATTTGATTTGATAGTATCGATTTAACAATATGTGTCGTGACTGTTTATCCAGGCGAATATCATCAGGAGTTGTCAAAGGAGAAAAGAGCGCATGAAAGGAAATTATATTATCTTTGTCTTGACAGTGAATTAATTGATGGGGATGGGATCGCGATCACGAATTGGCCGAGCTGAGCGTGAGCGCGTGTGGAACAGTTTGAGTTTGACAAGTAGCTGCTGCATGCAGCGATACGCTGATCGGCCGATAAGGCCGGCCACACGATACCTGCAGCCTGCAGCTAATCATTACTGCCCAGGAATTCGCCAATACCCGGCGAATTACCCAAATTTTATATTCACCAACCAAATTCTTTCCCTCTGCGCAAGTGCCACTCGAGATTTTAAATGTTTAAATCTAATCGTGGTAGTGTTTGCACTGTATGTGCTAGCGGTTTTGTGTTCGAATCCCGATTAAGGTAATATTGTATGTATCTTTTTATCAGCTCATCCCCATTAAAATAGTAAAGCAACGATAGATGTTACAAAAACTGTAAAAAAATTGTAATAAATAATATTTATATTAAATGTAATGCTTAACGAATGCTCTCTTTTTATGGATAAAACTGTATATAACAAGCTATACTGAGTACCTACTGAGAACAGAAAAATTAAGGATGGTTTACTTTTTAATATGTTTTTAGATATTAACAATACAAGTAATTTTCTAATGCGGTAAATGTCCGACTTTGATAACGATTTGTACTGTTAATATTTAAAAAAAAAGTAAACTACCTAATTTGTGGAATACCCTGTATATATCATTAAAGTTTTACCCATAAATATAGAAACATATGTCATATGAATAAAAGACACCTACACAAAACCATGTTTCCTCGGAATTCGAACTTTTTCTCTTTTGCAAAAGTGCATTTCAGTCATTATTTTATAAATCTAATGTTTAACACTGCTTAACTACTATGATAATACCTTATGAGTTATATGATGAAATGAAATTCCTCCGAAGGATTCGAAGATAACATCCTAATTGTATTTTATTTTCTTTACTATCCAGACAAAATTTAATATTAACCGAAATTTTAACAGTTCTACACAAGTTTACACTTATTTAACCACATTTAATTATTCAAATACAATATGATGTCTAAAAGAGCAAAAAAGGAACATTTCCTAAACTATTAAACGTTTAATTTTTTTACCTATTGCATCATATAAAATCTTCATAATTATCGTTTTAAACGACTTAGGACAAATTTAATTATCATAAAACTTATAACAACTCCTTACTTTTATGAATGTATGTTTATCTGAACAATAAATAAAATTCTATTAATTCGTTAGTATTTATTGTTAAATGCAGACTAATATAACATTGATAAATGTTTATTTTTTCCAAGTTCATTTCCGATCGAATGCGGGTATAACAAAACCGAACCCAACTCAACATGTCTAGGAATGCAAAGAACAAAAAATAATTAATATACACACATCCATATACATGAATGTAAATGACCAAAGTGAATGTAATTCTTGTTATGACAAACAAATCACCTACCATTTTACTAACAAAGCTGTCAGATTATTAAAATACCGGCCATTTACATATGTATGCCAAACATTCTTTACTTTCGTGGCATCTGCATCAAAAATGAGCCCAATTATTTATGCATTCCGAAAAATATAGCGTATTTTACCAAATTTACGGCCACAAATTGTTCTTTGTTTATATATGCCGCACACGTTTAAAATAAGTCAGCCTTAACATTTAACATTCCACTTATTTTGTAATTTAAAAATCGTCTGAACAGGA
Source organism: Stenolophus ochropezus (assembly GCA_035578165.1). NCBI lineage: Eukaryota > Metazoa > Arthropoda > Insecta > Coleoptera > Carabidae > Stenolophus > Stenolophus ochropezus. Next base: position 7,000,012 of record JAQOWZ010000004.1, on the reverse strand, counting down.
AATTTGGGTGAAAACACCAACGATAATTTGTCAGAACAGCCAATACATTAAATATTCTTTAAATATAAAACCTCAATTTTTAAATTTCAAAATTGGTGTGATTTCTCAAATACAGTAAAAACATAAACAGAAACCGATTTTTTAAAAGAAGTTGATCAACTCATGTCATTGGAATCAGAAGCTTAAATATGAAGTTTAATAAAAATCAGTACACACATAACGCTGAAAGTATATTACATATTAAGAGTATGTAATTTCACAAGTGCATAATTGCTTTACAACGAATTATGTACTATACTTTTTCTGTGACCAATATTTGACTGTTTTTGGATCACACAATGATCACAGAATATACTTAAAGAATTGGCACATCACTAGTAAATAGCGCCAACTACAAAACATAAAAACAATTATGTCAATCTATTTACAACCCAATAAAATAATACTACGTAGAACATTTATTGTTTATTTCTTCATTAGTCTTAATGTTTTATATTAATTATAATTAATTTTGTCTTATTTATAGTGCTATCATAATTTCAATAAATCAAAAATTCCCTATTGTGCGATGGCGTATTTTACACAGCGTTTCATAATGTGACACTTAGATAACCTATAAGTTGTAAAATAATAGCTATTTGCATTACTGGTCATACAAAAAAATAATAAATACATACAGACTTCAAGTCGCAGACATCCGTCAAAATAGTACAAATTCACTCATACATGGCTACGAAAAACTTTGAAAACACTAAGAGCATTGTAATTATTAACACCAAAATACACTAATTAAAAACAAAAACGTACTTGAATATGGTGAACATAGCATTTGAAAAGAACTTGTTAAGGAAGTAGTTCTCGTTGGAACATCAAGTAAAGACTGATGTGGTACAAGATCTAGCCGGTATATATAGCGTAATCATATTTAAATACCTCTAGATGAGTGTTCCCCTTGGGCCATAAAGAAAGCTCTTTCTTGTGAGAACAAACAGCCGCACCCCATGAATAGAACCCTTTAGTGCCTTTTCTCCACATGCAAACATCTATGTGTTCCCAGGGCCGCTATCTGCATACCTGCATACGTTCAACCCTTCTACAATTTTTCATCACGAAAACATCTAGGATCTGACATCCCTAGACGTCTCTAAACGTAATATATACGAATTATATGATAAATATTTAACGGACATCCTAGACCAGAGACAGTAATTTGTGTGCTTTAGTAATATAACCTTTTAAAAATTTATTTACTAAATGCTAAAAGCTTTTTCGAAGAACTCGTTTCATGCATATAAATTCTTGCCGGTATGTACATGTTTTGCATTACAAAAATACGTTAAATATTTCCATATAAATTAATTAATAATTAAATGCCGGTACTATTAGTATTTAGCACTAAGGCTTCGTAACTCTTGTGTTGTTGGTTTGACACCTGCACAGACATTGTATATACGGTACAACCATCATTCGACGTATAAAATATGTTATAAGCATATTTTACAAAAAAAAAAATCATAAAACTTCCCCATTGTTAATTTACTTGGTAGCACAATTTTATCAGAGTAACAGAATTTTATCGGTATTGTTCGGTTCCCATTAGTTGAATTTTTTAATGTTTTACATCATGACTGGTTAAAAACTAGACTATCGTATGATAAACAGGTCTCCAGCTGGGGATGTGACGTCACAGAAGTGACAATGTAAAAAAATGGAATCAAGGAATCAATTTGTTTCAATTGTGATGAAAGAATTAAGTAATCCCATTTTGATCAAGTATTTAAACAACTACGAGTTGTAACATGATAAGATTCATTTTAATTTTGAATGTTTTTTGGATAAGTAGTTTTATATTTGATTATTTCATTTCCAACAAATGATATGCTTCCGTCACTACTTTATTTGTTTAAAAATGCGATAAGTTATTATCAAAAGGTGTTGAATAAACGCTTTTCTTTTATTGTTGACCTTGTCCTAGCATTATTTTTAAACTAATTGCTTGTAATTAACAAGGTGTCTCCAAAGTATATGTATGTAGTTCTTGGAAGTTAAAGGTATGTTTTAGCAAATTATAGTCTTCTTGGAAACTTTGTTTTGGTGGGACGAGCAAAGTTGGGTCTCTCCCAGTGCAACGGTGTTGGTACTGGGCTCGTCTGTGTCATGCTTTATAAATAGCACATCTCCCGCTATTACTGTCATCTATGCACCTCTTGCCAGTTCATATTTTATCAGCCGTATCGTGCACACACTATCTGATTAATTATTTACAGAGAGGTTGACCTATTTCTTCTTATTTTCAACTCATACTAGTTTTTGTACGTTGTTTATCAAGCAAGGTCTTTTTTTATACGCACAGTACTTTTCCAAAACCGGTGATTGCTGATTGATTTTTTGCAGTCGATGCAATATTTCTAAAATTGACAATTTAATCTTAGGTTGACTATATTTATGGTAATAAAACTAGTTTTACTCCGCAGAGTATGGTGAATTATCTACAGTTTATAAAATTCAAATTATCAAGTAATAGTAAAGGTTACTAAATATACAGTTCAGAAATACATTAATTACTTTTATGATCAAAACGTTCACATCCCATACTAAACTTGTGCTTGCCATATCAAAACAAAAATTCTTATTAGTATGAGTTCATTTCATAGAGATTATATTTTAACGATAACACAAAATTGACATGCATTATATAATCAATATATACTTTTTTTACTTTAATTAATTTAAAATTGCATTTCTTAAATAGATTCTTGTCTTTCCTAAACACAAAATTGTCGAAAAAAACCAAAATAATTAATATGCTGTACATATAAATTTTAAATATATTAACACTACAATCCGAAATCAAAACTAAAATATTGATTTTTTACTAGTCCTATTTATAAGAATGTTCAAATTTTTATAACATGAAAAACTGTTGTGGTTTTAAAAAGTATGTACGACAGAAAATATTTTCGCCCTTTCTAAATCTATTACACAGTTTACATTTAACTTGTGCCATTTATGCAAAACCTCAATAAAAACTGCAAGATAAAACCAGCTTGTTACAGAACGGAAAGCTTGACTGTACTTGGTTTTTGTTCACTTGCATCAATTTTTAACTTATTCCAACAAAAAGTCAATCGCTTTGTACTTTGAAAGATAATTCGCTATGAAATTGTCTGATATAGATATTGAACTTTGTAACGCTGGTAATGACGTTTTTATTTATTTCTATATTTATATATTTGACATAGTTTATTGCCTTTCTAATCGTAAATTTTATTAATAAATTATTGTTATAAATAGGAAAATCCACTAATGAACTGACATCAAAGTTTAAGCATGACGAACTGCGTTTGTTTCATTAGATATATTTCTAATTTTAAAATACTTTTATACAACAAAAAATCAGCTGTGACAATTTTATATTTCAACTAAATTAAAGATTTATTTTTTAAAATAAAAGTTTTTACTTGTCTATTTTCCAGAAACTGCTCCGAAATATTCATGCCTTGGATGCCTGAATAACGGAGCGCCAAAATCATTAAAAATTAAATTCAAAAATATGTATTACAAATTCCTGTAAATACGACACATGCACAATTCGAGGATGTCTATGACCTAAAATTATAAACAACAATACGAATGTATGGTTGATTTCTATTATACATAACGCCGAAACCTCCTTTGGTCTTTAAGGACTTAATGAACTATAAAGACTTGCAAATAAATAAATGTGAACTGTCAAGTGTCTCACATTTCACAAATACTTTAACATTTTGGCTCCGCAAACTCCACCTCAGTACTACGACATTTTCGAATGTTGCACTTACATTCCTTATGGGTTAAATAACTATTTATTAAATCGAAAAAATAATTTCTATTCTAAATAAAACGTACTTTTTAATCTGTTCGTTAATTAAATGGTTCTGTAGGTAAAACGTATTAAAAATATTAAACAGTGTCTGGAATAAAGGGGATGAGTTTTTTGTGTTGGGGTTGAAAGAGCACGGGACGCGTTCCGCGAAGTAAAGAGTACAGTCACGTTGCAACAAAAGTAAAAACGCGGCGGATAAAAGCGGCTCGCATCCATCGACAATTGAATACAATTGAAAACACCTGCCGCCTATACATTCTATACCTGGTACCTATAATTTTAACAAATATCACAAAAAAGAAGACTGGTTTCATGCGACAAGGCTGATACAGTTACTCGAAAGAAACGCCAGTTGTACGATGCGATTATTAATAAAAACTCAACTCGTTACTCGCAGCCATTATCCAAGTGTTTTGACTTTTAAATTTACCACTGAGTGAAACAACTCATATTCACCAATTAACTCGGTTTTTACAGCACGCAGGTTTGATGCACACGGCGGACTTTCACAAACTTTGTTTTGATCCACTTCTACTCACAAAAACAACCCAATTCATTACCCTCATTGATTCGTAATTACCAAAAATTTACTAATCACTTTTGTTTTTCCATACAAATAATAATAACTTGTACCAAAAGCTGCTCTGAACTTATGAAACACAGTTTATTTTTTTTTGTAATTGTCATTGTCATAAAACATTGACAATAATTAGTACAACTGTATAACTACAATATTGTTCTAAGGGCCAGTTTTTCAATCATTGGTTAGTGCTTCGGTTAGAATGCGGAAATGCGTTTTTCAGTTGCTAATCGTGGTTAAATATTACTGTCAGCACAGTTAATTTCACCGGAAATGTCTACATGATTGAAAGACGCTCTTTATTTTAACCCTGACTTGTGCTGGTTAAATCTAATCATGGTTAAGTTAACCATAACATAACCAGATAATGAAAATCCGGCCCTAATTTCCACAAAATTGTCAGGCCCTTTATACTAAAAGTGATTAAATTTAATTCGCCTACGTTATCAATATTAATGCAACTTTTATAAAATTGCAGTACCTGTTCTATAAATTATTTTTATATAAATATCATAATATGTTTAGAGGAAAACAGTTTTAAATAATATTATCAAAATTTTTATAATTGGATTTACTATTATTACTAAACAATGATTTAATACCCATTACTGTTGGTTCATATCGATTAAATATGTTTAAAGCTCAAATTGAAAATTATATGTATCAAGTACGCCATATAAAGAGTAGTTATGTGTTAAATGAAGTACAAGCATTAAATCATTCGGTAGTCTAGCGGGCAATATTTAGAAAATAATTCGAGTTAATCAGATTTCTGCGTCTGTGTCTGATATATTAAAATTCAAATACGATTACAGTGCGGTTCCCCTTGTAATATTTCACTGGGGTGCAGATTATGATAATTAATATAGCGTTAAGTCCTTCATAAACATTTCACTTTCAATCTACATCAAGTTTAAACACGCTAAACACACATTTAATGAATGGAGAAATGAGAGTGCGGGTAAATGGAATAATATTCGGTGTTGTTCGTTGCCCAAGTCTTTCGCAAGTGTCGTGAATGACGATGGTGCAAGTTTCACAAACGAACATGTTCCTTTCTAGTTGCATTAATGATAGGTTGGTAGAATTCACGCGCTGGTACGAAATGCACTTCTTAGATGCACCGGGACCAACGAATTATTTGTAGAAACTTTGTAATTTAGAGGAAAGAGTACAGAAACACTTATTTTAGCACTACTAGTTATCAATGATGGTTGATTGTTTAAGGTAGTTCAATTCGAACAAAATGCTGATATTAGACTTCTAAACTTCGGTTTCCTGAGTCACTATTATTAATCAAACACAAAACTACTATTTGCGAGTTGTTTGGCAACTAATATAAGCAATTATACTAATTCTCAACTGTTACTAAAATAATGCTACCAATATGAAAAATTCTTCACTTGTTTCTTATGCTAAGTATAATATGTAATAATAATAGTATTTCATCATTGCATTTAAAAACGTACACCGGAGGAAATCGAGGTACAAATTTTATGTTTGCAGTCATTACTTGCTTTTTAATAATATAATTTGTTATTATATGATAAACTAAAAATTACTAATAAATTGTATATACCAATATTATCACTGAAAATAATAAATAAATTGTATTCTGCTCAGTCAATGTTGTAACTTATTTTACTTTTTAAAATATTTATTTTTATAAACAAATGTTGTTATCCATACCGCTACATCTAACACTGACAACTGTATATGTACAATGTAAAGCAAAACAAAAAACGTCATTAATTCAGTGACATTTTATTAATTATGTGCATTGAGTTATCGCGGAAGGATTATATTTATAATTTTTAATTATTCTTAAAACATGTTACGTTCGTTAGTGCAACAAAAATTGTCAATGCCTTCATGTACTTTTAAAATTCAAGTGAAACTTGTTTCTTTCTCCATGAGAAAAGGTTCCATCTAAAAATACAGCTATAAAAACTCTTTTCTTTGTCCTGTTTGTAAAAATTTGCTCCCTCGAAATCCTCGTAGTGATGAGGTGCCCCTCCGAAACAAGAGAGCATCATGGCGGGCTATCTGGGATCTTGGGCTTATGTCAGTAATTAGATGTACAATGTTCTCCATCTCTGAAGGGATGGAAATAATGGATGTAGCGTGCGTTCAAACCACCCACGGTTCGGCATTAAATTTATTTCCCGGCTCTAGACCGAACAGTGCTTACCTGCGCCAACGGCCGACCTAATCTAGGGAGAACCCTTTCCTTATTATACCCCACTGATATTTTTTATACCCACAACAAAAACTATAAACTTGAGGGGTTATCAACTGAATTCATTAATTTCAGAGAGTAAAATATTATCATGGCTTTCACAGATACCCGAAACGAAATGGAAACGATTAAATAGAAACTTTCGGATCGTATTTTCTATTATTTACTATAATTACAAACTTCATATTCTGTTCAAGAAATTTAACTGTAGAATTCATCATTTTGTAATCCGAATTTGATTAAGTATATTTTCGGTATCTCAGGAAAATTTTTACAATTATAATAAATGTTTGGTATTAACTAATTAAAATTGTTATTAGTTGTGATAGTAATAAAATGTAGAATTATCATTATTTTAAAATGTAACAAAAGTATATTTTATAATTATTTTTAGCGTTCATTAAAATGATTCATAAAAATGTTGTTGTCTACCAGACGCAAGTAATTAATTCAAATTACAATATGTAATGAATTATAACAATTGCGTCAAAATGACGTTCTATTCAAATTGTTAGACGCGTCACTAACTAATTACTGCTTTGAATACTTTATTTACTAAAAACATGCGCAGCTACTTTGAAAAGAATGAGTTAATTTTGTGGTTCTCATCGTACGTAAATTGTGAAATTGGAAAATCGTGGAATATGTAGCAAATTAGTTTAGATTTAATTTACATAGTATAATAATTATTTAAAATATTTTATTAGAAATTATTTAGGTATGGATTATATATGTATATATTTTTTATTCATCATACTGTACTGCAAGAAGTTTGGCATTCTCAATTTTATAAATTCCTACCAGATATTACATGGTGTTCGATAATATTTTTGCTAAATATTTGTGGTAATATTTTCTTAAACCAACTATTTCTCATATTATATTTCTTTAAAATATGTTCAATCATAAACGGTACGCTTTGCCCTCGGCTTTACCCAAAAAGCTCAAATTTTATCTCATAAACTATATTATTTAAAAATAAATTTAATTTTCGGGCAGCTATGATTCGCTTGATTACTCTAATTGAGCGGAGTGTTAAATCTGGTGTTCAAATCTTATACTGCGTTAGTGTATAGTAATATTTTTATTCTTTTTGCTCTAAATGCACTTTGTATGTCCGAAAATTCAATTTTGTGTGAATAATACTTGTATAAAAGCGCTCGAATATTACGTAGTAGAGGAAAAAGAATTTAGGTACTTTACAAGTACCATGTCTAAAAAAAGGAATCTTAGACCAGGCAAGAGCAATGTAATTTATTGACTTCAATTTATTTGACTTTCTATATTTTGCCATAAATCAGATATTAATTTTATAATTATATTCATAATTAATATTAAGAATTATTTCAAATTTTTGTGTAGATTTCTATTTTTAGTAATAAGTATCTTCATAACCTGAAGAATTATCTTCGAAGAATATTTTTGCAACTTGTACAAACAGGATGAATGAAATTATTCATTTTACAAATTATAAAAAGTTCGTATAATAGTTCATTTCGTACACAGTGTGTATAAGTCGAACATACCATTAGTGTCAGCAATGGTTTACCACATAAAGATGCCGCTGTATACTAGCGATTCGGGACCCGCTATAAGCTGTAGATCCCTTCTAGAGGAAAGCTACTCAACGAAAAGATGCAATTAAAAATTGACATGGAACTGAAGTTCACTTCTCAATTTCACTTACATCCAAAACTCTCATATAATAATGACAATAACGTAAGTTTTGAAGATATGTGAGAAATAAGAACAGTGAAGTGTTTGATATGGAACTAAAGTTCACTTGCATCCAAAACTGTCTTATAATGCTGACGATAACTTAATTTTTGAAGAATATGTGAGAAATAGTGTAAAATGGCTGATGTGAACTGCACGACAAACGCATTTAATTATCCGGTTGTATTTGTGATTAAGAGCGAATGTTTTTATTGGAGGGCGTCGTATGGCGTGAGTGAATGAATCCTTGTATCCGCCGTGTTGGGAATTCATTACCGGGAGTGAAATGGCGCTAGGCCCGAGAACTAACAAAACGTAACGATCTTAATTATCCGGGTCCGGCCGGTCAGCTCCAGCCGTTAATAAGTAATCAGCTAACTAGCACGACACATGGAATTTATTTCACATTAGCAACCGCGTGACAATCCTCCATCATTAGCCGTAATTGTCACTGCCTTCTGTCCATTTAAACGTCATTATCGGAGGTGATAAGTTCATACCTCAGCCACACTTATATCATTATCATTTCATTACCATCTAATCACAACCCCTATTTTTTAAAACGATACATGGTATACATTGTTATGTTATATTGTACAAAAAGCGATGGCTGACCGATACTTTGTTCTGACTTGAAATGAAATGGTAAAAATCTATAGGAAAAGACATATTTTTTTATTGCTGTCAAATTGTAGTTAAGTTTGTGCTTTCCTGTAGCACCAAAATAACAAAGGCAACAAAATGATTATCATTTATTTTACTACTGGAAAGCAAAATGTAATTAATTTCGATATCTATAGCTGGAATGGTTGGAAATAGACAGTATTTTTTGGACTGTTTTATTTTTTTCATAATGAAAAATTAAGTTTGTTGGGTATTTGATAAGAAATAATTTTGAGTTTCTTAACGTCGAAGTAAGGGCACCAAAAACAAAATCTCCTGTAGTGCCGAAATGTCTAGCGGCGGTCCTGGTTATTACAGTTTTTTTAGGATGCACTATTTTCTGTAACGCTCTCCTTCTTCTATTACTAACTCTCTGATTTTGCACATCAAAAAGTTCATGATATATTATAACATCTCTATTATTACAAATATAAAACAGTAGAAATTGTAAATCTCAATTTACTACTAAAATTTAAAACAAACTGTCAGAAAGCAAGTACTTCTAGTACTTGACCCTATATTTCTAATAATAATAAAAACAGTGCATGTAAAATTGCAATAATAAATAAAATAAATAAATTGACATTATTAATGTACATGTATATCCAACTCCTTTACGTACTGAGGTTCTAATTTGGGAAGTAACAAAATTATTGGAACAAAAAAAGATTAAATTAAAATCTAATATATTTAAACTTGGAGATTAATATAATATGTATTTGAAATTAATAGAGTCCACTCTTTCAAATAAATATATTAATATCTGATAGTCTATTTATATTGTCTAATATTAAACTATTTAAGAACAAATTTATTTTTATCTCTCAATTTCATAGTGTTTAAAAATAAAAACAATACTAATCAAAAATATTATTACAAATTGCATAATAAGAATTATCCTACAAAATGTGTAAATGTTGCCTAAGGAACTTTGTACAAATATAGTCAAAACAAATAAAAATTTTCTTAATCAGTTTTTGCTAATTAGTTGACAAAATAAAAATAACGTTTTAAAAATTTTGTAACAATATTTGTCTTGAACATCATAAGACAATAAATATTGACTGTATGTACTAATATATTAAATATTTTATGCAAATTACTTGTCTACAATATGACTACATGAAATATAATTTGAAACATTACTCATACTTAAATTAAAAATTGTTATTGACAATAATATTAGAATACAAATAAGTATGTGAATTTCATACAAAATCAACTCTGACACATCATTCCTAGATGGAACAGTTAGTGTTGTAGTCAAATTACAATCTCCGAACTTGGACACTATTCTTATTTGACAATATTTAGCGACGCCGGGATTTGAAACCCAGATCTCATAATTGACAATATTTTAAAATTAAAAACATGTTGTTTTGTGACAACTTTTTATTGTTTAATAGATCGCGACGCTGGGATTTGATATATAAAACAGAAAATATTCTGTTATATTTTTTATAGTCTGCAGGTGTATCAGGCTACGATTATGAAGTCGACAGTGCGAAGAAAGATTAGACGTTAATCAGACATCCCCGTCAAACGAACGGATGATTTATAGTCGGTTGGAAACTATTCTAATAATAATACATCATGGAGGAAACGAATTATACACACTTCTAAATCTTTCCAGAATTGCATGCTAGTCAATGCAAGTTAAGGCCTGTTGACGGACTTGCGACCACAAACCAAATCTCCGTATTTCTAATTTCTATCCGTTATCCGTTGGAAATTCGGCGAGTCATTGTGCGATTTTTACGCTGATTATATCTTGACGGCTTCATTCCGAAGATATATAAATTAACGCCAAACCACCACAAAAAACTCTCACGATCCTTATGGTAAAATATATGTATTTTATTCATGAATTCGTTTAGATACCTTCAATTATGTTTACATGCAAACGGCAATATTTATACAGTTCGTTTCGTGAAACGGTTGCAACTCATAAATCAAGATTAACCAGGCAAAAATGTATTTGCATGTGCTAAGAAATAGGGGCATACACTTGCAAATGCATAAAAAGCGGACGCATAAAAAGACGTGGCAGGTAGTCAGGGTATGGGAACCTCAGTTCGTACCCTTTCGTTCGTGCGTAGCCGACTGTGCAAAATAACTCCGTCTTTGCATACGGTGGCAAATGCACATCACTGACTTACAATACGGATTAGATTAATGGGAATCGCTAGCTCAGCTGCAAATTATCATTCGAATTATCATCCTAGCTCTACCTACGTGGCAACCATAAACATTTGCAGCTAAAAAAAAATTAAATAAATATTTTCAGGTCTTAAAACTAGATACAATAATTAACAAATATTTTAATTAATATTGTGTAATTAAAGGATAAAGATGAAATATGACTTCATTTTGTTTCACTATATACTTATTCTTATTATTTTAATTAAATTTACTTCATATGTGCACTCAATGAGCGTTACTCTCTTTTTTATTTCGAATTTATAGCATTGGTAACTTTGCTTTTTAAGCTTTTGATATCTTCTTTCCTTTTTATTTAACAATAAAATATTTATGTAAAAATATATACTATGTTAACTGAATGATACTATTTCACCAAGATTAGGGAACGAAACGCTGACAAAGCAAAGTCAAAGTAGCCGGTGTTCTGTTTTATAACAAAACACATCCAGTTTGCCTTTCGCTTCCTTATGAAAATTTTAATTTTTAGGCGGATACTTCTGCCTTTTTGAGATTAAAATACATTAATTTTCAACTAAAAAAATCTGAACGAATAACATTCCTATGTATAACAAAATGGGGATACCCATTAAAATCAACGTAGCGAAAAATATTAAAAAGCGTTAAATAAAACTGTTTAATCAAATAAAACGATATTATAGTACATTTTATAAAATATTATTTTCCTCATATTTCTACCGTAATAAATACTTAGATAATTATATTATATTCTGTTACATCTTCCTAAAGCAAAACTAAAATATTGAATAAACAGTCTCTTTTATTTTGATGTGTTAGTGTCTGTGTAAGGACATTTAAATATTTAATAATTTGCTTCGAAACAAAATTTATTTTTATTTAAATAATTCTGTTCTATTTTTTTATAAATACTTGCAATAATGTAACTAACCAGTACATTTTAAAAATAGTTTATAAAATAATAGCTTTTTTCATTTCATTTTATCAGAAATTATTTAAACAAGTAAAATAATTTATAATTTTAAGTTTGAAAGATAAAGCATTTTTGTAGTTTATATTCTAAATGCATAGATATATTCCAGACGAAATTTTGATTATTTATCGTCTCAAATATTTGTTTATAATCACAGCCTTGGGAAAACCTTATTTATTTTTATATTTATATTATGATTACTTTCCAGGAAATCCTGATAGTGGTAATCTACTTAAACAACAGATATTCCTGGAATTATACTTTGGAAAGTATGTCAAACTAACAATAATTCCCGATATTATTGTTTAGTATAATAACCAGTAGGGTTTATTCAGCAGAAGATAAGTTGCAGTTCGAATGAATTTCTTTGAGTTGCTACTGGTAGTCTACCGCCGGTCGCGGCCTGCTGGGACGACACGGCTTCTTATCTCGGCTCTAACAGTTCGTACCAACGCCAACGCACCGCTATTGTGAATGACTGACTTCGTTTATTTATGCGGGTGGAACAAACATTACTATAAATACTTCTACACGCTCAAATACCATCATAACTTCCACGGAAAAATTCAAGTTATTTTATCTCAACAACCGCATGGAAGTCTATTCAAAATTATTTTAACTAAAATATATATCTGTATTTATTGTTAGTATATTCATAAATAATTTAATAAACATCTATATCATTATAACTTCAACTTATTTTTTTGGATTATTTTATTGAAAGTACCATATAGACTAAGTCTAAATTCAACTTAAAACGCAATTCTGACTATTCTATAAAATATAAAATCATGATTTTACTCATCTGTGTTACTTCGTATACAAATAGACGTATACCGATGTTCAATTTTTCAGTAATTTTGATTAATTTACAAAAAGACCTAAATTTAAAACAACTAATACCTTTTTAATATTAAGTATTAGTATTTGTTTATTCGTGTGCATCAATTACTGTTAAAAATATTTCTCATAAATAATTTCAACTTAGAAAATTTTCATTATCATCTCAGACGTAGTCTAAGTCCATATATAACTTATCCGTTTTTGATTTTGACTCCAACAATATATATTCGTATTTCGAGTCGTATTTATTTCTTTATTGTGCGGATAAAATATTGTTCTATATTCTTTCAAAAACTTCAAAAATTTTCAACTATGTTAGTTCATGTACTAAGTCTAAGTACATTTTATATCGTAGTGATTTTAACTACAAAACGCATTTATTTTAAAGATCTCTATATTATAATTTCAACTTGAAAATTTTCATGATTTTGTCTAATACAAATAAAAAAATAAAAAAAATAATTATTTATGTAATTATGAGGAGAATAGATACGCATTCAATTTTTTATTGGTTTGTAAGAAATATTATTTTCGGCGAAGTCCAAATTTCAATAGAGATGTTGAGATTTTTCCGCAATTTTGTGAAGAGGTACCAATACATCAAAAATGTCAACACATTTCAGAAACGGATTTCGGGAAGTTAATCGTTTGCTAAAAGGGCCTTGAAAGTCTGAGGCTTTGGGGTTTGGGTTACAAAAGTGCGAAACTTAACTCTGGTAAATATCGCATTAGAAAAGACCGACTCAATAGAGAGCAGGTAGAAAGATCTATTGTTAAGTTCCCGACGGATGCACCGGTACAGTAGCCAAGATCAGGAAGCAACGTGGAAGACACGTGCCACAAACAGGTGAACATCAAAAACTGGCGAAAAAAAAAAGAACTTACATTAGCAAAGAAGATGTTCTTTCTTCATAAACTCAAAGTTCACATCACATCACTAGTCTTCAACTCACTTGAAATTTAAAAACTATTGTGTTTTTTCCGAAGTCCAGTTGCTGCTACTGTAGTGTATTCTAAGTCGGCAGCCGTTAGAGTTAGCGTTCACTGTGAGGCTGCATCTAACAGTGAGTTCTGTAGTTAGAAGACCACTTCGCCGAACTAAACTCGACTGTGTGCTTCTTGAGTGAGTCGAGGTACCGTGGCTCGCCGCAGTACGCGTCCTGCGCGTAAGAAAGTGGTGGGGCGTAAGATGGTGGGGGTGCTTGGAGAAAAGTCAAGGAATGGTTTACGCCTCGAAGAAACCGTTTCACAGTTTACTCTATCTAAAACGCACTTTTCCTTTAAACACAACCACCACACGACAACTATTTTTTTCGCACGCACTATTTTTTATGAAAAATTCCATTTTTCAAGTTTATACCTCAGTTGAGTTTTTCTATGCTGTGTGTTGTGTTGTATCTTGTAACTTGTCCGCGGTGCAATGTGGAATGACTAGCTGACCGCTCGTATGAGCGTATGCCTGTCGCCGATCGACACGTTTGCGGCTTCCGGTAGAGTCGACATGCGCATCCTGTGCCCCGCCCCGACGTACGTCACCGCTAAAATGCGCTAGTCATTTTTTAAACCCCGCCTTGCTACATCCCTACGGAAAAAATCAGCAATTCTTTTCAAACCACGCCTCTTTGCTTCTTTTCACTCGGCGAATGCGCATGGTGGTGGGGATACATTGCAGTTAGTTCCACGCAGTGCCGCTGGTGTCGCGTTTGCTTGAGCACAACGCCAGCGCTCCAAGTGGCGAGTAGATGAACTACACTGAGCTTAGCTGCGCGCACAACCGCACAGTGTGGTAAGAAGTTCACGGTTTTGCCGCTAGGTGGCAGCAGTATGACGACTTTGGAGCAAACACGTGGTATGGAGTTTAGGCGGGATTTTCAGCAAACCTGCAACAAAAAAACGCAACATTAGTTTTATTTTTCTTTTTATAAAGCTTATTATATAAGTGTCAATCTATCTTACATTTATCATACAATACAATAATTAAAGAATGTTCCATTCCCATAAATAACGATTTTTTTTCATTTGTTTGTTGATGAGAGAACCCCCATAGTCGGCTTGATTGAACTGGCTGATAGACTGACGTGGTTAATTGATTTAAAGGCGCAATCGATACCGACCAACCGAATTACAATGTAGTAGCGAGGAAAACAATGGACTTCGTTTGCATTTACACAAAACAACTACGATCGTCCATTGCATTCTCATAAATTTATTATATTTTTACAAACATCAGAATGAATGAACTGATATTCAATATTGGCAATATTTTTTTGCAGAGTATGTCAATAAAATTTTATTTTAAAAATTATTACGATTTATTACCTAGTTATTATTGTTCGAATAAAGAGTGACAAATTTTTAAATTTAGTGTAAGCAAGTAAATTTTCAGTATTCTTTAAATATATAGAAACATCTATAACACATAGTATGTACTTATTATTAATTTACATTTTTTCTGTAAATTAGAAAATATTACATACTTGTTTTCTTTGGTAACGTACGTAATAAGCTTGATAATTAATTATATAATTAAAAAATAATAATTAATTTTCAAAGAAAAAAATCATAAGGATTAGTAATTTTACTAAATTTTTGTGACGATGACGAAATTTTACTTTTGTGTTTCACTAACTAAACTACAAGAATGTAATTAAGTAATTAAGTGTTTTCATTCTACTAATCAGCACATTATTGTAATAAACAATTTCGTTATTTTTATTAGTGTTTTCATAATAAATATTGATTACAATGAAGAAAATTTTAGTACAAACACAAAAATTTCTGTATTGTAATCAAATTTTATTTATTAGAATCATCAGTTTTTTAAATGTTGGTGATATACCATTCCAAAATCCAAATGAATAACAACCAAAAAATGAAAAGGTTGATATAATTAATTTAGTTTATCAGATTTTAGGTAGGGTGATGACGTTGATTTATTCTTATCGTAGGCTAACTATATTTAAACAAAAATTTTAATGTACCAAGTATCAAATATAAGCACAAAAAATTTATAGTCATACTAAACAATAATTATTTATGTAGATTTTAGTGCTGTAATTATTACATTTATGTGCAGGCGTAAAAAATGTTTATGAAGCATAGACCGTATAAATAATTATATGTTACACTTAGGAAAGAAACTCATACATATTGTATCATTATATAACTTAAAAACAACTTAAAGATCGTCAACCCAACTTTAAAGCAAGAAAGAATTATTATCTCCGAACAAATTAACGTTCCTTTTGTTGATAAATCTTTTCGCAGTTAATAAATTTCAATTATCAGGCGAAACATGTTCTTGTTCGAAGCCATTAATAATTATCAGTTGGAGCAAATTGACTTGCGATGTATGCAAATTTATTTTCTTCGCTGCAGTAAGTAATCCGGGATTTAGCTGTCACTGAGCCCCAAACAAAGGGGGGTGACTTTTATTGTTAATTTTCTACTACAGAATGGAGGATTTGTAAGGCAATAAAACTCAGAATAGGAGGAACCAAATTGTTTGAACAACAAAAAGAGGGAAGAACTGGGTAATTTGAGAATGTGTACACTCTACAATGTATATGCGACACATAATAGTGAGGGGAAGTTGAAATAATGTCTGCCAGTATGGTTGTGTGGTCAACGCCAGAATCAACTCGTTCAGCGTTGGTAAGCAATGGAAAAAGAGTAAAGTAATTCAATGAATTACAGCACAATGACTTTTCAAAACAACATAATGCTCGTACAATTAAATTATTAAAGAAGTCGTACTTAAGGCCCGAAAAAATAGGACTTATAAGCATAATTGTAGGTTCCATTTTCGAAGTCATTTATCAAACCTTTATATCATATTGTACCAATTGCTTTCAATATTTGCACATTCTTTTTGTCATACTTTTCCCTTGACTGTGCATGAAGAAGAATTAATAAATTTTATTAATATGATATATAGGAAAGTTTACGTTGTAAGATGTCAACCAGACCACTTTAATTTTTGGAGTGACCATTATTTTTTCAAAAGATTTAGATTTAGTAAATACACAGCAATGTATTTATTACAAAATGTAGAAAGTATTATTTGGTTTTCTGCTAGCAGGTAATTCAAATTATGAGTAGCATATAATATTTCGTAAATATATTTGAAATTAAATATCAAGATTTTAATTACACAAGTTTTTTTTTTAAATAAAATTAACGGAACAAAATGACTTATCAGCCAGAAAAATTTATATTGAAAAACGCTTTTCATTACTATGGATTTTACCAGCTAGATAAATTTAATATGATTGGTAATTAACATCAGAAACTTCGACAGACGATTGAAAAACCGGCCCAAAAAGGCACATAAAATTACTTCCGATTTTAGTGGAAATGTATACAACTGTAATTCTAGCATAGGGAATCGGTATTTTGTAATGTATTTTTTCGGAATGTATATAAAATTAGCTTCACAATATCACAATGATATCACATTTCACTCAAAATAAACTAATATGCGTCATAAAACACATGTAAACTAATTCTAAATTTAAATGATTTATTTGACAAAAATATGGGTTTCCCATTTGTTTATTATATAACTCATAAAATAATTTTAACAAATATTTGGTTTTAGTAAGTATCTATATTATGTACATAAATTAATGTACGTCAATAAAAATAAAATATATCATTGCTGTAGTGTAATGTTCTCAAATTGAATTAATTTTTAAAATTACTTGCTACATTCTTAAACTAATTATAATTAGATAAGCATGCTTATGAATGATTTACAATTCTCATTTTGTAGTTGCCTAATTATGAAACAGGAAATTAATTATTATTATTAATGTATATTATATTAGCAGTTCACAATGGAATGCAATATGAGTAGAACATAATTTTTCAATTGAATGATTCGGAATCTATTACCTGTAAAATATCAGCCCTGCCTTGAAACAATTATACTATGAAAATATCGTTTCAAATTGTTAAATAAATGAAACTAGTTAGACACTCCTAGGCTAAGTAGCTTATGAATATGCGTATACAATTATGATTTTTACAGCAACAAAATTATTTTTACGCATGTGTGCTCCTGTTGAATGATTTCAACAATCAAATTATGAGTAGTGAAGTTTAATAGGGCGTTAATTGTCTTGAAGCATATTTGATAATTATATAACAATAAGTACCTAACCTCTTCCTCTGTGAAATCGACAATTAAGCATATAATGTGAGGTTATGCAAACCATATGTCACGGGTGGCGATTAAACAAACAGCGATAGGCGATTGTTCTCGCTGTCAATCAGCGGTTGTTTTTCGTAGCCATCTTCGAGGCAACAGAGCGCGACTTCGGGCGGTCACAGCACACTATCTACTCACTGATTCGTCCATTGTTCCATAGGAAGGGCTAATTATCTTCCATGCCTTGAATATATGAATACAATCGAGATGTGTCTAATCTAAGGCCTAATGATATTTAAATACAAGCGTTCAGTAATTAATGGCTTTAATATACTCCAACGGCCGTGTTTCTTTCTATGTTTAGGATCGTCATTATATGTTTTTTAATCAGTAGTAAATTATAGACAAATTCCTGGATATTACCGCCAATTAAAGAGATTGAATGATTAAAATATGCTTTTAGAAGCTGGATTTAATTGCGAATGCTGGTGAGGATTAAAGACTTCCACAAGAAGTTTATAATTTTCATTTTTAATTACCGTTTTCTAAACTTTAATAAGAATTAATAACTTCTTGTATCAAATAATGAGATTTATATGCAGTCCATAGTCTTCAAAATTATTTTTAAGATATTTCTTTACGTCTAATGGATTTTTTCACATTATCGTTGACATAGGTATAACTTACTTGCACAGCACTGCAAGTGACTGATAACATTTATTATTTGATTTGCATCAGAGGCTCACTCAGATATTTTTTCTGAGGGGATTTTCAAAACAGATTGTCCATTTTAAGTTTTACACTAATTCTATCTCGTAGAACTTTATTACAAAATAGGACCACTGTATCCTACCTTACCGTTTCGGTTATTATTTACATGCTAATACTCTTTTTTTAATAATATTTGCAAGCTTTCCTCATCTTAGGTAAGTATTAAATACACTTCACATATTTTAACAAGAGCAACTCATCATAAAGTCTAATCACTTTAACAATTTTTCTGCAATTTTTTCCTGCTAAATGGATCCTCGAAAATAAAAATTCCCATATAATTTTAATGAACAAAGTTACTATGTGTTCCATTTAACTCCAAATTCACTTTTGTCATTTTGTACGATTTCAATCTTTAATAATGATTCATATTTTACTTTTTAATTTGAATGGTATCTTAAAATCCTGTGTTTTTTCTCTTTGTAGTTGTATATAATATCAAATTGTACAACCAAATTTAAGATCGCTCTCTACTTAGAATTAAAAAAAAAATCGCAATCCACTATAAGCTGTAACATCCTTCAAAGGTAGGCTGACAACCTTCACCATTAAAATGCAAGTTAATTCTTCATCTACCATATATGTTAATATCTGTATGAAATGATAGAATACAATTATTACTATTCATATTTATTCAAGTAGGTTCAGAATTCAATGTATTTATAATGCAACATTCATTGCGCAAAGTCTAGACATTTAGTAATTCGAATAATTCGTAATAGAGTCGACGGTATGTTTGATTGTGTGAGATCTAATAGATAGTAAGTTTTTAATGATTTTACGACAAGAATGTAATGAATCAGCAGACTACAAAGAAGTGGTTTGGTAATTGCATTATAAATGTTTGAGCGAATAAAGATGCAGTAGATTTTGAAAGGTTCGAAATGAAATTGAAGCTGTCAGTTGGTATTTCTTGTGGCATGTAATGAAGGAGATTGCGGCGAAGATATATGTTTATTTCTTCAAGTTAATTGCAACCTCACGAAACATTTATTAATGACACAGAATAGGCATGACATGGCATCACGTTTTCAGTTAGCGTAGTGTAGTGCTGCGTCAGGATGGGATTTAAATATTACAACTTTATAATCGGTTCGGAGAAACAATTCTGCTTAATTTCCAGCATGCGAGTGCATAGGCAATGTCTGACTGCCGGCGAAGCACGAAAACAGAATCGTTGCACTGCTCGCCTTACTTTGTTGCAGGCCTTCACTTGTCTCTCAGGATTTTGATAGCGATATATTATTAAATACATCCGCAACAGTTTGCTGCACTTTTTAACATGGAAAGCTGTACTATAATTATTGTTCCTTGATAACATTTCATTGCTAAATTGACTAGCTGCACTAACATCTTTCAAAATAAACACAACTCAAATATTATTCAAACTAATTATAATAAGTTCATTCCTATATTGCAATCAAGTATTTTCATTATTTAAATCCACAATTTCTTTGTGGTAATCAGTGTTTCCATTATGGTAATCAACTATTTTTGTGTTGTAATCAGTTAATAATATTGTAATCTATACTTTTTTGTTATCAGAATTTTCATTTTTGTAATCAACAATTTTCCTTGTTATAATCAATGTTTACATTATTGTTATCTTTATTGTAATCAATTGTCGTTCAAATAATCAAATTCAACTTTAAGATAGTTTGTTTCTTTTGTAATAACCACTTTCCTAAAAATCGACTTAACTATTACCCTAAAATGCCTAACAATGCAACTATTATACATCTGTAAACCGTTGGAGTCGCAGGTAGAGAACACCAGCCGATCTGAACTTCTTCATTCAATACTATTTACTAGTTCACCACAACTTCTAAACAGATCTGTCAACAACAAGTGCCAGTGTCAATACAGCAACTGTAAGCAGCAGGTAAAGATGTGGATTACATTGTGGCTAAACAGATTATTCACTGGTGTTGACAAACAGTTGGCTTTTGGAGAAAAGGGAAATTGAAAGCAATATGTTGCTTTACCTGAAATGGGATACTTTGGCTTGACATTCTGCACAAAAGATCTGTTGTGAATTGTCAGGTATTTACAGCTACGGTCACACCACACATTATACTCAGAAAAAAAACGGCTCAATAGTAATAATTTAATTATAACATCACTTAAATTTAAGTTCTTTGATTCCATTAAATATGAAATAAACATTTTCTATTTTGCTTGTTGATAGTATCGTACTATTAACAAATATCAAATGTCAAACATTATTTAATAAATGATATAATAAAAAGCCTTTGCTAAGATTTTTATTTTTGTGTAGTTGTACCTATTCGTAGTTATAAATTTGAAATTAGTAGTAGAATTAGAAATAAATACAAAAAAGAAAGATATTTTATAGCTAAATTCTAAATTGTTCGAGTTAGGGTACAAATTATTTGAATTTACTATCTAACACAAAATTCTATAATTTTATTATCATTTTATTTTTAAGGGAAAAATTTAGAATAAAACGCATATTGTACAATTAATAAATAATTATAGTTTCTATTAGTTTTATACAAGTACTAATCCAAAGTTCTAATAGAAACTTAATGAATCAAAATGCGTTGATTTAAATTAGTGATTTAAATTAAATTGATTTAAAAAAAATCATCGATTTAAATCAATTGTTCTGCAATTGTTATTTAACATTTCATATTTACGAAAATTGTGGGAAAAGTGTATATGAGTAATGTTACAAAGTTACAATGTAGCAATACTTTCAAGAACTACCAAATCTATTTAACTTCGACAGAAAACGTATTTACTAATTACTAGTACATTATTTTGTATTTACAAAGCATAAAATTTTTGCACAAATAGCTATGTGATTTTTAGATAAATTTACTTTGAAATGTGTTAACAGCGAAATCCGGTTATAACGACATCTAAGGGAACTCATAAATTTCATTACTAGAACAGGAACTCGCTGATAAAAGTAAAATAACGTTAGCGTATTTCGACGTTATAAACAATTTGTCCCTGTAAGGGGTTTCGTTATAAACGGATTTTACTTTATAGTTTTTTATTGTTTCTTGAAATTTTTAATTATTCTTTATAATTCATTTTTTTCATAATAAATAATTGAAATTATAATATTCCTTTAAAAAAAAAAGCAAAAAAATCCGAAAAACCCTGTAATGACATGACAATTAGTAGTTTACATTGGATTATAGTTTATAATATTCTTAACATTGTTTTCACTATCAAATAATAACATTTAAATCCAAGTCTAATTTACGTATACTATACCCAGAACATTTAAGCTAATGGTATGCGATTAACATTTCTATTAAAACTTTGCATCTTTTTTATAACAATCTAAGAAAGAAACCCGGTGGTACGCCTATGGAGTCTGTTTTCACAGCAGGTACCTAGTTTACGATGGCGGGAAGCCGCGATGTGTTGGGCTATTTCTGTCCGCTGGTTGAGGACTTCTGTCTGCACGCTGATATATAACACGTGTTATGGTATATTAAAATGACTTATGTGTGACTGCAAACGCTACGAAATTTATAGTTATTGCCACTCTGGGTGACTACTCGCGTGAACACCCAGCAACTACACACAACCAGATTTTATACATGTTCAGCTTGTTGGCTTACGTTTCTGATGCCTTCAATCACTCGCATATACGAGTTATGATTGGTATGCCATATCAAGAAATATAATAATGCTTTTCCCACAATGTATATTACTATAAATCAAACAAAGAATTCTATTCAAATAAAAAGTACTAGATTTATATTTTATAACAATCTTATTCATCTTATGGCACAACGCAAAAAATAATGTTTTAAATTTTTGATTGTATTATAATGGTAAAAATGTATAATGTAATTTAACGCATATATTGCTTACTAACAATAATCAAACGCTGTATTCAATAACTGTTAACTGATTATACTGCAAAAAATGATTGATTTCAACAGAGATTGATTAATGATTGTTCATAAAATGTGATTACCAGGAAAATATTTATTTTAAATAAAGAAACTGATCAATGCTATACTTAATTTCGAGATTTTTTATGATTAAAAGAAACTGCAGCAAAATAATTGATTATATTTTGTAAAAACGGCGGGATAGAACACATTGCGCATGCATAATCATCCGTTTCACTTCGTTAGGTTTAAAGAGAAATAAACGGAGCTAATAATTTGGTAAGTAAAAAGAATAACAATAATGGTTAACTTTAGAACTACTTATCTCTGAAAACCTATACATATTTGAAATTTAAACAGTTACATACAAAATATTTTTTATCATGTCATTGTGCGCATTAAAGTTATGTAGCATGATTGGTAAAAATATCATGATTTATTTAAAAAATCAAAAATCATTGATTTAAAAAAAAAATCAAATAAATCTTATTTCTCTATTTTTAAAAATATCTAAGTATTACTGCAATTTTTAATTGTTTTAAAAGCCATATAAATATTTTATTTCATAAACGAAAATGAAATGTGTAACAAAACTAAAACGATTTATCTGAATAAAATTAGGAAGAGTAACAGAGAATTTTTAATTTTAATTACATATTAAATACTTATATGTTTCTTGTTTTATATGACAATTAAATTGATAAAATATCATTCAATTATAAGATATTTTTATATACAGAACATATTTTGGTTGTTATTAACAGTTTTGCAGCAATATAAATATAATTTGCATTTTGTTTATCTTTGATAAAATTCAATGATTTTTATTTAAAAAATATGTTGATTTAAATCAGGCCAACTTCATATTTAAGTTTCTGAAATCAATGCTACAAGATTTCGGAAAAATATTTGAAGAAAGTTACAAGTAATTTTTTTTAATTTGTAGAAATTTATTATTACAAAATGTGCTTATTCTTTACTAATTGATTATGACAAATATGATATTTTTTTACTTCCCGACAGTTAGACTAATGTCCATGTATTTCATATCTACGCATTTATCATTAATTTGCATTTTTAATACTCCTACAAGTACCATATCATATGTCTCTTTTTCAATATCTTAATAATTTATTATCACTGTATGAAGTGTCAACACATGTTTACAAATTTCTTGGATTTCGCCACGTGACATTCAAAGGTGTGAAAAGAAATATAGCCACACTCAAATTAGCTAATAGATTTTTTATATAATTAATGGTGATGGCTGTACATCATTATTAATACGAAATAAATGGTTTGGGTTTTAATTTATTCATTAAATACTTTTTAGAAGTAAAATGGTCGTAATTTATGTGCAGCATTCTGCAGATAGTGTTTTGTTCGTATGTACGTCATATTTGTAGTGTATAAATCATATAAATAACCAATTATGTTTATAGATGTAGAGCAATAAATCAAAATAAGTACACCATGATTATTTTTGCTCTTTAGAAGCAAGAAGCATATAAGTGCTCATTTTATATGTCTATTACGTGCAGTAGAATTTAAATAATTTCATTAAGTACACGTATATGGTATGCCATACAAAACACAATAATACTGAGCATCCAATTGCATCAGGTTTTTGTTCAATATAACTGATCATTTCTAGAATTTATTAGATATCTTCAACAAAAAGACATATTTACGAAATAAGAATGCATTCGCAGGAGAAATACAGTTATACCTACACAAATAAGTAAAATCACCGAAAAAGGAATAATATGTGATACATTCAAAATTACCTATATTTCGAGATTTTGATGAACAAGCAAGTTCAATGATCTTTTTATTAAGAATTCACTAAGACACAAATTTTGTCTTGTCTTGAAACTTATTTTTTCTCGTTTCTGGCTTTAATTATGTTCCTTCTTCAAATGTCATATATTGTACACTCGTTGTGTAAATAGGGACCACAAATTATATTCTATTTTATCCAATCATCATTTTTTCCTCTTTTTTTAAATAACTTCCTTGTATTCCGCATATTTGTTTTCAATATCCTCATGAGCTGCAGCTTCTTCCTTACCATCACCCTGTGATTAACCATTTAACAACAATTATTTAGAAATCATGGAATAGCAACTAGATCGTCTACCTTTCAATGTGGCAATGAGTTTTTTTCTGTTTTCCGTTGTATTGATGTTTTTAACAATAAAAATCTTCCGGTCCATCTCTTCTCAATATAAGGTGGTTCATTTATCCTCAGAGCAAAGGTTACATGAACCATGAACCACTAAATTACTTATGATTGTTTACAGATAGAACCACATTTTTATGCTACGTTTACAAAATATGTGCATAACTAATTAGTTTAAAGCTACCGTAGTAGTAATTAACTAATTTTTTATATAAGGTACAAATTTTTTGGGCAATTTTTTAAGTAAATCTTATGTTATTCAGTGTTGACTGCATCAAGCGACTAAATTTGAATTTAAAATAATAACAAGATAAAAAAATTAAAAATATTAGTCTTTCTCAACTTATATTTTGTTTTGATTTACTTTTTAGTGTTTATTCTTGACTTGTCTGGTTTTGTTTTTAAACAAGAATTACACGATGAACAAGACAAGAAATATTTCGTGGAGTACTACTTTCAATCATACTGATTGCTATTTTCACGTGTACTGACAAAAAACAACATTTTTTCGCCAATTAGACATAACAATTTTAAGTAGCATAGCAGTTGGGTACGAAATATGAACCCATAACCTTTATTTCCCTCCTTGTTTTGGCGTGGTAGTGAAATGTTTACATTCTCTTTCTTCACCTGTCGTTTACGATATATTTATAGTTATTTTGACAAACAAAAATGAGAAATGTGTTTTTTATTTACCAAATTGAAAACAGTTAGTATTTTTTGCGACTTTAACGGTTCATTTACAAATCTTTTTGTTTTTTTTCGCGAATGAAAAACGTCGTAGCATATGTGTGCATCACGTAGTGCAGTAAGCCCGTTCACCTTGAGGTGTCCAGTGACGTCCGTGCACTGGGGGCTATTTCCAACGCAGGAAATAGTAAAAACTGCCACTGTGTTCTTGCCAACACAGAGATGGAATGAAATATTCTGCAAGCCAACAAACAACTGGGCACATGCCATCAAGATTCAGTTTAAATCTTTTGGGATTGGGAAATTTCTTGGCTCATTTCCACAAAATAATTAACCACACATAAAATTAGTTAATTTGTTATGTTTTGTGCATTTCAATTTTTAGCACTTTTTTGACATAATGCGTTAATAAATAATATTCCTAAGCATTCACTAAACATTACCATAATTCTTCACATCAGCTATGCATGCCCAAGAGATCTGATAAAATACTTAGAAAAAAATAACACATTTTTTACTTACTTTTCTCATGTAACTTACGAAATTAACACACGTGTGCCATACAACATTTTATTCAATATCTTTTAATCATGGATATGAAATATATAAAAGTTTTTTGACAGTTGCCATTTCAATATGACTTTTAATAATAAAATAGAGTAGAGAAGGTTTTATAATGTACTTACATACTATGATACAAACCAATAAACAGAGAGTTATAATTTCTAACCTACATGTGTTTTATGACCTCTTTTATTTTATCTAAAAACACCATAGTCTTATATAAAATTCTTTTTATGTGATACAACGACATTAGAAATAACAGTGCATTAAAGTTTACTTGTATTTTAGCTACATGCTTACAGTTTTCAGCCTGTGGAAGGTACCTGCTTGCGACTTATATTAGATTCCGATAATTTTGTTAATAATTTGCGATGAAATAAAATTTTTAACATTATTATGTTAAAAAATGAATAATTTTAATAGCAGTATGAGTAAAAGACATACAAAAATGGTGATGTTCTCCGTTAGTGAACACAATCGTGTTATTACAAAGCGCTGTCTGGCAGGAAATTTGACGTTATAGATATATGAACACTTATAAAATTTGATTAAATATTAATTTATAAATACAATTTAAATAAAATATTGTTTCAAAAATAGAACAATAGTTACGAATAAATTACGAAAGATTTTAGGAAGCACACATGTATTAATAGTTATTAATTATCTGCATTACCTTTTTACATTTTCCGCGTTCTTAAGCCATTCTGACTCTATTCCAAAGCCTCTCGTTCCTAATTTCAAGGTAGGCACTTTTTACTTCATGATATGAAGTAAAGAAAGTATTGTAATCGCAAAATTATTCGATTTTAAGATTTCAACGGAAATATCCATTTTGGCTATCCCTAAATCCATTTAGACTAGTTTCGGCATAATGTCTCATATAATTTAATTAGTCGTAGAATGTTGAAACTTTGCGTATGGAACTGCTATAACATGTAATTGTGAACCTCCATTTTTTATTGTATTCGGATTTTTTTAATTCAAAAATGATTAGCCGCAGAATATTGAAATTTTGTATGTGGAACTGCTATAACATGTAATTATGTATCAAAAGGATACTTTAATTGTAGTGTTATTTAATCATCTCACTTTCAAACAAAATAAGTTTAAGCAAAGTGCAGCAAATAAAGCATATATGAAAGTCTTGTATTATCCACATCAGTTTTTGTTTGAAAATTTTGATATATTATTTAGTATTTAGTTTACATTTGGCAACTCTCAACTTCATCGAAATATTTTAAATATTAATTTAGCTAAACAACTTGATCAAAACTTTCCCAAACCAGAAAGCTTAACAGCGTTTATTCGTGTTCTGTTTCGTTGTAAATGTACTGATTCCATTGCCAATTCGTTGAGTGTTGGTGGAAGTTTGGTCGCCTGGGCCTGGTCGCCTCTGTTTGACGTACGAGACGTAAACGCACGTTACTCGTGACGTTTGTGATTCTGTTCCTGACATGTTTGCTTTGATTTATACCTGCTACTGCCACAATAAAACTAAATCAAGCCGAGCTAAACCTGCGGTAAATTATGATTATGGGAGGTGTAACGCAAACTTAGACTTACACGTGTTGGTGTTCGTACCCAAAGCTTAGCAGGTCGTACTAAATTTAATTCTAAATTTGAAATTGTATATTCTAGTTTAAATATGCAATATTAATTATTGTCCTATAATTTTGTTTTAATGTTGTAATTTGACTTTGTAAAAATACAATAATAGCTATTTAAGCTGCAAGGAATGTAAGTACTATAACATTCGAGTAAGTATGAAATGAGGCGAGCTTGTGGTTCCGAAATTCATAGTACCTTATTACCGTATGACAGTAGTTGTATTAGATATTTATACATTCCGAGTCGCTTATTGTACTTTTCGCGCCACCAAATCATTAACTTCAAACAATGTTAAAGTATATGTAAACATTAGACCACTTGATAGATCAGATTTGTTTATTTGCAACCACCATAGACAAATACACCATCTGCTAAAAGGAACAATTGCCCACGACTTATGATTAGGAGACGGATAATAAATAAAAAATAAATAAAGTCCCTAGATATACAAAGTACTGCAATCCAGAGAGCGAATGCGGTAAAGAAAGTAGCTATATTTTTGCCCAAAAATATCGGTAATATAAGTAATCAGCCATATGATACGACAGTAGTTTGACATATGAGAAAAGTAATCTAATTTTCGTTTTCAATTGCACGTTTTATAAAGTTTAAAAAATTACAAAACATGTAAAAGTGTTTGATTGTTATATCTTGAACTGTAAAAATAGGAATGAAATAGGATAACAATTATAATAAGATTAATACTGTAATTTCTTTTGCCCAAAAATGGCAAGTGATTTAATTATATTTAAGCAAAGTTTTAAGTGATCGTCTAAAAAATATACTGTGCGACTGGCAAAAAAACTCATATCCATTCTCACAAAATTGCGACCCTTCATCTATGTCTCGGGCCGTAAAAATTATACTCGCATGGATATGAATGCTTTTCTGCCCTCGATACATAATATACTATTAGGTTACATTCGACAAAGTTTGAAGCTAGTTTTCAAAAAATTATTTCACCTTACATAAGAAAGTTTATCAAATTCTGATTCCTTAGTTAGTTGAAAAAAAAATGTATTAAATTTTAATAAAAGTTAAAATATTCCTCATATTTAATTGCTAAATGGAAGTTATAAGAAAAAATAATTTAACAAATACTACACTGTACGCATATATGTATCTTCCGAATTAACACACGTTATTTTAAGATTAATATTTTTGTATTAAATTAAATTTGTAAATTTCAACTATGGTTAATATATTAAAATAATAAGTACATATAAACTATTTGTCAATTTACAAATAAACTATTTAATTATCGTT
Organism: Stenolophus ochropezus; assembly: GCA_035578165.1. NCBI lineage: Eukaryota > Metazoa > Arthropoda > Insecta > Coleoptera > Carabidae > Stenolophus > Stenolophus ochropezus. The sequence continues at coordinate 6,970,838 of JAQOWZ010000004.1, read as the reverse complement.
ACCGATCAATACGCGCTTTACGTGGCATCGGTTCTGAGGTCGAATCCCGGATAAGGTATGGATAATGTAAGTGTCTTTTCATCACTTTATCTCTAAGAAAATTGTATAACATATAACGAAACATGTTTTAAAACTATGTACAAAAACTATCACCCCCATCAAAATATCGGCATAATAAATATTATTATTATTAAATACCATAAATTATCAGCATTACACCCATCCTCAAATTATCAACATTTAATAGTGACATACTGTTATTATTTATTTGTTTTGCTGTTATTTTACTGTTCGTTATTTATCTCACCCATTTCAATTTGTATCTCATGTTTATTAATTTCCCTACTGCCATGCGTTTCTCCGAAGTGAGAACCAGATTCATATTCTGAATCAGGTGTCCACTGCAGCATCCGGCAAAGAAGCAACGAACAACCGTAATAATTTATCCCCACAGCACTTGTAATAACCACGTACATATAACAGCTCCAGCAGCACATGTAGCTTCGAGCTACTAACGTTTTTCTAGACATACTTCTCTGTTCGAAGAAAGAAATAGAAATACAGATTTGTATTGAACACGAGAAACCTCAATAATTCAAGAATGGTTCTTGATTGTTGATAAATTGATATATAATAAAAACACAGTAAGAAGTATACAGTTATGTACATGTACATAAATATTTGTTTGCAAGATTTTATGTGGTCGATATTCTATAAGTACATTTTTAATTCTCAAATTGTAATTAATATAACTTTATTTTTGGAAAATTAAAAGGTAGTAATTTAATACTGGTACATTTTTATATTTTAATATATTCATTCAACAAAATTCTTTTGGTGTAGTAGCGAAATATAGAATAATTATAAATATATCTTTAAAAAAATGTAATTTTTATATTTTGCTATAATGGAATAAGTTAATTTGTTCATATTTTTAGATGTTTTTATGTATAGGTGATTTGATCGAAACAAATCCAACTAAAAAGATTTCGTAATTTTTATGGTAGTAGTTTTAGGATATATTTTATTTTTAAGTTGATATATGTATGTTTAAGTAGTTTCAATCAATGTTTCATTTGGTTTTTAACGAATAGCCAAATAGGTATGGGAATAAGATTTAAAATATATTATAAAAAAAATACTTTGATACAAAATTCTTTGCTATATAGTACATATTTTTAATAAAACAAATGAAAAGATTAATTATTTTGAAATACCATGTTATTGGTATGAATAAAATTTATATGTAAAAGTCACATCAAACATTTGAATAAAAAAAAAATTAAGTTTATAATAAAAAGTAATAAACAGTAAATCTAATTTTAAAATTTGTGCATGTAAAACGGAAGAGTTTGTTAAAAAAACTGACTAGTATATGTTTAAATTCCTTGTCGTCTAAAGCTTAAAACTTTTAAATATGGATAAATGTTGAGCTTGTGTGTATTAAATATTTATTCAATATGTCTGTGTTTGAATTTAAATAAAAATGCAAAAAATGCCATAGAAATAACCTAATTTACATTACAATGTGTATAACTGTGCCCATAGAACAACCTTAAATAGTACAATTAAACATTGTGAAAAAATGTAAATATGAAATTGATTTCTATAAAATGTAATTTATAATATAGGTAACTGGAAAGGTATATTTTTCTTGTTGAGTTGATATCCCAAATATAGGTACGTATAGGACAAAATTTAGGAGGGACTTTTTAATATAACTAATGAAAATTCAAATAGACTTCTGCAAAATGTAATTTTTGATTGAATATAACCCAAAACCTACATTTTTCTTTTTGGGATCTTCAAATACGCTCATAGGTCAAAATTAACTAAAATAAATAAAATTTATGAAATATTGTCTTTTTTGAAACAATGTTAAAATAAATGAAAATTCAAATTGACTTAATTTAATTAAATAATTTCTGTTTGAATATATTTTGAAATGCATATTTTTCTTGTTGAGTTAAGCTTAAAATACTCATAGGCCAAAATTCTTTAGATTATATAAAGATTTTGAAATCTTATTTATAGAAAGTTGAAAATAAATGAAAATTGAAATTAGAATTGATTTGTGCGTAAGATAATTTTTCGATGGAATACAGCGGGAAAGCATTTTTACCTTGTTGGGCAAGATCTTCACACACGAATCACACACTGACTACACCGTCAACCACAACATCGTGTCTGGCACTGACCGAGCCCGAAGCTTCAAGGCTAAGGCATCTCAGCCCAAAACCAGAGATGAAACAAAAAACTCTCGCCGCAGCCCTCTGCATCCATCCACATGATGCCAAGCCGCAGCCATGGGACGAGCCGATGCTCCACTGTTTTTTGTGCCCGTAATTTCGTTTTTTGTCCGAGGGATAAATTTGTGGGTAGGAATTTTACAGATGAAATTTTGAGGAGAGGAGATAATGTGGAGAATTTTAGGAGTGGAAAAGAAATTTTTCAAATAAACAAAGTTTCGTGTGTGTTTATACTGAAATAAACATTTATAAAATATTTCAACTATAAATATTTTGTTATAATGTTATCTACACTCTGTGGAACGTAAAACTTTTCATTGGGTATTTTCATAAATAACTAACTTTTGTATAGTTTTCAAGTTCATTTCTTTGACTTTTTAATTCCTATGATTAGGTCAACAATTCCCTTCACAACAAATGCAACTTTAGTACAGTCCTCGAAATTGTGAAGATTATCTACATCCAGTAATACAGTCCTACCTCCATGATTACTATGAATACATATATTACCTGAAGTTTACTTGATGAGAATTATATGTACAATAACAAAACAATAAAATTCTATTCAATATTTATTATTATAACTTTCGAAAAGAAAATAAAAAGTAGTTTTTTTACAAAGTATGTATTCAGAAACAACTCAAAAATTACTAGTATAGACATTTACTTCTGGTTCATCAATTTTTACCAAAAATTGATAAAATTTTTGTAAATACTCCTAACTGAATTTACTCTACATTTGTTTATAGACTGTCCGGAAACAGACGGATAGATCAACAGACATCATGCAAAAAAAAATCAATACGTAAGTGTAAAACTCAATTTATTACGGTATATTACAAGATATGGCCAAGCTCTTGATTAGTACGAGCAGGTTTTGAAAATTTGAAATTATTTGAGAGCCGCAACCACGTATTTAAAATGGTTGTATTATAAATAAATGAACAAATATTAATTGTATTTAATATAATTAATAAAAAAATACTCTAAAATCGGTTTGAAATATGGAAAAAAATCCACTCACTATTTTAAAGTAAGACGTAATGAACACAACACAAGTGAGTGACGACGTTTAGTAATACTTGTACAAATATAATTTTAATATTAATTTATGATTGTAAAATTAAATAAAATTCTTTTTGTATTTCTTTTTCAAAAAAAATAAAATTAAGTATTTGGTTTAATACAGGGTAAATATCAATACCTAACCCAATCTAACCTAATCTAATTAGATCTAATTAGATTAGGTTAGATTGAGTTAGGTTAGGTTTGGGCTAGATTAGGTTGTCTTAGGTTAGATTAGGTTGGGTTACGTTAGGTACGTGCGTCTGTATACACCTTTTTTATTAAATAGCTTTAAAATCAAATAAATACAATTTCAAGGTCTTTTCGAGTATGGCCGCCATTTTAATTTTTTTTTCTCAAATTTATCATGTTTAATAGGAAAATTACGTCAAATTTTGTCAAAATCGAAGCTGAAGTACTACATCGACAAGTTGAGCTAATATAATAGTATAAATTATATGTACATATATTATAAATTATCCATATTAACAGGGTAATACTTAGTTACATAATGAAAGTCATATGAGCACTTACTTTTCTTTAATTCATTTTTAAAGTCTATTAATGTTATTATAGTGGTGATCTTAAACGACAATTTTCTTGTATTTCCGGTATAATATGTGGGTACTAATAATAAAAGTGCTGGGTTCATATATGTGAACGATACCATGATGGCAAATTTCTCGCATTACAGAAGAAAGTATAAAAATAATGACTAATATAACTTCCTCTGTATACAATTCTATTAAAGCACGCTTCGCATATATGCGGGTAATTAATATCAAGCATTTTACCAAGCGATGTACTTACAATGTAAATTAATTTTGTATGTAATTCTCGAAACAACTTTACACCTTACATAAATTTCTGTTCCTTACTGAATATACAGATTTTACATGGTACGTGACTCATCTATTACAAAACTTTATTTTACTTCCTACGACACTACAAATTTTGTTAGTTACATTAATTTGTCACTTCTGCTCTCTAAACTTGTAGTTTTATGAAGATGAAATCATTTTTAATTTGTTCAATGAGTGCAGTAACTAACAGGTTATTTTACGTGATTTAACATGAGGAATTCTAGCTATGACAGATAAGAGTACAATATATTTATATGTAGTCATAAAATTACAGTTTGTATACATTGTATAATGCCACATACAGTTTTATTTGATACTCGAGATACCCTGGTACGAATGTACTAGTAGTATAATATATTGACTGTTGATACGAAAAGAATGAAGTACTGTCTTATTTCAATTTTGTTTTCTTTAAATACGTATATTTTCCTACAGTTTTGTGAGTTCAAAACGAAAATTATGATCTGATGATTATAATAAATGTCTTTTACAATATATAAAAAGAAGATCAGAACTTTAAAAATACTCCTTTTGGTTCCGGTAGAGATTTACAGAGAAGAATTGCAGTAAAATACTTGTAAATAAAATGATTTTCTATTTATGCCATTTTGAAATTTCAAGTTGGTGCATAAAATAGACAAAAGAATGTTAAGAAATCTCCAACTATTTAACGACAGGAGTATTGTAGATACTTTTAAAACAATATGGCTTAACTGGCTAGGTCATATGCATAGAACAAACAAGAAATGCAAGTAAAATATAGAAACCTAAAATTTCTGTAGCCGGCCGAGAGAAAGATCCAGAAGAAGACGGGCTTAGTCTGCTAACTAAATGAAGAATGATACATCAAGAATGAATATGAATGTATCTATAGTTAGAAACCAAAAGCAATGGAAAGAAGTCTTAGAAGTGAAGAGGAGAGAATAATAATAAAAAAATATCGAAAAAATAAAAAAATATGTAGGCACTTACCTACTAATGTGATGATTTTAAATCATAAGGTTACTTTAGGTTTTAACCAACTTCAGTTACGATATGTTTTCCTTATGTAATTCAGATTAGTGTAATGTATTTCTGAAAGTAACAAATCAAAACATGTAAAATTCGGAATAGTCAACTGTACTTCATAAACTATAAAATTTAATTTATGTAAATTAGGTTAGTTAATTCTTAATTACAGTTGATACTTCCTGTATTACAATTGGCAGATCTAAGTTATATGTGACGATTTATGAATGAAATCTGACATATTTGAATTACATTTGATGCTTTCACTATTACAATTGAAATGCTGAATTACAATTGACTCTTTCTGAAATATAACTAGAAATAGTGTAGTTCTCTTTTTAATATATTGAGCCATATCTTACTATACAAAATTAATTGTAGTGTGTACTATTTTGTATATATATTTTGAATGTAATTCATTTAAATTCGAATTAAAAAATATATTTATTTAAATATGCTTATGTTTGTTGACATGTACCAACTATTATATCAGTCCTTGACAACTTTATAGATTACTAGCATAACAAAACACAAAACAATCCTCTTGTATCTTCTATAAACTACGTTAGGTGAAGAAAGAGTTTTTATTGATAACCTGTTCGTTGTTATCACGCACAGAATATCCCCGTACAATAAATAGCAAGCACGTAGTGGTTTTTGTTTCACGTAATCATCACTTCCTCGTACATTCCACGTACGCATCTAGTCTGTACGTCGTGCCATCCAGTATCCTGTATCGCCTCGCTATCCTATTACAGGTTGGGGTAATTTACGAGCTGACAATGGCAGTAAAGAGTCACAGGTGGCCGGTGGCCGTCCCTGCCCCGCCGTGGACGTGCGACACTCGAGAGATGCTTCCTGTGTGAGGTACCGGAATGCAGGGAGGGACTCGTGGATAGTCGGAATAGGAATCGGAAAACAAGCGAGAAGTCGGGAGTTAAGCTTGGAAGGAATATTGGGTAGAAGTAATTTAAATGGTACATACCGCAATATGGGAAAGATTTGGACCTTTACAATTGTTGGTGATATAGTTTCTCGACTGGAGTTTGTTTAAAGGAAGGTTGAAATGATTAGAAAACAGTCAATTTTTAATAAGTTATTGGTAATTCCTGTTGCTCGATATACGTATTCTTTCTAACATTTCTTAATTTATCATCATCAGTGTTTAATGTTTAAATATTTACAATTTTAATTTTTAACTAATGTCTAATATTTAAGAGATGCTTCCTGTGTGAGCAATGAAGGGAGAGACTGGCGAATAGTAGGAAACAGAAAGGCAAGAAGTAGGAAGTTAAGCTTGGTAGAAAGGTGGGATCGAATGTAGAGTAGAAGTAATTTAAATGGTATGTGCTGCAATATGTTGTTGGAGGTATAGTTTCTTGACTGGAGTTTGGTTAAAAAAGGTTGAAATTATTAGAAAACAGTCAATTTTTAAAAAGTCGTATAGGAAACAGAAAGGAAAGAAGTAGGAAGGTAGGTGGGATGGACTATAGAGTACAAGTAATTTAAATGGTACATGCCGCAATATAGAAAGGATTTTAGTCAGCACAATTGTTGGGGATATAGTTTCTTGACTGGAGTTTGATTAAAGAAAAAAAGTTGTTGGTGATCCTTGTTGCTCGATATACAATATTTACAATTTTAATTTTTGACTAATGTCTAACACTTTTATTTATGATGTGGTGTTGTCAGCTTGCAGTTTGCAGTTTCTATAAGGAACAACAGCTTCTAATTTACTTCGACCCACTCAGATCCAGCGGTACTTTATTTCGGTAATAGTAGGTACCCTTGAATCTCTGGTATTGGAAATTGATTCAATTTTCACATGTTCAATCAAGAATCGGATAAAGGAAAAAAAATATTTAGAATGTACAACATGAGTGAATACTGTTTGCATTTAGGATAGAATACCTTTAGAACGTCGAATTAATTAAAGTAGCAGTATAGAAAGGGTTTTATCAGTGGTGTAACTAGGAGGAGTACATGCCTGCAACGCAGGCAGGCCTCACAGGTCAGGGGGGCTCACTCCGGTTCTACATTATTAAACCACAATAAATAGGTAAATAAACAGTAGCGACAAAATATCGGCACCATTGACTTTTCATGACATGACATCTGATGTCAACATGTTAGGATCGTGGAAAAAGACAGGTTACGTTCCAAATCTATCTCCCTTTTTTCACGATTCTTCAAATAATGAATCCTAGTAAAAATTATGGGCATTTTAATTTTTATCTCTACTGTGACTGTAACTACCACAGAGCGATCTTTCAGGATATGTAAAATAATTAAAAATCAAATATTTAGCATTGTTAGATATATAACTTGTACATACATTATTTGACTTGAGCCGGTATACTTGATGAACATTAATAAGCAACGTAGATACTACTAAAATGGGTACAAACTTTGTCACGAAACACGGAACTAATACTTGAACTTGAATTGCTAGTTCCTAGGAATACCAAGACACAGATAATGATTATTTTTAAACTGAGAATTCATTATATGGAATAATTTAATAAATCAAATTTGATTTCACAAACACTATGTTTAATGATTTCGGTAAATATATTATTAATTTCTTTTAGAAGTTGTGCTTTTACAACCAACCAAAGGTCTTCCTATCAACAATTTACAACATTTAACAAGTGAAAGAGTACTCTAATGCAACTAGCAATACATTTTATTCATGATTACTTGTTGCTGTATGTATCAACCTCCTTTAATGCACATTTTGATTCTGGTATGTTCGTACTGCGCATGGAATTTACTACGAATTTTAGTTGAAGTTTGATTTCTCGTTAATAAATTATTAACCAGACATTTTACTAAAATAAAACAATGTACCTACGCTTTTTTAAAGCTACGAAATAAACTAGTTTTACAGTATAAACCATAAATAGTTGATTCTTACAGAACGTTGGATCTGAATCCAGCTCTGATCGCGCAGGTAGAGCCTACTCCCCGCGTGGTCGTTGGTCGAGCCACGAAGTCTGAGAGACACGTCCGCAAGTCTTGGCGGGAATGAAGAGCCACGCCGGCCTCCGAAGCACGTAGCACAGTCCTTCATTCCTAGATAGGCGATGTCAGGCTGCCTCGATCGCACGAGATGAGGAGGGAGATAGACAGAGCTGGACAACGAGATATCAGCGGTTCTGGGAAGGGTTGCGACAAGATTCAACATATTTCAACAACTAGAGTTATATGCAAGTAATTTTTGTTACAGTAGTCACTTTGCCTAATGCGTTACTTTGTTGCAAGTTATAAACAAAAATCATTAAATATGAAAGCTCTTGGATTCCTCTTCTCAAATATAAATAGAGAGTTACATGGGCTCGCGACAATTTTACTTGTCCTGATAAAAATTTAACCAATATATTATTGTAAGTTTAGTTAAAACCAAGTTAGTTAATCAAGAATGATCACATTAATCATACGTCCTTTTTTAGATTTGTCCCCATTTTGGGTTCAAGATTCCGATGTCCCAAGATATATTTTCGTAATGCTATAGACTTGCCATAGAGGCAAGTAATCCAAGTTGAAGTACCCACTTTGCCTAATGCGTTACTTTGTATAAAGTAAGTCATAAATAAAAATTATTAAATATGGACACTCTTGGATTCCTTTTCTCAGATATAAATATAGAGTTACTTGGTTCGTGACAATTTTACTTGTCCTGATAAAAATTTAACCAAGGTTTTATTGTGAGCTCAGTTCAAATTGACCAAGAATGATCACATTGATCACAGGTCCCTTTTTTTAGATTTGTCTCCATTTTAAAGTCAAAACTCCGATGTCTCAAATGTATTTTCGTAATGCTTATAAACTTGCCAATCTATACATTGTAAACAAAAAATACCTCTGGCAAATGAAACAACCGACAGTGCGGCAGATAGAACAGCGGCTCGGTAAGTTTGGTTGCCCTATACACGTCTTAAAAACATATTATTATTACAGTATGTTCTAATTTTCATCTATTCACAATAGTTTACTTTTTTTGCATTACTTCAAGAATATAGATATGGTGAAAATCGTATTTGATGATAAAGACGATCGTCGACTGTTAACAAAATCGTATTTGATTAGCAATAATTGACGAAAGGCTGTTCAAATAAATTACTTTATTTTTAAAATATATTTAAAATTAATATTCATTACCATAATCTATGCCACAATATTCCGAAATGGAGAAGGAGCCGGCCTCCAAATACCTAAGGAAGGTTGTCGACCTGTATCTTTTGTAAGGGATTTCCAGCTTATTGGGAGAGTGTTATTTTGATTTGGTTTTACGACCCCTAACAACTATATATTCGGACACTCAGTGATATATTGTATAGTCACAAATATCTGAAGGTAGGTTTATAATGAAACTATTTTAATAATAATAATAATAATAATAAATTTATTGCCCAACAGAGGTCCAATTACAAAGGAGAAATAATACATCTATATATTATATATATTTTAACAATAAAACTTAAAAAAAATATTGACAACTAAAAGTTCAGAAATTCAATTTGTCATTGTAATTTGTTACATATTTAATTATTGTTAGGTGTTTTGCTCAAATAATTATTGTTCGTGGTAAAGCAACAGTTAAAAATTTTGTGAATTATTATCAAAAAATACTATCATGGATGTTCAATAAGATATATAATTGGAAATCTTTATGTAGCTAAGTCTACTATTGCATATATTTTAGAAAAATGTAGACAACGTTTAAATTTGTAAACGTGGAAAACGATCCACTCTACAAGACGTCACCGCTCATTGGAACATGGAAGCATGTTTGAATATTTTCCGGAAATGATGTACGAAATGGTTTCATTTCTGACATTGAGTTTCTCTAATCTAAAGAAGTGCAACTTTTTCACGTTCAAAAACAGAAACGACTGACTTAGACCAAGGAAAAAATATAGTTGGAGTGGGATGTATTTGTGGAAAAGTATTACAGACCAGTTATAAGATCTAAAATAGAGGAATTTCATAAAAATTGTTTAGAATGTAAAACGCATAGTTAAATTTCTACAATGTGTAATGGTTTGCAGTTGACTGTCAGCAAAGGAATTTGGGAACACTCTGTTTCATACAGCGAACCGTTAACGCTTAATAATATCAGAAAATTTTGGAAACATATTTGTTTTATTCCATACAACAACTGAGTACAGAAAACAATTTTATATTTCAGCAGGATGACATATTACCATCAACTAAAAAATGGTGTGAAGTTGGTGATTTGAATATATTGAATTAGCTATCAATTAGTCCTGACCCAAATGTTATTGAAATAGTAGAACACAAGATAAAACAATGCTTGCGGAATGATCCATAGTGAACAATTTGTGAAATTACAGTAAAACTACAAGATATGGAGGATAGATTTACATTTAATGAAAGTCAAAAGTTTGTTTCCTTATGCTCTTAAAAATTCAGGCAGTTATAAAAGCAAAGAAAAGGTGTTACTTTTTATTAAATTGCAAAAGAAATAGCGTTCGAACATTTAGTTGCCAGTAAGTTTTTTTTTTCGTTCTAAATTAGATTATAAGTTAATTATGTCAGTAAATATATAACTGTTCCTCTAAAATAATTTCAATATAAACTTATATTTAGGTGTATGTGACAATAATTGATAGTAAGTATGACAGTATTAATATAAGCAGCTATTTATAATAAATCAATCACTGAGCTTCCGAACATATAGTTTTTTTGTTTTGATCCACAGAACTCACACTCCACTCAATTTTACTCGGAATACACTAACCAATTATCTACAGTTTTATTTATATTTGTCCGTCATATGCTTGAATTTTATTTCCTACCATCCTTTCATATGAACACCCAAAAAAGGAATAAAAGACCAGCAGGAGGTCAGGTTGAAGATTTTTCTCCTTTGCATCTGGTGTAGCCACCGCATTAATTTAAAATTTCCCACTAAAGCATCAAAACCGCACTCACCCATTCGTACAATGCTTGCCCGCTGAGGCGGCCTCGCACCTGACTCTCGCAGGAAGTGAGCATTGTCTGAGACAATGCTGCGTAAAGGGTTACTGTAATGATGTTATTACTAGAGCAACAGCCCTGCTGCCGCTACCGTTAGTTATGCCCAATGCATTGTGCGCTAATAGCAGCCTACAAATGAAAGGATTAATTGTATTGTGGAAGCAGCTTGTGGATTGAAGACGTACGCGCGGGTAATAGGATTATGGACTGGACTTGGAAACCGTACAAATTTGTCTGGCCGGTTTTTTGTGGACAGGAATTTTTGTGGACTGCAGTATTTAAGCTAGAAGTTATTTACTTATTTCAAGTGGATAAGGTAACACCTTCACTATACAGGGTGTTCTATTTTCCAACCTACAACATTAGAAGAGTCTGGCAACACGAGAAGAAGAACAATTTCACCTGTTTCATGACAGTTTTTACTTGCATGTTTTTCGTGAGGTTAAGATTCTACAAGGAATCTACAAATTATACTGGGATCCAAACCCTTCGAATATAGCGGTTAAAGATTTGTGTCGTTGGTATTTGAACCTGCCATCTCACTCGGTCAGTTCGAGTCGGAGCACGCTGATGAAGTGAATCACTGCTGTCCGTGTTATGAACGATAGAGAGGAAAAATTTGAAGCCCAGAAAATGTTTAGCTTAAAAATAATGAGCAATTAATACAATAACTTACGTCATGTTTGTTAGGGTTGTTAGGTAATAGTTATTTATGATACTAGTGTGTGAAGGAATACTTTTAGGCATGAATTACGGAGTTTAAGGCACGAGCGAAAGCGAGTGTCTTAACCGTAATGACTGCATAAAAGTACTTCACACATGAGTGTCATACAATATTTTATCTACGAACCAATTAGAAAAATAAATAGAATTGTAATAATTTATTATATTTATATAATATGACAGGTAGACAGGTGATGGTAGGTTGCGTTCAGTATACTTCTGAGATGACACCGATGCAATGTCACCAATTTGAGATAAAACTCTTACATAAAATCCAAATACGATAATTTGTACTATATTTTTCTGCGATACTATAGCGTTAGCAGTACTAACCGGTGTTTTACATTACCATTCTTTCAAAAACATGTTTTTCATTTGTTAAAAGAAATGTTATAATAATGAAAGTCCCATTTAATTTACATTGTTCTTTTAGGCATGATTTAGTTTCATTATTAAACGATTTCATTAATGACACACTTCACATGCAATAACTTGCAAAATAATGGAATCATTATAGGGTGAGAGTAGATAAAAATAATTTTCAAACAATAATTGCTTTAATGTTTTATTTTCAAAATGTCATATTCATGTTATGGAAATGAAAATAATCTCAAAAACAAATATAATATAATATCCTTCGATCATTGAACTAATTATTTAAGCTACAAGGAATGTAAGTACATTATAACTTTCGACGGTATATATTACCGTACGAGAATACTTGTATTAGGTACTTACATGTTAAAGTATTTGTAAAATGTGACAGTTCACTTGACAGTTTAGATTGATTTATTTGCAACTTTTAATAGTTATATGAAATTCCTGTGTTTCATAATTACCCTGCTAATAGAACAGTTATTTCTATAACTTCCCGTTGACAATGGTAACCAAATACCAGAAGTTATTAGGAACTTACGACTTATGCTACTATGAAAGAAAGTTAAACTTACGTGAACGGTGGCGCAAAAATAATTTATATTTTCATTACAACTTACTCAAGCCCTTTGCTTTTAAATAACAGTCCTCCGCTTTCGGCTTCGAACGCTTACCAAGCAACGTGCTTCTGGGCAACTGTCATAAAATTATTTCGTAATTATCAATGTCCTAGGGATATTATAGCTGAGTTGTTAAATTACAGTGTTATTATATATTTTTTAATATAAACGTTTATGAAATATAACACAAGTCACAGTTGTAATAGACCGCGATATTAATTTTTTATATAAAATCCTAATATTGTCAACTGTTAACCGAATAAACTGAATAGTTTGGAATTCATTATAAACTCTTGTAGAAGCTATAGTCAAGAGGTCCATGAACATAGATAAGAAAAACTAAACCCTATGGTCGGTAAAATGTTTAGATGATTAAAGTTACTCACAGTGATTAGCAAATGACTAACGCTTAATTTAACATTTAAAACCCTACAAATCATCTGCTAATCGTAGTAACTAACTTTAATCATCTGATCATACTACCAGCCAATATCTTTAAACTTAATTGTAACTTCTGTTATTTTATTTTATTCAAATAGAATTTTGAGCAATTTGTAGCATACAACTTACTGGCAAAGAGGACTTTAGTGGACTTCTTATCTCGATTATATCTGTTGTTTGTTACTCAATGAAATGATTAGAAAGATACATTATAATGTATTAAATATTAAAATAAAAAAATATTGTTCATATTTTTAATATTATCATTTGTGACATTATATTTCTACAAGGAATAAAGTCACAAATATCCGAGCCCAGGTAAGGGGTTATACACCCAAAACATTAGGTGGGTTACCAATTCGATGGAATGACCTTGCTTACCAAAGTGGACAGGTAATCTATAGTTCTCATATTTCGTTCTGTTCAAGTAGGTATAATTTAATATTCTGAGTAACTTTTCTGCTAAATATAAGTAATTTATATTATAGTATAAATAATTTGTAAAATTAATGAAAAAACAAATCAATTTCGTGCAAAGCGTTGGTATTAAAATTCATGTACTGTAGCGGTTTTTATAATCAATTTAATTCAGGAAATATAATCAGTTAATTAATCGTAACGTCTTCCGCGAATTCAGCGTAACAATTACTGTAAAATTGAATTGAGTTTCAGGAAGAGATAAAATTTTGAAAGCCACTGGTGCTTGGTTTGGAAAAGAGAAAAACGAGTTTTTAAGAGCGTTAAGTTCATCGGCTAATTCTCCGTTTTGGACTGGACTTCTCAAGTTTCGTTCCTTGTACGACCTATAATTTAGTCCGGAAACAACTTGAGAAGTCCTGTTCTCGGTCAGATTTCTTCGGCGCCCGAGAAAAAATCTGAAATATCAGCAAGGGTTACCATTAAGTATTAGGTAAATGGCCTCTTCCTCGCCTGTAATTTTCGTTGAATTATTATTGCAAATAACAGGGTCCGTTCTTAAATTAGTTTGTTCTATAATTGATTCCTGCGAGTGCAGCGGCCTACCATACCGACACGCAGTACTGCTGCTGAATTAATAAGATGTAATTAATGTTTGAAATATTGATTGATTTGATCGGTGATCGGACTGTTTGTTGAACGCTGCCTTGTTAATGCTTTGATATTATGTTTGTGGTAATTATGATTTACGCACGCAGATACACATCGTGAATTTATTTCTTTGTTACTGTCTTATTAACGGAAAGGTTGACTTACTGCTTCCTTTTGCAGGGAACAAAATGCAGTGATTATCACGTAATTTAAGTTCTCGTACTTTATTATCTGATTTTTATAGCACTAATTACATAAAACTGCATACCGCTGGACAATAATTTCAGAGATTTTCAAGTAAGTAACTAGTACTTAAGGAAATTAATACATACTAGAATTTAAACCCTTTGAGTTTATATAACAGACATTTAAAGTATGATAAAAATGCAAGCTGTTGCTACTACGGAATATGCACGCTATACGATAAACATTGCACCAAATTAAAATAGATTAAATAAAAATTAATACTTGCATGAATCAGACAATTTCTTCAATGTTTTCGTTCCAAATATAGATTTGTTTCAATATATATGTAAAATATAAGTTGAACTACAATTACAATATTTAATAATTCACTTTTTTCTTTCAAAACAATTATAATTTACTCATTTTTGATAGTAATAAATTTCTCTTGTACAATTTTAACCAATTTTCGACCAATGAAAATCGCATATTAGAAAATATACTGCACAAGTGCATTACTTGAATATATTTGACGTTTATGACAGTTTAAAATAAGTATTAAATACGTATTACAATACTTATATATGTATTATAAATTGTTCGCCAGAAATATTCTACTAATAATATTCTTGCATGGCTAATACACCAGAATATTTATTATTATATAAGAGTAATACAACTCTTTATTCGATTTTGCCTAATAATTTTTGTAAATAAAGGCAGAAGCTTGAAATATCACTAATCGCTTATGGATATCTAGTGCTCTCTAAACATCGTTGAGTTAAGTTTGTTGATACGTTACCATGCGTTGAATTGTTTATAAGAATATAAATTTGGTGCACAAATAATGAATGAAAGTGACAGTGAATTCTGTAGGTCTACATATAAAGTCTTTACAATGTGACAGTGTTTAGAAAGTGCAAATAGGAAATGAAGATACAAACATGAAAAAGGAAATTTTTGTTCTTGAATTTTTCAATTCAAAAAATAAAAATGATTAATTTTGATTGACATATAAGTATACTTGACATTTTTGAACAGAAAATGAAATAAAAAATTTAAACCACTACGGAATAAAAATTTTATAGAAATGACTGTCTATAAAACAATAAATTTAATAAATAAATAAACATGTTTTTAAGAGGCAAAATTGATTTTTTTTTTAATTACTTACAACAGAAGATTTTTTATGGTTTGTTATCGTTTGCTAATGAAGTGAATATGAGGTGAATACGAGATTCATTAAGGATGTAAAATTAGAATAAATTATAGAAAAGAAGCAAGCGTATTCATATAATAATTTGCAAAATTTATTCAAAATTATGAAATATGCTAAAGATATTGACACTTGACACTGACAAGACGAATGTCATTGACATCGTCCAGAACCTGCTGATAAAGTTAATAAAGGTTTAGAATTAGGAATAGAGTAAGCTAAGTTATGTTGTTTAGTTGTTTGGTTGTTATGTAAAAAATAGAAATTTTGATTGATATATTTGATTTTTTTGCATAATCGTTTGATGTTGAAATCAGTTTCTGCTTCTGCTTCGACGCAATTTTTCTGAGCTTCTTTTCTTATTTGTCTCCATTATTCCGCTATTCCTTCGCTAAGATTCACATTCGTTTTGAGTTTGGAGTTCTTCCCCATCCGAAAAAATCTTCCATAATTGTCCCCTTTAGCTATGGCTTTGTAGCAATGTACTCAATTTCTTGCCTTATTTGTGTTTATTAAATTTTTGATTAAAAGGATAATTATGGAAGATTTTTTGGATAGGGAAAGGACTCCAAATTCAAGATGAATGGGGATCTTAGCAAAGGAATTAATGGACAAATGACCAAAAAAAATTTTATTCACTTCACACGTCCTAGGGAAGAAGCTCGAGTATATTGCTCAGAAGCCGAAGTTTGAAAGGACAATTATGGAAGATTTTTCGGAGGTGTAAAAGACTCAAACTAAGAAAAATGAGGATTTTAGCAAAGGAATTAGCCAAACAATGGCGGCAAATAAGAGAAGATGCTCGGGAACAATGCGCCGAAGCCGAAGCAGGAACTGTTTTCAGCATTAAACGATTATGCAAAAAAATCAAACATATCAATCATCATTTCTACATAACACAAAAATTTCTCTATTTCTAATTATAAACATTTATTAATTTTATAAGTCGGTTCTGGTCGATGTCAATGTCATATGTCTTGTCAGTGTCAAGGGTGTCAAGTGTCAATTGTCCGTGGCTCGTATTCTCACATATCTTGAAATAAAACTACTTTGTTAAGTATTTCAAATATTACTACTTCACGAAATACCGTTATTTCAAAGTTTCATATCACATCAAAATTTTCCCCCTACGTAGCATACTATTTCGGGAAGGATATTTCTGGCAATATTGCATTTGTGATTTAAATCAATGCTTTGATCATTTCACCAAAAACGATTGAAGTTTCCCTTTAAATCAACTTTTTAACAAGGAAAGGATTATTCAAAATTATTTTATTTGCAAAGAAGGTATTAAAATAGAGTTAGATCTCGCTTCTTTTATTAATTTTATTTGATTACAAAACACTATTTATATAATTAATACCTTTGTTGAAATTCTTTCAGATAAGCACTCAAATTGTAATTTGTAATTAATTGTTTCCTTCTTCTTCTATAAGCTCCAAAATATCATTTAAATCAGTCAACTCGGAAACTCCATATTAGGCAGTCCAGAACAAATGAAATTGGCAGAGGGCAGCTGTCAAAATATTATTTTAAATTTATTAAAAGTTTACTGGTAATACAATAAAACAATTTTATATATCTGTATTGATATTTCGCATTGTAGAGATATTGTTTAAATTATATTTTCACTCAAACTGTTTAAAGTTTGTCAAATATATCTCATAGTGAGATCAGACTTCACTATTATATATATTTGACAATTTTTTTGACAGTTTGAGTGAATATATAATTTAAACAATATCTTTACAATGCGAAATATCGATACACGTGAATAGAATTATTTTATTCTATTACCAGTAAATTTTTAATAAACTTGAAATAATATTTTGACAGCTGCCCTCTGCCAATTTCATTTGTTCTGGACTGCCTAATAGCTCAGATACTCTGCCACTATTTTATGTGAGATGTCAAATGATGTATGTCGCGCGAAAAGGTTTTACCTATCACTACTTGAGATCACTATTTCGGAAAACTGAAATAGTACTATTTTGAAACAAATTTTGATATGAGAATAGGGTTACCACTTCATTGTAAGAGAGAATATGGGCTAATGACACTTGACAGTGACTAGACATATGAGATTGACATCGACCAGAATCTGTGTTTTATGTAAAAAAATAAGTGATTATTGATATGTTTGATTTTTTTGCATAATCGTCTGACGCTGATATCGGTCTTGATTTCGACTTCGACGCAATGTAATCGGAGCTTCTTTCCTCATCTGACGTCATTCATTCGTTAATTCCTTTGCTAAGATCCAAGTTCCAAATTTGAAGTCCTTTCCTCATCCGAAAAATCTTCCATAATTGGAGAAATGTATTCGAGCTTCTTCTCTTACACGGACTAAGTGAATAAAATATTTTTTATTTATTTTTAAGTTCAAAGCAAATATAGATTTTAGAAAAGGAATTAGCGGACCAATGGCGTGAGATGCGAAGAGAAGCTCAGATACATTGTCCCGAAGCCGAAGCGAGACCGACTTCAGCATCAGACGATTATGCAAAAAAGTCAAACATATCAATCGTTATTTCTTTCTTTTACATAACAACCAAACAATAAAACTTAGCTTACTCTATTCCTAATTCGAAACGTCCTGTCAGTGTCTCTAGCGTATGTTACAATTCTTATTACATATTTTATTCCAATTTTAAACCTTTACTGAATCTCATACTCAAGTCATAAGAAAACGATAACGTACCAGTAAGATATAAATAATGTTACTGTCTGCTATAAGTAATTAAAAACAATTTATTTTTTTGGGTACCATTCGGTAGGTAGATAGATTAGGCTGACCGAAGAATAAAATAAGGCAATAATTCCTGGAATTCAGGAATTTTAAACTTTTATTCACTATTTTTAACAAATTTAACATAATTTTAATTTTATTTGTATTTCACTCCCTGAAGAAGACCCATGTGTATTTTAGGAATTATTTGTTTATCCCCATATTCGATAGTTCGATTCTGTGATGATATTTTGCACTATATGATTGTATTACAGAAAACATTTCTCCACCCTTAACCCGAAATTAAATTTATCGTCTTATACTCCTCGATGTCGGTACTTTCATATTAGAGTGTTTTAAGCAAGTGATGAGTTTATTATGCTTCTTTGTCTGTTAATTTATTTGTTAAAAAATAATAAAATATTGTTTAGTAGTAGTAATTTACTTTAGGAATGCTTTTGTGTGTTTATAATGTCTACAGAAACTGTTAATTTTATTTTGGCGACACTATTTTCTATTAAATAATTAAGAAAAAGTGAAATAAAGTTGACGCACTAAAATAAATATTACTTCTGATTGCCTGACGTATCGCCAGTTTTACATTAAACGATATATGTGATATCAGCTGTCATGCCAGAGAGTGTTTCAACTTTCGTTTCAAGGTGACCATTTTTTTTCAATTTATTGCTCTTACTACGTAATTGAATTTATATTATTGTGATATTTCACAAGTTTTGGGTCCTTCAAATTTTATTGTGATCTATTACAGTTTAACAATGTAAATGTGACTATAGGTCGTAGTTTTTAAATAGCGTATAGGAATCAAATCCCAGATCTCACACTGCACATTTCGAGTTGAAGAACGCTAACCAAGTGAACTACCACTGTCCATAAAAATATCTATTAAAGATAATGGAGTAACATATGCTTCAATTTTTACATTTCTATTATTACTTTTTATACCTGAAGAAAAGTAAAAGCAATTCTGCTCCAAGGGTTAATATCCCTAATAGTCGGGGGTGTGTGAATAGAAAACAAAGAACACCCCTCACATTCATCCCTATTGTGTCATTCCAAGGCATCAATTTGTCTCGTAAACCTTCACCTGTAGTCTTTATGTCAACATAAAATATAGTGAAGAATGTGACCAGCGACATCTGAGGAACCTTTACAATTCCAGGTAGAGAACACCAGCCGATCTGAACTTCTTCATTCAATACTATTTACTAGTTTACCACAACTTCTAAACAGATCTGTCAACAACAAGTGCCAGTGTCAATACAGCAACTGTAAGCAGCAGGTAAAGATGTGGATTACATTGTGGCAAAAAAGATTATTCACTGGTGTTGACAAACAGTTGGCTTTTGGAGAAAAGGGAAATTGTAAGCAATATGTTGCTTTACCTGAAATGGGATACTTTGGGCTTGACATTCTGCACAAAAGATCACTTGTAAATTGTAAAGTATTTACATGGTCACACCTTGCATTATACTCAAAAAAGAATATAACAAGTGTATAAGTACGGCTCAATAGTCATAATTAAATGATAACCAAAAATTCAACAACTATTAACTAGGTCAAAACGTTATCTGTATATTTGTAATAAAAGTTAAAATATAGAAATATCTATATATGAGTATAAAAATTCAATATGAGTTCCATATAATAAACTTTTTTCGAAAACTGTTATGGGAAGTTAATTTTTACTACCAATATGCGAAATGTTTGTTTTTTGTCAACAAGCAAATCTTATTTCCTTGTTCAAAGTAAAACAAATATTGTTATGGCGAAAAATAGGTTTTCAGGTTTCAACGGAAATATCCATTTTGGTCATCCTTGAATACATTTTGACTAATTTCAGGGTGACGTCTGTACGTACGTAAATCTTTTTTTTTTTTAATTTTGTATATGGGAGTACTATAACATCCAGTTGTGCACCTCCATTTTACATTGTAGTGCCAGTGCCAAAAAGACACTTTGCTCACAGTGATTTTTAAATTTTTCGCATAACTCAAAAACGATGGACTGGAGAATGTTGAAATTGTATGTATGTAGTTACTATAACATCTAGTATTTCCATTTTGTGTAATGCAACAAGGAATACCTAGTGATAAACATTTTAATAAAATTTCCAAAAGATGATCCATTCCGAAAGGAAATTTGAAGATATGAAACTAATGGAACTTGAAGAATGATTAGTCGTAAAATGATATCACTTTCAAGTGAAATAAGTTTAAATAAATTGCTGCAAAAAATGTGTATAATTAGCGTAGAATAAAGTCATGAGGTGTTCACATTAGATTTTTTTTGGTAAAATAAGGATCACAATTTAATCAAATGTATCACTTTATTGTCTTCGACGCTCTCTGATGTCATTTTATAGTATCTAACAAAGAAGTATTCAAATATTTTACTTGAGAATTGATATAATTTAAAACAATTGTTTGGTTTTGGCTGTCAACTAGTTGTCAACTGTCAAAGAATATGTAATTTGATAAACGTCAAAATTTTGTCTTTGAATTTTAATTAATTTTGGGACTGTTTTCGAAAAAAAAAATGCTTATCACTTGATTGCTTTTGCATTCTCGAAATCTGGAATCAAAAATAATTATTTTATATTTATATAGCTTAATACAATTAGTTTCTAAGGATAATAATAGTATCATAAAGTCTTTCGGAGAACCCTGGTGAGGTCGAAACCGTTAGGAGACGTAAACTATTCACAATAAACGGACTGAATTCCTCAAATTATAATTTCTGTAATCCATCTATCAGTCAAGAAAACTCCTTCCCATTTCTAACAAATGTGGTTGTCGAAAGAAAATAGTTATGTGAATATTTAAATTAGGGTACAAATGGGAAATTTAGTCGATCAAGAATTTTAAATTTTGTATAATATAAATGACAGGTTATGTAATATAAAGTTTTTACTTTTTTAGAACTATGTTTCGAATCATTAAATGTTGTAGTTCTAAGTAATGATGGTTGTTTTCTAGGAAGTATTGTATAAATAAAAAAGAGCTGAGAGAAGTATATATTTAATTTAATTAAAATCTGTTTAAATTAAAAAGAACATGTTCTTGTTAAATTAGCGGTAATAAAACGATGAGAAGCTGTTCATTTGTGTTTAAATTTTGTGTCTAATTTATACGAACAGCATAACCCAAATACCTTGGGACAATTAAACAAACATCTGTAGCTGTATGTTTGGGATTCATAACCGAATCTTAATGTGCTTGCTTCTTTATAATTAATATATATTTTCCTGCTTCATTATAATAATTCTTTAATTAATTAGATATATTTTTGTTTTGATATGCCATTTCCATTGATTTAAATTTCAATGAGTTATGAAGTCTCGTTTACTGTTGTTACATTGTTGGAGTAATTGTGCTGAATATGTTTATGGAAATTGGAATTAATTTTACTATAGTTCCGCTACTTACTTTACTTACTACTAGAACATTCTTAATTTGATTCCTGATTTACATTAGCTCTTCAACAAATCTTAAACTCTTTTAATTAAAAAATAATAACCTTCTCAAATGGCAGCCATTTATAATGGTGCAGGCATTCTTGCTTCAAATAATCGTTTTGGTAAATTAACTAAACATCTCTAATTAACTACACAACCTTGAAGAGAATCTAATAGTAACTGCCATTAACTATATTCTTTTTCTAATACTTTACTTATTAAAGAACAAATACATTTGGAAAACTTCAGACTGACTTATAATTATAATGACATTTACAAAGCCATTTGCACATTAAAGCGGTATGTATTATCAATGGTTTAGTTCTTTTGTTGTTTCTCTTTCTCTATATTTAAAAACACAAACAGATCTTCTGTCAATGGTATAATCGGAAATATTAAAAGCCATTATAAAAAAATAAGATTGCAAGCCATGAATTTATCGGTAAATTTTACGAATAGTTGTTGCGTAGTTAATAGTACAAAAACAAGTGTTTTATTTCAATGTCTTGATTTAAGAATCATTTTTGAGCAGAGTTGTCCTTAACTCACAGTAATTTTTGTAAATTTTATCTATTAAATTGCTCGAATTATATTTGTATGATTAATTTATGAATGACAACTATAGAAACATTACATTTTTAATATCAACAAAATGTAATCATAAGGAACCTACCATAGTTTTATCAGTGATTTTATACTTAGCTAGATACCAATATGCAATAGAATTCCCATATATAACGTAGTATTTCCAATATGTGTAACTTAGCTGTTTTCGTAATGCTGTTCTGAGTTTTATAACATGTTTTCATCGAATTGATGCATTATAGAGATAATGGTTAGAAAATCTTTAACATCTAAAGTGAAGTACTCCCTGCTTCCATTTCACAGGTAAATTATAAAATATGTTACAGGATGTGTTTATTGTTATTATTTATATGAAAAATCAGAGAGGTTTTGTAATATTTGACGAAATAAATTGCGAAGACAACGCAAGAAACAATTTAATTATTATTAATTCGAAATATTTATTAACTATCACATTGAGACTTATAAACAATAACAACTATTTATTTATTTGACAGCCGAAATTTATCGGGGGTACCTGAATTTTATTACTATAATACTGTATCCAATGGTTCAAATCTAGTGCTTTGAATTATGATTGGTTAAAAAGTAGCTGTTGAAATTTATTTTATCAATCATTTATAGCCTAAATTATGGACAGTGGCATTTATTACAAACAAATATACGTCATTTAGAATCGGCTAGTTAAAAAAAAATATATTTACAATAAACGTATTTTATATATTTTAAAACAAGGCGCTTTGTCAAAGCTTAGAATTATAGATAAATGTCTGAATATTATTACCTTTCATAAAAATTTTTGCAGAAATTTATCTTTTTGTTTATAACTATCACCTTGCAAACACTTAAATTCAACATCTTTATCACCTGCTATCAGCTTTTTCAGCAACATTGTATACTTTATATTCATTTAATAGCTCGCATAATTATTATTTCTTCACCTGTGGCAAGTGACATTTATAACTAAAAAATTCCCTGAGGTTGAAATTCCCGCTTCAAAATCAATTTTCCTCGCTTGAGCATCAGTTTATAAATATTTGATAGGAATCGCAAGGAGCTTGACAAAGTAATTGCACTTTATGTGTATTTACGTCTATAATTCAATCAGTCACCGATCCAACCAGTAATTTTCTCCAATAAATTCCACGTGTTAATGATTTTACCTTAAAACGGTGTTAGGAAGTATTCGGATTTCGCAAGCACGGATTCATCGATAATTACAATATTTTATAACGGAGAATTAATTAAGTAACTTGTTAATTAATTAATTTTGATTGGGAATAGATGTAAGTTTTTTGTAATATCGATTTACGATGGATAATTTTTTCTTTTGACTCAACATGGAGCAAGTAAATTTATTCTGTAAGATGTCAGTTTTAATATTCTTACATCTTTAGTGATCCGAATTAGATTTAACTTTATAAATACATATACATATTATAACCTTAAAGATCGGTTTTTCCATCACTGGTTAAAGTGCCAGTTTACGTAAGCATTGATTTAAGTTGCTAAACATATTCGTAATTTACTATTTTCCATGTCGACATGTTGAATTAATTACTTAGATTTAAGTTAAATCATAAAGACTGTAGTACTAAATTGTAATAAACATTGTGACTCCAAACTTTGTAATTAGACCTGAAGATAACTCCATCTATGAGTCGAAACGTCGACTTTAAATAAAGAAACGTTCTAAAACTATTTATTCCAAGATTATTTTCCCGTCAATTGCAATTGTTGGCTTAACAATCGCAAAATTCAATATCTTCTACTCCCATTAGGTGCGTTCAATGAGTTTAGCAAACTAGCGAAATCGGGCAGCAAACCGGATATGACGTCATATCTGACGTCATCGTTCATGATATGCTGTCATTTGATAACCTAGCACAACAGCGTACATTTTCTCGCTATTGCTGTTGAAACAAGTTGCACTAAGGAAGTTTAAATATCTTTTATAATGTCAGACATACCTGAAAATAATAACATGTGTATTAGAAGTGAGTAATAACAGCTATTTTGTATTTTAAGACAAATGTCAAATAAAATTTCAATATTTGAAACTCACGCTGTAGATGCCGTTCAGTATACATTTTGCTAGTGCTGCTGTGCTGTTCTGCTAGCGCTAACCTGCTAACTTCATTGAACGCACCTATTATTAAAATGTGACTTTACCTACTGATTTTCATCGATGCACAACTTGACAAGGTGTGGCTTTGGAACGAAAATAAGAAACGCTAGGTTTATAGTAATAAATGTTAAGGACAAGAAATGTTAGCTACATTTATATTTTCCATAAATAATAGAAATTTATATTACGAAGTTTGTTAATTTTGCAAAATAAAAAGCTATTGTTTCTTACTATTTCTTTACGATTAGTTAGTTTAGTTTAGGTTATGTTTGGTTAGATTAGATTAGATTTGGTATGTGTAGCTTAGATTTGGTTAGTTTAGGTTTCTTTTAAAAATAGCTATTTTTAGCGTGCGAATAAAATATTCGTCAAGTGTCCATTAATTAATTATTATTTCATTATTATATATTATATAACTAATACTTATACTGAGAATCGGAATTTTCTACTTGACAAAAAGTATTGAAATACTTAAAATGTTATGTTATTATACATTACCTATCTTGCATATGTACTTGTAAAATCTACTTAGCAAATTAATGTTATACCTACACAGCAATTTAATTTATTTACTTTGAAAAACACTATAAAATACTTAGCAAATAATTACAAGTCATAATCAAATAAATAAATGCTTTAAGACGTAATCTGTTTTTGCTATGAAACTAAGTTATATTTAATATTTACATTAACGGTAGAAATTTATATGAAATGATAGAGTAGATATTTATATGTAATAAAATAGTGTAATAGCTGTAAGGTGTAGCAAGAATTTCAATATAATTATATGTATTTTCAACATGTATTTATATCTATATCTTGTAAACTATAGTTTATTACACTGCGTGCTACGTAAGTTCCTAATCTGATTTATAATTATATTTACATAGTGTAATATCATTATCGGTATTCCTATACAAATTATTTTAAACATCAACTATCAGCTTATCTTCCTCTTTGTAATTTCTAATGCCATCGGATAATCCACGATTTATATCTTCCTTTTGTGTTTAATCTCGAGTATGTAAGAAATTCTTTGATCTCGATTACTACAGCAATAAATACAGCACAATATTTCATCTTGAATGGAGACAGTGTTATTTACGATTCTGGAAAAAGTGAAATACGAAGCATAAATCCAAGTTCTCGGAAGATAATTTTTATGGTTGACATCGGAATTGATATACTGGGGACTTCAGCCCAAAATGTGTACGATTTTTTTGATTATTTTGGCAAATATTCACACGTACAAGACATGAGTTGCAAATCGCTGCAAAACCGCAACTTAACCTCAATCAAAAAAGAAAAAACAAGAAAGGAAAAATAATAATACTTGTAAGCAGACTTCATGATTATAGTGGGTATTTGGTAAAACATAAGACGTATGTTTAAATTCGTAGCTTGTACGTATTTAGTACTAATTAAATAAAATTATAACTGCCTGTAAGATATTTAAATTAAATAGCTATTTAGGTATAGATTATGGAATCCATAATTTTACACAATCAATTACCTTTAATACGAGTAGAACCAATACGTTTCTCAGTTTTTTCAACATATTATTAGTATAATTTGTACAAAGTTTAAATAATTTATTAATATATTTAATTTTCACTTTTCAACAAACCGAAGTTCAGTAACAGGACGGGGGACCTACAGCTTATAGTGTGTTCCAAACCACTCGGATACAGCAGTATTTATTACTGATTACAGATTTGCTTTCACTGAAATTTGAACCCCAAATATTACACTACATCTAGTGAGGCGAAGAGCACGAAACAAGTAAGCCACTACGGCCCGTAATCATTGTAGTTAGTGTATAAAAAAGAGTAAATAAAGAGTTAATGCACACCTTTAACATTTTGTATTCCTACAAATAGAGACAGTTAACAATATACAAAAATATGATAGTTTTGTTATTTTTTTCTATGATCAGGAATCCAAATTGCTATTATTGTACAACATTCTCATTATCTAAATGTCGCTTTACGGACGGATGTACATTAAGTACGCCAATCGAATAGTTAGGGAATTTTTGATAACCAAAATTTTCTGCAAAGAATGGTTTTATTGGCTACTAATTTAGTTTCAATTTACTATCATAAGTAGTACTATAATAAGAACCATAAATTTATTGGGAAAATTTACGAATAGTTGTTGCGTAGCAACAAACACTCGTTTGCCTGTTACTACGCAACATCTATTCGTAATTTTTACCAATTAAATTCATAGCTCGAATTATATTTGCATGATTATTTCACGAATGACAGCAGGTGAAACATAAAATTACTATGGTTTTTTCAAATTTCTTCACTGAAACACTACCTACCAAATGAAACATTCTTATTGATTGAAAATGACATATGTGGAATAATCATATATAATATCATAAGTGGTTTATTTTTGCTGGATTTGTTTTCAGATTATTACGGGAGCTGGTTTCCTTGCAATTTATCGCATTGACAAAAAAGTCACGAGCTGTCAAGCGAATGATTTTTGATCTATGTCTTGAGATAAATTAGCAACAGGCTCGAGTAAAGTAATTGGAAAATTTGTCAGGTGAAAATTTAACTACGAATACTATTTGGTTGACTATTTCAAAAATAAAAGTAAGTGAACAAAAATCAGCTTTGGCAAATATATAAACAATATGTTTCAAGGCACTCGTAAAACGTAAAAAGTCACTTGCATCTTATTGACTTAAAGGAAGTGAAATTTTATTTGTGACGGTATTTTGTCGAAATATGTACATCGTGGTAACTAGGTAGAATCTTGAATATAGATTGGTTTATAAATATATGTGTGACATAGTCATTGTTATATGTGACAGTCATATAAAGTCATAGAAAAAAAAGTACGAAATTCGAGTTGTAAAGCAATTACGCAAAGACATCTATTCAATATAATTAGGAGGAGGATTAGATAAATATGTAAATGATACGGATATTATATCTTATTCGGCTTCATATATCTTCAATACGTGAATTTTTTTATAGATAGCTAATTTAACTCTTGAAGATGGCATATGTGATGCCGAAAGTAGTAGAGACCGGAATTAAAATAAAGTTTTTTGACTGACAGGAATTATTAATTTACCTACAAATAATCAGCCAATCAAGAAGCCTATCATAAATTATTTTCTTATTTACATCTATGTATGTATAAAGTTTGAAAGATAGTACAGATTTCCGTGACAGTTCTGAATCTGAACACAGCTGTCATTCTTTTTAATACCCAAAAACTCAGCTTGGCTCATCTCACTTTATTCTGAGATTTGATGAGACGGGTTTATATATTTATTTGATTATCCAACAGGCAATGTACAATATGAAGATAATGAAGTAGTTAAACACAAAGCAAATTACATAATTATTGTCAATATCTGTGAAAAAGCAGATTGGCACAAACACTGAACAGTGAGTAATACATTTAATATAAATTTAATTCGCAGTAAGTACTTCAATCCATTTGAGAAGCATCAAGCATAACTCGCATTAATAGAATGAAATTAGCACATTACAAGCAATTAAGCATTGCATGTAGTGTAGCCATGTGCAGAGCAGACCACCTAGTTCTGGCGTGGCGTGTTTTCACACTCGAGTGCGTTGTGTAGCGGGGTATCGAAGGCGGCGGCGACGCCTGTGGATTGGCTGCTGCCCAACGGAAGCCAATGCCCACTCGGCGGACTACACTCCAGGATATGGATGTCTGCTTGTGTGGACATCGGACATGTCAATTGGAACTGGGGCGGAATTGCAGCGCGGGTGCTAATGGGGTGGACAATGCTTTGTGCAAGTGTTGTAGTCACTTGGAGTGGCAATAGTGGCATGGTTAGCGAGATTGGAGAGGTCTCATGAAAAGACGAAGGAATAAATGCCTCTGTACTGTAAAACCACGAATAAATGGTTTAGAGCGGTACACTGAAATTGCTTTAGGTGTATCAGAATATTTGCAGTATTCCCGTGTAATTCAAATTAAAGAACTATCTTTGAATATATAATAAATATTTATAAATATTATATATTCAAAGAAACTAGGTACCTGAAAAGTGAAATATACTTATATAATTCAAATTAATCAATTTCGTTTTTCGGTATTTAACATCAAAAAAATTTTCTTACAAAAGAGTTCAAAACAGTTACAGATGCTTATTTATAACTAATAGGTATGTAGATATCTTTGTAAACTTATACGAAAGGAATTAAAGCGGGTTTTTTGATAATTTCTTGATTTTCCATGGGAACTCTAGGTACTCACAAGCACAACGAATGAAAGAATATACAAAATCAACGACCTAGGGTTCGATCGCAAAAATGTCACTCAAGGTTTATTACTCAATACTGGAGGTACCAGATCTGATTTCAAATAACACATCATAACGGTAATTTTATATTTATAACTCGAATTCGGGTTCACTATTACAATTAATCATTCATATTATTAAACTATTTATTAAACATACTTTCATGTGAAAAAAATTACATGTTAAAATGCACTGTAAGAGTAAAGTCACATGAACACCAACGTTTTTTAATCATGTAGGCTGAGCACACAAGAAAAAATAAAAATCCCATGGTATGCAATTTTTATTTTTGATCATACCTATTTCAGTTAAACCCGGAGAAAAATCATTATCTTTTTAAGTGTAACTATAAAGAATCATTACAAAATGTTACCTATCCCCTTAAATGCCTTCCTTTTCGCACATATGTCTACTGCGTCGACGAAATGAACTATTTCATGTTACACTCTTCACGTGACGAAACGAGTGGATCTGATATGGGGGTCTATGTGGGATCACAAGTTTTTGAGGCCTGAAGTGGTCGCTTCCACCGGTTGTGCGTAAATTCGTCACTGAATAGAAGTGGTAGTTTTAGTTTCCATGTATAAAGGAAATAAATTTTAGAATGCAATTGAAAAGATTTTAATTTCTAATAACTATTTATCATTGATTTTAAGTATCGTTTTTATATTTTATTCCAATCAAAAATTTAAATTGTAAAAAAAATACTGTTGAATATTATTGCCATTTCCTTAATGCCTTAAACAATTACTCCTATTATACAAACAGTTAATCTTTAAATTTATCTAATCTAATCTGAAAAAGCGTTTTTATTTTATTATTCCCAAGTAACATTCTTCGAGCTTTTATTTACTTTGTAGTACGAGAACGGAGTAGAAATAGTGGTGTCTAATTTGTAAGGTGAGTCGCATCCCATCAGCGTGAGCTAATAAACGGTGATAACCTCATTGTCTTGAGAAAGAAAGAACCACTCGTCGTCTTATCGCATTACCGTGGGCACACAATAGCCACACAATAGGCGCGGACGATCACAGCTCATGATCTTAGATTTCCAGCTTAAACAGCTTAAAATTTAAAAGTCTATTATATCCCATGACTTGTATATTCGACTGAGCGCTATCAATGCAATCTGGAATGGATACATGACACCGGTACATGGCTTCAATTAAATCTACCTATGATTCCCAATGAAAGCCACGCGATATTATGCCTTACAACATAATAACTTGTTGAAGTAAATGAACGTTTATAGCTGGATCTTGTTGCCTAATGGATACTGATGGCTTTCTATCCATTAATGTAACAACATACGGATTGATATTATGCACATTCATATCTACTAAATATTATTACCTCGGCAAGCTTCGTAAGTGAAATGTGCTATAAAAACATACACAAACCCTGCTAATACCTATAATTACTTTGCATAAATTTTTTAATAGGCCAGTTTATTTATATATTTCTTCATCTAATGTTTAACGACTTATAAAGATATGCAGTTAATATTCAATTATACGATACAAACATCTTTACCTCCGTGGATTTCGAATCCGCAACAAATGAGATATAATTGGCTAATGCTAACCACAAATACATCCGAGTTAGTATTATTAGTTTTAATAGCTTGAGCAATTCTTCTAAACACTACAGCCACAGGTAGTGTTTTATAACGATAATTCATAGTATACTATAGTAATCGCAACATTAACGACTAACGACGTATTCTTGTAATAACTTCATTTAACATTTAGAGAAAAGCGACGTATTATCTATATATTTTATAGGTACTTCGTATTGCCAAGGGTAATATAACAAACGGTGAGCTTATTGTCAATAATATTTTTAAAATGAAACTATTGTTAACCTCAACCTGCGAAGCAGGAGTTGCATTTTCCAAAGATTGGGATTAATGATAGGGATTAATATGAATAGCATTTTCTAAACATTACAATTTTTAAGCGAATCACGAATTATATTTAGGAAGAGAATACAAATACAATGATTACTTTCGTTTAGGGTTTATTTGGTTTATCTGAGTAATTTCCCCAGCATTTAGAAATCATTTTTCACTCATCGGTGCTATAGTTATTTCTCAACTGTCAAATGTGTTCTTGTTTATATGTCATATTTATATGATTACTAGTGTTGTTATTG
This sequence comes from Stenolophus ochropezus, assembly GCA_035578165.1. Classification (NCBI taxonomy): domain Eukaryota; kingdom Metazoa; phylum Arthropoda; class Insecta; order Coleoptera; family Carabidae; genus Stenolophus; species Stenolophus ochropezus. The sequence goes on along the minus strand of JAQOWZ010000004.1, from coordinate 6,939,651 downwards.
GGAATAACAAATTATTATCACGGTAATATATTAGTTTTGTTCCAACTAGAAATTCTTGACGGTTTGTGATTACTTCATATATCAGTTCATATTCAGTGGGTTGCGCATACGCCAGCAACAGATAGATCCGAACTATGTTTTTATTGGAACGAATTGCATACTGATTCTGAACCGTCAATGTCATTAATGTCAATTGCGTTAGGTTAGTTTTACTTTACTGAAAATAAATCTATAAATATGGAAAATAAATAAAAAAATTCACTGACTCATTTACAAACCCCTCATTTTAAAACTTAAATACAATTTTGAGGTAAATTAAATTAAATTGTCAGAAGCTCTGGCTAACATTCCTCTGACTGTTTTTACCGTAAGAGAACTGATTCGGAATCGGTCAGAAATCCGTAGGAACAGCCGACTAACGAACAGAGTTTTGGTTTGAAGTCAGTTGGAACGCTTGTTTCAAACTGCACATGTGTCGTACAGTACCACTAATTTTGAGGTTAGTGGGAACAAACAAAATATTTATTTTATAGTCAAAGTTTTAATTTTTTATCTATTTATTGCCTCAAATTCTTGCTCTAGTGTTCATTTTACCTTATAATAATTATTCTAATTATTTGTCTCATAATGTGTTCTGATAATCTTTTTATTTCCTCCAGTTTGTATAAAGTCTGATCTACAAGTAGGCTTTTATTTTTCAAACATTTATCTAAGAATAGTTTCTTCATTAATTGCTTTTTTAATTTAGTTTAGATAACACACTATTTTCTCTAACTATTATGCACCTATTTACCTCAAAATGTGGTCCTGTTTAACCAATTCCTAATTGATTTATTCCCCAATATTTCCATTAATAGTTCTACTTATTTGCCTCAAAATTCTTTGCTGTATAGATGTGCTATTTGTTATCTATATTTATTTATCCCATAAATATAAATTTTGAGTAACCCCAATCTATATATTGCATACAGCGACCCCAAAATTCCGTTGAGCGCCTGCAAAAATTTGAAAAATAAAATAAAATTGAAACATTGAGTAACCAAAACTAAAAACGCTGTAAGAAAAATAAATATATTTTATTTTTTTCGTCTTCTAATATTTAGGTATCCATATTATCAATAGATGGCACGAACAAGAAAGACTTACTTCATTAAAAAATTTACAAGTTTGCTACAAAACGTGATATTCATTACTTGCTTCATTAGTAAATCTTAAAATAGAAGAAAAGGTTTTTAAAAACTTTTTTTGGGAAAGTCTTCACACTTGGACATACCATTTACTTCTTAAAATAGAGTATGAAAATCTTAGTTTTTATTTATTTTATTTATAAATTTGATAACAAATCGTACAGGTGAGTTCAGTTAAAAGATCCATCGTTAACTCATATTCATTATCTTTTTAAAGCTACTTTTTAAATAGTATTTGTATATTGAGCAAGTATAAATTAAAATTATTTAAAAATTATTACTTCATTGTTTGTTGTATTGTAAAAGTACAACTGTTATTGTCTAAAATGCTGAGCGCCTGTATTTGCTTCAGATCTTATTAATTGTTCTACTTCTTTTTTGCAGAATTCGCTCCAATTTGCATTATTTGAGCCTAAGCTCTACTTTTTATTGAATCTATTTAATACCTCACTCATTTAAGTTATTTACGATTATTGGAATATTTTTTCTAATTGAAACAAATTTAATTTTATAGATTTATATTAATATTTGATACAAGGGAAACGAACCCTAGCATTTTACTTCATAGAATCAATTCTATATTTGGGATCAATATAGTAATATAGATTTGTTGACTAATGTAATATAAATGATAAAATTATAAACTTTATTGATTGAAAAATGAATAGCTAATATTTGGATATTCATAAAAAAAATACCTTATCAAAATTATATGTTTTGTAAATATTTTTACAGATTTGGAACCCCGAGGTTTGCATGTTTACGTTTTTTTTTTGATGTTTGTAAAAACAAATATGCAAATTTTAATAACAGTATTGTTAAATATTGCCTATTTATTATAGTAATTAAACATTGTTTCGTAATGTGCTCCGATATTTGTGCTTATTATCTTTATGGCAATATTACCATCCCATACCGTTAGCTGAAATTGTCTGAAAGAAAAAGATCAAAGACATTCCGAAGAATTAAAATTAATTTACATATAATTTGGTTTATCTCACAATGGCATCTCGATCACAACATAAATTTCGCTTCGGTCGGCATTCGGTAGCCATGGCAACCTGGTTATTATTACTGCAGGCTAGATTAACTCCAAAATTATAACCCAGTTCAAATTAGACTCCGAACAACAAAATGTGAACAGTTTTTTTAAGTTTCGCGCCTTTTTAGGAAATAATCACAGGCTACTAGATTTGTAAATTAATCGGAAAATTAACTCACCGTTTATGAAGAAGGAAGTCGTAGCCCTGAAACAAAACATAATTATATTGATTGTTACGAAGAATTATAAAAACAAATGAAAAAAGCTAAACAGTGGTTGGTTCAATTTAACGAGTTAATTACAAGTTACTTTACAAGAAGCATTAAAAATAATGATAGTAGTAAACTAACAATAAAACATTTTATGCTCCAAAAGATTTTTTTATGTTTCGCCAATAATTATTTTAATTATTTTTACAATAAAATTAATTTAGAAGCTAATTACTTTACTAAATTAACGAAAAGAAGTTGCATTATGACGGGTAGTAACTACAGATAGTATCATTCCCCAGTAAAATATGTTTGTTACTTGCACGAAAATGTCAAGAGAAAGATACATTCAAATTTTAATGGCTTAGTTGTAAAGTTTTTACGATTCAATAAAATGTTTTATTCTAAATATCAAACTGCATTTATGCTCAAATGCAAAACACACATAAATTAATAACTCGAAACTATTGTGACTTTTAGGAAGACTTAAACCAAAAGGCATTCACAGACCGTTAAAGACGCAGCTGTATGGCAAGGAATAAAATATTCATTCTCTTTACTAAACATACAATTATGATTTCAATTCAACACGACATGTATTTTATCTTCTTTTACGGTACGACATTACTCAAGTAAGTAGGTACTATATTTTTTTATTTTTTATTTGTAATAATATTAATTCCCAAAACAAGATATTTTATAATTATAAAAATATAGAAATAGAAATAAAAAAATATTCCCTGTTCATGTATGTACTTTTATTTGAAAATATGATGATGTAACCTCGTCTTTAAAATAATAACCATCAAAGACTTTATTAATGATGTAAAAAATGCTGTACTATGGGAAATGTCTCCTTGAAGGCTTGATTGGTGTAACTTTAATTGATTGGTATTCCAGATTAATTTTACACAATTCATAGCTTTAGATTTTGTTTTGGATTCAGTAGGTTAAGAAACAGAACATTCTGAAATTCTTTGTCTAATTTTTAAACTAGTGAAACCACAGCAAAAACCTGAACAACAATGCTCTAGTTTAAGCATGCCAAGAATCAGAACATTCTGAATACATTCTCTAATTTTTGATCCACTGAAATCAGAATACCTACAATACAAAGCTCAATTGTTTGTGCTATTGTTTAAGCAAACCTGGAATTAGAACAAACATTTTAAAATGCTCTAATTATTAACCCATTGAAATCTGCTCTAGAATGTGCTCTGTTTTCAGTAGGCGGTATTTTCGCTTTAAAAAGCTCTAATTCCTGATCCACTGAAAAAAGAACACAATCCAGAACGTCAAATCTAGAATTAGAACAATCACTTCTAAGTGCTCTAATTCCTGGTTCACTGGAACTAGAGCACAATCCAAAGCAGTTAAATCTGCATTAGAATGTACCCTGGTTTTAGAAGACCTAGAATTAATGCAAACACTTCTGAGTGCTCTGCACTAGATCACCTTCAGGGTATCAGATGCCCTGGAAGGCAGTCTTGTCAGACCACCAGGTGGGGAAGAGGCCCAGAAGCCTGCTGCCTCTCCGTTGCCTCGCAAAGAGGGACTGAATGTTAGAATCTCAGAATCTCCGGTATATCCTGAGACGCGCATAATTGTCCGTCATATTAATTCCTTATTGGCTGACATGTAATCTGTAATTGTGGCTGTAGTAGTAGTGGGAATTTAAAAATGAAAATTTGTATACATAGGTAAATTGATGCGAGAAATTCACTGGTAATATTTTTAAGAGTGCAATTTCCACCCATTTTAGGTTAGAAATATAACAATTTACTAATGTAAAAAAATGCTGCGCTTAAGGAAATATATTCTTGGGGCATTGCCCCTATTAAAATTTTCTTTGGGATATTGAGTCACGATGCCCCCATGTAGTTGGCACCCAAGAATACATAAAATCGTTACTACCTGAGACGTCGACGATGTATTATTCTTATAGGCCCATAATGTCTTATATAAATTCGTGGATATTCGTTAAAATATCAAAACGCCAAATTGGTTATAAATACAATGAAACAAGAAACGACTAACAAGATTGGTTTTACGCATTGGACTAGTGTTAGTTTTGGAAAGCATTGTAAGTGAAAAATGTAATTTGTTGGATCAAGTGTTAATCCCGTAAAAAGAAAACTGTTGGCAGCAGATCCGGCCATCAGTCGTGAGGCTGGCACCATTAAGATAGCATATTACAGCTCCAGACGATATTTGTCAATGCTTGACTCTTCTGCTTGCATCCGCGATACGATGCCATAGTTTGTCTATGTGCAATGCGAATGCGATGCCTGCGTACTTTATGTGTATTATCTGTCCGCGTGCTGCCACATATTGCGAGAACACATTTCACTGATATATGGATCGTTATGCGCGCACAAATACAACTGCATGGCGTATTTGTTAGCCAAGAATTACTCAATTTTCTTTCATGATTGAGACGTACAAGACAAAAGCAAATAACTGTTGTGATTACAATATTCTTTATATTTACAGCATTACAGACTGTGCTTGCAAGCTATAAATCTAACTGTACACTGTACATAGTGTGAGGTCTACGGTCCGATTCCAATTCATCTATAGAAAAAATTACCATGTTCCATTGAACACAGTATAAACTGCTGTTTTTAAAATGAAGCATTATATAGGTATTACATATAAATAAAATTGAACTGTTTGTTGTAAAGTATATTAAAAATTAAGAATGGTAAGGACATTATACCGATTAAAGACTGAAGTCTGAGATCAGTATTTATTACCGTTCGAAATGCTCATACCATTTTTTGCACGATTAAAATTAAATTTCGCTCAATATTAGTAAAAAGAACTATCCTAAATGATGTCCCACGGTACTTTCCAAACATTCATTCCATTTTACAAATTATTAGAATATATCCAATCCTAATAATAATTAAGAAAAAATCTGATGTGTCCAACACATTACCTTTAACCACTTTAATAATATAAGAATATTCTATACAAGTTTTTTAATACATTCATTTTGTAGTTTTGTAATTGGTTTGTTATTACAGCTCAGTATATTTTTATTTAAATTCATACCATAAAATTTGTATGACCAAAAAAACAGCTATTTTTGGCGTTACTAAAACCGCAAATATATTCCTTATATATTTGTTTCAGCAAAGTCACGTTACGTACAGTTCGTTCACTAGAGGGAGTAAAGTGATCCAGTCAAATGGACAAATAAGTGATCCGGATTGAAATGGATGAGTTCAAAGTGGTAACTGGAATAATCTCATAATTTTTTAATTTTTATCTTGAAGACATAATAATTGACCGATTTGTGGTGGATAATCAGAATATAATTGATACATATGTAACATATGGCTCTTTTGTAAGTAATATTATAATATTTTTAGTTTCTTATTTATTTTTTACGCAAATAAAAATATTTTTTTCATGCTAAATGTTCAATAAAATATAATATAACATAATATTTTTTAAAACTTAAAACCCTCCCCGAAATTATTTCTGGATATTGCCTTGGAAAGAATCATAATAACGTTAGCAATGCTACGTACATATTTTTGAAATTTTTCATTATTTGGTTTCGGAATTATTTTACATCATAAAATTTATAGCAATTAACACAATTAGGATTGTTAAGAATATAATAATTGCTACCGTGGTAGGCTTCAAGACATCTATGACCAAGTATTATACATAAAACATAAAATACTTGGTTTGGTCAATAGTTTACCTGTTTTAGAAGAGACGTTAATAATAAATATTATTTTATAAAATTCTCTTATCGTGATCAAATCAGTATGGGTCAATTTGGTTAATAGATTTATATGCAATTTTGACAAGTCATTATGGTAATAATATTACCATATAGATACAGTTATTACTTACATACCAGCTTACTTTTATATGTATGTGTAAACAAAGGCTTAATAAACCGGTAAATAGTTATAATTTTATTACCTGGAACAGAAAATTTATTGCTCATCAATAATAATATTTCAAGGCACTGATGTTTCAAAAATTAACAATGAATATTTATTGTACATTCCTATGTACAGGTAGTATTTAGTTATTATGTGAATTATTATCAATTTCAATTCTCCATGCAAATTATTGTAGTTGAGTAGTATATTGCCTAAGCAGCGAAGAACAGAGAATACCGTCTGTTTTATTGAAACAAATTCATCTATATCTCCTATTGTGTTTGGTACATAGATGACAGCTTAGATGAGGTACAACATAGAGATATGCCACACTCCTATAGCTACGTACTACTGAGCAAGCAAAAGATGGTATGGTCGAGAATCGCCTAACAGTTAGCTGCGTGAGAACAATCCGCCAGCTGAGTAGTGCACACTTACCACATACCTAATAACTAATAATAAGATAATAGGTATATGACACTTACAGTTAGACGAACGAAATATTGGTCATAGTGTTTTGTCACCTATCCTCATTATTTGTTTGGTTGAGTTTTCCATATAACTACTCCACTGGTCCACTGTTCTCAAAGAGCTGGCTGCAAGCGATTTTAAACCTTAGATCTTTCGACAATATATTTGGGTAATGCCAGATCTCTATGTTAAACCTCATCTAAGGATGACAGCGTGCAACATATATATGCAATTTTGACAAGTCAGTTTAGTAATAATATAACCGTACAGATACAGTTATTACTTACTTACCAGCTTTCTTTTATTTGTGTAAACAAAGGATTAATAAAACGGTATATAGATTTAATTTTATTCTGCCTGGAAGAGAAAATTTATTGCTAATCAATAATAATATTTGAAGGCACTGATGTTTCAAAAATTAACAATGACTATTTATTGTACATTCATATATACTCATATGTAAAGAGCGGATTCTATGCAATTGCATGTGTTGTTTATATTAGGCATATCAACAAATTGTTTTCGTATGTTCACGTTTCATAAAAAAGTAATGCCAAATATCAAAAAAAATAATGCATATTTTGCATTTAATGATACTTTATTGCATATTTAGATTTTTTTGCATATTAGTGCATATTTTAAGACTTTTTAAAAACAAAAATTAATTTTTGACAAATTTTGTTCTTTTTTGAAAACAGTATATTACAAGAAATATAATTTTGATCGTACTTTTAACAAGTGAGCATTTATATAAAATGTACTCATTGAAACCATTACAATCATATTTAATTTTTCGTCAGAACAAAAAAAAAGTGATTCTATCAGTGTTTTAGAACTGTTTAGAAATTAAGTAATTCTTATTTTGTAAGTAAGGTAAGTAAATAATATCTGTCACTGAAATTCGTATGTTTGGAACTATAACAATTAGTAATGCCGAAAAAAAATGTATTAAAAATATGAGGAGCATATAGCAACATTCTCGTTAAAGATGACTTTTTTGATTTTTGTTTCAAAAAAGAGCTTTTGTAAATTTCAATATGAATATGAATTCGAGATTTTCTTATTTTTGTTAGAATTACCTGTGATATTTATTGTCTTTATACATTTCATGAAATTTTCCAAATAAAACACTGCATGTAAAAATAGAAATAAGAAAATGATATCAGTAAAACGAGCCTGATGACATTATTTTTTTGCATATTTTTATTGTAAAGTGCATATTTATAACTTTTTTGAATATATCATGCATATTTTGATGATTTTTTAATGCATATTTTGACACTTTTTTAGTGCATATAATCCTCTCTTTACTCATATGTATAGGTAGTATTTTGTTATTATGTGAAATAACAATTTCAATTCTCCATGCAAATCATTGTAGTTGTGAAATATATTGCCTAAGCAGCGAAGAACAGAGAATACCGTCTGTTTAATGAAACAAATTCATCCATATCTCGTATTGTGTTTGGTACATAGATGTCACCGTGCAACATTTCCTTGAAATTTATTCATCTTGCATAAAAACGTCATCCAACATTGTCTGCCACAGATAACAAGCATTGTGACGTGAGATAGGCGTCCGCAGAACGGTAGCGGCAGCGGTAATGTTGGCGGTATCGGTACACCGCATTGTGAGTGTAAATATTGAAAACCAGGTTATTGTGTTTACCAACAACCGAGCGCGCGTTTGTCTCTCGTTGTTTATCGTAAACAAGCGGAAAATGTGACTGGAAAGTTAAATTTTGATCCCCGAGCTCTGTCAACTTGTTACAAATTTTGTTATGAGTTTTACTCGATTGGCGTATTGTTGTTATACAATGTTATTATTCTTTATCATCCGTAAAATTATACATTTTTCACTACAATTTCATCGCTTTTCAGTAAATATATGTCATGGCAAAGATTGTAATTAACACGTTAACTGCCACCATTAAAAAAAATGTGGGTCCCTTGGGCCATTTTTTTTTACACATTTAGGGTGTTTTCATATTAGAAAATACAAGTATGATAACAGAATTGATTTTTTTTAATGTTGCTCTAAAATTTGAAGAATTTTATTGAGGCACAATATATGTACCTCACCTCAGTATTTTATCATTTTAGAGACTAAAAAACAAAAAAATCATGCGCTAAGAATAGGTTTTGGTCTGTCAGGCCACCGAGAATTAACCTACGTCCACAGATATGCGTTGCGAGGTACAAACGTTAGATCACGGATCATAATGTTTATTCAAACACTGAGGCACAAACGATGTATCTCAGAGCATACGAGGATATTTTAGTGAGACACATAAGATGTACCTCATGGCAGTTAACGAGTTAAACTAAAAAATTCTCTGTACTGATAAATTTTTATAGATGGATGAATGTTTCAAATTTGAGTGTGAAGTTACATGCATGAAATCTTTTTCAATAAGAAGATAACAGGAACTAAATTCGAAACCGTTACAAAAATTTATAACAGCAGTCTAGTTGTCTAGTATTAGCTATTTTTTTTCTGATTCTTCATTTCCTATAATAAGTTCATATATTTGCATTTTCTTTAAAATTATTGGTTACCTAGTAAAAGATTTGTATTTTTAAAGGTACCACGTAATATTTTTATCTGTTAAGCATAAAATTTACGAATGATATGTAAACAAATAAGATGACTATCATTATTTACCTAGCACCAAGCCTGTGTCCCGAGCTACGAAAAATCCGAGGGATATAAGGCGTCAATAATGTACTTGTTTCTAATATTTACAAAAAAGAAAAAGGTTGCATTTATTTTTATAGCTGACATTTCAGTTTGTTAACCACACTTTTGATCCTAGATTTGTTTTTATTTGATTTACTTTTTTGAAAACTGAAAATAAATAATGTTATAATGTAAATTCTCGTTAATAATGGCCATTTATTTAAATTTAAATTGGGAGTTGATGGTAACCGTTAATTTACTTCAATTAAAAGGGCTTCCCTATCTATGTTTATTCTGTTTTTAATCTTATCAAACAAAGCGGTAATTTTTTATTAATGCCTATGTTAATCAGCATCTAATATTAAACACTTTGTTGCATCATTGTAAATTAACACTTACACATCAGTGTATTAAATCTCCCGTATAAAAATCCGTATGGTAACATGTATGAAGTACGACATGAAGCTGATGTTTAGCATTTAATTAGAATATTAATAACGCAGCACTTTCGATCAAGGTTCACAGCGAACGCTGATTATTAACATAATTCATTACATTTTAATCAGTACCTACGTACACTTTTCGATTGCTGGATAAATATTGATTCGCCGCTGTGCCTCAGCAGTGATTTTAATTAAATATTGTTGACTTAATTGAAACTAACGCCAACTTCATGTAAATTAACTCTTCCATCATGTTAGAAGTAATAGGCGGTAGGATGAGAAATGTTTACTTTGCTATTACGATTATCATACAATATAAATAAAAATATATAAGTATATAAAATACTTATACCTATATTTACATAAGCTTATATTTCTTAAATAAAAAATTTAAATTGAGTGACTGTGTGAGAATAATATCGTAAGAACGCTAAGGAAAATTATGAAAAATTGTATTTCGAATAAGAATGTTACGTATGTATGCCCGAGTAAGATAATGACGTATTATTTTAAAAGAAACTTAATAGTAAACGAAAAATTTTCTTTTTCTAAACAATCAGCACAATAAATGAAAGATAGATGGAAGTAGGTACTGCACAAAACAATAAAAAGTTAACAGAGAAAAATTTTATTAAGAAAACAGTCCGAAACATTAATCTTACATAGTTAAAACTGATTAATCTATAATTTCGTGAAAGTAATAAAGACTCATCCTTAACCTCCTGACATAAATATCATAGAAAATATTGTCAAAATTGGAAATAGAAATAAAGATATATTCGATATAGAAGAAAAGTGATATATACATTGCTTTCAGGAAATAATGAACAAAAATTAACCCTGCCCTGTCAAATTCATGACAGCTTTGAAACCAAACATAATTATGCGTATTTTTCTGGTGAGCTATAGGCTAAGTTACATACATATACCTACTTGTTTATTAATTAATCACCCAGGAACTAAATTCATATTTAATCCCTAAGAGATTATTATTATATTAAAAATACTTTCCAAACCAGTGGCAATAAAAAAGTTTATTTCACCCTTAATTTTGCGAATTTTGGAAGTCTTTTTGTTCTATGATCAGTAATTTAAGAACTTTGCCATTTTGTCTTGCTTTTATAATAAAACTATTAACACAATTTGGGTAGTGGTTATTTCACTTGTTTGATTTTAGAGAAAAAAAGTCCTTTTATGTATGACAATCGATAAATTTTTTAAAGAAAGATTAATGTTAAAAATATGTACGAATATGCATTTAATAAAGTCCGTGTTAAAAAAGAATGATTTGTACATTGTGTTGTAGTGTCGAGAGTTAAGCACAAGAAATAAGAAAACAAAATAGTGTTAGTATAACAAATGAAATTACTGATAAATGACGATCACCAAAATGAATTATCCTTCTCTACCCACCGTCAATATTGATCGACCACAAGTAATTAATAATGATTGATGGTCACCCGAATGAGACTTGTTGTTGTGAACATGTCCCGATGCTTATTTACAAACTACCCTTTGTTACAGACACCATCCTAAAAAGAAGATTCTTTGATATTGTTGGAAGTACAAAGTGAGATGACACTTTTTTAAATGTAAATTTACTATCCGGTAGCCGACATGAATAGGAACTGTTCTATTATTAGGAAAAAAACAAAGTTTAACATTTATTACAAAATATTATCAGAGAATTCTCCGATCATCAAATAACCGTCTAAGTAACCAACAAATAAAACAAGTATCTGGGCATTGAGCAAAGTACCACTACACTTTGTCTTTAAGATAAAAGACTTATAAATAAATGCACAGCGTTTCATTGTACCTATCACCCTCAATACGTAAGTCTTTAGTACGTGAACGGTTCCTAAATACAAGTATACTGTAACTTGATAGCCATAGCCATAGTGTTTTCTTTAGGTAAATTTAACTCGTAAGGACCTTTTACAGATGTACGGAACATATATTACAGGATTTATAACATTACTAAAGTAATTGTGTAAAATGTACTTATTCCAGTGATTTTATAGTTATCTAGATACCAACACTATTAAAATGTTTATTGTCATCATAGCAACGACATACTTTGAAGAATTGTCTTTGTCTAAAGTACAGGAATACCATTGATGTTATCTTACTTCCTATTACTTTTTAAAATAACCTCAAAATAGTTTGCCAAAATAGACAGGCTCTGATGCGCTGTCTTTGTCTATAGAGATATCTCATTTGCAATCACCTTTTGACACAACATCAAAAAAATGTTCTTTGGTTATACGTTACACTTTTGCCCTCAAAATTTCCATTGCCTTACGGACCTTGCGAACATATACATATATATTTCAGAAAAACTCTTACGAAAATCTTCCCTGGGAATAAACACATCCCATAATATACATATTTTATAATTTACATGTGACATAAAAGCTGTGAATCCTTCACTTGTATTGTTTTACATATCAAACATATTCTAACCATTGTCTAATTATTACAATGAATCAATTAAATCATGTCACGCTATAAAACTATGAAAAGAATTAATAAAACAGCAACAGCTATGTTAGCAAAAAATAAGCAGGAACTGTCATGAACTTGAGTGATAATAGAAATACGATTTGCTTCATGCTGATTGGATAGTCACTAGTGATAGAAAGAAAGACAACAAGATACTAATATATACACTGTAGAAAGAGATGGTGCAAAAAATTTGATACACATGTTAGAAACACTAAGTTATATAGGACGTATATTGCATATTGGTATCTAGATAAGTACAAAATCACTGACTCACTCTGCCTTACAGTGTTTGCAAAGAAATGCGGAACAGGACTTTAACACAGGATTTCAAAATATTGCAGATATTCCCTCTCCTGATAGATTTAGAACAAAACTATAGCAGTACAAAGCTGTTCAAAATTAAATTCTACATCAGATAATATAATAATTGATGCTACAGCACATCTACAGTAGGAGATTTATTAAATATAAAAAGTAACATTTTTGGTCAAAATCAGACAGCCATGGAAATAAAAGAAAATATCTAAATGTCAATTGTGACAGTTAATAACATGTCATTATAGATAACTGTATATTTTTATAATATTGGTCTATTATTTAAGAAAAAAAAATCCAATTCAACTTAAATAATTTTAAAATACAGACAATATAAGAATTATAATCAGTGATATTTCTATAAAGTAACATATAGATATTTTCTTTTATTTCCATTATATTCCAAATATTACATTTTATATTTAATATATCTCGTACTGCACACTTGCTGTTGCAACAAATATGATCTTATCTGACGTAGAATTTAATTTTGAATAATTATGTACTTTAGTAGTTTTGCTCTAAATTTATCAAGAAAGTATCCGCAATTTTTTTAAATTCAATGTTAAAATCCTATGTTCCGGATTTCGTTGCACACCCTGTATATTCTAGCTATTAAAGTAGTTCTATGAAGAGTATCAAGTTCGGCTCGCATGGAAGTAACTGCAACTATAATATTATGAATCCATTCATCCTTGGTTTGAGATTTTTCTCCTTAAACTAAACTATATATGTGTCCCTAAAGATAATACTCGAACGGCGTTAGCTTTCATGTGGCCAGAAAATTGGACCTCTTTTTCCAATCCACAGGTTAGCAAAGTTATTATGCCGATATATTCTAACATAACTTCTCAAATAAGACGATGCGATATATTCTTGTTTTAATAATACAGCCGTAGCAAATAATCGTTACAATAACATAAATATGGAACGTGAAAAAAGAAACAATTGCTACAATTAATCAACAAATAGTTTATCATGCCACACTCGCTCCTAGAAATCCTGTAATATCAAATTTCGAACATGAGTGAATAAGGTATTTTCGACTTAAAAGTATCTAAGGAATGAATCTGTATGTGGAAAAAATATGATACATACACACATACAAATAGAATACATTATTGTTATGAATGTCCAATTCACACTATTTTTGTGTTAACAGACTGGTTGAGTGTCAGCTTCCGGGCGCACGGGGTGATGATCCGTTGGTGTAATCCGAGAGAACGAATCAATCACCCGATCGAGCCGAGTTGGACACCGGCCAGACAGAGGATAAGCAGGACGCGCGAAAAAACGCAGATTGGAAAATGCTTTATGTAAAACAGACAGACCAATTACCTCGAGTGCATGCACAGCTTTATCCCACCTAACTATTTTCTAATTTGCCCGCAAAAAAACTAACGGCCTCTCTATCACCGTATGTTTACATACGAGATGCTTTCGTCGATTAAATTGGCACAAGTAATCAAATAAATAAGAGAAAATATATTTAAATTTGAAATACTGTCAATTAAAAAAGTCAGTACCATTAAAGTGTCATAAAATTTATTTATAAGACACGCGCTGACTCGAATGCGTACATTACATTTTCTCCTAATAGTTTTAATCATCATGAAGTTGAAGGACTATTAGCTGATTCCATTGCAATGAAATATACAGACAATTTCCAAATTACGACAAAATAGATAGTAGAAAAAGAAAGATTTATTCAACATCTTAGATCGAACAGGTCCTTATCTACTGATATTACCTACTCTGAAAAAGATCTACTGCTTACAGTAAATGCCGAACCACCAAATACAGAAGTATTTTTATTTGCTTAATAGTTGACGAAGCTGGAATTTGAACCTCGGATCTTACATTATATTTAGTAATTTAGTAAAATTCGGAGAAAGATAACCAACTGAGACATCAATGCCCGTTATTTTTTTTTACTTGAGAGGACCAAAATCTTTTTGAGGATATATCCGAGTGGCACAACAGAGATTGGTCATAAAATCAAAAACAAATAACGATTATATTTTTATAAAATGACAGATTCGTTTAATTCAGGGACTAAAGTAATAGTGCGAAAAAACATAAATATAGGTACATTCACAGAAAAAACGATTGTTTATATCCAAACGGGAGTTATCACTAAAATAGAAGAAGTTGGTAACTAGTTGTCGATTTAGTCAAGATTGGAGATCATTGTAACCGAAAACAATAACATTGTTCACATATGGATATCAATTATTATCAGAAGTGATTATTATTATGTCTCTATAACTAAGTTCTAATGTATACCTATTAAAAATATTAATAACGCTATCAATAATAAGTACCCCAGAACGATTTAAAAATAATATATAATTAAAGGCCATATTAATTTTTAATTAACTTCAAGAATATTTTATATTCTACATAAAATTATTCTATTATTTCTATACAAGCTTAAGTACCAAAGAGGTGACGTCGAGTTAAAACTCTAAGGTATAAAGAAACACCTAATAATGAGAAATGAGCTAGAATATCAGATGAAAAATAGGTATAATAAAATATTTCAAAGCAAAATGACCTTTACTTAATTTACAATATTTAATAAACTGTCACAAATAGACTGATAAAAGATGAAAATTAAACTCCCATAAAAATATTTGAGATCGTAGAAAACTTCTGTTTTAGACATCAGTGATTCCCACAGTTCGACATCAAAATTCATGTTAATGTTCGCTCATAAAATAATTATGGAAATTTTATAGGTTATTAAACTTATAAACATGATAGTTTACAATCACTTCGTGAAGATAATGTCGTAAAAGATCATTTAGTTAGAGTTAGCAATCCGTGTGTCCTAATCATTCCTTTCCCTAGCTGTGTTTCACCTTCGCCAACTCGCAGGCCCTAAAGCGAGCAATATCTCAGAATAGATGAGTTGCTAAGCGATGATTACAAGCTACATTTGTATGCAATGAGCGTAAGATAAGTGTTATTTGGCTGTTGACCAAATATAATGCCCAAGGCTTTCAGACTACCAATGTACAAGTTCAATAACTTTCATGCCAGCATTTTTTCTTCAGATTGTGTCCATTATTTTATAATTTCTTACAGGAGAAATAAAAATGTACTCTTTTAATCATTAACTATAAAACATCAAAATAATTACCATTAAGTAATATCAATTGTTATTTTAAGTGTAATGTAGGGTACTCCTTTCGTGACGAGTTTTACTTCCTTTTAAATGGTTTAGGTTGTCATCCTATACAACCTTTCTAAAGGACTTATGGCCTAGGTCTAGAATATAAGTTTTTTTTATAAAAATATTGGAAACTTAATTATTTAAGTACTAACAAATTGCAATTTAATCTACAATTTCTTTTAAAATCAAAACTGGATTCACAACCAAAAGCATTGATTGTACAAATTCCGGTTATTTGCAAAACATAATCTTAATTTTATAGAATAGCTTTATAAGCAAATAATTTTCAAAATTTTCATATTCGAATGGTAGATTTAGTAAATAAATATGAATACCACATACTTTGAATTTTTGCGTGTATATATCCACCTCGTGCAATTCATTTGTTATATGTTTATTTATTATTTTATTTTTTGATATATTGTAATATTTTTTGGAGATATAAAAAATATTTTGTTAAAAATTCAATATGTTTTCAATTTTGTGTCTACAAGTCTTTTTACAGTGAGTTCTAAATCACTTAAACACAGCAGTATTTTATTTCGTTAATGACATTGGAAATTGAACCCAAATCTAACACTTCGTCCATTACGAGTCAAAACAATTTTTCCTATATTATTTCTGTTAACTCTAAAATTGAAAATTTAAGAAGACTATATCAATTTTTCAAAATTAAGAATATTCATCAATTTTGTGTCGACTAAATTCATCTAATGGTGTTTATTTATGAAAAATATTTTGTACAAATTTCTTCATAAAATAATTTTTAATTAAGACTTGATTTGTGAACACCCAAATGCACTAGTGAACAAAAAAAAAAGCCTGTGATCTACAGTCAGGTTTTACCAAACTGTGTAGTAAAATTGAAGTAAATCAATTATGAAAATATTTTACGTATCCCCAAACTAATGCGTTTATTGTTTAATAAAGTATAATTTTGCAAATAATCACCGTTGGTACATATGAAGTAAATCCATGATCTTGGCCAAGGACAATACCAATGACAGCATCATGTGTGTCCCCAAACAATTGCGTTGTTCATTTAATAAAGTATGGTGGAGGCATCCTTTTGTCGCCGAGGTTGATAAGTCTGAAAGGAGGCTGAATAATGCGGGGATATATGTAACATCGATCAATACAGAGCATGAGCATATATTGTGTTTGCAACAAAAAGAATAATCAAGTGCCGGTGACTCGGAGTCGCTGATTTAGTAGGCAATTTGAATCGACTTATCTTTACCTGCCACTGCGGCAAATCACCACGAGAGAGGATTACCTTTTCCTTGCCGTATGAGCTCCAGTGTCGCACCGAAGGGAAATTCCTAACAACGGGTTGACGCTTCTTTGCAATTTGAGTTAATAAACATGTATATGTAGACATGTCAGATCTGAGATTCGATTCTCTCTATCTAAAGAGCCTAAATAGGTGTTCCTTGACATGTTTAACTTATATTTTAGTGGTGGAGATGGTCAGGCAACAACTACAACCTGTGCAAGATCAGCAAAAGCAATAGCAAGCCATAGGATTGGAATAGTTATTTACACTGCCAAGTGCTGTGAACCTGTCATCATGACAGCAGTTGTTGTCAACATTCTACGCCAAATGCACTAAATTTATTTTTTCTATAGCAGATGTTAAAGTGCAATTTTATCAACTCAAAATAGTGGATAAAGTAGCACTTTAACCGCAAGGGTAGATAAAGTAACACTTTAACAGCAAGGGTAGATAAAGTACTTTAACTTTTGTTTATTAGAAGTACATTTCCATAACAACGCACACTACTGTCATTTTAAAATTGTTCTTAAATAATAATTTAATTTTTCTAATTCTTTTCTCTTCAAAACCTGCTATAGAAAAAAATAGAATTTTATACACGACGATAAAATTAAATTATCGACTCGCGAATATATTTTATCGTCTTGTATAAAAAATAACTATTTTTCTAAATTAAATTTCATTCAATAATCCACTATTTATATATATTTTATTATTATTATGTAAAAGGATGTTTGGACAATAATACTTTTTATTATAAATACAGTTTTTTAATAACTGCTTTAGAAATAGGAGAGATTTTTCCAAAATCTTCCGCACGCTAATCTGAAACTTAGATTCCCGACATTTCTTAGGTGACGAAAATCAACAGATTTTATTATAGGAATCTCGTCTCGATTAATTACACCTTCAAATCTATAGCTATCTATTAACCAAATCATTGTGATGTATCCGAGTTTTTGAGAAGATACGTAAAGTAAATACATAATAAAAGCGTATGCTAATATGAAAGTTGTACCATTAAAGTGGAAATAATTCTGCCTCAGAACGTAGTACAAATGAAAATAACTGTAATGAGAATATTTAAGTATTATCATTAACTTGCCACCCTAATCCATTTAATGTATGTAACAACAGCATTCGAAAAATATTTGTAACGCATTTACCTGACGTCTAAATTAGCATTAATCAAAATATGAACAACAAATTTTTCCTCTTAATCAAGAAGACAAGTAATAAAAAAATCCTATCCTATTTCGCTATTTTTGTCATTTGTTTCTTTTTTTGGTACCACCTAGTTCTTTTCCCTACATCATAATTGGTCAAACCATTGCTTTATGTATATTTTTATTCCGGAATAAATTGTCATAAAATTATTTCTCCACGTGATATGTATTTTCTAAGTAACCTAATCCGTGCTATTGTCTATTTATTATGTGTTGAATTTGTCTATTTTGAGCGTAATTGTCATTGAATCAAAACTTCAGTTTTTACTACAGATTCTTAAAAGAATATTTCATTCTACTTAGCGTATTTCTACCATTTGTATTAGTGATCATTAATATAACTTCATGTCGTAAACATATATCAAATCAATGGCTGCTTGTACTATTATTAGCAAGTGACTACATATTGATTATATCTTGACTAGCACTTCAAGAAGTAACACATTAATATAATATATACAGCGCCTTGGGTATATTGTACTCCATTTTACATTTATGTATGAGTTTACATTATTAAATTCTAAACTTCAATTTTAGTACAGATTGATGTTTATCCGTAATTTGTAACCAAGACCGACTTATTAATATAATTTTCTATTTTTGTCATAAGTTTCTAGTCTGAAGGAATTGTAGGAAAAAAGTGTAATGAGATGCAAGTTGGTTAAAGGTTTTTAAATAAATATGTCTGCATTCTAATATTGTGTTTTTTTTTCTATAATTAACGTAATGAAAGCCATGAATTTATTGCTAAAATTTACGAATAGTTGTTGCTTAGCTTAGGGTGAGAGTGAGAACCATTTTGGACTCGAGTTGTTTCTCTGAATTTAATAGTAAAGTTTACTGAATAAGTTTATAACTCGAATTATATTAGCTTAATTATTTTACGAATGACAAATAATACAGGTAACCATGACGATCCTACTGTGATTTTATCAAATTTTATCTCTGAAAAACTGTCTTTCTCGACCAAATAAAACATTCTGAGTGAAAATGATGTTTGGAATAATCAAATTAAAATTATTTTTAAGGAAAAACTTTTGGAGTAACAATCATTTAATAAAATCAAATACTGCTTTATCAGATTGAAAATTGGTATTAAAAATTATTAAAGAATGACATGTAAATTACTTTTTCTACGACCACTAAATAAATTAAAGTAAATAGCCATTATTAACTTGTAGGTTATGTAAGCTAGGGAATATTTGATTTATCGAAATTATGTTAGTATAGTACGAATAAATGAAAATTAATTATAATTAATTTAAAACTTTAAGACTATTAAAGAAATAAACAAGAAATATTCTACATAGTATTGTTTTATTGGGTTGTAAATAGTTTCAATTTATTAATTTGAAGTTGACAGTCTGAGTTGTCTTTATGTTCTGCTGTTAGTATTATTTACTAGTGATATGTCAATTCTTTCAGTGTATTGTGTGATCGTGCGTTGATCGAAATACAGTCAAATAATTGTCGTAGAAAAAGTATAGTACATAATTTGAGTTGTAAAGCAATTACGCACTTGAGGAACTACAAACTCGTCGCTTTGCGGCTTTTATATAATTTTTCCACTTCTTGAATAATATGCATCTTACAACTCTTAATATGTAATATACTACTCGTATTACTCACATCTGTAAATAAAACACATACACACATATATGTTACTCAGCAGTCATCAACCAAGTTTTTAATACCAATTATCACCCTGACAAAGATTGATTTACGGTTGAAACGTCGGATTTTATTAAATGACTTCTGGTCCAAAAGTTTTTTCTAATTATAACTTTATAACATATCCAGTTGAAGAAAACAATTTTCCATTAAAATTATTTTACTTTTAAAGGAAAAATTCTGTAGACCACATTACTAGACAAGTAAAGTTCAATTTACGATTGCCTATATTTATAACAAAACGACTGACCATATATAAATAAAAATTAAATGTAATAAAGCTGATGATTGTGTTAAATTATGAGAAATGAGTACCTACATTAAATTATACGTAATTTGAGTTTTTCCTGAATGAGCCTTTGTTAAAGGTTGAGGAAGCGTCCCGACGCTGGCGCCACTGGCGTGCGGAGGACATCGACGTCTTTGTCGGCGTCGCGTGGCGTCGCACGTAACGCGTCCTCCGGGAACTCTTATCTTGTTAGCCAAGATGGAATATTTCGATTACATTGTGTTATAACGTAACTGAAATATTGAAATATAACAATTCCCTCGGCCCAGCCAAGCCCGTACAACGTACACCGTACACGGATACACTACAGCCCAATGAAATTTAAATTTTTACATGCAAACCTTATCACGAAATAAAACTCTACAACGCGTACTACACAAACATACTCAAATTGCATACACTTGCATACTGCTATGCCTTCTGATACTTCACTTCATCATGAGAATTATTAATTATTTCATATTTAAACATATTTCAGAATGATCATTAAAAAAATCCAATTATATAAAGTAATTTAAGCTACAAGAAAGAAGGTATGAATTGAGGTGAGGCTTGCGGACTCCAAGTTCATGTTACCATATGAAAATAGTTGTATTATTAGTTACTTACATTCCGAGACCCTTATTATTATAATTTTCGCGTCACTAGCATTAAATAACTTTAAATAATATTAAAGTATATGTAAAATGTGACAGTTCAGTTTTATTTATTTGCAACTTTATAGTTACTTTTACCCGTTGCTAGACGACCAAATGTATGTGAAATTTGTAGGTTTGTACTAGTTAGATCATGTCGGTAAAGCTGCGCCTGCGTTAAATTTATTACCGAGAATTTTCCTTTTATTCCCGGGAATTTCCCTACTTGTTCCCGTGAATTTTCCCATATATTCCTGAAAATTTCCAAAATGGAACTCCCGATTTTTTCCGGGAAACGAGTTTAAAGAAATTCCCGGGAATTTTTCCAGGAAATAAAAATATTTCTGACGGGAAATTCCCAGTGATCCATCATTATGTAGGTCCTTTTCAGAGACTTTATAGGCTGATAACCTCCTCCATCTAAGATGCAGGGCGAAGTTCACTATTTAATTTCATCTGGAATCAAAATTATCCTAGGGTTGTAATGCCAATGATATAATTTTTTATGGAGAGAAAACTTCTGATTTGTCAAATTTGAAATATGGCGTTAGCCTGGTATGTAGCGCACATTATGTAACATTAGTGACATTTAATTAAAATACCTTCCCAAAGCGAGCGTTTGCTATGTGTGGCATAATGACATGCAGCATGTTAGTATTCGCCCGGTCTTGCGAGCCGGTACGTTGCGTGCGCGTGGAACTATGTCCGATCTCGATCCGGCGATAAATAAGGAATTCTGTAGATCTGATGCAGGGGATAATGCTTATAAATACTTTGTTAACGATACGTTGGAATGAAACACGTCCAACCACGTTTTTCCACAACACTTTCCATGGAAATTTTTCATGCTTCACATTTTTATGTATCAAAATTACAATATAAAATATCATTTGAAAATGATGCAAAGTTTACAAACTTTTTTGGAGGGTTGGATAGCTTAGTAGTCAGGCGCTTCATATATTATTTTGAAATTAAAGACACCACTAGAAGAGATAGAAATACGTCGTATTATACAAATTTATATTGAATTTACTTTGTATACATTTTGTTTCTTACATGTACCTGTAAAGAAAATTTTCAAGAACTATTAGTATTTCTCTAATTCTGTAATATTTTAATTTCTTTTCAGTGGCGGATATTGAATACTCCAAATAGTTTGGATATTAAACTATTTTTTTATTGTTGTTGGTTTGTTCAATGTCCTTGTCGTCGAATCGGAACGCGATATTTGTATGTTACACCTCCAAGACGATATTTTGAGATACTAGTACGGTATTAATTTATAGTACTAGGATTATTTAAATGTCTCTTAAAAAAACCTACGATACATATACATAGTTTCCAGAATCATATCATTGAACAAGAAATATTTAAATAATTTTCAGTCGATAACATGGATTATTATTTTTCTTTTAATTCATTTTACTAAAAAAACTTTATTACAGGTAAAAACCACGCATAAATCTAGAAAAGCTAAAAGATCTTAAACAGAATAAAAACATTACAAATGTCGAGTAGGGCATGTTTCTATGAGTCCTTTAAATTATAGTTAATTTTGAAATCTTTGTATAATATTTAAATTTGATTTCTTAGCGCACTTGTATTCCATATGTCCATATGAGAATAATCGAAGCTTTAAATAATAGAATTTTGTAGTATACTGATAATTTTGATTTTGTTCCTGAAAGTCAATAGAGTTTTTTAATTTTGAAATCCACCGGTTTTCTTTTGCATGTTTATATGTTTCTTCCAAGTGAGGCCTTTATCAAGATGCATACCTAGGTATCTTGCTTCTGTATGTTGGGGTATTAATTAATTGTTACTGCGGGACATGTCTTTTTGTAAATGTCATGTGAGCAGTTTTATTTCCATTAATTTTTATACTCCAGTTTTTCGCCCATTTCACCACTTCATTTAATGCCGATTGGAGATTTCTCGAAGTTTCCACTGGGTCTTTCCAGTCTTCTCCGGACAAGGTAGATCTGCCGTATAAATTATGTATAAGATTGGGCCCAGTATACTACCCTGCGGTACCCCAGCTTTTATTTGGTAATACTTGGAATACCCGTCTTCATGCATTACTAGAAGACATCTGTCTGATAAATATGATTTAAATAATAAATAATACTGACGTAATTTTTTAATTTTGAATAGTAATAGTAAGGGGTAATATAACCATAATTTCCTAAACCTCTGCATATTTCATAACCAAAGAGAGAGGAGGTAAACGTGCTTTTGATCAAATTTATGTAAGAATTGATGGAAGGTAGTGTTTCGTTGGCAGAAATAGGCAAGTGTTCGCTTTCTCGTAACCTCTCCTTTGCGATTAGAAGCGGAGCATTGGTTTGATTGGTTGGGCGGTCGTCCTTGCGCGATGCCGGTAAATCAGCAACCTGTAGGAGGCCTGCAAGGCTGTGCGCTCCGCAGCGAATTATGAACTTGTAAATACGCACTGTCGCCGATCATTTGCATTCATTATGCATTTATGTTTATTATTGCTCCTTCTGTCACCCATTAGCGCAGCTATTTATGTAGCCGGGCTTTTTATTAACCAACAGATTTATTTTATTGTCTCTCTAACTGTTAAGTAGCCATGAGAAGTCTCTAGATGGAGTATTATATTTCGAAATGTGGCTATTCTAAAGAAAAATTTCTGCAGTGTACAAAATGGTCGATAAATTACCTGATTAAGGATAAGCTAATGGAATAGAATGTTTGAGATAAGATAAACTTTATATAATCTTGTGAATTGCAGAATACTTTGGAAAAGATGCAATAAATGTAGTTAGCATATTAATAAGGGACCACCTACGAAAACTCATAACATTAATAGCTTATACCTATATTTTATAACTAAAAATAAAATTCTCCTATAACCTATACGAGAAATAAATAATAAATTCTAGACTCATATGCCGCACCCAAATTTAGTTAGAAAATATTTAACAGGCCATCAGATTTATCATCAAACCATTACAATACAAATCATCTGTTTATGCATTTTTACGATCAGTAAAATAATGTTTTTAATGTAATAATGTTGCCAGGAGACAAAACTTCAGTTGTCCTGAGTGATATGGTCTCATTTTGGATTCAACTTGGTTTCACCATTTAAGTGACCTAATACAAATTAAATAAAAAATTCAAATCGACATAATACATAAATTATGTTATGGGGAGTAATCAGTAATTTTGTCAACACTATAATAGAAGAAACACCCAAATTCGTAAAGGAATTAGCTGCTAATTCCATATTTAGTCCCGTTTTGACTCTGCTTCAAATTCATGAAAGGTATTAATAACTCCGATTAGAGCAGTGATGGATTTGAGGAGGAAGGCGACCTTAGAAAGGCCAGTTTTTTAATTTCTAAAATAACAATACATAAAACTGAAGCACAAAGGCGTCTCATATACATACGCATTATAAAAATTTGTTCTACTTGGAGTAGAATTATCAAGAACAAAAACTACTTGCTGAAATATTGTTATGGAAACACAAATGCCTAACTTACGATGAATCTGACATTCCCATCCATGCAAATGAAGTTCTGAAGCAATTTAATACTGATATTTATGTATTTCTAAACAATTATTAACAATATTAATAAGTATGTATATGACAACGACTAAACGTAGCTTTTCTATATTAAGGAAATTAAAACTCATGAAAAGTGTTGGACGCGAAAAAAGCTTTAACCCGATTCCCGTCGACAAAAAAATTTGATTACAAATTTAGTTACTTTTTGTATATATAATTTTAATTTATAATGATTTTGTGTTATTTCATAAATTTTATGGTTAACATTATTATATATTTTATTAAGTCAGTTACGTAGAAACAAATTTGAACTATAACATTAAATTATTTCCAAAAATTCTCATATATTCATAATTATTTAATATATTTCAGAAAAATATTTCAGATCTTCATGGAAACACCACTTCCGGTTGCACGATTAACACCAAAATCTAATTAGATCTAATCTAGGGTGTCAGAATGTTATATCCAAAATTTCAACTTTTTTATATAACAATCCATCCACACATACGGATAGAAATCATTCTAAAATTAATAAAATCGTGTTCTAGGAACTTCAACACGTGCATATGCATTGAAAATTCGCTTTCCGATTTTTATCTTGATTCCAATACCTCTCCCACTGAGTGGCGAGAGATAAAAAGCACAAAGTAAAATGAAACTAGTCATATGTATCGTATTTGTTCTGATATTACGTAATAATTTATGACTTCCACAATCCATTTTCATCGAGTACTAAATCAATTTTTCTCTGTATCGGAAATTCTTGTGTGTAATTACCTGGATTACATTCTAATTTTAATTGAATTTATTAATCTCAATCGATCTTGCCCATATCCGTCCTTTGGAGTAATTGAACAATCATTAAAATACCATGCAGGTATAGAGACCCATGCTGCAATAAATAGAATATTTAATTCCATGTTTAGTCGGTCGTAAACTATCCCCTCAAACTTTAACTTTCCTTCCACAAGGACGAGGAGTTTTTTTCGAGAATATTAAATTATAGTTTCAAACAGAAAGCAATTTACAGTTATTACAAATTGTAAACTAATATCTGCTTACATTGTCGATGCTGTCTTGATTAATTATCTTTTTTCATATCAATAATTGATTATTACCATGGAAATCATGATAGACTTAATAAGAAAATGAGAATAATTCTATACGATTTCATTGATTAAATAATAATTTTTAAATTACTTCCATGTCACGTACAATTATTAAGACTTAATATGTTTATAAATAACATGAAATTGTTTGTTTATTTTTCAATTCTAATTAATCTAGACAAGACAAGACAAGGCTTTGCAAAATCTTGTCTAGAAATTTCAAGATAAGATTTAATTGAGTCTAAATTAAAAAGTCTTGTCTAGTTATCAATATTGTTTCAAAAGTCTACATTAGACAAGAACAGATAATTCTTCGGCAGCATTCTTTTTCTATTTTAAAAATTATAGTTAGAGGTAAAAGGTTAAAAGTTTGAAGTAAAGTTCTACCTTTGGTTAACTAGTTGTAGTCAAAATCTAGTCAGTTCATCATTTTTGTATATAAGTCTAAAATATCAAATATTATATTTTTAATATGTATCGTGTACAGGAATTATCGTCACGTACACATAAACATACACATTTGAATCACTGCAAAAATAGTAAAATTGTACTTTAGGGACTGGATTACTTACAGCCGTTTATATGTTTTGAAGTGTCCCAAAATAAGTTACCTTAAGGCAGGATTGAGAAAAACTAGGGTTTTTTAAAAAAAGCCAACCCACCTGGATTATTTCAAAAAAATTATTGGGTTATATTAAAAATTTAAAATACAATATCAGCATTTGACATTAATTTTTGAATATGAGTTATTTAATTATTTTATCATGAAATACAAGTATTAATATGGTTTTTTTTCTGTGCATGTTATATTATGTGTATTTTATAATCATACTTTATTTCTGTTTATGTATTTTTTGGACGTACCGAATATTTTTTTTAAGTTGAGTTTTTTTTTGAGTGGGTTTTTTTAGTGACTTTTTTGAGATTTTTAAGTTGGTATTTTTTTTATAAAAACCCTGGCGGGTTTCCTTTTCGGTCGGGGAAAATTTCAACAACCGTGCCTTAAGGTGATTTTTCAATCTTGGGAAGAGTCACAAGAACTCAAATCAGGCGAATAAGGAAACTGAGTAGCCACAGAAATTTTTTTACTGGCAAAAATCTAATTTTTTTTATTATTTTTGCGCAGATTTTTCTTATCCCCAATGAAGTCCAAATCTGATGAACGGTGGTATGAATTAAATTTAACTCTCCCTCAATTTTTCAGTAGTGTTAACCTACGATTTAAATGCACAAGATTCCAGATTCTGTCCACATTTTCATCAGTACTTGAAGATAAAAGACTTCCGCTGGTTGTTTCACCTTCAAAAGACTCTTTTTCTTCTGAAAATGCCTAAAATCACCGAATTGAAACACTGTCTCTGTAAGTCTGTTTAAGTTTCCATTGCACTGTGCCCAAGCCTAAAACAAAATCTGATAGAATACCGTTGTTTGAAATTGACCTTACTCATTTTTAAAACGCACAAGAAAAAACTATTTTACGAAATGACACCAGCGAGTTCAAACTCGTACTGAAGGCATACAACATGTTCACATACCTCCTGTCAAGTTCCGCATTTCAAGTGTTACTGGATCGAACGCAATTTTGCCAATCTTATTATTTAATTTCCACCCCTATTAAAAGTAAAAGGGTTTTTTCAGGTTGCCTATGTTCTACGACGGTGTCTTTCTGAATGGTAGTAAGGGTAGTGAAGATAATGAACATGAAAAGGACTTAAATATCATGATTCCTTGCATTGAATTATGAGAGAGGGCAATGTTGATGCATGCCCTTGTTTCGCGAAATATAGAGATCATTGTTGATCGTATATATTGATAGGCGGGAGGTAAAGAGAGTTTTTTCAGGCTGCTGATGTACCACGACAGTGATTTTTGAATGATAGTAAGGGTAGTGAAGTTAATGATAATGAAAAGGACTTTCATATCATCATTTATAGTTGCATTGAATTATAAGAGAGGACAATGTTGATGCATGCCCTTGTTTCGTGAAATATAGAGATGCTTGTTGATCGTATATATTGATAGGCGGAAGGTAAAAAAGGTTTTTTCGGGCTTCTGATGTACCACGACGGTGTCTTTTTGAGTGGTAGTAAGAGTAATTAAGTTAATGTTAATGAAATGGACTTAAATAACATCATTTATCGTTGCATTCAATTATGAGAGATGCAATGTTGATGCCTACCCTTGTTTCGCGAAATATAGATATGATTGTTGAGCGTGTTTTATCGCCTTTTTTGGGCTGCTGATGTTGTACGATGGTGTCTTCCTGAATGGTAGTAAGGATAGTGAAATTAATGTTAATGAAAAGGACTTCAATATCATCATTTATCGTTGCATTCAATTATGATAGAAGGCAATGTTGATGCATGCCCTTGTTTCGCGAAATATAGAGATGATTATTGTTGATCGTATATATTGATAGGCGGGAGGTAAAAAGGGTTTCTTCGGGCTGCTGATGT
This sequence comes from Stenolophus ochropezus, assembly GCA_035578165.1. Classification (NCBI taxonomy): domain Eukaryota; kingdom Metazoa; phylum Arthropoda; class Insecta; order Coleoptera; family Carabidae; genus Stenolophus; species Stenolophus ochropezus. The sequence continues at coordinate 6,911,507 of JAQOWZ010000004.1, read as the reverse complement.
ACTACAACGGTGTCTTTTTGAATGGTAGTAAGAGTAGTGAAGTTAATAAAAAGGACTTAAATAACATCATTTATGCTTGCATTCAATTATAAGAGAAGGCAATGTTAATGCATGCCCTTGTTTCGCGAAATATAGAGATGATTGTTGAGCGTTGTTTGAAATTGACGATACTCATTTTTAGGCTTATAACATATTCACATGCCTCCTCTCCAAATCCCGCGTTTCAAGAGTTACTAGATCGAACGCTACATTGGCAGTCTTATTACTTAATTTACACACTTCGTATATACTGATAAGTGGGATATAAAAGGGTTTTTTCGGACTGATGTTCTACGACAGTGTGTTTTTGAATGGTAGTAAGGGTAGTGAAGATAATAAAAAGGACTTAAAATATCATAATTTATCCTTGCATTCAATTATGAGAGAGGGCAATGCTTATGCATGGCAATGTTGATGCATGCCCTTGTTTCTTGAAATATAGAGATGATTGTTGAGCGTGTTTTATCGCCTCCCCAGCCAGCTGCGCGCCGGAGGATAATTGCAGGCCGGCCGACATTACCACCATCTCGCGGCGTTTAATGGTAATTACCGCTACCACCGCGACACGTGATCTTGGTATCAAGCTAACGGGACCGCAGGAATACGCGGAATTCTGCGCTATGGTTATTGCTTATGAATACATTGTTTCCTTTCACGATTTATTAAAAATTATCAACAGTTCTTTTCCCGGAATTCTGGCCAAGGGTCAGGTAACGCCGTTATAATTTCGCACTACAAATTTTTCATGGTTATTATTTTTCAGGTACTCGACTTAATTATAAAATAACTCTTGGAAGTACAGGCAGAATTATCAAAAACAACTTGCTGTACTGTATACATTAAATATTTATACCGAATGCCAAATATATAAAGAAAATATTGTATTCAGGGTTGCTTAAAAACCTGACTTTTTCAAACTTAATTACAGTATTTTTTCAAAAACGTTTCACAAAAAATCACTTACTATGGGAAAAAAACATATTCTAAAGAATAAGAAGAAAAAATAGTTTATTTGATCGCATAATAGGAAAATAAAATAAAACATCTTTAGTAAAAAAATTTCATTCTTAATTTAATTTTAGAAAATTGAAATCTAAAAAGTTCTTGCAAACTGTGACGTAGTACTGATAAGTTATTGACCATTTCATGTTAAATACAGGTAGTTAAAATTACACAGATGGCGTTAGTAGAAAGCAGCGAGAGTATTTTGACATTTCATTCTATTTGTTTGCTGTGATCATTTGTGTTTCTTTGCTATTTCTGATATTTAATCACGTCTTCTTGTTTAAAAGCAAATGGATGTCTATGGACACGTAGGTTTAAATGGTCAAGGACTAAACTAATGAAAAAATAATTTTAAAAAAATGTTGGAATACTCCATTATGACCATTTGTTTGAAATACTTTATACGATAGTAATTTTACTTTCATCCCTTATGGCGACTTCCGACTATGGCGATGAAAGTTTACTGTATCACATTTCAAAGCATATTAAACAAAAAACATATATTACTGCAAAAAATACTAGGTTATAACTTTAGTAGACGTTTCGAAAAAGTTAAATATATTTATTAGTATAGAAACTACCAAAATGTTTTTCTCTCAATTGTAGTATACTGGTTGTATTCGTCCGATTTTAAAAATATTTATATATTACTAAGAAATGAGATCTGACATAAATAGATATTTTAGATTAAACATTACTTGCATTTTAATTGTGTATGTTGTCACTCTACAGCCCTTGAAAGAAATCTTTACGACGTTCTGTGGGTTTCGATATATTCGGACAAACAGGATTTTTAATTGAAAGTTGAAATTCTCAAAAAGTATATGAGCTATAATAATTGTAGAACCGCTAACAATTCTTCGCAAAAAGAATGTAGTACGTACAAAGTAGAAACTTGAATGAATTGAAACAAAAAAAATATAAGTAAAAAAGTAAATTGACCAAAGTCAGGTTTTTTAACTTCTAATTATGAATGACAGTTTTAATTGTATACTGTAATTTAGGATTTATTTTTAATCCAAATTTAAATTTCTAATTATTTTTACTATTGTAACGAGCATGACTCACTGATGTTTGGAAATCTTATAAATTCTGGAAGATTTGAGAATCCACCTGTATAAATTGTCGCGACCGAGACGTGCAGTCAGTCAGTCATTTGTGAAAATAAATAGCATAGAAATAAATACTGTCATGCAGAAATAAATGAACATTAGTTAATAATTAGTTTGATAAGTGTGTATTATTATCTTTGTTTATTTTTTCTTGTTATTTTCGTTTAAATTAGAGTGTTTGTTATTTTTATCATTATTTAATAAACTTGTAATATAAATATTCCTGTTTTGTGACTTTTTATACTGCACCCATATAAATAAATGCATTTGGTATATTTTCTAATTGACTGTTGATGTAGAAGTTTTTCTCGTACACGCACTAAAGCACTGGGGTCCATTAAATTCTCTCCTAAACCATGTAAAAGCCATTTAGTGAACAATTAATTAACCTTTAGAAATTCCCAACTAATTCCTGACAAAAACAAAGTCTGGCGCTTCCCATTCCTCACAAGAAGTCGATGGACATTTTAACGACGTCGAGTCGTGGAATTCCTCACCAGCAGGCAGCTGCTTCCGTCTGTTGACAGAGCTGCGTGAAACCTTAGGCCTTTATGGCCTATAAAACACATTACAGCTCAAAAATCTACATTATGAACAATTAAAATTCAAATGTCTCAACGATTTGTAGCTACGCTTCCGTATTCTTTATAGCGCCCCAGACACTAAGAGGAATTTATTACGAGGACGATTTATTGGTTTCCAGACTCGACTCACTCAAGCTATTTCCACTACACTCTGCTTTTTATCAAATTATAGTTATTTGCTTTTACACATGTTTAACTATTTACTTCTTCCAGGAATATTATTACTTATTTACAAGATGCATTAACATGTGAAACGATGTCATTGTTCAAGACTGAAGATTCAACTGTCCCACGATATGAACATTTCATAATTCGCGCTTTCGCAGTGGGTAATATAGGGTGATATATATATATATATATATATATATATATATATATATATATATGTAAAACAGTTTATAACATTGTAATAGAAATAAACGTGTGATATAACCATAATAAATTTTTGTTAAGGAAGTCAATTACATTTTCGTTTTGTGGTATATTTAAATTAATGTAACTGTGTGCATTAATAAAATATAGTTACAAATACTCAACATTTCCTAAATTTAATTAATACAGTCTACTTATTCATCGACACTCAACAACCATGTGAATAAATTTAAAATGTTAAAACTAGTTGAACCATTCGGTACTACTGAGATCTGATGCAATGCATAACAATAAGATCCAGTATTTTTTCTATTAATTTTCATTCACATTGTTCTTCATCCAAAATTTTAACATTATTTACATCTCATTTTGTATTAAATTTATAACTCTTAAATATTTCTTAAAAGTTTAAAAGTTTTTCCCTTAACAATAATCGCGGCTAAAAAATGTTAAATTTGTAATGACAATTAATGATGAAGTTAAATACAGTATAATGATTTAAATGTTATTATAAGATTAAGATTATAAGAAAATAATTAAAATTTAAAAAGGTAAACGTATGTCTGTGGCGTTTCTTGTTAGGCAGTGGTTCATCATATATTGTTCACTACTACTTCTTTTTCTATTTTGCTTGTGCAGTTAGCTATGTAACGGTTTTTTTTTTTATTTTATAAATTTATTACTCGTGAACTATTGCGTATTATTTTTATGTGAAAATTGATATAAAAAAGTTGGTGTGGGCAACAAATACCTTCCTTCTACGCTATATTATACATATATAAACTTATGTCACTTGAAAGTTAAATCATTCTACTGTTAATTGTTCTTCAAGTTCCACTCGTTTTATGATTCAACATTCCCTTCGAAACGGATCATCCTTCGTAAAATTTTATTAAATTATTTATTGCTTTTCCTTAATGCATTACACATAATTATATTAATCGTTCAAAACTTGTAAAGAAAGATATATTGTTTTTATTTATTTCCTACTTATTTTTCACAAAATATATTCTGACTGTTGTTGTTCAGTTTATTGCCAAGAAATCAAATATTACCAACCAAAATTAAAAACCAACTCAGTGATTATTTTTATTAAGTTTTTGCCAAAAGTAAAACGCCCTTTAAAAACGGTCGATTGGAATCAAAATAGCTACTTAACTGAATCTTATTTCCATAAACAAAATTTCAGCATTCTACGACTAATCTCTTTTGAGTTATGAGAAAAATTTAAAAAACTACGAGCAAAGGGCCTTTTTGGCACTGACGATTGTAATAAAATTGGGAGGTGCGCAACTAGATGTTAAGGCAGACCTAAATACAAAATTTCAACATGCTACAGCTAATCATTTTTAAATTATGCGAGGTATGTATGTTCCGAAAGTAGTTAAAAAGGATTCAGGGATAGTCAAAATGGATATTTCCGTTGAAATCTGAAAACCGAAATTTTTCGCGATTACAATACTTCGTTTACTTTGTACAAGGAAGTAAAAAAGAAAAAAAAACATTGAAACCGCCATTCCTTCGCTATATTTGAGTTTACTTGTGTAGGGAATGTTGACAACCGTATCAGGCTTAAAATCTAGGTAATATCCTCCACATTCTTACTCCCCATAAAATAAATTCCCAAATTAAAATGAAAATTTCCGTAACAGCTGAAATGTGTTGGGTTTAATCCTTGTTTATCACGATGGTCGTGGTGTCCGAGGCATCAAGTCGGCGTTGGCGCGCGGCAGCTGTTAAAACAAAAACGCATCGCAATCCTTTCTCGCCGCTGGTGCTTGTTATTAGCGTGGGCCTCGTAATTATTCAAATAATGGGTTCAACGCAGCTCCATGTCGTCACAGGCTAATTGGCTCATTGGACAATGCGGGCAGCTGACGCGAAGAGACGACGCAAGGTGGAGGCGGCGATTCCAGCGGGATAAGAATATCCGGAGCGACAAAAGGCTACCGGTCAACAATGCCGCGGACACTGCCCATTGGAATATTAATCGACAATTACTTCACGAAACTACCTCATTGCCACAGCTGCAATTCATAATAAATGTAACATAACGTTTTCTTGGAATGTTCTTGCAAGAATAAACGTGTAATCGTGTATAGTTATCAGTGGACATATGGTATTTGTAGATGATTGTATATCACCGCAGGGATTTTGGTAGCTGCTACATTCATGTGATATTATTTGAAGTAAGAATATCAGCAGTAGTTGACTGATTAATTATTGAATTCCAAAGAAGTTAACCGGGTATTAACGAAATTAAATACTGCTGTTCCTGGGTGATTTTGAAACCTGTAGCCTGTAAGTAATCTAGTTTAACAATTTGCTATAGTAATAATGTAAGTACAATATGATTAAAGGTTTATGCGGTCGATTTTGTTTCATTTCCTTTATTTCGTTTTGTAATTCTTACATCAACATATACAGGGGAAAACTTGAAACCTTAATATAGATAATCAATGTAGAAAAAAAAAATTCTGCTGCTTCCATCTTTTCTGCTAAATACGAGGCTAAATATAATAGGGTGTACCTATGTGGTACCGTTGATTAGATAAATTAATTCTGATGTATGTACTGGTATTAAATATAACGGAATATGACTTTTTTTAATTGAGATAATTGATAAAATAAACTGTACTTTGACAATATTTAATCCTTCTTTTTTCTGTAATAAGAAATTATTTTTATTACATAAGTATAAATAAGAACTGTCAAAGAGAAATTTATTTTTTCAAATATTTTAATAATTTCATCTTATTACAGAATATTTTATATTAGTAAATGCAAAATTAAAAAATCTAACCAACAACACCACATACGCCCCATTATATTTAACGGGACAGACGGCAATAGCAAAAAACTGTACTCCCATTGAAAGATGCTTAACCAAATAAAACCAAGCTCACCAAAACCACAAGATTCAAACAAACGTACTAACATACACCCGGACCTACCAACTAAAAACATGTGTACATCAGAACACACAAAAATAAAAAAGTATTTCAAAAAGTAAAATATCAAAAATAAATTTTATTGTAGGCTGGATCCGAATCCAGATCTCCGACTTTTTTTTTAATTACATATAAATTTCAAGTTAATATCTTGCAATGAGGAAATATCACAATTAACTTATTTCCTATGTTAATAGGCTAAGACACCCGCTATACTTAAACAATCAGCCTACTTGTCCTAAACATTTCTTCTCAATAACTCTTTTGTGACAAGTTACAATTATTAGTTTCTGAATAAATCGAGGAGTTCCATTTCGATGTAACATCCTGAATATCACAATAACCAAATTCATAAAAGCTTGTGTACATTGTACATCTGAACATACATAACATCGAAAAGGACATTTCTAGTAAAAAATCTTAAAAATTGTACTACTGGTTGATAAAGAAAACTTAAATCAGCTCTTTATAAATAGAACAAATCTTAAATTCCAACAATGCAATGTGTTCATATTTTAAACTACAATAATTAATATTGACAAGAGATACATATGTAGCAACAGACATTATTATTAGCCAAGAAGGATTTTACGAATCCAAAAACGTGTTCACTTTGCTGAAAACAATATCTTTCTTTGTAAAAATAATAATAAACGTTTACATTTTGAAAAACAATCTGTGTAAGTAGAAGAAAATGACAGTTTCTGATTTGAGTGTGTTTCTTACCAATAAATACGTCAGTAATTCAATACACAAAATTGAAACGATAAATAAATAAATTATGCGTGTTTTTCTGTTATGATTTGTCCTTCCATAAACCCAATAAACTGTCAAAGCCAAGTATTCCTCATGTGACAACCTCTCCGAAATCCAAAACACACGACCGAATTACAAGTCCAATTGTGGCGGGAGGAGGATAGCAGCATGGTGTTGACACCGAGAGGAAGAGAGACACAACGCATAAAGAAGAAGCGGGTACATAAGTTTTATTCCGTAAAGTGCGCCAATAATCGAATTACTCTGCTCGAAGGATAAACTAAACACTCGTGTTTCTCCGATCGCAAAACATCGATGGATTGTCGCGAGGAGGCGACGGCGACGGAGACGCCAACTCTGATGTCGCGGCAACCAGTGGCGGAGGAAAGAAATATTTTCCCCCCAAAAAATTTTAAAAGTATGTAACTAATTATATTAAGACATATTTCAAATTATATTGATATGAATACTGTTGTACATATAATAAATATTTTAAAATTAATACTTCATTTTAAATCAAATTTTATTTTTAATTATTTTGTAAATAAAATAATTAAAATGTACTTACAGAAAATTTTTTACAACTTCAGAAAAAAAAATGGCAGCTGCTACATGATGTATTGATAATGAATCAAAAGAAATTTTATTCAAATGGGGGAGTTTAGTGCATTTTTTTATTTTATTAAGATTGTCTTCAAAAGTGATATTCTATATTATATTTCACTCAAAGATATCTAGATTTCACAAAAAATGAAATTTTCTAAAATAAGACGTTACAGAAGTTCACAGAGGATGTTCCCATGACAACTGGGAGTTTTGCCTCAAACTACGACCTACGTTCAAGAAGTCAGGCTTCACCATTCTTTCTAAACAAGCGCATAACTCATTTGTGACGTCACAGAAATTCGATGAAAATCATTTATTATAATTAAATTGAAACATAATTTTAATTTTCAATTACATTTTAAGTTATAATTATTCATATATTTACGATCAGAAAATTTTTCTCATGTAATTTCAATCACGCTAAACTTCCACATTGACAGTGTCTTATTTATAATATACATATATTTATAGTGTCACTGGTTTGATTTTTTTTAAACACAAAATAATTTAAATAAATTATTAAAATTCATTTATCAGTTGCGGTAATTGCTTGTATTGTAAATATGTAAACAAAATATTAAAAACATCTATTAAATCAGTGGCACTTAAATATTTTTTATTCATCTAAATCATCATTAAGTTTGCAAATTTTAATAAAATTCAATTTTATTCGTTATCAGTATGTCATATAGTGGGTGCTATTTATTCCTGAATTTGAGAAACACCTGTATACAAAACATGATAGAAACTGCAAATAAAATAAATTTAAAATAATACTGTCACGCAGTAAGTGTGATAAATGTCACTTTAATCACGAATTTTTATAAAAAATAATATCTAAAATATTCCCATACCTACTATACTTTTTCTACGCCTGCAAATTATATATGTAAGTTAGTTATTTTTAAACATTTGCATAAAGTCGGATATGAGCCACAGAAATAGAAAAATTATCATCCTTGAATACCAATCACATAAAATATTCTGTTTGTTTTCCATATGTTTGTGAAATTAATTGATTTTAAAATATTTTGTCCAATATATATTAATTTAAATATATGCAATAGTTAATAGACCACAGTGTTTGTAATTGTAATGAAAAGTAAGAAAGTGTAAAAGTGCGGGGCAAGAAGAAAATGATACTTGTACGCCACTGGCGGAGTTCCATCTCTGTCTGTAGCCGACGAGTGCATTACGAGCATTCCAACTGGAAAATATTACTGTATGGTAACGGTAATCGAATTTCAGAAACGAACTTCTTCACTTTAGATTCAGAGGCGTATTGTAAATATATATTCAGATCTGTACAGACTTCACGATTAGTATATACGAGACACTCATATTGAAAACTCTTTCGGATTGATTTGCTCGATGCTGGCGACGCCTGCTGGAGATGCTTTTATCATCATAGTTGGCGTGCTTGTGCCGAGACTCAAGACTCTCGCTTGTTTGTTGTGCGTTGCGTTCTTTACTTTGTTTTCTTTTGTTTTTTGTTTACTTTTTTCTCCCTGAGAGTACTTCACAAATTTCCACACAATGCAAAATACTTTTTTCACTACATCGACAATAAAGAACAAGGGTATTTTCTGAGTAATTTTAAATGGGAATGACATATTTAGAAAACTGACAGTTTCATGTTTTCAACAGCACTTAGAATTTTTTCATGTTTACTGAAAAACTTTAAACAGTTATGTTGCAAAAGTAAGTGGGCTTATCAGCTTAAGATAAATTCAATAATAATAACTCATTTTTACTGATAATAAGGCTCATTTTAGGTAGGAAATATGACAATTATTAACTAGAACTTGAAATAGGAACTCAGGTCTGCAAAATTTCAATCACATTCAGACAAGAGTCATCATTAAATTAATTATAATTAATATTAATATTATTTTACATATATCACAAAAACAATCATAATATGCAAAATAACTCTTTAAAAGAAATAAATCAAAATCAATACAATTGAACCACAAATAAATAAATTAAATACAAATAATATAAACATAATATATAACAATTTTAAAATGGTATACCTACCACATTATCTTCTACTATTAAACATGTAATTTACAACTTTTTAATAAATTTTTAACTTTGAAATTTTAAAGTGAAAACCCCTTTTTATAATAATTTGAATTTGTCAAATTTTAAGCACATAACAAAACCTGTTTTATTGATCTTATGAAGGCTGAATGACGGATACAACCATATAATAACCGATTAATTCTGATAAACCGACATACCTACATATTTGTAAAATAATTTAAATCACACAAAAGTGAAAAAGCTTCCTGTTGGATAATATATTCATTTAAAATTAAAAAAAATATATTTAAAGTAAACGTCTAGGTTTTCGGAGGTAAAATGTTTCCAAAGGTGTCTCATTTTGCATAAGCATAAGCAATGTAAGAAAATACAATATAGACATTCATACTGTTCGTTGATATTTACACGTTTTTAGTTTTCAGTATATACAATAGTCCATCATGATAACTGACTTGTTGTTACGTTTAATAAATTTTCCTTTCTGCCAAATACAATATGTAAAGAAAATACAATATAGACATTCATACTCTTTCTAGGTATTTAAATTTAGTATCTACAATAGTCTATAATGATAACTGACTTATTGTTACGTTTAATAAATTTTCCTTTCTGCCAAATACAGAACGTTAAGAAAATACAATATAGACATTCATACTGTACCTAGGTAATTAAATTTAGTATCTACAATAGTCCATAATGATAACTGACTTTTTGTTACGTTTAATAAATTTTCCTTACTGCCAAATACGGTAAGTTTCAAACGTGATGAAAAGTTAAATATTTTCATTATTTTTTTTAAAGTGTGTAATGTTTAGTCTGTTAACGTTATGACTAAAACAAAAGCAGTAAAATAATTTAATAGCTGTTGGTGTAAAATTTTACAACTAGAATTACTGTTGTGTCTGTTTAATTTTTGTACATCTATTTTTATGGAGTGTGATTCAATTTAGTGAAAATGCCTCCCGTATGTAAAGCAGCATTTTTTCCAGTGTGGGTGAGGCGTGAGCAACTAATAGTCCAATTCGTATAGGGATATTTCGCGAACGCATTTTCTAAAACGTTTATTTTTGCTTCGGCGTAGCTCTGCAGTCGACAGCTGTAATCCATCTTGCAGAGTGTTAACAGTTTCTCTCCGAGAACTCTTATACACAACTTACGCATATTACATTGCTCAAATTTGTTCTCAGCAACTCTCAACTGCTGCATATTGCTCTACGTCAATTTTTAAAGCTAAATTGCACTCCTATTGCTGTACGGACGTTTTAAATAATGAAATACTGCGATATGTTTAGGGCTAAATTTCTGCTTATACGTATATTTTTTCTTATTTCCAAATAATCTAAATATATTCATGCATACACGTAGTGCGTATTCGGAAATTTCAGATTATATGCAGTTTATTTTACAAATAATATTATATCATTAGCAACTACTACGATATTTTCTACAAAAAAGTCAAATACTCCTGAAAATTTTGTGCCACAACTCATCAAAATAAAATAAAGAAATATAAACTTTCATATTTTTCTGCTTGGTAGAAAACTGATAAATTTGATAAATTGAAGATAATTCTGGAATAAATTATTTAAGCAACATAAATATGTAGATCTTTTACATATAATAAGGACTAATAATAAAGCAAAATGTGGGGAAGAAATAAATTCAGAACTAGAAAAATTGAGGCAAATTATATGATTAAGCAACAAAGTCATCTGAAAAGAGTAAATAGAAAATGTATCCAAGTTAACAGGGAAAATGCCAATTAAGGAATGAGAGCAAATTAAAGTAGAACAATAGCTATCAACATATCTAGGATAGTTATGAATATCATAACAGCAGCAGATGTTAATTGAATTCCGAGCTCAGACAGCAAACATTTTAAGACATCTAAGGCCTGATACATAACATCCTTGGTTTGTTAATAGTTCACCGGTTTCACGTTTTATTATTATTTTATAAAATTCTTTTGTGAGCAACGTTTTCGTGATGAAGTCTGTATGGGTTGATATGACAACTGAATTATCCAATTGTCCCACATTATTTTGACAAATCAATGCGGTAATATTATTACCTTATTGACTTATCAAAATTAAATGAGACACAATTACGCTTTAGTTACTCTGCTTACTTTGATCTATGTAAACAAAGGCTTAATATCCTGAAACTAATTATAACAAACTAATTCCTTCGTTCGTTTTATACTATTAATTTTGTAAAGACCTGCATTTAGTTGAACTGTTTATTCACCAGGGAAACTTGTCTTTACTAACTACTATCCTGTAAAATTCACGCTAACTTATCAAAATTTTACAAATTAGTTATGTTTTGACACAACGTTAGTAACTGATAGGATTTGGTTATAATTTTAATTTCATTTACAAGGGACCTATAAAAACAGTTTTATTGTTTTAATGAAGCGACAAGCTGGTCTAATCGGCCAGTCAGTTGCTCCTATTACTAGCAAAAACTGTTTTACCTTGTTAATAATGTTTATCGAATGACTAACAATTAAAATATTGTAATTTTCGAGAAATTATTTTCATAATAGGATACTTTACAATTGTCTAGGAGTCTAGGTAGTTATACCTACATATGTAATATATTCTATAATATTGTATTAGACATTTATCTCCATATTATGTAATATATTGTATATATTACAACTTATATGAAAACGTAGGAAATTATGATAGTTAGGAGAACGATTTATTTGTATGCATTTAGGAAATGTTTCTATTTACCTAATGTTTCACAGCTTCGCAATCTGCAGTAATTATTTGTTCGAGGTGATTATCTAGTATGTAATTAAGTTAGTATTTTCTCACGTATAACAGATGCAAATACAAAGTCTTTGTAACAATATTACTCTAGTAATTAAAAATCCAAAGCAATTTTCAACTAGTTGGCTACTAACAAATTATCACCTACAAAACTCATTAACTCGACCAGGAAGAACTGTACATCTCACGCTTCATTAATTTATGCAAAACGAAAAAAAAATGATAATTACCCTATGGTAATTGACCCTCCAAAATACGGCAACAAGTGGGTCAATAAACCGATAGAAAATTTTTGAATATATGTCCTGCTCAATTTGTTTATTAATTAAGCAAAACTTGTTTTGAAATTGTCAAAATATGCAAAAAAATAATTGCTATTGAATTCATCTCTAAATACTTATGACAGCAGCTCGAATTTATAAGAATACAGCAATTGTACGATTGTAAAATGATACCAAATTACCGTGTACTTATATTTGTTGTTTAATAAAAGGATATTTCTGTCGTCCTCTGAAATTTTTTATATCTATCTACACAAATTTCTAGACAATTACTTGTTTTAAGGTTACAATCAAACTCAGTTATAATAACATCGCATGTAACAAGTGACAGTGACAACGTTAATTACTTCTGATAATTAATATCGCTATATCAACCTACCTCAGCTATAACAAAAAAATATTTAAAAACTTCACTTTTACCATAACTTTTCAGTTCGTAAACATATTTGGTTAAAACGTCATAAAAATAGCGGTCCCTAGAATGTCGCTATAACAGAGTTCGACTAAAATCGATCCTAAACCCAATTGGAAATTTTTATTTATGTGCTTTGCATATTGGAGATGGATTTATTTAGCTTTAAAACACGAAATTATATTTAATTTTAATACAGAAATGTTATAAATACACAGGCACTCTTAACTCCCTTTTATAATAAAATCGCATTTAGGAAACGTGATTTAACCTTAAAATCTTTTGAGGCCAAAATGTACTTTTAACGAAACGACTCAAAAGTGAGCTTAGAATACGGGCTATATTGTTTTGAACTTTTTCAGAAGCGAATTGTTCTAATATACATCTTACAGATATCTTACGAAAGTCAAACAAAATATTTTTTTTTGATTAATTGATAATTCATTATGAATAGTTAAACATTTCATAAAAATAAAATTTAAATAATAAAACACATTACTTTTGCAAGAAATGATTTATAACATTTTTTCATTAATTTTTTGCAAGTTAGCAGCTTTTGTGAATTTTTGTACAGCAATGGAAGTGAATCTACTCTGTCTGGCTGCATATTGCTCCTTAGTTGATTTTTGAGCCGTTTTAATTGCGAAAACGATCATTCTCCAATGCAATTCGTAATAATAAAGTAAAAAAGGCGAAGAGCTATTTCAAAATTTGGGAATACAGACTTAGGGGGCCCTAAGAACGTTCTTAGTTTGCTTATGCATAGCATAAATCTAGCCGAACTATATATACTATAGGTATCGTTAGTTTATTTTAACGTGACAGCAATATATCAAAGCGTTTTTGTATAACGAAACAAAGTAGATATAATATTGAGGCTGGATAATCGGAAAATAACTAAATTTAAACAGATCAGTAACTTATCTTAAACTATAGGTTGAATTGAATCATTTATTAATAATTTGTTTTCTTCAGTCACACTTATATTAAAATTGCACTATAAAACCTATGTTTCATTTTAAAAAGAACTATATGTATAATATTCCCATTAAAATAAACTCACGGTAGTACAGTACGTGATCGCTTACATTTGTTTTAACCTTGTTAATAATATTTATTGGAAAACTGCTTTGAATTCGATGGAATAAATCCTGTTTAGCATACTGTATGATGTGAACCGCGCTTTCATTTTCCTCTAATTACATAAAATATTTTATTGCTGACGCATTAATAACACGTGCATTCATATTCTTCTCGCCTCCTACTCAAAAAGAACATAAATCATCGAATGTCTTTTTTCTTCTATCCAAAGGTCACTACGTCTGTGGAATCTAAGAATATACATCACGTCTGGGAAGGTTTTTTTATTTGAGTAATAACTTATTTATCGTTATTTTGAATAAAATTGATTGCTAAAGGTGGGTATTGCGTGAAAGCGGATTTTACGTGCGTGTGGAAAATTGTACGTTGTACGTGTTTTATCTTAGTGTTAATTAGGAAATCTGTTGGTTGTTAATTAACAGAGTAATGTATGTATAATTATCACCTACATAAGCTTTTATTTTCCTCGATAATACATGTCATTTTATTGCTGTACACATTGTGCAATGTTTATTTTATGCTAAGCAAAAAATATTCTAGAATTATCATTATCTTGTATCTAACTCTGTTTACATATATGTATATCTATGTAGATAACATTTTTATTTGAAGACAAACATTCTATATTATTTTTTATACATATTTAATTTCTTATTTTTTATATATTTTTCTTTTCTCTTCATACATGTATTAATCGCAATTACATCGATATTTTTTAAACATAATCAAAAAATTAAACTATGTAAATAATGGATTGAATTTAATATATTTATGAATTCTACTATTGTTTCACTTCCGGCTGATGGTTGATCCGATCAAATAAAAATTTAATTAACGAAATTGATTCTTCTTGTTTACTAATGTAAGCAAAGGTTAAAATTACTGATATTTCCCTTTTCTCTTTGGAGATCATTTATTTATTTTAGATATACATTATAATAAGTAATACCAAAGTTACAAATATAGTAATACTTATTAATTTTTCTACGGCCATTATGATATTTGCTTGTAGTATGTTTGTTATTGCAGCGGATATTTAAAATATTGTAATAGTTATTTGTCAAACTGGCGAGGAAAGCGTATATTTTTACCACTCGTGCTCGAGTTTGACTCACGAACGTAGTCATTGGGGCATTCGAGAGAGAGTGGAAAAATTGCTTTTCTTTCATGTTAGACACATTTTTTTTCATGACATGTTTCAAAATTCGATTTATTCGGATGAAAAGGCGCAGCAACATATTAAGCTAGAAAATTAAGTTATGTTCAGCAGTGCAATTATAACAGTATTGCCAATACACCAATTCAAGTTCCATTTGTCAAATTGTGAAATAATATGAGAACATAAAAGAACAAGACATAATTGTCACAATTTTTTTAAAAGAATATTATTAAATAAGTATTTTTTACATATTAATGAATTTTTCCAACATTTCATTCTGTAATAATACCTATTCCTGTTATACCGTTGGTAACTCTGTACATTTTCCTGTCTACAGAGGGAAAACTAATTTTTCTCACTATTACGCAAGAAGAAAATAGAGCTTTTTATGCGTGTCGTGAAAAAACACGTTTTCTTATTTTACAGTAACCATAGACAACGTGGGATATAAATTCATATCTAAACATTTCTGATTAAAATAGTATTGTTTAATTTTAGTTTTGTAACTAGGTGCTAGGGAATAGTGAAATGAAGACATGTTTATATAGTGTAAAACTCACTAGAAATGTTCGTTTCATGCTTGTTGTGCAATATATACTATTAAATTATTAAGTGCGGTAAGTTTTCAAAAATCCTATTACAATTTCCATTTTTATCTCTTAACAACCGTCAGAAATAGTGTTTTACCTATCGAGTATAAATTACTGTTGAATTACTAATATGTGATAATTGGAATTTTTTACAAGAAATGTTAAAGAAAATAAATATTCCTTTGAATCTGCCACTGCACACAACATCTACTATAAAATCGAACAATGATCGTAAAACTTTTAGCACTCTTATGGGTTGTGATTATAAAACATTTTATTTAAAAAAATGGATAAAACACAACTGCCTAAAAGTGACCGTATGTCAAAAGATACCAAGTAAATAATTTACTCTATTTTCGTCAACATCACCTTCTCAAAATTTTATCCTGCACCATACCATAAATCCGCTGCAGCGAGCCACAAAGAACATTAGCAGGGTAATGTAAATGTAATGAAACTGATTTAAGTGAAACTACTCCCGGGCTACAGGTTAGAGGAGTGTGCAACACGCGTCCTGACATTCTCGTAATCGTAATGTAAATACAACACGGGCTAATGGCACGGCGATTTATACCAGCCTTGTAGCCGGCAGCCTAACTTCATTACTACATTTGTTCTTGTTGATAAACTCGAATACTGCACTTACCGGTGCTGATTGGGAACATTAGATGCCGGTACGTCTTAGATCTTGGATGATACACCTGGAACAAAAATTGTGGATAATTACTGCTAATAATAAAAAGCTATTATGTGCTTATTTCCTTATTTAAAACAGATTTAATATAACGGAACAGGGTGTAGGGCTTCAAGTGTCTACGGAATTGTTTCGAATTTTGGTTACAATTTAGTTTGTAGATTGTCAGCTAATGAGTCTTTCACTTGGTACGCCTAATCTTTAAAATTTATTGAATACTTGTGCTGCGACTTGAAACACATTTAATGTCATTATGTTTCGAAAATAATATCGTTCAAATGATCTTTGGCAAGGGACGTTTGAAGAGACCTAATTTGCGGTTCCTTTTTGGTATAATTTGGGGGGATTTCAGAAATGGTTCGAATAATGTTCTTCTCCAGCTGGATTATTGGTATAGACCAAATATTTAACGTAGTTCCAAAGAAAAAAAAATCTAAGGCCGGTAAATCATATGACCTTGTTGGCCAATTGATGTCACATCTCCTCGAAATATCGCGCCTTGTAAACTTTTCTCGCAATTATTCCACTGGGTTACCTGCTGTGTGGCACGTAGCACTATCTTGCTGAAACTACATTTCGTCTATGTCCATATTATCCAATTGTGGACAAAGAACACTGGTTATCATCTGTTGATACCTTTCGCCGTTGATAGTAGAGAACAAATGGGATATTTCTGTTTTCCCGTACACTTTCTTCAAAAAGCAACAATATTTTCGACTGACCGAATATTTCGTCGAAGCACAGGCAATGCACGATTAGTAACTGAACCAGTTTCCTCAAATTTTGTAATTAGTTGTTGGATTATATTCTCGGCAGGATGGTTATATCGCACACGAATTTTGATAGTAAATTGTCACAATTTCTGCGAGTTATTTAATGGTATACTTTTCCATGACAAAATCGCAGCTATAATAGAACAAAAATGTCGCAGAACGATAGCGGTGTCAATTTAAACAAAACTGGAATCAACTGTCAAAGTTAAGGCTTGCTAATTGAAAGACCCTATATAAGTGTTGAAAGACCCTATATAAGTATATTTGTATGAAAAGATATTTGAAACTCATTATAGTTTAAAAAGATTTGCAGTAAAGTTTCTTATAAGTAGATAATACTTTCTTCTGTCATGTAATACGGTACCCGAAATATGTGTTCATGTTTCCTTATTAGGTACTTTTAAATATAAATTAAAGAATTTTAATAGTAATGCATTTTAAATATACTTCAATTTATAACCTGAAAAGAGAAAGGATAGATAAATACAGTTATTGCAAATTTAGTATGAATTTGTTTAATACGACCTATTTCTTTCTCTTGGAATAATTTATGACACTGGACTATTAAGCTTCTAAACCTTCCATAAAAAGGTTGTAAATCTGCATGTCAATTTCAAATATCTCTTTATACAACTATATTAACAATGTGACAAACGACAAAACAGAGATCCTGAACGTCTAGTTATTCTAAACAGGTAATGCGTTTTATGTCAAATATTTTAGTTAAAATTGTTGGTTGATAATATTATGTCTATTAACTATTACTATCGCCATTAAATAAATAATTAAAAAATCACACAAAATATACCCTCATCTACTTTACATAAATTGATATAATATTTAGCTAAAACATATCACATATGTCATAACTGTCATACATTTTTAATATATTTAAAATATTTAGTGAATTAAGTTATAATATTTTCCTAATACTAAACAAGAAATTCGAATAGTTCGGAATCGGAACCCACTATAAACACCACTACTAAACTTTCAAACATTTTTATCTCTTAACACCTTCATTCGACATGTGTATGTCCATCGTAATGGAATGGTCGTTAAAATTTATAGAAAAATAATTTCCCATTAACTTTATAGCGTACCATAATAGGTAAAACAGTGACACACAATATATTTTATAGCAAGTTAAACGATTTATGTTTTTAATGCAACTAATGGTGTGTGGGATCTGCAGGTGTCTATAACTGAAATAAATATAATATACGAGTAGTATCCTATTTCATTGGATAACATCGGATAGGTGAAATCTGGATGAGAATTTTTACACAATTTAGTTGTTTTATTGTAAGCCTACAACCCCGGCAAGAGTGTTACAGCTTATATTTTGGTCCCAAGCACTAGAGTACAGCAATATATTTGTTTGATTATTCGTTTAGGCTGTGAGATTGCTAAAATAGAATCAGAGTGCGCTAAGCAAATGAACCACTGCTGACCGTAATTTTCATTAAAAATATGATATGTACCATACATTACCATCAGCCAGTAGGTAATCGTTTTACATAGCCTGAATGATTGTTAAATTTAATGTAATTAATAAATTTCCCTCTGTGAAATTGAAAGTTAAATATAACAACTATTAACATACTTAGGATTGGTATGGTATGGTATGAGTATCGTAATTGCCGCAGATGTAGGTTTGAAATACAAGCTCTCAAAACGAGGATTTTAAGGCATCTAAGGCTTGATTTATGATATCAGTGATTTGTTCAATAATTTATCGGTTTCAGAAACTGAAAACGTTATTAATAAATTTTTAGGGTTACATTAATTTAAATCACTTGTTCTGCAATTGTAATTTAATTTTTTAGATTTACGAAAATTGGGGAAAAGGCGTGTGTGTAATGTTACTATATGGCAGTAATTTCATGAATTATTAAATCTGTTGAATTTTGTCGGTAAAACGACTTTGCTGGTATATTATTTTGAATTTATAACGCACAAATGATTGCACTAATGTGATTTTTGTTAAAATTATTTTGAAATGCGTTACAGTAAAATCCGGTTATAACGACATCGAGGGATCCCAAAAATTTCATCACTATAGCTGGAAGTCGCTATAACCGATAAAAGTAAAAGAATGTTAGCGTATGTGGGCTTTCAAACAAGTGGTCATAATTTCGACGTTATAACCACTTTGTCACTATAAGCAGTATCATTATAAAGGATTTTAATGTTTTTTTTTTTGTTTTGTTTTGAAATTTCGAAAATAATAATAATAAATAAATCTGGAGCACAGAGGGATGTCATATACACAGACATTATAAATATACGTTTTATTTGGAGCAGAATTGCCAAGAACAAAAACTATTTACCGAAATATTGTTGTGGAAACACAAATGCCTAATTTATAGGTAATGAATTTGATATTCCCAATTCTCATCAGTGCAAATGAATTTCTGAAATAATTTGTTGCTGATATTTATTTATCAGTAAATAAATTATTAATAATATCAATAACGCTACCAGCAAGTATGACTACGGCTAAACCTAGATTTTCTATAATAAGGAAATTAAAACCCCTTAAAGGTGTTAGATCCTAAGAAAGTTTTAACCCGATTCACATCGACGAAAAAAAATTTATTTCAAGTTTCGTAATTATTTTGTTTGTATGATTTTAATTTTTAATATTTTTTCGAATTCAATGATTTTGTCCCTCCCTAAGAAAGTTTCTGGATCCGCCTTAGGAAACCGGTGAAAAGTATTAAAACATGGACGATTCTGCGATAGGCACAAGAATTTTATCCTAAATATTCTTTACGGGTATATAAATTAATAAGCTCGAAGTTAAATAATTCTGTTATTTTTAGAAAATAATTATGATTCACAATTTTAATGCCGATTCATTACAGATACCATATTACTCCAATATATAATTTCCTATACAATTTTGACTCGTTCGTTTCTGTGCAGTACCCCGTGTGGCATTTGACGGTTGTTGTCCGTGGGCTAATTGTTGTCAGATTCCGCGAAGCGGGCTGCGCTGATATGATTAATGAGTGTGTGACGATTCCACGAACTCGCCAATACACATGCCGCAACGGCATTCCTCGTACACAGCGATATAAGACCAGATAGGCTTCGCTGAATTGACGCTGAACTGATTTTGAATGAACATTACACGTGTACTTATCTCCATTTATGTGTGCTTCCATTTTTCAAAACAGAAGTGTATCAATTAGTTTCAATTGGTATACGAGTATGCGCATTGAAGTGGAGGTATGCATACATAAATTCGAATCGATGTATATGCCTACGAATATTCAGATTTCATGCTATTCGGTAGGATTGGATTATCAAATTTCTCTATAAGTATAATACTTAAAAATATATCACAAATGAGCTGTATTTAAAATAACACCTTTTTAAGTATATTTCATAAATTATATTATTTTACATTCCTTATATTTCCAAATTATTATTTTGTAATGGGACAATTTTCCTACAAAGAAGGGGGCCTCAAGTATTTGAAGAATTTTTATTTGTATTTTAGTAAACCATACCTTACTTAATAAAATTCTTTACTTCCATAAAAAAGTATTTTCTTACTTTCTACTATGCTAAATTTAGTTTTATTTGTTATTACATAGAATTGCTTTAATAATAGGATTTATGGTAAAAACCGAATTCATTGTTCATGGTAAGTAATTCCATTTTTGTATAGTGATAAAAAGGATCACTAAAACCAGACGGAGTAGACAATGACCGATATCGGTGGCTACTACCACTGGCTAGTGCTCTGGTTTCGCAATCCAGGTGTTCCGTGTTTGAATCCCGCAAATGCCTGGGTGTGTACATACATTTTTTTATTCTATTGTACCATTATCATTTGATTGCATATGACGTTAGTAGTTGAGTAGACAATAAACATTAGAGGAAAAGCGTAGGCAATAAATAATAAATGATACTTTACTTCTGTCGTTCACATACTACGAACTGAAGTTATTTATAAATGTTTTTAAACATTTTTTTTTATATTGCAGTGATATAATTCCGTAACAGACAAAAGCAAAATACCTAGGTATGCATCTTAATAAAGGCCTCACATGGAAGAAAAATATAACGTGTAGAAGAAAACAAGCAAATTTTAAAATTAATAAACTCTATTGACTTATAGGAAGTAAATCAACATTAGCAGTTCATTGCAAAATTTTATTATACAAAGCTACAATTACTCCTGTATGGACATAATGGAATAAAATTATGGGGGTGAGCTAAGAACTTTAAATGTAATACAAAGATTACAAAAGAAATGTCTACGGCTAATTGTAAATGCTTCGTGGTATGTCACATATGAATCACTAAATTATGATTTCAAAATTTAAAATATTAAGGGACTAATAAAACCATACTCTACTCGATATGAAATTCGTTTGTGATATAAGTAATGTAAATAAATAGTTCGTAGTATTAAATGTTTAAATAATTTTTTTTAGTGTTTATTATCTTTTTTTATTTTTTATTTATTCACTTATTTATATAAATATTCGTGTTTCAATTATTTTTCCAATACACCCAAATAAATAAACTTTACATTTTTAAAAGAATGTTTACCTATACTGCTATACTAATTGGAACAAAACCGTAAACGTTTATAAACCATACTGAACAGGAGGTGTAGATTTCCTTATTCACTTTGCAACTAATGTTAATCAAACTTTATCGAAGAATAGCTCACGTGATCTTAATTATAAGTCAAGTGGGGAATAAAACCAAGTGTACCTTTTTTGAAGCAATCCAGTAAATATATTTGAAAATAAATTTTTACTATTTCTTCTAATGTTTGACGACCCTTTAGCTACTAATATCACATGAAATCGAATGAGAGTGATAATGAAATGAATAATCTGTGAATTGTAAAGCGCTAACCATTAACTCAAAGTGTAGGCAAACCATTATTATATTTGATTTTAAAATGTTCATATCCAATATTGAACATATAATATGATGTATGAAATGCCTCCACTAGATTAGAATTCAGTGTACCGCATTAGCCGCTGCTAATATCCATAAATCGTTACTACTATTTAATTTAAAAACATTGATATCCAGTACGTCATATTTATTTACGCACGTTGGAAATAAACCGTTCTTCCTCTATTACCGGAGGTACTTGACCCTATGTCTTCCTCTTACGTCATCTCTATCCCATACGTGACTTCCGTTGGCCGGCTATCGGTGGTCATTACCGATCGTGAGCGAAGAGAAAAATCCCCATCGTTGCGAAATTACCCAACCCAACACAGAGCGGTGCATGTTCGCGGCAAGGTGTGATCATTAGAGCTCGGCTCGCTGTCCGCTGGCTGCTATGTGTGGGAAGATGGAGAGATAGGATGATCGATTAAGGAGAGGTTATAATGGGGCAATTTACAACACGTTTTTAAATTGAGCAGGAATTAAGGGTCAGCGCGGTAATTTAGGTACTCCATGTGACAGTATGGGAGAATGCTTGATGGATATATTACTAGGTATGGATAGGCAACGTGCAATGCATGCTTGGCAAATATGTTGCGAAATCTTTGCGCTACGCGGTGGTCAGATTTATTCAGACGTGTTTTAAAATAAGAAACAAAGTATATAAACATAAATTATATTTCTTTTTATTATTCTACACAAAGTTTTATTTATTCAAAACTGAATAATTTTTTTTTTCTAATAACAAAATTTAAGAAATTTTGTAGACATTGTAATCATTTTTAAGGGTCTTTTTTATTTCCATGTATTAGATAAATGTACTCTCAGCTATCCGGATTTTTATGTAGAAAATGATATCTGCCATAGAAATTAATTTTTAATACATTCGATAGAAATTTTGAAAATCTTAAGACAAGTTTCGGAGAAAAGATAAAAAAATGTAATGCAAAGTGTTTTGTTAATGTTTTAACTCAAGGTGAATAAAATCGAAGCGTTTTGTGTGTTTTAGGGCCGGTTTTTCCATCTCTGGTTAAAGCGCCGGTTAGCTTAACCGGCGGTTATTAGAAAAATATCGCATCGAAAATCTGATGTAAGTTCTCAAAAATATACGTCATTTACTACTTCGATGCGATATTTTTCTATTAACCGATGGTTAATGTAACCGGCACTTTAACCAGAGGTGGAAAAACCGGCCCTTAGTTTTCAAAAGCCTTAATTTAATAAAATCACTTTTCTGAGCGGTATATTGAATTTCACACATATTACCATATGTTTGCTATATGGTCAATATACCGTTCACTACTCATATATAGCCAATATATGGTTTTGGTCCATACAAGGCCAATATTTGTCGGGTAAGAATAAAATATAATTATAGGTAATATGTGAGTCAATGAGTTATGTCCCAAATATATTCCATTGACTATGGACAATTTTAGGACATAACTCATTGTCAGAAAAATTACTAGATTTGTGTTGAGGCAATTGGTACATTATATTAGTAGAATAGTTGTAAGATGTTTTAGTGGGTTAACATATTTCTAACGCCTGGTGGGCTAACTAGTTACCATACCGGCTGATAACAATCAGTCAAAAATAAATTAATTAAACGTCTCATGAATAAAATGTACTTTTACTGTTAATGTTAAAATAAGTAGGTATGTATTGAACATATCTTCAAATGTTATTCTAAAACCTTATACAAAGTTAAGAAAGTATTATCATGAAAAATTTCGGTTGTCAGATTTCAACGGAAATATCCATTTTGACTATCCCCTGAATCCAAATATTCTTAAAAAGTTTCGGTAAATAAAATAATATTAAGTGTATATTATTCCTATTTTTTTTTAAATAACATTTTTGATTAAATGTCTATCAAGTAAATTTGTTCAAATGAGAAGCTTAAATTAGAATGATAATAATTATAAAAATATACGGCAAATATTTATTTAAAAAAAAAGCGAAAATGACAATATGACATGCTCCAGTTTCCATAACAATAACTCAACTACAAACAAACCGCGGCTATCTGCGATCTAAAAGTTAAATTCGAATTCAAAACTATCTTATCACAGCAATTTCATCCCAGTGGCGTCGACAGCGGGGCGAGCTGAACGTTATCAGGCGCGGGAACACTGCTTGTCGCAGCACTTTCCGTGATTTATTGGGAAAAATGGAAGTGGGAAATATACGAGCGCATCTAATATATTACTAGTTATGAGGGAGATCTTTAGCGTTATATAGCCACGCGCACAGATCACTGTAAATGAAACGAAAATGCTGAATAAACGCCTGTCACTTGCGCAACGAATTTGTCGATCCCCATGTTCACTTCTATTACTTTTCTCTCCAAAATACCATTTTATATCAAAAATTTCATTTCATATTACAAATCACCTTACTTATCTATATATTTTCAACTCTCTCTTACCCAAAGAAGGTATCTGATTTATTGTATTTGAGTTAAAAATAATGAATAAATATATTAGAATCGAATGTTTTTTTAAGAGCTTCGAAAAAGTCTAAATTTTTATTTGGTTAATTAATTGTTGGTGCCGCTGGGATTTCAACTTTAGATATAACATTCCCCCTAGTTTGAGTTGGAGCACTCTAATCAAGTGAAACATTTTTGTTCGTTAATTTTTATGTGAATTTATAAAAATTACCAAACTGAATTTAACGAAGTTTTATTTTGGTAGTTATTTTAATAGCGAACTCTGAGTGAATTTACTGTGGACTTTAAGAGAATAAATTTTTACCATATGTAAGTATATTGTATATTTTGTTTCAATTTTTTCCAAACGTAATTGCTTTTACTTATGCACAAGGTTGCCAGACATCCCGATTTCGGTGGGAATGTCCCGATTTTGGTACATAAATCCCGAGTACCACATTATATTCAAAAATCCCAATTAACAAAAATCTCTTTCAAGAAAAAAATATGTACAAATTAAAATTGCAGATACCCATCAATTCTAGTCATTTAAATGTGTGAATGAATTTCAGTACTTAAGTCATAAAATAAAAAAAAAAAACTAACCACTATAGTTTCCTATTATAATAAACTAAACATTAATATGAAATAATATACTTTTTATGCAATTAAATGTTTTGAAGAATAGATATGTGACGTTAGTATATTAAGATCGTGGAAGAAGACAGATAAACGCCTTTTTCACTCGCAGTCTATCTGGCTTCTTTCACGATTCTAACACTGATGTTACAATATCCCTTCCTTAAATTTTTTATGTTTATTTTCTCGTAAACTACATACGCCATTAGTCAAAAAATACATACATTGATATGATTTTATCTAAAACATATTTTTATAATAATTATGCTGTGATCTTACTGATAATTTTTGACGAACAAAATTTAACCTGCTGACTGTAAATATGTTTTTTGTAGTATTGTCGAATTGTTCGAATTTTTAAAATCTGGCAACCCTGCTTACGCAGCGGGGTATCAAAATATTTGAATTGAAACCTAATGCTCGCCAAATCTTTTTCTTTAAATTAGTTTGAATTTCCTTGCAACCACTACTTAGTTACATTCGAATGACATCCCATAATTTTTTTACAAATTAAAAGTAAATAAAAGCAGGTATATTAATTAGAGGGATTTTGAGAAAGTCCCACTACATTGTTTTTACAAATTTTATCATGCTGTGATGCGATACACCAAGGTGACACGAAGTCAAGTCATTTGCAAAATCTTGGAAAAAACTATATCAGCATATTATTACATTTTTCTTTGTTCAGTTAATTTGTCTACAAATTTTTGTTTGTAAAAATTTCCTACAGCAATCATCCAAAAAATTAATCAATGTTAGCAATTTTTCACTCATCGTTCATTATCACCCCATGTGGTCCATTACCGATTTAACTACGCCAGCAGTCTCCAAACTTTCCCACGAAATTACCCAAGATTCCAGATATCAAACCACCTGCTCTGAACTCTATCATTACGGCCCATTGCAACGCGTGGCCACTTTAATTAGCATATCAGGACCGTATCACCGGAATTCTACTATTTTTTCATATTATAATGAAGATTACGATGATGGGTTAAAAGAGGAGTTTCGTTAAGTAAATGGAGAAATGAAAAAGGTTTACACACCTGCCTTACGGAAGCCACAGGAAATTTATTGAGGTTAACTTTTTAAATAAATATGCACGATAGATGATAGGATGCTATGCTAATAATGTAATTTGATTACACATATTTTAAATGTTTGTAAATATTCATATATTTAAAACAGAAGTATTATTTAAATGTATTATAAGTTGACACAAAACAATTACAATACCATTTATGTTATAAGTGTCTAAATAAAAAAATCGGATGTAACTAACAGATTAACACTTGCCTTTCAATAATACATGTACTAGTATGTTATTTGTTTATTAATGACATACGACATGAATATGATATATATTAGGACTGTCCGACCGAAATACGATTTTCAGCCGAAATCGAAACCGTAGCCGAATATTTGGCTCATATTCTAGTTTCGGCCGAAAACGTAATCGAAACCGAAACTTATGTAGTAATTTATAATTTAGTTAAATTTTTATTAAACACGGAAAATTATTATTTTTCTTACCTTTTAAATTATTATTCGATTATTAAATTAAATAAAAGATTTCAATTTATTAGAAAATAACTTAATTTTTGTTGATATACAATGGTCTGTATTACAAGCTCACTTTTACAGAGTATTTTTGTTAAAAGTGAGGTTTGGCTTTCTAAGATTGTGATGTAAAAGCACGCTTCCAAAAATGCTATTATTATAAAAATGCGTTCATAATATGAGCTACTATATATTAGAAGTAAAGACTTTAGTTATCTTTCACAACCTTACAAATAATCATAATCACACAAATAGTTTTTTCAATAAGTATATGTTCAGGTTCTCATCTTGCACTTAGCACCTTTGTACTAACGGTCTCAGAATAATGATAATAAAATAATAATTATATATTCGAAAGGAAGAAAATTGAAATAACGTACAAAACAAAACTATTAATTAACGAACAAAAACAAATAGGCGAGTAAAATCGTTCCGAACAAACCCGAAAGCGCCAGATACGAACACAAGTTTTGGTCAATTTTTGGCCGAAACCGAAACTATTGCCGAAAACGAATCCGAAAGTATGAAATGGCACAAATCAATATGAGAAAACTTTATTGGATTCTCTTATAATACTAAAATTTAACTAATTTCATTAGCATACAATCTCCGATCCTTAGCGTGTAGCAGTGTAGTTCCCGAAGTATAATAATGGCTGTTTCCTAGAGTTTCTGTCAGCAAACACATCAGTCTTCCATTTTTCCCAATCCGTTAACAAGTCTGAAGTTCTGTCCAAACAGTAGCCTCTTGCAACCTTTCTTCGCTATTTACTCCCCGTCCAAACACAATTAACCAATCCGTCAACGTGTTAACAACAACCAGCTTCAGCTCAACAACCTCACAAACGGTGAATATTTTATGCGAGATGTCGCCACTGCTTCGAGTATCACGGAACGAAAGTAACCGTTCGAATTTATAAAGTGTTTCACGAAAAAATGCTAGCTGGTTTTCATTGGTATTGTTTCTTTTCGAAAAATAGGAATACACAAATAGTTTTATATTTATTATGGTTATATTCACAAGCACTATATAAAGAATGTAGTTAACAGAAACATTTTACTTGCATTTAATGTAATAATATAGTAAAGGTTATCAACTACAGCGTATAGTGTGTTCCGAACCAATCGGACATTGCGGTATTTTTATTTGGATAAAGATTGGCGAACCTGAGATTTGAGCCCTAGATTTCATACTCTGTTCAATTTGAGCCGGAGCGCATTAACCAAGTGAACACAATTAAATAGCATATTACGTTACAAGTTTCATAAACGTTATTTAATTACTGTTTCTACGATTACAATAAAAATTAGAAAAAATACAAAAAAAAAAGAAAAACTGCGATATTTAGGAAAACAAGAGCGTAAACTTCAATATATTAAGTATAAAATATGAAAATATGTTTCGTTTATTATTTTAATTTAATCAAAAATATCATTATTTGTACTTCTATAATATTTAATTATAAATAATTTTTTGTGCAGGTATTGTTAAAAGCTCAATGCATTGGTTTCCAAACCATAAGTTGAATTGTAAACTACGTAAATGTAATTAAATGTAATAAAGTATTGAAGTACCGTTCACGGTAAGTAAATTCTTGTTTAGCGCAAATGCACAGAAATGATTTAGTACATTCATTTATTGCAAACATATTGCAAAATGAAATGAATGTCCAGGGAAACAGATTTTCGTTTTGCAGAATGAATTTTAATATACTTTTTGATACTTGTTTTACTTGAAGAAAATTTAATTTTAATCGTGTAAAATATTATATACGGTACCAAATACTGATCTCTAACAACAATAGGCTTCGAACTATCAAAACCGTTCTTTGTACGTCATAAACTATTACTGCTTACTTTTCGGTTTAAGACATTGTGGTTTGTTCAATAGTTTACCGGTTTTATGTTATTAATAAATATTACGAAAACTGTCATGTGGTATACAATTATGACTTAGTTACCGTTCTTACTATTGTCTATATGAATAATATCTTGAAATTGGTGGTGTTTATAAGTCTGGAAACAATGACAAATGCAATTATTTCGGTTTAGCATTTAAATCACAAATTATATAGCTTACCTAATGTTTAAGCAAAACAAAAAACAAATGAGTTATTTCTATGTTTATTGTGCAATGCAATTTATTATTATTTTACTATTCATAAGTATTTTATATGTACACTCAGTTCATTTAGTCTCCGTACACCAGTAAAGAAAAAAAGTATTCTATCTTTTAAAGTTTTTTATTCCATATATATAAAAGAAATAATTTTTATATTATACTTATGCCGGGTTGCACAAAGCTTCATCAATTTTGATTAATGATTAATTTTTTGACAGCAATGTATTTTTAATACGTGACCATGGTAACAACGTCAAATTAATCAGTGATTTTTTTGATTAGAGCCTGATTAGCCTTTCTGCAACCGGGCATTACTATAATAATAAACAAAATAATATAATAACTTCTTAAATTTTTTGTATCTATACCGGAAAAATAAAACATTATATTTATTATTACAACTAAGTACACCAATTTAGTCTCCGTACACCTAGGAATTATATACAATCCATCGGAATTAATAACCTGTTGGGCCTCCATTCATTCGTATTACGTCCCTCAAACGGTTTGACATACTATTCACTAATTTTTTTGTAGTATTGGTATCAATTTTATCCCATTCTTCCACCATAATTTGTTTTAATTCTCTTATGTTCTTAGGACGTCTTGCTTTACACATTTTTTTAAAAACATCCCATAGATGTTCTATGGGATTCATATCTGGAGACTGTGGAGGCGTTTTTAATTGTTGTTTGCAATTATACAGTAACCATTCTTGTACTTTACGAGCAGTATGTTTTGGATCATTATCCTGTTGAAAGATATATGCGTCTCTTAAACCCAATTTGTCTGCACTTTCTGCCAAATTCTCTTTTAAAATATTTAAATATCCCATTTGGTCCATTTTCCCATCAATAAAAACTAAATTTCCCACCCCTCCTGCACTCATACAGCCCCATACAAGTACAGATCCTCCGCCATGTTTCACAGTTGGACACAAATGTTTTGTTTTTAAATGTTCATTCTTTTTTCTCCACACCATAATTCGTCCATCCGAGCCGAATAGGTTTATTTCTGTTTCATCTGAAAATATTACGGAATTCCAGAACGTTTCAGATTGATTTAAATATTTTTTGGCGAACTCAATTCTTTTAGTTTTATTGGCCGCACTTATAAAGGGCTTCTTTCTAGCCACTCGTCCATTATAGCCATCAGATTTTAATAAATTTCTTATAGTTTGTGGACATACTTCTATGTTATATTCACTTTTAACTGTCTGCAGTATTGCTCTTCGAACGACGTGATTTAGCTTCCTTGGCTGCCCTAATCTCGGTTTATTTTGTACACTACCTACCCGTTTTTTTAAACTTATCTATTATATACTGGACTGTAGAAGCACTTTTTTTTAATAGTTTTTGCAATATTTCTTATATATTATTATATTTTCCGTCTTTAAACAGCTCGATTATAATTTTTTTAATTGATTCGGGAAGTTCTTTATTATGATCCATTTCTGTAAATTATTTTCACTAATGTTCTATTCAACTGCTTCTATACAACTTAAAAGAACGAATAAAAGATGTGTAAGTTTATTATTAAAATATTATTCGTGTTTAAAAAGGTTGACTCGTGATGTACGGAGACTAAATTGGCCTCTGAATTTTAACAAGTTAATTTTAAAACATCAATAAAATAAAAAATATAAGCTAAAAGAAATTAATATATCATTTATTTCAAAGGAAACATATATTATTAATAGTAAAACAGACATTTTTGCATATATTTTCAATAATAAGTCATTAAACTGATAGAACAGTTCAAAAACAAAGCGCAAAGATGTGTGTACGGAAACTAAATGGACTGAGTGTACGTATCATTGCGGTAACGCTATATGAAGAAATATTTAAATTAGTTTGTTAAACAAGAAAAAAGTGTGTAAGAATATCTTACAATTAGACATAACAATTTAGATATCATCTTTATTTATTGCTATTTTATCTTCTTTTACATGTAGTTGTTATCTGCATAATTTCCTTTCAAACACGCCCGGTAAATTTAAAATATGTAGAATATTCTCACGCTAAACGTTGTTGCAATGCGTGAAATTTATAAACAAGTGTCAAATGACAACAACGGGTGGAATAATAATATCTAGCAGCAGCTGATACGAACGTAGGAGTATTATTTAATGCCTAATTATCTCATACTCAGGTTTTCTCATAATTGCTTGATACCGGATACAGTTGGAGTTACGTATTAAAAGATAATTTTAAAATGCCGCGGGTTAAGGTTATTTAAATAATGCATTAAGATAGTATGGACACTGGACGTCATCTGTAAATATTTTCATAATTATCGTATGCATTATGTGACTTGTATGGCTTAGTAACCGTTCCAGGTTATCCACTTGTCATCTGGATATTTTATTGAGATATCAAACCATAAAGGAATATAATTATATTTTTATAATTTATGCATTCCTTTTACTTTTTCATGTATTATGTTTATAGGAATCGTAAACAGGAAGCCACAAATTATATTTGTCGGTCTAGGTTGTATAAAAATTTCTCGAATGTTTACAGAATATTGAGGAATTTAACAGAGACTGTTTCTTATTGTTTTGTTTTATATTAATTTGATTGTTTACTTCTTGCGTCCTTGTAACTCACTTTGCTCCTGATGTGTTTTTGTTTCATACTTTTCTACTGTTTCTTATTCCCAGTAGGTATTTATAACGGAAAGCGCTCAAATTTTTCTGGTTAATTACTGAAGTTTTGTGAATTTGCCACAATTTCACTAAACTGGCCCGGATTTAAGGGTAGGCAGACTGGGCTGCAGCCCCTGGGCCCCCACCAAGTAAACATTTTTGTCAACAATTTACATTAGGTACTGGAAAATAAGAAAGAGTCAACCTTGAAAACATCAAAATATATGTACTTGTAGCTTTACTAATGTACAACGGAATGACTTAATTTTTAATAGAAGAACATTATAATGTCTTTAGTCGAGAACTATTCATATATAATTTAATAATAAAAAAAAGTTCAAGATCCTTTTCTAAACTTGGAAGTCATGAAAGAATGAGGATTTATATTAGTAGTATTACAATATTTACTTTAACTTTAGTAATCGCGAAAAATTTTAGATATCCATTTTGAGTATCCCTAAATCTAAATTCATTTTGACCAGTTTCGGCATGACGTCTGCAAGTACATTCAGGTTGCATAAAAATCCATTTTTTTTAGAAAATCAAAAAATGAGATTTTTTATTTAAATCAGATTATTTTCAATTTTTTAAAAAGGTGTAGTATAATATCAAAAACGTGTTTCACAAAGTAGCATTTATTATGAAAATAGTATATTATTTAACAAGCATAATATGTAGGCTATATTACACGA
The DNA here is from genome assembly GCA_035578165.1 of Stenolophus ochropezus. Lineage (NCBI taxonomy): Eukaryota > Metazoa > Arthropoda > Insecta > Coleoptera > Carabidae > Stenolophus > Stenolophus ochropezus. The sequence goes on along the minus strand of JAQOWZ010000004.1, from coordinate 6,879,218 downwards.
GGATGTAATTAAAAATACGAGCGGTAGCGAGTATTTTTAATCATCCGCGTGTAATGTAGCCATATTATGCGAGTCAAATACTATACTTTATCTACAACTAAAAGCCATATAAAAAATCTGATATTATTTGTTAAATATTCAGTTAAGTGCGAGTAGTTCATATATAGCTTAATAGATGGCGCCACAGTAGCACTTAAATGTCAAAATAACTTTTCAAATTGTATTTATTATACTTTTATAAGCATATATATTGATATTTATAATAAAAAATATGTTATTAATAAATTAACAGTTTAATAAAATATTATGTGTTAAATTATATGCCCTATTTATTACAGAAAAGTGTAGCGTGTATCATGACATTTCATATTACACTTGTGTAATATGAGTAGTATATTATATGTAGTATCACACGTATAATGTACCCATATTTCAATAGTTGTAGATAAAAAACCTTATTGCAAAGAATAAGTAAAACTTTAAACAAACAATAAAAAATTACAGTAATGCCAGTTTATAACGACATCGCTTATAACAACAAACTGATTATAACGTCGAAATTGTGCCTACTTCTGTAAAAGCCCGATATAAGAAATCAATGTGATTTAATTGAGATTTAAATGATTAGCCGTAGAATGTTGAAATTTTGTATATAAGACTGCTATAACATCTAATTGCGCACCTCCCTCTTTTATTGCAATCGGCAGTGCCTAAAGGGCACTTTGCTCGTAGTGTTTTTTTGAATTTTTCATAATTCAAAAATAATTATCCGTAGTATGTTGAAATTTTGTTTATGGAATTGCTATATCCACAATTTTTTGTTTCAATGGGCCTTTTTGAAAGGGCACTTTATTTTAGGTTTCTTTTAATTCTTGTAGAAAAATTTGATTTGAAATTGAGATTGGCAGCATTGACAATTGTCAGAATATATTTCTTGAAAAATATGTAAAAAATAAATGAAGACAATATCTGTATTTTTGTACTATATAAATAATTTTGTGAAATGCAATAAAGAAGGGTGATAAACATGTTAATAAAATTTTACAAAAAAATATCCATTTCACAGGGACGTTCGAAGAAATTCAATGGAATTTGAAGAACAAGTAGCCGTAGAAATACAGCAAACATGTGTATAATTTAACAGTCAAGGAAGTTACATGGTGTCCAATCCGGAATCGAGAACAACTTCCCATCCCAACCGCCAGCACTTTTCTATCCCCTGGTCACTGTACTTCCGCTCCCCACCATGGTAACCATGGCAACGGCTTGGTGGCGTTGCACGCACCACCCCTCGACCCCATTGGACAACAATGGGTTGCGACAACCCCCTGCATTGTTACAGCACAATGCACATGTTGCACGGCAGCCATCTTGCACTGCAACTGCACTAGGTGTAAGGGGTTAAAGGGTTAGTAGGCTAGTAGTGAAGGTGATGTGGATCCGATACATGGTAAGTACCAGCGATGTTAAGTTTTTTTTTTCTTGTTTACTTTCCTTTGTATAAATACTGACTATTAATTAAAGTTCTACTTATTTTATATATTGCATTTCATTTCATTAATATTAGTATGAGTTAGTTAGTACCAGCGATTTTTAGTTTTTTTTTGTCTTGTTTACTTTCTTTCATTATTTTCATTGAATAAATACTGACTATTAATTAAAGTACTAACTATTTTATATTTTGTTTTTGAGGCAATATACTATTATATTTTTTGTTTTGTGCAATTGCAAAAGGCAAACCTATTATTTAATAATATAATAATCCTGTAATTTATACTACTTAAAACAATTACACAAATATAAATCATGATTTCATTACACGTATATATATTTTAATTAATAATATATAAGTAAATCATTATTGTAATATAAATGTTATTTGATAAACGATTTCGAAATTAATTTCAATGAAATCTATGTAGATTGTAGAGTAACTCAATTTTATTGCTCTATTTATTACACATTAAATTATAATGTCTATTGTTTATTATACGTACGTTTATGAAAGCACTGTAATTTATTATACTATACATTTGCGAAATGGTTTTAAATAATAAAATATAGCCATCACCAGCAGTTTAGTAAATCTTATTGTTTCATTCAATTACATTCGAATATTATAAATTTCTCAAATAAAAATCTCTTGTAGTGCATTCTCCACATCAGCGTAATGAAAGTAAATAGAATGCCATATAACAAGTAGACATAGAAATAGATACACAAAGAAATCTCTATAAATATAACTACAAAAATACTGAAAATTTGTGAATTAGTTGCTGGATTGTTTATTTATAATTTTAATGATAAACATAATTATTTATTAAGAAGTCGAAAATAGAAATGCAATCGAAATCTAAAATAATCGTACTTACTATCCGATATCTTGTATATTCAAGAAGTTCCTTATTATTCAGCTGTGGATACTAACTTGATAATAGTAGAATTTATCCAAAAATCTATAATAAGGTTCTATTTTTTTTTAAATGTAAAAAAGAATACATATTCGTAATTTGTCAATATTACTAATGTACTTTGTTACTAAAATAGTTATTTGTGAAACTAGAAAGGAAGTCATACCTTTCCTTCCGTTTTTTCAGAACTTCGATATAACGGACTATTTTGGAAAAGGTTCATTGTATCACCGAATGTACATACTTAAAAAATGTACTTGTAATAGTGTTTGCAGAAAATTCCATTAGTAAGCAACGATTTCCATTTAGAAGTAAAAATTTGTAAATTTGTAATAACGTGTCCCGCCTGAGTTGGAATACATTTCTTGAAGATGCTCCTCCCAATAACAGATTCCACTTGTGATTCCGAAGGTGTCTGCTTAATTCGGAGTACTCGAGCAGTTTCTCAGTAATTGTTTTTATTATACTTTCAAATGTAGGTGAAGCAGTTCAACGCTGCCATCTATATTTATGTATGTTAATTCCCACTGCCCGCCATTCACGCACGCCAATGCGTAGCCGTAGATGACCGATACGATTTTATCGTAATTATTTTCACGGTTATAGAGATCAAGGTAGGCGCTGAATATAAATTTCGTGAGTCGATTTCTATGTAAATTTCAACAAAAAGGAATGACTGATTACCAAGATGGCCAGTGGTAATCACTGTTTTCACAGGGATTTTTTCTTTGTGCGTTGGCTTCACTGCTGCAGATGATAATAGGAAGTGTAGTGTATTGAATTGAATTACATACCACGCACGTTTTTGTTGATTTCGTTCTATTTTGTAATTTCATACAACGGCTACCACATTACTACGTAATATACACGTAATTGTTGTACAATACTTCCACATATGGTCAATTTTCTACACTTCTCTTATTGTGCTATATAATTTACAGTTAACTTCAAAGTATAAATCAATTTGAAACAGTTATATTCTTTTCTGTAATGTAATATGAGTATATTTATTTATTAGATTGCATTTGCTTTGTCGTTTGTTCTAATTAAATTTACGTTTTTGCATGTAGTTGAAACGCTAATTACAAATGAATGTAATTGCAAACTATTAGATACGAGTTAATTAAAATCGATTAGTCCATTGAATTAACAATGAAATAAACACAGTTTCAGTCATTTAACTTGCAAAATGCTAATGGTAACTAACGATATTTTTACCGCAAGCAAATCATTATTCTTATAACAAGCTTTTTGTTTAACGTTGATTACACAATTTCGTAATAGAAACTAAACAAGATAAATTAAGGCCACTTAATTTAATTAATTTAATAGCGGTGTCTCAATTAGTACACTTTAATTTGTACCGAATGAAGTTTTGGCTCAAATCTTATTTTTGCTAAGTATTAAACTAAAAAAAATAACATTCCAGATTTACAAAAAAAACGGTGTGAGTAATGGTACCACAAGGCAATTCTTTGAACTACTAAATCTGTTTAACTTCGTTGGTAAAACGACTTTACAGGTACTGGTACCTATATTATATTGAATGTATAACGTAGAATTTTTTTGCACTAATGTTAAATTTACTTTGAAATATCTTACAGTAAAATCCGTTTATAACGACATCGAAGGGATCCCAAAAAATTTGTCGCTATAGCCGGAAATTGCTATAATCGATTTCAATATATAAAAAGATTTTACTGTAGTTTATAAATGTTTCTTAAATGTAATTTAGTATACCTTAAAAAAAGCAATAAACTCAGATTTAAATAAAAAAATCCGATTAAGTAAAAAATGATTTATTTGTTTTTTTTTTATAAAAATCGAATATTTATGCAATCCTGAGATATACCAGAAATATATATTTTGTATGGTGGCATAATGTTTTGCTAGATTAAGTTTATTTCTATTTTTTGCTTGATGCTCAGTTGTTTTTTTAATAAAAGTATCACAAAGCGAGCAAGTTAAATTAGTTTTTTTTAGTTTACTTGATATTTAACATATTCATTTTCCCAATAATGTAACTACTAACTTCCAAAATTATAAGAAATTAGCTGTCAGTTTTACAGGTTAGTAGCTTGTAAAGGTGAGTTTTCCTGGTAAATAAATACTTCAAATAAAAAAACGATAGTTTGCAAGTGACAAAAAAAACCATATAGATACTTAATTACCGAGAAGAATTCTTTTTTTGAGTAAATGGACTTAAAATGTTTTATTTATTATTTTTGTTTTAACAATGGTTATCAGGTATTTAAATTAATCGTTATTAACACCTATTTTAATTTTAAAATGCCCTATTTAATTATACATTACTTACCTAAAAGTATTATCTCTAGTTACATATAATTACTATTAGTAAATGCAGGATATATTCCATTAGCATTTGCTCATCCTCTATTTCTAGTCGTTGATAGGGTGTTAGTAAGAAGCGCCCTCTCTAACTGTAATGTGATGGTGTTTGCATTTCCTATGCATTGCGTAAGTGCGGAAAGCTTGAAAGAATTTCAGCATGTACAGCATATGAAGTGTTTATATATCTGCTGTAAGACTAACAGCTAACTGTACGCCAAGTTACGCAGTGTACGCGGCGCGTGACTGGAATTTGATATGCGGAAAGTTCGTTGGCGCCTAAGGCCCGGAAGAGATGGACATCGTTGCATTCGCGCAGAACTTCTCAAACGGTTAAACCACAGATGATAATTAAATAATGTATATTGGCACAATCAATTGGGGTAACAATGTGGAGTGTTTGGTCACTTGATCTGCATCCGGAATTGATAGTTGTTTGGTTTTAAGTAATAAATTTTAGACAAATTTACGGTTTGGCATTTTGAATCATGGTTGGCAAAAAATTTAATTATTCTTTCTTCTGTTAATTGACAAGTAAAGTGATAAAATATCATTTAATTTTAAGATATTATTATACACAGACCATATTTTGGTTATTATAAATAGTGTTGTGACAAATAATTAAATTTTTATTATAATTTGTGTTTTTGATAAATCAGTTGATTTAAATCAGACCAACTTTGTTTTGATTTCGAAAGATAGTATCCAAAACAGATTAGATTTTAAAAAGTTTGGTAAGGGTAAGGAAGAGAGTGATTTTCGATCATCCCTTTAAGATTTACCATATTTTGTAACAAATCGGTCGCCATCGTCTGCATTACAGATGCTTGGACTTCAAAGCAGTCTTCTCAGATTGCGAACCGAATGCGTTGATCATACAATGTAAAAATCAGTCGCCATCGACTAGAGTGTATAGAGGTATGAAAATCAGACCAAATGGCTCTGAACACACTGTGTTCAGCAAACGATTGTATAGTTTGTCATATTTATATCATGCAATTCTTTTAGTTAATTTTAATCTTAAGTATTCACGAAAGTAAACTTTAAGATTAGTAAAATTATTGTTGTATTATCTAAATATCTTAATCATCATCGTCATTAAAATAATTTGTCGCATCATCTGAAACATCAACCAGAAATTGTTAATTCATACAATAAGAGAGATATTGCAATCAAACCTATTTTTAAGTCTGTTTGGTCCATCTGTCTATTTATCCGATAGTTTATTAGTCAAATATATATTTGTGCACGTTTAGAGTTAAATGCTCAATGAATTTTAATTTAATCTTCTGATACTCCAGATCCAGATTCCAGGAATTTTCTTAAAATTTTAAGAATTTATCAAGTCCATTTAGGAAAAAGTTTAACAATAAAAAATTTAAGGATTTTAGAGGTTTGTGTTCTAAAAGATATCCTGATTGTGTTTGTGTCCTATGCAAGATCTTTCTTCTCGAAAATCTTTTTGTCTACTTCATTTAGGCTCAACTTTTTAATTAATTCTATCGAGTAAAATTTGTGATAGTATTTTGCTATAGTAAGCAATAAGCAAGATTATTCCTCTCTAGTTAATCTGATTAAAATTACCATTTTGTGGTACCAAATAAGATTTAATTTTAAATCCTTTAAGAGTACAATTTGTTTAATCAATTTTTTTTTATTACTTCAACTTTTGCGTTTTTCGTTAGTGGCACGCGACAGGTTTAAAAGTTAAAAGTTCATAAAATGTGACACTTCAATACATAATAGTTGCTGACCGCTAACCTAGAGGACGTGGGTTTGAATCTCGCGGGGAATGATGATGTGTGAATGTGTGTGTTTTCCATTCGATCTTATCACCCTCATTCTTCTGCATATAACCATTGTAGTAGAGCGGTCGTTAAACATTAGAGGAAAAAAATATAATAGCCAAATAAAAGAGTAGGTGTATAAGTTTTTTGTGGTATCGACAAAATATTTGTCCCTAGCATGGGGATAGTTTGATGAGGTCGCCTTCCAGGTAATTTGAATTGCAAAGGGACCGGAAACGTCGGTTTACTCCCAAAATTTGAATGCGGCCGTCCGCTCATTTGGTTAGCAGAGCCCGGCTTCCTGCGGAAGTAGCGCCCCGCATTTCGGTAAAGGGTAAACAGATGCCCTCTGCCACTACAATATCGAATTTTTCTCTCTTTATCAGATGCGCTTGTGCCTCCCGTATGTCGCAGGTCACGCACTCTGCTCACCGCAGGGACGGATTTACGATTTTGCCACCTCTAGGCTACAAGGCCTTTATGCACTGGGTTGTGACAGTGCAGCACTCTCACTTTTTTCTTGTCCTCTATTAGTTGTCTTATTCCATACCACTTCACTTCTTTTCATTAGGAGCAGTTAGTTTCGTATGTATTTTTTACTGATCTTTCTTCGCACATTCGTTGCAAATGCCAAAACGATTTTAACTAGCTCTCTTGAATGGTGTGTGGTGTGTGAAATAAGTTTTACGGCAATTTATTTCCAGAATGTTTTAATTTTGTGTAGAGTAGTTTTGTTCTTTCTTTTTGAAACAACGCAATTCAATGCTGTTTTTTCCTTCGATGACGTCCTTTTTATATACTTCTATTTTTATGACGTTCCTGTTCTGTCTTTTCTAAAAATCTTATTTTTAATTACTTAAAAATCCTTCATGTTAATCTCAGACTTTCCTTGATTTATTTTCCTATGCTTGATTTTTTTCTATTAAAACTCTTATAGATATTTAAAAATTGTTACTTTGTTCTATATTCTTGTCTTCTAGGGACAAATTGTGGGATTTGTTTTTGCGAATTATTATCAATGTTTTCAACGTATCTTTGATTATTGCAATATTCCATTCTTTTAACTGGGCTATCTATATATGACCATTCGAATGTCGAATTGAAGGAATACAAGTATAAATTCTAAAAAACAACCAATAATAATGACAAAGGTATATATTATTTTATAATTTTACTGTATAGTTTTATATACATCATTTTAAAAATGGTCCTTATTATTCTATGATAGATGATTTTTATTGAAGAAATTAAAATTTTCTATCTAATTCTCCTATGTGACATCACATAACCCCTTTTCAAAACTTTATTATTATTTTTCTCCGGAATGATGAAAAATTAAGCGATTTATAAAATACGGGTATTTTTTGTACAGAATCATAAAATGGAAAAGAAAAAAGTGGTCATATACCCCATTGTTCTATGTGGTATCTTTTTCATTTTCTGCTAGTTACATCGCTTCCTCGCTAAAACATAGTTCTGGTCAGTGCAGGGATTTGGGGAGTTAAAGGGTTGGAAGTTGAACAACCAAGAGAAAATTATTAGGAGAGTTTATAGGTACTAATTTTACCTCTTAGTGACTAAAAAAGCCAATTTTTGCCTGTACAGTAAATTTCTTTTTTTTTGTTCGTGTATAGTGTCTGCATGAGTTAATAAAATATATTTCAATGTAAATTTCTTTACAAATTATTTTCTTCGAAAACTCCATTATATATAACAAAATACAGGAGTACATAAACTATGTGGGAATTCTGACAAATAGTAATGTAGTGTAAGTTTGTATTTGAATATTTCTTGGTAGCGCGAGAATTTATGATTAATTTAGGGTAATGCCTTCAATAGCAAAATATAGGTTAGGAGTTGTTGTAATGTGGGTAATTTGGTGTTCGTCGTGTGAATTGTCACTGTCGTGCTGGCGGGGTATTAGGCGGCTATATTCGGTAATAATTCGCAGCGTATAATGCATAAAGGGAGTTGAGGAAGTTAATTTGGAATATCTATATTCGGGCAAGGCAAAACTATCACGTGCGTTTTATTCTTTCATCAAGGAAAATCCAGCCTGAAAATTGGTTATCGTGGCTGCACATGTGCGTGACTCAATCAGGCTTCGCGGTCGGGTCGAAGTCCCACTGGTCAGGGGCGGATTTACGCATGCAGCATTAGAAACTCTATTCAAATTAATCCTAAATAACCCTATAAATAATCAGTAACAATAAATACGTACTTCCAGAACTACATTTTCATTGTACGAAGGCAAAGTAGAAAAGATTAGTCTTAATTTAGGCAATGTAATGGAATAAGCCAATAATTCTTGGAATTCAGTCAGCATTTGGTAGATTTCGTAGGTTGGTTTCGACTCCATCGGTCGAAATAAAATCTTCCACATACTGTCCGAATTCCAGAAATTATTCTTATTCTATTCATAGATCAGTCAAAAAAAATCTTCTAATAGTCAGAATATAATATTATACGAGTATAATTTATTCATCTTCTACATCTACTCTGTTTATACATTAAGCGATTTTTATGATACTTAACTTTTCACCTTCTACGATTTGATTACATTTCGAAATAAATTGGAAATAGTAGACATAAACGAAGTTCTGTACTCATACTAAAATATAATTTTAAGTGAAAAGAAAATTTTATGAAACTGTTATAGAAGAAACTGTAGTGATCAGATTAAATTAGTTCTTCAGATAGATCATTTGGAGTAGTTCACTTATTCAATGCAAATGGAATGCAATTTTGGTTGACTTTAACTCGTGTTTTTCGTTTATATTATTTTTAAAATTCAGGTTATAATTTAAATTCTATTATTATTATTGATTTGATTTTGTCTTGTTTGTCATCTTCGACAGCAAATCTAACTCATAAGTTGTGTTTAATTTAGGATCATTTTATAATGTCTCCATTTTTTTTTTCAAATATTTAAAAACATGGCAGTCACGTAACAATCTGAACTGAACCAACTGATCTACCTCGACGAGTGGATTACTTGGGATCAGCTAGTGCAGGGATCCGTTCAAGTGGAATGATAAATAAGTGATCCGGATTCAAAAGTGTAAGTTGAATCAGTTCAAAGTGGCAAATAGAAAACGCCTTTGACAACAGTGTCACGAGTTTGTAATTTTTTGATAATAAGAAAAATAATGTAGGTACAATTTTTTTATTGCATTTCGTCTGTTCTGAAATTTCAGAAAAGAGAAATGATTCATAGCAATCATAGCACACTAATAAACGTCATTAAAAACTAGAACAATACAAGATTACTATATAGATGATAGTTCTTATTTTAAAGGTCCCGATATGAACGTATACTTATTCTCAAATATCAAGAAGATCCATATTGTGACGAAAATATTACAAAAATATTGACGCTGTTGTTATGTTGCACTTGATTCTAGCAAAGCATATTTTTATTTGGTAAATAACATCGGACACAGAATAAAGAACACAAGTCCCGCATGCTGTATAGGTTGTTAGCAGTTTTGTAAAATCTTTACCACATTGTTCCCTCCTGTTGACTTTGAGACCCGTACCTCTGTTCAATCTTAAATAATATTACACGGTACATTAAATAATTTGGACCGTATGATAAGCATGACAAAAAGCTTTCTGTAACACATGGTGTAGGTAGGTAGCCGCGGTTATGAATATATGTAGATTTACTGCCGAGCCTCATAATGGGCCGGCGGGCCTCTGAATACATCATGCACCAGTACACTCGCAGGTAAAGGGTTGCGACCGGCGACCCTTAACCCCCGAACAAAGAGCATCCCGGATGATTTGTGGGACATCTGCATACAGATACCGGCGAGGCTAGGAAGCCCAGATGGGAAGCCTGGCTACCAAATATTTGACTTAGACCAGCACTCTCGCTTTCAACAAAAATGTACATTTCAAGGTGTGATGGGTGAAGTACTGACCCTTCTAATTTTGAAGCAAAAAATAAATATGAATATTTGAGCTGCAGTATTTACTGTCATATTAAAGTTCTGGTTTCTCTCACCTTCATTAAAACCATTAATCAAATTAAAATGATGTTGGGTTGAAGTGGTTCCTTCCGAAGTATTGTAACCAAAGTTCCTCTGATTTTTATTTGTTGATGGGCACTTTTTTGTTTCTGCGCCTATTTAAGAATCGTAATAAATGCATCTTTTTTAATAGGTATTCAATTTTACAATACACAAAAAATCAAAAAAGTAATCAATAGTAAAAACAATAATCATATTAATTATGATTTTCAAAGTTTTATTTTTGTAAGCGAATGCATTTTGCTCGTTATTTAGTCAATGTACCACAAATGTCTTTTTAAATATTTGAATAAAAAAAAAATTCCACGCTTTTTCGGTCTTATTGGAAATTTCGAATTCTTTTATGAAATTAAATATTTAGATATAATGCTTTTAAGTTAATTAAATGAGTGCAGTAACATTATAGATTTCTTTAAAAATAAAAAAAAATAAAAATCATTATTTATTTGAAAAAAAATATCAATGATTTATTTAAATGAAACATAATAAATAAGAAAGGCGCCTACCCTCCTGGAAAACTGTAGGTTACTATAATTTTACTTCAATAATATTTTAACAAAAATACCTAACGCAATGAAGTTTAATCAATTAATCTATAGAATGCGTGGAGAAATATAAAAAAAAATCACTGGCTCACTTGAATTTTCAATAACCTTAATTCTACTTTACAATAACAGTAATACTAGTGATTATTATACTAGTTAAAATTAATAACATTCACTGTTAATTTACCTATTGAAGTATGTAAAATAGAAATAATTTAAGTATATAGTGGAGGTCTAAAAAGATTAGGATTATACGTATTTATGAATATTTTATTTAAATAATGGGAAAATTGTAATAATTTTTAAATGAATGTAACGGAATTTTGTTTAGTATAAAACAATACAATTTACCCCGAATTTGAAAGACCGTTACGATTTACGATAACACCATCCCTTCATTATCCCGCACCTGTAGAACAAATCAGTTACAAAGTGAAAACTGGAGCACCCCCAGACCTACTTACTGCTATAATTACTAGCCTACAGACCTACTGCCACCCCTGTTAATTAACGCGAGGGTTAATCGCAGCCCTCGGAGGGATGTCTTGGAAATTATTTTTGGGTTAGTGGTGATTAGTAAGGGACAACAGGGGAGCGTCTTGCATATGTTGCGAGTTTACTTTATGATATTATCTACGCTGACTTGTTTATGGGCTTTTGCATAATTTCACTAAACGAACTGACGGCCGAATTTATTCTTCCTTTTAATTTAGATAACGATGAAATAGGGGGCGATGAGTTCACAATTACTGTTGAAAGTCAACTTGAAATTATCGTGCACATGAATATTTTATGTGGACCTGGAATTTTTTAATTAATATTTAATTATTAAACAACTGTTTTCTTCAACCTTCCAAATCAGATATCGCCAAACTTCAAAGTTTAAATTTAAAATCATAGTTATATGGCTTGGTTTTGATAATAATTTGTAGATAAATTTTGATTTGTTGGTATTGTTTTTGAGGAAGGATCCATTTCATCTTAAATGTTCCACTAAATATTAATAAAAAGCCATAATAAATACGGAACGTTTCATCAAAAATTTGTGGATAGTAAACAAATTACCGACAAATAAAAGAAATTTAGATAAAATAAACAACATGCAACTCGACTTATATCCTACGTACATTAATAAGACATTTGTATATAGAAAACAAATAAAAAAATGACAATTAAATGGCAAAAAACAACATTCCTATATAAATAATAAAATAAACTAAAGTTATTTGCATCATTAGGCCAGAAACTGAACTTTTGTGAGAACAAGCTTATATTGCAAATGCGAGATCTCGCAAAAAGTTTGTGGGGTTTTAGTTTATTTGAAGCTTAAATTCATTCAAAAGAAATTCTAACCTAAAATATAAATCGATTGTGAATTGATATGTTTGAACAATTTATGTAATCTTAATCATACAATACACGTATAATATGAATAACAAATCAAAATAGCGGTTTTAATTAACGTTTTACATTTTTACTAAAATAAAATTAAAAATTTTGACAGCATATAATGGTAAATTATGTAAATTGGCAGTCTTTTCTGCGAGTTTCTGGACGATTTTGTGTTCAGTAATACTAGTCATATCAGATGGAAGTGCGAAAAATTTATTACGATCAAAACTTTAAATTTATTTTGAAAAAAACTGAAATTAAAGAGACTTTCGAGATTATATTCTAGCACAGATTTATTTTGTGTGCGGTGAATAGTTCGATGTCTTCTATTTTAAAGAATTTTCGAGACATAGGTCTATATTAAAGTTGAGTTCTTAACTTGCTTTTGATAATATTTATATTGGAAAAGGTATGCTCGCAATAATTCGAGATACCAAAAATCGCTAATATTCCAAATACACTTATTGTAAGGTGATTGTAATGCACTGGAAGACTATTTCATATTTCAAAAGGGAGTGTTCATCTATAGTCGCTTTTTTATTTTCAGGTTTTCTAAGTCGACTTATAAAGACGATAATTTTAAACGATACATGGTCTTGTAAGATCTTGTAGTTGCTGTTCAAATTGTGCTCTGTCATTTGATGAAATTGAAAAAAAAAAATTTTAATGACATCAAATTTGTTGAAAAGAATCGCTGGTAAGTGGTCAAAGACCTGGTATAAACTATTTATGGTATTTAAAATAATGAATAAATGTACAACAAACCGTTTTTAGTATATTTTAACATAAAATTATGGTACCCATACTCTATTATCTTGGGAAAAAATCGTCTAGGTAACATGATCTGTCTATACTAGGAAGTAGTACCTTACGATATTTTTTAGCAGTACACAGCAAACTTCCTTGAATTTAGATTTAATGATGTATAACTTCACAGAATCATAACTCATTAGGAGATTCAGATAAGTTACTAATTACACGTTAATTATTCCATGAAATTTAGCACAAAAACCATAAATTAAAAACAAAGGAAGTGTTAAAAATGTATTGAATTAGAAAACGAAAACAGCGAGATAAATTCCAAAGTTAATAGCGATGTACGGGTAAATTGATAACAAAAAATTGAGATAATTAAACTGAATCATCGTAATCACTTTTTACCTTTTATAGAATATGTAAATTATTAATCAAGAGGCCAGCTCCCCCTCTTCGTCTCAAAAAATGCATTTTTTGTATTTCATTTTAGAAATCTTAGGTATTTTGAATTTTGACAATTTTTATTGGACTCCCCTCCCTTCCTGAAACTCTAGTTACGCCACTGCCCTTAAACATTCTTATTCACGAAATTACTTTATGAGATTTTTACTACCATTGCAGAAATACTAATTTTTTTTCAAGTAAACAGTGTTCGACATTTTTCGTCGGATATTCACAAAAACTTAAAAATGACTTAAAAATGAAGAGTAAAATTTAAACTCCAAAGTTTTACCAAATGATGACTTGAAGCCAGGTCATGTCCCTCCCCCTCCCCAGGATATTACCATTTCTTGTAAAAAAAACCTTTATTATAGATTACCGCCTCAATATAAAAAACAACAAACAAAGGTGAGAAATTAAATAGTAACGTGCGAGAAATAAATTCCATTGGAGTTCTAGATACTTAATCTGGAGGTTTAGTTCTTTTCAATCTCCTTATTTCTGGGAAATTTTTTAATAAATTTATAGCTAAATTATTAATATGGTTATGTAAACGATTTTTATATCGAGTAGAGTATGTTTCTATGAGTCTCTTAAGATCTTTAATTTTTAAATCCGAATGTACTGATTCATTAGTGACATACCTCGGAGCATTTATAATTAGTAGTAGACATTAATTTTGAAATATTAGTATAATATTTAAATTTCATTTCTTAGCGCACATTCATAATTGTATTCCATATATCCCTATGGGAATAATTGCAGCTGTATTTATAATAGAATTTTGCAGTACCGGTAATTTTGATTTTCTTTCTAGAAGCCAATAGAGCTTTTAATTTTTAAATCAATTATCAAATTAAAAAGTTTTATTTGATAGTTCTTACATTTAAATAAAGTTAGTTAAAGCGAGAAATGATTGTAAATAAATAAATGTAAATGGGGTGAACGAATGAATAAGAGGTGTAGCGAATGTAATGTGTGTTTATATTTTGGAGATTGAAATTTCGTGTGATCCATTTTAGTTGTGTGTTCTCGGGGAAAATCCGGAGACAAGAGTAGGCTTTCAAGACACGAAACACGGAGTACGGAATAAATATCGGAGTGCAGCGAGTGAAATACAATATATGTGCGCCGGATCCTAAATAAAAGAAGTGCGTTGCGTCTCGGCTGCCATGACAACTTCAGTAGGTTCATTAGGTTGACTTTTATTCGAACGTCTCACTTGAATTCTTCCTACAACACGTACACTCTGTGTGTGTATTTGCATAGTAAATATGTATTCAGTACAGATACACGCTGCGCTAACAATATCTACCTATGGAAATTTCAACATATCCTCTTTGCTTGGGGGTATTAGTTTAGTTCTCTGCGAACAAACAATTTTCATGCTTAATTGGTAATGATATACGGATCATTTTGCTCCAAACAGATGCTTGTTTGCTATTCAATAAATGTTTTCATTTTAATGGTGAAAGGTACAATATATGTTTTTGTTATGAATACCTGATTTAACTGACATATTTAGCTTGACGGATATTATATTGTCTATTTGCTAACCATTCACCACGCAAATTTGTTTTCCGTAATTGATATGCCAGAACAAGCCTTCAAACTCTGTATCAATAGTAACTGTTCTCTATGTTTCAATACTTCTGATGATTTTTAAATCTTTATAGGCATTTCTTACAAATAATTTTCTTTACAAAACAAAACTAGAAAAAATTATAAAATAAAATATTAATTAAATTTAACAGAATCATCATTAATATAATCTTCCCTTTTAAATACTACCGATCACTTGAAGTCACACAATTATATAAAAATGTAGGTTTGTTTCTACAACTAAAATAAATTTTTAAATATGAATATGAATTTAAATAACTCATCATCTTCATCTGTGGCACAGCATTTTTATATGGAACAGAGCCCAAAGAGGTACTTAATTTTAATAATTTTAATTGTAATTCTCAACAAAATTGAAAATTATAATATCTAATATTTTAACTATTCGATTTATGTAAATTTAATAAAAATCAATGTTACAAAAAATATTTTTCTTCAAACATCATAAAAGTGACACCTTTTAAGGTTGCAGTTTAATTTCTACGTCAACGGAGTAGAAATTTTTACTTTTACGCCACCGGGGTTAAAGTAAAATAAGTATCCGTAGAAACAGAAACTATGTAGAATCAGCGAATAAGAAATAAATTGTACAATAGAAACCTGTAATATCGACCTAAAGGTCACTAAAAATTTAAATTGACAACCTATAAATTTAAGGTTAAGAAGTAAATTATTTTTTAAAATATCTACGTTTGAATATAAAATATAATGTGTCTTTCAGAGTAAAAATGTCTTTGTGTGCCTCGCTTGCAATTGTCCAACTCGCTTCGCTCGTCGTGCAAACTTCCACGCACACCACTCAAAGTATCACTTTTACTTTTAATAACACAATATACTATTCCTATCTCTGTCAAAATATAACTTTTCTCTCCTTTTTTGAAAGGCCTTTATACCTGTGTCATTTGTCACATATTGTGTAATCTAAACTCCCTATCAGGTAAACTTAGTTCTCCAAGCACTTTTTCTAAATATTTTAACGTTAAAGGTACTTTTTTACTATAACCTTTTGTAATAAATAAGTGAATACACTTTGCTTTTAATTAAAGATTGCGTATTCAGATGCATCAAGTTTTTATTTTTTCTTTCCTAACATCACATATGGTCAGAACTCAGAAGTAAAACAGTAACAAGCTCGTCATAACTTCCTTATCCGGAAAAAGAACCTTGCGATAATTATGTATGAAATATGTGCTTCCACAAACATACATCCAGCCATTTAACAAGCACAAGACAAGGCATCCGTTTTAATTAAATGAAAAGTTTTGATTTATTTGTGAGGCACGATCGTCTGTTGTTCTAGTAGAAACGGTTAGAAGGTAGAACGCCCGCTGAGATGTGACACCTGGTTGCTAGGAAACAAAACAAAAACAAGAGGTAGACCCTCGGTTTTTTATACAAACAGAAGAGGAAATAGTGCTTTTTCATTCATAACCGTTTAGGGAACTATAATTTAAATATTAAAACAACAAACAAAACTGTTATTACCTTCTGTTTTCAACATACAAACACTGAACTTTATTTTTTATTCGCGCAAAATTTAAAAATTCTATACAAATTTGCAATGTATATTTGGCAAACTTTTTGTAAATAAAACTGACCTAAATTTTATTAGTTCTACAGAACAAATACAGAGTGTTAAAAAAGGATTACAAATTTTAGGACATAATAAAGCTATTTCACAATATCTCGATAAAAAATAACAAAAATTGCGGGTTGACAGGTAAGGAATCAAAACGGATTTTATTAAAATTTGCAAAATTAATGTACATATGCATCAACACTCTATGACACTTATGGAATCAATAATATAAGGGTTGGAATGACTTTTAATTCACCGACTATATTTATGTGATATAGATTGAATAAATCGGTGCATAATTTATTGAAAGAAATTCGGTTCCTTAGCAGGTTTATGGATTCAATAGCGATTTGTGAAAAAATTGTGATTATATGTCAAAACTGTTATATATTTATTATTTTAGAAGCAAATATTGAAAGACAAGTAAGACAAGTTTTTATTTAATAATTGCAGAATGACTTTTTATTACCTAGAATAATCGATAACTCGTCAGATGAACACGAGTGTGAAATCCAAAGAATAATTAGAATGTGGACATTTTGGACGAAAAAATGAATCTTTTTGACAAATTTAACGACATAGATTTTAAAAGCAGATTTTGAATATTGAAATAATTTTGTAATTCATTTTCTTCAAAAATTTCGAGAAAAATAATATTTTCGTTTACTTGCCTTCTAACAATATGTTTTAATTAAGATCACAAAAGTAGGCTATATATGTCAGGTTAAATGTTTCTGTCATATGTTGACATAGTTGACATTTTTAAAAGAATATTTGAAAATAGTTGCTGTAGCTACCACACAATTAGTTAAAAACATTATTTACTACAATAATTATTGCATGATTTATTCACTGTTGGTACTTACGAGCATAAATGTAAAAATTATCAAAAAATTTCAGGCGCGCCTAACAGATTAGAAAAGCCAAAATTATGTAGTGATAATTATTGATATCAAAAATTTGATAAAAATTAGAAGTCCTAGTTGTAGTCGTAATATTGAAATTTAATTTTCAATAAATTATTCATGGCGAAGAACAAAATAAAATATATATAATCTTCCTATTGTTTCTACATTAAAGATAATAAAAAAAGGAATAAATCTAGTTTGGACAGCCCAATTCATCTCCCCAAAATAATTTAGAGTGTTAGGCGTTGTTAAAACAATATAAACACATAATTTAAAATCTAACAAATCAATTGTTGAAATTATGAAACACTTCCGGGAAATTTCTCGCCACAAATCTTCGTAGGTCGACACAATCGCTTAAATTTAAAATTTGTCTATAAATCATTTCGTCACAACGGGCCATTGTTAGCGGCCCCGTGGGCAGAACAAAGTGCGTGCGACTCAAGCGCTGCACGCACGATTACGGCACGGCCGGGAATAAGATCTAGACAGATCGATCCCAACAATGTTATGGTTAATCAATTGATGAGGTGGCGTGGACTGAATAAATTATACGTGATTTCGTGGGAGGACTTGCTGATATTCAATACACATTGTTAAGAGAAACGAAATTTCTTGTGTGTTTTACACTACATTGAAATGTGTTAGTGTTACAAACTTATTCAAATGTCAAATTTCATAGTTCTCAATTTTAAAAATAGTTTATAAGCTGTAGTTTTTTATTTAATCTAACATAACATTGAATCTAGAATTAAAATTATTTCGTTGAATTTATAAATGTTTCTAGGGCCTAAAATCCTTCATAAAATTTTGGATTATTTAATTTTTATGATGATGAATTTTATTAATCTCAGAGTTCATATTTTACGTAATGGGATATTCGGTTCCTTTTCTAGTTTTGGCTAAAATCGTAACCGAAACCAAAGTTTTCTTACCTTCGATTTATTATAAAATCACATTATTCTTGTAGAGATAATGGCTTGTATCACCGAGCTCACTTTTAAAATAATATCGCTTTTAAGTAGTCTTATTTTACATTATAATTCATTTTAAATAAAAGCACTCAAAAGAGAGCTTGAAATACGGGCCACTTATTTTATTAAAGAAGTAAAGACTTTAGTTATCTATCAACATCTCCAAAATTACAAATAATCACAATCAAATAAGTAGTCTTTTCAATAAATGTTTGTTAGTAACACGTTCTTGTATATTGTATGCTATTTTCTTACAATAACGTTACTTCTTCTTGTCTCATCTTATACTTGACACCTTTGTAGTATCAACCTCAGAATAACGATAATAAAATAAAAATTATATCTTCGACGGGAAAAAAATTTAATTAAAATACAAAACAAAAGTAAGTAACTAACAAAAAACAAGGTACCTAAGTGCCAATTTTTGGCCGAAACGAAAACTGCGGCCAAACCAAGCATTTTTGGCCAAAACCGAAACTTCGGACAGACACAAAATGGAAAACAAGTTCTGGAATTCAAATCCCATCTTCGTTAATCTTTAACTAAAATAAATACTGCTGTATCTTAGTATTTCGGAACCCAAAAATCCTCTAAAATCTGTAGTTCTCTTGCAGTGGTTGGTAGGCTGACAAAGATAACCTACACCACAACAAAAATTCAAGCTTAGAATAAATTTATACTCTATTACACAAAGGATTATTGTGCACAGATGATAAATATAAGGAAGATACTGAAATAAACAGTTTTTGACACAATGGGACTTTAGCGGATGTTCACGAAATAAAGTTATTCAACAAAATTTTTGGTTTATTGTTTTTAAATATGTGTCTTTTTGGAAAAATTAGCAAAAACTAGAAATTATAATACTAAGCTATGACGTTTGTTTGACAGACATTATCAATTCATTCATCATTATTGATGTCAATGTTTAAAAATGAAATTTGACAGACGCTATATATAATAAGGATCCTACCTTATTATTTGTGGCGATGGGTAAAAATGATTACAAATCAAAAAAATGAAATGTATGTAAATTTTAGAAGGAAGTAATAAGTTAAATTTGTTATTTTTTACCTTGCTTTTACTAGAAAAACACATTTAACAAATTATGTTATTATAAAACTTAAGTGGATTTTTTTAAAATGTCAAATTTGATGCAGGTTTGAGAACAATTGAAGTGTTAGTTATTTAAAAGTCAAAGAAATGACCTTTAAAACATTGATTTGTTACTCACTTGTAAACCGTCATTTATTTAAACAGTTTATCAATTTGAAATTAACTTTTACAAAAGCTACTATCACGTAAAATTGGCACGTAACCTGTAAGTTAGTAGTTACATTATTAAAACTGTATTTTATTAGAGTTGTATTTTTTAACAAAACATTAGTAAATGATATTTGGTTGTAATTTTAATGTATTTACAAGTGAATTACAAATAGACTTTGTACAATATACGCAAGGTAACAATCTTAACTGCTTCACGAAGGTGTTAGCAGTAAAAACTATTATCCTTGTTAATAATGTAAAGTACTATAACATCTGACAATATTTTACAAAGTATTCATTGGAAATATCAGTAAATTTCTAGAAAGAATACGTTTCCAAATTTCACGTAAAATTCTCTGGGTACAAACCGTTTAAAAACCAATGTCGTATGACAGGAACAAATTCCGAAAACTTATGATCATAAAACTCCACATCGCGTCTTAAAATTTATTTATGAAAAATCGTGTTCTGTCGTCAGGCACCGAAGCCGTACACCTGTTATCTTTCCATATATTATTTAACCTGATACATGTGGATAATTTGAAGAAGGGATTCCCCATCCGCAGGATTCTCCACCCACATACGACATCGTATGTAATTGCTTTTCAATGCGACCATTTTTCCCTCATTAACTATTTATTTATTTTACTGTATTATTTTTCCAGCGGCGTTTATCCCGAGGGTGTAATTTCCCAGACGAGGTAATTGTAAAATAGGGGAAATTATTTTGATTTGCTTCCCAGTAGTTGTGGATTCTATTGTGGTGTTTCTGAATTAAGAATCATTTTCTTTCTCTCTTTATAACTGCAGTGTGTGTTAATATTAATACATGTACTTGTTTTTACCGGGTATTATATTGAATTCTTAGTAATTTTTTTGTGTATTTCAATATAAGTTAAATTACCATGAATTTGAAATGCTATTGAATTATTTCTTGGATTTTCGTGAGATTAGTTATAATTTAAAAAATAATATTATTAAGGGAAATGTCTATGAACAAAGAAAAAATATAGATACTTTATAAATTTGTATTAGAAACGATACAAGCACTATGTTTTTCTCCTTTACATTTTCTATTAAAAGTCAATTAAAGATATAAACCTTATAATTAGAATTGAAGTAAAAACTATTTAAAGTAGCTAATACTCGAGTATAATATAGTTGATACAAAGAAATTAAAGAGGAAGTCTCGTATAAAATTAAGAACTTTTAAACGACATAAATTGAGAAATTAAATAAAATACATACTTTTATAGTTAATTCAAATTTTAATAATGCAAGAAATATTTAATATACAGTAGAATGTAATATTATATTCCAATTTATAAATTAACTATTAATATATGCCTAACCTTAATTATAATTATATTTGGAGTATTTTATATTTAGTAAATCAATAATACATTTTTAAATTAGTTTGTAAATATATAGAGATTGTCATGGATAAAAGAAAGCATTTAATTTTCTAACGAGCAGTAAAACTCGAACTGAATGTACGATCTAGGGTTCAAATCCCAGTTCGCCAATCATAGTCAAATAAAAATTCAACTTTATGTCCCTTGCAGAGGCTGTAGGCTGACAACTCTTATCGCTAAAATGCACGTAAAATTGTTTAGAAACATAGAATTTGCTTGAAATATCTGTCGAAAACTCATTCATAAAATAAACCCATTTGAATTTAAGTACCTAAAAGCGAAACTTTACTACGCAATAATATAAGAAGTAATTTATTTATCCGAAATTATCGTCGTATCTAAATAAAAAATAATTGTCAAGCGGCTAGCGGTGACTTATTTGAGTGTGAGATTCCGCAGCTTTGCCCATTTTCATATCATATGTAATATAAGAGCCATCAATTTATTGGAAAAATTTTTGCGAATAGTTGTTGCGTAGTAATAGACAAACGAGTGTCAAATATGACATTTAAGATTCATTTTTGACCCGAGTTTTCGTTACTTCGCAGGAATTATGAGTAAATTGTAACAATTAAATTCATAGCTCAAATTATATTTGCTTGATTATTTCACGAATGAAACAATTCAAACATAAATTGTTTGACATCAACAAAATGTAACCATGACTACGATAATGTGATTTTATCACATTTCTTCATTGAAGAACTACCTAAGGCCTAGCAATTTTAATATTTTTTCGATAATGTCTGTCCGTGTGTGTGGACGGAAGGATAGATGGATAGATAGGTAGATCTAAGTAGATTTTGGTATTAATCGTGCAACCGGAAATGGTGTTTTCATGAAGATCTGAAATGTTTTTCTAAAATATCTTGATTAATTATGAAAATATGAGAATTTTTGTAAATAATAAGTTAATACTACTACTACCCAACTATTACAAGTAATTCATGATAAATCGGTAAATTTGTTAGAATTGCGGTTAATTTGCTTACCTGGAAATAAATGGTTTAAAATTAACAGTGAAAATATTATAAAAATAAAAATCGAATAATCTAAAAGGAATAATTCATTTAGTATGTCAGCAGTCATTAAAATTTATAGATAGGTACATATTTCAAAGATGAGAACCAAGAAAAAATCAGCGAAGCAAAAAAAAATAGTATATAAGAAACATAAAAGAAACAAATAAGTAATCTTAATTATAATAAAAAGTGTAAATGGGATAGACGAGAGGTTATGTGCTGGCCACATTAGATTTTTTTCCATAGGAATGCCGAGCTGTAGAAGAAAAATACATTTGTTTTATTAATAAATACGACGTAGGGTATAGTTTTGAACGTAAGATTTAGTATATAATATGGGTTGTAATAGAGCGCTACATGAATGGCAGCAATTCCGTAATATACGTCGCCGTTGCCATGCCCGAATCCCATCTCGATAAATGATATATCTCGTTCTCGTCTGAATTCTCGGCTGTCGGCGCTCCCACCCCCGTTCACTTCACCGCACTCTTGATATTCATCCCTTTTGAATTATTACCACTGAATAAAATTTATTACAATTTTTCTTGCATTTCAGATTAGATATGTGAAATATTAAAATCGTATTACGTTTCGTCTGTGCACAGCCAGAATGCGACACACACGTGAAATGAAATAAGTTTGCGGCTGATGTCGTTTCGCCACTGCCGGAAAAGATTATTCCAATTTCCAGATGTTATATCGCGGATACGTGTGGCTTTGATTAATTTTACACATGTTTGGAACGTTTCGAGGAGTAATTGATCATATTATTTCACTTTTTATACCAACCAGCATTTCTCTCCAACCACAAATTCCAAACTTTATTTCTCGTATTCTTATCTTACGCATTACAAACTGTATCTGCAGGTACTTATTTTCATCAATTACCTAAATAGAAACATCTTTCTATTTTATTAATCCTAATCAATAAATTTTATTTTAAACCAATTTTAACAACAATATTAAATATTTCTTTTGGTATTTTAGTTGAATATGATGTTTCGGATATTATAAAAAGTTTACCAGCGGTGTCAACAATTTTATATTTATTAAATATTTCTAATTATTTCGGGTATGAATTCATCAAACTGCTAGGTACAATTATTCCATTTTTAGATTTTAAATGACCTAATTTATCATAAAAATAATTCATAATACCAGACGTCTAAAATATATATGCATTTAATAGTATATTACATATTAAGAGTTGTAAGATGCATATTACATACGAAGTGGAAAAGTTACACAAGAGCTCCGATGCGGCTACTTGTAATTCTACAAGTGCGTAATTGCTTTACAACTCGAATTATATACTATACTTTTTCTACGACTATTTTCTGACTGTCGATTCTTTCAGTGTATTCTGTGATCGTGGTGTGATTTAAAAACAGATAAGGGTCGTAAAAAAAGTATAGTACCTACATAATTCGACTTGTGAAGTAAAATATATTATTTTGCACGATCGGGTATTAAAAACGGTTTATTGATTGTGTTTCCAAATTTCCAAATTCGTATTTAGTATAAATGCACAGAAAAGATCTAGTGAGGTATATTCCTTTATTGCTATTAAAATTAAAAGTGAATTTACTAATGAATTATTTTCGCAGTTATTTCTTACAAAAAATCACAACCACACGTGACAAGAGTTTAATAAATTGCAAAATAAAACGAATGTTTGAAAAATTTAATGTAACGGATTTTCCTTTTTTATGAATGAAATTGAATATTCATTTTGAATTTTTTTTTAATGTTGAGGAAAATTTTATTTTGATAGTACAAAAAGTAGTACAAGCATTACGAACGGTAAGTAATGTAAATATGAGACAATAATTGGAGTCATTGCTTAGCTCCTTCTCCAAATAATCGTTTTCGATCCGATAAATGTCCTTACCGCTCTTAATACTTAATACAATCATGAATACGAAAATTCAGCCAAAAAGGAACTGTTTAAGTAGTTATATGTGAAAAGTTCCGATTTTGCACCTTATTATAATATACAAATTAAAATATTGGATAAAATGTTGTATTTTCTAATATTTGATTTAAAGGAATGATTTTTACATAAGGAATACTATTAAATAAATAGTTACATGCAAATATCAATATTCTATACTTCTGTTATCATTTGCTTGTACGTTTCTTGAATCCAATCTCAGAGTCTTATTGATTAATGTGATTTCTTGTGTGTTAAACAAATAATTAAACCTCCCATTGGAGTTATTAATAGCCAATGAATTATAAGCGTGGTGGTATTTAGTAGCACTTGTAGTGTTACGTACTGAAGAACCCGGAAACATTCCGGAATATTCCGGGCAGTCCGGACAGCGTGCGTGACAAGTCGACCGCCTTCTCCGCTTAAATCAATTCTATGGAAAATGCACATCTGTTTCCGAATGTCTTATGTAAATCATAACTCCGGGAAAATAAATATAGCTCCGGCCCAAAAAACTACATATATTTTTAAAAATAAATGAGATCGTGCGCGGAACGAACTCTGAACACAGTGTGGAAAAAAGTTCGGATAATTATAGATAGAAAAGAATACTATATAACCTCACTTATTTATTATGCAGACAAGATAAATTATTACATATGAAATATTTATTTACTTTGATACAGAAAAACTTGGATTTATAAATAATTTTACATTTTATTTTTCATTACATATTCAGATTTAATGTTTGTCTTTTTCTATATTTAATCAGAACACTAAAGTAGAAAATATACCTTTATATATACTATTGAATATCTCAAATAAGAATTAAATTTGTGAAAGTTGATAATTGTGTAGGTTGATAATGAATTGGTAAGTTTTCTATTCAAATAAAAAGATAACTCGGATTCAATCAGCGAGAATATGCGTCTTTTTTTCAGAAATTATAATTTTATAACAGTTTATTCATTATTTAAGAAAAACTTAAGTAACATGTACATAATTTTCATTTCCTTAATATAATAATGAGTTTGTAAAGTCTATGTCCCGCAGTTTTAATCATGTGATTCAAATCATTGCGGGGAATATTACCTTATCTGGTCAAATCGTGTGATTTCCGAAGTGAATAAATGTCAAAACTAACAGTATTATATACAAATTATAATTATTACTCTTTTTTTCGCTTTACCTTTGGAAAGATAATAAGTATGACTTAAAAAATTGGAGTTACAGACACAATTCCGTACACTATATATGAAAATGATAATCTTAATAAAATATCAAATTAAAGAATACGAGAGTGTTTTAATTTTACTTTTATTCGAAGAAAGGCGAAACATATTCTTGTTATTGTAAGATTCTCGTGTTACAATCACATATCAAATTTTTTTTTAAGATACTTCCTATAATTTGTTTTTACATTTTCGCTCCGTTATTGGATGTGAATTTTGTTTTGGACGTCCGAAGGCCAGGGTCTCTTAATATATCTACTTTAATTTTTTTATAACTACACTGAAAAAAACGAAATATTTGAATTTAGACTTTTATGCATTTTAATTTATATACCGAGTGTTTGATTTCAAGGTGGATATAGGAGATTAACATGAAAAATAAGTTTTTGCAGGCTGTTACCCCCCGTTCCAACTGACAATAATGGTTGTGGTATCAATAGGACGATAAAAAATTACTGCATCAAATATATGTACATTATGTCCTATTTTAATCGCATTTAGTTTTCGTTTTTCTCGAATGAAAATAGATAGCACTGAAGAAAATATTAAAACATCACTTGTAATGTATGTTTTATTTGTCAAAAATAACCTCTGAGTTACAGAATACCCCCTTAGCAATACTTATAACAAGGAAGTCTATGACAAAATATATTAAAAATTCTTACAGAAAATCATTTCAAATGAAATTTGTCGCCCTATATTTTAGCTAATTTAAGATCTTTGCTATTATATATTTGTGTCTTGATATATAGACACGTTTATGCGAGAATTTTTAGTTTTAGTAATTTTTCCTGTACAATTGTCCCAAAATTGGAGCTTGTCGATATATAATTTGGAATTGGTATATATTGCGGAACAATAAACAATCTTCCCACCCTCGCACATCGTTAGCTAATAACCTGTGGGGGCGGCGCCACCCTCACATGTCTTACAATGGGGTGGCCCGTGTACCTCGCATGCAGTGCGTCGATGCGTGCTCCCCTTGCACCAGACAACCAATCAATATTACAGCCGAACTCTTTACACTCCGGTTCACACGAGACATATTACATTATACAAAACGCGAACGAACAGGTAAATATATATCCTGCAAATACTACCGAATTCGAATGCAGATATTAACGCACTTATGCAAGTGGAGGTTAAAGACAACTTGGTGCTGTTGCGTCAAGTATTGACATGATATTTGTAATGAAATTAGCGTAGAAAACTTTACACATAAAATAGTGAAATAAAAGTTGAGCTACTAAAATAAAAGTTTATCACTTTTAGTAGGTATGGCTCATATTTACACTTAATAGAAATTAAATATTCCAATAAAATCAATATAGAAATCTTTAGGAACATCATATAATAAATTAGTAAAGAAAACTGAAAGTTATGTATGTGGGTATGTTTGCAAATCTTGCGTTAAATAATACTTTTAATATTTTTGATATTATAATATATTTTGTAACAAATTCAACATGAGATTTCAAAAAATTGCGAATTCTCTCCCTCCTGATAGATTTAGAGCGAAACTACAGAAATATAAAGTTGTTCATAATTAAAGTCTACATCAGATAAGATCATAATTGATGAAACAGAACGTTTGTCGTACGATATATATGAAATATAAAAGGTAATATTTTCGTTCAAATTAGACAACCACAGAAATAAAAGAAAATATCTATCTGACAATTTTATATATCATATTATTATATTTAATATATTTCCAGTCGAAACATCCACTTATAAACTAATTTTAGTTATAAAAAAATTAATAATTAATATCATATTACATTATTTATAACGACGTCATTAACTGTCAGAATTGTTACAAATATATTTTCTTTCATTTCCATGTCTGTCTGATTTTGAATGAAAATGTTACATTTTATATTTATTAAATTTCTTACTACAGACGTGCTGTTGCATCAATTATGATCTTATTGATGTAGAATTTAATTTTGAAGAATATTACAGGAAAACTATACTACTGTATATCTATCAGGAGAGAAAAAATATCCGTATTTTTTTAAATCCCACGTTTAACTATACAGGAGTCGAAAATACATAATTTAACATCCAATACAATTTCCTTGTCAAAAAAATGTATTTGCTCAATTATGTATTTAAGAAAATTACGTAGTATTCATAAAATAATTCGAAATATATTAGACCTAACATTCCATTCATAACAACGTACGTTATGAAATATTTATGAAATTTGTCAAATTTAATGTAGGACTGACCTAATTACATAGTTATTCTTTTTCTTATATACTTTCGTGAAATTACACCTGAAAATTATACATTGTAAGAACTAAATGCTAAAAATCTTTTAGTATTATTGAGAATGCTTTCAATGGAAATAAACCAAATAAAAAATGTACAGAAAAATAAGTCTATGTACCTACGCGAATTAAGAAAATTTCATTTCAAATAAAAGTGTTTAAAAAGAGAACTGTAAAAAAAGGTTGTTTGTAAAATGAGCCGTTTTAAAAAGTGATAATAAAGCGAAAAGAATTGTACGTCCACAGCGATTTAAATCATAATCATGTTTGCCTTCCTCTTGAAGGAATTTCCGTGAAACAATTGAACCCGCAATTTAAAACAATCTCCATCTCCGTTCATGTCGGTATGAAAATTCCAAGATTTTAATTCCAGTCTATCCTTTAATAATTCAAAGAGTAGCGAGAAGTCGTCTTTAAAAATGTATTCAAGCGATTAGAAGCTTACACGAGCTGCCACCGACTGTGTTTCCCTCTTGCTCGCACTCTCTTTAGCGCCCTCTCGTCGTCTCTCTCGCACTTGCACAGCGACCGCGCGGTATTTATAAAAAGATGAGGCAAGAAGAAAACAGCTTAAAGTGGAACACTGATGATAGCATTATGTTATGAGATTGAAGTAAATTATGTTAACGTATTCAGACGTGCGACGAGACGGACCAGGGCCGAACGGGGAGAATTTCACCCAGTCAGGTCCCTGACACTGACACTAGAATTTGGAGGAGGGTATAGCATGTAAACAAACTCACCAATTGGAAGATGTCTTTCTCTACGACGTATCCATTGTAATTCTGGATCTGTAATAAAATAATCAAATTAATAATTTTATTAATTGTTTCAACACATAACAATTTAACTAATCATATGACAGCTTAATAATTGTTTTGAAGACTTAATTTTGTAAAATACTTTCTTTAGTAATGTGTATTAAATTGTTTCGCAATAATTTTATTTATTTGTAATTCTAACGAAATTTTTTAAAACTTTATAAATTAATTATAAAAGACAAAGACAAAATATTATCATTATCATGAATCATATGGAGATCCATAACTAAATTTATATTTTGAAATAATTACAAAAAATTGCAGAGCATATGCCATATACCTACTAATTACAGTGTAAATTAGGGCACAATATTTAATTAACATTTTGTATGTCACTGGACTATTTAACCAAATTAATAATTTTCATTTATATTGTAACCCATCAGTCTAGTCGTCTAGAGATAACATAAATTGTTAGTTCAACAGTTGAACCTAGGTAATGTATAATAATTTTTATGAATTTTAAAGAAAAAAAATAGTACATCTAGAAGTGTATATACCCTTTAATTGGCGATTTTTTTTAAAACAGTCATAAAAAATAATTTATATAACAATGTTAAAAATTGATCTGAATCATTAAATTAGAAAAAAATATTAAAAATCAAAATTATTCGTACTAAAGAATAACAAAATTTATAAACAATTTTTTTCGTTGATGCAAATCGGGTCAAAATTTTCTTCGAATCCAACTCCCTTAAGGAGTTTTAATATCCTTAATATAGAAAAGCGTCTCCACTGATAATAAGGATAAGGAACTATATTTTTTTAATATTGTAATTTGCTCTTCTTTCGTTACAAATAGGTAATTGTTTCCGAGGCCTGTTGTCCACTTAATATTACATTTTTATGTAACCAGTTTGCGAAATTTCAAATTAATTTAACCAGCGGTACACTTTTAGAGCAGAGGTGGTTCACTTAATTAGCGCGTTTCGACTCGAAGTGACCGAAGTTTTGGGGTGTAAATCCCAGCTTCGTTAATTTTTTTGTCAAATAAAAATACCGCTACGTCCAAGTGGTTCGGAACCCACTATAATATAGGTACTTGATGCCCTGTTCCATCTACAAATGGTGCGTCTCAGATGATGGAAATTTTAGGACTCAGGAGGATAATATTTAAACAGGAATATAATATATTTAAGTATTCTAGTGTAATGAATTCAAAAGATGATGTGTATTTGTTTATTTTTCCGTTGAAAAAAGTGTGCACCACACTTTGGGTAGAATTTAAACAAAATAGAACACATGTGTTTTTAAGAGCCAAACCTAACACATTTGATTTTACGACGTGTATCGTTCGTCTTAGGGTTAACTCTTCAACAAACATTCTCCATGTGTTTTCCAACGCGGCAGCCTTTCATCGTTTATTTATCTTTTTCTTCCTTCTCATTGTTTGTTTTCCTATACGCTTTGTCGCTTCGGTAATTACAAGGAACGATTTATAAATTCGGCCTGTATGGATGACACATCGAATGGAAACTAATTTCAGGCGGCATTGTAGGTTTTGTAATTTCCGTAGTTTTGGCTGTGAATACAGGCGTTTAAGGATATGAAAGAAATTCTGTTGGTGTTTTGCTTTGTGGAGGACAATTGATCTTTTTAACTCTTTAAGGGATGTGGAAGTTTATTAATGTAGCTTTCTATTAAGGAAATACGTTTAGGGCAATAACTTCAAGATTGCGTTTTCATTCATTCTATATTTAAATTAAAATAGGAGAAATACAATTTCTACCACAGAAATCAATAACATTAATTATATGTAACGAAGGTTGTATGTACTTTGGTACATTCAATACTCAAGAACATTATATCAGGGATGATTTAAATCGGATTTTTTTTATTTAAATCAGGTTTTACAATTTAAAAATGTATAGAATAATTTCAAAAACGTGTTTCACAAAATAGAATTTAGTATGAAAAAAAAACATATCTAAAGAATAAGTAAAAATTTAAAGAAACAATAAAACAAATAGAGTAAAGTCCGTTTATAACGACACAACTTATAGCGACAAACGTCGAAAATATAACCACTTGTTTGAAAGCCCACATATACGGTAACGTTATTTTACTTTTATCGGTTATAGCGACTTCCGGTTACAGCGACGAAATATTATTGTAACACCCTTCAAAGTTAATTTAACAAAAAATCCCACATTAGTGCAAAAAATTTATGCGTTTTACGGACGAAGTTAAACAGATTTAGTAGATTTTAGTAAATCTGGAATATTGAATAACAATAGCACAAGTTATTAAAATCTATGATTAAAAAAAATCAATGTGATCAAATTTGATTTAAATCACTGATTTAAATGAAGTGATTTATATAAATACAACCCAGTTTAGTTGTTTGGTTAATTAAAAAAATTCTTTACAACGTCCGGGTTTAAACAATAAAATTTGTATATATCACCAAAAATTTGATGTATTTCTGAATAAATGTATTTCAATGTAAATGAAGGTAAAATTATTGAAAGAAAATAAAAAAATCGTATTAAAGTAATGAGTATGGAAAATACTATTAATTTAACAATATCCATAAATTTAAAATTACTAAGATGTTCTATAAGTAATAAAATGAGTAATCCTGAATACATATTTAGGTGGCAGAATAAAAATATTAAAGGAAATATGTTTGTATCATTAGAAATCTGACACTTTTGAATAATTGTATAAAATAATAAATAAATAAAGCATGAAGAATGAGTGTTGGCGTGGAAGCGATTAGCGGAATTTGCTGGCCTGAAGCTGAACTCACGAGCGAATTAAAACAGCTCGCAGCGTCGCGACGCTGGTACAGGCTGCAGCTTAACAAGGACTATGAATATTTTAACAGGCCTCGTTGTCACCGCTATTCACAGCGCCATTAGCGAACTCTTACAACATCAATTGAAATCAACCGCAAAACATCCACATCTCAAATGTATTTGCACTGCAGTTGCCTTTCAATTTCTCCACTTTCTCCAATTGGATTTTACACTTTTTAATGTTTATTTTTACAATATTTTTCGCACTACACTTATTGTTAATATATTTTACGTTATTAACAAGGCAAATAGTTTTTACTGCTGATAGGAGGAAATGGCAAGCCTGTTTCCTTGCGGATTTTGTACAATAGTTATTTGTTATTCACTTCTAAATAAAATTAAAATTAAAACCAAACGCTGTCAGTTACAGTTGTCTATCAATTTTACAAGGTAGTAACTTGTAAAGGTTAGTTTCGCTAAATGAATAAACGACAGTTTACAAGTAAGGAATAAACATACATATTTTATCACAGATATTATATACACATTAACTGAAGTTAACTATTTAAATTTAAAGAGAATTAGATTTTGTAATTTGATGGAACATAAGAATCAAAATAAAAATAGAAAAACAGTTATTTTTAAACTATTTATTTCTTATCTATTGTAACAATAGTATCATCCTTTAAGTTATCACTAGACTGCTGTTAGTGATTCGATTGATGATATCCGTAAAGATAAAACGATGCTTGTAACAATCAATTATAGTATAGATATTTTACTGGTAAATTCATACTCTGGTTAATACATAAAAACATAACAGACGAAGAAGAAAACTTTTCGCTGCATAAACTAATGTTTTAGAGAGAAAACCGAAAATAATGCAATATATTTTTAAATTGAAAATAAAATTAGTAGAAAATTCACAGTATTTTAAAAATAAACAACCCTGTGACTTCTTTTTAATAGTTATGTTTGTATTAAATGCATGAAACTTGTATTACGCGCACAAAATACAAACAATATTTTTTCTAAAAATAATCTGCATTACTTTTTATAATATTTGTATTTATTTACATAAATTGATTGAAGAAATGTTTCTCATTACCGTGAAAAACGTTTTCCCAAGTACTTCGCGGCAAAATTCGTCGCATTTCGAAAAATACAATAAGCAACATGGAATACAAATATATTTTAACATCCTAGAAAGTTACTACTACATCTTCTTCGAATGTTAACAGGTATTTATATTCCTTGTAGCTTAAATAACTAAGCATTGAAATGAAGTAATAAAATTATTAAGAAACAGATGTAATTTGTAGTTCACGCTCCAGATTAGACCATGAAATAAATTATATTTTTACGATGGAATTTAAAATGAAATTAATACGATTAAAAAGTTAATTCTGTTGAACACCTAAATGACATTGTGTGCATTTAATAGTTTTCCGGTACCATTTATATTATTAATAGCATCCCTTGTGGATGGTCCCTAAAATATGTTATTGTGCACACGCACCCAAACCGAAAACTTTTGATTTCCTTCCAATAAATAACCTAAACAGCAACTTCCGGATCTTCTATAATGGTTTTCTTATAAACTTGTAGTTAATTACAATCTAGATAGCCAAGCTCACAAATGTTTTGCGTGCACGCATGCGGTGGTAGACAGCAGGCTATGGACATGCGATGAAACAGATGAACTTCGCTCGTAGACCAACACGCATTTGTTTCGTCTCTAACAGGCACTTTGTTATCACCGAATAATTTATTCATGAGACTAGTTAGTTATCGGATAGTTAACACCGTTTTGGACAGACGGGTTTTAACCTGCTTATTTATTATCAAATTTTTAAGTGCCAGAAAGACAATAGATATAAATGTGACAAGACGTGACACTCCTAATGAATAAACAACAACACTTTAGTTTTTATGAGTACAATCAGTGAACTAGAGCTTAAAATAAAAAAGTTTATCGACGTATTAGAAGTTGTACTATAATTTGCTTTTTGATTGTCTTTTTATTTGTAGTTTCATAATTACATTACATTTTTGTTCTTCAAATGAACAATTTTCAATTGTTTTATATTATTGTTTGACTTTCAAAGAATATGTTTACATTATTATTCCTATTTATCATAAAAAGTTATGCTTTTTAGTGTTTGTTCTAGTTTCTTCTTATTTTTCTTTTTGTTCCAGAATTGGATCCTTTTATTGTTTGATTTATCTAATTCCTAATATTAAAATTGTTCGACATTTCCGTTATGGTATTTGTCTTATTTCTTAATTACTCTATTTACTATTTACCCTTTTCTTTAACCTTTCCAATTACCGATGTGCTTATTCTTTATTGTCGCACACTTTCGTTTTAAAATTCGTTTTTTAAATCACTTAAATTATTCGATAATTGCTATATTCATCATCATTTGTGGCACAATACTCCTAAATGGAACAGTTGCATTTTGGACACAGCGGTATTTTAATTTGGATAAAGATTGGCGAAACTAGGATTTGAACTCTAGACCTCAGATTCCGGTCAATTCGAGTCTGAGCGAAATTTTTATCATGTTTTTCAACACCTGATCTATTTATTGTCCCGTACACTTATTTTAAAATTGGTCTTTTAAAGCGTACTTAATTTACAGGGTAATTGCTCTGTTACCTCAGTAAATTAATCTTTCCAAGTCTTCCAATTCCTAATCTATTTTTTTTTAGAATTTCCTACTTCTTTTTAATAACTCAAATTATTGACCTGGTTGGAAATTACATATTTTTCTAAAAGATTATGCCTTAGATATTTGGTCTGATTACCGTAGTAATTATTATTATTTATGTTTCAAATTGAAATAATTGCTTACATTTTACACTATCTCATTCAAGTTTTTTTTTTCAGACGCTGGAATCAAACCCCATCTCTTTATTTCATGACCTACCCTTGAGCTTCACAGGTTTGTAAATAAAATATGTAGTTATAACAAAATATAAACATTCCCGAATTTTTTTTTACATATAATCCGAATCCATTGCAAATTTGTTCATTTTAAACAAGTTCTACTATAATGCAATGACCTTAAGAGAATTTATTGTAAAAAATATTATTTAATAAAATAATACAAGGCATTTGGTTTATCCACATTTAGTTATAAAAATATAATATTTGTTTTGTTCTTCCAGGGTTCATTAGACGTTGATGATGATATTTCTGTGTAGCACTTGATTCACATATCACACCCTTATAATCACTTCGTAAATTGCTATACCATGATTTTTTACTATGAGGAAAGAATACAAAAGTCCGATTTATACTACAGGTGTTTGTATTAGTTTTGTTTATATTTAATAAGCGGAAATAATATATTACTCGTTCATAAAAGAACCAATTTATTTAGTCACCGAAATGCGAAAAACCAATAACTCAAAACTTATGATCAGTGATACATCAAATTTAAAATATAAGAATAGTGTAAAATTGACTAAGTAATAGCCAATCAGAATCGCCAGTCTTCGCAAATTTAAACCACTCCTTCTATTAAAACGTCAGGGTAAAGTATAGTATTCAAACCACCAGTTAGTATTTTTACAAATAAATATGTGTACAATGAAATTAGTATTGTTTTTTCGAAATGCATTTGAATAATGCGTGTATGTACATTTAAGATTAGATTGCAATGTATAGGTTTATGTAAGTAGTTGATCTAACATAGGGGATTGGAAACATTTTCGTAAAGCCCGGATCTATTTTCGTTTGGAAATGATGTGTAGCCAGGAAGTGGTGTAGTTATTTTTCACGACGAATACCCGATCGCTTTCCAATGGTGTCAATACATCGCATTTTTCTCTTACGAATTGAATTTTCCCATCAGTTTTGATGCACACATCCATCCACTTGATATCTCGAGGGTAGGTTTGGAAAAACAAGTGAAACGTCATAACCAGCCTACTCGGTACGGTATGTTGTATAATGCAGCGATATATATCACCAGCAGTGAAAAACAAAAAAACGGTGGAGTTATTTCCAAAACACACTTGATGTATTGTTATTCAGTTGAAAACCTCTTCCTATATCCCCGTCCAATCTCAATATTCGCCTGCGTGCGTGTGGGGAGATATTGATTCACGCATGCTACACAAGCTCCCGGTTGATACAGTCGGCCTGATCAATTCATCTACACATGACAACCGACCAATCAAATATTCCACCACATTACTATTTACACATTTCATTACAATGACAACCTAAATATTTTACATTTATTTATATTCATGATTCTGCTTATTAAGTTGTATTAAGGTCCTAAAATATTTTTTTTGTGCGGAATGCTTTGATTTTTTTTTATAATAGCTGTAAAACACGCAAGTAACAACCATTATTTGGAATATTTTGAAATAAGTTGTTTTTTGCTACTTATGCCCATTTGCATCAACAAGGCTTAAATTTGAATTATCCCTTAAACAAAAAAATGCTAATTGAAATTTTGATACCAATATTGACTAATTCATTTAACATTTTATTCCGATGTGATATTGTCCTTTTAAGGAAAATTTCAAAAACTTAACTAATGTTGGTACAACCTGCCATTATTCTATATATTGTGGTAGTGCCCTTAATTTCGAAATTAATTTAAGCCCAGTTGCATCAACAATGCTTAAATTTTAACACTTAGGCATACAAAAAAATGCTAACCGAATTTTTGACTGCAATGTTAAATAGTTCATATGACATTTTATTCCGAGGTTTGTCCAAACTTAAAATACAAGTAAGACTTCTCAAATAAAATAAAGAAATAAATCGAAATACAATATTCTATTAAGAAAAATTTGTTTGAGGTTAAATTTTGGATCCTAAATGTATTTAAAGGAAGAGGATTTTAGCATTAGATATCCTTATATAATTAAACGATGAGTTTATTTATTACATTAAAAAATAATCATTTATTTAAATCACTTGTTTTGTAATTGTTATTTAACAAGCATGTGGGCAATATTACCAGGTGGCAATACTAGCGAAAATTACTAAATCCGTTTACTTTTGTCAGTAAAACGAGTTTATAGGTACATTATTTTGAATTTATAAAGCAGAACATTTTTGCACTAATGTGTTAATTTTGCTGAATTTGCTTTGAAATGTGTTACAGTAAAATCCAATTATGACGACATCGAAGGGAATACATAAATTGTTTCTTTGGTGATTGTTGATAAATATCATATTATATATTTACTGGTATTTTTAAATTTATTTTTATTTCAACTGGAGAGAATATTATTTCCGAAACATCCAATTATATACTATCTAATGAAATAAATAAAATCATCGTTTAATTACACACGGATTTCGAAGGCTGAACTATTCTTCCTTCAAATATGTATAAATATAAATATAAAAGTATACAATATTATTTAACGATCACAATTATTATGTTACAAAGATAAATTTTGTAGTCTGGTGTTAATTTTCTAAAATGAGAGTATTATTATTTCAAACAATTCAAATTAAAATTTGTTCATTACAGATACATTTGTGTTCCTTTGTATAATATAATTTAAATAGCAATGTAAATGCGCTTGACATGCAGTTGGAGTATGTAGGAGTGTGTGTCGTATTCCAATCAAACAGAATACACATCACTCACAAAGGCAAACACCTCCATCCAATTTAATAAAACCATCCTGCGTGCATCCTGTCCATTTTGTTTGCCGTTTCCAACTGAGCGATTACGCATCGGCATCGGACATAACCACTCACCACCCACTTTTATTAAACGACGAGGCAAATTCACCCTTAATCCCTCCGCCATACGGCGACATCCACCCCTGGCCGAGTCAACAACTGCAGGCCACTGACCAGGGGAGAAACAGCAGGGGATGAAACGAGGGGAAACCCCTGACAAAATGAAGATTTGTCAGAAAATACCAATATCCCGGTTTATGTGGAGACGTAAAGTAAGAGTTTCGGAAAAAGTCATTTTGAGTTTTTCAATTACTGGCAGGTTTTATTGGGGATGTAAAAGTATTGTCACTTTTTGGAGGTTATGTATGGGGGATTAAATGGACGAGGAACCAAATATTTAGATTGCGAGGGTGTTATTGCCGACTATAAATATAATAAGACGCAATCATATTTGTTACGATCAATCCAATACCCAATTTGTATTTTACGACCCGTAATAGCATTTATCCTTACAAAACCAGCAAAGTTTGTTATGGAATAAATTCAGTATCAGTTACTTTTAGCCATAAATCTAATAATAGTACTTACTTATTTTATTATAGAAGATATTTAAATAAAAATCCTTATTCTATGAATAATCTATCCCAGATAAGCGTTCTCATATTCACAGTTTTTGGTAAATGTAAACTGTTCGTCTAATTACTTAGTCACCCTATTGCACAGAACAATACAATACGAGTATGTATTCCTTATTTTTAAGGCAGATTTTTATTAAAATATTTTTTAAGTCGTTATCGAATCGGCGTGATGCATTTGCTCTTCATTTTCTAACAAAATTAATTAATGGTTCAATTGACGACCTGGTTTTCTTTCATTTCCAAAGTCATCTTAACGTACGAAACACGTTTAATTTATATAACTACAGGTTTAACGGTTTAACCATATCGAATTTTTCTCCAACAAAATTGTTTGATGGTTATTTTATCGTTATTTTCTCTTTTACAAAGTAAAAGCACTATTGTAATCGCGAAAAATTTCGATTTTCAGGTTTCAACGAAAATATCCATTTTGACCATCCC
This sequence comes from Stenolophus ochropezus, assembly GCA_035578165.1. Taxonomy (NCBI): domain Eukaryota; kingdom Metazoa; phylum Arthropoda; class Insecta; order Coleoptera; family Carabidae; genus Stenolophus; species Stenolophus ochropezus. The sequence goes on along the minus strand of JAQOWZ010000004.1, from coordinate 6,840,966 downwards.
AGAATCCATTTTAACTATTTCGGAGTACGTACGCATCTCGCATGCAATAACATCTAGTTCTGCACCTCCCTTTTACATTGCGAGTGTACCAAAAGGGCACTTTGTTCGTAGTGTTTTTTTTTTTAATTTTTCGCGTGACTTAAAACCTTTAGCCGTGGATTATTGAAATTTTATTTATGTAGTTACTATAACATCTATTTATGCATTTTGGTTCCAATCGGCCTTTAAAAGGACAGTTTACCTTTGGCAGAAATTTGATAAAAAAAATAATTTAGATACCTATTAATATTTTAATTTTTGTAGGAAATATTTGATAATAAATTGACATTGACTATTATCAGAATATATTTCGTGAGAAATATGTACGAAATAAATGAAAACCATATATCTCTCTTTGCAATTTTTTGAGCGACTAAAATAAGTTTGATTAGTGTAATATGGAATAATTATAACCATTTTAATAAAATTTTCAAAAGATGGTCCATTTCAAAGGGAAGTTCGAAACGAATGGAAATTGAAGAATGATTAGACATAGAAAATTCAAATGAAATAAGTTTAAATGAAGTGCAACAAAAAATGTGTATAATTTAGCGTACAAAGAAGTCATGTGGTGTCCACATCAGATTTTTTATGTTTAATTTTTCATGTTAAGTTTTGTACTTTTAATTCTATTTAATTAGTAAAGTACCTAATTGCGATAGAATTAAATTTTTTCGTCATACGGATTCGAAGATCATCAGTTCGATTCCGATTGACAACACTTGTCTAAAATACCAACTAGTTATAAAATATAACAAATTTTTAAATTATGGATTCAGTTACTATTCTCTAAAAGATTATAAAACACTTCACTGTACACCAACTTGTAACGCATATTGATCACCGATGAAATCAGCAATCAGCATTTCCGATCAATCGATCCATCGATGAGGCGATTGATACACGCATTTTTCAATTCTTTAGTATTAAATAGAGTGGATAATGCATCCAGGTAGAGGGATTATGCCCGCGATGTCACCAAAGGGTGGAGTGCTTGATTCCCGGATGGGAATGTAAGGTTAGAGGTTTGTCATGCTAATTCCAAATTCAGAATTAGGAATTTGCATATGGGAGCATCGGAACCTATATGGTTTATGCTAATACGTGCCATGATGTTTTTAGGCATTGTATAGAGGAGAATATGTAAATTATGTTTTTCTATTGTGGAGCATAACCATGCTAATTTTGAACGCAGTGATGCTACTTTGAAGGAACACCGGTTCAGGATTTATAGAATTATTTGTACTTGTAATAAACTTTCAATTTTTATAGTATTTATTTCTTAATAAGCAAACTAAATCCGTAAATTACATTTACTAAAGAAAAGTTAAAATATCGCAAATTTGATAGTTTTTAAGTTATTAAAAAAATCATATTTCCTCTTACTATAACGTGTGTCAATTTTGATTTAATAAACTTTTTGTTGTTATTTTTAAGTTACTGACAATATTTTGAATATTACCGATTTGATTTTGAATTGAAGAAGGAAGAAACTGATATAGTGCAATTTCCTAAATTTAATTTGCAGTTTACTTTTAGAACCCAGGGAACAATAATATTAATGTCCGACCGAAATTTCTGTTTCAGTTTCGGCCAATAATGCTAGTTTCGGTTTCGAGCAAATTTTGGCCAAAACTTTGGCCCTATCGAAACTAGTGTTTCTGTCCTGTCGGGCGCTGTCGGATTTGTTCGGAACGGTTTTTTTGTTTGTTAATTATTATTTTTTTGTACGTTATTCGACAAATACTTTTTGAAAATGCTACTTATTTGATTGTAATTAATACCTAGCCTAATAAAATTGTAATTTAAAAGCACACTTACTACAGGCACTTTTTCATAAAAATGCGTTCACAATATATGCAAGTAAAGTGATTTTTTTAATAAATTTAAGTCTTTTATTTAATTTAATAATCAAATAATACCTTAACAGAAACAGAAAGCATTTGATTTTCGTGGTCAATAAAAATTTAACTAAATTAACTTAACTACATAAGTTTCGGTTTCGGTTAAGTTTTCGGCCGAAACTAGAAGTGAAGCTGAATTATTTGGTTACAAAATTTTCGGCTAAAAATTGTGTTTCGGTCGGACACAAAATAATATATTAGTAAACATAATATTATTTCAATTCAATACCTATTAAAATGTAAGGAGTTTTTCTGTTGGGAAACTGACTCCTGAAGTTAAACTTCATAAGAACACTGGACCAACTTCCAGACAACTAAGTAAGGGCCAAGTTACAAAAGATCTTAAGTTCACAGTGTCTAAAATGTCTAAAACTTGAGTCCTTTATTTGTATAATAATAAAACATAAAATTATGTTAATTCAATATTAAATTGTAATATATTTATTGAGTTGTACTTGTATGCAAATAGAGAGAAACCATTACAGATGAACGTTATTGGGTGACCCGAGTCCTAGCACCGAAGGTACCGCTGTGTCAGCAGAGTAAATTGCATCCTGATTTCATCCCTCGCGCAATCTAGTCGCCGTAGAGAAGTATGTGTAGCACATACCTGCAGTAGTATAGAAAACAAATTCCGTATTCTCTTTATAAATATGTTTTTCTCCGTCGAGAGAATATTATTTTGCTACGCTCTTTCGCTCGAAAGATACGATGCGTTAGAAATTCCAGGATCGTACTAGGAATTTTTAATCTTGCACTTGAACGTAAAATTTTGATTGGAATTTTTTGTGGACTTTACTGTTATAGAACATATTTTCCACAGAGATATTGGATAAACATTTTATAGGAACACAAGATGATATTTTGCGGTAGTATAACTTTAATGGGGCATTCTTTTTTTACAAATATAAAAATTCTTTTAGAATATATTTTATATAAAGAAGACAAAATTTCTAATCTACCTATATAATCTATTTTAAATTTACTTTTTAATTTGGAATTGTTACTAATGCTGATTCAATGTTTGTGCACAAGATTTGTCTGATCAACTTTGGGTAAGCAGTGTATCTTTTCATAATAATTGGATAGGTTACCACACAAAAACTTAATATTTAGTTCAGTAATTCTTGAATTAAATTTGGCATTCTTTATTCATACTATTTTCTCTAAAAGTACCCTAGTGCAATTAAAAATTGTCGAGTTAATAATACAGAGGAAGAAATATATTAATCTATTAAATTGTACAAACAATAAGTATATTCAAAAAATTATAACAATCGATTAAGTTAACCTTTAACTATAGTTGCTTGTGTAAAACATACACCATTCAGACAAAAATAGCTAATTTTAATTTGCAATGTCCAAAAGACCGAAGTCCAGTAACAGGACAGAGAACCTACATCTTTTCCGAACCACTCACACACAGTGGTATTTATTTTTGGTTAAAGGTTTGTCATCACTGGGATTTAAACCCGAGATCTCACACTTTAGTCAGCGAGTCGGAGCGCGTTAACCAAGTGTGTCACCACTACCCCTAAATTTTGAAATTAGTAAGTGTTTCTGCTATGAACAGAACTGCAACGACAATACTTTAGATAGCGAAACGTTATATCCAAAGAAAATCGTAATAATTTCTTTTATCTTCAAACGTCACAAAAGTGACATCTTTTGTGACGTGGTTCACAAGCTTAAAGTTAATTTCTACTCTATTGAATTGTTCTATATGAGCACTTTTTGTTAATAGTGTATATAGCACATCATGCGTGTACTTCTATTAACAAATAAAAGCGACAATAGTAAAATGGTAAATAGATTCGATAACTGATTTAATTCAAAAGATTGGGCGCTGAGGAAACGAATATTTAAAGATTTTTTTTTCCTGAAACTAGAATGAAGAAAGCAGAAATATAGAAAAAACATTGTAGACTAGTTATTTTTGCACAATGACAACTTTTTTTATTAAAGCTATCTTAAGTCAATGAAATAAAACTGCAAGAAGATAAGTTCAACTAGTTCACAAAATATTCCAAAGCTATAGCTTATCAAATTTATAAACTCTTTAGAAGAAGCTGTTTGCACTAGGTGAAACATTGTAGATAAATAAATAATTAAAGAAAAACACTCGGTTTATTTTACAAAATAAAAGATAATCTTTATTGTACAATTTCGGCTGTTATACCATCATCAGAAGAACTAAATACAGAAAATTACAGTGGTGCATTTATCTTTTATTTTGTGAAACAAACCGAGTGTTTTTCTTTAATTATTTAATTATCAAATTCATATTGTGATTATAATGTTATTGAGTACATTACGTGAAGTCATATGACAACAGAAGTAGAAAAATATGTTGTTTAAAAAGATAGTTAGATGTAAGTTTTGTGCGCAAAATTGCAACGAAGTGCGTCTCTGAGGTAGAGTTCGCAAACCGCTCGCAGCCACAGCATATGCAGTCTACTACAACACACACATAACGTATCGTAGCCAACAAGCAGCAGAGTATAATGACGGCGGATGTCGACAAAGGTTTTCGGAATATTGGCATCGTCAAATGATATATACGGCGGTGTATCTGTATCGCAAAACATCCTTTTATCAGAGCTAGTTTGTTTGCGGCACAGGCACAGCTAATGGTGGATTTGGAGCCCCAGACGTCACAGTTGGCGCTGGAGAAGCAAACACACGCCTACCATGTTTACCTTCTCAAATGAACAACGACAAATGTTGTTACCTAAATTGGACAACCATCATGTTTTTAAATATTTATATGATTCTCTCTTTAAACAAAGAATATGAAAGTATGGAATTATGGATTATTTTCTTCAAAGATCTTTTTGCTTTTTAAATAAACAACAGCAAAATATATTCTTGTTTATCAAATTAGGAGTATAAACAAAATGGTACTTCATATACCCCGCATTTCGGACTCAAACAGAATTAAATAAATAATGAGATATTCTATATGGAGTACAGATAAGAAAGAATTTTGAATATGTTTACGAATACTTTTAAAAATAGTTTTAATTTATTACAACAAAATACAAAGTGGTTTTAAATAAACTAATAAATATTGGCACTATTATTTTACTTATTATTATTTACTTATTTTAAGTGCTTGTGTTATTATTAAATTAAAGATACATTGTTTTAGGAATCAGAAGTTTTTATGTGCACTGTTTATGCGATCTAAACGTAACATGGTTTTGATAGAAAATGATTGAAAATTAATAAATAATTTATTGAAAATTTGGATTGTTGTTCAAGCTACACTGAAACAGAAAAATATTACCCAATCGATTTTTTTATAGCAATGTTAAATAACTCATTTTACATTTTATCTATAATGATGTTATTGTGAAACGCAATTGCATGTCGGAAACGTCTTCATTTTGTTACGCAGTAATGCAATTCTTTGTTTTAAAAGATTGGTAATATATAACATGATAATACTTAAATTTTATTGTTTTTATAAATCAGAATTCACATAAACTTTCGAATAATTGGATAAATTAAACTACAACTTTATACATACAACTTGTAACTCGGTTTAGTAAAGCAGTTATTTTAAATATTTTAGTCTATAAAATACGCAAAATATAACGAATATTAAAACATGCTTATCAATCAACCGACGTTACTCGTAATTTGATTATTTATAAGGTTCAATAATTAATGATTACTTGTTTTGAAGAAGATATATTTGAATAATCAGAATCTATGGATTCTACGAATTTTAAAAGTAACAACCGGACAGGTTTGAAAGAGTTCAATCTTCAACAGTTCTTTATTCGATTCTCGGTGAAAATTAAACTTTTTCAAATTATTCGATTACTTGTTTTGTTTCCCATAAAAGATATTTACACGTACGTGCAGTTTTAGCTGTTATGTCATCATCCAAACAAAAACTTTATTTCACCAAGTGCTAAGTGTCAACTCAATCAACTTTATTTGCAACATTAAAAGTTGTAATTGATTAATTTCATTATAAGGCGTAAACGTAAAATTTCTGTGACCCTGAAGAAAGAAAATGAAAAGTATTTCCTGGTATGAAATACAGAAGAAGCAACCACGTGTATGAAATTAAACGCCTTTCGAAGTCTATCAAAACTTGTTTCCACCCACATTATTCAAAGTTTTTATTCATCACTTCACTTTTCACAATCCTGAGTACGTTCTAACGTCTATTGGATCGCAAATTATAAGGCAGCCTTTACAAAACTTAATTTATGACAGACTATCGACACTCCCATATGTTGGAGCTCGCTCTCGTGGCATTGTGGAGTAAGTTTGTTTGCTCGTTCCCATTCGCTTTGAACGAGTACCTTCGGCGCTAAGGAGATGTTACTGCAATTATTAATAAATACATGTTTTATTTATTCATCGCCATGTGCTGTACTTGTGTGCGTTAAGTGATGTAATGTTTGTATTCCCAGAAGTGATGGATTTATTGATAAAATTTATGAGCTATGAAAGTTCCGGTACTTACTTTTCTCATTAAATTATTATAAGGTCCTATTTTTGACCCGTCAAACTTTTCAACTTGTCAGACGGATGCCAATATTTTTCTATCAATACGTCAGCTACATATTTTATAGGGTTATTAGTAATTAAAATGTGTAAACGCTTCGATTTTACACATTATTACTAATAAAACATTTTCACGCCAACTTATAACAATTTTTCTCTGCATGTTTTCTTTTCGTTTTGTGATATTGTTTGTTTTCTAACCAATTCATTGCACAGAGACTTATACAAAAGGTGTAATCTGTGATTTAATAGATTCAACACAGGCGTTTAGATGAAGTAAAAACATTGTCTGAATATTTTTGACTTGCTGTGACTTAACAAAACCTCAAAATAAAAATCTTGACAAGATAAGACAAAACTTTGCAAAATCTTGTCTTGTCTAGAAATTTCAAAACAAAACTTGATTAAGTCTAAGTCTAGATTTAAAAGTTTTGTCTAGATATCAAGACTCTAGATTGTTTCAACACTTCACATTAACCTGCGTGTACGCTTCAGACAAGTATTTTTTACAATTACTATTTCAGTTCGGATAGAACAATCTTCGCATGATATATTTATAATACAAAAATTTAGTTTTTTTAATAAATCTAGTAATAAAGTCTTGTCTTGTCTTGAAATTTCAAGACAAGACTTTTACCAGTCTTACCTTGATAATCTAATCTAGATCTAGTAACATAGTGAGCGCTGAGGTATATTTTAGTTTGAATAATCTAGTACATCGCATACATCATAAAGTCCGTAAATACATGGTACATACACGATTTTGTTTTTTTTTGCAAATAGCTCAATTTATTGGCGTGAACTGTAAAGTAGGAAAGTTCCTAATACTAGACCAAGTTAGCTGGTTAGTCCTGAAGAAAATTCCCACTTAGAGAAGAATTATGGGTAACATAAAATATAATGAAACATATAAATATGTGTGTGATTTTAGTCGTTAACTCCACCATTTAACTCAAAAAATTGTTCAGTTTTATTTGTTAAAAACTATATCTAACCATTTTCTTTTTGATTTGAGGTTATTTGTTTCTTATTTGATTGAGTGGAATATATTCCACTTTAGAACATGGCAATAATCCACATTACCCGGCTATTCTACTTTAACTCACCGCAATGCCATATTGTAGAAAAACGTTAATAACAATAAAAATTCATAAAACAACCAGTATAAAGGAATAAACTACCTGTTACTACCTAAATTGCAAAAATTGAGGGTTTGTAGGTTCTTCTTTATATCTTATTTATAACAATCTTTTTCTCTAATTATTTTCCGTATAGTAAATGAAAGTTAGGTAGCGACTCCTATTGTACTAACAATACCACATTACCCATTGCCTTTAATTAACCAAAATATAAAATACTGCCTATTTCTAATGAGATACCCCTCCGCAATAACTTCATTATCACCGCGGGTCGGCGGGCCATCACTCTTAGTAGTGATAAGCATCACGTCGGTCAAGACGTTTACTCACAAACACTCGCAAGTCGCCGGCCAACTCAGAACGCGCGGACGCGGGAAAGCTCTTTAGATCGGCTGATAACGAGGGCGTAATTCTCCCATTCACACCTCGCGAAAGGAAATTAGGACACGTGGTCTACTCTACACCTGCCACGTGACCCAAGTGGAAGTGGAAACGGAAAGAGGAAAGTTATTTATGGATGGAAGTGGATTGTTTTATGCGGTACTTTCTTCGAATTAACATTGACGTCATTCAAATCAATCCACAGTGCTCATAAATAGGTATATAACAATAAAAGAAATTTGGGACTATAATGTATTACTACGTACCTAAGAGTTTTTTGGAACCCACTATAAGCTTAATGCGATTAAAATCAAGTGATTTCTTTTAAAAATAATATAATATCGTCAAAAATTATATTTTTAATAAAAAATATAAAATAAATAGATGAATTAAGTATAAGATATAAAACCGCTACACTTCACATTATTTATATTTACATCAAAAGTGTTGCTTAAAATTTAAATCTTGGTGTAATTGGTCATAAGGTCTTCTTCACGAATGTAACATGATGATTATTTTACTTTCAAACCTATTACGGTAGAACCTCAATATAACGGATCTCGATGTAACGGACTTGAAATATAACAAATATTATTTTTAATCTGTTCATTTTATAAATATTTTTTTTAAGTCCAAGTTTCACTGATCGTAAACGGAACACTGTCATTTGTAGAGGCAGCGTTAGACATTTGGATTACAGTGGTTCGGTCATTATTTTATTTTGAGAACCACTGGTCGACAAAAAAAAAATTTTGCTCATTGTAATAGTCTTGTAAAATGATGGTTCTTTGCTAATTTAACCAACCTCGTAACTCTTATAGTTCTCGAGATAGCAATGGTGGCACACTCAAATGGAACACCCTGTATAATGGCTTTACTGGACATTCCTTCACTTGCATTAGTACGTTATATCGAAGTTTTAGAGATAAATATTTAATCACAGTAATATGTAATATAAAAAAGCACAGATTTCCACTAAAATTTAAAATTCTTATTAAATACTATAAAAACCCACCTCTAAAGCAACATCTACTACATTCGTACAAAAAAGTAGGCTATAGTCCAACATCGTCAACTTAATAATAAATAAAAATGTGTTTTGAGAATAAGTTTTTGATTCATAACATTTGGTGGCGGTTGTATCCTGAAGAATATGTTTAGAATTTGCGGTGGGTGGTGTGAATCCATCACGTGGCGCTATCGCCCCTGCGTGTGACAGGCGCGGCGCACATATCTACACATGAGCCGGTGTAATCTCTGACACCGCGCCGCCGCCAGCCCAGAATCGGGGATAATAAATCATAACCGCGCCACACTCATCATCTATCTTCCACCAGACTCACGCTCCAATATTTCTCCACCAATACCAATTTATTTCTACTTCATATTTAATAACAAAAACTAACCCAAATATAAGCTTAGCTACTACATATTATATCAAATTATTGTCTTTTATAACTTGCGAGTATTAGTATTAGTACATTCCACTTACTTCTTGGCAATTTTTGCTTTGTGTTGGTGTTAGTAACAGTATATTCTCTACAGCTCATGCTCGGACCAGTGGTTTTTTATTTAATAGTTTTGTTTTGGTCATTTCTCGACATATTGGGTCTTGTCTTAAGTAATTGTGAATTTTCTGTTAGTGTAAATACCTTGTAAGGTTGTTAATATTTCCAGTATTTTCATACTTGTTTTTCTTACTTGGGATGATTATCCATTATCACTCCGAAATTATTCGCACGAAATATAGGAGCAGTATCAGTACCACGAAGGAAGTTTCTAGTCTTGCTGTTGGAACTGTTCATCTGTTTTCGTACATATTTACCAAAATTAATTATTAACTCTCCCCTAGTTATACCTATTATAATGAAAATTTTAATATTTTGTAAAATTATTAAGAACTAGTTTTCCCATCGCTGATTAAAGTGTCGGTTATCTTAACCATCGGTTAATAGAAAAATATCGCATTGAAAAAGGAATATAGGTAAGTTGTCAAAAATGTACGTTATTTACTATTTCGATTCGATATTTTTATATTAACCGATAGTTAAGCTAACCGACACTGTAACCAAGTGGAAAAACCGGCCTTAAATGTCTTGACAAGAAATCTTGAATATCTTGCCAAGAATTATTGTTCTTGACATATTCAGTCTTGTCTTGTCTAGGCGACGAAAAAATTCAAAATCTTGAATTTTTCTTACTTCTTATGATGTACTACAAATTCATTATTCATTATTCTACACGTTCCAAGATTTATACAGAAGATCTTCAAATTTGCTGAGTTCTAATAAAATTTCTAGTTACATCTAAGATGCCTGCAGTTCAAAATTTATCAACGAAAAATGTTCAAAGCATATATTTTACCTTTAAGGACAATTGGAGTTCAATTTGTTAGCGTACAGAAATTCAAATTCTAGCGTCCCTAATTGTTAAGCAAATAAAAGTGTCCAATAGATTTAGAAAGCACTATAAACAGTAATTAGAGAAGCTGCTAGGTCTGACAACCAAAGCACCAAACTGTAAAATGTCCAGAGAATCTTCAAAAGAAATAATTGAGAGAGATTCTATGTATACGAATAAGTACAAGATTATATTGTATAATTTATGGTAATAATATTGTTAAATCCCAACTTCGTAATGTTTCAATTTTCCACGTAATAATCCTTAACCCCTGAATCCTCCTCCATATGAGAGGAGTTCCTTATAAGGATGCGGCCTCGTTTAGACTGAGATTGCAATGCGATATCGGCGCGATAGCAGGATGCATGATGGCTGAACATGTGTGCGTGGTGTTAAACTGGCTGTAGATTAAGGCGAGTAATGGTTATTTCTTCACTTTACCGTCTCTGTCGAGCTATCGAACCCGAAACATCCGACACAAAACGAGAAAACTCATATCACACCGCACGAATTTACGGCCAGTCATATGAACACGAAACGACTTCATAAAAACTTGTAGTAAATGTTTGTCATTCCGATGTATCTAATAAGTAGACAAAATTATAAATAAACTAGCGCGTAAACATAGTGTCTTGTGAAATGGAAACCGAAATTATCATAAAATTAAACACTGAACTGTTACGTATAATTAGTTTAGAACGCAGTTCATCGTTGTTGTCAAGAAGCATACTATTGTTTTGTTTATTAACAACGTGAATGCGAGGTATGCTATACCCGTGCTATACTAGTATAAATAACAAACTCATATTTACATTGGAATGTAAAATGTAGAAAAGAAGCAACAGCATTTACAGATTATTTCGTATTTTATTGGAATTTTCTACTCTATTAGATTTTTCAGAAATTCTAGTAAAAAATACAAATCCCATACGGTTGATAACAAGATAAATTATTATCATTTACCCAGTTTAAATTTAAAAATATTTTTTTATTTATTAATCGCATTCTTTTTCACAAAATCTTAGTTGGCTCACATATTATGATCTTTCTCTTTGTTTCAATAATTAAGCTGATATAAAATGAGTAGAATTGTTCCTCTTTTGCCGATGCTTAGTCACTACGAAAGGTTGCTGAGTTTTTAATCTGACTTCATTATTGAATATAAAATATTGGGATTTTTTCTGTATAATAATACAATTACCAATAATATTGAATAAATTGAATTAGTAAGTTATATTTTTTATAGACAAATTTTTCAATATCTATTCAGTATGTTTGATCTCTCCATATTTAATAAAATAGTTGATAATATTGTCGCGTTCTATTTCATTTATAATATTTCAATTTCAATAAGTGTCAAATACAAAAGTTAAAAGTAAAGCAGAAATAAAAGCGTAAAACTATTTGTAGAAAAAAGGTAAAACATCTTTGAATAACTCCTTCAGTGGTAGTAAAAGCAACACAGCTCAAATAATTTGATTACCCGTCCTGAAAAAGGTAGAATTGGATAAAGCAATAAATCAGAAAGTGGAAGCGAAATAAACAAAAAGCAATCGAAGATCAGTATCAGCCATCTCGAATTGGAACCCCAAACGAGTTGATTGGAATTAAGCGGAACGTATGAACCGAACACACATGCAAAGCCGAGGCGGATCTTATTGGAACGCAATGTAAATATTAAGCACACATCTCAGTAGCGATCGTGACGTGCTTCCTAAGGTACTTATCTTTGTAAATAGTGAAGATGTAGCGGGAGCGAGACAGCCGATGGGGGACGCCTCGCGTGGGAGAGAGACGCGTAACCGAATGAGAGCAATCGAGGTGACAGCGGTGTCGGTTCATTTAAACTGACTCGATTGACTCACGCCATATCTTGTTACCTTTCGGTTGGTATCACTGCTCTTTATCCCGCCGCTGTCTTGCTCCAAGGCGCCTGTCTCGCTCACTCCTACATGTTTGCCAAATTGATCCCCACGTGTGGTTTTTGCACTGATTGTAGCGAACTTGCGCCTCTTTCCAATTCGGGGAAATTTACACAGAATTCAACGCAGAATTTGTCAGCACAACACGGGGAGCGAATACCAAGCTTTACCCAACGATCTCATTTTACGGAAATAGAAAATAGAACCACCAAAACTTTTCTCTTATCTAACTCAGACACATTTAATGGAAGTTGAACCATGGATAAAGAATTTATGAATATTGTTAACCAAAAAACTATTAATAAAATTAAGATCATTTATTCATTTTCCATATCAAATAAAAAGAATGAATGTTATTCTGGAAATATTGGTTGTAGCAAAAAAAAGGTATTCAAAAGAAATGTTCAGGACAACCGATTGTTATACTTATAAAATTAATTTATTAAATTAGTGGTTCTGGAGCAGTAACACAAAGATACATTTTTCTAAAGGGTTATCTTAATTTTTCATCCCATTAAATAGACGGTTTTTCTGATGTCAACCAAGTAAATAAAATGTACGTGAATACAGTTATATTTCCTTTTTTTTTTAAATGCAGTTTAAAATTTATTATTGTATTGTAATAACAGAATGTTAAGCATAATGATATAAAACAAAATAACCGGTTTTCCTTAGTTACAATATAATAATTTTAAACGAAATGTCAAAATAAGAACTATCAACCTACATAATTTAAACATATTTGATGTGGACATCACATCACTTTTTTACGCTAAATTAAATATATAGAATAATTAACCGTAGAATGATCTCACTTTCAAAAGATATTTGAATGAAGTGCAGCAAAAAAAAAAATATATATATATATATATATATATATATATATATATATATATATACCGGGTGTCCCAGTTCGACCGACACATGGGAGTTTTACATGGGAAATCAGTTAATTATGAATAGTATCTCCCCAGTGCAAGATATTAACTTCAAATTTTGTATACTTATCTGAGAATATTAATTCTATGGATCACACTTATTTGAAATATGCAATTTCGTCTGCAGGACGAGATTTATTAAATTTAAAATCTAATATTTTAGATCAAAATCAGACAGCCATGGAAATAAAAGAAAATATTTATCTGACAGTTTAGTGAAGTATCACTGATTTTAATTCTTATTCCCTGTATTTTAATATTATTTAAGTTGAATTTAGTTTCTTTTTGTTAAATAATATACCAATATTACAAAAATATAAATATCTACAATGGCATGTCATTAACTGTCAGAACTGTCACATACATATTTTCTTTTTTTCCATGGCTGACTGATTTTGAACGAAAATGTTAGATTTTATAATTTAATAAATCTCGTCTTGCAGACGAAATTACATATTTCAAGTAACTGTAAGCCATAGAAATAATATTCCCCAATAAGCATACAAAATTTCAAGTTAATATCTTGCACTGGGGAGATACTATTCATAATTAACTGATTTCCTATGTAAATCTCTCATGTGTCGGTCGAGCTGGGACACCCGGTATATATATATATATATATATATATATATATATATATATATATATATATTTGCTGCACTTCATTCAAATTTCTTTTGAAAGTGAGATCATTCTACGGTTAATTATTCTATATATCATATCTTCCGTTCAAAATGGATCATATTTTCAAAATTTTATTACATTGTTTATCACTATCCCTTATTGCATTACACAAAACTATTTTAATCGCTCAAAAACTTACAAAGAAATAGATATTGTTTTGATTTAACTGTAAGCCATAGAAATAATATTCCCCAATAAGCATACAAAATTTCAAGTTAATATCTTGCACTGGGGAGATACTATTCATAATTAACTGATTTCCTATGTAAATCTCTCATGTGTCGGTCGAGCTGGGACACCCGGTATATATATATATATATATATATATATATATATATATATATATATTTGCTGCACTTCATTCAAATTTCTTTTGAAAGTGAGATCATTCTACGGTTAATTATTCTATATATCATATCTTCCGTTCAAAATGGATCATATTTTCAAAATTTTATTACATTGTTTATCACTATCCCTTATTGCATTACACAAAACTATTTTAATCGCTCAAAAACTTACAAAGAAATAGATATTGTTTTGATTTAACTGTAAGCCATAGAAATAATATTCCCCAATAAGCATACAAAATTTCAAGTTAATATCTTGCACTGGGGAGATACTATTCATAATTAACTGATTTCCTATGTAAATCTCTCATGTGTCGGTCGAGCTGGGACACCCGGTATATATATATATATATATATATATATATATATATATATATATTTGCTGCACTTCATTCAAATTTCTTTTGAAAGTGAGATCATTCTACGGTTAATTATTCTATATATCATATCTTCCGTTCAAAATGGATCATATTTTCAAAATTTTATTACATTGTTTATCACTATCCCTTATTGCATTACACAAAACTATTTTAATCGCTCAAAAACTTACAAAGAAATAGATATTGTTTTGATTTATTTCGTACATATTTCTCACGAAATATATTCAGATAGTCGTCAATGTCAATTTATTAACTTTTGACTATGAATTTTCAATTCGGAAATATTTTTGTACTTAATTTAGTGACCATAAACTAGAAGAAAGATTGATAATTGGGTTTGTATGTCGTAAGAAATTTTTTTATAAATCCCACACTTTTTCTGTAAAACCAAATACCGAAGTTTATATACTGTAAATTCCGAAACTGTTGGCATATGACTTTATATTAAAATTATATTGGAGCAACTTCATATTTTACGTTCTAACTGTATTTCATTATAATAAATACTTTATTATTTAAACAGAAACAAACAATGAACAACACATGCTATATTATAAATAAAACAGTTATTGCTATTTTAAGTACAGTGTAGTTGTGGTATAGTACCTACTTGTATAAACTACTATATTCTTCCAATGTATTATTCAGAATGCTATATTGCATGTTGTAATTCTAATACTGTACAATTCAAAAAACTATATTTCATTGGAAATATAAATAGTAACAAGATGTCGGTAATCACATATTGATTCCTTGCACAAATATACCCTAAATCATTAATAACCTTTCCCGGAATTTAAAATCTTGAAAGAAATTCAATTAGACGGTGGAATTAGCAACGACAATGAATAGTAACCTGCAATAACCTTTGACAACACCTATTTCATGCATTTTTGTATTGCTTCATTGTTCTACATGTTCCAAGATTTATGCAGAAGATCTTGAAATTTGCTGATGCAACTAGAAATTAAGTTTCTAGTTGCATCTAAAATACCTGAAGTCCAAAATTTATTATCGAAAAATGCTCAACGTATGTATCGAGTACCTAAGCCAGAATTCTGAGAAAGCTATGTAGACCTTTAGTATGGTTGACATATTGAGTATTCCAAATTAATATTTCCTGCTTTTTTGAGTAATGATGATGAGAATTTAGTTTTTGAAATACGTAGTGATAGTCATATTTATTTATAAAACTAGAGACTCGAATTTTTTTCTTCATTTGTTCAATTAAAAGCTTTTTGTTCAAAAAGTTAAGTACAATGTAGTTGTGATATAGTACTTGTATAAACTAGAATTCAGAATACTATATTGCATGTTGTAATTCTAATACTGTACAATTCAAAAAACTATATTTCATTGGAAATATAAATAGTAACAAGATGTGGGTAATCACATATTGATTCCTTGCATAAATGTACCCTAAAGTCCCATTCACATAGAGCTTAGTGCAGTTGTATTGCTTTTGTATTGTAGTGCAGAATTCTTGTCTAAATGAAAGCGAATGTAACCGTTCACATTCAGAATTAGTGGTATTGCTGTTGTATTGCAGTGGCACAACCTCGCAAGCTCCGATGTTTCTGCACTACCACTACACTGCTGATGCAACAACCAATCAAAACAAGGCATTTCATTTAAAACTGTTGGTTATATAGAAATGTGAAATGTCATAATCAAAATATTATCATTGTCACTGGTTAATATACAGTATTTAAACCTTTGAAATATGAGCGAAATATATGTATAGTTACCCGAAAGCCTTGAAAAATATAGAATGAAAAATGTGCTACATTTAAAGACAGTGAAAAAAATAGATATTAAATAGTATAGGTTAGATTTATTTTGATACGTACTCAATACTAATGCTGTACAAGCTAGTATATTTCCTACTTATATATGACAAAATATAGCTATATGACAGGTTGTCTAGTTGAAAATTCTATACGCAATGCCACTGCAATAATTTTCTATGTGAACGAACACTTGTGCACTGCAATACCACTGCACTACACACTATAATACCATTTCACTAAGCTTTAAGCAAATGGGCCTTAAATCATTAGTAACCTTTCCCAGAATTTAAAATCTTGAAAGAAATTCAATTAGGCAGTGGAATTAGCAACGACAATGACTAGTGACCTGCAAGCCTGCAACAACCTTTGGCGATGGTGTTCAGCGAGCATCGGAACATCACAACATCTATTTCATACATTTTTGTATTGCTTCATTGTTCTTGACATTCCAAGATTTATGCAGAAGATCTTGAAATTTGTTGCATCTAAAATAACTAAAGTCCAAAATTTATTAATGAAAAATGCTTAACGTACGTATCGAGTACCTAAGCCAGAATTCTGAAGAAAGCTATATAGACCTTTAGCATGGTTCACATATTAAGTATTCGAAATTAATATTTCCTGCTGTTATTTTGACTATTGATGAGGAGAATTTAGTTTTTGAAATACGTAGTGATAGTAATATTTATTTATAAAATTGGAGACTCGAACTTATTTCTTGATTAAAAGCTTTTTGTTCAAAAAGTTACGTACAATCTAGTTGTGGTATAGTAAGTATTTGTAGAAACTACTATATTCTTGCAATGTATTATTCAGTCAGAATGCTATATTGCATGTTGTAGTTCTAATACTGTACAATTGAAAAAAATATATTTCATTGGAAATATAAATAGTGTAGCGAACACAGGGTCGCGGCGCGGGCGGCGGCGCGGGCGGCGACCGCTAGCGTGCAGGTCAGAACACGTCCGTTCGCTTCCCATTGTTCTGATTTCAAGGAATCAAAGAATTTTCTAGAATGATGTATTTTAATATAAATACCCCGACCAAAAGATCGCGAGGACAGTCTTGTATCGATACGTGTAGTGAACAGATGGAGATATAAATAAATAGTGATATAAATAAAAAGTGATATAAATATTGTTGAAATAAATATTACGTAGTTCTAATTGTTTAAATAAATTATCTTAGTGTTTAAGTCTTTATTGATATATGTTAGTCTTAAATTAGTGTTTATATTTGTTAATTCTTAGTGTTAGTTATTTTTCATTATTCTTTATTATTCATATTTCTTTAATTAAACATAGTTATATAAATATTAGTGGTTTAATAAGTTTTACACTTCACCTAAATAAATAAAACGTTACAATTGGTGTCAGGTGTGGGGTTAATAAACTGTGAAGTGTAAAATAAAAATAAATAAAATGGCGACTAAACAAGTTAAATTAAGTGAATTAAAAGTAACCGATCTCAAGAGGGAGCTGGAAGACCGAGAGTTAGAGACATCGGGATCCAAGGCTGTTCTGCAACTTCGTCTACGGCAAGCTTTAGTAGAAGCTGGTGAAAATCCAGATGAGTTTGTATTTGAAATTGCGGGTGGTTTCACGGATTTTGTTAAAATTCTAGAAGAAAATACTAGAACTTTGGAACAAATGAAAGAAAGTTCTAAAACATTGGAACAAAAATTAGAGGAAAGTTCTAGAAAATCTGAAGAAAATTCTCGAACATTGAAAGAAGAACTGATGGAAAATTCTAGAAAATCTGAAGAGAATTTAAAAGAACAAATGAAAGAAAATTCTAGAACTTTAGAAGACAAATTAATAGAAAATTCTAACAGTTTAGAACAAAAATTAGAAGAGAAACTAACAGAAAATTCTAGAATATGGGAAGAGAAACTAATGGAAAATTCTAGAGGTTTGGAAGAAAAACTAAACGAACAACTGAAAGAAAGTTCTAGAAATTTAGAAGATAAATTGGAAAATTTGAAAGATGAATACGATAGCAGGATTGCAGAATTACAGAAAAATGTCTCCAAAATTACGTCACCAGCGGTTTTAAATTCAAATACAGCTACGACTGATGAAATTCAGGAAAAGAAAACAGAAAATAGTTCCAGAATTCATATAAGAACACCAGAATTTGACGGCAAGACATCGTGGCCGAATTATTTAAAACAGTTTGAAGCTGCTGCCAAAGCAAATGGCTGGACTTCCAAAGAAAAAGCTACTGCGCTGACAGTTTCGCTACGTGGAGAAGCCATAGATATCCTACAAACGCTAAAAGAAGATGAACAAGAAGATTACGAACAACTTGTTAAGAGATTGGATATGCGATATGGCAATGCGCATCTGGAGCAGGTGTACCAGACGCAACTGAGGAACCGATATCAGAGTTCAAAAGAGAACCTTCAAGAATTTGAAGCGGATATAGCTCGTTTGGTTCGTCTCGCACATCCTACAGCCCCTGACAGCGTTTTGGAATGCCTAGCCACACAAGCATTTATCTATGGGGTCCGAGACAATGAAACTCAGCAGGCACTACGATTGGCTCGACCTAAAACTCTGGTTGATGCACTTTCATATGCCTTAGATCATGAAGCTGCAAAACAAGCTTCACGCAACCAATCGCGAGTGCGAATTATCGATGCTGAGAGGAATGAAGACACTGAGGATCTAGATGAAAGGATAAGACGAATTTCATCTGAAATTCATGGCGCGGGAAGAAAGAAACTCCGCTGTTGGAATTGCGGTGAATTAGGTCACCCACAAAGACTCTGCAGAAAAACAACAGAGGAAAGCAGAAGCAAGAAAGGAAGAAAAAGAGTCGGGAAACTAAGTCGGGTTGATGCGAAGGGGCAATCGTCGACCCGTATTCCAGTAGCCCCAGAATCCATTAGTTATGTCGCATCCCTTCATCATCAAGCTAACAGCGTCTATGTAGACGGCTCTATCAATAGCTGGTCGCTTAAAATGTTGCTGGATACGGGTGCGACAAAAACAATAATCAGACCCGACTTAGCAAAAAAACTGTGCAGAAAACATCTACTTCCAACAAAGTGGCAAATACGAACAGCCACAGGAGAACAAGCTTCTGCATCTGGAGAAATAGATTTGAGCATCGCTGTTGGAAAAACTTACATTAAACATCGTGTGCTGGTAGCTGACGTAGAAGATGAATTCATCCTCGGCATGGATATAATGAAAAAGCATGGATTTAAACTTGACCTGAAGAATGGAGTGATGATGGTCAATGATGAAGAACTGGTATTAAATCCACGAGACGACAATGCCATGCGAGTATTGATAACGGAAGATGTAACCCTCCCAGAACGGAGTGAATCAATCGTGGAAGCACAGTTAGAGGGTAGCTTCTGTGAGGGAAACATTGTCATGCTCCAGCCGAAAAACGATGATGCCAAAACTGGGATTGGAATTGTAATTGGAAAAGCCTTGCTCAAATCGGACAAGATAATCCCAGTTCGAGTAATGAACATTAATTTTTATCCCGTTATACTGAAGAAAGGGACCATAGTAGGAGAATGCTCAACGGTATCATCGATTATTCGAACTGTGACGGCCAAAGACAACACATCCTGTAAAGTTCCGGATATTCTGTTGAAGGAGCTGTCAACATCGTTCCAGGACTTGACCGCCGACCAGAAAACCAAGGCTAAGGGTTTAATTGGCAACTTTCAAGATGTGTTCCAATTTGAGAAGAAGGACAAAGGACGAACCAATGTTGTCCATCATAAAATAGACACCGGAGACGCAAGACCCATCCGCCAAACAGCAAGAAGACTTCCACTGGCTAAGCGGGAAGAAGCGGAAGAAATTATAGAGGACATGAGAATGGAAGGTGTGATTGAACCTTCAAGTAGTCCATGGGCTTCACCAGTGGTGCTAGTGAAGAAGAAGGATGGCTCTACAAGATTTTGCGTTGATTATCGTCAACTTAACAACGTGACGAAGAAGGATAGCTACCCGCTACCCCGAATAGACGATACTCTGGACACATTGGCCGGATCAAAGATCTTCTCTACTCTTGACCTAAAGAGCGGATACTGGCAAGTGGATTTAGATCCAAGAGACAAAGAAAAGACGGCATTTACCATCGGTACCGGTCTTTGGCAATTTACTGTTATGCCGTTTGGGCTCTGCAATGCCCCTGCAACGTTTGAACGGCTTATGGAAACCGTGTTGGCTGGACTGTCGTGGAAAACATGTTTGGTCTACCTCGACGATATTATTGTGGTAGGAAAAACGTTCGAGGACCACATGAAGAACTTGGAAGAGGTTTTCCAAAGATTGAGGAAGGCTAACCTGAAACTCAGTCCAAAGAAGTGTCACTTATTTCAAAAAGAAGTTCATTATCTTGGACACGTAGTTTCTGGTAAGGGTATTGCAGTTGACCCGGAGAAAATAAGGGCTGTGAGTGACTGGCCAGTACCGAGGGATAAACATGAATTGAGAAGTTTCCTTGGTCTCTGTACATACTACCGACGTTATGTACCTGGATTTGCCAACATAGCGAAGCCATTGACAAGGCTTACTGAAGAAGGCAGAAAATTTATCTGGGAGATGGACTGTCAAGCTGCGTTCAAACAACTTAAATATTCCTTGACAAGCGCACCTGTCCTAAGTTATCCTTTACCAGAAGGAGAATTCGTTCTAGATACAGATGCCAGCAACGTTGGAATTGGTGGCGTTCTCTCCCAGATACAAGAAGGACAAGAGAAGGTTATTGCCTATTTTAGTAAGACCTTGTCAAAACCAGAGAGGAATTATTGCGTCACCAGAAAAGAACTTTTGGCTGTCGTGAAATCCGTGGAGCACTTCTACAAATATTTGTACGGTAGAAGATTTCTTATAAGAACTGACCACGCTGCTCTCAAATGGCTGCTACAATTTAAGAATCCTGAAGGTCAGGCAGCTAGATGGATTGAAAGATTGCAAGAATAT
This sequence comes from Stenolophus ochropezus, assembly GCA_035578165.1. Lineage (NCBI taxonomy): Eukaryota > Metazoa > Arthropoda > Insecta > Coleoptera > Carabidae > Stenolophus > Stenolophus ochropezus. Next base: position 6,819,560 of record JAQOWZ010000004.1, on the reverse strand, counting down.
AACTTTGTTATTGAGCATCGAGCAGGTACAAGCCATCGTAATGCTGACGCATTATCAAGAAGACCTTGCCAGGACGAATGCAAGCATTGCAGTCGTCTAGAAGAAAAACTCTCTACCATCGCCAGAACAACAGTAGTAAATGATAGTTGGCAAACGGAAGACCTTCGCAAGGACCAAGAGAATGACTCGGACTTGAAAATCATACTGGATTGGAAACGTGGCGATAGCAGACCAGTTTGGGAAGATGTTGCACGACACTCACAAGGTGTAAAATCGTATTGGGCGCAGTGGGATTCTATTATGGTTGAAGAGGGCCTCCTGAGACGTGTCATAGAGAATACTGAAGGTACTGAGAGTAAGACCCAGCTGATAATCCCTAGAAATAGAGTACCGGAAGTATTGCAAGCGATCCACGACGGATCTGGACATTTTGGAGTAAATAAAACCCTCGAAAGATTGCGCCAACGATTTTACTGGGTAAATTGCAAAGAAGATGTTAAAGAGTGGTGCAAGAAATGTGTGGTCTGCGCGGGAAGTAACGGGCCACATAGGAAAAGAAGAGCTCCTATGCGCCAATATAACGTTGGAAGTCCCTTTGAACGCATTGCGATTGACGTGGCCGGACCATTCCCCGAAACTGATGATGGAAATAAATACATAGTAGTAGTAATGGACTACTTTACTAAGTGGGTCGAAGCCTATCCATTACCCAACCAGGAAGCCGTAACGGTCGCTGAAGTCTTGGTAAAAGAATGCATCTGCCGATTTGGAGTACCGCGAGAGATACATTCCGACCAAGGAAGGAATTTCGAGTCTGCTCTGTTCCAAAATATCTGTAAGGTATTAGGAATAAAGAAAACCAGAACTACTGCATTACACCCGCAGTCTGATGGCATGGTTGAACGGATGAATAGAACAATAAATCGGTATTTGTCAAAGGTAGTCTCTAACCATCAACGGGACTGGGACCGATATCTTCATCTGTTCTTGTTGGCTTACCGTTCATCCGTGCATGAGACAACAGGGCAGACACCAGCTAACATCTTATTCGGGCGGGAGTTGCGCTTACCATGCGACCTGGTATTTGGCAGTAAACCCGGTGAAGATCTAGCCGGGGAGGACTATGTAACGGACTTACGGAGAAGAATGAATAACATCCATGAACAAGTCCGCACAAACATTCAAGGTGCCAGCGATCGGATGAAGGACCAATATGACGTCAAGGCTGAAAAAGGTGGTTTTCAACCTGGGAATTTGGTGTGGCTTTACAATCCACAAAGACGTCGTGGCTTATCACCAAAGCTACAAAAGAATTGGGAAGGTCCCTACGAGATCGTAAAGAGAATAAATGATGTGGTCTACAGAATTAGGAAAACACCTAATGGAAAACCGAGAGTAGTCCACTTCAATCGGTTAGCCCCTTTTGCTGGTGATAATTTTGACGATCATCGTGGAGCGACGGTTCGCCGGGTTATAGCTGAGGAACCCACATTTGATGACTTCATGGAAAGTCATTCCACTGGTCACAAAGCACGGTATGGCGTGACACGAGAAGAACAACGAGATCTGTTCACCGTGTCCCCAGAATATTCCCTCGCTCACTGTGTAGCGAAAGACATTAAAATGTCCCGCGGCATCGCTTCAGTTTTTAAAAGGAAATTTGGACGAGTACAAGAACTGGCCAACCAACGTCCAACTGTCGGAAAAACGGTACAACTGAAGGATGAGAACGAGGAACGCAAGCGGTACATTTACTATCTCGTTACGAAACAATACTCATATCAGAAGCCGTCATACCGCAATTTATGGGACTCGCTGTGCGATATGAAGGACCATCTGTTGCAGAACGACATCATGAAGCTGGCAGTACCGAAGATAGGCTGTGGACTAGATGGTTTAGATTGGAGGATTGTTAGAAGCATGTTAGAAACAATCTTCCGCTTTACCGGAGTGGAAATTCTAGTCTGCAGCTTCAACTCTACCGGGCAAGAAGAGCTCAAACGGACCATCGACTGTTACTTCTTCAAGACATCCAGATGCACCAAGGGTGATGCATGCAGATTTCGTCATAACGAACTGTTCCGGGACGAAACAGTCTTAAGGAGGGGGCAATGTAGCGAACACAGGGTCGCGGCGCGGGCGGCGGCGCGGGCGGCGACCGCTAGCGTGCAGGTCAGAACACGTCCGTTCGCTTCCCATTGTTCTGATTTCAAGGAATCAAAGAATTTTCTAGAATGATGTATTTTAATATAAATACCCCGACCAAAAGATCGCGAGGACAGTCTTGTATCGATACGTGTAGTGAACAGATGGAGATATAAATAAATAGTGATATAAATAAAAAGTGATATAAATATTGTTGAAATAAATATTACGTAGTTCTAATTGTTTAAATAAATTATCTTAGTGTTTAAGTCTTTATTGATATATGTTAGTCTTAAATTAGTGTTTATATTTGTTAATTCTTAGTGTTAGTTATTTTTCATTATTCTTTATTATTCATATTTCTTTAATTAAACATAGTTATATAAATATTAGTGGTTTAATAAGTTTTACACTTCACCTAAATAAATAAAACGTTACAATAGTAACAAGATGTCGGTAATCACATATTGATTCCTTGCACAAATATACCCTAAATCAAATAATAAAATACACACTTGGTATGTCCACAAATTTATTTATTTTACGTACGTTTCATTCTTTCGGACATCAGCAGATACTAAGAATATAATATATAATAGAGAGAAATAGAAAAATGTACGTAAAATAAATAAATTTGTGGACAAACTAAGTGTGTATTTTATTATTTAATATTCATCATGTTCCACCATGTACCGACTACAAACTCTCTGTCAAATATACCCTAAATCATTAATAATATTTCCCGGATTTAAAAATCTTGAAAGAAATTCAATTAGGCAATGAAATTAGCAACGACAATGACTAGTGACCTGCAGTAACCTCTGCCGATGGTGTTCAGCGAGCATCGGAACATCACATCTATTTCATGCACGCATATGCCATTTTCTCACAGATCCCCACCCCAACGCGAGCGGTACCCGAGCGGTACGGATACCGGTTGGGTTGGATATGAAACGCATTTTACTCCGGGGAAACACTATTTGTGATATACACCTATACGAGCTGATATGTATGTCCTTGGGCGCTGTATTTCTGTCCCCGGAATGTGATTTACGAGGGCGGCCGAATTTTTCCTCCAAGGGTTGCAAATAGGGTAGGATCATGTAGGCGTTCTATCAAAAATAGATCTGCATAGATTGGGTATTGAATTTGAATAAGAATAAACAGGATTATTCTAAAGTTAAAATAATGGTTTTACTATTTTCAGCAACTGTACAAGTAAAATCAAAATTCGGATCAGATTAATCATAATATTTCATGTTTAAAATTATCTAATCAAATTTATACTTATCTACTCAAAAGTAGAACAAATGGTGAAATGGTCAAACAGACGAATACGAGTATGTTTATATTTTAAATTTTAAAACTAGCACAGATGTTTTTACTAATATACAATCCTTGGATAAAATACATTTTTTTAAATAAATCATTTTTCCACTACCGTTGATGTAAGCAAAACATACTTCCACACTTGTAAATTGTAAGAAACTGTAAATATTTATTATTTGGTTACCATTGTGCATTGTTAACGCAGTGTTATAAGGTTTGTTCCAACTAGATATTCCTGACTGTTTGTGATTAATTCATGTACCATAGTTTGGGCATGTTCGAACTATGAATAGTTCCGGACTATGTTTTTGTTGGAACGAATTGCGGACTGATTCTAAACCGTCAATGTCATTACTGTCAATTTTGTTAGGTAAGTTTTACATTTACCTGAAAATAAATTACGTCAAAATTTCTGACTAACAGTATACATGCTCCGATCATCTGACTGTTTCAACCGTCAGAAAACTGGTTCGGGATCAATCAGAATCAGTAGAAACAGCCGACTAACGGCCAGAGCTTTGGTTTGAAATTAGTTGGAACATCTTTTTCAAACTGGGCATGCGTCGTACAATATCGAACTGATTTGAAGGTTAGTTAGTATAATCCTATAGAAAACTACTAGAAAGACTGTTAAGTCATTATTAAAACCATAGCAACTTTGAGAAACTACAAGTTTTGAATTTTTTCATTTCAACAAAAATTACAGTTTTTAAATGCCTTTAAACATTGCAAAAGTTAAAAAATAATATGAATATGTATTCAAATTGGTTAAAAAAGAAACATACCTATAACAAATATAAAACTAATAAATTGTTTCTCTTCCTGTTAAAATTAATTGTTTTAGATAAAAATATTTCGTACAATGAAATGTAAATGAATGAAATTGGTGATCTGTGAATTTTTGATATACAAAAAATTCTGTAAAAAGTATTTATAAAAATTCAATGTATCCATTTAAATTTTTAAAATAAAACTCTTTCGCATTTATAAATTCAGTGATGGTTTATAGGTTACTACGTAGTTCTAAGGAAATACCATTGCTTATTTTACAAAACATTGCTATTTGTACTGTAACATGTAACTCTTACTAAAGTTGCAATCGAGCGACACATAAGTAACACCAAAATGGTAGTACCATCTCAAAATGAAGATGATATTCTTATTATTTCATTTTGTTTTTACCTAGTCTACATGATGCAAAGAAAGGATATTATACAAATTTGATTTTTGCAAGTTATTTGCAACCCGGAAAGTATTGCGACATCCACTTTGAAAACTATTACCCTAAATTGAATATGATATTAATGAAATTATTGGAAAAGTAACTGGGATAATTTTTGTGATTATTAAAATAATAGATTTATGTAGTTGAATATTGAGAAGGGTAAGAAAATTGTCGTTGGCAATTAAATAAAAAACTAGATATAAATAAATGGGTGATGGAATATGCCGGGGGGTAGGTTTCCCTTACCGGGAAGCGGGAAGCTAGTTAGGGTTGAATGGAGTGTCATCTAAAAATCAATTTGCGCTTGTCAGCAGAATTTGGAAAGAATAGCGTTTACATGGATATAGAAGTTTCGCAGTTTATGCAAAGTTACCACGCTTGCAGTGCCGAGATAGTCCAATCACAAGATGGATTGCAGGGGATCTACCCAACCCTGGGAGAAAAACGAAAATAAAAAATAGGTTGAACGATTTTGAATGTTCATTTCTCATAAATTCGCGGTGTATAGCGCCGCCGCATTTATAACCCGCCCTGCGTGATGGACAGAACTATCGAGCGACACGAGCAGATATATATTATAAACATTCTCAGAATTAATCATGCTCGTCTCCTGCCTTGACTGTTTCTCATATATCTTATTCTTTCTCATATTCTCGTGTGCCGTCAAGAAAACGAATACGAGAAACGGGGGAGGCTTTGGAGCTGGATGCTGGATGCTGAACACCTACTTTTGTTTCACACCACAGCTTTCTTCTACACTCATACACGCACAGCTTTAAAACTTCTTTTTTATATTTATTTCATTAGTTTTATTTAACACTAATATTAGGTTACAAGTTTGTGGTAAAATCAGGGATTCGAATTCAATTTATTTCTTTCGGTACGCAATTTTAAGGCCCGGTTTTTCCATCTCTAGTTAAAACGCCAGTTATCCTAACCATCGTTTAATAGAAACATATCGCATCGGGCTAATGATGTAAATGTACGTTATTTACTATTTCAATATTTTTCTATTAACTGATGGTTACGGTAAACGGCACTTTATCTGTGGAAAAACTGGCCCAAAGTAAAATAATATTCAACAAACGGTTTAATTTAAACGGTTCAGCTCAGGATCCATTGGAAAGGATGTAAGCTAACAAGTAATATTATATATAAAATTACAATAAATTCTGTCAATGATGAAAGAAATAGTCTGTGTCAATTCATTTCGTTTTAAAATAAATGAGTCTATGTATAAGCGAGGGATGCAACTTTCAGTCAGAAATATTGGTACACAAAATTTTACTTCAAATAAACTGTAATTTTAACCACTGTCGTTATTATTATAATAGTTTGTATTTATATTTCTGATCTGCTTCATTGATTGTTGTCATGACAGTTTCATTATCAGTTAAGCTTAAACTGTTATAAAGTAATACCCGCGTTCACAACAACATAATTTCACTTTCCAATTTGTACATTCATTTCAAAGCTGGCAAATTCCAAACTTTCCAATTCCACTAAAGTGACGTAAGCGCATAAGGATGAAAATGTGCCATTTTGACATATTTAACGTTGATTCAGTTTACATTTGAGATAAAGTTATGCGGTAGTACACATAATTATAAATAATAAACTTGTTCTAGAAAGCATGATAGGGGCCCTTAATTATAGCAAAAGGAAACATCGAAGAAAACGTTGGTGGTTTCAACCTATTAATGCTAATAGAATAAACTAGGAGATCTAAAAATGTATTTTAAGTACACTAAAATATGTTAGGTTTATCTCTTGTAATAAATCAGTGAAAATCCAATATCATTCACCCGAGACTTAATATTAGAATAAAATTAGTGTATTTCTAGTTGCTTTCTGCGACCATATAATAAAATAATTACGATAAATAGAGAAGTTGAAACGATTGTTAATATATGCTAATAATATAAAATTTAGTAGAAATTTAAATAGCTCCTTTTATGTAGATACTTATGGATTATCTTTCTTTTCCAATGTTCTAAAAAGAAATCAAGATATAGATGGATGAAATTTGATACGTATTCATTTTCATTAATTTCTAATTTAAAAATGAAGATGTTTAGAATGTAGTGTGATTGTGCGCGTATTTGTAGGCATAGCGAGTAAGGAAGTAACTCGGAATGATTTGTCTGTTTGCAGGTTGGAGAATTGAAAGAATGTAGCAGAATGAAGATAGCCATCGTTATCCCGCATAATGACAAGCGTATATAAACCGTCTTTATACGCAATATCACGATTTTAACGACACCTGAGTGTGGCATGCGCTGCTGCTCACGGTTACAGCGGCAATAATCTCGAGAGGATTACGTTTTCATCATCTTCATAATGCAGACACAATGCCCGCTGATCCCGGCATAGGTGATACACTCCTCCACAATGGCGCTAGCGCGGCGCCGCGAGCAGCTGCGGACTCCTCCTGGTCTTTCTTATTTTGATATTTGGACCATGGCAGTAAAAAGCGAGATCAAGGCGGCTGCTGCCGGGATATTGAGGATCTAGCCGCGCGGGGGATTTCGCCTGACGCTGAAGGACGTCGCGACGACGGCGTTGCCTAGCGACGTCCAACACTACTCCACCAAACGATATGAAACGATACAGGCACGGACTGGATATGTTCCCAAAACCAAATTACATTTAAATATTTGGTTTTACAATTTAAACACAATTTCTACATAACCATAAACTCTCGTCTAACGGTATTGTATTCGCAAAGAAGTCTAATATTCGCAAAGAGGTTTTATCTAAAACTCCATTTTGCATTCATTTTATTTATTTAATAATGGTATATCACTCACTACTTATTACATATTGCTAAATGTGTGACAACTGTATTCCCTTAATATTGATAATGATAAATTTGTATCATGGAGGTCGTTTACCAGGCGTTACTTGTCGACAGATCTGGGAAGTAATTAATTACTTTAATAATTAAATTACTAATTCAATTACATTTCGAAAATTGTATTAGAATTACTTTTAAAACAAGAGAATAGTAATCGGTAATATCGGATTTTTTTTTTGCAATTACTAATATTTCAATTACCTACTTTACTTTCACACTTATTTTAGAACGAATTGTAACCGTAACACATTAGTTGTGTGAATCTATTATCATTGTATTCTGTGAGCGGTTGCAGTATTCTGTTTGAATACGTGTTGTTTTATGAAGTAATTCCATTTTTCTTTTATTTAAAACTATTGATAGATTTTACTACGCTTTTTTTCATTGCAAGATATGTTAAGAAATAATGGCGAAAAAAAAAGCAATTTTCGACAAATAGTAACAATAATATGTAATTCTTCTATGTTTGTTTTGTAAAGCTTTTCCGCAATAAATATTAAATGAGCCTAATTATTATTTGTCTGTGTTTCATTAATATTACAAGAATTAAAAGTAAACAGAGCTGTCAAAAGTAAATGGAGCTGTCAAAAGTAAATGATACAGAATTTGGCTCGGTGGGACCCGAACTCAGATTTTAAAAACTACAGTTGGTTATTCAACTAACTCAATCTATTTTATTATTGCAACCGTTGTTAAAACAAGCAATGGCTTTTTTTACATACGGACCGAACCGCACGAAGATTGCTACAGATGATTCATCTATGCACAATGATGAAAACTGCGGTCATTGTATAATATGTTGTAAGTCCAGTAAATAAGTTTTTACGATACGAATAAGATGTTTTCGGTCGAGACGAAGAACGAGCATACAGCGTTTTATTTCATATTGTGTATCATACTTTTTAAATATTCGTTTTTTAATAAACTTCTGACTAAAATAATATTTAGGTACTAAACTTGTGATACGTACGAGATTCATTACTTTTACTCTCCATCGTACAGACAAAATTTTTTTTATTATATTTCTAGGTCATAAGTTTTCTACAAATGAGTAGTTTTTTCGATCCCCAAAACTCATTTTTTGCTATTATTACGATGACTACGTATTTTTTGTCCAAGGTAACTTCAATATTAAATTTCAAAAAACTACTCCACCAGACATGAAACAATGCAGTCAGGGGTGAATAAGTTCCCAAACCCAAATTACATTTAAATATATGGTTTTAGAATTTAAACAGAATTTGTACATAACCGTAAACTCGGTCCTAACGATATTGTATTCGCGAAAGAACCATATTCCGCGTCTAATATTCACAAGGAATATCGTCTACCTCACTACCTTTTCAAACCGTACAAATACAAACATATATTGAAATTCTTTTCTCATTGCTTTTCAAAATACCTACATAAAAGGAGAATTTGTAAGAACCCTTACATATATCCATGCACAATTTTAAAGACCATATTTTATTTCCTTTTCATGCTCGTATAAATCAACACATTTTACTTTATTCATACACCTTACAACATGTGACAATTCTAATGCCCGGTTGCACCAATGTAACTTTTTAAGTTTCTCTCAAAGAAACAATATCTCATCGGCATAAAATGGTGAATTATATATTCAACATGTAACAATTAAAACCTTTATGGTGCATAGTTATATTAGTAATTTAAATAGGTATAACAACTTGAAAGTTTATGAAAAAGGGTAATAATTACGTTAAATAATATAATTTATTGCTAATATTAATCCAAGCCGATATTTATATATTATTTACATTATAAATATGTATGAACAAAATGTGTGTTCATTTATAATAAAAAGTTTTAATGGTTCAAGACAAACTTATTTAAAGATATTAGTAAAATCAGCAATGATTTCAATTTGGCTATTTACTTATTACAAACCTTTTTTCCTTTTTGAATATTAATTAATTTTTAACAATTTTGATTGCCTATATTTTGTACATAATGTGCACTCCATTTTATGGAATAAAATAATAATAATATATACCTGATTAATGGTTAATACATATTGAGAACGTTATAAAAATACAGGTTTTTAGTTTGAAAACCGGTTTTTAAAAATTGAAAACCGGTTTAAACCCGTTAATATATTAGGTAATACAAAACAATTAAAAAATATATTATGGACCTGCATACAAAATAAAATACGAATATTCACAAAAATGGTGTCATTTTTCAATTGTAAACTTGATGCTTAAAGCTGACAAAGACAGTAGTTTTAAGTAAACAAACTTGAGTTATTGATATGATTTTGGAATGAGTTAATTAATTAAAATTGAATCAAACTCAACCAGTTTGGTTCTACGTGGGTCATCATCTCGAACTGACTTGCTGAAACACGTGGTCGAAATCGGTTGTATTTCATCAAATTTTAATAAATTGTCTGCATCTCAATATCTTTTTGTTTCGCAATTGTATATTTCTTTTTTTCAAAACGCTATAATAATATCGCTATGCAGTAAAATAAAGACTACTTTTAAATTTACAGTTCAATCTGACATATACGAAACAATCTTCATTTCATGTAAAGAAAAGAGTATGTCATTAATTTAATAAATTTGAATTATTTTGCAGCAAAATATATAACCCACACTGTTAGTTAACTGAAAATATAATGTTCCAGCATAAAATTGTACCAAAATAGATGTGGAACATGATAAGAGCCGGGAAAAAGATAATATTTTCTTTAATAAGGTGCGGGGGATGGGTAGTTTATAATTTGCAGTGGTAGGTCGGTGAATAAAGGGGCAAATCCGGGTCTGGCAGAAGAAGAAGAAGAGGAAAGATATAAGCAACATCGGCTGGTGGTTATCTGGTCGGAGATATATTTGGTCCCGGAGTTGTCACATATATACGGGACGTTGAGCGCACACATATTGCAGCAGATAAGGTTTGGCTGGAGAGATAACGGTTTCTATACTACAGGGAATTGTCGAGATTTTCTTATATATTCCCGAAATGCGTGCGCCAGCAAGGTGTATCCCTCGTGCGACATTTTATCTGATGTATTCTTACGTGTATTTATTAAAAATGAAATTTACTGCTGCGAGTAAATCCGCTGCTCGCATTGTTGGCGGCCCTGCTTTACACTGCTTGTCGAACCGAATTCCACAACACATTCCCGGTAAATCTCCGCCGAATATGTTCAGGTATGAGTATTAAACCAACGACGGCGTCTCCTGATTGACAAGGAAATTCAACATTTAGATACACCAACGGAATCAATAGTTATTTTCCTCTCATTCAAATTCCTGCTTCTCACATTCTTATTTCTCTCAAATTCAGAGAGCCAAAAATATTTATAAATATTATACTGCTTTTTATTACAATGCATACCTTCTCTGCAGATGATTACAGTATGATCGAAACGTTAATGGTAATATGAATTTTGTTTACCCTTTCTGAAAATTCTTCTTGAATATAACTCTGTACATTGAACACGACTCCATTCTACAATAAATATTGTTTGGCATTTCCTACTATCATGTTTTTTTTTTGTTCGAAGAAATAACAACGACACTAATTGCCTAAAAACTTAGGACAAGACTTCGAAAGCCCTAGCAGCATCTACAAACCGCAAGATCTTTTATTTACTCTCTTCTCTGAAGATGATTATAATATAATCGAAACGTTAGGCAAATGGTAATATGAATTTTGTTTAACCTTTATCCAAATTCCGACAACTTCTCCTGGCTAAAATTTTACTTGCAGTGAACAATCATATTTGTATATATAAAATATATGTGACCTAACGTAAAGTATGTTATAAGTGAATAAGGTGCTCTTTTAAAGGCATAAATTCATTAATATTTTGGGTTAAATAAATATAATGATGTTATTATGTTCAATATATATGAATAAATAACATTTAAAAAAGTAAACGTGTTGTTAGGGAAAAAACTTTACTGCCAATTTCTTTTTATTTTCTTTCACCTATTGTGTTGATTTGCTATTCACTTATTGATCTAGTACTCACATATTACTTACTTAATTTTTGAACTTGAGAACTTGTATATCTTGGTTATAAAATTTTAGTACATAAAATCACAGATGGCATATACGTATACATGACTAGAGAACTTCAATTTAAATTAAAAAAAAATTATTAGCGACGACACAAATTTTAATTTTTATTCAAATCAATGTAAGTACCAAATGTAATATTTTTAATTAATATCCAACAGATTTCTGCTATAAAAGAATTAAAGAACTTTACAGGGATAACATTTTTTTTAATACTTCGTTGATCTTAATTTATTTGCAAAAATATTATGTTCTAAGTATCCCCTACTTTGCTACACTCTTTCTTTTTAAAGATAAATATTATTAACTATGTTTAAAATATTTTTTTCAGTATATTGTTTTATTTTTGTGTTTAGATTTTAGGTGATTTTGTATAAAATTTCCTGATTTTAAGATATCTGTTACAAAACTGCGCGCTACTCCTTATAACTAGGAGAGGATTATAATGTTGAAAAACGTCAAATGTCCGTTACGTATTCTTTGGAAATGATTGGGTGATTTATAGAAGGATAATAATACGTAAGAGAACGTATCTTTTCATATGGTTGCCAATTATATTAATACATATGGTATCCTTATCCTCGGACTATAATAAAACGTGTAAGCAAGTCAAAGCCATCACGTTCTTCAGAAGCAACGTCAACGAATGAGATTTAACAACCCGAGCTTTCGAGCGTCGTATACGTATATAAAATATAAAAAATATAAAACACATTTCGCTGGAACCGTCGAGCATGCACGTGTATCTTCCGAACACGCACACAGCCACCCACACACACGACACGACGAGCGAGAGAGACTCACTGAGATGGGGATAACAGACGCTCTTGGGATTGGTTATAATAAAAATGGGATACGTAGATACAGTGAGAATAAAACGAAGAAATGTCAGTAGCATGTGTGTTTCCCAGTCGCCCAGACCAACTAGTTCCACTCTCTCGCTGTTCAGACGCGTCTGTTCGCGCTGGGCCGCTGTACGCCAATCGACAGAGCACTCTTGACTGATGCCGAACTCGCTACCAAGCTTTGGATCTTTAACGTTACGCTACGTGCTATGTGCAGGCGAACATAACGTTCACATGACGAACAAAATGCGAAAGGGATAGCAATTTGTTATGTTGCAACGCTGGCGAATTATTCATCCAACACTGACACAAAACACACCAATTTAAATGTTACACTTTACTCAATTTCAACTACTCTCGGCCTTGTTTTACACTACATTACAAAATCAACATCAAATTATCCTAGTATTAAAACACATATGGTACACTCCCTATTCGTTTATGTATTATAGCAATACATATAGTCTTCTAAAAATATTATTTGTTCCCCCAGTAGCACATTATTTCTGGGAGGAACAATACTTCAAGAAGTACACTGGAAAGAAAATATATCTATTTTCACCAATTATTTTTTCTCATTTGCTTAAAGATTGCAAAACTACTGTAATCGAATTCATTCGAATGATAAAGATACGGTGTATTGAAAGACACATATAAACTCACCGGAATTCGAATCAACAACACCTAAACTTGAGCTTAATTTAATATTATATTTATTGATTATAACTATACCAATCATTTGCGTTCGTACTAAGGAACTAATTATAAATCATTCAGAAATATATTCCTCAAAAGGTTTTAGGAATATTGTGATTTTTTCTTTGGATATAAATCCTAAATAAAATTGATCATGTTAAGCCCAGATAAAAGGGCTGTAGTTTACTTGTAACTTTACTAAACTATAACGAAATTACTTAATTTTTAATAGAAGAAAATTGCACCGCAGAAAGATCGTTCAATGCCTAAATCATCTAGCACTTCGTAGAATCAACAATGATATATTAAGATCGTTATCATTTAAAGATATTATAGAAGATTTTGCACAGAAGAAAGCAATAAAAGTGACAGTGTGGTATTTATTAAATAATAAATCTAAAAATATTACATTGTATGGGTCCCATCAAAGTTTTGCCCAGAGGCCCCTCAACATAAATCTAGCCCTTCCTTACGTTACAGTGAAACGTACCTTATTATTAAATAACAGTATCTTATTCTTGAAGTAGCGATAGAAAGAATTATATTCAGAAAATACAAAACAATATATTTTTTTAATTTTAAGAGTACTTTAAAAAAGATGAAAACCAATTTTAAGAGTACTTTGGTTTTCATCTTTTGTTTTTAGAGTTAAAAATAAATATTTTATAAGTTACATATTAAAATCAAAAGTATCTTAAATATTGAAAGGAGCTTTCAGAACTCATAATTAATAAATAGACAATATTTGGGTTTAAGTTCTGTACAGACAAAGTGTCTAATTTTCTTCTTCGCAATTTTATATATTTATAGTACCTTTACACTAATTTTCATATTTTTTGGCCGTCACCATAGGTAAATAGTATTTAGCTCTCATAGTGTTACAATCGAAATGTCGTCTGTTCGAATCTTGCAAAGATAGGAATGTCTATATCTTTCATTCAAACTTCACTTGTCATCCTCAATCAACTTTTTATGACTTTTAATAGTTAAGCGGTCGTTAAATATTAGAGAAGAGAATTTTTATCAAAAGGCAAATTAAATAAATCTTGAAACACATCATAAACAGTATCATTCTTTGAAAAATATGATTGGCTATTTACTTTGCAAGACAAATGTATTAATAGAGAACTATTGATTGCGGTAGAGGCTTTTATGATAATTCCATCAAGTCCATTCAAACCGCAATTTGGTAATTTAAGAAATGAACTGCCATGGTGGGGTCAGTCCGTCAACACAATACATCATCCACATCCACGTTCGCGTATCGCCTTACAGCCTACGGGCGGCAGAATCGATGATTGGCTGGAATCGCACCCGCGTTGTCGACCTCCCCATCCACCCCGGCGTGCGTGTCAGTGTGTTTATTCCTGTACCCTCGCATGTCAATTGCTGCGCTGAGTCCATCAGTCTCCCCCCTCGGAGAATGTGTGTCGTCCATCTACGTCACCCGCAAATATTTCCCTTTCCGCTGGATGGAACTTCACGCCGGGAAACTTTACATGGACTCGCACAACTCTATCGAACGCACAAGAAACACGAGGTTGGAAATGGAAGTACAACTATATTTTCCAAACAAGGAGTATATTTTGTAAAGGGTGCAACGTTTCAAAAACAACACAGGTACTAAATTCAAAGTGCACTAGGTGTTAATTTATAATTAACAAGAACAAAACTGTCAAAGCAAATTACAATCTTATCCGAATTAAAATAAAAAATAAAATTATCACAACTTTAAACTTTAAGACATATGTCAAAAACAATAAGTGTCTTTTCGAACACTCATCATCAGTATAACTGAAACTTATTAGCCCTTTAGACCTCCGACATGGTTCAAATAGGGCTGGAATGCATAAGCAAACTATGCGTAGGGCCCCAGCTAAATAGGCCCGGATAATTTCCATTATTTTTTTTTCTGCAAATGTATAGATACGAATTTTTTTTAATAGATTATTTTAACAAATATATCGCTATTTTGTAATGTAATCACATAGAAATAACCATTAATAAATAACGTATTAAATAATCTATTACAACAATACTACTCCAACTACAAACGAACCGATTCTTGTTTTTGGTGGACCCGGGTTTATCTAGAGATGAACATTTACTTAAAGTTGAAAATTTAGTGGCATTCTACTCGAATGATTTGAACATTGATTTTAGTAACTAGATGACAAAGATGAAAGAAAATGAGATTTTAAAAATGACTTTAGATGATTGCTACGATGCGATTCGAAAAGATAGAATACAATCGGTATTTCCAAACTTTGAGATATCCTTTCGCATTTTTTTTTTACTTTAACGATTAGGAAGTGCATCGGAGATCAATCGTTTTCGCAATTATAACAGATAAAAAATCAAGAAGCAGCATGCAGCAAGACAGAATTGATTCATTTCGTCACCCGAACGAGTAGTGTTTAAGGCCCCCAACGGTAATAATTCCAGCCCTGGGTTCACATGTTACTCTTACTCTTTTTCTTAATTTTTTATATTCTTTTTAAATAGGAGTTAGGGGTAATTTCATTTGTATTTTATTATTCCTTTTAAGTCTTGAACTCCATAATTTAATTTATTTAACCGAATTGTCAATACTAAATAAATAGGAACATGATAATATCTACACATACAATTTCTCTTCTACTTGTGTATCTAGAAAAGGACAGGCGTTAGAAACAGTTTTTTATACCAATAATTTTATATTTTTCTACCGACTACCATACGAATTTAAAAAATCTGGTGTGTCCAACACAATACCTCCCGCCACTGTAGTAATATATTCTATACCGGGTGTCCCAGCTCGACCGACACATGGGAGTTTTACATGGGAAATCAGTTAATTATGAATAGTATCTCCCCAGTGCAAGATATTAACTTCAAATTTTGTATACTTATCGGAGAATATTAATTCTATGGATCACACTTATCTGAAATATGTAATTTCGTCTGTAGGGCGAGATTTATTAAAATATAAAATCTAACATTTTCGTTCAAAATCAGTCAGCCATGGAAATAAAAGAAAATATCTATGTGACAGTTCTGACAGTTAATGACATGCCATTGTAGATATTTATATTTTTGTAATATTGGTATATTATTTAACAAAAAGAAACTAAATTCAACTTAAATAATATTAAAATACAGGGAATAAGAATTAAAATCAGTGATACTTCACTAAACTGTCAGATAAATATTTTCTTTTATTTCCATAGCTGTCTGATTTTGAACGAAAATATTAGATTTTAAATTTAATAAATCTCGCCCTGCAGATGAAATTGCATATTTCAAATAAGTGTGATCCATAGAATTAATATTCTCCGACAAGTATACAAAATTTCAAGTTAATATGTTGCACTGGGGAGATACTATTCATAATGAACTGATTTCCCATGTAAAACTCCCATGTGTCGGTCGAGCTGGGACACCCGGTATAAGTTTTTCAATGCATTTAATTTGTACTTTTAAAATTAGTTTGTTATTGCAGTTCAGAATATTTTTAATTTATTTTATACCTAAAATTTCCTTCATAAATTTTGTATGACCAATATGACAGCTATTTTTGACGTTAACTAAAACCGGAACTGAACTTACTTTGATTCACGCATGCAAATACATTCCTAATATATTTCTTCCATCTTTTTAAATTTTACAATAAAATTACTTCATTTTTACTTATTTTATCTTTTACACTTACTTACATCAAATTTGACATCATATGTCAAATTTTGTGAACATATGAATAACTCATCTGTTTTATCGAAATTCCTCAGCCCAAACGATATATAAAATTATTATAATTTATATATTTTTTTTCTATCTAGCTAGAAGTCATATATAAACGTAATTATGCAGATCGGTAGAAAATTAAAAAATCTTTGAATTTATAATAACGAAATTTGCGAAAATATGGTATTTAGAGGTATTTTTTAGGAAAAACGGTTTAAAGCTTCAAGTAAAGTACTGCTTCCGGTTAACCAATTGTAGTCAAAATCTAATCAGTTCATCATATTAGAACAGAACTCTTAAATACCAAATATTATATTTTTTACATGTATCGTATTGGAGTTATCGTGGACGAAAAATCGTCACAGACACACACACACATACACACAGACACACACACACACAGACATACAGACATCACGCTAAAAATAGTAAAATCGTATTCTAGGGACCCTAATTCGTGCTCATATGTTGAAAACTCACACTCGAGAAATCTGACCAAAAACAATACCTCCCTTATCTATATATTGATAGGCGGGAGGTAAAAAGGAGGTAATTTAATCACACCGATTTTAACAGTTCGAAATTTTAAGGAATAATCATGAATAGCCTTTCAATACGTTTTGAATGTTTTGAGCAGAATGTCTGTCGATATGTGAGTCCGAATGTATGGGTGCACGTGTAGAAAAATAATTTGGCTGGACGGATATTAATAAAACTTCATATTATTTAATTTTTGACACTAATAGCACTATTTGATCAACTTTTGTTAAAAACAGGACAGACGGAAGTAAAAATTTACCATTAACATACCTATTTACATTTTTGAGACTATTTGTAACAAATAAATATTTCCAAAAATATATATAGAAAAAGTTGCTGTAAAATAGACAACCAAAAAAATTTATTTTAAAAAACTAATTTAGTCACAAATGATATTTAATTCATTATTACAATAATATGGACGGCCTTACAGCATAATAAAAGTTAATAGATAATCAGTAATTTTTATATTCAATTTTTGACAATAAATAATAATAAATCTAAAACAATGATATTGTATATGAATATAACTATACAGGGTGGTGACCGCGACCCCGGAACATAGGACTTTCACATGTAAAATCATACTTTCTTAATTTCCTGCTTCCCTAATAATTTTAGGTAAAAAAGCTTCAAATAAAAGTTGTAGAGCATAAAATTCTACATCAGAATAAATAAACAGAATTAATTTTACATGTCCTATAACGGCAGAAATTAAATATGAAAATACTGAAAATTAGCTCAAAAATAGGGATAGCTGTGGAAATGAAACAAAATTGTTAAGAAAAGATTGACATTTTATCTGTCAGAAGAATATAATTTAAAATCGAATGTTAGTGACGTTAGTGATAATAAAACGTCAATCTTTTCTTTTTATTATCACTAACGTCACTAACATTCGATTTTAAATTATATTCTTCTGACAGATAAAATGTCAATCTTTTCTTAACAATTTTGTTTCATTTCCACGGCTATCCCTATTTTTGAGCTAATTTTCAGTATTTTCATATTTAATTTCTGCCGTTATAGGACATGTAAAATTAATTCTGTTTATTTATTCTGATGTAGAATTTTATGCTCTACAACTTTTATTTGAAGCCTTTTTACCTAAAATAATTAGGGAAGCAGGAAATTAAGAAAGTATGATTTTACATGTGAAAGTCCTATGTTCCGGGGTCGCGGTCACCACCCTGTATAACAAATTATTGAATTTTTAAATATATTTCTGTTTGGCGATGAAGTTTGTTTATGACGATCGTGTTTGGTTTTATAAAAATTAGATGAAGATGACGTTATTAATTTATTTTCATCCCAGTAGGATTGTATACTTTGAATTTATTCTGTGATTGTGCTACGTACTGTTTAATCTTAGTCCCCCGGATAATAACAAACTATTCCCTATTTAAATTCTGTTTCTCCTTTTGATGCCAGCTCTTCCGCTATTTATTCTGCTCTTACAAATTGCTGCGTGTCACATTGACATATCGTCATCAGGTGAAGCTGGCTACTAATCTGCTAATGTGATTCGTTAGATGTCAGGCTTTGTTGTGTCTGGGGAAGGCAACGACCTCCCGGGGTTGACACGGCCGAACCCTACGCAGGTAACCGCACTAATGCGGCGAAATTGTCATGAATTGGGGGACTGCAGCAGAAAGGTGGATTTATTGTAGAAATAATTAAACACGTATTATGCCGCGATCGAATCTTTGTGATACTTGGGTTGGATCGTATTGTGTAGCTGAACATTAGTTATAGCCAAACTTCGGATCGGATCACTTACCAACAGTTAGAATTTTTAATTTAAATATTGTTGATTTCAAACGCTGGTAAGTTTGTAGAAATTATTGTTTCGCAAAAAAAAGATCGCAATTGACTGCTATAAATTGTGTGTACTTGTTAAAAGAATTAAAACGTAGTGGTAGTCTTCTTGTAAGTCAGATCAGCTAATATCACTAAAATCAGATTAGTTGGGGTCAGTTGAATCAGTGTTCCGGATTCAAAAATCTAAGATTGATCTAATTTAAGTGGGAAACACAACTGTTGAAAATTACTATACTAAATGATGAGCTGAACAGAATAAAACTCACTACAGTAATGACCGAGTTCAACTTTGTGAGTTGAATTTTGACCGTGTGAATATTAAATGGAACTGATTGTGGACTGAATATCTCCATGCCAACATCCCCAAGGGAAAAGCAAAAACACGAATCAAAATAAAGAACGATTACCAAGTCGACACGAAATAAGTAATAAAAATTACCTTTGTGGGAAAGTAAACCTGAAGCGAAAAATCTAGAAAAGATTTTGATTTCGGGTAGATACTGCGTACTGCATCCAACATTCGCTTGGAAACAGGTTAAAATGTACTCAATATTACTACAACTACTATTTTTTATACCTATTCCAAATGCAATGCTTAAAATAGTATATTATATACCAAGGTTGAAAAGACAATCATTATTGATCTAGCGCCAAGTTGTGATATGTAGTACACACATTATTTTTTCACTACTAGAATTTCAATCCCAGTACTACAAAAAAATTATATTGATATTAACAAACAATTTGACATGATCATTAATTTGTTTCTTAAATATTCACAAAATTAAATTAAACTGTCTTATTTTTGACGTTTCAGTTTATCAACCCTCAACCTCACTTTTGATTTTTAAGTTGGTTTTATTTGATTTACTCTTGTAATTTAGACGGCACATTTAAATTGGGAATATGTGAATTCATACTTTTCTTGAATTAAATGATTCAAACAATAGGTAATTGGATTTGGAAACTTGAGTGTCCTTAAAAAATGAATAATAATTTATTATTAACCTAGGTGTCCATTGTTATCAAGTAAGCAATACAATTTCTCATGTCAAATAAATGTTAATAATAGTGGGTATCTAGGCTAATACTGAAAAAAAAATTCTTACAACATTTAAGAATTGAAAACGGATCAGTTTGATTTGATACGCTCAATCTACAAATAAAAATAAAATGTTGATTAGTAAGGTCTTTTATTCCAGACATTCTAAATTTGTTTTTGGTTTCATATAAACTATCATTTTTTGACTTGCATCTTTTACATTTAAAAAGATTTCCAGCATTTATACTTATAGTTTGTATTTGATTGATATGGAATATGAAACGCAGAAAGATATTCTTGAGCCGTAATAATTGCGGGTTGGTTGAGTGAATCGGAATGGAGGCGATCGAAGCCTGGACAGCGGGCGGTGACGTAACAAAGCGGGTTCATGTGTCGTGTATGGAGCATATGAGCATCGTGCATCGACGTCCAATAACCGGGAATAGGCGGCCGTGCACGCGAGGAAACCCAGTCACGTTATCGGCGCTCAGCCGTGGTATCGGCACCGGTGAGCGAGGCAGAGACGGAGTAACCAACCCTTAAGAAGGTTTGAGAAAATTTAAAGGAAATCTTTGTAATAACATTTGATGTATGTGGTTGTTATAAGAAATAAACAGTGGTAATCTTAGAAATAATTGCTAAACAGAGAACACCGTAAAATAAAAGATATTCTTTATATTGCAGAAACGCTCTTAAACAAATTGTAGATATTAGTAAACACTGATAGGTTTTTATTGAAATGTTTAATCAATTCATATCAATTTGAAATTTCGTTATTTTCTTTTGAGTCAATTTCCCTTAATGCGAATGCTCTTTTACATTATAATTTTATGAGAAAAGCGCTCTAAAAGTGAGTTCGTAATACGGGCCAATATTTTTAGCAATTTTTTATTGGAGTATTTATTTTTTATTCATATACTTCTATCAATAGATAACATGTTTCTATCATTGTAAATGTAAATGTAAATGAATATTATAAAAGATTCCTAGTGCAAAAATTAAAAAAAAAAATAATTTCACTTCTTATACAACAATGCCAAAATCTTGTAAATACCAGGTAAAGACATATAAAAGCCATTATAGAACGAAAAGGTAACGTTACAGAGTACAGACTGTTAATTAAAGTGTACAGATATTAGCACAAATTGTGTCGTTCCCTGTAACACAATTATTTGTTATACTTAATATGTAAAATAAGGTTAAATATTTATTTTGTGTTTAAGTTCATTTAAATAAATAATAGCAAAAATTTAAGTTGTTTACCTTTTGCTCTGGGTTCGTATAGAGACCTCAGAAAACATTCATTAAAATCTCTAACTCTCCAAAGAGATACACTACAATAACTAAATAAAATAAGTCTTTGCAATACATTTTTAAGTAATATGGTCAAATGTGCATAATTTATTGTAATAAAACTTTCTTAAGCTTCCGATATTATTGGATACATTTCATTTTAATTTGGTACAAATTGCTAAACAGGCAGAAGCAGTTAACTTTTGTCATTCGTTTTTTGTACATATATCATACAACCGAAAAAAGTATCGAAAAAAATATTGTATTCAATGATTTCAATTATACAAGAAATAATTTTAAAGAATCGATGGTAAATGAAATGTAACAAATAAATATGTATGGAAATTTGTTTAGGTTACAAAATTCGGAAGGCAAATAATTATTATATTACACTATGCAGTTTAAGTGAAGTATATGAGTTGTGAAATGCGATGCAAATGCAATGATACTGCCCTTGGCCCGTCTCTGTCGAAAAGAGCGAACCTCGCGTCCCACAGATATGGAATATATAGAGAAAAATTGAAGCTCTTTTCGTATACATCTTTTTTCTCTTTTTCTAGACTATTATAAATTTGTTTCCAGCCATCCTTTTTGTCGTCGGCCGCCCCCCCTCTTGGACTTCAATTTTGTGTTCGCGTGGATATGCACCACGCTAGGGGGAATTTCATTTTGTATCCTACATGTCTGACGTGGCACAGTGTGTGGGGACTCAGGACTCCGCTTTCCCATAAGAGGAATGAAATGGAAGTTCGATATCATCTCGCGACTCTTCCATCTTCTTGCATTCTCCTTTCCTAGCGACATTCGCTCCCGCCGCGAGACCCCTCGCCGGCAACTGGGCCAACTTTTAATCCGCCAAGCACACACTCCACAGGTACTTAACCTGCTCTCATTTTATGCTCCAATTAACTCGCACCCTTGTCTTTACAACTAACACACTAATTCACAACTTTTTATTTCAAATACTTTATTACCTAAACATTTAGGATATTTCACAATTTCTTCTTATAATTGTAGACAAAATAAATATTCATTATAAATATATTCACGTGCTCAGTTGGTTTGTACACTTCAAAAGATTGTGAGACTTGGAGATCTATTCTCGAGAAAATGAAAATGATATCAGAATGGAATTAAATTTTTCACATCATTTCACCTATCACAAATAGCAATTTTCGACTTTATATGAAATATTTATCATCTACTTATCTATAGAGCCTTATTGTTTCTAGAAGTGAAAATTTATCACATATTACTTTGCAAAAAATTCACAAGTTCTTATAATTATAGACAAAGTAAATATTCATTACAAATATATTCTCGTGCTCAGTTGGTTTGTACACTTCGACTCGAACTGAAAAGATTGTAAAATCTAGAGGTCAATTTTTGAAAAATGTTAATGATATGAGAATGAGATGAAACATTTTCAATGTTTCATCTCATTTCACATATATCACAAATAGCAATTCTTGCTTTAATATGAAATATTTATCATCTATCGATTGAGCCCTGGTTCTAGAAATAAGAAATTATCACATATCACGAGGGTTACTTTGTAAAAAAGTTAATTTTGTTAATGTCATTGTTATCTACGAATGTCAATGCTGCGAATGCACGTTAAAATACATAATTTCATAATAGAAATAATCAGGTGCATAGGAAAAAATATGTAATGCCTGAACATAGGGAATTCTTTATAGAATATATTTGTGCACATCCTAAAATAAATTTGATTCAACATTCATGTGAAAAAATTAAATGGAATTGTGAAACGACGATGCAGGAAGTAAATTCTTCTACGAAAGATTTGGCGAACACTTGATACGTTTATATTTCGTACAAAACTTTATTTATAATAATGATATAAATAATAAACTATTTTATAACATTTCATCCTGTTATCCATTAACAAAGATATTAATAAAATATTTTAATAATCATGAAATCATACGTAGTAGATTTATTTTATTTAATTATTTATCAACATACACAAAACAATAATTTTCACTCAAACGACATTTGACCACCAAATATGATAATGAAATATTTTAGCGTGATGAGATGATATGTGATACAAAAATTCAAGAATTCAAATTTCTATTTAATTTATCATTTCTCACGCGTGTGACTAATTTTATCACTTATGAGATTTTTTCACATATAAAATTATATTTTCGTAATTTCGTAATTTCCTGCTTCCCTAATTATTTTAAGTAAAAGTATCAAATAAAAGTTGTAGAGCATTAACTTCTACAATTGAATCAATAAGAAAAATTAATTTGACGTACCCTGTAAACTCAGGAATTAAGTTTGAAAATGACACAAATCACCTAAAAAATAGCAGTAGTCATGGAATTTTATTTAAATTTTAGCTTTAAATTTTCTGAGGGCTATAATCTTGATAATGCCAGTGGTACATACAACGTTTTATTTCATTTTGGTACTTGAATTGAAAAATCTCTAAAGGTATAGGTATATTCTATAGGTACTGTTATTTCTTTATAGATTGTTGGCAATGTTAAATTGTTTGTTCTCAAACAAATTAAATATAATCAAAGTGTCAGTGTGACTGTCAAATATATATAGAACGTCATGTACTGATTATTCTCAGGAAATATTAATGGAATTTGAGGCTGCACAGACCAAGTTGATTTCAATAAATTTAAAATATTTATATGAAATGGAATTTAAATAGTTTTGGTATGCTAAATACATACTTAATGAAAATTATAGTTGTTGTATTGTTTGACCATTATTCATTAACCACACTTTTACGTTGTTTGGATCTATTGCTTAGCAACTTTATACACCCTTGGGCGACAAAAGCCAAATTACGCTCACATTTGTGGGCGTATAAACAAGTTTATGATTTCAAAATTTAATAAAATAATTTTTGCTTATTGATTCAAATGCAAAATTTTATGCTCTACAACTGTTATTTGAAGCTTTTTTACGTAAAACAATTAGGGAAGCAGGAAATTACGAAAATATGATTTTACTTGTTAAATCCTTATAGGTATTCACAGGAAAAAAAAATAAATGATTTTATGAAATAAACATCTTTTGAGCTTGGTATAATACATGAAAAGTATGCATTTCCAAAGTAATCGTAAACTTGTTGATAAAAATAGATAAAGGTAGAATTTCCGGCTTGCATTGTAAATCTGTTATCAGTCCTGGGGAATAGAGAATGTTCGTAGTAAGGTAATAATTCCGTGATGTGTGTGCGAGGAATGCCGGACGCTATTGATGACAACGTGAGTCGCATCCTGAGTGATGAACAAGCCATTAGGATGCCACGTACTCCTCCCTGCGTGCATACATGCAGCTGTTTACTCAGCCTACTACAATACACGGTACTTGCAAGCGTGATCACCCAAACAGTAGCTGCCACGACAATGGAATAAATTAACATCCTAAGACTTTTTAAAAGGAAACTGATCTTTAACTTTTAAATTTACTAATTCGGCGAAATGGCAGTGACTGGTTACAGGTACGAAATGAGCAAGAGTGATATCTTAAAGTTGATTATCAATAACTATTAACCATAAAATGTAATGTATCCTAATGGTTCGACACCTTTTATAAAATAACTTGAATATGATAGTTCGGATTCAAATCTCAGTTTATTTGAGCGTTTCAGTTTTCATAATTTTTCAAATCCAAAAATTGTAGTAAAGTAGTAATAGTCCTTGTGTCCTTATAGGTATATTTTATTAAACCAACGAAATTCATACGTTTTTAGTACTTATTGGAATAAAAATCGGAAAATATTTTAGAACCAGGATTCTGATCTAAACAAATATTCGTTGATGGGTTTAGGTTTGGTTTAAGGATTTCTGTTCAAGTTTTATAAAATTTATGCTGGTTCGTGATATGACGCCATATTATCCAATTGTCGCATGTTATTTTGACAAGTGAGTACGGTAATATTACCGTTCAAATATAGTTCTTAAGACTGGTTTATGATGGATTTAATTTATGAATTTTCAATTTATGATTCTATTTTAAAAGATAAACCTACTCAAAACCAATGTGGTAATTTATGAACGATTTACAAATTTAGAAATTTAAAGTTTAGAATTGGAATATAACCAATTTTTATATTCCAAATTCTAAATTCAAAATTCAGCCAATCACAAGTAAGCATTGAACTGACGCTTATAGGTTAAGTTAATATCAAACAGCAAATGACAGTTTGTGAGTGTTATTTGGAATTTATGGTAAAATAAAAATAATCAGGCATCAAATTCATTTTTTACCAAAACAAATTCACCTCACTTCAAAGAAATGCGAAGCCAACAGTCAAATATCAAAACTAAATATAATATCACGTGATACCTTCTGATAGGATAAATTTAGGAAACTAAAATCCATCATTAACAAAACGAAAAAAGCAAAATTTTTAATAAAATTTATAAATTAAAATAAATTCATCATAAATCAGCTTTTTGTTACCTAACTTAGTTTTGTTTATGTAAACAAAGGTTAAATATTCTAAAACCAGTAAATAATATTACAAACCAGAGACCTATCAATCTTAAGAGTTTTTCTCTGAATTGAATAATTCTTACTTCGTTATGCATTAGGGCTATAGTTAATAAGAACTTAGTTTTTGAAACATGTGCCTTGTTTTAGATTTTTGAAAAATTTAAAGTTTAGGACTAATTTTTGTTGATAAGATAAAAATCTGAGTTGAAGTTAGTTAAGGAGGAGCAAACATTTACTAACAAATAAGTATTTTCTTGTTTTTGAAACATACATATATGCCTTGTTTTAGATTTATCAAATATTTAAAGTTTAGCACTAATTTTTGTTATAAGTTAAAAATCTGAGTTGAAGTTAGTTAAGGAGGAGCTGGCGTTTAATAGTTAATAAGTATTTACTTATCTAATTTCTCCCCCTATTTAACCGTTTTTTTGTAAATACGCTGGAGGAGAAACGCTCGTATTTGAGATGTTGCTAATGCCTGGTACAGAAATAGTTTGCGCTGTAGTGGCAGCGGCAGTCTTCAGTCCATGTCGGTAGAACTCCGTGAGTTTTCATGAATTTAAATTCAATTTTCGTGTAGCGTTTCCAACAGGACTGGCTTCCGGCTGCGACGCGGAAGGGGAGGAGTTTGCGACGTTGCCAATACATCATCTTTTCTTATCCTCCGCGCCGAGCGAGCGACGAACGAGCACACCTTGCCGTGTTGTGTATCGCAGATATTAGAAACTGGGAATGTGTCAACCGAGGGAGGCGGGAGAGCCGAGCTGAAGGTGAACGATAACTTGTTTCCCTCCCTGATCCCGATACGCTCCGATGTGCGATGCCTGGATGACACCTAATTGGAATTTTATTCACGTGATTGTTGCTTTGATTATGCTTAACACCTCACTCGTGTAATACCGCTTTATACAATCCAAATCTACATTTGCTTTTTATTTGATTCTCTTTTCACAAATATTTATATCATTCAACACCGTTTATTTCTACAATTGCTAATCTCATTTTCAAAATGACATATCTTGTAGTAGATTTACTACTCATTATATATTCTTACGGAATATATATCTTTAAGGAATCCGCATTTTAGTTTTATTTGTGTTTGCTCTTATTTCATAAATATTTATATCAATCTATTACTGTTTGCAACTCAAATCTCTGAACTCCTTAAACCTAAGAAATATATTTATCTATATATTCTGTCGCTAAGTTCTAATTACCTTTGCTAATAATTTCTGCTTTTGTTATTGTTTTAAACTTCAAGATGGGAAGTTACTCTAAACTACATTGTACATTATGTTTCAAAGAAGAAAAGGGTTTTACCAAAACAAAAAATTACTAGTCTTATATTGTGCTACAAAGACAATATTAAAAAAAATGTTTATTTCTTGCTAGTTAATTTCTTGTGTCGTCCTGTCACTTTTCTCGTGTTGTGTTGCTCCTTGTTTTTATAGTATTTAAAAATTTACATATCTACATTGTATTATATGTAATTGTATGTAAACAAGAGTTTAGGCGTTTTACCCTTTTATCACCGAGACCTACAAGATCTATTGTGACATCGCCCTTACTTAGTTTTCCGGAAACAGTTCCAATTTTCTGATGAAGTTATTTACAGCTTCAGGAGTCAAGTTCTTGATCTCATCTGCCGTAAGATACCTTTTACCTAGGTGTCGTATTGGCTGGGCATTACAAAGCATTTGTTCCGACGATTCTTCGTCCTCTTCACAGAGTCAGCAGATTTTATTTTCAGCTTTACCAATTTGTACAAATGGTATTTTAAAGTACAATGGTCGGTGAGGACATCTGTCATTATTCTAAAGTCCTTTTTGCTGAGAGCAGCAATCTACATACATAAGTATATGTATATATGGTATATTGTGGTGGGTACCAGGGCAAGAGATTATTCTAGAAAACGAAAAAGGTAATAAACTCGTAAAGAATGAAGTAGTTATTCTTCCATACTATGAACCGAAACTTCCAGAAAGCTACTACAGGAAGGCAATCAAAAATAAGGAAAAATCTACCATATTCCTTATTTTAGAAAAACATTTTAGGCCTCAGTCAAGCAATAAAATCCATTTCTCTAGGTATGATAAACGCCAAAGAGTTAGGTGCTACCAGCTTTCAGCAAAAATGTAGTTCTTACTAGCCATTGTCCTTCAAAACACCATTTGCACAAAATTGGTAAAGCTTTATACCTATAACGTAGGTCGACTCTCTAAAGAGAACGAAAAATTATTGGAAGACGTAGCGTGTAAATGCCCAGCTAGGTAAGAGGTACATATTACAGTAGATGAGATCATGATCTTGACTCTGGAGCTATAATTGATTTTATAAAATATCTGGAACTGTTTCCAGAAAACTAAGTAATGGCTGTGTCACAATAGGTCTCACAGGTCGCGGTGACAAAAGCAACAATAATACAATAAAATTAAATACACTACACACATACGGGCATAATCGTAAAAAAATCTATATTTGATGATAAAGGCTGAAATACCTCTTTTAAATTTGGTAGGAAGGATATAACAAAGTCACTTACTCTTAACCAAATTAAAATTCCGTTATGATCGAGTGGTTTAGACTTTACTAAAAACTGGAAATACATTAGCTAACTTCCTCATCATTACAATGTAAGTGAACATGTCTGGAGAATCTCCAAATCTCGACGCTTAATAGCACACAAAACTTTACAAAATTTAGCAAAAATTCTACATCTCCTTTTCTTCAACTTCTTTCTGTTCAAGAAGAAAGGAACATAATTCGCGAAACTTGAAGCAATATTTAAATTTAAAAATTAAACCATAATAACAATCTTTTAGAGAAAAGAAAAAATATTTGCGAACGATAGTTTGGCGTTTGATGTATAAGTGTTGATATTGCTGTTAGTGAGTGGTGTAGTGAAGGCGGGAACTCGGTGCGAGATGGGGCGCAGATTCGGGCAGGCGGATTTTTATGGCATCCAGGGAATCGCGGATTTATGCCCAGTGTGTGGCTGCGAGGTGATATGTAAAATAGGAGAACACATAAAACTACCGCATCGTGCAAGGGACGCCGATGCCGACGCGGCGGTTAGCGTTTATAAACGGAGATGACGCAAGTCAAGGAGAGCAATTTTTGACGCCCGTTTCGCTGTTTAGCGCTGCATAAAATAGACCCGGGATATTTTGTTGGAAACTTTACGCTTTTTATATTACTTCTATTTACATTTTATTCGTTTCAACTACCGCAATAACTATAACCTCAAACACCAAATTAAACAGAAACAACACTAACCTAACACAAAGTTTGTAATTAAGTTTTAAATTTTCATTTTTCACTCAATAAAGCAATGATTCAATAACAAAAGCTTGAATTTATAAAATCAGCTGCAGCTACCACAAAATCGATTACCGTTACAAAACATACCTATACTCCAAGCTAAGGAATAACAAAATCAAATTAAAAATGTATTCTGTTAAACATATCTACAAAACACTTTGATTGACTGATTTTTAGAAGAAGTTGATCAACTATTGATGTCCGAAGTTTGAATATTACTACCAAACGTTCCGATAAACAGTGCGTTAAATAGTTAAAATGTTTTTTAAGAACGTATCGTACACATTTGTTAAAATCTAGAATTGTGAAAATTGGTACTTATAAGTAGTTACATTTCTCTTATAAATAAAACAGTCGAAGAACCTTAAAAAAATTATATTTACCTTCCTTTAGTTATATTACAATTTTTATTTGTTTTGAAGCCTAATGGTGTGAAAATAGTCTTCATTTTACTACAAGTAAAAACAATAATCAATTAAAATTACCTAGTTCCATATTACAATTGGTAACCAAAGCTGAATTGATGAATGTTTGCTTCAGTACATGACATTATTTTTTTTAGAAAACTTAAAATTATCTGTATTTATTTTTCAAATTATTTTATTTATAATACCACTCGTATATAGTTTGTTGCGACTAAAATTAAAATGAGTAAAATATAAATGACTATTTTGTAAAGCAATAAACCAAAAAAGAACAAGCCAAAAATTACTAGTAAATTCTAGTTACGAATGGTATTTAGCATTATAGTTCCATGAAATATAAAATTTTCCTATTAATTACTTGTGTTTTAGATGAATGACAGATTATGAGTGGATTTGTCGTTTAGATTAATTTTAGTGAATTTGTGGTAAATATGATATCAAAAGTTATCAATATTTTAGAGTGGATTTGGAGTTGTAGAGATATCAGAAGCCAGTTGTACGTATATAGTTCTCAACATGATTAGGGAACGGTAGGATTAAATTTGGCTGGTCTTTTCGGGAATGTGAAATCTAATGCGTTTGTGCTGTACGTATGTGGAGAACTGGAATGATATTTTTGCTATCTGCCGGAGCGAGTTGGCTTTGGAAAAATGAAATTTTTGGTGGAATAATTTAAAAATGTAGAGGCTTCGCTAGCATCAGAGTGTGGTGGCATGTTGGCGTCTGTCAACCGTATTTCGCATTTTCGGAAAGCAGCGCGCAGATAAAAATACGAATATATGAAAATTGGTTCAATCCTTGGGCGTGCAATATTTCAATCTCCTCGCGTTCCCGTTCCATATAAAGCAACGACGTTTCCTGTTTCGCGGGTTGGCCGCTAGGTTCGCCTCATCCGCGGGGGAATAGCACGGGAGCTGTATCTCAGAATGTATGAAGGCTAAACTCCCAAAAGACAAGAATGCGAAAGACGGGATATAAGGGAACAAAAAATAACGAATATAAGACGCGAAATAGTGAGCGAGGGATCAAATCCAACGCTAGGCGAAATGTATTTCGGATCAAAGGGAATCTACACGGGAAGTCTATCAGCCGCCCGTAACGAAATTCTACACTCGCGACTCTCTCGCCTTGCAAAGCTCCTCTCCTCTCCGAATACTGAATATTTTATTACATGTGTGTGCAACTATCGCTCGCACTAATGTGCTTTCATTTGTTCTTCATACTGTCAATAGTGCCAGTACACAAACCCTTTCCTTTTCACATTACAGTTAAAACAATAATACTATACCAACTGTACACATTTTTTGGTAAAATTTATTCTTCATACTTTCAAAATATTTAATTTTAACTATACTTAAAATAATAACTTTTTATTGTATTGTTTTATTAAATAATATGTTCCATTAAAAATGAAACTTTACTGCTAAATTGATATTAATATGGAATAGCTTTTTTCCTACTTCTTTTGGTACCAAATGAAAAGTCTAATGCTAAAAACCCTCGATCTTTTTTTGAGATATGTGATTTTTTGCTTATTTCACCCATTGAACTTTTTTTAAGTGTTGTTTTTATATCAATAGTATTTGCTATAATTTTAATTTTGAAATTACTAGTAAGAAAAAAAGCAGAAAAACATTAAGAAAAAATAAGAAAGCTGAATAGATGTTTGTGGTTGGTTTTGGACAAATTCTCTAAATTTTGAATTTTTGGATTTTATTTCTAAAAAGTAAACAATTCTCAAAATAGAAAAGAAATTCAAGCAACGCATTTCATTTTGTTCGAAAGAAGCTAAATGAGTTGTTACTTTTTTTTGAATTTTTGTATGAATTAATTTTCAAATACCTATAAACTTTTTTTTAATTAATTTGAACGCATGGTCTTCCTATTATTACTAGAATGCTCTAGCAACTAAACTACAAATTCCCATTAACTACATGAATCATTCACAAGTCTTTTGCTGCGTGGGTTTAAATCCTATCAAAAAATTCATTTTCTATTACCTTATTAAATGTTGAATTGTTGTACTGTTCGAAATGTTATAACTTTACTGTAAAAAAAACAGTTTTTAATTTAATTATTAATATAAATAATTCTTCAAAATTGTTCTATACAATTATGACACTCATTGTTCAATACAATATTACAGTAATTTTTAAAAAAATCTGGTAAATTTCTTGTTTGATTGTTATGGTAAATGAAGCAGAGATAAGTAGTGTTTTTGCAACAGCCGCTGTTTGCAAATTCGTCTGCTCGTCGCAGTGAATATTTGATGAAGTGTGTGGAAGTACCGCACTAAGTAGTGTAGTGCACCTCGATACATGTCAGTCGTGAGTCGCGAGAGCTCGAGAGTGCATTACCTGCCTCCAGCATCTCTCACAAATTCACAATTTGTATCTTTCCACGATAAGTCACGTTGTACTCTACTGCTAGAGAATTTTGAAATACGGAGCACATGACGTGAAAATTCAATCCAGGTTTTAAGTTGCTCTCTGCTTCACGAACTACTCTGACAAAAAGACCAACGGTGTAAATCAATATCAATTGATGTAAGATGAATTTTTGTGAAATATCAATCGTTTAGAACAAGTGCTTCAATTCAAATTCGTAGAGATGTTTAATATTAATATTAAGGATATAAACATGTAATAAATTATTTAAAACCAAAAATAAAGATAATTTTGCACAAAGTAATAACTTTTTATTGACCTCAAATTATTATATTTTGTTGTAGTATAAAAGTGAAACCTAGAGAACCTACCCTAACTAATCCGAAATTAACATGTTATTATGTTACAGATTTTTGTGCATATAGATATGTATTTTGCTTTTGATATGAAATAAATAAATAATATTATATTGTGTGTACTTTGTGTGGTAAAGTTGGTAATTGCATGCGAGGCACACAAAGACACTTTTACTCCGAATGACATATTCTATTTTGTCTTCAAAGTCAAACATGAATATTTTAAATAATAATTGCATGTTGTTGTTATAATAGTTCAATTTTCTATAAATTTCATAAAAGTGGCATTATTTTTTAGTCCGATGGCGGAGAAATTCTACCTGTGAATCAAATTACAAAAGATGTCACTTTTTTAACTTTTTGAAGAAAAACAAATTTTTGAGAAACAAGAAATACTTATTATTTTAAAATATTTATTTTTGATTCTAGATTGCGAAATGGTACTTTTGTATTTCAAAATGCATCCAGTATGAAACAATATTTTTTCGAGGACTATGCCCCAAAATTAGTAAAAATTCAAAGAGAAATTTTGACCTTCATTAAATCAGTATATACCTACTTTGACAGTAGATAACAAGATGACAGCAAAAATCAAACAAATATTTTAAATTATATCAATTTTCAAATGAAATATTTCAATACTTCGTTGTTTATTAGAATTAAAATGATTTTTTTTCTTGGTTGACAGACATTTAAATTTGAAAGTTATTTACGCTAATATAAAATTTAATACATTTTGCAAAACTTATAAAAAAAAACACAATTATTAGCAGTAACTCTTTAAAAGAAGAAGTTTAAATTTTAAAAGATACTGTAATTTGAGAAATTTATTCAATTTTGAATTTATTGAAATATTTCTAATTTTAAAAACACGACTACATCAACTTTAGTACATAAGAATTTGTTGAACTAATTGTTCCATGGTCACAAACCAGATAAATGTATGTCTCTATCTCAGTGACAACCTACACCACTAAAGTGCAAGTATGATTTGTCATCAGACAAGTACTTTAAGTTTTTGAAGCCCTGTTCTATCTAGACATGCTGTCCCATTGAATTGATAATGATGATAATTAAAAAAAATAATATAATAAATTAAAATATTTGTGTGAAAGTCATCTAAAAACGAGTTTAATGTTTTATAAAATTAATTTTAATTTATTCAAAAAAGGGGCCAATTAAAAACAAATTTAGAAAATAACTTTATTACATTTTTAAAATCTTTATGAATTATGTACACTGTGTTATATTTAAACAATTGAATCAATTTGTATTGACCAGTCACTTGTTTATTAATTTAGATAAACAAACAAACAAAAACAAAGGCAGAGAAAACAATTTGCACGCCAACATTCCCCGAGTGACAAGCAATAAAAACGCCGGGAGTTAGGAAGCTGATGAAAAGCAAGTAGTAATAATTACGCAGTTATCTATGTGGGTCTTTATGCCACGCCGCGACGCTGGGGACGCCGCCTCAGCCTCTTAAGTAATGAGCTCGCCAGGCGGCGGGGCAGGCAAATCTGTTCCGCGTTTATAAAGAGCGCGCTGAGGGAAAATTGTGTGAAAATTGGTTAAATTTGTAGGCATGAGATACAAACACTTTCGGCTTGTTTTATTAAATACAAAGCAGTCGCACGAGGGGATAATGGTACACGTGTTGCTTCTGACGTTTCTAATTTGTAATAAATAAATATATACATGCTTACTATAAACATAAAGATTTTAAAGTTAGACTATTTACTATTTATTGTTTATAATATAAAAAATAATAACGAATTAACAATGTGTGCTATTTTATTTTTAATTTTACTATTGCTATTTTATTTTTGATTTTGTTAGTTCTTTTCAATTTATAATTATGTTTATAAATAATTTTTACAAACAAAAACGCAAAAATTTGTCACCAAATATATTTTCTTAACAAATATCTAATCCTCATACTTTTAGTTCTATTTTCACATATATATTTATTTTTAGAATTAAAATTAAAAGCTACCTATTTACTTTGATATATTTCTGTAATTTTGTAAGAAAAAAAATATAATTCCAAGAAAAATCATGTGTAACCTACCCACCACAAACATCTGATATGTATTATTTGCATGTTTCTACAAGTACATCTAATTTTATAAAATATTTTGTTGAAAACATTACTTATTTTGTACGAAAACTTTCTCTGATTTTATTTCAAAAATACGTCCTACTTAACATACCTACTACTAAATTAGTATATCTCAAATATATTATTGAAAATATGCTATATCTAATTTGTAAAGGATGTGGAGAAAATTTAAAACGTAACAAATAAGAAATTAAATTTCCGTTAACCCAGATATGGTAATATAATAAATTTATACAAGATTTTTTTATCGTTCTACCTCTATGCAATATTAATATATAATTAGGTTTAACAATTTACTGGTTCAATTATTTTGAACTTTGATTCAATTTTATAATCTTTTACACTTTAAACTTTAGACTAAGTGAATATTTTTTTTATTATTTCCAGTGAAAATATAATTTTTGATTAGTTAGCCATTACTACAATAAAATCAATCATATATATTATTATAATAAGAAGTTAGTATAATCTACCCCAATAATTTTCTCTTAGCTGTCGAAATTTTAAGGGGGTAAATGCCTACCATTGCACCCCCTAAATCCTGCCACTTATAATAATACATAGTTATACAAAAGCAACTAAAAAAATTGACGGTAACTAAAACGAAATTTCATTAAAACTCATCTTATTGTTATTTAAGCTACATGGAATGTAAGTACATTATAACATTCGAGAAGGTATGAACTGAGGTGAAGCCTGCGAAACCGAAGTTCATGTTACCGTAAGACAATAGTTGTAAGGGGTACTTACATTCCGAGTCGCGTATTATATTTTTCGCGCCACCAGCAGCAATTAATATCAAATAATGTTAAAGTATTTGAAAAAGGGATAGTTCACTTGACAGTTCAGATTTATTTATTTACAAGTTTTTATAATTAATTTTAACCGTTGCCAGACGACCAAATATATATGAAATTCCTGTTTTTCATAATTTCATAATAATGGTAACCAAATAACATAAGTTATCAGGAACTTACCACTTAAGTTGCTATGGAAGTAAATAAAACTTACGTGAATGGTGACGCAAAAAATTGTTTAATTCCTACCTATCTTTATATCAAGGGGTAAAACCAAAAATAAATAAAAAAATAATATGCCATCAATTTATAATTTTTACTGCAAAACAAGTTATTAAGTATTATGTATTGAAAGGAAAAAAATATGAAAAACATTTGTCAGAATGGCCAAAAGCAGCTTACAAATACCCCAATAAAATCCCTAGCTGGCGGGAAAATTCAAGTGTTAAACCGAGCGGAAGAGGAAATCTCACGACCAGTGCTGCCAACCGCAATTTGCATGTTGTACATGATATGTAGCGCATAAAATACGTTTATAATCGTGTGTACCCGGAAACTATGTAATGGAGGCATTAAGTGCTTGCTGTCAGCATCTCTCTCCCTCGCATGGGCCTGTATGAGGCGTCGTTTCTCCGTCTGCTCTGTTTGTGGGTTTAATCACGGGTAGTTGGGACGGCTTTGTGACTAAGAGGCTCGGATTGTGGACGAGACAGAGTAAATTGCAGATTGAGTGCTTAGGTAGATTGCTGTGATTTGATAATGACGGAAAGCAGATGCAATTCGCAAGTAAATACCAAGATGATTGCGTACTTATGCCACTAACATGACATACACATGTAATTGTAAATTAATTCAATCAAACATCAAGCAAGTCTATTTATCTCACTAATAGTAGATAAAATATAGTATTATTTATCACAGGCAGCGTTGGCAATATTGGATAATGCGTTCCGATTAGAACTGAGTGGAGTGTAAGATTTTCATTTCACAATTTAAACACTGAGACAGTGACCATAAATTTTCTATTATTTTTTTATGCTTTTATAAAAGATTTAAGTATAAATATATTCATCTAATCTACGTTGCTTAGCAATGTAACTTTTTAATTAAGGAAAATACCACATAACGAGTCAATGTGTGCTAATTTTTATTGTAAGCAAGTAAAACTTATTAGTAATGCTTGTTTACAGCTTGCCCTTGCTCTCTTTACTCAATTGTAGTAATATTTTGAATATAAATATATTAACTGTTACAAGGATATAAAAATATTAACTTGAAAATCTACTATATCCTGTTTTTCAATGAATATTAACTATATTTCAGTAAAATATACTTTTTTTAAATATATTTTACGACATATTTTCAAAAAAACTTAATTATCATGCGAATAGTAATATACTAAAGATGATAAACTCTTATTATAGATCAGTGGTCTTTTAATCCTCTAATCAATAATATAAAATTTTTGGTTTTGATGTTAACAACGTAGAAAACTTATGTCACATTCTTATAAGAGGTTGAAAATAGAACTTAAACTCGAAATGCTCTAGCTCCTATATTGCGATATTTATTCTGAAGAAATATCCAAAAGAATTCTAATAAAAATTCAGAATATTTCACTTGCAACGTACCCAGTCAAAACTATCAATAGATATATCTGCAAAATAGTAGAAAATCTGTATTCTTAGTGTTAACAAGTAGTAGTAGGTGTTCTTGTAAACATTCTCAACTTGTCACAATTTCCAAAATTATAAGTTGTTTTTAAAAGTTCTAATTTTATCGAACGATTTTAAGAAATTTTCGTCTGTTATTTTTTGCATACTGGAATTTACTTTATTCAGTTCTTCAAACACATTTTTCAATAATTCACAAGATTCAAGTTTGTTTTGTTGTTAAATACTTATTCTTTGGACAACCAATTAACATCAGTATGAAGAAGAAGGTTCAAATGCTTAGATCCACGAATTGTTAAAATACCTACGATGCTAAATTTCACACCACTCTCGTGACACTCCTACAAGTAATTAAAGTCACCTATTTTGGGAATCACTGTTAGATGGATGGATATGATAATCTTAAATAAGTTTCTTAAGATGCATTCAATCGAACACGATAAAAATAGTAAATTGTGCTATTCTTATATGTAGCAATCGTAATCGTTAAAAATATATTAAATTTGAGACTACTAGTAATGCTCTGTTTTAGTAACAAAAACTGCAAAGTTGAATATTTTATTTCGATATAGGTTGTCTATTTAAAAAATAATTATGTCAGCCAGTTGTCTCCTGTGTTTAAGTGGCCAAGACAAAAGCGATGGTAAACAATATGAAATCAACAATTTGGTCGATTGAATGATAGAACAGTACTTGTTGTTTAAAGTAAATAGAATAAAGTAGAGTGTGTATGGGGTGGAAGAAAATGAAGTGCGGACATCCCCGTATATGAGAAGAGTATGTAAAGCCCGGCGGAGTTATAAAGGTGTAAAATTTCCATGATCAGACTCCCGCGGAGCTAATCGCCCTGCAACGGATATGAACACATAACGCGGGATATTCACATTCCTCGTGTGTCATAGGAAGAATTTTCATAAGTCGAGTCTCATTGTTTTCGGTGGTGCGTCGCGTTGTCTATGCTCGGCACGATCGCGCGCTAACGTTCATGCGACACAATTTCATACGAGCAGCCGCATTATTTTATTAGTTGGTACGCTGGGAATACTACGTAGGTAGATTCCGCGAATTCTTGTGCGGAGGTTACCGTAGCTGTAACGTCATTCCTATCTAACACACGTCCCAGCCAAATCTTATTATTAATCTTTCCGGTGTGCGGGTACGGTTGACGACTCGCAGTCAGGACTCCGGCTCGGGACTTCTGATTGCAAGAGCAAATATTGTTTACGTGCGCCCGCCGCAACGATTGCAAATAAAACTACCCTGCTAAATTCCACTGCTACTCTATTCCCTGCCTACAATTACTGCATGTTTATACAACCCATCTATACATTCTTCACAAGTCTTAGTGTTATTGCCAATATATAATAGCAAAATGTGATCACTAATATAAAAATATTAAAAATATTTAGCGTTAGTACATATAGGTGTCCCATAACTCGATAGACTACGTTCTATTAAATCCAATATCGTTTACAAATTCTGTAACGTATAAAGGGCAGTGATCGCTCAGTTGTTTAGTGTGCTCTGATTTGAACTGAGAGAAATGTAAGATCTGAGGTTTAAATCCCAGCGTCGCCAACTATTAACCAAATTAAAATACCACTGTGTCCCAGTAGTGTGGATTTCACTATAAACTGTAGATTGCAGAGGGCAGAGGTTGTTCGCTGTGGCAACGTACTGACCATAATCAACTTTCAATTATGTAAGTCAAGAAATATAAAAACTAATCACTATAGCGTCTCATTATAATTATTGGAATTGAGTTTATTAAAGGCAGTTGTAAATTTGATAGCTATATATCTATATATTTATTTCTCTTCTTTTACAATTAATATCATAATATAGATAAATGTTCGGAGTATTCAGATAAATAATAGATCGTTAGTTAGTAGTTAGCTCGTTAGCTTGCTAGCTAGTTAGCTTGTTAGCTTGTGAGTATATATTTTATGGTAGCTTCAAATTTCCTATAAAAATTAATGTGTTAATTCATCATATTTATTATTTAATTCAGGTTTATTTCTTACTTTGTATTTAACTGCGATTAATAAATTAGCTTGTATCTGGCGATTAATAAATTAGCTTGTATCTGTCGGTTCTTTCAATTTATACCTTTTGTTTATTTTTTTATTTTTTCTGAATACTTCGATCATCTTTACAATTATATATTTGCACACTTGATTACACAACTACACATACATACTTGATCATCGTTACATTCTCCCCCTCTAGTAAGTCGATGCGTATGTATCGGCTTACTCAAGAACGTCTAATTTTGCTAATTTTACTGCTGGTCTGGTAAAAAGCCCTTGTTGTGTTTTAACAACTGCACTTCTTACTTGACCGTCCTTTCCTAGGTTTATATCTATAATTTTTCCTCTTGGCCATACATTTCGCGGGTTCATTGAGTCTATAATTACAACTATGTCTCCAATCTTTAATAATGGCGAGGTTTTAAACCATTTTGTTCGACGGGTCAAAGTTGGTAAGTACTCCTGCACCCATCGTCTCCAAAATTGTTGTGTTATCATCTGAGAACGCTTCCAATCATTTTTTAGCGATTGTTCATCATTTTGAAATTCTGCTGGTGGTTTTAGTCCATTTGACGTGCCTAGTAGAAAATGATTTGGTGTGAGGGCCTCTTCTTCATCAGAATCCAACGGTAGATATGTAAGTGGCCTAGAATTTACAATAAATTCTATTTCTTTAAAACTGCTTCTTAACATTTCTTCTGTTGGTTTGTTGGTTTTTAAAATTTGTGTTAAGTTTGACTTAACAGAACGTATCAGACGTTCCCATGATCCTCCCATATGTGGCGCTGCCGGAGGGTTAAATATCCACTTTATTTTGGGAGAACATTCCATAAGTTTACTTTGATCAATCTTTTTGATTTCTCTATCGAGTTCGTTTTTGGCTCCCCGAAAATTTGTCCCATTGTCTGAATATATTTCACATGGGCAACCTCTTGTGAAAATAAATTGTTTTAAACATTGAATACATGAATTTGTTGATAGACTGCATGCAATCTCCAGATGAATTGCACGTATAGTTAAACAAGTAAATAATACTCCCCATCTCTTTTCTGTTCTTCGCCCAATTTTTACTTCGATAGGTCCAAAATAGTCTATTCCAACGAAAGTAAATGGTCTTCTGAGAAAGGCTAGTCGTGCTTTTGGCAGTTCAGCCATGATTGGAATGTTTGGTTTTGCTTTGAAATTTTTACAATTTTGGCACATATTTCTTACTTTTTTTAGAAGAACCCTTAATTTTGGTATGATAAATTTTTGCCTGATTTCATTAATTACTGTTTCATGATTTATATGATGATACATTTCATGATATTCCATAATTATTAATTTCGTAATTAGATGTTTGCTTGGTAATATTATTGGTCTTTTTAAATCATATGAAACATCTGCATTGTCTATTCTTCCATGGACTCTTAATATACCATTTTCTAAGTATGGATTCATATTATAAATGTTGCTATTTCTTTGAATGTCGTGAGGAGGCAGGAAACTCAAAGAAATTATCTCATCTTTATAATAGTCCCATTGAGCTTTCTTGTATAAATTTCCTTCTGCTTCTTTTATTTCTTCTGGCTGGAGAGGTCCAATTTTTTTATTCTTCTTTGATTTGAAGTTATGCACAGATCTTAAAAAATATGCTTCAGACCGTACTAATCGTTTCCATCTCGAGAAGTTTTCTATAATGGGAGTAACGGGTTCTCGTACATTTATTTTGCAATGTGTTAAATTTATTGCCTTTAATTCTTGATACTCATCTGAATAAATAGTTGATGAATCTTTAGGCCAGTTGTCTGGTGATTGCAATAGAAAAGTTGGACCTGTGAACCAGCGGTTTTCAACAAAGAATTTTGGTTTCCATTTTGTTGCCTCATCGGCCACATTTTGGTCTGTAGGTACCCAGTGCCATTCTTCTACATTGGTCAATTCTAGCAGTTCTCCAATTCTCAATGCAACGAACTGACGATATTTTCTTGCGTCGGATTTCAACCAGTATAGAACAGTTTTAGAATCTGTCCAAAAATATATTTTATTTATTTTTAACGTCAAATCTGCTTTTATTGAATTTGTTAATCGTGCACCTAATACTGCTGCCAGTAGTTCAAGACGTGGGATTGATATGGGTTTTTGCGGAGCTACCTTGGTTTTTGAACCAATAAGTGTAGAGTGTATACCTGATGTATTTTCATATCGTAAATATACTACTGCAGAAAAGGCAAACTCACTTGCGTCAACAAAGGTATGAAATTCGAGATTTCTGCATGAGTTAGAGCATCCATAATGACGTGGTATTTGAATATTCTCAAGACTCCATAATTTTTCTGTCCATAATTTCCACTTTGTGTAATGTTCTTCATTGATTTTTTCATCCCATAATATTCCTGATCTCCAAATATCTTGTAGAAGAATTTTTAGGTAAACTAGAACATTGGCAATAAGGCCTAACGGATCGTAGATGCACATTAATGTTCTTAAAACTTCTCTTTTTGTTGGACGTCTGGTGCCATTTAATGTATTCATATCTAATTTTGTACTGTTTATTTTGTAAATAAAGGAATCTGTTGACGTATTCCACCACATACCTAATATTTTGCCTGTTGATTCTTTTTCATTCAGATTTTTCTCTATTATTTCGATGTTCTCGTCCAATTCATTCAAAACTTTTCTGGAGTTTGAAAGCCAATTTCTTATCTCGAAACCTCCTTGAGCATGTATATATTTAACATTTTTTGCTACCTCTACTGCTTCATCTAGGTTATGAAAACTATCGAGCCAGTCATCAACATAATGATTTTCTTGAATTGCGTGTGTTGCTCGTGGATATTCATTTTTAAATTCTTCGGCGTTTAAATTTTTTACATATTGTGCAGAACTTGGAGAGCACGTAGCGCCAAATGTCATTACTTGCATAATATATATGTCTGGTTTCTGTTCTGATTTTCCATTTCTCCAGAGAAATCTTTGTGCATGTTGATCTTGTTCTCGAATTTGTACCTGGTGGAACATCTCCTTTATATCACCAGTAACAGCATATTTCCCTTGTCTAAATCGGTATAAAATACTAATTAGATTTGACATTAAATCTGGACCTGGCAGTAACACTGAGTTGAGTGATACACCTTCTGTTTGTGCTGCTGCGTCCCATACTATTCTAATCTTTTTTGGTTTATTAGGGTTTCTTACAGTGAAAATAGGTAGATACCATATTCGAGAATTCAAAATATCATTTTCCTGAAGTTTCTTGATATACTTCTTTTCTTCATATTCTTTTATTTGTTTTTTTAAACTTTCAGCAATTTCCTCGTCTTGTGACATTTTCTTTTCTAAATATATGAGTCTTTTCAATGCCACTGTATAGTTGTCAGGAAGTTTAATATCATCCTGTTTCCAAAGTAGTCCTGTTTCATATCTCTTGCCTTTCCGTACTGTAGTTTGTTGTAGGATATCTCTAGCACGTGAATTTTCTTCAGATTCTATGGTGTTTTCTAAAGGTTTAGTTCCAAAATTTTCAATGGACGAAAATTCCTTAAATAATTTAAGAAGATTATGTTCGTTTTCGCATTCACATATATGAAGTGAATATTCTTGTGGTTCTTTGTTTTGGAAGTTTGGTCCACTTACAACCCAGCCTAGACGAGTTCTTGCAGCAATTGGATAGTTTTCATGTTCTTCTCGTATTTCTAGTGGCACGCATAATTTCCAGTTATCAAGTCCAATTAATAATTTTGGTGATGCATTTACAAAATTTTTTAGAGATAGATCGCTCAAATATTTGTAATGTGCATCATTTTCATTGAACTGAAATGTTTGCGTTGGTAAGCCAAGATGTTTCACAGTTCTTACATTTGTTAAAGAATATTTCTTTGAGTCATTTGACGTTCCACCGATTGTACAGGACAATATTTTTGATTGACTTTCTTTTCTTGACATTTCACTGGTCCACTTGAGAAATAAACTTGTTGTTGGGCCTTCTAACTTGAGTTCATCTGCTAAGCTTTCTTCCATCAATGTCACCGACGAACCATCGTCCAGAAAGGCGAATGTTTCTATACATATGTTTTTGTTGTATAAACAGACAGGAATTATTCGAAACAGTACAGATTGAGAATTTGGAGAATGATTAAACTGAACCTCTGTGGTTTCTTCTAATGATTGTGGATTTTGAGTAGTAACGTTGACAAAGTTGGGATTATGTAATAAAGGATGGTGATTACGTCCACAATTGTC
Organism: Stenolophus ochropezus; assembly: GCA_035578165.1. Taxonomy (NCBI): domain Eukaryota; kingdom Metazoa; phylum Arthropoda; class Insecta; order Coleoptera; family Carabidae; genus Stenolophus; species Stenolophus ochropezus. The sequence goes on along the minus strand of JAQOWZ010000004.1, from coordinate 6,776,168 downwards.
GATCATGCAGACTTTCTTTAAATTACATCTTGAAGAATAATGAGATTTGAGACAGAACCTGCATAATTTCTTTTCTGTTACTATTTTCCATCTCTGATTCTTGGTAAAATTATTAAATTTTGCACAGTTTTCTATCGCATGTTCTTCAGAATCACATACGGAACATTTATTTTTGTTATTTGTTAATTGAGTATTTGTATGACTTGCTTGCAAAAAATTATTGGTTGTCTTTTTAACACTATATTTTTCTTCATTGTTGCTACTGTAACTAAATGTATCTCCCATATAAATATTTATATTACTCGCTGCGCGAGCTTGTTGGTACAACCAGTCATTGAAATGTGACAAGTTTACTTCTTCAATTTCAAGAGTATGTCGAGCCCAATCTAATCTTATATTTGCTGGTAATTTTGTTATTAACTCTTGCAGCAAAATAGGATTATTTAGATGAGCCGTTAGCTTGGAAGCCTCCATGGTAGCAACCAAATTTCTTACCATCATTGCGAAGTTAATTAAACTGTCTATTTTATCTAATCTTATTGGTTTCTCATTTCTAATTTTTGTTATTAAATTTTGTATAATAATTTCCGGTCGACCAAATAGCATTTTTAAATTCTCTATAACCATGGGTACATTTTCGGGTATTAGTAGCATGCTTCTGACGATATCTAGCGCTTTTCCCCTTAAACTTTGTTGGAGACGTACTAAATTTTCTTGATTTGTGTAACCACATCTTCTTGTAGATTCAAGAAAATTTGAATAGAATAAAGGCCAATCTACTGGATTTCCATAAAATACTGGAAGATTACTTTTTAGGGACAACACTTGTCTAGCAGCAATTTGTTGAGGGGATAATGAATGATTTTTGTTGAAAATGTCAGTGTCATTATGGAAATTTTGACTTTCAATTGATTGACATTTTCCTTTTATCCATTCTGAAGTGTATTTATTATTTATTGATAATTCATCAGATATTCTTGATTGTTTGTCATCCAATTCTTGTTCAAGATGAATTTTATTTGAAGTTTCATTATTTTTAAAACTTGAAGCGAATGACTTGCTTTTTCTAATATTTAATTTTTCCTTTGATGTGCATCTTTTACAAGACCAGTCTACATAAGCAATACTGGCATCAACTTTAACACATACAAAATGAAACCATTTGTCGCAAGAATCGCACTGCACCATATCATCTGTATCTGCCTGTTTACAAATAATACAATTATTAATATTTTCGTGTGATGCCAATTCATTCTGGCGTGCTGTCCCAGATATTGATTCTTCTAAATTTAAGATCATATCTTGCGGGTTCGCTTGTGTCATATGAATATTTGGCTGCAGACCTGCGTTGATATTTTCAGGGATTAAGCTTTCTTGGTCAGCGTCCATTGCTTGTATTTTTTTTTCACCAAAAGAAATTTGAAGAATATTGGAATTGAGTTTATTAAAGGCAGTTGTAAATTTGATAGCTATATATCTATATATTTATTTCTCTTCTTTTACAATTAATATCATAATATAGATAAATGTTCGGAGTATTCAGATAAATAATAGATCGTTAGTTAGTAGTTAGCTCGTTAGCTTGCTAGCTAGTTAGCTTGTTAGCTTGTGAGTATATATTTTATGGTAGCTTCAAATTTCCTATAAAAATTAATGTGTTAATTCATCATATTTATTATTTAATTCAGGTTTATTTCTTACTTTGTATTTAACTGCGATTAATAAATTAGCTTGTATCTGGCGATTAATAAATTAGCTTGTATCTGTCGGTTCTTTCAATTTATACCTTTTGTTTATTTTTTTATTTTTTCTGAATACTTCGATCATCTTTACAATTATATATTTGCACACTTGATTACACAACTACACATACATACTTGATCATCGTTACAATAATAATAAAAACTTTAATCATTAGTTCGCAATAATATAATTATTACCAATTTATTTTTTCGGGGAAGGGACAAGTGACGTCAACGTAGTAGGATCGTGGAAAAGGTCAGGTAGACGGTACTTTACGCAACCAGTCTATCCCTCTTCTCTCACGTTTCTACCACGATGGCATGCAACAAACCTTTCCCTAAATTTTTAATAATTATTTTCTCGCAAACTACAAACAACGAATCGATTTAAAAGAATACTTGTAATTTTTTTTTATCTAGTGCCATATCCGTAAAAATCAAAATTTGGTCACATACACCATTGCCACAGAACGGGTGAAGTGCACTTTTCAATTTCACTTGCGGCCAAGTGCGGCTATGAATCCCAAAACTGCTTATTTATAAAATCTCAATATGACATTTTTGTCACGAATACGATACCTTTTTTATTCGGTACTCGGGGTTTAGGATACATTATTATTATGAACCAAGTACCTACATTCAGTATAAGATTCCACTCTTTTTAAGATTGTTGTGGTTTACTCGAATAATAATTAAATCATTTTTATTTTTTAATCACCATTCAAAAAAATGTAATAAAATATATTATAATAGAAAACGGGGATTAAATTTGGTGTGGTGGTTGAAGTTTGGAGTATTAGGAATATGATGTGTGAAATTGCGAAGGAGTTATCAGGGTGTAAATTTCTTAATTTAGTTGTAAAATGTATTTGGGGTACTCCAGCGACTAATACCAGCGCCGAATGCGTTAAACACGCGCGTCAGGCTTTGATAAACGTTCCCACTGCTTCCGTATATCGTGATTCGCGCGCGAAATAATTTGAAAACAATGTAGCGTATAATTCAAACCGTTATCGCGGCGTCGACCGTAAATTTGGCAATGATTTAAGGCTAATGCATTCGTTCTGTTTCGTGTAAACAGGCCGAGATCTTGCCAAGATATATGCTGCATTTCGCGGTTGAAATGTCAGAATTAAATGCTTCATGTTTCCACTAACACCAAACACCACACTCAGGCGGGCACTTGGCAACCAGCGCTCAAATTCATTCGAGAGACGCAAATTCTCTATTAATCTCGCCCAGACTAAACTCATAAATACACAAACGTCACATCTTCACACGACCCAATTCAATTTCTTAACAATTCTAACGCGACTTTAATCACAAAATAATATTTCAAAATTATTTGTACCGACAGCTAGCCAAACCCTGTCACAGTCGCATAAGAATTTCTAAAACTTGAAAATCATTCATTTTTCTGAATTAAATTTATTGTTTTATTGTGGTGTGTTCTAAAAATTTTAGCTATAAGACTCCTATGTCATTGATAATTATGCAAAATTTTTATGAAAATTACCGAAAACATGTTGCTTGATAACCGCCCAAGGCAAAAGGCGAAGGGCTGTTATCTACAAGCAACGTGCTTAAGGAAGTTGTCATAAAATTATACGTTATTATCAATGATTGAGGGATATTCGGTAAGAATTTTTTTTGCGATTTTTATTATTTCCATAAACTAAATAAATATGACACTTTTGAAAATAAAACACTAAATTAATTAATGTTTGACAGATGTCAACAATTGTCATTTACCTAACAACCTCATGAGTGATAAGAGTCTTAAGGGCTCTTTTCAGTATAAGTTTGTTTTGATTGGCTAATTTTGCACACGTGATCAGAATTCAGAAATACTGGGATTCGATTGCATATTTTCTTGAAATACTTATACATACTTTTCGTTTTTTAATTGCTTATTGTAACAGATTCACTAACACATAAAAATAAAGAACATCTAATTTTTTTATAAAAATTTTGTTCATCGTTAATTAAATTTCATATTTAAACTTCTGACATCAATGATTATATTTTGGAAAAATTGATTCATCAAAAATAGAATTTTGCCCTTGTCAATTTTAATTCTTCTTGCGAATATTTCGTAATTGAGAAATAGTATTTAAAGTACGAAACAATTTTTTTACTTAACAGTAATAATATATAGTAGAGACAACTCTTTTTGTGTGCACCTCAGCTAAATTTTCCAATATTGCATTTTACTGACAATATGGAATATTTAGTTTATTATATTTGAAATGTAACATATGTAAAAATAATAAAGGTTGGGTTTCCCGTCAAGCATTGGCAAACATAGGTAACCCTTTGTATGGCGCAGGTACGCGGAAAGTCGGTTACTGCTGCTTTGCATAACCCTTGGGTTATTTGTGCTATAATTGTGATGTTAATGCCGATCTGCATACGCCAGCTAGGCTAGGTAGGCTCGGCTGTTGTTCCCGGCTTTATCGTTATGCAAAGCAGCCGGTTGACAGTTGCTCTTACGAGGCCAGTTACCGCTGTGACTGCACCCTATCAAACCCTTACACACTGCGACAGACACTCACGTACGAGGTCTTCGGCTGTGAGAAAAAACTGCCGATCGACTGATAATATCCCGACAGTGCTTCAATCTCAAAATTGGTGTTTTTAACTCAGCATGAACACAATTTTGCATGTCATATAAATAAAATTAATAGGTATTATACATAAAATTTTAAATTCTGTATGTTTCTTCCATTACAAAATCTCTTAAATACCTGAATGGAAAGTTAAGAAATCAGTTGTGACTATCACAATATTCACTACCTCTGTAAAATAGTACATAATACTATTTAATAATAACATTTGCCGAAACAAAAACAAAAAACAAGAAAAAAATGTAATGTACACATTTTTTTGTATATTTTTCACTAAAAATTGATCAAACCTTATTTTTATATATTTATTTAAATCTGTATTTGCAACAGCTAAAAACAACAACTAAAATAAAGAATAAGAAATAACTCCCATTGGAGTTCTTTCAGTTTTATGTTGTTTTTACTTCATAATTCAGATGCCAAATCTAGAGGTTTAGTTCTTTTCAATCTTCTTATTTGTGAGGAATTATCTAGTAAATTAAATTATTAATATGGTTATATAAGTGATTTTCATATCTACTAGAATATGTTTTTATTAGTTCCTTAAAATTTTTAATTTTTAATTCTGCACATGCTTTAAAATTTCGAAATGTTAAAATTGGTATGATTTAATAATAGAAACGTCATGTATAGTGGTCAATTTCTAAACATAAATTCAATATTATAAAATGTGGATATAGGAAAAATATGATACTATATAACTGAACATACAATAGTTATAAACGATATATTACGAACTGTGATTTAGTCACTGATATTAAAAAATCACAGGTCGTGATTGCTACTCAATATTTTATAAATCTTTCGTTGTTGTATACGTTAAACATTATACAAAGTAACAATTCCAATTATTTACAAAAATTTCCGAATTTAACCGTACAATAACTGTGATCACAATAACGCTTCAAAATCACGGATATGAAAGTAGCAGTCAAAAATCACTGTGATTCAAAGTAGCAGTTTCTTCCATCACTAATATACCTACATTGATCTTTATAAATAGACACAGGATACGGATAAAGTATTGACGACAAGTTTAAGTTAATATTTTTCATCTCATTCGCAAATTAAAGACTTTAGGTTCATGTCCTGTGCAGTCGTGGATTCATTATTAATTTTTTTTCATTTCATTTCAGCCTCCTAATACATTTTTTTGTGATTATTGTAGTTCAATGGTTGCCATATATTTAAAAATAAGAACAAAATATTTAAATAAAACCTGTAATATTTTGATACTACGAAGTTTGTCATTCCCTGAATAAATTTGCGTGTAGGTATAATTTCACCGCATGAAAATTACGTTCCAGTTTTGAAATAAAGTCCTCCACAATACGGCGTTTCGTTGAAAGTAATAACAAATAAAATACGTAGTGTGAACATGAGTGTGAGCATGCAGACATATTTAAATATATTTCTCTGTTATTGTTCGCCAGGCATAAAGAACCCAATTACATGAACAGCAAAAAAGCCGTCTTTCTAAAAACACAATAACAACAGCGGCGTATAAAGGCCTCTCCTGTACCGACACCGACATGTGTGAGACGCAGCGTGTATGCAAATAAGGCGGGCATGCACTGCTACCGGCAGGGCTACCGGTCTTTCCTCACTTCTCACCGCCTCTCAACGGAATCAATCACTAATATTAATAGTGGATTATGAACATGGTTCATAACCGCTACCTTAATCACGAGTGTAACTAAAACATACTTCTCCTATGACTGCAAGGCTGTAGAAATATAGGTACAATAAATATTATAGGTAAGTTATTTAAATTTAAAATGTAAAATGACAGTTGTTCGTTTCATTCACAATGAATTTGTGATTAGTAGTCAGCTTCGTGCGATGTGTAAAAGGTTCCGAAGCCACAGCTTGTTAAGTTGTTAATAAAATATTGTTAAGGCCCATTCACAATTCAAAATTAGTGTTAGTTTTACGTTTCATGTTTTACGGCAATCTGCAAGTAGCATTCACAAATCATGTTTTAGTCATGGTTTTAGTAGGGAGTGACACCTATTGGCAAATAAAGACACAGATCCACCATCTTCTATTTTTTTTCTTTTTATCATTATACATAGTTTTAATAATAAAACTGCACTTACTATTTTTTTATTATTCATAATATTGCAAACAAAACTTGACAGTTATAGACAAGAACAACCATATATCGCTATTTCTTTCTACGATCCTTCCTATTGGTTCGTTCTTAAATATAAAACATAAAACTAAAACCAAGTTTGTAGTTTGCAATGTTCTATGCTAAAACCAAAACTAAATACTGATTTGTGAATGCTTGTATCAGAAACCAATGCTACAAGGTCACTAAAACTAAAACGTGAAACATAAAACTAAAACTAATTTTGATTTGTGAATGGGCCTTTAGTGTCATTAAAACCAATGCTTTAACTCAAAATTTAACTATAGTTAATTAAGGATGAATCTAACCAAATTATTTATTAAGTTATCCCAACAGTTAAAAGTAGGTAAGTTAGGTTAGGTTCTGATGTTCAATTCCAACTAGAATCGTAACCAACCGGAAAAGAATAATTCCTAATTGTCTGAATTCCAGCATATTTCTTTATTTCCTTTTTACAACTGAACATAAATGTATTTGTTTTTATGGTAATAGGTATTTTAACAACTGCCACCTCTAATAAGGAAGGTATTAAAATTTTATCGATTGTAAGTTTTTAGAATACGTTTTGATTATTTTGTCTGTTCTGTCGGTTCGTTCATCCGTACATATATGTATGTATGAGAAAATCAAATTCAGTGAAATTCAGGAATATTTTTATTTCCTGCAAAAAAAATCCCGGGAAATTCCCTAACCCGTTTCCCGGGAAAAATCGGGAATTCCATTTTGGAAATTTCCTGGAATATATGGGAAAATTCCTGGAAACAAATAGGGAAATTCTCGGGACTAAGAGAAATTCCCGGGAATATGAAGGAAAATTCCCGATAATAAATTTAACACAGGCGCAGCTTCACCGACATGTTTAAATCAATCCCCACTAATTTCAAACAGTATTAATATTGTAATAACTTTATAACATTATAACAAGTGGAAAAAGCAAAAATCATCATTTATATTATTTTTAGTGTTAGTAGAGATTATGACATAATTGTTATTTAATTTTCTTAAATTTTTATTTTGGGGTGCCTTTAATTTTATGAGGAAATTTGTCGTAATTTTTCCCCAGAAATTCATCGAAAAATATCTCTAGAAATTCCTCAGAAAATTCCCCAAAAACTTCCCGGGAACTATTCGGGGAAATTTTCCGAAATATTCCCGGGAATTTACCCACCTCTACATCCAATACAATTGTCTTTCCCCGTAAAACTACCCATCTTGCAATGCCCACTTTCTCGCGCAGATTTCCCCGGCATGCTATTGTTGCCGCTAGGCCTAGCGCGGAGCGGGTGCGGATATTTCCGATAGCGCGCACGTGTGTGCTCATATGTGACACATGCCGGCGGGCTGGTCGGCCATGATTGGCGGGGCTTCGAGACGGGTTGCCGTGGTAACGGCCACTTCAGCCTCCCCTCGCTCGCGCGCGGGGGTGTAGGGCACAGTAGGGAGCGATCGGCCATCGATGTGATGCATCAGGGTGGACATGGAGCTATGTGTCAACAACCATACGCATGTACGAACATGAGTTTACTAACATCTGTAATTGTGCTAAATATCGCTAAGTAATCTAATAGTGGAAATGAATATACTAAAAGTTGTGTGCATCTAGAGATGACAATAATTTTTGTTTTATAAAAAGATAATAAGAGAAGTACAATCTGCTATAATACCCTGTACCTATCGTTACTAGAAGGAGATATTTAAATTTAACTTTGAAAACTGAGGCTTTTGATTAGCTAGAATTTCGATAAATTTACACTGTACATATATTTTATATCTGCTGTCATAAGATTTGAGGTTATATGTTTTCTTCAATACTTTTAAAAATTAGTGACATCTGATTTTTACATATCTTAAGTGGGGGAGAGATGGACCGGTAGGAGAGACTTCTGGTCTTAAAAGTATATTAAAGTGATATCTCATAGGAAATGTTAATTTTGTTGTTTAGAGACAGTAATTAGCTGCTTGAAAATTAATGCATTCAACTCTTAATAATCCAAGAAAGCCTAGAATATATTTTCTTATAAATAAATTTTGTTCTTTAAATTTTATTCAATATTATAAAGTAATAAATATTTTTCCAAAAACACACATACCCAACTAAATATGTACAAAACTATGAAAAATACCGCTAGTGTAAATCTGACTTTCGTATTCGCTCCTTGTAGCAAAAAAAATAGCAGGATATAGGATAAATCACAAAATACAGTATGCATGTTATCTAGGGTCCGTACCTAGCAAGGACTATGTAGTATCTAAGTCCCGCTGCGTCATTCTTAGCTATCAATTTCGTCATAAAAATTACCCCTGTGGTGCATTTTTCAAGCTAGCAATAATGTCCGATGAATGCTCTCCAATAAAAAATATCACTACCAATATCTGCAATACTTGTATCTGATTTGGATTTATAGTAACTTTCTTTAAATTTTTGTAAAATAATTCTCAGTTACAAATTATTATTGTTTTTGAAAAGTTGATCATCTCGTGCCATTGACATCAGAAATATAATAATCTTCAAAAATTACATATTTCAATAAGTAGGTATTATAGTAGCAAATTAAAGAGATGGAATTTATGAATGAATATTTCTCGTTTGTTCTGAATAGTTTGATCTTTGTTTGTGCAGAACACATGTGATCGCTTTCGCTACTAAACGTTAACGTAGAAGAAACTCTTGAGTAAATATTTACCCAGCAGAATCTTAAGCTGTTCGTTTTATAGAGGTTTTACACGGTATTTAATCGCTGGATATTCGATGAGATCAAACGTATCCTGCCTCGGTTTTATCCTTTCTGCTTCGCTTATTTGCTCTTTCAATTTAAGCCAAGGAGTACGGATAATCATATTGCTAAGAAAATAAATCCAACTTTATAATTATTTATTTATTGCTCACTGTTACTTAAATAATGTAACATTAAACATGAAATCCGAATTGATTAAAATCTTTTGTAAATTTAATTATTTGCTACAAAATTATTAATAATAACCAAAATATGTTCTGTATATAATAATATCCTAAAATTAAATTATATATTATCACATTCATTGTCATATAACAGAAGAAAAATACAAAAATTGAAATGAATAACTCAATGTTGAAATTCTTTGTTACTCTTTCTAGTTTTAGTCACATGAATTGTTTTGGTTTTAATGAAATCTATATTTCGTTTTCGTTTATGGAATAAAATATTACTGTTGCTCTTAAATTAATTAAAAAGTGCAGAACACCTAGATATCTTTAAAAATTAAAAAACGTTCAGAATAAATAATGTAAAAACAGATGTATACACAAACAAAATTAATGTTAAAAATAAAATAAAAAATTTGTTATTTGGCAAGGTTATGGTAACATTAGGTAATTTTTTTTAAATTTTATTTTGTAGTATTAATAATATAGAAATAAAATTACTGCTATGATAAAATCACTCTTGTATTTATAAATTGATTTTATGAATAGAGGTAATTTCATTCTAAAATTATCATTATAAAACATTAGATAATAATAATAATTATGTAATAATTATCACATTGACCAAACGGTGTGGTTTGTTTGAATTAATAATAGCTGGAAATTGCAAATTCTAACTGTAACAGGTAGACATTTCATTCACATTCGCTTGGAGCCATAACACGTTCGAACTCGTGCATAATTTGCATGCTCCTCTCCCTCATTTCGGAGGGTCATTGCCGTCTTCGATTTCCTTGAGTAGGTCATGGTCTAGTTTACACTTCCATCCACTTTAATTTCGAAATGGGAACTCATCTCTTAAAAAAACACCGCGTCTGTCTCTGTCGCGCTCACGTGTGGCGCATTGTGGAGCGACAGAGACGGAGCGAGGCAAGACGCTTGCGCCGCCGTGGCTGGAATGAATGAACCGAGACGCGAACACGCCGGAATGCGTAAGACTACTCATTCCAGTTAACGAACTTGGGGGAAGTTTCGCATTCCACCGCCGAGCTGTGCCAGACAACTTCCCAGAATTAGTGCAGGTGTTGCGGATTATTTTACACACTTTTAAATTTACTCTAACAGCTTTATTGTTTCTCAAAACTTTTTTAATTGCTTTACAATTTATTTTTAACAACTGTCTTACAACAGGGGTTTTGTAATCGTAACGATTTTGACATTTGGAATTTTAAAAGATGAAAACAAATTTACATCTTATTATGTTTTGACTAATTTCCGTTATGGGGTTTTCCGATGGAACAATTTTTAAAGAAATTTACGTAGAAGATTAACTTTAGAGTTATAAAATCTTCAATGTTTTCAACAAATAATTCAATTTTTTAATTATCAATCGTTTGCTATTGGGATTTTTAAAAAGTGATCAAATATGTGTATTAAATTTAATTTCAAAGTAATTATACCAATATTAAAATCGAAAACAAATGAAAATAGGATATTGTGCTACAAGTGCAGAAAATCGCCTTTTTCCCACGAGATGTGAAAATTTCGGCACAAGACGAAATCGAGTGCTGGAATCACAAAAGGTGGGAAATGGATGAATTTACACGAGTGGCACACTATACTAAACGTTACTAACACCACCAAAATGCAAATAAAAATTTTCACGGAGCAAGTAGGTATCGCAGATATCATTACAATTTGTTTATTAATAATATTTTCATTAAGAAAATTCTTTATTATATTAATAATAATGATATTCTTTTTAAAAAATTATGGCAATTATTTCTTGTTTTTTACTTTTTTCACATTATGTCACAATTTAACAACTTGAACTGAATTGGCATATTGCACTACTAAACGTCAAAGATAACCTAACCTCATTTTCTAGCTTATCGTGAAAAAATGTTCTGTCTTAACAAGAAAGTAAAGCAGTAAAGCATTTATTCCACTTTCACTCCCCACGCTCGTGAGTCAAACTGGAGCTCGAGTGGTAAAAAGATACGCTTTCCACTCTAGTGTGATAAATAACTATAGAGATATAAATGTTTTTTATATTTTTTGTCATTACAAGTAATAATAATTGTTAAGAATATGAGTGCAATTGTTGAAAATAAAAATTGTTTATTAATCAGGTATTTGTTCTTTGTTATGCTTGTTAGAAAACGTTTTCCAAAGTGTTAAGCAATGTTTTGTAACAGTTTACATCCTAACACCCCGAAATCCCAAGTCATGTTATTCCAGCTGCCGAAAAATATAAACAATATTTTTTATTCCCAGCCGTTAACCCTTCCATATGTCACATTGTGTCTGTGAATAAATGTCCCTTAAAATTTAGAATATTCCCGTGATATGCAAAATCCACGGGCGATTAAGCTCACTTCTCCAATTCTAAACAACAATCGCAGCCGTTCGAACATCGCGAGCTGATTTATTACCTCAACCCTTGCGAATCTGCAATCACACGAAGGGTTAAGTCGTATAATGCCCAATAAAGGGTAGAAATGACATGAAATTGAGGGGAAGCGCACAAGAGCCCTTGAGAACTCAGGTATGTTTACACAGCCTTCACTTGTTCTGCTGGAACATCTGATGGTCACTATAGCACCTGACTTCACAGATGGCACATGGTCGCCCGCTATTGACAGCTTTGACACCTCAGTGACAAGTTTAAAGGTTAGCTTACACTTTATACCTGCTTTTTTCTTTTCAAGATATTTGGGACACCACAAGGTGTTTGTATAACTAGTTAAATATCTTTTATGGACAGGTGAACACTCTAACGACAAAATTGACTTCGTTTAATTATAATTTGAGAACCACATGGAAGAAAATTAGAAAATCTGTTTGTTGAAGATGTGTTTTGAGATATCTCGAATATGAAATTATACATTAACGGTTTTTTTAGTACATAACTTATAATTATAATAAATCAATAAACTAAACAAATAAGAAGCATGTTTGCATTGCATATACTTTAAAATTTATAATAAATTAACAACTTTCGGATAGTCTACAAAATGAAAACACCTGGGTACGATCCCAATAACTGAACTGTATTAAATAGAAAGATAACCTTAAACATTGTCTAATTAAATAGATCAAAAATAAATATAGCTCACATAAACAAAACGAATAAACAGTACACATTTAAAAAGATAGAATAAATAAAACTATATAATGCATGAAACATGTTATAAACAATTCATGTAATTTAAAAAAAAATTGGAGCAATAATTAAATATCGAATTAAATAAACTGGAGTAAATTTTATGACCAATAAACTAAAACAATTATGGGAAAAATTCAATCAGAAGTGGTAAGTAAATTAGTAATTGTAAATTGGCTGAAAATAAATAATGCAAATAATAAGAATAATTTTCTGAAATATTAGAATTTCAATAAAAATTAAGAAAATAAAGTGTACTTATTTGAATTTAATAAATTGCAAAACAAACTAATATATTCACAACAAAATCCTTTTTTCAAAAATAAAATTAGCTCTAGAATGTCATAGTGTTGCCGTCTAGATAAAAGATTTTACAAAATCTTGTCTTGTCTAGAGATTTCAAGACAAGACTTAATTATTAGGTACATACAATTATGGGTACCTACATTAATCAGATTTGATAATTACATCTATACAATATATAAAAAACCTAACAAACCAGTGAAATTGAAAAAGGTTTGTTTCAAGTAAAAGATATTTATAAAAAAAAATTATTGTCAGTGCAGCTTGTTATACATATATACATTTAAAGTTGAATCCGTAAGTATAAAAGCATTTTGATAATTTTTTTAACAAAAAATAAATCGAAACAAAAAATCATCGTTAATAAAAAAATTTGTATAGCCAACATCTGTAATTTTTTAGCTTGTACTACCCACAAAAAACTGGGAGTGGTAGTGTTGAGCGCGTGTATTTTTCGGTGGGCCCGGGCTTAACGTAATGATATGCAACGGTTACCTCTATATATTATCTAGTGCGCTAACCCTTCCGCCCATTGCAAAGGGTTGTCTGCTGTCGAATCCTTGCGTTACCTCCTTTTGTGCGCCGATAATACACACACATTTTTCTTTTCCACTAGACCGTGGTTTATATCATATTTTTTACCCAGCACTAAAAGGGTTGCAGTGTAAGATTCTATACACATGGTAAATTATATTTTTTCTCGGGGGTACGAAGGTATAGGTATTATCATGTATATGTGAAGGTAATATATTCTATTCAGATGGCAGATTGGGAAAATGAGTTTGAACATTGTCTATTTTATTGCTGATTTTAATAATTATTTTACTAGAGATTGTTCAATATATAGATTCAAACAACATATTTTTTATTCACTACATGACTACATACGAGTAGAAGCAAGTACAGATGGTAAGGTTGCATAAACATCCTATTTCAAAAAAAGAATTAAAAATCAGATTTTTATTTTATTTCAATTGAAGTTTTTTAAAAAATGTATATTATATTTCCAAAAACGTGTTTCACAAAACGGCATTTATTATGAAAGAAAGAATTATTAAGAATAAGCAAGAATTTTTTTAATAAATTTGTGACATGATCCAGATTATATAATTTTGAAAAAAATATTTGGCGACATGTAGGTATGTCTTTTAACAAGAAGAAAGATTCCAATTTTTAATTTTTTTTTTAAATACATGTCTGTATTTCATTATTGGCTTCATTAAATATACATTCACATGTACATATAGGTATTATATGAATTGAAGATGATTTAGAGGTATTTTATAACATTCAGCCTTTTTTCAAAATTTATATTTTTTTTATAAATTGTAATTTAAGAACTAAGAAGCTTTTGTAGGAAGTTCGCCTATTGTTTTATTTTAGTTATTTGATAATAATGATTATTACCCACACGTCATTTATAGCTATAAAATTGGCGAAACCTCAGTAAGATCGCTTGTCTGTTAATACCCAACAAATATTCATAAATTTTACTGATAAATTCTTGGCTCTCAATTCTCTTTTATTTCCTGTGATAAATTTTTGATAATTTAAAATTACTTTTCAAAATCTACCTTATACACGAATGACAAAATAACAATTTGTTAGTGTATCTACTTGACTATAACATTCCATTCAAATAATAAATCAATTTTAATTTTATTGCACATTAATCCAATCAGACATTTGTAGATATGTATATTATTAACATTTCTACATTAATTACCTTTAGAGTATTAATTAGTAACTATATTGATTGAATATGCATCCATAATTAAAATGCATCACAAACTAATATCTATCTATGAATATATTAGCTATATAATCTACAATTAAACTAATATACGTTATTAGTATAATTGAAATAATGACGAACAGCTAGCATATTAATAAAAATTAACATACCCAAACTACTTTTACTTTCCAACTTGAACTTTTCTAATACACTCTTTTATACAACTAATAATACGAACATACCTAATCAACGCAATCCTTTCCATCTGATTCAAGTTTATACTTATCCAGATAACTCAACCCCACCACTGAAACTAGCTCCAGAAGATTTAGCATTTCCGGAAGATCCCCACCTAACCGCGCGGGCAAACAGGCCTTCGACCCTTCCAGGTAACCCTTTACATCAGGTCGGGTCGACCAGATCTGACCCAACCACCACGAATACAAGTGAGAATAGTGAGAGTGTTAGTGAAGATAGTTCATAAGACAACAGTTTGTGGTTCGAAGATAATTGCAATGCTACCATGAAGAAATTAAGGTAAAAATTCAATTAATTATAATATTTTTTTCACATCACCATTATTACTGAAAAAAATATAATTTCGTACAATTGTCAAAGGACTGTTATAGAAAATAACTGTCCTATTAGTAGGCAAATTATGAAAATACTAGTAGTACAAATACTTTAACTTTATTTGAAGTTAATTGCTGCGGATGGCGCGAAAAATGTAATCGGCGACTCGCAATGTAAGTACGTAATAAAATTATTCTTGTACGGTAATATAAACTTACATTGTTCTGTTAAAATAAATCGAAATTTTGACCTCAACAATAAATATGTTCTTTGACATTTGGTTTGCTACGATATTTTTTAAAAGTAATTTCAATTCTCGGTGGTTATATTTATATGGGACAAAATAAATTGCTGCCTATAATAATGTGTATTATATTTAATATACATTTAATTAATTGATACTGAAAATAAATACAAACATAATTAAAAATTTAATTTTAGATTTGTGAAATTAATAATGACATTTATAATTATTACATTTATTTGTTATTTTAGATGCATTTATTCAGTTTTTCATTAATGTAACTAACTTTGATAAATGTTATTTTAGTCACGATCTCGAGTGTTATAAAAATTAATATCCAAAGAGTTTATATACCTACTATCTTCATACTAAAACTATACATCTGAAATAATGATAAAAATATTAACGTAGTTATTAATACAAAATGATAGCTGTTCAGCGTTTAGCACATGTATTTATATTACTGATAGATAGCTTCAAGCTATCGGGCATAGACAAAATATACTTTTTTGACGATCTGCCTGAAAACTCTATACTTTCTTCTCGAGAAGAGGAAAATTCCTTTTCTCTCTCTAGAGAGAAAAATTTAGTGTTACCAACAACATAACATGGATATTATTATAGAATGAAATATTAGAAAAATTCATTGTTGTATTCAATAAATAATTATATTCTTTTAAGAAAATTATGACAATTTTGTCTTTTTTCACATTATTTCACAATTTCACAATTTGGCAAAACAATTGCACTACTAAAAGTCATAATATAATTTTTTAGCTTATCAAGTTACAGCGCCTTTTCGTCCGGATAAATCGACTTTGAAACGTCGTGTCTAACACGAAAGGAAAGCACTTTTTCTTTTCTTACTCGAATGACCCATTCGCGACGCTCGTGAGTCAAAATCGAGCTCGAATGGTAAAAACGTAAGCTTTCCTCTCTCTCTGACAAGTATCTATTTTGTATTTAATCCATTTGTAATGGAAAAAAAAATAAAAATTACTCACCAATTTGTAATTAATAATAAAATAAACCACTAACACTGTTTCTTTTTTTCTAGGGTTCTATTCCAGACGTGATGTTAACAAGAAACGACAAGAACAACTGGCGATTTCGAAGGTGAGTTTTAAATGAAATACGTGGTTCTTTTATGTTAAAAACGGTCATTATTTTCTCATTTGATGCACCGTACGTTGTCTGAGCTTCAGGTGTTCTGAATTCACAGCACTCTAGACATCAAAATTGCGGAATAATTGTACGGTTGAAATTCCCTTCTTCAAATATTAATTCGCGACTGTTAAGGTAAATAAATTTCCTTAGCAAACGAATGAATAAATATTTAAGCATACAATATAAATTCAATTTGGGTTTCAAATATTCTCTTCTATGGCACAACTTTCTTACAAGGAACTGGGACATAGAGACAAAGCAGAAAAAGTATAAAAAATACTAATCAAAGTATTAATATTAATTATGATTATTAATGGAGGTAAACTCGATTTACATTGAAGAGCATGTAATACTCGCATAGGCATTATAACTTATTTAATAGTTTTATAGACAAAAAACTGATCTATGTCATATAAAATTATAATATTTGTGAATTGTGATTTTATTATCATGTCATGAAAATGGAAAAATTATACATATTTCTACGTAATGATATGTACTATAATATATTCATTTACAAATAAATTACATTTTTTAATCTGATTGAAAATTGCAAACGCTCTGATAATTAAATCCATTTGAACGAATTTCATCAAATAAATAATTCTATTTACTTATTTTGTATTTATCCGTTGTTTTAATTAAATTTTTAATTGATGGCTCTGGAAAATAACTCGGACATTTTTAATTGGATAAATTCGTTAAATATCGCGAGCGATAAATTAATTGGACGTTTAGTTAATGAATGATTATTTGACAAATTTGGAATTCCTGACGATCCTGATATTTGGATTTTGATTAGTAATCAGGAGGAGTGTTTACATTGCATAGTTATGTAAATATCAGCGGATGATAATTAATTTCGGTGATGGTAATGAACAGCTTTCTTCCTAACTCACACAAAAGAGTTTTTATCGGCATTCATTAGTAAATGAACTGGCGTTCCTTTTGGCAAAAACTTCCAAATAAGATGAAAAACGCAGATACTACAAATTCCAAACTGTTTGGATTGTCCAATTTACTGTTTTTGTAACAATAGTTAATATAATTACATAAACCAAAATAATTTTTAATCTTCAATTAATTATTTTGTTAAAATTTATAATAACATTTTAATAATATTTACAGAACTTTTTTCAAATTAATTACACTTCATTACTAAACTAGACAAAATTTTATCAGACATCACTAAATTATATATTGATTCGATTTTTTGACTTAATATTTAAAAAAAATATTAGTTTAGACTCTTGACTGTATTTATCATATTGTAAGTTATACAAATATAAATATTGAGTATTTTAATATTGACGGTGCGTCAGGAAGTAATTTAAAATATATTAATATTTAATTGAAAATATCAAACAAATGTATGAATCCACAAATAATAAATAATGAAAAATGATAAAAAAAATCGAAATATAAAGTTATAAAAAAGTCCAAATATCAAAATCAGTATTTATAAGGATTGCACTGATTCATATCATATGGTTTAAATTATAATTTAAATAAAACAAGAAAACACATTTTTTCTAAAATTAATCATCATAAGAAACACAACTACTACTCTTTACTCTTTATGCAGAATTCTTTCCTGACTGAATGTTCATAATAACAAGTACCTAATAATTCGTACACCCAGGGAGCTCAACGTAGTTTTAGTTTTATAATTTTAGATTATCACGACAGTGTTTAGAAATTTATCTAAGATATATTAAAATTATTTTTATTCACGTTGCTTCACTGTTACAAAAAAATCAATAATTTTGATTTTTATAAAAAAATATAACTTTATTAATATCCAGGATAATTTTTCTATAATAATTTACTTGCATTGTTATTAATTATATTAAGACACTGAGTAGTTAATTTTGTTAAATAAAATTTAAAAATTCAAAGTTCATACATTATTCATATTTATGTCAATTTATATTAATGCACGCAGACTATAAATAATATTTACAATATATTATCATTTTGATTTGTCTATTTTAGTCATAGTAAATAGTAATTGTATTTATAGATATAGATGTCGATATCAATATATTTTATGTAACAAAATATTTAAGTATGAAAATAATCAATATTTTAAGCATCATAAAATTGTTATATATTATTATTATTAATATACATACATATACAGGGTGTATAACGAAACGCGGAATATACGAATTTAACATGGGATTTTAAAAAATTGCGGATACTCTCTCCTAATAGATTTCGAGCAAAGGTACAGGAGTACAAAGTTGTTCAAAATTAAATTCTACATCTCAAAAGATCATAATTGATGCAACAGAACGACTGTAGTACGAGATTTATTAAATATGAAATGTAACATTTTCGTTCAAGATCAGATAGTCATGGAAATTAAAGAAAATATCTAAGTGAAAGTTTAGTGAAGTATTTTAATATTATTTTTTGAATATAGATTCTTTTAAATAATATATCAATAATACAAATATATAAAATTATCTATAATGACATGTTATTAACTATCACAACTGTTACATGGGTAAATATTTTCTTTTATTTCCATGGATTTCTGATTTTTGGCGAAAATGTTCCATTTTATATTTAACAAATCTCGGTTATAATCTGATCTGATGTAGAATTTAATTTTAGACAACTTTTGCTCTTGTAGTTTTCCTCTAAATTTATGAGAGAGATGTTCCGTGTTTAATTGCACACACTGTATACATTTTTTTCAAACTTTTATAAAATGTAGAAATAGAAATAGTAAAAATTAATCAATTACTTCATTTTCAAATCATTCTAATAGAGCCGTACGCCCCGCTATGCATCTTCGCGTTATCTGCTCGAAGTTAGCGAGTGAAACCGAAACCACTTTCGCTGGCGCGGCGTGATTAGCGACGCGACGCCCGGCGTCGGCTCCGCGCGCGCTCATTGGCCGCCGGAGTCGTTAGCCGTCAGTGATTAGCGGGGGGAGACATGACCTAACCTAACAACGTGACACCGCCGTAATTATACACACGTGCTGCGCGAACTGGGACACACGGCTCTGTCTAATTGCTGCTTTACATTTCTTTGTTATTGCAAATATTACTTTAACTTTTAATACTGTCTAAATACAAATTTACATTGGTTGTTATTAATGTATAACGTTTGTATAAATCTATTTCTAAATAGAATAATATGATAATGGTATGTAATATCTAATGAAAATAGCTTTCATAACTAAAATGTTTATTAATATGACAATTGACAAGCTTTACTAATTTATCAAACTATAGCTACTATTATTATATGTATTTGTAATTTTCTGTATAGGTAATCAATAATATACACATTTCTACAAGGTACAACAAAAATTTAAATATGATTAACCATACCATACATATGAAGTGAAATACAAATTATTATAAAAGTAATAAAAATATAAGTTCTAATATAAAATTTTCGGCACAGGATATCACTTTATGTGTACTTTTTTTACATTTTTTTGTTTATTTTAGTTATCAATTGAAGTTAAAGTTATAATAATCAAAAATGTTTTATAGAAGAACTTGTTTTATGATCTATAAATATTTATAGAAATTAATTAATATTTTTTTTCTTTTAAAATTTTCTTCCGTTAGTTAAAATGAGGATAGAATGAATTAAGATTAAATAATAAAATTATGAGTACGTGTTGCAAAAAACTGCAAAAGAGTAATTTTTTATTTAATGTTTTCTACTTGTATATAATGTTGAGATTAGTTTGATTTTAACTTTCTTAGTAATATAATACAATATTGAACTGATTTGTTAATATTGTTGTAAATGTATTGCAAGAAAAATGTAGATATTCTTTTGAATTGAAAGTAAGGTTAGAATTGATTATACATGTGTTAAATAAATTTGATAAATGTGTAACAAATATTTGTCAACTATATTTCCCTAATTGTTTTTTGTCGAATTTTTTATAAAAATATATATTATTAGTTTAAATAAGCTTTGTCATATAATTATGATGATAAATTAGGGTAAAGCATGCATAAATTGAAGATGACTCACATTGTTGCAGGTCAGGGCCTTGTTGCGTGCAGCTACCGGCATGAAGTCGTCCCTACAACAAGCAACAAACAACAACAATTACACCGCTGTTGTGCAAGCAGCCAGCGCTCACCTCTGTAGCCCGGCGGCGAATGCGGCGGGCGCCGTCATCTTAGCAGCGTCGGGGGCGCCGCGGCGCAGGCCCGTGTGCCGGAACGCGGCAAGACGCCCCCACCCGCGCATGCGCCACAGCTGATGGTAATTAGTGCAGAGGGTCATTAGCTGGGTCAGGGACAGAAGGTGACAACTGTTACGCGAGGAGATTGCAAGCGATGATTTCAAGGGTTTTAATTTGGGTGGTGTAGGCGTAATTTGTTATGAAAGGGTATGGTTATGAATTTAAGTATATTTGATGTAACGAAGAAGGTTTGAAATAATTCAGAATGTTTTAATAGAAATAATTATTAAATAAACGAATTTAAACTACTTAGAAATAGAAATCGGACAAAAACAACATGATACATTTTATATTTTCGATCGAGTACCCATTACATAATGTCTCCACTATTTTTACCGATATACGACGTAAAAAGTTATATCACTACCGAAATCTATTATTTTTTGTACTAATTTCTGATATTTTGTTAAATTTTCAGTAAAATTCGTCGCTATAGCCGGAAGTCGCTATAACCGATAAAAATAAACTAAAGTTAGCGTATATACTTTTTTATTGTTATTTAAATTTTTACTTATTCTTTAGAATATTTTTTTTTATAATAAGTGCTATTTTGTAAAGAACGTTTTTGAAATAATACTATATCTTTTAAATCAATCTGATTTTTTAAATTCGGATTGCATACCAAACTAATAATCCAAAAGTTGCCAATATTTTTTTTAAATTATAATTTAGTTTCAAGCATTGATATTTGCATATAGTACAGCCGACTATTATAAAATTTCACTTTAACTGTACAAATTATTTTAATTTTTAAATTATTTCTGTTTATTACGTTTTCATTTGTACAAAATATATGCTTTGTCTATTATATCATATCAAATGATACAGACAGAAAATTTAAATTTAGATATTTTTAAATATTTATATTCGACTAATTTAAAACTAAGAATAACGGTAAAGTTAAAAGTAACTTTAATTTTAACAACAAGCGTTAGGCGTAATGAAGTTGGTTAACTTTAGGGCTTGTCGTTAAGATATTTATGAAAAGCGTTTGCACAAACAAAGTTATCCTAAAAATTTAACAATCGCGGAAAAATACAAATTTTCATGATTTTTCATAAGGGAAATGATTTATTACCAATAGCAAATAATAAATATTTCAAACAATTTATTGCAAATATTTTAACTCATAAAATTATTATTAACACTATTCTTATAATTATCACAATCGCAAAATGTTTCGTTAATAAACTCATCTTATATTAATACATAACTTAAATCTTTATAAAAATGTCGAATGAAAAACAATTTAAAATATTTAGGTAATTCCAAAATGTAATGCAATATAATAAGTTCGTAAATTATTACTTACTAAAAACTGAATCTTAACAAACGAAATCATCTCACGATTTTTTAGACAAAAACTGAATTCTCATATACATATATTCAAATAAATCATTCAAGTAAAATTATTCACGAAAAAAATGATTTTGCCAAACAAATAAAATATATGTAATTAATCATTGTTTTCTAAAAACACTCAAATTCAATAAAATACAAATTATTAATTCTTAATATGAAAAAAAGGTTTTTTATTTGTAATTGAAATTAGTAAATTTGCGGAATTTTAATTGGCTATGGATGAATGAATTACACAGTGAAATTTCCATAGAATTCGGATTTGATTGAGGCTGTTTTGAGAAATGTCTGGCATACATACATATGTTCGTTTTTATTCTCCATGCCAACCTAACCAAAAATCGATACAATAGGATGGCTGCACCCCCGTACTTCAAAATGAAAGTAGCATAGGAGGCGTTATATCTTTTCATGTCGTATAAAAACGCTTCACTTTAAACGTTTCGAAAAATTATTACAAACAACGTCACATGCATTAATAATACCCAAAAAATTGAGACTTTGTAAATACCTAACAGCACGTGTTATTTCTAAGCTGGTTTCTATAAAACATTTTTTTACCAAAATATTTTATAATTTTTTAATTATTTTCAGTACAAAAATTGTCAAATAGAAGACAAACAAATGATTTTATAATTACTACAATTACTACAATAATGGAAAATGGAAAAATACAATAATATTATTTTAATAATTCTAAAACACTTTAAAATTATTTTGAACCATGGTTTTAACGAACGTAAGCAAATATTTGAATTATTCATGTGTTTATTGTAATAATTTATTATTTACGATTAATTTTGTTGTTTATTGATTGATAATGGTAACATGTATTAATTATACATTTTAATTGTTGCAAAGTATATAAATTGTAATAGATATTTAATCATTTTCTTGACATTATTCGATTTTGGAGTCAAATCATGGAAGCGTATGAACCTTAGATCGTCTTTTTTGAGTAATTGAGAGGCTTAAATAAAGTAATTTTGAATTCAATCAATCTGGCATGCTGAAATGACTAACTATAAACGTATATAGTATATTCTATAAACTGTAAGTACATAGAAATTGGTAACTGATTAATATGAATCATTAAATAAAATGGTCATGTTTCTTCAACAACGTATTTATGTATATAAATATTTATGTTCCATTTTAAACATTAAATAAAATTTAAATTAACATATTTAGTAAAAGTGAGGAATTTTCAGCATTTGATATATTTATAACCCCAGAAAATGATATCGAAATAAATAAATGGAATCTAAATAAAATAAATTATTCAACAAATCTCATTTGAGATTTACCTATTCCGAAGCTAGACTAAGTTATAAAAATTAAAATAGTTATTTATGGCAGAAGTGTGTTACATTTCAAATAATTGAGAAATGTTTAGCTCACGAGACGTAAGTGACTTAGGTAATTAACACACGTGTGTTATACAACATTTTATCCAACACCTTTAATCATTGATGTAAAACATAAAAAAATATGATAGTTGACATTTCAAAATGACCTTTAATAAAAAAATAGTGTAGACAATTACCCCAATTCTGTAAGGAAGTTATTAGATCTTAGTTACGCTACTAACATCATTAGCCAATAAAAATAATAGACACTAAATAAAATATGAAAATGACAGCTTTTACAAATATTTCTATTGGTTAAAATTTTTAGTAACGTTATTAAGAGCTAGTAACTTCTTTACAAAATTGGGGTGTGTTTTATAAAGTAGTTACTATGATAAGAACCTACAAATAGTGAGTTATTTCGAATTCACTAGTGACTTATGATTTATCTAAAAACACCATATAGTGTAATGGTTATATATATTTTTACCGATATTGACGGATATGAGAAAGTACATGGTAAAGAATTTAAAATAATTATTTTTTATACAACTCTATAGGTGCATATACGCTTACCAAATTTATACTTAAGGAATAAGAATAGAAATAGTCTTAAAGTTAAATCAGTTATAACAATATATGGAATAAGAATAAGGTGTACGCAAAAGTTGATCAACTTTTAAAAATAGATAATATATATTTTTTATTATATTTAAATTTTGAAATTCTTTATAGAGTAAATTAACAATATAAAAATATTAGAATTAAAAAAATAAATAACTCGGACAAAAATTTGCAAAAAAAAATCAGCAGACGGAAAGTAACGTGCTTGCATCATCCAGTTTTTTAAATGAATTTAAATGCATATGCATATACCTGGGTATATGAAGTTGATTGAAATAAAAATTGGGAAACCTGAGCTTATTTCATACAATAGTATTTTATGAATACAATTACATATTCAGAGTAACCGTCATAGCGTCATGCAAATGGCACCCTTTCTTGAACTGGATCGGGCCGTTAGCAATTTATCATAGGCCGTTCTCACGCAGATGTCTGTCTGCTCTAGGTCTACCTGCGCTTTGCATACCCTTCACCTTGCAGGTAGCAGCGGGTGAATGGGGCCTAATGAAACGCGTATGCAAAGCGCGATTAGAATACGACTTCCTGTGGGGCGCACATGTGTGATTTACAAGCCGGGATGACAGAAAGGGTAAGACGCCCTGGTGTCTTGTCTTACAGCGCGGATGTTGCGACCCTTGCTACACAAAGGTATATTCCAGATCACTATTTATCATTTCTTTATATTGTATAATGCCTTTTAAAAGGGAGAGTGGTGTCGGAAGATAGGGTTGCACTATTCTTCTATTTCGCCTTTGCCTTATGTCAACGAGTTTTAATTAAATTTACCGCCAAATTTATAAAATCTATTCTTTTCATACAAAGTTTAATTTGAAAAAAATACTAATTATTACATATTCATATTAAACATATGAACGAGTATATTGCAGGCCTTTATTAAGTTTAGTTTTTTAAATCCTTAATTTAAAAAGCGTTTTAAGTATTTCATATAATACTTGTATTCTATCTATAGCGTGTTTGAAAAAGTGGAGACACTTTTTATCTCGCTTATTATTATTTACATATTTTACTTACAGGACATTATTACTTCATAATTAATATAATAAGAGCTATGAATTTATTGGTAAAATTTACAAATAGTTGTTGTGTAGTAACAGACAAACGATTGTCAAAAATGACATTTAGATCACGGTAGCGAAGCTAGAGTGATTTAAGAATCATTTTTGGCTCGAGTTGTCGTTACTTCGGAGGAATTATGAGTAATTTTTATCAATAAAATTCATAGCTCGCATTATATTTGCTTGATTATTTCACGAATACAACAGTTCAAACATAAAATTTTTGATATCAACAAAATGTAACCGTGACTATGATACTATTGTTTTATCAAATTTTTTCAGTGAGAAACAACCTACGGTCATCAAATGAAACATTCTGATTGGGTGAAAATTATGTGTGTGGTATAATCAATGAAAAATTGTGATAAAAATATTTCTTGTGTGATCAATTATATTTTTAACAGGGTTGCAATGATTTAAATCACTTGATTTAAATCACATGGTTTTTTAAATAATTGATTTAAATGATTTGTTCCAGATTTAAGAAAATTGGGAGAAAAAAGCATGTGGACAATGTTACCATATGGCAATACTTTCAAGAACTGCTACATTTGTTTAACTTCGTCGGAAAACGATTTTACGGGTAGATTATTTTGAATTTATAATAATTTTTTTGTTAAATTAACTTTGGAATGTGTTACAGTAAAATTCAGTTATAACGACATCGAAGGAATCCCAAAAATTTTGTCGGTATAGCCGGAAGTCGCTTTATTTAACAAATAAATCATTTTTAACTAATATTAATGTAAAGTTTCAATTACACATATTATAATAACCATAATTTTTTTTATTACAAATTATTAAAACATAAAATAAAAAATGTTCAAATATTTTGCCATTCCATAAAGTTGCAAAATTCAATATGAACATAGAATAAAAATGGAATATCCACTACATATAAATTGCATATAATTTTACAACATTATAAATTTATTCATTTGCGTATAAAACAAATATGTGAGTTTGTAAAATATGTATTACTAGAGTATAAATGTTTACTCCATGTAATAGAACGATTTACCCGAAAAAGCATAAAATTATCGATCACCACAAAAAAATAATTCATTTCACAGCAATATCCTAATGGACAATTACTCAATTATTCATGAACTGCATATTTCATCCATAAATACACACTGTTATTATTCCCATTTATCTATAAAACCAACAAAGCAATTGAATCAATTATTATAAAAACATGCTCGGGTCAGAGACGCTCTAAAACTTATATTAATTATTTCTCTAATTACAGGGTATGATAATTAAGTTCTGCTTGAAATTTTAATTAAACGAACTGTGTTTCTGACTTAATTTCGTCGCATGATTTTAGTTCGTGACAGTTGCTTAATTTCTTTATTTAATCATTATTATACTACAATGTATGTTCGTTGAATTTTCATGTGTTTGTTATGTTTTAATGATGTTTAATTATTCTATTTTTTGGTTGTTAATTAAATATTTTTGCGTTTGTTGTTTTTATTTTGTTTTTTACCTTCAGTCAATATTAGTTTGCATTTTAATAATGTTATTTTTTTGCAGAATTCATTAAAATTAATTAAATATTGTTTGGAATAAAAGAGGGTAGGTATTGATATTTTAATTAGATTTTAATATATTATTTTTATTAAAATTTCATTATGCATTTTTTTTGTCTGGATATAATTTCATTTTCCATTATTTCTAAATCCAGTTGTTTTTTATTGTTTTTCATTACGCATCCAATTACTATGAATATTCATGTTGATAAAAAATAGTATTTTCATATATTTTCCATGTCAAATCTATGTCTAAATGTAATTATCTACATCTATAAAAGCAGATTGATTAATAAATTGTAGATGAAGTTTTTACATTTTAAATTAAATTTTATAAAATTATTTAAAAATATTTATCAAAAATTGATTTAGAATTTGACATATTTAATATTGGCAACTAGTATAATGTATCATTTAAGAAAATTCATATAAAGCACATGTTAGTAGAATACTATACTAGCAGTGCACTAATTTCTGACTATGATATCTTTATGAGGATATGGCTTGTTGAACCAAATGCAAATCAAGATATAATCAATGTGCAGTCACTTGTTACTCAGTAATCACCAATCCTACTACCAGCTATATTTATTCAATACTTTAAAATTGTCCATAAACAAATTTTAGATATAGTCGATATACATTGAAAATATCTTCGTACAAGGAAGTAAAAAGTATAAAATCTTTGCGAAATTCGAATTCGAGATGGCTATTACAAAATTTCTCGTTGTAAATATATTTATTTGTAGAAAGCAAATTAGTTCCTATAAAGAAGTTACCGCTTTACTTTACTAATGTTTTTTTTTTCAAAAATAACATTAAGAAATTGTCAGTCGCCTCATAATTAGCATCCGGTCTATATTCGGGTAAATACAGAACATCAATATTTCAACGGCATCCGTTTTGCATTTGAATGTTATGGTATTTTTAAGTATGAATTTGTAGATTTTCAGTTTCGACTTTTAGCAAGACGAATCTCCCGAGTGTAAGATTCCCTTCTTTTGATTTTCCCCCTTAACAAAACCATTAAAAAGTATCAAACTGTCAATTAATCCTGAATAATTTATTCATGGCGCTCCCGATAGATCAATCGCTTTCTTATCCACAAAACATGATTTCCTTCCGCCAGTCAACCGGAAGTGATTGACCGTGACACATCCAATCTAGACTACCTGACGCGAACAATGCGAGCAGCTTAACCTTTAACCTCTGCCCTGCGTGCTACAGAGCGGCACAGGCACAGAGCCTGCAGATACGGGCCACAGCTACCTGCACCACCCTGTTTTCATGTTCAATTGTTTGTTCAAATAAAAGCGAACGCCGAGGTATTCTATAGTTTTTCCAACTAAATTGGTTGGTTTGCTTTTTTAGAAATCAATACTACAAATATATATTTTTACAACATATGGTATTTTTAAAAAAATACTTATTTTATAATAATCTGAATCATCTTAGGTAGCTATATTTTTGTAACTTTTTTTGTTACGTAATTTTTTTGTTACATACTTGATGGAGAGTTAGATTAAATTTGTGGAAATTGGAAGAAGGTAATTCACAAATTGTGTTACCATCTAAATCTGGACTTTCTAGACTTTTGTCTAGTTTTGTCTAGATTAAAATTAAAAGACAAGGCAAGACTTTCTTATTGTAGAGCAAGACGATCAAAAATCTAGATTAATTAAAAATTTTAAATTTTCGAAATATGATATATTTATCCCAGTTGTAAAATAGAAAAAGGACGCTGTCAAGAATTATCTGTCCTTGTCTAAAGCGTAAGCGCAGGTTAATGTAGAGTCTTGAAACAATCTAGACTCTTGATATCTGGGCAAGACTTGTTAATCTATATTTAGTCAAATCTTGTCTTGTCTAAAGGACAACACTAGTAGTAAATTTTTAATGGAAGCAGGAGTAAATTTTATTATTTTAAATGAATTTCGAAATAATTTTAGACTTGATCAAAGTTAGAACCACAACTTGCAAAAGGAATAGAAATGTACTATATTCTAGTTCAGTGACGTCATGTCTGTCTATGACAAAGAAAAGTTCCTTATTGGCTAGAATTGTCATCTTTTTGTATTGTTTTTCTGGATGTGCTGCTATACCGTAGAAAGTTTTTACAAGACATCATTTTCAGGAATGCTTGTTTTCGTGAAGAGTGCACCATAGAGAACATTTTTTATGTGGGAAATAGTAAAGAATTTGTTTCGATTTGACTTGAACCTACGTTCACAAAGCCAAAGTCGGATTTTCTATATACTGGTCTCCGGAATTATTTACAACCAAACGTATTTTTTATTGTCACAGGTGAAATACTGCTTTTACGAATTAAATTATTCTGGAGATCCATTCGAGAAACTACAACTAGATGGGAGCCCTAAAGTCAAATGAAGATTGAAGATTACCAACATTCAACCGTAAAAAAATATAGAAATGAAATAATTAAGATAAAAACGATAAGATATCACATTCAGTCACTTTTGCTGGCGTGAAGAATCTATCATAGGGGCATAGGGGGCATTTTTATGTGAGAAATAGGAAATAATTTGACTCGGCTTGACTTCAACTAAGGTTTTAAATCCGTAGCTAGTTATTGTAATTATTAGCGCCACCAGGACATTTTCCATGAGGAGGCCGGGAAAAAAAGGTACCTATATTATATTATATTAAAATTTAAAAAAAAAACAAATAATAAATTCTGAAGAAATAATAAAATAAAAATGAACAAAACATAATTTTTAAGAAATAAACAAAACTAAATAAGATAAAATTTATAAGAAAACAAAAATTTTACACTAAGAAACAATATGTCTGTGACTTCGATTGAGCCGTGTTAGTTATTAATTATTGGAGTAAAGGGGTATGTTTCCAGTAATTAGCCATTTTTTGCATATCTTTGATACTTTCGGTCATTTTCCAGGACAGAGCAATTGCCCCTTCGCTGAACCCCCCTTCCCCCCCTGGCGGTCCCTATGCCCTAAACATATTACAACCGAATGTAATTTACGAATTAACTGATTCTGGCGGTTTATTAAAAAATATAAAGATTAATGCAATTGGAATCCAGAAGTCAAAAATTACCAACATTCAACCAAAAAAAAATTACATATTAATTAATAATTTGTTTTGTAGGTATTCGAAAAAGGATAAGGCATCACAGTCAGTCACTTTTGCTGGCGAGAAGAGTGTACCATATGGGCATACGAAGTCAGGATTTAAAACTACAACCGGTCATTCTATACATTAACCCGCATACCCTAAAAATAATGTAACCAAATGTAATTTCCGAAGTAATTGATTTTGAAGATTCATTAAAACAGGAGTCCAAAAGTCAACAGATTATCAACATTCAATCAAAATGTACAAATTAAATAATAACCAGTTTTTTATGTACTCGAAAAACGATAAGAATTCTTAAACAGTTAGTTCGTAAGTGAGAATATTTGTTTTGAGCACATGTGTAGCCGAATGTGTTTGTATTGAATGATAGTGAAGTAAGTTTTGTCTATTTACAGTTAGATTTCCAAAGCTCACCGCATCTATTTTGTATTCCCTGCGCTACAATTTCACCCCTGTGCGCCTCCACCATCGCTAGTGGAGGTGCTGGGTCGCCGTACAGAGCGCTATGCCACGGCTACGCGCTTGACAAATCGATTCTTCAAGAGAAGTTGATTTTCCATGTCCCAGCCACATGACGCATCTACTTTTCCGGCTTAAATTGATCAGGGGCGATGGCTGCCTGTACCCCTCCTAACCTACGCCTATGCACAATATACTCTTATTTCTTATTACTTATACGCGAGGCGACACAAGTATTTCTTCATATGTATTTACAATATTCATTTCTACGACTTTTAAATTCCTAACATTAGATCAGCAATTTCTTTAACCACAAATATTATTTTTATTCTTGCAACACATTTTACAAATTATTTATAATCTTTCTTTTTTAATGTGTGATATTACAGTTCAAAAGAATGAAAAACGTTAAAACACCTTAGTAAAAGTATTATAAAATCCAGTGGACCCAACCAGGTCCTTCATTATGCCCTTGATGAATTCGCAAATCACCAGTAATTACTAAATAAGTGAATTATTGAAGAAAAGGACATCGTCAATTTGGAAATCGCTCTGCGTAAAGACAACTTGCAGAAGCCGAATTGCTGCATTTCCCAATAAATAAGCATTATGTTAACTAATTCTATATTAAAAATATCGAGAGTTCATAATTTGCCCTTTACGTACTTAACAAATGTCCTATTAAGAAAGGATATTATAAATTTTTTAAAAATATCTCTTTTATTATAAAACACTTACAGAAGTATTTTAACGTTTTTCGTCATCTTTTGATCTGTACTACATATAATGCATTAAAAAATTAAGACCGTAAATTTGAAAATTTTGCAGCACTCGATAAAAATAAGGAATAAAATTTGTAGTATACCTCGGAATTGTTAATCTAACGTTTGGGATTTAAGCTCACAAAGAAAAACTTGACTTGTACTATACTTTTAGTCATACTGTAAAAATGTAAAATGTTGTATATGAATATTATAGTTATCTAAATTTCTAAATGTTATAATTTGCATATTGCAATAATTCTGTTTATGTTTGCGTACATCTTTACTTTACCTACTAATTGTAGGGTCCTGAGTTCATTGGCGTAGCCAGAAATTCGAAATAGAGGGTGGAGGGGGGGAGGGGGTTTATTATTTGGGAGGAATAATTTCATAAATGTTAAAAATATGCAATATTTTCAGTTTAAACAAAAGTAATAATTAGATTAGCTTTAATAATTTAAAGGAAAATATATATATTTTAATTAGAACTCCAGCCAAAGTTCATATGTATACTATATGTTTGTCTATTTTTTATTTCATATTCATCGAGGAAAATTATAAACACATTCACCCCAATTCTGTAAAGAAGTTGCTAGCTCTTAGTAACGTTACTAAAAATTTTAACAGTAGAACTATTTGCAAATTTTCATTGGCTAATAATATTAGTAACGTTGCTAAGAGCTGGTAACTTCCTTACAGAATTGGGGTAATTGTCTCTATAACAGGAATCACAAATTTATAATAAATTTATTTAATACTATAAATACAATATTATTACCACTAATTTATAATTAAAATTCAACATTATATGTACATACTTAATATAATAATTGTTACAATATTTGTGTATATCTTTTTTAATAAATGGTGTAATTATTTATCTTAGATCCTATATAAAATATTGACCGAATAATTAATTTATGAATCCTTTTATGCAGATAGATATTTTTGCTTACTTTTTTACAATATTATTTTTTTTTTATTTATTGAATTAAATATTGCATTTTTTTAAAAATAAATTAAATTTGAGAAAAGTTATATATGAATAACATATGTATTAGTGAAATATTCTAGCTTAAACTTTTATAATATTTTTTTTTTTATAATTATATGTTGACGAAAAGAAAATTGTATCTTTAATTTATATAATAGTAATATTTGTCAACTCTTTGTAATACAATAAAACATTTAAATAAAATTTTATTTCGTGTTCACATTTATCATTATTTATTTCTTTTATATTTATTGCTACTTAATTTAACCTTCCAAGTAGAAGATGAAAATTAATTAATTTGAATATATAGATATAAATTAGTATATTAATTTATATACACATAGAAATATTTTAAAAGATGAATTACTCATATTATCAAATGCTTCATTAAAAATTCATAGGCATGTGTGTCTATATTTAAATATTTTTTTCAATAATCGTTTATAGAATATTTAAAATATAAAACAAAATAGTTATTTATGTTTATAATAGTAATAAATAATATGAAAATTAGAAATTGTTTAAAATGAATTATATGGTTATTTACCTGAACTTTTAATCTACTAATATATTGAAAATCCATTTATTTAATACTTGTTGAACAATATTTAAATCATTAACAATGTAATTAATTTTCTAACTTATTAAACATTTGAAATAAATCACAATATACATAATTTTTATTCTGACAGATGAATGTGAAACAAATTAGTTTTAATGTACTGTATCCATGTCTAATGTAAAATTTACTACAATATTACAAAACTAATTAATTCTGTAAATAGCACATGTTCAAAATATAATTACCCATTAATTTCGTTAATGATTATAATTAGAATATAGTTTATATTCCCACGATTATTTCAACTAATTTATTCGTAATTAATACATGTTAGATTAAACTTCATTCATAATTCCGCATTCTATTTATGTATATTGTTTCTAATAAAAAATAAATTAAATTAAGCTTACCGAATAATTCATGCTTTTACTAATTCTGTTTATAAAAAAGTTTAACAACACTGAAAGACAAACAAGAGACTATCGCAAAACAACTAAAAGTTCGGGGATGTTGAGTAGAGCACACTCTGTTGACGGGAGGCAGAATTAAGAAAGTTGCGCAAGAGGCGAAAGATTACAGACAACTGCCGGTAGGGGAGAAAAAGGCGCCAGAGTCTAAACGAAAGTTTCACGCTAAAAAGTAATTTCATCCCTTGTATTAACATCTAAAAACTTATAATTTCAACAAATTCTTATAAAAAACTTACAATAAAATTAGTGTATAAATGTATAAATTTTGCATAAATTCTATAAGCAATAAATTAATACCTACATGAAAATCAATAATAAAAATTTAAAAAATAATGAATTATTAACAAATAAAACTTTTATAGATATTTGCAAAATGTGCGTTTTTTTTAGATGTAGAAGAATAATTATACTGAGAACATTTTTATGAATAATATTTTTATCTCACCGCGTATCTGGTAAGTAAAGGAAATATTGTTTTAAATCTATTTTTTATTAATAATTTATAGTTATACAAATATAGAAGGAGCCAACCTGGAGAACATCAAAATTTATGTACTTGTAACTGATATGATAAGAACATAATGTGCCTGTAGTCGAGAATTATGTATGTATAATTTAATAATAGAAAAATAGTACAGGATCCTTTTTTAAACGTGGAAATCATTTTGAGAATTTATTTTACTTCCATGGTAACAAATTGCACCGCAGAAAAATCATTCTCAAAACTAACAATATTGGAAAAGCGAGAAATTTGCAAAATATAAATTTTATGTTTCATAATTGGATTTATTCGACTAAATTAGTAATTAGGAAAAAACTTTTGGAAACATCAACGTTTCGACTGTAAATTAGTTTTCATCAGGGTTATAAATGATATTAAATATAATTCAAGTACTTGTTAAATTAACAATTTATTTAAAAAAATCATAACATATAGATTTTCAATTTTTATTTCATGTTGAAAAAGGGCCTCCACCAAACTTTTGCCCATGAAACATACCCTACAATGGGAAAAAACTAAAATGATATTTATTTATTTATAGATGTATCTAAGTACTCGTGTACGAGTAAAATATATATAAATGTCTGCAAATATTTGCATTTCCTATCATATTATGAAAGTATTTATGCGGTGGTAGATATTCATATACAGTTAATAAAGATTAGAGCATGTACATTTCCTTGCAAATGACACAATCTAACTAGATATGACAAAATTAATTCCGTTTATAGCTGCTGTAAAATAAATTAACGAAGTTATTGGGGCCAGTGGCGATTACAACAAACTAATTTGACATATCAGGCATCACGCCCATACGCGCTGAAATATCACCGAAACACCTGACAAACGCTAATAAATTCCCTGCCACACCCAAAAATAATAACTGCAAATGTATTCCGCGCATGGAGATTTGCATACATCTCATCCGATGAGTAAAGATAGCTTAATGGTATTAAATACAAATGCAGACATTAACAACAGCAAATGTGAGGTCTTATCAACCGAGAATTCATTGGCGGAGGGATCATGTTTTATCAAATATATATAAATTCCGCTGTGGAGCAACATTTTAAGGAGGAACATAACCTCAACACATTACTACTTGTTTAATGATAATTTTACTTGCGTAATGGTATTGTACGAGTTTTCAATATAGCGACTGCAGGAATCGAAGTGCAACTATAACTACGAGGACGTTATTTCAGATAAAAGAATAATATATCTACGAGGCTGGATCTATATATTAAACTTTTTTAAATTAAAATATCTCGGGAAGCTTAATTAATAATTTATTAATTATTACTCACTGTAATTTTTCTAGTAATTCCTTTAGTAATTTAATTCAGTTTAAATTACTTGTTAATTTTGTCTCTTTGCTCAAGTTCCACAATACATGAGTAGTGGGTTCGAATCTCGCGTAAGCTATAGGTGTGTGGATGTACCTTTCATTATTTCATCGTCATCAGATTTGAATGTATCTAATACCTATTTTTTTTAAAAAACCACATTATGATATTAATTAATTAATTTATTTGCTACTAATTTAGCCTTATATATTACTTATATTTACTCCAGATTCCATTTTTTTATTAATTATTTTAGTTATTTGTCCTTGTACCTATATTTATTCCAATTCATACTTATAATTCATAATTTATTTACTACTAACATATCTCGTATGATTATTATTTTACTTTTTTCCCCTTCCTTTTATTTTATTTCAGTATTTTTTGTACCCACTGTATGTCTGTTGCATTTTCCTTATTATATGATATTTATTAGCTGTGCCCGCAAATACGAATTTTACCTCTCCACTTTCTGACACCATACCATATTTTATTTTGTTTTTTCAAAAACATGATCATAAAATCTTAATTACTTGTGTTGTAAAAAAGGCCAATTTTATCTACATAAAATTTCCTAGTTGAGTACTACAACTTTTCCATAGAAAGCATTGGTCGCCACGAAAGGCCCTTTTGTTTTAATGGTATAATATATAGCCTATTTCTACTCTGGAAGTCCATTCTAAATATTGGTGAAAGAATTTTTGAAATCGGATGAGCAGTTTTGGATTACCTGCTACATTCAAACTTACAAACATTACCTCTTTATAATAATAGTGTAGATGATAAGTGATTTATTATTATATAATATTTTCTACATTTTTGCTCTTTTTATATAATTCTATATATTTTAAAGTGGATCTCATATGTTCTTTGAATTTTCAACCTGAAGCTTCTTTTTACATTTTTCTATAATCTACTTATTAACAGAAGTTATTACAAAGTTAAAAATTTATCGCATCCTTCAATTTTTATAAAAATATATCAATAGCAGGTGCTAGATGATACAATTCGAAACCCTCATTTAAATTTCTTTTATTTTTATTAATATTTTTTAAAATAATTTTTACTCCCAAAGAAAAATCCCGTCGCACGTGTGTGGTGACAGGTTAAGCCTGTGCGAGCACGTGAACGTGAACGTGAGCGTGAGTTCACGCGCCACGCGGGAATTCGCACGCGAGGGCGTAGCGTACGCTTTTTGCCTAATTGTAATTGTAATTGTAATTACAGGGGGAGGAAAGTTTGACACTGTTTGCAGGGGTTGTTACTTCATGTGTCACTCTCATTTGTTTTAGATTAAGTTGTTTCAGGGGTTAATAGAAATATTCACTTTCCTAACAAACTTGATGATTAAAATCAAATTAAAATTACTCGGTTTCCCTTATTTGTTACACACGAATTACATAACCTACTAAATTACATCTGATTGATCTAAGAAACTGATTTTGCTCTGTAATATGAATAATATTTCATCTACCAAAATATATTTACAATTAATACAAGAGGATCAATGATTATAGTGCTAAGACTTGAACTGAGTGGCATGTTAATTAGTAATCATTAAAATATTCGTTTGTTCGAATGATTCGGAATCTGCTATAAGTTACATGTACCTTGCAGACTGTAAACTGACAAATTACGCCAATAAAATGCAAATGTTAAAAACTAGTAATACTTTTCCCAACTACATGGTGGCAAGTGGCATATCTCAAGCGCCCCCAAAATGTCTTTAAGCACCTACAAAAATTTAGAAACTAAAAAAATTAACTCTGTGTTATCAAAAACCTAATAAGAGAAATAAATATATATTCTTTTTCGTTAAGTCGCAGTTAAGTACCTTGTATCAATAGAATTCTCAAAAAACTTACTTCAGTCGTGCATGATTCTTAAATTAAACTATGAAAAAGTTAATTATTTGTCGCGGATTGTGCAATTAATGAATTTGTTTTCGAATCGAAGATATAAATAGTATATGGAGTTTGTTGTTTAATTATTAGTTTATTTTTCGATTTAGCATAATCGAATCAGTAGCCTAGATATATTTTAACAACGGGTCTCGAAAAATTGATAGGGTGATATGGGTCACTTTTTGCAAAAATAATTATTACACTATATATTGAATAATATTTAGAAATCAAAAATTATTTATAATAATATAATCTAGGCCTACTTATAAGAATAAAGAAAATTTTAAACTATATCCTGAATACTACAAAAAATATATATATTAGAAGGGCCAAGGCTATCAGGAGATGAACTGGTTAACTGGTTAACATAAATTACATATTTTATCCAATCATCCTTCTTCATTGTTAAACAATTTCCCTTCCATCCCGCATATTCGTTTTCATAATCTTCAGTGTCTTCATGATCATCAACCTATGATTAACCATTTAACAACAGTTCTTCAGAACTCATGGAATAGCAACTAGATCGTCTACCTTTCTATGTACGAAAATTTTTCTCCTGTTTTTTCATTGAATTGCTTTTTATAACAGTAAAAAACTTCTGGTCCATCTCTCCTAAACATAGATGGACTGTCCTCAGAGCAGAGGTTAAATGAACTCCTTAAATTACTTACGACCGTGTAAAATGCATATTTATAAAAAATGTACATAAATAATTAGTTTAAACTTATCGTAAAGTAAAGTAATAATTAACTAATTGTGTATATACGGTAAATTTTTGACAGTTTTTAAAGTAAATCTTGGATTTTTTAGTGTTTAATGCATTAATTTTCAAACAGCTACTTACACTATGTCTATACAATAAAATTAACATTAATGGCGAGATATCACTCTAATGTACTTTTAAGACCAAAAGTCCATTTCTCCTACCGGCCCATCTCTTCCCAACCTACCATAAATGTTGAAAATATTCCGTATGGAATTAGGGTGTTATTTTAAATTTTGACGTAAAATGAAAGATAAAAATTGCATCTTTATAATAATTGTTGCGTGGTTACAGGTGCATGGCCTTCACCTGTCTTTAATTAATTAAGTGATTACGGAGACGAATTACGGCGGGGAGGTTGCAGGAAATAATTAAAGCTGCAGCTTCTCATGTGCGTTGCGTTTTTGTTTGTGTCCAGTGATTTATAAGTTCGGTCACCCTTCCGCGAATTCGAGGGACAATTACGTGCATTCCTTATAATTAGCAAGAGAGCGAGTGCGGGATAATTGGCTCAATACTGAACGCAGGGCACGTACTCAACTCTAGCAATTAAATTTCGGATAATTTATGTGCAAGACGGTTCAAAAAACCTACTTTTATTCTCTCGGAATAAGAATTCTCGATGTGGGTAATTGCTTTATTACCGACACATTATTTTGTTTTCTATGAAGCGGGATATATATTTTTCTATATCAGGAATACAATGTAACTGTTACATACATACCTTACTGTATATATCAATCCTTCCTTGATACTCATAATAAAGAAATATAAATAAAATTATTGTAATCGCATTCCTTTAACGTAATAATCTTGTATATTATTGTGCGTACCATTGTGTATTTAGTAAAATTTCATACTTTCCCATAGCACAACATTCCTATTGCGAATTCTTTTACTTACTTCAATAAACACAGATAGTTGTTTCTTTCTTGTTAGGTGTATTAGTTAATTGTATTCTGAGGTTATGATTCAATACCTAAAAAGGTAAGTACATAGTGTAGATTTAAGTGACAATTCACAAAATTCTTTCCCATTTTCAGAGTTGCTTATTGATCATACTAACCGTGATAATTATAGTAATAAAATTTATATAATTTAAAATAAGACACTATGAGTACCTACCTATATGATTTGCTTGCATCTGTAGAGAGATAAAAAATTTTACCGATACGTTCCTTTAACCAGATAAAACGGAGGATTGTTAGTTCTTAAAAAGTATATTTATCATTTAATAATTGATGATATGGAAATTCTCCTGCAGTTTATTAATACTGTTGCTACCAAGTAGCTATATATCTTTTAACAAAATCTCACTATAATATGATACTTTTTGTAAAAGATTTCGCTATTTTCATATTATAGTGTTGTCCAAAACTAAGTTAAACAAACATCAAACTTCTAGTTCGCTGGGGGAGGATTAGTTAAAATCAATGTCAATTAGCAAATATTATAAAACAAAAATCATATAGCTGCACATACTATACGTATATTTTAGCACAACAGTGACATCTGTACAAGCAGAAAACCTTTTTTCAAAACGTCCTTGGTTAAATGATTTCGTAGAATAATTCTATTATTTAATCAATAATTATTACTAGCATATATTTTTTGTAAAACAAATTTACTTAGGTACATATGTTAAAAAAGTTTTATTAAACTTTCATATTTTTGTATTTTTATTAATTTATAGGTAATAATATTAATAAATTTAGATTTAAAATTAGCAAAAAAAATGCGAGAGTAAAATGATTGAAGAAAATCTTACTGTTTTTGCACATTTCTTGCAAGACAATTTATTATCGTGTTTTGTTTTGAAATTTTTAGCTCTTGTATTTTTTGCAAGACTGAGACAAGACCAAGAAAAATTCAAGACTCTTGTGAAACACTATATGCATAGGACTTTAATATGGGATTTCAAAAAAATGCTGATACTCTCCTGATATAGTTTTAGAGGAAAACTATAAGAATATAAAGTTATTCAAAATTAAATTCTACATCAAATAAGGTCATAATTGACGCAACAACACGTCTGCAAGACGAGATTTACTAAAAATAAAATATTGTCCGAATGGTTCAGAACCCACTATAAACTGTAATTCCCATGCAGTTGCATTTAGAAATATTCGTTTGTAGGTATTCCGTTCCCCGTGAAAATATCTGCAGAACAGTTATGCGTTCCTCGGCGTTACCATAGGCTGTTGCTCGGTGTTATCTGGTATCGGGTGCCGTTGGGTACTGAGTTTACGACTATAGCCCTGCGTGGAGACGTGGCCATCCTGTCAGGCACTTCACTACCCTTTCAGACCCCCGCGCCACCACGTCTTATCGCACGACATGTCTCGTCATAATGAACGAATAAAATACTATACTCAATGGGGACAACTCCCAGCAGAAAGGTGTGAAGATATACACAGATAATAATTTTGTGGTGTTCATATATAGTCTCATACTGATTGTTGGCTTCTTAATTATGTTTTGCACGATTGGGCATTAGCAGGGGTGTTGCAAGCGGGGGTGGTAGGGGTTTCCAAAACCCCGGCGGTTGACTTTAGAGGGCGGCAAATAATATAAAATAATTTAACTATTTATGAGTATGAATAAATATTTTATCTCTATTATTTTACTTTAAACAAACCATATTGTTCAATGCTGGTCTTATTTCAAATTCGTACACTCTTTTCGTTCTATCTTCGATAAACAGTTTTTAATGTGTCGTAATTTGGCGTCGGTCCTTTTTATCATCGGTCAGCAATAACAAAAAAACGCATAGTTGATGGTTCCTCGCAACTCAGAATTTTGTTTTCTGTAATATTATTTAGTAGAATAACTGCTTGGAAAAAATAGTATAAGCATTACAAACGGTAACGAAACCAATAATTGAAATCGATTGTCTTCAATCAGTAATATAACCTTACCGTTCTTAATATTTACTATTAGTGTCCGACCCAAGTTCCAGTTTCGTTTTCGGTTTCGACCAGTTTCGGTTAATATGCTTCTTTCGATTGCAATTTCGGTTTCGGCCAAAAAGTGGCCGAAACTAGTGTAATGCTATAAATAATAATAATAATAATAGTAATTTTTGAGATGATTTTAGATAACTAAAATCTTTACTTCTGTATTAAAGATAGTAGTCCATATTCCGAGTTCATTTTTATAATGAAATCACTTTTAGGAAATCGGATTTTATATTATAATCTTATAATGCAAAACGTAACTTTTAACAAAAACACTCGTAAAAGTAAGCTCGGAATAGGAGCCAGTATCTCTACAAAAATAATATTTTCTAATAAATTGAAGCCTTTTATTTAATTTAATAATTGAATAATTAAAAGGTAAGAAAAACACTAGAGTGTTTAATAGAAATTTAACTTTACTGTATAAGTTTCGGTTTCGGTTACGTTTTCGGCAAAAACTAGAAGAGGAGCAAAATATTCGGTTACGGTTTTGGCTGGAAATCGTTTTTCACTGTTCACAGAGTATAATTTACTTCCATAAAGTTACAGAAATTAATTGTCCTATTAGCAGGGTAATTAACTCGGATTGTAAATGTGAGTACCTGTTTATAATATAACTATTCTCATACGGTAACATGAACTGCGGTTCCGCAAACTCCATCTCCATACCTTATAGGTATCTATAGAAATGTAATAAGTTTAACGTAATAATTTTCAGAACAAAATCATATTTGTTTAACCTCAACCCTCATATAAACTCACAGATATCTTCGAAAAAATGTTAAATCAGGATATACAAACCGTGGTAAATCTTTATTTATTAGTTTTTTCGCCCGATCTTAAATTCCTCCCTTATCTAGTGGTGAATCTAAGAGAAAGAAAACAAATTAAAAATAAATAATAGTACTTGAACCTGCTGATGATCAGTTTGTGACAACGTGGCTTCTGTAATTGAAAAGATTCCGAAAAGAAGACAGATTTTGGGTTTTTTTTCGGTTTAATTTAACTTATAAATTTTGTGTTTAACTATGTATTTAATTGTTTATGATTACCCAAAAAAAAAGTAAGAGTGTATCAATCCACCACTCCCCTTATTTACGGTGCTGGAGATAGTTCTTTTATACGACTACTATTGTGAATTTTTAATTAATCGCAATATTGTTAGCCGTAAAAGCAAAACAAAAATTAATTATATTTAATTTAAAACATTAGGACTGATGAAGAAATAAACGAGAAATTATATTATTTTATTGGGTTATAAATTTAGTTATAATTTATTATTGAGAGGTTGTCAGTTTGATATAGTTAATTTAATGCTCTATACCAGTGACGGCTCATGCTACATATTTGTGGGTGTCCTGAACCAAACAAAAAAGGTAATAAAATATTAATTAAATGAATTAATTTTCTTTATACATAGTTTTAATTTAAATTTTGAACAAATGGCTCTTTCCTTGTTTTTGGGAAACTTATCCATTAATTTTTCATTATAGTTTTGTAGCAATAAATTTTTAGGTTTCTTATTTTCTCAGATAAATGCAACAAATCTCTCATCCTATTTTTAGTTCATATTTTTTCACCATGATCGTCCGCAAACAGCAATCACGGAAAACAAAACAAATCATTCTTCTCGTCTTTTATATGGTTTATCGCGACTTTCTCCCGAAATTCCTATGATTAGTACAGATGTTGAATTTTTATGTAACTGAATAAATACTTTCATTTTGAAACATGCAATTAAACTTTAAAGTTAAAATTAATTTAAGGTAAATTTTATTTTGTAAATACTCGTATTCTTACCGTTGTCATGATAATCTATTTTAACAAAAAAAAGCGTGAATTGCGCCAGATACCTGCTTGTAAGCTTTAGTTTTAGCAGTCCGTATCGAGCATAACTTATTCCGATGTAAACTATCTCTAAAGTTTGAACAACCAGGACCAAATTATTGAAGAAGATTATATTAACCTTTTATCACTTTTTGCCTATAGACTAAATTTAATTTCTTTTTCTAGTTAGTATCTTCTAGAGTTTATTATGTATTTATTATAATAAAAAATTATATATTTTAAAGTTGTTATTCTTATAATGTCTCCGATATTGCCCCTTGAATAGAATTGATAAAATCCCGCCCTTGACTATACATATTATTATAATAAAATGTAGCAATATATTCATGTATTCAATTATATATTAATATATTATCAGTAGCCATGTATATGTCACATACAGGTGTGTACTGTATGTAGAAAAATAATCCTTTACTTCTCGGCAAAACAATAATTGAAACGACAATTCGAAATCAATTCTCTCGTGCTTATACAGCTATTAATTACATCCTTGAAGTGTTCAAAATAAAACTACTCTCGTTTTTCCTTGTTAACCCGTGCACCAATTTATCACTTGCATACAGAATAATTACTGCACTTGATTTAATAACAGAAGAATATAGCGGAATAAAAACTGAAGAACAGTCAGGTAATTTAATTATTCAGTTTAAATTTATCGTGTCGCACGCCAGGTTTCCAATTATACACACAGCAAAAACTAAATCCCGCCGGAAAAACAAGCGAATGTATCGCCATAGCCAATAACCTTGTCAACGTACGTTTTTATATTTGCGAACCATATACAGCATATGCTAACTGATTATTAGTACTACTTGAATTTGTAAATATTAATGATCTATTAATTAATTAATATTAATTCTTAATAAAATTCTGTTTTCTTTTAATAATTTTATTTGTTATTCACTTTGTAAACCTTAGTTTATTTCAACTGTTTATTCATCTTTACAAGCTACTAACCTGTTATACTTAATACAAGTTAGCTGTCAGTTTTGTTGCATTGTTCACATTATTGAAAATGATGTTTTGTTATTATTTTGACACAATATTAGTAACTAATTTAAATTAATTAATTTAATTATAAGTTATTCTAATTTTATTTACAATTGAATAACAAATAAACTACTATACAATACACGACGCGACAGTTTTACCGGTTTCAGGATATTAACGTTTTATTTACAGGGTAACTAATTTATAACTGTATCCTATGTAATTTTGACAAGTCAATGTGGTAACTTTATTACTGTACTGATTTGTCAAAATAACATGTAACAATTGAATATTATACTTAATAACGTGAAACCGGTAAACTATTGAACAAACCATGGATGTTATGAATCATACCGGCCTTAGATGTCTTAAAATTCTTGTTCTCCGAGCTCGGAATTCAATTGACGTATGCAGCATATTCATTATTATCCTAGGTATATTAATAGC
This sequence comes from Stenolophus ochropezus, assembly GCA_035578165.1. Lineage (NCBI taxonomy): Eukaryota > Metazoa > Arthropoda > Insecta > Coleoptera > Carabidae > Stenolophus > Stenolophus ochropezus. The sequence goes on along the minus strand of JAQOWZ010000004.1, from coordinate 6,732,278 downwards.
TATTACAGCTTCAAGTAAGTGTACCTATGGTATTGACGTGCTGTTACTTTTTATAATACTATAAAATTTTGTATTAGAACTATTGAAATGATACGATACTGTGCGTCTAAACTGCTCACAAGTCATTTTCTCCTAACAGCAATATAACTGTTTTACCTTGCTAATAATATAAATGTATATTACCTGTAACGAATGTAATGATATAATAATAGAAAATAAAAATATCTTTGTGTCCGAGTCCGAGTAGTTCGAAATGCACTGTAAGCTCCACTGTAGGTGATAACCGACAATGCAAAAATGCAAGTAAAACTTCTTCACGAAATCAAGTACTTATCTGAAAACACTTGAGACCCTGCTGATACATTACATGAAAATTTTTATTTTCTGGCCAAGAGATAGGAAAATTATAGTATTTGTTCGAATATTTCGATGGAGAGTCTTCGGTAAATGTATTTTTACAATGATATAATAATGTGTAATGTATTTGATATGGGTGTGACAATTATTTTCGGTCTACCATAACTTTGCAAATAACAATTGCAAAAATTTAGAATTTATTCATTTGAGGAGCTGATTTAGACAATAATTGGTGCATAGGAATATGTTTTAATTTTAATATTTTATTTCTCGGCATGTAGGTCAGGAATAGAAGTCGAATATTGAGATAAATATATAGATAATTAATTTACATATACACCATTATACATCACACAGAAATTTATATCCAATTTTGCAATGAAGTGATTTATTAAATTATGAAATGTTGATTGGATTTTGACTAACTGGACAAGTTGAAATAAAATTTAATTGAGGCTTTAAATATATTTCCTCATTCACAGATGTGTTATTACTATTGTATTTTATTTAGACTATCACATACGAATAAAAATCTAATGTGGCTAGCACATAACCTCTCTGTTGTCTTTACACTTTTTTTATTAATATTTATATTTTCCGTGCATTGACTGCGGACACGGTAAAATAAATTATTAACATGTTTAGTACTTACATTATTTGTATGACTCCTTGTAGAGTATTCGCTAATTATTGATATTTTCACTATCAATCCTGTCAATTAATATAATTGTCAATGTCAAATATAAAACACTTATTTCTATACGTAAAAAGATCAACCACAACTGTAACAAATTTATCGAATCATTAATTACTTGAAATAAAAAAACGGGCTAGGTAAAAACAAATTTCAGCTAATAGCATAATATTAAATTAGTATTTACAAAAATTCTCACAAATTCATAATTAATTAAGATATATCAGAAAAACCCTTCAGATCTTCATGAAAATATCACTTCCAGTTGTACGATTAACAGCAAAATCTAATCAGAACTAATTTAGGGTGTCACAATGTTATACCCAAAATTTCAATTTTTTTTATTCATTAGTATTTAAGTAATCGTTACGAGAACATCCATCCATTCATCCAAAATCGTGTTCTAAGGTCTAAGGACTCCATTGCAAATTCAATATCCGAATTTTAGAATGAATCCAATACCCCTCTTACTAAGTGGCGAGAGATAAAAAAGACACGTAAAATTATTAGAATGAAAGAGAAAAAATTCAATGATAAATTCTGAAAGGATCAATAATTTTTCATTTAGTTACCTCATCAATAACGTTAGAAACAATGAATAATCCAATGAATTCACATGTTTTTAATGTACAATTGAGAAAATGTTTGTATTTCATTGAGTTTGTTTTAGTAGAATGCCGACATTTTTTGTGGTAATGTAATATTTCCGGACGAATTGTAATAATGGTAATAACATGTACGTTCTGTGCGGATTTGAAGGCAATTAACATGGAAAAGTGCTAATAAATCACAAACAAACCGCGTATTTTCACGCAAGGAAAACTTACATTTCTAAGTGGAAATCAAGCCTTATCTGAGAGATTAAAATGACGCATTGTTTATTTAGCATATCCGGAAATTAATACTGTAATTTTACTAATATATCACTGTATTTACATGCCGGCTGAAGTATCGCTTACACATCTCAGATGGCCGAGATAGCGATTGAAAACACCGCTGGCTACATTCCATACATGTGCACCGGACCAGACAAGAATTATCCGGGCGTTTACTTGATTTATACAACGAGAACATGACGGAAAATTACACGTGCTCTGCATTTTCCACAAAAACACAACACGTGCTCTAAAAACACTTACAGATCAAACGAAACGAGATAATTTATGCAATTAGTAATGCTAGCAATGATTCCATACTAAGAAGCAAGTGGTTACACGCTTTCTGGTGTATCGGATATGTGTAATGAATAATGAACAAAAATAGTATACGGAATGACGATCTACCTAAAAAAGGAGCAAGTTTCGTCCACTATTTATTAACGACAGTTCGATAATGTATAATTAAATTGGACTCAGAACTCATTAAAAGCTTTAGGTTTTATCTGAATCTAGACTTTTCCATTTGAACCAAAGTCTAATATGGATAGAAGCATAAATAAAAAATTGGAATAAGTGATCCACCGAGGCGTATACATTTTATCCTCCATACCTGTTATTTTGCTGAGCATTGTATCTTTTAAATATACATTCTTGCACTCCTTTTATCGTACACACTTTTAATCCGCGAAAAAAGGTATCTTTCACACATTTTATCTTGCACACATTTTATAATCCACACATTTTATCTTCCATTCACTTTATGTTAGCCAATGTTTCATCTTTAAAATATTATAATTGTACCTTTTAGTCATTTTATTGCCCTTACAATTAACTTATTTATAATTAGATAAAATATTCAATGTTAAATGTTCCTGAAGATAAAATGTGTAAAAAATTATATGTGTGGAAGAGGAAATGAGTGAAAGATAAAATGTGTGGATGATAAAAGAATACGATGTGTGCACGATAAAAGGTGTGCAAGGTAGGCCTCGGAAAAAATATGATATATCGATAAATATCGATATTTAACAATTTATCGAACCTCGATATTCCTAATTTTTTAATCGATATATCGATATTCCGATAATTATCGATTATTAGCGACATTTATCTAAAACTATCGATTATTGTCGATATTAATCGATAATTATCGATTATTGTCGATATTAATCGATAACTATCGAATATTATCGATATCTATCTATAGTTATCGATATTTATTGGCCCGCACCACATTAAATATTAAAACAGATATTTTTTATATTAGAGTATTCAAAATTTAAAATACGGTCCTGATTGTAGTTTGTAAGAGATTTAACATTTAACTGTTTTAAGAGAAACAGAAATATAAAATATATATTAAACATGTTTAAAAGGAACATAATTTATAATTGATTACGTTATGAATATAAATTAAAAAATATATTTTAAAAATATTGAAAAACGAAAGTCATAATTTGTGATTATTAAAATTCCTCTGTCTGGGTTGGTATAGTTTGTCAAATTAATATAAACAGCTGTACCCGTAGCTGTGAATTAATAACACCTATAAATATTCCTGTCTTAAAAATAGGTGTATGAGGAAACAAGGCATACAGGTGTATTTTTAACGTCCGTTTTATGTATGTTTACCACCCTATAAACTAGGCCCCATTCCTATGCCCTGTCGAACGATTTGTAGCAGTAAAGTAGGGTAAAGCCATAATACCCCCTAGATATTCGGTGGAGATTATTTTCACATTTTGACACTTGTACCTGGCTTGATGGAGCACCTGTTCTGAGCTCTAGCCTAGTGAAATAGCCCGATAGCGGGAAAAAATAAATCGATTGTGTTGATGAGTATATAATTGGCCTGGTGCTTTTTTGTGTGCACAATTAGTTACCATGTAATTCTTAATTACACGTTCAGGTTAACGATTCTTGAAAGAACGGTGACGATGCAGATTCGTGGAGAGATTTTAAATTGTTTGATGGCTTTTTGATAAAATTCAATGAAATTATAATAATTTCAATGCAAATTATATGTCCAGTGTACAAACTTTTTAAATTATTAAAACCCGTTAAAAATGAAGTAATAAACACTTTTTACTTTTTCCTGGTGTAACAAAAAATTATAATATCATTTTCTAGAATTTTGAAGTATATACATTCATCTTACACACGTACACATATTCTGATCATTTTAAATATGTTCAAATCTGATTATAATAATATTTAAACGTGCATATTTATCCAAAACTCCTTATGTAAATTTTAGCTTTAATATAACTTTAGATCAATAAAATAGACTTCCTTATTAAAAAAATTCGGGCATAACTTTGCTAACGCCAGTGTGTAGTTGTAGCGACGTTGCGAGTCATATATAATCTTGTGGATAATTTTAATTTCACGTTCCAAAATTTTTTAATTTTTCCTTAAAACAAATTATGGTATATTTTTTTATTAAAAAATGACGGCGTTTATTTGACTAGACAAAAAGCCGTCTCATGTTTTCCTACTCTTTTTCAGTGCGCACGCCGCAGAGAGTCACACCGCTTGTAAATTGGCGAGATTTTCCAATCTCAAGTGGTATCTGATCCGATGCGCTGCCTTTGAAATGGTGTGAGTACTCAACCACCAAGCTTCAGTTTTGAAGTTGCGCAATTCAGAGCAGCCAAGTTGCTTCAGAATATGCTCTGGTTTCAGTAGGTCAAGAATCAGAGCATTCTAAATACTTGCTCTAATTTTTATCCCATTGAAACTAGAGCACAATTCAGAGCTTCATTGCTCCACAATGTGTTCAGGTTTCAACAGGCCCTGAAGGTGATCTAGTTCAGTCGGCTAGAAATTGGAGCATGCTTCTCAGGATCCCTGGTATATCCTGAGATGGATCCTGAGACGCGCATTATTACCGGTCATGTGGATTCCTATTGGCTAATATTTAATCTGTAATTGTGCCTTTACTAGTGATAATTTCAAAATGAAAATTTGTATACATAAGTCATTTATGCGAGAAATTCACTGATACTATTTTTATTCTTTTTAGGGTATTAGTTATAGTTACTTAAAAACAGAAGGAGAAATAAATTATTTTTTTTAAATAATAACAATTCCGGGATTTATTACAGATGTAAGAAAATGTTGCGCTAAGGGAAATGTCTTCTTAGTGACATTGCCTCTAGGAAAGTTTTCCTTTGGGGCAGGAGCCTTGATTCCCCCATGTAGGTGGCGTCCATGCTAGGAATATTGTGCCACAGATGATAATTAACGCAAGAATATGCTCAATTTTCACATTATCTGCTTTATTTATTTACCCGAAATCCATATATATAATTCAATTTCCCTACTATATTTGTTTGCTCCTGAATTTGCTGTAATTTTTAAGGCAATTTCTAAATATTTCATTAAAATATACATTAACTTCTTCGGTAATTTTTGTACTTCTTTATTTTAATTTCACAGTAATTCATTATGCGTTATGTTGTTTTTATTTTCTGATTTTTACTATTATTATATTTAGACGGACAGCTAGTAGGTATCAAAAATTGATGTAAATTCTGCGCCCTAGTTATAGTTCTAACTATTCCTTAAAAAATCCAAGTTATATGTTTTCATATGAAGTATTTACCTACGTTTCAAAATTTGTATTTTTCCCACTGGTAGAATTGAATCTCGGCGTTTGATTTTCTAGAGATACTAGGTAGGTACTCCTTTCCTGATTACTTTACCAGTATAATAAATATTTAATATAATACAACACATTTGTGTTTTTTATTATTTATTAACGAATTCCTTATCAAAATGTTATATTTTTGTAAGATTGAAACAGCTCCATTGAACAAGGACTACAATGAACTTTACAAATGGCGGTATGAGTTATAGTGTTTGGAAATGATTGTGTGTGAGTGGATTCGTTATAGATGGCGTTTGCCGTGCCTTAATGAGTGTGCCGACTTAATACAGTGTAATAATTCCAGCTCAAATATTTGTCATTTAGCGTGAGTTGTGCGAAGAGCGCCATATTTGATATTTACAAAACTCGTCCAAGTCGGAATCACAAGCTGTGCTTAATATAAAGAAGCGAAGTCAAGAGCTTGGCGGTAATATGCGGAGACTTCGAGGAAATGAGAAAATGATAAGACGCAGAAAGAAGATCTTCAATTCCAACATGTAATGAAAGAATTGCAAAAAAATATATCTACCAACCCACCTTGCTGTCGAGGGGCCCATATTATATTCGTGATGAAAGGCGCAAGCCTGGATGCGTACAACCAAACACGCCATCCGTCAATTCCAATCTGCAACATCATAAATTATTAACAACTGAAATATATACGTATCATTATTACATTTTATGTAATTTTTTAAATAAATTTTGGTAATAGCAGCATGTTATAGAACACTGCTTCTCTAGCGGTGGTCCACAAAAAAAAAATTTAGTAGTCTGCGAAAAGCAAAAAATTATTACACTGTTGCCATTTTGTATGATTGGCCTAATTTAAATCAAATTTTATAACATAATACATTTCGTCTGAAACTATATTTTTTATAAACAATATCAAATTAATAAATTAATTATTTTAAGGAGAGGAGAGTAATATTGAACATTCGAACAATGATTTCCTTTATGATTGAGTTTTCGTATTAAATATGTACAGCCAGATTAAAAAAACATTATTATCTTTTAAACAGTTTTAAACATGTCAAATTTAGCTTCAATTGGCCAATTGGCCCTATTTAAACATGTTTAAGACCTAACTTATTTTGTGAATCTAGCAGCAACTAGCATAGAACAGTGTTCCTCAAGCGGTGGTCTGCAAAAAAAATTAGTGTTCTGCGAAAAATAAAAAAATATATGTCTATTGCCATTTTCTATGATTGACGTGATTCAAATCAAATTTTATATATAGGTATTTTTTAAATAGCATAACAATAGCTACAGAATATTCATATCCATCAGTAATTTAGGATATTTTTCTTAAAACTTTTTTTCATATATAGCAAGCACCTGCTTAATAATATACAACGTCGTACATCACATGAGTAAAATATCAATAATGTTAATGTGTTATATCTAACTCATGGAAAATTACTTATAGCACTCTCTTAGTCACTTACATCATGTTATAATATAATATATTATTATTTATTGAGGTATAAGTGTAATATATCATAAATAAGTTACCTGAGAAATATATTATTCCATATGGCCTTTAACTCAAGTGTGCCATGCATAATTATTCAACACCTCTTAATTAAATCTATAAATTCTGGAAAATGGGAGAAGGGCCTATGTCAAATTGGCAGGCGGACTTGTGTTCTTTGAAACTCGATTTTTCAAAATAAATTTATATTCACCATTCTTCCTAAGAGTCACTTTTTGGCAGGGTTGCATTGATTGAAATCACATTGATTTTTTTTAAACCATGTATTTAAATCACTTGTTCTCTTATTGTTATTTAATGGAAGGGAAAACGGAAATGTCTGATTTTTTATTAAATTTACTTCGTTAGAACCGGAAGTCGCTATAACTGAAAAAAGTAAAATAACGTTAGCGTTTTTAACGTTATAATCAGTTTGTCGATATGATAGGTATCGTTATAAACAGATTTTACTATAGTTTTTTTTTATTGTTTCTTTAAATTTTTATTTATTCTTTACAATAGCTTTTTTCATAATAAATGGTTGAAACACGTTTTTGAAATTGTAATAATAATTATTAAAAAATTAAAATAAATCTAATTTCAATTATAAAAATCGGATTTATATAAAAAAAAAACTTATTTTTTTTTATCGTATTTATATGCAATCCTGGTTTTTGGCCCCTCCGCTCCTGGTCTTTCGTTATTGTTGTTTTTGTTGTTTATGTCATCATATGTTTTGTTTATATTTAATTAGTGTCAGTTATTTCCGTATTCTCTGTATTTAACCATGTGGCCGATTTGAGGGTGGTGGAGGGCGACAGCGCGATCGCCTTAGCCAGGCCAGATTTGTAATTTCTAAAATAATAATAAATAAATCGGGATCGCAAAGGCGTCTTATATTCACTGACTTAAAGATTTGAAATTTGAAGAAGAATCGTTACGAACAAAATCTATTTGCCAAAATGCAAATGAAGTTCTAATACAATTTGGTGCTGATATTTACTTATTAGTGAATAAATTATTAACGTAGATTTTCTGTATTAAGAAAATTAAAACTCCTTAAAACTGAAGAAAGATTTGAGAAATTTGATTCGAAATTTAGTAATTCTTTTGAATGTTTCTGGATCTGCTTCTGATTTAACCAAACTTGTTTATTATTAAATTAATTTCAAATGTCTCAACAATATATGATTACGTAAGTATAACACAGATATAATTTATATTTGATTTGGTATTTTTGGTATAATAGCATATTTTTGCGTAAGTGATTTGGGCGTGGCTTGTGCGTTCCGCGCGACGTGTTGTGTGGGTTCACATGGCGCTGAGCGGCTCGGCGCATAAATCATCCGCGGTTTTGTATTTCACCCGCCGTCATATCGCGCCCACCGCCACCGCAAAACCGACCCTGATCGATATGGGGACAATTACCTGCTTCACATCATATCTACATATACCAACTTATTATATGCTACTTCTATTTACGTTGGAGAATAACCAATAGGTTTACCAAGAATCAAAAGATACATGAGATGACCCCTCTTAAAAAGTTTAGTATAAGTAATATAATAAAATATTATGTATAGTTGTTGCGTAGTAACGGACAGCGAAATTGTAGCCATTTTTGACCCGAGTGGTCGTTATTTCGCAGGAATTATGAATAAAATTTTCCAATTAAACTCATAGTTCGAATTATATTTGCTTGATATAAACAAAATGTAAACATGATTAAGATATTGTGGTTATCAAATTTCGTCACTGAGAATTTACCTACGACCATCAAATGAAGTACATGGAATAATCTTTTAAATATATGTATTCGAGCAGTTTGCTACTGAGACGGCTCGGAAAAAGAAGGTAAATGATAAAATAAACAATGTTTTAATCAAATATGTGTAGGGTATGTGGGGGTAAGATGGATCACATTTTGGAACATTTAAAAAATAAAATTTATGTATAGTCTAGGATAATTTATAAGAGTAAGGACAAAAAAATATGTTCTGAAAACTTAAGACAATATTTTATTCCGGTTCACAAAAGTCCAAGTCTCCTCCACTATTACATAGGTGAGACGGACATTGTTATATGTGGTACATTCTTCGTGCAAAGAGCGATCATAAATTACATATTTTATCCAAACATCCATCTGAATGGTTTTTTGAAATATAATTTTCCTTGAATTCTGCATATTCGTTTTCATAATTTTAAGATTCTTCAATATTGTCACCCTCTCAATAACCACTTAACAACATTTCTTTAGAACACATGGAATAACAACTAGATCGTCTACCTTTCTACGCGCGAATGATTCGTTTCCTGTTTACCGCTTAAATTGATCTTCTTAACAATAAAAATCTCTAAATGGATCACTAAATTACTTATGACTGTGTACAAATAGAACTACATTTTTAAGGTTACGATAAGTCTTGTACACATGTTAAACCCCACATTATTTTTGTAAAGATATTATATTTCTTGAATAGAGTTTGGTTGAATGAACGCAGATATAAAATTTTAAAATATTACCCAAATATTTTTTTCAACAAATGAAAGTTCTCATATTTTTAAAATTTAAACTAAAATTACGAAAATTGAATATTTTACAACCATCAGAATGACAAAATCTCAAGAAATTATAACATTAAATTTTAGCTACCTTTCATAATAATAGAAATAAAAAATAGAGTAATTCACTAAATAAATTAAGTATCATCTAATATATGTATATTATAAACAAAACATTGTCAACTGATTAATAATTATACAATATTTAATTCAATATGTATTTTTTACTAATTACTTCTACGAGTATTACCTAATTTTTAATAACTAGATGTAATTAAAAACATAATTCAAATTATAATTAATTTCACAAATATATTAATGCGTAAACGAAATACTTTTAAATACATAATTTATTTTGGTTTAAAATTTGTTGTAATATTTTCCGTATTATTAAACAATTTTTAATTAATAAGTACCTGGCGTATCTATTTTATACTAATGAAATGTCATTGTGGAAACTTCCGGAACAAATTAATTCGGTAAGAGATACGTGTTTTAATTCCAGTAAGTAAATTAGTAGAATAAAAAGTTTCGAAAGCAATGGAGTAAAGTGGAAATATCCATTTTCCGTACGGACTCTCCCGGGACACTAATTAGTGTAAAACTGTTCGGTCAGTTCTCTCCTTCCCTGCTAATAACCCACTTTGTCTCCGACCCCAACGTGAAGAAGTTATCAACTCACAATTTGCATATTCAAACTTCAAATAAATTTCATCAAGATATCTTCCGCAAATAATTTTCAATATTTATAGATGCCTGATAATGTCAAACTCATTTGGAATTAATTAAACTTTAATCAGATATGAAAATTAAAAGAATTAAACTGTCTAAAACAAAAGCTGTTGATCACTGAATAATAATCGATGAGCGATAACATTTGAATATCCTAGCTGGCTAGATTCCGAAGCATGTTGCTAATTAGATATTTTATTATAAAGAGATAAATGCAAAATGCAAATTACTCAATTAAAAATGAATACGTACATTAACGAACAATAAAATGTATTTTTAAAATGCACATTAATTACACATAAATTTCTACATATGACAAGTTGATTTATTTCGTTCGGTTTTTGTTCTTCTATATGTTCCACCACTGAATTCATTAATTATCATGTCCAGTTATTTTCATCTCGGTTCTCGGTTGATCGCTTCATACTTAATGATATTCGAAAGATGACAAAAAGTTATACTCGGCAATTACTGTTCCAGTTTATTATTTTAAATACACATTTATCATAAGTTTTCATTTTGTGGTAAATATAAAAATTATTGACATAATAACAAAATAAAATAATTGATTAATGGTCAACAATTTTCACAATTATCTTTGCTTTTGTAACCAATTAGAAATGACTTATTTTCTATAACGAATGGGATAACACAGTACTTATAAAAAGTTGCATTTCTTAATGTGTTTTATACTCTGTTTTCTAATGAAATAATAAATAAATAAAAGTAACATTATCTAACATGAAGCAAATACATGTCGTACGAATTTCAGATATGTACCTATTTACAAATTTAGACCTGTTTATTCTGACTTCTACTCGATATGAAAGATTTTGTTCCATCTTTGAATAAATAGTTACATCAAATTAAATAATATACGAACATTTCAATTATAAAACCCAGTTTCATTTATGTAACATAATTTGGTGCGCTTTTGAATTGTTCATTTGGTGCGCTTCTGTAATAACAAATACCATTTGGTGCGCTTTTCTCATGCCGGTAATCAACGCTTTATCAGGGTGCGTGATATTATATTATATATTCTTTATTTTTTAAATTAATAAGCACACATATTTGTATAGCTGTTGATGGAGAAAACGTCCAAATAAATAAAAATTGAATGTTAATATAAATAATGACCCGTATTAAGTATTATGAGCTCAATTTTATAGAACTCCTTTGTTAAAACTGATGTAGGGCCTCATAAGATTATAATGTAAAAGCATGCTTGCTAAAATCGGATTTATTATAAAAGTGCATTTGTAATATGTATCAAAACGAGGATTCTTAATGCCCATTATTTCCTTATTCCTTCAAAATATTATTTAATAAAACAATAAAAATTTGCCCTTATTTTATCTGTTTTTATTTGTTCAAACAAAATAATGATCGTTTAATTACAATTTAATGTATTGATGTTCGAAATGCTGAAATATCGTCATTATATTTTAGCAAACAAATGCAAATAATTACTTTATTTCTAATTACAAGTAATCAGTCGAAAGTTTAACGAGATGATTCAGTTTTAATATGAAACAAATCTGAAGTGAAAATATTGTACGCAATAATTCTTCCTACGTAAAAATATTTTCTTTTTCCCCTTAGTCGAGGTCTCTTTACATCTCTTCAGTACTAATGAGATCCCTAAGGGCTGGGCTAGAGGACCCGAGCTACACTTGCGTTACGTTGGTTGTCTCAACTTATAAAATATGTACCCCAAAAATAGACAATTTTTGTTTGGCTGTACATACACAAACTTTGTGCTTTGTAGGTTTTGCATTACACGTATCAAAGAAAACACAAAAGTTTTAAATATATTCTCATATATTTTTATTTATTTTTGGTTTGTCAATTTAATATACTCTTATTCGAATGCGTTGAACAACTTTTTTAAAATTATTGTCGTTAAAAAATAATAATATTAACATTTAATAATTTTTTTAGACTTTCATTATTTTTATTATTTAAGGTTCCTATTTTAATAATCATTTATCTGCCATTTACAAGCTATTATATTTGATTAATTTTTTGTTATCAGTATATTAAAAAAATTGATGTGCTCAAAACAATCCTGCAATTTAATTTTTTTTTATAGATTTATATCTTGCGAATTATTTTTAAAATTTATGTTATCTTTGTTAAAGAATACCACATATAATAAGAGACGTTTCGAGATTTTAACGAATGTCCACGAATTAATAATCTATACAATACGTTTTCATTTATTTTATAGTGATTTCTGTCGATCTGTCTATACGCCTGGATTTTATTAAACTTTTGGTAGAGATCAGTCAACCGGACGTTACATTTTACTCTTTTCACTTTAATTTTCTTTAAAATATGTCGTAAAATAAATATTTTAAGAAAATATTCAAAGGTAGTTGCTACAAAATATGCAACTACTAACCTTTATTTAAAAAAAAATAGTTTTTATATGTGGATAATAAGAATTTCTTATCACAGAGAACTCATTATTCGCAAATGATTTTCACAAACTTCCTTCGCATTTAACAATATTCCCTTTTATGAATATTAAGGCTTTAAATCAATTATGATAATAGTTATCTGATGTAAGCAAAGGATGCATTAATCATGTTGGCAAAAATCATGATTTATTTTAAAAAATAAAAAAACGATTTTATTTATTTTAAATGCAAGTCAATATGTCCTGAGTATCTCGATGTTAACATCAAACTCGTAATTGAAAAACTATGTAATTAGGTAAGTTAAACTGTAACAATTACAAACATATGTAACTATCCCCTATCGCATTGTATTCTGTAATCGTCTATTAAAAGAGTCATATAACATATATCTTTGATCTGTTCTGTTTTTGTGTGAAGTGTAATTACTTTACTGATACACTATTATGGTACACACAAGCATAACGTACTTCCTACACTAATGCACGTTTTTTCTAACGAGCTCGTGTGACAATCAAGCGGTAAATGAAGTAAGCAAGTAACGTGATTAATTGCTAACATACGGTGCTCTACGCTGCCCACACGTTTGTTACGTTACTTGCCATGTTACGCACCGGTGCGTGAAAACATGGAGAATAAGTTATTAACTGCTCTACAGCCTGCTCTCAACCGGCATTGGACGATTGTAACTTACACCATTTTTGATTGGATGATATATACCCATGTGCCAATATAACAACAAGCAATAAAACGAATATACAATTGTCTTGTAAGGTGTGATTAATTATTACGTTTTATTTTGATATAGGTAGTATTAAATTAATAAAATATTTTTTAGAACTCGTAGTAAATGAATAAAAAAAACTTTTTTAGTTTTAGTTACATAAACTGTTGCCTTCTTCAGGGTAGTGACAAATACAACAAAAAGCAAGTAAACAAGTAACTAGGAAACGAATTACCTATAACATATTTAACATAAGAGCAATGCTTTACTAGTTTTCAAATCATCGTTGTGATTGAGATTAATATCCTTAGTTTTAAAAATCTCAACGGCTTCTCTAATTAACCTCTTGTTAAGAGATGTAGATCGTGAAATAATTTTCGTCTTGAAATCTTATTTCATGAAAATCATCCAAGGCTTGTTCTGCTGCGACTGACGATTTCTCAGGCTAGTTCAAGCTAACTGATCGTTGGACTAAAGTGGCGTTTATAAAACATGTTACACAATGTTAAACATGCAGCAGTGGCTAAATTGGTAACTATATGAGATTGGAGGTTCGATTCCTAATATCGATATCTTTTATCAAACAAAGTACTACAAACCGCTACGACCGAATAGTTTGTATAGAAACCGTTAAACTGTAGGTGCAATGTAAAGATTGTTGGTTATTAAAATTCAAATAAAACTAGTCACGAAGTAAGTTATAAGTATCTTAGGTACATGTGTTGTAATTCTAATTATAATGAAATCTACATTGATTACAATATTGAAAACATATTAGTTTTGATTAAGTTAAGTATTTAGCATTCACGCAGAACTTTTCAAATTCCTTTTAATATCAATCTTTTGAATTTTTAGAAACTAACTTGGTCTGTACATCCACAAATTTTATTAATATTTCGTCAGAATAATCAGTATATGACGTTCCATATATATTTGACAGTGACAGTGACACCTTGATTACATTAAATTTGTTTAAGTACAAATAATTTAGCAATGTCAACTATCTAGAAAGTAATCAATGTATGGAACATAAGCCTACAGATTGTTTTTCATTTCAAGTACCAAAATACAATAAAACGTTGTATGTACCATGGGTATAATGAAAATTATAGCCCTCAGGAAATTTAATCATTCTCTCCTGCTATATTTTGATTATGCCCTTAATACAAAAATAACTGTTTTATATTTTACAACAATAATTAGAAAGTGTCGAATAAAATGTTGTATGGCCCACGCGGGTTAATTACTTATAACATGACTTATTTGTGATGTAACACACTTGTACCATAAATAACTATTAAGAAACTGAACATCATTTGCTATTGTAACAACTGTTTTTCATCTGAAATTACCCCCATGAACGAACGCCACTGCTATGCCCATTGCGTGACACCTTTGCGCCATTCCCATATAAATAAATAAGGAAAGAAATTGACTCGATATAAAAATATGAATGCGAGTGTGCGTGTATTCGCAGAGTGCTGAGCGGTACGGGTCGGGCTCGGGTATGTAATTTGTCCAGAGGAGAATTACACAGTTTTTTCTAAATGATCGCTGTGGACGAGTGTCTTACTCCCGCGGTATCACGCACCCAGTAATGACCCTCCATTTGCCACAGGCGCCATTTTGTCATGCTTCGGTACACACCACTAAAATGGACAGCCTGCTGTGGAATTAATAACGAATCAATTCAGAATCGTATACATTCACAGGTTATTATTATTAAATATTTAAAGATGTACTACATACTATTTAATAAAGTCATTGTATTGAAGAGTCATATACGTTTTATCCTCCACATATGTTATATTGCTCGACTTTGTATCTTTAAAACATTCAATTTTGCACACCTTTTATCGTGAAAACTTTTAATTCGCGAAAAAAATATCTTACACACATTTTATCTTGTGCACATTTTATCATCTGCACATTTAATCTTCGCCAATATTTCATCTTTAAAACTTTGTAATTATACCGTTCATTCATTTATTGCACGTGCAATTAACATACTTATAATTAGATAAAATATTCAGTGTTGAATTTTCGGAAATAAAATGTGTAAAAGATAAAATGTGTGGAACATAAAATAAGTGGCAGATAAAATGTGTACATGATAAAATGATTCGGAAGATAAAATGTATGTAAGATAACTTTTTTCGGGGATTAAAATTGTGCTTGATAAAAGGTGTGCAAGATTGAATATGCGCAAGATACAATGTCGAGCAATATAACATGTGTAGAGGATAAAACGTATATGCCTCGTATTGAACAGTAGAGTAGGTGAACATTTTTTTATTTTTATATGCATATATAATAGCTTGCCAAAAAATAAGATACCTCTATTTTTTTTAAATTATTAATTATGTGTAGTTTTGAAGTAAATAAATGATAAAGTTCTTGGGAGGTGATGATGACGTCAATTAAGTGTATAAGAGACGGACGAAGACGGAGCTTGTGTGAGTGAAATAGCAACAAGACCACGTGGTCCCACGCCTTCAAATTTAATCAATCAGCATTTGCACTTAATGTACGTCACAGTAACGGGCGATTTTTTTTATCTAATGCGTATTAATAAATAATTACAAATAAATATTTAATTTTTCTAATGTAAGCATTCCTAAATATATGTTTGTACTTTCTATAATTCAGTAGTTTTACCATTAAAATTCTATTATGGTCTCCTACAGTATTATAATTACAATCATTGAAGTCTGACGCGCGAGAGTCAAATCTATGTTCAGTGTTCAGTGTTATATTACTTAATTATTTATTTTGAAGACGGTTTTGAACTATATTTGATCTCAACAGGAACAGAAACTCGATTTATATATACCTACATAGAAACATATTTCGATAAAGTGTTCGGTTGTTATCAATATAAAATATATTTATGTAATTTTGGAATGAGGGACACTGCCTTCTACAAAATTATTTTAAGGGAGCAAGCGCCCCATTGCCCCCCACAAGTCGACGCCCCTGATTGAAGTACCTTTTTCACAACAGTTCCTGTTTCTAGTGCTACCTAGGTTTTGGTGTAAGAGGCAATGACCTTAGAGCCCTAAATATTCTTCATTAAGCACCAACATTTTTATTTACCAAATTAAACAAATAAATCCTTGTTCCTTGATTCTTAAAATTATTCTACATTCCTGCTTTCTATTAATTGGATTATTAACACAAGCAATCTCTGAATAATAAGGAAGGTCAGGTGTATATCGTATAAAAAAATACTCAAACACTTTTTCTGTATTTAGTCTTTGAATTTATTTATACAGAGTTATTTATGGTCGCAACTCGCAAATAGGTGATACTATAAAAAAATACTTTTTTCTGAGATTCACATTAAATTTTTCAGTTAATTACTTAAAAGATCTTGAAATAAATATAATACTGTCAGTTTTGATATTTATTTTCTTCGGACACGATTTCACTCGACAAGATAATGTCATCAATACATCTTCCCCCCTAAATGATTTTAAACACAAGGTTACAATTGATGACGTGAGGATCACCTACGAGAAATAGATTATACTTATTTTTAAATTCCTTATGTACATATTCAAAACTAACTAAATCCAACATTAAAAAATAAAGACTTTCTTTATATGTTATTATTGTTGACTTGATGGAATGTAAAGCTGTATATAAATATTTGTAAGTTAGGTTTCGTATTACATTCTTTATTAAAGAACAGTAGATTTCAATCACTACATTGTTTCTTGCATTTAAAATTGATTATAATAACAATAACATATTTTACAATGTACACGCACTGTGTATGATTTTATATATATTTACTTTATTTATATTAGGTATTTTAATTTAAACAATGAAATCAATATACTTTATAATTGCTTTATTAAAATTATATACAATAGAAACAGCACACATATAATTGGAAAATTATAAAGAACGTATATCTAATTACTAATTTCTATATTTTATGACTTCTAGGAATGATTTTGATTCCCAGAATAATATAAATAATTATAAAGAAAGCATAAAGTTAATTACAATAAAATTTGTTATTGTAATTTCTAAATCAGTGTAAAGAGTTGTTGTTGAAATTTAATGACCAATAAATTAATTTTAGTGTCAATTAAAATGCAGACCAACATTAGAAATAAATTAGAAGGCAGCGAATGAGAAATATAATTTAAATGTGACCGACTACTCTACCATGTCTAATAATCTATTATTATATTTATTTATTTTACAAATACGTATTCTCTAATTAATTTAATTACGTACGCTATTAATTAAAAATATAAATCATTTTGCTTGACTTCTCCGGGCGTCTAACGTTTGACTGACGCCATGGCGGTTAGATAAATGGAACACCCACGGAGATCCAGGCACGGAATACAAAAAATTGATGAGATTATTTGAATACTTTAGGAAATATCACCTGCTTAGAATAATACTTCCTTGTTTTTTTATGGAAATTTCCTGGACACATATGACATGTATTTATAGTGGATTATGTATATATAAATTTAATATCATTTTATCATTTATAAATATATTAATTGCATTTTGATAATAAATACATATATCATTACAGCTTATAACCTATTTATGCTAATCTGCTTTACAGCTGATTTCAGTAACAATGATTTATGAGGATGTTTATTGAACGTCACCTACCTATAGCTAATGTGGCGAGAGTATCATCAGTGATCTTTTTTTGTGTATTTGTTTGACCTGATCTCGGTTTCAAGTTGTTCTCAGTTAAGCTATTCTCGTGTCTTTGACTATTAATATACATTTCCATTTTCCAATTACCAATATTTATTTATTAAGTATAAATACAAATATTTTTAATACAGTTCTTAATATTTTTAAAAATTTTATAAATTAAAATAAAACGTTGTTAATAAATACAGTATTTATTTGCCTAAGAATGAGCTTTATTTTCTTATGGCAGGGTCTCCATTAACTGCTTTAATTTTTTGTTTTAGAAAATTTCCAATTCCTGTTATATTTTTTGTTGTAGTTTGCGTTCTACAACCAAGTATTTATTATCTGCCCAATGTGCTATAATTACTCTGGTAATTGATGTAGTTATTTACATATATTTTTCTACATATTACCTCACACAGTGGCGAATCTATAGTTATATTTTTTATATTATTCTATTAATAGCTTGTGTTGTTATCTAATACATTGTTTAAATAAATAGTTATGACTAATCTATCATTAACGACATTTATTCGATATCATTAAGTAAAAAAAATAGTTTTTTTATATATTTTTTTCCAATTTTATATTCCCAATTTTAGCACTGTAAACTACTCTTTTATTCTCCTACCTGACGTCAGAAATATGGCGCCGTTACATAAATTTGAATTTCAAATGATAATTTCCCTGAAATTAGCATTTGAAATATACATATAGTTTTTGTCATTATTATTGGTAGTCACAATGGTTAATTTTTAATTTCTATACTTTTTTTTACTTCAATTCGACAATAGTCATATAGTCCATATTGGAGTCGTCGCTTCGTTCCTCCTCCAAAAAATTGTCTTCGCTTGGAGAAATATCCTTACAATTTTTAATACTATTATAAATTTTGGGATGTCGTTGCTTAAGACCATATGCCTTTTATAAATAAAAATATCCAGCATGTATGATTATTTTGAACAAGTTGTGTATTGTGTAAAGTATATCATTATATTTCAATTATATAAACAAGTGTGCTATTAGTAAGTTTTTTAATAAATTCTTTGTTTTCGATGAACGCTTCCTGTCGGGAGCACGCAAATGAAGTTGAGGTAATTTGAGGCACCAGGTGCGGTCGTGTGTTCGAGTCGGGCCGCAGCATTTTGTCCAACGGGAAGCAGGCGATAATTAAGCTGTATTGTTGATAAATAGCTTTTAATAACTGGTTACCGCGCACACAATATAGGACACTTTCAATGGAATTCCACATAAACAGATCAATTTTCATGATGGCTCTATATAGCCCAACGTAGTGGGGAATATTGTCCAAAATAAACAAAGATTTATTGTTTTTGAAATTTGCTGTTTTATATAAATGGAACCTGAAATCTAGTGCTAGTGGTTGCAATGACGGGTTGTGGTTTTAATAACATGAGTTTAAATCCCACCGATATCAGAATTTTTCATCAACTATGAAAAATAGCACAAATATTTTTCTGATTTAACAATTGTCTATATTGCTTTTTTATGAAAAAATATATTTTCGTTCCTTGTCTAGTTATTTATTTCATAGATACCTACTCTATTTCGCACAACTACATTAGGTATTTTGTGGAAAACTGATAATGTATGCAATAAGAACAAAAGTATAAAAAATACCAAATTCAGATCTTATAAAATACCATAATTATACGCTTAATGCCCTTGAGTTCCTGTTAATTAACAGATTAAATTTATCTGGCTGGTAAACTCATTGGTAAAGAAATTGAATTAATTTGTCTAATTGATAATAACCAAATTTAATTGTCAACTGTGAAGTTGGTAATAATTTTGACATATTTGCTATATTCTTTGTAAACAACTGTCATTTTAAACAAATTTTGAATGTTGTCTTAATTTTGACTAAAAAAATATCACTGGTTGACAGTTTGGATTGGTGACGTTTCAAAGCGATAATTGAAAAATTTCTGTCAGTAAAATTTTTGTATTTATTTTTAAATATAGTTACGACATATTATATGCTACTCATAATTTAATTTGCCTACTAATAGAAAACCGAATAATATTTTCCACATTTTGTAATAAATACATTGCTGTGTCTTTATTAAATCTAAATCTTTTGAAGAAATCATGGTCAGATGGTAACTCTAGAAATTAAAATGATTTGGCTGACAACTTACAATGCAAAGTCTTCTACACCACATTAATAAAATCTATTAATTTTCCTTCTTCGTCACTCTCAGTAAATATAATGTACTAGTTCCATATATTGACAATATTATCCAAAATTGTTGTGCTATAGGAGGAATAGTGTCTTAAGCTCAGCTTTATTATGTACTACCTTTTAAGAATTAAAAAAAACTTTCTTGAAGAAATAAGTTCCACTTTATTTATTTGCATTTAATATAAAATATACTGACTAGTTTTATCTTATGGGCTTATCGAGATCATAAATGTTTCATGATTTACAGTATCATTTAAATATTTAATAACAGTAATGAATAAATTAATTACATCTATTTATTTATCCATGATGTTTATCTTTAGATATATCTATCACTTAGTTAATTTTTAAATTTCCAATATTGTAAATCAATCCTCATCTTCTCTAAATTTTATAACAATTGTGGATAAAATAAAATGTAAATTTCTAGTTTTTTATTAAATAAAACGAAATCTTCTACTTTATAAACTTTTTTATTTTCTCAATAAACTACCAGTCACTAGTTTAATAACTTCTTTTTTTTTCATTTATGATATTTGTCGCCACTAATATACCAGATGCCAGATGACTTATCTACAGAACTGTAGAGACACAAAATAGTTACACATAGAAGCGACACTCCGTGTCGGCACATTTCATGTTCCCCTAGTCAGTTCTATGACCTTGAAGCATTGTGTAGACCTTTAAATTTGTGATCTTCCCCTATTTCTCTCTCAGATGAGAGGAAACTTTCCGATTTTAACAATGGACCCTTTAAATTTGTGCACATTCTCCATCTCTCTCTAATTTTCGTTTCTCTGTCTTACTGTCGCTTCTGTATAAACCTATTCTGTACTAGAGACATGAAACACCACAATTTATGTCAGGATTTATAACTACGACATAATAAATAGCAAGTAAAACTCCATAATATTGTGACGAACACAACACGGGTGTAGTTATTTTTGGCCTACACTCGGCAAACTAAAGCTAATTTGCAGGCGTGATGTTATGAAGTTGTGAGGTGTGTTTGTAATCCTCGGTGCATTGCTCACTTGGCAGCGAGAATATCGCGTGCGTATTAGCCGGGCCGCTAATTAAACGGCACTGGTAAACCCGCCATGCTAATTAACACGGGAATTAACATAATTAATATCAAACTTCAAGTAGACCTGCCATACCACAAGGTATACAGTGTACGGAATACAGATCATCGAGTTCAGGACCGAATTGGAACCATTTCATGATAATCAGAAAATATGTTTTTCTACGATCACTATGGAAACTTTTTTCATGTTATATAAAGTTACAAAGTTGCGTATTTCCCATAACAGTGGGTTAAAGTGTGAGAAATCATTTCTCATAGTATGTATCAACACTGCGCATGTGCAGTGTAAGAAATATAATTTTTCACAGTAATTGCCAACACTGTACGTACGTGAAGGTACTCTACGTAAATTTATCTACGCAATATTGTTCTTTATGTCAAATAGCCTTCATGCTTGTATTTTTCTATTTAGTGTGCCACTAGTGCAGAATCACCTAATTCCCACCTTGTATGATTTCAGAACTCAACCTCGTCTCGTGCCGAAACTTTTACTAAATAAGCAACTATCTGCACTTGTTGCACAATATATTTTTTTTGTACTCTTACAATAAAATCTGTTGTTCTATGTCGTCTTAAAAATCTCGGGAATCTTAATTTCCCATGTCTCCTACAGGAAATTTAGGGAAAAAAATTCTAAAGGACTTATTAAAAAACTATATTATAATAAAAAAGTATAATTGACCAAAATCCCAGTTTAGAATAATAAAATTAGTACATTTGGTTTACAATATTGCCAATAAATTCTGTTATGTTAAAAGGAATTGGCAGTATTTAAAAACATCCCACAAAAAGTTTGTGTTTATATAAAAATAAAAATATTTGATCAAAAAAAAATTACTAATTGTTTTTTTCGTACAAAAAATATTGTACAAACCTCTTGCGTGAACCTTCTTCCCGAATTCGTTTAATAATTTAATTATTGACCTTTCGTGAGAAA
Source organism: Stenolophus ochropezus (assembly GCA_035578165.1). Classification (NCBI taxonomy): domain Eukaryota; kingdom Metazoa; phylum Arthropoda; class Insecta; order Coleoptera; family Carabidae; genus Stenolophus; species Stenolophus ochropezus. The sequence continues at coordinate 6,709,875 of JAQOWZ010000004.1, read as the reverse complement.
TATTAAAATTACAGTAGGTATTTTTAAAATATTTTATTGTAGTTTTAAAATTTAAAAACGTTCACCATTGTTTGATTTAGTGTACATTGTGATAACTGCGATATAAAACTCTAACTGAAATAGAAACCGTGCGTATATTGTATTTATTACCTAAAGTATTTTCATTTAAAAGTAAAATTAAATGATCTTACCCCATATAAATTTGCTTCGCTATAACTTTTTGTTTTTATTGCATTATATTTTCGTACCATTAAGATCTTTTATTATCTTTTTTAGTTTCTGTTTCAGGATCAAATAAATGATGTTCTGTTTTTGCACAATTATATTTTATATAATTATATACGTAGGCTTAGGGCAGATATAAGTTACTCGGAGGTGATCTTCGTAAATACTATAATACCTATAGTTTTACACTTATAGCAAACAGGAAAAACTAGCGAAAATATGAATATGATAGTCTATATTTATACCATAAATAAAAATGTGTTAAAATTTTTGAAGAATATGAATTTGTATGTAAATATATTTAAAAACAAATCTCGAATTACAGTGATGGTTCGTAAAACCATCTACTCGACAAGCACCAACTTAAGAATGTATAATTTATACCTGCTCCGTTATCAAATAAAAATTCAAGAGCGAGTTTAAATTCAAAACTAGTAGCTGCTCTACACAATTTCGTAAGTGAAATTTATAGCCAGTGGGCCTATCGCCATGGAATAAATTTGCAGTTTATAATGTTTATGTCTCGGATTTGATTAATTTTTGAGGCAAATATGCATGGGTGAGACTCATTTGAAATTTTATAAGCAATATATCATTAGATTTGCATTATAGGTATACGAGGTTGTTAACGAACCAAGATTTCCCACTGATAAGCAAATTTCGGTTTGGATTAAGACGTTGAAGGATTTTTTCACCTGCTATAAAATTTAGGAAGTTAGCACTAAATTAGAATGACGTCTCGAAGATATTAACTATTATTTATCGCATCTTATGCTTGATAATTTCCCTAAGACCTGGATTGATTGGGATTTTATTCATATATGAAACTAAATCATTATTTATTCCTGTGTATATTGTTATATTCAAATTTATTGTGGTTTAATTATTAATAATATACATTTCAATTACATACTCAATAACTATTAACCGCATATCCACAGCTGCATATGATAAGGTTATTACTAAACTTTAAACAATTATTGTTATATTGAAATTTCAAATTTGAACCATATTATGTCATTTCATTATTGTGATGTGATACATATTGTACAAGGCATATTTTATTTAACAACTAAAATAAAATTTATGTAATACTTATTTTTTGATTAAATATTATCCCAAACAACATTTTACAATTTGTGTTTTGTTTTGTACATAGAGATGGTTTAGGATATAATAGGAAAGTAAAGAGGTCTATTACTTTAATAAAATAATAGACCCGTCATACAACATTTTATTTCATTTTGGTACATGAAATGAAAAACATATGTAGGTTTATATTCCATGCTGCGATTTCTTTTTAGATAGGTGGCATTGAAAACATTATTATTAAACAAATTTAATATAATCGAAGTGTGACTGTCAAATATATATGGAACGTCACGTACTGATAATTTTATCAAAGTGTTAATAGAATTTGAGGCTGCATAGGCCAAGTTGGTTTCTGAACATACAAACAATTTATATTGAATGTAATTTGAAAAGATCAGTAAAAGCTAAATACAGTTTGTCATTAACCACAATTTGATTTTTTTTTTTTGAGTAACTATTTCTTAGCAACTTTATACGCCCACGGGCGATAAAAGCCAAATTACGCCCACATTTGAGCGTGCGTAAACAAGTTTATGATTCCAAAATGAAATAAAATTATTTGTAACAATTTAAAACTTTCTTATGAAAAAATGATTACACATTTAACTTATAACAGAACTGGAAATAAATTATATTAAAATTGTCTTTACTTTACTTAAAGGAGAATTTTTAAGCTTTAAATTTTAAATAGAATGAATATTTTAATATTCATTTTATATATATGTAGATGTTTATTGATATCTTGAGAAGTATAAGAGCTAAGAAGTTGGTTAAATTAGCACACAGTTTCTATTTTATAAGACTACTTTAATGAATGAAACAACAACTATTTTAGACCAGTGGTTTTCAAAATACACGATGCAACTAAGAAAGTTTTAAACGGGGACCGGGGACCTATATTTACTATTCGATTATGTATTTTTATAAATAGACCTTTATTAATCATTTATACATTAATGTTATTAATGACTCCAAATGTCCAAATATACATTTTTAATAATCTAATGTAATGTATTATTGTAATATATAGGTAATTATTATTTTTTAATTGGATAATTATAAAGTGTAATTGTTGGATAAAAGCTAGAGAAGATTGATTAATTAAATCTTGTGTTTTGTGTGTTGTTTATTGTGAAATGTGCGTAAAATGCTTATAACTCATTTTTAATTAATGTAGTGTGAATTCATCCCTGCGGTCACAGAGGTCAAAGTGCCCTGAAGGTCACGACAAAGGGCAGCCAGCGATACAGATGACATTTCCACGAAAGGTCTTTCGCGCTTCACATATCATTTACACTGAATTTAACCGCAAATCAAACATGTGAAAAATGCTTTCCATATTGCGTTCAAATTCCGCACCCTGCAAAAAATTCCATTGTTGGCATAGTTCACTCACTGTAACCTTGTTCAAACGTGCAATGTTTAGTGTAATGCCACAAAAAGATCGTTATTTTGCAATAAACATACTTTATCAAATATGACTTTTTATATTTATGAATTGTTGACAGGTAGGTATATAAATATAATAGATTTTAGTAATACTCAATTGGTTTCAAATAAGGATGAAACATGAATTATATATAAAAATTAATATATTGTACTAAAGTACTCGAGTTCCACGGTGACTTTAGGCAGATAATTTAGAAAAAAAGACATCAAGTGAAGCACACATTTAACTTGACTTAACCTTCATTTTTTTATCAAACCCCATGTAATTATAGCGCTGTAACTATGATATTTTTAGATAAATAAAGTTAGAAATTATAACTCACTGTTTGTTGGTTCTTATCATAGTTCATAGTAACTACTTTATAAAACCTTCTCTACTCTATTTTTTTATTAAATGACATTTTAAAATGTCAACTCTTAAAAACATTTGTATATTTTTAATTAATGATTAAACGTGTTGGATAAAATGATGTATGACAAACTCATGTTAATTATCTAAATCACTCAGCTTCGTGTACCATAAATAACTATTGTTTACTGAACGGTACTAATTAAAATTAAACTTTAAAGATACTGTTAGCTCTGGCACAGAATGGGTTTATACAGAAGCGACAGTAAGACAGAGAAACGAAAATTAGAGAGAGACGGAGACTGAGCACAAATTTAAAGGGCTCATTGTTTAACATCGGAAAGTTTCCTCACATAGAGATAGGGGAAGAGCACAAATTTAAAGATCTACACAACGCTTCAAGGTCATAGAACTGAAAAGGGGAACATGAAAGGTACCGACACGGAGTGTCGCTTCTGTATGTAACTATTCTGTGGCTCTGGCCTGAATTGCGTTTATATTATTTCAGATGCCTGAAATAATTTATAAATAAACTAAAATGATTTTCTATGATATTAATTGTCTAAAAACTTACTAAACTGATCTAAATTGAATATATTATATGATTTATTATCTATAACCAAAATACGACTAAGACTGAATTCTATAAACATTGAGGGAGAGGCAGAAATCTGTCCGTTCAACTCCTTACCTTTAAATAAATAAATTCATGTGTAAACTAATTCCATCGTCATCTGGTCCCAAACCAACATATCAAATGTCCAGAAACCGATAACAGAATTATAGTTCATAGAAAAAAAATGTAGAACTAGATAAAGAATTATAGAAGCAGGTGCGCCGATTTTCTATAATTTTGTGGGGAATAGGGGCACGCATTCACACATTAATGAAATAATTTAGAATAGAATCTAATCTATGTTTTGAATATTACTTTCTTCTTTTAGAATATTTAAATTAGTAATCAATATTACTATTAGGATTCTTATTTGGTTTTAAAAATATTTTTAAGTGCCTTAATGTACTACATGAGCTCTCATTTGTATATGAAAATACAGAAACTGTTAAACAAATTCTTATTAATTTTACTTATTCTGATTTCGTTTGTTGAAAAAAAGGATTATTGCTTGTAAAGTAAACAGGGACAGGAACGCGTTTTGGAGACGCATATTTCGATGAAATGTTAATTGTTATCAATAATTATATTGTTCAATATAAGAGTCAGATCTAGAAAGTACAAGAAATTTAAAATAATATAATAGTGCATGTTATTTTTAATGAACTATTTTGCTAAGTCTTTAAACCTGTCAATTTATTCCGTCAGGTTCACAATAAATCTCTCCTCAAACACATATTTCTAGCACAATACCATTGTTAGTGTTGAAAGCCTATCTTGACATATTTATGTCCCAACAAATAGTAAATAAATAAAATTAGTAGAGTAGTGCAATGTCCAGAGTGCGAGCAATTATTGTGACACGTACGCGAATATATTACGCTGAAATATGTGGAATATTCATACGTAGGCCGACTGAGTTATAGCCGCAAGAGAAGGATTTAAACAAGTACAACATTTCATTTAAAGCAGATTATCTCGCGGCCTGCGGCATATTTTAATTTCTATCATTTTAACCTCAAAGTCAAATTCAAATTATCTTCCGTTCATTTTATTTACGCACATTTACAGATTTGAAAAAAACAGTTTACGTATAGAATAATTTGTTTTCATTTATTAATTTATATTAACTTTATTGTGTACCCTATAATTAAATATAATTTATAAATATTAAGTAATTGTTGATATTAGATTTTTAAATGTTTAGTATTTGTAATGATTTACTCTACAAACTCATTAAACATCCATTGAACCTAATCGTACCCATGACTCACACCGTCTTTCCACTGTCCTAATTTGCTTTCCATTGTGTCTCTTACAATTCTTGCAAAATATATAAAAACCTCTAATCCAACAATTTCGAATAAATACTCAGACTTTTATATCAGCAGATTCTCATACAAGCAGATCCTACTCTCATTTCCATCAGTCTCTCATTATTATCCTCGCAGACAAATCTGTAGTCTGTTACTCTGATTACCACAATATTTCTCATTTTAACATTCAGAAATTAATAAATAAGATCAAAATAAGCCATAATATTTTTTCAGATTTCAACGGAAATATCAGTTTTGACCATCCCTGAATCCATTTGAGTAGTTTCGGTGTGACGTCTGTAGGTACGTACATTCGTACGTATGTATCTCGCATAATTCAACAATGATTAGAAGGAGAATGTTGAAAATTTGTATACGGAACTGCTGTATCATCTAGTTGTGCACCTTCCTTTTTTATTACAATTAGCCGTAGAATGTTGAATATTGTTTGTGAAATTACTACATATTCTTATGCACCTCTATTTTTTGTTCCTATCGGCCTCTGCAGAAGAGCACTTTATTTTCGCAGAAGCTTAATAAAAATAATAGTTTAGTTGGCTTCTAATTTTTGCAGAAAAGGTTTGATTTGAAAGTGAGTATGACAAAATTGACAACTAGTGTTGCCGTCTGGATCTAGACTTTCTAGAATCTGGCAGATACAATCATTTTGTTTAATGTAATAAGGAATATTGATAAACATTTTAATAAAATTATACAAAAAATTATCCATTTCAAAGGGAAATTCGAAGATATGAAATAATTCGAAGTTGAAGAACGATTAGTCGTAAAATGATTACATTCAAGTGAAATAAGTTTAAATGAAGTGCAGCAAGAAATTTATAATTTAACTGAAAAGGAAGTCTTGTGGAGTCCACATTAGATTTTTATTCTTTATAAACTCTTCCAAATTCCAAAACGTTTGAAACAGTATACATATACCAAGCAACAAAGGTGCTCAGTAGAAGAACTAAATCAAAGAACGGAACAGAATAGAAAATTGGTCTCAGAAGTTGGACTACAGTAACAATCCTCAATATTTGTCAGTAACATTCTTTATTTTACCTACTTTTCTTCTGATCTTTTTTGTCTCCTATAGTTTTCCTCTAATATTTGTTATTGCTCACAATTATTGTAGTATCTGTATCTGTTCTAATTTCTTTGGATATGTAAATGCGAATAAATAGGTGTTTAATTTGTTTTTATTTATTAATATACATTTTTAATAATAGGGTGTAGTTTTTAACATATTCGATATATTATTTTTTCTCTATAAAATATTTACTTTATTATTTAAATAAATAATTAAAAGCATATCATTACATGTTAGTAAAATTACAAGAGTTTTCTAGAATATGGTTTCCACTTTTTCACTTAACTAATTTTCTATGGTATGGAGTGACATCATTTATATTCTGGAGAAAAATGGAGTAAATATGCATGATTATTTTTTCCTGTAAAAAATGAGCGAGAACATGAACGGTGGAGAGAAAAATGGTTAAAGTAATGAGTGTTGAAAGAGCAATTTGATAATTAATACGCGATAAAAAATACTCGGAAAGAATAATTCCGTAAGCCCCACATAATCTTCAGGGGTTGTAAAGCGTAAAAATTAATTAAAATTCCCCGCAATTAACGAACAAGCGTTTAAAAATTAACGAGGAACATTATGCGGTAGATTAACGTTTTATTATCAATTTACTGCGTGATTGTCGCTTATAAAAAGTTAATAAAAAGATTTCTTAACAACTTCATAACGACTGCACCCTTTGTTCCACGCGGGGAAACTGTTTGCAGAGTTTCAAACTTTCTAACTCCATTTTAATTATAAACTGGGATGATAGCCTGATGACTTTAAATAAGATAAAATAATTGCTCGCAGTGGCGGCCCTTCCAAATTCGAACCAGTCACCAATTTGCTATACCTTCACATTGTATTTGTGTATTGATTCATTATACTATGCATAATAATATGTAGTTTTTGAATTTCATTTTCCATTCAATTATAATAATGCTTTAGACCAGTATTTCTCAAAGTTTCTCTCATTACTTGCAGGGGTGCCACGAGCGTCATGTGTAATTACCATCATATGTATTTTGACAACTCTTGGATGTGAGCATTTGAACATTCTTCTTCATATTGATGTCAAATGGTTGTAAAGTTTGATTATAATCATTTTGAATATATTTATTCAGAATGATTATCCAAACATAGAAACTCCGGCACTTTAAGTTTTACTACAGTTATTTATCACTTATTCGTGTGAATGTAACCTAAAATTTTATATGTATGTATGTAAGTATGTTTGTTCAAAATACACCCAAGTATAAAGGAATTATATAAAATACGTCTAGCTCATATCACACTAATTTTTGTTTTCAAAAAGTTTGAGAACCCCTGATTTAGACTAGCGTTCGGCAACCAAAGACTCGCGTGGCACTAAGTGGAATGAGATGACTTTTGAAATGACTCGCTAAAATTTTATCCAAATTAGTGTTGTCAGATTTTAAGAATTTACCAAGTCTATTTGGGAAAATGATTTGCAGTAGGTAAATATATTTAAGAATTTTAGAGACAGTGCCCAATACTAGGATAATAAATACAAATATAATATATCCTGAAAGATTTCATTGTCTATAAATATTAGGTAAACCGTTTCTTGGAATTCTATAATTTGGTTAATACTTATCCTGATTGCGTTTGGGAGTCATGGGAATCATGTTCGGAGGTTAACATTATTATCTAAGTAGATACATTGTATTTTTAAATGTTCATATTTATTTTAAGATCTCCCCCCTTTACAAAAAAAAACTCCGCAAATAAAAACGCACCTAAGTGGGCTATTCTCTAAAAAACGGCCGTATGGAACATTTCGTGTGCCATTTCTTAGGGGGCCACCCATATAGTCGCACTTTTATTTGCGGAATTGTACTTGACGTGAAAATTTCATACAACAGATTATTTGAAATCAAGCTCATAAGATGACTTATATGGAACTAAAGTCTTTGTAAATGAGGAAGAAGTATAGAAAAGTAAAATACTGTAGTATTTTTTTAAATTATTCTCATATGTTGCTGGAACATATACACTTGAAAAATACAAAAACATGTCACCGCGTATATTATGACACATACAAAACGTCACTATAGTGCAGATTTTCTGTAATTCCTTGCATGTAGTATTATTATATATATAGAAGCGCCGAACGGAATATTTCCACACTAAAAACCTAGAGTTCGGTATATAGGCGCAGATCAATTTGATTACATTTGAAACACATAAGCGTAAATTCTTTACAATCTTGAGAATCTGTGGAAGTTTAGTTGCAGGTGAATTATAAAGTGAACTTTACTTGTTCCATGATAATTTTTGTTTGCATTTTTGGTAGTGTTTTGCAAGCCTAAAAGCTTCTCTAAAGAACGTACAGCTTATAGTGGTTTCCGAACCATTCGTATACATCGGTATTTTTATTTAGTTAATATTTGACGATGCTAGGAATCGAACCCCAGATCTCACAGTCGTGCTCCATGTTATAACAAAAATATTTATTTCGTGATAGGTTTGATTGTTTTACATGTAGTTAATTTATCAGTCTTGGAAGGAAGGATGTAAGAAAAATGCGTCGGTGGCGCCCCTGATTGGAAACTTTGTTCGGAGGTAATAAAATGTGATTGTGACAAATCAGAGAGTAAAGTTGACCAATTAATTTCCTCGGCTGGCGCTCGGCGGCGCTGCTCACCATCTGATTTAATCAGCTCTCCTGATATTCAATTTGAAATGCGAAATGAAGTCTCCGGCGAGCGAGCAAGTCACCCGTTCACTGACTCGCCTTGTCGTTTGTCCAATTACTCTTGCTTCTAACTTATTTTACAGCTTCCACAAATTGCTCTTTCTGCGCCTTTCTTTCCTGTTGCTCGCCACTTACACCGCCACTACACCAGGATTAACCTAACCTACTCTATCTTCTTTCTTAATTACTCTATGTTATACTCTTAAACATGAGGACGTATCTACATATCATCTTATCGTTTTATATATGCATGTACTTTATATTATTTTCTTAATAATATTTCATTTACTGAAAAAAGTTTTCCCGTATATATAATATAAAACTATTTATTTGATTAAACAGAAATGTTTATTATGATTCATTTTCTTATATTGTGTTTATCAATAACTTCGGTACTTCGGCAGTCTTACTTACACAAGTTACCCGAATTGATTTGATGCGTACTGTGTCAGAGGAATTTATTATATATACATTCATTGATTGCTCTAAAAAAACATTAATTGGGTATTGGGCCAAATAGCAACCATTAAATGATGTTCTTGTCATCTTCAATCTAACATTTCTCCATTTCATTTTATTCCTCGTTTATTTTAATATTCCCATTGTTTTCAACCACCTACTGCTGAGGAGAAATGGACCAGAGGATTTTTATTGTTAAAAAGATCAATTCAACGGATAAATAGAAAAAAAAACATTCATAAATAGTAAGGTACACGATCTAGTTGCAATCCCGTCAGTTCTGAAGAATTGCTGTTAAAAGATTTTGAAGACGAATATACGGGATGTAAGGTTTTTTTTTTTTAAACGATAAAATGTGAAATTTGTGGTCGCTGTTTGCACGAAGAGTGTACCACATATGACAACAATCTGTTAATCAGTTCATCTTCTCATATTCTTGCTCCGGGTCACCTTTGTTTTTTAAATATTATTCAATACTATAGGGTATCAATTATTCTTCCAAAAACTAGTTCATCTCACCACTACTAACCCAACAGATTCATTTCTTCAGATATTTATAAAATTATGTTTATGGTTTTATTATATTTCCAGATACCGACGATTATCAAAATATCCACTGAAGTTATGTATAGTCCTTATATTCATAGTTTTGAGCTTTACATATTGACTAAAATTATTAAAAACTTTGTAAACATAGCATAATGATTATTGTAGTAACAATCTTTACAAAAATATAAAATATTATTTGATGTTATTATGATGGTAAAGCATCTTTCCATTATTACATTTTATATTTTTACACAAATACCCATACTCCGGCCGGGTCTCGAACCCGGGACCCCTGGTATATAAAGTTTTTGCTTTACCCCTATTCCATCGGGATTGGTCTAATTTTTTTATACTTATATAATTGTAAATTATGCGATCAGCAAAAGCGTGCAACTAGTTGAAGACGACATCTTGGTGTAATATTTGTTATCTGTTTAAAGACCGTTGAACTACTACGGCATAACGGCATATAGTCGAATGAGGCTGACTGGATAGAATGCAAAACACATTCTTGACTCCGCAGGATTTTAACTCGAAGTACATGGGTTGCAAAACCTGAGTTTTATCCATTACCTAACTTAAAATTACGTAAAATTTACAAGTATTATCTGAAAAAAAATCTGTTAATTCGAATTACTTCGGATTTCTTAGGATCCAAATTATTATGCATTTACTTTCACTGTATGACTATTTATGTGCATATACATGACATTAGCAAACGCAAACATTATTCTTTTCTGCAACCCCTGCTAATTACGCCCCAGCAACAAATTTCTTTTCAGTTCTGATTGTGAGATAAATCTAATCCGTCTTCTTCTAATCCCTCCTGATTAGCAGTTAATATTTTGATGTAATTCTCCATTAATCCGCAGTGTTTGCGGCTCGCCCCTCTAGGGGGAGCGGCGGGGGTGGAGCGGAAGTAGGGGTCGCAGATGCGGCGGGCGGGAAATATAATACGTGGTCGCCCGCATAGTAGGCTCGCCGACAACCAAGAAAAAAGAATGTTACTGTAAGATTATCTTCCAGGGGTAGCAATGTAAATATATCGGGGGTGGAACAACGAGATAAGAAGAAGAGTGGGTATTGTTTGGAGTTCAATTCAATAGCGTTTTCATATTTTACGAAAATATATTTTATGCAGGTTGTACTTTATTTTGAAGTAAGGGAGAGGGGCACAATGTACTTGTAGAATCTTAGTATTTTATTGAAATGTAGAATGCTTGATTTAACTAAATAGTGCACAAATATGTAAAATTTTCAGGCAAGTACTGTACATATTTACGATAAAATTAATTAGTAGCAGCTAGGTTCAGGTGGTTCGGGACATGTTTAAAGGTTTTTGTAGTCACAGTTTATAAAGTTGTAAATAAAACAAGTAGCTATTAAAAATTATGATACATACATATTCCTATCTACTTTTCTGTCAAGAAGCATCTGCAGTACTTCAGAAATTACAATATCTTCTGTAAATATTTAATTAATCTAGAAATGGTAAAAAGAAACAAATATATAAGATTGGCAACGTAGCGGTCGATATGGTAAAACGCGGGACTTGAGAGGAAGCAGGTGAATAAGTTATATGCCTTCAGTATGAATTTGTACTTGATATAGTCAGTTGATTCCCACAGCAATTTTTTTTCGTAAAACAGTTTTTTCTTTTGCGTTCTAAAAGTGAGTATTGTAAATTTCAAAGTTTCACGATGTACTATATCAGGTTTTGCTTCAAACTTATTTCTAGAGATCAGATTTTTGGTAGTTTTAATCATTTTCAGACGGAAAAGAGTCGATTGACAATAAAACACGCAGCTGAAGGCCTTCATCTTCAAGAACTGATGAAAATGTCCACAGAATCTGGGATCGTGTGCATTCGGATCGTCGCTGGACAGTACTGAATGAATGGGGAAGAGTTATATTTTATTCATTATAAAAAATGAGATTTTGGCCAGTAAAAAAATTCCTGTGGCTCCTCAGTCTCCTTATTCAACTGACTTACTGTTTTCAGGAAGACAAAATTGAATTGAAATTATATTAGAACATTTTTATAAAAAAAATAGTCTTATCACATATTTTTTTAAATAATATATTTTGGCAATTAACTTTCAACTTTAGCTTACGAAATATATAAGATTGTAGATATTAAATTTTTACAAACAAAGATGTTTTAAGTTGTCTACAATACAATTATTAAGACGAAAGATAATATCCAATGCGTAGATGTGTCTTATACTTTTCCCGCATGAGTTATTTGCATATAATAAATTTATACCATAAATAGTTTTTTTACATGTTAACTGTACCTACTGAGAAACCTTAAAATAAGAAACAATTGATACTAGAGAAACTTACCTATAATTCGAAATTGTTCTTGAAAATTCCGGAATCACGAGAACCTGTAAAAAGAGAAACATTTTTAATATTACTACTTTACCTCTTAATTAGGTGTTATAATTTAAGAATGCGCATAAAAGCATTGATAAAATAACTGAAATGCGCCAATTACTTATTTATATTAATGTTTCCTATTTGAATAAAACTGTGCCAGCATTTCTTTTCTATATTTCGTGATGTATATGCCATGCGAAAATGCGATAGTGCGATTTATAAATATTCCATGCAGTGTTATGCAAATAAATTAGCGTTGTATGTGAATGATTAAGAATAACAATAAATCATTTTGTTATAAATCAAGCTTTATCTATTCAAACGTCGACATTACGTTTACAACTGTTAGACTTTTATCAGCACTCATTTACAATTACTAATTATGATTTATTAAGAGTAAATAAAGCCTGAAAATGCTACGGTTTGAACCGAATGCCAACATTTGCATAAATTAAAATGGGGAAAAGCTACGCATTTATGTTTCTCATTTATAATAATTAACGCTTTGTTTTAATTACTCCCAGAAAACATGCTCTTCAAGCCGAATTATCAAGATTACGCGGTTGGACAGGGAACCTCAATTAAAAAGGGCAAAGGAAATTATCATTTTATTTCCCCTACATTTTAAATTTTAGTGAATCGAGGTGAAATAAAAATAATTTTTACATACCCATATATATTTATTACAATACTAACACTAAAAAATGACGTACACTCTCAACAACGGTTAATGAACAACTGAATATACTCGTAAGATTTACTTGCAAATATTGTTCTAACTTGCATAGAATATTTCCACATAAAAATAAAAATACAAATTATCTTATTCAGTGGTTCTAAACAAAATAAAATGATTTACTTTTATTTTAAAAATTCGTTTTTGCTTTACAAATTAAAAACAATTTCGAATTTTTAAGTATGTTATTAAGAAAATATGGAAATACGTATGGGTTTACATTTATTTACAGTGAGTATATATTTACATTATTATTTTTATAGTATATTAATTACTTCATTGTTCATTATTACTTACAATACTTGGTACATAGATACTATCACAAATTATAATTTATAATAATGTATGTATGTTTTTACATGCAACTGGCTGGAAAATATATATTTTCCGAAATATTGTTTAATGATATACACTACATGTTATCAGACTGAATTAATAATAATTACTTAATAATATTAATAAATATTGGGTACCTATTAATTTTCACAAACATTTTATATATGTACATTGAATTATGAATAAAATAGAATTAATTTAATCGACAATTTTAATGAAAATATTGTCAAAAAATATATCTTTGTTTTCGAAATTCCAAAGTCAACTTGTCATTGGTAAAGCTGAAAATAATATCTGCCGACTCTGCGAAGAGGATGAAGAAATTTCAGAGCACAGTATACGTGAATGTCCAGCTATAACAAAAAGTAGATTTAGATTTGACCATCTCGGTAAAAGATACACGACGGCAACTGAAATCGGGAAACCTCTAGAGCAATATTAGGCTTCATAAACTCCTACTACTTCCAGATCTAGAAAAAGTAAGAGCTATGATTGTAGCGTACCCGAGGTCACGCCGTGGGCAACCGCCGCTAGCAAGGTTTGTCAAGACTCGTTCGCTGCCCTTCTATTGTACCGATGCGTCGAAGATACGAGAATATTCTAGAACTTTATTGCTCTACTATTTAAGCTTGAGCAGAAGATACCGCGAGGACAGTCTGATATTAAAACGTAGTGAACATAAATAGTTAGTGGAAATAAATATCGTCTAAATAAATATTCATAGTGTTTAAGTCTTTGTTTAAAATTATTATTCTTAAATTATTGTTTATAGTTGCTTATTTTTATTATCTTTTATTACTCATATATCGTTTATTAAACTTATTTACATAAATATTCGTATTTCAATTATTTTTACACTTCACCCATGTAAATAAAGGTTACAATATTTTAGGACGCAGTGACGAGTCATTCAGGAACCAATTTTAAATACCTACTTAAGTATATTTTTTAAATATTATACAACTATTACAAAATAAATATTTTTACCTCAAGTAAATGCTCCGTTCTGTCACAAAAGAATAATTTCAAGCAGATATAAAAATTAATTATTTATGTTACAGAATTTCGCACTTTTATTAGATAATTCTAAAGAAGTAAGAAAACTGAAAAAGACTTAATTGTTCCAAAGACTGTTAAACTGAAAGAAGTTTTGGGAGTTATTTGTTTCATGCCATTTTTCTTTTATCACATCATGAGTGAGGAAGATTTGTGTTCAAAAATATATATAAGAATGCCGTGAAGAGAAAAAAAAACAAGAACGAACATTAGATCAACTAGAAATAAAGAAAATGAAAGAAACGAAGAAGTAGAGAAGAGGCTGAATTTGATAAGAAAAAAATGGAGCTTTGAAGATCATAATATATTATTTAAATACTAATACTATTATCTTCAAAGCTACATTTTTTCTTTTTCATTTATATTTGTATTGAAGAAATGGACGAATAATAAGTGTTAAAATATTGTAACGTTTTATTTATTTAGGTGAAGTGTAAAATTGATTAAAACACTAATATTTATATAACCAAGTTTAATTAAAGAAATATGAATTATAAAGAATAATGAAAAATAACTAACACTAAGAATTAACAAATATAAACACTATTTTAGAACTAATTATTATTACTAAAGACTTAAACACTAAGATAATTTATTTAAACTATTATAACTACGCAATATTTATTTCAACACTATTTATATCACTCTTTACTTATTTATATCACCATCTGTTCACTACCCGTCTCAATATATGACTGTCCTCGCGATCTTTTGGTCGGGGTATTTATATTAAAATACATCATTCTAGAAGATTCTTTGATTCCTTGAAAACGAGGACAATGGGGAACGGACGAACGTGTTCTGACCCGCTCGCTAGCGGCCGCCGCCCGCGCCGCCGCCCGCGCCGCGACCCTGGGTTCGCTACATTGCCCCCTCCTTAAGACTGTTTCGTCCCGAAACAGTTCGTTATGACGAAATCTGCATGCATCACCCTTGGTGCATCTGGAAGTCTTGAAGAAGTAACAGTCGACGGTCCGTTTGAGCTCTCCTTGACCGGTAGAGTTGAAGCTGCAGACTAGAATTTCCACTCCGGTAAAGCGGAAGATTGTTTCTAACATGCTTCTAACAATCCTCCAATCCAAACCATCTAGTCCACAGCCAATCTTCGGTACTGCCAACTTCACGATGTCATTCTGCAACAAATGGTCCCTCATATCGCACAGTGAGTCCCATAAACTGCGGTAAGAAGGCTTCTGATATGAATATTGTTTGGTAACCAGGTAGTAAAGGTACCGCTTGTTTTCTACGTTATCATCCTTCAGTTGTAGCGTTTTTCCAACAGTTGGACGTTGGTTGGCCAGTTCTTGTACTCGTCCAAATTTTCTTTTAAAAACTGAAGCGATGCCGCGGGACATTTTAATGTCTTTCGCTACACAGTGAGCGAGGGAATATTCTGGGGACACGGTGAACAGATCTCGTTGTTCTTCTCGTGTCACGCCATACCGTGCTTTGTGACCAGTGGAATGGCTTTCCATAAAGTCTTCAAATGTAGGTTCCTCAGGTACAACCCGGCGAATCGTCGCTCCACGATGATCGTCAAAGTTATCACCAGCGAAAGGGGCTAACCGATTGAAGTGGACTACTCTCGGCTTTCCATTAGGTGTTTTCCTAATTCTGTAGACCACATCATTTATTCTCTTTACGATCTCGTAGGGACCTTCCCAATTCTTTTGTAGCTTCGGTGATAAGCCACGACGTCTTTGTGGATTGTAAAGCCACACTAAATTCCCAGGTTGAAAACCACCTTTTTCAGCCTTGACGTCATACTGGTCCTTCATCCGATCGCTAGCACCTTGAATGTTTGTGCGGACTTGTTCATGGATGTCATTCATTCTTCTCCGTAAGTCCGTTACATAGTCCTCCCCGGCTAGATCTTCACCGGGTTTACTGCCAAATACCAGGTCGCATGGTAAGCGCAACTCCCGCCCGAATAAGATATTAGCTGGTGTCTGCCCTGTTGTCTCATGCACGGATGAACGGTAAGCCAACAAGAACAGATGAAGATGTCGGTCCCAGTCTCGTTGATGGTTAGAGACTACCTTTGACAAATACCGATTTATTGTTCTATTCATCCGTTCAACCATGCCATCAGACTGCGGGTGTAATGCAGTAGTTCTGGTTTTCTTTATTCCTAATATCTTACAGATATTTTGGAACAGAGCAGACTCGAAATTCCTTCCTTGGTCGGAATGTATCTCTCGCGGTACTCCAAATCGGCAGATGCATTCTTTAACCAAAACTTCAGCGACCGTTACGGCTTCCTGGTTGGGTAATGGGTAGGCCTCAACCCACTTAGTGAAGTAGTCCATTACTACCACTATGTATTTATTTTCCTCATCAGTTTCTGGGAATGGTCCGGCCACGTCAATCGCAATGCGTTCGAAGGGACTTCCAACATTATATTGGCGCATTGGGGCTCTTCTTTTCCTATGTGGCCCGTTACTTCCCGCGCAGACCACACATTTCTTGCACCACTCTTTAACATCTTCTTTGCAATTTACCCAGTAAAATCGTTCGCGCACTCTCTCAAGGGTTTTATTCACTCCAAAATGTCCAGATCCGTCGTGGATCTCCTCCAATACTTCCGGTACTCTATTCCTAGGAATTATCAGCTGGGTCCTACTCACAGTACCTTCAGTATTTTCTACGACACGTTTCAGGAGGCCCTCTTCAACCACAATAGAATCCCATTGCGCCCAGTACGATTTTACACTTTGTGAGTGTCGTGCAACATCTTCCCAAACTGGTCTGCTATCGCCACGTTTCCAATCCAGTATGATTTTCAAGTCCGAATCATTCTCTTGGTCCTTGCGAAGGTCTTCCGTTTGCCAACTATCATTTACTACTGTTGTTCTGGCGATGGTAGAGAGTTTTTCTTCTAGACGACTGCAATGCTTGCATTCGTCCTGGCAAGGTCTTCTTGATAATGCGTCAGCATTACGATGGCTTGTACCTGCTCGATGCTCAATAACAAAGTTATATTCTTGCAATCTTTCAATCCATCTAGCTGCCTGACCTTCAGGATTCTTAAATTGTAGCAGCCATTTGAGAGCAGCGTGGTCAGTCCTTATAAGAAATCTTCTACCGTACAAATATTTGTAGAAGTGCTCCACGGATTTCACGACTGCCAAAAGTTCTTTTCTGGTGACGCAATAATTCCTCTCTGGTTTTGACAAGGTCTTACTAAAATAGGCAATAACCTTCTCTTGTCCGTCTTGTATCTGGGAAAGAACGCCACCAATTCCAACGTTGCTGGCATCTGTATCTAGAACGAATTCTCCTTCTGGTAAAGGATAACTTAAGACAGGTGCGCTTGTCAAGGAATATTTAAGTTGTTTGAACGCAGCTTGACAGTCCATCTCCCAGATAAATTTTCTGCCTTCTTCAGTAAGCCTTGTCAATGGCTTCGCTATATTGGCAAATCCAGGTACATAACGTCGGTAGTATGTACAGAGACCAAGGAAACTTCTCAATTCATGTTTATCCCTCGGTACTGGCCAGTCACTCACAGCCCTTATTTTCTCCGGGTCAACTGCAATACCCTTACCAGAAACTACGTGTCCAAGATAATGAACTTCTTTTTGAAATAAGTGACACTTCTTTGGACTGAGTTTCAGGTTAGCCTTCCTCAATCTTTGGAAAACCTCTTCCAAATTCTTCATGTGGTCTTCGAACGTTTTTCCTACCACAATAATATCGTCGAGGTAAACCAAACATGTTTTCCACGACAGTCCAGCTAACACGGTTTCCATAAGCCGTTCAAACGTTGCAGGGGCATTGCAGAGCCCAAATGGCATAACAGTAAATTGCCAAAGACCGGTACCGATGGTAAAAGCTGTCTTTTCTTTGTCTTTTGGATCTAAATCCACTTGCCAGTATCCGCTCTTTAAATCAAGAGTAGAGAAAATCTTTGATCCTGACAATGTGTCTAGAGTATCGTCTATTCTGGGTAGCGGGTAGCTATCCTTCTTCGTCACGTTGTTAAGTTGACGATAATCGACGCAAAATCTTGTAGAGCCATCCTTCTTCTTCACTAACACTACTGGTGAAGCCCATGGACTGTTTGAAGGTTCAATCACACCTTCCGTCCTCATGTCCTCAATGATTTCTTCTGCTTCTTCCCTCTTCGCCAGTGGTAATCTTCTTGCTGTTTGGCGGATGGGTCTTGCGTCTCCGGTGTCTATTTTATGATGGACTACATTGGTTCTTCCTTTGTCCTTCTTATCAAATTGGAAAACATCTTGAAAGTTGCCAATTAAACCCTTAGCCTTGGTTTTCTGATCGGCGGTCAAGTCCTGGAATGATGTTGACAGCTCCTTCAACAGAATATCCGGAACTGCACAGGATGTGTTGTCTTTGGCCGTCATAGTTCGAATAATCGATGATACCGTTGAGCATTCTCCTACTATGGTCCCTTTCTTCAGTATAACGGGATAAAAATTTATGTTCATTACTCGAACTGGGATAACCTTGTCGGTTTTGAGCAAGGCTTTTCCAATTACAACTCCAGTCCCAGTTTTGGCATCATCGTTTTTCGGCTGGAGCATAACAATGTTTCCCTCACAGAAGCTACCCTCTAGCTGTGCTTCCACGATTGATTCACTTCGTTCTGGGAGGGTTACATCTTCCGTTATTAATACTCGCATGGCATTGTCGTCTCGTGGATTTAATACCAATTCTTCATCATTGACCATCATCACTCCATTCTTCAGGTCAAGTTTAAATCCATGCTTTTTCATAATGTCCATGCCGAGAATGAATTCATCTTCTACGTCAGCTACCAGCACACGATGTTTAATGCAAGTTTTTCCAACAGCGATGCTCAAATCGATTTCTCCGGATGCGGTAGCTTGTTCTCCGGTGGCTGTGCGTATCTGCCACTTTGTTGGAAGTAGATGTTTTCTGCACAGTTTTCTTGCTAAGTCGGGTCTGATTATTGTTTTCGTCGCACCAGTATCCAGCAACATTTTAAGCGGCCTGCTGTCGATAGAGCCGTCTACATAGACACTGTTAGCTTGATGATGAAGGGATGCGACATAACTAATGGATTCTGGAGCTACTGGAATACGGGTCGACGATTGCCCCTTCGCATCAACCCGACTTAAGTTTCCCGACTCTTTTTCTTCTTTTCTTGCTTCTGCTTTCCTCTGTTGTTTTCTGCAGAGCCTTTGCGGGTGACCTAATTCACCGCAATTCCAACAGCGGAGTTTCTTTCTTCCAGCAGCATTAATTTCAGACGTAATTCGTCTTATCTTGTCTTCTATATCTTCGGTGTCTTCGGGCCTCTCAGCATCGATATTTCGCACTCGCGATTGGTTACGTGAAGCTTGTTTCGCAGCTTCATGGTCTAAGGCATATGAAAGTGCGTCAACCAGAGTTTTTGGTCGAGCCAATCGTAGTGCCTGCTGAGTTTCATTATCTCGGACCCCATAGATAAAGGCTTGTATAGCTAGGCATTCCAAAACGCTGTCAGGAGCTGTAGGATGTGCAAGACGAACTAAACGAGCTATATCAGCTTCGAATTCTTGAAGGTTTTCTTTAGAACTCTGATATCGGTTCCTCAGTTGTGTCTGGTACACTTGCTCCAGATGCGCATTGCCATATCGCATATCCAATCTCTTAACAAGTTGTTCGTAGTCTTCCTGTTCATCCTCTTTTAGCGTCTGTAGGATATCGATGGCTTCTCCACGCAGTGAAACTGTCAGCGCTGTAGCCTTCTCCTTAGATGTCCAACCATTTGCTTTGGCAGCGGCTTCAAATTGTTTTACATAATTCGGCCATGATGACTTGCCGTCGAATTCGGGTGTTTTAATGTGCAGTTTTGAATTATGTTCCACTTTTACTATTTTGTTTTCTTGAATTATATCTGTCACATTAGAATTTGACACCGCTGGCGTAATTTTAGAGAAATTTTGCTGTAACTCTTCAACTTTCTTCTCGTAAATTTCTATTCTCTCTTCCAACATTCTAGACTTTTGTTTTAATTCTTCTTTTAAAGTTCTCGAATTTTCTGTTAATTTTTCTTCCAATTTTTGTTCTAAACTTCTGGAATTTTCTATTAATTTGTCTTCTAAAGTTCTAGAAGTTTCAGCTAGTTTTCTAGAATTTTCTTCTAATTTTTGTTCTAAAGCTTTAGAATTTTCTAGCAACTCTTCTTTCAATGTTCGAGAATTTTCCTCAGATTTTCTAGAACTCTCCTCCAATTTTTGTTCTAATGTTCTAGATTTTTCTATTAGTTCTTCTTTCAATACTCTAGAATTTTCTATCATTTGTGATTTTAAGTTCTCTTCCGATTTTCTAGAATTTTCCGCCAACTTTTCCTCCATAATTTTACCGAAATCGGGCAAGCTACCCGTAATTTCAAATAAAAAGTCATCAGGATTTTCAGCAGCTTCTACCAAGGCTTGCCGTAGACGATGTTGTAAAACAGACTTGGTTCCCGATGTCTCCAACTCTCGTTCCTCTAGCTCCCTCTTGAGATCGGCCACTTTTAATTCACTTAATTTTACTTGTTTAGTAGCCATTTTATTTATTTTTATTTACACTTCACAGTTTTTAACAACCCTCACACCTGACACCAATTGTAACGTTTTATTTATTTAGGTGAAGTGTAAAATTGATTAAAACACTAATATTTATATAACCAAGTTTAATTAAAGAAATATGAATTATAAAGAATAATGAAAAATAACTAACACTAAGAATTAACAAATATAAACACTATTTTAGAACTAATTATTATTACTAAAGACTTAAACACTAAGATAATTTATTTAAACTATTATAACTACGCAATATTTATTTCAACACTATTTATATCACTCTTTACTTATTTATATCACCATCTGTTCACTACCCGTCTCAATATATGACTGTCCTCGCGATCTTTTGGTCGGGGTATTTATATTAAAATACATCATTCTAGAAGATTCTTTGATTCCTTGAAAACGAGGACAATGGGGAACGGACGAACGTGTTCTGACCCGCTCGCTAGCGGCCGCCGCCCGCGCCGCCGCCCGCGCCGCGACCCTGGGTTCGCTACAATATTGATATTCTGAATTTTAATTTACCAATTTTTTTTGTACCACATTCAATACTAAACTCCGACACCGACCCTTTAACAATTTTTTTATTTATTTTTAATTCCATTACAAGCCTTAAATAAAAATTTAAAAACACATTTTTATATTTTATTATTATGTGATTTGCTTTTGCACATTATCAGAAAACAATACCCAGTGGTTGGCAAATAGCGCGTAACTCCCGTTAATAATTGGTCATCCCGGGAGGGGCGCCCCGCTATCGGCGTGCACAGTCACCCTCAGCCCTCGCTAGGGCGACAGAGAGACTTATCGATCAGACATCCGCTGTACAGCACGGCCGCGGCACGGCACTCATAGATGGAATAGCAATAAGTGGGTGGGCCGGCCCCCGCAGGGGTGGAACCGAATTAGGGATCAAGCGAACAAAAACACCGGGGAGAATAGCAAATATCATCCGCCATCGCTAGACGGTCTTTGCTTTTTGTATTTCAGCGGGTAATGTGTATGTGTTCTCGCATGTACAGTACAATAAATTATAATATATAACGACAAAAATTCAATTAGTAAGTATAATTAAAGAATTAATATATTAAGAAATTAATTTAATATTAATTAAGAAAAATTATAGTAACGTACAAAAGGGGCAGGCATAAAAATTAGAAATTCTTTAGAATGGCATATGATTCCTAAGCCCATGATAGGTGTCAGGTGTCAGGACTTTCTTATGTTATATAAAATATATTTTTTTATAATAATCAAAATGTAATGTCAAAGAAAATATAACCCAAAATTAAAGGCTTTGGTTTTTTATGGGACTTAATTTATAATAACATTTGTACCTACAACAAAAGGATATT
This sequence comes from Stenolophus ochropezus, assembly GCA_035578165.1. Lineage (NCBI taxonomy): Eukaryota > Metazoa > Arthropoda > Insecta > Coleoptera > Carabidae > Stenolophus > Stenolophus ochropezus. The sequence continues at coordinate 6,687,625 of JAQOWZ010000004.1, read as the reverse complement.
ACAAAAAAATTATAATATAAAATTTATTATTAATTTAAGGGAAACTTAAAATTTAAGTAATACTTGTGTCTACATTTTTTTATATATGTTAGTTTCTACTTTTCTCGATATTATAGGAGAGATATATGCTCCATATACTCCACTTCCATAAATACGCCACTGGTTACCACAAACTGATGATAGACAGGCTATCTATAGGAATGCATCCAGATAGAAGATTAATATAGCGTACACATATCTTATCAAAAAAGAAACAACTTTGACTAAAATTCAGGAAACATTCCCGGATATTAGATAGAACCTCCAAACTTTCATTGGAAGTCAAATTTTTGATATATAACAGCATTTTTTAAACCTTTGAAATACAATTATAGGAAACAGTAAGCAACTCCTATATTGAAATATTTTCACATTCGCTCTAAGTACCTTTATGCCAGCTGATAGTTTTAATTTTAGAATTTTAGAAACTGTTGTTTGTATATTCTTGCAGCAAAAAAATAAAATTGAATTCAAATTGAAACTAAAGCATGTGCAGGGAATGATTACGCTCATATGCATATGATATAATTTTCTTGCGAATAAATCATAATATTAAAACTGAAATTAAAATTTAAACAGTAGGTGGGAATGATCTTTACTTGCTAGTTCATCTTGACTCAATATTTCAATTAGAAAATATTAATTTATATCTATTATTAATTCATCAGTTTCCAAATAATGTATAATATAGTCGCCTCGTATAAGCAACGATGTTGCACCATGTCAAACATATTTTTTAATAAAGGAACTGTATTAAAGTTGTAAAAATATTTTTCAATATAAAACAAGTTAATAATACAGTGATAGAAAGAAAAACAATATTTTTTCAATTTTTTTAGTTATACTTCATTTGTAATAACATAGTTAGTGAAATATTTAAATTGTGAAGCTCATATCAACTTTAAATGCAGCGCACAGCGTCACATTTCAACTTTTGTAAACCAACCTCATCCTCCATTGAATCTTATTGAAAGCGAGGTTTTTCTATGAGACAAAAGCTTCGCCAGGGGCCACTGGGATTCATCGCACAAAACAAAATCTCCTCGTCTCGCTGTCTCTGCTAGGCGGCCGAGTAATAACAAATGAATAAAATATAATTCCGAGAGTGTTCGCGTTATTAAGGATAACTCGTAATGAGGCCGCTTGGCTCCAGGACATGCAGGATAAACGGAGTTATTAAACTTCAGCCTCCAGGAACAAGGAATGATTTTTCAAAGAAAGGAATGACCATTTACATTCATACACAATTCACGAGGGTTGAAAGGAAACTTGTTAGTTTTTCTTTCAAGGGAAGTTTTTTTTTCACAATCCATAAAAAGTATTTTGAGATTTATCTGCAATAGGCTTTTATTGATGTCACATATGAAAGATGTTATACGGGTGATTTTTAAATTCATATCAAAAATCATCGTAATAAGAAATTAATTAACAATATAATATAAACTTTAAATAGAAATATTAAAAATTTTATATTTCAAATGGAATGGGGCGCCTTATATCCCTCGGTTGCTTCGCACCTCTGTACACAATATTGGCTACAGACAAGAGCTACAAATTTCAAAGCAAGACAGGGCAAGAAATTGTTTTGCAAGAAATGTGCAAGAATAGCAAGATTTTCTTCAATTCTTGTACTCTCGCATTTTTTACTAATTTTTATTCTAGATTTATTATAGGAACCTGCCTATAAATGTACAAAAATTTATTAATACATTTTTTTTAACATATATAAATAAATTTCATTTTCAAAAAATATATGTATAATAGTAATAATTATTTTCTAAATAATAAATTATTCTTCGAAATCATGTAGCCAGGAGTTAAGATACAAAATGTTTTCTTATAACCAGGGATGGGCTTGTACAGATGTCGCTGTTGTTTTGAAATATATGTACCCATATAGTATGTGCAGTCGTACGATATTTATTTTTATAATATTTATTTAATAATAATACATAATTATTACATTATAAGAAATATATTTAATAATTAACATTAATATTATCTATACAAGAAAATGTACGTGTGCTACAAGATTATTTATATGACGATCAAGACAAGAAATTATTAAACAATACAAGGCATCTTGTCTTGTGAAATTAGCGTTAGGTCAATAATCTCTTCTCAATCGATTTTGACATGAATATTTACTTGTTTCTTAACATTCATAAAAATTAACTAGGCTGCATTTATTTTTGTATGTTACGTTTTAGTTTAGTAACCTCATTTTTGATTCTTATTTATTTAAATTATACGACCAATTTAAATTGTTAATCCATAATCTACACTTTTTTGGACTTAGATTAGTTAAAACATATTTGGATTTAGAGGCTTGAGTTTCTGTAAAAAGTCATAGCACAGAATAGTTACATTCAGAAGCGACACTCCGTATCGGTACCTTTCATGTTCCCCTTTTCAGTTCTATGACCTTGAAGCATTGTGTAGACCTTTAAATTTGTACTCTTCCCCTATCTCTCTCTAAGATGTGAGAAAACTTTCCGATTTTAAACAATGAGCCCTTTAAATTTGTGCATATTTTCCATCTCTCTCTAATTTTCGTTTTCTCTGTCTTACTGTCGCTTCTGTATAAACCTATTCTGTGGTCATAGTTTATATTATTTACTTAGGTTTTTCAAGGTCACCAAGTTAAACGGTAGTGAAATACAATTTTTAGGTCGAATAAAGGTAAGTAATGGTGGTGGTAGTAGTGAAAATATCTCTTAAATCAGTCATTATGTTGTTTAAAGATTCTTACACTCTTGTATTAATTTATCGATATGCTATTATTCATCAAAATGGTTATATATGTAATTTTAACTTTATTCTTAGATCTTACCTAGATAGTCAAATGTACATGTACAAGTTATATGAGTCAATACAATAAAGTATCAATGATTTCATTCCCTTATTTATTCAGTTGGTGGATGCTGCATTTAATGATGTATCAAATAGGTATAAATACAAGTAATTTTAAGAGATCAGTTAACTTTTTCCTAGTTTGTCATAAGGTCTACTTTATGTCAATTGTAGTCTTATTCTTGTATGTTAATAAATAATTTTTAAAAATAAATAAAATAATAAAATAAATTCTAACTTTTAACGTAGGTACATGTATAATATTTTAGGTTGTAGTAGTTATGTAAAAGCAAAGTTTGTTTGAGGTAATTTTTGATACATCTTGCATATTGTTAAAAGCAAAACTAGCTTTTCTACAGCTCTTGTATAAGTTGGCATTACTTTTCCGTTTCTGCGCGGCTCTCGTCTTGAGTTTCCCTCGCTCCCTTGTCAAGCGCGCATTCCCCAGGTACTTTGCATGTAGTAAGTACGTTACGTTACACAATCCAGCTGATATTTAATTGGACTTCAGACCGCTGCTGGCTGCTCGCTGCTCAAATCCACGAGAATTTCTTCCCAGAGATTCCTCCCCAACAGAGGGTGGAACGCCAAATTCGTCCACGGAACTTTACTCGACAGGAGGGAGGATTGTAGGAAAATTTGCAAGTTATAAAAATATTCGACTATATATCTGCACAATATTATTTTTGGAAATATTTTTATGATTTCAGTACAAACCTATATTCTGCCGACCTGGACAAGTATGAAATTTGAAGTATTAATTTCCAAGAAAAATGTTACTATTTGGAGGATATGACTTTTCGTCTGAAAAAACTTTTCGTAGCCTAAGCCCATTGCGATTTTATCACGGATTTGTGAGGACCAGTGGGATGGTAAATAAAAGCCAGTTAATAAAAAAATATTAATTTTAAAGTCAAATTGCTGATCCGTTAACGACAATTGACTTTACCGACGAAAAGTGTTGGCTGACGAAATAGATATTTATCATACTAGTATGTGAAGAAGTATTTTTATGTATGAATAACGGGGTTTAATCGTAATGAGTGCATAAAAGTTCTTCACACATAAGTGTCATACAATATTTTATCTACGAACCAATTCAATTAGAGAAAATAAATAGAAATGTAATTAAGCAGCAAATTTGAGATTATATTGTTTGCTACCTGAGCTACTTCTGGATGTGTACAAATATCTTCTTCATCCATTATAAAATCAATTCTATGTAGAATAACTAAAGCTAAATGATAAAATAAATAAATTTACAATAAAGTATGTAATTCATTTTCTTATTGATATGATTGAAAAAATACCCATCGCACACAGCAACACAGGCATGACAATATACTGGGTTGCGTTCAGTATTCCTCAGTACTGACAACGATGCAATGTTACCAATTTGAAAAATAAAACTATCGAACAATTTCTTAAATTTAAAAAATATATTGTACAAAATCTTAATGTACAATAATTTGTAGTCTAATGTCTAATGTCTGTATCGTTGGTAACACTAACGGGTGTACGTGGACATTGTATCAAAACATGTTTTACATTTGTTAACTGAAATCTTTTAATAATGAAAGTCCCATTTAATTTACTTTTTTCTTTTACACACGATTTGATATGTGTCACATACGATTTCATTAATCACACACTTCACATACAATAACTTGCATATTAGTGTGTAAGAGTAGGTAGATAAAGTAATAACTTTATAAATAGTGAGTGTTCTTCCAGATATATGTACCTACGTATTTTTTAATTTTTTAGATGTTAGATATATTAGATCACAATTGCAAAAATGAAATGCTTTCTGCAAAGGTTAAGCAATTATATGTCTAAAATATACCTGAGTATTGTTGAATTAATGTTAAGGATTTAAATGTCATAGCAATGAACTTAACAAAAAAAAAATACAGATCCCATAGTTGGATTCGACCTTAGATTGTAGAAAATGCAATATTTAATATATAATGCCGTAAAATATACTAATTCCATTTCATAATAATGTAAAAAAAATGTTACTGTAAGTTTAAAAAGTTAAATTATATTTTAAGTAGCGACTGCGCTATGGAAAATAAGATGATTGGAGGGTAAAATTCTCCGAACGGAGTGGTCTTGTTTGAAAGCAGGCGGAGGACATTGTGACTGTCGTCTATTGGCGAAGAACGAACGAGAAATCTAAATAAAAAAGAGCACACATCGTTAATCTCTTCTAACTGAATTCGCTTCGAACTCAACTCCCCTCTTCCTCCCGCCCTCTTACTTTTGATGTTGGAGGAATAAATATTAAGGGCGAGTTTACATAATGATTTTCAGTTCCTGACTTCTTGTATTGAGAAAAAATATAGGTAGGTAATCAAATGGATTTCTCCTGTCCGTATGAAAGGAATTTGTGAAATATATTAAGAATTCATATCAAGCTTTATATGCAAATCCACTTCGCTCTCTTAAGGGGTTTTATTTTTGCGAGATAATTGGAATTCTGTGATATATTCGACTTTGTATGAAAGATGGATGTACCTACGCTCGCTCCGCAGTTTCCAACAAAGAATGAGATTCGATATCCTCATTAAAATATACTTTCTGCAGAAACGAATTTATAAAATTTATTTATCTACAACATTTCTCATTATAATGTATTTCCATATTGACGTAAATACCTATATACCAATTATATTTATTAGAGGTATTCTTTTTCTCCTGTGTATGTAGAATTGTGAAGTTCTATGAATTTTGTTTTAAAATAGCATACGAATAATGATGAATTCGTAACTACCCACTTATTTATTGTTGTCAAGAACTTTTCCTATTTACACAGGGGGAAAATATTTATATATCACAAAACAGACACTTTTTCAAAGGATCCTAATATATAAATATATAATTTTTAAGCACTATTCCTTTCCTTTTCTGTTTGTTGGTCTACTAAATATTTTGTTGAGAAAAGACTCTCTCTACATCTGCAATATGTGTGAATATAAAAAATAAATAATCTACAAAAATTTTAATTTAGAAGTTCGTACCTGAAATTCAAAATCCTTAAATAAACTCAATAGTCACAATGTTTTTTCATCCATTCATACATTTTTTAAATAACATATTACAAACGATGATACTTAAGTACTTAATTTCTATAACTACAAATTAATACACTAGAAATTTAGATAGGGAAGAGCAACTTAGGTGGTTACAGGACACCTTCACAGAATGGAAGAGAAACAGAGAGCCAAAATCTAAAAACAAAAATTCACACAGTGTGTCAAGTAACGAATAAAATGTTATTTAGCGCCATATGAACAATTCCATTAAATTGAAATTGTAACTGCAGCAGCAGAAAAAATAATGACATCTTAAAACAATGTCCTATTTATATAACACCAAATTGTCTACACAAATCGGTTAAATTAAAGGAAATTTGTCGCATTAGTTGACCATATTAATCGTGTATTTGTTTTAAAAAATATATATATATATTTAAATTTTGTTTCCAATACACATTTGTCCGATTGAATAAAACCAATCATTTTCTAATTTCTTAATTTTTTCATTTCATGTACATGTGTTTTATATCGTTGGAAAGAAAAAAAAGGCTCTATTTGATGGTATTAATTGCAACTTGTACCCATATAAAAATTTTGAGAATCTCTTTCAATTCCTCGTAAAAAAGTGTCTAGAATGTACAAACTAGAAACTAGAAACTTGTTGGAACAAGAAAGTTACAAGTAAAAAAAATAAATCGTCCAAAATCAGTATTTTCCTCATATCTAGTGCCTTTTTTTGGAAAAAATTCATGATTATAATGGCCAACAAGTGCGACAACTTTGCTCCAAATTAAACGAGTTCTTATCTCTTACGGTTCTCGAGGTCCCAATAGTCTTCTAAAACGGACACCCTGGATGATCATGGAGTCAAAAAGAAAGCAGTAGTTATGTGCAAGACTCTAAAAAAAGAAAATTTATTATAAATTCGCGATGCGCAATATGCTATTTCCGCATATAAATATTTTATACCCTTCTGATTTTGTAAAATTGAACATGAACGTCACGATGATACATCTACATCAATAAATTAAGGTTGTATGAACATAGGGTAGAAAGCCTTATTTATAAAAAAATCGAACGAAAAAATCATGAATAAACAAACAGCTGTCCGTTTCAATATGTAACCAAGCTGGGGATCCACTTCTACATTATGTAATTACGGATGACTGCTTTCGGTTTTTTTCTTTAACAATTCTACAAGAAAGAAACATTTTTTATACAATAATTTAAATAAATATTATAAAATTTATATGCTTGAACCATAATTGATTTGTAGCGTCAATACTTTTTATTACTATTGAAATTATAAATAATGTGCTATTTTATTGGTAAGATCAAAAAATATATACAAAATTAAACCATAAATCTTACAAATTATATTCCATAAATAAATGATATTAATGGAAAAATGATAAATTATAGATTATGGAAGTATAAAAAACTCTAGCGATAGCAAAAATGAATAGCTAATGTTTTAATGTGAAATAGTAACAAATTTTTACCTTGCTTTCTTTTTTTATTTTTATTTCTGGTACTTGCTAATATAATAGAAGTAATTGAAGTCAAATTTTGAACCAATTTTTTGAATGAATTAAAAAAAGAATTGTGATTCACTTTTATGTGTGTTGTTTGTAATTGTAACGTATTTTCAATGTAAAATTGATATTTTTAAAAATAAGTCAAATTTTCAAGTTAGACATAACTCATTGACATTAGTTAAATATTAGTAGCCGCTATGGAGTAAATATTCAATAAAAGAAACTATTGCAATTTAAGTAATATTCTGGAAAAAAGTTAACATACCTATTTCCTACCTACCTATGCTTGTTATTTATAAAAGCATACAATTTCCATTTGCCCTTCAATTTCTTCGTACACATGCGGTAAATCTTACTCATTACAAATCAAAGACCACAACGAACGCATATGAATAAGTAATATATGATCTGTGTGATTTTAAAAACGTTAACCAGACTTTCCTTTGAACAAATCATGAAATAATGACAGAATGATATCACATAAATGGTTCTTATTCAAAACCACCCAGTCATTTGCATGCATTATCCTAAGCAAACTTGAATTATTTATGCTTGTAAAATTGTTTCACTGCTAAATTTTATAGTATTAACATTTTACAGTCCCGGGTTATGAATAACGTATCATCACGGTTGCTAACCCTCAATTATTTGATGAAAAATTCACCAGAATTTTCAACTAACCCTTGAGGTAATAACTACTTGGATAACGTTAAAATTATTATAAAACTCTTCCTTATTTCGGGACAAATTATTTATTCAGGAACTACCGAGTGCACTAATCAAATATTTTTTTCAGTTTTCGTCTGCCAGTATGGTGGTCTGGTTCTGGCGAGCATGGGCGCCGACTTCATTGAGTCAGAGGGGCCCGTGCCCTCAAGGAAAAATTTTGTAGGGAAATACCCCCAAAGAGACATTTCCCTTAGAGCAGTATTTTTTACATCAGTAATAAACCCTGAATTGTTATTTTAAAGAAGTACCTCCTTCCATTTTTTAGTAACTGGCTACTACCTTAAAATGGGTGTAAGTTGTACCCTTAAAAGTATTATCAGTAAATTTCTCGCATCAAAGTACCTATGTATACAAATTTTCATTTTAAAATTCTCGGTACAGCCACGATTGAATAAGTCAATATGAATCCATATGATCGGTAATAATACGCGTCTCAGGATGTACTGGGGATCCTGAGACGTTAGCACTCAGTCCCGCTCTGTGGGACACCGGGGAGGCAGCAGGTCTCTGGGCTGTATGTTAGAGATGGTGATGAATGATATATTTATTGTCATATAAATTTAATTTGATTTGGAATTCAATAGTGTTTTAAAGAGACTGATTTAAATGTGTTATAGTACTTTAAATTTACAAATAATTTTAAAGTTAATTAGAATATAATGAGATAAAAAAATATCATAAAATAGTTAATATTAGTAAATATTTTTTTTAAATAAAAATTGTCATTGGGTCCTGTCATTAAATTCTCGGCTAAAGAGTAATGATGATTAATTTTGCCATCATTAATTTTTAATTGAAATTATATATATTAACATTGTGTTATAGCACATTATTGAAAACATATTCAAAATATGATAATTTCATTAATTAAAGACCTGAACTCATGGACATTTGTGAAAATCTCAATATGACAAAATTGATATCATTAACATCTCTTATTGTATGTGGTTTAAGCCAATTTTTCATTTTATTCATAACAAGTGCCTCATAGAAATGAATTGATTTTTGAAGTATTTCGCTAACTGTTCCCTGTTTTAATTTACAATTTGAAACATCCCTTTGAAATGAAGAGTTCACAAGTGCTTAATCTTGAAAGAATTTCTCATAATTAAAACACAAATATGCGCGTCGCTCTGGTCCAGGTAGGCCCTGGATCTTTTCATAAGCATCAATTAACCGGCAAGGGGAGCCGAGATGGAGACACGGAGATGAAATTAATTCAAATCTGCATGAGGTAGACAGTTGTTCACGGCTACAGAAAAATAACGGCAAGTAATTATAACCTCCCCGTGAAGAATATAATTACATACCTGCACCCTCCGCTACACTGTTATTTTATTAAGAAATAGTTCCGGTAAGTAACAAAAGTTTTATTAAACAATGCTCAGAAGGGGTGACTTGGAAGAAATACAACAGTTAAGGGTTTAATGCATTCTGTAATTGTATTCTAATTTATGCACGGGTCATGTAAAACTACTCCGGTTTATACGACTGGTGGTGCAACGAATTTAGAGACCAGTCTCGGTCACGTATCGTCTTGAAAAATCTTTTTTTTTTTCACGTCAGTATCAACTGTAGTTGGTGAGTCTCGTCTAAAACATTGCTAATATAATAATACTGACCATACTTATTTATTAGCCTATTGAATGACTTGCTCTAGATTCTAGATGAATGTCTACTGTCCTTTTTATTAAATTTATTATTCTAAATTAAGATGTTTGGACATTTATACTTTTTACTTCCTTGTACGAAATAAGAGCAGTATTGTAATAAATTAAAATTTCGATATTCAGATTTCAATGGAAATATTCATTTTGACTTTTGACAATCTGTTTTGCCTAGTTTTGGCGTGACGTCTGTATGTACGTAAATATCGTATTCAAAAATGGCTACCTGTAAAATTTTTAAATTTTGTTATGGTACTGCTATAACATCTAGTTGTGCACCTATCTTTTTTATTACAATCGTCAGCGCCAAGGGGGAATTTGCTCGTTGTATTTTTTTTTTTCGTATAACTTAAAGACGATTAGCCGTAGAATATTGAAATTTTATTTATGTAGTTACTATAACATCTTATTATGCATGCACCTCATTTTTTGGTATCAATTGGTCTTTTCAAAAGGTAGTTTACTTTTCGCAAGAATTTAATAAAAGTAATAATTTAGCTGGCTTTTAATTTTTGTAGTTAACATTTGATTTCTTTTTAATAAAATGACATTGACTTTGACTACTATCAGAATATATTTGGTGAGAAATATGGCAAAATAAATAAAAACATGTCATTGGTTGATAAAAATAATTTTGTGTGGGCAATATTTTCAAAAACTACTAAATCTGTTTCACTTCTCCGATAAAACGACTTTACTGGTATATGATTTTGAATTTATATCGCGGAAAATTTTTGCACTAATGTGTGATTTTTTGTTAAATTTACTTTGAAATATGTTACAATAAAGTCCGGTTATGAGGACATCGAAGGGAACACATAAATTTCGTCGCTAGAACCGAAAGTTGCTAGGACTGTGAAAAGTAAGATAACATTAGCTTATTTCGACGTTATAACTAGTTTGTGGCTATAAGCGGTATCGTTATAGACGGATTTTTCAATAGTTTTTTTATAATAAATACTATTTTGTGAGACACCTTTTTCATATTATTATAATATACCTTTTTAAAAAATTTGAATATCTAATTTAAATAAAAAAATCCGATTTAAATAAAAAATCAAATTTTTTGACTTTAATTGGAATACGATCTCACTTTAAAGTGATAAAAATTTAAATGAAGTACAGAGAAAAATATGTATAACTTTAATTAATAGTAAAATTATAGTAACATATTTCATATATTTTGCAGTTTTTTATTTGTCGGATAAACAAATTACTGTAAATTATATATAATTTTTATGATATAAATAGATAGTATAATTTAATTGTTTTCTTATATTTCTGTTTGACACAATTTCGAAATGCAATTAAAACAAAGTGAAACTTCAAAAACAATAAATAATTAAGAGAGAAATCAAACAGGTACTTTGTGAAGGAAATGAAGGCTGCAATTTAATTAGAAAATAATGAGTCCGAGCGAAGTAAAAAGATGACATTACGGGTGAATTTACTCGTTATCGGCTGCGTGCTAATCCCCGCTATAAAGCGTCGTTTACACGTATTGTTTAAGTAGACGCGCAGTAAAGTTTACAGCCTTGTCGGTTAATAACGCGCGATTTTTATCGCTAATTTCGCGAAGGAGCAAAATGAACTGTATAATTTAACGCGGCGTCGTTACGGAATTAGTTACTGTCTTGAGGATATTTTTCGAGTTAGCGGTGATGGTGATGGTAATGTGTTTGTTATTGCCGGCTGTCTTCGCGCTGACAAGAAGGTTGTTTGCACCTGGGAACGTTTATAGATACAGCGAATGGCCGAATACGGAATGGATATTGGAATTTACGGTAACATAACCGTAAAATGGTATGACTGCGCGGCGATTATAACCAGATATTTCGTTTCTTCTCGCGTTAGGGTTATTTTATACGGGGATAAAACAAGCCAAAATTTTGCCACTAAATTCATGTTAATAAAAACAAGATTGTGTATTTTTTGCGAGCCATTTCCTAGAAATTTAATATGTATATTTTGAACAGTGTGAAAAGATAGATAACCTAGATAACCATTTTTTTTTTGAAATATATAAAACTGAATTTTCACTTACAGCCCATATAATAACTAAGAAAAAAACATATACTATTACACTCAATATTTAATTAGGTAAGTCAATATTAACAATTATTGCTTTCCGGCACCCTTATTTTCTAAATGAAACCAGCAGTTCATACACTCATTTGCAAATTTGAAAAAAGAAAAATATCTAACATATAGGAGTTTTTGGTGTAAGTAATAAAATTCAAAGTTGTAATGACATTTGCGTGTAACATAGTGTTTTTTTTATCTCGTGATATAATTTCTCTTCTCTTCACTTACTTTACACACTGGTTGCAGATATAACTATTACACAAAAATTTGATAAAATTAGTAGGGAATACAGGCTCATATTTTGGCTTTCAGAAGTTCTTAGTAGTAAATACATATTTTTTAAAGGTAATAAAGTTAGTTCAAATTATTAAACAATTAATAATGAAAACAACACTTTTCTAGGTTAGATGACCGGAAGCCATAAAATGTTCTATTTACAACAAAACATTTCACAAATTAATTTATAGCTTTACACCAACAAGTAAAGGAAACATTATAAATTATTAAATTGAAACCAGAACGATATACATTATACTATTTTATACTATAGTAGTATGATTTCTTTTATTCGTTAGGTATATATTTTCAGGTGGTATGTTTTTATTAATGTTTTGTAATTATTTTTTTATTAACCGATGTATTAACCGATTTAAACCGGTTTCCAATTTTTAAAAACCGGTTTTCGAACTAAAACCAATATTAATATAGCGTTCTTAATGTTGGTTAACCGTTAACCAGTAGAATTATTTTAGATATCAATAGAAAATTAATTATGTAATTATTTTAACATGAAATATGAGTAGCTTGCAGATCATATTGTTTGTATTTTATAATCATAGTTTTTTTATGTTTAAGTAATTTTTTTAGACATACCAAATAAAATGTATTTTTTTAAAACGATCTTTTTAAGGATTTTCTTCAAGGGTTTTTTTAAACCCGGGCGGTTTTTTATGATTCGGGGAATATTGCATCAACCCTGTTGTCGTCATTGCATAATAGTGCGAAATTTTATTAACAAATTTATGACAGAAAAGTTATAAATATATAAGAATTATTGATTGTTACGTGATTGAATTGATTTATAGTATTTTATTAAACAATTATGCGAAGAGTATAGGAATTCTAGTTCGGAAGATGAATGTACAAGTGTACATATTGAAATAAAACACCATCCAGGATTTGACGTTTTTTGTCTAATAGACATTTAAACTCTCATACCTGTCCTAAACTAAACTGTACAATTTGGAAAGCGGTTTTGAAAGTCCGTTTGAAATGCACATGTCCTCCACTATATCGCCTTCCGTTTGGGCTTCATGCTTAAAAAACATGAGCTTTTAAGGGTTTTTTGGTGAGACTTTTTTTAAAACCCGGTTGTGTTTTTTATGGTTCGGGGAAAATTATATCAAACTTGCTGCAGTCACCGGATAATGGTGTGAAATTTTGTTAACAAATTGATGAATGAAAAGTTATAAATATATAAGAATTATTGACTGTTGCGGGATTGAAATGATCTATAGGATTTTATTAAAGACTTATTCTGAAAGTATGGGAATTCTAGTTTGGAAGATGAATGTACAAATCTACAAATTAAAATAAAACACCATCCTGTATTTTTTGTTTTTTACTAAACATTTAAACTCTCGTACCTATCATAACCTAAACTGTACAATTTATCAAGATTTGGAAGAGCTTGAAAGTCCGTTTTACATTCCTACATGCACATGTCCTCGCTATACCTTCCTTTCCTCCTTGCTTCATGCTTGACCGTGCACCCTTCCACACACGCCATTTTTCCACATGCAGCCGCATGCACCCCCGAGCCACATGTGCGTCGGGGCGGCCCGGCGCCGGGGAGGGCGTCCCCATGGCAACGCGCGAGGGAGTGCCGCGCGCATGCGCACACCCGCGCCTCCAATGGCCGATATGATTACACTAAATGTTTTCCCCATATCCTTGGAAATATTGCGGTAATATTTCACGGCCTTATCTACCGCCTGATGTCTCGATGCCTGATGTGGTGCATCCCGCCTAAACGGCCTTTAATGATCGAGGGATGGAGACGGAGGAGATGCATATTGCATTGAATTATGTATATGCGCTGATATATGGTATATTTTAAATTAGGCCTATTAGATTCGACTAGGCTATGCGGTTTGGTTTTTCATTTTGCAAATTGCGTTATGTGACATAAATCTCTATTCGGTTTTCTAAGTTATTTGCATCATTTTTTTAGTGCAGCTTGTATATTCGGTTTTATGGTAGCCATAGTTTATTTTTGTTAAGTAATATTGGATTTTCTAAATCCGACGATCGATCGATTTTTGAAAAGCAGAGCATCGATTAATTAAATTTATACTTTCGAAGCATAATATCGATTAACTAAATTATCGAAAGTCTAAATATCATATTTTTTATTGTCGACTTTTTTCCATTAATTAGACTTTGTAGACTTTTGTTTCTCGACTTTTAGACTTTTCAATTATCTGAAACTTTAAAATCTTTTCTATTTTTGAACCTTAAACTTTTATAATATTAGAGTATTTTCATTAGGGTACAAAATATTTCTTTATATTTATATTCACACAAAAATGTGTTTTCATTTTTATGATGGGAAAAACATATTTGAAGAATAAATCAATTAATTTACAGTATTTATTGTAATTTTATCTGAGGCCTGTATATTTACTGGAAAAATCATGATTTATTTAAAAAAATCTATAATCTTTGATTTATAATATAATATGAAATATTATTTAATTTTAAGATATTATTAAAAATATAACTTATTTTGGTTGTTATTAATAGTTTTGTACCAAATAAATTAATATTCATTATAATTTATATTCTTTTACCTTTTATAAAAATCAATGATTTTTATTAAAAAATCATGATTTAAATCAAATGATTTAAATCAGGCCAACCCAAATTTGTCCTAACCTAAAAAATAAAACGAATGGGAACTGATATTTTTCAACTATTAACGTAATCATAATCGTACAACACGAGTATAACATGAATAATAAATCAAAAATATTGGTTTTAATTAGCGTTTTACATTTTCATTAAAATAAAATTAAAAATTTTGACAGAATATAATGCTAGAATATTTAATTCCTACATTTTGCTGTGCTGTAATACTAGTCATATCGGAAGGAAATTGTACAAACAGATAAAACAATGATATCTTAATTACAAACGATTTCGTCCGTTTAAAAAAAAATGTTTATTTAGGTTGTATAAGAACGTCAATTTTAAATTAAATAAAAATAAATTAACACAAAAAAGTAATATATAAGAATGAAGCATATGACTGGAATGCATTTTTTTGTAATAAAAATATCTATCCCTTTAAGAATGTAGCATTTAATATCGTCGTTCCAATTGTCATCCTTTAACATCAAAGACGAAGTCGACCTGCAGTAGGCTGTGCGTTCCGATGTGCCATTATGATTGCGATTGGGCTGAAACGCAATAAAGCCTGCGTCGCATATTATTCCTATTCGCTCCGCTAAAAATACAATATTACTCGGCCCTACCCTTGTGTGACCAAAGCGCGGCTACCCACGCGGAAAATGTAATAAGGAAAGTGAAATTGCCTGTACGAATTTGTTAATATCCTACAGGAGCATCGCACTTCTATCGACCCCAACGATATTATTTCGTGGCGTCATTTATTTCAATATGAAAATGGTTACACATAATTACGTCTATATAATCATAATCATTTTTAAATATTGACGATTTATTAACATTTTTGTCAGGTTTTAAAAAAATGTATTTTAGAAATTTGTTAGTAGGTACAATAAATGATATTTAAATAATTATTTTATTCTTTAAAAACAGGATATAGAAATTTTGAATTTCTAAATTTAACAAATTAAATTTAATATATAAATCCGATTCGATAAGATATTTTTTGCCGTCAAGTTTTACTTGCTTTTTAGTGGTGTAGTTTGTCATCCTATAGCCACTGCAATAAGGAACCTATACAGCTTATAGTGGTATAATATTATCGATGCTGTAGTTTAAACCCCAGATCTCACACTCAACTCAATTTGAGTCGGAACACAATAACCAATTAAACTACCGCTGTCCATAAAACATAATATAAAAGATATTAATTATGGGTATAGTTAAATTTTTGATATATCGAAATTGTTAAAATTATAATATTTCTTATATGTAAGTATATAATACAGTAATGTGGTTCGTACGAAACTTGCCTGAT
The DNA here is from genome assembly GCA_035578165.1 of Stenolophus ochropezus. Lineage (NCBI taxonomy): Eukaryota > Metazoa > Arthropoda > Insecta > Coleoptera > Carabidae > Stenolophus > Stenolophus ochropezus. The sequence continues at coordinate 6,671,445 of JAQOWZ010000004.1, read as the reverse complement.
CGTTTAAATAAGCAAAGTAGCCAGCTTGTCCAATTGGACAAAGGCTCGATTTGTGTTTACCTTGCAGAGATTATAAGTTGACAACCTGCGTAATTAAAATGCAGGTAATAATACTTGCCACGAAATAAGTACCATGGTATTTCAAGTCTTTTTTCTAACAGAAATGTCGTGCTATACAGATAATACGCACGCATATAGCACAACGTCTATATCTAGACTTTTTTATTCTAGATAAAAACAAAAAAAATAGATAATTTTGTAGACACTAGATTAATTAAAATTTTAAAATTTTCTAAATATATATATATATATATATATATATATATATATTATGTAAAGCTTGTTCTATTCGAGCTGAAACTGTGTTTATAAAGTAGAAAAAGAACGCTGTCGAAGCATTATCTGTCCTGATATCGAGACAAGACTTTTTAATCTAGACTTAGACTTAGTTAAGTTTTGTCTAGACAGCAACACTAATTATTATTCATTTACAAATTTAAACTTCCAATAGAATTTATACAGGTAACACAATATTTTGATTTCGGAGTTTCCGGTATAAAAAATAAGACGTTAAAAATACATCCTTTCATTAACAATGAGTGAGTTTTTTATGTGAAATATAATTAGGGTGTTCTTTTTTGCTCGTCTGAATAAACATATAGTACTCTATCTTGTTTGAGTATAAAAAATGGCCGTGGTGTAATCGCGTAAGTGAAGTTCGATTGAATTACCGTCCGTTGCCTCATGCCTCATAGTTGACTGGGGGCGAGGGTAATAAGATATCCGCTAGTGAGAACTGGCAGATGACAGCCGCCCAGGAAAGTAGTCAGATTATTTTTCATCATTTTCCTTGCAAATCCCGGCCTCCCGCGCCACCAAACGAGGGAACAAATATATTAAAGCAGACAGAGAAATCAGGGGGCCAAATCCAGAACACACCAAGGTGAACAGCGGCGGATATGAGCTAAGAAATAGGGAGACGGGAGCGAAGAAATTCAGCGTACATTCGACTCGCTCAAGAGATTTCAAAGAGTAGGAATAAATTGGAAATCTATGGCTGTGGTTTTGAAAATCCGATTTCCAAACCAATCTCAACTAATTAAAAAAATGAAACTAATAAATTGAAGGGGCTAGGTGGTTAGGATGTCAAGATCATAACGGCTCAAAGTATAATAATTAATTTAAAATTTTGTAAAAATTGTTACTTTCTATGTGCATATAAAACGATAATTGTCATAAGCCGCTTATTAACAATAGGCTATAGTCTTTAAGTTACGATTTAAATTTATATTCTCAAAAATACGATTATGTAGGTTCATTTTAGTTTTAGATTTACAGTTCAATATGTCAAACTTAAAATTACGTTTAATATCAATAATTCTTATATATTTTTGCATTTACTTCCTCATTTTATGCTTTAAAATGTGTTTCGTCAAATTTGACAACGACATTTGTCTAATTTTGAAGAGCTATTCGTATGAATAACTTATCTTTTTTATTGAAACATGTAAGAAATGGTAAACAGTTTAGAGCTTCAAGTAAAGTACGTATCCCGACTGACCAATTGAAATCAAAATGTAATACATAATTTCAAGAATAACAACTAAATGCCAAATTTAATAATTTTCTGCTAGTATTAAGTTATCGTGTTCGTGTTGACACTATCATACAAACACATATCATGTTAAAATCGGATTGTAGGAATTATAGAAACGAGCTTTGTCTTCTTCCATGGCGCTACAGCTCAAATTGGGTCTTATGGCCTTAAGTACCTTAGCTATTTTTTTCGTGAAAGTTTTCTTTGTATTGAAGTGTTGTTATTCTATACAGTCTTCGCGAACGAGCTTACTAAACAAAAATTTGATATGCGATTTTTAACATTACCCACACATATAAATCGTTTAGATTAGTATATGTGTGTAAGTGGTCATTAAACATTAGAGGAAGAGAACTACATAGGTATACAACATCTCCACATTCTCATAGTAACCACATACTCCTTTAGAATACATCTTAAAATGTAGGTTCTTTTTCAACAAAATTTCGATATACGATTTTTATTATCATTTCCTTTTCTTTCTTACATACATATCTTGTTGTAGGTGTAAGTATAAAGAAATGGTTTCTATCTATTCCAGAACTTCGATTAACTAACGCCTCTACAGAAGTTAAAATTACTGAACCGTAAATGAAATTGTCATACATTACAATACTACGAGTTTAATTATATAAACAAATATATCAACTCGGCTCAACCCATTACTAGGTGTGCCAATCTGCAGTACACGAACGGATCTCGAAACGCAATAACAGTAACTAATTGTATTTGGAACACTTAATTTAAAACTTAGGACCGAGATATCCACTTCATAATAAATTTATTTGCCAAATAAATAATTTTTCTTTACATCCACATCCTAATAACTTATTTAGATAATAAACAAATGACAGAGTTGACAATTGCACTAAATGGATTAATATTGCATTATATAGAAAGATTTTGATTGTCAAACGAAACGTTTTATTTCTTTTACTCTTTATTGAAAATGAAAGATATCGTATCGACAAGTTAACAAATACATATATGTGATAACCTCAAAACGTTAAAATATTCTTAATGTTTTATTTCTCTTCAACAGATTGTTTATTCGGTATGTTTATCTCACTCTTTTTAAATAGTTATTATGTACTTTATTAGGAGGTGGTTATATCGGGCCTTAGACTAATAAACCAAATATTATAAAAATATAACTTGTCTAACTGGTGATATAAATTTTCTGTTACTAAAAATATACCGACATTTTTATAGTTTATACATAATCATTTTCAAACATTACCTTCCGGGTACTCGTAGCTCTTGTGGAAAGTCTACCACTGGAGTAATATTTACATTGGGAATAAGAAATGTGTTAAATAGGAAATACTTATTTTTATTCTGACTCGCTACTAGATGTAATTTTATCAAAACTTTTTGTCGAACTTTTCTGCGTATTTAATTAAATTAATTTATATCCTTTAGTGATACCTGTACAAGCATTGGAATTAATTTAGTACAATTTGAATACAAATTTTACGATTACGATAGCTTTCTACATGAATGACTACATACACCTACCTATAACACGCTAACGAGTGAGCCAAGTTTCTGTATTTCGTGATCACATTAAAAAGTAATTACCTACTTGAGATCTCACGTATTCATCAGGATTTTATGTATGGACGGGAGTTAAATTTAATGATTCGAAGTTCGCGCGACAAACATACAATAACACAAACTCTAACTGCGATTTGATAAGTTATGAGTTTCCAAGTTAAATATAAAGAGATTCTTGTTAATTCTTCACAATTTAAATATAACGTGCGATAATTGCCAAGCTTTTAACACCTCACAAATTACGACAAAAAATAACGCCTAGAAGAAAATTGCTTGTATGACTTACTATAGGGAAAAACTTCTTATAATAATAAATTATGATTGGATAACGGATGTGTTAAGAACTGTATAATTATTTTTTTATTTTACAAATACTTTTCTTTTAAAACTTCATTAATTATATTCTGGAGTAAAAGCTGTCATCTTCTATCCAACAATACATAAATTATTTATTATAACATTCCTGAAATATATTATTACTCTTCTCCTTTTCATATATTAGCATTTCATTTTTTTTATTTTTTATTTAAAAAATAATAGTTATTAATATAGCTAGGATAGTTATGAATATCATAATTGTCGTAGATGTAGATATGAAATCGTTAAATCGTTGCTCGTAGATATGTAAGGTCTGGTATGATTCATATCAGTGGTTTGTTCACTAGTTTATTTGTTTCAAAAAATGAAGACGTTGTTATTTTATAAAATTCTCTTACCAATTACGTTTTCGTGTGTGAATTAAACTTTTCTGTCATGTTTTGTTGAGATATGACGTATAATTATATTTTTCACATCTGAAAAAAAAATGGCGAAGAAGAACGAAAATGGGAGAAATTATATCAATTCATATAGATTTGTGAAAATTAAAATATTTTAAATTAATTTTAATAGCCACAATCTTGAGTACCTAAATACGTATGTCAAAATGTCAAAACGAGGATAAAATCAGATATCAAAGATGGATCAGTTAGTCATTGATTTTTTTTTAAACGTAAATTGAATAGATTCAGAATCAAAGTAGATCAGTAAATCAGGCCTTGATTAAGGAGTGGTGACTTCGTCCGTTAGTAAACTAAAGTACAGATCTTGATTATGCCCGTGGTACATACAACGTTTTATTTCATTTAGTTACTTGAAATGAAAAAAATCTGTAGGTATATATTCCATGCTGTGGTTTCTTTATAGATACTAGGTATTGCTAGATTGTTTGTTTTTAAACAAATTTAATTTAATCAAAGTGTTACTTTCACTGTCAAATATACGAGTATATATGGAACGTCACGTACTGATCATTCTGGCGAAATATTAATGGAATTTGAGGTTGTACGGATCAAGTTGGTTTCCAAAAGTTGAAAAGATTTATATGGAAAGAAATTTGAATAGTTTTGTGAGTGCTAAATCCTTACTTAATCGAAATTAAAATAGATTATATTGTTTGACATTTATTCATTAACCACAATTTTAATTTGTTTGAGTAACTATTGCTTAGCAACTTTATACGCCCTCAGGCGATAAAAAAGACCGCATTTGTGGGCGTATAAACAAGTCTATGGTTCCAAAATGAAATAAAATATTTTAAATTATGACTTAATACATTTTTAAAGTGAATATGATTTTGGTTGCAACACATAAAGTTATTTAAGTTAGAATGCGGCACCCCATCCCACCCTCCATTTTGGGGTCGGGCCGAGGCTGCGCGGGCGGGGGGCACCCATCAATCCTGATTAGCACGTCAGCGTCGCGGCGCCGACCGCCATCGCAGGCGACTATTTTTCATTCTGTCACTAGCATAATGCATTGCTTACCGCTGCTGTGCTCAGCCTGCATCTCGCGTGCACAACGCAGGTGATAAATATTTATCAACAATATAACCGTTACAGTTGTACTGATATCCCCGAGGAATTTCGCTGATAAGGAACGAAACACTTTTTATTGCTTTTTCAGAATTTCTTTGCTACAAAACTTATTCTTACACTCACAAATACAAGAATTATTTTTTCGTTGTGTTGTTTGGACACTGATATAGCATAATAATTAATTATTTTTGGTTTTATTTCACACGTACCTTATTATTATTATTATAATTAAAACTTTACTTATATAGTTTTTTATCAAAAATAATTCTGGATTATCTATAATATTATTTGTATATTTTTGCTGTAATAATTTGCATTATTAAATGTGACTCATTTATAAACCACTTTATATTTTTCTAATATTATGCACTCCTTAGTCCTAACGTCCTAACTAAAAATGAGTTTATAAAACTTGTAACATAAACGGGTCTATCATGGTATCATGTAACATATCGCTTATATTAAGCGACGTATTTAAACCTTTTTAAAGACATTGATATTAAAATCTTATCATTGTATCAAATATTTAAGCGATAGATAATAATACTCGCTAATTTAACAGTCTCTAAAATATTAATAACAAGTTTTTAATATCAAAATACCAAATGTAAATTTAACAATTTTTTTTTCTCTTCTAAATTTTGAATCTAATATTGCATAATTGCAGTAAAGTCTTACTTTTTAATAAAATGTAACATTGCTTTCCATGTATATACCTACACTTTATACAAATTGCATCTTTATGTTTCGTATTATTCATCTAGACATATCGAACTGTTTGATTTTAAATCTTTGTACTACAAATAAAACTTATAGCGAAATGTTTCATTACTTCAATTACCATTCGTTTCGTAAATATTCGAACATCCCTTCCAAATTGACTTTTTTTAAAATTTTATTAAAATTAATAAAATATTTTCAGAACTCATAGTTACTGAATAAAACAACTTTTTTAGTTGGGTTTAATAAATAAATAATTACAATACTAAAACTAAAAAAGCTTTTTTTATTTTTATTAAAATGTTTATCACTATTCTTCCATTACACAAAATTAATTTATTCGCTCAAAAACTTGCAAAGAAAGAGATAACTGTTTTCACTTATTTACTACCTATTTCTCACGACATATATTCTGACAATTGTCAATTTTGTCAGTCAAATTGCATTGTATCAAAATTAAAAGCCAACTAAATTATTATTGTTATTAAACTTCTGACGATCAACAAAGATATGGCAAAACAAAACGAACCAAATATAATCAATTTAAGGTACTGTACCAATGATATATTTTTGCAATATTTACGACTTCGATTTGACAGTATGAGTAGTGTTTCTCAACCGAAAACGTACCGCGGAATAGTAAACTATTTAATCCTTCCGTGAACCAATTAAATAAATTTATTATATATAAAATAATCATATAAAATGAACATAAATCATCATGCAAAATGGCCAACGTGAAATCATTTTTAAACCTTTCGCGAACCACAAGTGAATGAGAAACACTCAATTTTTAGTATTTAACTGACTGCTGGCTTGTAATAAAAATTTTCAAGAAATTTATGCCTCAGGACTAATGTTATTATTCGTTTAGAATGTTGTAGTTTTGGGAAAAAATATAATAAATATAATCTTTAATTTTCAATTTGAATACCTATCTATATTTATTCTATTGTATATCCTTTTGTAATTTATAGTGTATGTAAGTCTATTGTAAATACAAAACCTAGATATATGAAGTACGTTATCAACAATAACAAGAAGCAATCGCTTCCGGTGTATCTATAGCGGGCGATAAAAACTTGAAATTGAAGTTGCAGAGCAAGAAAAACAAAATGTAAACCCATTTCCCCAAGCTACAGCACAGCGCTGGTCAGTCGCTTGTTCCGCAGCTGACCAGTGCCCAGTGCCCCCTGCCCGGTATCGATGTGAACTTAATGATATTTTAATTACAAGTCAAGTTGATTGATGATGCAGGTCTTCGCGGCCGCTAGAATCGGACCAGTTAAATCCTAAGTGCGACCCGCGGTTATAAATTGTGCTCCAATTAGCGACCGCTGCTATCGCCAGATTTGCATAAAATAAGGATCAATCTTAAAGATAGAGTTGTTCCAGATAACGCGAAACCTGCCCTGCGTTGCACTTTTAGGAGGGTTTTAAATACTTTAATTTTAGGGGCAGCGAAATTACTATGTAATGTTCAAAATCTGATGGTTCAACTCATTATCTCCCGCGTTTAGATGGTTAATTTACTATTTCTTATAAATTTATTTTTTTCACTATTAGCCTAAACTCCCATTATTATTAACCTTTATTTAACATGAGAAATTGTCTCTCACTACCGCTTACTTGGTAATCATGGTCACCTAGACCAATAATAAATTATTATGAAACATGGTCGATAATTAAAAGTATAACTTTTTAAAGAAACTCAAGTCTCTAAATACAAATATTGTTTGAATTATTTAACTCAAGAAAAGTGTAAAGTACGGATATTAAAGTAATATGTTGAGTAAATTAATTAAGTAAATAAAACAAATTAAAAATCAAACGTGAGGTTGACAAACTAAAAATACAGCCTACTTTATTTTTGTAAATATTAACAAACAAGTTGATGTTCATATCAATACCATTGGTTTTGTCGATATTTTTTTTAGTAGGATTGGGATTTAAATGCTATATGTTAAAAAAATATTTCATATACCACGGTTGAGAAGACCATTATTGACAAGCACCGTATGTCCCTCGGTTGCTTCGCACTTTGTTTTTATGTTTGGTTGGTTGATAACTGTTAAGTAACATGTACGTGTATGTGTGTTTTATCTATGTTTGACGAAAGTTTTTTGTAAAATAATTTACATATTTCACTTGATAATAGTTTAATACCATTTATCACTCTGATGAAGACTGATTTATAGTCGAAACGTCGGTGTATTAGTGGATTTTATTAACATTCAGTAGATAAAACCAATCCTATATTAAATTATTGCCTGATAAATTAAAATTTATATTTACATATGTAAAAAGTAATAACGTAGGAACATAACAATCTTTATGTTTCATAAAGACATAATGAAAAAAAATGGTGTTTACGGAGCTTCAAGTAATATTCTTCTTCCGATTAATCAATTTTAGCCACTATTCCACTCATAATCTATACTATAATTAAATCATAGTATTATAGCGAATTGTACCAGGTACATTCGAATTACACTAACAATTTTCAATAGTACAAATAGCTATGGAAAATACACGATTAAGTAGAGGTTGCTTAGATTCCATGACTGAAAATTTAAGTGTAAAGAAATTAATTGAAAAATAATTGTATCTTGCTTGTTGTTTTGGAAAATTATCACTAGTGCTGTTGCACTCATTCTGATTTTGTTGCAATAAGCAGTCATGATCATGATGGCAATTTTTTTCGCTAAAATTCTAGTCATTAGAGCCTACTGGTATTATATAGATGTATATCTATTAACTAATCCCACTATAAAAAATTATCGTTGTTAGATTGTTACAATAGGAATAGGATCATGCGGATTTTGAATGTGATTATTCATTAAAATCTCATTATACGGTTTTTAGCACGATTCCTACATCCCTTAGATGCTGAAGGAAAAAATGAGGTTATGAAGCAGACCTGTATTTTCACAACAAATTGAAAACATTTATTATTTCTGTATCGAAAGGTGATATTATCGGCAAGCATATAATTTTAAATGCATATTTACGAAATATGCATGTATGACGAAATTTTGATAGCAATGTAATGAATGATCAGGTATGACATTTTATTTCGACATGCTTTACACGCTTTTAGTATGAAATGCTTGTCGAATTTTCCCGCTAATAAATATTAAACACGAATTATTTTTATTTCTCTTATTACATAGTATATAATAATTTAAATATTTTAATATTATTATTTTTTTATACCAAATATAACATTGCTGTATTTGAACCATTTTAACATCCATACTATTAAAATGGAAATAAAAAATGTCATGAAATATATATCTCTTTGCTTTTTTTCTTATTATTTTATATCAAATTAATAATTTATATCTAAATATAAACATTCAAATGGAGTAAATATATCTGACAAATAATTTTAATATTATAGTAATAAAATTAATAATTAAAATTTAAATTTGTATTTAATTGTAAAAAAATGGTTGCCACTATAAATAAATATTGCTCACTGTCATTAGTGTGCAATTATTAAAAGGCGGTAGATGAAATGTAATTTTCGTATTTTTAATAAAACTAGTATATAACACATTTATACGAAAAATAAATTGTATTCAATATTATAATTAGATATAAAAATAAAATACCCACACATTTTCTCCCAATCAGAATGCTTCATTTGATAGTCGTAGGTAGTTTTTCTGTGAAGAAATTTGATAAAACCACAGTATCTTAGTCATGGTTATATTTTGTTTAAATCAAATATTTTACGTTTGAACTGTTTTCATTGGTGACATAATCAAGCAAGTATAATTCGAGCTATGAATTTAGTTGGTAAAATTTACTCATAATTTCTGCGAACTAACGAAAATTTGGATCAAAAATGGATGTCATTTTTGAAACTTGTTTGTCTGTTACTACGCAACAGTTATCCGCAAATTTTTTCCAATAAATTCATGGCACTTATTATGTTACTTATGATAATATTTAAATATTTTAAATTATTGAAATTATTCGTCGTTAATAATTAATAATTACTTTACTTTAAGTAGGTGTCCCATATTGTCAACTCACAATTTCCACTGCGCAGGTCCAATTTGAAATAGGATTGTGCGCGGCAAAACACAGGAGAATTACAAAATAAAAGAATAGCAGAGTAATTAACAACGTGTAGTAAACAAACAAACAACAAACTAAACATAAACAATAACATAACCTCAACCCGTTTGTAGGTTAGGTTGTGTCGTTACGTCACTCCGGTCACCCCACTCACACACAGTTCACAACTGAGCGCTGTGCTGTGCAGAGCCACACCACCGGGCTGAACGAGGCGGCTTTGTCAGGTTTTTTACCGGGTTTTGTTCTAGAGCACACATGGTGAGCTTGCCAAGCCATTTGCATATCGCCGACTAATGTATGCGCACTCATGGGTAGGCTATGCCCTACTGTAGGGAAGGGAGTGATGGGAGGAATAAGGAAATTGTTTATGGGTTTTATAATGCCGGAATTAGGACACCAGTTTGTCTAGACATACGTGTGAAGTCGTTTCAGCATTTCATATGATGGTACGACATAAATACAGAATATAAAATGCGGACGAAATTTAAGGAATAGAACATTGTAAATACACAGATACACATATATTACTAGAAGAAGTTATACAATTGAACCCATCAAATACATACAAAAATCAAAATACTCAATGTCGATTGCGTTGGCAGTAAGTGTTGTGCCGGTTTCGGATTATTAGAAATCTTAACTTCATTTAAATATCCAAAATTATCCTTAACCAATAAGGATACTTTACTGATCTTGATACTTAAATAACCATTAAAATACTCATATGTATGGATGAATATTCTGAACGTAACAACACAGGTTCTTATTCTCACATCCAAAATAGTGCTACTTCAGAAATCTCAAATTTCCAGTTGTCAGTTCTTGAAGTTAAACATAATTCTCGTCGTAAATGAAATTCGCATTATTCTAAATAATTAGTTAAAATGTAATACATAATGTAATTTAAAATAACTTAATTTTAAATTGACATTGAGCCCATTCAGCGATAAAAATTACCGCTAAATAAAAAGTTGTTGAAAGGTGTTTCTTATAGATTTGATATAAAATTTCTCTAAATACATTTTTATTTTTTTCGATTTCTAAGTTTTTAGTTTTAATTGATAAATTTCAACATCTAGTTTTTAACCAATCACGAAGCAAGACACTTCAAAATTAAATCAATAAGAACAGTATTATAACTATACTGATAATGTTTTTATTGTTTATAATTCAGTGTGACAATTAATATTCAAAATTAAATTGATTCATTTTGCGTTGTGTTTGTAATTTATCTTACTAAATCTCACATGATCTTTATTTGCTCAGATAAACTTTTATTGTTATGTTTTTTATAGCAAAATCATACAAGTGAAGTAAAAAAAAATCGTGCAAAAGAAGAGGTTATCGATAAAATCAGGAAATATTGTTAGTGTTGCCGTCTAAACAAGGTAAGACAAGAATTTGCAAAATCTAGTCTAGTCTAGAAATTTCAAGACAAGACTTGACTAAATCTAAGTCTACACTAAAAAGTTTTGTCTATATATCAAGACTCTAGATTAGTGCTGTCGATTTTTAGAATTTTGGTATTCGAATATTCGGATACAACAATATTCGTATCCGGATAATTCGGATACCGAATAGTTAAATATTCGAATAGCCAAATATTCGATTATTCAGATATTCGATTAATCGATCATCCGGATATTCGATTAATCGGTTAATCGATTATCAGGATATTCGAATATTCGGATATTCGCATAATTCAATATTCGGATAAACGAAGATTCAAATATATAGTCGCGGGACGTTTATGTCGGCATCTGTGGTGCCGGTACAATATTAAAACTAAAATTAAGTGAAGTGCGGTAAAACTTTATAAAAATAAAAGATAGTAAGGTTCAATGCATTATATGCAAGGCGGAATTGAAGTATTTAGGAGGTACTACAAATATATGGAACCACGAAAAAGAACATCTCTTATTAGACACTTCACCGTCTACCAAAAAATGACTCTTTAATTGATTTTGTTGAGCATCAGTATAAAAGGTAAATATGACTGCTAAATAATTGCAAATAATATATTTTTTTCACTATACGTGGTGGAAATTAAATGAAGCGCGGTTTCCTCATTTATCAAAAATTGCCAAAAAGTATTTATTGATATCAGCAACATCCTGCCCTTCAGAAAGAATTTTTTCCAATGCTGGAAATATTGTTTCAGCTAAACGTAATTGTTTATTGGCAGACAAAAAATATAGATAAATTAATTATTTTGCACAATAACAATAATTTGTAAATAAATACAAATATTTAATAGTTCAAGAATTATATTTAATTTAATGTTTATGGTATTATATTTAATAAAAAAATTGATTTAGCCAACACACAATCTCTTACTTTACTTCACATTACGAACAAAATTTCTTATTATACCTACTAATATTTTTAATCAGTTACAAGTTAATTAAATTACCTTAAAGATTACATTAATTAACAATGCAAACAACAAATAACGATTTATTATTTTTACTATTTTTTTGTTACCATTTCGTTCAATTAGAGGTTACATCGTAATAAAAATTTAATATTTTAATAATCCTGATTTATTTATAATTTTATATACCTAGTTTAATTATCCGAATTTCTAATAATCGGATATTCGAAATATACGGAAATCGCAATTAATTGTACATCCTAGTTATTAGTATATCCAACATATTCGTATATCCGAATTATTCGTATATTCGAATTATTCATATATCCGAGTTATTCGAATTTCCGAGTTAATCGTATATCCGATTTAATCGAATATCTGAATATTTGCCAAATTTTTATTTGGATATTCGAATACTCGAATATCGTTAACAGCCCTACTCTAGATTGTTTCAAGACTACTTTAACCTGCGCATATTCATTAAGCAAGGACATATAATTCTTCTATTTTTTCTATTTTACCATCATTGTTTCAGCTCGGATGGGACAAGCTTTCCAAGATATATTTGTTTTTCGAAAATTTAAAAAAAATTAATCTAGAGTCTTGAAAATTTTCTAGAATGTTGTCGTCTTGATCTAGAATGAGAAAGTACCGTTCTAGACGGCATCATTAGATATTGTAATATTTCTTCTGACAATTTTTATTAAAAGATGATCAATTTGTACCATTACAATCAGAAGTAGAAATATAGAAAATTTTATGACAATTCCTACAACTTAATTTGTTTTACATTTGTATTTTGTTTTTCAAATGACAAACCAAAAAACATTCCATTGAAAATAGTAGAAACGTTTTGTAATTTTTGTTAGCATTTGTCAAAATCTCGAAATTTCAAAATCTTGTGAATACACCTCCTTTAAACACGTGATGGTCAGTAAAATATTAATTAGCGATAAATACATTTTCAAATAAAATGGTAAATATATTGTCCTAATTATCTTTTGTTTAATGATATTAAACAGTTTCTACAAGCAATTTAAAAAAAGTAAAAAAGTAAAATCTTCGAAATTACTTAACTATTTATACTATGCCAGGCAGTAAATGTCAAATAAATATAATATTTATATAACATCTTCATAAATATTACTTCCCATAGCGTAGTCACAGAGCTCGCTTAACAGCTATATGTTCATCTCCTCGTAAACATATATTTCGTATCTAAATACAATTGTGTACGTTGTACGTCCCGCTGTTTAACATAAAATATATGATTGTTCTCGACAAACAACTTTACGTTGGTCGTCCAGGGACAATTTGTGCCGAGTGTCCGGTGTCCAGGGTCGGTGTCAGGACGATTTATTAGCAACAGGTGAGTCTTAACTCTTCTCCGTAACTTTACTTCAAACACGCACACGTTGCAGTAAAATACAGAAAGGAAAAAGGATAAGATGAATAGGTTAGGTTATTAGGTTTTTGACAGATTACGAAAGGAGAAATTAATTTTAAGGAATACTCAATGTTATTAGGGCTTTGTAAATTTAATATTTGGGAAATACATTAGGCAATATATAATATCAACGTATTTGGATTGTTTTTAAAATTGAGTACGGGCAGCGGTGGCCCACTTGGTTAGTGCGCTCCGGCTCTAATTAAATGGAAGATGAGAATTGAGGTTTGATTCCTATTGTCGTTAATTAACCAAATAAAAATACCGCTCTGTCCTATAACCCGTAGGTTCCTTGCACAAGCTTTAAGTTGATAATCTTCTTCAATAAATATTTAAGTAGGTACAAATTGTTATGGAACGGGTGAAGTTCACTTCTCAATTTCACCTCTAAGTTTGTTACACCGAAGATTATTTTATAAAACTGAGTTTTATTCCGTTTTTATTTTAATCATTTGTTGCTAACACTATTAGATTATACTTGGGACGCCGAACAGATGCACTAATTAAATTAATGGGCAGGGTCTAAATTGGGCTGTACAGTGTAGGTATACTTTACACATTAACATTAAGAAATGTGATACAATTCTGTCTATATTTGACATGAAGTTAATACTTGACAGAGATAAGAATGCAAACAACAAACCAAACGTAATTGCGGACTAAGCACCGGTTCTGTTATTCCGGTCTCAGTACTTGTATTCATGCAACTGTGTAAAAGGAGTACCAATAGCAATGTTCTATTTAAATTTAGTGTTCGTTACGGGGAGGAGTTTCTTGTGTATCAATTGGGCGCCCCAAGTAGAGTCAGGATGTGCAACTCAGCCGTTGTATGTTCGAATATACAAAGTTATAGATAAGTATGTTCCTATATTTTATTTCATCTTTCACAGTTAATAAAAAATATACACGTATCAATTTTTTTCCTGCAAAGTTTAACGATAGATCAACTACTAGAATCAAATGCCAGCCATAATATTACAAAATGGCACTGCCGATTGATTGATTTTTCCCAGAAACTGATTAACTCATTACATTGTGGTCAGAAGCTTAAATATGAAATGTAGTCAAATTTGCTCTACATCTGTACAAAAATATATGAACGAACGGACAGTGCGATAAACAACTCTCTAAAAGAATTCAAAACGTAAATATATTAATTCGTAAACCGGTATGATTAAAATATCATCTTTATTGTAGGTGACAGTTGGTAAAAAGAACAAAGTTTCCTGTTGTATATGTATGTATAACTAATTATAATATAAAATCGAATTCGTAGTATATTGACACATAAAGAATACCTACTTTAATATTTTGTGAACATTCCAAACAGATCCTATTCATGAAATGATACAGTATCATTATAAAAATGAGGATGAGTATCGTGGTGAAATTAATCTAATTGAAATCATCCCTATTACACATCCGTTAAAACAGTAAAAAAACAGTATTGTATCCAATTCCATTGTACACATGAACCCTACACTCGTAACTATAACAACAGGAGAAAACGAACCCGTTGCGCTAATTTATTTCGCCATTGTTACCGGGGCATTGTTCATAAAAACTCCGCATTTCCCATCACTCCATCAGCGTAATGATATGCACGAAGGCCGAGAGATGCACAAAGCAAAAACAAGCCCTGCGAGTATCACTTTCATTCTCTGCCTTGAAACTATGCAAATGTCGCTGCCCAGGTGCACTATGTTACTTACGCACGCAGTTTCTTCCTATGCTAATTAATTTACGGAATTTAAATGCGAAATTATATGCTAGTGCCCGCTACTTTCCATATCTGGGTCTCCGCAATATATTTAAATATTATGTTAAGAACTGCATGTGTATTTAAATTACCTGTGACACTAGCATCTGAATTAAATATTGAATTTCACAGGATATAATTTAGCGCCAACGACTTTTCTTGTACTTAATATTCATTCTAATTTACAAAATTTAATATATGTTTTAGGGCGTGAAACTTAATGCATTGAAGATATTATTTATGATCTGCATAATTTAGCTTCTTTATTGTTGAACCCAGAATCGCCATTTAATAACCAAATAAAACACAGATCCATCCGAGTATTTCTAGAATCTAAAAATTAGACTAAATTGTCAAAACTCGGAAACTTCAATTTTTATATGATATAAAACAATAAATAATAGTTTACTGCGCTATTATTTCATAATGATATATTTTTTTAATTTACGTATTACTGCAACAAGCAATTTTCGAATTTAAACTAAGAAGAATTTAAATTTTAGGGGGAAATGATCAGAGCTATCGACAGTTAGTGATAAAGTTAATAAAACAGTTAATTTCCGAATTAATATTCTTTGCAGAGGCTGCCTAGACTAGGAACCTGCACCATTAAAATTATCAAAAAAATATGAACTTATCATAGTTGATACCCGGTGTCTTTTGGGAATGTCATTATAATATGAATTAGACAAGCAAAGTTTTTGAATTTCGAAAATGTTAATAAATAAATCTGGAACGTAAAAATCGTCTTATATACATAAATACAGGGTTGGACTAAAGGAACAAGGTCCACCGAGAAAAATTAATTAAGGGTCCTATACTCTACGTGAAATGGTGGATTTATTTTAGTATATAAAATTTAATTAAACAAAAAAATCGTCTAGTCTAAGGGCCCAAAAGAAGGCTAGAGCCCACCGAGAAATTTCTCGGCATGGGTTCAGTACGTCACTGTATAAAAATTATAAAGTTTTAGTTGATTTAGAGCATAATTGTCAATAACAAAAACTACTTACCGTAGTATTGTTGACGAGATAAAAATTAGAAATTTTTAATTAATCTAATATTCCCGTCAGTGCAAATGAAGTTACTCTGTAGTAAATAAATTAATAATAATATTAGTAACGTTATCTCCAAGAATAGGATCTAAAAAAAATATTTACCCGATTCGCATCTACGAAAAGCCGTCGTCTCTAAAAGGAATAATTTTTATAATTATAGTTTATCTTTAATTACCTAAAAAATACGTAATTCGCCCCTTCCTAAGAGAGTTTCTGGATCCACCACTACAGAGAAGATATAACCTTGCTCATGTAAGTAAAATAATTTAGCTACCTTATGTCCAGTTCCGTTTAGGTAAATTTATCAATGCAAGAAAACAAAAAGAATATGTAATGTCTAATGTGTAATGTACAGATATTTTTAAAGTTACAAGTATTGATAAAATTTTCCCCCTTCCTAAGAGAGTTTCTGGATCCACCACTACAATAATGATATAATCTTGCTCATGTAAGTAAAATGATTTAGCTGTCTTATGTCCAGTTCCGTTTAGGTAAATTTATCAATGGAAGAAAACTAGAAGAATATGTAATATTGCAAGTTGCAAGTATTGATAGAATATTGTTTTAAATTCGATTATACTTCCATTCCTAAATTTTTCGTCTCGCAAGCTGATTGAAAATTGGTAATTTTTCCGAGTGATTTCCTCGCTGGCTGTTAATTTCCCCGGAACATTGAGTTGCATCCGGGAGTCCGGGCGGGATCCTGACTGAACGGTTTGCGGTGAGCTGGTGATTGCCGAGGGTTTAATGAAGCAGCGACAACGCTCCGCTCATTATTACCAGATTACAGCATCGGGATGCGGATCGCGCCGGCACCGGCATCGGGATACAAACTAAGCCCTGCCAGGTCGTTAACAGCCAGATTTAGGGCGATGAAGACAAGAGGTGCATCAGTCAACGATTAGGGATGCTAATTGTGCAGATAGATGCTGGTTGTTTATGCAATCAGAATAAAACTTGTCTATTGTTCAAATACACTCATTATCATCTCTGGTACAGAATTTCTAGATGATCTGCGAAAGATCTGCAGCTTATATTGGGTTTTGGGTTCCCAAAAATTCGAACACAGTGATATTTTTATTTGAACGAAGACTGGCAAAACGAGAATTTGAACTGTAGACCTCGCATTTCGCTCAGTATACGAGTTATTTAGAAAGTATTTATATTTATCTTAAATAAATACAAAAAAAGCATCGTATCTAAGTTGTCATGATTTTTATACATATGATAGGCTTAAGCCAAAATTTTAAACCGGGTTCGAACTAATAGACTACACAATTATATTTTCTTATTTATTTTTTTAAATTATTATAAATGATTCAAAATTTAGAATTGATGATAAATATAATAATAAGCAAGCTGGCATACACAGTATAGGTCTGTAGGTATATATACGCTAAGATTTTATCTCTATCTATTAGTGGTGCCAGATTCTAGGAATTTTCTTAAAATTTTAAGAATTTACGTAAGCCATTTAGGAAACAGGATTACAGTAAATATTTTAAAGGAGTTAGGTATCCTGGAAGATTTCATTGTCCACAAACGTTAGGTAAAGTGTTTCTTGGAATTCCATCATTTGCTCAATAGTTATATAAATCTTCCTTCTTGAAAACCTTATTCTCTATTGCGTATAAGCGCAACCAATTCCTTTATTCTTTTGAGTAAAATTTTTATAAAACACTTCAATTTCTGCCTTATTTTTAGTGACTCGAATAAGGCTGAAATTTAAGAGTTCATACAATGTGATACTTTATTACATAATGGTTGCCGACCATAGATTTGCTTAAGTTTATTCAAAATACTTGTCATTATTGACGACATATTTTAATTAAAAAATGAGATGATAATACAATTGAAGAGGTTTACGATTTTCTTTGAGTTCTTACAAATGATGTGGCATAGGTTTTACAAAAAGAAGTATAAACGTACACTAGTAGAAATGCACGTAGAATTGTATTTAGAAAATTACTGGTGATAATTGAGGATACAGTCTTTCTAGGATGAACCAGTAAAAGAAGATTGACCTGTCTTCAACACTTTAATTATTTCAATTGTTATTTGGTAGTTTAATGACTTTCTAAGAGAGTTCTTTTTATACAATTGTGAGTCAATTCGCAAATGATTAGCGTTATCGATTCGAAATGAGTGAAATATACCTAGATATATTAATTCAAAAACCCATTAAAAACTGCAAGTACCTTGCAATGAATAAATGCAAGTAATATTATCTAAAAATTAACTAATTTATTTAAAATCTACAGTGAATATAATACTAAACGCCCTACAAACAATTTTATGAAAAAATAATAAAGTTTTTAAAAATGGTTGGAGTATTAGTAAGTCTGCAATTTCTCTATTTAAAATATTCATTCTAATTCCATCCCTCGTGCACTTGCTCTTGCGAACCTGTCACGGAGCCGGTGCACTCTACAACAGAATACAAATCATTCTTTCCAATACGGATTATTGAACCCCTATATATTCAATATCCGGTGCGTCCTTCGCCTCTCCGCCTGATGATTTATGCAGCTCACAATGTATCACACTCGTATACCTGCCGCCGATAACCAGCCGCGTTTCTTCCTCTCTAGGCCTTCTTATTGCACCATTTCTTGCTTCTTTTGCCCCCAATGTAATTAATTTTTTAATTTTGATTGATTGTTCTAAGAGCATTAGGAAGAATGAATTCATTACCAGTAAGATGATGAATGGGAGATGAATACATTACGTTTGTGGTTTCGATAATGACTCGCAGCTAATTTGTGCAATTGTAATTAAAATTATGAATATAACTCTATTAAAACTACGTTTTTATTAGCTACAAATATACCTAATGAACGTATTGTAACCGTACTGGTATTAACATTTCTAGATTTTGATGGATGTCCACAAATTGAAATATTTACATAACTTCGCTGTAATATCGTAGACCTTGGTTTACATAATATTGAACAACAATATCTGTCCTAGGACAATATATTACCCACGGAGTGTAAAAATTTTAGTGATCAATGAGATTAAAATTAAAATCGTTAAAGAGACCAACGAAAACAAATGTTAAAAATCTATATACTACACTAAAAATCAAGAACTGTGTATGTCCCTGAGAAAGATTCATGTGGGGTCGAAACCGGTCGGAGTAGAAATAAAAATGCCCAGTAATTATTGCCTTCTCCTATTCATCGACCATTCAAGAAAATTCTCGTAATTATTATTATTACATTTGATTTCACGTTGCTGATTGTATAATATGTCCTGTGGGCAATTATTACAATAAATCATTTTTTTTTTGTTGTAGGTATAAAGCTGTTTTCTTTGATTAGATTTGATAATTGGTCTTATGACAATGTTGATTTATATCTACATACCGATATTTAGTTCTTTCTGTACCAGTATTGTAGATTACGAGATGAGCAGATTACAAAAGATATCTCCAGAGATTTGTAAGTTCTAAGCTAAATATATTTTCTGAAACGGAACTGTTTCAGGGTAGGTTAGTTATTATTGTTATTATTATTATTATTTCTCTTTAAAGACTATTTCTCTGTACTAACGGTACAGGTAATAATAATAATTATTATTTAGCTATCTTTCATTTTTTAATAATAACAGTGAAACCAATAGTGAGACTATAATAAAATATAACTTCTGTTATTATCCAATACTACATAATACAAGAAAACACTTTCTTTTATAATACCTAAGCAAACATTTTCATTATTTCGGCTAATGTTTTATTTTTACTATTACACTCATAAATTTATAAACCGATCCATATTCAAGATTCTACCTAGGTACCAAAATTTCTTTCGATAAAATATATACTCGAGATTGTTGCTAATTTATCTCATGACATTGATCAAAAATCATTCACTTGACAGCTCGTGATTTTTTTGTCAATGCCAGTCGATAAATTGGTAAGCAACCAGATTTTTTTTGTCAATGCCAGTCGATAAATTGGTAGATAACCATATCTCGTAACATTCAAAAAATTTTTCACCAAAAATTAAGAACTAATTATTATACATGATAAAAAAAATTCTATCTAAGAAAAAATAATATTTTATAAATGTAAATTCTTTTTTTTCCTACAAAAAATGATTTCCTGTTTTCTAATTGTGTGCATTTTCTCTGCGTCCTTTCCTGAGGGATGATTAGCTGATGACGTAGGTTAGGTTAGGGAGATGCAAATGAACAGTATCACCGCACACAATAGACCGGAAATGCACGTCTGATTCCCAATCCTTGTCGTGAAATTCTCAGTTACATCATTTGCATACACAACCTATCCCAACAAACACATCCATATCCATGGGAACGACGCAGTCTGCCGCTTCCATTTGCCTAAGAAAGGAGGCCATTTAATTTTTTTATTTCATTTAGAATGAAAAGGGTTTCTGTTGTCTTCCCCCTTGCATATCATTACGGAGGTAGCGTGATTAGAAACGGGAACACATCATGTGAATGCCTGTCTGTGGGCATGAATCAGCCTACTGGATTATGCCGGCAGAAATGGTGACAAAAAAGTGTAACGATGATTTTTGGAATTTTTTGTCAATGAGCAGTAATATTTCAATGTCCTCTGTTTGTATAGGATTGTGAATGCTGGGTTTAGTTTTTGTGTAGAGGTACACAGGAACTGAAAGCTGTCTTTGAATAGAGATTACTAATTTTCGGCGGGCGGATTATGTTTTTATTATTTGCACAAGCCAAATGGATGCTGCTCTAGTTATTATTTTCATCTGCAATATTTGAAATATGAGATCACATGTACAAACAACACATTATTTTTTCAGAAGGTATTCTGTATCATGTTATTATTCATTAGGGTTTCATAAAATTTTTGTACCTCTCTTTTCCATGTTTTGTTTCTTCCTTTAAAGTAAAAAAAATAAAAGAAGATTAAATATTGAAGAAGTAAGAAGAAAAAGTCAAGAAGTAAATAGAAATAAAAAAAACTTATTAGAAACAAATTTGCTGTTCAAATTTTTTTATTATTTAGTCGTAATAAAATAAAATATAATTAATATTAGCCAAATTTGAAACATTTTATTAAAGGAAAATAGATGTTAAGTTCGCCCTGATGAACACCTTTTATAAGAAATCCATTTGAGGAGAGTCAACTTTTATTGTTTGCACGATGATATTTGTATATATTTAACTTTGTAATTATCATCTTAACTGATAGTCTGAATATCTTCTTTATATCCATATTTTGAAAATAATTTTTACTTTATTTTTTTTTCAACTGTTTTGATGTCCTACAAGTGTGTTGTCATGTATTTTATTATTATATCAATATTTTATGTACGCTTAATATAATTCTAGTTTTCAAATTTTATTTCAAATTATGCACAATACTATAGTTCCTGAAGATGACATGTGTGATTCTGAAACAAGTAGAGGCAGAAATTTAAATAAAGTTTTGTGACTGACATTCAGAAATTTTTAATTTACCTATAAATTTTATTTATATTTATTGATAACATCTTCAAGCTATGCTTGTAATATACCGATCTTTTCGATCGTAACACTACAAGTATAAAGTATATTAAGTTTTTAGAACGGTAACGACATTTTACGCAACGAGGACAATTGCTTGGAAAAGGAGCGAAGCGACCACTACAATTATTGTCTGAGACGGGTATTCCTTACCGTTCGTAATGCTCATTACCTGAAACCCATGGGTCTTAAAACAGGAAGCTTTAATTTTTTGCATTCACTGCATCCTTAATTTGACTGGTAGTAATTATTTTTTATTAAAATCCCAGATACTTATAAATTACTATTTTTTTATTTTGAAATTTTGTATCGCAAAACAGGCCGTGTTGGTTTATTTGGACAGCGCTCTCGAACTAGAGGAATTTGAGGTCTAAGATATAATTTTTAACTTCAGTAATCTTCAAAAAATAAAAACATCGCTGTATCCGAGTCCTAATACTTTATAAGCTTTGCATTCCTTGCAAAGACTATAGGTTCACAACCTACGCCTCTAAAATAAAATGATGAAATTCGAATATCATTTTTACTATTATTATTATATTCAAAAATAAAAAAAATATTATTAGATTCTAGAATATCTTGGATCAGTTCGGGTAAATTCGCTTTTATATCCATATTTACGATAAGTTATATTTAATGAAAAAAAAAATTATACTTGAATGTCGTCAGATTTATGTTTCGTTATTTCTTTCTGTGGTTGTAAATATGACAGAAAATTGGTGGTTGGGTGAAACGTAGAAACATAGGTCTCAGTGGAATAGTAAATATTATTAGCTTGTCATGGCGTAGATTGTGACAAATCTATTTCTGCTTAATAACCACATTTAGAAAAACAAGCCAATCCGTCGTTAGGAACGACCGTGGATAGATCCGGTCATTTGCCTAAACAAATTCAGGCCGGTAATTAGCACTAGATTATTCACAAAAACTTCTCCTTGTTGCCGAAAATAAGCCATTATGTCAACCCGGATAAAATCACGCCAGATCACGGCAAAGGCTCGTAAAATTCACTCCCAAACTCACGGCTTCTCATGCACCCTTTTCGTAAATGGTACTAGGCGTGAGCCTATAAAACCTACATGTTTTTTATATTTTCTTATGAAAATAATTTTCAGTTTTAACAATAGAGTGAGGAAAAATTGAAAAACTGGACAATTATTTTCTAATTTATCGAAATCTCGAGTTATGTTAAAAGAGATTATTTTTGGACCCACGACTTTAAAAATATGACTTTTTCGCTCATTTTAGTTATGTTGATAATTATTCGACTTTGTCGTCAAAAACAAAAGTAACGGAGAATAATACTAGGAATAGCTGTAGAACTTTATTCTCGCTGTAATAATGACAGAATTATTTAAAACGCAGACACGTGACAATGAAACATTTCATTAGTTTAAAGGAAGAATAATATCACAAAAACCTCCTGACTTTATCGATAAACTTTACTTTGCACCCGTTTTTTACATACCAACAACCATGAAAAGAAGCTGCATGGTAAATCTCGCCTCCAAAGGAGGAGGTTGTATCAGTTTGTTTCATTTTGCTGAAAATAAAAAAAAGAGTGCTTAAAAATAAAAGTTGATCTAGGAAATTAGAGAGATCGTGAGGTATTTGGTAAATTCCAAAAACAACGTAAAATTATTATTATTTTGAAATATTAATCAACTCTTACACTTACAGTTATAAACTATAACAACAGTTTATTCACTTATTAAAGGAAATTTATCGAGGTAACGGAATTTTATCAGTAGAAAACTGTTTCCGTGTATTACTTCAATTTTCAAATATTTTACATTATAAATTGTTAAAAACTAATCGTTGGGATTTATCATCAGAATTTTTTCCATCATACATTCACATTTCCATAAGGTAGATATAATAATATAAACCAGTGATTATAAGGGTGTGTCGTGTGTCTTATTGTATCAAGACCCAGTGAAAAGATAATTCATGTGTAGTCACTTTGTAGACATCATCTTACCAACTACAGATTTTGACATTTCGAAATTTTTAAACATGTCTACAAATTGAGGTTTTAACAATATGTTTTGGCTATATTTAATATGGTCTACAGAAAAGTGTAGAGTGTACATAAAATAATTGTAGTATCCCATCATTCCATTGAGGAACATAGGGCAGATGAAATCGAGATGATTCAGTCACGCAAGGTTTTTTTAATAGGTTTGAATCTTTCGGATCCGCGATATTTTTATTTGGTTAAAGATTGGTTATTATTTGAACCCCAGATTTTATCCTCCAGTCAGTTCGAGTCGGGGCGCGTTGTCAGATTATAGAGTGTACTGTACATATTCAACTAAAATTGATCTATGTGTCCATGTCCACCCATAGACCTTGAGACAGACAGACGGACCGATGTTGTGCTGAAAATAATAGGATTGTTGCACTTAAATATTCCTGACGGTTTTTGATTAAATCATATGTCAATTCATATATCGTGATTTGCGCCTGCGTGAACGATTGATAATTCCGGACCATGTTTTGGTGGAACGAATTCTGAAATGTCAGTGTCATTACTGTCAATTGTGTTAGGTTACTTTTACTTTTACTTGAAAATAAATCTATAAATAAGAAAGATAAATAAAAAATTCATTGACCTCATTTTTAAACTTAAATACAATTTTGAAGTCAGTAGGAACAGCCGAATAACGGTCAGAGGTTGTGTTTGAAGTTAATTGGTCATTTTTTTAAACTGCGCATGCGTCATACAATTCCGAACTGATTTGAAGGTTAGTTGGAATAATATAATTACCTCTGTCATATATCGTGTCTTTTCCTCATCTACTGTGTATTCTATTTCTATAGCTAAGACAATTGGGATGAATAATAAAATAGTTTTTAAAAAATATTTAATTTAGCACACAGTTGTACAAAAGAAACATATAAGCATGTTTCAGAGAATTCAATAAGAATAAGAAACAGATAACTTAAGATTCAGTAGACTCCATATTGTTCTATCTATACCTTCTAGAGAACCATATATGTCCAACTGTACAGCTCCCAAGATATTTATTCTGTTATTTGTTTCAAATTAATTCATGTTGAATTAAGAAAACATCGTTTCCCTGTAATTTTATTTACTTACCCGGCTGTGGTAACAAAAAGACAAACAAAAGACAAAAGACAAACCATTGAGTATTTAATTTCCGAGAAGATAGTTATTACCATGAATATTTGGAGTCGGTGTCTCGAAAACAAAAAACAATCGTTTGAAAAACAAGCAACATTAAAACAGTTGACCATCTGTTGTATCTTCTCCGTTTTATGTTTTTATTGTCCGCTTAAGTTTAATGGCGCTGCAACGACATTTTTTCTCTTTGGAGGGCATTAATACGTAAGGAAGTCGCGTGTCGTATTTAATTTAGAGACGATGTATTATTAAATGTCCATCGGGCTAATATGCGGTTGTGAAGTGATACAGGAAATCATCAGGCCCAAGGGTCGCTAATTTTCGTTTGTTTCTTCCACCGGCCTACTTCACGACAAGACAACATCGACCCACTATCAAGGCATCCCTTTTCTTTCACGCAATACACACCGGTCCTTTTAATTAGCTACCCCAAACACAAAAAGGAATTTCTTATTAATACACTTCAGTTATAACGCAAATATAAAATATTCAATAAAGTAGACAACAACCTTATTTTATCACAGTTGAACATATAGAGCAGTTAAGCTTATTTAAGTATTGTTGGTTTTTGGAAAGGTGAGCGCAACTTTTTGTAACTGATTATCTTTTTAATGTTAAATAATAGTATATTCTACAACAAGCATGGAATGGTATTTTCATAGGAGTGTGACAGTTTGTAGCATGAGTTGAAGGTGAATGCTGCAAATCATACTAGTATGAAATGGATATTCCAAGCGAATTGTACACTATACTTTTTCTATGACCACGATATTATTTCCAAATTTATTTATATTTTAACAATAATTTCACTACTTCCTAGTAAGTAGCTACAAAACAAAAATTAAACAATACGATTTTTGACAGAATATGATTTTATACCTTAATCTTGTCAATGATTATCTTACCGAGGGGAAATGAAAATGTGTTTACTATATACTATGTATCCCTAGCAATAACAAACATACAACAAGCAAATATCTTAATGGTCGTAGAAGAAATATTAAAATCTCCTATCCACCTAATGACAAAATATTTGCTTAAAAAATTTTTTTTTTTAATTTTTGATACCTATGTATCCTCTAACTTTCTGATTCCTTTTTAAGACCCTCCATAGTTGCAGGTAAGACGTTAGCGATTAAGCTCATCAATCAAGGGTTCGTAGGTCATAGGTTCTGGTATCGATTAAAGTATGTCTTTTTGATCATCCCCATTTCTATTAGACCGTAAACGATCCCCGATGTTAGGCGTGACATGTGTAGTCAAATATATATTCTTTGTATACAGGAACAACACAAAGCCTCAAGAAGTTGATACTTAATTGTTGACAAGTTTCATTTGCATTGTATTGGTGTCTCTGGCGTCTGCAAATCAAGCTGTTTTGCGGTAACTCATTCAATTGAATAGTAACATTGTTTACTAACGTCATATCCACGCAGTAATATTTTATTATTAGAAATACATCATTCGAAAAAACTAGTAGTAACCTTCATTAGTAAAATAAGTAAGGGTATATTCCTTCTAACATTTTTTTTTTGCCTTTAGTGTAGAAGATCTACCATTATATCATCAACATTATAATTATTTCAATTTTTGTTTGGTAATTTAATGACTTCGGAAATTGTACAATAGTCTTTGAACGATAACGCATCAATAGTCTTTGAACGAAGCAATGTTGCTTACTAAAGTTGATATACAGGGTAAGTGGGGAAGATGAACTGGTAACAGAGATGGACTTTTGATCTTAAAAGTACGTTAGAGTAATATCTCTAATAAGAAACAATAATTTTGTTATTTAGATAAAGTCTAAGTAGCCACTTGAAAATTATCTAGCCAACTCTTAGATTATTCAGATTTACTTAAAAGATTGCCAAAAAAATGTGTACCTTATATTCACAATTCGTTAATTATTACTTCGGTAGGTTTAAACTGATAATTAAATGTCCATTTCACCTTAGCTCTAAGGACAGATGGGACCACATATTCTGAGGGGAGATGGACCAGAGGATTTTTATTGTTAAAAAGATCAATTCAATCAAGAAACAGGAAAAAACTAATTCGCACAAAGAAAGGTAGAATATCTAGTTGCTATTTCATGAGTTTTGAAGAGCTGTTGTTAAATGGTTAATCAGACGGTGATGATAATGAAGAAGCTGACGATTATGAAAACGAATATGCGGGATGCAAGGAAAATTATTTAAAACAACGGTAAAGAACGATGTTTGAATAAAATGTGTAATTTATAGTTGCTTTTTACACGAAGAGTGTACCACATATGACGAATGACAACACTCTGTTAATCGGTGCATCTCCTCATAGCCTTCGTCCGTCTCACCTATGCATATAGTGGAGGAAAGTTGGAGTTTTTGAATCCGAATAAAAATATTTTTTATAGTTTTCAGGACATAGTATACATTTTTTTTTCATTCGTACAAGTAAACCTAGATTGTATGTTATATTATAAATAAATTTTGTTTTTTAAGTATTACCTACTGATTATGATAGAGTACCTAATGATTATTTTTCCAAAAAGCGATCCTTATGACTCTACTAAACCTATAGCAAATAGATTGAAAATTAACAGACTGAACTCGGGTCATCACTATCACAGTTAATTACTGTATTTTTAAATAACGTACTCCTTAATAATTATAATATTTTTTTAAAACTGACTGATATCCAGAACTTGCTTTATCTATGTTTTCTTAGTGTTATAGCTAAAATACACCAAATTACATGTAGTTGAATTACGTAGTAGAATAATATATAGAAGATGAATGAGTTTTATATAAATTTAGTATAATGCAACTGGGAATAATGTTTCTTCCAAATATTTGGATCCATCAATCACTGCGCCGAATAGTGGGTGGAATGGCTTGTATGAATGAGCGATGTCAAACACAATCCCATTTGCAGTGTGCGATAGCGCCCGGCTGGCCGTCACGGCATTGGCTCGTTAGCCGCGGGGTTCGAACCCGGCACCGCAGGAACGCAGCTAATGTCACACGGAACATGACATTCGGCATTTCACCGTGAATTGAATTAATGCCACGGTATATATAGAACACAATCATTCGTGCTACATGAGATTTTGTTTTATTTACGTGAAAAAATCTCATAAAATTTATGCTGAGTTATAGAAACATGCACAACGATAATCACGACATTTGATGGATTCTGAAATTCGGGAAGTACTTTTGTGTTTTCTTTCCCAAGAAAAAAATACTACAAACGCCAAAATAAGATGTTTTAGGCAACATCGCTGGGCTACTTTTAGTGTTAAGGATTTGTAACTCATGTATCGTTGGTTCGCATCCACGGGATATAAGGATATTCCATCGTATTATCCTTATTCGACTGTATATGATCTTAGTAACTGCGTGTTCGTTTAAATTAAGAGAAATTTATGATACAAGCATGAAAAATGTAATATCTTGGACTATAATGGAATACTGCCGAACGAGGTCAAAAAGAAACAGAATACCTACTAATAAAATATGTAAAACATATATATGTTTTATTATATTATTGATATTCAATGAATTTTAATATTTTATGTGGTCGCCTAAAAAATATAGTGTGTAACTCATTAAAAAAGTTTATATCCATGCTCATATAAAATTGTGACCCCAAGACTTGTGACGCTAAAATTATACACGCATGGATATGAATGCTTTTCTGCATTATATTCTTCGATCGGGCGAAAACTGACTTTGCCGATGTGTTTTAAAACTGGAAAGTGTATTATTCTTGTATTTTAGTGTAGGCTACAGTACATCACAAGTGTACAAACCATAGTTATGCTATCAAAACAACGCAAATAATCGTATATTTTGTTGGTTATCTGACATTTATAAATAAAATGTTAAATAAATAATAATTGAAAAAAAAACATCGAAATAAAAATAGTTAAATAGTATGTGTATCACGTAGGCCAAAATGACTTTCCAGACACCTGTTTTTTCAGGTTTCTCCTACGATTCCTTCCGCAATTTCCACCATCTTTCGAGAATATATCACTTTTTTTACTATATACATACAGTATATACCAAGGATACACAAGGTGCGGCTCTCCGTTAATTTGTTAGCGGTCCGGCTCATCATGAGTTATTTAATAAAGATCGCTAAATAACATTATTTGAAAATACTAAATGTCATTAGGAATAATTGAAACAAGTATCAGTGTTGCTTCTTAATGCATTTTTTAAGTATAATGACATGTATAAATAAAATAAGAGGTATAAAATATACATAAAAATAGGTACATGTAAATAAATATACTTTTGTATATATTTTTTTGGCAGCCCTTCCATAACTACATACATAGATACAAAGTAATCAATTTGAATCGTATGTAGTAAACTGATAGTCACTACCAAACGATTAAAAAAATATAAATATATTAAAAGTTAATTTTAAATATTTTCTGTATACTTTGAAACTCATATTTGTGCTCATCTTCTTCAAAAGGTATTATTTTTGAAATTGTTACTGTTCTTGCATTCCTGTGATAATGAAGGAAGAATAAAATACATTTAATTATGGCTGCGCCTCGATCTGCACGCGCGTCAGGACAAATTGTGATAAATTTCTTTATTACGAACGTCTCGTCTCCGTCTACGCCGCACTCCCGCGTGATTTTAACGTAATTAATATTTCGTTTTGTATTTGTTTCATTTTTCTACATGGGCTATTTTATTGCATTCTTCGCAATCATTAATAACAGGAATTTTAATGTAATTACGTTGAGAATTTTTATTGGAAAATTCTCAACGATGAACATATAAAATAATTGAGGGTACGCAGAATTTTTTAACCTAACTGCTAAATATTCTCAGCAAAGTACTCAAAAATAATAATAAAATATTTATCTATATTTATACAATAAATTTCAAACAATAGTGAGCTCTTTTATATGAATATGAATACCACCAAAAGAATCACCGGGCATTGCTGGCTCATTCGGTTAATGCGCTCCGATTCGAACTAAGAGTGTTCTGACTGAAGTTCAATTCCCAACTTTGCCAATTATTAACCAAATAGAAGTGGTTTTGAACCCACCAAAAGTTGTTGATACCTTGCAGAGAGTACTAAATTTCGCTTGCGGCAAAAATTCTTCTCGAGTTGTAACGCCATAATAATGATTTGAAAAAATTCTTGACTGGTCGCTGAATAGGAAAAGTGATTTTTTTCTAAAAATTAGTCAAATTTTTCGATTGGTTTATTATGAAAACCATTTTATCCATGTTTCAAAATTTTTATAATTTTTATATTTTTTGTACATCAAAATTTCTCTCATTGAGGAAGACTTATGTGGGAACGAAACCAGTTGAAGACAAAATAAAACCTTCCCAAATTTTACTGATTTCCAGAAAATGTTTGCCATATTCTGATTAAAATAATGTTTGAATAAAATAAATCATGAAAATTCAATATACAAATTAATTTAATTTTTTACCTATCGCCACTCAGTAAGAGAATCATGCTAAAATCAATTGATAAGCACGTTTTGAAGTTCCTAAAACACGATTTTTATATTTTTTCTATGATGTCTGTTCGTGTGTGTGGATGAATGTTGTAGCGAATACTAAAATAGTAATGAATAAAAAAAGGTGAAATTTTGGATATACCATTATGACATCGTAAGTGTGGTGTTTTAAGAAGATCTGAATGTTTTTCTGAAATATTTTAATTAATTTTGAATATATGAGAATTTTTCTAAATAATAATTTAATATACCTAATAGTATTAGCTAGAATTTTATAGTTTGTTTTAAATTTGTTTCTACCTTGTTCCATTTAACTATAAAAAGTAGTAATATTTACAATAATTGACAGTGAAAATATTGTAAAAATAATTATTATATTATTATATTAATTAAAGGTAGGTATTGTAATAATACTGTAAGAGAAAAGAACCTTATTTTTCTAAAGTAACTTATTCTAAACCTGTTACTTTTTTGCATGCAGCTATTTTAATAACTTTCTTAATTATTTACATAAATTTTTTGTTTGTTTCCATTAGAAATGTGTCGTAAAAGTAATATTCCGTTAAAGATAAATTGGAGCCTTTAAAAATTATAAACTATAATCGTAAAATATATATTTAATTTTGCTGTATTATTAACATTTCTCCTTAATTGCGGTAGCTCCATCTGTTTCATTTCATCACATGATATTAAACGTTTTTAATAGTACTTATTAAAACTCTTTACATTAACCTCCAACTTCCTTGGAGCTTTTAACTTTTTCCTTCCATTTTAATTAATGTGTTTGCGAGTATGGCTTAAAAGATTGTAATTATTTTGCATGCCATGTGGAAATTGGCATCTTCCTCACAACAGCGAGTTTAACACCTCCACACCACCTGTATCCAAGTCTCATTACTCAAAGGGTTTACGCAGTCGCATATGGTCTATAGCCAACGACAAAAAACAAGCATCGTTGTAATAATTATATTGTTCTAACGATGGACATATGGCGGCGTTTGTTTTTCTTTTATTGGCTTGTTTTATTATATGGAATTATAATGAAATTTACTGCTTACTTAACTGGGTATAACCCTCTTAGACTTGATCACGGGTTCTATGCTTGTTAAAAGTGTGACTACTATGATAGATTATACGAAGAGGAAGTGATACTAATCATTATTTTACATTAGATTTGGTTATATTTTGACGATTGTTAATGGATTTTTAATTGGAAGCTTTTTAAAATACATATTGAAACAACAAATTTTATATTGGTAATCCTGATAGGTTCCTGACTAAATCTATAATATTAGATAATAGATTGTTATGGGTATTATAATCGTCGCAGATATAGTTTAAAAACCGAAATCAAACCGCGAGAATTTTAAGATTTCTAAGGCCTGGTATGGTTCATAACATCTGAGGTTTGTTCCTGTATTCAATATTTTACCGGTGTCAAAAACGGAAGACGTTATTAATAAATATTATTTTATAAACTTTTCTTATAAGCAACGTTTTCGTGAACAAATCTTCATGACTTTATATGATTTAGTTTCCAGCTTACTTTTGTATACATAAACAAATGCTTAATACCCTGAAACTATGAATTTTTTTTTCTACATTTAACATATAGAGTGAACGTTTATACGTTAAAATTAGGAAAACAAAAAATATTAAAATTAAAAGAATCTAGTCTAAATTAGAAAAATATTCTATGAAACATGTTAGAAAATACAATTTTGTGTAATTTGTGAAATTTTGCAGGATCTTGCTTCACTGGCTCCGCAAATATAACACCGTTACACAAAATGAGTCATTTTCTAACTAGTTACATAAATAGCTATTATTCACACAATTTTGTATATACTATTCTTCTGTATAAAACCTTCAATTGTTAAAATGTCAAAATTGCGATCGGTAGGTAGGATTTATTTAAAGAATTTTCATTATTCCAAATTCATAATTAAATTCAAATTAATTACTACAATTGGATACCGTAACTATGGAATTTTTATTTTATTGTTATTTTATATATCCCTTGGCTATAATAAGCACTTTTTGTCTTCGATACACAAATAACTTTTTACATTAAATTTCTATTTTAAAAACTATAATATTCTTTTATTTCTTTTCAATTAACACTAATCATACACTCTCTCAAAATCCTTTGAAATACAATAGACAAAAATCGCGCTCTATATAATTATTCTTCAAAGAAAAAATTAATAAAGAAATATTCTATTTAACTATTCATATACCTGTCGGAACCGGTGAATAGACCTACAGGGTGCCCCAAACGCTTTGTTCCGGGTTACAGGTATACGAGACCCTTGCCTATTAACATATTCGACCTTGCTCCGACTCCTAAAACCACGACTCCGAAAAGTTGTAATGGAGAGGGATATCAAAACTGATTTCCGTGTACCTTTATGTAAATAAGCAACCCTTTAAAAGAAAGGGGTGAAGATTCACGGATAGAATGTTGCTAGGTCGGAAAGAATTTGATGACATTTTTAGATGCATGAAATATTAAAATTAGAGAAACGTTGGAGTAGGTATATTTAGTTATTTATAGAGAATGTTTTTGACAAAAAAGTGGATCGGAACCCACTATAATCTAAAGGTCACTTACAATTTTTGTAAATTGTAAATTCCAATTAACCTCTTTAGAATCAAGTGTAACTATATATTACTTAGGTTAGAAGTTAGGACCGATTTTTTCACCTATAGTTAAAGTGTCGGTTACCTTAACAATTGGTTATTAGAAAAATCACCACCTAATGATAACACAAGTGGGGCCGAAATCGGTCGAAGTTCATTAAACTGAAATAAATTGACTGCATCCCAGCACTGCATTTAATTTTTCCGAATATGTTATTGACAATTTACGTCAATTTTTCGATACGACACTTTTCCATTAACCGACGTTTAAGAAGACAATTTAAACGTAAGTGAAAAAATTCGGCCCTTAGTAATTATAATAATGCAGACATTAGTAATTATTATATGGTGATAGATTTTATTCTTTTGACTAATCATGTCATAAGGAAGACACAAATGGCCGAGGTTGACTAAATTTGAAATAAACTGCCTGCATCCCGGCGTTATATTTTCCCGTAATTATTTTTTGTCAACAATTGATTATTTTGTTAAAGTTTTCCTATTACGAATGGTACTAAAATATATTTGTTCCCCATTATTTATGAAATTGAATAATTTTTGTACAGGAAATATATAAAAAGAAATACATTATTAAATTGAAGGATGGGATTGAGATCAGATTTTTTATAGATATACTCATAAACAGGATAAAATTCTGTTTTACGTCGTATTGCCGTCTAGACAAGCCTTGTTTCAAGACTACATTAACCTGTATGCATATGCTTCAGACAAGGACTGATAATCACTGTTTCAAGCTTCGTAAGATATATTAATATTTCAAATATTTAAAATGTTAATTAATCTAGTCTTGAAAATTGTCTAGAATTTTCTCATCTTGATCTAGAAAAGAAATACTTGTCTTGTCTTGAAATTTCAAGAAAAGACTTTTGCTAGTCTTGTCTTGATAATCTAGACAAGACAAGACAAGAGTTAAGAAAAT
This sequence comes from Stenolophus ochropezus, assembly GCA_035578165.1. NCBI lineage: Eukaryota > Metazoa > Arthropoda > Insecta > Coleoptera > Carabidae > Stenolophus > Stenolophus ochropezus. The sequence goes on along the minus strand of JAQOWZ010000004.1, from coordinate 6,637,270 downwards.
CTAGTTCTATAGACGGCAACACTAGTTTTAGGAAACAATGTTTTTAAAATAGAATACATAATGCAAACTTATTTGGAACCCACTACAAGCTGTAAATTCCTTGCAGAGGCTATAGGCTGACAACATGCACCACTAAAATGCAAGTAAACCTTTTCTCGGAAATAAATAGCGTGCTTAGATTAGTTATCTTGAAGCCCTATTTCCATCTAGAAATGTTGTGCTATAGATGATATTTTTATATTTATTATTTGGGGTATACGTATACTTGTTGTATTAAACTCGTTATTTTAGAAGTATACTTTTTATTTTATGACTGGACAATTCTAGAGGCTACTTCTTCAAACAGTCTTGCTAAAATATGGTATATTGAGAAGATTACAGAATAATAACTATTTAAAATTACCGAGTTAAATAAGATTGTTAAAAACCAAACCTGTCTCTACCTAAATGAAAAAGTTATGTGAGTTGTGAATGTTCGAGATTCCAAATTAATTAATATATTTACGTATACAACTCTTGCGGCAAATTTATGTTAGTTATTATGTTTTTGTATGTACATACAGTGGCTCACAGAATTATTCGTACACCTAAGTTTTCTATTTAAAAAGTGAAAAATAGAGTACTTTAAAAAATAATGTTGACATATTACTGACGGGATCATATTCTCTCATATTCCAGAAATAAAATGCAATAGCCAATTATGAAAAAAATATTATTTGTCGTATGTAAATTAAATAAAAACAAAATGTATACAAAAAATAGGTACACAAAATTATTCGTACACTTATGAAATGTTGCATATAACGAGTCAATATTTATATTTATAAATATGAAACATCTGTGATTGCATAATTATCATTTGTCTGAGTATTTTGTATAAGGTTTTTTCAAAAATAGGTCACAAAAAATAATAAATTACGGTAGTTGAAAGGCGAATCTACTTGAAATTACTTTGCCAGTGTAATTCTTTAAGGGAGGTTGTCAAAATTAAACGAAGATCGCTCTAAATGTTAAGCACCTTATATAAGTAAATATAAAAATGAGAACCAATAGAGAAATATATCCCGTGGAGGCCTTAAATTTTTTGAAGTCAGCAAAATAAACTATATATTGAGCGTTAAGTGAAATCAAATCCTAAAAATCCCTTGAATAAATTAACATTAAGAATAACTAATAATTTTTACGGATCTATTGGAACACAGACTATTCAAAGAACTTTAATAAATTTTGGTTTTAATGGTCTTAGAGTAAAAACTGGGTCCTATAATTCCAAACAAAATAAAATAAAGAGACTCACATTTGCAAATAATACATTAGCATGGATTGTGTTTTTTGGAAATTGGTAATTTTGTGGATGAAAGTTAATTGTACCTATTTCAGTGGAATGGCAAATCTTTTGATTGGAGAAATCCAAATTCTGAGCTTAATAACTGCAATTTATGTAGTATATTGAAACACGGCGGCAGGAACATAATAGTTTGGGAATATATAGGGCTACCTTATGACTATACGGCCATAAAAATAAAAAATTTTAGAGTTCTTCGAATAGTCTATGTTTCAATAGATCCTCCAAAAATTTCAGATATATTTTTTGTTAATTTATTCAGGGGTTTTTAGGATATAATTTCATTCAATGCTCAATAAATCGTTTATTCTCTTGATTTAAAGTTTTCTTACGATCCTCACGGCAAATATTTTTCAACTACTCCTCATTTTTACATTTACTTCTAATGTTCTTAACAATTGAGAGCAATATTCATACAATTTTTACAACCTCCCTTGAAGATTTACACTAGTAATGTCATTTCAAGCAGATTCGTCTTTCAACTACCGTAATTTCTTATTTTCTGCGACCCAATTTGGAAAAAACCTTTTACAAAATACTCAAACAAATGGTAATTACGTAATCACAGATATTTTATATTTATAAATATAAATATTGACTCGTTATATGTAAGATTTCATAAGTGTACGAATAATTTTGTGTACCTATTTTTTGTATACATTTTGTTTTTATATAATTTACATAAGACAATTAATATTTTTTTCATAATTGGCTATTGCATTTTATTTCTGGAATATGAGTGAATATGATCCCGTCAGAAATATGTCAATATTATTTTTTAAAGTACTCTATTTTTCACTTTTTAAATAGAAAACTTAGGTGTACGAATAATTCTGTGAGCCACTGTATGTATGATAAATCTGATTTCAAATTAATGTTATTTGTTCAAAAGTATGTTACCATTAGCATTTATTTATTCCAGTTATAAATTTAGTTTAAAAAGAGTAGTTTGAAATTTACGACATCTCCCAGATGTTGTTAATTAATGTAATATCCGTATGAAATGATTATGAATAACACGTGCGCTGATACCACCGCATGCGCAGAGTGTGCATCGGATCGACAGCTCGCTGTTAATTGTAATGTGACAATTAATGCATATTTACGAGCTACATAAATTGGTCTGGCACGATAACTCATACTATAGCCATAGGTGCACACAACCAGAGCCACCTAGGATCATGTGATATACGGCGGGAACAGTGCTTGCCAAACTTTCAAAGCACAAAGTTGTCATACTCAATATATTTTTAAAAAAATAAATGATAAAGAATTGTTAATACTTTTATAAAATAACAAAGTCAAGTAACCTTCTTGTTAATTTTAGTTACATTCATATTGCTGACCATCCACCCTCCCACCTTTACGCTTTATCGCCATTTTCAGAGATTTATTTTGATTTCCATTTTTCAGTAGCTCATTAGTACTGGACTAATTTTATTCAACACTGGTTTTGAATAATTTAAAAACCAGATCCACATATAATTTGTGATTATTTTTTTGTTTCTATGTGGTATTTAAAAAAAATGGCACCACTGGATTTTGCCGCCCAGTACTATAATCCCTTTAGCCCTCCCCTAAATCAGCCACAGCTGAACCCCATTAATTTTGTAATAAAATAGCAATAAGTTATAAAATAATATGTTAAAAAACTGTTATTGTCATTAAATATCACCACTTTATACGTATATAAACTGTAACGAAAAATCTTAATAAATATTATAGTATTATATTATAGTCATCACTTATAAATAATAAAAAAAAAAACTAAAAATAAATTTATTAAAGAAATCATATAAAATCGTCTTGGTATATTATATACCTACTTCATTATTAATTTATTATTAAGCACAAAAAAAGTATGCCACATTTATGTCAGATCCAATTCCAATTTTTTTTTGTTAAATAATTGATATAATTGTCAATAATATTATAACTGTGTGTGGTTGTACTAAATGTAAAAAATGGAATTTCTTGAAGTTTTCGGCGTTACTATTTACAAATTACAAAAAAATATTTGTACATATCTAGAACTATTTTCTGATACATACCAGAAACGAATAAAATAAAAAATAAACCTTAATTTATAACTCAAAGTAGTTATTTGTATCACAAGTCCAGAATCTGAACTTTTGCGAGAGTGATCTTATTTTTCGCAAAAGAGTTTTCTGGATGTGTGATACACAGGATTTTGGGCCGATGACACTTTTAACTAATTTATTAAAGAAATATTATTACTACTTAAAATTTTATCTTAGTAACATTTTCGATTCACATGGATGTATTTATAACAATTCACTTGTTTTATTCAAAAAAAATTGTGACATTTGTTCTAACCTAAAAAATAAAACAATTGTGAATTGATATTTTTCAACAATTAACCTAATATAATCGTACAACACGAGTATAATATGAATAAGAAATCAAAAATAGTTTGTTTCAATTTCGACAGAATGTAATGCTAAAATATTTAAGTTGGCATCTGGACGATGTTGAGTTCTGTGATACTACACTGTAAAAAATTCATGTAATTTTACATTATACTTCAATGTAAAAAGTTCATGATCATATATGTAAATTTACATTTTTATGTATTTTAAATAAATTTTACAATAATATCTATATTTTTAAATATATTATGAAATTTTTACTAATTTTATGGAAAAATACATAAATTACTAAACAAATTACATATACCATTAAATATTTACAGATTTTTTGAAACATTTACAACATTTGTGTATATAATAAAAAAAAAAAAAAGTTTTACATATTTTTGATAAATAATACAGCGATTATGTAATATATTTATATACATACGTAAATGAATACTTTTTTAAGTAAATTTTAATTGATATAGTAGTAATATTTCATTTCTATGTATCAACTACAAAATACATGTAATATTTACAGTAATTTTAATTAAAAATTTATATAACATGTAATTGATTCCTGAAAATGTAGTATTTACAAAATATTTGTGTTATATTTATTCTGTATGTAAAAGAAAATACATATTTATTTAATATTTTTAATTATGTTTGTAAATATTACAATATTCTGTAAAACTTACAGTGAAATGGTACCACATTACATTTTTGTGTAAATTTCTGTGCTTCTTATTGGTTTAACGACGTTGGCACATGCGCACATGGACAATTTGTAGACTTGCAAGTTAGTGGATGCAGGCAGTAAGCATTAGACTTGTTAACACATGTTATTTGCAACCTTTTACACCTTATAATATATATTTGTGTATATTGTGCAATATTATATAGGTAAGTTATGTTTATAATAATATTTACATTAGGTTTATTAGTTTTATGCTATTTTAGATTTTGGATAGAAGCAATTATATATGGATATTTTTTTAATATATGAGTAAATAAATGTACGTAAATATGTACAAATCGTTTAATACGTTTATGAATGTATACTTAACGCTTACTAAAGTAATAGAAATATTGGTAGAATATTATTATTATTTGCAGAAGCAATATATTGATTATTTTATGTGAACAAAATATTATATACGAACTATTTTTTTTATCCAATTAAGCTATGTATAAATGTGTTCACTGTAGTTTTTGTAGCTGTTTAATAACGGATTATAATCGTCATCAATATTTTCACAGAAATGATTACCTTAATATTAGATTTTTTTGTTTATATGCTAATTGTGGTATGCAGTTTCGTAAATATGTTTCTTTTAAACAACATTTAGTACGTTCTCATAGCAAAATTAAAAGCAATATTCGTACTAGCGAAGTATTTCACTGTACAGTTGATAATTGTAATAAATCAACAAATGTTAGAAAAAAAATGTTGTCACATGTATGTGATCATTTGCGTGCAAAAGTATATATACATTGTTTTTATCCCCGATGTAACAATAAGAACATTTTTCGATCAGTTTCAACTTTTCGTTCGCACATTTGTAGAAGTCATGCAATCGGCAAAAATATGTTGAGTACGAGTATACCTAATTCATTTGATAATACACCGGAAGACAATGGGATAGACGAAATTTTGGCTTTTGAAAATAATATTGAAGGATCTAATATTATACCAAATATAACTGATAATGAAGAATTCTCAACACAGTCGTTAGCTAAATTATATTTATTATTAAAAACTAAACATTTTTTACCTGAAAGTTCATTGCAAAGTATTATAGAAGGATTTGTTGATATTAATAATTTATCTAACGATTTCAAAATAAAGAGTTTACAAAATTATTCAACTTCAAATTTTCTAGAAATGAAAAAGAAATTATTGTCTTGTGACATACTTCATAAAGCACATAACGTAAGAGATGGTTGTTTGAGAAATTCTTACATAAGAAAGAATTTTTATAAAAAATATTTTAATTATGTAGAACCGATTGAAATAACTCTTGGTAGGGACAATAACCACAAACTTTGTCATTTTCATTACGTACCAATTCTTGAAACAATAAAAGTTTTGTTGAGTGATACTGATTTACTTTCAAATTGTAATGAAGATAACGAAGCGTTGCCTTTTAATAAAAATATATATTCTGATTTAAGTGATGGAGCTATATACAAGAAAAATGAATTCTTTATTAAAAATCCAAATGCATTACAAATTATTCTTTATCAAGATTCTTTTGAATTATGTAATCCGCTTGGTTCTTCAAGAGTAAAATATAAATTGTTAGGTATATATATGACACTAGGTAATATTGCTCCATACCATCGTTCAAAGGTTGACAATTTGCAGTTGGTTTTATTATGTCCAGACAAATATATAAAATATTTTAAATTTGAAAAAATTTGTGCACTTTTATTAAATGATTTAAAAACTTTAGAGAACGATGGTATAACAATTAATTTAGAAACAGGTACGCATACATTTAAAGGAACTTTAATTGCAATGTTAGGAGATAATTTGGGGAGTCATCAGATTGGTGGTCTTTGTGAAAATTTTAGTACAGCTGATTTTTACTGTCGGTTTTGTTACGCCAGAAAAACTGAATTATTATCAGGAGATATTTCAACTAAAAAATTAAGAACTGTTGAAGAGTACCAAATTGATTTATTACATGTAAATGATGACGTTTCGTATCGAGGTATTAAAACAAAATCTTGTTTAAATGAACTCAGTTATTTTCATATATGTGATCCGGGATTGCCTCCTTGTGTGGCTCATGATGTTTTTGAGGGTGTAGTAGCTTATGATCTTAAATTAGCTATCGATTATTTTGTTTCAAATAATTGGTTCACTTATAGCTATTTAAATAGTCGATTACAAAATATACGTTTTAAGCATGAAAAAAATTTTGAACGTGTACCTCTTTTGAAACGTGGTAATAAATTAATTGGGTCGGTAAGTGAGAACGTAAGATTGCTGCAAATTTTTTCTGTTGCTACTTTTGAGAAAATAAAAGATGAAAATGACAAAGTATGGCTCATGATTTTAGATCTCAAAAGAATTGGCGAAATATTACTTGCACCAAAAATTTCAGTTGGGCAAATAGCACTTTTAAAAACTTTACTTGCAGAATATATGGAAGCTCGAAAGTCAAATTTTCCTAATGTAAAATTTCGACCGAAGCATCATTATTTAATGCATTATCCTCATTTAATTACAGTGTATGGCCCTTTAAAACATGTCTGGACTTTACGATTTGAGAGCAAGCATAGATATTTTAAAAATATTATTCGTCATAGCCCAAATTATAAAAATATAACCTATTCACTTTCAGAAAAACATCAGTACTTACAAGCATTACGTTCTGCCCAAGGATTTCAATATAAAGATATTATTGATTCTGATAAGGCTTCACTCTATAAACCAGAAAATTATAGCATTGAAATACAGGCAATAATGAAACAATTTTCAAAGGGATCTATGTTTATAGCATCTCAGGCGATGTACCGAGGAATAAATTATAATTGTGGACAATATATTTGTTCTGAAATAGATATGTATGGACAGTTTATTTTAAGTGAAATAAAGTATATAATTTTCAATATACATTACAATAAATTATATTTCATTGGTGATAAATTTACAATTTTTCCTAATAAATTCGGTGTATATGAACCCGTAAATCGCAAAAATAATTTATTTCTTGTTTCATATAATAGCTTATTAACTAATGAACCTGTATTATGTTATAAAGAAAAAACATCTATTTTTTTTTTATTTAAACATTCTCCAATTAACTTACTTTAGTAAGTGTTAGTACACATTACATTTAAAACTTTAAAAATATATGTATATAGTATAAAGTATTTATTTAAAGTATTAAGTACCAGTGTTTTGGATCAAAATTTAACAAAATTAGCAATGGCGAAATTATTATACAAAATTTGGTCATCAGATAGAGAAAAAAAAATTGCTATTGCTGTACCAACCGATTCGTCGCAAATATATAATGATGTCATTTATAAAGGTTCGTATTATTCATATTTTTAATATACATAGTGTTCATTTTAAGAGGCGCACTATTGATATCTCGAGAACTATAAGAGCTACGAGGTCGGTTAAATTAGCAAACAATTTCTATTTTACAAGACTATTAAAATGAGATAAACAAATATTTTTTTAAACCAGTGGTTCTCAAGATATGAGGCCCAACTTTCTTATTTTAAATGGAACACCCTATATATTTTTACATATTTGGAATCTACATAAAAAATAAAATCCAATTTGTTTTACATACTTTTACCTGAAAATAGTAGTTTTTTAATTTAAATATAGAATTAGTGTGATAAGAACCCAGAATTTAACGTTTCTTTTCTATTTATTCATGACAACTGCTATTTCTAGGTAAAAGAATACAAAATTAATGCCAACATAGGGCTTTAATTTTTTTTAACTGAAAATGAACTTCAAACATATCATTGGATTTGTAATTTTATGTATATACGAAATATGTAAAAATATATAGCGTGTTCCATTTAAAATAAGAAAGTTGGGCCCCATATCTTGAGAACCACTGGTTTAAAAAATATTTGTTTGTCTCATTTTAATAGTCTTGTAAAATATAAATTGTTTGCTAATTTAACCGACCTCGTAGCTCTTATAGTTCTCGAGATAGTAATGGTGCGCCACTTAAAATGAACTTCCTGTACATACACATACTAACCAAGTACCTAAAATTTCATTTATTGTTTTAAGGTTCAAAAAAATTAGAAATTGAAGGGTCGAAACTAGTTCTAGAAAGTGATGGAACTGAAGTAGATGAGGATACAGTAGAATTATTCACAAATGAAATACTTATTCTATTATCCAAAAACGAAGAATGGTCTCCGGGTACAATATTATCATCTTCATCTACTATGTCCACGTCGTCAATTTTAGACACCATCTTATTACCCTCCGATGCATCATCATCCAGTGAGAATAATGTGCAAATTAATGTCCCACTTGAATTTGAACAACAAGTTTCCGAAGAATTTTGGCAAATGTATTCAATTCCTTGGCATACATTTGATGCAGATTTGATTAAAGAATGTGAAAAGGAAGTAAAAAATAATAAAAAGGTAGTAAATGCTGTCATTGATGCAGTTGTAAAAGAAATTAGAAAAATTAAACAAGTAATTCCTTCGAAAAGTATGAAAGTAATAGCTCGTAAAATCGTCGACAAATATCCAGCTACTTTCAAAGACGTTGATGATGATAACATTGTTTTGGGAGATGGTATACATTCAACGTTCCATAGACTTCAAGACCGAAACAATTATCTCAACAGGCCTCACATGAAAAGGGGCTTTTCAAGTGAAGTAGTGCAGCCACTAAAACGAAGAAAACTTGTATCTTCCGCTAGAGCAGGTTGTGCAAATTGGCAACCTGATCTTCACCCTTCTGCAGAAGATGAGAACACAATTAAAGAAATAACACTTTACTTGCAAGAAGTTGTTCAAAAATTTAATACTTTGCCAGAAGAAGATGAAGAAAAAATAATTGAAAAATTAGAAGCTAGTTATGCTGCCCAAAGGAATTATATAAACGAAGATATATGTCGATCTGTAGCAAATATAAAGAAAGAGTGGCCCATTATTTTTATTGACAAATATCTGTACTGGCATTATAAAAAATTAATGGGTCATTCTATTAATATTTTAATAGAAAATTTAAAGAAAAAACGAAGAAAGCTAATAAACTTTGCCATATTTAAAAAAATGAGTGAATTCTCATTAGAAGATGATTCATTGGAAGATGGCTCTTTAGAAGATGAGGAAAGTGAAAATAAATCCCTTGAAGCAGTCAGAGTTATTGCAAAATATTTTCAAGAAGAATTACATTACATTATCAAATTTTATGAGGTAAGTGTATCTTAGAAAACTGAGACTACAAATAGTATGGAAAAGTAGTTAGTGTTTGTGTATGGCTTGTTACTATTTTCCCTCCTATTTTATAACATGATTTAATACTGTCCATACATGTATTTCACAATTTGAGGGAATAAATTTACGAGTAGTTATTGCTATTGGATGTTATATGATTTCAAAGTCATATTTCTGCCGATGGAAAGCTTTTTAATATTAAATAATATATGTTATCACTTGTCCGTTTTTTTTAACAATATTAATTGTATTTAATTTTGGGAATTTAAAAAAAATGTTCGATCCTCAAATTAATTTCCTCAAATTGGGAAACATCCGGGATGTATTAAAAAATAATAATACATAAACTAAATAAATGTTTAGTATTATACGACTTAATATGTATGGATTTTTTTTTTATTTTAGGAAGGAAAAACATTGGATGACGTGGACCAACAGTGTAGCAGTCCCTGTATTTTAAGTTTTGGTAAATATATAAATCTTAAGGTACAATTTAGAGTAATTGTTAATTTTATTAGGAGTTCATTTAATACAAATAAATTTACTCACTTTACCTATTTGTCTGTCTGTCTATCTGTGGACACAGAGACTCTGGAACTATTTGGGGGATTTAGACAATGTTCTAAAAAAATTTATTTCACTTAATGATTAATTTAATTCAAATTTTGTTGAATGCCATTAAGTATTTCCAGAGGAATAAAAACTTTTTTTTAGTTGACTTTAATGTGTTTGTTTATTTAGATGTACAAGGAGAAAAAATCTATTACATTTTTGTGGAGGGCATAAGTATCAATAATGGGACAAAATCGTTTCATGAAGCACTAAAGCAAACATTTGCTATATATTATATTTTGAACATGGCTTACCCAAAAGAAGTAAGTGCTTCTTTAGAATTTATGCAGAGATATTTATTAAAAATCCACCCGGATTCAGGAAGCAAGAGTAAAAGAGAAAGTGTCACCAAATTCAAAGTTATGAGTTTTATAAATAAACTTAAATTTTATTAAATTAAAATTGGAGATATGTTGCTATTACTTGTTTTTGTATTTTTTATTTGGTTCATCACTGTTCTTTTGTATATTTGTCGGGGGATAGTTCCTCTTCTTATATGGTTTAGAACAAGAACGTTCGTTTGACTTTTAAATCCCTTCTATTAGATAATAATAGCCAAAACCGAAAATACTATACTTATAGCAAAATAAAATAGTCCCTATTTACAGTATATTTAGGTTCATAATCTCTTATATTGTGAGGGAAGTGTAGTAGGTAATACTTGGAGATTGGCTATTGTTTTCCTAATGGTACGAATTTAAAAGTCAAACCAAAGATTTTGGCCTATACTTGATGTGTTTTTGTAATAATTTTTCATTTTGTGATATAGTGTATTTCAAACACACTACACTAATAATTTTGTATTCTGTTAAGTTTTATATATTTTTATAAATCATAGTAAATAAATGTATTTCAAAAAAAGTATGCATTTGTACTGGTATTTCATTTATTACAGCGTATCAATATTAAAATAGGTAAGTTTGTGCTTTCATAAAATAAATTAATATAATCAGTAGATAAAAGTTACATTTTAAGTATGTAAATTTTACAGATGATATTTAATAAGAAACATTGATACTCTAATTTTACAATATTGTTTTGTATAATATTACATTAGATTTGTAAATTAAAAAAAATATTATGTAAGAATTACATTATAACTATGTAATTTTACAATATTGTTTTGTATAAAATACATTTTGATAAGTTTAATTTACATTAGATATGTAAATATAAAAAATTAGTATGTAATAATTACATTAGAAATATGTACATTTCACAGATGAGTTGTATTAAAAACACATTCGATTAGTACGATTTACTTTTATTTGTGTATAGATTTTACATATGGTTGTAATAGTTACATTACGTTTTAAAAATTACATTGCATTTTTTTTTTGTTTACATTGAAATGTAATATTACAATTTATAATGTAATTTTACATATCTCTGTGTGTTCCATTACTAAATTCTGTAAAAACACATTTCTGTGTAAATTTACATAGACCCACTATGGTCACAAAATTGCCAGAGACTCATTGTGTAAATTTTACATAACTTTTTTTACAGTGTAGTCGTAACGAAACGGAGGCGTGAAAAATTATTTTTATGAGATCTACTACTAATATTTTTTTGGCAATAATTAGGATTATCCAGGATATTGCAATGTGTCAAACCAAGTCTCATAGCAGAAATTTGTACAAATATTATCTGAGATAAAAAATATTGATACTAGATAAACTCATTTTTATTAATAAATAATGAAAACTAGTCTGTAGATTTACGATTATGTTTCGACCATCATAATACAAATTTGTATATTGTTTTAATAGCATGCCAGATTTTCCTGATGAAATACTATATATGTTAAAAATGCGTGCAACATTTTTGTGTTTTCTGCCGCGTTGCATTCGCGGCTGTGCTGTGCAGTGCATGGGCAGGTACACAATTCGCAGCTGAATTATAGCTTTCCGCGGGCTACGTTTTCGTTTTTTCCCGCGCGATAGCCCAGCTACCTGCTAACGCCGGAAACCATATAAATTTCCTAGTTATACAAATGTAATTAACAGGAAATATTTGTCATAACGCGGAGACTAATTGCTCGGATTATTCTTTTAAATCGACCGCGGAAACATTTAAATTAAACTGCGCTTGATAACACCCCCGCACTCGCTGCTTTTATCGCATGTTTAATTAAATCACCTGAAATAATATTTTCAAGTTTTAAATTGTAATTGCTGCTGTACATGACGGAAATGTATACGCTTTTCTTTTTATGCTTTTTCATTTCTTTCGTTATAGAATGAAAACAATTTTAATGAGCAGGTAGTTATGGCAGGTATTAATTAATTTTGTACTAAATAAATACATATTAATACATTCTTAGAAAATCATAGTAAAAATCGAAATTATAATACTATATAAGAAATTCTCCGTTATTTCACAAAGTTTTTATCTTTAATACATAAATATTATTTAGATGTTATAATTACTAGCCACGTACCAAAAGGTCGAAATGGTATCACAGTGAGAAAAAATATTTTTTTGTAAAATATTGAGCTATAAATATTTACATAGGTATAGCTAACAGAGTACCAAATAAAAATTCCATCGTTGCCAGCATTGTAAACGAGGACTACCTTCATTTCTTAATAATTTAAAATATTTAATTATTTAAATTGTAGATTTGACTATCTCTACACACTAGTGTATTCTTAAAAAATACAACAAAATTTGAAATAAAATATATGAATGTACCTAATTCTTGCTATTCTTGCAAGTTCTAGGGTTGTTACTTGAGTTTATAATTTTAATTAATTGATAGTTTTTTTCATAATTTCGAAGAATGCCATATGATTTTTATTAATTGCATGTCCTAATAGGCACGTCGGAAGTTGTTAGATCTTGTAACACCAACGAAGAATCATTAAGATAATTGTTAACTCTGAATAAATATGATTGCAAAATCACTTCATCATAATTTTTGTCCTACTAATAATTAATATTTGGAAACTGATTATTTTGAATTCGTTTTGTGTTACATATATAAATAATATTTAAAATTCACCATCCAATGGTTATCCGCTTGTTTCGTCTCGAATATCTCTTTTCGGGCCAGACAGTGGCGGTTTTACAAGGGGGGCGACAGGAGCGATCGTAACCCAAGGATTAGGTGTCTTAATACACATAAAATTTTATAAATTTATTGACAAAATTATTATTCAATTCTTTTGACTTTCAAATTAAATAATTCTTCAATACGAAAACCTTATTTCTTATTTTAGCACTCGGCACTGGCACTCGGTACTTTACGTATTATATTCGGTATCATTCGGTCAATGTGCGTTGTACACTACCCGCTGAAGAACGTTCTGAACTTTTTTAGTACAACAGAGAATACAAATGCAAACGCACGCTCTTTACTTGTATGCTTATACCTACTTAGCTACAATATACAATCCTTTATTACTATTGCAACTTAAGGCTTGTTAATATTAGTATATTAATTTGTTAATGTCAATTATTTTATTTTTAATAATATCATTATTACAGATTTTTTTTTTCAAACGTCAAAAATGTAACATTTTTTGTGAGTTTATTCATAATATTGAAATTAAATTTCTACGCCGCCGAAGTAAAAATACAAATACTTCTGCTATGTAGAATTAACGAACAAGAATTTTGTAGTTGTTAAGATATTTACCAACAAGTTAATTATTTGCTGAATTCCCATCATTTGTACTGGTATATTTTATTGTATATGACAAGTCAAGTATAAAGTGCATATAATTTATAATAAAATTACTAGTTACATATCAGCTAAGCTTTAAGAAACATAATATTTGTGTAAGTATTCTCAGAATCTCAGTTTAAATGACAACAATTTAAGTTTTTATTGACCATGAAAACACTAGAAATTCATATAATTAACATTTCTAACTCTAATTTACACCATAAAAATATCCTGTAATATATTTAATCTCAAACGAGATGAATTCAAGTGTATACTTAAACTGTAAACTTAGTAAAATAAAAATCTTACTTACCATACTATTTCTACTGCAAATTGCATATCAGTGCACAATGGGTTGTCAAATTGCAACTGCATTAGACGCATGCGCTATATCGGAACGCATATACACATATGAGCTAATGATCAAACGCGTATTAATTACTTACGAGATCAATAGCAATAGCTGACGAGGTAAACACACATTACTGAATATTAGATACACATGTTTGTCAACACATTGATGAAACTATCTAAATATTCTAGTTGTAAATAACTGGACATTAAAACTGCTCTTAATTATTAAAGAGGTCAAGAGATGAGGGAATTAAATTGTGATTAAAACATTGCGTCTTAACTTTTTTTCGATACTTCAACAAATAATAATGTACACAATAATTTATTTAATATATTATCATTGTCTTCATTGTGATAATTTTCAATTACATTATATACATATAATATGATATTGTATTATAACGATAAAAGGAGATAAATTTAGTATTTTTGAAGTTCCCGTATTTACAAAATACAATTCACTCACGTTAATGTTGAGACCTATATGAAAATTGAAAGTTAATATGAATGTCTCGAAAAGTGTACGAGTTACAAAAATTTTGAGGACCGATGTCAATTCCTCGTAAAAAACTATAAATTAGAACCTTGTATGAATTGAAACAAGAAATTTATAAGGGAAAAAGTAAATTGGCCAAAATCAGTTTTTTGCTCATATTTTTTCGGGAAAACAAATACCTGTTTGAAATGGCTAACTAATGCTGCAACTTTGCTCCAATTTAATCGACTTTGTATCTCTTACGGTTCTCGAGATCTCAATGGTTAGCCTCTTAAAACGGACAATTGTATACACCCGGATGGACAACCGACAAATACACTTGCTAAATATAGGTAAAACCTATTGTAGAAAAGTGAACGTTATTTTTTTAAATCTCTGATGTCCAGGCTTAAATTTTAAGCGAAACTTAAATAAAAAATTAATCGAAATTTTTATAGCAATGAGTTCATTTGACATTTTATTCCGATGAGATACTGTCCATTTAAGGAAAACTTAAAATTTAAATATCAACGGTGCAACCGGCCATAAATATAAAAATATATTTGATTGCAATATTTCCTTCATTATACATATGTATACATATATGTACCTAAGGGCTAGAATCGACAAATATTACAGAAAAAGCAAGAAAGCTTAAAAAATTAACTAAATAAAAAAGAAAAATAGTAAACGATCTGACTTGTACCTTTTACAATTTCTTAAAAATTTACTTAAAAATTTGCTGTAAAATTGAATGTACATTATTGTAATTCATCTTTATGTACCCTATTTAAAAATGAAAATGTATGGCGAAAATGTGTTCACCAAACTACATATTTCATTGGAATAATTATAACAACACCATTTAAGGAATTTCTTTCAAAAGAGCAGAACATTTTTCAGTGAAAGTCGTTTATATCATTGTCGCTTATAACAACTAAAATATAATTTAATGGTAAGAATTAAAAAATAATTCAAATTTATCGAGTCTCATATAAATTTGGAGAAGAATCATTTTTCTAAGGGCAGATATAACGTCGGACTTATTTCCACAGGACGCTATACTTTATTTTTTATAAGAACTATATTGGATTATTATCCAATCAGAAAATAAGATCAAACTATCTTTCTTGCATATCGTTTCTACAAAAAATAGACTATATACCCTGAGTTACTACCTTACATATAGGTATAATGTATATAATTTTTTTCTATAAATGAATGTTTATGTTTTGTTTTTGTTTGTAAATTTTTGTTTATTTTGTCGTTCATATTTTCAAATCCCTTGACGGATATTATGTGACTTTTACTATATCACCAAATAACATAAAATAGTTATGTTGATGGCACTTTAATTTATACTTATTAAATATGAAAGGAATAAAAATATATTTTTTTCTCATGGTTACTGGGATAAAATTTTATTATTTTCATAATTAAATTTATAAGGAATTGTGTAAGAATTGTGCTTAGTTTGAAAGTGTAGTCTGGAAGCATAAACAAAATTTGCTTACAATAGTATGTAAAACCCGCGCTCTAGCATTACAAATTCAAGTTGGGAATTTATAGGTTTTTAACGATCAGCGCAGTATATCAACCGAATTGCTCGACTTCCTACGAACACATGTTCCGTGTGTAATGAGAACAACCGGTAAGCGGTACAACGAGTAAGAGTTACAAGTTTAGACACGAGATGATATATACCAATAGCAGTAGAACAATGCCCGGCATATATCATTTGGGAGAATTTACTGCCTAGCTGAAAGTATGCGCGGGTAGATTATTAAGTAGCTGGCTTAATTTATAGGCACAGTTTACTTGCTTTAAATATTCCAGGTTTAAACAACCGCTAATATTAATAAAGAGAATACATGTACTCGTACTCGTACTAGCTCCAGGTGTACACTATATATTCATTTGGATTCTGCTAATTAATATATCGAGCAATACAAACGTGCTTGCTTCCAGCTATATTATATCTGCACTATTTGTCAACAATAACTGAAACTGTCTCAAATACTTTCCTTTGTACTATTCAAGAAACACATGTAGAAAAATTTTATGTCCAGAATGAGATCTTTAAAAAAAATTAAGTGAATCTGTTTTGTTTAAATATTAATTCTTTCTTTTTACATTTTATATTATATAATATAGTTTTAAAGTATCATACTAAAAAAAGTCACAAAAATTGTGACGTCCGCAGGTTCTGGTGTGAAGTTATCCACGTGTCGATAGATCCCACATATTGTAAACTTGGCGCTTTGAAAGTTGGTAATTTCATCATTAATTTATTCCTAATTCTATATCTTATTTAGATGGATCATATACCTTATTTCGCCTGCCCGATTTATTAGTACCTATACTCCTATACATAATGTACATACTTTACACTACGTTAGCATTTCAAAACCAAAACAAAGACATAAAAACGGTGACAGTGCTCTACAAAAATATACTTACATTAAATAAGTACGGATGACAGTACTTCAGGTTCAGCATACAATCGTGCAGGACTTCTTCAGTGAAGATTTTTTTTTGATATACTAATTTTCAAATAAAAAATACACACGCCCACTTACACTTAGTTAAATAAATATGAACTATTTATTTGTTAATATCATTATGATTTTGTCCATAACTGTCAAAAAATGTTAACATTTTTATTCTAATAACAATGCATAAAGTAGACAACTTTTTTATAGTTGCTAGGTTATCTTGACATTGTGCGTAAAGTATCTAGAAAAACGTTTTTCACGGTTTTGGAAAATGTTTTTTCAAGGTGATGGACTACATTTCTTCACTCACTTTATACAGATAAATAAAAATATTATTATTAATGATGTACATTGGTAGTAGAAAAAATATTATTTGTAATTTGTGCGCGAAACGTTTTTAGTGTGTTCGAGTGATATCACACGCATTAAAAACACAAAATTAACAGTGGGTGTATCTGAAGCACAGAATAGGTTTATACAGAAGCGACAGTAAGACAGAGAAGCGAAAATTAGATAGAGATGGGGAAGGTGCACAAATTTAAAGGGCCCATTGTTTAAAATCGGAAAGTTTCCTCATATCTGAGAGAGAGATAGGGGAAGAGCACAAATTTAAAGGTCTACACAATGCTTCAAGGTCATAGAATTGACTAGCGGAACATGAAAGGTACCGACACGGAGTGTCGCTTCTGTGTGTAACTATTCTGTGTCTGAAGATTCTGAAGTTTTTCGGAGAATCTATTTCTATTAGTATAATTCCATAGTTCGAATCAAAGTCATCAACAGATGTGCGCTTCCCTTTCTCAACAGATGTGCGCTTCCCTTTCTCCGCGCTGTATCTCGAATACTGTCACTGAAAGAAATGAATATATCCAAACTTGTAGAGAATGCAATGCTCTACAAGTTTTATAATAATCTCTAACAAGATATTGGCAAAAACACCGACTTATCGTGACCTTACACCTTTGATATCATGATTTGTTTAGGCGATCTCATTGCCATATTTTCAGCCAGTCCTTAGAAATAAAGGTCTGTTTTCAGCTTAAACAGATTTATTCTGCAAAACTATCCGATTTTCACGTTATTTGACTGAACTATACATGTAGTAGTAATTTTAGAAAAAGTCAATTAGTTTTCATATATATTCAGATTAGATTCAAGGCACAAAAACTATTTTACCGTAAATCGGTTAATTATTATTATTGAAAAATTATGTTATTGTTCAAGATTTCTATGGGGTTTGAATCTCGAAATAACCTTATTTCTCTTTTCCCTTATTTATCTTTGAATTTGTAAACTCACGAATCGTTCTAAATGAAACTAATTCCTGGAAGTTTCATCTTCTTATCTACTGTCATTAATAAAACATGAGTTTTAGCACTAGTGTATTTAACAAGTAATTGTGTAAAATATGCTATTAAATATTAATTTTATTTTTGCTGTCCAATTCTTTAGACGTAGATATTCATTTTTATAAAATCATGCTTTAAATAACGTTTATTAAAAATGCTTGTATTTGTATAAAATTAAAATATGTAAAACTTTCCATACAAAACAATTGTATATATATTATTGAAATCTTTATTATTCGTTTGGCAAAAGTTTTGACTTGTTTCTTAAATAATTAATCCTCAAATTTGCAGGTAGGACAAGTTAATAATTAATATTTAGTAGTAAGTTTCAGTAATAAAATATGTATAAAACATTTATAAACATTTTCTTTATTAATAAATGATACCGCATCGTTCTTCACACCATTGTCTTCCTTCGTGACTGTTAAATTTTTATTTTATGAAAATGACATCGTGAAGACAAATCAGGGTATTAAACACGTACAAACTATGAAGAAAACGAAGCTCGATTCGATTCCCGTGTGTACACAATCTAAAGTATCTAATTTATATTGATGACATATTAACACTTGTAGGAGTTAACGTGGCATAAAAATGCCTGGGCACGTTCGCTTGTTAACTGAAGAGCGAGACGCGAATCTTTTACATCCAACTTTAAAATATACTGCACGGCTACATACATACATATAGGTAATGGCTTCTATGCTGGAATGTTTATAAAACTTACAAAAACATTTATTCATAGACAATTTTCCGGTAAAATGGTGTGAATTATTAAAATTGAGTGTGCCTCGACTCAAACTAACCGACGTGTAAGATCTATAGAGTTCAAATTGGAAAATGGATAATCTTTTGTTTCAAACAAAATTTTGACTAATCAATTCAATTAGGAGTTCCAAAAAGGCTACAACCGCACCAAACCTATTTGCTTTTGTTTTGTAAAAAGTTGGGCGAATATTGAATTGAACTGTTAAAAATTTGTTCGAAACAAAATAAGTTTTATTTTGTTTCCAAAACACACATTTTCATTTTAATGTACATGTGACTAATATCATTGGAAAGAAAATAAATTACCTATTTAACAGCACTAAAGACAATTTTGAACCCCATATGAAAATTGAAAGCTAGTATGAATATCTCGAAAAGTGTTCAAGCTACAAAAATTTTGAGGACCGCTGTCAATTCTTCATAAAAAAAAATGCAAACTAGAAACTTATATGAATTGAAACAAGATATATTTATTCGGGAAAACAAATACCTACATCATTGAAATGGCCAAGCAATGCGGCAAATTTGTCCCAATTTAACCGACTTCGTAACTGTTGTGGTTCTCGAGGTCCCAATGGTTAGTCTTTTAAAACGGACACCTTGTATACAATCTTCTATTATAAATATTGTTGAAAGTTGAGTGATCATGATCAGTATCGTCCGAGAACTGGCAGCTATATTCGAATAAAAACGAATACTGGCGGAGGCTTGAATTTTTCAGTTTCTTCGGAACTAACTTGTTGTTTATGAAGTGTGTCCTGCTATAAGAATTTATCTACTTACACTTCAGGATCTGATGTAACTGTCATAGTACTGTTCTGCTGTGTTCATTATTAGACTAAAGCCCCATTCAATTGGAGCTTAGTGCAGTTTTATTGCAATAGTATTGTAGTGCAAAATTCTTGCCTAAAGCAAGTGAATGTAACCCTTCACATCCAGAATTATTATTGGTATTGCCCAACCTCGCAAGCTGTAAGGCCCATTCAGTTAAAAATTAGTGCAGTGGTATTGTAGTGTGTAGTGCAGTGGCATTGTAGTGCGCAAGTATTCATTCACATAGAAAATTATTGTAGTGATATTGCTTATAAAATTTGCAAGCAGACAATATGTCAAATTAGCTATATTTTGTCAAATATGAGTAGGTAATATACTAGCTTGTACAGAATTAGTAAAATAAATACAACCGCACTACTTAATATCAATTAATTTTATCTTTAAATGCAGCACATTTTTAGCTGAATTTCTAAAAAAATATCCAACTATCTGGAGTACAAAAAGTGCTGCATTTAAAGAACAGAAAAAATAATATTCGGTGAAGAAGCAGCTTAGATTTATTTTGATATCTACAGTCTACACATACCTAATACTAATGAGGTGACTCTGGTCAAGTGATAAAGCGCCGTATAGCAAAGATGTACAACCTAATAGTGGTTTAGAATATACAAGGTTAGGAAACCTGGAGCCCTTAAAGGAAAATCTTTCCGGATCAAGTGTTATTTATAGCATACAAAAATAGTATGTTAAGGAAACTGAACTAGTAATGTAAGTTAAAAGCAAAGCCACATAGCCACGTCTGGTTAGGTATTATTGACAATATACTAATTAAAATGTATTGACGCGAATCAAGCACCTGAGACTTTTTCTTCAGCGTTGAAGAAGTCTCAATAAAGAAAGCTTCTGAGTATTACATAATTATGTAAAAACATGATTATTGTGTAAATTTAGTAATTTTTTCGCTACTGCACAATGGTGTTGCATTTAAAAGGATACTTTGCCATTGTAATTATTGTTTAAAACGTATTTGCGAAGAACAATTAAAGTACAGTTAATCAGCAGTTAAAATGGAAAGAACCCTTTCTTGGCACGTGTTGGGGAATCTCCTCATTACGTACAGTTCACCACCGCAGCATTCTTCCGCAAATTGTCGGAGTAACAGTAAAATTCCACACACCTTGTTGCAGACTGAAAGGCTGTGACAACATAATACACTCTTAACTCGGAGGCGGTGATCCCGAACCGTATGTTACACCGCAAACAGTTAGGATAATGACAAGCTGCAGAGTTGATGGGACAACAGTTCAACGCAACCCTTCACATCGATGTCAAACTGCGGTAATGAGCATGCAGCAACTCCGCGCTAACGAGTTCGAAATGACGTTCGTTTCAATGCTACAAGTAATTATTCATGTGTTTACTACTTTTATTATTCGGTAGGGGACGTGACGTGTCGAGCCATACATGTACCTACGTATCCTATAACCTACAGCTATACCTCTCAAATTCAATTTCAATCGTTATGTTAATTCCAATAACGTTTTAACACCAAACTCTATCATATGAAATAATTATATCTAAAAGATAATCACTGTTACTGGTAGGTAGTATAATGTATAAATTATCATCTTTGGCACAACGTTCCTAGATGGAACAGAGCTTCAAATACCTAAGGAACTTGGTGATCAGTAAATTACTATATATTGATTATCTAGCATTTGACTCAACAAACAACGCCTGTATAGTCACCACTTTAAAAAAGTCCTTTTATTACTGATTACTTTCCGAGAATTAAATAAATAAGATATTAGATTTATTCAAGCTAAAGTCAAAATACCAGATAATTGAGAGATTTTCAATAATTTTATTACTCTACCAGTTTGTTCTATTTGGAACAAATTTGATTGAATAAATTTTAATGAATTACTAATATTAAGTTTTTGATATTAATGGAAGGATTGATCAACTTTTGGTTAAAATTAATAAATTAGAAACGACAATTTTATTAAAATATGAATTGGACAATACAATATCAACCAATATACAGTACGTATGCAAAACAGATATAGTCAAAAAATAGTTATTGACGTACCAAGTGCGGGAACGCTCACTAGAACGAATCCGAGAACAAGGTTCACGCAAGAGGTTTGTACAATATATTTTGTACAAAAAGGATTGTACAACAAACATGTTATCTAAGAACCGGTTTTACCACCTCTGTTTAAAGTGCCGCTTACCTTAACCATCGGTTAATAGAAAAATATCGCATCGAAAAATTGTCGTAAGTTGTCGAAAATATACCTTATTTACTATTTCGATTCGATATCTTTCTATTAATCATTGATTGGCACTCTAACCAGAGGTGGTGAAACAAGCCTTAAGTGTCACGTTACGGAAGGCGGTAAGTACGCCATCGCGCAGTTAGAAAATTTTTGATTTATTGAAATTGAGTTAGTAGTATAAATAAGATAAAATTATTATAATTAATTTAAAACATAACGATTAATGAAGTAATAAACAAGAAATGTTCTTCATAGTACTGTTTTTTTTTTGGGTTTTTAAATATTTATATCGATTATTTAGAGATTGACAGTTTAACATAGTTGTTTTTATATTCTGTAGTTGGTATTAGTTACTAGTGATATGTCAATTCTGTATGTATTGTGTGATCGATATATAGTCAAATAATAGTTGTAGAAAAAGTATAAGTACATAATTCGAGTTGTAAAGCAATTACTCCAACGTGGTCGTTTAAAAATTTTGATATTTTTCAAAATATTATATAGAAAAATAGTTTTCTGTGTATTTTTTTCATGGCATGCAAGAGATTTTTATGACCTGTACAAGTTCCTTCATCCAACGTGACTGTACCGTGTGGTCTTGCGGGGATGTTAAACGTGTTACGGTGTTGAAACTTTGCAACCTATCAATCATTCAGCCTACACCTACATAATATAAATATATTAGAGAAATCTGAACTTAAGTTTCTAGTAACAAGTACAGATATGGATTTAAAATAGACAAATTTAAAATTATTGCATCAAAAAATGGATGATTATAAGCGTTTTAATGTAAACAATTATTTGGCGCTTTTGGGCGATGTTCATTCCTGTAAATGGCGATTAACCTTAGTAGAAATCTGGCAAACATGGCTGTCAAAGGCAGCCAGAGAGATTTAGTCAGCAAAATCAAGTTTCCTTCCCTTGGTGCATAATGTTCTATTTTGTAACATGTGCACGCAAAATGAGTCGAAAAGTGTCTGTTTTTGCTCCCTTTGGATATTTTTCTTCCTAAGGATACTTTTCTCATCCCTCCAACTCTGTTTTGCGAAGTTTCCTTCTGTTGGTCCAGTTTACAAGCCATACTAAAACCTGAGTCTCAACATAGGTATAGTACGACAAAAGATCTCAAGTTGACGTTTAAATTGTTTTATGGCTGTGGTATCTATTCAAAGTTTTGCTCCAGGTACCCAACTAAGCACTGGATTTGGAAATCCCAAAGTAATATTAGCATGCCTAACTTAATATAGATGGATTACTGTACGACATGGAAATAACTAGACAGGGATGTATTTAAAATTTTAATACCGTTAATTTCTTAGCAATAATCATTATCTTCGTGGAATTGCAAACAATTTTTGCATAAAAACGAAACTGCTATAACATAATGTTTTAATTACCAAGAGTACATCAACGTTACTACAACTTGTGACAATTATTAGAGTATTATTCATAAAACATGGTATTAAAATTTTAAATACATCCCTGCCTAGTTATTTCAGGTTGTACAGTAATCCATCTATATTAAGTAAGATATGCTAATGTTACTTTGGGATTTCCAAATCCAGTGCTTAGCTGGGTACCTGGAACAAACAGAGTATTCTAATGGATTTCGTACAATTCTATACCCTATAGCAGAACGCATAAAGGTCACATTTCTTTCAATTCTTTCACTCAGGGAAATACATTGAATAGATACCACAACCATAAAATAATTTAAACGTCAACTCGAGATCTCTTGTCCAACTATAATATTATAATAGAAATTATTATTAAATTGACAATGGTCTTGAGTTGATCGAATTTTGACAAAGTGACATTTACTGTTAACAATTTTTATAAAATATACTTTTATTTGAAAAACTTCAAATTTAATGTAATGGCATTTTATTCGTATACCATTTTTTAAAAGTTGGTAACATGCATTTTATTATCTGTTTGTCTAGTTGATAAAAAACATAGATAAATACCGCATTGTTTCTATGCGCTATGCCAATAAACGATTTGAACCCAGTACAAATGGCAGTCGGTGTAAATGTACAGTTGAAATTGACTTTGTGCAAGTAGCCTGATTACATTACATGCAAATTCAGTTTGTCCTTCCAAATCCCGTAATAAACACAACTTTCAATTTCATTGTCTGGGGTCAAAGTGAAATGAGGTAAATGAGTAAGGAAACGCTTCAATTAGAGTAATTACAGAGTCCAGATAAAGATGGTAACACAATTAGTCGGTTCGCTTAACACAGACCTGTCTCTCTTTCTAATCATATTAACCCCGGTACGACACTGCCGCCATCTCTGTCTCTCCTGCAATGTGCTGGCATACTCGCTCTCTGTCGCCAGGCTCTGTTTAATCATTTCAGCGACGCACAATGGAAGTGTACTTAATGATTCATAAGTTCATAACTACCCCGGGAAGTTAATGTGGCTATTAAGAAACTCCGACGCGATGTTTTCACGAAGATTTGCCTAATCTGTTGTGTTTAAATGCAATTTTTTTATTTCTTTCTGCCAGAGAGAAATTATTTTGATTGCTCTCGCCAAATATGTTTTTAGAATATTACTGTAAAGAAAGAAGTAAAAACACAATATTGTAGGCATTTCATTATCTGTATTTTTGGAACAAAATTAAAGTGTTTTGTTTACAATGTTTCACCTTCTACATCTACAAAAAGGAAGTCTAGGAATTTTGTTAAAAAAGCATACTGAAATTTGAATTTTTATTTGAAATAATAACATAATTTTCAAAATAAAACGAATGTACCCAAAAAATCCAACATGACATTTCTATTTAAAAATAGTGCATTATGCACCAAGGGAGAAAAACTCGATTTTGCTCTCGCCTGAATCTCTCTGTCTTTGGCAGCTCTCTCGTCAATCTCGTGCTGCCACTTCACCCGAGAGAGCAAAAACGTTTTTCCAGAAGGCGATACGATAGGTTTTGTGTGAGTGCAAAGAAAAACGGGTCAGAAAGTGTCTGTTTTGAGGCAGAAAAAAGCGTTTTTGTTCCCTTGGGATATATTTCTCTCGAAGGAACAAAAATGTATTTTGCTTCCTCTGAACAGGCACTTTTTGGTTCGTTTAGCGTGTAGGTATATGTTACAAAAATATTATTTTCTCCGACAAAATTGTTTATCTATCTATTTTATTTGAAACACTTTTCTCAATACGACCTTGTATTAGAAATATTTGAAAAAAAAATGTACCAAAATAAGTTTGCCATTATTATTTGGAGATCTAGATATATTTGATTTTTGTCTAAGATGGTCCTACGTAGGAATATAAAGTCATTTAATTGAGCTCGTAATTTTTTGAATTTTCGAGATTCTAATGGTAGCAATCAAAAATACGACTCTCTATATTTAATATACCCTGTATTTTTTACTGCGAAGAGCGAATGGGAAAGACAGCTTTACACTTGCAATGTTTGTTTTACATGTGTACATATTTAATATTCAGAAATTAAACATTATTAGTTCATAAAACAATTAATTTATTTAAAATAACAGAAATGCGATAAACCATCAACAAGAAAACAGATAACCTCAAATCTTACGGATTACGGAAGCTGATATAACAAATGCAAAATACATATTCAATGTAAACTTGACGAAGCACTAACCAATAACAAACATCAATTTTGGAGGACAAAATTTAAATCTCTCCTTCTAGTAAAAAAAAAATACGGTAGACTCGCATTTCATACTTACAATTGCTATTTAAAATTTCATTTTATAAATGACTAATTATACCGATTTTGCAGTAACCTAATGTTAACATGATCTAATTATACCTTTAATATTACTTTTTACTTATTACTTATTTAAGAAAATTGTGAAATGAATAATTTTGAAAGAAATATTTAAATTTCTGCATAGAAGTAACGAGCTTAGTTTAAGGGAAATAAATGCAAATTGGTGGTCGTATTTACTATCTGGTATCTCGGTAAAACAGAAAAATTCAATTAAGTGCTTGTGGCGTTTGATTTGATGTTGTATCCGCATTGGAACGAAGCGAAAATTGAATTGACAGGTCGTTGGAACTTAAGTGATTTGTTTAAATCGTGTAGCAAGTGATTTAGTCCGGGAAACGACGAATTAACTGGAGCTAATGAAGTTTGAAGATTACCTGACGAACTAATTTACTTTGTTTCGGTTTTAAATTAATTGGATGCCTTTGATTAATGGAATTATTTCGATTGACTTGCGCCAATACTAACAAAACGAAAAACCTCAAACTGAAAATCCTATTAAAATTATTTCCTTTCATGTATTCTATCAAAAATTCTCTTTATGATGTGTAGCATGTAAAACAAGTGGTTATTATTTTACGGAAAATTTTACTACTTTCAAATAAACAAGTTTTTAACAATACAAGTACCTATTACTTACTGTATTGACATTATTTGTTTCCCTTTTTACAATAGACACCTACTTTGTGAAATTACACAATATATTGATGTAGGTATCAAATAGTTTTTTTTTCTTTAAATTAGATTAAATTTGTTTCTGTAGAATTTGTAACTAAAAAATTTAAACGTAAAATTTTATTCTTAGTTACTATGTAATGTAATGTATAAAAATTCGATGTTTTAAAAAAATCAAATAAAACTATTTTTTTATTTAAATCGAATTTTTTTTTTAAATTAGATGTTTTTGACCTTTTTAAAAGACGTGTTTTATAAAATAGCATTTATTATGAAAATGAAAACATGTTGTAAAGAAAAATTAAAAATGTAAAGAAACAATAAAAAATTGTAGTAAAATTCGTTTATAACGATACCGCTTATAACGACAAACTGCTTACCTATAACGTCGAAATTGTGACCACTTGTTTGAAAAGCTCACATACGCTTACATTATTTTATTTTTATCGGTTATAGCGACTTCCGG
The DNA here is from genome assembly GCA_035578165.1 of Stenolophus ochropezus. Taxonomy (NCBI): domain Eukaryota; kingdom Metazoa; phylum Arthropoda; class Insecta; order Coleoptera; family Carabidae; genus Stenolophus; species Stenolophus ochropezus. The sequence goes on along the minus strand of JAQOWZ010000004.1, from coordinate 6,609,934 downwards.
CTATAGTGACGAAATTTTTGATAATTTTTTAACCAGATTTTACTAACATTCATTTTAAAGTAAATTTAACAAAAAATCACACATTAGAACAAACATTTTCTGCGTTATAAATTCAAAAGAATATAGGATTTATTTTGTTTAAAAGTACATATTTAAGAAACAACTTGAACACAAATTCCGGTATGAACCATTAACTATTGTATTACACGACAGAAGAAAGTACCTGCCTAAAAGAACCTTTATCTTTAATTCCAATAAAGTTTCGAAAGGCGCATTCGACTTTTTTCTGTAATGAGTATTAAATATCTCTTCATATTTACATATGAATGTACATTATTTGTTTTATATTTATGTCTTATAGTTAATACATAACTGAAATCTTAGAAGAGCGTTTCTAATTCACTTTTTTGTAGGGTAGATAATAAATAATATTCCATGTTAAATAGATCTGTTTCCAATAAATAGCCTGTATAATTTATTTCCTTTTATAATAAAAAGCTTGTAGTTGAATTATTTTATTTCTATAATATCCTTTCCGATGGTCTGATAGCACTTACAAAACAAATTACATTTAGGTAAATTACTTTCCAGAGAAAACATTTACTTGTAAGTGAATAAATAATGAAACAAGTCATCAAAGAGACAATTCATTTGTAATTATCCCGGCGGTCTCTTTCTAGTGACCGGTGGGCAAGACACTTGAATTATTCAGATTGGCAGGCGACTTATGAAAAATACATGCAGAAGAACCGAGTCTGTTGCATGCAGCCGAGCAGTAAATTCACAGGAATTTATAACAGTTTTTGTTGTGATAGTATGACTACCGTTTTTCTGTAAGGTTTATGAATATTACGTGCTGCGCACCGTTCGAGATAAGAATTTAAATTTGCTTCGACGCGATCGCTTGTACTTGAGTGTTCTACCGACTCAGTTTAATGTTTGATGATAAATTGTGACGCCGCTCTAAATGCCAGAATAAATTACACAAGAATCAGGTGCGAAAAAACTGACGCCATCTTCATAAATATTATCTCAACAAACAGGAACACATTATTTTCACCACACTAATCACACGCATTTGTAAAACATGTAAATAGGGTGGGTGTGGGTGATCTGGTATGCTAAATAATGCACGGATTTTTTTGGAATTAAATATCTTTACTAATTAAATAAAAGCTATTGCTAATAATAGTTTTCCATTACATTTTCGCAGAAGAGTAGTTGCATAGGTTTTTTTTAATCATTGATTTAATTCAGTTGTTCTGCAATTGTTATTTAACATTCCAGATTTATATAAGGGAAAAAGCGTGTGGGTAATGTTATCAGGAGGCAATACTTTCAAGAACTACTAAATCTGTTTCACTTCGTCGGTAAAACGACTTTACTGGTACAATAGTTTAAGTTTATAACGCAGAAAAATTTTGCACTAATGTGTGATTTTTTGTTATATTTACTTTGAAATGTGTTACACTAAAATTCGGTTAGCCTTTCTAGAAAATCAAAAAAATCTGATTTAAATCAAAAAAATGAGATTTAAATAAAAAAAAAACTGATTTTTAAATATTTTTTTAAATCGAATTTTTATGCAATCCTTTTAATTCTTATAAAATCTGTTAGATATAAATAACTTTTTTTGGAAAGATCAAAGTCGGGTTGATAATATTCCATAAGAACGACTTTAAAATCATATCGGTTTTATAGAAATATTAAACATTTTATTAAGTGGGCGCACGTATTCTTTAAATGCTAAATAATTTTAATTACGGCCCAGTATATTTTTTCAAATGTGACTTTAATGATTTGTTTTTGAGAATACTAAATCTACAATGATAAGCATTTTCAATTTTTGAAAAAGTCAGCTATTTATACTTATTTAGCTACATATAAAGTCATATTGGTTTTATAGAAATATTTTTTTTATTTTGGATAAAGGTTGTCAAAGGTAGGATATGAATCCCAGATCTCATACTCCTCTCAATTTGAATTCAAACCCAATAATACGTAATATTTTAGTAACACAAGTTTTTAACGATTGCCACATAATGTATAATGGAGATATTGTAATCCTACCGGTTTTAAAGTTTGAAGACAAACACTCCGAAAAATACAAGTAAAAATGTCCAGATAATTTACAATTTAATCTCATATAATAACATCAACAGAGATCAGTGAAAAACAAGAAAAATGCGTTAGTCTCAAGTTATTTATTGATAATATTACATACATTTTACTAAAATTATTATAATACCTAACACATGTACATTTTCTTACGTCATGTAACTACCTACATATATACTTGAATTTTTCCTGCTTTCTCATTAGTATAAAATTTGGAGAGCTGTACACAGTCTGAAATAGTTTTCAGCAGTCACATACACGAAGCCTGAAGTCGATTTCTTTCTGAGCCTGAGTAATGAGCAATTTACCGTACGACAAGGATTCTTGTTAGCGTACGATCCGCTTGCAAATTATTTCTACATGTTGGCGTTTTATATGCGGGGGCAATGCTCAACTTATTTCCTACAACTTTCTTATGTTTTCTATTTGTTTTTATTCTTTTATTGAAAATTAGAAATGTACAATATTGCTGAAATCTATTTTCATTTTTCATAAAAGAAATTGTAATAATGTCTGGAATTCAGTCAATATTTGACAGCTTCGACCAGATTCGACCCTACGTGGATCTTTTTCAAGCAGTGAAAGTCAAAAATACTTATTAATTTACTTTTGTTGTTTTTATTATTTTATTGATTTTTTTTTTCAAATACTTTTAATCTAAGCATAGTTTCAAATATTTTTAGTGCAAAGTTTCAATTACATTTTAGTGGCATATGTTGTCTACAACATCTAGAAGGGACTTACAGCTTATAGTGCGTTCCGAAAAAAAGTTTTATTCTCAAATAAAAATAATATACAATCATTGTTTATTTTGTAAAAAAAATCAATAGAAACAAATAATAATTTCCGATTTAAAAAAATGCAATAAATATCAGATTTTTTTATTTAAATCGAATATTTTTTATTTAAATCTGACTTTTTTGACATTTTTTTTAAAGATATGGTATAATTTCAAAAACATTGTTCACAAAGTAATGTATAATGATATCGTTTATAGACACAAACTGGTTACAACGTCAAAATTGTGACCAATTGTTTGAAAGTCCACATACACTGACGATATTTTACTTTTATCGATATCGATATCCTGCTATAGCGACGAAATTTTTGGGATCTAGTCGATGTCGTTATAACTGGATTTTATTGTTCTCTAATTCCTCCTTGAATATATTAATGTAGTAAACATGTAATATTTTTTTTTACTGTAACATATTTTAAAAAAAATTAACAAAAAATCACGCTTTATTGTAAAAAAATTCTGCGTTATAAATTCAAAATATTTTTTTTAATGACAAAGATTTAGTTGTTCTTCAATTTGGTTAATCTGGAATGTTAAATATCAATTGGAGAAAAGGTGATTTAAATCAATTATTTTTTTTACATCATTGATATTTAAATGTTATTTAAATAATTGATTTAAATAAAGTGATTTCAATAAATGCAACCTTCAATTAACAAATATAGAAGCAAAAGCAATGATGTCCTTTTTACATCCTTGATCAAAGAAGAAAAATTTCGGTTTTCTGATATCAACAGAAATATCCATTTTGACTATCCCTCAATCTATTTTGACTAGTTTTGATCTGACACCTGGACCTATGTATGTTCTTACGTACTTATATACGTAGGTGCTTATCTCGCATAACAAAAAAAATGATTAGTCGTAGAATGTTGTATTTTGTATTTGAGACTGCTAGAACATCTAGTTGTGCACCTGCATTTTTTAATGCAATTGGCAGTGCCAAAAGGGCACTTTGCTTGTTTTTTAAATTTTTCACAACTTAATTTTTTGTTCCAATCGGATTTTTCAAAAGCGCAGTTTACTTTTGGCAGAAACTTATAAAAATAAAAATTTAGTTTTAACTTACAAGTGAAATAAGTTTAAACCACCGGGGATCCACCGTCAAAAAAACTCGCTTTCTTTTTTAAATTTTAATGATTTATTTGTAAATATTGAACATTTTATAATCATTTACGTTACCTATTATATTATACGTAACTATAAAAATAATTTTCAATGTACGTTTCTGTACAGATTTTATATCACAAAAGAAAAAAGCATACACTTCTTTCCTAATAAGTTTTACTTTCTTTTTTTGTGGGAACGGAAATATTGATTATATCATAGTCAAAATTTTAAATTCTTATGTATGTACATTTCCTTTAAAAATTGAAAATTGCAATAATATTAAGTAAATCATCAACTATCAGCTTTTTGCACACCCGCCACATGCTGCCATCTAGCGAGCAAGAGCGTCGTTCTCCCCCAATTCGCACGGCATCCCGCATCCGGGTGCCTCCTCGCGTCGCAGTTGGCGTCGGTTGACGTCGGATCGATCATGCGTCCGCCCCGCCATTCACGTGCGTGTGCGTGGTGCGTGAGTGCGTGCGCATTGTGTTGCCAACTCGGTGGGGGTAATGGCGTACGTGAGTAAGTGAGGATAACGACTCATACAGGGGAGTGGAATGGACGATGGGTGCAGTTTGCCAATGGAAAGGTGTGGTGGATGGATGTGACATCAATGAAGAATCATTAATTAATAATTGTTATTTAATGTATTATATATTTTTTGTTGTTTCCAATAAAAATGGTATTATGAAGGTATCTTCACTATTTACTTGATAATAGAAATATAATAGTAATAATAATAATTTACACTAGAACTCTAAGAGAATTTTAGTCGCAAGTGAAATTGAGAGTTTTTCCGGTTCGTGAGAATTAAGTAACATACACCAGTAAAACTTCAATTACTATTATACGACACTCAATATACCTATATACTTTTTCTTAATGTAGGTATAATGTAGTTGTACATCTATCAAAAGTTATAATATTTGCAAAAATGATTTCTTAATAATAACAACTGCATTTTAAAAATAAAAGGATTACCAATTACTATTACGTACTAAGTTACTGTTTCACTTATATGTACCAAAAATACTTTAAATAATAATAAAAATACAGGAAGTAAATCTTAATTTCTTTCACTTTTTCTGTTACTTTTTTAATTTCCTTAAATTCAGACAAATTTTTAAAGACAGAAAAAATAAACAACGAAACAAGTGAGGTATTTAGTGAATTTTAATTTTCATAAATCTAATGATATTTAAATAGTTAATTGTATTCTCTACACCAGCTTTGAGTCCCTGAAGGTGATGTCATTGATAAATGTCCTCTATAGTAGATTGGTGCTAGTAATAATAGCCAGTAATAAGTTGTGATAATTATTACGCCACCAGTAGCAATTAACTTCAAATAATGTTAAAGTATTTGTAAAATGAGACAGTTCAAATTTATTTATTTGTAATTTTTTATAGTTCATTTTACCCGTTGCTAAACGACCAAATGTATATGAAATTCATATGTTTTTCATAATTACTCTGCGAGGAGAGCAATTATTTCTATAACTTCCCGTTGACAATGGTACCCGAACTATACGGAAGTTATCAGGAACTTATAACTTATGTTGCTATGGAAGTAAGTTAAATTTTCGTGAACGGTGGCGCGAAGAATACATTTAATAATAATAAAAATATTTGAAGGAAATAAATATTAATTTAGTTTAGGAATTCTGTTATATTTTTAATTTTTTTAAATTTAGATAAATTTAGACAGAAAAAAAATGAAACAATAAAACATAAGTCAAGACTAAATATATAATGGTGATAATAATAATATTCAAATAATTCAGTCAGTTCTTCTTGCAATTATGTAGCAGTAATCGTAATTTGTTGTTAATACCTAGCAATATAAATAAAAAACATTTTAACTGAAGTAAAAATGTTTTAAATTGCTAATTTAAATTCTCACCGTGATGATATCTGTAATCTGACATTTGTAATTTGTAATTACAAAAGAAATTGCTATTTGTAGTTGTTAATACGCGTTATAGAATCCCACACTTACAGATGTACAGATGTAAGTATTTACTTTTGTTGAAGAAAATAGTAGATATACATATATGTTATTCAAATTAAAAATAATTTATCAGTAACTTTTAATACCAATAACATAATCTACTACTATTTTAATACTACCTATTTCTAGTAGACTACATATAGTTAATATCAAATAAACAACTCCTACGGATATCTTCGTTTACATGTTAAATGTATTTCTATTTTTATTTTTATAAAATCATTATACGTAGGATGAGAATGTTATTTTTAGTACATTTTCTATATATACATAAGTACTTTGCGTCATTTAGCGAAAGATATAAAAATACACACATTCATTACTACCATCAGATATAGTATAGATTTTTTTGCATGTTAAATTACTGTTACATATTTTCATTTTAGTTTGAAATATAAATAAAATGTACATTGATCTATGACTCTTTGTTTCTTTATTTTTACCAATTAGCTTTACCATACATTTTTTTTTCACAAGAGTTTTGTATTTTTTTTTGGTCTTGTCTCAATCTCTTTCTCAGACAACAAGACAAGAGCTACAAATTTCAAAACAAGACAAGGCAAGAAATTGTCTTACAAGATATGTGCAAGAATAGCTAGATTTTCTTCAATTCCTGTACTCTCGCATTGTTTTTTTTTTGCTAATATTAAATAAATAAATAAAAGCAATCTTGACTTCTGAAACACTAAGAGTGCAACAAGATTAATTTTTATATGAGAAATAATTAGTAAATAATTAATGTAAGTCGAATTCCAACACTAACATTTTTGAAAATAAATAATTTAAAAATCAATTGTTTATCATACTCAAATCTCAAATTTTATAAAAATTCCTAGAAAGGGATTAAAATTTAGGCGATGCGTTATGACAATATAATATTTTTTATGCAAATATGTGCTACCGTATTCAAATTTTTTGTTCCATATTTTTACCTCTGTGAATATTCCAACATCTAATCAAATCAGAATCTATCACAAAAGTAGAAAAAACACTGTCAACTTAATCTCCATCCCTTCACAAAAAACAAAGAAACCCTTTCTTAGTCCCAGCTGCTAGAATTTTTTACCATACAGCATGTGGGAAATGTCCACAGAGAAAAATAATATATTTGCATCCAGCCAGCTGAGTACTGGTCGCTTTCCAACACGTTGCCTGCTTATGGTTGTCTGGGCGAGTGCAGTGTCTTCTCGTATGCAAATAGGGCCGATGGAAGAGTCGGTTGTAAGATAAAGGAACAGGAAGCGAAGGGTTCGGGACAAAAACCGGCCCAGGATATGCAGATGAGCAGGTTAGAGCACGCATCGTGGGAAGGAGGCATTAGCTGAAGCCTGATTGTTGGTAATTGCTCTATTTTAGATACCATCGCCACATAAAGGGATTCTTTCGTTTTGTTTTGGAAAGGGTCATGCAATTATAGCGTTAATTATATATTAGATATTGTACATCAAATAAAAACGCAAATAAAACAAACATAAACAAAACAGGGCTTATTCTAGGGTAAGTTATTTATCAACTATTATCTTTAATAAGTAAGGGCAGCGGTTGTTCAATGAGCTCTTCCCTTGTGTTCATATGTAAAGACAGAGTTAAAATATGAAAAATATTCATATAAAACTTTCATTTTTTAAATCGACGACAAAACATTCCTCCAGACTAGAGGCGCCCGTTCTCTTAAGATTGACATTTAATTTTAAAGGTTTAAATTTATGTTTCAAATACGATCAAATCTAACGCACTAATACAACAAAAATTGTAAAACTGAATCTTTCAATTTACGGAAAGCTATGGCTTACTTTGTTAGTGCTCTCTAACTACAATTGACCGAAGTGTGAGATCTGGGTGTTCCGGATATATTATTAAACTTATCTGGATATTCCAAATATATTATTAAACGTAAACCAGTTAGAAAATGCCTCATTTTGTACAACGGTGGAATATTTGCGGAACGAATCAAGATTCCGCAAAATCACTTTTTCACAAAATTGCGTTTTGTAACGGTTTGATACAATATTTTTTTTTTTATTTTAATACAATATTTTTAATTTTAATTTTTTCTTCTAATATTGAATTTTTACATATAAACTGTCAAATTTTGAAATTGATTATGAGTGATGAAAATTTTTATTTCTTAACTAGTTATGAAAAATTTGGCGTTTCAAAACATCAGTCAGTTTTGAAAAGTGAAACTTTATATGTCAAAATTAGAAAAAAAAAACAATTTTTTTAATAGGCTGGACTTCAACTATTATTAATCTTTATTTAACGTGAAATTGTTTTTAAATATCGCCTACTTAGTAATCATAATACGCTAGGTGCTATAACAACATTAATGTTGTTAGTCATAAACTAAATATGAGGTGTTTGGAAGCTGAAAATATGCCCCTCCACTGTTTTAAAATACTATCGACGCCCTGATTTTTAATGATAGACATTAGACATTAAGCTCACTAAAATTTAAAAAGCGATTTAATTAAACAATTCATACAGAATCAAAATAAAATGTTAATAATGATATAATTTTTAAAGTTTAAAATATATAGGTAGGAAACGAAGAAAATTTAGTTAATGAAATTTGAGTTTTTATTTTCGATCGGTTTCGATCCCATATGAGTAAAATTCATAATTAAATGTTTTTACTAGTTTAAGATATTTTAACTTGCATATTCAACATTTGTATTGGTGTAATTATTGCAAAAAAAGTTAAAAATAACAAATTATTTTTTTTCTTTTTTTGTTGAAGTATAAATACAATTAAAAATCTGCGTACGTGTGTGTGTATAACGGTTAAACTAAACGGTCACGTCCCCATACATTGTCTCCTCTACCTCTGTATGCAAATTTGAATTCGTTCCATAATCCATAACCCGGAAAACAATATGTGATCACCCTTTCTTTCCTTACAGGTACACGCAGGACGCAGCGCAACAGCGACAATGCGCAAGAAACAAAACACTGCGGCGCCTACTGCGATAATTACACCAAGACTTCCGTTGTTTCTAGGGTGACACCTCGCCAAACTTAACCTCCAAGTCTTTGCGCGTATTTGCATACTAATAACAAGCTGCACTTTCCCATAGATCGCTGGTAATCGTATGCAAAACGCAGGGCCGCATCGAGGGGGAAAAGGATTTTGACATCACTTCTAATAGAATCAAAATCTTTTTACAATTTATTCAAACTCATTTACACCAACAAGGTTCAAATTAATTAAATAAATAAATAATTTCGATAAGTACGATTTTATATGTTTACTTAATTAAAGCTAAAATTTCAATAATAGTTAGGAAAGTAAAGACTTTTTTCATTTTCATAAACACATGAATATTAATAAATTTATTATTATTGCTTTTATAATTTCTACCTCCCGCCAAACATAATAAGTGGGGTATTGTAAATATGTCGATTTTGACATTTCGGGATTATATGTATCTGAAAACGTGTGTATAATTAGAGCAAATTCATCAGTACGGATTTTAATGAGAATTATTACAAAAAATAATATTTATATTAAATTGTAAAATAAATAAATAATAACTTTTACAGTGGACACATATTTATTATTTAATTTTGATCTTATCACGTAACCTTATAACTTCATTCTGCATTTGTTATATAATATTTCAGATTTACGTAAATGGGGAAAAAAGCGTGTGGGTAATGTCACCACGTAGCAGCACTTTCAAGAACTACCAAATCAATTTCATTTTGTGGATAAAGCTATTTTACTTGCACATTATTTTGAATTTACAACGCAGAAATTTTTTGTTAAATTTACTTTGAAATGTGTTATAGTAAAATCCAGTCATAAAAATAAATGCTATTTTGTGAAACACGTTTTTCAAATTATAACATACTTTTTTAAAAACATCAAAACAATTTGATTCAAATCACAAAAATTCGATTTAAAATAAAATAGCTGATTTTTATGCAACCGTGAAATAAAATATTACTGTACTGAGTGGTTCGAAAATTCATAATAAGTGTTAGAACCCTTGTAAGTATACAGCGTGAATATTAACACAAATTGAAATTAAAAATCCATTTTACCTGAAATATTTCATTTAATTATCTATACTTATAATGAAATATCATTGAATACTACAACCAAAGAAATTTGAGAAATAATATTTAAATTATGTACAAACAGAGTAAGCATGACAATAATTAAAAATTTATATATTATGTACGGTTTACTAAATTCTCGTACATAAAATGCATATGCATATGCAAATATATTTCTATAAACTTAATTTTAGTAAATTCTGAAAGATATCAGAACAAGCATATCTACAAAATCTTGGAAAATGTTTTGTTTAATTATAATACATAAGTAATATTATAATAATACAGGTTAATAGCGGTACATTAAGGAAGAAAATACGTTAGTGTATAAGGCGCAACTTATTTGAATATTGCTCTAATTAGCGTGTCAGATTTTATTAAAGTTATGAACATGGTGATGTTATTATTAATGGGGCATAATTTAGTAATTAATTACAAGAATTAGAGGCATAATTTTCAGATTTATTTTAAAAAATTAAGAGTACAGAGAAAATTAACCGTGGACCATAATAATGTAATTTCATAAATAAATTAGATGTAATAAAGACGTCATTATGATTTTCATTTTCACAGGAAACTTTGACAAAACTCTTTAAAACTATGTAAATTTTTAATTGAAGTAAATTACATACCTCTATGATATCTACTTATTTTTAATTATAATACATACAAATGCAATATTTAATTATATAGTATTTATATTTTCCTTCCTTCCTTATTAACACAAGATATAATGGAATTTGTAAATAAGACATGTCAATTTGAGAAGAATGTATGCAATGTCTGTTGTTTATATAGGTTGGCTAAAATTTTTCTTATTCGTCCTAAAAATTGTTCTGGCAGATTTACATGATATATTTCTCATATTTCAATTATTAAGTAGGTACATAAAACCACAAATCATATTTGTCTTTATTTGAACCTATTGCTATTGTACGTAAAATAACAGATGAGATGTGTGGCAATTTTTGTGTATGTTTTATTGACATATAGTAAAGTTAACCAAATAGTTGATTTTTATAAACAAAGCGCTAATATCTTAAAAACCTATTTGGAAAACTATAATATAGTTCTAGTCCTCAAATTAGTAAAGCGTACAAAAAATTTTAGACAAAGGTTTAACAAAATTATTTAATAATGATTAAACATTCTTTTAGTACCTCATCTTTTATTTCGCGTACAGTACGAAATTTACTTGTACGTATAAAAATGTATATTTGTACCATTGAATATAATAGGTAAAATAAGATATGTGAGCATAATCGAATTTCAGTATATAAGTTATTAAAAGAAAACTATTAGAAATTCAATTTTTTGGAGAAGGGATATGTAACGTCATTTTGGTAGAATCCTTGAAAAAGGCAGATAGATGGTCTCTTATACTCCCAGTCTATCTCTCTTTATTCATGATTCTACCACGATGACGTTATAGCCTTCCCCAAATTTTTAATAATTATTTTCTCGTAAAAAACGATTTAAAGAAATACAGGTATTTCATTTTTTGTCTGGTATCATATATGTAGATTGCTACAATAGCCTAATTTCTTGCGTAAAAAGTTGGTATAAAAAATAATGAAATGAGGTCAATGTAACAGTTTTGCCTTTTATCATATTTACATTGTACAACTAGTTGTAATTTTTTTAAAATTAGTTTTTGTTGTGTTCGTAGTAGTACATGATAAACATGTTAATTTATTAAAAATAAACAACAAAATTGTAGTATAATTCATACTAATAGTGACAAAGAAACATACTTTCGTTTTGATTTCACTATACATTTACTTCGCATATGCTTTTCCCAATCTACCTGAGTTCTATCCTGCATCCCATCCACATCAATTCCGAATGCATTATATTAATACGGATAATTTTATTTGAGCATATGCAAAACAGCGCGTCCTATATTCACTACACAAACAACACTCACACGTAGAGCCGCTAATATGCATATGTTGAATGGAAGGGTTCGAGGTGTGACGGACAAGATTTCCACGATGTACGATGCATCCCCGGTTACCGGCCCAACACCTCGCCTTTATCCTCAGTTGTCACACGAGAACACCAACGAAGACATGGCAAGACGACCTGGGTAAACAACAGTGGAAATGTGAAAATGTACAGTGCGCGAAAATGGTGTTAATTGTCTATTTCATCTGGCTTCGAAGAGAATATGTATAGTGTAATTAAAAAATGTGCAATTCAAGTGCAAATGTGTAGGTTATATTTATTTTTAAATATATTGTGAGGTTTGTGTTTGAGTATATAAGAAGTATGTAATAAAATCATTTTGTATATAAGCATATGTATATCTGTATGCACAGAAGTAGCTAAACTGAATCACACCCACCACGTACCAAGGGAGGAATAACAAACTTAGAGTGGAGCGTAATGGTATTATTTAAGAATATTAGTAATCGTAAAATAAGCAGAATAGCTATTTTTCTACTTATATTGAATATAAGACTCTTTTTTTAATAATTTCATTTAGGTTTTTAGTTCCATTATTTCCCTAGTGAAATAATAAGATCTTTATTTCACTCGAAATCAAATTGGAAAGTAGACCTTTATAAAAATATTAATGGTCACAAAAAATAGAAAATTTAGTTATTATTTTCTTTACAAATATTAATAAAGCAGTTATTACATTTATTAGATTCACCGTGAATTATATTTCACACAAAATTTCTGTAATATTAAGGTATTTGACCTGGAACCGACAAAAAAAGTCTAAGTTATGTTTTATTTTGAAGGTTGAGGCACTGTAATTTACAATGTCTACCGCCGGCACTGGTTTCACAATTTTAAAAAACTCGAATCATAACTTTATTTATGTATATCGTTTATCTATTTATAACCAACAATTTTGATATACTAACCTATAGTAACGCACAAATTAAGAAATTCTTATTCTTCATTAAATATATTTTTGAACTTATTCAAACGAAACTAAAAAAACTGGGTGGTTTGCTCTTATAAATCTCATCTCCGTGTTTAGCAATATTATCATATGTTAAATAACCATATTTTTTCCCTACTTATTACATAAATAGCTATTATTTTATTGTATTATTTATTAATATTCTTACAAATGTCAAAATAACGATTGTTTTGAAGGCTAGTAAAATAAAAAATTATACTATAAATTTGTGAAAATAATTTATAGTTATTTAAATTCATAATTTTTAATAGTTTTGAAATGTATGTAATTTAAATACCTTGCTTGTCTATAAAACGAGAGTACGAATAATAATATAATATTTTAACTGAAATTTTTAAATTTTATCTCAACTAACGCGACCTAAATTTATTTGTTTGTCGCTCAAAACTTGGTAAAATATCATTAAACGTACAATAAAATTTGTAGTTGTTAAAATATACTTGTGAAGTTTACTACTAATAAAACAGTTTTCAGTGAAATTCTAAAATACGTTTTATATTTCATAAATACTTCACCGTTCCACATTAATACCAGAAAGTTAGGAGCATAATATGGTGAATTATAATCCGTATTTTAACTTGAAATTATTTTACGAGGGTATAATATATTCACAAAGGTAGGACTACAAATTTAATTAGGAAGTATGGTGACACATTTTATTAAATAAAAATGTATGAAATAATCCTGCTCTGAATTAGTTTATTCTAATTTAAACTGAAGCTTATTCTAACGTGACTTTTATTCTATTGTAAATATGCCTGGCTGCTGTTATGAACTCAAATAAATAAAAGTAGAACTTTATTGTGCAATGAAGACTGAATTTAATAGGCAATTATATTATTAATAAATTCCAAATATAACTTTTATGTGATTAAAATCAGAATATGATACAGCAACGAAACATGGAGATGAATAAAAAAAATGTTAGTTCTAAAGTATTTAAAGCCAACAGTACTCATTTCTTTTTTTATTTTTTGCCAAATATCTGTTGGTAGTTATATGTATATATTTCAGCAACTTTCAGAAAAGAAAAACTAAAAAAAACTTACGCCCTTGATTAAATATTAAGTTTGAATAAGATCAACTCCGAATTTGTTTCACACATGCAAACATACACATTCGTTAAAATTTTTCAATAAGGTATTTTGTTTTAATATACATATGTATAAAGTATTTATTTAATCTATAATAAATCTAAGTATATTATAACGTTTGAGTTGCAATAGTAAGCAAGTAAAGCGCAGTTTTCTGTGGCCGTCAGTTGCTACCGTGGATGCGTTATATTCGACTACCTCTACCTGACCGCATTTCTATTGAATACTCTTGCATAAGAAAGCATTTCATGTATGAAATCTAAGATAAACATATTGTTAATGAAATGCAAGAAATATCTTTAGAAACTGATTATTTATAAATTACAAAAAGTTCATTTAAAATAATAATTTGAATAAAAATTAATAATAAGCTATATTGACAAAATACATTTTGTTAGTAAAATATATAGGATAACGCGCATCAAACGCATCCATACTACTATTTTTCTATCACAACAATTTAATTTAGTTTTGTTATTAATATCAGTTGACAGAGAAATCGTATTTATTAGTTTGTTGACTATAATTTACGTCTTTACGGTTCAAAACATATATCGTCATTAGCTAAATCTGCATTAAGCAGATTGGCAAGTTGGCTATGGTTAAAAAGCTGTGATGAAGTTCATGTTTATTTTCTAAAAAATCTAGAATGTAATTGCATACGTGGAAGCTTATAAATTAATTAGAATTGATTAATACTCGCCTTTTCATCTAGATCAATTTCAAAATAATTAAACAATTTTAAAAATTGTACTCCCCGATGGCAGATAGGCGTTAGTTAATCTACCCGCGGATTGGGTAAAAATGTATTAATAGACAACTCGTAGATAGGTATATTTCACAATTAATGAGACGTGGATATTCAAATACAGTGTTAGAATGTAAATTTATACCAATCAGATAACATGATGTTATCAGATCTCGTTCGAAAACTGACAGAAAATAAAAAATCCAGTAAATGTTCCCTCATATGTTAATCAACAGCAGTGGCTGTAAAAGAGTTAACGAAGAGCGGGAAATAATAAAATAAAGGAATGAATGTCGAGCGACAAAGTGGCTGGTTAAGAGAATTAAGCCGGGAAGCTATGTAAATTGTGGACGCCTAACTTGGTTACCGAGCGAAAGATGTTTTGCCCGGAATTTTTAAACTCCTTTTTCGTTTCACAGCAACAAGAGTAGGACGATTAAATTAGCACTTTATAATCATATACCAGTTCAAAATAACTTGTGTCGTTACAAATTCTGCCACTTGTACGTGTCGTACTACATTTATTCTAATCCTCATTAATCGAATTCTCACATATTATAAATTTAAATTATCTTGTATATAATCAGTAACGGAAAGAAACACTTTATTTTACAAATATTTCAAGATAATTATAAACGAGTATATGAATATCGAAACCAGGGTTGGTTTATCGTAGTGGTTTGTTTTGTATTAAATTTATTGAAATATGTTGTTAATTCTAAAAATTTTGGAAGTATCTACTGAATACGTGGAGAGAAGTTCTTCTGCAAATCGAAATAATTGACAAATAACTTGTTTATTCATAGCATGGTTATAGTTGACATCTATGAAACTCCTTACAACAATTTTCCTTGCTTAATTTTGGATTTTTGGAACAGATAACATATTGATTAATCCAAATTATTCTTCTCTATTATTATATAAACTATTGAACATAATAGTTTATTTTTAGATATTTGTAAAGAAGAGGCATTTTTTAAAATTTAGTTTATTCTAAAAACCGTTATGTCTAATACATTTATTCACAAATTTTATGATATACCTAAGTATAAACAGTAATACTTTTGTCAGACAAAAAAAATATGTCATTCGATTATAGCGGATGAATATTAGAAACGTTGGCATACATAGGAAATTAATTGGATACAAATTTAATATATAATCTAAAATCTATCTAATTAAACCACATATACACCATCATATTTAGCGCGACAGATGATAAAAATGTTTTCTCATGATAAGTTTCTAGTATATTTACCCTGTACCCTGTACCTATATGAACTTACTAGTTAAATGACGTTTAAAACGTTACAGAAAAAATTATACCAAAAGCTGGATTCAGAGTTTACATAACATAACATAGCATAACATAATGAACATATTAGTGTATGTAAACCGATATAGGGTTTCATAGTTTATGTAAGAACATAACATAACATAACATACATAATATAACGTTGGGTTATATTGGGATACGTACGTGAATAGTAGAGGTACCTCTACCATATTATATTGAATATATGGTCTTATAATTTTTAATAATCTGTTACATATTTACATTCTTGTAGGTGATATTATATTAATAAATAATTTGTTTAAAATCCAATTGCTTCTCAGGTATGATTTATAAAGCGTTTTTTCTTTCTTCTCAGCTTGATAACTAATAGCGAACATGTTATTAATATTACTATCGGAATAATATCGCCTGTGTCGCTGATCTTTTTTATTTTGTACTATAAAATATCAAAATTCAACTGAATAGGAACAAGAACACCAAAGAGAAACTACGACGATACGGAATTTATTATAAAAATCATGTATAAATTACGTTTCGTTATGTTGTGTTATGTTATGTTATGTTATATTATGTTATTAGTAAAAGATTATTCATAATACTCGCATAAGTGACATCGTAATTGGTTTTTATATTTCTAACTCTTAATTAATTTGTACAACAGTTTTATGAACATTTAGAATATGAATGAAATTATTAGATATACTTTACTTCGCCAATAAAAATTTTTCTTACTTAATTTCTTTCACACTAAATTTTATTAAACCGAAGTCAAAACCCAATTGAGCATTTGCTGGAAATGCAACTCCAGCTCCGTTAGTTCCGGCCTAAGCTCCACCCGTTGTTTCTGGCGACCGCTGTTCACCTTGAAAGGAAGGAAGAACTAAGGCAAGAGTCTTTGAACGTTCCCCTAATTTGTCGGCGCTGCTTGGCTCCTCCTCGCACTAATTAACTCGGTCACTAGAGCATCGCACTTCCGGCACAACCGACCAACTTCCAGTGCAATGGCGTTAGTGGAGACAACTCAAGTGAAAAGTGCAAGTTTGGAAAGTGATGTTGCTTTGCCGCTACGATATGTTACTCAGAATGTTGTGCTTTCAGTGAATTTTTACGCACGTACACTCAAAACTTAAAATATAGAAAAATGACGGTGATGGTATACTTCATAAATTAAATGTAAAACATTTTTTGGTTTGTATGTATTGTACTACTCGTAATAGTACATTCCTCAAAGTTTGTAACCCTTTTTCATATACTGCATACAGAAATAAGAAGGTTAAATTCACATTTATAGTTCAAACAAAAACAATTAAATTATTGACAGTTTAATGTTGTAGTTATTTAATTATCAAAGGTAGTAAGTGTTTTCTACCAGTTAAGGAATATTTTGGAGGTCGATAAAACACTTACTGTTCGCAATGCGTATTATGTTTTTTATAAAATCGACGCAATAATAAATTTAAGTTTAGAAATATTTAAAAAATTTATTTGACATTTTTAAATTAAATTTTGATCGTGCTTAGTTATCATTTATCGATTCCCGGTCTGTAAAATATAACTTACCGGTTTGTAATTTCTAATTTGTAACTTATTGCCTTGGAAACGAAATCAATAAACATTTTTAATGTGTGATCGCGTAAAAATAAATTTAATGTAATTTACTTCAATACTAAAAATACTTACAATAAATTATGAATTTTAAAAATAAATTTAATATGACAGTAAATTTAATTAAATTCGTCTTAATCCATTTATTTACAATACATTTTTCACAAAATGATAGTCTAAGAGTCCACACCAACTAAAGTACACGAGAGGTGACGACTGATAAAGGTCCTTTATGACATAAATTTCTGATATTGACAAAATACAGATCTATAGTAATTAGTAATAAATTCCATGACAAATAGTTATAAATTTATTTATTTAAAAATTCATTGTAAAAATCTTTGCTGTAAGTAGGTACCTAGTTAATATACTGTTTATTGTTTTTTTTTTGTTCTAACTTTTGTTGACAAAAAATTTAGTCTCTTTTTCAGAATAAAAACTTACTTTTATTTATTTTTTGTTATTTATTATTATTCTTCTCATTCAACATATATAGGTACTGTGATCAGTATTAAAATCATAATTATGAATAAAAATGTAACGATTTTTGAAAATATATTTTTTTTTATTTTTCAGACCAACAAATATAGCGAATGAGACTATAATCATAAATTATTGACGAATACCACAACATACAAATCAGTTTTGTATTTTTGTTTTTACGAAACATTAATATTTATGGTGTGATATTTTATAAAAATTATTCTAGAATAGCTTTGTTATTGTAAATTGTTCGAATTTTATGAAACGTATAATTACCATCAAACTACCGATAATAACAGGCTGCGATGATACGCATAAATTTTTATTCATTTTGAACGAAATAATATAACATATCATAAATGTTTAGATATATTGTTATGAAGGGTGATTTTATTTCAAATTTCGCTAATTATAGTTGTTTATTACATCCGTGTATGTAGCGCGAAATTAATTAGTTTCCGGATGTTTACGCAATTTTGAGCGATTCAAACTTTGTGATAGGTATAGATGTAATTCTGTAATTAAATGACGTAGGTAATTTAACGTGTGTTGTTTAGTGATTTAGAATTGTAAATTGTTATTTCTAAGCGCACTAAAATAAATGGTTTGTAAATTAATTAAATATGATTAATTGTACTATAAACCACTCTAATTAATTTCGGTTTTAACTATAATAAATTCGTTTTAAATCAGAGGTTAATTTACCGTAAAAATATATGAAACTCCTTACTAATCCAAATTAATTTACAAATTAATTACAAATAACACGCTTGCTATTATTTTTGATGAACGCCAAAATTAAGACATATTTAAAAAATCTGATGTGGACATGAATTCCTTGAATGCTAAAATATACTCACATTTGCTGCACTTCATTGAAATTTATTCACTTGAAAGTGAAATAATTCTACTGCTAATCGTTCTTTAACTTTCATTCACTTCATATCTTCGAACTGTCCTTCACAATGGATCATATTTTGTAAAATTTTTAAAATGTTTATCACTATTCCTTGTTGCATTACACAAAATTATTTAATCGTTAAAAAACTTGCAGAGATATAGTTTTCATGTATTACTTACATATTTCTCACGAAATATATTCTTTCATGTATTAATTACATATTTCTCACGACAGTTGTCAACGTTGTTAATCAAACATTCAATTCCAAATTTTCTACAAAAATAAAATAAATGATTATTTTTATTTTTGTGCGTCCTTTTGAAAAGACCGATTGGAACCAAAAATAGAGATGCATACAAAATGTTTTAGCAATTCCTTAAAATAAAATTCAACATTCTACGCCTAATGATTTTCGAGTTACGAGTGATACATACTCAAAATCTGAAAACGGAATTTTTTATTTTACTTCGTACAAGAAAATAATAACATGGTACGAACTTAAATTCAAGAAACAAGAAACTGTTAATAATTAAACAATATTCTTGTGCAAATTTTGTCTATTATGCATATTTTTTTTGTACATACAATTTATAAAACGGTTTTAACTTGTTTTTAAACCAACAATGTCTTATAGTTCCAATATGAGATAAATCATTTTTGTATTTTTTTTTACAAAAATAATATTTCTTTTCTACAAACAAAATTAAAAGTGTTAGAAAGTATTATTTCATTATGCAAAGATAATTTTTCATTTGATGGGACTTAATTTAAAATGTTTTGTGAATAGAAATAAATTTAGAGTTAATATTCATAGAATGGCATGTGAGAAGTCAGAGTAATTCGGAGAGGAATAAAGTGGCTAAAGAATAAATTGTAACACCAGATGAGTTGCCGCCCCTGTTAGGGACCCTATGACTTATTTTATATTCACATACCCTATTTGCCATAAAATTTCGTAATAAAGTTACTCCCCCGCTACCTTTTATAGTGACAATCAACTTGTTATAGGCAGGCGCCTCCACCAGCCATGAAATTTCGCACCAAATTTAAATAAAACTTACACACACTTGCAAAATTCAACAAATTCCTTTCATTTATAGTCTACAATAATTAAAATTAAGAATAAACAATTTAAACATATAGTCATAGTTGTAAAATATTTTCTTATTGAAATTTTGCTTAGCCTTAGCTTAACATAAAACATTAACAATCATTAGCGTAAATTATAACTAGATTAAATAACTAAAGCGCATTCTCAAGATAAAATTCAATTTTAGAAAGTAATATAATAACAATAAATATGGAATGTAGTTATATTGTACACTTCAAAATCCTGTCGTGAAAACTAAAAATTGTAAATTTTTGATGAGTTCCCTGCGCGTGTAGTAGCAGTATCAGTCAAAGCAATATTGATTACTTAAATTAAGTCAGTTGATTGAATTACTATCCTAAATCTTATAGAATGATTAAGAAGCCTAATGTAACTAACAAAATTGCGATCCGTTATTGAAGAATGACTGGAGTATAATATATAATAAATATAACTAATAATAACAAAAATAAAAAATCTGATGTGGATACCTACACATATATACATATTTTTTGCTGCACTTCATTTAAACTTACTCCATTTGAAGATGAGATCATTCTACGGTTAATCGTTCTTCAACTTTCATTTGTTTCTTATCTTCGAACTTCCCCTAGAAATGGATCATCTTACTTATTGCATTACACAAAGTTATTTTAATCGCTGAAAATTCTTGCAAAGAAAGAGATATTGGCCCGTATTCGTATCTCAATTTATTAACATTAAATAAAATGTTTCCTACAAAAAATAAAAGTCAACTAAATTATTATTTTATTAATGCCAAACGTAAACTACCCTTTTGAAAAGGCTGATTCGAACCAAATGTTTTACAAATTTTTCTGAAAAAAAAATAAAAAGAAATCATTTAAAATTAATTTTTGTTTTTGCACAACAAATTAAAATATGCACTTATATTTAGGCATCAAATTTATTTTTGTGCAATTTTTTTAAAAGTAAGCATTAAAATATGATCTTATGCACATTATTTTTTTATATTTGGCGTTAAATTTTGACGAAACAAGAACATTTGAAAAGAGTTTGCTGTTATTTCTAATAAAAACGACACATGCATTTTCATAGAATCTGCCCTTTTAATTATGACAAATGAAAACACAAATAACTACTCGGTATATTACTTATATTTATTTCACCCGTTACGTATTTTCTGAATTGTAGTGGTTTTTACAGCGCTGATATTTTTATGTAGTAGTATAGTTGTTAAACGTTGCTGATAGAGAAATAAGTTAGTTGTATTGAGTTGTGTTTTTGCATTTGCTGGGCGTAATGAAGTGTAAAGCGGTGTGGGAGAGAGGCGGATAGTGGAGAGACAAAGCGGTGTTGTTTTCGGTAAATTAACGCGCAACACTCGCAGTCTCCAACTATAAATAAACGACATCGCGAGAACGAGAACGTCCCTCATAATTTATATATTTTTCAAGCGTTATTACCCGCCAGCTACAGCAGTTCTGTAGTGAGATACACTTGCATCATTTACGTTTAATTCGCGCAAATTAATTATAGCTTGTGAAAAATACACCATCTCCAATTCCGCAATTTCATCGCGGTATGCTCACAACATATGACATTCACAATGAAAATAATAAAGAAAACATCTCGTATTACCAATAAAAAAATGTAGATAAATAAATAATTAGGGTTTCACTTCAGATATATTAACAGGGTATTCTGTAAAAAAACAATTATATAACGAATTATAATCATAACGAAATTCGTTACTATGAATTTCGTTATTTGTGTTTGTTCAAACCTATACAGAAATATTTCATTCCTAATGATTTCATTATAATTTTTATTTAAAATATTGACGTTGATAGTGCTGTTTGCTAAATTCACAGTACCTGAAAACTATCCAAGAACAATTTTAATTGATTGCATAGCAAATTGTAGTTGGTATTGAAAGTAATTTGTATTATTTACAATCTTATTATTTTACTTTATTTCTCTAACAAATAGAAATGGATATGAAAATAAGAATTTTGGAAGCAACAAAAAACTATGCTAATATTATATTGATTTTTTTAAACTAACCTGTTACCATTGGAATAGCATCGAATCTAATGAATATTTTTTTTTCAAAAATCTATTTTTAAAATATCAAGAGATAATCGGAATAATATAGAAATATTTTTTTACAAGAGGAAATGTATCACATTTACCTTTCTTTGTTTCATTTGAAGATTTCTTCTGTTGAGTTTTATTTTATATTATATAAATATTATTTGTTACATACAATAAACTGAACAATACTGTTCATTATTTTCTTCCAAACACTGACAAAATATTGATATTTCAACATTATTATTCATATTGTTAAACTTTTCATTAGTTTGTGTTTGAAATAATGTCAAAAATCAGTGTAATGACAATATTTCATTATGGTTATAAAGTAACATTGTAACGAAAATTTTTTAGTTTTAAAAAATTGAATTATTTTTTACAGAATACCACTTTAATAATTTTCGTTATAGCAACGAAATCTTACAGAAATCTTACAGAACAAGCCTCTGATCGTAACCATTCTTCTACTTTTCCCTTTACTGTGAGAAGCATTATTTTACTAAAATAGGGAAATAAACATTTATTAAATTGCAAAAAATTCACTTCAAAATCAAGTTGTTTTTTTGAGGTATATATGTATATAATGTATTATCTGTATTTTTTACTCATTTCGATTATATTTGCTTAATTTGAAATAATTAAAGTTCCTATTTATTATTAATATATTTATGAATAATATGTCAAATGAAAATTAATTGTTTTTAAACAGTTGTTTAAAAAATTAATGACTGTTGTGTTCGAAATTACATTTCAAATTAAACGTTCTAAGTAAGGTTTATTATCAATCTGTGCTATCGAAAATAATTATCATTTAAATAAAATAAAAATTTAGAAAGTGTACAATGGTAAATTTGCATGGGATATACTTAGCAAATGATATGGCTACGGTGGGATTCGAACTCAGGTTGTTACAATTTAAATTTTGATTGATATTGACTTGCCTTGGATATTATTATTTTATAATATTGAAGGTAAAAACGTATGATTGTATTTGTTGAAGAAAATTGGCTTACCTGAAATGTGAGGAGAATGCGTAAAGAGTAAAGCAGAAAGGCGCATGTGATGTGTAGGATATACGACTGGGCTGGGCCGGGATTTTAATAAAATCCACTGGCATCTCGGAGCGAACATAAAAGAAATCTCATATAAATAGGAAATTCGTACGACGTTGGCATTATCTTTTTGTTTTGTTTCTCCTTTGCGGAGAAAATGAAATACGTTTGCGCGTTTCATATATTTTCATTTACCTAGCCTGTTTATTTTTATTTGGGGGTTCGGTTTTATATTCGCAGCGGTAGAGGCATCTGTAGGAGAAAGACATTCTGCAAGATAGATTGCCTGGCAAAACAAATCCAATTTTTTGCTGGCGCTTTATCTGGGAAAATAGACAAAATGGCAGGGGTTGGTGGGCACATGTGACGCCCTCGCTCGCTGTCTCGCAATATCCACGCTGCGGGGAGGGGGGCAGCTTATGCGGCAGCGACGCGGGACGAAGGATTGAGATAGATGTGCACGAGGGTGGGACACATGCCCGTAACGTAAAAAACCCAACAAACAACCCCCACATCACAACTAATCATATTCAACATTCTTCCATAACATCACGATAACAGCGATATTCTCATTTTTACTTTTTTCTATCAAATTAAAAATTCAATAATATAAAATTAATAGATAATATAAAATGTACTTCTGGACTATTTTTTAGGAATATTTTTTTTTATTAAAATTCGCAAAATTAATTGCTCTATTAATGATGTCCACATTTTGTGCCAAAGATGTAATTACTAGTTTAAAATATGACAGAACAAAATTATTGAAATTAATGATTAAAATAAGGCACCCATCTTTAGGATTACGTAATTGTTTGTATTATAATCAGTGGTACTAAAATCTTTATATCAAGTAAAGCATTCTTGATTTTACGAATATTTCAAATTATTTTGGTTTGTTATCAATACATCCTATAGTATCTTTCATTTTTTTTCCGAATTTGTGAAAAAGCTCTATATATAGTTCAATAAGAATGATACTAAGAAATTAATGAAAAGGCACACGTATCCATACTCCATGGAATTTGAACCTACAACACTTGAATAGTAAACACTAAAAACTATTCAATCAATTAGCAACCTTAGCAAGTTTGCAATATTGCTTTAGTGTGTATTTTTATTTATAAGAAAAATGCTTTTCCTTCAACCGGGTATAAAGTACATTCATGCCCTCTTTTGAGTTTGTAAAGAGTTACTTTTCACGCACTAGTACTTAAAAAGTAGCCGTTGCTAAGCAACGTAAATACATTTATCAATTGTTTAATTTAATTTGCATAAATAACTATTTTATAATTGTTTGTGCATTTTTTTTTATTTCTGAAATTGACAATATTAAAAATTCCTAAAAGAAAGTAAGAAATTTTTCCAAAATCCGGAATTGCATTCTGAGATCAAATACAGGTAAAACATTAAAATTGTGCTATAAATAAGACAAAATTAGTTAGAATTAATTAATTAAAATTAAAACATTACGACTAAAAGAGAAATAATAGTTATTTATGATATAAGTGTTAAAAGTGACATTTTATGAGTGAGTGGGGAAGTTTGAAACGAGGCGAAGCTGAGTGTAACAAACCCCACGAACGAAATAAAATCACTTTTAACACAAATATCATACATTATTTTTCCTACGAACGTAGTTATGTATTAGTAAATAAAAACTAAGCATTATAGAATGACATTTATGACAGGTAACTAGATTTAGTTCCTTTTTAACACTTGTGTTAAAAGTAAATTTGTTTTTTACTTTTAATTCGTTGTCAATGACAACGATTTAAAAGTATTCACTGTGTTATAAACTCTTATTTTTAACTTGCTAAGCAACCGTTAAAAAGACTATTTTTAACAGTGGTCGTAGGAAAAAATATTTTTTACATAGTAGTGTTTTATTAGGTTGTAAATAGTTTAAATTTATTATTTAAAGGTTGACAGTTTGACATAGTACTTTTTATGTTCAGTAGTTGTGCCTATTTACTAGTGATGTGTCAATTCTTTCAGTGTAATATGTGATCGAAACACAGTCAAATAGTGATCGTAGAAAAAGTATAGTACATAATTGGAGTTTTAAAACAATTGCGCATTTTTCCACTTTCTGCGTAATATACATCTTACAACAATATACTGTTGTATACTCCTATCATAATAATAATATTTAAAAATAAGAACTTACTTTTCTCTAGTTCATGGTTACTTCGATAGTCTGCAATAGAGAAAAACAAGTTAAAAATTTAAAATGAAAACAAACGTAAACTAAAATTTATATGCGTACATTAATAAATCATTTATTTAAAACATAACAAATGTAATGTTTTTGTACATACATAAACAGAATTTTTATAAATATTTACACTTAAATTAATATTCAAAACTTTATAGAAATACAAAAAAATAATGTTGAACTATAAGTATATGAGTATTTTATATTTGTATATAAAATTAGACCACAACAATTAAGAAAATTTTAAATTCTCTTTTAATATTCAAGTCAGATAAAAACTATGAATGCACAATAAAATATATTAATGTTTCATACCTATATTAAGAACAGAGTGAACATATTACCAAAATATATAACTTGTTATAATAATGAACATATAGTATCCACAAGGGACATATTTTAAATTGAATTATCTATTTCATATTTCATATTTCCATAACAATTACAATCGACTAGAACTAGACATAACCTAATAAAAAACCTTTAATTTAATAATCATCAGACTATAAAAACCAGTCATAAATGAAAAAAATAATGAGTTTAATTAAGAGGGATCGTACACAAATTTTTAATTTGCCCTAATGAAGAGAAACTTGCTTGTAACAATGGTCGGATTGGGCCGGTTCGACCCTGTCCACACACGCGCCCCACCTCGCGGAGGAAAATGGCAAAGAAAGCCATCAGGGGAGCGAACTAGATAGAAAAAAGAAGAAAAAATAAGATGGATGGATGGATGGAAATGTCTCGGTGATCGAATTTGTTTTGCCGCTATACGTGTCTTTTTATGTAGCCGTAGCCGAGCTGAAGCTCAGTCTCCCAGGATTCATTCGGTTTAGAATTTTACGACGTTATTTTCCGTATTCGTGGCCCAGCCCCCGCGGTGGTGGGTTAGGGGAGGACCGAGCCGATCGAACGGGGGTGAGTATAAGCGGAGACATACATGCTGTACGTTGCATGCAAGAAGGTGTAGTCATATATCTTAAATATAACTAAACTATATATCTTACGAAATATGTCATTAAATAATAAGGAATTGTTGAATGTAGTAATATTTTTGTTACAAATTTTGGGATGATTTTTCCTGCATAAAATGATTATGATGTACAACAGAAGCCATGTTTTTAATAGAAGAATTACTACTCTTAGTATTTATATCAATATCAGTTCAAGACATAAGAATCGGATACCAAAAATTCTAATGTTGATTCTCCGTATGTAAGTTTTTTCTATTATTATGCCAAAGGCTTATTCGGTTATATAAAGGATGTAATTTTATCATAACGGATAGAAATACATACTACATTTTTTAATGGTAATTTTTAACATGTTTTGAACAGATTTTAATAAGTATTGTTTTCGGTAATAATTGATAACGAAATCTTATTTCCCGGTTTACTATATTTATTTATTTTTACAAATTTAATGCATTTTTTCTCAACTTGTAGCGTATCGATATTGAAGAAAAATTTATATGTAAATCTAGAAGCATTTATTAGGCATATTTTTTTTTATCTAGAAGGTATTATTAATTTAACATTTTCAAATATTATTTGTAGTTGAAAGAATCCATACACAAAAAATATACTACAAATTTATATACAGGGATATAAGTAAATACATATACATAAATAAAATTGTATAACTGCAACATTTTGACGACAACATGTTTTTTTATAATTTATATCTGAATATATATTTTTTGTTGTAATAATAAAGCTTTAAACAAAACAATTTGGTGTTTAACGGTAACATTACCATGGCCAAATTTAGTGACTTTTTCAGAAAATTTAAAAAAAATATTTTTAATCTCAAATTTTAACATGTTATTTAATATATATATATATATATATATATATATATATATATATATATATATATCTAGTAGATATACTAGTATTATGTTGTTTTTCTTTTTATCTATTTGTTCCAGTTAATATTATTTAATAAATATATTTGTTGTGTAATTGAGATTTTCGATCCTGTTGGATAGGTTAATAATATGTAAATTACTTTTAATACCTATGTTGAAACAGGCTTTACAATAGTAAATAAAAATCTCAACAGTAATATTTTATGTCGATGCAATGTTGCCCATTTAAGTGCAAAAAAGTTATGCAAATACAATAGGATTTTCCACGAGGACGTATTTTAAAGAAATTTATATTGCAAATTAAAATTTGAGTTAAATAGTAAAAATTATTATAAAAAAAATAATTAAAGGGGTCGTTGTTCCCGTGACGTAGTATCATGGGCTATACTACTAAGATATACGAAACACTGCCTAGTTTCTATCTCACTCAAAACACTAATTGGCTTCCTCTAAACTATAGACCAGGATACTACGTCACGATAAATCTTTAATAATTTATATATTTGTTGTGTATTATTAAATATTAAATATCAAATATTTTTATTCGTAGATTAATATCTAAAAAATCAAAGAATGATGGAAATCTCCATTTTCGGTGTTTAAATTACGTTAGTAAAAATATAAAACAATATTCCATTATCAAAATTTTGTAATCACATAATACATACTCGTATACGAATACACTAGTGTT
The DNA here is from genome assembly GCA_035578165.1 of Stenolophus ochropezus. NCBI lineage: Eukaryota > Metazoa > Arthropoda > Insecta > Coleoptera > Carabidae > Stenolophus > Stenolophus ochropezus. The sequence goes on along the minus strand of JAQOWZ010000004.1, from coordinate 6,581,772 downwards.
GTATTCATGGTATAGTAAAACGTTATTTGTTTGCTGTGCAGCATTTTGTTTCTCCTTTGGTTGTGTATTTTTCATGTGGTGATTTATCCCGGCGCACTGGCTGCGATGACGATGCACAGCAGGCACCCCTGCGAGGGCTGCTAACGTCTTCTTTCGTCAGTGGCGCGTGTAAGCCTGCTCCCTACAACCCCTGCAAAAAATATCTCACCAGCATTTATCTTATTTTTACTTGAGAAATCACCAGCACGGTGGGTGGGCCGCCTGCTTTCAATTTAATAGAAACACCAGCAACAGCACACTCTCTCCATTACTTTTATTATAAATTCTATTCCGTATTATTGCTTGATATAAGTTAACAATTATGCAGTGTAGGAGAAAATAATATACTTACTTAGTAAATACGACTTCCGTGTGAATAATAAACAAAAATGTATTTGAAGTTGTGATTTTTTTAACATGTTGATGACATTTGCAATATAACCAAAAAATACAATATAAAGAACTCCTTCATTTTGTACGATACTAAGTTACTACAACATAATTGTTAGTTAAAACAGATAAACGATATAAAATAAAGTTGTTATTTAAGTTTTTTAAATTGTAATATACGAGTTTTTGTTGTGATTGATGAGTAAACTTTCTTAAAGATTTTTAATTTCAGGATTAAATTAATGAACTAGTACTTAATTATTTATTTGCTGTACCTCCACATAATGTAACTGTAAAGTTTCTTCTCAAATAAATAATCAGTGATGCGACAAAAAGGAATCGCCTAGATTTATTAACCTATGAATGATATTTCTATATCAATCTACGTATTTAAATTTTATATGATTAATAATTTTAAAAATAAATTAAATTTAAATATTATTTTTTGTCTATATTATAATAGTTTGAAAATGTCCCAGTTCTGTAATTTTTAAATATGATTATTTTAACTCTGTACTCGTTTATAAAAATTGCTCTTAACATTATTCAATGTTTATCAATATTATCAGGCTGACATAAGGTATTTCTGAAGAAAATATAGCGACTGCGACTGTTGAAAATATATTATGTAAAAATCAAATAAGAAATTACATTATCCAAATAAGAAATAATATTTTCTTTAATTTATAATATTATCGAAACCAATATGTATACTGTGTGTCGCAGACAAAAGTTGGTATAGACAAAGACAATTAACAAAGGAATACAGACAAATGACAAATGTAGAAATTACGAACAAAATAATGATGGTTTTGCATTCTGTTGGTCATTGTTCTAACCCCACAATCATAATTTTGAATAATTAAGAGTTGTCATTTTGCAAGTAAACCAATAAAAATATGAGTCGAAAATTTTAATTCGTTTTTGCAAATTTCTTTGAATTTTCCAGACTTTCCTAGTACAGTTAAGTAAAATGTATTAAATAAGAAACAGAAAGTAGTAGTATAGTACTACGATATATGACTTATTTATTTTTTATTATTTAATAGCAAAACAGTTTTTTATTCACAGAAACAGTTTTCTTTGTTTGAAGCACAAGGTAGTACGTATATTTTTTCCATGAAAAATTGTTAAGAGTTTCAATTTCCGTGTACTTTTCATACATAAGAAAAAATAATTAATAATTAGATAAGAAACAAAAACTCTTTTATATACCAAATGGCAACTATATAATATTACATTGATACATTTGATAAAAATTACTGCAAATAAATGTTTGAAAACAAAAACAATATTTTTTCTGAGAGAAAAATCTACCAAGTTAGTTGATAACAATTACATATCAACTATTTAACTGTCCATAAAAAAATATGAATTCTATTTAACAAAAACGAGTTCCAAAAACTTTGAAAACACCTCGCCGATAACAATTTTTCACATACTCTGCAATATATAATAAGGTGACTATATATTTATTTAATATTTAAACAAGATAAATAATACTTCTAAAAGAAGTAATACCTTTTAGAGATTTCTTTCGAACGAATAGTGCGTCTGGTTTAGTGCTTTGTGCTTGCCAATATTCCATCATTTTAAATCCATCGTGTTTGACTTTTCCCGAGTAACGCAATTTGGCGGAGTCGCCTGTGCCGCAGAGTTCGTTACGTGCGCTCAGGTACGCCGGCTCCGGCTCTAATGTAATATTATTCACGCCTGCCGCCACCGCCCCGCTAATTTCATTTTTCAATGCCGCTGGCGATGACTTGACGCAGATTGCTTTATTACCTCTATTAATACCACCAAACAAATGGAACACACTATATTCATTCTAATCTCATCCACGTCTCATCAAAATGTATAAATGTAATTATAAATATATAATTTAGTTATTATTCAAACATAATTTAATTCAGTGGTGGTTCACTTTTTGACTTCAATACGTTAAAATTATGAAAAAACTTAACTCGGGTGCCGTGTCACATTAAAAATATTCATAATTTTATGATACTTGCAGGCCTAGTAATTAAAAAATTATTTTTGATATATTTATCTAATAACGTGTACCTATATTAAAAAAAAAAACATTCTTTACATTAGTGTCTGTTTTATTTTTAAATTGCATTTTCTAAATCTTTAATTATTGGTTGCTGAAACAAGCGCTTCTAAGATCTCTTATTATCTATCTATTTCTTTTACAGATTTTATTATAATTTAAGCATCTCCATCTATGGCACGACATTCCTATGTGGAACAGGGTCTCAAGTACCTGAGTTAATTGTTTTCATGACATCTAGCCGTTGTACGGTAACCTATCCAATTGGACAGGGCGGGCTTTGTACTGACTGACATTATTATTTAACACCGAGTATAATAAAAGTACTTAAAAAAACTATGATTATTTTTTGGTAGTTCGCCATAACTAGTATAAGTCATTCTACGATAGGTTGGATTAAAGACATCAATATAATGACACTAAATTAGTAATCATTCTTATCTTACATGATAGAACAAGATTATTTTATATTTTATTAAGCTTGTTACATATTTCTGTACAGTAAAAAAAATCAATTTGGCAAAATTATTCTACGGGTAACAATGGTTCACTTGGTTACTCTGGCTCGAATTAAGTATAAAATCGAATAGTTCGGAACACACTACAAGTTGTAGTGTCATTAGAAAAGCTGGAAGCTTGGAAATTATTTCTTATTATCAAAATGTTTAAAATAATAAGATTTTTAAGAAAAATCAGAGTTATTTTCTTTATTTTCATCCTCATGAACTTAATGATTGACCATATAAAAAACAATCTAATATTTTTCGAAGGTTGATCGCAGAACTCTAAAATTGTAAGTTATATTATCATTTCATCAACATCTATTATATTTACTATTATAATGTTAACCTTGCGTTTAAGTTTTATTATGTAATTAATTGTAACGTTATTTTATTTATGAATATTGTAAATGTAAATGAATTAATGAATTTGATACGAATCAAATGAATAATTTTTATTGGTAGCATGGTTTGATGAGGCAAATTCAGCAATAAAAAAGAAAAGTGGTGGTGAATGAAAGCAGAAAACAAAGTAAAATCAACAGATGCAATCGACAGTAGCAACCCCAGCAACTGTCAGCAGACGAGGCGAGATTTAAATCAATTAAACGATCGCAAATGAATCTCCCATTCGCCATTCGCCATTCATAGCGAGCGAGAGAGACAGCGCGTCGCGGGACGAAAACGAGATTGTTCAATTAACCCAAAGTAAAGTTTTTCTTGCTCCACTTATTCCGTCGACTCGCCCTTCTTTTTGCGCGGCCACCTGTTGAGGTTGTAATTAATTTAATTTACGAGATCGCAGGCGGCTGCTCCCGACTCTTTGTCCTTGCGGATGGCAGCGATTTGCGCGCGCCAACTCTGTTTATTTTTACTTGTTAATGGGCGAGACTCGTTGTTTGTTTTACCGGATTCATCTGCATACAAATGCTCCATATCTACTACTTGGAGTAATCGTTTTAAGGAATTATCTTCTCTTACTTGCCAACACTCATTTACATTCTTTCACAATACCATTTCTTTACACTTTTTACTTCAACACAAGCTTAAACCTAATTATTTCTTCCTGCTTTTTATTATCTTATACATTAGCATTCTTCATCACGCATTATTACCCGTTAATGGGTGTACCAATATATTCCTTTGAATTAATTACACATGTATACTGGCTTTAAAAAACAGCTTTAATTTCTTTTTGAGTTTCCAGGTTGTTAATGTACACATAGAATTTTCGTCTGGTACAGTGGTACCCTTCCAATTACATATGCACTTTGCTTATCAACATTACTAGATATAACCCTTGTCTGTGGCACAACATTCCTAGATGGAACAAGGCTTCGAGTTCCTTAAGGTATTTGGTTTGTGCATTTCCTTGCAATATAGTGAAAATGATTGTCAGCCTACAGTTTCTGTTACAACCTACAGCTTTCAGTCTTACAGTCGGTTCCGATTCAATCGGATCCAACGGTATTTTTAGATGGATAAATATTGGCGAATTTGGAATTTGAACTCCAGATCTAACACTCTACTCAATTCGAGTAGGAGCACACTAACCAATTTAGCCACCGCTGCTCGTACGTGTAATCATTATGGATTTATTTTTTATAATCAAATTATTTTCTGTAAGAACCAGAGATAAACATAATTTTATTTTCAATTTGGTGATATATTTTGTCACTAGCATACGAAATTGTTGTGTCACCCATATTTTTCATACTAGTTACTAAAACTTATTTGTTAATTCTTGTCTTCACCACACAAGCGAACTTGCTGAGAATTTATTTTACGATTAAGATAAAAAGTGCCTTTAGCAAATAAATTTCAATCAAAAGTAATATAGAAATTGTAGATACCACAAGAAATGCAAACTAATAAATAATTACACCGAAATTATACAGTTGGTAAGATTATACTAAAATCTTTTTGCAGTTATACAACATTTCTAGAAGAAACAAAAAATTATATATTTTTTAAAATTACATAGCCTAAACGAAAGTCATTCATAACTTTTTATAAACCAAAATTTATATGAAAAATATTAACGTTTCATAGAAGAATAAATAACCTTGCCAGATAATACTATGTAGGAATTGCAAAAAATGTTATTCATGATATAAATTTTATTTTTGTAGATTACTAAAGATTACTAATTAGATAAATATACAACAATTAATGCTTATTAGTGAAAATATTTCAATTCAATATTATACCACGACATATTTTTCAGTTGCGTTTTCAATAATTTTTATTTCATATTGTTCTTTCAGAAAAAAAAAATTAAAAATTGTTCAGGACCCCATTATAATACATAGTGATATATACATCATATATTCTTAATAACTTCTTTCATCTAGTCTTGTCATATCTGAAATCATGTAACAAACCCTCGATATATTTCCGAAATGCCTCCTCTAACTTGATATCTAGTATTTGTTGTTTCATTATTTCTGTCTTCATTACCACATCTGCATCTAGTAATCATCTTGATGTTTTTCATTTCCTGCATTAGATGCCGTGGTATTGTCGTTTATACATATATTATAATTGAAACATAACAAATGTGAGAATAAGTTAAAATAATGATTTATCAATGACGAAACCAAACACTAGCCTGTTTGAAAACACCTTTTTGTTATTCCAATTGATGACTTTTTGTGCAGCGTGCGCCCTATTGACTACTCCACAGCAGGTAGCAAGGCGAGCAACCACATCAATATGTAGAAATCAATACCTGCGAGTCATGTGTGAAAGACTATATGGGTAAAGGGGATGTTTCGGTTTCCCTAGCCTAGGTACTTGACACCGATCAGGTATTCTCACCCGGGAAATGTCGATGATGAGTTTAGAAGATGTATATTGATGTTTATGACGGTAAACAGAATGAAATGTTAAGAGGTGCTTGACTTGTATGTGATTTATTATTCGGGTCTGAAATTGAGATGGTTTTCAATTCGGGTTTTAATATTTTGTAAATTATAAATAGAAGTAATTCGAGATCTGGGATTCTAATAAATATCAAATAAATATTAGTGTGTATCAAGTAAATTTGAATTACTAACTTTACTAAAATTCTTGTACAATTATAATGACAGGTGAAATTCTCACTTCGGTTTTACTTGATGCCAACATCAATATTGAAATTTAATGACCATAAAAATAACAATCTATATTGCAAATTTTGGTAACACCGTATAATTTTCAGAACAGTCTAGCTGGTATAGAGAAACATATATAAATATCAATCTTATTCTTTAAAGTTACAATACTGTACGCAATTATATTTTGGGTCAAATTTATGAAGATTTGAATATATGATAATCTAATTAACAAAAAAATCTATTTTTCCCCCGATGTTTAACGACCACTCAACTATTAAAGTCATATGCAGTCTAATACAATGAAATGAAATACACTCAAATTTTTATGCATCCTCGGGATTCAAACCCACATCACCTGGATTGAAAATCTGAACACTAACTAGAAACCTAGCTAATTCGGTTGATATTATTAAGAAAGTTGGATTAATTAGATTTAAATATTTGAAACACATGAATTATCAAAATTTTAACAATTTTGGTTTTGTTCTTATTTCACCTTGTTAAATTAATTAATTTCAATTCTATGAATGCAAAAATGCTATTTTTCCCATTTTTCTAATAAGTATTTTATTTGAACACGACTTCCACTATCTCTAAAACAAGAATTATTTCTTAACTCAAATTCTTGCCCAAGTATTTTCAACATTTGTTTGTTCCGAAATATGATCCAATTTCTCTAAAAGTTTCTAATTTCTTTTTTACTATACATTTTATTTTAGTATTTGATTTAATTGCATTAATCATTTGTCCCGGAATTTGTTTCAGTCTATCTAATTTCTGATTTATTTATTCTGCGAAAGAACGGGTTCATTTATTGTCCGAAACCTGACTTTACTCTATTTTATTTACATTAGTTATTTGATCTGTTTAAAATATTATTTAAGTTATAATAATATAGATCACAGTTAATTATCTACCTAAAATATTTTTTATTTCCTGCGCAATCGCTAGAATCGAACCTATACTTTGTATCTTGTTAATTGAACTGAAAATTTTGTACAATAAAAAATAACGTACATACATACACGAAATGTACTTTCATAAGTTCTTTTGTACATTATTGTATCATTACAATTATTATATGTAGCACGAAAGTGAAATAGAGCCTTAAGTACTTAAGGTATTTGACTCGTGGCAAGTTTTACTGCAATTTTAGAAATGTAGGTTGTCAAACGTATAGCCTCTACAAGAGGCCTACACCTTATAGTGGGTTCTGAACCATTTGATCACAGCTGTATTTTTATTCGAATGAAGATTGGCGAAGCTGGGATTTGGACCCCAGATCGAACACTACACTCAATTTGATTCAAAGCTCACTAATTAAATTAGCCACCACTATCCATCCTTTTAAACACCAAAATAAATTATTTCATTGAAAATAATGTGTGAATGAAATTGGACATGCAATTCAGTATTTATTTTCCGTATATTTGATGTCGATATTAGATAGCCTGATGGCATAGCATCGTAACTCCGTCGTGTATGTAAACAATAGTGAATTTTCGAATATGCAATAAAGTAGGTTGCATTTTACAATGTCATGCACACACATGAAATTTGTGGGATGTACCAGGTACTGTGCATATCGTGATTTCCTCGATAGGATCGTCGTAGCTTGGAGAGCCTAGCTTAGCTGCCTAGCATACTCGTACGTCGTTAACCGCAGGCTACGTCTGTCTGTGTCATATATCTGTCTCTCCACCCAATCGAATCGAAATGGCATCATGATCATGTTTTTTGTTATTTATAGAAAACAAATAGCTATCCACCAGCACTGGCACTCTTGATACAAACATTTCATTTCTGACTTTAATAATAAATGAACGGTGCTTGAACATGTGATCGCGACGATATTAGACTGTTTTATGTTCACATATAGTGCAGCTCATGTTTGTTCACTGTAATAAACTTGAGAATATTAATACTGCTATTATTTATTACTATAATAAGCTCAAATGGAATACTTTATTTGATTACATGAGAATTGTGACGTTCATAAAATATGAAAACGACATTATGCACTACTTCTTCAACACACAAATTCACATACATCCAAACAAATATACATAATTACTTTAGCAGTTTTCTTTGTTTAACCTCTTTCATTTATTTTTTCTTTTTATGAGTTTTTAATATAAATTTAATATTAAAAAAAAGGAATAGAAATTCAATAATACAAATATCGTACGAATTAAGGTGTCTCTGTCTTCATCTTTGGTAAGATTCGTTACAGTCTACTTGATTTTTTCTGAGCCACTGAAGATAAACCGTAAACAAATCATAATATTTTGTTTGGAACTCATTAATAACTGCTGCTGCTAATCAAAATTACAACATTTGACTAGTCAGTCACTGAGAAATTGGTAGGACACAATCTCAGCGGTTATACCAGTTGATTCTAAGGGCAAAGGTTACATAAAGATATATTTTGAAACTATTAGGTGATTCGAAAAAAACAGAATTTCAGCTTTTCACTAGAGAATTTCTTTGTCATTTTTTTTTTGTCTTAAATAAATATTGATGCGCTGATTCCAAATTTCTAAACAAAATTTAATTATCTCTTATCGTCCTCGAGATATTTTCATTCAAAGTTAGACCGGAAAAAAAGATTTTAAAAATCGAAAAAATATAAAGAATATTGGATTTTTTTGATTTTGGCTATTTTCAGTTTTTATTTTCTAATAATTGAATCCGTTGGAATCATAATCTGAAAATTTACACACTTATGTGTCCCTAGAATCGATTATCAAGTTTTGCTTGGAAAAACCTTTTTTTAAATTTACGTACTCTACTGAGCCTCTAGCGGCTATTTTACATTCTTAGCAAGGAAAAACTGTTTTTTACTACTGATAGGAGAAATTAACTAGCGAATCGTTCAGACAGCCTGTCATCTCTTTTAAACAGTAAATCTGTTACATTCCTTATATTATCCAATAGTGTTTTGTTATTCATTTGTAAATAATATTAAAATTGTAACCAAATCAAAACAACAATGGAACACGACTTTCAATAACGTAAGCAATGCAAGTACTAACCTGTAAAATGTTTACAAGTTAGATGTCACTTTTACAGATTAGTAGCTTGTAAAGGTTAGTTTCTCTGGTGCATAAACAGTTCAAAAAATGACAGTTAAGAAGTGTGTAATATTTAAAATGTTTAAATTCAATTTTTATCAATTTTTGCTTGTGGCGGTATGTAAAAAAGAAAATTTCAAACTAAAAACAATTCTCAGTAAACAGGATATAGTCAAAAATGCATTCTTATAGTTTTCTCTATTTTTTAATGATTATTTCTACATTCTTCTTTTATTTGAATGCGATATAGTTTTGCTATACAACGTTTTTACTAAACGTTACTTTTTTAATTGTATTTTAGTAAATATCTGTTTTCTATCAAACGTCAAAAGCTGAGAGGGTATTATAGTTACAAATTTTACAAATGGAATTTATAGATTTTTTTGTATGAAAATCTGAAATTATTTTTCTTTTGAAAATTTCGTGGTGTTTGCAAAGTTATTGAAAACTGGCGGAGTTTTCTTCACCTTAGATTATGCGTCCTCGTGCTTATGCAGACTTTTATAAGTTTTCGATTTATAAAGTTTGAGCAGTGCGCGATTTTATTACTCCACAATCCTGACGAGGATTTTGTTCAAGACTTTCAATGTTCTTTCTCTTTTCCTGAAGGAGCATACACGTTCACACCAAAAGACATATATGAAGAAGAGAGATGTTATAAAACAAATAAATAAATTCAAAACTTTCCAAGATACTCGTAAAATGTAAACCGTAGATGTATTCCTCTTCGTACATAAACTTTTATATCACGGGGATATTTTATACTTAAAATTTATTTATTATATATGCAGAAGTACAGACGGTGATATATTTTACAGTAACTTCCTAACTTCATATTGCTATTATTCGATATTCTTGTAAAGGATATAAATCATGTCAGTGGTTTTTCGTGAAAATTTCTTAATTCTACAATCGGATCTTATATTTAATAAATTTATTTATACATATATAGCTTTTTAATCATTACAATGTCGCAGAAATATTATTTTATATAATTTTCTTATCAATAATGATTCTGTGATCAAGTCTGTATTGAAAGTCTGTATTGATTGATGACACCATGGTTACAGTGTAGGAACTGCGGAACTGCAGCACCCCCAAATTTTCTCGATATATAAATATATTTGTTAATTTCTTTATAATTACTTATCTTATTTCATATAGAAGATTATAAATATACATCTAGCAACACTAAGAAAGGCGAAGAATGCTAACAGCACTGTTTTTATCGCAGTGACATTCATATAGTAAGAAAGCTTATATCGACGCCCACGCAAGCATTTACACTCGCAGTGAGAAGAGTAATTCGGCACTGCAAAACAAGCAGTTCCTTCCCTAAATTAGTAGTGTAACAGCGTACTTATAATATTTATCGTTTTTATAGTGTATATTTTCATATTTGGACATTACAATTAAAGACATAAAATATTCTATAGTTTATATTTTAGAACATTATTAGAATTATTGACAATTATGACCTCAGAAATACAATCTGAAAACAATATACCTATGTACTTTCATGATTTTTTTTGATTTTTACGATAATTTTGATAATTTATCAAAACACGCATTTCAGTGTCTTTGAAATTTGAAGTTGGAGCACCCCCATGATTTAGAACCACGGACTGCCACTGGTAATAATATTACAGTATAGATACAGTTAAGACTTAGTTATCAGACTATTTTTTTAAGTAAACAAAGTCTTAATATCTTGAAATCGATAAATTTTTAAAATAACTTACTTCAAATTTTACAACTACATTTGTCAAATTTGCTAAACATGTAAATAACTCATCTGCTTTAGAAATTTTACAGAGTCTGAACGTTATTGATGGTTATATAGTTATTTAAATATTAAGGGCAGTAAGTGTTCTTTACCGGTTGAGGATGACAATAGAACTTGAGACGATATTAGAAAACTTAATGCTCGTAATATTTACTTTTTACACGATGTACGCAAGAACTAAATTCAAATTTAGCTCTGTTTAAAATATCTTATTTGAAAAGAATTGTCATTTTTAAATTAAATTTCACCGTTACTAAGTTACCATTTACTTACCGAATCCCCTTTTTATCGAAATAGTACTACAAAATATAGGAATATACTATCTTTTCTAGCATTCTAAGTTATTTTGTTTGATCGTAGCAGCGACTGGTAACTTGGTGTTCTACATTTAAAATTAATAACACGTTTAAACCTGCAGGTTTCCTTCCTGTTATCTTCACTTATGCTAACTACCCACTTGTACAGTAGTAGTTGTGATAAATCATTTGATAAACTGATATGCAAATGGCTGTATGATAGCTATGATTATCACGGGGCGATAACAGGGGCTAAGTCATCGATTGCTGGCTAACCTTCGGGAGGAAGACGCCTGAGGCACTAGGCCAGCACCTGCGAAACTGCCTCAGTCGGGGCAAAGCCACCCTGATTATCCGACTCTTCACCTGTTCCGAGGAAGAGTGTGGTTATAACGCCCCAAATGGGAACTTAATAGTGAAAGTCCTTCAATTTTTCTCCGGGCGTATATTTATAGATATTAACCTTATTGCATTGATTATTCCCAAAAACGTATAACATTGTGATATAGAAAATAACAAACAGGCATCGTAGCTCATTATGGTTAGCGCGCTTCGACGAGAACTTTAAATCGGTTGCACAGGCAATTGGATGACAAAAAATCCACTAAAATTCAAATAAAAGTGTCCAGAAAAGAAAACCAATCGTATAAAAGATCAAATCAAATTTAATTAATTATAATAGTTTAGTTTACAAATTTCAAAAGTTTTACAATCTAAATGTAGCGAAACTATGAATGTGAATATTTGATTTTAATTCCACTGTATCACCCTTATTGTATATTTGGTGTTACACATTTTTTTTGTTGAGAGTCAGTTTACATAGTTCTGTGGATAAGGATGTACTTTTAGTGGAAATATGACGTATTTCTCTTCAAATTCATGATACCATAAACCTCGTTTGATATATTATTTATAATGATGTCTTCAAATTAATAATAGATAATGAGAAATATTTCATTGTAAAAGAGAATTATATTTTCTTTCGTACCAATTTAATTCGAAGTTATATCTACTCGAAACTACACCAAAGTTAATAAAATATTATCAATATTTTTTCTACAGTTATATTTAAAAAATATCAGGGTTGCATTGATTTGAATCAGATTAAAATCGCTTTGATTGTTTTTTAAATCACTTGTTCTGCAATTGTTATTTAACCAGATTTTCGTAAATTGTGGTATAAACCTTGTGGGTAATGTTAACATGTGGCAATACTATCAAGAACTACTAAATATCAGTTTAGCTTCGTCGATAAAACAACTTTTTTTAAATTTACAATGCAGAAAGATTTTGGACTAACGTGTGATTTTTTGTTAAATTTACTTTGAATCGTGTTACAGTAAAATCCAGTTATAACAACTTCGAAGGGAATCCACAAATTTCGTCGCTAGAACTGGAAGTCGTATAACTGATAAAAGTAAAATAATAAAATTAAAATTAAAATTAGTTTGTCGTTGTAAGCGGTGTCGTTATCTATAAATGGAATTTACTGTAGTTTTTTATTTTTTTTAAATTTTTATTTAGTCTTTACAATAAGTTTTTTCGTAATAGGTAAATGATATTTTGTGAATAATTAATTTGTCAAAAACAAATTTTAAATGAAAAATTATAATTTTTTTGTTATAGTCGCCTAAAAAATGTTGTGTGCACCTCGGCTAAAAGTTCTATTTGGCCTCATCTGATTTGCTAGCCTCGGCTTCAAATTTCAGATTCTACCAGAAAAAATCACTTTTACAACCTTGATACACAAATAACTATTTTGTAATCGTTTCGTTACCTAAGTGTTACGTTTTAAAATCCTATGGGTGGATATGTGGGTGTGTTTCATTTTAGTGCATCTCCGTCATTCTTTTTGTTTAAATCATTACTTTATACGTTATTTCTAATGCATAGATATGTGTAAGTTAATGTTATTTATGCCAACGCCTATACACCGCTTTCGATTGCTTTTTAATCTTAATCTTAATCGCTAAACAGAAGAAACAAAATTAATACTTAAAATTATACTTTCTTTTTGACATTTTCAATGCAATTGTTTACTATCAATAAACTCGGTCATTATGTAATGTGGGCCGCTCCGTCCCTGCCACTTGTGCGGGCAGCTGTCCACCTCGGGTCATTCATGTCCACTACACCCCTTGCAACCCGCCCCCATGTGCACATCCACCTGCACGCTGCATGTACTTCCTTTCCGAGCGAGCCATCAAACACGGCCCCCATCCCATACACGTGCGGTGTGCACCAACAGCAGCGGCTCGGCTCATACAAATTACATTTGCCTGTAAGCGCGTTTATTTTCATTATAAATCCACTATAAAAATAGCTGGATGCATTTTATTCGCTGCTGGTTTCATTAAATGCCGGTTTAGAGGCCATTTCGGTCGCTTTATGGACGTGTTTGCCCACAGTGCGTTGTGTATGTGAAAGACTGATTCACGTGTTGTTTCTCTTCACTTTTAGTCATCAAACAACCGTATTAACTACTTTAACGTTTTTAACAATTCTATGCCGTTATAACTTTACCTTTAAATATTAAATTAAATATCAGCTAAAACTAGAAAAGATGAAATTAAAATATAAATACATTTGTATAACTCTATATTAGTTAGCTCATGGAGTGGGTTCTTTAGCAAGTGGTCATAATAAATAATTATTTTTTGCATAAAAAAATTCCTTTTCAAAACTAGTTACGGTGCCTACGATAGGATACCTGGTAAAGGACTTAAAATACATACATGTCATACATTATTATTAATATCTATGAAAAATTATTTTTCTTCGGTCATTATGGAAAGAGGCACTTTTCTCACATTATTTAAAGCTTCAAAGTTACGTATTTCCCAAAATCGTAAATTCAAGTGTGAGAAATCATTTCTCGTAGTATTTACCAACACTGAAAAAAAATTTTGCTCCAAGTAGGTATAGCATATTTTTTTATTGAAATTATTATAAAATTCATATGTAAAATATTAAAACGCACAAACATTTATATACAAATATTTTTTTCTGAGTGAGAATATTAAAGTAATCATATTCAAAAACAATATAAAAAATTAAAATATGTTCTGTAATATAAAAATAATATTTTACTATTTTTTTTTAATTTATGCCGTCTAGCGGACCGAAGTCCAGTAACAGAACATGGAACCTACAACTTAAAATGGGTTTCGAACCACTCGGACATGACGGATATTTTTTTTGATGACAGATCTGTGATCACTGGGATTTGAAACCTAGATCTCACAATACGCACAGCAAGTCGAAGCGTGCTAGCAACTAAGCTATATATATATACCACTGCTCAGAAATAGGTAGAGTTACCCATACACCCCAGATTTTATGGAATAGTCCCATTTGTCGAAATTGTTAAAAATCAGTTCAAGCGTCTTTGGTCGACATTCTTAAATATGCTCTGTTTAATAAAAAATAACGAAATAAGAAAAAAAAGGAAATTTTTAGTAATAGTAATAAAATATAAAGATATAAATATTTATTTACTTGAACGAATGACTTTGGTAAACGTTTTCTACATAAATAAATATATCAGTACGAATATATGCGATGAAACATATTTGGCACATTCAATAAAGTGGTAATGGTAATAAGACGAGATTGAAAAATTTATTTAGATATTTTTTATTAATCAATTCGTATGATTTTTAGTTTTTTTTTAGTTTTGATTCTCATTCTGCATAACCATATGTATTGTAAACAGTAAAAATTATTATAATTACATATTTAATATGCAAAACAAATTTGCACAACAATGCTATATGTTCCATACATCACCTACCTAGCAGCAATTTCTTTCGCCGGGCGCATCTCTGTCTAACTCTTCCCGCAACTGTACACCGCCGAAAAATCCCCCATGTTTTATCTCTGTCTCCTCCTCCATCTTGGCGTCGCGACGCCGCATTGATCGCGCGGGCGGTGGCGGTGGGGAGGGGCCACGTGACGACGCCGGCTCACGTGACGTGTGACGTCACTCGGTGACACACTGACAGCCGAGACGTTAATCGGTGTAATTAGCACCGCTGCCGACGTGGGGTAGGTTAGGAATGTCATAATGAATTCTAACAGACAAGGATGTAGCACTAGTGAAAGTTGGGATAAATGGAGATGGAAAGTTGTTTCAATCTAATTTCAAACTAACTACTACTGTGTTTTCATCCAAGTGTTAATGGTACATTACATATTGTTATTTAAACTGTGAGGACAGTAAGTACATTATAATCTTCGGCAAGGTATAAACTGAGGCGAAGCTTGCGGAGCCAAAGTTCGTGTTATCGTACAAGAATAGATGTATTCCGAGTCACTTATTATATTTTTCGCGCCACCAGCAGCAATTAGCTTCAAATAATGTTCACACTTGACAATTCAGATTTATTTATTTGCAACTTTTTAAAGTTTATTTTGCTCATTATTACAGGACCAAATGTATTTGAAATTTGTATGGTTTTTATAATTACCTAGCTAGTAGGACTGCTTTTTTTCAATAACACAATGTTATCAAAAACTTAAGAGTTATGTTGCTGTGAAGTATGTTACACCTACGTAAACGGTGGTGCGAAAAATATGTTATTCGCTCATTATTATGAGGTACCTAATGATACCTTAAGTTGTATATACCGACACTACGCATAATGTATGTTAGTATAATTTTATTCAAATAAATGTTTTATTTTTATTTATTTTGATTTTTGATCTTTTACTTTATAATACTTATGTATTTCACACTAATGTAATTTTTCCTATTGAAACTATTAATTTCGCTGTCGCGAAACATCTAGAGTTGCGTGTTGCCGTCTAGAACTAGAACTTTCTAGACATTTGTATTGTCTTGTGTTATCTAGATTATCAAGACTCGACTGACAAAAGTCTTGTCTTGAAGTGTCAAGATAAAACAAAACTTTTTTATTCTAGATAAAAAGGAGAAAATTCTAGCTAATTTTTAAAACTCAAGATTGTAAATACAATAAAAATATAACTTTGTTGATTATTGCCTTCTCAAATTGTACTCTATATAATTCCTTTTCACGGTAACACAATATATAAGTGACTTTATTTGGAATTTCTCTAATGTCATTATTTACCTTGAAAAAATTAGAAAATAGTAACATTAATACCTACGCTTAATACCAATGTATGATGCTTTTAAATTAGCCCATAAAAAATAACTGCTTTGGAAAATTACAATTTTAATTACCAATCTAAAAACAACCTAAAATTTCCTATAATAAAATTCAGGTGTAAAATCTATCTCACTATATTTAGCAATTAATTTGTAATAGAGTTTGACCAGCTGATAAGAACTAATTCAAAAATCGTAAAATATTTATTGGTTTTTAATCGAGTTGTGTATAATGCCGACTCATTATCGAGTAGGCCGGTCCTGGACGCCTTCAGGTGTTTATGATAATGTGGAGCTATTAAACATGGAGTAATTAAACTACATACACAACTCGATTACGAATAAGAGGATAGAGAATTCATTCGCTCTTAATTGCTTTCCAAATTTTAACGGCCACTTTCTTGATAAGAGAATGTAGATAGAGCTTTTTATTACTAAAGCTGGTAACCGAATTAAACCGAAATCGAAAGTTATACCGGAATTTAGAAGAAAAAGTAGAACTATTTTATTTTTAAAATGGACATAGTGTAATATAGTGAGTAAAATATTTGGCTGCAATTTTGGGAACTGTCTATACCAGATTGAGTGCCCTGAAGATAACATCTAGAAAACACCTCTTGACTTGAGTTATAAACATATGATACCCGTTATTTGCTGCACAATAGATAATAAATAAGCAATAAGTGTCATATTTGTTTGTTTATTATTTTCGTATAAATTCTCATATATAATAACATTTATAAAAATGATTGGCATCGAATACATGTATGACACCAACGAAGTAATGATTCATTCAACAATTTAAAAAATACTAAAATTTATATGAACCTATTTCTATTTTTTTTTTACTCCACACTGTATATGTCTTGTGGCGTACTTGACAGAATGGATTCCTAGCTTATATCTATAGTACCAAAAACATCTGACTTATTGTCAATGTTACAATATATTCTATTCTTTCAAAAATAGAAAAAAAAATACCTACTCAAATCTATACCCTAACGTATAAAAATATTATCGAAAAACATATCACAACTCACAATATTTATTTATAATAAAAACTCTTTTATAGTACTCTAAACGCTACGCAAATGTTTCAATTATAAACAAGATGTACTTTTTATGTATTTGTGTATTTTATGTAATATTTTAGAAATAAAAATAAAAAATTATAGGTAAATGGGTAAAAAAAAATAATGATGAAACCCAGAAACAAAAATTTAAACATGCATCTAAATAAATAATATTCTCGTACTAAATTTAAAAATTTTAAGTTAAACAGATTTATTAGTTCTTGAAAATATTGCCACATGGCAATCCATCCCAATTTTCGTAAATCTGAAATGTTAAATAACATTTGCAGAACAAGTGATTTAAATCAATGCAACCATGATGTAAATAGATGATTGACAAGTTGTTTTTGGTTTAAGTTCTAAAACTTGCAAGTATTTTTCTGATACATTATTAATAAAAAATAGTTCTTCTTAATCTTATTTGTAATAGTTTTTATAATAATAATAATATAATTTCCATGTAGGAAGCTGTAAATAGGAAACCTGCACCACAGAAAATGAAGTAAATCAAAATCTCAGGTAAATGGGATCCTATTCCATTTAGAAGTGTTGTGCTACAGATAATGATCTGTGGTAATAAGAGAATATACTATTAAAAGCAAGCTCATCTGTCAATAGAAACTTTCTCTTAAACAAATACTCCGGAGTGTAAGTGAGAAAGAAAAGCATCCCCCGAGATCAGACTGGAGATCTCACCCCTATTGATCTGTAAGGAACGTGTTGAGTTCGACGCGAGACAGTGAAGTTTTTTAATTGAAATGTTTACAGTAAATACCGCTAGAGGGAGAGGGTAAACTTTGTGGGAAAAGTCAGCGAGTTATGATGTTATTGCCCTGACCTTTAGGGTAAAAATAGATGCGATTTCGTATGCGGCCTAGTTTTTCCCTAGTAGATAAATCATTAGTGGACTTTAAATCAATGCACGAAGAACAAATCATTAAAATTACATTATAATCTGTCTTATTCAAAATAAATATAAACAGATATATCATACCTAAATTGATTTTACAAACTTTATAGGGCCATAATATTGATGAATATCCTTTATGGTACCTGACTCAAAAAAAAACGAAATTTATTTGGCACGGAAAACCTAAGGTCAAAAATTCTGATAAGACAGTACGTCTCGCTATTAATACTTTAAATAATTTTTCCTTATGTATTCGTTTTATCTTATTTATTACAATAAAAAAAAGTCTTTCTTAAATTTAAGCATTTTTATGCAACAGGGCCAAAATCAAATAAAATTTATAAATTTATACTTATTTTCACTAGTGTCGATTTCATTTTCAAAAATGCTGGTTTCGAATTTGTTGGGAACGGTTTCACTCTGCTATTTTTTTGTTTGTTTTGAAAAGTTTTGTTTTATATTTTATTTCATTTTTCTTCCTTTCGAAGATATAATTTTTATTTTATTATTTTAAGAGAATAGCATACACTATAAAAGAACCTGTTAGTTAGTAATAAATACTTCTTGCAAAAACTATATATACTATATATCTGACATTTGTGGGATGGTGATAGATAACTAAAGTCTTACTTCTTTAGTAAAGTTAAACTAAATTTTAACTTAAATACATAAGTCTCGGTTACGATTTCGACGTAAACTATATAGAAGAGGAGCCGAATATTCAGTTATGTTTTCGTAATGTATATATACCTATAGGTATCTGAATGCTGCGAAGAAGTAGAAGTATAGATTTATTAAAATAACCCATAAACGGTGACCACAAATTATACTATAAAATAATAGAAATAAACAGCTAACTATCAAAAATCACAGAGTGATTCAAAAGTAGCAGTTTCACTTATCACTATTATTTATCGCCATGAAAACTAATGCATTAAGTCACGATTTAACAATAGAAAAACCTTTATGAAACTTCATATGTATTATGTTATTAAACAATGTTTGTGTAAGTTGTTTTAATAATTGTTCATGTAATAAATCCGTAATTAACAAATTTGTTGAATTTCTTCTGATTTTATTTGAATGTGAATTATGTTGAAAGAATATTTGCAAAATCGTAAGAATGTCAATGAAGGTATGAGAACATGAGAAGAGACAAATTGAGAAAAAGTAAGGTGAAGTAGCTTGGTAAGAAGTCAATTATTGAAAAGAATGGTTCGAAAATTGAAGTAAGACGAGATTTACAGCAAACAAAAAACGGCGTCTCCTGTTAAGGATGTAAATAACGTTAAATCTTCTAGAATTTCCGAAGGTACAAATAAGGGAATAAATAATTTGTTGTTGAGATCTTTTCTCGCTAAGTAGCCATTTACATTTTTAAGAAGTGTAGGTGTCTCAACACAATAAAAAATTTGCATGATTTTTTATAATGACGGGAGGAAAACAGAAACAAAACAATTACTGAAAGTCGACAATAAGCTGAAGAGAGTAGGTCCTCGTGTTCACATCAAAGAAAATGTAAATACGTTCGTTTCGTTTTCCGCGTATAAAAATGTTCCCTTTGTAAATGTTCACATTTGACATGACTCGTAGCTCTCATTGTGTGCGGACAAAGACTGTGGAGGCTCTTTAACAACTTCCATTTGGCCATGATTGAAGATGCATAAAGCAGGATACCGTGGCCGGAGCCTAATGGCAGGACGAGCCGTCAAGCCCGCAGGATTCCTACACATACCCAAATCCAAATCACCTTTTTCTTACTACACAATACACAACACATTTTAATAAATATTTTTTTCCTGTGAAACAATATTTGTACAAAGTATAGTAGAATAGGAAACTATGATATTTTGAATATGGAAAGCAAAATCAAATAAAATTTTTGAATTATTTTGTAAATAATTATCTCATTCTTGTTATTTGTATAATGAATAACATAACATGAACTAAAACAAGCAGATTGTTAGAAAATGAGTTACAATTTTTGAGGTTTCCTTTGTACCGAGTATTCACAGAAAGTGAGGCACTACTATTAATTTTTTTATTTATTAAAATATATCTATAATAGAAAAAATGCGTACATTCAATACATGTGTCATTATTTATATAAATATAGATGATAAACATGCAGGTTGGTGACTCAAAAACACGAACATTGGGATTTAACGTTTTCGTAATTTCTTGTTTCTTAATCATTTTAGGGAATAACTTCAAATAACAGTTCTAGAGCACAAAATATTGCATCTAAATAAATGAGCAAAAATAATTTGACGTGCCTTAAAATCTCAGAAATTAGGTATGAAAATGAAATAAATCATCCCAAAAATAGCGGTAGCCATGGAATTGACACAAAAATAAACAAATATTTAATGGTTTATCTGTCAATTTAGCTACGTTAGTTTATTTTTATTATATTTGAAATTACTGTTAAAGTGAACAACATTCCATAAATTAATATTGAATTTAAAAAAAAAATAAAAAAATAAAATTGCTATACTTTTTACACTAACTTAAAAACAGTAATTACAAATAGTAATAAACATAGACTAACACAGCTAACTTGACAAATAAACCGTTAAGCATTTATTTTTTTACCTCAATTTCATAGCTACTGCTATTTTTGGGATGATTCATTTTCATACCTAATTTCTGAACTTACAAGGCACCTAAAATTAATTTAGTTATTGATTCAGACGTAGAATTTTATGCTCTACAAATGTTTTTGGAGCTTTTTTTTGCTTAAAATAATTAGAGAAGCAGAAAATTATGAAAATATGACTTAGCATATTAAATCCTTATATTCGGATGTTCGAGTCACAACTCTGTATGTTTCCGGTGGAACCGAAAATGACATCAACTTTTTTGTTTTAAAAGGAACGCAGTATTATGAAATCTTTTCTATTGCGTACTTATACCAATTATTTTTATATTATAAATATATTTATAAATATAATGCATATATTTTTTAATCTTTAGGTAACATGAACATAAAATTTTGTTATGTAAGCAGCCTCAAATATCTTGAGTTAATGGTTGCAGATTCTTCTGTATAAACAAAATAACTTGAATAGTTGGGTGTTTAGTGACTATAAAATATTGGGCGTTGTTTTAATCTTTTGCCTAACGTCATGTTTTCCGCTGTTAATTACCCTAAATAATTGTTCCTCGTCTTATTTTGCTGGTTGAAACTTAATAACCAGTTTATAATTTCTTGCAATATGCAGAAAATTTCATGTTGCAGTATCATTAATAATATTTAATTGTTCTTTTCGTATTTTGACACGAAAATGCAACTATCAATTTTCAGCCAGACATCAGATTTTGCGGAGAAAAATTACATTTCGCTTGTTCTCCTCATCAGATTACTTTAATTAACTCGCAGGAGAAATAGTTAACATGAAAAATAGAGATCATGCAGAAAGATCAAATATAATGCACTGCGGTTGAAATAAACGGCTGTAATACAAAATTGTTAAATTCCCTTCGTTGTCACCAATCGCTGTCTACAATCGTAATTATACCGATTTTGAAATTTCGAGATTTCAAGGGATATCTACAAGTTGAGGTTTATATAATACAATGTTTGTATATTTACTTCCTTACACAAAGTAAAGGAAGAATTATAATTGCGAAAAAAATCGATTTTCAGGTTTCCACGGAATTTGACTAGTTTCGTTGTGACGTCTGTAGGTACTTATGTATCTCGCATACTCAAAAATGATCAGCCTTAGAATGTTGTAATTTTATATATGGGGTTGCTATAACATCTAGTTGTACACCTCCCTTCTTCATTGAAATCGACTGTGCCCAAACGGCACTTTCCTCGTAGTGTTCTTTTTTTAATTTTTCTTATAACTCAAAAACGACTAACAGTAGAATGTTGAAATTTTGATTATGGAATTGCTACATCTAGTTATGCACCTCCATATTTTTTCGAATTAGCCTTTTCAAAAAGGCAGATTACTTTAGGCAGAAACTTAATAAAAATAATAATTTAGTTGGCTTACCATATAATTATTTCTCGATAAATATATACGAAATAAATGAAAACAATATCTACTTCTTTACAAGTTTTTGGTCTTACTTTTAAATGAAATAAATTTAAAGGAAGTGCAGCAAAAATGTTGATAATTTACCGTAAAATGAAATCATGTGGTGCCACTTGTCCACCATAAATTTTTATATTATTTAATTTATAATTTGCTGATACGGATAGGATAAATTGATTTTTTTTTAGTAAAAATCAATAAACAAGTAATAATTATTTAATCATTTAACATATCACAACTGTATAATAATGGGTTATCCCTTACCATATGGATCCCTTGTATGCTAAATTCTACACATTTTTGCTGCACTTTATTTCAACTAATTTCGTTTGAAAGTGAGATCATTCTATGGCTAATCATTCTTCAACTTCCTTTCGTTTCGTATATCTTTGAATTTACCTTCGAAATGGATCATCTTTTAAAACTTTTATCTTAATGTTTATCACTATTCCTTATTGCACAACACAAAATAATTTTAATCGCATAAAATATTGCAAAGAAATTTAATAGTTTTAATTTAATCCAAATGTTATAACTTTATTGTGTAAAAACAGAGTCTCAGTTATTTTTTTATTTCGTACATATTTCTCAGGAACATATTCTGACAGTTCTAAAAAAAATATAAACCAACTAAATTATCATTTTTATTAAGTTTCTGCCAAAAGCAAACTGGCCTTTTCAAAAGGCCGATTGGAACAAAAAGTGGAGGTGCATAACTAGAAGTTATAGCAACTCCATCAAAATTTCAGCATTCTACGGTTAATCGTTTTTGAATTATGCAAAAAATTCAAAAAAACACTGCGAGCAAAATGCACTTTTGACAGTACCGATTGCAAAAAAAGCATGATTTAATCAAGGTAGTCAAAATTCAAGGATGGTCAAAATGAATAATTAAAACCTGAAAACCGAAATTTTTCGCAGTTACAATACTTTCTTTACTTATACAAGGAAGTAAAAACAATAAATAATTATTACTCGTACGCATATGCATATAAATATGTATAACGTTCAACAAACTTCATTTTTCACTAAAGTATCTCTCAATTCCGTACATAACGCCGATGATTTTTAAACATGGATTTTTAATGTATAAAATGTTAATATGTATATCGTTAATTATTATTATTGTACCATTTGAAACCAACAGATAATTCGTTTTCAAAATACCCTTGTATATAACCATATATCGCTGAAATCTTATAATTAGATAATATCGATGATAGCAACTTGCAAACTATGACGTTTAGTGGTTATTGAACGCTGATTATCAATTTCGCAGTTTATATTAAATTAACTGCGAGAGCTGGTGAACTTGTTATGATAACACTGGGGTGCTACATTACCGAGCACATATCACACACGCACACACACATTCACAAACAAATGCCTGCAATGCTTTTGTTTATACTTCCATCCCCTGGTGTATGTATATTGAATTTTGTGTTTAATAAATTAATACAAAATTTGTTTTGTGTTTGTATAAACCTGTTTAATCCTTCCTTTTGTATTTTAAATAATAATTTAATTTTAAATGGAATATATGTGTTCAGTTAATTATTAAATAGATACGTACACGAATTACAAGAGAAGTATGTTTGTGAAAAATTGTTTTTCATTTTTTTAATCCTTGGATAATCCATCCATTTTATTTGGGATGAATTTTGTATGAAACATAATATTTTTCAAAGATTAAACTAATTCACGTAAATTAATTTACAAAAGAATGTTGTATTTTATTTTGTTTGTGTGTGTTTTTTATTGTTTTTCTGAATAATCCTTTCCTTTCATTTTAATTTCAAATTAAACCATGAAAAATATTTATTGTTAGTAAATAATGAAAGCAATATTTTCATGCATTATTTTTTTAATTAATTATTATTGAAGCTTAATTTGTACAGTAGGCAAAAACAAAACAGTTATTAATTTATATTCTGCACCAATTTTAAAGTTTTAAAAGCTATTTATGAGTTGAAATTTTATTTTAATAAATACTGATACAAATATTTTCATTTCTGATGAGTTTACCAATATTAAAAGACTCGTTTAGGACTCTACTATGAATCAAATGGTAAGTTCTACCTTCTATTTTAATATATTTAGTTGATAAGAAATACATGTATGCAATTTTTTCTACGATCACTATTATAAATAGCCATTATTAAGCAACTTATAAGTTATTTAAGTGCCACAGTGCAGAGGCCGTGTGTAAAGTAACCGATCGCACAGTTACGAAATTTTTGAGTTACTGAAATCATGTTAGCAGTATAAATTACACAAAATTATTATAATTAATTGAAAATATTACGATTAATAAAAAATAAACAAGAAATGTTCTATACAGTATTGTTTTATTCGGATTTAAATAGATTCAATTTATTATTTAGAGGTTAACAGTTTCACATATGCATCTTACAACTTTTAATATGTAATATACTATTAGTTTTTACTGTCTACCACATATAAGATAATATAACGAAACCGATTTTGGAATTTCGAGAATTTAACGGTTGTCCACAACTTAGTGTAATGTTTGTCCTTCCGTTAGTTCGAAAAAAAAATATTTTATGAAATATTTCAGTTAATAAAGACCATATTACACAAAATTCGGTATTATTAGAAGCAAAATTAAATAATCTAACCAGAGATATCACATTCACCTCATTTTATTTAGCGGGACAGATGGTTTTCAGTATCCACCCTGTATATTTCTTTTAATATCCTGAGTATATTACAGTTTATAATTTATAATATTAATAAAGTCAAAAAAATTTTTTTAAATAATATTATATATTTAATGAAACTAATAAAATACATAAATTAATATATTTAATCAACAATTATTACAATTTTTAATTTTTTTGAAAATTAAATTTACATGTGAAAAAAAATTATAATTCTTTTTAATATATTTACATTTTTTTGTACTTTTATTGGTTTATAGGTAAGTTCTTGTAATAAATCTAGATTTAAAATTAGCAAAAAAATGAAAGAGTACAAAAATTAAAGAAAATCTTGCTATTCTTGCACATTCCTTGCAAAACAAGTTCTTGCCTTGTCTTGCTTTGAAATTTGTAGCTCTTGTCTTGTTCTTGTCTTGCATTTTCTGCAAGACTGAGGCAAGACCAAGAAAAATACAAGACTCTCGTGAAACACAATAATTTAGCGTACAAGGAAGTCATGTCAAGTCCACATCAAATTTTTTGTTAAGACTTCTTAAAATTGACTAATTTGCAATACTCAATAACACTACTGCATCCATATAATAATGCAATAAATTTTTAATGTTATTTAGGTAAGAGATCTTACCTTTCCCTATACTTAAATAGTTAAACTTTAATTTAGAAAACTAATTTTATACTCTTACTTTTTTAATAAACTATGAAAAACAAAGATAATAAACTATTTTAAGAACACATTTGCAATAGACGGCAAATAAAACGCATTAGTTGTTGAAAGGTATTCCCGGAAGAAAAGAATGGAGGTAGGCGGCAAGCATGGTCCACACATCCGCACGTGAGCTTGTATGCTGCGGATCGATAGAATTTCCAGGGCAAGAAGAAAACTGATAAATGATAAGAATGTCTGCAAGCGAGAGCGCGTTTGCGTATAAGAAAACAATCTACCAGCACCCTAGCTACAGCGTCATCAACTACGACGCGTCTTATTTTTCCATTACCCCGAAGCTCGGAGCGAGCCTCAAGCCCAAGCCCCATCTCATTACCGAGTGATGGATAGCTAGCACAAACACTTTTTTATACATCGCGAAAAAATGCCTATAAAAACAAAATTTGAATATGTGTCAAGATACAATATCTGCCGTGGATATTTTTTACACTTTCGCCTTCTGCCCGCGACAAATACGAATTAGTATTTTAATAATAAAAATGGAGCACTTTACGCGAAAATATCACAGAGCATGTATTTACCTAATTCATTACACCGTCTAATATTATATTTATTACATATAATTATCTGTTAAATTATTATGCTGTCTTTAAAATTTATATGATCAATGTCTGCAACAAAAACAATCAAGTTCTCCTTTAATGAAGGAAGTTTTGTTTTTATTGTATAGGCGAACTGTGGAATATTAATTACTACGAATTACTTTGTCACGATTTGATTACTTTTAATATAGGTAGGAATCTGTTTGTTGCACTACCACTCGAAATGTTCGAAATATGTACGTAAACACAAAGAGAAACCTAGTTGAACAAATTTGTTTCACATCTTATATTTTCGTTTTTAAAGTGAATTGAAACTTTGGGTAAACAAAACATTAATCAACCGAGTTTTGTATCATTTTTAGATTTTATTTTGGAATAAAGATAATTTCCCTAACAACCTGTAGTAAAATATTTATTTGAAGTTTTTTTTTGTACTTTTATAGTTTTCTATAGCGAAAAATAACGTTTTCGATCCGATTTGAGAGGAATATAAGATCTGTGGTTCTATTTCACAATCGTGAACTATTACCAAATAAAAATACCGTTTTATCCGAATAGTTCGGAATCCAGAATAAGCTTTAGGCTGACAACGTACTCCACTAAAATGTAATTAAAATCTTATGAGAAGGTGAATTGTATTTTTCAATTCTAATTGGGGTTACTAATGATAATAGCGAATCAATATAAAAAAATGTTTGAATGTTAATTAATAATAAAGTTGAAAATACGTAAAATAGGATGGCATATATTATATTATTTATGATAAATATTAAAGAGTATTAGAATTTTAAAATAATTGTTTAATTAATCACTAAATAAATCATAATTAGAGAATTTGATAAAAATTCAACATAGTATGGCTACTAGTTTTAGAATTATGCAAAAAAAAAAAATTCTTCAAGCAAAACATTAAAAGAGAGGTACACAATCTGATCTGGCAAACAACATGACTTCTTTATACACTAAATTATACACATTTTTTTTGCACTTCTTTTAAAATTATTTCATTTGAAAGTAAGATCATATTGCGGCTAATCATTCTTCAACTTCCATTCATTTAATATCTTTACACTTTCCTTCGAAATGCATCATCTTTTATTTTTTTTATTAAAATGTTCATCTCTATGCCTTATTGCATTACCTACACAAAATATAATAAAAACCCTTGGATGAAAGTGTCTTTTTGGCACTACCGCAACTATTCAAAATATATTCAGGGATGAATGACAACCGAAATTTTTCACGTTTACAATCCTTTACTTCGTACATGGAAGTAAAAATTAAAATATTATTACTTTTATTTATTTACAAATATGTAGGTATTGATGAACAAAGTCAATTTTAGAGTTTTCTGGAGACGGGAGACCAAACCGAAAATGTTTTCTCGCATCGTAAACTTGTGACTAAAGTGATATATATCAAACTTTTTACATAATATACCAATATTAATACAAGTTTAATAATAATAATAATGTTTAGTTACATGTATCCCTCATATAAGTACACTATATTATCCCGTTGTCAGTCAGCATGCAGCCATCGCCGTGGGCGTCGCTTTCATCACCATCGCCGGCTTCCTGCGTCTGTAGTCCCGGCGCCTCGGAAGACGGCGTCCAGAACACAGCGACTTCCGCTCGGCAGGTTCCTGTTCTCGCGCCATTAAACCCCGGCGTTTCCCATCCCCAGTTCTTACATTTCTTCACAGATGAAATGCCTTCCGCGAGTGTAGGAAACAAACAGTAGTTTCGCGAGAAATTAACTCCAAGCTTACAACACATTTGCGTTATTTGAATAGCAGCGTTTAACGACGAGAATTAATATCTGCAGACGTTAAACGTTTATGGATTATAATAGTGTTTGTTGTAACAAAAAAATTTAAGAATTATTATTTACGGACCAGCAGGGGATGAACTAAATTTATTTCAGTATATTTTATAATTAATTGCAATATATATTGATTCGGGTGAGACGAAATATTTTCGAATTATATGTTATATATGTATTTTATTTTCTTCCTAATTTTCCAAAATTCCCTAGATCTATGAAAATGTCCCTATAGGTATGGAAACACTGTGTATAGATGGCATGCTTGATAAAGCCTGCAATATTTGATCTTGAAAACTCTCGACGAGACTCAAGACCGAGTCGGGGTATTAATATTCGAGACGAGAAATAAACGAGACGAAATAAAATATTTTACACTTAAAAGTGAGACGATACGAAAAAAATTAAAACCTTGTCTGGTCAAATCTGATTTATAATAATATATTTTTTCTCACTAATTATTTTCTTGTATTTTACAATAAAAACATATCTTATTGCCACTTCCGCATGATGAACTGTTGTCAGAATCTGATCAACTTTTCTCATACCCAAAATAACAAAATCTTAATTTTCATTTCATTTGTTCATTTACTGATTTTATTTTAAATTCAGTCTAAGAATTAAAATACCTAACCAATATAATTATTAGTATGTGTTTATTTTTAGGATACATTAAGTACGATATTAAATCAACGAAATGTCTTTTCGCTATTATACAATTATTTTCAATATCAAAGAATAATTACTGACACATATATCAATGGTATAAAGATAATTTAAAAGCACATTACAAAAAATAGAAATTTTATTATCAATTAACCTCGGTAAGACATAATTGTAATTATCTTTATTCTTTATTTAATTGTGGTAATAAATCATCCTTGCTTGCAATCTAAAGTTGTTTCAACGCCAACTCTGTTGTGATGCGATTCAAATGTGCTGATTGTTTCATCTATCTTAGCTGTATAATGTTTCAATCTTGCACGTATCATTATTAGCCTGGAAAAATAAGCAAAGAAGAAAGATTAATTGCTTAATTATAAGAAAAGTAATATCAACTTAAGTATTCCTTTAGATGTGATAGAATTTTGATGAGGTATGGGATATTAATTTATTAAAATTAATTCGCAATACATGCAAATGTTTCTTTACTTCATAACGGATGTATTTCTCAACACGATTTTTCTATTCCTTCTTATCTGGATTAAAGTTAAGAGTGTTTATGTTCGCAGATATACTCTGTGCTGCGTTAATACTAGCATAGTATAACACATTAAAAATTATTAGTTTCTAATTTTATAAATTTCGGAATTCAGTAAGCACAAAAATTAGAAATATTTTTACCAACTACCAGATAAAGTGACGTTAAAATACTGTAATTATAAAGTTTTTAACAAATTTTAACGAATTTCTTTCAATATAGGTTACTGCTTTACGTTTAGGTTTTCGACTAATATTAAAAAATTAATCTTTCGTCAGATTTCATAAACGCTTGTTGCATCATTTGATTTAAATCAGTGGTTTAAATCATTTGTTCTGCAATGCTATTTATCATTCCAAGTTTACGTAAACTGAAGGAAAAAGCGTATGAGTAATGTTATTATGTGCCAATATTTTCAAGAACTACTAAATCAGTTTAACTTCGTCGCTAAAATGACTTTAGTAGTATATTATTTTGAATTTATTATTTATTAAAAAATCCGATTTATTCAAAATCTGATTTTTTTTAAAATCGAATTTTTATGCAACCCGTGCTTATTGATATTCAAAAATTTTATGAAACGTTAACAAACAGTAAATTTCCAAATTTTGCTTAATTTTAATTTATAACATTTTGTTTATATTATAAACTTTATAAAAATAAAATATCCTAGTACCTAGATATTCAGTGCTTTTATCTGAATATAAATTAGAAACTAATTTTTCACACTAAAGTTATAACCTTTAGAAACGTGTGACTGTGAGGATGCAAAATTTAATAATAAAAAATTAAAATAAGAATTTCTCACATTTCATCACAATTCTTACTTACATTTAGAGGAACCAATGCAAAGAACATACATTATAGTTCGAAATTACTGAGACACAACGGTATTTTTATTAGCATAATAGTTACCGACTTTGAGATTTAAAGCCTAGATTTCTCACTCCACTCAGTGTACTAATAAAGTAAATCGGTCTACTACAATATAGAAAAAAAATTGCAAGGTAAAAAAAAATTAAATCAGAATGTAATTGCAATTGCTTTGTTGTAGTTTCTTATTTTTTTATTATTAACAGCTTCTTTCTTCGTACCTCCACAAATATTTGCTAATTTCATTTAGAGATATATCTTGTCTTACTTTAATTTAGAAAACATTTACCGTCTTATCTCATCTAATATTTCATATAATGCAAAATATTTAGAGTGTAATATTTCCCCTGTGATAGTGATGGGATAAAATAACTACAACACATATTGATAAACCTGAGAAAATATCCATTGATATTCATAAGATCTGCTCTGAATTTGCATTTGAAATTTGGTGGGATTGCTGCATCGTTTTCTAAATAATAATGTGGGAAAATATTTAGGGTAGCAAACAGGAATTCTTATCTAAACGTTACTTCAGCTGTGCGTATTCAAATCTATGCAAAGATGCAACATATTAGAATAATCTGTATGCACAGGTTCGCGGGCTGAGATGAAGGGTTGCGTACAATGACAAGGTGTTGCCGGTAAAGGGATGAGATGCGACCCTGCCAGGATGATTCGCTATGCTTCGCTGCTGCCCTTCAATGCAAATATATAAATTATGATGGGAAAGTTTGTTTTATTTAAGACGCTTGAAAAATTGCAACATTACAATTTGTTTCAGTAAGTATTACTAAGAAAATATCTCCCGCTGTTAGTAAAAAAAAGTAATAAGATTTGCGGCCATCTATTTCAGATTATTATTTAAATAACTAGAGTATTCAGGGCCGTAACCAGAAATAATTTTCAGGGGGGGTTTTCAAATTTAAAAAATTGTGTTACTTATATTATATTTTATTGAACATTTAACTTAGTACAAAATTTATTCTACGATCTTTTTCAACTGCAACTCAATCAATTATTTCTTCAGGATCTAAGTAGATATCTGTATGAATGCTCATAAGACCCAAACCGGATAAAATTTCGGGGGGGGTTTGAACCCCGAAACCCCCCCCCCCTGGGTACGGCCTTGAGAGTATTACTTAAAATAGCTTCCTAAATAAAATTTATAACCAAATTTGTTAAATTATAATATAATAATAATACATTAAAGTATACGAAACAGTGATATTTTAATAGGGGTTACAGTTTTTATATATCTTGTTATAACATTACATTACTAACATTTATTTTGATGGGTATGAGATGACGAAAAGACACTTTCAATATTCATCCATAAATTAACCCGAATTCGAACTCAAAATCGTTTGCTCGTTAAACGCAAACGCTACCACTATACCAAAATGGTCAGGTTATTTTTATAATATATACGATCAAATCATCTATATTATATAGTCTGAATGACAGATAAAACCGACAATTTATGATGGGATATTATACATTTTTTATTTGGTATAATGATATTTTGAGGTATTTTTGCCAGGAAATGTTGTTTAGAGCTTTAATTAAATCAAATATTTATGATTGTCTTTAAATGAACTTATTCATCAAAATTCTATATGACATTTTTAGTGTGATTTCCCTACGTCCCGTTCTTTGGTGGCGGGAGGTAAAAATTGATCAGAAAAACATATATGTTAGTGTGCGACCGAAATTTCGTTTTTGGTTTCGGCTAAAAATGCTGGTTTTGGCTGCAGTTTCGATTCCGATCAAAAAGTGTATTCATAGAGTCTGACGCTTTCGGATTTGCACGTTATTTTAAGATTAATTTGAAATTTAATTTCTAGAATTAAGAAAAAAATAACGTAACTTAGTAACAAATAGTTCTAGAAAAGAATACTTATTTGATTGTACTTGTTTGTGATATTTGTGAAATGGTGATATATAATTATATCTTTAATTCTTTAGGTCATGGTAGTGGCCCGTATTATGCGCACTTTTATGAATGCTTTTATAAAAAGTGGCGTTTGGCCTCACAAGGTTCTAATGTAAAATCAGGATTCCTAAAAGTTATTTTATTATAAAAGTGAGGACTACGGGCCATTATCTCTACAAAAATAAAGTGATTTTCTATAATAAATTGAAGTCTAATTTAATATAATAATTGAATAATACCTTAGAAGGTACTTTAAAAAGAAAGCTGGATTTCCGTGTATAAAAATTTAACTAATGTAATGTAATGTAATAATTCGAATATCATAACGGGATATTCGAATTATTACATTACATTACATTAGTTAAATTATTACATCACATTTTTAATTACATTATATTATTAGTAAGTGAAATAAATCGTTATACAAGAGTTAGAAGTTTAACGCGCGAATGCTTATAGATTTTCATGAATGTACATATAACATTTCAATACAGTAGCGGTTTGCTTTACGAAATTAGTTTAAGTAAATGAAAATGAAATTTCGGGAACAATCACCTAAATTACTGAGGGAACGTCAATACTAGGTTGCTATGGTTATATGCCATTTAAAAATTCGTTGTTAATGAATAATTTTGTTATTATATTTTTAAAATGGCATAGTATTGCGTATAATGAAGCCATTTTTCTCACTTATGAATAATCATTGTATTGCTAAAAACAAATGAATAAACTAGCTTAAAAACCGCTATTGCAAAATAAAATTTTATTGAACAATAAGGATAACCTACAGAGCGTTTCCCAACTGTCATTTCACAAACACAAATTTAGAGTACAACTAGGTTTATACTAATGTGATTATTAATAAATTTACTTGAATACACAAATTCTCGAAATGAATCCTACAATTACTACTCAGAAAATGGGTCAAAGACCCCATAAAATAAATAAAACTAGAAAAGCAACAACAACAATAATTGTAGTAATGAGAAAGCAACCCTTAGCCAGTCTGACAAAGAAATCAATTTTTCACCTGTGACATTCAGGCAACCCATTTGGTAGTCCATTATCCCCTGGCTCACACTGGTGGAGCGAAGCAAGTCATAAAACTCATGAAATCGTCCAGATAATAAAAGTGAAAGCAAACAGGGGGTGGGGGCGGCACAAAGCCAAGAATTCCGTGTCGCGTGCTCTCGCGCCATCAGCCTTAATTTATTGACAAAGTATTCAGTTGGGCCGCGTAATTAGGGCATTAAGATGAAGGTCGTTACACTTCGCCTGCACACAAACAAAGAGATGCTAGCTAAGTTCCAAATGGAGAATTAAACGCCATAGCGCCAAAACATACATAAAAAATCTGATGTATGTTAAATTGTACACATTTTTTTGCTCTCTTTTATTTTGAAAATGAGGTACATTGTACGGCTATTCATTGAGTTGAGTTACATGAAAAATTGAAAAAACCCTTTTGGCACTGTCAATTGCAATAAAAAAAGAGGTGTACAACTCGAAGTTATTGCAATACAATTCAACATACTACGGTGAATCATTTTTGATTATGTGTCACACCGAAACTATCAGTACAATACCTCCTTTACTTCGTAGAAAGATGTAAAAATATTAATAATTCAGTTATGATCGCTTAATCGATAAAAATAAAATCTGATGATTCGCATCATCTAAGCAACGTCGAGAATCTTTAACTTCCCACGTCTCTCCCAGATTAGCATACGAGATATTTTGGAAAAACACTCCTATTTCTACAGCCTTTATTAAAAAATATATATTTACTATAAAAAAGTATAATGTTTCAAACAGAAAATAGTAGTTTATTGACTGTAATTTAATTTAGAAAAAGTAAATTTAGTGCCTTTGATATTTAATTTTGGCAACAACTGCTGTCATTCTATCTAACAAATAAAAATGTTTGTATAAAAATAAAAACTAATTATTGATTTTATGTTTTTCGCACAAAAAATATTGTACAAACCGCTTACGTGAACTCTTCCCGGATTCATTCTATTGCAATGCTTGTAAGCTCGCGCCACAAAATACTCATTCGGAAAAAAGGCGTTCTCACACTTGATATGTAAATAACTATTATGGATATCCATAAAAAAATAACTGCGTTATAAATGTAGTCGGTAAAAACAATTAATAAAAATACGGGCAGCGGTGGCTTATTTGGTTAGCTCGCGCAATTCTACCTGAGCGGAATATGATTCGCAGCGTTGCGAACTATTAACCAAATAATAAAATATTGCTGTATCCGAGTGATCTGCAAACTATTATAAGCTGTAGGTCTCTTGCAAAGGATATTCTACCAAAATAAATTTAAATAAAAAAAATATAATAAGTTCAAACGTGAATTACAATTTTTTATATAATTTAAATAAGCCACGATTAGCTTAGTTTGGATTAGTGCTGTTAAAACAAAAAGTAATTCCCCAATTAATCGATTAACTTTAATCGATGAAAACCGATTAATTTACAGGCTGCCAATTAGAACAACTGAAAAATAAGAAAATAAAAAAATAAAAATTAAATCAATCGTCCCAGACTTAAGTAACAACCAAGTAATTAGATAAGAATTTGATTCGTGGAGTATTAACTCTTCTGTTATTGGTTGTACAAAACTAATTATAAGTATAAGGGTTGAAGGTGGAAGGGATGAATTGAGCCAGGATGAAAAGTTCGTCCCTGATGGATCGCGGCATTCGTGGCACATCGCAGGCTATTTGTATAAACAAGCAGGTAATTCTAGCTTTCATTATAGTTTTGTAGTTGTTTAGGCACGGTAGTAATAACTGCCAGGAACTTTTCTCAACTTTCCTCCAACTTTCTCATTCTGATGTTGGTAATAAAACCTGAATGACTCATGTAAATGGACTTTCAAAATTAATAAATGAAACCGGAATGTTAATTTCCCAGTTTATTACTTACAGCTAAACGACGACATTAACTGTCGGTACCTATGATTTAAATCCGCAAAAATTATCAACTTCAACCTTAATTTACTTTGCTAATTAAAACATTAATTGCAACCTGCAACAATTTGTCGCCAACGATTATTATTGAGGACGTAAACTTATAATTGACTTCTATATCTACGTTACACGACACGAATGAAGCGGAAGAAAACAATTTAGAGTTCAATTGTCAAGTCAACAGAAATATTTATTTCTAAAAAATAAATACATAACCGAAAAGCGTGACTAAATGTAAAAAGTTTGTAAAATAAGGAAACAAAAATATAAAAGGTATAGTTATTTTTGGGTTAAAAATTAAAAAAAAATCAATATTTAAACCAGATTTTTTTTTATTTAAATCAAAAATTCTGATCCGATTTTTATTTTATTACTTTTTTATTATTATAAACTATTTTCAATAATTGATGAACAATATTTTATCACTTGTATGCAATATAAATTATTCCATCTTTTTTGCTATGTGAGATATCGGATTTTAAGATCAATTCTGAAACCCATTACAGAAGGATAGATCAAATAAGGTTATGTTAGTTTGTTTCTTTAAAGTTCTTACAAGCGATCCAGTACAATGTTTTAATATAGGAAGTGAATTCTTGTGAGAAAAGGAATCCGATTTGGGATCAATTTATGTTGAAAAAAATGTTAATAAACATATAGAGTTTATTTTATTTTATGTTGTGATTTTGTGATTGGAAAACACATTTTATTTAATTTCAAAAAAAAAAAACAATTGATTTATATCTTAAAAACCCTAGTAATTTTTACATAATAACAAATGTTCAATCCGTTTCAAAATGAATGAAAATTCGTTGGCCATATGTAAAACGTTCCGAAGCTACAACTTGTTGTAATGGAAAATAACTCTAATTATGTTTATAGTTATTATTACAGTAAAAATATTTATAAAACTGTTGCTTATAACGCAAAATCGCTTTAATGACAAAAAAAACGTAATGGTAAGTCTTCCTTATGAATTACTTATAAAATAATTCGGATTTAACGTTGCGGATTTTAGCGATGAAGTGTCGTACACCATCGGACAATTATAAATTTGTATAAATAGTAGGCACAGTCTTATTATAAATTATATTGTATATTAATATTTCTTCTAGAAATAATACTGTTCCAGCTATTTTATTTTCGTATTCCACGCCACTTTTTGCATTGAACATAATTATAATTTTCTCCCAACAATGTTCCTTGTCATTAATTGACGTTACATCTGTTTTTTTGCTCTCTATAATGAATCATGTTGTTATCAAATGGACCATAATAATGCATTCTTCTATCTGAAAAATTTCCACTTCTGTTAAGTTTTTCTGTCATTCGATATTTCGCCGTAATAACACTAAAGAGAACAGTCATATATTTTTCTGTTAACCAAAACAATAAACTCGATAACCTGGGTTAATTTAACCGGAAATATCTACATAATTGAAAACCGCTCTCTGCTTTAACCATGATTTGTGCTGGTTTTTATCTAGTAATCATGATTAAGTTAACCCTAAGTCAGTACAAACAATAAATTAATCATTATAATTTTTTTGCAAATAAGAAATTCTGTAATGAATATATAAATATCCATTTCTGTTACAATGAAGAATGTGGTCATATCTTGAAATTATGCGGCAATGTCACCGCTGCGTAAGAATATGAATGTATGGCCCTGTGGTCCATATATTTGAATAAAGGGAAAAAGGCTGTTATGCGCCTCCACCCCGTATGTGAAAATGGCGTGCGGGCGTCACCCACCCCTCCGGCACGCATGCGCCCCTCCCGCCAGGGGTGAATGCAAGCGTAAAATATGCACGCACTCACACACACTCATGCGTGCTCATGCAGCCATTACACACTACCCCACACACGGCAGTGGCGTGCAGCAACTGGGTTTAATACTAGAGGCATAGGATTGCGAATTATAAATATTTATTCATTTGTTTTTAATTGTTAGTAGGATTTCAAGAACAAAGAAGATGATGAATTTAAGAGAGTTTTTTTGCGGACAATATTCAAAAGAAAACTAGATTAAAAAATAATACAGTAAGAGATAAGACTCCGCATAATGCTGCTTTGCTTAAGTTTCGGTATTTTTTCAAATAGAATGATTTTACTGTAAGTTTTCTAACATAACATCAATTTATACAAAATACAAAACAGGAAAAGGTAAAGGACGATATTTAAATTTTATAATATTAAGCCAACAATTGGATATTTGAAAGGAATTAGATATTGGAGACTATGGCTTTGTTTAAATTGAAATTTCTTTATTGAAAAGACGACGTTTCGGTTCTGATTGGAACCATCTTCAGGTCTATGTTAACATCAATATTTGTGAAATTAATGTATAGTTATAAGTTTAAAGTTAAAATTTTTAAAATTGTTTCAAACATGTCGTATGTTGGAGAGTCATATGATACTGAAATTCGTGTGTGTGGTAATTCGTGGTAAAGGGCGATAGATGACTTCGTCACAAAAAGCAAGAAGTATCAAATACTGCAGAACCTTCCTAATTATAAACTTAAGTTACGAGTACTTACTTCATTTTTTGGATTTTCGTAGATCTTTGATAATTAAAAATCTATATTAGTAATAAAACAAATTCATAATTAATGTAATAAAAAATACTATGGATACTTAATAATAATTTTTAAAAAATCATATGAATTAAAAGGAATTGTAACAGTTGAACCTTCGGGCCGTTATTAATTAATAATTTTATTGTTTTATATTATATTTTATATTGTTAGTTTAAAATTAGAAGATGTTATCTTGTTATTCGATTGTATTCCAAATTCTGATCATATGAGTCATAGGCAATGAGAAATCTTCGTGGTAAACACACTTAGTTTGCTTTCCCAGGGGTTGTTATCAACTGGAAAAATTTGGAGACGAATGTCTGTGTTTATTTCGGGATTTTTCTAGCCAATCAGAAACAGAATTTGTGATGTCATCGAATAGCAAGAGAACCATGAATAACAAATGTTAAGTAAGTGCAGTTAGTTAAGTTTGAATAGTCTGAGATGTCAGATGAAAGTGAGTTAAGTTTCGGAAGTCTAAGAGGTCAGATGAAGAAATCAGTAATAATGTAAGTAAAAACCTGTAGAAGAAAATGTAAGTAGTGTTTAAGTTATTTTGTTTTTATATTATTTATAATCTTTCATGTAAACTTGTCTTGCTCTATTGTATATTTAACATCCATATTTTTTTAATATATTTCAATTGTTAATTTTCACCTTTGTTTTTCATTTTGCTTTGTAACCCTCACATTAAACTAAGTTTTGGTTATTTTGTACTTAAAAAATAACCTGGTGGCAGCAATCAAAATTAATTTAAACATAAACACATTCCATTCTTCTAACTGTTACATTTTGGTGGCAAGCGGTCGGATTCGAATATTCCAGTAGTCAAGCTCGGTAGAATTTATTCTTCTAACTGTTACATTTTGGTGGCAAGCGGTCGGATTCGAATATTCCAGTAGTCAAGCTCGGTAGAATTTATTCTTCTAACTGTTACATTTTGGTGGCAGCGGTGGGATTCGAATATTCCAGTAGTCAAACTCGGTAGAATTTATTCTGTATCACGCTCAAAGAGAAGAAGTAAAGAAAATGAATTTTGCGGATCTAATGGAATTGAGTTTAATTTTAGACAGATCACCGACTTTTAGCGGTGAGAGTCATGAATGTGTTGATGAATTTATTTCAAAATTAGAAGATTTTAAAGAAATAATGAATTTTTCAGATCATAGATTAGTTAATTTAGCGTGTCTAAAATGTGAGGGCAAAGCAAAATTTTTTCTTAAATCGTGTAAACAGGAAGTTAGAAAGAATTGGGAAATGTTTAAAGAAGAAATGAGGTATAGATTCAGACGTAGAGAGTACAGCTTTGAAAATTATTTTAGACCCGAAATTGTTCCAAATCAGAATTCAGATTATCAAAATTTTTCCCAGTCAAAAGTAAATTTAAATATTGAAAATTGTACATGTAATAGAAGTACAGAGAACAGTCGAAATAATCAGGGAAATCGCGAAATTATGTGTTTTCGATGTGGAGAAATGGGACATTTTCAATGGGCCTGTCCCACAAAATTTTTTAATTCTACATGTTTTGGATGTGGAGAAAGGGGACACATAAAGAAATTTTGTCCAATAAAGAAGTTACCCCGCAAAATAGAGCAGACAGTTGCATGTAATAATCGAAATATTAAAGTGAATGAATGTGATAAAAGTACGTGTAATACGAGAGAATGTGGAAAAAATAGGCAGTTTGAAAATAGCAATGCGATAAGTATGAATTGTAGAGGGATAAAATCGGAAGAAATTATTGTTAATAATAGTAAACATGATTTAGATGTGTCATTGTCGTTTGAGAGATCCGTAGGTGCAGAATTTTTAAAAGCGTTAACAGTTGTAATCAACACTTCATGTGATAAGGTCAAAGTCGGTAGAGAATCGGTAGAAGAAGATAACGAAGGGTTGTTATCGGAAGAGGAACCTGAGATGTTCGAGAGGAACATAGTTTGTACACCGGTGGAGGAATTGGTAAAGGGAACCACGGAAAATTCTATGCCGGAGGACAAACGAGGTAGTGAATCGGTAGAGGAAGATAACAAAGGGTTGTTATCAGGAGAGGAACGTGTGATGTTCGAGATGAACGCTGTTTGTATACCGGATGAGAGATTCATCCATTCTAACATCAGAAAGGATGAAGTGTTTGAGAAAGAGGCAAGCGCAAAACATACGACAGAAATGGACAATGACAATCGAGAAGCCGAAGATGAAGCCAAGGTAATCAGCATGGCTCAGAAGGTAGATATCCCTCACCAAACTGACGAAGAAAGCCTATTACCCGGAGATGACAACGAAGAATCATTAGAAGAAATACATGTGAGTAAGGAAATAATAACAGAGCGCGAGATTTTTGTTTGTAGGACAAAGAATGAAAGGAAAACGAGTGGAGAGTTGGAACCAGTGATTAAGGAAAACCGACTGGACGACGTACATTTCGTGGACATAGCGGATGCAGCAGAGGTTTTCGAGATGAAAGACAACTCTGATGTAGTGCATCTAGAGATCCAGTTTAGCTACGCGGTAGAGACAACTTCCAATCCCGAAAGCGTGATGTCGACCCAAGAAGTTGTTCCTTTAATCGCTACAATAAAGAAAACCCCCATAATTCAGCAAATAGGTAAGAAACCAGAACATAAATTAATTCGAGAAAAGTTAGCGAATTATTATTTTAACAAGAATTTTACAAAAAATTGCATAAACGAAGATTTTACGTTTCATTTTAAACTTAGTATAAATAATTTCAAAGAGTTTGTAAATAAAATTTATTTCATAGATGAAATAATTTTAAAATATCTACTTTTTAAACAAAGAAAAAGAAAATAATACGAAAAATTCTGTGTGACGTAATCAGTGCTAAAATGTTAAAATTTATTTTCATTATAGTTGTTTGTAGTTGTTATTTTTTTTAATTATATATTGTTTATTTTCATTGCTGAAATTATAATTGTTATTTTTTTAAATTTGTGTTATTTAGCCTGATTACTTGAATTGGAATTGATTTTTCGGATATTGGAATATGATATTAAAAATTGAATTTGATTTTGGATTTTGTTAGTAGAGTCTAGTTTTTCTTGGATGCCAAAGCCACATATTGTTGTTGAGGCTTAGGAATTTGGCGCTCCTATCCGCTGGTAGCCAACCAATGTTGCACAGCATATTGGAAAGATTAATGAAATTTGAAAATATGATGTGTAACCTCGGTGATTTTACGTAGTTATATTTATTCAGTTTTCATTACTGTAGTAAATTGGTTAAAAGTATTTAAAGAAAAATAAATTATGTAGCATATTTAAAATTGTTAGAGTATATACCAACGATATCTATTAGTAGGGAATAAAAAAAAAAATTAGTTAGGATATTAAGATGTAAATGCGATACTGCCGAAGGTGCCTTTGTTACAGCTTTCCGAATTTACTAAAATTATTAGTACGATGGTCCAGATCCACACTTATTCAAGTGTATACGTGTACCAACGTCCTACCCAGGAGAAGTGTCAAGGTTGCTGTCCATAGGCCACTACGAAACCACGATCAAAGTAAGCTGCACTGTGAAGCTGTCAGCTGTTGGCATAGGAAAGTAGCTGAGAAGGGCTAATATTTCCCGAGATGCAACTTCAGAGGATCAAGTTGGTGAAGCAACTTGGCGGTTCGAGTGAGCTGGGACGGAACTGGCACTTCCCCATCGTCGAGTCGTGAAAGGTTATGAAGAAGCCTGAAGGATCTTCTGGACCAGAGTCTAGTAAAGTAATTTTTCGTGGAAAGTTACGTCGTCCTTCAGACAACGTAACTTGTTTTAAGGGGAAAGGGGTGTAACAGTTGAACCTTCGGGCCGTTATTAATTAATAATTTTATTGTTTTATATTATATTTTATATTGTTAGTTTAAAATTAGAAGATGTTATCTTGTTATTCGATTGTATTCCAAATTCTGATCATATGAGTCATAGGCAATGAGAAATCTTCGTGGTAAACACACTTAGTTTGCTTTCCCAGGGGTTGTTATCAACTGGAAAAATTTGGAGACGAATGTCTGTGTTTATTTCGGGATTTTTCTAGCCAATCAGAAACAGAATTTGTGATGTCATCGAATAGCAAGAGAACCATGAATAACAAATGTTAAGTAAGTGCAGTTAGTTAAGTTTGAATAGTCTGAGATGTCAGATGAAAGTGAGTTAAGTTTCGGAAGTCTAAGAGGTCAGATGAAGAAATCAGTAATAATGTAAGTAAAAACCTGTAGAAGAAAATGTAAGTAGTGTTTAAGTTATTTTGTTTTTATATTATTTATAATCTTTCATGTAAACTTGTCTTGCTCTATTGTATATTTAACATCCATATTTTTTTAATATATTTCAATTGTTAATTTTCACCTTTGTTTTTCATTTTGCTTTGTAACCCTCACATTAAACTAAGTTTTGGTTATTTTGTACTTAAAAAATAACCTGGTGGCAGCAATCAAAATTAATTTAAACATAAACACATTCCATTCTTCTAACTGTTACATTTTGGTGGCAAGCGGTCGGATTCGAATATTCCAGTAGTCAAGCTCGGTAGAATTTATTCTTCTAACTGTTACATTTTGGTGGCAAGCGGTCGGATTCGAATATTCCAGTAGTCAAGCTCGGTAGAATTTATTCTTCTAACTGTTACAGAATCACAGAAAATATGCCCTATAGTGACATTTCGAATTTTCTGACACGTGCCGTGCTACTCACGGTGGCTTGTACCTATATTTGTATTTTGTAAGTGTATTGTATTCCAGTAACATGTGCGAATAATTTTAAAAATTAATAGGGTCTCTTAAAAAACCTAGTAAAAAAACCATTTTTTATATATTTGGTTCATCAAGATTTTCCTTTCTATATTTCTTCTTCATTAAAATAGTTATTTGTATATCAAGTGCTGAAAGTCTATCTTTGTCGAACCAAAACGAAAGTTTGTGTTCGACAAAGGACTTTCAACACGTGTTATACACACTATTTTTTCTACTCCTGCAAGATAAAAAATAAGGAAATAAAAAATTATTTTTTAAACATAATTTGACATTTATTGCAAATTTTGTATTTGTGATGCGTATCCATGGTAGCAACAATGTAATAAACATTTATTAGTGCTGCAAAGTTTTGCAGCACTGCGTGCTACAAAGAGTCACTTTCAGCATGAAAAACCAACCAGAAAATTGTATTTTCAAAGCAGGAGTAGAAAAAAAAAATTGTAGTTGCAAATAAGTCATCTTCTGAGCTTGATTGCTAATAATTTATCGTGTGAAGTTTTCACATCTAGTATAATTCCGCAAGTATAAGCACACCTATATAGGCGACCCCCTAAGAAACGGTACAGGAAATGTTCCATATGGCGGTGCAGCGCGGTGCGGACTACTGGACGACTGACTAGCTTGAAGATGAATTCGTTCAACGCTGTTTCATTGAGCGTACAGACTTTTTGGAACGTATATCCTGCATTAAATGGTGTCTTACTTTACTTGAAAGCAATAATTTTTTAGAGTTACTAAAGTAAAAATATAATAATAAAACCGATTTTCTGCATATGATATGACTATTTGAAAATTCGTTACTTATGTCATATAATAAGAGTCTCACTCTTTAACCCACGAGCCACGATTGTCAGAAATACGCAACTTTGAAGCTTTATATTACGTGAGAAAAGTGCAATTTTCCAAAGAGGTCGAAGAAAAATATTTTTTATATTTGTAATATAATTTTTTAAAATTTGTTTGTTGTACGCCACTGTTTGTAGCCTATATTGTCCACTAGCGCTACCTCTGCGTTCATTTTTCGCCCGACATAAATAAGGATTTAGAAGTTGTTCCTCCCTCGTCCTAATGGGAATCATATTAAAAGGGTTAGAATGGCCTTGGTTATGTTATTACGGGATCCGGGAATTATTTTAATAATGAAAGAACAATAACGCTAGATTTATAACTCAACTGGAATTAAAATTGAATACTTTTGGGATTATGTGGACAATGCTACCCTCACTCACTCACATGTGTAACGAATATTTTATTACATTTGTTTTATACAGGGGAATTATTAATTACTCTCTGGGACACCAGAGATTTTATATAGAAATTAAAACAGAAATATATGCCATTTGTTAGCAATGTCTGAAAATATTCGTAATTGGGAATTATTATCCATTACAGTCAAAAATATAATAATCATTTTTAATTCAACTCAACAATCTTCGTTGTAACAAAGCATCAAGTACAAGTACAAGGATTTGCTACGTGACATGTTTACTTTTATTTAGCGAATTATCAAATACAGACAAATTAAATTTACTTTCGTCACAAAATATTACTGTCGCCAATAGGCCAATATGGTAAAATAGTAAAAAATTTCTGGATATATCTACACTTCAATTTATGCACATCCGTAAAAAATTTGATCGATGTGATTATAAATTATATCAGCAGTAAATTTATGACGGTCGCTATAAATATTTGCTGAAGGATATAAATATAACAACCTAAATATCATATTTCGCAATAATGAAACAATATGGTGCGTGAACGAAAATGTGAAACCGTAACTAAAATAAAATTTCTTAATAAAATTCCCGGTAAATAAGCGAAAAAAGCGTTGAAAAGGCTTAAAGTGTGAAGAGAAATGAAATTATTAAAAAGTCGTTACTTTATTGCGTGGAATCATCAAATTACATTTGATTAAATTTTCATCACTTTAATTCAAACACGAGTTCTCGAACGGAGGAAATAAAAAGGCGAATTTTCCTCGCGCCTGTACCGCTCGTCGGAATTATTTAAATTGCCTGTAAGAACAGCCAGCTACATATTTGAATTTCAAAACACAGGGAGTTTTACATTATAAATCTATAACCCAAGCGATCTAAAAATAATTTGCAACATTTCG
Organism: Stenolophus ochropezus; assembly: GCA_035578165.1. Taxonomy (NCBI): domain Eukaryota; kingdom Metazoa; phylum Arthropoda; class Insecta; order Coleoptera; family Carabidae; genus Stenolophus; species Stenolophus ochropezus. The sequence goes on along the minus strand of JAQOWZ010000004.1, from coordinate 6,537,150 downwards.
GCAGCCAAGTGAGTCCGTCCACAAACAATAGAGTTATTTGCATTCTTTTACTTCTTTTTACAGGACAATGAAAGGTCTGGAACGTCTGACGTCCAATGAAAAATCGAGATGTAAAGTGCTGGAACTAAAATTCAAATACTTCACGAGATACGAGCGATAAAAATTTTACTGCGCTTGTACACAAACATGATGACAATGACTCTCAAATTACCACAATGGGACGACTGCATTATAGTTTCGTTTTATTAAACAAACTTTATTTTAATATCAGTAAAAACACTACTATTCAACAAGCGTAAAATGCTAACGATTTTTCTTAATCTCAAGAGCATAGACACGAATTAACTCGGCGTTGGTAAACAGTATGGTGTACACTATTGTATGGATTATTGCTCGTAATAAGAAATTTAGAAAGCAAGATCGAATTCATTTCGAATAAGAAACACTCTTCTACATAAACACGTTACTAAATATTTGCAAATAATGTCCATGCCGATTCCGAAAAACGAATTAGTGTAATTTCAAGGACTCGAATAGAATTTACATGTAAAATACAAAAAAAAATAATGATCGAATAATCGTGGAAGGGAATAATTCCCGGAGTCCTTCCTAGTCTTGTAGAGACTACACCCTTTCACAATCAAAATATATTTAAAACTCACAAATTAAATACCTCATCTAGTTAAATATATAATGTAGTTACAAAAATTAATACCATTATTAAATTTCTTGAATGACAAAGGAATTTAATTTGTCAAGAAAAAAGCAATTCGAATAATGGAGTAACTATTGTTGTGAAATTATTGTTGAGTATTGATTTATCTGTCTACTACACGAACTTCCTACATAAATTTGTGTTATTAATGTAAATTAAGATAAAAACAAATTTTATTAAATGAATTTTCTTTATGTTTTGTAATAATAAAATTAGCGAAAATAATATATAAAACGTATTTTAGTTTTCTAATGATTGTTATTTTAATGAGATCTGGGAATTAGTAATAAAATCTGAAATATCAAGTTTCAAACCAACATCCATCAATACCGATGGCCATCATTATGACAATGTCAAAATACTATCTTATCGATATTTCCAATAGGAAGAAAGACAAAAAGACAAAATGCAAGTAAATAAATTAGATATTTTTTCCTTTACCTTCTCCTTGGTGACACATTGTTTTTAATATTTTTGATATGTCAAATAAATAAAATTATTTTCAATTTAATATTGCACAATCGATTCAAATGCTATTTTAATCTTGGAATTATCTTGACAAATACCACTCGAGGTTTGATTTGTAGTGCGGAATATTTATTTATTTATTTATAAATATTCACACTTGGTTTCTTAATGGCAATTTGTTTCAAAGATTTGTACGACAAAATCACGAGAGCGAAGCAACCAAGTATTCATATAATATATAAAACATCCGGCTAAATCAAACCTCTAGTGGTATTCTGGTATTACAATAGATAACATATAATAAAATAGGTATTTGGAAGAAAATCATAATGGCCCATATTACGTACGCACTTTTATGATAATAGCGCTTTTACCAAGCATGCTTTTACATTATAATCTTCTGAGGCCAGATGTCAATTTTTAAAAAAGCGATTTATAAAAGTGAGCTCTTAATATAAGCCAAAAAAATTGTATCTTTTTTGGCAGTTCTTTTATTTTGTATCATATATTAAAATGAGTATATTTCAAATTGAAATAAATCAATTTGTACCCTCATATACAAGAAATAATTGGTATTTTAAAATGTGAGTAGTTTGATAATGAATCGATATAGAAATTACCAAAACTATTTAGTGTAATTCCAGAGCAATTTGAAGATACAACATAAGGAATAATATGAAGCTGGAAGCAATGTTCTCCGTCATTGTCTCGTATTAAACGCCACCCTCTTTCTCTGTTTCAGCGTCTGGTTCCACGGACGCAGCAGTTATGGATATTGTTATAGCAGATGTTGTAAATGAAATCGTGAATGGTTGAAGGTCCGTGTCGCAGCGATTTGCATACAAACTGATACAAAGGGCCTCTCAGGTATATCGTTATTTTAAATTTACTAGCTGCGATATTATTCAAAGCCTGGCCGGGTGACAGAAAGGGACGACTGTTTTAAATAATGCTTTAATTTCTATACACCGCTACACATACATTCCATGCTTAATTATTATTCTATTTATTCAAATCACTCTCGGAACGAAAGAGATTGCAAATATCAGCTGTATTCTAAGTCTTTTATGTAACATTATATCAGGTTTTTGACCTATGGAAGAAAAACTTAAGTGATTATAAATTAAAAATTAATAATGAATCAAAACACAATTAATAACAATTTACAACAATTATTACGTCAATTATTACTTGACACCGACTATATTTTATTCGTTTGTTTTTTTTTCATCCATAGCCTATCGTATATTAATAATAAAAATAAATATTTATTTAAGTTTCAATTGCATCTTTTTGTACTTCAATAGTTTTATTATGTAAGGATATAAAACTAATACATGGTTGAATTCAGATTAAAATATATAATCCAATAGGCATAAAAAATAGGTACAATTCTATTTGAAAAAAAATACTTTTTGTTATAACTTGAGATCTACTGGTTTAAAAAAATAATTTCTTTTCTGATAGGATGTTTCTATAGTATTTTTTTTACAACTATAATAATAAAAAATAAATAAATTTAAAATTACTTATTTGTATGCTTCCTTTCTATATATATATATATATATATATATATATATATATATATATATATATATATATATTATTGTCCATTGGTCCATTGCTTAGTTTTGGTAAGTAGGGAAGATATTGTATCTGTACAAAAATCAAGCTTCTGAATGAAAAAGATTAGATTTTTACGTTTCAATGTTGATGACTGTGTAAGTGTGGATTGCCGATAAAACGAATGTTATTATTTGTGAGTTGAATATTAATTCCCAAAGCTACTAGTTACATTTTTTTTAATACAAATTATTAAACGGATATATATTTAAAACTTTAAACGATTACATAATATTTTCTCCGCAAGCTCCGCCTCAGTTCATTTCATATTTCCTAGAATGTTCTCATGTACTTGCATTCCTTAAAACTAAAATAACTGTATTTTAAACAATAAAATGTAATAATATACTGGAATTAATATCTTCACACAAATTGTGAACTGTAACTATAAAATATTGTCCACCTAAAGCTTCCAGTAATATAAATTATACGTTATATTAATAAATAATAAAATAAATTACAATTATCTTATGGATAAGATTCCATATTTTAAAAAGAATACACTACTGCATAATAATTTATAAGGAGTAAAAATATAGAAAACATTAACAGCGTAGAATGATATTAAAATAAAATACCTATTTGATACAAAAGTGAATCGTTTCTGTAGGAATTGTTAGGCCACAAATGAAGCAAATTTGCGCCATCTTATGTAGTAAGAAGTCCCTGCTTCCACATATAATGAGGGTAAAACGATAAAACGTCCGAATTATAAACAAAACGCCAAATTGAAGGTGAGCCATTCCGGCATTTGGAAATAAATACGCGAACGTACAGAGAAATTGAAATAATGATGAAAATCAAATCGCGCACCCCTGTGAGGGAGCTTTTATTTACATTATTTATTATTTTCATTGAAATCTATCTTTTGGAATTTATTTGTTCTGCATATTATTTTATAATGAGTGCGAGTGTTCTATTACTGAGGACAGACGCTTGTTTTTGAGGACTTGCTTGCCTTAGGCTTGCTCGTTTTTTGCAATTAGTATCGCGTTGGATTCGATTCGAATATGTAATTATATCGCATACTTTCTTTGACGGATTTTTGATCAATTATTTTTAAAGGACAGACATCATTAAATGTCTTCAAAATTAATTAAAAATTATGTTTTACACGAATCCACAAAGGAAATGTGATATTTAATAAATAAAAATAACGACATACCTTAATTGCCACCGAAATACTCCAATTTTAGGAAGTTTTATTTATCTGAAACAAAAAAATATAATTAACAAAATTGCTTGAATATAACAATATTTTAATTCATGGAAAACTGTTTTTACATTTTAACTTTTGACCAATTAAGGAGGGATAAATTAGTAGGTATTGTAAATATTTTTTTTATTTTACATTCGTTTAGATCTCTGTCATCCTTCGTCTAATTCATATTTTCCTTTTTAGGTTTTCTATAAATACTGTTAGATCTCGAAATACTTGTAATTTTTTTTTATTTGCAATTCAAGGTAAATTTAAAATTTTTAATTTATCGAATCTTATTCATTTTATAATTTTAAGGAAACTTATTAGAAAAATACAAGATAATAAAAACAAATGTGGACCACAAATGACTTGTTTGTACTTGTATTAAATTATTTACATTCTTGTTGCACTTTTTTTTTAAATTATTTCATTTGAAATTGAGATCATTTTACGGCAAACCGTTTTTAATTTATGCAAAAAATTGAAAAAAATACCTTCGAGCATAATGTCTTTCAGCATTACTAGATGTAATAAGAAAGGTACATAACTAGATATTATAGCAGTTTGCTCTGTTACACGAAAAAAAAACGCTTCGAGTAAAGTGCCCTTTTGGCACTGCCGATTACAATAAAAAAGTGGTATACAATTATATGTTATAACAATCCCACAAAAAAATTCAATATTCTACGCTTAATCGTTTTTGAGTTCTGAGAAAATTCAAAAAAAACTCTTCTAGTAATGTGCCCTTTTGGTACTGCTGATTGCAATAAAAAAAGGAAGGTGCATAACTATATGTTGTAGCAATGTCATATATAAAATTTCAACATACTACAGTTAATCATTTTTGAGATATGTACATACGTCCGTACAAACGTTACGCCAAAACTAGTCAAAATGGATCTGCAATACAATAATGAGTAATACATTATTTAAAGATAATATCTTCATAACGTATTTGTCTTAAAATATCAATTTCTATGCTCAGCAAAGCCAAAACGCCAATCAGTTGATTTAAATCATGAATTAAATAATTATTTAAATCATGGTTCAAAATATAAGTAAAGTAAAAGTATATTAAAGTGTCCGACTTATTACAAGTATTTAATGAAGTGATACAAATATACGAAATATGAATAATTTATTTTGTTTAACATTAATTATTTGTTTTATAAACATTTTCCATATTTGCTCTGTTGGTGTATTCTTTACATTAGTTACTTGTGTTGATATCTGATAAAGGTTCTATAGGCACAAACCTCTCATAATAATGTATTTGCTGTTATAATTATATATTTTTATTAAATCCATCTAAACTTATAAAGCGACAAGCAGTAATTTTAATATAATAACAGTAATTACAAAATAATTACATTTAAAGAAAAAGTGCAAGATTATAGAATACATATTTGTTTTTCTAACAATTAATCATTTTATTAACAATTTATTTTCAATAAATATGCACCGTTCAATTGCAAAACTAATAAATAAATGTCGTGTAATATTTTTTACTATTCCTTTTACTTCTATGATAATTACATATTTCTTCTAAGTTGTTTTTATTTTCAATTTGAAGAGGAAGTGGTCATTATGCCTGACATCGATTATTAATCATCGATGTAATAATAAGCCATTATCGATTAAAAATTGCAGAGGTAGCCGGGTAATAAAGCTATCAACGCAGGTGAGATTGACAGTGCTGTGTTGCCAAATGGCTAATGAACTCCATTTGATATATTAATAGAGGTAATAATTAACAGGAACGCCTCAAATTCGGCGGATGAAAATTTAATTCAGCAGGTTCGTTAGCTCAAGGGATAATTTATACATGACGTCGATTTTTTAAATTATGAGAGGGAATAGGTTATTGCTTCATATGCATATTTTAATACGCAAACAAAACCAGTAAAACATATAAAAACATATTTGAAGCGCAGTATTATAATTAATAACGGTATATAAATTTGTTTAATATCTGCAAAATTTACATGTTATATAAGTACATACAAAATATTAGCGTTTGAAAAAATTTAAATAAGTTAAAAAATTAACCATTTTCTTTTAAATTGTGCATAATAACTTTTTTTCACTGCTAGCCTACGAAGATATCATTATTAACCTGTTACTGAGTTGTGAAATTGTTTTTCTCTACCGCTTCCTTAGCAACGCTTAACAACGGTCAATAATGGATTATTATTAACCATGGTCAATTATGCGAACTGTCACTTTTTAAAGAAATTCACGCTTCTGAATTTATTTAACTCACTGAACGCAAGGAAAATATTATATTTAAATTTGCCGCCTAATTTCAAGTTGGCAATAGTTAAATTTCAGATTAAAAATTAACTATCTTATTCTGTAATCTTATTTCTTGTCAAATTTTTCGTGCGTTCACATTATATTCACAATGCAAAATGTTAATTTATGTATTTATTTATTTATTGCAATATTTATTGTTAAATCTTTGAAAAGGTAAGTGTTAATTGTTATATCATTTTAATTATCTTACTTTGTACATTTTTTTTAGGGTTATAATTACATTTTTATGTAAAAACACAAAACGGGTAACATTTATTTGTTATTTATAGTTGAAATTGATAGTGCAATTGTGACAAGTCAAATTTATTGCTGCAGAACCCGTATTCAATGAAGTTTGAGTGTTTCCTATATTTATTGTCGCATTTTGAATTTCTGGCATGATTGACTGAGGTATGGGGCTTGTTGAAGGGTTCGTAGCTAGTAGTGAAAAAAATAGTATATAAACCCCGGTTGAGAAGATCATTATTGACCAGGCGTCTTGTATCACTCGGGCTTCGCCCTCGTGTTACAATCCTGGCGCTGGGTCAATAATGATTATCTTCTCAACCTTGGCGTATAATATACTTAATATGTGTGTAAGATACACTAATAATAATTACTTACTTATGTATAAAAATCTGCATTAATATTTTTTCTGACAATACCTTAGTGTTAGACACACTATTGACTTTATTCTACTTATTTTATGTTGTATATACTGTATCTAGTGCCACAATTGGATGTCATGACATGATGATTTAAAAATGAAACAAATAAAAAAATAGGTACCACAAAAACACACCAAAAGTTATGAAAATTGTTTATATAATTTAGTACTAAATTTGATAGATAATTTAAAATAAATAAGAAGACTGAGAATGTCAAAATCGTTATTATTAACATTATAATTTTCAAGTATCTATTTTTTGGCAGTTGTAAATTTTTATTTCTTTTTAAATATCCTATTTTCCAGCTTTTTATAATTTCTGGTAATTGTTCTTTGTACGTATTTATTATCATTATTGTTATAATCTATTTATTTATTCTGAAATGTGTTTTTATTATATTATTATAAGTAATTATGGCATTCCATATTTGCTTTCATAGAACCCTGCATATTGAACTTTTTTCCACAATTTTTTTTATTTATTTTTTTAAAGAACAGTGAAAACGCGTCTGAAAAATATGTGGTGGTAAACGATGTATCAATTTTTAAAGTAAAAATTTTGACCTCTGACTTCTTATGTCTTCGCCAGTGATTTATTTCTTTATTTTAGCTAAACTATGTTTATATACAATAAAAAAATTATTAATAGGCATAAATAAAAAAATATTTTTCTTAAGAAAAATAAGAACATATACGGTAAAATTTTGACACTGCCAGGCCGCATGCATGTCTATGTCTCCCTCCCGCAAGTTCTAAGAAATGGGGATTAATGAAATAGTTAAGGACCAGTGGCATAATTAGGGGGAACAAGGTGCCCAGGGCCCCTCTCCATCTCAAAAAGTGCATTTTTTATATTATTTGTGTTATAAATCCATATATAAATAGATGTTTTGAATTTTAACAAATTTTATTTGTCCTACTCCTTCCTTTCTAAAACTCTAGTTATGCCACTGCTAAAGACAGATGACATCACAGGACATGGTAACAAAATTTCATCTCTTATAGCTCGTGAACGAATTAATATTTAAATGAAATATTTCACTAATACTCTTTAATTGTGGTATATTTTCATATTCTTCTGCAAAATGATAATATTTCGATAATGGTTTAAGATCTAAGTTTTGATTTACTTTTGCTCTAATATATTCCCAATAATGTTTTCTATTTTCCTTGAAAATTAATTCAGTTTTTTTTTTAAATTTATTTAATTCCTGTTTTTTTATTATGCCATGTTTTTCTTGTAATATTTTTTTCATTTATATTCTTCTTTGTTACTCGTCTTTGGTAATTTCACTGAAAAGTACAATAGTAGCTTGATCTATTTTTTATTTGAATGAGTTTTGATTTGGAACATATTTGTTTTAGAATCAAATAACTGCTTTTAGTCAGACACTATATTATAGTTATTTCAAGTTTATTTAATTATTATCGTTATTTTAAAATATAAAACTGAATATGTATCTTTTTGATTTGCAAGAAATTATAGTAGTTAATTGGAAACAGAAGGCGAAATAGAAAATGCTTAATTTGCTTAAATGTTATATTATTAGAAGATTAAAACATATAACAACAGTTTCGATTCATAAATAAATCTACAATATTGTTTAAATACAATACATCGCATTAAACCAGATATTCATAAATAAATAATTACCATCCAATGAGATAAAACGAGCAATGAACAAAACAAATCAGATTAACTAAATGCTATTACTCTACACTCAGCCATTCGAAAAAATCTATTAATTAATCTCTATCGATACATCATCAATACATCATCCAGTCCATCAAAACATGTTTAGCATAAACAATTAATAACCCCGACAGTTTGGAGTGGCTGGCATTTCATTGAACGTTCTCGATGCAATAAAATATGTAGTTATTATTGTAATATTAGACGTTAGAGTGGGACCGGTAGGTAGAGGTGCGATATGCTAATCATCCCCTGTTTATACAGCATTCGTCGCGCATCAATGCCCGAGATGACAACGAGGGTACGAAGGGTTGGCAGTTGATTTGTGTGTTGTTTCGTGGTTGTGACCTACAGACAAGATTAATTTTTATAGTTTTCTATGTGAGAATATTTGTATATGTCACTTCCTCTTCCTGTATTCAAAATATATAATCGATAATGACAGAGGGAAAATCTGTATTTGTATTCCGGATGTAAACAACATCATTTTATCTACGTATGAGTTTTAATATAGGTAACAAATTCATTCCGTTATTTGTTTATTTTATAAAGAACTTACTATTAAGTTTAGAGTTTCTAATTAAGACAATGTCACTAAAGTTTAAAATTAAGACATTTTTTAGTGTTAAAAGTATGAAAAGATGATTGTACTTTTCCGTTTAACTTCATATCATATTTTTCATAAATATCTAGTAGTAGAGAAGTAATACTTTTACAATAATATAATGTATTATCAAGAGTAAAAGTGATATTTTGTATGTTGGGCCTGGAAGTATTACATGAGAGCCACACAAAGATACTTTTACTCTAAATAACACAATCTATTTTTTCTTCAAAAGCAGATATTTTTAAAAATTATTTATTACTTGACGTTCAATACTTATTATTACTTTATTCCAAGAATCGCATGTGGTAAGGTAAATTTTATGAAATATGAAATGAACAAACTGCTCCATTTACTATTAATATCATCTAATAAGTTCTCTGCAACAATATTTTATTTCCGTCAGGGCATAATAACATAATAAAAATAAAATGTTATATATTACAGTAGTAAAATACAGAACAAATATAATTTTGGGAATTTGAAGAATTTCATACGTCATCTAACATCATGTAACAGTGTACCATTAAAACAAAGAATAAGAAATTTGAATTTTTATTATGTTATACAACTACCTAGTACTCAGACAAAATGTGGGAAGAGATATATATTTTCTTCTTAACTTCCCAGAAGAATGTATAATTTTCCTAGGTCTAGGGAAATTTCCTTATGTATGGAAACACTGTGCACAGACGGCGTACGTGACAAAGCCTGCCATATTCGATCTTGAAAACTCGAAAAATCTCGGAGAGATTCGAGACCGAGACGAGTCAATAATACTGGAGACGAGATCTAAACAAGACGAGATAAAATATTTTACATTTAAAATGAGACGATACGAGAAAAAGAAAAATCTCGTCTCGTCTCGTTTCACATAATCACTAGTTCAGCTCGTGCGTAATAAATAATATGTACAATGGTAGCTAAATTAGAAAGGTTCAGACAATAAATAAAATATTTCGAAACCACAGCTTTTAAATAAAATGAAATTGAGCACAATGAAAACCAGATCGCCAAATTTCAAGAACAGGTCTTAAATAGAAAAGTTTTGTTCAATTTTACTTATATTTTAATGGCTTGCGTCGTCAGCCTTTTCCTACATTGAATTTGAAACAACATAGATACAGTAAATTTATGGAAATTGAAAATAAAAAAGGTATAAATTAAATAAATTATATTCTCAAGTGTGTGAATTGAAATTAATAAAATTAATACAGTTAATAGCGAAATTAAATAAATGATGAGAACAACATAACAATAAAAGTATAATGTACGCCATCGAGATAATAAAGTAAAATAAGGCAGATCCGGTATTAGATATTGCAACACTGAACACTGGCATTAATATATTAATTAAAAGGGACGTTCACAAGTAATAATATACGAGTGTAACATTTATACGCTACTCTAATCAATTGGTTGCATGCATATTCATACCATATTAAATATCCCTGTATAATTACACACGCACCACGTTTACTATGCATGACTATGTCATAGTAGGTGGAACTCTAAAAATACCATCTGATAACGCTGTCGACTTCATTCCGAAACCGCATTAGCTTATTGTGTACGCGGCTTTATTACAAGCATAAAGCTGCGCGCACACTAGCGAGCTTCCAAATGAAACTACATATTATAAATGACATTAGCTTGATGCTTATGATAAAACATTCATTAAATATTTATACGAAAACATATTTAATAAAGAAATATCAGTTGGGAATTTATGGGCTCTAATGATACACTTGCTATCAAGTAATGACGTTCTGTCATATGAAATATGGAGGACTTTTCAACTAAAGTAACAAATACTAATATCGACATCATTTTAGGTTGCACTCAGATTCATAACCTATGTGATATATGGACGTATGTGTGTGTGTGTCCATCGTATCACCCTCAGTCAACTGCATAAGTAGTTATGATAGTAGAATTAGTCTACTGGAAGTGATACTTTATTTAAATTATTTATTGTCTTATTTTGACATTTCAAGACAAGACAAGACGTTTTTATTCTAGATGAAGATGACAAAATTCTAGACAATTTTTAAGACTTTAGACTATTTAAAAAATTTAATTTTCGAAATATAAATATGTCATGTGAAGCTAGCTGAAACAGTTATTGTAAAATAGAAAAATAACGCTGCTGAAAATTTATCTATCCTTGTCTTAAGCGTATGCGCAAGTTAATGTAAAGTCTTGATATAATCTAATCTTGATATTTAGACAAGAGTGACCCTAAGTTAATACTTTTTACGAACAGCTTATAGTTAAACAAATGAAAAGTTACGAATTATATTTGTTTTAATCATCTTTCAAGTTGTATAATTTAAGTTATTCAAATATTAACAAAATTTAATAAATGTAACTGTCATCTTTGGTCATTTTGAAAATTATGAGAAGGAAAAAGAATGTATTTTATTATTGTAAAATACAAAAACAAAATAAATGTACAAGGTGTATCTACACATCTGTAACATAAATTAGCAGTATATCAAGAACCGAAAAGAATTTTCTTGAAAATAGTAAAATTTTGATTTTAGATCCCGCGAGGTGTGAAACGTTACAGAACAAAAATACATGCACAAAAGTTATTTGACATAAAAAAACAATATGGGGCAGGTAACCTCACAAAGAGTACATTCACGTATGTACAGTATTGATAATAACTCTTGCACATTAACCCAACAGCTTAGGAAATACGCAACTTTGAGCTTTATATATAGTGTGAGAAAAGTGTCACTTTCTATAGTGGTAGTAAAAATAGTATTTAGCAATCCGAAAATTATTAAAAACAAATAAAGAAAATGTTGACGTTTAAGAGTAATTAATATTAATAGTTTCTTTGACAACAATTTTGTAACATAATAGGTATCAAATCAAATATTCAGCAGAAAACAAACAATCTTAATTAGGTATAGCACTTTTTAAGTTAAATATTTCAATATGCCGTTGTTCAATGGTATTAAAAGGAAATATATAAAAGTGACAGATTTGATTAAATTGTGACTCTTCTTTACATTCTTGAACCACCAATTACCAGATTATCTAGACACAGAAAACATACCCAAAAATACATTTCCATAGAAAAGACCGCTAGTATTGAATAAATACAACCCGTGGATATCCCCGCTGCCATATAGGTATGTATGGGCCGGATAGGCCTAGCAGGGCGCGGGGGGCAGGGGCGCGCGGGGAGGCGGCGAGGGCAGCAGCAGGAAGCGGGCGCGAGTGTGTGAGGTATTGATCTAGAGGGCGAGGAGACGGCGGGAAACTTCCATTCTTTCCTACAAGTAAGCTGGAAGAAAGCGTACCTCCCATACGCTGCCAAGCGAGGGACGGAACAGTTGCTGTGCACAGGAGTAATACACCGAATATATCAATTATATGTTTAGTATATATTTACCAACATGTTTCATTTTTAGAATTTGTTCATATTTATATTAATAAAGACCTTTTGTAAATTATTTTTTTAGTACACGTATTTCATAATTGTTTTATTTACTCTCGGTGTTAAAATAACTAAAGTAATTAATTTTCATGGGCAGCGGTGGCTCACATGGTTAGAGTGTTTCGACTCGACCTGAGCAAGTGTGAGGTCTAGGTTTGATTCCGAGGGTCGCTAATTATGACCAAATAAAAATACCGCTGTGTTCGAATAGTTCCCATTATAAGTTATAGATTCCTTGCAACGGCATACTGACAATCTACTCAGAGTGAAGTTCACTTCTTATTGTCACCTACGGCTAAAATTTTTCGAGGATTGTAGCACCAATAATTATTATGTCATTCAATCATTTCATACAATATAAATTACCTTTAACTTGACTTTGACTTAGTATATTTTAATGATAAAATCATAATACGTGTACTTATGTAATGTACTTTCCTTTAGAATTTTGACTTATCGTTGACTCATCAGTTTCTTTATCAGTCCATGTCCATGTCATTTTTCTGATCAATATGGTATCACAAATAAAAATTTGAGGTTATATAATGTTACCACGTACTACACTTTTATATATATAAGTAACTTATATAAGTCAAACTTGTTTTATTTTAGATCCGCTTGACTTATCACAGAAAAGTGAAGTAAAACAGAAGTACGGTATAACAAAATGCGCCTTTTCTAAATCAAAGTCATTCTAAAGAACATGTTAACCGTACTTATTCTTAATCTTATTACCGTTAGGTTTTCTTAACTAGGACTCATAAGTATGTAATCTCTGATTTCATTACCATTCGATTTCGACTCTTTACTCTATTATTTATTCTAGTTATTAATTTTTGTAATTATTTCACAACTATTGTTCGCAGTCAAATTTCCACATGTCTATAAATAATTTTAGAAATGCTTTGTAAATTACATTTTTTTCTAGATGAAGTTATTTCTCATTAAGAGATAAAACTTGATTGCTTTTTAGATTTTTTCAGTGATATATCTTGTATTCAATTATTGTTCCCAAATAGTATCATAGTTAGCGTTATAAACCGTCCTCCACTGCTTTGCTTTGTCGTCTCATGCTTTGGTTAATAATAATATACTTCTTATTTTTTAGTTCAATTTTTATTTATTTTTTCATGTTATTTATTAGTATCATTATGGACGGATAGTAGTATTTTTTCCGAAAACAGAATAAAATTTAGGTTTATAAAACATAATATTGGCAGCATTTTATGTTAGTTGTGAAAATGTGAAAATGTTGTCATGACAAGTTCGAAATTTTATGTTCGATGAAATCAAATAAAGCTCTTCTAGAAGCAAGTTTATTGCCCGTATACACCAACAGTGAATAAATCGTTCAATAATTATGGGATCAATATGACTTATTCATTAAATAAAATAAATTGTAAATCACCATCACAATTTAAGGATTCCATTACTATGCAGAGATTTATTTGTTAGAAATTATTTTGTTGCCATTATTGTGTAAAGTTAGTAGTAAATAATGTTTTTAGCTGATTTTGATTTCATATTATGTGGTAGCTAGTTATAGCAATTATTTCCAAATATCCAAATATTGCGTTAAAAATGTTAATCAGGGAGTATTATGTCAATCATGAAACCATTTGATAGAAACGTGACATGCGTCTTACCTTTGTGATCTTAATTACCTAACAAATTATGTTAGAAGACAAATAAATAAAAATAATAATTTTTGAAGTATAGAAATTATAGATTTTTTTGACATTTGAAATCTGCTTTTAAAATGTACAAAGGATTACATTAATTACACTAGAATAAGTAAAATTTATGTTTAACAATTCAGTTTAATACAATATTTATATTTATAATACAAATTTGTTTTCCGTATCGTTTTCGAATTTCATATTTAAAGAAATAAAATACAGGTTTCGGTTTTCGGTTACGGTTTCATAAAAAGTCAAATATCGGTGCGGTTTTCGGTTACGGTTCGAATAGTTAATAGTTTGACCTTTGTTGTCAAATGTCCTTTTTGATATAAAATGTTGGCAACTCATTCATAGTACGATACTATATTAAAATATATATGTAGTTAAGTAAGAAAGGTAATGTTATGAAATTGGCAACATCACAAATAGGCACAAAAATTGTAGGAGTTTCCTGTAAAAACATCATTCCCTCTTTCCAGGCCCCGTCGTTCCCGGCCGGCTGTAAGAGCATTTCCTCCCGGCTTACGTAATGCCACATGAGCTCGTGCCGAAGAAGCTCTTGGATTTCCATACAGGACGGCTCTGCGCGCCACGTATAGCACTTTGCGTTGACTTATGTATGGAAATTTTTCAGGGATCTGCATTTTTCTCGCCGCCGCCGCTCAGCCTAACGTGTGACGGGAATTCTCCGCAACTTTTCCCACTCTGTTTGCTGGAGACCTTCGCACATCCCCGGAGCAAACATTGCAGCTTTTATCACGGGAAGAATTTAACACTTTTTACCGCAAATAATTGCAGGGGTGAACACTAAATGTTTTTCATTTGTATTCCACGGCATGTTGTATAAATAAAAATTTATTAGCAAGCCTTCTATTTTTTACCTTACCTTTTATTTACCTGTTAATGCTAATTTTATTATATTAGAATTACACGATAATTTTTATCAACCTTAAAACATTGTTTGCTCATGGTTTAAAATTACTAAGTGTCTTGATTTTATTAAAATTAATATAGTTTTGTGCAGATTTTGTTCATAAATGTAATTTTAAATATTTTTCAAGT
Source organism: Stenolophus ochropezus (assembly GCA_035578165.1). Classification (NCBI taxonomy): domain Eukaryota; kingdom Metazoa; phylum Arthropoda; class Insecta; order Coleoptera; family Carabidae; genus Stenolophus; species Stenolophus ochropezus. The sequence goes on along the minus strand of JAQOWZ010000004.1, from coordinate 6,521,686 downwards.
AATAGTTCCGAATGCTACATTAGCTCTTTTCAGATTTTTTTTTATTATTCAAAAAAATATTGAAATCAACTACAGCCACCTTAGTATTAATCGACACTTCACAAATTAATTTATTGTATATGAACTTCCCTTCTCGGTTGACTGTTTTTTTTTATCAAAAATTCGTCAATTCGTGCTAGGAATGTTAGAAATAGTGATTATTTCTAAAGATCTGAGAAGCAAAATTAAATGAACTAAAACCTATGAAAACAGTACAATTTTTAATTAAATTTGTAATATACAATGCATCAGTGATGGCGAACCTAGGACGCGTATGTCAAAGGTGAAACACCAAAACAAGCTGAATGATAGCATTGTTCGCAGAAGTTTCCGCGTTTTTTCTTCTTACTTTTTTGAGACCTTATTTTCTTCGTTAAATAATTTAATGTCGACTGATAGATGAAGATAGTAGCATTTGTTTGAGCTTGTATTGTACGAAATACTAATCTGAGATTTAGCAAATGCAATTCAACAACAAAACGGTCACTAAAATAAAAATTTGTTTTGTTTTTATTAATAAATAAATACATAAAAAATATAATTCTTTTTACTAGGATTGATAATTTCACAAAATTATAGATATTTATAGATGTGCCCTGATTGAAGCTACGTTCTTTCCGAATTTTGGCAAATCTATAGTTTAAAGATTTACTATCACTGCAATACGCCAAGGAAGTATATTGTTTCATATGTTTAAAGTTTTTTTTTTAATAGTTTTAATTATTTTTATTATTTGCAATTCCTTCCGGGGGGTTAATTCCCATCCCCCTCCCCTTCGGAAACATACCTGAAAGAAACACTGGTTAGAACGTTAAAGTCAAAATAAATTATAAATCTCTCAATTTTTGGGCATCTGTTAATATCTAGAAATGTCAAAATCGGTTTGATTATAATACATCTCTTACATATGATATAAGTTGGATAGTAAAAAATTAATTTCGAAACATTATTTTATCCAACACCGTGTAGTTATAATGCTATAACTAGGGTGTTTTTAGATAAATAAAGTTGATATAAGTCACTAGTGATTTAGAAAGAATAACTCACTGTTTGTAGGTTCTTATTAGATAAGATGAGGTGGATTTCTAAAAGAATGCTACTCAAAGTGAACGGTTTAGAAATAAAATACAACAGTCCGTTATGACTTGCAAATTATAGGCAAACACAAAACTAAAATTCATGCAAAACATGTAATGAAACAAGCAATAGACAAACAACAAACCTCAACTATTTGAATCCTTGTTCCCAATGAAATGTTTAACTGTACGAAGAAGAATTGTTTACCATTTTTCATGAAAGTAAGTATCATTTTAAATTTATTAACATATTTTGAATTTAATATACACAAAATATTATTACACATGTTCCACATTAAATTAAAATATTTATCATGCCTTGTTTCAGCTTAGTGCCTTGTATATTGCGTAGTAAATACCTTTAAATTACATAGCATTTTGATTTATATAGCAGCCGTAATTTATTCAAAATTAGCAAAACAATTAGCAACGATTACTGCACTGTATCCCAGTGCTGTTTATTAATGAGAATGACGCTTAACCACGTTGAAGTTATGGCGGTGCAAACGACTCTTTTCACTTGTCATTCCTTCATTTCCATAAACATGCTCTAAATATTTATCTGAACGAGATAAACGTGCACAGGACTCTGTTATTCATTACTTAATATCGATTATTATCTATTGGTTAATAACTCATCTGCGAGGAAATGAATCGATTTGAATTATTTAACAAACGTAAAACCGGTTGGTAGGCTAGCGTTTATTTCTAACATGTTATGGCCATTGAAATGAAGATAAGTTAATTTATTGTAATCGTATATTTTAATTTTAATAGTTTCTATGTAATGAAAATATACACGTAGATAAGTACATAATTAACGGACATCAGATTTAGTTTTACCAGATTATTAACGTTGAGATTGAGAATAAAACTATACCTATTTCGTTGTTTGAAATAAAATTGTGGGCCAAAAAATTATCTAAATAAATATACCTACCTATTGCCAGATTTTGATAAATTTAAAAATATTTAAATATTGGAAATCTTATAGAATTCATAATACTTTGAATAAGTATATTTATATGTATGTTAAAATTTTGAATATGGGACTGCTATAACATCTAGCTGTGAACTTCTCTTTCTTATTGCAATCGGCAGTGCCAAAAAGAGACAGTACTCGAAGGTAGTTTTTTTTTATTTTTAGCGTAACTAAAAAACCGTTGGCCATAGAATGTTGAATTTTTTTTATGGAATTTCTGTAACATCAAGTTATGTACCTCCATTTTTTTGTTTCAATCGGCCTTTTCAAGAAGACACTTTACTTTTGGCAGTATGTTAATACAAATGATAATTTAGTTGGCTTTTAAAAATATAAATTCGTAAGAAATATGCACGAAATAAATGTAAATAATATCTCTTTTTTTGCAAGTTTTTGAGCGATAATAGTTATTTGTATCAGGCCTGCAAATAATTCGAGATGTCACGAAAGAGTTTCTGGGCATGTAATGCACAAGATTTTTTGCGCCGCTACACTTTTAATTTAGTAAAGAAATATTACTACTTTTTAAAATTGTATACACTATAAATTTTTATGTTAGTAACATTTTCGATTCACATTTTTCAACAATTAGCTTAATCATAATCATACTACACGAGAATAATGTGAATAATAAATCAAAAATAGTTATTTTAATTAACGTCTTACATTTGCAATAAAATAAAATAAAAATGTCAGAATGTAATGCTAAAATATTTATGCGCGAAAAAATAATTTCCTGTAATAGAATAAGGAAGATATGAAACGAATGGAAGTTGAACAATGATTATCCGTGGAATGATCTCTCTTACAAGTGAAATAAGTTTACATGAAGTGCAGTAAAAATGTATATAATTTAGCATACAAAGAAGTCATGTGGTGGCCACATCAGATTTTTTAGTTCACATACTTCAATATCATAATTTCAAAATATTCAGTTCGATAAAATAAACAGATTAATTTTTAATAATTTGACATTTAAAACTTTCTCTAAATTGGTTTTTGTAACATCTGGTTTCATATGATTCATAAAGGAAAACATTCAGGACATTCAAAAATTTGTTACAGACAAATGTCAGTGCCATGAATCTATTAATGTATTATAACCTATGGAATTATATTTTGATTCACATAATTACATATTACATAAATTAAAATAAACTTGTAATATTATCGGAATGTGGTGGCTATTTGATCAGCGCGCTTTGACTCGCTGACCGGAGTTTGACATTTTAGAGTTTAAATCCCAGTGAAGACGAACCTGTAAGCAAAAATAAATACCACTTTGTCCGAGTGATTCAGGACCCACTATAAGTTGTAGGTCTCCTATCTTGTTAGTGGACTTCGGTCTATTGGACAGTTTAAATTAAAAATAAAATAAATAAAAAAATTATAGAGTGCGCAGTTCTCAGCAAGCCACATCAATTTTTTTTTAAATAATTTTTGGGCAAATGTAGTATTCTTTTATTTCTAATTTCTTAATCTAATAAAGGACCAATACAAAAAATTTCTATTTCACATACTATCTAATTGTGGAAAAAATATTAATGAAGAAAATAAATCATAAAATTATGTGTTTATTAATAATACTTATTATAAAATACTTAGCAAATTATAGGTAGCACAAAAAAAATTGTAAAATGTGTATTTAATGAATAAATAAAGTAGTACAGAAAGTGAGAGTAATAATAATAAATGCATTTATCTTTTTATTTTCATTATTTATAAGTTTTTTCCTCGTATGTTGTGTATTTGTGGAACGCCTTGAACAACAGTAAAAGGCGACAGGTCGTAGGTGAACGTCTGAAGTTTACCAATCACTTTGTGAATTATTACAGCTTTACAATGTTTACATAGTTGCAAATCATCGTATGATCGTCATAAATTAATAAGCTAAGATGTATGCATATGATAAATACATAAAACATGACATTCCTAACAGAATACAAGGTAACGGATAATAGTTTTGACAAACCTTGCTGATAAAAATATCTCCTATTGCACTCTTAAATTTACATTTGAACTTTTATATTTTTATTTATAACTTGCCATAGAGAATAGAATTATACTATGAATAAATTTAAAGATTTAAAGAAATATTGGTTAGCATGTTTCGAATCAAAATGTAGGAAGTATGAATTCCTTCTTCTCGAAGATTAAGTTTTTTTAAAAAACAGAATCAGGCAGTATTAAAAATGTGGTGGTTGACTAATTAACACGCTGAAATTCTAAACTAAGGACAGCATAAGATTTAGAATTGGATTTCTAAGGCAGGCCACATCTATTGACACGATACGAATATAGATACTGTTCTTTCCATACCGATTTTTTTGTATCGATACTAATCTTCCGATATTTTATTAATATCAGTACATTTTACCCATTTCCGGAAAACTTTAATTACTTTAATCAAATATAAATGTTTCTTTTTGATTACTTTTTTTTGGCACGAAACTAATTTTTTTATTTTTTCTGGCAAAAATGGCTTACTAAAAGTGGGGAATTTGATTTTATTAGAAAAGATAAAAATATCGAGTTGCGATACCTTTTTTTCGATCCGATCGAATTTTTATACGATATTTTTGATACCCTTGTCAAAATAAATGCATTTATCAAGTTCCATAAAACGAATAGTACCAAATATGAATGTGACATCTTGATGCAAAAGACTAAGAAGAAACATGTTTCATGATATAGATCGTTTTATATCTTGTCCTTTCTGTTTCGCAGTTTAACTTTAAATTCGAATTAGTAGTGTTGGTAACTAACAAAATCACGGAAGATCGAGAGTTTAATGTATTTTTTCTTCAAACGTCATAAAAGTGACATCTTTTGTGACATGATTGATAATGTTGAATTTCTACGCCGCCGTCCTAAATGTTACTATACAACTAGATAACCTAAGAAAATAGTTACAAAAAACCATTAACAACTGACAGATATAAATGATAACATACAAATTTAACGTCAAGTTGCATATTATTTTTTTAAATATATATAGAAAATATAGAATGTGTCCTTTCGTGTTTATGTGCCTCGCGTGCAATTGTCTGACTCGCTTGGCTCGTTGTGCAAACATCTACACTCGCTAAAAAGTATCACTTTTACTCTTAATAACATAATATATTATTTTGCGCTAATGATTTAAAAGTAAAAAATTATCCATAAGGTAAAAGGATGCTACTAAAGTTCTCTTGAAAATAAATGCATATAAGCTATGTTCACCATTGTATGGTTGAACACAGTATCATTATCATTACCTATTTTCAGCTATCTTACAATTTTGTAGGATATGTTAAATGATAGAAAAGTAATTAAAAAGATAGACTTTGAATTTAGTGTTATAGGAAAAGTCTCAGATTTTTTGAGTGTCTTTATTGTATTGAATATTTCTATAGATTAGGTTTTTATTTCAGTTTTACAAAATCTTGTTGACTCTATAACAAGTACGTTTCTAGTTCATTTGTATCTCATCTGCTTTTCATCAAAAACTGAATTTACTACCATTCCTCTTGTTGGTACGTAATTATGTATGGATTTGGTCCAGCTTTTCGAGTAGTATTTTTTGTTCAAATATGGTGAAAATGTAATTCTAGGGGCAACTGGGCATGAGAGAATAAGTTCTATTATGGTTATTGTACTCGTTTGACTTGTCGATTGTCGAATGTTCCCCTTATTTTCGCTTGTTGACAAAGTGGCGAATATAAATTCCTCCATATTGAATAATTTTGTATAAAGACATCATTAAAGCAATAACAAGCTCGTTGCTCGTTGCTTCTGAAGGTGGCGAATGTTTCGCCTTTCGTCAATTATTATTTCGTCACGCGTGTGACTATTATTCCTGCCTAACAAGGACTGGGGCGGTATAGGGTGGGCGGCGTTTCGCACTTATTAAATTTTTTTAATAACGTGGAAAATATGAGTTCCGGCCTCGTCCGTTGCGCGCGATGGCGCTGCGAACAGAGAGCAGAGCTGCTGTGTGCTGGAAAGCATCATTAGTTTGACACGTCGCACAGGCTTGTTGAGAAAAAATCACCGTTAAAATCGCGTTTTCGTGGTCCCGTCGTCTTGCCGTCATGGTTAGTACCGCCCGGAGATTCCACAGACTGCAAACACTCTGGATCAACCAAAACTTCCTTCTCAAACAACTTACAATTATTTACTTAGCGTTTCTCTGAAATTTTATTCAAATCCAAAATATTTTAGAAGGGATAGAGAGAAGTAAAATAATAATATTAATTTATGATTTCACCATATTGTCTACTATGATTTGATTAGAAATGATATATAAAAGTATTATTGTTTACAAAATTAGTATAATCTGTTGTAGAGAGAAAAAGGTAAAACATCGTAAAAGGTAGCTATATCTATTTTTTTCTATTAACGAACGATATTCCTTGGAAGCACACATATTAAGTCCCAGATAAATAGATAACTATTATTTATTTAAAGGAAATTTAAAATTGTCTCATACTGACTAATGTGTTTATTTCAAATATAATTGCCAAAAAGGTATAAAAGAAATCTCAAATAAATCATCTTATCATCATCTATGACACAGCATTTTTATGTGGACGAGTTTTACTTGTATTTTAATGATGCAGGTTATCAACAGTTTCTGCAAAGTCAGCACATGCCGAAGCGTTGTGCAGTAACCCATCCAATTGGACAGTGCGGGTTCCATTGCTTATCTGCACGATCAGACAAGACTCTCAAATCAATAATAATTCAACATTTGTTCAATGCGTATAATTATACTTACAAAATTATTGGTCTGAATTGAGTAGAAATAGTAAATTGTAATAAAAATAAAGTACACTACTTTCACAATAAGAAAATCCTGATTAGGAATCTTATATTTGTCATAATTCATGTTTATAATTCTGTTCATATTTCATAGGTTAATCAACCTTGATATTCTTCTTCTTCTTCTATATAGGCTTATCCAATCTTTTTCACGGATAACTTTGTGTTTGTCTTTATCTACGACGTAAATAATATTTGTACCCATCGTTAGGATGGTATTTCTGGTTCACGTTTTATGCATGGTTTTTGTGTTTCTGACGATTTGGTCAGTCTTTCATCTCAAAACTACATATTAAATAACAGTTTATTACTCAAACTTTGGGTTTAACAATTCGTATCTTCTGAAATTTAAACTTTAACTCAAAGTGATTTGACACTTGTATAGGCCGTCGATCCAGCGTTTGGAAGGTCTGTGGGCATATCCCGAAGAGAGATGTCATTCATTTATCAAGCGTGACGACGGCCGAGAATCATTTCCATCCTAAGTGATATTTCTAGAGAGTGCTAATCAGTCTTGTGTAACCACCCTCGATCAATTACAGAATCTATCAGACGCAGCGTCGACCCGATGTTCAAACAACCAACAACCCAACGCCATTTTTTCATTACTTCCCTCTGACACACACCAGCGCCTGCTTAAGATGTATAACAAGTCGTTTCAAATCATTCCCAATTTAAAATCGTTTTATTCCTTTATTAAACTTACAAATACTATTAAGCGCATCATATTGTTTCCAGAATTTTAACTAATTAAGTTCAGTCTAATGATAACTACATATTGTTTTTCTTATTTAATACATAATAGTGAACTTTTTTATGAAATAGTAAAAATTAAGTCGAATGCTGGAATAAGCAAGCATAGACTTATTTAACTACCTAAAACTAATACCTGGTACCATAAGCACAAGCTTTTAGAATTTATAACAACACATTAACACTATGAAAGTTTTGGTCATGTATTGTACGATAAGGGATAAGTTAATATTGAAGATTCTTTATTACCCTTTTTCGATAATCATCATCTGGGCACTACAATTGTGGGTGAGTCCTGGCCTCCCTCAAAATGTTCCTCCATGTTTCTCTGTTCTTATTTCTGCCATCTGCTTATTATAAAGTTCCTTAGATCTTGTTAGATTTAATCCATATATCGTTTCATTGGTCTTACTTTTTCCTTTTGGTCTCTTTTCCATTTTATATCTTGTGGGGTTATTTTCTTCTAGATATACTCGGTGTCCTATCCCTTTAACACTACTTATTTTGACATTCTTCTTATCACTGGGCTGCATTGTACATTTCGTATAATTCCTGTTTATAGAAAACAACAGAGTAATGTTCTTCGTATTCTGCTTTGGAGTAAATCTATTGCGCTTTAATCTTGTTGCCAGCTTCCGTGTTTTAGATGCATATACTAGAATAGATAGATTCCATACGCAAAACATCTTCTTCCCTTTCCCATTTCGTCATGTCAATTATCGTTTATAGAAATAGCAACAATTTGAGGCCTATCTTCTCTTATTTTCCAAATACTACGTACTCGTATATTGATAAGAAAATACTTTATTTGTTTTCATAATTCAATATCATGTTATTAAGATATTAAAACAATATTAATATAAAACAACAGGATGTAAAAACTGTACTCTATACCAGAGATAACAACTGAATAAGGTTTACAACTAGGAAATAATTAGCATAATACATAAATTAATTCTTGACTGGTTTTATAGAAAATTATCTATTGTATTTTTTCACATTATAACAACCTGCATGAATAATGATTTTAGTTTATATTATAAATTATTACGTTTAAAAATTTCAAAATTATAAGTTATGGCGACCTTTTTTATCCACGGTAACTGGAATATCACAATTTTTAAAATCCAGTTTTTGTTACATTAGTTCAAAATTATGTGTACTTTCCAAATTTTTCGGATATCAGGTATCATACAACCATACCTTAATCAATTAGCTAATAATCTTTTCCACAGTATGTTTTCCTTGCATATTTTTTTTTTTTTAATTAGGGCACAGGAATTCTCCTGAAAGAAGGAGTAAAAGAATTTGTGAGCCATAACAAAAAAAAAAAACTGAAGAAAACTTATGAGAGGTGACGTGATTTAGGTATGGTTTCATAATAAATATAAAAAAATAAAATAAACAATTCCAACGCGGTTTGAAAGAATTATAAGGTAAAGGGACAATGACGTCGTCAGCCAATTTAATTTGGTTGGGCACAGGCCAGACCTTGTAAAGGGAGGACATACAATGTACTAATAATAATAATATAAATAATAAATTTACTCATAACCAACAATTACCCGTGTTTCACATTTGTATAAAATTAAATTTTCAATTTTTGGATGAGCAATTGATTAGTTTTTTATTATTATTTATATTTATTGTTGCCAATTTGTTACAATGGACTCTTCCCACAATTCTATTTTATTTTATTTTTCAAAAAATAGAAGTTTTTGTATGGATATTTTCCATTCCTTTTTAAGATAAATAAGCGAGAAATAAATTATTATAAATTCCCTTCAAATTCAATTTAGATCGTGACATTCTACTGCCTTTTACATTTTAATTGCGCCGCATTGGACATTTTTGGTACCATAAAAAAGAAAACGAGAACTATTCTGTTGAAATATATAATAAACACGAAGAATAATTATCTGAAAAAATATTGTTGTTGACAACGAAAACAAAATGTTTTTGTGTGTTCACAAAGGAATTGTCAATTTTTCTGCGGCAGGTTATATGTTCGTCTCTCTCATATTATGTCCATTTCTATAGAGGCTCTGATATGTCACAGCTAAATAGTTGTGAAACTTTATAATTTTTTGTGAATAAACTATATACTTTTCAACTGAAATTATGTATTTATTAACAATTTTTTGTAGCAAATTATTGAAAATATAATAATGTATTTGAATATGCGGGAAGAAAGAGTCCAATATCATTTTATTATTATTATACATCATAACCGCATGTCTCCCTTCTTCATAACTTCATCCACTCTTGTCCGTATCCCAAATCGTCCAACATTTTTTCCTCTTTTCTTTTCCTCTGAATTTCTATGCACGATGTTCTTAAATGTCACAAGAATTCTTCTTCCCTCCCATATAACCTGCATCTTCTCTCATCACTACTTGATGTCAATATTTATTTTTTTCTTTTCTTTACCATATCTAAATATCGCAATTAGTTTGCTGTTTTTCTTTTCATCTAATAGGTAACGAGATATTGACGTGGTCAAGCATTGCTGTTGTAGTTACTTTGTTGTTCTTGTTGTTGTAAGGATTCCCTCTATTTGTACCTACTATATCGGAAAGTCACTATCTAGAAATTGTATCAAAAACAACAGGTACCCTCTTATTTTATAAACCGGAATTTAAAAAACAAAACAGTGCCTTTTCAAAAATGTTTAATAAAAGTATGATATTAAAAAACAAGTTTGGTATTTACATTGATATTTAATTGAAATAATAGGTACGTAATGCATGCAGGCAATGTATCGCCTGCGTCATAAAGGCGTTAATTTGAAAAGGTGTATACTTGTGTCTTAAAGCTGCCCATTTGTGTGATTGCATTTAATTACGGCCGTCTTTCGGTCGAGAAAGTTGTGAAATACGTAATTATGCGGTGTAGCGCGTGCTTTAATACACCTTTGGTGTTTCAAGGCAGCAGTTATTGTGGAAAAACGACTCTTGCACTTTTTTCCTTTTGGAAAAAATGTGGATAAAGTAATAGAACTGCAATTATGTACTATAAAACAAGGTGTATGTATTTTATTACTGTATATTTTATACTGCAAAGTAGTATTTTACTTTTTTATACTTTAATTAAGATATAAAACGGGTAGATGTAATTTGAAACAAGGTTGTCTAATTATTATTATTGCACATGACGGAAAATGTACTTTTCAATAGATGTTTTCTGATAACGAGTCCTTTAATTTTCACACCATTCTAAGTACCTCACTTATTTACATACATTATTATCTTAGAACATTATAAATTCTATTTTCTAACCACCATGGAAAGTATATATCAGTTTTTACGATTTAATAGAAACAGTAAATAAATAATTAGTCTTTAGCTTTGTGAAAATATACCTCAATTGCTTATAAATAAAACTGCAAGAATAACAAATTAAATTATACTTTCTACAATATAATAAAAGTATACCATTATTACATTTAGATACGTATGGCAGATGAAATCAAAATGTGAGTTTTATTTGTTTCTAGGGAAATTTACTTGCATTTCAGCGGTCTGTTTTATCAGCCCACATCCTCAGCAAGGAACCTACAGCGTATAATGGGTTCTAAACTGCATTGACATACCAGTATTTTTAGTTGGCTAAAAATTGGCAAAACTGGAAGGAAATAGAAATTCATAAAGAATAGCATTTCTCTAAAATCAGAAATGAAAAAAACTCTTTGTTTTATACATTATCAGGGACGCACTGTGTATTACTAAACAGATCTTAGTAGGTATAGTTTTCGTTTTTAATAGCATATCATAGGTATTTTCTATTAAGGAATACGAAGTGTTAAAAACTATTTGATACGGGTTGCCGAAAGTTTGGGAAACACTGCACTAATTGAAAACAATTTTTATAATTACAAAAATATTTTAGTAAAATCGTTTACAGATTTATTTCATCCAAAAACAGAAACTGATACTAAAACCAAAATTTTAATAGCGTAACAAGTAACCGAAATTAAAATTGAAACCGTTTATTTGAACTATTATAATTTCTAAATAAAATTACTTTCTATATAATTTCTGTAAATATTAAGTTATTTACCTTCTTTTCAATAATTCATTGCAATAATGAATATATGTGTACCTATTTTCTCAAAAAGTAAAATGAATAACGTAATTATATATAATTTGTCACGTAAGTATAATGATTATCTTATGATAAATGGTGCTCCTACAAAAATGAAAATTACACTATCCTCTTGCTTGTCAAGCAATTTAATCACAAGATTAGATATTGATACGCGTACAAAACAAGGAAGATAAGAAAATATTCTTGCATGTACCAACACAATAATTAACATTTGACAAGAATTCCTTGTTAAACATTGCAAAACAAAAAACTCCTGTCAATAAATAGATTGATAGATACACTAGATTGAAAGATAATATTAAATCATTAATAATATAGTCACATAATTCTTGTTATACTTTCATTTATTAATAAGTGTAATGGATAACAAGAATAAATTATCATGCAAAAAGCGACAATAGTGCATAGTATTTATGTCTATAGGAATTAAATACTATTTAAAAATTAAAACTAAAGTCTATTTATTGCACATAATACACATTTATAAATAAATCAATAAAATGCAACTAATATTACTATGCGCTTACTACTTGATATACATTACTTTTTCGATAATGTTATTTTTGGCCAAATGGTGTATGTGGAAATAATATACAAAGCTTTCAGCACCTAAGGTATTTGTTTCTTAACAAATTTTACTTACTTATTATTGGTAAAGGAATCTACAATTTATAGTGGGATCCAAATTATTCGACACAGTGATATTATTATTTAGAATTCGAATTTGAATAATAGCGCACAAACTAAGTGAGTCAGCGCTACTTTTTAATTAGATTCTACAAAAGAACTTATTGCATTTCTTAATTAAGATTAGTAGTGAAAAAGTACATGGTTTGCTGGTCATCAATGGGGTAAAAAAAAATGAAAGTACATGTGCTTATGAATGTTGACATTAAAAACTTAAATATTTATTAGATTATTTATTCATTTGGATTAAATAGGAAAAATGTTGTCGGTTTCTCTACAATTTCTATTTAATTTTGGTTGTCGGTTGAATGCAAACAATATGATAATTTGTCAAAGAATTTTTTGGATGTGCTCGTATGTATTCCTAATCATATAACAATTGAATTAATTACTAATGGTAAACAGTTGCTTCTAGTTCAGTATAGATAAATAGTAAATATAGAAATAAAAGTAATAATGTAATAGATTAAGCTATTTGAAAGGAAACTTTCCTTCTCACAAAATAAAATTTTACTTTTAATGCTCATAGCTCATACCTCATAGGTATTGTTTTTGGTCAAATTTCTCGAGTGTGAGAAATGAGCACGAATTAGGGTCCCTAGATTATGATTTTACTATTTTTACATTGATGACTTGTATGCCTGAGTGTTTATCTGTGACTATTTTTCTACCACGATAACTCCAATTCGGTACATGTAAAAAATATAATATTTGGTATTTAAGAGATATTCAAATATGATGAACTGATAAGATTTTGACGACAATTGATTAATCTGAAATAGTATTTTAATTGAAGCTTTAAACAATATGTTCAAATAATTTTAAAAGATGAAGTAAGTAAATATGAAGATTTTTATTGTAAAATACGAAAAGGTAAAAAAAGTATGTAAAGGAATAGGTTTTAGTTACGCCAAAAATAACTGTTTTCGATAGAGTATTACAAATTTGATGCAAGGAAATTTTAGGTATGAATTGAATTAAAATATTCTAAACAAACCAATTTTAAAACTATATATTTTATTATTTATTATTAGATTACTACAGTAGCTTAAGGTAATATGTTGGACACATCAGATTTTTATTTATATTTTTAAATTTTTGAAGTATTATCGTACTATATTTGAAATTCTGCTTTCGGTGATATTTTACGTACATGTATTATCATTTGGGTTAACAGGGTTGATTTTACGGGCTGTATGGTTATTTTATCGATAGTGCAGCCATGCTAGCCTCGGCCTGTGGCACGGATTTTGATCAGGAATCTCATCTCGCCACGCACTGCTGGTCTGGGTGGCACGGTTTGCAATTAAGACAGCAGTTTCATTAAGGTAATGTCTTTATTCCGAACACGGGAGAGGGTCGTTAGCGCCCGGGTACCCACGGGAAACAACAACAGCCCTACCGGAAAACACCAGCCACAGCCACAGACAAACAAAACGCACAACCATTGCGCTGCTCTTCGTCGAATTATCGCCATCAGCTCATTACCACGTGGGATTTTTATATAATGCGGTTTTTCTATAGGGAAAAAGTGTAAAACCCGGAAACCCAAATTAATTAAACGCGCAGGAAATATTAAAAGCAAACAATTTTGTTTCATAAAATTATGAATATTAGATTTCACTCGAAAACCTTTTTAAATAATAATTAAATTTAATGTATCTAACGATCTGGCATAATATGAACAGAAATAACTATCTTCAAGTGTCACCAAATTTAAAAACATTGTATTACATTTGTACTCGATTATAACGACATTCTAAGAATTTCTATTTTGATGACGTTGTAACCGATCATAAAATCAAAAACCGAACGACGAAGGTATTTTACCATCTTATTTAGATAAACAGAGTAATTTTAACTAAAAGCATAAAGTTACATATTAATAATCATTGTGGAAATCATTTTAAAAAAAATTGATATTAAAAATTTTGTCGTTACTCGTTATCGTAATAGCTGAAAGTGAAATATGCTGATTTTTTCTTAAAGAATCTACCGCTATTTAAATATAAAGAATATTAATTACTATTATAAGTTATTTTGTCGTTATAAATAAGTTGTTGTTTTATCCAATAGTGCAGTAACCAGAGATGGAAAACATAAAGTAACGATACCCAATAACGTTATAATAACGTTTCATTTGCTTTTTTTTTTTGTTAATAACGTAACAATAACAGAATAATGTTATGTACCCGTAACGTAATGAATAACGATACACTATAACGTTATTTGCCGGTGAGAGCGTATAAATATCTAATTTGCAATTATTTTCATATTTTTCTTTATATGCATTATGTATAGGTACATAGATGTCACTAATAGCGTTTGAAGACAGTTTCTAATACACCAATCACAAACTGCCAATACGATTACATACCTATATTTTTTTTATCAATTTTTATTACACATATGAGAAAAAATAAAGTTATTTTAACGTTATAATAACAAAATAAAAATAACGTTATATAACGTTATGTTGTTGATTTTTTAAGTTATATAACGTTATATAACGAATTAACTTTTCTTATAATGTTATGAAATTACGTAAACTTAATGTTAAATGTTAAATTGATCCCATCCCTGGCACTAACCAAATAGGACTACATAAATCAAAAATTTACAAAAAACTGCTTCTTTTTAATTTTCCAAATATTTGACAATTATTTAATAAAAACTTTATAGGTGTTTTAAGATCTTTATTATATATTTCGCGCCACCGTCATCAATTAACAAAAAATATTACGGAATTTGTTAAATGAGGGCCAGAATGTACCTATATGAAATAAATATGATTTTCATAATTACCCTACAAATAGGACAGTTATTTTTTATAAAACTCTGGTGACAATTGTAAACAAATAAGAAATGTGACTTATGTTGTTATGGAAGTGAGTTATGCTTACTGAATAAAAATACCGCTATGTCCGAGTGGTTCAAAACCCAATATAAGCTATATAGGTCTCTTGCAAAGACTTTAAGCTGACAACCTACACCATCAAAAATACAAGTAAAACTTCACTACCCAATTTCACTTGCGGTCAAAACTGTCCCATGGTTTTAGCCTCAATAATTATTATGATGATATACAAATTTCAATATAAGTTTAATTTTTCCTAAAACAAATTCTGTACACAATTTTTATTTTGTTTTAAGTAACATTTATGTACATAGAGATACCCTTCAAATTTGTGTAAGTTCATTTACTTCTTATCTTGATCATTTAATATAATGCAAGTAATAAAAATTATGTAATAATAGATACAAAAAATAACTATTATTGTGAGTAGATTAGTTCCTGTTAAAATAAAGAATTAGCTCAGTTATTTTTATTTGTTTGTTTCATCCGGTTGCTTCATATTTCATCCGTTGAAATTCTTTTGAACAGAATAGAGTTGTCAGAATTTCAATAAAAATGTCATCTCTTATTTGTTTTGTTTGTAATTTTTTCAATATATGTGTCCGTGAATATATTTATGTGTTAGATGTGTAATATAATATAAATTTGAGGAGAAGAATGTGATAAATACGAATATATAAATGATAAATATGACAAGAACACAGTAAACATATATCACTTTAGCTGAACATGGACAGGCAACCATGAACATTGTTGTTTGACACGCTACAATTGTCTACTTTATCCTACAAACAGATAGAGTACTCACATTTATATAATTAAAATTAACTTATCACAAAACGATTCCTTTACACAAATAAACACTGAAAAACACTTTCCTCATTATGTAACATATATCCCAATTTTTCATAACTTACTTTATCGCAACAATATCGATAATTATAACTTCTTTATATTATGAAGATAGATGTTTACCAGATTTACAGCTTATATGAAAACTGCACCATAAATACCATCTTTAGAAATAAATAAGCAATTATTATCTATTGCTGGATGTTTTTATTTTCTCTTATTATTGTTCACATACATATAATCTAGGTGGTATATTCTCCAAGTCAACTATGACTACTCGAGACATAAATGTGGTAAAAGCTTTCTACTATTGTCTTATAGATTAGTAATCGAGTCGATTCGAATTCGAATTATCAAAGCCATGGCCAGTAATAAATAATAAATAAATATAAATTATACATAAATTGTTACTGTAGAAACTTAACTATAATAAATTACCATTATTTAAAATTAACAAACAGTACCATAAATTCCTTATAGGTACTTATACTTCCATGCTTTAAATTTTTGATTTTTGAAATTACAAAAAAAAATCTTCAATTATTTAAATTTAACTTATAAATAATTGTAAGTTTATCGGGAAAAATAAAAAAGATATTTAGGTTCATGTACGTGTTAAAGACATAACAAAAAAATAAAGTACCTACAAGACTCAAATTTTATAACCGCTTCATGCCCCAAAATACAAAAATCCCGCTCTGTGCAGTACGCGGTACCCTTTCTATATTAGCTATTAGTACGTACTAGGAAAATGGCATGTATTGTAAACGCCTGATTTGATCAATTAAATTATCTTGATCGATAAGCAGGACAAAGTAAATTGGCAATTGTAATGATGATTTTATATTGATAGAAGATTATGAGTACATATTTAATAATAAAAATTAAGTTAAAGCCAATATAAAAAAAATATAAATACCTTTTCCCAGACAGAAGTTCTAGATTGCCGCTACAAGATCCATACATAAACACAATATTCACATATTCATTATTATAACACATTGTAGTTTATACCATAAACGAATCAAACATACTAACAATATTTCGAACGAATATACGAGGTTTAGTTTAGGTTGAATCTTGTTTGTTCTGGTTTTGCTCTAACAAAACAATAAAATAAATATACGTACATAATATAAATTCAAATCTTTAAGTTAAAAACTTTTTGAAATATTTATTAATGAAAATTCATATTGTACAAAATTAGTAAAAACTATTTGCACCCTTTTTTTATAGCTGTAATCCTTGCATATGTGTACAAAAAATAGTATTCTACGGTAAAAATCTTTATAAAAAATTGCATGAATATTAAGCAGAAATAATAATTTTATAGTAAAAAAATATTTGCTTTGCAGTTTTCGTGTGTATGCAATCGTCATCCAATAATATCTAATTTTTATTTGTACACGAACTTGGAATCGGATCGGAACTACCGAAAATTAGAAAAAAATAAATATTTTAATCATATAGCTTTATCAAATTGTTATGTTATTGAAATAAGAAAAACAAAATTATAAATGATAAAAATGTAATAAAAAAATTTACAAATGAGAAATTTTAGAATAAGTGTTTGCATTCATTTAAATAAGCCTAATAAAATTTAGCAACACTTATTTTCTGTTGAAAGCTAATACAACATTTATAGATTCTGATGACCAAAATATATGTACCTAACACGAAAACACAACAAAAAATTAAATAAAGTACATATTCAAACTACTATGCAAATATTTTTTACCCATACCCTATATTGTTAAATTTCAACATTAATCTATAAATTTATATTTCTCAGATGTTAATATTAAAAAGGCATATTTTTCACCCCTAGTTAAAGTGCCAGTTACCGTTGGTTAATAGAAAAGTATCCTATCGAAATAGTGAACGTATAGTTTTAACAACTTACTTCAGTTGGTCGATGCGATATTTTTCTAAAACTGACTGGCACTTTAAAAAATCGACCCTTGAATTTAAATTTGGACCAAAAATTAATTAAAATATTTTCGACAAATCTTCCAAAATTACCAAATATTTAAAAAAATAGTTTATAAAAATCAATTTAATGGTGCTATTATGTATACTTCTGTAAGCAATGTAAGCTCTGTAACTATTTAAACTTACAGATTGTATTTGAATTGCTATTATGTATGGTACTGTAACTTTTACAGCGCTACATTTCTGTATGTAAGAACATTCATCTTTAAGGCGAGAAATTTTTCGCCGTAGCTCTTACAGTGTAAAAAAATTGAAAATTCATTTTAACCTAAATATTGTATTGTCACAATACGTTTGAAGTTTAGTTACCTTAGTTACACTGTAACATACCCACTGATACCCACTGTAACTGGTTAAGTTACAGAATGCACTACATAATAGCAATAAACCTATAACTGTAATGTAAGCAGTTACAGAGCTATGTAGCTTGCAGAGCTTACAGAGTTACAGAGTTACAGTGAGAAAATACATAATAGCACCATAAATATATTCTTTATAATAAAATAATTTTAAAAAAATATGCAATATAATTTAAAAAAATATATTGTTCTATGTTTAAAGAAAGCTTTTATAAATTCTATTTCCTTGTCCCTGTTGCATATTTTTTCGAGATGTTTATCTCGGTAACCTCTGGAATTTAGCGATGATACACATTAACATAATATTTCCCTTGGAGCGATCAACAGCTCGAGTTAAAGTGAAATGAATATCGATCTAGCTTGATGCAAGATCAGATTTAATCAGCCTCAATGCGTTCAGCCGTTAAATTATTCGCCTACAACACGAGACCCGGCGTCGGAATTATGTTAGTGTTGTACAGCGTCCTGACGCCTAAACTGTCCCGGGCGTCTCGAGAAAACAACACGGAAATAGGAAAAAGGATATTATCGAAAAAGGACAATGCTGTTGTACCTATATTTTTAATATTTTTTCTTCATGTTTAATAACAGTTTTATAACTAAAGATATATGTTCGAATGAAAGTAATGTCTTGGAAGGATTTGATGCCGAAATAGCGGCAATAATATTGTAAATATAATTGTTGAACTTTGATGGAAGGTTTTGATATGTCATATTATAATATTTTTATTCACACGTTTTAATAAATTTTATCAAACTGTTATTATTTTTCATAATATTTTTATATAATTTTATATTATATTATACTGATAAAATTCAGCTACCCCGATGAATTTCGCTACCCAGTAATTTTTTTTTTATTGTCAGTGTGACAGTTATATTTCAAAATAATAATATTTAAATTGTTTAATTTTTCGTAATCTTTGGAATTTATCTCAGCAAATACCGACTTGTCTGATTTTCTTTTTCTCAGATAAACTTTTATTTTTAAGCACTCTTTTCTACATTTTCAGCAAAATCAATCATATTAGGCAAAAATCCTCTTTCGGAGTTGGGTTTTGCCATGTAGATTGAATCATTTGTATTTGATGCTAAACAAATAAAAATCGAATAAAATAAAATATTGTGGATAAAATCAGATTTAAACATATTACTTTTGATATTATAATATCATAATAGCTATTAACATACCTAGGATAGTTATGAGTATCATAACCACCGCAGATATTAATTGAATTCCGCGTTCGGAGAGCAAGGATTTTAAAACATCTAAGACCTGGTATAATTCATAACATCCGTGGTTTGTTCAATAGTGTACCGGTTTGACGTTATTAATAAATATTATTTTATAAAATTTTCTTGTGAGTAAAGTTTTTGTGATCAAGTTTGTATGGGTTGATATGACAGCTGTATTATTCAATTGTCCCATGTTATTTTTATAAATCTGTACGGGAATATTATTACCCAACTGACTTATCAAAATTACATGCGGTACAATTATGACTTAATTATCCTGCTTACTTTTGTCTATGTAAACATATCCTAAAAACCGATAAATAAATTAAAGCTGAAAAATAATAATATAAACCTATGTAGATATGTATAAATAACAACATTTGTTTCAAAACCGATAATATGATTAATTTATATCACACTCATAGCTGTAATGGAGAGTGCACCAACGGGACAGGGGCCAGAAATAGTAAACTTAAATAAAAGCTTTTAAAATATATAAAATTTGTTAATAATAAATTTATATATGCATATGTAAAATAAAATATTAAATAAAAAAATGTGTGTATGTATATCTTGTCTTCTTTTGAAACTACATATATTAATTTCATATTTCAAAGTTAAAATGTTAGTTCAGAACTTTGCCGTTCGTAGTTGAGGGAGCCATCAATCAATTCACAGTTTTGAATTATAAATTTCATTTTTTTCTGTTAACATACAAGTTTTATTACTTATGTAATGTATTTCAATTTAACTGTACGTATATTAATATTGTAACTTATTATTTCTTGTAAGTTAAAATTATGTTGTATATCTGTCCAAAACGAGTACTTGCACTGCCATCTAGCGTTGAGTAGCAGAGCTATTACCATTGTTCACTGTAAAACTGGTTCGCATTGTAGGTAAGGGGTGTACAAAACACGCCAGACCTCCGTAAGTATAGAGCGGCACATCTCCCTCCACTTACAGCAGACCAGTCGTACAGTCGCCCTTTACTCTCAAACGAGGTACGAATTAGAGAATGTTAGTGTAGTATAACTGTTATGCAGTAAAATTTAATATTAAATTAATAATTAATTTTATATCATTATGAACAAGGTACAAATATTATTTTTTTACAACAAATTAATTGAAAAATGGTTGGGGACATTTGAAAATAAAATAAATAAAGTAATATTTAAAAACAGTTTTACTTATATAATTTTTATTAATAAATATAGAAATGTACATTTTTGCCAGTAGCACATATTAATATTTTATAACTGAAAATATATTTTTATTTATATAAATGTATATAGTTTGCAGGTACAAATAAATATTTATTCATTATAAAAAATAACGGCCAGATAAATACATATATTATGCGATAACTATAAGGAAATATTACTTATAACAGATAGCTACGTTGGAAAATTGATAAATTTGTTTGATATAAATTGAAATATTATATCTTTTTACATTATTCAAATTATTTATTTCTTTTGTTTTATTATAATTCAGTATCAGAAATAATGTGAGAATAAACAATAAAAGTACAAGAATGCTTTAAAAAGAATAATATTCTCTAATATTTCAAATCATAAGAAATATTTAATTATTTACAATTAGTGATATATTGACGTTGTAAATCCTAAATACGCTTTTAATATTGTTTGAAAGAAATATAGTTCAGTATTATAAAAAAATAAAAATCTAATTAAATTTACTTATTGTTTTTTAAGCTGTTTTCAACAAATTGTGATCAGAATATTAGAAACATTGTAAAAACATAAACTTTTAATTAATTTAAAATATCCATATTTATGAGAAAATAATTACTTCTCTTATAAATATGTAAATGACGAAAGACCTGGTATTAGAAAAAAATATTTAAAATTAAATTAACCTCTCAATAAATTAACTCTAGTTTCTTTCAATAATACTTCAAATCTGTCCTATTTCTCAATGCTATGATGGGTTACTAATTTATTAAATAGTTAGGCAATGTACATATGCAAATTAATTTATAACTTTCAAATTACAATAAAATACGTTATAATGACCTTTGGCTATAGCGATGAAATTTTTAGGTCCCTTCAAAGTTGTTATAAGTGGATTTTTCTATATTCTACTCCTAGGAAATACAAATTAAAGTAAAGCCGAATCGAATACTTTATAAATGGTATGAGTTATTTATCAATAATTAATATATGTAAATCCAGAAATTGAAGAAGACTATTTATTCAAATAGTATAAAGTTTTTGAATTTGTGTAAATCGGCGATCGATTTCAGGCCATCATCAGGCCAGAGGTGTCATGAACAAATATTATTGATTTGTAGACTTGCAGAAGTCATGTTAATGTTGCTAGAAAAATATTTAATTTTGAATTTGTCTTTGTCGACAGGAAAGAAATTAATATATTATACGTGCATACTCAAGAAGAAGGAATCGTACTGAATTGTAAGTCTGGCCTGATGATAGTGACTGATTTAAATATATTCCATAGAAATAGAATATTATTAAATAAATAATATTCTTCAATTTCTGCATTCCCATCTTTCAATTCCTGATAATTATTGACAATAACATAACACTCTGGAAATATTTATCAATGAAATTATAATTTATACAATACAATTGTATATTAATAATCCAGGTCTATTTTTACAACCATATCACAGCTTATTTATTCCCCTAAGTAACCTATGAAAATTTCATCCGTTATCTCCATTCCAACTACAATAAAACTTGGTTGGTGCCATCATTTATTAATCCCTTATTCGAGTAAATAACATTAGCCGGGTAGGTAACGTGGCGCAGGGTGTGATATGACACGGCGTGTAATATGACATAAAACTGACTCGCGGTGCCAGCAAGACGCGTAGCGCGTTACTCAACCCATTATGACGTCACGTATCACACACCCTCGCAATAGTGCGTTAATATTCATACGACGGGAACGGAGTTTACGGTGGAAGTTTGGGATTTCAAGTGATAAACAAATAATTATAGTTAATTCCAAGTTAAGATGTTTAGCTGTTATGAGATGTGACGGGTGATATAATTTTCATAAAACAAAAACTACTTAGTTGTACTATACCTAGAATAAATTTTAGTTTAGTGTTTCTTTACTGTACCGAAATATTATAAATATTCGTTATGGTAGTGTAAAAAGTTATATTTATTTTTTCCCTCTATAACAATTGCCAAATTAGAGACCCAAGTGAAGCTATACCAGGATTTATGTTGATGGGGCCTCTGGACAAAAGTTTGGTGGGGGCCTTTTTTCAATATGGAATAAAAGTTGAAAATTTATATTTTATGATTTTTTTTAATAAATTGTTAATTTAACAAATACTTGAATAATTTTTAATTTATCACCCTGATGAAGACTGGTTTCAGTCGAAATGTTGGTTTATTAGTATATTTTATTAAATGACTTACTCCAATAGCTTTTTCCTAATTATTAATTATCCAATCGAATAAAACCAATTCCGTATTGATAAACAAAAAATTTAGTTTTGGCACTCTTCTTGTTGTCGTCTTTGTAAAATATTCTATAATATCTTCATTAATCTAATAATCTAATTAATCATTGTTGATGATCATAAGTTCTAGATGATGTTTTAGGCGTTGTTCGATCATAACAGTTCTCAGCCTATTTTTTTAATATTGCTAATTTTGAGAATGATTTTTCTGTGGTAGAATTTGTTATCATGAAAACAAGATAAATTCTCAAGATGACTTTGAAAAAGGATCCTGCACTTTTTTATACTATTAAATTATACACAAAATTGTTCTCACATAAAGACACTATTATTTTTTTCTATTAAAAATTAAATAATTCCGGTGTACATTAGTAAAGTTACAAGTATATAAATTTTGGTGTTTTCCAGGTTGGCTCTATCTTATTTTCCAATAAAGTAAATAAGATAATTAATTAAATATATGGAGGATTTAACACATAATGTACCTAAATCAAGTACTAAACAAATATGGTATGTAACTGGAACAATGGAATTGATTGAGTTTATTTTATTAAAATGATACATAATAACATATTTATCAGTTCTGAACATGACAACTCAGTTCATAAACAGACATCTCTGTAAATGACAGATGTTAGTCTTCATCTTCATTAATTTATATCTGTCTCCCAGGCCTTAAGTAAATCTACATAAATAATACACTCTAAAACATTTTGGTAATTTCAAAATAAAAAATTACGGATATATTATATAGTCGTGAGCTTTTAACACTTTATATACTAATGCCTCGTATTATAATTGATGGAAAAATTTACTTGCATAGTAAATTTAGTTAAATACACAAGTTCTAATCGAAATAATTTTATTGACATAAATAACATTGCTGTTATTTATAAATATTATTTATGGGCGTTTTAGAGTAGCTTATATATTGTACAATATATTGCACCATTTTTTAGACAATTTAAATTGGCTAGTGTCACACAGCAAATTGATGGTTGACATATTGTATACGATATCGTAAATGTGTTGAAAAAAAGAACACGTTCTATTATTCATACAATCTGTCAGCCAATTTGGCTGTGAGTATGCGAATATATGAAGTTTCTGATCTCACGCGTTTCGAATGTTTGTTTTTATTCTATGTATAGTATGGTTAAAATGAAACTTAGTGTTACTACTGATAAATTTGTAAGTATCACAAGCTTTAAATG
Organism: Stenolophus ochropezus; assembly: GCA_035578165.1. NCBI lineage: Eukaryota > Metazoa > Arthropoda > Insecta > Coleoptera > Carabidae > Stenolophus > Stenolophus ochropezus. The sequence continues at coordinate 6,497,263 of JAQOWZ010000004.1, read as the reverse complement.
TATATGAATATATAGTTAATTTTGCTTTTCAGTATCATCCAAAACTTCCTAATCTAACAATTTATGGTGCAAGACATTGTACCATTTCTTGTACTATTTATTGCCCCATATATAGACTAGCCTAAAACGGTCTCTACTAGATGGTTTTAGGTAGGTCAATAATAATCATCGCTCCATATTGGTCGCAGCCATAAATATAAGAATCACTGATTTAGACAATTACAATTACTTAGACGTACGATATTTATAAGAAAGGGTTACAGTATACGCTGTTTCAACAAATATTATATTTGTTTTTTTTATGTTTTGAGTAACCATATACATGTATATGGAATTAACAATGTAGGGATGAAAAATATTTTAACAAAATTCTTTGCAATATTGCAAAATTAAAGTTACAAAGAAATAAACATAGATTAATTATGAGTAAATAAAGTTATTATAATTTAAACATGTATAGTTATTATTATTATGTCTAAACAACTCTAATGGGGGTCCTCCACCATAGTAGCAAATAAGGAATTTAATCACCTATTTTCCATCCAGACCTTAATTCTGTATGATACGAACTATCAAAGTTAAAAAAAGTTATTCGTTTTTAAGTTATTCGAGTTTTTACTGTGTTTACTACCCTAACACCTAAGTCATAATATCCTACCTTACTCCAAATTCTTGCTAATTCTAACCCTGCTGTCAATGTTAGATATCATATTTGGCAAGTAATCTATAGCTGGTAATTAAATACAAAATACAAAGATTATTTCAGGACTAACCTATATTTAAAATAAATAGTTTTCAATATATAAATAAATGAAAACTCGGACTATAACAATCGTATCATTTATAAATTATTTCCAAGTAAGGAACACAATAGTTATTTAAAACATATTTCTATGTTTTTATAACAGTTGAAATAGATCAATTAAGTTAATTGAAATTTTTAGCGAAACCTAGTGTTTGAGAACTTAAATACCTTAGCATCTACGTCAAAAAACACTTAAAAAATGCACCTCGCTTTCAAATTAGATAAAGTTTCATATAAAAAAAAAATAGTGGAGGACCCCATTGTCTATATTTAAAGATATACTTTAGCTTAGGGATAACAATTTTTTTTTACAAATATCACAAAAAACCTTAGACTCATATTATTTGCTATATATGGAATTAACTGAAATGTTTCAATTACATTAAAAAAATCTAAGTATAATGAAGTATTAATATTAAATGCCTATAAACTGTAATTTGTTGTAACATTAATGCAGGCATTATTACAATGTAAGCAAGCAATAGTCAATTATTAAACCATTAGTCCCCTATTGCTTTCCTATTTTCAATGTCTTACAAAGTACTCGTATAAAGTGTTTAACATTAACAAAGTACTACGTGGTATCCCTCCCAGCGTTCGATCCACAGCTCTGCGATCATGGCAACATTTGCTGGTTCGATTACGTGAAATTATTACACAGCTGCGTGCATATTAATTAACGGAAACCGTAGAAAAACGGCAAAAACATCGCATAACAAGGTGTGGGTTCGCGCTGGGCCTAGCCTTCTATTATAAACGCTGCGACCTGTGGAGGTTCTGTGCGAATACGCCATGCCGGTTATTAATGCTCCAATTTTACGCATACTTAATTTGATGAGGCGAAAATGACGGGAATTAGGAGGAAATAGCAAATAGATTGAAGGAGATATTGCTGGGTATCGCTATAATAACTTCATTAACAGATAACAAATAAACCTATACTTACAAAATATTCGTAAAAAATATATACGAGTTACTAGAGTCGCATAAGTAAAAAATATTTTGAAATAATTCAATAATAAAATACTAAGAAATTATGGTACAGTTTTATTAAAGCAAAAATTATTCTAATGATTTAAATATTTAATACAGTGTCCATAACAAAATTTTATCTTTATATATTAGTGATAAAAATTTAAAAAAAAAATCGTTTCAAAATCCTGATTGAAATCAACTGATTTTTTTAATAGAAATCATTGATTTTTATCAAATATAAAAAATATATATAAATTATAATAAAAATGTATTAATTGCTACAAAAAATTATAATATCTTAAAATTAAATGATATTTTATCACTTTATTGTCATATAATAGAAGAGAAAATAAGTATTTAAATGAGTTACAAAAAATTTAAAAATCTTTGTTAATTTTCTCAGTTTTCTTCATATGATGTTTTCATTTTTGGTTATAATATTGAATTAAGGTCCCCGCTTTTTTGATTATATTACAGATTTTTTCGTTTATAAAATAAAATATTTATATTACTTATTGTAAAACAAAAAAAATATTGTATATAACACAAATTAATATCTTTAGAAATTAAGAAACAAATAAAAAAAATCATGACTTATTTCATTTTTTTCAAATAAATGATTTTTATTTTTTTAAATAAATCATGATTTTTGTCAACTCTCACTTACATCCAATTTTATACTTGGCAAATATATATTTATTTTAAATTATCCTTTATTTTTAGTCGCTTACTATTCAAATCCAGCAGAAGTCTGTACCTGTAACAAAAATAATAGTTAAACATTTATATATTATTGTCTAACTTCTGACTTTCTTACATACATTTGCGATATAGGTAAGCCTTGACAGGTCAATTGAAATTGAGATATCTATGATAATTTTATTCATATTTTGGTGGAATAGGTTGTCAGGAATACTTCTATGAGGGACGCACATTGAGTCTCTACTCAGACACAGCAACATTTTTATTTAGTTAAAGATTAGCAAAACTGGGATTTGAATACCAGATCTCACTTCGAGTCGGAGCGCGCTAACCAGGTGAACCACAGCTGTCTGTATTGTTTAGATATCAACAACATTATATATTTAGACGGAGTTACAGAAAAGTTCATCAAAATTGATTAATCCTTAACGATCTGATAGTCAGATGATAATACTCCATCAACGGATAATCAAAGTTTAATCAATGAATAACAGAGTGTGATGGTGATGAAAAGTTAACAAAGCATCATCTTTTTTTGGTTTGCATAAACGTCAATTCTCGATTAACTGACCAACATGTCTGCATTAACAGATATGATTATTGTAACAAGAGATGAGTGACCAATTAACAACTAACCAATTAGACATCTGAGTAAATAATTTCTATTTCGCATTTCATTTATAATTATTTCCAGTTATTTGTGTTTCCTACGTTTTTCATTTAAGTTTACAGTTAATATTCCATTATTCTAGAGTTTTCTATTTTGGTAAATATAATAGTGTTCGTTTTCGTACTTTCGTTTTTATTTGTTCATTGAGTGATTTTGATTTTATGAACAGTATTCAACAATTTTTTTTATTATTTTAACAATTTCGTACAAGATAAAAATGGATATTATCGTAAAATCTTTAAATCGAATTTTAAAACATCGAGTCGAATACAAAATCTTCCACTGGAGACCCGAGCTGGAACTGCCGATTTTTAGAAAAAAAACTAGTAAAAATGCAATCAAAACGAAATTCAATCTTTTGGACTTATATACATGATGATGCAAAACTTATTCTATTTTCAATCTAAACAATCGTTTTTGCTAAAGTATTAATAGTAATTTTTTAATTTTTCATTTTTATTTTATTTAATTTCTTGAATGAGTTTATTAAAACATCACGTTTGAACACAAATGTTGATTTATAGCGTGAATTCACCGTTCTTATAAATTTTTCTTTTCATATTGTTCCTTATTTATTAAAATTACAGCTGCAGGAATACCACAAATTCTTCTTCTTTTCACAGCACAATCCATTTTAAATTCTATTTTAGATATTATTAATATTTATTTATGATATACACTATGAATTTTCTATATATTTTGTGACAGCTGACAGTTTTAATATGTAGTTTTAGAAAGTATGGAGTTTGCATAGTCTTGCAAATAAAAAATAAAATTAGAATTAAAATTAAAACTAAAACAGGTGCAGGGAATGATATACTTTCCTTGCGACTGAAACACAAAATTAAAACTAAAATTAAAATTAAAACAGTAGCTGGGAATGACATTTAAATATAAATGTTCTGAATTCGAACTAAGATCAATTACATTGATTAGAGGTACTTGTAGTCCTGTTAAGATCATCAAATTTGCAATTTGGGCAAATGTAAGACTCAACATTCAATCTATTTTTTTCGACGTAGTAAATTCCAAATCATTCGCCAAAGCATTTTTTAGGTAACCAAACCCGAAGCAAAAGAACTTTTAGCCCCAAATTTCATTTTATGAAACCGACATGAAATATTGTCAAGAAGTTGATATAAGGCAAATACTTGAAATTGTTTCCGATTCTTAAACGTATTTCCTTCTGTATAATTCGCAAATCATATTTATAAAATTAATGAAAATAGAGCGAAAAAGTATGTAAGTAATGAAATATTTACTTTTTAACATTCAAGAACCAGGAAACCTATAAGCGGTATTCTAGCGCCTCGAGTACAACTAAAATTGCTGCATCAACTGAGCAATCATTTGATGATATTTAAAGCATTTTATTTATATCATTACATCTCTTGACATAATATATCTCGCAGCAATTTTTTTTTATATTTTTTCTAAATGTAAACCTCATTTTAATGCTTCGAAATCATCTTGCGACTCGTTCCTCATCGCTAGAATTTTCCGGCGTTTAATTCATCATAATCGCGTTACTCATCACAGAATGTCGGAATTAGCAAATTCTGTTTCCCGTCTTTCTTGTATGAACTGGCGTAGGAGACTTCAGCAATACGTAATCGGATTAGAGCAGGATTACATTCTCGCTCCAAAGGTATGTCAAAGATCGACAAAACTTAAGACGGGATGATATTTGAACTGAAAACCGAATGAGTTTAGAAATACGGACGGGAAATTAACTTGCAAGGAAGTAAGCCAATATTTATATGAATGTAGTTATTAAATACCTAAATACCAAATTTATTTGACTTTCGCAAGATGTTAAATATTTGGCGCACGTATTTATGTACATTTCATAATTATTGTATTAAAACTATTCAAATTTTGTGAAATATCCTTGTAAATATCATTTCAACCAGAATGATCGTATTAAGTCGTATGAGGGTGATATACGGTGGAATGAAAAACACACACATTTATACACATCTATGTCTTCGAAGGATTCGAATTCGAACCCTCAATCTAGGTTGCGAAATCTGACAGCGTATTATTATCAGAAGTAATATCACAAGACCTGATTTTATTGATAATCTTTTATTTTGCTCAATTTTTTTTACTTCCTTGTACCTACAAAGTAAAGTAAGTATTGTAATCGTGAAAAATTTCGGTTTTCAGATTTCAACGGAAATATCCATTTTGACAATTCCTGAATTCATTATGACTATTTTCGACTTGAGGTCTGTATGTACGTATCTAGCAAAGCTCAAAAATGGTAAACCGTAAAATGTTGAGATTTTGTATACGGGACTGCTATAACATCTAGTTATGCACCTTTAATCGGCCTTTTTAAAAGCAGTTTACTTTAGGCAGAAAATAAAAATTTGAATTTTGAAAGTTGAATTTTCAAGTGTTACATTATAATTAGTTCAAAACTAGTCGTTGTAAAAAAAAATTAAACTACATTTCAATGATTGTAATATGCATACCTCTGTAATCTATAACAAATACACAATCTATATATTTAACAATATGGTTAAAAATAAATAAATTAATTTAAATATTTATTTATAGGTTAATATATTTATAACAATCAAAAATTAATCACGTATTAAATCTAGGTTTACACGATAAAATACGGTACTTTGAAAAAATGTAATACATGGTTTACAGTACAATATGTACATATTGAACTAGATGTGTGTACATTGTACATTTGCAGAATAATTTAAAATTTATAAAACTATAAACTCTTAAATTTATAGAATACCAAATATAATTATTTTTTGCTATTTTTAAAATTTATCAAATAATCTATCTTAAAATTCCAAACGACATTAAAGTATATTTTGGAATTACTATTATTAATATTAAGTATTACTAATATTAACTATTTCTAAATTTACACTGTGAAAGAAAGAGTCAATTAATAATTCTGGTCTATTTTTTAAAAGCTATTAGTTTTTAATTTCATAAATACTTCGAAAACTTTATTATAATTTAATAATTGATACATTAAAGAATTTTTCTCAAATTTTGTTTAGTATTTCACATATGAAACAAAATAATGTATACATACGTAATGGAAAGAGTGTGTGTAGTCGATTTGCACAAGATAAACACTTTTCTTCAGTTTCCATTTACTTGTTAGGTTTACCATTTTACAATTGTATCCAATTTACAGTCATCATCAAAAAAATATAATCTGTAATTTTTCTAGAAAGTTAATTCTACATCCCTCTTCGGTCTTCGACTAAGAGCACTTAATAATCACATGTATTATTTAAAAACCTGCACTAAAACTATGATTATTGAGAAAACAATGTTCCAAAACACCGTTAATTAATTTTGTTACCGACTGGAATTTAGATATTCTTTTATAATATTTTTTGTTTTGAAATAGTTAGGTCCGGTATTTTAAAAAATAAATCTGTAATTAAATTTATTTCCACGCATTGTGTTCATTCAATACACAAAATATTGACAGAACATTTGAATACGAGTAAATGCTATTTTTTCAAACGCTTGTTTGTCAGTTTTAATTTAAGTCATAAAAAATTATGATTGAAGTAATGAATAAATTTACTGAGCAAACAAATTAAATTGAAGATTAAGTTCATGATATACGTTTCTTAAATATTGATATTTATGCCTGTAAGTATCCGTTTCTTTCTCTAAATAAAATGAACAAAAAATAATTCGATGCAGGAAAGCACATGTCGGCATTTTAGGCCTACCGCCCGCCCTCAATATTCTAATTCTTGATACCACAATCGCGCTTTTAGTCGATTGAGTGATAATTATTTAAATACGTTAATTAGTCAGACAAATGAGTGGAGATAGGCCATCACTTTCTTCGCTGACATTTCCAAAATGAATAATTCCATCCGGAGATCTAATCGCGATATATGACAATCAACTTCTACCTCTGCCATAATTATAACCTATCTCTTTGAGTGATTATTAAGAAATAATTAATATTTTCAATCAATTACGATGATAAAGCATTGTTTCAATTTTTTATACTTCCTGCTTAGAAAAAGAAAACTATAAATGAATTTCTGATCTTTCTACACACACGATTTGAGAATAATTAGTTATTTACATAAACAATATAGGTGCAAATAATTATGTATATATTGAAATGTAGGTACTATTTGTTAATTTAAATATAATTCATATTTTATTTATTATTACATTATAAAATTTACCAAACGTAAAGAACCAAATTAAACCAAACAGAATTTAATAAATATATAGGACCTAACGAAGATTTAAGGATTTAAAAATCACATATCAAAACTTTAATGAATAAACATATTTTTCAGTTTCTTATCCTATTTTTATAATTTTGTCTCAAAGTGTGTCTTGAAGATTGTACGGATTGAGTATATACATTTTAGATTAATTTCTATAAAGTAAAAGAGTTAGTGATTGGATAGAATATTTTATACAGTAATGCAATATCTTTTTACATAACATTACAAAATATATATTTTTAATTCTTTTAAACTTAAACCATCCTTAATTTTTTCTTTATACAAATGTGTGTTCTATTTAACAACTGAATATATCGTAATTATAAAGGGTAATAAATTTTATATGCAAAAAGCATTTCCGCAGAGAAAAAGGAAATAATGTATTTATTAACTCAAGATTAATAAATCAAAACAACTTCTATAAAACAGTATGCTATATTTGCAATAAAAATATAATATTAATTATTTATATTTCATTCAAAGATATACTTTATTTAAATTATTAAATTTAAATATATTTTTTCAGGAAAAACAGTTTAAAACTACAAACATATTTTTCTACGATAATAAACATTCAAATTTATGAACTCACTAGCTTAAAAATTATCATCATCTGTGACAAACACAAATACCTACGTAAGTAAGTACCAAGTTTTACATTTTAGTGGTGTAAATTGTTAGTTTACAGTTTCTACAACAGACCTACAGCTTATAATAAGTAAGTTACAGACTACTCGGACGCAGCGGTATTTTTATTTGTATAAAGATTGGCGAAATTGGGATTTGAATCCCAAATCTCACACTTTGCTCAATTCGGAGAGTGCTAACAAGATAACCAGTGCACTGCTTAAAAATATTTACAGTAAAATTCAAAAAATCAAATATTCAAATTTTGAAACAGAAAATATATTGTAAAATTTGAAAGACAAAAGAAATACATAAGGTATACATATACACACACACACCCTGTATACATATACAAATTGTATACAGGGTGTCCGTTTTAAAAAGCTCGAGAACCTTAAGAGATACGAAGACAATATTCGCCTAGCTTTTACAAAACAGAAGCAAATACGTCGGGTGTGGTTGTAGCCTTTCTGGATAAAACTGAAGATATTTTTCTAAAGAAATCTGGTTATTTTGGTGAGCAGCATATTAAATTCCTAACTAATTGAATTGATTAGTCAAAATTTTGTTTAAAAATCTCTATCTAACAATACTAAAGATAACTTTGATCCCCATATGAAATTTCTTGAAAAGTATTCGAGCAAAAAAATTTTGAGGATCACTGTCAATTCCTCGTAAAAAAGTGTCTGTAGAATGAATCAGTTTTTTAAACATATTTAGTGACCTATGCATTTTTTCGGGAAAACAAATACATGATTAAAATGGTCAAACAATTCTGCACTTCGTTTCTCTTACTAATCTCGAGATTTCAACGGCTGTATGTTACCATTGATGTATAAAATCCAGGTTTCTATTAAATAACTAACGTACATATATTAAATGCTTAGAAAATAATTTATTATTAAAATATTGTTATTCTTCTTTTTTTCTTCAAATGTATAATTATAATTCAAACGAAATATAAGTCTAGTTTAATCTAAATTAAGTACATTTCCTGTAACTTTAAACCATATACAATTTATTAAATCAGCTTTTTCAAAAGATCCCAGTATTCTACACCTTAACAGTAACATATATGTCAGATTTATAAATCATTATTATACTGTTGTTATTTGAGAGTTTTTTGTCTAATTATATTTTTCTCTGACTCTTATTTCAAAGAAAGAAACTATAAATTTAATGGTTACGGGTGGATGAAACTTCTCACAATTAATTAGATTTTATTCTAATTTAATTTTGAGTTCTGAAGTAAACCGTATCCAAATTTCGTGAGATATTTTATTCATTGTGCGGAACATTTCTTCTGGTATAAATGTAGCAGGTGCTTCTCAAATACCATATCTAATTCGCTGTCTAATTCTGAACAATAAATATTCCAGCGTTCGCTATTTGAACGCCGCCTTATTTATTCCCTCATAAATAAATTCATGAGCGCGATTCGTGAAACGTAAATAACGCGAAATTATGCTAAATAAACTCGGACATAAAATTGGTTATTTATTGCGAATAAAGGCATTAGTTATTAGTGCGTGTATGTGTTTCGGATGAGGACAAGTAGACTGTCTCAACTTTTAGTGGATTGGTTGCTATTCACTTTCACAACGCAATTTATTAACATTTTAAAAATTATATAAATTAAATAAATGTCCCTATATTTCACATAGAAAATATGTTATTTTACTTTACTAATTTTTCTAATTTTAATCGTGTTTTTAACAGATGTTCAGGAATTAAGATCTTTACAATAAATTTGGCTTTTTTAAAAGTAATGGCCCGTATTACGAGCTCACTTTTATAATAAAATCGCGATATTAACGCTCACTTTTACATCAAAATCTTTTGTAAAAACAATCGCGACTTTATTATAAAAGCGAACTAGCTCATTTTTATAATAATATCGTGATTTTAACTTTCAATTTTACATAAGATTATGCTGTAAAAGTGGGAGTTAAAATCGCGATTTTATTATAAAAGTGAGCTCGTAATACGAGACAGTTTCTTTCAATCCGTCCATGCAGAAGTATGCACAGGTCAAATTCTGTTCAAAGTATTTTAATGAAACTTCATATTTAAACTTTTAACATCAATGGTATGACTTGTTCTAAAATATATAAATCATTTAACCAAAATTTATTGCCATTGTTTTTAAACATAACAATCTCCTACTTATAAGTTATATGCCTTTTTGTTTTACTCATTGGTGATAATTAATTAATTCCATTATATCACTAGTAAAATAATAAGAAATCAAGTTGGAAAGTAGTATGTATTGAAACATTAATATTTAGTTGTTATTTTCAATTATTTCTAGTGTTATTTAGCTACAGTTTAAGCTTAAAGTGTAAAAAAAAATACTTGTAAGTAATTTTGTGTTTACTCTTTTGAAAAAACGATTGAATAAAATTATTCCATCAAACTGACAATATTATTCAATTAGCAACAGTAACGAAGATCATTAACTGATAAGAACGATTGAATTGTAGGTATTTTATTTGACTGTTATAGATAAAAACTTTTAATTTTATATGAATTGAAATTTAATTTTTATTGTTTTCCGTGGATAAAATACAATAAAATAACTATTTTTATAATTTAATAAACATTTGACTAACTCATTTGTTTTTAAGTTACATGAACTGCATGAAAACTGCATTTTTTATTCATTAAATGAGAAGTTGTATAAAAAGAATGTCAAGCAGGTACATCATAAAGAAAATTTAATTTTGTTTAACTTAGTAAAAAGTGAGGTATCAATATTATTATTGAAGGAATACAAAACGTTCCGTATTCAGCGGTAAATGAAAATTCTTATTTCTATTCATTTTTATTTTATCTACAAACTGAGAAAAATGTTATCTTCTAAATTATCACATATTCAGTGAAATCAATCCAGCCTACTAAATATTGAGACAAAGTACAACCATCGGATGGAAATTACGGTTTTATTGAGCCGGGCCCCAATAACATGTACAAGATTATAGCTACGCACCAATTTCAGAACTTTTATAGAGATATTGATGTATAAACAATATTAATTAATGAGGTATAAAACAAACCAATATGGCAGTATCTACCATCATTACGTGCCCATAACTTTTATAGATTTTATTTGGTACTAATCAGAATAATTGGCCTAAAGGATTCAGTATTGGATTATTATTTCCATATCATTTTTATAAACTGCATGTTTATAGATATTTTATTATAAACATAAATATCACAAAATATTTGCAGTAGGATTATTTTATAGCTTGTCTATATAGGAAAATTTTTATTTATTATAATGAAATTACTGATAAACATAATATAAATTCTAAATATAGATCAAGGATATTTTTCCTCATATTTGTTTGTGACATGCATATAGATTTCGTTATTACCTCGATACAAATAAATATTAATGTCAGAACACGGAACCTATATTTTACCCATTTTATCCAAAAACTACTTACAAATACATTCCCAGATCACAGAATAACACGAGGGATTCTAATAGGGCTTGGAAACCAGTGAAAACCGAAACCGGTTAACTGTTTTTTTTATTCAAATTTCGAAAACCGAATTTAATTATTAATTTTTTTTTCTATTATTACTATGTATTATTATTAAGTACTAACATTTAATTTTTTTTTATTAAATTGATTGAAATTTTATGAATTTGATTTGTATACGCGATTGGCGTTTGTCTTAGTTAACTGTCTTTACAAATTTAATTTTAAATTTTAATTGAGTCACAGATTTCAGATTTTGTGTTGCGTAATTTTTTTTTCTTTTTACCTAAATATCTTGCGTATATTAAATTATAAGATACTTTAAAAACTCATATAGTTGTTAAATTAATGAAAAGTACATCGATAAAATTAATTTCTCAAAATGTTTGGTTTGTTTCTGACGGTTAGATACTACATGAAATGTCACTCCTTTCGTTTCATTATTTTTTTTGTCAATTATTTATCTTTGCATGAAGATAATGCAATAGATTATGTTATAATTTGAAAAAATCGGTTAACCTGTTTTTTCCATTGTAAAAAACCGAAAAACAGTTCTTGAAAGTTTCCGGGTTTTACCTAACCCTATTTATTATAAAATAATTTAGATACAATTTACGCGACATAAATAGTAACTATGTACAAACAATAAATAATAAATAAGACAGTAACAATCAAAGGACATACAACTTTATTTTTTCCTTATTTAGAAAGAATATAGAATGCATTTAATTCTTTTTTATTTTCATTATTCTTTGATTTATATATAACGTACAATATACACTTAATTTTAAATAAAATGGATTAGGTTTAGATATTAGATTGGTTTTATTTTGAAAAAAATGTTTAATTGGTATACTATTGCAATCTCGTTAATTTTAAGAACTACGAAATCGGTTAAATTATCAAAATAATTTTTTGCAGATAATATTTTTTTAAACGAAATAAATAATTGGAAAACAAGATATTGTACCTTTTAATGGTATCGGGCATCGTATATAATAGTAATTTATATTAACGTAAATGATCATATATGCAAAAATATTGTATTTTCATATTTAAAAATTAAAATTAACATGCATAAAAAAGAAAAGCAAAGATAAATATACAATTCATTTCTTTGTTTTTGAATTTTAAAATTTATAAATTATAACTATTAATAAATAATCAGTAACATGTGGTAACTAGTACGATCAACGATCAACGTGGGTAAGCAACGTGGTCGACCATTTGGATGACTTATCTTATTAGTTCAGCTCGATGTCTTGATCTTGCATAAATTGACAACTTCCATATCAGCAATAAATCTCTTCGCAAAATATGTAAACTCTATTTCTCGCAGTTGATTCTCACGTCATCATTTTTAACCACTTGATTCAAATCGTTAAGGGAGAGGAGGTTAGATGGTGAAATTGATGACATCATCTCGTCGGGTAAAATCGTGAAATTTTCGAAGTAAATAAATGTCAAAACTGACACCATTATATACAAATGTAATAATGGACAACATACGAAAAGAGTTGCACCTAGAGTAACTAACGAAACTACCAAGGTACAATGAAACACAAATATTCGTTCCAGCCATAACACTTACATATGTGTCTGTTTCATTTTAAAATGTTTATATGTCTATATATTTTTCTTTTGTTGGTGCATGGAAATTTATAAATGTAATTTTTTATATTTTCCTCTTATTTTCAAGGAACACGGTCCTGATATTGAACTGAAAGATACAATTGATGTTTTGAACCTTTTGTTAATAATAAAACCAGTGCCTAACATTCTATCATTCTATCTTTTCCTTCGCTATTAAGAAATACATAATCTTCAATATTTGTTATATTTTTTATTCTTCAAATGTTTGTCTTACATTCCAAGTTCCTATTTTAATCTTGTCGTTTTTTTGTTTACTATTTAACTGTTCCTTATTGAAATCCTTTTTATTTGCCAAGTTTCTTTTTCCTTTAGTAGTTTTTTGACTTAGTTGTTGTATTTGTTTTTACCTCCTCGATTGTTTTGGTTTGTCGTTGGTAAAACATACGATAATAAGTAACAACTGCGAGAAATATAGCGTGTAGGTACCTTACATATTTGAAATCCTGTTTCGCCTAGTCTTCCTAGGTGTCACAGTTGATGATGATAATGATTTTAGTAAGATCCTACTTATATAAAATTAACTCCTCATATTTAAGTAAATTAATATTTTTAAAGTAACCGTTTTCAAATTTTTTATTATTATTCAGGGTATGCAAGAACTGTTTAACGCAGTTATCCGCAGACACTCTAGCTGACAGGGAGAATGGACTACAACGTCCATGTCACGTGGAAAATATGTAGTAAAGAAAACTCCGCGAAAATTGAATCCTTGTTTTCAGAATCACAGCGTGTCATCCCACTCACAAGACCACAATCCCAATTTTATAATTATTTAAATAATGTTTAAAGATTAATTATACTCATTGCAAAATTAGTATTCTCCAAAACAATCTGTCCATTGTCCTCACAAAGCGTAATTCGATTCCTCTTTGTAGGCTGTCTCGTATTTCTCTTGCGAGACCGGTAGTATCGCATAATGGCAAGTGGAGAGATCAGGCTTGCAGCATCGCCCGGCGAATTATGAATACGAATTAGCCGAACAGAGACACCGGTTCAGCCGCTGCCGCTGGTTGCGTAATTCGCAGGTGGAGGAGTTGAAGGTTATCTTCACTTCTTCTCTAATGAGTGACAGGCAGTCCTACAATACACTCACGGTTGTAGGGATAACAACGTACTGCGGAAACTAAAACTTGTATGTGCTTGAACAAGACGAGGTTTTTACAACTTGAACCAAAAGTAGACCATTAATTATATTAATTACATATTTGTTATGAGACAAACCAAGTCGCTGCCATTAGTAGTACATATATATATATATATATATATATATATATATATATATATATATATATATATATATATTATTGTATAAAAGAAGCAAACAAACAATAAGAATACTTAATACAGGCGCGATATGGCAATTGGTCAAATTGAAAGTGCAAGGCGCAAGGGTGTTACTCACTAAAAGGAATCTCTAGATGGAGAGAAGTTCGGAGAGAAAATATAGAAGAAAATATTCTGTTAGACCAGGCATGTGCAACATACAGTGCCGGCTCTAGGAGGTAAACAGACAATGCGTTGCTTCTGGGCGCCGCCCTCAAGGGGCGCCGGATTGAAAAAGAAAATTACAATTTAATTTAACAATTACTGAAGAAATATGGACCAAATACGTTATTCGCGGGAAATTTATTCAATTTTGTTTTTTACGTTTATTGTTTACTTGATCACTATAACTCAGAAATCGTAAAAAGCAAGTTACAGGAATTGATGAATTTACTTATTCTGCAATTTGATGAACTATCTATGATATGATTAGTAAAAGTAAATTTATTACATTTATTTAATTTAAAAATATCAAATTATGACAGATGTTAATAAATTTTAATTTTTACTACTATCTCTTATAAACGTAGTAAGTGACGTCATCACATTGGAATGCCATTTATACGTGGATTTGACTATATACACAAATGATTTCGAAAGCGTTGTTAATAATCCAAGAATATCTCTTACAATATCGTTAATTAAATAGTTGAATTTAGATATAAAAAAGATTGCAATCTAAGTTTGTCAAAAATTCATTATTGCACATTAATACAACCATGAATGAAATCTTCCTACGTAAAGTTAGCAAAAATTACATTGCCCATGTCCAATGATGGACATATTACCTTCGTACGTATAATACTAGTCTATAATTTTTTTTAAACATTTTGCTTTGTTATTATTATGTTATGTTTTTAATACGAGTATCTGTCTAATGTAAACAATTCAGCATTAAAAATATGTTTTGAATTTTTCATTATATTTCTTTATTATTATTTACTAAAACAAAGGGGGCGTTCAATTTAAATTTGCATCGGGGCGCAAGCAGGCCTAGAGACCGGCACTGGCAACATACGGCTCATGGAACATTTCAAGTCTTTTTAAATTCGGCAACCGCCAACTTCATAAAATATTTTATTTTGAATTCAGTATTGTTTTCAATGCTAACTACAATAGTATATTTGACTTTTAGCAATATAGAAATGGGACAAATCTAATTTTAAATATGTTTTAATTTTATTTATTTCATGCAATGAGAATAAAAATAAAAATGATATAAATCAATAATTACTTGACAGATTTGGCCAGAATTTGTTATTGAGAGTGAATTTCATATCCGTACATGATAGTATGAAGAAATATTGCCAATATACTGCAGGAAATAGAAAAATTGTATATTGTACAAGAGTGGATATGATGCCTACATCGTATGAGAATGAATTTGAAGGCACGCTTGCGATATAGACATTCCAATCGAGTTGTACAGTCTATTTTTCTACGACCAAACATCAAATAATCATTTACACTAGAACTAAACTACATGTTTTTTTTGGCAAATTTTTAATATATGTGGATACGACAAACAAGGAATCATTATGTACATAGGCGCTGACTATGTGGGTGCTCAAGGGCTTGAGCCACACATGAACCATGTCATGTGGGGCAGGTTTTTATTTTTGTTTTGAAAAATATGTTTGTAGGTATATATATATATATATATATATATATATATATATATATATATATATATATATATATATTTGTATTCAATAAATTTCGTGAAAATGTTAATTGAATGAATTTTTTTGAACCCCATATGAAATTTTCAAAAGTCGGGACCTATGATTATGTATCATGGTCAATTAAAACAGTAGTCAGTGATTAAACTTTTAAAAATTTTGAAAATTATAATAATTAAATATTAAGGGCTGTAAGTGCTTCCTACTGGTTCGAGATCACACAATCCTAGGGTATATAATGTTTTTGCACGATCGACGCAATCATGAAAAACTTATTGTTACATTCAAGCAAATACTGATATATAATAGAATAATAAACATATCACAATTATAACATTTGAAAAATGAAAATTATATAAAAGCACTTAAATCCCTCAATAAAGGTATCAACGAGCATTATGGTATATAAAATTTTAAATCATAGACACAACGATTATAAATCGATGAATTGTTATGGCAAATTATTTCATTTATGATTTACATAGAAATCACATTAAATACATTGTAAAGAAACAGTGCGATAAATTATTGAACTACGTGACTTATGACACGAACTTATATCTTACATGTGACTGCATGTGTAGGTATAGATATAAAGAAACAATTAGTCATTTTTATTATTAAAAATGATTGCGCCTCATATTAGTTTCATACACATGGTAAAAACAAGAACTAAAATGATACGATTATCAATATATTGAATATAATTTCAAATTTAAAATACACTTCAAATTAATAAAATATTTTACTTTTACTTTCTAGTATTTACAAATCAGCCATATAATAACTTCAGTTGTTCAGTTGGCTTACTTATTTTCACCTTTTGATGACATCATCTTGTCGGGTGAAACCGTGTGATTTCCGAAATAAATGTCATATCTAACAGTATTATATACAAAATATAATAATGGATGAAATGCACAAAAAGAATTGTAGATTAAAATGACGAAACTAACAACATACAATGAAGCAGAAATTATCAACGCCTAAATCACCTTCATATATTACATTAATGACATAAATGATATCCTCAATTTTGAGTATATTTGAAAATATCCGTTACACTATTGTCTCTGTTTAATTTTTGTCGTTGGTTGGACGTAGATAACATATAGGTATACCCTTCTGTAATTTGTGCGATAATGAGATAGCGAATAAAGACAAAGATGCAAGATAAAAGTTTAATGATTTTTTTTTTTTTTCTTTCTTGCAATAATATTAATTATTATTTATATGTTGGACAGCACTACACATTAAAAACCCGTTTATTGCCCGTCGGCAGGTAAGTACTATTATCTATAGGACGACACTACACATTAAAAACCCGTTTATTGCCCGTCGGCAGTCATGTCAGATAAAAGGTAGAGACGTCACATTTAAAATAATAAATAATAGTTGATTAAAATAATATAGACGTGGCACAGTTAAAATCGACAAATATTAATAAATAACACAGAAAAAATAAATAAATAAATTAAATCCTGTCATATAAATTGACAGCCTTTAAAAACTTCAAAACATTCTTCATATGCGAGTGATCTGTCAAGAGATCAGCTATATTATGACTAATGTCAAATAGCTGTCTCAGTGGGTCATACTGTGGACAGTCGACGAGAATGTGACGTACTGTGACAGTAACGCCACATCTGTCGCACAGGGGGGCAGGACTTCGACTAAGTCGATAGCCGTGTGTCAGACTTGTATGACCCAATCTGAGACGGTTGATCTTGACTAGATCTCTTCTTGACAGATCGCGCGGTAGGACAATCGGCATAACAGACGGTTTTATACTATGTAGATGGTTCTCCACTCTATCCCATATTTGTTGCCATATGGCCAATACTTCTCGCTTCACCATCAGTTTGACGTCTGATGGCTTGACGAGAGATACATCAGCAGAGTCGGTATCAGCAGCTGACCTTGCTGCCTCATCGGCCATCTCATTCCCTTTAATCCCGACGTGACTCGGGACCCACAGAAAAGACACATCCTTCCCTATGTCATGAAGATGTTTCATGAGGGACAGGATGCTCTGTATAATCGGGTCAAGGGCGAAGGGGTTCGAGATGGCTTGGAGGACGCTCAGTGAGTCACTGGCCAGGACTACTTTGCGAGCTTCTGAAAACTCGCAGAAGCGTAGTGCCTGCCATAGAGCGTATGACTCTGCTGTGTACACTGACGTGATACGAGGCATTGACCATATGTGTGGACTGTCATGAAAGACAAAAGCGCAACCGGTGCCATGGGGAGTTTTCGAACCATCTGTATAAATGATCGCAGCGTCCCTATACTCAGTGTTCAAGATCTCAAGGAACCATGACCGTATAAGTACTGGTGGCGTGTCGGACTTGTCAAACCTTAGAAGACTAAGGTTGACGCCGACTGGTGGAACAAGCCACGGTGGTACTTCCAACTCTCCGAGAGGAGAAGTTGGGGGCAGTACTAGGTTCATGGATTCCAGGAGTTCTTTTGCGCGAACACTGACAGGTTTCGTCTGGATCAGTCGTCTGTTGTACCTATTGTCCGAGAAGAATGTTTCAAAGTTTTTATGTCCAGGTAATGACCAGAGCTTACACACGTACGTCAAGAGGAATTTCTTCCTTCTAACGTTGAGGGGAGACAAACCCGACTCAGAACACAGGTTCAATGTGGGGGTACTAGGGAACGCACCCAGGGCATATCTAATGCCCAGATGGTGTATGGGGTCCAGACGACTTATTGTTGTACGCTTAGCGGAAGCATAAACGATACAACCGTAGTCTATCTTGGACAGAACCAAAGACTGATAGACCCTCAGAAGGGTCCTTGGCTCTGCGCCCCATCTTGTACCCGCCAACATTTTCACCACGTTCAGGGCTCTGAGGCACGCGGTTCTGAGTTCCTCTACGTGTGGTCTCCAGGTCATTCTTGGATCAAAAATTAGACCAAGGAAGCGTACCGTGTCAGCAACACGGATGACAGTATCCCTCATATACAAGAGTGGTCCATAGTGTGGTCGATTCAGTCGGCAGAAGTGCATGCACTGGGTCTTCTCGTGGGAGAACTTGAACCCTAAATCCTGTGCGTTACGCAATACAATGTTAATTGCTTCTTGCAAGTGCCTGTTAATCTCTCCCATTGTCTTCGCAGAGAAGAACATGGTGAGATCGTCGACATACAGACACTTGCGAATTGCAGCAGGTAATCGGGAAACAAGTCCATTTACCGCAATGGCAAACAGGGTAACGCTTATCGTGGATCCTTGTGGGATTCCGTTGTCAAGTGTCCGGACAGTGGACACAGACGTTCCCACGCGTACCCTGAAGCGACGATGTTCCAAAAAGGAAACAATCGTTTGCGGTAAATTCCCACGAAGTTTCCAGTCATGCAACTTCTTTAAGACCTGATACCGCCAAGTCATATCATAGGCCTTTTCAAGGTCAAAGAACACAGCGACCAAATGTTCTTTATTAGCGAACGCCGTCATTATTGCATCTTCCAGATATACAAGGTGATCAACAGTGGACCTAAACTTACGGAAACCAGCCTGGTGGATGGAAAGAAGACTGTTCGTTTCCAGGAACCACATTAGACGATTGTTGATCATCCTTTCGTATATCTTTCCGATGCATGACGTGAGGCTAATAGGCCTATGATTTGACGGTACCGTAAGATCTTTGCCGACTTTGGGAATCGGCACCACAAGAGCTTCCCTCCAACAATCAGGATATTCTCCTTTTTCCCAGAGCAAGTTGTATACTGACAGCAAATGTAACCGGAACGCTGACGTAAGATGCTGGAGCATGTCATTGGTAACTCGATCGGGACCTGGAGACGAAGACCTAGCCTGACTGAGTGCGTGTTCCAGTTCCAAAAGTGTGAAAGGTGCGTTATAATCTAGAACTTCAGCTGAGCTGAAGTCTAGTGGAGCTTCACGCAGAGCCCTTGAATTTTGAAATTCTGGCTCATAGTTGCGTGAGCTGCTTGCACTTTGGAACTGGTCAGCCATAATCTCAGCGATGGTTGGTGGATCGCGAGTGTAGGTTTCGTCGTCCAGTTTCAGGCAGGAAATGCCTGACGAGTTACCACGGCCTGAAATCCGCTTGACTCTTGCCCAGCATTCTTGAGTAGTAGTCTCTGTCGAAATGCCAGAGACGTACTCTTCCCAAGATTTGCATTTACTGTCAAGTATACAACGACGAGCGACTGCTCTGGCTCTTTTAAAGGAGATAAGATTTTCCTGTGTTGGATATCGCTTGAAGAGGTTGAAAGCTCTTTTTTTCTTATGGACCAACTCTTGTACCTTCTCATTCCACCATGGGATGGATTTATTGAAGGTTCCGGGTCTTGTTTGAGGGATACTGTCTTCAGCAGCAGATATAATGCTGCTTGTAAGTTTCTCTATATCATCACTTAGAACGGTCGGAACGGAAAGGGACGTCTGAAATTTTTGCCAGTCAGCTTTTTTATGTAGCCAGCGTGCTGGGTATACCTGTGTGCACTTAGGGACATCCGTAGTGATCACTATTGGAAAGTGATCACTCCCATGAAGATCACCGAGGGCCTTCCATGAGAATCTACTCGCCAATCCGGAAGAAACAATTGTAAGGTCGATTCGTGAAAACGACATCGACCTGGCGTTAAAGTACGTTGGTGAGCCATCATTCATGAGTACGAGGTCAGGAGCTTGAAGAAACTCCTCGACGAGTCGACCTCGTTCATCCGTGTGGTCAGAGCCCCACAGACCATTATGAGCATTAAAATCTCCAAGCAATACAAACGGTGTCGGCAATTGCCGAATGAGGTGCCGTAAGTGTTCTACATCCCAGTCCGCCTCAGGAAGGTACACATTGCATACCGTGAGAGCGGCTGGTGTAGCAATGCGGACTGCTACTGCTTGGAGATTTGTGTCGATGTCGACTTGCTCATAATTGACATCGCTCCGTAGAATGATGGCTACACCTCCACGAACCCTTATGTTCGGTGGCATGTCTCTCCGGATTATTGAGTAGTTCTTCAGGTTGTACGGTTGTCCTGGCAGGAAGTGTGTCTCTTGGAGACAAGTGCACATAGGATTTAGCTGACTAAATAGCATCTTAAGCTGGCAATAATGGAATACACATCCCCTTATATTCCATTGAAGTATGGAATCCATAAAAAGTGATGAATTAGAGAAACTTACTGTGGCTTCCTTGGTCTACCTTTTTCCCAGCCTTTCTTTTTCTTCTTGGGCTGTACGCCCGAAGTTTGAGAAGAGGCGGAGTAGACTGAAGAGGATTCCTCGTCTGAGACGACGGGGATAATGGAATCCTCATCCACTCCTCTTTTCCTCTTCTCAGCCACCTCCGATGGTGTAGGGCTCGATGCCCTTTGCGACGAGGTGGTGCGAGTTACACGGCTTGTTGGTGCCGTGAAAGGATCTCTCGTGACGAAGACGGATTTAAGAGCTGATACCAATTGAGGTAGTAGCTCTTTTACCAAAACCGTCACGTCTGATTTGCTGGGTTTCGGGGCATTGGCAGCAGCAGTTGCGTAGGAAACTCCCGGATTGGGAGTTCGAACAACTACCTTGTTCCTCGCTTCAAAGTAGGATATATTTTCCCGCGTCTTTATTTCTTGAATGGCAACCTCTTGTTTATATATTGGGCAGTTTCGCGACCTTGCAGAATGAGGACCATTGCAGTTAACACAGGTCACAGGTTCTTCACAGTTTTTGCCCTCGTGCAAGGCCTTGCCACAAGAGCAGATCTGTGGGCCTACGCATCTTGTAGAGGTGTGCCCAAAGCGTTGGCAACGAAAACAACGCATAGGCGCGGGAATATACAGTCGCACTTTGAGCGAGTAGAACGCTACGTTGACTTTATCCGGGAGTTTTGGTATATTGAAAGTCAGGATGTGATTAGGTGTATCCACCAGTTCGCCACTTTCACGTTTCTTTATCCTCCTGACTTCAATAACACCTTGGTCTTCCATTTCCGACTGAATTTCTTCTACGGTGCAATTGAGTAGATCGCGACAATACACAATACCTCGAGAAGTATTCATAGTCTTATGACCCAAAACATTGATGTCGTTTTCACCCAGCCTTTTCAATTTTAGGAGACGTTCAGCTTGCGCTGCTGAAGCGGTCTCTATAAATAACCCTTCCTTGGTCTTTCTAGCTGCTTTGACTGTTCCAACTAGACCAAAGAGCTGTTTATGTATTAGAAACGGGTTTACCTTATCAAAATTCTCGCCATTTGTTTTCTTAATGACCAGGAACCGGGGTACAGGGCCCACCTTTTCCTGGCTCACTTTGATCTGCTCAGCAGATGCAGCACTACTTTGCGGCTTGTTAAGGCCGCTCTCGCTCCCCGACTGGGAGCCTTGATTTTTTTGCGGGGTTTTCTCCCCGGGGGTTTTTACCGTCCCACCAGACGGGCCTTTTTTATCGGCTGGCTTGCCGGGTGTTGTCTTCGTTTTGTCCTCCCCTTTACTCATGTTTTATGGCGGTTTGTCCAGCGCATCGTGTGAGAAGGAGCGGGCCGGTAAGTTGGGAACGGGTATACCCTCGGACTCATCCTACCCCAGTTCCCCGGGGCCCAACCTAAACCGTTTAACCGACCCCGGAATACACGGACGGGTCGGACTCGCTCGGGGCAGTAGAGGTTCCGACACCTCTACCCATCTCACACTTCCTGATCAGGGCCCGAAGTGGCTGGCTCCTGACTCCTGTAGCTTCGACGCATCGGCAGAGCAAGCTCACATCAGCCCTTCCTCTCTGACGCCGCGGGAGGACTCCCGCACCAACCAGCCCTTTCGGCATCAGAGCACCCGGGCACTCCCAGCGCCTCTACTACAGGAGCCGATCAACGTAATCCAGGTACGAAAGCAAAGGTCAATATAGAAAAGGTCCGGGACCCGTTAGTTCCCCCTCTGCTGGCAACAGAGGGGTACTAAGCCCCCCCACCACGACAAGGTGGGTCCACGGGGGGGAAGTTTAATGATACTTGCAGCAGAAATTGATGACGAGAGGATCAACTACGGTCAATAGAGTTTACCTACATATTTATCTTCAGCTCATATAAATTATATTATAATTATTATAAAGACATTTCCTTTATTTAGCATAATTTTTTTAGCAAATCTGTTGTTTAAAAATTCTGCATTTATCTACATCGCAAAGTACTCGTATAAGAAAAAGTGCTAAGCCACAGACTATTCTGTCAATATTTTATTTATTCAAATAAATTAGCCGAAATCTCAGAAGTCCAAAATTTTATGGCATTATTATGACATATTACATACATTCGGTAGTGGCGGTTTAGAGAAACTAAAGATTCAATGTCTATAAAAATGACGTTGAAATATTTTATTTCTTATGTTGAACTATTATTCAACTATATACCTACTTACTATCAGAAAAATAATTATAGGTAGTCGGAAATAAATATTTATAGCATTTACAGTAGGCATTCAATTTTTAAAATTCATACAACACATTAAAGCCTGAATTCCTTTTTAACATGCGTAAAAACAAAAGTATTTAACAGAGTGTAATTTTTGTAACACAAATAGATATTCAAAATGATCAGTATTTTATACAGCTCTTTTCTTTCTTGTTTATTATACTTAATATTGCTCTTAAACTATATGACCAAAAGAATTATTTTACATATAATCAGGGCATGTAACCGGTTAAAAAAACCGGTTAACAAAAACCGGTAACTGATATTTTGAACGAAAATTGCGAACTTTAACCGTAATTTTAACCGATATTTTTCAGGCCGAAAATACCGGTAACCGTTAACCAAAAAAAAAATAAACCGGTTTTAGCGAACATTAACCTTTATTTTATTATTTATCGAGAAAAAAAAAATAATATTTTTTTTACATCTGTGTTTTCTAATTATATTTGAACATGAGTCATGACAGTTTTTACTGTTAACATTTTATTGGAGAGTCATAAATGTAGGTAGTCTCTTTGGCCGATAAGGTTACTTAAAAAGTCCCAAATAAATACGGCCTTTGTCAACACAGGCAAGTTTAAAATTGAAAAGTGACCTGCGTTTTTCTGAAGATATACGGGAATTTTTGTGAATATTTATTAATTAAATTGCTTTTTTTATTTGTTACATTTTTCTCAGATGGTAATTTTTTAAAAAAAATTTCAATTTATTACTCTGTAATTTTATTAATCAAATTTTTATAATTAATTTGTTTTAATTACTTTTAATTATTTTTTTAACCGATATATTAACCGGTTTAAACCGGTTTCCAATTTTCAAAAACCGGTTTTCGAACTAAAACCGTTATTATTATACCGTTCTCTATAAGGGTTAACCGTTAACCAGTATTTTTTTCGGTTACATGCCCTGCATATAATATTATTACATTATTTATACAGTATACGTTTAGGCAGTACATTTAGATTGTTTATTTATCATAATAATTGTTTATTTGACATAATTATAAATAAGCTCTTTTCGGGAAACTACTTTTTACTTGAAATAAAAATACGTTACCTATATAAAACATCAAGAATACTTTATTAGTTTCACAAAAGAAAAAGAAACTTTTTTAAAAATATTAATAATTTACACAGTCAGCAGGTTTAAAATCTTACAAAATAATTTTTAAAAAATATTATAGGTACATGTAAGTTTATGTATATTTTTTCATATTTTATATTTGAATTTCACAAAAAATGTGCATATTAATCAAATATTTATGTTTAACAGCGATATCACGAACAATAAATGAAATGCTGTCTTTTTGTTATTATTATTATATAAACAATACTATGACAATTTTTTACTTTCTATTTCTATGTACATTCGTTTTCTTAGAAAATGTATTTATAATATTCTTTGATAATAATAGTACATGTTCATTGTAATTTAAAGTTAATCTTCCTCATACTCGATTTTATATTAAAAAATACAGCCTTTTTATTAATTCTATTATTTTTTAAAAGACTGTCCATAAAAAATCTTTCATATATATCAAGAAATAAATGATCATTTTAAAGTCTACCGCAATATTTTATATGGACTATTATATGTAGAATATATTCATGTTCAAAGTGAACTAACTATAATTATTTCTCTAATAGGCTTAAGTCATATGTCATAGGAAGTTAAATGAGGATAATGTGGTAGAATAAAAATACACACAAACACACCACCCACTCCTCCGCGAGATTCGAACCCGCAACACCTGGATTGTGAAACCTGAACACTAGTCACCAGAAAATAGATTTCACAAAAATAATTATTATTACTCTGATGTAACAGGAAAAATCACCTTTCCTTCCATCATAGCAAAAAATCGCGAATCTCATTCGCTAATGAATAAAGTTGTAGCGGTATTGTCACTTGTGTTGCAACAACTTGCGTGGCTGTGTACGGTAAGATTGACAGGCTATAAAGCTGTCATTAATGACTTATAGGATCAAACCTTGATCTTGGATGATAATTATTTCATTGCCAAGGATGAAAAACATGTACGTGCGGTCTCGCATGTTTATTCAATAAATGGTTTTATTTTTATGAAACATAAATCAACGTGTTAGCAAATTGTCGTAATCAGGATGAAAAGATAAAAAACACAGCAAATTAATATAGATGTAGTCCACAGTCTTCATATGGAATTTACTAAAATTATGCACTTAATACATAAATATTTATGTCACGATTTACACAAAATACAATAATATATAATTTTTAAACTGATCATTATGTATAACAGATGAACATCCAAACAAAGCATTCCGTCCCTAAAATTCGAATTAGTTATCAGGATTGAACTAGATGGCATTAGTGCGGTAACTGCAGATTACATTCGCCCAGTTAAAGTTTACCGAAACTTAAAATGACGTTTGCCTGTGGTTTCGGTAAACTTTAACTGGGCGCATGTTATCTGCAGTTACCGCACTAAAGCCATCTAGTTCAATCGTGATAACTACTTCGAATTTTGTGGACGGAATGCGCAATTTGACTGTTTTTCTGTTTGTGTTTTTCTGTGGTTATACTAACAAGGTGTAAATTTTAATTTAACAATTAAACAAAAAAACAAAGAATTGAAATTTAAATTGTTCATACATTTATTTGGCATTTTATTTTAGATATGCTACTGTTTAAATCTCACTTATAATTTCATTTTCATTTATTTCGTATTTGATTGGCACAAACAAATTGTTGATTAGAATTATGAAAACTTTGATTAAAATAATTAAATTATTGATTAAAAAGGTTTTTTTAACTAGAATTATTAAAACCTAGATTAAAAGAAATAAGTTGTAACTTGAACTAAAATTAAATTAAAATCTTGGATTGGAACGAAAAATTTGGAGAATACAATCATAGAAACTTTGATAAAGAAAAGTCCAAAGAAATTGTTAATTACAGTCATGGAAACTTTGATCAGACCCAATAAATTGTTATTTAAAATATAAAAACCTTGTTTAGAACAAAGAAATTTTGTGATTACAATCATGGAAACTTTGTTTAGAATAAAGGCATTGGTGATTGCAATCATGGAAACTTTGTTTAGAACAAAGAAATTCGTGGTTACAATAACCTTTGTTTAGAACAAATCAATTACTGTTTACAATTATGAAAACTTTAATTGAAACAAAAAAAATTTTGATTATAATTCAGTAGGTAATAAATTTTATTATATTCTATGTTCTGTATTTGGTGATTGGTTCTACTGATATTTTTAACCTTTAATTTATATAAATGGAAAATAGGCACGTAGGTTTGAAAGAACAATTTTGATTATATAATAACACTGATAATATTTTACAAAAAATGCAATAATTTATCATTTAAAAACTGATTATCATTAATATGTTGTACTAACAAGGTGTAAATTTTAATTTAAAATTTAAACAAAAAAGCAACAAATTATATTGTAAAATTTTTATACATTTAACTGACATTATTTCGGTTTTAATTTTGTTTATTTAAATAACACACATAATTTTATTTACGTTTAATTTATTTTTAATGAAATTTCAAAAAAACACAAATTGTATAAAATATTTTTCACTATAATTTCCAGTAAGGTACTTGAGAATTTGTTATCCAAAAAATTAATACACGATATTCGTAGAATATTGTATATGGGTATATAATTATTCAGCTTTAATAATGACACAAATTTGTTATTACTCGGTCATTTATACATTTAATATACTATTAAAAAATGTAAGTAAAGTTGTCTAAGATATTTCTACAAAAAATCGCAATTCTTAAAGTCAAACCATCAGTATATAAACTCCGAAATTCTATAGAATAACTAGATAATGTACACTATGCTTAAAAAACATTTTATTATTAGAAAATATAATTTAAAACATTTTTCTATCTCTTTTCTTCCAATGATCAATTATAATCAATTCAGATCTAATTAAATTCAAGGTTGTGGTAAATGTCCTCATAATCCATATTCGATTATAATTTTTCGTTATTTTATTTCGTTGTACTTTTTATATCTAGGTCACACAACTTCAGCTATAAAATAATTGAATTACAGTTACAATTTTTAATATATAATAAAGTTGATGTTACATTATATAAATAATTTTATAAGAACCACAAAATTATTTGGTGGTTTGAAGAACATTTTAACTTGGACAGTGTATACTTTGCAAAATTTTGTAATTACGTTATAATCGAACTTATTTACATTTTAACCGATTGACATTGTAAATAATAATATAAAATTATCGACACATTTTGTTTTTATGTGTCTTTCAATATCTTGTACACGAAATTTGAAAATAAACGTATAATTTATAAAATTTAATTTTTTTGTATTTTGGTGTAAATTATAAATTAAATAAAAAAATAAGTTTTTATGACATTTCTCGTAAAATGACATAGAAATAAGTCCTAAATCATTCTGAATAATAATTTCCCTGATTCCATGCATAGGTTATGTGCAGCTAAGCTCGCAAGATAATACACCAATTCGTGTGCACAAGTCTGTGCTTGCAAATACAAGTTAAAATATTCCTGTCTTCAATCAGCCAAACATTATTGGCTGGAAGTCGGCTCGGAATAAACAGCAGGTCGTAAGGAACCTGGCACAAGACGGTAACAGCAGAGGAAAGTATTTATGTATATTCAACGCGACGTTTCAGAGCCAACGTCTCAAATATTTCACAACTCATTTGCAAGTTGAACAGCAGTTCAGCAGTTCAGAGGTTGAGACAATGAGGTGGAGCAGAAGGGAACTGTAGATAAACTACGCTCAACCACATATGTACGCGCTAAATAAATGTGTCACCTAACATTTTATACATTATATTGCTTGTCACAATTCTGACTCAAAAATATACATATACACATATTCGCATTATCATTTTATAGTAGGTACTGGAAGACTGGGAGTGTCAAAGCGCTTTATTACAAATTTTAATAAAGGTGACACAATTATATAAAATATGAAATACAATACAAATATAGAACACAAATCATGACAAGATTATTCCACAACCAAATTAATGAAAATTTTTATTAGAACAATGGTTATAATATTAAAAATTTTGATTAAAATAAAGAAATTGTTGATTACAATACTGAAAACTTAAATTAGAACAAAGACATTTTTAATTTAATCAATAATTATTTTGATTAGATGAAATAAATTGTTGATCAAATTATTGAAAACTTTGATTAGATCAATGAAATTGTTGATTACAAAACTGAAAACTTATTTTAGGTATAACATTATTTTAATTAAAAATATGAATATATTGATTAGAACAAATAAATTAATGAAAACTTTTGTTACAACAAATATATTGATGATTAAAACCATATAAAATAATGAACAAACATATTATTGATTGCAAAGGTATTGTTAATTACAATAATGATCACTTTGATTGGGATAAATAAATTGTAGATTACAATAATATAAACTTTGATACTAGAACACATTAATTGTTGATTACAATTATGAAAACTTTTATTAGAAGAAAGAAATTGATAATTATAATAATGAAAACTTTGATTTGAAGAGAAAAAATTGTGATAACAATCACAGAAACTTTCATTACATTAGAACAAAGAAATTGTTGATTATAGTTAAGAAAAAAAATTATTATCTTGTATTGGCGATTGTATCTGTAATATCATAGATTTATTTACATCGTTAGTCGTTTTTATGTAGGTGTGTAATATGGTTAGTTATATAATTTATTTTCTCATATTAAATACATATTTATATGCACTCTAAAACAAAGTCTACAAAAATTTTAATATTAATATGTATATCCTCATTTTTTCAATTTTAAATAAATATATTTTCTACTCTGAAACAAAGTCTCATATTAAAACGAAAAATAAATAAACCTGGAAATTTAAAATGAATAAAAATTAAAATAATCGCAAGATAATATTGATTAGATGAAAACATAAAAATTGCATTAAAACTTCTATATACTGATTTGCTCCATATGAATTTGGGAGGGGTTTTAATAATTTATACAACATTAATTTTATTAAAATATTTTAATTTTTGATTCGTCGTTTGATTTCGTTTAGGCGGAGCTAAATAATGAGAAATTTATCTCATTTTTCTTTTTAATTTTAAACTTTTACACATTAATTGTCATATTTATTATTAAAACCAATACTGGTCAATTTAAAAGTTTTTAATTTACTTTATAAATGGAAAAGATTAAAACGATAAAAATAATATATTGACAATAATTATAAAAATATATTTTTCAAACTGCCTGGAAAATTGAACAGAACTTTTTCAATTATTTATAAATGAACAAAATAATAAAATACAGAAACAAGAAATTGGAAAATTCAAAATAAGCAAAATTATTTTTAGGTGGCTTGTAATCTCATCAGAAATAAGGTGTGAAAATTATCACTCCACAAATAGCCATGAAATTGAAACAAAAATTAACAAATGTTTAACAGCTTTTCTTTCAAATAACGTTGTGTTAGTTTATTTTTATTATTATTTATAAATACTGTTGAAGTGAAAAATATTAAATAAATAAATTTTGAATCTAAAAAATAGAAACATAATAAAATTGCTATATTTTTAAATATTTTAACATATACTTGACAGAAAAACCGTAACGCTTATTAATTTTTGTTTCCATTCCATGGCTACTGCTATTTTTGGGATGATTTACATTATTTTTACGATCGCTGGAATCCGCCACTTTTTTCCACATTTTTATATTCGTTTATAAATTCTTCAGATATAGATTTTTTTTATAAACTCTTGAAATGACTAACTTGTAATATAATATAATACAATTATATACCTACCTACTATCGCCGATTTATACAAGTGTGTGTATTGTTTTTAAGTTGTTTCTGATTCAAAGAAACTATTCCAAAACACTTTTAATTCTGTCTCACGGTAAATAAGATTGTATAATTTTTTTATTGTCACTTAAGTGAAGTGCTACCTGAACCCCGAATTCAATTGCCGTGGTTTTTGCATCCTAATGTAACTGAGATGGATATCATTTCAAGGGTTGTGATTTTTTGTCACTGCGTCTGTGTCTTTGAACTATTTTAATTCTCACAGGTAGTTAGCAGAACCAACTTGGATACACGTTTATACATCTGTTGGTTTTTTACGGCGTTTATTTAATAAAGAGGATAAAGAGCAAGTTTTTATTTTTGTTTCTACGACTGTGGGAACGGAAGACATCTGAAAAGTTTTGCTTCTAGAAGTGTAAAATATTTAATACAGACTTTTGTATGTAGCTGTCACATCATATCATTTAGTTTCATTTATATTAAAATAAAATTAAAAATTCTTATTAAACTTACACAGTTGATTTTTATAAAGTCAATAATATTTTAATTTATTATTATTGTCTAAAAAAACTCTTAAATATAATCAAATCATTCCATCAAAAATCATTGATTACAACAATTTGAATAATAGTTTTGGTTCATTATCTCAACTATTTTGATGGGCTGTATGACAAAAAAAACGCCGTTCAGAGTTTTAAACATTTCATAAACGCACAAAAAAAAAACGTAGTAAAAGTACATTAGTAAAATTTAGGAATTTAGTGTGTGTGCGTACGTGTGCATCCGATTAGATAAAAAAATCGCGTGAATTCGTTCCGCTCTCGGATAGCACCTTTTAAATAGATACTCGCAGAGTCTCCAAGTCTTTCTCTGTCGTCCCGAATCTAACCTATCCTAACTTAACCTAAAATAATATAATTCAATCTAATCTAACATAACCTAACCTAATCTAATCTAACCTAACCCAACCTAACGTAAGCTAACCTGAACTAACCTAACTTCCCCAAACCTACACTAATCAAAACTAACACAACCCAACCTGGCCTAAGTTAATTGTATACCATCAAATTAATTAATATATAACCTAATCTAATATAATTTAATCTAACCTAACCTAACATAACCTAACCTAACCTAATATAATCTAACCTAGTCCAATCTGACGTAAGCTAACCTGAACTAACCTAAACTCACCTAACCTACACTAATCAAAATTAACCTAACCTGACCTAAATAATTGTACACCATCAAATTAATTAATATATAACCTAACCTAATCTAATATAATTTAATCTAACCCAACCTAACCTAATCTAATCTAACCTAGCCCAACCTAACGTAAGCTAACCTGAACTAACCTAACCTCACCAAACCTACACTAATCAAAACTAACCGAACCCGACCTAACTTAATTGTATACAGGGTCGATTCTACACTATCGGCCGCCCACGTGAGGGTAAAATATTTGGCGCCCCTCAAGTGCAGATGAAATAGTAAATGAAATTGCGGCGCAAGTATTTTTTTTTACATACATATGTTTAAAAAAAATGAGTCATTTATTTTCATAATTAGGTACAAATTTTTGTACTCGTAGGTAAATAACATTCATCTAGTATTAATGATTAATGTAATATATTTCATAATTTTTATAATCATTGACAAATATTTTATTTTAATAAATCTACATTTAAAATTAGTAAAAGAAAAATGCAAGAATACAAGAATTGCAGAAAATTTTGCAATTCTTTCACTTTTCTTGCAAGACTATTTCTTACCATGTCTTGTTTTCAATTTTCTAGCACTTGTCTTGTTCTTGTCTTGTATCTTTTACAAGACTGAACTAAGAACAAGAAAAATACAAGACTCTCGTGAAACACTAGTTATCACTTTAATAAGAAATAACTTACGTTTGCATACAATGTAGAATGGGAAACAATATCTACCACTTTATTATTTTTAGACAATATTATTAAGTCGATAAGTTTGAAGTAGAGAAGTTCGGATTTTGTGACAATATTCATTGTAGGAATGTTATCGAAGTGAGTGTAAAGAATGAATAGAATTGTAAAAGTTGAAGATTTTCTCTGGAATAATGTTTGTGTGGAGAAATTCAATCCCCGGTTTCCAATTTCGTTGAAACGGTCTGAACTGTTAAAATAATTTATGCTTGTATAAAAATCCAGCTACTTCACTATAAAGTCAGCTCATAAAAGCAACACATCTAGTAGAATCCACATTCGAGAAATCCAAAATGGAACACATAGCACTTTTATTTCTCATAAAACAGAGAAATACACGTCGGCGTTATCGTAACTTAGCAACAGAGTTGCCGGCTCGCCGCAGCCATTACAACGCCGCATTCCGATGTTTCCAAGGGTGGCTCGATGCTGAAAAACCAGGAGTTGGTGCTTTGTCGAGGGCGCAGTCATTACGGAGGCTTTTAGCGGACAATGCTGCCACTTTGTTCGAGAGCATTACAATTTCTTCACAATATGCCAGTTAATGTTGGCCGTGTTGCCCATTCTCCTAATCTAATCAGCGACGATAGTGAATTAGGGGATTAACAGGTAGTGATTAATTGGGGCTACATGAATTGTGCATTTTTATCAACTTCACTGCTCAACATTCACTTCATAAATTTTCCAAATTGAAACAGATTGACATGCCCTAACAATACTAACTTCCATATTTATCACCACATTTATTTTTACAAATTTTCTAGATTTATTAAAATATAGAATCATTTACAAATTAAGCTTAACAATAATAAATGCGAATATGTTTAAAAAACAAATGAAATATGTATGAGAGTTTTTTTATACATTTGTTTTATTTTTTGATTTAATATATTTGTATACGTACAATTCATTGTATTTATTATTATTTATTTATTTTATTACAATATTATCACTAGATTTGAGAGAAACAAGGATAGGCATTTACCTCCAAAGTTTGTACAAACAAGAGAAAAATATTGGAGATTATAGTAACTTTAACTATTTTAGTCACTTTATTGCCTGTGGGATATTTTTTTTGTTTGTGAATATCTGCGTGACACAATACTCTCTTCTCGAATTTTTAAAATACATATAAAACAAATGTACGAAACAAATAAAATATAATAGCAACAAAAATTTAATTTTAAAAGCATATTTTTATTTTATATAATATTAGCAATATAGCGAACGCGCAGCTGTCATTATATGCGACAACATGGGAAGTCGAATTAAAAATCCGCATTTTGCAAAAATGAACGTTTGAAATAGTTTCTTACCGGTATGATGCATTAGAGCATTAAATAATTCCGTAAATATGTTTATCAATCAACGATGTATTGTTGCCATGATCATTTTAATTTAAATATATATAAAATGAATACTAAAAACCTTGACATAGGGATTTTCATCATGAATGAAAAATATGACTGATGAATTTTTTGTAATCAAAGAAATGATTTGATTAATGTTAGGAATTTTTCCACAATAATAATAAATTTAATATATTGTTAACTGCAATTATTGGTGCAACAACATTTTGTTTACTATTAGTTATCCGTTTGTTGTAATCAAAATATATTGTAAAATATTTTGAATGTTTTACAATTTAAATAAAAAAAACTTAGGTATGTTAAAACAACAAAATTTGGTTATAACACTAATACATATAAATAATAAATACATTTGTGTATCACATTTAATATTATTTATTGTAGGAATATATTATACTTCTGAACTATTTTGTCTCTCATTTATGCTGTACTAAAAAATGCCGATGATGCAAAAAAACTGAATCGTCATATCGACTGTGACTTTTGGCAGACTGTCTGATTGTGCTTTCACGTACTCATTTTTATTAATTTTGTGAGTTTCTTGCCTTTAATTGGAGATTTTTGTGATACACAATGCTCGATCTAAATAATGTCGTCACGCGAGAACTTGGCCAATCACGATGAACCGTTTAAACTAAAATATTCTGGCGTTTTTAATTATTGCTTTTATTGTACTAATATACAAAATAAAAGTCATGTTTTAGGCATATTTAATTTTAATATCGTACAAACCGCATTATGATTCATGTAAAAAAATGAATATATTTTTTAAAGACCTGTAAAATATTTATTATAATAAAAATAAAATCACATCACTGCTTTTTACCACAAAATAGATATTTGTGTATCAAGAGCGTAAAGTGAATCTTTATTGCTCGTGCTCGTAAATTGAAGCGCGAGCGTAGCGAGCGCTACAATCGAGCTAGAGCAATAAAGATACTTTACGCTAGACATGCACACATAATTTTTTCTACAACTTTACTAACGAAATAAAAATTAAATTCAATCTTAACCAATTTCCTGTTTTGTGTTGCTGTAACCATGATGATATGAGTAAAAAAATAATCTAAGCGAGCAAATTAAGTACTTTACCGCTCGTTGCTTATGGAGACGCGCGGTAAAATATTTATTTGCTCGTTCCTCAGTAATCATTGACATTACGATGACAAAAGAGAGCATAAATATCAACTTTTCATGGTGGTCGTAGAAAAATGTAATTTATTTATCTATTTTTGTAAGTATTTATATATTCCCTTTACAATTTCTATTTTTATCATTATTTCTATTTCATAATCTTACTGAATAATTGATCTAGTAGTGTGCCTTAGACATTGTTCAGTTTTTCTATATCTTGATAGATACATATTTGCCAAGATATTTGTTTTTATATATGGTTTAGTTTCTGCTATAGATCCCAATAAATATTTTATTTGTCCAGAACTGTACTCTTATTATTCTTCTGCTTGTTTGATTAGAATATCTTCAGTTTAACTAATTTCTGCTCTATTTATTGGTCCACTTTTTGCAATAACATTTTCATTTGTTACGTCGTAGTAATATATTTTTTTTTCTAAATGATTTCTTTAAACAAAACATAGCTTTTATTTATATGATGTCTTACATACATATATGTAGATACTGATGTGTTTTTCTAATTAATTCCTTATTGAATTAGTCTGTGCTGTATAATCTGAATAGGATACAAATTAATAAAAATTTGCTGTAGAACTATTATAAATAATTCATAAATAGATTACAAAATTTTAATATCATCATTTTATATTCAGTTAACTCAAAAATTTAAAAGTTTTAAGAGCTAAATTATTGATCATCCGTAACCAGGGAATAATTCTTTCTGCGTCTGTTGACAAACCTGACAAGACATTTTTCCCCTTTGGAGTGCACGGTGCACCCCAGATCGCGGGGGTTGTTCCCTCAACCCTTCATGCACCGAGAGCGAGTCCTGATACCAGCTTTGTCTCTCGGCTATCAAATGTGTGCACAGCTCTCACAATAGGGCTGGTTTGTTTAACCAAGATTCCAGCCAGAGTAATTGATATGGACAGTTTCCAGTTCTCCATAGGTGAAGCACAGAAAACGTAAAAAGATTAATGTATCAGGTCTTAAAATTTGATGTTTGAAATTTATTAACTTGATATTTCCTTACGATTCAGTTATTTGCATATATTTATAATTATTAATTAAGTAATATTTTCAATATCATACGTATGCATCATATCTAAAAAGATCAAAATAGTCGTGTTTTTTTTTTTAAATCGAATCTTTATTTGTAGTTTACAAACAAAAAATAAAAAACTTAGAGAAGGGTTGTTGTAACGTCAGCGTGGTACAATCAGGAAGTAAGACATACAAACTGGAAGCGAAAGAGAGAAAGTGACAGTCTTCTTCCACGATTCTATTATGCTGACGTCACAGATCCCTTCTCCAAAACATTTAATTGCTAAAAACTATATTATTGCAAACTAATGTTTACTTATTACTATAAGTGATTAGTTTTTATATTTTACGAGTTATATACTGAAATTCGATTACGATTATATTCCCCATTGGTGATTTAAGTTGATTATTATTAAAATTTTTATTAAAAATCAAGTGATAGTTTTTTAATTCTTGTTTTTTTTTTACCTTTTTTTACTGTAAATTTTTAAGATCTTAAATTAGATTCACCTAAATCAAAAGTTTTAATAAGGAAATTGTCACTGGGCAGTGATCCCGTACAGAACATGTAATATATTGTATTCCACGAAATAAGTTCCATGAGAAGCCACAAAGTGCTGGAGACCCTTCTTCCTATCCCCATGGCAGTGCTGGAACTCGGATACTGGAATTATTTTTAGCTGGTCGGTTACAACCGTTTAAATATTTTGAAGTCTCAAAATGAATTATCTTCAGGTAAGAGGAAAAAGTCACAAGAACTCAAGTCAAAGGAATAAGGAGGCTGAGGAGCCACAGAAATGGTTTTACTGGCCAAAATCTCATTCTCTTTTAAATCATTTTCGCGCAGATTTTTCTCATACCCCATGAATTAATCAAAATCTGATGAACGGTGGTGTGATTCAAATTTAACTCTTCCCCAATCCATTCAGTACTGTCAACCGACGATGTGAATGCACAAGGTCCCAGATTCTGTCGATATTTTCATCAGTTTTTGAAGATTAAGGACATCCGCAGTGTGTTTCATCGTCAATCGATTCTTTTCCTTCTGAAAATACCTCAAACTGCCAAAGAACTGGATTTTTTTAAATAACACTACTTAAGTTTTGTAAAAGTTTCCATTGTACTGTGCCGAAGTCTGAAGCAAAACCTGATAGGGCACCTTTCTTAGAACGAACAAGAAAAAATTGTTCGAAAAACATCGCTACGGACAACCAAATAACTATCTAGTCCAAACTCATACCTCTTGAATACATATAATATGTTCACCTGCCTTCTATCCAAGTCTCACATTGTAAGTGTTATTTGATCGAACGCTACGTTGCCAATCTTATTACCTAATTTACACACCTCGTAAATAAAAAAAAAACAGTTTTTACTGGTGTTAGGAGAAATTGAACTGATGAGCCTGTCACCTCCTTAAAGCAGTAAAATTGTTATCTTGCATGTATTGTAAAATAATTAATTTGTCACTTGTAATTATTTTCAATAATGTAAACAATGCAACAAAACTGGCAACTAACTTGTTAAAGTTTTACAGGTTAGTAGCTTAAATAGATTAGTTTCCCTGGTGAATACTGAATAAACAGTTCAAATTAATGTTGGTTTTCAAATAGTAACAAATAAAACATTTACTAATTGTCACATCCACAACAAACTAGATTTGATAGAAGGTTCAAAAATTCATTTGTAAAATATGACCATTTTCATATATGTATTACAAAAAAATGTATGTTTTTAAAGTTTGTTACATAAATGGCTGGAGGGCTAATTCCATCCAGAATGTTCCCTTTAGGTATGCGTAAAATTTTCTTAATAACAAGGTTTGATTTGGTTAGCTCTTCATCATATCCTGTTCCCCTCCCCGGGTTCCTGCGTTTGACATTCGCGTCCCCTTCCCAGTCTCTCCCCCTAACTTTAATGTATTTTATTTTTTTCCTTCTTCCCCTTTTATGATAAAATTCGTCCCTTCGAAAATGCGCGTTCTGTTCCACTGGCCTTAGATGCTTTATCGCTATGATTTCATTCGTTTTTTAGACTCGCGTATCACGTATCGTGTTATTATTTTTTTCTACCGTGACGCATTAATTTCTTTTTGAGTTTAGAAAAAATGTCGATGATAATATCTAAGTTTCAAACGTCATAAAAAGTTATATGTTGCATGGGAGTTTAATTGCGTATGAATTCAGTTCCTAACGGACGGAGAATTTTTTTAGTGTAATTTTTTCAAGGAATGTTCCATTTCTTATCAAATACTTATTTAATTAAACGTACATTTTCATTTTATTATATGGTTTAATTTATACTGGTAGACTACGTACTTTAGATTATTAAGATTGAAATATAGATTTCAGCATTTTTTACTAATTGTTCTTATATTTCTTTAATATTAGCTTGAAAATGTTTTTAAGATAACAGAAAAAATGTTTTATACTTTAATAGAGTTCTGTCAAGCAATACTAAAAGCTAATGTTGTAGCAACTTGCAGGGCCGGATTAAGCTTCCAACGGACAAAATATAATTCATCGGGCTCCATATTCATATTTTTTTAGGTCTTGGCAACTTATCTCATCAACTAGAGCAATGTTTGTAATCAAATAATCAATTTTTTGTATAATTTTATGTATAAAAATGAAATGTAAACTTAATAAAATTAACAATTTAGTTAGCTTTTAATTTTTGTAGAAAACATTTGATTTATTGTGAATGTATTGAACATATTTAGTGTACATGGATGTCATGTTTTGATCACATTAGATTATTTTAATATCCTAATTGAATTTTATTAATGTAGGAAAATATTTCGGATGTTACCGTACTAAAAACTTACAAATAAGAAAATATTTAATACAATAACTATTGTTGTTCTTTAGTAAACATTTATACATATTTGGGAAAAACCTGATTATTTAATAAAATGTACAAATTCATATTTCGATTATTTTTTGAGTAAAATGATTATTTAGATGTATATTTTTATAATATTATTGTGCATATTACGCGCATACTTTTCACATTTTTAGTGCGTAAAACTATTAGCTCTATCTCCTGTGATTTCCAAACGAGTAAGACAATGTAACTTTGACATAAATAATATGTAAATATAATATAATATTTATTATCTCGATTGAATCCAGGCCTTTCCGAATTACGGGCTCTAGACATTTGTCCATTGGTTAATCCTGCCCTATTAACATTTATAATTGAGAAAATGACAAAATATTGTATATTTCGAAACTGGAAGATAAATTGAAATTGAATAAATATATGTCTACATATTACCTACTACCTTATAGCATTTGTTTTATGTATTGTATATATAATTATTTTTTAAAATATATTTTCTATTGTATCAGTAATTATTTCAAAATGTTACTGATGTAAATATTATTTTTGTACCTACTCGTATAGCTACAAGTGACACTAAAAAAAATCAAATCTCGATAAGTCAAATTATTAATTGTAGAATAAATACACTATTATCTACAATATGTGCACATATATTCATTGATAAAGTAAAGCACGTGTAAATAAGTTGGCCCAATAAGTAAATGTAGATAGAGCAAGTTTATTAGAAAAACAGCGATGTGAAATCCCCCATAAGCTCATTTATTCCTCATTTCTGGCTTCCATTCCATCGCGATAAGTCCCGCCGGGCTGTAACTAACGGGAACCGGTAACCGGTAACCGGTTGCGGGTTTGAACCGTGTAATTGAAAGGTGCGTTATCTCCGGCTCGCGCGCGTTGTGTGATTACGTTATGTAGCGTTAACGCTAGCTCGGCTCGTGCTGTTTATTGCAGATGCTGCGTTTCATTTTTATTTATGGCGTGTAATATCCATGCTCACGCTGCTCTGCTAAGGGATGCGGCTTTATCATTATTTTGCGCTACTCATTAACATTAACATTTGTTTATTTTGCACAATTACCTGAAATACAGAATGTTTCTATTCCTTGCAAGAGTAATGCGGAGAAATTATGTGTAAACAAGGATATTTTATAATGAGGATGAGGGTATTTCCTTTTTTTCTAAAATGTAAAACGTGAACATAAACTTTTACGCGTTCCTTGTACTTACCCATATATTCTCTCATAAAAATGAGTTACTACTACTCATTTTAACTAATAAAAAATTTAATTTATAATTAAAATATTAGATACTATACTTATAGAAATGTTTCTACAAATAAATATGTAATTTTGGTTTATTTTCTGTATATGTAAAAATGAAATATGATTATTCATTTCAACCAAAATGTATCAGAGGGACATTCGCAGTGATGAAGGTACAAGGTTTTTCATTTATTTTAATAATAATTTATTTTAATTAATCTCATATTACCGTCAGTGGTGTAGACAAAGGAGGAGATATGGGGATCCAACGTATATTTTTGACAACTTAGTCAATTTTTCGAAGCCTTATTTT
The DNA here is from genome assembly GCA_035578165.1 of Stenolophus ochropezus. NCBI lineage: Eukaryota > Metazoa > Arthropoda > Insecta > Coleoptera > Carabidae > Stenolophus > Stenolophus ochropezus. Next base: position 6,456,890 of record JAQOWZ010000004.1, on the reverse strand, counting down.
TCTAATAAGGCATTTAAAGTCACCAACTCTTTAACCAGAGGTGAAAATAGTCCCTTATCGTATTACAAAAAAATGTACCTATAATCAAAATGGAGCTTTATATTAGTATCAGGACCGTGCCAAGTGGGGGTGTTAGGAATTCTCAGAACCCAGGCGACAGACTTTGAGGGGCGGGAAATAAAAAAACAATAATTTTACTATTTTTATTTTATTGCTATGATTACATAAATTCAATATTATTTAATGGTGTACTAGCTGCAAAACAATACCTGTAATAAATAAATGATTTATTTATCTTATCTCAATTTAGAAAAAGTGTATTGTGTGTTGTTCAATGCCGTTTTTCATTTTAAATTCGTACTCTCTTTTCGTTCTTTTTTATTTTTATTAGATCATCAGTTTTTATTGTGCCGCAATTTGGCATCGGTTCTTCTTATCATTGGTCACCACAATAAGTATATGAAATACTTTATTCGTAATATCGAAGTTTTAATATTTACTTTCATCCACATATTATTATATTGTAGGAAATTGGTACATAAGCTATTTTGAATTTTTTTTTTCATTAAAACCTAGAAACAATTGAAAATTGATTTTCAAATTATAAATAATTTTGTAATATTTTGGACTCACAAAAAAAGAAATAAGACTGTTTGCAATTAAACTTGATTGATATGAAAATAAATTTTGCAAATAGTAGTACATTTCAAAACTCTTATATTCATACTTTGCTTACATTTTTTCTAATAGGTACCTACTCGTATTTTATACTTGTCTAAATGCTTTTTTATACTCGAATATTTTCTTATACTTTAAATATTCAAAATATTTTAATACGAACTATTTTGTGTATATTCTTGCACAGAATTCTTATAACACCTACACTAAATAATATTTCTATTTAAATACATTTAATTAAATCTGAATAATACCACTAAGTAAAAACAACAGGGATCAGATTGTTGGTCCAATGTTGAGTCATTTAGTCGTCGTATTTATTATTTTATTTTTTTTATTTATGAAGTTTTCAATATTCAGTACTCGAATGATTCAAGTAGAAAATGTACATGATACTCGAAGTACATTCTAATTACTGGACAAAATTAAAAAACTAGTTAAATCAACTATTTATAATTTGTACTAAAGTATTTCTGTACCGTACTTTGCCCAATTCTGTCTATAATATATTTGTATTGATTTTAGTGGTCTGTGGTATGATTTTGGGAAAAAACTATATAAAACCAATAAAGTATCAGATGTAAAATCAGTAAAAGAAAACCATATTCTAATCTGTGTATATATTTTGTTTATATAATACAAATTTTCACATATTTTAATGCCGTTACTACACTTCAAAATTTGATATATGCAAAATTCCCTAGTCCATAGTCCATAGACTCTGCGTGTATATAACCAACATACATAAAATAGTTGTAATGAATCGTGTATTTTTGGCGGTCCCCTACAATATAAAACTCTCCCCATTCCAATCAGGCCGGTTGGGATCGATTCCCACCCCTGCCTGCGCCCCCGCGCGGAAAGCCGCGCTGCGATTGGCTGCGCGAGCGGCGGCTGCCGGCCATGGGAAAAACGGGAAAAATGCGCGAAACGCGAGGCGGGCCGGAAAAAACGCAGGGTGTGGTGCACACGCCAGGGGGGCAAGGGGAGCGGTCGGCAAGGGGGGGGGAACACTCAGGATGTTTTCTTATGTACGTGGAGGGAACTAATTGCACATACTCTATGTGTGGATTACAGCTGAAGCTATTTGTACATACAATACAATCCATAATTAATGTTGAATAGCCATATTTTTTTTATAAACTAAAATAATAATTAAAAAATAATTCACTAAGGATGTTTTCTTACGTACGTGGAAAGAACAACTAATTGCACATACTCTATGCATGGACTACAGCTGAAGCTATTTGTACATACAATACAATCCATGATTAATGTTGACTAGCCATGTTTTTTTTATAAAATAAAATTGCTTTATAATAATCAATAGTTATTATTAAAATAAGAACATATTTTAATATTACTTTTTATTTTTATAAATAATATATTGAATTCATATTAAAAATAAAATTTTGAAATGCATAGGTATTTGGGAAACATTCCACAGTTCTATTTATTACCGTTTGAATTAAGATATAAAAGGGTACCAGCTGATTTTAAATTCGAAGTTCGAACAAAACTTTTACCTATTCATTCATTCGGTAAACAGCACTGTGTGTTGTTTGCACTAAAATTTCATTTGTGGTTAATGATATTGTTCACCTACATAGTAAAAAATAGTTTTTATCCTGTGTTAAAATATTTTGTGTTAATGAAATTTTGTTAAAATAACACATTTTTTTAGTTGATATAATAAACACATAAATTGTTATTTTATAGGAATACTGCATTTTGTAGTTAATAAATAATTTTTGTGAATTTTAATTTAGTAATACATTTTGTTACTATTCTCCCACTTCATAGTTAATACAACTTATTTATTAGTTACTTTAAAAAGTAGCATAATGGATTTGTAAAGACACCAAATTTGTGTGTTAATTCAACATGATAGTATGATAATATTAGCCATTTGGCATCGGGGAATATTGCGATTTCCCTTTTCCCTTTTCTTGTTCAATCCGATGGCATGTGTAGGTAGGTTACGGTACGACGTATGTATTAAAAGGGTAGATAAATATTCTTTTTATTTGTATTTTGTTTTCTATTCTGAACTTTTAATGTTATAGGAAGCTTTTTCGATTCACTAATAAACACAAGTATATGTATGAATATTGGTGAAGATGATTTACCATATTTTAAAAAATTTATGATCTTTTTCATTGCAGATGATTAAATTATGTAACACTCAACTATTCTATTGTTCTATAATACACTTTAATTTTTTGTATTTTTATTTACAACCTTTTAAGATTGTGGTATCGCTGTAAGTTAATTTTTAACACGAAACTGGCTTTGTTGTGAAATTTTCAGTGAACAAATAACAATTCATTATAGTTACATTAACTTAAACCGTTGGTTAAATCTAACCAAATGTTGGTTTTAGGACAACAATAGGTACTTTTTGTTCATTGTGTGTTAATTATTCAGCATTTTTTGTTACTTAACATTTCACAATATCCAACAGCGTTTAATTAACTAAAAAAATATAGTGGACCTCTTGGAATCATCAAAATTGTTAAATTTTGATAAATTTTTTATTGTGTAAGAGTAAAGAACTGCTTATAAACCTTGAAAATTAACCATTACTTGTAATATTGGCAGCTAATCTGTAAAAATTTTACAAGTCAGTAGTTACATTATTTACATAATTGAAACTTTTCACGCATTATTAACTGAGAGAATTCTGTTATAATTTTATTTTTATTTGCGAGTGAATATCAAATAAACTATTGTAAAATAAACGCAAGGTAACAGGATAGCTTCACGAAAGTGACAAGCTCATACCAGTCAGTTCCTGCTATCAACAGCAAAAACAGTTTTACCTTGCTAATAATGTAAAATACTAGAAAAGTTGAAGCACACCCATTCCTTTAAATATAAATACCCTCCTATCTAGCATTCCATGCTTCTCTCTTCCACATATCCTGGCAGTTGCCGGTATGTGTAAATCTGCGTACTCCGGTAGCGTCTTCTTTACACAATGCGTGTCCAGCGTCGCAGGGGGTGGGGGTGGAGTGACGTGTCCTCCGCACCCTTACACCGCGATCGATACGCAACCCTTTCGCCTTCGCAGGAACAACACGGAAAAATGTCTACCGCCACACAAGTTGCGGTTTCTCCATCTGGATCTGAATCTGAAGTTGTTATGTAGGATAGTGTGGTACATTAATACTGGTATACTGTGGATAATTAGATATTTGTATGAGATCTATGTAATAATAATTGAGTTTGTAAACAGGTAGTAATCTTATCAAAATATTATGTAAGTTTTTAAATTGGAGATCATTTCTGGAAGTCACCTACATTTAGTTTTTCAAATTCGACTGTTCCGACCATTTTGTGAACTTTGTGGTGTCGAACGTCAACGTACAGTTTGAAAAAAAATGTGGCTCATTTCCAGAGTCGATCTCCTATTGAATGCAACAATAAGAAGCATACCAATTCTCATTAAGTATTTTATTAATTGTATCTTAAAACAATATTTATTACTATTTTATAAAATAATTAAACTTCTTATGCATATCCTTCTTTCGTACAATTTATATATTACGTAAAAATAAACTAAGTGGGGTGTGAAATTTGAGGTTCAAATTCTAGCATCGCCATTTTTTAACCAAAATAAAAAGACCTGTTTAAACAGATGTTCGGAACTCACTACAAGCTGTAAATCCCTTGCAGTAACTGTAGGCTGACAACTTACACCACTAAAATACAACTAAAATTGTCTTTGTATGTATTAAGAAACAAAAAAATTGTTTAGAATATTCAATATTAAAAGATTTATTTTTAAATTTTATTTTCTTTCTATGCCCTAGCAGGATTAGAACCAGGGACCTCAGCGTGCTTTGTTCAAAAGTCGTGCTTGAAATCTGTGAGCTACCGAGACCGATGTTCGAAATCCACTATAAGCTGTAGACTGTAGATTCTTTGCAGAGGTTGTATACTGACAACCACCAATGCTAAATTGCAAATAAAATTGTCTACAAATAGGTTTAATTCCCATATCGATTTCATTTGCCCTATGTTATTATATTATTATATCTATAAATAGTTATGTTCGAGATCCGAATTCGCATTTATTTATCCCACTAAAATATTGTTACCCTTTAAATCAATAAAGTAAATGTATATTACACACAATAAGGTTGAGAAGATTATCATTACCTAGTGCCAAGATTATGTATCGAAGAAACCGACCGATATAAGGCTCTGGTCAATAATAGTCTTCTTATAACCTTGGTATACACATATTGTAACAAACGTGACTCACCACAGATGAGTCATCGCGGCGGACCTCTCTAATCAGGTAGTCTCGCTAAAGGTCAAGTAGGAAAGGAGTGACACCGCTATTGTTCGGAATTTTATAGAGTCCGTAAGGCTCCGGAATGTTCGAGATTAGCTGTCCGCATGTATAAAAGGGCCACGATTGGCGGTTCGAAGGAAGTCAGTATCAGTCAGAGTGTGCAGAGTGTCTCTGGAGGAAGTCAGTGTCGGTCAATGCATGTCAACGACATGTAAAGTGGAAATAAAAATAAATAGTTGTTGATATAAATATCGTGTAAATAAATATTGCTTTGTATTAAGTGTTTAAATAAATGTTTTTAGTGTTTAAGTCTTCATTAATAATAATTGTTGTTTATTCATAGTGTTACTTATTTTCATTATCTTTTTAATATAAACATTCGTATTTCAATTATTTTCACGTCACCTATATAAATAAACGTTACAATTATTTTTTCACTATATATATCATTTAAATTCCAATCTTACTTTATACACTTTTCTTGTGTTTATTAGATCAATTTATAATTTGAAGGTTTGAGTTTTTCTTTAAAGATAAAACACTAATTAAAATAAGAGAGGTAATTATTGTCTGCAAGACATTTAATTTCATTTGCAATTAAATAATTACATCCAAATATTTGCCAGTGGTTGAGAAATAGTGTCGTAAGTCGTAACTCTTATTCTTTTTCTTGTCGAAGCCGCATTTCAATTACATTGATTAATCACCTGGCATCTCATTTCAATTTTCAACCCCATCATGTCGAATAATATTCCTCCGATTAGGGTTTCCTACCCGTCCTCTCGCGGGGTTTCTTATTTACCCACCCCCGTCGCCCCCTCGCCGGCTCGAGAGGGTGTATAATGATCTTATGCTGAAAGTAACTTCAACTTTTTTAATCAGCCCAAAGTTTAATTATGGAAAAGAGTCTCCGGTCCTTAGTTTTCGCGTTTTCACTTGAACAGGAAATTTTCGCAAAAATAAAAAGTGCACTAAAAGTGAATTCATAGTTTGAAAGCATAAAAATTAAAAATCTGAAAGAAATATTATTAATTGGTTAACTTTTTAAGAGAATATTTGAAGTAGTTGTATAAACTGCTAGTTCAGTGTAGAAATGCAATTTCTCTGCTTAGGCAAGAATAACATTATATTTTTTTTTCTAAACATATTTTTCGCCGATGAGCAACGGTTGCTCACTTGGTTAGTGCGATCCGACTCGTACTCAGCGGAATGTAAGATCTGGAGTTCGATTCCCAACATCGCCAATTATTAACCAAAAAAAAAATACCGTGGTGTCCGAGTGGTTCAGAACAAAGTTATATGTCCCTTGCAGTCTTTAACCTGACAACGTATTCCACCAGAAATGCAAACAAAAATTATTATGGAATGGGTAAAATTCACTATTAATTTCTAAATTACCTTATAGTCTAGTCAAATAAGGCGAAATAAGAACAGTTCTAACGAATTAATATGACTAAGCTGAATTTTTGCATAGTCCTTTGTTTTGATATTCAAAAGACGGGTTGAAAATTCGGCAATGATATCGCGATTGTAAATCAAAAGGTTTTTTTGCCAAAATATTGCTTCCTGTGCATCGTACGTTGTTAGATGTTATTATAAAACTTGTAGAGCTTAGAATTCTTTACAAAGTTGGTTATATGCATTTTTTTCGGATTATCAGCAGTTTTTGAGATACAGCGCAGAGAAAGGGAAGCGCGCGTCTGTTGATGATTCTGTTTCAAACGATGGAATTAAACTCCGAAAAACTTAAGGTACACTCACTTCATCAAATCAATAAGACTCAAAAGACTGGTGAAATTATCAGCTCTTCCAACTACAAGTGCAGCAACTCGATAGCATATTTAGCAGATCTACTTTCAGGTACAGACCTGGTTGAAAAATGATTTACAACCTGAAGAATGGGGATGGGATTTACAAAACGAGATTCTGCATCCGATAACATTAATGCCTCCAATACCGGTCACTGTCACGGCCAAGCATATCTAAATGTTTTATTAAGTTATGACGCAGGAAAAAGACGACAGCAATGATTAGCTAACCAGAAGAAGAAAATGAGGACGAAAAACAGGAATTTTAAAAGCGCTATATCTCAAAAACAGTTGAACATACAAAAGGAATGTATATAACCAAACTTGTTGAGAATTCTATCCTCTATAAGTTTTATAATAACCTCTAACAACGTACAAGGCACAGGAAACGAGATATTGGCAAAAAACTGATTTTCGTGACAGTTGACCTTCGACATCTTGATTAGCAATCATGATATCATTGCCAAATTTTTAAAACGTCTTTAGAATGTCAAAACAAAGGTCTGTGTAAAAATTCAGCTTATTCAGATTCATTCCCCAGGACTGTTCTTATTTGACTAGACTATTATGTGTGTTAAAACGTACCTACTTGAAGTGTGCGGGATATTTGTATAAAATAAATCGGTTAGTGTGCTATTTTATTCACAATAATTAGTAATTATTTACTTTTAACAATTTTTTCATATTTTTGACAGTTTTATTATAATTTATTTAATAGCAAGAGATCTATGACATAATACAAAATGTTTCCTTATTCTGTCAGTTCAGTTAACACAAGGTCTATTGCTTTTTCTGCAATTATGAATATTATTTTCAACATTATGTTTGATACCGAGTGAAGAGCTTGTAGCTTAAGAAAAATGACTGAACGTTTTATTCCTATACATATAACATATAAGTATGACTTAAAATGGCAATGACATTTAAGAGGTTAAATGAACTAATAAGGTAAATAATAAGCCACTTCCCAACTGTTTGGTTAGCTAGAAACAGACGTATTACTAACCGATTGTGAATAAAACAATTTCTCGTGTGAAATAAAGGCTAGTAGTGAAAAAACGCTGTTTTTTGAAGATATCCTGAATTAAAAAAAACTATAATTAAATGTCAAATACTATTTTGTATATCAAAAGGTAATGTCTAGATAAAACAGATTTATATTTTAGTAATTTCAAGTTTCATTGTCCAGCAGAAGTAGAAAAAATAATATGTATGTATTTGTTGAAAGTTGTTATCTGAACTAAAATTACTACAGATTTTGACTTCATACAAAAAGTTTGATTAAGATTTGAATTCGAATTTAAAGTAAATTAACCAAAGAAGAAAATAAAAGAAATAATTATTTGTAAACCAATTATTTTTTCCTACACAAAAATGCGAAGCGTTTAAGTCTCTATCATCTGGAAGTGTCATTATTGTAAGTCTTCAAATTACGATTGAGAGATAAAAGTTACGTAATAAATTAATTTCGCTTCAATTACCGGGGTAATAATAAAAAACGTCTGAGTCTGTCTCGCTGCGAGATCGAGAGCAGTGGGCTTGGGAAGGAGAAAGAAAGAAGACGTTGATAATGTATTAATTAGATAATGATGGCGGGAATATGGCAGTCAATTAGAGGAAATATCTGTTTGCGTCAGAACGTGGAACCATTAGATGCGGCCAGTCCAAAACCGCAGCGTCACAGGCCAGTGGCGTAGGAACGAGAAGGGGTTAAAAACGGTTTTTATTAAGAAATAATTATGTCATCAGGCTGTATTGTAACACAACATAGTAGTACTTTGTAGTATTGCATTGTCTTCGTATACTGCGGTAGTGTTTATGTGAACAAAATCTAGAAGATACTTAGATAAATTTGTAGTAATAGAACGAGAAATTTTAATTTATTACATATTCTGTATGAAAGTATGACTTCCTTTGGTTCTTTTTTATACTTCAAAAAAGATATATATATATTTTTCCTTCTACAACAATTGAATTGTATTTCATGTATTACAGGAATCTTATTTATGAGAATTGACAAATTTACTAACTTAACACCCCCAAAATTATTTTTGTTAATTTTGGAACCCTGAAAATACAGCTACTCATATTATATTAAAGATCATTACGTACAATCTACGAGTATTATTTATTAAAAAACAGGAAAAAATACTCATTTTAAAATTACACTGCAAAAAATGCACAATAGGGACTAAATTACACAAGTAAGAAACAATAGAATACATTACGAAAAAATTACATAAATTTAAAATTTTACTCAAAAGTTGTTTTTTAAATTAGAGTTTTCTTTCCTTAAAAGCTCATTCCCAGATGTTTTAATTTTAAGTTTTAGATTTCATTTTATGTTTTTATTTTATTTGTATCTTTTAATTACATTACCTATAGAAATGAGCTTTTTCTTGCTCTATTTTAATTTTTGGTTTTTATTTGATTTCATAACTTGATTCAAGTTACTAGAATGTCCCTTTTCAACATGACGTTGGGTTAGTACGGTGAACCCATCATCCTGATATATGTTTTTTTTTATTTTCTTTATTAATATTTATTTATGATATGCAATATCGATTTTCTTTATCTTTTCGGAAACGTAAATTTAACATGTTTTTGATATTTGGTTACAACCTAATCAAGTTTTAATTTTTAGTTTTAGAAAGTATGGAAATTGCATACGATTGCAATTAAAAAATAAAACTAAAATTAAAAATTAAAACACGGGCAGGGAATGATTATGCCCAAAGATATATGCTATAGGTACTTTTCTTGCGATTGAAACATAAACTTAAAACCAAAACAAAAATTAAAACAGTAGTTCTGTATGATACTTAAGGTTTTATTAGTACAAAGTTACCAAAAAAAAACTAACCCTAAATTCTATCTTATTAATGGGTAATTATATTCTTCTGTAATTTCTTCTCTGTGTAATTTCGTTCTTGCGTAATTTCGACCCTACGCAATTTCTGCTATGTAATTTTTACAGTGTAATTTTATCCCATATAATTTGTCCCAATGTTATCATGTATAGGAATTTTTTGTATGTTATATTTTTAATGAAATAGTCTCTTGTTGTTTGTATAAATAAAAAAGAAGACAAGGTGATTTATCGTATTGATTTTAATATTATAAATTTTGACGAATGTCTTCATATTGTTAGTATATCTTCAGACAGTGTCAGTTTACCTGGTTATATTGTGATTTCTATGGTATTGGTAGTCGATTAACTTTTGTAAAAATATATCAATTTTAAGTAAATAGTTATTTTTGTCCTCATGAACTGTAAACTTAACAATCACACATCGTTGACGTCTATGGTAGTTGCGATTTTACACATGCGCGGAACTTTACCGCACTCAGTAAAGTACCTAATACGCACCCACATTTTTAAGTTTTAAGAGACCACTAATAAATAAAGCTGCTTTGTAATAATAAAGAGTACTTACAAAAACGCTAGCTACCGCAGTTCATCGTTCAATAATAATAATAATAAATAAATAAATAAATAAACCTGAATTTCTTTTAATTTAATCTGCTGGCGCCATCTGTTAGCATACAATAATAATCAGTGAGAATGTCAAAATATTCAATGAATGACTAACGAGAATTGATTATTTTATTTAAAATATATGGAATTAATTTTAATAATGTTAAAAACGGTAAGTAACATTAGAATCATTCATGTAGTCTGTTTAGGACTAGATATATGTAGGAATCAATTATAATAGTCTACCTAACCTTAATTTTTTGATAGCAGCTTACTTGATGACAAGAATGGTTTAATGTTAACAAGCAAAATTTATAGAAAATTCATATTTTAATAGATATCTCGGACAAAAAATTTAATACATTATGTGTGCGTTAGGTATTTGTACAACGCTCGGTATTATTGCAGCACTCCGCTGCGCGTCGTGCTTCAATATGAAACCTCGCGTGGTAAAATAACACCTACCGCACGTATAATGTAAATAACTATTACATTATACGTGCGGTAGGTGTTATTTTACAACGCGAGGTTTCATATTGAAGCACAACGCGCAGCGGAGTGCTGCAATAAAACCGAGCGTTGTACAAATACCTAACGCACACATAATGTATTAAATTTTTTGTCCGAGATATCTATTAAAATATGAATTTTCTATAAAAATTAAGGTTAGGTAGACTATTATAATTAATTCCTACATATATCTAGTCCTAAACAGACTACATGAATGATTCTAAGGTTACTTACCGTTTTTAACATTATTAAAATTAATTCCATATATTTTAAATAAAATGATCAATTCTCGTTAGTCATTCATTGAATATTTTGACATTCTCACTGATTATTATTGTATGCTAACAGATGGCGCCAGCAGATTAAATTAAAAGAAATTCGGGTTTATTTATTTATTTATTTATTTATTATTATTATTATTGAACGATGAACTGCGGTAGCTAGCGTTTTTGTAAGTACTCTTTATTATTACAAAGCAGCTTTATTTATTAGTGGTCTCTTAAAACTTAAAAATGTGGGTGCGTATTACTTTACTGAGTGCGGTAAAGTTCCGTGCATGTGTAAAATCGCAACTACCATAGACGTCAACGATGTGTGATTGTTAAGTTTACAGTTCATGAGGACAAAAAATATTTTACCACATATGCGAATATGTCATATTAGAAACATATTGAAAAAAATCTGACATGATAACCAGTGGTGGATCCAGAAAATTTCCTAGGAAGGGGCGAATTACCGTTCAATTTTTTTAGGTTATCATAAACTATAAAATATATAATAATGTAATTATTGAATTAAAAATAATTATAATTTTTTTTATTTATACATACAAAAGAAAAACTTTAAAACTTTGATTTTTTTTTTGGCCATGCAAATTGTCTCAAAATATTCTCCGAATCCAACTATTTTAAGGAGTTCTAATTTCCTTATTATAGAAAAGCTACGTATATTTATATCTGAAAACTGAAATTTTTCGCGATTACAATACTGCCTTTACTTTGTACAAGCAAATAAAAATAGTATCTGTTATTTGTATTCCAAGTTCTTACAAAAAATTATACATGTATTTTTCTAAGAACTTATTGCATTTTTATTTAATAATATATATTAATAATATGTGATATACATGATGGCGTAATTACTACATTTATACTTGAGAAAAATAATGTTGTTATTTGCGCAAAGTTTAAAATTTTAATAAATTTCCCTAATCCTTAAAAATAAAAATCCTCCCTCCTAAACTTGTGCTGTGAAGGGTTTCCTCCCTTTAGGGAAGGGGAGTCACTTCAGTTTTCAGACTTCGTTTTCTCTTAATTAGAAGTCGAAGTTCAGCTCACAGGCAACTCGGCTTTTATTGACAGATCCAGCGAAAAAGAAATAATCTTTCGTCCATTTCCTGATTCGGAAAAGTTGAAAACTCCGCACCCGCAGTCAGAGCCTTTCCTACCAATGCTAATTATCAGTTCATCGGATCAACTTACTCCACGAACAAAAGAATTAACGACCTTGTTTGCGACACATGGGAAACAAGTTTTATTACAATTTTAGGAAATATTTTAAGGAAAGCTATAACATAAATAATTCCAGTTTGATTTGAATTCTTAGGAAAGGAGTAATTTTTAAAGTTTTCGGGAAAGTATTTCAAATATTTCTAACAAAATCATTCACATAAATTTTTATTACAGTTTTACAATTTTTTAAAATCATAAAACAAGATTGAGGATTTTAAAAATATCAGTTATCAAAATGTTATTTATGTCTTTATTTTTGATGTCCTACAAACATTCACATACATTTATTACGGTAATATTCTTTATCAATTTTGAATAATAATTACATACATAATTTTGTAGTACCATTTTGCTAAATTTCAGGAAAAAAGAAATCGGAAAACTATAGTATATAGATTATGATAGTTATTATAGCGAAGATGAAGTTTGCGTCACAAGCCGTAGACGAATGATGCAAATCATTTGAGTGAATAATGACCATAATCCCGAATGTAATAATATACGTTTTCTACTTCTGTAAATTTGAAAAACGCATAAATATTTTAGAAAATGATAACTTTAAAAAACACATTGATAAATGACCATACCGTCAGCTGTCAGACGGCCATAGGAAGGGTGATCCACATATAAAATAAACGTGAATAATTGATTTCTGGTTCTGTGATTGGCCAAGAAAACTGAATTTTGAGCCATATTTCACCATTTTCAAATATGGCTACTATAATTAATAAAAAAAAAATAAGAGGGAAATATTTACTCAGAAGTAGAAAAAGTAGTTAAATAAAAAAAAACATTGTGAGAATTAATGTCTCATATTGCACGAGTCCAGTGTTAGCAAATAATATGGAAAATTATTATTTGATGTGCGGTTATCAAACACTGTGAAGAATAAGAAAAGTGGAAGTTCCCTTAGTAATTTTAAAAATAAGTATTAGTGTGCTATGGACTTATAAAGTAACACAAGAGATAACTTTCTCTGTTTCGGAATTAGAATATCATATTCCAGCACGCTTATTGATGTTAGAAGGAGCTTCATTCTTAAACGATTTTTGGTTATATTTTGTTATTTGAGATTGGCATGACTGCATTAAATACACAAAATATCTAGGCAACTGACAAAGTAATTCTAATTTACCTAGGCAACAGACGAAACAGAAATCACTGTCACCAACCTAACTATTCTATCAAAAAAATCCCTTAATGGTAATTGTCAAATATTATTATAAAATATAATGTAAATAAAAGCCGAAACAGAGAAAATAGTATAAAACATTCGTTATAGAAGGCAATTCGAGCACTCGTTCGTTCGGGCACTCGCTGCTTCGCGCTCGTTCCCGAAATTCAAACTCGTGCTTGAAAAGGTTGCCTTCTACAACTTATGTTTTAATATACTATTCTTGAATTGAATAATAATTCAGAGTTGATTAATTTTTCTTAATAATTAGTATACTTGAAGCTCTGAATGGTTTTTATTACATAAATTTAATAGTTTTCGTCTGTGTACCATTACACTATTTTACAGTGGCAAATCCATTTGATATTCTCAGGGGGAATTATGAATTTTAATAATAGATATAATACACAAAAATAGAATCACTTGTGAAAGGAAGCAGGGTCCATAGGCGTAGTTAGACTTTAAAATTCAGGGGCTTAAGTCTTTACCTTGAAATAAAACAAAAAGTTGGTATGCAAAAGCTAAAAATGATTTTGAAATTATTACTGTAATAACAGTTTTTTATTCCAAAGAACCAATTTTTCTTAAATATCTTGTGCATTAATTTTTTTCAAAATTCATTTCCAATATTTAATATAGTCAAATTAATAACGCTCTCATCAAGAGCATAAAATGATCTTTTATAAGATTAAACGCAGTATGAGTATAATTTTATAGAGTTTATAAAGGTACCAAATGTACGTTAATTAAAGAAACTTCTAATGCTTATCATTTAATTTTTGACTGCTCATCATGTTCCATAGAAAAATTTTTTCAACTTTCATTATATCTTTATTTACTTCAAAATCGAATTTTTAGATTCATAGTTATTTAATTATACGGCTGTAAATATGAATTAGGAATGAATGAAATAAAATTCTTTCAGTCATAAAACAATAAATATATGGATACACAATATAAAATTCCTTCTTTCTAGCATTGTTTCTAACATATAGGTACCTATGTTAATTACATATTTTATATTAATATTTGCTGTTTATTGTGATGTTTATGTAAAATAATTAAAAAGTAATCCTTGATTTTAACACATATTCAATTTATATTTTATTAATTTAAATGAATAACTACAAGTGACAGGGGGGGAGGGGGATTTACCCTATTACCCTATCCATATATCCGCCCCTGTTAGAAAAACAGTTTTTTATTGGTAATATCGATCTTTATTTCTAAATATTCATATAAATAATTTTTGTTTATGAGGAGGAAGGTAAGTCCTTATTTGATATTTTTTGTTTTTCTGTATAAACTGATCAATAGTCCCAAAAAACTGAAATTATTATGCACTTTTATGTTAAAAAAATCGCAGTTGACGAGTCAATGAAAAAAATTGAATTCGAAAAAACCGGGTACTACCGAAACAGTGTTGAGTGAAGCTCTCTGTATTTATTTAAGCAAGACTTGTTTATACAACAAAATTCGGGCGGTTCTCAGGTCCCTGTCATATTCAAATTCTCCTCATGCTCGCCGAAATTGTAATTTTTCTTTGAGCAAATCTGCGGCTTTCTGTCTCCATACATTATGCCTGTCACGTTTGCTGAGCTCTAGCCTCGTAGCTTACAAAATAAACCACGAGAATTATAAAATTAATTTCGCTTCGGATGTATAAATACCTCCCGATACCCTACAACACTCGCGTGCCCGCGCCGAATAAATCCAAGACGAGCGACGACAACGATTTGTTTTATAGTTATGCTTAAACTTACGGCAAATACGATTCGTTATTCGTTATTTGAATTTGAGATTATGTGCAGGAAGACTTGGCACGCGTGGCTCTATGTTCAGGAAGGGAAAACACAGTGGCGTGCTTCTAACTTTCTCATATGGATCGAAACTCTCTATAGAAGATATTCGTTCAAAAATTCCGATAGAGTAACACGACAAGTTTTTATTTTCGTATAAAATTCTGATATAAAACAAAAGAAGTATTATATTTTTGAATTATTGAATGTTGGATCAATTTTTTTTAAATGTCTTTGATTTCCTGTTATTGTAAATAAGTATTGTGTTGAACTTTGGTTTTTACCAAAAATATGAAGTCTATTAAAAAATTAGAATCTTTTAATCTGAATTTGTATTAAACGTTGTTACAGATCTACGTTGCACTCAGACTGTGGTTTTAGAAAAGACATTTAGTTTTCAGGCCATTGTCATTACATTACATTATCAGTGCCCATTTAGATAATTTTGCGCCCTGGTCAATTATACTTTTTTGAATTGTATAGCATATTTTTTTAAATATTAATAACAATTTTAAGTCTGAAAAAAAATCACAAATCAATCACACCAATACAATCATTTTTAAGATATTTCATATTTTCTATTGTCATTTATTTGTTTCAATAAAGGTTTTGTACTACATATTAAATTAATTTTGCTATTACAGAGTATTTTTTTATATATCAGTATAAATGACCTGAATCTAAAAAAATATTAATGTGAACAGCCCTCACTATTAAAAGTTATTATAAGTATTAAAGTGTTCATTTCTGCTCCTTATATACACGTACTTTTAAAATACAATACATGCACTCACATACATAGAGGATGGATTGAAAGGAAGGGCATGGAGAAAAAAAAATATTTAACTAGGACTACATATATTTTTTTTTACATAGAACCTGCTAAGATCAACATACTTGAAACAGCTTTTTTCTAACTTTTCGATTCTCTCCTAAAAATGGTTTTCTTTGAGATTCTCAAAATAAGGATTTATTTACCACATTTATGGCTTCTTCATTGGAACGAAATCTCTTACCAGCATAAATATTTTGAATTTTGGGTAAAAAAATGTCAAATCGGGCGAGTACGGTGGATGGAGGATGATTTTATACCTCAGTTTGGTCAATTTTTGTTTAGCAATTCGATTTGAATGAGCTGGTGTATTGTCACAGTGAAACAAGATAGTTTTTTTGCCATTCTCGAGCGTTTTTCTTTAATTACTGTTTTCAGCTGGTCTAAAAATTGTTCAGTTATACTTTTTCCTTTGCCAGATAATCAATTAGCAAAATTCCTTCAGCGTCCCAAAACACTGATGCCATTACCTTTCCTGCAGACAATTGATTTCGCTTTCTTTGGGACCCTCTCACCATGTCCAATCCACCAAACCATTTGGTATATCCATGTTTCACCAATGATTATGAAATATTTTTTGAAATCTACTAGATTTTCTTAAACGAATCCTAAAGTTCGGGGCCGAATGTACTTTTGCTCCGAACTGAGCAAATACAGCAACCACTTGGCGTACATTTTTCTCATGCCCAGCTCATTGTACAAAATATAAACTACTTATTTGTGCGAGATCCCTATAGCTTCCTCAATATTAGGGACTTTCATTCGGCGATCTTCTAGAACCTTATCGTTGATTTTATCAATAATTTCCAATATGGTAGTCGATTTTGATCGGCCTTCACGCGTTTTCGTCTTTGTCTAACTTCCGAAATCCAGAAACTCACAGTGGGAGACGAAGGCAAAGCGTCCTCAAGGACAGCATCGAACCTGGTCTCCGTTGCCGTCTATCCTTGCAAATGAAAAAACTTGATCACCGCACGAAATTTATTTTTATCCATTGTGGATAGGTTGGGTAGATCGATATAAACGCTTATTTCGGTAAGACTAATTGACAGATTATAATCAAATTTCTTGATTGTTCATATGAACAGAAACAAAAAAATTAAATAAGAGTGGTTATATAGGTGTTACTAATTTAATACTTCTGAAAAAGACACCAAATTTTTTCTTGATTCATTCTATTAGAATTTCTTTAGGCATAAAATTGCGACGCATCTAAGTTGTCAAAGTTATCTGTGTAGAAATGTGAAAGGTTGATTTGAATTTGCAAGTCCTGGGGGAGTTCATGATTTGGAAAGACAGTCTCATTCATAAAATATCAGCTATGTAAATGTGTATACGTGAAAAGTCCCATTCCATTCCAGAGCGAGCCGGGCGCGACATGTAGGAAAAAAGTAAATGGAAGTTTTCAAATAGCAATTTAGAATGCATTACTTTTTTCCTTCCCTCCTTTCTTCCTCGGTCGGGATGGGGATATATTGAAACGGCCGCAGTTTGGGACGTAATTTCACATCAAGAAGACTGGACGGTTTATATGAATTTTAAGATCGTAATTACTTTCTTCGTTTTATCGCAGCCTGTCGTATCGAATATAAAAGGAGCCTTTCATATTTTCCTAAAAACACCGACGAGGAAACATTTCGGGCGTTTTAATTTCTTTTCGATGATACGTAAACTTTGAATTTTAATTACAAACACGACGTCTTTTTAAACTTTTTTTGATGTTGCACATCTTGCACAAAATTTATTTACGGAGAAAAATCTCTGACAAAATATATATTTTTGAGAAAACGAAAGCCGCTATAAATTTCTATAATGTAATTCTCTTTTTTATCCTTTATTTTTATTAATTCATACTTAACAATTCTTAATAGTCGTATATTTTAATCTTCATCCATTATCCAGAAATTGTACTCTATTCATCTAGTGTTCTGATCTATAAATATTTATGTATTCAAGAATATTTTTTATCTATTTATTACTATCAAACCTGACATTCGAAGGATACCTACTCTATTTTATTGCTTGAGTAAATTCCGTAATATTTTTTTTGTTTGTTTCTGCAGATTGTGCATTTAATTTTCTAATATATGTTTTAATTATTTTCATCAATTTAGTTCAGTTTATCTAATTTCTAATCGGGTCGGTTTTGTGGTAGTTTTTACTTCCTTGTACGAAGCAAAGGAAGCATGTAATCGCAAAAATTTCGGTTTTCAGATTTCAATGGAAATATTTATTTTGGCTATCCCTGAATCCATTTTGAATAATCTTGACGTATGTACGTATGTATCTTGCATAACTCAAAACTGCTAAAACATTTAATTGCGCACCTTCCTTTTTTACTGCATTCGGCAGAACTAAAAGGGCACTTAGCTCGAATAATTTTTTTGAATTGTCCACATAACTCAAAAACCATCAACCGTAGAATGTTGAAATTTTTTATGTGAGACTGTTATGTTAAAATATTTTTGTGCAACACTTTTTTATTACAATCGACAGTGCTAAAAGGGTGCTTTCCTCGAAATAAATTTTGAATAACGAAAAGCTGCTATTCAAAATGATGCCCTGGAAAATGCAGGTGAATTACCTCACTTCGCCCCTTGTCTAGTGACGTATCTGGGTTCTTTCCCAACTTCACTTTGTTTTAAGCGTAAAATATAATGTATTAATTTTCAAACTGACGAATTGAAGAATCTTCTGCAAATATAGTTGCACACAAATGTCTTACAATGCTTTAAATCACTCTACAAACTTTCAAACGCTCCTAACCACAATGTTTAGATCTGGCATCCTGGCGTGAATAACAAGCAAAAGTAAAAATTATATTTTAAGAATTAAACAAATAATATTATATTATTACATTTCATTTTTTTATCACATATACAGACACTTAATTACAAATTTTAGTCGGCCGTCACAACATGGCTGAATTTTTGCAATTTTTAAGAGTGTGATACTTTAAAACGATATTATAAAACATAATATGTAAACAAAAAATAAATATAGAGCAATAAATTAGACTTTGTATTCGATTTAAACCGAAAAATGGTTCCTTTAATTTTCTTGCAAGACCTCATTATAATTCCCTTCAAATATTTTGCTGCTTCGATTTTGAGTTATTTTTAAGTCCCGACCCTCGTATTTATTTTATTGATAAACTCCCGTTGAGCAACGTCTGCACGAATTTGCTTTCTGAGAACGATCGAAGAGCTGAAAGTATAAAGTCTTGTATTTGAGGCAAGTGAACTCCACCGTTCCGAAATACGGTGTGATTAGGACGCGAGTAAATGAAGCAATTTACGATGAAAAGAAGTAGCAATTTGCAGCTCTGCTCAATAATGGATCGCCATTCTCTGTCGACGTTCCCGCACACCAAAAAACCTGATTGGATATGTAACACTTCAGCAGATGACAACCTATTGGAAATTTTAATATACGTGAGAATGAGGAATTTTTTGTCAGCGTTTTTCGCTTTAATCTTGCCAGGATAGGATATTATAGTGAGATGGATAATTAACAGACAAAAGAGACCCCAACTTTTTACATATTTCGTAAAAAATTGTGGTTACTGATAATTCTAACCTAACCTATGAAAGAATTTTTCATGTGAACATTTTTCTGTTTTTACGGCAAATTTTAAGAATTTTTCTAGTTTGTGGCGAAAAATCCTAACATGTTAAAGTAAAAATATATTAACAAATTTCACTAAAATCAATAACAGGTAACAATCACTATAAGCTGTACGTTTCCTACAATTGTCTAAATACAGCTGGGATTCTTATCTCGATTTCATCTACACTTATCCATCCTCTTCTAGTTTCGGCTGAAAGAGTAACCGAAATTTATGTAGTCAGGTTAAAATTTTATTAAATTAAATTATTCAACACGAAGGAAATCTAGTGTATTTCTTACCTTTTAAGGTATTATTCGATTATGAAATTAAATAGACTTTTTTTATTAGAAAATTACTTTATTTTTGTAGAGATTTTAGCCCATATTACGAATGTACTTTTATAAGAAAACCCTGCTTTTACATTATAATCTTATGAGACCAGACGTCATTTTTAACGTAAGCGCATAATACGGACCAATCTTTAGTAAAAATTAAGTTAACTATCACAACCTCACAAATATCACAAATAATCACTATCAAATAAATAGTTTAGTCTCATTAGGTCTTGCTTATTCTTACAGCATATTTTTATCTAAGACATATTATGTTCATATATATTTAAAAAAAAATACAAAATTAATTATATACGTAAGTATTATTTTTTAAATGTGTTTACATATAAGAACTACCATGAAAATAAAAATAAGTAACGTACAATTTAATTAATATTATTGTTAGAAAATAATCCAAAGTAATCAGTTAGTCGCAACTGCTTGTCATAAATTAAATGAATTAAACAGACTAAAGTAAAAAGACTATTTCAATTTTTATTATTTACAGTTAAGAAATTAGCCACATTAAATTGGTAGGAAATAAAAGGTAACGTCCAGACAGCAGTATTAAGATTGGCGCGGAAAGCATCACAAACATATTGTGGCGTGAATGTGGCAGACGGCGAGGATGTAAACGATAATGTGAGTAATTCGTTTCGGTTTATCGGTTGAACGGAACGGTAATGCCCGGCTTGCCACTGCTGCATACACGTGAACATGGAGCTGGATGTGGCTGGTGGTTGCTCCGTGTATGTGGTTCACCGCACCTAACTACGTTACATTAAGGTTTTACCTTACGTATCATTGAAATGAAATGTGTATGTATGGCGATTCAAATCTCACTTTATCAAATAAAATGAAAATTTAATAATATAAAAAATTATACAATTAAATAAAATTTAAACTTTCTATATTTTTGTCGATATTTACCTTGTAGAATTTGATTATAGGAGTATTCTATTTGCCATTTGGAACTTGGATCAGATCTAACTTACACTTTTGAGTCCGAATCACACGTTTATCATTCCATTTGACTGGATCAGTTTAACTTCTCTTTCATGTTTCATCTATTGACTATAAGTAGTCCAATCGCTGAGGGAGATCAGAAAGATCACATATCACAAGATTTTGCTGTATTTTAGAAATGTACAACCAACCAACGTACTTATGTTTATGTTTTAGAATTATAAGATTTTAATCACATTTATTTTAAAAGAGAATCATTGATTTAAATCTCTTTTTCTGCAATTCTTATTTAACATTCCAGATTAACGAAAATTAGTGGGAAAATCGTGTGGGTAATGTCAGTATGTGACAATAATTTCAAAAACTACTATCTACTTATCCTTGTCGGTAAAACGACTTTACTGATTTTTTTTACCATAATGTTCATTTTTTTGCTATATTTACTTTGAAATGTGTTACAGTAAAATCCGATTATAAAGACATCCAAAGGATCCCCAAAATTTCGTCGCTATAGCCGGAAGTCGCTATAACCGATAAAAGTAAAATACCTAACGTCAGCGTAACGTAGGCTTACAAACAAATGATCAATCAATTTCAACGTTAAAACCAGTTTGTCTTTATAAACGGTTATAAACGGATTTTACTCTAGTTTATTTATTGTTCCTTTTAGTTTTTCCTTATTATTTACAATGTGTTTTTAATAATAAATGCTATGTTTAAAATACTTTTTATGAGATTATACTATATCTTTTACAAAAAAAATAATCGAAAATTTGATTTTTAAAAAACCCTGGTTAAAACATCAAAATCCAGGACTTCGAACCGGAAAAAACCGTTACTTTATCGGAACGAACCTGCCTATTATTTGAATTAATTCGTTTTGTAAAAATCTCCTTGGGATTATAATGACACTTGGTAATAACGCCATAAAATTTCCAATCCCTAGAATGTCACTATAACCAAGTTTGACTGTATTTAAAACGTCCGTAACGATTAATAACTGCTGGTTAAAATAAAGGGAATAATTAAGAAAATTCCGATCTTTTGGCCACAAACCTTCTCTGAAGGTATAACTGTGGAGAAAACCGGTGGAGTTGAAATAAAAAGTGCCAGAAATTCTTAGGTACACTTCCTTCCCCATTTTCTTTATTTAGTCTGTAAGTTAGTTTGTCTAGTGAAGACAAAAATTAATTTTTATAAGTAATGTGACCATCTACACTACAAAAAAAAATCCAGAAATAAGTATAGGAATCTTAAGAACCTAAGACCTTGTTTTTCCTAGAAATATTATATACTGCTGATAAAAGAAAGGGTTTATTTCTACACTTTCATATTTCAAACCAAATGCAAATTGAAAAAAAAATCACTAATGCACATGAAATTTCAGCGACGAAACCAGATACTTTTGTATTTAATAAAAACTACAAGATAACTAAAAAACTAAAATTACATACTTTTTTCAGAAAAACTACTTAGCAAAATTTGACGAATTCTAATTCTAAAACATGACTCACAGCCGATAACTTATCACTATTCGGTCTGGTAGAATTTTATACAACCCGGACGACTCTAGAAGGTTCGAGATTAATTACCCGCAGGTATAAAATGTCGCAACCTGGAGGGTGCATGGTCAGTCAGTTGAGAGTGAAGGAGAGTGTAGAGAGTGTGTATGAAGTTAGATTCAGTAGAGTTAGTTGAATAGAGTAGAGAGATGAGAGTCGACTTGAGGCAGACGGTCAGAACAGCGACATGTAAAGTAGAAATAAATATTGATATCTTTGAAAATAAATAGCCTAGAAATAAATAGTATTAATATATTAGTTAATAATTAGGGTGTTATTTAATAATTAGCGTGAAATATAAACCGTTAAATTTAATTTGTGTTATTTTTATTCTGTGATTTTTTACACTTCACCAATATACATAGGTATATATATTTTTACATATTATTCGTACACAATTATGGATCTTTATATTTAGTAAATACTTGTATATGTAGAACATAATTCTTAGTTGTTTATTTTCAATAATTTCTTGCTGCAAGAACTACAAAATAATTTCCTGCTGTATTAGTCAAAAATAATATATACCTTTAGGAATACATTTTGCAATCATTTCAGTTATCCTTTAATTAAAGAATAGCTAAAGGCAACTGAATTTAAACTATTTATATTATTTAATAAAGTTAATTAATAATCTTTGGTTGTAGAAAGAAGGAAAAAAGAAAAAGTATAGATTTTATTTTACAGTAATTATTTTATACTGGTACAACTAAAACTACAAAACCCAAAGCCAGCAGATTTCTTTGTTTATTTTTATTCTAAAGTGTAGAAAATTAATATACCAAGTCTTAGAGAAAAGTTGGCTTGTAGAGAAGCAAAAAACGAGCATTTAATATTAAAAATATACTTGAACGTTTCCACTAAGTTCATGGAAGTGTATAAACCGTTTTTTATTAATTCGCATGCATCAAAGACTTTCCACCGACGCAGCAGTAGTTATTAAAAATTCCAGAAACATTTGAATTGATTCCGAAGTAATCACTCATTAAGCACGAATTAATATTTGCTCGTCTGGGCATTGAAAGTATTCAATATGCTGAAAATATATAAACCCCTGCCAGCATTGTTTACGGAAAAATTCAAGGCAGGTAGAAAAAATGTAATGAAATCCCTCACCCCTGGAAAAGTGGGAAATGATTCGCGGGCGTTGCATCCCTCGATGGAAGAAAGATGGAGGAAAAAGGGCGGAGGGCGTTGGACGCAGCCCTCCCGGTCTTAAAAACGCGCTCACCCTTTACGTTTCCATGGTGATTCTTTTCCCTGGCGGCTGTATCGCAGCAGGCCGTGGGGCGGGGGTGAGCGGCCATCACGCCACCCCAACGCAAAGCAATCTTGTTATCGATGGACGACTGTATTGGTTTTTTGCAACTCTTGCAATTTGTGCAAATGTATGAGAAAGTCACATTCTTCAACAAAGCCTTCATTATATTTGCTTCTCGCTATTTTTATACCGGGATTTTTCCATTATTTCCAGTGATTCGTTCGTGTGCGAGTACGCGGGACCCTTGAGGGGACAGCTGCTAACCGCTGCCCAAAGGAATTATTGCATGTTACTAAATCGAAAATTAACACACCACACATCATTTCTAACTACTGTTGTTTTTCATATTTTGGTAATAAATACAATATGATTTATTTTAAAATAGTATCTATCAAAAATTAAACAAGATAAAACCCTGTTTTAAAATTTACTTTAAAGAAATAAAAAGTAAGAAAAATTAAAAATGCAGGTATCTCAAATGATATAAACCCATGTCTCTAGAGTGTAGAGGATTCAAAACTTGCATGTAATTGAAATGGGGATATATATAGACATACCTAAATAAAAATTTCTTGAGTTCCCGCTCAATATATTTCAAGAATACTGCCACAAGACTTATAAAATACGCTCTCACGAAGACTACAAGTCGAGTTGTTTTGATCATATTTAACAGATTTTAATTATGGTTTCTGACACCCCAAGAAATCCTAAAAAGCGTAAAATCAGAACTTAATATTTTTGATGATGGCAAAATAAGGACCACCCTACCTATTGTTTTAATGAAATTATACTCGTAATATCTTCTGGAACTATGGTAAACAACTATATAATTCATAAATCTATGTTTAATAATAACGGAATTATTGATTTAGGATAATAAAAATTCGTAACTCCGCAAAAATCAAATAAAAAATATCAAAACTATAGGGAGGACAGATTGTTCAAAATTTTATATTTTCTTTCAAAACGTACATACGATAAGTAGTATTTATATTAATAATTGTCAATTATATACATTGTTAATGATATAAATATTATAATCAACAATCAACTAAAAAAAAACATGTGTTTGTTCGAATCAGAGTTTTCATAATCGTAAACAATAATTTCTTTATTTTGATTTTCATTACTATAATCAACAATTTCTTTGTTTTAATAAAAGTTTTTATTATTATAATCAACAATTTCTTTGTTTTAATAAAAGTTTTTATTATTATAATCAACAATTTCTTTGTTTTACTCAAAGTTTTCATTACTATAATCAACAATTTCTTTATTTTAATCAAAGGTTTCATTACCATAATCAGCAATTTCTTTGTTTTAATCAAAGTTTTTATTATTATAATCAACAATTTCTTTGTTTTACTCAAAGTTTTCATTACTATAATCAACAATTTCTTTATTTTAATCAAAGGTTTCATTACCATAATCAGCAATTTCTTTGTTTTAATCAAAGTTTTTATTATTATAATCAACAATTTCTTTGTTTTAATCATAGTTTTTTTTAATCAATGTATGCTACTTACTATACTACACTATATTTAATAAAATAAACCTTATTAAAAATATTTATATATCTACTCACTATTAGCACATGATAATGTAATTATTTAATACCTCTTTATTAGTTCACTTTTTTGTGACATGTTATTTTCTTGTACCTACATAGAAAGTAGATTATACAGATACTCACAATAATTAATCTAAATACCTACAAATTAGATTAAATTAGCCAAAAATAAAAAAACATCTGAACTTTTAAAGTTTCAAAACTTTGAAGAGGTATTGCAGTCTTACAGATTTTATCATTCTTTGTTTTGGCAATGAATTGAGTCTTGTCTCTTGTATATAACGATTTAATTATTTTTCAGATGAAACCTATCAAAGTTCCATAAACACAAGATGAGGAAATTTTGCTATATTAATATTTATGAAACTATATTGCATTTTGAAGTATCAATCTTAAATTGATCAACTTTTGACAAAAATTAAAAAAAAATACATTGTAGAATATATAGGGGAAAGTAGCCTAATTTGGACCAATTTTATAATATTCACTATATAAAAGCACGGAAGAAGTGTCCATAAAAATTAAGTAGTAGAAAAGAAACTCACTAAGTGTACCTTCAAAATGAAACCATTTATTAAATTTTAAATACCATTTATAATAGTAAAAAATAAATTCAAAAAAATCTTGTTATCGGTCCAATATAGGAAACCGGTTTCCTTATTTGGACCGCTAGCGTCCTAAATTGGACCATTAGCTTTCTTAACGAAAATTACAACAATAGAACCTTTTAACTACAGCACTAATTCCATCACACTTAGAATGAATCCAAGTGCGACATTTCATATATTGTATCATATTTTCTTCATTGGTTTCTTCACACAATATACAAAACCATGAATCACAATTTTCTTTCTTTTTTATTTTTTATGTTTCGCATTTTGTCAGAAAGATGGGGAAAGGCAACAAATTTAAAGGGCTCATCGTTTAAAATCGGATAGTTTCGTCACATCTTAGGGAGACATAGGAGAAGTCAACAAATTTAAAGGTCTATACAATGCTCCAAGGTCATAGAATTGAATAGGGTAACGTGAAAGGTACCGACATGTCGACGTGTTGCTTCTCTATGTACTATTCTGTGCCGTAATCACAATTTTTGTCGGTCCAATTTGGGCAACTGTTTTCGGTCCAACATGGGCAACATGAATATTTTATACTTAAAATTATACAAAAATGTCAAAGTAACATAAACTCATAAAATTATAACAGGAAATTATAGATAGATAAGTAAGCTTTGTGATGATATAAGAGGACCTGTAATTACTTACGTTTGGACGCACTAACGGCTTTCACTCTTACATCAAAATAACAAATTTTCTTCGTAGTCAAACAAATAACCCTTCTCTCAATGTAACCATGAGACATTTTTTCACAAACACGATTACATTAATCTGGTCTACCTCTACGTATAACAAGTAGTCTATCTAAAATCGCACAGATTTTATCAATCTTTGGATACCACAGCGGTCCAAATTAGGCGACGGTCCAAATTAGGCTACTCTCCCCTAATTACCAACATTAACCCTTTTTTTACTGTACTTAAAGAAATTTTAAAAAACAATACAGCATTTATTAAGCCTGAATTTTGCTATTAAATTCTGTAACCATTTATAATTAGTAGGGACCGTATCTAAACCGCATTTCATCTATTCAAATTTATAATTTAGTGCCCCCTCCTATATTAAAAACTTGAGAATTAAAAGAGCATGCATCGCAAGCTATTAATTCCTGCGATAATAAACACCCACGCCATAAATTAAGCGAGTCGTCAAAGCTCTAAGTTTTAATTTCTACACGACGTCGTTATTTGTGTGCGTCTTATTTATGCGTCGGTTCCACCCAGAAAAAAGCATCCATGCCCCTGCACTAAATAAAACAGACAAACGAGACTCTGTCGAATTAACCAACGGGGACAAAACACTGCAGCCAGGGCCGTCTTGGAAGAAATTAAAAAGAGGAGGACTTTATTTGTATAAGAAATCACCAGTAATAAAAATTTTATTATTTCTTTAGGGAGTCGCGAAGTTAAATTTTATTTGCGTTTGAGAAAAATTTTGCTTTTTATTATTACTGTAATTCCTTTTTGTAAAAGACTACTTCTTTATATGAAATTCAGATTCTCTGAATAAAATGTAGAGGAGTTTCAATAATCGTGTTCTTTTTTACACGTAAACTCAGTATATCTCACTTAAGTCTGTTCAACTGAGCTGAAATAAAGTGACATTGAAATCGCCGATGCTGAGTCACTAGTTGAACGGTAGGGTTGTTTTGCTTTCAATCAACAGACTTGTTTGATTACTGAATTTAAAATACTGTTATTTTGCAGGGACGTCGTTAGAATTTTAAAACACGGGGTGTACATTTTCAGCTTCTAAACACGTCACATTTACGACATTATTATTGTTATAGTAGCATAATTAAAAAAAAAAAACATTTATTTATAGAAATAATGTAACTATACAACAGAGGGGGCGAAAATCTAAAGAGGCGGTGCACACCAAAGTTGTTAAAAAAATGATGGTATTAACATTATTTACATAGAGAGTTCGACTGTAAATGTAATTCTGGTTATTTTGTAGATTTTTACTCACTGGCATCAATTTACCTGTTATTATCCAATATTCTATTTAGTTTTTGGATATAACTAATAAAGAATACATAGGCTCTCTTTTGTAATCAATATATCATTTGTTACAATTACTATTTTCAACCATTATTATCCGTGGAACAATATTCCTAGATAAACAGGGTTATTGTAATTTTTTTTAAATCCACTTAAAACCCCACTCAGAAAAAACCACTCAAAAAAATATTCCACAAAAATATAGTCAATAGTTATTCAACAAGAGGTTCGAAAATAATCGAATATACAGTTGAAAACGAGATGTGTTGCCTTGGAAACACAACGACACCGCAGGTGGAGTTGTGTTTTGAAGGTAACACATCGAGTCCGCAAACTGTATATTCAGATTATTTTCATAGCTCGAGTTGTATATATTAAGACTATACAACGAATAAATCAACTATATTAAACAAATTAATTACTTCATTTTTACGAAATGTCAAAAATTGTAATTGTTTATATTCACGGATGATACGATTAAATATTATTCAACTGTTTCCGGAACACCATTAGTGGTGTTCCGCGAAAACACGACTTAGCAACATAAATAACCGATGTTATACATCGTAACTAAGAAAAATTCAACTATCTGATTGGTCCATTTTCCGATGAGTTGTATAGTCGTATTAATACATGTGTTTCTCATTAAAATAATTAAATAATAAATTTTCATAAATTAATGTGAACTGTTGATATCTAAAATAATTCAAAATAAATATATAATTAACATATTTTGACGTTTTCAAGAACCCAAATGGTTTGGGTTTTTCCTCAATCCTGTTTATAAAACAGGACCTCAACTAACTAGAATTTGTTCCAAGACAAATTTTATTTGCATCTTACTGGTGTGTAATAACTTCCAATCTTTTTACCTCCATATGTGAAACTACAAGGTACACATAACATTTTTTCCGAAACCTCCCTAAGCCCCCCCTTATATCCCCATCCCCTCTCCCACCCCAACGCACGCACATTTTTATCAAATCATTCTAATTGCTTGGAGCATTGTTCGGCGCGCGGCGTCGCCGGGATTAAAAGACGACAGTTATGCTATGTTTAGCGTTATGCACTCGGTGATTATGCGAACACTCCCGAGACCGGTCCCGCCATAAATAAGCACTAACGCTGCACTTAAACGGCCCGAACGAGAGGGACATGTTGAATAATTGCACACAAAAAAACTCCAAGAACAAAAAAACAACTATAAATTTTGGATAATTGGAACTGGATCATTTCGTTTAATGATAATTTGACATATGCAATAAATCTAAAATGTACTAGTAGTAGAAGTTTGTTCTATAATATGTGAGCTATTTTCATTCCTGGTTGAATATATTGAATCAGAAGGATAGTTTAGATCTGATGAGCTTCAATTTTTCATCATAGATCATACGACTTCCTTGTACGCTAATGGGTCGATTCTGTTCACATCTATAAGACCTGTAAGCACATCTGTAAGAACTGGAACGCTTACGATTCAAATGGTAATTCTGATCACGTGTGGGATTCTATAACTTGCTATCATTTGGACTTGTTATGATATCAATTGCAAATATCAACTACAAAGTATACTTGCTAGTTTTTAATGGTAATAAATATTTATAGTTGATACGTCTTACATGTACTCATACATGTCTAAAGAATATTCTACAAGTCTACACTTATGTCGGAATGTCTTATGGTCAGTTGCACCAATATTACTTAAATTTTAAATGTCCCTTAAATGAACAATATCATATCGGAATAAAATGTCAAATGAAATATTTAACATTGCTGTCAAGATTTGATGAAGTTGGTTGAAGTTAGTTCATTTAAATTTATTTCACTTGAAAGTGAGATCATTTTACGGGTAATCATTCTTCAACTTCCATTCATTTCATATCTTGGAACTTGATCATCTTTTAAAAATTTTATTAAAATGTTCATCACTATTGTTTTCATTTATTTTAAATCAAATGTTTCCTACAAAAATTAAAAGCCAACTAAATTATTAATTTTATTAAATTTCTGTCAACAGATGTTATAGTAATTAAATGAACGAAATTTGAACATTCTACTGCTAATCGTTTATTTTGAGTTATGCGTAAAATTCAAAAAACACTACGAGCACAGTTCACTTTTGGTTACAGCTGTCCCTTAAATAAAATTTCGTCACGTCGAAACTAGACAAAATGAATTCAGGAATAGTCAAAATTGATATTTCCGCTGAAATCTGAAAATCGAAATTTTTCGTGATTGCACTACAAAAAAAAATGAGTGACCAAAATTATTTTTATTTATCTTTGAGTTTACGAGTCAAATTTTTGTTCTGTAACCAGTACATCATACAGTATACACCCTTTAATTGTTTTCCAAAGTATATATAACAAGAAAATAACAGCTGTATTTCAGTATTTGCACATTCTATAGTGTCAATGTATGTTTTACAAGAAGATTACAGTAATATTAAAATAATAATAATATAATTTGTAAATATTAAAATAAATATTCATGAACACAGAATTATCGAAATTTTCTTTGTATATTTCATTTTTTTGCTGTACTTAGTAATATATTAGAGAGTATTTCGTATATTTATTAGTAAATAATAGTCATAGATAATTAATAAATAAACATTTATGAAATTTTTCTGATCCAGGAAATGAATATTTATAATGAATACTTATTATAAGTACCTAATCCTAACAATATTTTATTTAATATATAAATATCATTAATATTAAATTTAAATATTCGTAAACATTAATTACACTTAATCCTTTATTTATTTAAGCTCTTTATAGTAGTTTATTATTATCGTTATTATTTTAGAACAAAAAGCAAATTCATTTGAAATTTTATTTTAGCTACTTATTGGTAATTAATATTTGGTTATTCAATTATTCATTTATTGGCACGATTTATAATAAAAGTATTTTAAGTACCTAATACGGAAAAAACAAAAACTTCTAAAGAATCCCAAGGATGTTAATTTTATTAAAATCTGGGAAGAAATTAAAAAATATTGTCCAGGAATTGGAAAGCGGAAATCAGTATAAAAATCTTCGGCCTCTGTTTCCGGCCGGCTAATTGTTAATTTACATGCAGATTGGCGATATTTTCCACTCTCATCTTTCTTTCTCTCCAGCTCTGTTTACTAATGAAATTACATTCAAAGACGCCTTCATCCTCCATTTTAAAATGCATATTTATTCATAGATTCCTCCTGTCATTTTATTCTATTATATACCAATAAATCCATCTCTTAACTTTAATATTCCCTACAGGCAGTACGTCATTTTTTGCACAAGTCACTCTTAACGACTATTTTCCTTATTCGGTCTTGCACTCTCTTCGAATTGATGGACACAATTTATTTTAATAATTTATCATAAACATACATGTAGGTACTATAAAATACATAAATATGACATTGCACATCTGGTTTTAAAAGTTTATATTTGTACATTGTTTTTGCATTTCCAGCAGTACAGTAATACTTCTTTATCGGAATTGGTGGGAATAAAACGATCAACAAAATTACTATATTTATATAATGAATTATAAACCATTTAATAATATACTGCCTTGATTCTTTATATCTTGATTAAAATCAGGACAAGACAAGATTAAACGTTGGAAAAAGAAGACCATGTAAGAAATAAGAATAATACATAATTCTGGTTAGATTAATGCTCCTCAAATTTTAATTTATTTTCTTCCGTTTTGTCATGTAATTCAAGGAGATAAAAAGATCGTACTATTGTGTTCCTTACTTGGAAATAAGCATAAATAATAAACATTTTAATAAATTAATTTATAAATGATTACGAATATTATAGTCGAGTTTTGACAGCCACTGACCTGATTTTAATGTCTGTGTCATTCAACATATCTTTCATTTCTATATCGTGAATATTTTTTTACAGAAATTTTCCTGATCACGTGGTTTGTAACAACTATTTTTTCTAAATTTCTATATGTCAAATAAGACATCTGACACTGACAGCATTTTAGAAAGTAGTAAGAATTTTTGGAATAGGGTAGATGTATGAGAGAGATAGGTGTAATATTCTGACGTAGATGTTAAGGATACTAAAAACTCAAATAGCTTAAAAAAGAATAACTGTTTTAAACTTTGATAGTCACTATTAAACAGAATTAAAGTCTGGATTGACCATAAGAGATCAATTTCCTAATTTGTTACTACTACGAAAAGAGTGACTAAAAGAGTTAATTTTGTTCTCCAAAATTTGGGGACCAACTGCCACCCTTTTATCCCCAAATCCTGCCATATCGGAATGTGTTTACCTATTTGCAAAAGCAAGAAATTCTGTAACGTCATCAGCACGAAAATAATTTATATTTCGCACTTTGTAAAGCGAATATATGAAGTGATAATCTACAAGAAATTATTCTTGTCGTCAAAACCTAATGACATGTTTATTTTTTGTGTTAATATCTCTACTTTATCAAGTAATCTATTTATAATATTTGATACATTAGAGTAATTTTCTGCATGAAATATGTAATCTGTAATCTGTAATATTTATCATGCAGAAAAAATGTGATTTGCTAGTTAAAAATGTTTACCTCTCAATTTATTCAAAAAAAACGTGAACCACTGATTAAAAAAATCGCTTTACAGGTGATCCCAAATCCCAAAAAAACCAATCGAAATATTTCCGCCCTATCACCTCCCATCAAGTGTGCTGTGAAAAAAACTACCCCTGTAATCTGCAAAAAACATCCACCGGCAACCACAGGTAGCAGCTATTGACACGTTCGCTGCATAGTTGGCCATGATCTGACGCGTGCTGCATTGACAGATGACTGTGTACCACTTGCCGATCATTGATTGTATTGATTGATGGGGTATTGATACGCATGGGGTGCTACGGGGCTGCTTTTTATACCTGGCGAGTTTTTTGTCGGTGTTTGTGTGTGATACTTATGGGGATGGGTGACTTTTTAGGTTAAGTGGTAGAAAAAATTGATCTATTTAAAATTACTGGTGTAAATACATAAAAAATGTTACATTAAATACAACCAAATATTGCTTGCATTTAATAATTAAGCCTGAATTTTATAAATATTTTTATGCTTTTAAAGCAAAGCTATTACCGCATTCAAAACAATGTGTTAATAGATCACAATGCATTATTAGATAATTCAGAACAATTTATTTCTTGACGTTAGTGAAAAAATAATCAAATTGGTATCATATTTTAATAAATAAACGAATTGAAATGTTCTTATTTCATGTTAGTGTAATTTAGAATATTTTAAAAATTGTATTAAGAAAAAGAGAATAGGTAGAATAGTAAATGTAGAAAAAACGAGAAGAGAAAAGAGAGAAAGATGTAGATTGGTTTTAACAAATTAGAGCTTAATTGTTAAACGTCACCAATACAAAATTTTCTAAATTTTAAAATTAACATTTTTGCAAAAGAAGCAAAATGTTGATTATTTGAAGGGTTAGGTCACTCTGCTTCAAGCCATAAATTTCCTTTACCCAAAATACAATGATAATTATAAAATTGTTTTTTAATATACTACACATTATTTTGTCATTAAATAAAACAGAATAATTTATTCATTATTTTTCTTTCGAAAATATTAAATATATATGACAAACAGTTTTAAATTTATTTAAAACATTATCGTCATCTGTACTACTAAATGGTACAAAGTTTAAAATAAATTTTACTTGCATTTTAACAGAGGCGTTCTTATTTATTTTTATTATTTGTTAAACTAATTTTTAAATAGTATATTGTGTTTGCGATTGAATCATTAGTTTTATTTTTGACATTTTATACCTTAAATTTTTATTTATGTAGAACCCGAGTTATTTAGTAAGTATTTAATTTTAATTATTTAAGTATTATTTTTTGTTTGTTGTTGTTGGTACAAGTACTTACTTTTTTACTATTCAAGTTTGTTTACTTTTTTTAGGCATATTATACAATAAGCATCAGAGAGTAGACAATTTAACTGAATTTACGATATCCTTATTTATATTATATACGTCAAAATGGGGCAAATCAAGATGACTACCGCAAATACATGTGACGTTATATATGTGGCCACACGTTACAGTCGACAAGTTTCCTCTGTTGGTTTATTTACTCTGTGGTAAGAATAGATATAATAGGTAATAATCGTCTAAAATGCTGAGCGCCTGCAATTATAGCTACGCCACTGTATTTTAATAGAGTGTGTTATCAGCTTACACCGAATAGTTTTGTGAACTTAAAACTATCAAAAAGTTATCTCAAAAATTCTGTTTCTTGAATTTTTTTATCGTAGGTACCTATATAGGTATTATAATATCAAATTTTTTTAACAGGTCGCTATTTAAATTAACACAATATTATTATTATTTATAACTATTTAATTTTTTTTAGAATAATAATAAAATAAAAAGGGTGTGTATTAAGTTAATTAAATATTTTATTACATTTATTTATTATTAAATTATGTAAATTTAATATTTTTATGAATGCTATAAAAAAAGTGTATATTTATTATTGCAGACAAAATTTAAATAGAAACGAATCCAATTATATGCCATATATTAATTATCATAATTAAATTTCTCATAAATTAGAATATATTACTCAAAAACAATTCAATTAATAAAAAATGAAAAATAAAACAATACTATTTATTTTAACATATTCCGGTAATAAAACTCCACTTATCACATACTGCAATAAAAAAATAAATATTTATACAAAAACAAAAGAAATTTATTCGCTTAATGCGGTTTTTATGACCTAAATAGGCGTTACTGAAACAAAACTCACCAATAAAAACACAACATAAAATTTTTCACCTTTTTGATTGGTTGAATAAAATATCTCCCTACGTGATCTAAATTCGCCAGAATTAAAATTTCAAATTAAAACAAAAAATAAAATAAACATACCTAACATAAGCTTGCATATCATGGCACTAATTGCGTTGAATAATGAAAAACTATAAATATCTGATGAGCGGGCTGGTTGCAGTGACAACATGTTGTGGATAATTGAACAACAGGGAGTTGTTGCGAGCAACATGGCGGCCGGTGTGGTACTGGCGCGCTGATAAAGTGGATCTTAATAAAACATAAATGGAGTGGACAACTGGTCTCTGGCTTCGGCTCAATTGCGAGGTACGGAGGTACCCTTTCACGAAACTTCGCCGAGCGGACCCAGCGCTTTTGTTCACGGGAAGGTACAAACCGGAATTGCCTACCTAACCTACCACACTTCCTACTTCTTATGTGTGTGTATGTGAAAATACATCACATATCTGCGTTATTAAAGGTCTCGTTTTTCCTTCCTTTTTACTTCTTACAATACAATATTTTACAGTATTAGCGAGGTAGGGGCGTATATATATTTTATCCTTCAACATTGTGTCTTTCTAACATTTGATATAGCTCACCTTTTAACGTGCACACTTTTAATCCGTGAAAAAAGCATCTTACACAAATTTTATCTTACGCACATTTTATCATCCACACATTTTATCTTCATTCATTTTACTTTCTCACGCATTATATCTTCGTCAACTTTTCATCTTTAAAACATTTAAACGTCTAGTTTTTCCTTCCTTTTTTACTTCTTACAATACAATATTTTACAGTATTAGCGAGGTAAGGGCGTATACATTTTATCCTCCACACATGTTATATTGCTCAACATTGTATCTTTCAAACATTTCATATTGCATACCTTTTAACGTGCACACTTTTAAACCGTGAAAAAATATCTTACACAAATTTTATCTTGCGTACATTTTATCATCCACACATTTTAACTTCATTCATTTTATTTTCTCATGCATTATATCTTCGCCAACTTTTCATCTTTAAAACATTGTAATTGCATCTTTAATTCATTTATTGCACGTGCAATTAACATACTCATAATTAGATAAAATATTCAGTATTAAACTTTTCTGAAGAAAAAATTTGTAAAAGATAAAATGTATGGAACATAAAATGAGTGAAAGATAAAATGTGTGGGTGATAAAATGATTTGGAAGATAAAATGTATGCAAGATAACTTTTTCACGAATTACATGTCTGGCAGATAAAAGGTGTGCAGGATTGAATGAGTGCAAGATACAATGACGAGCAATATAACATGTGCCGAGGATAAAATGTATACGACTCGCGAGGTAAAACGGTTTTTGCTAATGATAGAAGAAAATTTTACCTTAATTTCTTTCTAGTTCTCTAGTACATAACATTAAAATTAAAGCAAAACTATGACATGGACAAAACACAGTTTTCAATAATGTAAACAATGCAATTATTAACTTGTAAATTTTAGTTTCCATGGTTAGTAAACAGTTCAAATAAATGATGGTTTACAAATGAGTAATAAATAAATCATATTTACGTGCTGTATAGATTTGAACGATTTGCATCAAAATAACAATTATATTTGTCAATTTATTGCAAATATATGACTAATAGTTATTTGATTAAAATAGCAAGACCCGAATCTGGTCTGAACTATGGATAAAAGTTCCAAATTCCTTTATTGGCAACAGAGGTGACCTGCAGGGTCTCCTGATCTGTTGTCCTTGTTTTACTTGAAATTATTTTCGTGTCTTGAAACTTTATTTCATGAAAATCCTCCAAAGTATGTTCTGCGGCTGACGATTTCTCAGGCTAGTTCAATTAGTCGATCGTTGATGGTCATTTAATCTTGTAGAAATAGCTTCCGATAAAAACGGTTGTTTCAATTTTCTTTTCCACCTTATTAGAAGGTATATATAAAAAAAATGTAATATGTAACATAACACTCTCCTTGGCCTGAACTTAGATTAATCTTTGAATATATTCTGTTAATTTTTATCTGTTAATGGCGTTAATGCATACTTTATATATAAAAAGTTTTCACCCGAAACAACAGAAAAATAAAAAGGTAAAAAAAAACCTATTTCACAGACCTTGAAACATTCTTATCCTTTAAAATCTAGATATACTGTATTTAACATAAATTTTTTGCTTCCCTTTTTAGGGTAGTGCAAATTAAGAATGATGCAAACTATGATTTGCATTTGATTTGATTCAATCATCAATTTTATTACGGAAGTTTGCTAGACCATAAACTCATTTTTAACAATTTAAATGCATTGCACATTATTTATTGTTTATATAGTGTGCAAGAAATACCATATTTTCCATAATAATTTCTACAATATCATATACCTACATAAGTAGTAAAAAAACGAAACGATAGAGACATTATTTTAATAAATAAATATTAATAAACCAACTAGTAATTTATATAGGTTTAGCAAATATAATTGTCATAAACCAGGAATAATTTTATCTTGATTTTATCAGAATTTAAAATTCATGTATAAATATTGTACCAAAAAGGAAAAATTTTATTTGTTAGTGGAAGTACTTTATTTTTTATTTCATAGAAGAAGCCAATTTTAGCAATAAAAAAGTGTGAAATAAAGGAAGTATTGTAATCGCTAAAAATTTCGATTTTTAGATTTCAACAGAAATATCCATTTTGACTATCCCTGAATTTTGACTATTTTCGGCGTGACGTCTGTACGTACGTATCTCGCATAAATCAAAAATGATTAGCCGTAAAATTTTGAAATTTTGTATATATTTTTAATTCCTATCGGCAGGCTGCGTAACTCAAAAACGATTAACCGCAGAATGTTGAAATTACACCTCCATTTTCTATTCCAATCGAACTCTTCAAAAGGACAGTTTACTTTTGGCAGAAACTTAATAAAAATAATAATTTATAGTTGACTTTTAATTTTAATTTGATTTCTTGTTAATAAATTAATATTGACAACATGTAAATATGTCGTGAGAAATATAGTCAAAAAAATGAAACCTTATCATTTGCAAGATTTTAAACGAATAAAATAATATTTTAATAAGGAATAGCGATTAACATTTTAATAAAATTTTCAAAAGATGGTACATTTCGAAGGGAAGTTGAAGAATAATTAGCTGTAGTATGAACTCAATTTCAAGTGAAATAGTTTAAATGAAGTGCCGCAAAAAATGTGTACACAATTTAGCGTACATGGAAATCATGTGGTGACCACATCAGACTTTTTATTATAATTTAGTATCTGCAAATAAATGATTGTAAAATTTGAATAATGTGAAATACAAATACGCTGCAAAAACATTGTATATTGCGTTGCTCATTCCCGTATTGCTTAATTTGCATACATCAACGCACACGTCAGTAAATCAGTCCCAAATCATCATCTCCCAACCGAAAATTAGATACATTATTTCAGTTGAACTTAAACAAAAAATCCTTTCAATTCTTTCGCTGCTGAATGAATCACAGAACAATTAAAAGGAGAAAAAAACCTACACGGGCGCTCAG
The DNA here is from genome assembly GCA_035578165.1 of Stenolophus ochropezus. Lineage (NCBI taxonomy): Eukaryota > Metazoa > Arthropoda > Insecta > Coleoptera > Carabidae > Stenolophus > Stenolophus ochropezus. The sequence goes on along the minus strand of JAQOWZ010000004.1, from coordinate 6,418,512 downwards.
ATTCCCAGCGCGACGTGGCAAAGACAAAACCTGCCAGAGGGATTGTATCCACTCACAAAGCCCGCACCCCTAGACACCCCGTATTATTTTACCGGCATTTGCATACATGAAAAATGTTAAATTTGATTCGGACTACTCGGGATTTTTATTTTATTTCTTTGGCGTTTTTGCTGCACCCCTTCTACCGACGGAGGAGAATAGGACCGGGTGAATGGGAGACAGTCAGTTGAGCCCAAACTGTTTGTTTTAAGGTAGTGGATTTTACCTAAGTGAGTGTATGGTGCATATTTGTTACGTGAAGTGCAGAATAGTCAATATTAAATCTGATTGATTTTTTTGCGAATTAAATCAGAACAGAAAAGAGGATTAGAATTATAAAATTATTGTTTTTCCAACTCTGGGTAAAGTGCCAGTTACCTTAAACATCGATTAATAGAAAAACATTGCATCAAAATAGTAAATAACATGTTTTTGACAACTTATGACAATTATTCGATCAATCGATGTTTAAGGAACTGGTACTTTAATGAAAGGTAAAAAAAGACCCTAAATAATTTATTTAAAAGAATGTAATGTTCAGAAAAACCTAAAATAAACATGCAACAATTTCAATCTAAAATATATTTCGATGCAAAGTAATGTAAATATAAAAAATAAAAGGTTATAATACTTACCAATTGTTATTATATTGATAAATGATGCATATATTTACCTGTAAATAGTTTCCTGTACATTTATCAAATACTTGAAACAATACAAAAATAATTTTGATAATATTTTTAAATTAGTTTTTATATTATTTAAATTTCTTTTACCAACCGTCACATACAGGATGGTTTTGAGAGCCCAGGTGATATTTCATAAATTAAAAATATTAGAGAAATGTTTTTCAAATAAAATTTATTCATCATTATGTATTTTATATAATAACATTAATTTTTTTTTTTTTGCTGAAGTTTGCTTTGTAGAAATATATTTTTTTCTAAGGGGAATATATAGATATCTTTTTTACAAGTTAAACTTACGTGAACGATGGCGTGAAAAATACACTTAATACCTACAAGAATATAAAAGAAAAAAACTCTAATGTACATACCTCGATATAAATATTTATTTAAAAATATATATTAGAAAATTTTGTAAATATATCTATTAATTTTTATTTTACTGCATTATTAAGCAATTTAAAAGAATATCGTGGAATAAGAATTGATTAGAATTATAATAATGTATTTATTTTTATATTTGTTTTCTTTAACATTATCCATTTAAAAATAATAAATGACATCTTTCGAAACTGTTAATTTATGAAAATTGGACACTTCGGTCTTATCTATTAAAAGTTTCATCTAAAATGTATTTCCTTGTGGAAAACAAATTATCAAAATAATTTAAAATATTTAAATTCATTTCTTCAGCTGCGGAAGAGTTGAATTTTTGCATAAGCCGAGACGGTGGCTAACAAATTACACATAAATTAGTCAATTCAAATACCTTACTGCCTCCTAATTGGCCATCACGTCAACTTAGAGAATAATTTGCATCGTTATCAAACATCGTTCCCATTAGAATTAACATAGGAGACAAACAAATAAGGTGGATTTTAATATTAATTATGAAGGTATCGAGTTACTCTGTCCGTGTTTGTAACCGTTACACCGATGGTAAATAACGATTGTGGTAATTTCGTGGTGTAAGTAGGTTATTTGGAGGTGCACCACATGTAATCAGTGATTTTTAGATCGATGAGGAGCTGATAAGTAAATAAGTAACGGGTTATAATAGCACCTGGCTCTTAGAAGATGAGATACGTGCTTCAGAATAGCATCTCTTGTAAAAGGGTAACAACCTTTCTCAACCCTTTTTAGATTCATTCACAAGATGATCAACGTATAATTTTAAAGTGTAAAGGATACATAAAACAAGGTTTTATTTTAATCATTTATTTTAATTATTTACATTATTTCTAATTATATCTATAATTAAGAGTGAAGTGGTAGTAGATTAAAGATTAACATACTTGTACTTACTATAATTACATTAAAACATACCTAAGATTCCATTCCCACAATATTTACAGATATTCTAAGTTGATTTAATATTTTAGCATCCTAGGTTACGTTTACTAAGAACTAATAATAATAAAAAAACAACACAATATTTTTGAAACTCAATATATAGTTAGACGACTTTTATTTAACAAACATATATGATTTTTTATGTATAATTTAAATTATTTTAAACACATCATTTTCACCCAATCAGAATACTTAAATTGATGGAGGAAGACAGAAATTGATAAAACCACCAGGATCGCCATCGTTACATTTTGTTGATATGAAAAATTTTATGTTTGAATTGTTCGAGGTATGAATTTAATTGGTAAAATTCACTCATAATTCCAATGAAATAATGACATCTCAATTCAAAAATGATTCTTCAATCACTCCAGTGTCGCTGTCTTGATTTAACTGGTATTTTTGACACTCGTTTGTTTGTTATTACATATTCGTAAATTTTACTGATAAATTCATGGCTCTTATTATGTTACTTATGAGAAAGATTTTTTTATTTTAACGATATATGTATATTTTTTTTGTAAAAAGTCATTAGTTGATAGAAAAGGCATTAGAAATTGATCATTTTACAAAGATTCAAACATCCTGTGAGATACTTTTATATATTTCACAGTTACGTATATTATATAATTTATGAATTCGGATTTAAAGAGAAAAATATGATGGTTTTATAGTTATTTTCGACGCGTTTTTTATTTGTTTCCGCAGTTTATAACTATATCTTTATAAAAAATATTTAATAATAACAAAACTATTTTTAATATGGTATGGTAAATATATAAACTAGATTTAATATCTTAATTAAATAAATATAATGGATTCGTTATAAATGGTTTCACAGATTACAAAATAAAGCAAAAGAAAAAAATTCTTTACCACAAAAGCAAAAGAAGATCGAAATTTTCTGTTAGCGCGATTAAATCTGTTTTGATAAATTGTCTAAATAATATACAATATTTTTGTTTTTCGCTAATAACAATCGAAATGTCCATAAAAACATCAAAAATTAGGATATTTAGAGCGATATTACAAGATTCTATTGTACAAGTTATTTCTTATTCGCTGACTACATAGTTTCTATGGATACTTATATATTTTTGTTACACTACGGCAGCGTAAAAGTAAAAATTTCTACTCTGGCGGCGTAGAAATTTATCTTCAACCTTGTCAATCACGTCACAAAAATATTACTTTTATGATGTTTGAATATTTTAAAATTAATGCAATAAATATATAAACGGGCAAGAATAAAATGTTTGACATTTTGTAGAAACAGAAATCGTATAAGCAAACATACTCTGTGTCTACGAGTTCTCTACTAAAAGTAATAAAAATACCAGCACCAGGTGTCGGCAAAGACAGTTATTCAAATATGAGCCGCTGTTGCTACCGCTATGAGCTTTTGACCCAACTGGTCATAGGTAAAAGACAAGGGATATTTACATACCGCGGACCTGTATCCCATCACGTATGTGGACAAAAAACAACCCTTCGTTGCGTTCTCTCAACGCTCAACGCTTCCGCTCATGAAGTGGATGGACCACACCAGTTACCACCACGTTAGAGTGCCGTTATGATAATGATAGAATCAGTTTGAATTATTATTAATATAAATCACCAAGTATCGTGCCATAAATCTACCTCAAATGATTTTAAATAATCACATAGCAGTTTTATTTAAATTTTAGCCAATGACAATTGAATATCTGTGATCTGTGAATATTTACTTCGAATAATTGTAACCAATTCGGTTACAGAATTTTTTAATTTGGATCAATGAAAATTTAATATCATTGAATATCCTGCACATGTGCATAAATCGGGTATAATTGACGTTTTTTCGATTTATTTATGGCAACTGCTATTTTTAATTAAAAGTATACAAACTTAATGCCAACATAAGGATTTTATTTGTAAGTAAAAACTAAATATAAACATATCATTGGATTTGTAATTTTATGTAAATTCCAAATATGTAAAAATATAATGTTTGTTGTATTAAAATAAGAAAGTTGGGTGTCATATATTGAGAACCATTGGTATAAAAAAATGTTTGGCTCATTTTAATAGTCTCATAAAATAGAAATTGTTTGTTAATTTAACCGACGATAACGATAGTGGACAAAATAAAATGAACACCTGTATATTATCAACTACATCTATTATATAAATAATATTACCTATATTATTATTAAGTGCACGAGGTTTGTGTTTTTAGTGCATCATACGTCACTTTTTTGACGAGGCTTTCCGAATCAAAAAAGTCTATCGAACGCACTAAAAACATTTCGCGCACAAAACACAAATATTTTTTTTTCTACAATTAATTTACATCATTAATCATATTTTTTTATCTAAATGAATTGAGTGAATAAATATTTTCCATCGCCGTGAAAAAAACGTTTTTCAAAAACTGCGAAAAAACATTTTCCCAGGTACTTCGCGCACGGTGTCAAGCTAACCTAACAACAGTAAAAAATTGCCTACTTTTGAAATATTTATTATAATAAAAATGTTAACATTTTTTAGAGTTGTAAAAAATAGTATTTTTGGTAATTTATTATTATTTTCTAAAATGATACAATTTTTAAAATAAAATGGCGGTATTAGAAACTAAAACATGTAATTTAATAATTAGTTAAAACTGTTATTAAATATGTAGTAGTAACATTAAGTAATTAAGTATTTTGATATAATTTATGTAAATATATTATAATGCTTTTGGTTGCAAGGAAAAAATTCTGGAAGAAATATTTCTTCGTACTTTTATCTTTGCTAAGTATCCAAACCGCTAATGAATCTCAATTAACACCAGCGCTATTCTTCTTTTATTTTTATCTGCAATTGTTTTAATAGCCAAACAAATTTCCATATTTTACGAGGCTGCAGGCGCTTGAAGAGCAAGAAACGCTTAAAAAGATGTTAATAAATTTTCATTAAAATTCCGTAATGGGACGATGAGAGCTGAACGAAGGCGAGTAAACATCTTGGCTCGTGATTATCGCAACTATCTTTTAATTTCCGCGCTTTTTACTCCGCAAGACGAGATAAGACGCGGGGGCGGAGACGCCAGGGACGAGGTTAATATTCATAAAAATATAATCAGCGAGCTACGACGCCACCACTATGTGAAATACCGCCATAGTTTCTTCCTTTAAATTTAAATTCGGAATGAGGTCAGCATTAAGTCCACCGTTCTTTATCTCTTAATGAATATGTTCTAAAATGTTTGATTATATTTTTAAATTTCTTATAATTAAGATATAAATATAATATTATCATTGGCATATTTAACCTCGCTATTAAATTTACTGGTTCAGTAAATTTAAATGTAAAATTCATTATTTAAATTATTTACTTAAAAATTGTAGCCACCACAGAACCGACCGTCACTAACTGAATGAGTGCATATGTATATTTCAAGTATTTTAATATATTTTTTTCAAAATGTATAATTCAGCTGTTGCAATTGACATCAGAAGATTCAATATGAAGTTTTATTAAAATCCATTCAACCGAATTTACTATAATACGCATGTGCACGTAGTTCCGGAAAGACCGAGAGAAGTAATATTAGACATTATTCGTGGACTATCGTTAAAATCGCGAGAGATTAAAATCGTTATGTACCTATATAATTTCTCCCCTACCTTATTATATATGTGTACTTATGTACCTATATGACGGTCGGTAAAAAGGATATGTTTATTTCACGAATACTCATTTTTCATATTTATTATATAATTTATTCAGCACTAATAATTTTAATTCCTATTAAGTGTACCTCTCATGACATTTGGAATGGAGAATTAATTCCTTCCATTCAATGACAATTTCAAATCTCACATTTCTTCTAAAATATGACTCTTTTATTAATAGATAAATATACCCCCTCCCCTTAACTTCTTATTATAGCAAATAGAAAGTTTTATTATATAAAATATATTATTTGATGACCTACAAGAAAAAAAATTATAGCCTAATTTACGTGCAACGACTATAAATTTTTATTTTTAAATGGAAACCTACAATTATTTTGGTAAAATTAGAACCACAATTTTTTTATTTTCATTGTCATACATGAATATGAAACAATAAGACAAAAATATGAAAATTGAAAAATATCAAAAATAATTTTTATTGAAATATTGTAGGTGGTTATACCTATATATTTCTAACGACATAAAACAATTAAATCAATAACAGTAAGCAAATGTTTTTTTGTTACATGTGTTTTGAAATTTAATTTTTGAAAATGTTTACCAAAATGAATTGGTTGATATATGATTCTATTAATCGGAGAAACAACTGGAATCCTAAGAATTTAATTATTTTATAACGTTACAATTTGTTAATTTTAATAGTCACAATAAAAATTATTTTTGAAAATTTTCAATTTTATAATTTTTCTCGTATTTTCTCTTAATCATGTATGATATCTAATACATTATTGAAAGGACAAAAAAAATGAAGATTTAATTTTACAGTCGTTGCGTGTATATCAGGCTTTCCTTTTTTGCTATACGTGTCATGAAATAGTATATATAATATAGTAAATCTTTTATATGAAGCAATTTTTTTTGTTTCTTATAATAAAAAAGATAAAGGGGGGGGGGTTTCGTCTTCGTTGACACACCTGTATATTTTAACTCACAAGATTATTGAACAATTTAAAAATATATTTTTTTTAAACTACTCATAGGTTATTACTTACTGCTTTCGCGATAACAATGAGTTCACGTTATAATAGTAATTTATTGGTAAATTTTGGGAATAGTTGTTGTGTAGTAATAGATAAGCGAGTATCAAAAATAATTACGAGGTCGAAGTTGGAATAATTTGAGAATCATTAATAAATTTTGTATTTTATCCAATAAATTCGTAGATAGTAGTAAAATGTAAATATAATGACGCTACTATCGTTTTATATTTTTTTTTCGCTGTAAAATTGGAACTTCTATTAAATAAATCAGTCTGATTGGGTGAAAATGACATGTGCGGTTGTGGGGAATACACAAAACAATACAAATTTGCATTTAATTTGTACATAGTTATTATAAAAATATAGTGTCGGCAGTTTTCTCCTTTCGGACATCATCAATAATTTATTATAATCGATTACACTAATAAAACTTATAAATTTTAAGTTTCCATAACAAATATGTCATTTTATTAACAATTCATCTATATTCTACACATTGAGTTTTGGTAAAATCAAGATGAGAATTCTTGTGGAACCATTACAGTTTTAATTACTAATAAAATGATTTATTCACATTTACATTCGAGTAGTGTGGATCATTCGTCCTGAGATATGCAAGTTAATTTTATTAAATAATGTGTCCCATGCAGCAAGTACATTGGATAGAAGTGGATATCAATTTGTAATGCCGTAGGATCGTTTTTTACTGCACATCCGTTAGCTGTAAGCCGAGTACCTCTTCTAACTGTCCATTATCTTCATCCTGTGCTCCATACATAACCTGCACCCTTTTCTCATCGCATTGTCCGCGGTCCAGAAGGCTGCAGCATCTGATAGCAATTACCGGGCTAATCTGTCGCGTTTTTATTTTTACTAATCTCGCGGACAATAGCGGTCCGTTCTCGTTGCCTAGCGACCGGAAACTATAAACAAATCCAGACCCCGCTCGGCTCTTTGTCGAGTGACCGTTACGTCAAAGGGTTAAGGTCACAAGGGTGACCAGATGTGGGAATGACCTGGATGGTGATCAATGGATGGTTTTTTGCTTCCGAGCATATGGTTGGAATATGTGAATAAGTGAATAACTATGGACTATATAAAGGGTACGGTTATAAGTCCACTACAGTACAGTAATTTTCTATATATTCAGATTTTTATGTATTCGTTACGCTTCAAGTAAAAGGAAAAATTATGGCATGAAAAAAATTATTGAATTTTATTTTAGAAATTCAAATTACGCACATTAGGTTTGGAGCTAAAATATAACCATTAGGTTTTCTATTATCGGTAATTGTAGAAAGAAAAAATGTATAAAAAATATTATTCATATAACTTACGTAGTTAAGTTAAAATTTAGTTAAATTTTTATTAAACGCGGAAATTTAGGTTTTTCTTACCATTTAAGGTATTATTTAATTATTAGTTAAATAAAAAGACTTCAATATATACTATCTTTACTAAAGAGGTAAAGATTTTAGTTATCTGTCACCACCTCAAAAATTACTAATATTAGACTAGTTTCGGTCGGGCCCACGTTTCAGCCAATTCTTGGCCAAAATAGGCCGAAATCGAAAACGAAACCGAAACTTCGGTCGGACAATAATTTAAAGCATTCTGTGTCTTCATAACACACATGTGATATACTAACTAATTAGGTGCTTTCAAGTGAAAATAAATGAAGTGCAGCAAAAAATGTGGATAATTTAGCGTACAAGAAAGTCATGTGGTTTCCATGTCAGATTTTTTTAACTAGTAAATATTTTTAAATTAACGAAAAATATAGAATATTTTTATTTAGTTACTTGCATGTTTCATAGCAACCTTTTTCATGTTTTTTTTCCAATGTATTTATGTTAAAATCTGAGTAACCGTTATTACAAAAAAAATGATCAATTAGTACCATATCAGAAGCTTAAATATAAACTTTCATTAATATCCGATAGGATGGACAGACCTACATCAAGCACAAAATAGTTGAAACATTTTGCAACGGATATTCAAATCGTGAAATGTCAAAATCGATATAATAACAATACCCCCTTATTAAATGTGGCGGTCAATAAAAATATTCTAAATACGTAAATACAACACAAAAATGTTTTCCTTATAATTTCTGTTGGAAAGAATCTATATTTATCTACACTGCGCAATGTGTGAACTGCAGTCACGTTCACCCCTTTCATTTGATGCGCTTCGTGCCCTTGACTAGCCGGTGTCATCATCTGGACGCTGGTCACTTAACAGATGACCTTACCTCGTGACAGCACCAGCGCCGGCAACAGCTTGTAACTAACTTCACTTCATAACTTACGCACCTTTACACTTGCAAGCATATGTTACTCACTTCGTTTATTTTTGTATTTTTATTGGAATACTTAAAACGAGTGTTCGATTCAAAAGAGAAAAAATAATGTAATGTTTCCGCCCGCTTAATACCAATATACATTACTGTTACAACGTTACAAGTGATATGTTATTCAAGAAAAATAAAATATTATAATCTTAGTGAGTTTGTGATTAATAGCAAATTTATTTTTAGTAATAACAAAAATTAATAACTTATGTGTGTTACATCTTTGAAAAATATATTCTATGTACACATATGTTTCGACATTAACTAACTAATTGAATTTACTAAACATGCATATTTCAAATTAAATTTAATGTAATGAGTGAGCTTGGTTAGTGCAGGTCTTATAGCGATTTCTAGTGATTCGGGTGAAACGAAATATTTTTCGAAACTCGCTCGTCTTGAGCAAGACGACAACGATTTTAAAAACAAGGCTTCAAGATGAGAAAATAAAATCGAGATTCTCGAATTTCAATAATTTCGTCGAATTTTCTCGAAGTTTGAAAATTATTTTTCTTCAAACATCGGCGTAGAAGGATCTATGTAGAATCATCGAATAAGAAATAACTTCTACCTGCAATATCGTCCTAAATGTCACTACAAAACTAGATAACCTATGAATGAAGTTACTAAAAATCATCAACAACTTACAAATTTACATTGATAACTTAAAAATTAATAAACAAAATCAGAAACCTGAATTTTTATCATTTTAGTGCGAAATTTCCCTTGATATGGAAACACTGTGCACAGATGGTATGCGTGACAAAGCCTGCAATATTCAACCTTGAAAATTCGAGAAATCTCGGCGAGATTTGAGACCGAAAAATAAACGAGACGAGATAATTTTTTTTCTATCATACGAAAACTGACTTCCTTCCAGTATGTTTTCGAATCGGAAAATGCATTATTCCGGTATTTTATTGTATTTGCTAGGCTACGAAAAATAACAGTCATGGAATTTTTTTCCCGGCCGGTGGAAAAGCATTCCCATACAGGACGCAGTCCATTGTTTTCCATAAATTAAAATAGAATAATATTTATTTCATTATTATTGAATATCAACCGATAAAAATAAAATAAAATAAGGTAGTATATGTACCACGTAGGAAATGTGACTTCCCGGACTTATGGTATTACTGGTCTCGCCTTCGGCTCGTCCCACAATTTTCACAGCCGTCCGGAAATATATCACTTTTCCTACTAGATACACAATATACATTGACACTTACTAAAAAACTCGTCTCGTCTCACAGAATCACTAAAAGCTACTAATATCTCCCTAATTATATATCAAGATGTAAAAAATCAAAAATGGGTTTTTATTAGTATTATATTAAGAAATCAAATGAAATCAATAAACTTTTTTGAGGACAACAATCTGTAAATGTTTATTTAATTTAACACTATACAAATATGCAATTAACTATGCAGTATTATTAAAGAAATATATTTTATAATAATAGAAATAGATAGTACAGTAATACGATGTACCTATATAAAAAATTATATTTTATGTTATGACTCTTGATTAAAATTCAATAAAACGGAACGAAATGCGGGCTTGTAAATCGTACAATAACTCAACACAACAACTTTAATAGTTATTTTTATAGGCTAATAACTCGAGTAAAACTTCCGGCCTTAGGAATTTACTATTCTTATCTAAATTCCTACATAAAATTCATTTTAATAATAAAACTAATTTGCCTAAAACGGTGCGCATGTTTCCAAGCTGCCTCATATATTTCCTTGCCGTGTCATTAGCTGAAAGAAATTAACATTATAAGAAGGCTGTGAAAAATTGACATTTGCCGGTGCTTCGTTCTCGAGAGGACCACGTGGCGTTTAATATCACTTCATTAATTTAGTGACGGGCTGAGGGCGGCTTATATATGACGCATGAAATCTTTGATGTCGCAGGGAAGTGGCCTTAAGATTTATTTCTCATCAGGACCTCTAATTCCTTCCAAATTACTACAATTATTTCAATTTTCCCTCACGGAAACGCCCAAGACACGAATACATCTGCGTCAAAAACACTCTTTAAAAGTATATCATTCTGGGATTTCACACTTCATTATTTATATTTTAATAATAATTTAAAATGTAAATAAAATTTCAATTTTATCTATTTATTATTATTTTTCTTTTTTGGAAATATAATTCATTTTAATTTTCACAAATAACATTTGCATATGATATAAAATAAAATAGTAAATAAAATATTAATCTACGCGAGGCTAAAAATATTTTATTTTATAATATAATTTCAATGATACATGTCATATACTTACACAACTAAAAGTGATTTCTCAAATTTTTGTAGCAATGCAGTATATAATTAGAATAACAAAGTCTCTTTTATGTTGTAAATATTCTCATTAGTTAATTTTTAATTTATTCTGTCAGATTCAGAGCCACATTCATTTCATATGTGTATGTATTTATCTCAAAATATAATTATTCGGTTTAAATTAAGTAGGTATAATATTTCCATGTAAAGAGAATATGTTTTATTTTAATTATCATGTATAGCAGAACATTCCTAAATAGAACAGGGATTCAATTCCTTGATCAACGTTTTCAATTCAAGTTTTACTTGCATTTCACCTACTAGAAGGATCGTGCAGCTTGTAGTAAATTCCAAACTACTCAGACACACTGGTATTTTTATTTGGTTAAAATTGGTAACCCTTTTTATTTAAAACAATTATAAAATTTCAAAAACGTTACATTCTGGTGTTTTAAGGAATGTTTTTATAAAAAAATATTGAAAAATAAATTTCTGTTTTAAAATATTAAATAAATAGTGCGATTAGTTTATTAATTTAAATTTAAATGTCATCATATTTGCTTTCCATATAAAATGCCGTCTTTTTAACGAGTATAAATAATAATATATGTATAGACCTTTATTTTTTTCTGAAAACCTCATAATACGTATAAGACGGGACTTTGACATATCGAGATGTTAAAGATTGTTCATGAATTAAGGTCTTTACAATATCTGTTGGTGTTCATTCATCCGGATATATGAGTACATTTTGTATTTAAAATTTTAACATCAATAACAGGAAACGATCAACTTTAATATTTAGAAAAAATATAAAATAATTAAAATTTAATTTATCTTATCATTCAAATATTCGGTAATGACGGACACTTCTGTAATGTCACTACCCAGAGTTGATTTTTACTTCCTTGTACGAATTAAAGGAAGTATTGTAATCGCGAAAAATTTCTGTTTCCAGATTTCAATGAAAATATTCATTCTGGCTATCCCTGAATCCATTTTGACTAGTTTCGACATGACTTTTGTACGTAAGTATACGTATTACGTATGTATCTATGTACGTATCTCGCATAGCTGGAAATGGAACTGCCAAAAGGGCACTTTTCTGGTAGCGTTTTTTTTTAATTTTTCGCATAATTCAAAAACGATTAGTTACTATAACATCTAGTTTTGTTCCAATCGGCCTTTTCTAAGAGCAGTTTACTTTTGGCACAAACTTAATAAAAGTAATAATTTAGTTGGGTTTAATTTTTGTAGAAACAAATTTTGTTAATAAATTATCATTGACAACTGTCAGAATATATTTCGTGAGAAATATGACAAAAATAATGAAAACAATTAATATTTCTTTTTTCGCTATTTTTTGAGCGTGTGTTAGTAATGCAATAAGGCATAGTGATAAATATTTTAATAAAATTTTTAAAAGATGATCTATTTCAAAGGGAAGTTTGGATATATGAAACAAATGATTGGTGATGATGTAATTATATAGGTACTTATCTGAAGATATATTTTAAAATTCGATTAAAATTTTTCTATAAATTTTTATAAAATTATAAATAATATTCAATTTCGGTCTTGTTCAATTGATCTAAAACTGTTTTCAAATCGCATTAGGTATATAGTTTGAAAATATATTTAAAAATCAGAAAGATATTTACCATTAAAAAAACTATAAAATAATTATTTTTTACTTTAGAGTAGTATCGAGAAAAGTCGTATCAGTCTGTATTCAAAATTTATTCACACCGTAGTATTGATTAAAATTTCATAAAAATAAAACCCTATGAAAAACTTATTTCCTCATACTTTCAGCACATTAACTCTCTCACAACTTCTACATCCAAACAAATGGAACTTTCTTAAAACAATATTACACAACATTTCCACGATTCCATTAATATTTAAGCAGCTCCTGCAAAAAATAAAAAACCTCCTCCATCTCATAATTGCATGAAACAGTTGCGAATCGAGTCATCACCGCGCCTTGATCTTTTCATTTTAGATTTGGAATCAGCGTGAGCGTTAGGAATCGAACGGAGGTTTTATTATGATTTCTTTTCCTGCTCGGGAGAGAATGTAAGGGAGAGGAGAGTTAAAAGAGGGAAGTACGGCGTCCTAGCAACCCCTTCGTTCATTTTTTACCCTTCAACTCTGAAGAAGCAAGTTGGTACAAGTGTTTTTGATCAATAATGAAGCTGTGGAACCCATAGACGGCGAGAGGAATTTTTCTTTCATTTTTCCTAAACTCCACAAAACAAGAAAATCGTTTGCATAACCTTATCAATCATTTTGTACCAAATTTTAAGATAATTCAAAAGAAATAAGAAGACTGAATAGGAGTAAACTGCTGGAGTTATTAATTATTGCTACTATGTACAAAAATATAAAACTAAAAGAACTTCAATAGGATACATTTCTCGCATGTCATTTTTACTTCAGATTTGTTGTTGGTTTTATTAGTGGTCAATAAGGGCATCGTTAGCTAAAGGGCCAAGGGAGAAGGGCAAGATGATAGAGGATTTGCACTGTTTAGGTAAAACAAATACAATTTGTAAAATTTGAAACGATTTCTACAAGAAAATAAATATCTTAATTAAAATATAATCTTCTTGAGTTTTTTTTTTTGACTACGTTATTATTAAAATCTTCTAGATTTTTATTTTTTTCGAGCATATAAGAAGGGGCAGCTGCTCCTCATTGCCGATAGAAAATTAAATAAATTTTTAAATTTCTAAATATGTATAATACGTAATGTTTAAATTACAATTTGAAAATGAACATTTTATAGTTCGTTATTGCCTACAATTCGATGTTAACAATTTGTTATGATATATGTGCACGCATGTATGTTTAAATTTTGTATACACAACAGAATAACTCAAATCCTATGATGCAGAAAATTGTGATATTTTTAATTTCAATATTTTATTAGAAAGAATTGATTTACAAATGATAAACCAGATAAAGTATTTTTACTTAGGAAAACTTTAAAATGTATTTCATAGAAAAATACATCCAAATTTTATTTCGAAAATTTCGTTATTTTGAAAGAGTAAAATTTCTTTTTGATATGAAGGTACAATAGCTATTTATGTAATCAATTAGGAAATGTCTTATTTTGTGTAACTGTGGGATATTTGCGAAGCGAGATACTCCAGTTTAGAGAAAATTGCATTTTCTAACATGTTTCATATAAATTTTTTTTCTAATTATGATCCAATTCTTTTAATTAAATTTTTTTCTTCTAATTTTGTCATATAAAATGTCACTTCTCAAAATTAACTGACGTTTAGCAACGGTACTCTTTTCATAACTAATTAAAAAAAACATTTCACTTCTCATCACTGGGTTATGAAAATTTTTTATTTCTTAGCTAGATTTGAAAAGTTTGGCGGTTCGAAACAGCCGTCTGTTTTGAAAAGTGACACTTTTTATATCAAAATTAGAAAAATAAAAATTCAGGAATAATATTGATTTTATGGCTAATTAAAATTATTATTTATTTAAAATAAATATAATTAACAAAATTTCATATTCCATTGTGGTTTAAGACCAATAAGATGCTAACTTTGATATGGTAGGATGTAGAAAGAAATGTAGATATAGAATATAAAATAAAATCATATTTCTAAATATAACTACCACATCTACATTTTTAAAATCCATTGCGAACTGAAGAAACGTTCAGTTTACTTTTCTAAATAGTAAAATTAATTTCTAAAATAAAGGCCAACATAAACATCACTAAATTTATAGGTATTTTTATAAAACAATTAAATTATTTTTTGTGACATTTTACAGTTACTGATTCCGATAGAACAATTACAGTTTGCAATAATTATTATGTTTTTTGCAAGAATTGTTATTTGTTCTATTTTGTTCGGTAAAGAACGTTCGCAATTAATTACCGATCAGTGGATCTGTAATTTATAAACATAACTTTAGCCTTCGAAATATGAAAAAAAATATTGTAAGATGTAAAGATATGAAACCGCAAATTAAACGTTTGATAGCAAAAAGTAATATACCATTGATACCACATAATAATGAATAGTAAGCAGTAATGATTATACGATAAATAATTTATTTTGAATATAACAGCTTACCAATACTGAATGAATCATTCGCTTTTCAATTAAAATGAAAAGCGTTGATCAAATACTTGGATAAATATAGAGTAGCAAACAAAATGGTTATTGACTTTGGGGTTAATGTCATTGTTTGAAAGTGAAATTAGTCTCCACCAAAATTAGTCTTTATTTAGCGAATGAAAGTCAAGGTCTACCCCGACATGCAAACAGCGAAAACGAACATCGTCAAACTTGTCCACAAAGAAAAAACAAACGGTTTTATCAGGTAAATTAATTTACCACCTAATGATCTCGACAAATATTTGCTCAACTGTTTAAAAAATTATCAAATGAGCTGCGAAAGGAAACAATTGCGGAAAAATAAAATTAAAAAGTGATTAATTTGGCAAATAAATCAAATTGCGCTGCAGTCGTGACGGGAATATTTTCATAATTTTTGTGGGAATTTGCATTTTAATTGAAATTGAATTGATTCGGGCTCTTGTCGACTGAACTCGCTCATTGGTTGTAATTAAAACCAACAAACGCCACGGCTCTGATCGATCATTTCTCATTATTTATATTTTCATTCCACCCAGGAATTTTTCCATGATTTATTATTTGTTTGAACAGCTTTCCATATTTCAACAAAATGGAAATTCTGTTTTTTGTTTTATTGCAGGTAATTAAATTTTATACAGGGACGCACTAAATTTAATCATCGTTTGCTATAACCAAATCATAAATAAACAAAATAGGTAAATTTTTGTAATTCACTTTTATCGTGGACATTTCTACATCCAAGTTCTAAAATATATATAAAATATGCATTTGCGCTTAGTTCATCTTTTTGGAAAACAGCAAACTTATACCTATAATTAGTTTATAGCAATATTTATTGATTTAATCTTTAAATATGTGCTTTATCAAGAAAACTCGACAACTCAGATAAAAAATGTAATTTTTAACACTCGTTTGTTTGGTATTACAACGACGATGCATTAACGCCGGGGTGCGCCAGAAAAAAATGTCACCCCCTAAAGTTTTTTTTTATTGTTTATAATAAAAATAACAATAAAATATTTGAAATTGTAATTATATATAAATTATCATTTTGGGTATTATTCAGGTAATATATTAAATTAGTAATAAAATCGTACTATTTATCATTTGTAATTTTATTTTCATATCAGTCAGGTTTAAATACAAACGAATAAACGATCTTGTTTCACTGTTCATCAGACTTCAATTGTTGCTAGGTGTTAAAGCCTGATTTATACATTGCATAGAATGGAATAGAATAACCTCACTTTGTCACTAAAATATCAAAACTCTGGTTAAACTAGAAGCTGGAATTTTATAAAAATTGTCCCATAAACAAGCAAAATTAATATTATATATGAAAATAACTTATATTATTATTATATATATTTACCTGAAGTTTTTCTACAATTAAAAATTATGCATCAAAATTCTTCTAAGTCCATCTTTTTTACTATTTTTGCTTACATTTTCTTATTACTACAAAAATAAATTTTCATGTTTTTTGCTATAATTTTTAAAACGTTTGCAACAAAATTGTAAAACTGAATATACATAAATAAAATGGCTTTCTCAAACAAATGGCAACATAATTTTTTTATAGTTTATTTATCATACAAAATTTTTCAATAAATGAAATTATTTTTATATCGTCTATACTCAGAACCAAACATAACAACAAAACGCGTAATCCAACAGACGTAACTCCACGAATATCCTCGGAGTAACACGAATGGAACAGGAATGGAATGGAACAGAATAGGAAATAAAAATTATTCATTTCCTATTCTATTCCATTCCATTCTATTCCATTCTGTGCAAGTATAAATGGTTCCATGCGTTTACATTGTTTCATATCATATTTCTATTCTATTCCATTCCTTATTCTATTCTATTCCATTATATTCTATGCAATGTATAAATCAGGCTTAATGAAACAAATTGCAAAATAGTGTACGTACTAACTTGCCATAATGTAGGTAATATGTGACTATATGTGGACGAAAATAAATAATAAAATTGCGTACCTATACCATCATATAAAATTGATTATTTCACACACGTCATTTTCACCCAATCCGAATGCTTCATTTAATGGCCGTAGATAGTTTTTCAGTGAAAAAATTTGGAAAACCACAGTTCATAGTCGTAGTTACATTTTGTTGATATCAAAAATAAATGTTTGAACTGTTGTCATTCCTGAAATAATTAAGCAAGTATAATATCGAGCTATGAATTTAATTGTTAAAATTTACTCGTAATTCCTGCGAATACATCATTTCAATCAATTTGCTGTTTGATATTAACCAATTTAAATTATACCAAAAATGGTGCAAGATCTTGTACAATTTATAGGCTAGTCTAAAACGGTCTTTATATAAAATCTTATCGTAACAATAAATTAAAAATAGTAATATTATTTTATGTTATTTGCCGCCCCTCAAAGTCTGCCACCTGAGTACTAACTCCCAGCTGGAACGGCGGTATCTACAACAATTATTACTTTTTAAATTTTACTTACAAATTCCAACGACTGACATTAGGTAGAACCCTTCTTCCTTCGGAGTAGGGATTCACCATGCAGTTTGTTTCGTGTTTGATGCTAAGCAAAAAAATTCGACAAAATACTTTATAGTTGACTCTCCTGTCAAGCTTTAAGTGCCTAAAATATAACAAGTAAACGCCGTCGATAGTAAAAATATATATTATAATAATAATACTACCTATTAATTGTGATACATTTAATAATTTTTCTACAACTAATTTTGGATAAGTAGAACAAAGAATATGAAACCTTTGAATTTAATATAATAAATAACAGGATACAGTACATAATTATAAATATCTGGGTGATAAACATTTCCCATACAAGTCCCGTCCTTGGTAACGTCTTGGGCAGGTGTACCATTGTCATCTCATGTTCAGCTGTGCCCATAACCTTCGTCCATTTTTGGATTGAAAGCTGAAAGTGAAACTGAATAATTACGCTTCATATTCATGCCATACGGAAACAGACGACCAGCCGCCTAAGACAATATCGACGCTCCAGACCAATTTTTGAGAAAGTGTTAATTAATGGCCGCTGAAGATTAAGAAATTATGAGCAGTAAAATGGGAGTTTGAGGTTATAATTAGATGTTTTTGGCGGAATTAATGTTATGAGTTAATGAATATTGCGGTTTTAATGATGGTTTTAAAACAGGTGTTAAATTTTTTGTTGGGAAGTAGACATTTTATTTTATAACATACCTTTTTTGCAAAGTGCACGTTGTATATAATTATGTGTTTTTGTGGGAATAATATTAGCAATTTAATTTGCAATTTGAAATATGATCCATTACTTTTTAAGTAAAAGTGTAGGGTACCTTCATGAGGGCATTTAATATATTAAATATGAAATATATGTAATTTAACACATTTTTTAAATAAAATTATTGTTAAAAGAAAATTATTTTCATTATTGTCAATTCTGTAATTATTTTATTTATTTATTATTTACAAGCTGGAGCTGGAATCTCGTGGAAGGAGGGTACTTGCTCGAAGGGTGTTTTGAATTTTTTGTATAAATCAAAAACGATTAGCCGCAGAGTGATCTCACTTTCAAATGAAATAAATTTAAATGAAATGCAGCAAAAAATATGTATATAATTTATTAGGTGTGCAAGGAAGTCATGTGGTGTCCACATCAGATTTTTATAAATAATGTTTTTTCCCTACTAGCCTAGACACCCAGTATTATTAACTTTTAATTGACATGAAAAATTATTTTTCGCACCTCCGTCTCTCTGTTTGCTGGCCTAGGCCGGCAAAATGTAGTGATGCCAACATAAATATTTTAGTATTACATTCTTTTAAAATTTTTAATTTTATTTTAATCTCGCGTTATTTGCAGACCTCTCTTTCAGCTCGGTCTGTCGAAATAAGCTCACTCTCGCAAAAATTTAATTTCTGGACTACAAATAACTATTTCACTACCGCTTACTTGGTAACTATAGGCACCTAGGTCAGTAATAAATTATTATTAACCATGGTCGATAATGAAAACTGTCACTTTTAAAAGAAACTCCGATCTCCAAATCTAAATATGCTTTTGAATCATTTAACTCAAGAAAAGTGTAAAGTATGGAGTCACAATTTAAATTTGTCATGTCATTTAAACAAGTAAATCATATAAAACCAAATTAAAAATCAAAATGACAAACTGAAATGTCAAATTTAAAAACAAAGACAGCCTACTTACTTTATTTTTGTGAATATCATGACAAAATATTATCGAGCGTTCTTTGATGTACCTACTCGTATTCCGATAAAGGAGTTGTAGTTATTCAAATTTTGACATTGCGAGATTAGTACCACGATGTCTGTCATCTCTTTATCTCCATTTATGTTGACACATGTCAAGCAAATTCGCATGAATAAATGTTAATGATACTTCATATTTAAGCATAATATATGTTATCAATAGTACAAACGAATTACCTTTGAGTAAACGACTGGCAATTGAGAAAAATGCGAAAAAAAATTATGGTAATATTTGTCGTACTAGGTATGTAGTATAAGTATACAATTTAATAGTATATTATTATATTATTAATGTAATACTATACTTTTTCTACTCCTGTCGGAAAAACGCATAAATATTGATGACAAATGACTATACCGTCAGCTGTCGGACGGCCGTAGAAAGGGTGATCCACAGCACGACAGATTTAAAATAAACGTGAATAATTGATTTGTGATTCTGTGATTGGTCAAGTAGAGTGAATTATGATTCATATTTCACTGTCCTGAAATATGGCTACTATAATTAATCGAAAAAATTGAAATAATAGCGATATATTGATTTAGGAGTATTAGTACTATCCTAGCCACCCACTTTCACTAATATTAACCTTTATTTGACATAAGAAATTATTTTTCACTACCGTTTACTTGAAAGCTATGGTCACCTAGATCAATAATAAGTTATTATTAACCATGGTCGATAATGAAAACTCACTTTTTAAAGAAACTCAAATCTCCGACTCTATATATTGTATGAATCATTTAACTCAAGAAAAGTACACTAACAATTTAAATTTGTCATGTCATTTAAAGAATTAAATGAAATAAAATCAAATTAAAAATCAAAAGTTACGTTGACAAATTGAAACGTCTTATTTAAAAACAAAGACAGTCTATTTTATTTTTGTGAATATTAAGAAACAAATTAATGTTCATGTCAAATTGTTTATTATTGTCAATATATTTTTTTAATAGGTTTGGAATTGAAATGCTAATAGTGAAAAAATAACATGCAAACCATTCACGGTTGAGAAGAGCATGATTGACCAGCGCCTTATGTCCCTTATTTGCTTCGCATCTCGAGACACAACTTGGCGCTAGGTCAATAATGATAGTTTTCTCAACCTTGGTATTTAATATGCTATTATTGACAGCTGTAAGTTTGGCCTATTGTTTATTGTATGTGTAAATCATTGAAAACAATATTATACTTATCATTGGTAACTATATGCAAATAAAATAATAAAAAGTATGAAACAATCCTGTCCTATCGCATATAGATAAGATTAGTTACGGAGTATATAAATAATTTAGTGAGTTTTTATGAAATTCACTCAAAGAACAATATGATAAAGAGTTTTTATGAATGACGTAAATTCACTGTTTTAGTGAAAGCACAATATGATGAAGATAGATTTATGTACGTATGTGAATAGTAAGTAAGTATTGTATTTACTTAGAAAATTATATTCCTTGTTCTGTGTAATTTAGTAAACATAATTAGCATTTTAATTTCTGACGAACATATTCCTGTAATGTATAATTCCGCTGAAATTATACATAATGCAATAAAAAACGTAATAAATGGCTGGGAAATAAGAAAAAGAAAAAACAATTAATCTCTGATGAAAGAAGACCCGCTGTTTGGTTCTTTGATGTTTCTGGCATGCTAAAAACATTTAATGAAAAAATAGCAGACGTTCGCGTACAAGTCTTAACAAGATTGAAAATTTGATGAAAAGTTTCCAGGGAATGTCTGAAAGAACGCGCAAAAGTGAAAATGAGAATAATTAAAATGGGCGACCCGTTAACGAATGCGGACTAGAGTGACAGGCTGGCGAGGGAGGCGGCGGGAGTAGGGGTTGCCGAGGGGGCACAAACCCCACTGAATTAAAAATTTGTTGATTCATAAAGCCCCGATACAGCACATGCATAAAGACGGACAAAATGGCCGACATGGGGAGAGGGATTCATAAGACTTCTTTCTTCCCTAAACATCGACAGGCGTTCTCATTTTGTAAAGAATTACTTAACACGTCCAACAAAACATAAGGCAAAATTATTTTTCCAAACAATTAGTTCTTTTAGAATTTTTTGATTTTGTTGAAAGATTCCGAAATTTTCAAGATATCTCAATCATTTTACTGTCCTAGTACATTTTCCAAGTAAGGGTAAATAATATTTACCAGTTTCTGGATATTAAGCAGTTGTTTACATAGACAAAAATAGGTAGGGTAACTAAGTCTTACTTATATGCCAAGTAATTTTGACAAATCAGTACGGTAATAATATAATACAGATTTGTCAAAATAACGTAGGAATTGGATAATATAGCTGTCATATAAACCAATACAGACTTGATCATGAAAACGTTAGTTACAGGAGAATTTTGTAAAATAATATTTGTTAATAATATGAAAGGGGTAAACTCTTGAACAAAACACGGATGTTATGTATCATACCAGGCCTTAGATGTTTTAAAATCCTCACTTTCCGAGCTTGGAATTCAATTGACATCTGCGGCGGTTATGGTACTCATAACTATCTTAGATATGTTAATAGCTATAACAATTTTATATAGGTTAAAAGTACTGACAAATATAGGAAGATTGCATGATAGCGATACTGAAATATCGATATCGAAAGAAAAGTATCGATACCTACTGATATCGGAACATCCTTGGATGGCATCTGCAGTTTGATGTTTGTTTCTTTCGTTGAAGTGTCCTGGGCATTCTTCTATTATATGTTTCAAAGAGAGGTTGGTGTTATAAAAAAAGCAGGTACATTTACCTGGTTCAGTTGTAGTAGAATAATAGGTGTATGATCTATGATCTATCCTTAGTCTTGTTAAGACTATTTAGTCTCTTTCAGTACAGACCTGTCGTGAGCCATGGTTTTGTATCATCTTTTATTGTTTTTAATTTATTATTAATTGTATTTATATTCAAAAACGTGAGAATACACAGAAATTATTTACCTAGACTTATAATTTATCCTCATAAAAGAACAAACTCTAACCACATGCTAAAATGTTTCTCAAAATTTTTCGTTAAAAAAATTCGACATAAGATTTTTAGTTTATCATCATCACCTAACTAGCGGATGATATGATTTTTATAAAATTGTGATTCCGGCCGAAAAAATGCTCACATTCACATAAACATTTTAGAGCCCATGTAAAAATTAACCAAAATTTTTATAAAAACCGTCTTTACCAAACAGTTATTAAAAAATACAATAATTGACTTTATTTTGTGCTTTTATACCCTTTTTATTCATTAGACTCAACAACTTTCTTTTTTGCTTATACTTTATCTAAATTTGAAATTTCACAAAAATAAAACATTTATATTCATTTATCCAACACCGTGTAATTATAACGCTATAACTATGGTGTTTTTAGATAAATAAAGTAGGTCATAACTCACATAGGTAGCTTAGAAATTATAACTCACTGTTAGTAGGTTCGTATCATGGTAACTACATTATAAAACCTTCTCTACACTATTTTTTTATTAAATGTTGGTTGACAACTAAGCACCAAAGTGCAAATAAAATTCAGAGATTTAGTAGCCAAAGAGAAAGGGTGAAAGGGATTTTTTTAACGTGTCGAAATATTAAAGATTGTCCACAGAAATCTTTACAAATCGCTTTATTATAGTTTTGATTAATTGTATAATTATTCTTAGTAATAAATATCAATAAATATTCATAGTGAAGAAATGTGGAAATGAGTTGTTCTATAGAAATAAAATAAAAGTAGAATTAGCTCTGTGAGTGAAGTAGTTGGGCATTTGAAAGGCAACACTGTCGCCCTTCGTTGTGTATAATTTCCGGGCGCGCGTCGCATTTTTGCCGGAGTCTGGTGTCAGTCAGTGCAGCAATTAGGGCCGTGTGCTTGGCAGTCCGAGGTATTTAGCCCGACTGTGTTCAAACTGTTTTCTCCGATTACAAAAGCAACGGCACAAAGATAAATCCAATCCGATAAAGTTTTAATGATGTCCCGCTAAGGATTCCAACTTCACTCCTGGTTTGGAGATTCGTTTTCTTACCAGATTCTTATTCACTTTGATTTACTTCAACAAGAAATACCAATTACATAAGGCGCCAACAAACCGTCAACCTTTTTAATTGGAATACCTAATTTACAGGGTTAATCATAAATATTTACAAAAAATTATCTCTTTTAAGTACAGGAAAAAATCGCTAATGAAAAGGGCAAAAGTTAAAACTAATTTTAGTTTTAATTTTGGTAACATTAAGTCCTAATTTCAAAAAAAAAAGGTGCTGTGTATTTGACCAAGGATAAGAATTAAATTTGAACGTTTTATTATACGGAGATGAATTGATTAAAATGACATTTTATAAAAAGTATTTGACAAATTACATTATTAATGAACACTAAATTTTTTAATTTATTTTTGTACGATGGGGCATTAAACATTGTTTACTGTTTGTGTTTCCAAAACAGTAAATCAATTAGGACTGGTTGCTATGTTTAATACAGCAGTAAGTATTTTCTTAGTTTTTAGTTTACTTAATTTACTTACTGTTGATTATACAGTAAGTAAATTGATATGTAGTACAAATGTATAGGAATAATACACCCGAACATAGGGATTTAACAGGTAAAAATTATATTTTCATAATTTCCTGTTTCCCTAATTATTTTAAGTAAAAAAGCTTCAAATATCTGTTATTTGAAGCTTTCTTACTTAAAATAAATAGAGCAGATAATTACGAAAATATAATTTTTCATGTTAAATCCCATGTTCGGGTGTTCGAGTCAACACCTGTAGATAAATATGACAAGATTGATAAGAGAAAAGATTGAAAATACCATGAATGAATTTTAATATACCTCATTTTGTACTCTTATTACTATAATGTTGAGGGAAATTTAATTTTAATCTTGCAAAAATAATGTAAGCATTACGATCGGTAATGAATGCCGATTTTATTGTTAGACAGTAATTGGAACTGGAGTCTTCGTTCCTATTTCAAACTATTACCTTCGATCGGTAAAATGTTCTTAATACTTAATATGCTATTATGGATCTTGATAATGCAAATTACTGACATATAAGTAAGTGAATTCGAATATTATTTACCAATAGCGGAATTCATAAATAAATAGTAATTTAGCAACAATTAACGTTTAATTTAAAATGACAACTTTTATCAAATAAATATTTTGAAATATATCTCAATTTTAATTGTTACAAGCACAAAACGCAATATGCATTTCGGACAGTATTCTACAGGTTTCGGATTATTGAAGATCACAAATTCTTGTTACACTTTTCTAAAATCATCCTCTACTGGTAGCAAACAGAATGAAATACTTAGCTGAAAATAATGAAAACGAAATGTTCCAATCTCAATTCATTAGCATCCGTAAAAATCGCGAATTTTCAAAATCGGTAAGAATAAATATCTCTCTTATATGTTAAAATTCTTGCTCATCAATAATTTAATTTTTAGAGAGTGAAAAATAAATGAAATTCTATTAATATTTTGAATCTTTGAATGCTAAAAGAAATTAAAGATGTTAAACTCATTATACGAGTGTGTTTTATTTCACTCTGCATAGTAGAAACAGTGTGCGTTAATATAATCTGCAGTTCCCAATTCATTCAACTTGCAAATGAATAAAGCCATTGTTAAATCATACAAATGCATTTTCAATTAAATTTATGTCGAAAAAAACTGTATCAAATAAAAGATCCAAACCAGTTATTAAAAAAATCCTGTGATTGTATCAAAAGGAACAATAAACCATATTTCATTATATTAACACAGCACCATATCCTCTATTATTTTAATTTAGGGTCGGCGAAAAACAATTGTCACCAGAAACGCAAAAAATAACAAAACAAAATCAGTTACATCGTAAGGAAAAAACTTAATTTGCATAACACGCATCGAATTAGAAGGGTTGCGAGATAGAGGAAGTGCGTAAGAAAGACAATGACAGCCCTACGGGGAATATAAAAGTGTCCAGTTGCATTTGCATACAGGTAGTGTCTCAGGCAAGCTGTACGGTTTGGACCACAAATATTATGTTAATATCTAAATCTTTTCTACTGTAACAGGTACGGCCGCCTAAGACGAAATCTAGTACCTGACATATAAGGGTTTTAATTTATGAGTTTTACTTGCCTCAAAAGTAATCCACGAATTATATTAATGAACAACTTTTACACTAGACAAGGGTAACGATAGTCGCTGCCACCACTATCACTTTATTTATTTATTTAAAAGTCTGCCGTGATAGAAGCAGACAAGGGGAATGATAATAATGATAACAGACGCGGTTTACTACAATTATGGTCAAATTAGTGCAGGGTAGTAATTTTATTAGAACAATAGAATTTTACCTACGCGTTGATGCTACCACGTCACAAAGACAGGGGTTGGAATAGGATGGGCTGAATCAAACACGTTATTCCAACAATAACAAAATTATATAAATTTTAATAATCAACCGCGATCAAAAACATTTATATAATTCAAATAAACTACAACGCGTAACTTGATTCTATATAAACTCTAAATTCTTACTTTTCTAATTTACAAACAATTTTGAAAACCTTTTTACATCGATCTACAAATAAATATTAATCCACACAGAATATAATAAAAACTACTTACAAATTTACACCATGATGAGAGAGCCTTTACACACAGTAAAACAACTAATTGGTTATTTCACTAAGAAATACCAAGGTATGTCTGACATTCAGTCAAGACATCTACAACAGTCGAATGTTACAACAAGAGAGAGAGATTTCGAACTTCTAAACACTATTTAATAGTAAAAATCCAGAAGTTCTCAACCTATGCTTATTCGGCTCGTCTCATCCCCTAAGTACAAACTATGCTGAAAATGACCCAACTATTGATGTCCACCGAGGGCATCACTTACGGAAACGGACAGTTATGTCTTTGACAATAAGCTTGAAGGCGTAAAAAATGTGCGTCCTTCACCATAAATCTATCCATTCCTTACCATTTGGAGTACAACACTAACAAAAATTTACAAAAATACATAGCCGCCAAGCGACCGTGTTACAACTTTCCCTTTCCCCTTAAAATAAATTACATTTCTGAAGGAAATATAATTTATTAACTTCCGCGCTGGACGATGAATCCACTTCTTTGAGTTGGAATGTCCAATGTCCAATGGGGATCTTGTTGGAACTCCACCTCAACTCCTAGCCCGTCGTGACTCGACCTGGAGGTGACGCCAGCCTTCCCGCGTCCACGCATCCGCCATCCAGCAGCATAGGAGTGTTCACAAAGAACAACTATAACAAAATGTCTCCGGCAGATATGTGTCCCAACAAGTAACGCTACTCAAGAGTACACTCAGACTCAGTACTTTCATTCCAGCACAATTTTGATTTATCGAAACACTAAGTAATCGATTTCAACTATTTTTACAACTTGCATTCAATTTTGAAATCACAAAGAACTCAACTTTTTTTTTTACTCTAATTTTCCTCAATTTAATTTTTTAATTTTACTCATTCGCACTATGTATATATTTAAAGAGCTACCTGGAATTTTATTCCTCGACGCTTTTCGTTGCACGAAGTTCGCGCCTAAACCTTGCTGTTTCTCGTCCACTCGACTAGCTCTGCTCTCTTGAAGTCCGCTAGGATACCTGCTGGTTGCGATTGCGGCCACCATTGTTCCACTTCCTCCTTGGATGGTGTCGGCTTGCCCTTCCTGACGTCTTCAGGTACTTCGGCTCGCTCCTCTCGATATTCCTTGCGTCTTCTGTTGCTACCTATCCCAGAACCAAAACCCTTGTAATATTTATTACCAGTGCACATACCTACCGTCTTGTCGCGATTCACAAAGATGTCGTGTGCGTGCTGGTCTTCTTCCTCTGATTTCACCACAGAAATCGCATCCAAGTCTTCGGGTTCCTCTACACCAACAAAACGCACCTTCTTCTGAATACGTTTTGCGGTGTTGGCTCGTCCAGCATCTGCGTTGCTCAGCTCAGCCCCTGAACTAAGCTTTTGGCGGACATCTTCTCCTTGATGAAGCCTTTTCCTCCATACGGTCGTTCGCGCCTTATTTTTCCCGCGCATACTATAATCACTGACCGTATGTTCTGGGATATTTCTCTCGCACTGTTGTTTAGCATCTCTCTCGTGTGTATTGTTTTCTCTGATTTTACTTTTCACACTAAGTGAACAACTACTCGCGATATGCCCATATTCACGACAATTATAACAAATTTTGTACTTGAATTTATTTTTCGCTTGTTTACAAAATTTTGAAATATGCCCAAATCTCTGACAACGGAAGCACAATCTACTACGATACCTATTTTTATATGTTATATATCCTATTGTCTCATTTTCACTTTCTACACCCGAATCTTCGCTATCACTAATTGCGTATTTACACGTAGATTTATTTTTCCCGGCTTCACGTAGAAGTTCCGTAACTTTATTTATTAATTCATTAACTTGACTATATTCATTATTTTTATTTAAAATATACGGGTCGCCTTTTTCTGGAGAATTTTCGAAACTTTTATGACATGTTGATTTAAGACTTAAACTTGAGCAACTTTTTATTAATTTCTCTACAGTCTCTACTCTTTTGGCTATTTCTATCGCTTCGACTAATGTTTTTGGATCTTTTAATATAACATCGCGTTGCAACCGCGGTAACAGACCTATTAAAAATTGATTATATAACCGTTTCTCTACATATTTACAATTAAATTCATTTTCTGTTTTATCTTCGGTATTATTTACTAATTTATATGCTAGTGATCTTAATTTAATTTCATATTCAATTACACTTTGTGATTCTAATTGATAACAATTTACAAATTCTTTCTCTATTGTCAGAAAATGTGGTTTCTGTACATATCTATTTAACAATTCCTTTTTGAAAACTGACCAATCATCTGTATTTTTAATGATACTATTATTCCTAACGAATTCTAAAGCATCTTTACCCAAACATAATTTTGCAATTGCTACTTGTCTGTTCTCCGGTTGTTTAGTAATTTTAAAAAATAACTCGACTTTATCAATAAATTCTTGTACGCTAATATCAGAATTGCCGCTAAATTCTGGAATTTTATTTACCGCTCCAGCTAAACTACTAACCGTTTCTAATGTTAATGCCATATTTAAATATTTAAATTACTTTATTTTTAATAAACGCCTAATAATTACAAAAACTATTTTATTATCTTTTTTACGACTTTTCTTTTCGAGTACCTGCTTCAGGGTTAACGACACTACGAGGGTGAACATACAAAAAAAAAAATACCGTTAGAGACTTTTCCCGCTTTTACTAACCCAAAAACTACCTGCACTCGTAACAACAACACAAAGTAAATTATTAGAGTTAAACAAATTTGACCACAATTAAAGACTTTACTGGTTTGAGTGGGTTTAGTTTTAGAAAATATTTAGATCCCACCGCTGCCACCAAATAAATGTAACAGGTACGGCCGCCTAAGACGAAATCTAGTACCTGACATATAAGGGTTTTAATTTATGAGTTTTACTTGCCTCAAAAGTAATCCACGAATTATATTAATGAACAACTTTTACACTAGACAAGGGTAACGATAGTCGCTGCCACCACTATCACTTTATTTATTTATTTAAAAGTCTGCCGTGATAGAAGCAGACAAGGGGAATGATAATAATGATAACAGACGCGGTTTACTACAATTATGGTCAAATTAGTGCAGGGTAGTAATTTTATTAGAACAATAGAATTTTACCTACGCGTTGATGCTACCACGTCACAAAGACAGGGGTTGGAATAGGATGGGCTGAATCAAACACGTTATTCCAACAATAACAAAATTATATAAATTTTAATAATCAACCGCGATCAAAAACATTTATATAATTCAAATAAACTACAACGCGTAACTTGATTCTATATAAACTCTAAATTCTTACTTTTCTAATTTACAAACAATTTTGAAAACCTTTTTACATCGATCTACAAATAAATATTAATCCACACAGAATATAATAAAAACTACTTACAAATTTACACCATGATGAGAGAGCCTTTACACACAGTAAAACAACTAATTGGTTATTTCACTAAGAAATACCAAGGTATGTCTGACATTCAGTCAAGACATCTACAACAGTCGAATGTTACAACAAGAGAGAGAGATTTCGAACTTCTAAACACTATTTAATAGTAAAAATCCAGAAGTTCTCAACCTATGCTTATTCGGCTCGTCTCATCCCCTAAGTACAAACTATGCTGAAAATGACCCAACTATTGATGTCCACCGAGGGCATCACTTACGGAAACGGACAGTTATGTCTTTGACAATAAGCTTGAAGGCGTAAAAAATGTGCGTCCTTCACCATAAATCTATCCATTCCTTACCATTTGGAGTACAACACTAACAAAAATTTACAAAAATACATAGCCGCCAAGCGACCGTGTTACACTACCATTTCAATTATTTTTTCATAACAGTTTTCCAAATTTTAAAGATATTCACATTGAAAACTATTTTTTACGAGCGGGAATAAAAACCGGTTTCTAGGATATAAAAATTGTAACAGAAATAAAATGTTATTTCTTGAAGTGAAATTATATATACTTAATGAAAACTCTAAGAAGTTTTCACTAGAAAATCTAATTTTGTTTATAATTGGTATTTTAACATTAAAATAGAAATACTAGTTAATATGTACGCTATTTAAATGATACTTTAAAAACAATTTTTCGAAATATTTGCAAAATAAACTTAAAAATGACAAAAGCAAAAATAAATTTCGGTTGACCAATTTTTACCAAAACTTGATTAAAATGCAAGGTTGACGTCAAAAGTCAAAAGCTTAAATATGAAATTTTATAAAAATCCATCCACCAAAATTTGCTCTACAAGAGCATGATTACAGTAACTCTCTTATTATGGTGAGTAAAAAATTAAAATAAATCTTGCACAACAGAAAATCTCTTTCTCTTCATCCAATACTCTGCAGTACCTGTATTATTTAATTAACAATTGGCGACTTTGAGTATCAATCTCCAAATAACAAATTAATTAAATTTTTTTTTTTTAATTTACAACTTAGTGAATTTTATGTCCCTAAAAATTTCCCCATGTCCATGGAAAAAAGAATCCGATATTGATCTCAATGACTACGAAAAAAGTGTAGGCGGTTGACTACTAAACTTGTTCCAATTTATTAATAGAATTAATAGATAAAATAAATAGAATATAAAAGTGGGATCGAAATTGATTAAAATAAAATTTCTTCTTTAGTTCACTGAATTCCAGAAAATCATCATCATCCGTATATGGCACAACATTCTGATATGGAAAATAATCTCGAGTATACCTTAAGATACTTTCTTTGAGACAAGTATTAATTGCATTTTATTGGTGTAGATTATAGCCTCAGCAAGGAACCTACAGTTTTTAGTGTCGAAACAACTCCGTCACAGCGTTATTTTTATTTGGATAGACTGGCGAAGCTGGGATTTGATCCTCAGATCTCGCATATCGCTCAATTAAAGTCGGAGTGCCGTATTTAGGTGAGCCATCACTGCTTCCAGAAAAAACTTTCTTCATTATCCTTTTCATTAAACAACTTTTCAAAAAATTAATTTTTGAAAAATTCATGGATCATAACGGGTCTTAAAGTCAGCATGGAGAATCTAGTGAAGTCTATGATTGTTTTTTAATTAATTCCTGAATGTCCGTTATTCAGTTCTAATTATGTTATAAAACTTACTGAATAAAAACAGTTTATTATAAGTTTCTAGTTTCATCTTCTTTATGTTTTCACTTGTAATAAACTTTTCAATTAATTCTTTACAACATTGATACAATTATGATTAATTAATTAATTATGAATAAAGCTAGGTATTTATGTAATAAGTAAGGAAACAAAACAAAATTACAAAGAGCAGAAGTTAAATAACCATCTACATAGTTTTCTTACTTGTTTCATACAATATTTTTTCTATTTCCGTTTGAATAAGTACAAAAAAGTATTTTAAATTATGAATTTTTGATATTTTGATGACAATTGCAAAATAATAAAAAAGACAATACCAAGGACTGCTTAATTTTGTACTTTAAATTACTACAACAAAATTGTTGATTATAAATAGAT
Organism: Stenolophus ochropezus; assembly: GCA_035578165.1. NCBI lineage: Eukaryota > Metazoa > Arthropoda > Insecta > Coleoptera > Carabidae > Stenolophus > Stenolophus ochropezus. The sequence continues at coordinate 6,386,535 of JAQOWZ010000004.1, read as the reverse complement.
AAACGATATAAAACAAAGTTGTCATTTAAGTTTCTTTTTAATTTTTTTTAAAATATCCTTTACCGCGGTTACACTACTGTTTCTATTTCATATTTGTCGTTGGTTAGACGTAAATAGCGTATGTACCCCTCTGTAACACATACGATAATGAGGTAGAGAATAAAAGTCTCATATATGCCATGCGTAGGTATACGACAAAGATGCAAGGTAAAAGTTTAATAATTCTTGCAGCAGAAATTGATAACGTAAAGATCAACTGCTGAAAATATATTTTTGTAGCTGTTAATGTTTCTATATATGCCTTCTTTCCAATTTGATTCCGCGTGAAATAATATAATCAATAATCTAACTGAAATTAGGGAAATAAAGTCTGTTATTAAATTAAAGTAAAAAAACACGTTAGTAGCAATAGCATAATCCCAATAGCTCATATTAATTTGGTATGAATTGTTATCTAGAAGCTAGAAGTAAAAAGCGAGGTAAAAAGTTTAATAATTCTTGCAGTAGCAATGGATGACGTGAAGATCAATTGCTGAAAATATAGCGTAATTTCTGTAGCTGTTAATGTTTCTGTATATTCCTACTTTCCAATTTGATTTCGCGTGAAATAATATAATCAATAATCTAACTGAAATTTGGAAAATAAAGTCTGTTATTAAACGGAAGCAGAAAAACACGTTAGCAGCAATACCATAACCCCAATAGCTCATATTAATTTGGTATATACACGAATTGTAATCTAGAAGTAATGTAATTTCCCATAATAAAAAGCGCATTTGCATGTGATATGAATAGGTTAGGTTCCTGCGGAAGTGCGTGAAGACAATGACATCCAGCATCAGCTGCGAGGTTATGTGTCCAGCATGCACAGGGCGCATTTGCATACAGGTAAAGGTGACATGCAAATCTCGGCTGAGACAAAAACTCCGCACAAAGGTGCGCGTCAGTAATTATACGCGGAAACCTGTTCGGACGGGGTGACTGTGGGAAACATGACTGAGAATAGAAATATTGTTATTGCCATTGTTTGAAGATATGGAGAATGTTGCCACTATTCAACGCCAAGATGGGGAGCTATTGTGCGCGGGATTTATGCTAATTACCAAGCACACCTTCAAATACAAACTCTATTTCTTATTAACTGTAGCGATTGTTCACGTTATTACATCTATGAATATATTTATTTTAATTGTAATGGGTTGAATGAATTAACTGGTCATCTGTTCATTTCAATAACTCTGAGACTATGCGACTAGGACTAGAATAGAAATTCCCTGAGCTGTCATGTATGCTAACGGCTTGACATTTTTCGACGCCAAAAATTAGAACAACATTATTATTATGTAATGATTGAAATAAAGACAAAATATATACTTTACTGGAAAATGTGTTTCAACGATACATGATAAATTATATTTTTCTATAGCAGATGTTAAAGTGCAATTTTATCAACTCAAAATAGTGGATAAAGTAGCAGTTTAACCGCAAGGGAAAATAAAATAACACTTTAACAGCAAGGTTGGTTAAAATACTTTAACTTATATTTATTTGAAGTACATTTTCATAGTAACTCACAATACTGACATTTTAAAATTGTTCTCAAATAAAAATATTTTTTTTCTAATTTCAATTTCTTTAAAATCAGATACAGAAAAAAATTTAATTTTATACACGACAATAAAATTAAATTATCGTCTTGTATAACAAATAATTATTTTAAGATCAAAATTGAATAGCACTACTTGATTCTGTATCAAAAACCTTAAATATTGTCATAAAAATTTTGGCCCAAAAACTTGCGGATTTTGACTTCAAATATATTATTATTTATAATCGCTTCTAATTTTGAAGAATTTGCTTAAGAGATAGCAATGTTTAAAAAAAACTTAACCATACCTACCTTATCTAACATAGCCTAACCTAACCCAACCTGACTCTTAGTATTGGAGATTATGCATAATATCTGGTATATTTGATGAAAGAAATAGGTATATTTTTAATTATAATAACCCTAGGTCATTGGTATTTATGCAATAATTTTATAACAGTTACCGAAAGCCTGAGGCCGAAGGAGGAGGGCTATTATCTACAAACAAGGTGGTTGAGGAAGTTGTGATAAAGTTATTTATCAATGATCGAAGAATATTCGGTGAGAATTTTTTGCGGCTTTTTTCATTTCCATAACCTAAATGTGAAATTTTGAAAGTAAAACAATAAAATAATTAATGTGAATTTTTTTTAGGTTAAAAATTTTGCAATACATTGCTCGTCGCATACATATGTACACCATTAAGATGTAAGTATAATATCTCTACATATCCTATGATATTTGAAGTTCTATTTTTCCTATAGGTAAGAATATTGTGCTTTAGAATCATAAAATAAATGATTCAGGCATTCAGTCATTGCATTGTTAGTATTGAATTCAGGGAGGTGGCCGGGAGTAAATTACTCCCTCCCCCCTATTAAATTGAATTCATCCCGAACGGATGTTGACAAATATATTGTTATTTGTAATAAAGACGAAATATTAAAACAACCTGTATGTTGTGCATCACTGACTTAATATGTAATTTTTTATGTAAAATATAATAAAATGTTATTTCCAAACAATACTCGTACATAAAACGCTTAAATATATGGACCTCCAAAATTTTTGTAATTTTTCATGTTTAACTGTAACTGGAATTAATGTGGAGATATAGAAATATTTAATTTTACTAAAAATATGTATTATTTTGAATAGATAACATTCAATTTAAATAAAGGTAAATATAAAAAATATTTTTATATAAAATCGTTCAATTTTTCACTATAATACGAATACACACCTTTCTCCAATATTTCCCATACATCAAAACCAATAATTTATTGTTTTTTGCAGGTAACAGCAGATGGCAGCAGCGATACAGGTAATTAAAAGTAAAAATTGATAGGCGCTTATTTATAACAGCTATTGGCGTGTCGGAGCCGTATTATCGTTTTTCAATCTTTCGGTTATCTGGAGAAATATTTTAATATACAACACACGTCGCTAGTTGTTCATTAGAGGAAATATCGCAGCACGCCATGCGAGAAATGCATATGTACACCCACGCAAAATAAATATGCATATGGACGAAATTGATTTACAATTTATTCAAATTCTCGACAGCTACCAACATTGTTGCAGGTACTGCTGCAGAGAAGCAAATATAAATCTGTATTTTTTAAAAAATAAAAATATCTAATTTTATTATATGTATATCTTGGAGACCATAGGTTGTTATTGTAGCAATCTAACCCGATAACTATTAATTCTTTTTTAAAAAATTCATTAAATTATGCAATTAAAATAAAGTAACCCAATATTAAATAAAATGTTGGAGTACGTGTATATGTAGTAATGTGCAATGTACCTGTAGTAACTTAATTAATAGTCCGACAGTTTTAATTTATCAAAAACTCTTTTCTCATGTTAAATGCCTATGACAACACTTGCCTAGCACATACGGTATATGTCCCACTCCCAACCCTATCAAACCAAACTTGTAAATATACACTCGTAATATTTATAAGTTTATTTTTGGCATAAAAATATACAATTTGCTTCTATAGAAACTACAAAAATATTTATTTGTGTATTAAGGTCGTATAAAAATGATATGTTCGGCCTAATTCGAAGTTTAAACTGAGGTACATTTTTTAGGCGATTACAACAAAAAAATATAAATTTTCATTGAAGATAATGAAGAATATATTTGAAAAATTCATGGACTTCACTGGGAAGGCCCTGGGTTCAAATCCCAGTGAAGTCCATGAATTTTTCAAAAATTTATTCTTCATTATTAAAATGTTGAATTGTCATACGGTTCTAAATGTTATATGTATGTAAATAGGTAAGTTTACTGTGTAAAAACTGTGTGTCAGTTAGTTTAATTGAAAATCTATTTTTGACATTTGTCAAAGTCTACTTTACGGCCGCATTTAAATGTTTATATAAAGAAATTGTTAAAATTTGACTTACACTAATAATTATATTATATAATAATTAATCATAGATAATAAATAAAAATTAATACTTTAAGGCATTACCAGTAGGTACGTAAAGCAACTATTTATGTAATAACCGCCTAAAGAAACATATATTTTTTCTACGAAAAAGAACATTCATCTGAGTAATTGGTTATCATGAGAGTTAACAAAATTCACTTAAATGGTAAAATAAAAAAATATTAGTTAATTTATAATTTTTTTGTTTTTTAGTAATTTGAAAAATATTTTAAAATATTCTTTGAATACATTGATGCCCTAATAAAATTTTGTTAAAAATTAGAGTGCCCAACGCTGACAAAAACGCTACCTACTGTAATTTTTCATTTAATAACGTGTTTGAGAAATACTTAATTTTGATTAATTTGACGTTACATTGTTAATATAATATTTTTGAAGTCAACTCGATTGTTTGAATCTATGACTTCATGCTAACAACAAGAACAAGATATTTTTTAGAAAATGTAGGTACATACATTATGTCGTCCAAAAAATATAATACTTTTATTACGTGTAAAATTAGAACCTACCACACTTATAATGTAAATAACTATTAAGTAAAATTAGAACCCACCGCACTTATAATGTAAATAACTATTAAATAAATTTAGAACCTTCCGCACTTATAGATAATGTAGATAACTATTATTGAGTTGAAATTTATTGTTTTTTATGTTTATGTTACAAGACATCAAATATGTAATATTTGTATGCCTTTCATTTCTTACTTATTTCCATTTTAATAAATATTAATACCTGCTAATACAAAAAAAATGTACCATAAATAATTTTCTTGGTTTCCATCTATCATCAAAATTAATAACATTTTACCCCAATATTTATAATTTACATAAACATATTTCCAAACAAAAATAAACAATATATCTCATATAAGACTCCCTTCTTCCCCCCCCCCCTCCTTTCCACCATCCCCTCGCTACACGCGCCCTCGCCGGCGAGTGCGAGTGCGCACGATGGCGCCGGCGTCGCGACGTGACGCGGGGCGGAGCCTCGCCCCGCCACCTCGGGGGCGGAGTCTCGCACAAAATGACTCCCCTTGGCTGAAGGGCGCGCAGCAAATAGGGCCCGGGAGCCGCACACGCAACACGCGCCCCGCCAGCCAGGTGTAAGTAATGATGATGATCATTCAGTTTTACTGTGTTGTATTGTAATTGGGTTTTAATAAAGTATCATGTATTTGTTTCTTATTTTGTTTATATCTTAATGTTTATTTCAGTTTTTTTAATTATTTTTTTGTATATAATAAAATATTACATAACCCCTATAGGTATATTTATGCCTATAAACTTTCAAGAGGGTGTTTCACGATATTTTGCTTTATTTTCATTTTTCCTCTAAAAATTTTGAAAGAGAATAAGTATAGAATTTAATTTTAAACCGAGCGAATAAATATAAATTACAGAAACATTTTTTGACATTTTTATAAATTTCTTACGTAATTCGAGGTAACAACAATATCACACATTACTATCTCAAAATAAGAGTAAACAAATTCTAAACCAAACAAATTTGGAACACCAAAGCGATATTGTAAAAAATATTATAAAAATGCAACTGGGGTATATTAAATTCAAATTGAACTATAACTTTCCTTCCCAATTTTTAAGTCTTTTTTTTCGAAAAACCAAATCCGTACTACAAAAAGTATAATATAAATCACAACATAAATTATAGTAAATATTGTATATGATATAAATAATAGTATGAATTAGTATAGTTCCTTTTTTATAATTTAGTTTAATTAGTTCTATTTTCAAAATATTAATTTCTATTATAAATTTATTACTTTATAATAAATGTAATTATAAAAAAAAATATCTGATGTTGCCAGCACATATCGCCTGTCCTATTTCATTTTTTTTATTAATTTGTATTTATAAATCGTAATACCTACATGAGTATACGTACGTTGACTGCGGAAAATAAATTATTAAAATAATTAGTACTTACAGCATTAGTACAATTCCTTTTAGAGTATTCGATAATTTTTATAATATTTTCACTGTCAATTTTACCGAATCTATAAGTACTTGCAATAATTAAATGGGGTTAGGTAGAAACAAATTTGAACTATAAAATTTTAGCTAATTTCAGATCTTCATGAAAACACCACTTCCGGTTGCACGATTAACACCAAAATCTAATCAGATCTAATCTAGGAAGTCACAATGTTATATCCAAAATTTCAATTTTTTTTATTCACTAGTATTTGAGTAATCGTTACAACATCCATCCATTCATCCATCTACGCACTCGGACAGACATCATTGTAAAAATACTAAAATCGTGTTCTAGAGACTTCAAAACGTGCTTAGCCATTGAAAACTCATTATCCGATTTTTAGCATGATTCCAATACCTCTCTTATTGAGTGGCGAGAGGTAAAATGTAAAAGAATGCATCCCAAACCGAACACTTAAGTCATCATTAATTTTTCTCTTATTCAAAGACGAATCTTATTGGAATCTTATTAATATTCATAATTCATAAACAAAACTGATTTCTGTACCTCATCCCCTATTAGGTTCTTCAAATTGTATTTTATAGTTTGTTTTCGAATAACTTCCTAACAGAATGAAAACTTGACGAGTTTTTTACAAAAAAAATTGTACGTAGCACGTACGCAAATTAAATTTTAGCACCATCTGATATTACAGTTCGACTCAACTAGACCCTCGTCTGTACATTTAGGTTCGTCCGGAAAAACTATAAGCATAATTGTTACATAAATAATTATTATTGTACTTATAGAAACTGGTAAATAATTGTAATAATATTTAATGTAAAAATAATTTATACGATCTGAGTCGCAGACAATTTATTTTAAGCTTACCGAAGCCAATTATTTACATAAAAACAGGGTTGCATTTATTTAAAACACTTGATTTGCAATTGTTATGTGGATAATGTAATACTTTCAAGAAATACTAAATCTGTTTAACTTCATCGAAAAAATGACTTTACTGGTTTATTTTGAATTTATAACGCAGAAAAATTTTGCACTAATGTGTGATTTTCTTGTTAAATTTGCTTCGAAGTGTGTTACAGTAAAATCCTGTTATAATGATATCAAAGGAAACCTATAAATTTCGTCGCTAGAACCGGAAGTTGCTATAAAGTTAGCGAATTTCGATGTTATAACCAGTTTGTCGCTATAAGCAGTATCGTTATAGACGGATTTTACTGTAGTTTTTTTATTGTTTTTTTTTTCATAAATGCTGTTTTATGAAGCACGTTTATACGATTATAATATACCTTTAAAAAGAATCAAAAATATCTGATTTAAATAAAAATGTCCAAGGTAAGTATTGTTGTACTCTTGTATTTTCTATTAAATATATTTTGTAATTTATTTATCTAAACCTACTTTTTCTTAAGGAAATTATTTAAAATATGTAACCGCTGTATCAATGCTTATTCAGTTTTTATATTTAGTACAAGAAATCAACATTTATAAGAAAAAAATCAAGTTAAGGTAAAATTATTCTAAACACCACACTGTAGGAATCATAATTTAATAACGCATATATACCTAAATTCTTATTAATTACTAACTATATGATATATAAATATTTCTACGTACTATATTCAACAAAAAATGTAATAAACATTATAAAATCATGAATAAATAATAACTTCTTACCTTTTGTTTTTCCAATAAACGAATGACAACAATCAACAGATCCTTAACACCGAAACAAATACACTCTATTGTTATTAAACATATACGCACAATCACATGTCACAAAACCAATACTCAGGCATTTAATATCACATATATATTGTCAATCGCTAGAGAGGAACTAATACTAGCAATTCTTTATTATTAAATTTACTTTGATTAAATACAAACAAATTTGAACAAATGAAGCACGAGTAACTGTGCTTTAGGCGCGAAATTTGATTTTAAAAGATAAATACAACCAAAATAACTAAATAATTAATTCGTAGAACCATCAATTATTAAGAATATATATTAAAAATTTAATATGGCCAGCATATAATGTTCCGCTACTCAATGCATCTATATTATAATAAATATAAAGCATCCTTCTCTATTTCTCCATAAATTTAATACAAAAATACTAGATTTTAAATTCCTAATATGATTATCATCGATGAAAAAAAAGGTTCTACACATTCACACAGACAGACATCATCTCAAAAATAGTAAAATTGTATCCTAAAGATCACAAAATTTAATTTATCAAAAACTCACCTTCGAAGAATTTGACGAGAAATCAATACTTAACTTTTCTACATATATGGAGTTAAAATAAACATTTATTGCATTATATTCTTAAATTAAACTGGAATTAAATAAATGTCATACCAAAAAAGTGAAAAATTTATTTTTTATGCTATAATACAAATTAAAATAAGTTTACTTTTCACATTTTAAAACTTAAACAAATTATGAACAAATAATAATATATACAACAAAATTATTTGCTTATAGTGTACGATCGGCCATTGGGATTGTGGATGGCACCATATTTTGGTTGAATAACGCACCATTCGTACCAAACTTTGGTTTCGGAGACACAGCGCCAAAATGAGACTTCTATTGTTTCACCACCCTGCATTTGAATTGGTTCCTAAAACATACTTCTTAGTAAAAACAAATATTGGAAATTATACAAAACTTACAGAAATGGGAAAGAAAATAGGAAACCAACTCATCATATCTCTGGTATGAGTGTTGGGTTCAGTGCTTAACATAACTCCTTTGTATAAATCACAAGTAAAATACCCTGCAAATCCCGTTAAAATGCAATTTTGTGGGCACTTGAACCTTAAAGTTCCATATCTCTTATTGTCTAGTACTGCATCTTTGTTTGGATGTGTGAAAGTGAAAAGTGCCTGAAATTTTACTTTTAAAACAGTTTTTAAAATTCATTTTCCAATATCCTTACCTGAGTGTTATCTATTCTATATTTATTGACAATATGAACAACATACGGTGTTTCAAAATAAGCAATAGGAGGTTTGTCAACTGGTCGTGTAGCTTTGATTTCATTATAGAGTTTCAGACTTTGAACAGGTGATACCCAGGAAGTGTAAGAAGTTGGAATTGATATTCCGTCGTCTTTGAGAAACCTTTGGGCGCCATCTAAACATTCCGGGGACAGTTCATTGTCTCCAAAAGATCCTAGAAGAACATAAACAAATACATAATTCTTCTCATATTGTTTTATACAGGTTGATAGCGGGTAAGAATGAATATAGAAATTTAAAGTGTAAAATTAGTTTCATACAATATCCGGATTTCCAGTTCATTTTTCTGTTTTTAGAAATTTATTAAGATTTTTGCTGCAACGTTACAAATAAATTCTAAAATTTCTGTTATTAACATTTGCAACGTTTACCCTCCCAATGCATATCTCGATTATTTTAATTGCTATTTCAAGCAATTACATTTATTTTGAAAGAACTTTGAATATGATGTACGTATATGGTATATGAGATTTTAATTTCATTGCTTTGTTTTACTTTATATTTTTTCACTAAAAGATGAGAAATTTGTTGCATAGCAAATTGATTTAGATGAAGTTGTGATTTAGTACGTTGATTGAGGGTAATTTTTTTTGACATTTTCTTTTTCATTGATCATTATACAAGTAAAAAGTTTTCACACAAACTGAATATGCTCAAGCAGCAAGTTGGAGCTATCTCAGAATAGGACAAATTTATTCCAAATTAATTGTAAAATATTGTAACTAGTTGATGGAAGTTTTTAAAATTTAAGCGCTTTGTTTGATGAGAACATCATTTCATCTACTATAAATTTAAAATTCTTTAACTTACCTAATAATTCAGAAACCAAGATATCAGCCTTCTCCTCAGGTGTAAAATGCCTCATATCCCCCGAAACCACTGTCACCCTCCCAGGCCAGAGTTCTCTAACCAGCGCCTGTAACGTATTAACCGCGTAGGGATTCTTCTCCACAGCGTATACCTTCAGTTCCTTGCCGGTTATCTCACTGGCATTGAGCACCGCGCGAACTAGAGGTCCTCGACCAGCACCTACTACCATCACGACCAGCTTCTGGTCGGGATTGGCGGCGGATTTGTCTTCTAAAGCTTTCTGGATGGCTAATTGATATTGGTTGTACTTGTGAGGGTCTTTCTCGAAAACTTCGTAGACTAAAGTTTCTAGGTTTTCAGAAAGAGGTTGAAGCGGATTTTGTAAATAGTCTTCATAACTGAAATATTAAACACAAACATAAATCGACAGCAACTGCTGTAAAAAAGCGTACAATGGCTCACAGAATTCGTACACAAGTTTTCTATTCAAAAATTGAAAAATAGAGTACTTTTAAAAGCAACATTGAAATGATAATGACGGGATCATATTATTTTTCTTATGTAAATTAAATAAAAACAAAATGTGTATAAGAAATACGTTCACTTATAAATATAAATCTTCTATGATTGTATAAATATAATTTATTTATGTAAGTATTTTGTATAATTTTTTTTCATAAATAAGTTCTATTCTTAAGAATCAGCAAATGCAATTCAAGATTAAATTTAGATTCCATGAATATAAATATTGTACACTCAAACCAACTAACCCCCGTACACATATCTGTGCGCTTTTTTTTGAAATATAGAAACCATCTTGAAACCTGGATCTCAGTAATTGTTTCAGATAAACCAAAATAAACCTTTTTGGATCAGGTGGACAAATTATTGTTTGAAAAAGGAAGACTGAACAAATGAAAACAAAAAAATTATGCCCAACAGTGAAATATGGACGAGGGTCTGTGCTTGTACGGGGCTGTATGAGTACAGAAGGGTTAGGAAACTTAAAATTTATTGATGGAAAAGTAAGTTATTTGAATAATTTAAAAGATAATTTGGAAAAATATGCTGAAAAATTGGGTTTATGGGATTCTTATATCTTTCAACAAAATAATGACCCTAAACATGCTACACGTAAACTGCTAGAATACTTATTGTACAATTGTAGACAAGAATTAAAAACGCCTCCACAGTTTTCAAATATGAATCCTATTGAACTCTTTGTGATTTATTTAAAAAAAAGTGAAAGTAAATTTATGGTAAAAAATGAGGTAAAAATTGACTCCCAAACTTCAAGAAAATTAGTGGGAAGTATGACAACCCGTTTAAGAAAAGTAATTCTAATAAATGGCGTTCCAAAAGATCATTGAGTCTATATAATTTACAGGTTTATTTTATCTTATTTGGACTTGTAATTTAGACAACTATCATATATTTGTACTCCGCAAATCATTAAATCATAGAGTTAAATATTTGACTAGATTGATTACAATTCCCAAGTTCTTCCGACAGCTCATCGTTTACTTCAAGTACGAGTAAGTTTAAAAATGAGGATTAGCAGAAGTTATACTTACCCTTGAATATAGTCGGTGAAATCAGTGCTATTGAATAATTTCTTGCCTAAAAAGTTGATATAACAACAATACTGAGATATATCAGTATGTCTGTTTTTGCCTTTTATAACATATTGCACGTCTAGTTGTAAAAACTTTTTGATAAGTTCTTGATGTGCCCGGGGTAGTACAGGATAATCTCGTTGATTTGTTAAAAATAAATTAGTATTTATAATTATACATTTAACAGGCTCTCCCAACCATCTTTCAATTTCTAAATCAGTCGGAAAGTCATTTGTTAATTCTAAAGCCAGTCCTAGCTTCTTGTCGTAATCACAGTGAATTCTAAGTCGGTTCCACCATTCCCAAGAATTCTGCTCTTCAAAGCCTTCCGATCGATTTTTAACCACAATGGGAACATGAACCCATACTTGGTAAGTGCTATTTCCTGTCATTTTACTGTGCAGTAATCTAGCCAAGTTTATATTGTTTCCGGAATGCAATTCTAGCAGAAGAGCCGGTAAACTTAAGTGACTTGCAAATTCCAGCTCTTGTGACAACACAGCCTCACTTGATTTTCGAATGTGTTCAATTTCAGAATCTACCTCTAAGTAGGTAGAAAGTTTTCCTACGATAAGTTTGTTCCAATCTTGGCTTGTAAGGATTAAATCACTACGAGAAATTGGTTCTTGTCGTTTTAAAGCCTTGCCGGATATTAATTCGCGCCGATATCTGGGATGTATGAAAGGAGCCACTATAAAATGGTAACCTAAGTTTGTAGCATAGCATAGCTGCTCATTTAATTGTGGTACAAAGGCATATTCAAGCCCACAAGACATTCTTTTCCTTTGTTGCTCTTGCTCTTCCATTGTAACCTTAAATATCTGTCAATAATCTAACGAAGTTTAAGAAAATATTGTATGTAATTATAACAAAGATTGATGGTTTAATAATAATTACAACAATACTTACTTAATAAAGAAGATAAATTTTGAATTTGTTGTTACTGGTTGCTAGCACAACATGTGACAGGCGAAAATGCGCCAAGATTTGACAAACACGCGTGCGTCTTTCAAACATAAAACTAGGGTCCCTAAATCGTCTTATAGGATACATTCCAGTGGACCGAATTCCCAAACTAGAAGTTTAACAGGCAAATATAGTCGTTCCATGAAAGCAACGATTATAGCACTTATTCAACCTTCATCTACTTTATACAAGACAATCATAATATAAGTTGCTAAATTGTATATAAATAAATACAGTGGTACTACGGTTTCAGTGTAGTGTGTAGTATAAAACACAAAATCCCTACGATTTGTCATGGATAAAGAAATAGAAGTGTGTTTTCAAACAAAATTATAGCAATAAAATCAAATTATGTCGGTAATATTAAATAATAATGATGATTCGCAATTACAACAAAAAGAAGAACTTCAGTTGATTGTTCATGAAGGTGTTGCAATAATTGTGAAAGATGAATCAAAAACATGTCATTTGTTTAACAAATCTTTTAAATTCGAATTAGAATTAACATACTCAGGAGAAAGAAAATTTACTTGTGAAGAATGTAAAGCACAGTTTACCAGAAAATCTTCTCTATCGCCATAAAAGAAGCCATACAACAGAAAAGAATTTTTGTTATGAAGAATGTGGTAAACAATTTATTTCGAACTCTTATTAAAAAACCATATATTAATACTTAAGAAAGAGAACATAAATGTACTAAGTGTGGTGCTATTTTTGTATATAAATCAACTTTAAAAAGACATTTTTCATCGTTACATTGTGCAGCAAGACCCTACCAATAATGTACAGTATGCAATGAATGTTTTACACAAAGAACACATTTAAAAAGACATCAGTTAGTTCATACAGGAATAAAAGAACACGAATGTAAAGTTTGTGGAAAAACATTTGCTCTTAAAACTACTTTGAAACAGCATATGTATATATACTATTCTGTTAAACCTTATAAATGTGATTTTTGTGATTAGATATAGTAATAAAATAACTTTGACCAAACATTTATTGATTCACAAAAATGGCAAATGATCACATAAGTTCTCTTTTATGTAACTTGAAACGAGAATCATAATAATATAATACATCAGGAGATTTGTAAATATATAACGAACAAGTGTAAAAATTCACACACGAGGCGCGTTTGCAATTTTACGAAAACGTAATGCACTTTTCAATTTAAATTAACTATACTTTTTCTACGATCACTAATTATTATATGCGTTTATAGTATGTTGTGCAACAAGTACAGAAAAATATTTTGTTCTTATCTAGTCTTTATTGATTAATAATTAAATATGTGCAAATATATACATCTTACTGCCAAAGAATATAAAATGTAAGATCAATAATTTTTTTTTATAAAAAATATATATTCATTTATTTAGATATTTTATTTGAAAAATTATTAAATTTTACAAACCTATTTTGTGATTTTAAAAACAATTTAATTTGTGGAAAGTCCTAATACAATAATATACAAAATAATTGTTACAAATTATGTTAACATAATTTAGAGTGAAAGGAGTATTTAAACAAATAAATTCAATATATTAAGAATTATTAAATTGAATCCGAAATGCGGACAGTGTCGTACAACTTTATCAGAACTGGCGTTTTGGATGTATGATAAAATATCATATTTTCTACCTGATACGGAAAGATAAACTTTTTAGATTCTAAAATATCAATGACTACTTTTTCGAATGCATTAATTGTTTCTTTGCTCATGTGATTTTCCAAAATTGCAACTGTTTTCTGAAGAGCTTGTCGAACTTTCTTTTTGAGTGGTCTTTCAATTTTTCTGTAAATTACAACTTTTATAATGAAATATTTTGTTTTATTTTGTAATTTACCTATCATATACATCAATATTTCTAATAGACAAGAAATGTTTCACATAAGATATAGTGTAGGATACCAAATACGCCGCATATATTTCATCAGATTCGCCAAACCATGTTTTACGAAGTATTGCTATTTTATCTATATATTCTGCAACTTGTAAGTAATTCTCTAAAAATGTACTAATTTTGAAGATATTCTCAAATTTTAGTTATATGTTACCTTTACATTCGTAAAAATACGCATAATGCGAGAATAAATATACAAAATTTAAATTAAAGGAGTGAAAAATTTCTTTCATTTGGCTGTACAATTCACCTAAATCTTGTACGCTATTTTTTTTGTTTGACATGCTCTCATAAATTTGATGTAAAAGAGTTTGTTTTTCTTCATATTGGCTCAAACAAAACTCTTCATCACATTTTAAACACTTTGCGTTGCCATTATCCAACTTATAAGCATAATCGGAACAATACAAACATTTATAACAAAACATTACTCGATATAGAGAATTATCATTACAATAAATACAATCACAAGTAAATAAATATCTCTTCATAAAAGCTTCACGTAATTGGTTTGCAAAAGGAAGTTCAAATGTTGCAGTCTTCATATTTTTATCAAAATATGAAATTGTAATAATTTCTCCAGCGTTAATATCTCTGGTGGCTCGTATTATTTTTGTTGGACCTTCAAAGCTGTACAGAAAAGTATCATTATTTATAATGCGGTTTAATTTACAGTTGAATTTCGGGAATATTTTTTTTTTACTTATTACATTTTCGTACATATTGTCAATATTAAGAAGTGTTTCAATATCTCGTAAGATGTTCCGTACGAAAACAAAGATGAGAGATCACAATAACAAAGTATAGCCGATATACGACATGCTTATGTTACCATCATTTTAAAACATTTAAAAAAAATAGCGAGAAACTCTAAAAGACGTTAGGCATACGCAAAATGTCGTCTATAATGCTTATGGGGAAAATTGCCACAAAATTCCAGAAATAACAAATACGAGAAAAGCAAAATGACACAGGAGGGCAGTAAAGCACAAAAAAATCACAAATTTTACAGGACTCGATGTACGTAGGACGGTCAGAAACAGAATTGGAGAAAAAACAGAACTGCAGGTGACAGGCTGGACGGTGGCAAGATGGCGGAGGAGTAAGGTGTTTTGAATAAATTTTTTATTCAAAGATAAGAAGAGTTCAACCATTTCTTACTGCTGGCCACATGTATTTCAAAGTGCAAAGTGTTTAATACGAAAAAAAAAAGATTCTTATTTTTGAATACATTGCTTCTGCACGTCCTCTAAAGGAAGGAGAAGCAATTTTTATGGCGGGAAATGTATTGCTTTGTGTAATAAAAGATGAAAAACCACTCATTTAAGTGGAGCTATGCTATCAACGTTTCCTTATTCCTCTAGTTCATAAATCTGCCACCAGATGTCAGCCACTTTGATATTTTTTCGTTAATGCTTCTGTACATATTCTTTTTATTTTTTTAATATAAGTTCATATGTGAATATTTCAAATTATAATCTTTGTTTTAAGAAAAATAAGCGAAAAATAAACTGTTATAAAACCAATAAACATTCAAATTACCTTGTGACGTAATTTAGCCTTTGACGTTTAGACGCGCTATCTGCGATAGAACAAAACATTGTCATTTAAAATGGGGAGCAACAGTCCATGTTAATCTCCTATGTGCATCTTGAAAAAAAGCCCGGTATATTTGTTAAAATTGTTTTATAGCAAAATATTGAAAATGTTCAAAATGTTAAATATTAATTATGCGGAAAACACCTATTGTCTCAAAGTGTACTTCGTAATTTTAAATGAGATATTGAAACACCTCTACCAATCAATCCATAACAACAACTTGTATAAGTGTGAAATGATACATATTTTGCGCAAGTGAAAAGTTTATGGCACGATTCGAAGGAATAATAAATCGTTTATTAATGTCAATAAATTGATTTGACATGTTTGTTTCGAATTTAATACGAACAATATATGAAAATGTAACTAAAACTAATACAAATGTTTAAAAATCACGAAAAGGAAAACAGTTATTTTTATTTGGAAATATATGCAAATTTATTAAGATTTTCGTAATTTAAATTATGGAAATTATATTTATGTAGTGTTGAATTGGAATAATTAAATAAGATATCATGATAACAATAGTGTGAATATGTGTTAAATTCTCACCTTGCAACTGTATTAGGTAAGCAAGAATGTCTAACCATTCGAGAAGAAACGTATAAACCTAATGTCTTGTGCATGTAAACATATCCCTGAAAGAAATTATTACTAGATCCTGGAAAAAAATCGCCAATCATTTCAGAATGATAATAAATCTGCAATAAATGACTGAACAAATATGATCCAATAGTCTGACATGCAACTTTCGTCGATTTCCATTCATCTGGGTACTGGTTGCGTAACCAAAAGAAGTAATTAGTAAAATACTTTAAATATATTACCATCCAACAAGATTGCTGAAATATAAAAAGTAATAAACATGAAATAATACTCAGAGAAAACTTACTTTCAATATTAGTGTAAGATATTTTTTCGATATTTTATCGTGATTAGTTTCTAAAGTTTGAATGTAAGCAAAATTATCGACTTTATCGCCGAAAACAGTATTAGTTACTGTATGATTAAAATTGGAAAATGAAGCTCGAAATAAAATTCCCAAAGCTAGTTGCATAGTAGGACTCAAGAGATCTTTTCGAAGACCTGCGCATTCCCAACGGTGGCGAAGATGCCAGTGAATTTCCTTACAATTTATGCAACAATAATATACATGTAAACACCCGTTACATCTAAAATAATTTTATACAAAAATTACAAAAGTCAATATAATTAAGTTTGTTCAGAAAATTCTCAAACTTTTTAAATAGTGCGCCAATAAGCGACAGCATGTGCGCGCTACTGTCCTTTTGCACTGCTTAAGGCCCGGCAACACTGGTCGTGGTCGAGGAAAGAGCGGGAACTTTAAGTAGACGTCAAGAAGAGATCAAGATACAGGGCTAAATTTAAGGGTAATGATGCATCGGTATTGATACAATGAAAACTGACATTGATGATCGTTGATCCGTTAAGAGCGCTTCACAATAGAGTTGTTCTTTTTTTTATGTTAATCTATATTAAAAAATATGAGGTACGTATTTTTTTATTTCGTAAAAAATACTGCATATAGCCATAAAAAATTCTAAAATATATTCCCTCAAAAAACGATAGTATTTTGTGACGTCACGCTCACTGTTTAGAAAAGAAGTCTGAAATTTGTGAACCAGGCCAAGTTCTGATTTTAATAACGCTCTTTATTTAGTGCTATCTATAGACTTATATGGAAAAATAATGCAATGATACACAGTAATATAATAGTTATACTGCAGAAACAATATCTGTTTGATTTTCTACGTTTTTAACTTCAAACGTCCGTTACCGCCTATATTCTAAATACAACAAAGCGATATCCCGATTACGGAAGTATGAAATTTTCTCACCAGATGTCAGCCACTTTAATTTTTTTATATTTAATGTCAATAATTGAACTTTTTTCTATTTTATTAAAATCTATTTGCAACTATTGCCCGGGAACGATAACGGCAAAAAAGATCTAATATCAATATGTATATAGCTAGATTTATAACAAGTGAACGGGAACGTTTAAGTCTAGCGTTCCTCGGGAAGCAAAAGGGGAAAGTTAATTTTTTTTTTCAAAGTTTAAGCTGCGATGTGAAAAATAATTATTTGGACAAAATTCGTGTAGCTGAAAAAGTTATAATAACTATTTTTTTCTCTTTAACGATATACCTTTCCACAACGTATACTTACAAGGTTCCGCACTTTTCTCGACTACGAAATATTGTTAGGTCTAAGCAGATACCGGAATCTGCATGACAGTTTTGTAAAATCTAACAAATATAAAAACATTAATAAACGTTCGGTATCCGTTTAGTAGAAATTTTCCGAACAAACTTTTTACTTAAAATACTTACGGTGTAAACGCAATAATAATTTTAAGGCAAGTTGAACAGTAGTATAACATATGATTATTAGTAAATGTATTTGAAATTGCGTAAGGTTCTTCTACAAATAATACAGAACCTTTCTTAATATCTTCCTTTGCAATAACAGATCGACCAGTACGATTATTTTCTCTAGAAGTATTGATTATTTATATATTTTTCTATATTATCAATAAATTTATCCTTACAGTAATTGAACAGAATTAGAAGCAGCAATAAATTGTTCGTTTTCGCCATTTAACAATTCGGGTACTGGAATAAGCTCATTATTTGTAGAGTTATCTGTGTTAGATTTTGATTCTAAAATATGTCTCAGATCTTTTTCCAGCCATGTAAGTTTTCTTTTTATGTCTATTAAAAAACATTTTTAATTTTTTGTATAAATACAAACAATATTGTATACCTTTCCTATTATCCTTTAATATTTCTGCTGTACATTCAAATGCTAACTTGGCCTCTTCCAGAGTCCTCCATGCTTCTTTATATTGTCGCAAATTGCGAAAACAGCAGCATTTTCTTATCAATATTTTATAAAAATGATGCTTGGGACATTTGGTACTTGGAATTTGATCTATGTCTTCTAAACACTCCTGTGGAAATTCAACAAGTGTCTCATGTTTCACTGATTAAGAATCAAAATCATACCACATATTTCTCTAAAGCGAAAAGTATTTCAGAACGAAGTTCCAAAGCTAACCCATAAATTTCATGTTGAACAGGAGCAAATATTATAGCTCCGTTGATATAATACAACGCTTGTATGTAAAAACCAAATTCTTGACAATATATACTTGTAGAGTAATATGATTCGCTTGCTCCAAAATCTTTGCATTGATCTCCACATAAATCAATTAACGTTTTCAAATGTTTACTTAATAATAAAAAATAAATAAAATAAAACAATTTGTCATTTAACTTTTTCATGGAAATACATCATAGCGATTTGCTTACCGATTAAGTAAGTTGTAATACTCGTTGAAGATATCTGACAGCGCAGTGTTTCGATTAATATGGTAGTTAGGTGGCCATACATATGAAGAACAGTTTATTCTCGAATCCATCACAATAACTTTTAATTTCTTATTAGAAAAAAGCAAACAACTGCTTCGCGAAGTTAGAGTGATCACACTTTGAATGAACATAAGCTTTTGTTATGCGCGCGCTCATTTTTTGTAAACAACGTGCAAAAATGGAATAATCGAATTTTAAATAAATATTTATTTAAAAGTAAAATACTTTTTAAAAAGTATTTTTATTTTACTCTAATTTTTTCAATATGCGACCAACACTACATTATTAAAAATTACAAATCTTCCGCTAAAAACTACCAGACGTTAGTCTCAGAGTTGCCAAATAGTGGATTAACCACTGTGATGGTTTAGTCTTCATTTAGTAACATTTTTTTTCTTTTGCGATTAATAGATTATTTTAAATTTATTGTTTAAATTAATATAAATGTTCTATTATAATATTATAACAAAATATATGTTGCTTATTATAATTAGGGTTTTTTGCTTTATCATATATGACTAAATGTATTGTTGCCATATGTCAAAATGGATTAAATTTGTTAAGTATAATTTCATTATTTGTTTTATAGGCTGAAAAAGTGTAGTATTTGATAAAATTGTAATATTTTCAGATGTATTTTACTTTTTAAATTTGATGACATAATCTATTTTCTATAGTTGGCAATACTGTTTGCCATCGCCGCTGTCAAGCTGTCATTGCTTATTGTTTATTTTGATAAGGTTATGTTTTCGTTATGGATAGTTTAACTTTTGGAACACAGGTAATATTAGCTTATTTGTTTTACAATTATCGTGCGAAACTATTTATTTTATAGGTTTTAGTACATTTAGATCTAAAAGGAGCTCCACCTCGACTGTCATATATTGAGAAGGTATTATTATTTAACATTATGCATAAGAATTAGCTGAGCAATAATTTATTGCAGTTTTTCCCATTTTTGCGAGAGATTGGAGTGACTGGTATACTATTAGAATGGGAAGATACATTCCCATACAACAAAGAACTGATGCCTATTGGCGGTTTATCATACGGTGCTCTAGCAACCGGAGCTCCGTACAGTTTAGAAGATGCTAAACAGATGTTAGAAATCGCTTCAGATTGCGGTCTTACTGTGATCCCTCTAGTACAAACCTTTGGGCATTTAGAGTTCATATTAAAGCACGAACAATGGAGAAGTTTGAGAGAAGTGGAAGCGTATCCAAGTTCGATGTGTCCTTTGAATTCTGGCGCCATGCCTTTAGTGAGAAGTCTCATTAAACAGATTGTTGCACTTCATTCCGATATCCAGTACATACACATAGGGGCTGACGAGGTCTGGCATCTTGGTATCTGTCCAGATTGTAGTCGGAAAGCACAAAGTAGTAAACATGGGAAGGCATCTTTATTTTTAGATCATGTCTCTAATGTTGCACAATACATCAAAGAAAATTATCCAAATCTTAAGATAATTATGTGGGACGACATGCTAAGAAATATAGATATAACTGCTTTACAAGGTACATAACAATGATAACCGTAACTATATGATAACCGTAACTATCGACTCTATGGTCATTTTCCATAAAAGTGATACTTTCGACCAATTCTTGGCTGAAACTAGTGTTCGTGTCATGTTTGGAGATTTCGGGTTTGTTCGGAATGGTTTCACTTACCTATTTTTTTTTTGTTAAGTAATGATTTGATTTCGTACGTTATTTTTTTTTTCTTTTCGAAAACATAATTATTATTTTTTATTATCGTTATCTTGAATATGTTAGTACAAAGAATCCAAGTGCACGGTGAAGCAAGATCTCATTAATTTAATTTGTGGAATTAAAACAAGTAACGTTATTTTAATAGAATATTACACATTAATAAAAAAAGAAGAATTAGTAAGTATTCATTTGATTGTGATATTTGTGAGGTGGTGATAGATATCTAAAGTCATTACTTCTTTTGTAAGGGTAGTATCTTTTCAAAAATAAAATGAAATAATGAATAATTGAAGTCTTTTATTTAATTTAATAATCGAGTATTACTTGTTGCAATTTATTTTCTTTGTTTGCGCGGTTAGCTGTGGTTCACTTGGTTAATGCGCTCCCAACTCGAATTGAGCTGAATGTGAGATCTGGGGTTCAAATCCCAATTTCGACAAACTTTAACCATACAAAATGTGACCGAGTAGTTTGAATCCCACTATAAGCTGTAGGTCTCTTTCAGAAGTTGTAGACTGACAATCTACAGCAAGTTAAAATTCGCTAGAATCAATTGGATTTGTCCTCTGCCCCTTTATTCCTCATTGGAATAATGGGATACTGTTATTTTAAAGACGAAATTTAAATAATGAACTACTTTACTTGACTATATCTGATATTCAAATCCCACCTATACAAAAAAGAACCATAAGTACATGAGACTAGTGCTGTCGAGTTTCGAAAAAAAAATAATTCAAAATTTCATTGGAAAAATAATTTGATATTCGGAAATTTTGAATTTCGTATTCACTTTAAAATTAGAAATTCAAAAACAAAATTTCAGATATTCGAATTCGAAATTAAAACGAAAGAAGGTAATAAAAAATAAATGCAATAGGAAAGATTTTTTTATAAAAATAGAATAACAAAGAAACTATAAAATATGTACTTAATTTATTTTGTTATATTAATATTTATGTTACGAAGGTTATTATTTTGTTCCAAAATATTTCTTTTCGCGGTTATTATATTTATATAGAAACTAACAAAATCAAAAACGAAATTCAAAATTCGTTCATCAATTTGAAATTCAAAATTCGAAAAGCTGCAAAGTATTTTTTTTTGAATTTCGAATTTCATCAACAGCACTGCCTGAGACTCTATTCCTCCATAGGAGTGTTCTGCTCCAGATGATGATTTGCTACAAAGTTATCCTTTTTTTATTACTATATTTTTTCTTTGTTACCGAATACTTTACCTTATGGCTTGTTTCTTATTAACGGTTGAAATAAGATAGATTTATCAATAATTAATGATTGGTAGAATATAACAATTCAGAATTATGTTTGAATAAAGAAACTAAGCTTTTTTTTATACTTTATAGAATATAATTTGGGATCACTAGTAGAGCCAATGGTATGGCATTACAGTAACAAACAGACATTCAATTTGGGTAGCATTTTGTGGGAAAAATATGGCAATGTTTTCACTCATATTTGGGGAGCTAGTGCCTTCAAAGGTGCATCTGGAAGTTGCCAATTTGTTCCTGTGCTCAAACATTATGTTGAGAATCATGAAGCGTGGCTTACTGAATTAGGATTACATGGGAGTAAGATTCAAGTTTTTCGGGGAATAGTTCTAACTGGATGGTCTAGGTATAGGGTTAATTTAAAATTGTGATTGTTATTTTATGACGATATTTTTAAAGATATGATCATTATGCAACTCTTTGTGAATTACTTCCAACTGCAATTCCTTCATTGGCGCTTTGTCTCAAAACATGGCAATCTGGAGGATACACTCATCAAATATTAGAGTATGTCTTCATTATATTATGAGATCTCTATTTAATGTATGTGTATTTTAGTTCCGTAGGAAAATTCCTAGGATACACCGATCCTTTACTTCAACTTCAACAACCTCTTCGGCCTTATTCTATACCTCCTCAGCTTTCGTTTCCGGGATGGCAAGTTCTTGTTGGTGTGGAGTGGCTTGGGAATGTTAAAGTCAAATACAGAAATATTGTAGACAGCGACCAGTAAGTTAATTTAATTTCAAAAAGAATTAGTGCAAAATAATAATTTTATAGGGTTCAAACCTGGTTTAATCAATGGCAAATTTTAAATAATTACACGAATCCTATGCAGATAGAGAGTATACTTCCTGTGCTGACTGAGTAAGTAATGATTAAAAAGTCAATCTGGTGAACAATATTGCACCAAATTGTTCAACCGATAATTGAACTTTGTTTTCTATTTGAAGCTTGTGGCAAGAGAAACTTTTCATTGGTCCATTCGGAAAGTAGTTTTTAATGCGTGCTGCACTCGTTGATTAATATTGTAACCCAAGGCGATTACAAAGTCTAGGCCATTGCAAACGCTTATATATTTTAAGATAGATAATTTAAATTGATCGTCATGTTCTTGAACTGTTATTAAAATGCGATTTGGACATATAAAGACCGCGTGCATATCATACTGCTGTTAGTTTATAGTATAACGAAATTACTTTTTAAAACTGAGATGAATAAAAATAAAGTAAAAGTAAAGTACTTTAATCAGGACGAAATATCGGTTAATAAATATTTTATTATTAAAACCGAACGGAATGCCACTTAACAATATATATATGAAACTTTTAATGCATATCTGAATGATTTTATTTATTAAATGTATTTTTCAGAAACCAGTTAATGAAATGGTTTTTAACCGGTATTATACCGTTTTTGTTATATTATTCTTGGTTTCGATTTATTATCTACTAATAAACCATCTTTAAAATTTCTAAATTTGATAAATGGAATTTTGGTCTTGATATTCGTATAGTTGGTTTAGTATTTGGTTTTTATAAGTCACCTGTGCCTTACTGATATTCAAATTTTATATCATTGTCAAAATTTAACGTGTCATTCTCATTTTTTAGAGGAGAATTTTGCTTCAGACAATTATTTTGTAATTGAAGTTGAATTTTTTTATGTAAATTTTAATATTTTGTAGCCTCCTTTTGGAGATAACTTCATTAGAAAATTTCCTGAAGTTACATTTGGAAATATTCTTCTTCGCTCCAACATCTGAAGAGTTTATTGGTACGTTACTAACTCCTGTAAAGCAACACATATGTCAACTGAAATGTGATTGCGAAACACAGTTGTCTATAGGCTGTCGTGTTAGAAGTATTAAGAAAATTGTTTAAATGTATTTTTAAGTTAGTTCATCTGTGATATTCGCAATACATTTGTATTGTTTGACTGCTTGTCCTTTTTGTTTGCTTGTTAATCGTTTATATTGTAAAATAAGCCGCACAAATAAATTTTTCAAATAAATAAAAAAAATTGCTTCACCATAAGTATTTTTTTTTACTAAAACAATTTTTATATCAATAACTTTTTTGTAGACACTAAAGCAGATAAAATGTTTTATTTATTTTTCCTTTAATGTGCTTGTAAAGTGTATATTGGATTATTAAAATGGACGAGGAAACATCTATGAGATTAGATGAAGAATTCAAAGCTAATTTAAAATTTATTCGGCCTTTTATAATTAAACTGACAAATTCTAAATACATCACTTTTTGCCGAGTATGGCTAGAGAAAATGAGTAACTGTCATCCCGATGAAAAGCTTACTCGTAATGAATACTTGAGTGAATTATGTCGTCAAATACAAAGCGATAAAATTGAGGAGCCTTTTATTAATCCACCCCCGGAAGGACCTTTAGTGGAATTGGGGATTCCGTGTTCTGTAAGATTTTCCTAACACTAATATCCAACATTTACAATTTTAAATTTGTTTAGCCAAATTCATGGTCAGATCTTTCCACTGTGAGTACAAATACAGAAGTTCCCGGTTCTGGTGATTGTGATTCTGTAGAAAACGAAGCATTGCAGACTAAAACACCTTTCCCGATTTATGACAATAAGATAAAAGAACAGCAAATGATTATAGATGAATTAAAACAGAATAACGAATTTTTAAAAAATGAATTGCATCAATACGAAATGAAAATGAATTCAAGTAAATTTATTTCCTGTTTTTAAATTTAAATTAAAACTTTGTTTCTAGGAAATTCTAAAGCAGAAGTAGGTATCAATATGTTAGCAACTGAAGTTGATTATTTGAAAGAACGTTTAAAGGTAATATTTCAAAATTATTTGGTCTTTATTTAATTTTATTTGAAATTAAGGAATTAATAACAATGAAAAGAAATCTGCAAGCCAGTCACAATGCGGTAATAATGCAATGGGAAGAATCTACTCGGAATCTTGAAGGTCAGCTCCAGACTGAAAGAGAAAAATGTCTGGATTTGGAAGAAAAAGTAAACGAATTGACAAAAAGTTTAGCAGAACCGAGAGAAACAATTGTAATTTTTTATATAATAATTTTAATACATAAACCATGGAATTGAACTGCAAGAAATAACGGTTTTGAATCGGTTTCCGTTTGAAAATTGTCGGTAATTAATCAATCTATTCGCTCATAGTATTTGCAGTTCAGTTCCTGTTCGCGTTTTATAAAAATTAAGCTGAATAGTCCATTTTTAAATCTCAATACCAATTCGATTCATATCCTGGCAATAAATACTAAATTCCTCAGGTGTGTAGAGAACAAAAAATACTTGAAGCACATCATATGGAAATATGTAACATTCAAGAGAAACATAGTGAAGTAATAAAATATATAGAAGATAAACATTCCCAGCTTGTTCAAAGTAAAGAAGAAGAACATGAACAAGCTATTCGTGAATTAAAGGAATCGTATGATCAAAGAATAGAACAAATATCTTTAGAAGCAGAAAAAAATTGTAAATTCAGAGACGATGAAATTGCGAGACTTGAGAAATTACTTGAAATGCATTCTGTTAGGTTTGTATATATTTTGTTTTATATTATATATTTTTAATATACAAATAATAGCAAGCATCTACCAATTTAACAACGATTCAGTAACACTTAAAAACATCTTGACGTCATCTGGTAAGTATGTTAACAATAATAATACATCACAATAAACTTAATATATAAACATCAAAAATATTTGTTTTGAACATTGTTATTTTATACAACATAAAACCAGTACCTATATTTAAGGCCGTTGTAATCTTGTAAATAATTATTTTCTTTTTTTTATTAGATCTCAAATTGATCAAGATTGTAATTACACGAATGAAGCTTTGGTGGAAAAAATTTCATTTTTACAAAATTGTATTTTAAAAATGGAACGACTCTTGCGTAGATATGAAAAGCATTACAGTAAAAAGGTTTCTGTTTTAACCAAGGAATTACAATTAAAAGAAAATACTCTACAGGTATTCTCAAAACAATTTTTTAAACGACCATTTATAAAAGTAGCCAAACAATACCGAAAGTAAACCTTTAACACGTGAATATTATGACTATATCGAGCTTTTAGTTTCATTTATTGACAACATTTTAATAAAAAAAAACTAATATAAATAAGAGAAAATATTTATAAATAGTTTTGTATTTTGGGATTTCTTTTAGCAGAAATCATTGCACCAATTAATTATTTTATTATAACCTAATCTAAACTGAATCATCAAAACCTCAAAGAAAGTTTAGATGTTTTTTTAATATTATAAGTTTCGGTTTCGGCCAAAACTTTGGCTCGGGCAGTACTAATGTTCGTATCGTGTTTGGCGCTTTCGGGTTTGTTCGGAATGGTTTCATTCGCCTATTTTTTTGTTTGTGAGTTAAAAATTTTGTTTTCTACGTTATTTCATTTTTCTTCCTTTCGAAGATATAATTATTTTCTTATCGTTATTCTGAGGCTGTTAGTACAAATGTGCAAAAGTGCAAGATGAGGCAAGATCTCATTACTTTAATTTGTAGAATTAATACAACAATTTATTGTATAATTTAAAAAAAAAAAGTAATGTTGTTTTAAGACAATAGCATACTTTATAAAATAATCTGTTAGTTAGAAACAAATACTTCTTGAAAATACTACTTATTTATTAATGTCTTTACTTCTTTAGTAAAGATAGTGCCCCGTTTCCTTAGCTTACTTTTGAGTGCTTTTGTTAAAAGTGACGTTTGGTTTCAGAAGATTATAATGTAAAAGTGATTTTATTATAACAGTGAGTTTGGAATACGGGCCATTATCTCTAGTTAAAAAAAAAAAAAATGAATTTTATCTTAACTTTATAAGACTTGATTGAAAATCATATTTCGGTTGGACACTAATTATTAGCCATCTGCTATACTTTGAAAGACTTATCGGATAAATAATATAAAATTCGTTCAAAAAGTATAACAAGGCTATGTAATTAAATCACCCGCACGTTATTTTTCACTTTCGTTTCTTGTTATGTATATAATACACTTACTAATAAATTTAATTGTAATTAAAGATACAACTAACAACACAAAGAGCTCAATTGTTAGCTAAAGCAAGTTCTGAGAGACAACTAGAAATAGAAGATATTGTTTCTCAACTTGAAGATCGTTATCGATTGCTGCTCGAAGACCAGCAGGCACAGGTTTCGGGCATACGTCAAGAATATTCAAATCTCATTACAAAATTATCGGAAAAGTTCGAAGTCAAAGCCATTAAAAGTGCATAATATCCTCATATAAAAATGTATTGTATAAATAAAGAATTTTAAAAAGAGCGCGTTTTGTGTAGAAAAAATATGTCTCAACAGGAAGCAGTGCAATCGCCTGTTAGAAGAAAATGGCGTGTTTTAATTATTGTTAGTGCAGTGCGTGAGAATGGTGTTGCGTTGACAATAAATGACTCGTTTTAACAATGTCCAATACACCGTCAAACAGACGAAATGGAGCACAAAAGATTAGGTTGACCAGTAAGTACCCCTATTTGGTTATATTTCCTCAAAATGGTTTTTACGAAGTTATTTTTCATGAACTGTCATTTTATGCATACCAATATGGCTTCAGTGGGGGGTACCTCCCAAACTAAATTGCATTAATAAAGACAATAGTAACAGTATTTTACTAATTGTATTTCATATTTGGGTCAGTCTATATCTAATCAATACTCTATACAAAAATTGTGTTTGTGTGTCTCATATTTTTCTAATTATGGTTGTAAACTTTAAGTCAATGCACAAAATAAAATGTTTATATCCTTTACCATATAAAGAAAATGAACTCTAACTAAGAATTTTAGTTTATATTCATAATTTACTTTGTGTACAAGTCTGTATTATCAATAAAGTTCCCTCAATGTACGCCTCATTAAGCTTAATAAATGATTTCAAGTATATACATCTGTCCATTAATTAAATTTCTAGAATTAGTCATAATTTTTGTTCAACAAGTCCAGTGGTCTAGACCAATTTATTGTGCAGACAATAATTTAAAAATAATGTAATGTGCATCACGCGTACTGTTATTGTCTTATGTAATTAATGTATTATTTTCTTTCTAGTATTGTGTGCTAGAAATCTAGTGAGGAAGGACCTGTTTCGTAAGTATTTGTATGGTTATTGTTTGTTGTTATTTTAACAATATTATGTCTAGGATTGCCTGACCCATTTGCTAAAATTTCCGTTGACGGAAGTGGTCAATGTCATTCCACTGAAACTGCTCGTGCAACGTTAGATCCGAAATGGAATTCACATTACGATCTTTATCTAGGAAAGGCAGACAACATCACTATATCCGTGTGGAATTACAGAAAAATCCACAAGAAACAGGGTGGCGGATTTCTTGGTTGCGTCAGAATCGTTAGTTCTTTAATCCAAAGGCTAAAAGATACTGGATGTAAGTGTTTGTTTAGTCAATCCTATAACAAAGATTATACATAGGCGTAACTAGTAGTTTATATACATTTACTTTAATATTCAGTCATATTCCTCATATACATCTTGTTGAAAAATAATATAAAACCTATATTTTATTATTGTACCTATTTAATATGACCATTTAAATTTGACAATTACTTTTGTCAATTTTTGCAAACATTTGAACAACTCTTTTTTTTAAATACCTGACTTGACCAATAGGGGAAACCAATAAATTTAATATTTTTTTTATCTATTAAATTCTAAGTTTGTTATGAAATATACTTATAGATAACTAAATAATCTTTATTTTTGATAATACAAATTTTAAAAGACTATTGAGATCATCAGGTAAACTAGGATGAAAAATCTAATCAATTGTTCCCAATGTAACAAAATGTATAAATTACAATTTATTATATAAAAAATAATGTATAAAGACTGCACTGTTTTGCTACTTAAGAACATATTTAATTCTGAGAACTTCACTTTGATTTATTGTGTATCATCAATTTTTAATATATTCGAAAATGATAGTACATTGCTTATTACAGTTGCAGGATATCAAAAAAGCATTTGTGTAATGCAAATTTAATAAAAAAACACTTTTGATTGTAATTAGTTTAAATTAACGGTTTCGTTTTCAATTCCGGTTGCAACAAAAATAAAATTCTGAAATTATATTTGGTATATGATTTAAAAAATGTGTAGGAAAACTCATATTCGATAATAACGGTTTTGATTTCAGTTATTTTATTTTTCATTTAAGGTTTTTCTTAAAATTACCAACCCTTCTGTTGGCAGCCTAGTTACGCCACTGGATATGCATTATTTTGTTATCTTCATAAAAATTTTATTATTCCAGATCAACGTTTAGATTTATGTAAAGCATCAGTGGATGACACAGAGCCAGTCAAAGGTCAAATAATAATATCATTGTTATCTCGAGACGGTCCTTGTGGTGGCACTCCCCTTGCGGTTGTGAACCCACTGGGAGAATTACGCGGCCCCAATGATTATGAAAACGCGGAAAATGACGAACTTCCCCCGGGCTGGGAAGAGCGGCGGACAGACACCGGTCGAGTATACTACGTCAATCACACAACCCGAACCACGCAATGGGTGCGACCGGTGTATACTAAAGCCACAAACGCCGTCAATGGACAAAGGCGGCCACAAATTCGCAACGGTGATGCAAATAGTAACATAGATAACACCCGTATTACCGAACCGTTAAACAACAACTCTGCGGATAGTCCAGAAGAAAGTCCCTCCAATCTTGGCAGCCCATCTAGTTCCTCTACAATAGTCCCGACCCCGGTGCTGAGTCCCTGCAAACAAGCACCACTATCCCCGCGTATGGTACCTGCAGTGAGTCCTACCACTGCTGTAACTATCGCACCTAATAACTCTTCGTGCAACGTACCTACCACCAATGCTAGTGTTCAGAACTCTGCGCAACAGACTCCTCGACAACCCGCTAGAGACAGGCGGCTGCCCAGATCAGCGGAAGAGCGCCGAGGAGGAGATAGCAGTCGGAGAAGGAATGGGAGGAATCGGAATTCGTTAAATTCCGCACAGATGCTTGCAGCTCAACCACAAACTTCTTCTAATACTCCTGCCTCCAGACTCGACCTACCACCTGGATATGGTACGTTTCACCATTCACTTAATATATTATTTTTATCAGTTTTAACAAAAATGTTATAAAATACTTATTGTATCCGAGTCGAATTGAGCGAAGTGTTAGATCTGGAGTTCAAATCTCAGCTGTAAATCTTTAACAAATAAAAAAGTTATTTGGAACCATTATAAGCTGTAGGTCGCTTGCAGAGGTTGTTGGCTGATAACCGCTCTACTAAAATGCAAGTAAAACTATTGAACTAATCGCCACTGATTTATACGCTGCGATAAAATGTTTTAAAATTTTTCTCAAAAATAGACATTCATAAAATTTTGAAGAATCAAATTATGTATTATAATATTATTTACATTACTTATACGATAATCTATAAAAGTAATGTATAACTGTTTTGCACCTGCTTTGGCTGTGCTAGTTTCTTAACACAATTTTTATTGATACTATATATGTACTATACAAAATATTTTTAGTAGTACTTATTTTAGATAAATAAATTTACCATATAATTATTTTTTAGAATTAAGAACTACACAACAGGGTCAAGTGTATTTCTATCACATACCTAGTGGAGTATCAACGTGGCATGACCCTCGAATACCAAGAGATTTTGCTCCTAATGGGTTAGCTCTGGATTCGCTAGGGCCATTGCCCCCTGGATGGGAGATGAGGCAAACGCAATCTGGCAGGGTAAGTTACTATTTAATTTTTCATTTATTAAAATACAACCTTGATTTAAATTGTACATTTAGAAATTAGTTTCTTAATAACTACATCCGTAACATTACAAAATTCACAAATTATCAGTTCCTATTTGCTGAAAATTAAATTACATATTATCTAATTATAAGAGGCTTGCACTTTCACTACCGTACTGTTCTGTAAATTACTTATTTGTTGATTTGTGAAAATATTTTATTTATATATCGAAAGAGGATTTTGGAAATATATTATTTTTTTGTTAATGAGAAACCCTGTCCCATATAAGTTTACTAAGTTGCCAATAATTTGCTTACAGTTTTAAAAATTTCACTGTGATTATAATATAACAGCAATATTTTTCCTATCTTTACTAAATTATCTATATTAAATTTTTTATATCATTCGAAAAAATGTTTCCGTCATTATAAATGTAAAATTGTAATAGATTCCTTGCATAACGCTTTTAAAAAATATGGAAAAAATCAAGACTTATAAAAGCAGTTGTAGAAAGAAAAATTGACGTTACAGAATGGTAATTATAATGTAAAGAAAGTAACGCATACCTGTAAACCAATTACTACTTATATATTTTAAATAAGTAGAATAAGAGTAAATATTTCCGTTTATTTCAATTAATATATTGTTTATTTAACGAAATAGTAGCAAAAATTTAAGTTGCTGTACTTTTATGCAAATAATTTTAACAATTAATTAAATTTAAAGTAGGTGTGTGAATTTATATGGGGCAGGGCTTGTACATAAAATTATTACTTTTACTGTGCTTGACATAAAAGATGAGCTTTGCGATAAAGGAGTGTTTTTTGTGTACGTCATTGACAATCCGTGGTCAAGAGCTGAGGAAATATTGAAACACTTCTAATAAAATATAAGTGTACAATATTGTATATGAAATAAAAGTTGAGCTGTACGGCAAAAGAGAGCTTGTTGAATATATAAAACATTGACAGCCATTCGTCTTTACTTGATTAGTTGTTTTTTGTGATTTTTCGTACACAATTTGTCTACAAACTGTATTGTAATGTATTAATTCACGTATAATAAATTTGCTACGCCCTTCATACTAATACTGATTGTACTGATTGAGTTATATATATTTGGTAATTAATCTTTTATTACAAGTACAGTAAAGTAACTTCCTTATTAATTTAAATTAGCTTATTAATATTATACATTTTACCTTCAAATATATTTGTAAATTCGATTTCAATTTTGTGTAGTTTATTTCAAATTGTTATTATATATCTTTATGTACCTACTTTTATAAAATAATTTTTACATGGAACTATTATTTATGTTGATCTTTTATTATTATTTGATATTATGTACCACGTAGGTATTTTATAGACTACAATGTTTTAGGTATACTTCGTGGATCACAATAACCGCACAACTCAGTTCACCGACCCGCGTCTAAATGCTCAAATCCTTCAAAACCTTCTCCGCAAAGCTCCCTCAACAGCTCCTACAGCGTCCACATCAACAACAACGACAGTAACTTCTCCTGGTGTTGCGGGCACTTCCACAACGGTGGCAACGCCCACCGTGGCGAGTCCAGGTCCAGGTCCAAGCCCGATCGTTGCAGCAGCAAGCCCCATGTCTCCTCGTCCCAGACCTGGGGAAGCCGATCTGCCGCAAGGGTTGCTTAACGACGTGGAGTTGCTGCCGAAGTACCGACGCGATTTGGTGGGGAAGTTGAGAGCGTTAAGGGCAGAGCTAACGGCTTTGCAACCGCAGAGTGGGCATTGTCGGCTGGAGGTTTCCAGGAATGAGGTTTTCGAAGAGTCCTACAGGTATGTAAAAAAGTTAAAAATAATTTATATATAATACTGCAAATATTTTTTATTGGGTAATTTAAGTAAAATAGTATGTCATATTTAAATTGTTCTTTGAGTTCATATTTGAACTAAACATAAGATTATTTATGTAATATTAAATTTTATTTGTATAATGCACGAACTAAAAGAGAAAAAAAAAATGTTCTTCGTATTGTTTATTTTTTCAAGTTTTTTACATGTATTTATTTATTTTATTCTTGATAGTTGAAAAATACAATCCAAAATATTGTTGAAAATGATAAAAAAATAAGCTGCGGCCAGAACCGACCATCGAAAAAATGTCACAAAATTGTTTTATTTTCATATTTTATACTAGCAATAATTTTTTCAAACTATTTATTTGTTACGAAATATTCGCAAAAAAAATGAGAAAACAAACTGTCACTTTCGGTTTGTCGGTCTCCACTAAAAGTTGATCAATTCGTACCATTGATGTTATAAGTTTAAATGTAAAGATTATTAAAATTTGAAAGTTTCAAAATTGATTTTCTTCGTCTTGCGAATTGAAATTGAAATTTCATTTTCGGTAAAACGATCTCTACCAAAAGTTGATCAAGTTTTATCATTGTTGTTAAGTTTAAATATGAAGTTTTATTACGATTTGCAAGTTGAATTTACTTAACTTTAATTCTTAGAAATCCGATAAAATCTCAAAATTTTAAAATCGGCGTGATTATAACTCTTTATTATGTGTGGCGGATTGTAAATATTTTTACTAAAATTACTTTGCATAAAAACTACTTGACACTTTTACTTCTAAGTGCTATAATTTTATTTTATTTTTTCAGGCTTGTGATGAAAATGCGTCCAAAAGACATGCGTAAACGCTTAATGGTGAAATTCCGTGGAGAAGAAGGCCTAGACTACGGTGGTGTAGCTCGCGAATGGCTACATCTCCTCTCCCGTGAAATGTTGAACCCACAATATGGTTTATTCCAGTATAGTAGAGATGATCAGTACACTCTACAAATTAATCCCGATTCTGGGATTAATCCCGAACATTTGTCGTATTTCCATTTCGTCGGAAGGATTTTGGGTATTGCAGTGTTTCATAATCATCAACTGGAAGGTGGTTTCACTACTCCGTTCTATAAACAATTGTTGAATAAACCCATCACACTGCAAGATATAGAAGGGGTGGATCCCGAGTTGCATCGGAGTCTCACTTGGATGCTGTAAGTGTTATTTAGATACATATTTTTTATTACTAAATACGCTATTTATGTTGCTATACTTATTAATTATGTTTTGTTTATGCAGTAACTATTATTTGCTAATCTTGCATTCCTACTAACACATCTTTATTATTTATCTCATCTGTGCTTATAATCGTATGACGTAAATGTGTAAATTTCCTTATTCGTCGTACTAGGAAAGTGATTGATGTGATCATAAATATTATCGTGGTTAGTATTATTCAGTCAAATCATATTATGTACTTTAGACCTTTAAAGGATATTTTAAATGCTTTACGTTTTATATCGGTTTCTGATTTTTGATTATAAACCAAACTTAAAAGTGTTGTCAACAATTAACAATCGGAAATGAAAGCTTCTTGATTAAAAAATTACATTATTGTCACTGAAGGGTTTATTTAAAAGAAAATTATTTCAATATTTTTTAATTGTAAGAGATTCAGGCCATTCCGCTTAAAGCGACTGTCCGATTTAAACGTACTAATAATAAATTCTAAAATTAAACTAGAACTATAATTCTAGCCCTAATGTAATTAATTTAAAATATTCCTCCGTAAAACCAGTAAGATAGATGCTCATTTATTATAAAGTACTCTAATTCTTACCCAAAGTAATTAGATCAAAATCATCCTTCGTGAAAACCTACTAGTACTTGTTCTAATTGAGCGTTTTAAATTACATGATTTGAATAATTTGAAAATGTATAAATAACTTTAAAATGTAAAATTAGTGTAAATTTATTCAGTAATGCGTAATATATTAACTTTCATATAATCTTCCGTCTACTATTAACAATGTAAACCACAAAATATACTAAACAAATATTTGTGACATAAGCAGCTATATTAAAATTATGACGCCATGCTCGTAAAGCCTAGTAAACGTAATTATTAGAATATTTGTCATGAAAAAAAATTCCTAGTGAATTTGCATATTAATAAATATTTACGTTAATTGATGCTATAAAGAATGCTAAATAAATTGACTGTCTTATTTTTTAGTGAAAATCAAATGATAATTTAATATTAACAAATTGAAATTGTGTATCAAATACTTAATTCCAGGATTACACAGAATGAAGATACAGATATTTGATTAGATCATTTTTATTGGGTTCATTTAATTAAAAGAAAAATATATTTTCTCGAAATACAAATAAATGTATTCGTATACCAAAAATGCTATATTGCCGCTCGCTCATAAAGATTGAAGCCTGAAGCGTACCTGAGTTACAATGCATTCGTGGTACAAACATTATTTTTCCTTTAACTATTTTAAATTTTCGAGTTTAGGTTCTGGTTCAGTTTCGGGTTTATGTTCAAAACACAATAAGCAACTATTTTGAAGCACTTTACCATTATTCTGCCATATTACGATTTTCAAAATTATAGAACTATACCTGTCCATGACGTCTATTTAAAGTTTCCGTTCTTTCGTCAACCACAACCAGTGTAAAGTTATCGCCCCCAAAGAGAACAAAATGACAGCACTGCTCTGGTTTCCTATTCATCAAATAAACAAATTAAGAAACACAACAGCTACCCTATACTTAACTTGAGCATTGCAGTCTTTCATGACTGAATTTTCATATTAAACATGTACAGGGAGCTCTTCGCAGGATTAGTAATTTTCGGATTTCACGTCAGAGTTTTAAAGTATATCTATATTTTATTAATATTTCTACATTTTAAAATTATTTTCGTTAATAATTAAATAATGATTTTTTGCTACAGTTTGTTTAAAGAAAATAATTATTTTTTCAAAACCTTCGACATTTACATTTATTAGTTATTTTCGATTTATTAAAAGAAAAAATGAATATTCATTACATTATAAAATATATTCATGCAGTTCGAAAAAAATCGTACGAATTATTTAGTTTACGGTTCAATGTAAAAGGCACTGTTTCAGATTCACATTGATTTCGGTTTAATCCCAGTTCGGCAAATATTCCAAGTGTTTCTTATTTTCGATTCGGGTCCTGTTCCTGATTCCGATTTTTAGTTCAGTTTGTATTTCAGGGTTTTTTTTTAAACATAAAGAGGAACGTTTCTGTTAACTAAGTTCAATTTTAATAATCTTCTCTATCCTGCTTGCTATGTTTTGGTGGCGCTTGATCTTTCCCAAACTTATACAAATAACCTATTAACAAAACAATTTTTTTTTTATATTTTTATTTGATGCTTGGCTGATTGGATGCTGTAAAATTGTAGATATAATATTTTTTGCTTTATTTTTGCTAAAAAAAAACAATGCGCTACACGTATAAAAAAAATATTAAAATTATAGGGAAAATAATATTGATGGAGTATTCGACACAACATTCTCCGTCGAAAACAACAGTTTTGGTGTTGTTAAAGTCCACGAACTAAAACCCGGAGGTGCTGCAATAGCCGTCACAGAAGACAACAAACGCGAATATGTTCGTCTTTACGTTAACTACCGCTTCATGCGTGGAATAGAACAACAATTTCTCGCCTTACAAAAAGGTTTCACAGAGTTAATTCCTCCTTCTCTTCTCCGACCGTTCGACGAACGTGAACTAGAATTAGTTATCGGAGGAATCAGCTCCATAGATATAGCAGACTGGCGCTCTAATACTCGTTTGAAACATTGCACGCCCGAAACGCCTATCGTGCAGTGGTTCTGGCAAGCTGTAGAGTCGTACTCTGAGGAGATGCGAGCCAGGTTGCTGCAGTTTGTCACTGGGTCGTCGAGGGTTCCTCTGCAAGGGTTCAGAGCTCTTCAGGGGTCAACAGGTGCTGCAGGACCGAGGTTGTTTACTATTCACTGCGTGGACGTTTCGCCGCAAAATCTTCCCAAGGCGCACACATGCTTTAATAGGATAGATATTCCTCCGTACGACACCTACCAGAAGTTGCTGGATAAACTGACGCAGGCCGTAGAGGAAACTTGTGGTTTTGCTGTTGAGTAATTGTGTAATATTACTATAAGGTAGCTGAAGTGATATTAGTTAATTATAGAAACATTCGATATTTAAAATGGTTCATAAAATGTGATTTTTAAACATATTACGGTAAATTTTTATTGATTAGGTAGGTATAAAATAGTTAAGATTTTTGTAATTATTTTTTAATTCGTGGTATTTGGATAAAATCACATTTTTGTAAAATCTGCACAGTTATTGTTAAGATTACAGCAATTCGATATTATTGTTGTCTTCCTTATTTTTAAAGATTATTTTATTATAGACTGCATAGATATAAAATATTTTTTCCATTATGTATTTGTAAATATTTGTGTTGTAAGTAATTTTTAAAGTTGACAAGGACCAAATAACTTATAAATAAGAGTTCAAGTGTTCATTCAATTACATTTCTAAGCATCAGCCGGATCTACATTGAAGTGAACGAAAGCAAAATGTACAATGTTGAACTTAACATTAACTTATTAATAAATTATGTTCGCTAACAAAATTTGATGTTCAGTTAATCGGAAATAAAACTCAAAATAAATTGTAATATGATGTTAAAATTTGTTGGTGCAAGTCTTGAATGTACGAAAGTGTTTATTTTAAATTTAATAGAAATATGTAAAAAGTCTAATAGGCTCATTCTTCTAGAATATTTGAAGACATTATATAGAAAACTTTTCTTACTCTCTTTTTTCTTGGCTGATTTCATGTTGAGCACAATTGTTACATAAAATGATGGCATTGTATCACAATTTGTGTTTGTACTTCAGCAAAATTATATTTCTTAATGTGGACATCACATATTTACTAACATTTCTGCCAACAATTGTTCACAGTGTTGCTTAATATTTGATTGCTAACAAAAATTGTTAGTTTACAATGTTTTTATTTCAATGTGGATCCGTTAAAAATTTGCTTGGAAATGTAAACTATAAACTATATATAGCGCATTAACAATATTTAAATAAAATTAAAAATTTTAATATTAACGTTACGGAACTAGTATAATGTAAATTATTGTTAAAGATGATTTATTGTTCCAGTTGTTGTCTTTAAGTATAAGGAAGGCAATGTTATAAGACAGAGATCTGCCATATTGCGATTTTCAAAATTATTTTTATAACACAGAACATATATTTTGCAAAGTAATTTATTATTTGAAACAAATGTTTTGTAGATAAATGCAGGGACTCGAATCACAAGAAATAATGATTGGGTTTGGTTTTATTTTCAAAATTTTTCAAATCGTTACTTTGAAAATGAAAAGATTCGCTAACTTGTTTAATTTCAATAATTTCTGGTTTGATTATTTTATTATTAAAAATCTGTTTTTTCAAGCCCACATAAGAAAAATTTAAATATAGCATACGATTTCACAAAACTAAATATTAAATTTTTGCAATTTATTATCAAACAAATAAAAATTGGAGATTTTTTTAATGTAAAATAGATCAAATTGGTTTGCGTTGAATAGTTCCAAGTTTAGGGTTTTTAAATCGTAATATTTGCAATTTATGAAATTTAGACTGATTCGTTTTAAAGTACTAAATATTTGCTAATGCTCATAATTTTTCGAAACGTTCAACTTTGTTCACTTTGCACTAAAATATAAATTTAGAATATAGTGAAAAGTGTGTAAATAGAATATGGTAGATCTAAACTATTCGAGTGGGTACAAACAATTATAAAGAACATATTTTCGTCGGGTGGATATGTTTTAGCATTTAGTTAGGGTAGAAGACTGGTCAGTGCCTTCACATATACCTAACCCTAGTGCTAAACACGGTTACGGTTATTCATAAGTGCCTCACGCTAGTCATGTCACCACGCTGTAATGGAGGGAACAACAAGCTTAGAATCAATTAGCTTTGCTGAACACTAAACATAATACTCCCTGTATATAGATTTTTCTACCAATCTCGTTACATTTCATCCTAGTTTTAATATCATACCTATCTAATTTTATTATTATTATTATTATTAATTTAAAAGTTATTATCCAGTTTGTGTATTGTTTACAATTATTGTACATTGTTCTTGTATTTTTCAACAAAACTTATATTTTACAAAATGTCTATTTTCTTTACTGGCTATATTTTACCTCTGAATCTCCCATTTATATAGTCGAGTCACG
This sequence comes from Stenolophus ochropezus, assembly GCA_035578165.1. NCBI lineage: Eukaryota > Metazoa > Arthropoda > Insecta > Coleoptera > Carabidae > Stenolophus > Stenolophus ochropezus. Next base: position 6,347,273 of record JAQOWZ010000004.1, on the reverse strand, counting down.
ATAATTGAGACGACGTCCTCTGTACCTAATTTATATGAGATCGTAGTACAGAATCCTTTTATTTCCTTGTTCGAAGTAAAGGAAGTATTGTAATCACGAACAATTTCGGTTTTCAGGCTACAACGGAAGTATCCATTTTGACCATCTCTGGATAGTATAGTTGTGGTAAGGAAAGAATAAATAAAGGCTGATAGTTTACCTGTACGCTTCACTGTTTTTAGGACGTAGAATTAAATTACATTTGCCCAGATAAGTTTTTGTTATTTCTTCGCTTTGTTTCTGAGAATCAAATAAGTGGCTAATTGTATTCAATAAATTAATATAAGGCGGTAATTAATGTTAGTCGTACCATAGGCGTATGTATATTTCTCAAAATGTTGAATCGTAAAGAGTAGGCTATTAGAAATGGTGTAAGATAAATTATTGCATATAACTTTGGAGGAAGTAAAGAAGAAGCAAAATTAATATTAAAATTTCCGAACTGTCTATATATCATTATTTTGTACTATGCTTTTATATGATAAAAAATGATTCACCGATTATTTTTGATGACGTAATCGATAAATCCCCTGCCACACTGCTCAATTTTCCTTGCCACAACTATACCTATAACTCAAAAATGATTAGAATGCTGAAATTTTGTATATGGGATTGATATAACATCTAGTTGTGCACTTCTCTTGTTTATTGCAACTGACAGTGCCAAACGAACACTTTGCCTAAAGGATTTTATTAATTTTTCACATATTCGAAAACAATTACACGTAGAATATCGAAATTACTTATTATCTTACTTTCAAATCAAATAAGTTATATGAAGTGTCGAAAAAATGTGTATAATTTAATAGATGTACAAGTCATGTGGTGTCCATATCAGATTTTCTTTATATTAGGTACCTACTGATGCGATAAGTAAGTAAAAACAATAACATATCAATAGAAGCATATAAAAAAACAAATAATTTGTAAAATTGATAATTAAATTTTTATTATCAAATTATTTTGCACTAACCGATAACGTGAATCTCTTTTATCGTAGACATACTATACCTTGTTCACAGAGACTGCTACGTAGGCGAAGGAAAAAAATTCTCTTCGATGATTGTTACAAACGGTGGGCAGATTTACATGAGTTCAAATTTCAAATTTGGTAGTTTAAGATGTTTTTTATTTAGATATTTATTAATCGTTTAATTGCATACATCAAGTTAAATTCGGTATTATGAATATTTCTAATTAAATTTACCGTAAATACCAAATCATCTAAAAAAAAAGATAGTTACAATACGAAAGACTCGGTAAAAATAAGACTTTTTTAATTTCATTTTTAAAACGAATATATACTGATATTTTGTTTCAATGTAAGTAATAAAAAATCAATTAAACTATCTAGTACTTTCTTAATCTAAATTATATTTTTTTGTAGGCGGGAAAGGAAAAATAAATTATTATTAACAACATGATAATATATTTGGTCAATATTTTCACACATATGTGATTTTTATTAAGTACATACAAGAGTATTTACATAGAAAATATTTCGTTTGGTAATCAATTCACAGTCATCATTGACAATAATTTATGTGATATTGTTAGTATTAAAGCCCTAGCTTATATCTACAATAAAGTCTTTGAAATTATCACTTAAAAAATTATTTATTTGTTAACAATAATAAAGTAATTAGTGAACATATCCATAAAATATTTAGTTTGTTTGATGACGCTGAACCTACAGATACATTTTCATTATCTGCACCTTGGAGATGGTGTTCAAAATGCTGCTGTTCCGTGGATGAATGAGTTTCGTAATGCAACTTATTTGTTGTACTTGGCATACCAGTATTTCCCATGTTCATATGTTCTTGACTTTGAGTTTGATTGTCCATGTTAGAACTGCTGTATAAATAACTTTTAGTTCCGATGAAGCCTTGCAAAATTCGGAAATTTGGTTCAGTTATGTTTAGTCGTCCGAATATATATTTCTGCAGTTTATTTGTAACAACAAGAAGATTTCCTGACATGTCAATTGTTAAAGAGTCAGGCCATTGAATGTAAGTTTTATCCTTTGCAATGACTCTTTGACTAGTGGTAAAAGGTAATTTTGAATCCCATTTAGCTATACTGTTATCGGCTAATAATCCGTAATATAAAACACCATTTTCATCCATAACCATACCGTCTGTTTGAGATGCTTTTCTGCCTAAGGTTTTGACGTGAGAAGCGATTCCATTTGTAGCAGAATTTTCATCTCGCAAAACAGCACTATTAACAGAATATAAAGTATAACTAGATAAAGCACAGTAGTACACCATTCTGTCTTGTAATATGATATCGTGATCTCCAACGCTGGTAAATCTTGGTCCTAGAGCTATACCTGCTATATTGATACTAGCAGTAACTCCGGTTCCACTCACGGTGAAATGTGTAGCTTGTTCTTCGGCTTTCATTGATTTATCATCACGAATTACCCACGCTTTGCTTAATTTTAAAGAGTATACAATAATAGCAGGATCTGGACCGCTGTTGTCAGTGATGTATGCGTATCCACCATCTACGTCATCTACAACCAAGTCGTAGAGGAAACTTCCATTGTTGGTTACTTCTTTAGAAAACATGTACGTTGTGACCAGTTCATTCTTTTGGATATCGTAGATTAACAGACGTGGTTGACACTTCTCGTTAGGTGTACTAGTTATAGTGCCGGTTCTACCTCCATCCAAAATCCACAGTAGGCCTTTTTGGTCTATTTCGACGTTTTGAACATTTTGTAACGCATTACAGTCACCTTCGGTGTTCATTTCCCAACTGGGGTACGGATCCATAAGAGGAGCAGTGTTATAACTGTCTGGACTAGCGCCAGCTTTGTACGGTATCCTATTTAAAGTAGACGGTATTCCTTCTTTCATTCTAGGAGTAGTGATGTAGAGATAATCTTGGAAGTACTTGACGCCGGAGATGTGGTTGTTCTCCGGGATGTACTGCGCGGTTTTGATGGCATTGGCGTAGACGTCCGGCGTAGGCCAGGTGTAGTTGATGTAGTTCCACTCGTAGATGACTTTGAGCCGTGTGGTTTGAGCGCGAACGAGAGCGCAAGTGCACAGCACTAAGACTACACTAGACCGCAGCATGCTGAGGTTCGCGCGTTATGACTATGACTAAGGCGCGCACCTTCGCTGCGGTTCTTATATGTGACAGCGAAGGGTACGGGGTATTATTGTTTGTTTACCAATGTCTCTAATCTCTGACTCAAGCGACGTGTAGCGCGAATGACGTGTCGGATGCCCTCCTGATGAGCGCACAACCTGTCTAACATTTTTATTCTTTCATGCATTGTGTTTAGCATGTAAATCATATCATTGGGTATTCCAATAGGAATCGTTTTATTATTTTACATTTCCACTTGCTATACACTGATTGCCTCATACTCAGGATATATGTATATAAAAGAAGGTCATGATATTTAAGAGCTTGTAGTAAAACAATAAATAAAATATTTTTTATATAGAGTATAATAAAAATTCAATATTTAACCAAAAATCGTTAATTTACAAAAAATACACATTATTCATTATAAATATATACACATAAAATATGAAATATATAATTACATTGTTGTAAATATAGGTTTTGTTTTTGTTTATTCAAATATTATTTGTATTATCGAATTTGAAATCTTTATCAAAAATTGCAACACTTGTTATTTTGTTAATGTAAGTATGCATCCGTAAACGATATGTTTACTACCTATACAAAATCTCTTGTTTCTTCCTTGTATTAAGTAAGAAGGTATTGTAATCGCAAAAAAAATCAATTTTCAGATTTCAACGGAAATATCCATTTTGACTATTCCTGAATCCATTTTGACTAGTTTCGGCATAATGTCTTTATGTACGTACACATGTACGTAAGTACGTCATATCTCGCATAACTAAAAAACGTAGAATGTTGAAATTTCGCCTATGCACCTCCTTCTTTATTGCAGTCGTTAGTGTCAAGAGGCACTTTGCTCGATTTTTTTTTATTTTTCGTATAACTCAAAAACGATTAGCCGAAGAATGTTGAAATTTTGTTTATGGAATTGTTGTAACATCTAATTATACACCTCCATTTTTTGTTCCAATCGACCTTTTCAAAAAGCATGTTTACTTTCGGTAAAAATTTAATAAAAATAAAATTTAGTTAGCTTTTAATTTTTGTAGGAGACATTTGATTTCTTGTTACTAAATTGATATTGACAACTGTCAGAATATATTCCTGATTATTCCACACACGTCTCATTTCCACTCAATGATAATATTTCTTTTGATGCCCGTATAGGTACTTTATCAGTGAAGAAATTTGATAAAACCACAGTAAAAATTTTATGTTTCAACTGTTGTCATTTGTGAAATAATCAAACAAATATAATTCGAGTTTTACTCAAAATTCCTGCGAAGTTATGATTTAAATGTTATTTTTGACATTCGTTTGTCTATTACTACGCAACAACTCATAATTTTTTTCAATAAATTCGCACCTTATATTACTTATGAGAAATATGTATGAAATAAATGAACACAATATTTCTTTTTTTTGCAAGTTTTTGAGCGGTTAAAATAATTTTTGTACCGTAATAAGGAATAAACACAATTTTAATAAAATTTTCAAAAGATGATCCATTTCGCAAGGGAAGTTCAAAGGAAACTGAAGAATCATTAGCCGTAGAGGTAGAATGATCTCACTTTTAAGGTAAATGAGATTAAATGAAGTGTAGCGAAAAATATGTATAATTTAGTGTACAAAGAAGACATGTGGTGTTCATAAAAGATTTTTGCTAGATTTATTAATTAAAACTAATATTTGAATAAAAATACAAAAGAAAAATCAATTAAACTTAATTATCTTATGGACATTTAACACGAACTGATAAGAATTAATATTTTGAGCTAATTATAGCTCAAAAACATGATAAATTAAATTATTTTAAAAATAAACATAGTCCATATGTAAATGAGTTGTAAATGAACTTTCCGTATTTATAGTCTGTAATGTTGGTATGCCTTAATTTTTTTTTATAAAAGAAGAAAAAAAAAGTAGCTCTAAAATAAGGAATAAACGACAATATAACTTTTTATATAAATACTATTAAATGTTTCCGAGACAACATCATTTTTATTTGAATTTTTAAATTATTCAAATAATGAAATCTCGATCAATATGTAAGCACTTTATCTATTGAGTAAATATGGTGATTTCATATTTAATATTCCGTAGTGGTTTTGTTTATTTATTCATTTTATTCTATAGATAGTTAAAAAGTGTATGTAATGGTGTAAATATGCAATTTAATATCATGCTACGATTGTACCTAGGAAAAACCAAACAAAGAACTGTCATTAACAAGTTAAAAAATTGATGAATTATAGATTGTAAATCATTCTTGTTTCCAGTGAATCATGGAATAATTATAAATTGATATATTTATCTAGAAATAAATGTAGAATTACTTAGATTTTTGTAGGAAGATATGGAGACTTTAATGGGTGTATAGGAAGCATCTTCACAGAAAACTGAAAATTATTGGTAATTTAATTATAAACAATATATTATTAATTATTATGAAATATTAAACGATAAATTGTTTAAGAATTGTTACGTATTTAAAAACCATTTATGGTAGCTGCAAAATACGTTTGTTAGTAAATATTATGACACATTTTATACATTTTAATTAAATGTATATTAAAGTTGAACTGATTGTAGAACGTAATATTTTATTTTATACTACATTAAATAAGAATTCAAATAATTTAAATTTATAATATTTTATTTACTAACAAAAAGTTACTCCTATATCTTTATCGGCGTAATTGATAAACAAAATGTCAATGTCATAAGTCAAAAATATATAAATAATGCTGTCATCATTTTAAATTTATTCAAAAATGGTTTTAACCAAGGACCTGAAATTGAACCCTAAGCAGCACCGAAAATCGGAAAAAATGCTTTTTTTCCTATTAACCTTAAATTATATTTTTCAAAATTAACCGAAAATTTTTTTGTGTTTCATTAAATAAATTTATTGAAAAGCATTTTTTTTTGTATTGGTTAAAGAGATTACCTAATAATCGAAGTATTTTTGAAAATATTTGCACTGGACCTATAGTTTATAGAGGGTTCCGAAACAGCGTGTTATTATATGGTTAGCTATTACAGATGTTTCAAGAATCTTGCTTACTATTGCTAATTTTTTATTTGAAGAGATACGAGTTTTTTTCAAGAAGTAAAATGGTGGCATTTTAAATCAGAAAATTAATCATGCCTAAAAAAATAATCGATTCCCAAAATTTGGAACAAAATATGTTTTTTAAATGGAATTATAAAATTTTTATTCTTTTATTGCAAAGAGTATTTTTTCTCTTTTCAGGAAGATAATATTGTTTATGTACAATTTTTTCAGATAACCGAATTATTTACATTTAAAAATATGAAAATTTATTGTAGTCATTTTTACACAAATACAGGGTATTAATTAATTTTGCCGAGTAAGCCATAAAACATTTTTTTTAAAAAAAACTCGTATCTCTTAAAAAAAATTTAACAGTAGTGAGCAAGTTTATTGAAACACCATATATAATTAACGCATAAATAATCATGTTATAAATTACCCGTCTTAACTTCTATTTAAAACAAAATTAATAAATTTTGAATATTAGCTGGCAGGCTACAATTGTTACATTCTAATAAAATTCAAATTTTATTTAAAAATTACTTATCAGACTTTATTGCCGTAGGGTAAACAACTATAAAAATTGCTCAAAATATTTTCGAATTGCAATAAAGTAATTAATTAGTTAAACATAGAGTTAGCTAATAATTAAAAATAGGTTTCATTGTGTTATATTTAATTTTATATATAATTTGGTTGGAAAATGTTTTATTTCAGTTCATGGACAACCGATGATTAAATTAGTAACAAAATGTAACTGTATTAATGTATGATGAGAAATTAGCATTTACGGAGGAGCAAAGTCTAATTTTAAACGCAATATTTTTACAAAGTCATGTTAATAAAATTTGTTTTTATAAAACCACTGATGCCTGGTTTCATGAACGCTAGTTAAATTTGAAGCCGAGTTAAATTTATTAACTATAGATTAAATTTGAAAATGGGTTCCACAAGAAAGAGTTAAACTTAATCTCGGCTTAAATGAGGAGATAAGATAACCAGTCTATGGCGATGGGGTTAAATTTTAACCTTGGGTTAAAATGACATTTCTACTTTTAATATTCAAAGGTTAGAATTGATAATTATTATTTTTTGCTTCAAATGTATTTTTATATTTAATAGTGGCTACTATGGATACTTTTATTCCATATATTTGTAGTACGAGTCTATGATTGAGCAAAGAGATTCTTCCGATAATGAATGCATAGATAATATTGTGTACATTATTCCTACACAATGACATAGGTATTATAAAATGTAACATATTTGAATTTTATAACGACTTTAGAAATAGATTCAGGCTTTCCAAAAATGTACTTTTTTTATTTTAAAGATAAGTTACAATTTTTCGAACAAGAACACAAAAGATTAATCCCATGTTCCAATTTCTTTTCACATTGCATCAATAGGGTTTGTTTTTTAATTATTTTCAGTTATATTTTTGTAATTTTTAATTAGACAAGAAATATTATTTATAATTCTTATATTAATTGGAAACAATATGATACTTATATATCACCGTGTAAATGTCCTGACACTGTCAAAATAAAAATTGAAACAATTGAATTTAACGCAAAAATAAATGTTGTGAAATATAAGTAAAATTTAGAATAATTGCCATCCTAAACATGTCAAATTATTGAAGGGTTTGCTAACTTTGAAACCTAGGTTAAAATTAATCTAGAGATAACTTACGATTTAACTCCTCATGAAACCGAGTATGAGCATATTTCATATTAAAAACTGCCCGAATTCTTCAAAATTATGAGAAATTGTATATCTCTCAATGTTTATAGGCCATTGTTGGAAACGCCCGATTATAGACGAGCCATAAATTTTTTATATAATTATGAAAAAATAAGAAAAAATAAAAAGAAGCTTAGCACTGTAGTTTTTCAACCAGTTTATTATAAATTGTTTTTATCAAAGTTATGCAATCATTGAGATTTTCACCTCTCAAAAGTAAACTTTTGGAGGAGTTTATTTAATTCTTCGAAAGAGTACTGAGACTAAGAAATATCTGAGCTGATCTACTCATGATCTTTGAGTCGAAATAATATTGACAGTCTTTTAGGTAATACAAAAATATTATACCTACCATTATTTGTGTTTTAATAATTACAAGTTTATTTGACATGGAAAATTCGTCTTGAGCCTCAACAAGGGGTAACGCGAAACGCACGTTTTAGAACAGTGACGAAAGCAGGTCACCAAACGGATCATTTTTATGTGGGAAATATATGTTACGAATTTAACTCAACGAGTCACGAACTCGGGTTTTCAGAATCACAGATCACAGCAATTTAATATAATGAAACTTTTATATAAATAGTAGTGACGTGACGAATAGCAGTTCAGCCGAATAACCGAATAATGAATATTCAGCGAAATTTTAACCGAATATTCGGCATTAACGAATAATACAGTTTTGTGCATTCTCAAAGCATGACTGGTGATCCTCGTTGCGGAAAGGAGTATATTTATTCTGAAATATTCACCCTATTTTTTGTTAAGATAATTTCTTGTTTGATTATTATTAAATTTAATTATTTCAGTTTCAATAAATTTACCGCCAAATAAAGGGTGGGGAGAAATCGTTTCTCACAGTATATAGAAAAAGTATAGTGTGCCACTCGTGCAGAATCACCCATTTCTCACCTTGTGTGATTCCAGCACTCATCTTCGTCTCGTGCCAAAACTTTCACACCTCGATGGAAATAGGCGACTTTCTGCACTTGTTGCACAATATACTATTTTCTATTCCTTACATTAAAAAAGTTAAGAGAGGGTTCGTATTCGCAGATACTCAATATAGTACAATTATTGTAGATGATTTTTCTTTGTTTCACGTTTAGTTAAGATGAATATAAATTAAAATATACTGGTAATTACACATATTTAATTAATGTATTTAATTCAGTTTAATATAATAACAAGGATTTATTTATTAAAATTTTCCATTCTCAAATCAACTTTATGTTTCTTCATATAAAAATAAGAGGAATTCTAAAAATAAAATTTTTCTTCGAAATATAAACAAATTTTGGAAAAACCTAGAATTATATACGGTAATATTTGTTTACCTAGGCCGTAAAAATATTGTTATGAGGAAAGAATCGACATTATATTTTGAGGTCACATGTAAAGTGCTCACATTCTTTTGTTTTTACCTTTGCTACGAAGAATCATAAAATGGTTGCAAATTTGAATGACAAAACCATGGTCAGTTATTGTCATAAAATATATTTATTCAAGTAATTCACTATGTTTTAATATTGTTACTGCAATTATTGGTTGATCAAGAAATAAAACATTTAAAATAACAATCTTATTATTAGTACACAGGATATAGAATACTTATTGCCTAATAAAAAAATATTAGGCAATAAGTATGTAACATGTAATATATGTAACAGCTTTGATATAAACATCACTTTTGTAACGATTGAATAAAAAACAAGTATCTAACACCCAGATTCACAAAAAAGATTAAATTCGGAGTTAGTTAACTCCAAATTTAGTCCGGATTAAATTTTCCGGGATTAGAGCGATTCACAAGGCACCGTTGTTAAATACGGAGTTAGGTAATATCGAATACTAATTACAAGTTTTTTCGCTTTAACTCTTGTCGCAGAATATACTTGGCGCCATAAACTGACATCCCTAGATTCACAAAAGGCATTAGCCCCTAATTCCGAATAAATTTAGTTCCATATTTATACCCGTTGTTAACTTCATGAAATGTCAAACTAACTCCATTCCCAATTCATAAAAAAGATTAAGTATATTATTTAGTCCAAAAGATAACTCCAGTAGTTTGATGGAATTAGCAGTATTTGTAGATGATTATCAGCATTTCTAAGTAAGACTGAGAAATATTGTGATGATATTTGAAGTCACGGACCATATTTACTATTTTGTTTGAAGTAAAACACATTGATTACGTTGATTACAAGCATGCGCGAAGTATTCATAGTGTAATTAATTTTGTTTAATATAAACGTGATTTAAACAAAGTTATTTATTTTCTAAAATAAAAATGTAAGTGTAAATATTGCTATAATATAATATAATAAAAATATTTTTTGTATTACAAAGAATATAAAAGTTAGAGCTAACCTTAAAATTAATTTTTCTTAATCTTTTCTCCACCTCCATTGTAATAATATAATATAGTCGAATCAAACAGTACTGCACACAATTGATTACTGAACTTTGATTACTACTGAGTACCGGTATCAGTGTTCTTCGACTGATCAAGTGATCACTTTCAGTATATCGCGCCAAGAATATTCTGTAGTGGCGAAAAAGCGGGAAAAATTGTAACTAATATTCGGTATTAACTAACTCCGTTTTTAACTCCGGTCTTAATCTGTTTTGTGAATCGCTCTAATCCCGGAAAATTTAATCCGGACTAAATTTGGAGTTAACTAACTCCGAATTTAATCTTTTTTGTGAATCTGGGTGTGAAAGATTAAAGGCTACGAAATTTTCAAAATGTATTTACATACAAACAAATTTGTTTGTATGTAAATACGCATAATTATATGTCGAAAGGATGAAATATTTCCTTTGCTTTTGTGCATTTGGCGCCATATACTGAAAGTGATCAATTGATCAGTCGTAGAAAACCGATACCGGTACTTAGTGGTAATCAGTGTTCAGTAATCAATTGTGTGCAGTACTGTTTGATTCGACTATAATATATTATTACAATGGAGGTGGAGAAAAGATTAAGAAAAATTAATTTTGAGGTTAACTCGAACATTTATATCCTTTGTAATACAAAAAATATTTAAAAAAATTAATTATAGCAATACTTACACTTTATCAAACTTACATTTTTATTTTAGAAAATTAATAACTTTGTTTAAATCACGTTTATATTAAACAAAATTAATTACACTATGAATGCTTCGCGTATGATTGTAATCAACGTAATCAATGTGTTTTACTTCAAACAAATTAGTAAATATGGTCTATGACTTCAAATATCATCACAATATTTCTCTGTCTTACTTAGAAATGCTGATAATCATTTATCTTTTGGACAATAATATACTTAATCCTTTTTATGAAATGCGAATGGAGTTAGTTTGACGTTTCATGAAGTTAACAACGGGTATAAATGTGGGACTAAATTTAATCGGAGTTAGTGACTAATCCCTTTCATGAATTCGGAACGGAGTTAAAAATGGGAATAAATATGGAGTTAGTGGCTAATCCCTTTCGTGAATCTGGGGGTAAAGTGTTTATAACAAGTCACATACTAGATTTTTTTTCGACAGTAAATTAAGGAAGCAATCTATTAAGTATATAGTTATTGGATTCACCCGTTTATAATAAATAATTTTTTAATCGTAGCTATTTCGGGTTGTTTTGAGTTCAGATCGTGTGTAAAACGTTCCGAAGCCACAGTTTTTTAAATCATGAATAATATACAGTAGCGACACTCCGCTGATTTTCCTTCCAAGTTGCTTGATGGAGAGCCAAATTTGAATCATATCTTATACGTATTAAAATTAGTTTAATAACATTTACAGATATCTCCTAAACAAAATATAGTCAGGTTTATAATATATTTCCACATTTCCAGTTTTAATAATATATTTAATATTTTTCAAGAAATCAAATACATTATACGAATGTGCTATTTATTTCCAATAAAGGATATAAATATTATAATATTTTTAATATTTATGTACTATAAATTATTATAAATGAATAACATATATTCTTAAATGTTTTCTGTCGGAGTAATTTTCAATAAGATACTATTTACTTTAAATTGTTAAATTAATAAAAATAAACTTTTTAGATAAACATAATAAACAAAAACTAATTATTTTATGTAATGAATACTTTATTTTGTTAAAATATTTATAATGTTTAATTAACAATTAATAAGTTTTTTATATCTTCATGTTATTTTTTCTCCCTTAAAATCTATTTTATTTACATTTATATTATTATTTTCAATAGTTTTTTTTGTACGTAATTGAAGTTTTCATAATGGTAGTGTAATAAACTTTTGTTTTTATATCTTCGTATATAAAGTATTTTTTTGATTTATACTTTATTTACACTTTAGTACATTTACATGTAATTTATTTTAATATTTATTATTTTGATATATTTCAGGAGTAATTCTAAAGTTGTATTTTATTTTGATGTTGATTTTAATTTTCCGTTCCATGCATTATTCCCCCTCTTCACGCCGTGCAACTTGAAAAGAATTATACCCTCAAACTGGCCGAGTGACGCTACTGTATAGTCTTTATACTGTGCCTCAAACTTTAGATGAATTCACGATTTCACTATTACATATAGGCTCATTTTACGATGAATACCAATAATTTGTAGGATATGTTCTTTGTCCCATTAAGATTTCTACGCATTTATAATTACGATAATTCAAAATTATATTGTAGAGAATGTAACATCGCACATTAATATTTAAATAGTGCAACTTTACGTTTAAGACATAATATGCTTGTTCGTATTCAAACTAATAATATGATACTAATATTCAAAATTATGACATTATTTGGGGCATATTAATTTAAGGCACGGTATAGTAGGATCATAAAAATGTAATTTCGGATATAGCCACATCGACATAGGTAATGTAATTAATTAAAGGTCACTTCAATTCCGCTATAATTAATTTGTGAACGTTCTTGTTTTAAGGAAAAGGATATAGACATAGGCCGAGTTTCTTTTTAAATTAATAGGTTTTCCGTTGATTTATAAAAATTATATTATATTATACTTTTGTAAATGTATCACATTATTGTTAATATAATCACGAGCGCCGACTTTTAAAAATTTCCTTCGGAGCAAAATTTCTTATAATGACCAAAATCAAAAGATAAAATTGCAAGTAAAAAGAAATATTAGAAAACAATGATGAAAACTATTTTTTTTTACTTTTCTACGTTATGTTACTAAGTTACAGTACACTGAGCTCCTAGCTTACATCACATTGCCCAGTAAATAATGTGAACTAGTCTTTAAAATCTCATCTTTAAAATAATAGCAATCCTTAGAAGCAAGATTGATGTATTGGTATTTCTGAATGAATTAATACAATTCATAAATTTAGAATTTGCTTTAATTTTAGTAGGTGAAGAATCCGAACATTCTGACGTATTTGGTCTACTTTTTAGGCTACTGAAATCAGTATTCAGAACATCAGTGCTCTAAAATGCGCTCTGGTTCAAGCAGACTAAGAACCAGATCATTCTAAATATTTGCTCTTATTTTTCGTCTATAGAAACAAAAGCAATACAGAGCTTCATTGCTCTAGAATGTGCTCTGGTTTAAGCAGACCTAGAATTAGAGCAAAAACTGATTGCTCTAATTCTTGACCCAAGAATACAATCCAGAGCAGCCAAATTTGCCCCAGAATGTGTTCTGTGTTCAGTAGGTCAAGTATTAGAGCAAATGCTTTAAAATATTCTAATTCATGTCCTACTGAAACCAGTGCTCAATCCAGCACAGTGAAATTTGCTCCGAAATATGATCTGGTTTCAGCATACCTAGAATTAGAACTAACATTTCAGAATGCTCTAATTCCTAAATCACTGCAAATCAGAGAACAATCTAGAGCAGTTAAATCTGTTCCAGAATGTGCTCTGGTTTCAGCAGACCTAGGATTAGAACAAACACTTCTGAATGCTCTAATTCCTGACTCACTGAAAGCACAGTATAATCCAGAGCAGCTAACTCTGCTCCAGAATGTGCTCTGGTTTCAGCAGGCCAAGAGTTAGAGTATACACCAAACCGTGTTCCAATTCCCGGCCGGCTGAACTAGATCACTTTCAGGGCATCAGATGCCCTGAAAGGGGGTCTAGCCAGACCACCAGGCGGGGAGGAGGCCCAGAGGCCTGCTGCCTCCCTGGCGCCCCGCAGAACGGGACTGAGTACTAGTGTTTCTAAATCTCCGGTATATCCTGAGACGCGCATTATTACCAGTCACACTGATTCCTATTGGCTGATATTCAGTCTATAATTGTGACTGTATTAGTGGGAATTTTGAAATTAAAATTTGTAATACATAAGTCCTTTGATTTGAGGAATTCATAATATGTTTAAAAGTGTAATTCATACCCATTTTAAGATAGTAGTCAATTATTAAAAGTGGAAGGAGGTTCAATAATTCTTAAAAATAATAACAATTAAGGGCTTTAACTGATACTGCACTAAGGAAAATGTCTTTTTGGGAGTAATTTCCCTACGAATTTTTTTCTTGGGAGCATGAGCCCCGATGTCCCGATGTAATGGGCACTCATGAATATAATTGTTTATTTACCAAAGTAAAGAAGTTAAACTTTATGTGAAATGTTAGTACGAAGGCAAAGTAAACAACCAGATGAAGTCATTAAAAAGAACTTTAATGGAGAAGTATTTTTTTATAAACAACTTGTATATTCACCACATGCTTGGACTGGGCTTCAATATCTAAAGATATTATTTCAGTTTTAAATGTACGATACGTTATTGATTTGTTTTCACTTCTTCTTCTGTAAAGTCAGCAAATACCGAACCAGGTTGCTTACCAACATTAATTGAATGACTGTTGTTTTGAATACACTTGTAACTTACATACTTTAAATGCAGAATTTAAATAATAATTTAACTTACGTTTTTTTATTATTATTTATGACACAAAATTCGTAGGAGATGTAAGAAACTAAGTTACTGTAAGGTGTAATTTATAAATTTAGGCTCTGAAAATTCAAAACTGGACGTCAAAGCTTCTTTCCAAAGATGATTAAATAACTCTTTACCATACAATCAGATGATATTTATTTTGATAGTGATGAGTTACAGTTTTGTATGTACCTATAGGTACCTACATAGAACAAAAGTTTAAAGTGATATATTCTTACCTATAGGTATTTTATTGTTATTAATTTTAACTATAAACATTTTTCATTTTTGGTCGTACATGCATTTTACCGTGATGATGTGAAGATATTTGAGTAGACAAAATTTCTCATAAATTGAATAATATTAACACTAATAAAGGTTGCAGTCCGGATAAAATACACCCACTATTTTATATTATTTACAATAAATTATTAGGAGATTCGGAGATTGTGTATTTTCGGAAGTAAATCCCATATTACACCAATTCATAAATGTGGATATAAAAGAAATGTAAGTACCTAATTATAATAAATGTATGTATTTATTCAATTCACGCAACAAGACTTCTGGCCGAATTTGAAATATAGTGAACAGATATTATATAAATAATAACATAGTGAAAACAATGTGTAGACTAAATGTAAACAAAAATTTATTTCTTTACGGAAATTAGATAAATTCTTATTTATTTTTTTATTCTATATCTGTATCACTGCTGATTTCGTTAAACAAACCACATGTGCGTCATGTACCTACGATATTTTAATAGATAATGAACTTTTGCAAATCGTAAAAAGAATTTCTATCTGGATTAGTAGAGTACAAAAATTTAAGTGATGAAAAACAATAAAATCGAGTATACTTATCTATTAATTTAAACAGATATATACATATATGACGAATATTCTAAATTATTCTAAGGATAATATATTTTTCCTACGACCACTGTTAAAAATAGTATTTTTAACGGTTGCTTAGCAAGTTAAAAATAACAGTTTATAACACAGTAAATACTTTTAAAACGTTGCCATTGACAACGTGTTAAAAGTAAAAAACAAATTTACTTTTAACACGTCTTATGTTCAGTTGTTCATAACAAATACATCATGACCTGTCATAAATGTCATTCTAATGCTTAGTTTTTATTTACTAATAGGTACATAACTGTGGTCGTAGGAAAAATAGTGTATGATATTTGTGTTAAAAGTGATTTTATTTCGTTCGTGGGATTTGTTAAACTCGGCTTCGCCTCGTTTCAAACTTCCCCACTCACTCATAAAATGTCACTTTTAACACTTATATCATAAATAACTATTTTCTGACATTTTCTCTATGATTCTTCCAAATTTAAAAAATAAAGCTGTGATTACCATAGAAACGATCAGCATTACCGAATACATATAATATAATATATGCAATAAATATCGCACTAAATTATTTTTTTTTACTAAAGATTGTTACTTACATATTTTACAGGCAGCGATAGTTCTCTTAATTAAAGCGCTCCGACTCGAATTAAGTGGAATGTGAGATCGGGGGTTCGATTCCCATCGTCGCCCCTATGTCTAAAAAAGGAAAATGCAAGTAAAATTGTCACGGAACGGGTGAAGCTTACTTCTCAATTTTACCTGCGACCAAAACTCTCCTATAGTTCTAGTGCTATTGATTATTATTATTATTTGCATATTTTGCAGCTACTTTCTTTAACTATGTTTTTTTAATATTTTTAATTGGTTTTAAATATTTGCAAAGAACTTTAAAAAGACAAAAATAAACTGTTACCTACTTCCGGTTGATCGATCTGAGATTCGAGATGAGAGTCGCCAAATAAAAATACCTCTCTCTGAATAATTTGGAACTCAGTATAAGCTGCAGACCCCTTGTAGATGATGGTTTTACTCGACCAAAAAAGTAAGTAAAAATTTTCATGGAACGGGTCAAACCGAAACACGATTTTCAGCCGAAACTGAAACCGTAACCGAATATTCGGCTCCTCGTCCAGTTTCGTCCGGAAAGGTAGCCGAAACCGAAGATTCTTTATTTAAGTTAATATTTAATTAATTTTTTATTAAATATGGAAATCTAGTATTTTTTCTATTTTTAATATATTGTTCAATTATTAAATTAAATAAAAGACATTAATTTATTAGAAAGTCACTTTTGTAGAGATACTGTCCCGTATTTCGAGCTCACTTTTATAATAAAATTGCCTTTAGGAAGCCTGATTTTTACATTATATAATCTTCATATAGTATTCATAATAGTGAGCTTCAAATACGCCGCATTATCTTTACTGAAGAAATAAAGACTTTAATATTTTTTTTTATCACCACCTTTCAAATAATCACAATCAATTAGTCTTTTCAAGAAGTATTTGTTACTACCTAACATGTTCTTTTATAATGTATGCTCTCTTGCCACATCTTGCACTTAGCAACTATTTACTATTATACTATCGGCCTCGGTGTAACGATAATAAAGGAATAAAATTGAAATAACGTACAAAACAAAACTTTGTATTAATTAATAAAGAAAAAAAATGGGCGAGTGAAACTGTTTCGAAAAAACCCGAAAGCACCAGACACGACATGAACATTAGTTTCGGCCAATTTTTGGCCGGAATCGAAACTGCGACTGAAACTCGCCGAAATTGAAACATCGGTTGGACAAAATTTTTTATATATTAATCTTGAAATAAATATAATACACATGTACTTTTTATTTTTATAAATTTAAAATTAATAATGATTTATCATGACGTCGGAATCGGAATGATAGCTTAGAGAAAGATAATTAGTGTTTAGTGTGAAATATAAAGTACTCCAGCACGTAGGCAGAAGTAGAGGTGCTAGCAAATCAATAAGTTTAGATTCCGTGGTCCGTTCGGGTTATTACGTCACAAAAGTACACCCCCTTTTATAATTTTCGAATTTTCTTTATAAATATTTAACATTTTATAATAATTTTTATTTAATTTTGGAATCATAAGCTTGTTTATACGCCCTTAAATGTGGATGTAATTTGGCTTATCACTCGACGGTGTATAAAGCTGCTAAGCAATAGTTACTCAAACAAATTAAAATTAAGGTAAATGTCAAACAATACAAAAAAAATTATCTCTTGAATTTTTAGAAACCAACTTTGTTATTCACTCTCATATTCCATCAATATTTTGTCAGAATAATTAGTACGTGACGTTCCACATAAGTTTGACAGTGACAGTGACACTTCGCTTATATTAAACAAATAAGCTAACAATGCCAAGTATCTATAAAGAAACCACAGCATGGAATATAACTAACAGATTTTTTTCATTTCTAGCACTAAAATGAATTAAAACATTGTATAAACCAAGGGCGAATCAAGATTATAGCCGTATGTGGAGCTTTAAACATTCCCTTGTGCTATAATTTTTTGATTATGCCCTTAACACATAAATAACAAGTACATAGTACATCATTACACTCTATTTAACTCAAATTTTTATTACGTTGTCTTCAAATACCTCACTTCACTTGCGGCCTAAAACTCTCCTTGTGTTGAAGAGCTAATGTTTATTATGATCTCATAACAAACCATTAATATGAGAACTGTTTACAATACTCTTCAATCTATTGCTCTATCGTACATCTAGAGTTGAACGCAATTCAATTAATTTCCTTGTAAAGAGCGAAGTGGTGACCTCTTACCTTTAGCAGGGCGTAGCCAGTGGGTGCCATCGCCCATGCTCTGGGAAAAGTAAGAGTGAACTCGAACTGCAATAGTGAAATTAGACCCGAACGGCGTCCCCGTTCCGACACTTCTCCACTCGAGGTCAGCCTCGTAGATCTCGCTAAGGTTACGCGATCTTTGTATTCATAGACAGATCCGGTAGTGGTGCTGGTGGTCATCAGAAATGAGAAATGTAAATATAAACTCATGTTGTGTAATTGCAACGAGAATTACTAATGTGGGAGATTACAATTTTTATGGCACTTGTTTCATTTATAAATTTATGCTTTAAATATAAATAAACTGTTATTAGTTTTATTGTTACGGGAACATGTTTGATGATAATTAACATTGTTTTCTTGTTTTCAAAGATAAGTAATCTGATGTGTACAACATATTAATAATACATTGTAAAATGCAAAAAGTTATGAATTCATATTTAATTATTATATTTCGTTAATCACATACTTTGAATTTAATTACTACTTTTGTTAATTATGAACTCATCTGTTTTTTTTTTAATTGCAGTCTGATCAATACGTAATAGTTATTAATGTATCAAGGATATTTTGCAAATGTTTATGCCTGTCATCATGTCAATATAATGTCACTTTTTTCGGTAAAAAAGAGGACTCATTTTATATACAGATAGTCTGTGTGTGCCTTTTATTCCAATATTAAAACTGTTTATCATTTATTTATTTATTATAATGAAATATCTTACAAACTGTTTTTACACAAGAAAGTTTACTATATTCAGACTTGTGCAGTGCCGTTCTGGCGGGCGTGCAATGCGTGTCCGCCCTAGGGCTGATAAAAAAGTCGATAAATCGATTCAACTCTACTTTTTTAAAAAGTCGATCAATCGATTTTTGAAATGCATAGTATCGATTGATTGAATTTAGACTTTCGATAATATGAACTTTTTTCCATAATTAAAATTATAATTAATTTTTGTTTTCAAATAACTGCCTCGGCTCTTAGTCTTCGACTTCAACTTCGACTTTATATACCTGAAACTTTTATAATATTAGAGCAGTTTCAATAGGTTACTGAATATTTCTTTATATTTAGATTAATATAAAATGTATTTTCAGCTTCATAATGAGAAAAAAATATTGCTAGAATAAATCACTGATTGCAACATTGATTATATTCAAGGATTAACTGATTTACAGTATTTATAGTAATTTTAAGCAATATTTGAAACTGTGTTATGCAGAGTTTACAAACTTTTATTACTTAAAGGACGGGTAGAAATTTTTCTGATGTTTTCACATTTAATTATTTCAACTTTTTTATCGGTACGACTTTTAAGACTTTTCAATTTTTTCAATTTTTTTAAATAGGTAGTTGACGATTTTCGATTAGTAGACAAAAAATTCAATAAGTTGAAAATCGACTTTCAATTTTCAAAGTTTACCAGCCCTAGTTCGCACGCTGGCGTAAAATATTAAGGGCGTAAAGTAAAGACCTATAGATGGAAGATGTTGAGAAGAGGGCGTATTACTCCACAATAGCACCAATTTATGAATTACCATTTTGTATATTATTAAATTTTATATTTCTTACTATATTTTTTTACGCACAACTATACCGTAATTGTTTAATTTGATAGTACCTTAATATTAAAAATAGACTATAGTAAGTAATTTTTTATGTGTGAGCAAGAGAATATGCAGGTCTCGCCATTGTCACACATATACACAGTTATTCAATTTCAGACAATATCGTCTACATTTTAAATCGGATTGTAAAACAATTGAAACGTTCTTATTCATTAATATATTTTTAAACGATTTTTGTCCAGATCCAGATGTCTAATAAAAAATGTCCTTTATATCATTGATTAAAAAATATGTATCTCAATGAATGTAAGCCATTATAACCAATTTCTAAATCGAAATGTAAAAATAGAATATTGCAATAAAATAATTTTTATTATATTTCAAATTAAGTGAAAAATGGAAATTACATGTTTATAACTCCATATTAGGTACTTTTCAAACAAAACAATTTTTTTTGCGTATTTCTAGTAACTAGTACGTATGTATTTACGCTGTTTACAGGAAAACGAAAACATCGTTAAATAAGATTGTAATGGGTCATTTGTGGTACAACAATAAAAATATACAAATACTGTATATGTATTTTTAAAACGCATTGTCTTTTAAAAAATAAACTGATTTAAAAGGATATCCTTTCTGTTTTAATTTCCTAAACGAAATGAGATACTTTAATTCTTTTCTTGTGTATTGGAAGAAATTTGAAAGTTTGGAAAATAAAAAACAATGGTAATGTCTGTGTTTCGTATTTTTTAAAAATATTTAATTCTGCATAATATTATTTTTAAATTATTGGTAAGTAACATGATTTACTAGTTATAAATACATAAATAAACAAATTATTCCGAGGTCATTTGATTTATGATTTATGATAAAGAAAAGAACAAGTATTTTAGATTAAAGTACATTATTTTTCTTGTGTTATGTCTACGAGTAGGTATCTGTTAAAGACTTTTAGAATTAACTTTATAAATATGTTATTATAATATAGAATCCCAATATTCTCCAGAATAGCTATTACGTAGATTAATAAAATGCAATGAAAATTATTGTTTTTTGACTTAAAAAGAGTATAATGATGTAAGAATTTAAGAAAGTGAGTATATATAACCGTTGATTGAAAAGTACTTTTCAATCAACAATATAACGTACAATTCCTGGCTATGCAGCGTCTGCCCGTAAACTTCATTCATTATTTAATTCTTTTATATAGAAAAAAATGACATTATATTGTATTGAATAAAACAACTTTTTTGGTTATAGTTCAGTACAGTTTATTGAATTCAACATTCTTTACGGTAATGACACATATAACACAGCAAGTAAATAAGTAACTAAGAAACACATTACAACATATGTATTAAATATAGGAAGCTATGCTTCCCAGAATATTGTTGTGATTGGGATTAATATTCTTTGTATTAAAAATCTCAATTGCTTTTCTAATTATTCTTGTGTTAAGAGATGTAAATCTTGAAATAATTTTTGTGTCTTAAAATTTTTTTTCATGAAAATCTTCTAAAGCATGCTCTGCGACTGGCGATTCTCAGGCTGGTTCAATCTGATCAATCGTTGGTGTTCATTTAATTTAATCTTGTAGAAATAATTCTACTAGTCTAACCGATGTATATACACTTTCCCACAGGCATATAGAATCTGGTAAATTCTTGAAGACTGAAGAGGGATGACGTCTTTAACTTGTCTTAAATATGTTTTATTTGACATATGGAGAAAACGATATTTTATTAATTTATCAATTATATTGTTGTAAGATATAGTATAAGTTTTTAAATTTCTTTTTAAAATTGTGAAGAAACCAAAAAATTAATAAAAATTGTAAAAATAGTTTTGTATCGGGTATAGAACACTTACTTTATCCATATTTGAACAAAAGTGCTATACATTTTAATATGCATTTTTCTGAAAAAAAATAAAAAATCGGCCCTAAGTGATAACTTAGGGCCGATTTTTCAGTGTTCTGATAAGTGTATATAAGAATAAACTAACAGTGACCATATTTTTTCAAAAGATTAAGATTTTATTACAAAATAGCGTATAATATTTCGTAAATATATTCAAAATTAAATACTAAAATTTTATTTACAGAACTTTTGTATTTATCCCTTTGAAACTTCTCCGATCCGAACTGTCAAAAATTTTAATTAAAATTAATAAAACATTTAAAATTTGTTTAAAATGACAATTGTTTACATAAGAATATAACAAATATAAGTCAAAATTTTAACCAACTCGGGAGTTGACAATTAAATCTGTCGGTTACTTATCAACCAGATATATTTATATTGCAAAATGCGATTTCATTACCAAGGACTTTACCAGCCAGATAAATTTAATCTGTTAACAGGAACTTTGACAGGTGATTGAAAAAATTCAGAATAAAATTCTTTATGAATAAGCTAATAAAAAATATATTGTCCGATTTAATAAGTTGGTTCCCGTAGTTTGAGGTCTATTCAAAAAAATAATTTTATGCTCATTGAAATAATCTTATAAAATAGAAATTGTTTGCTAATTTAACCGAATTCATAGGTCTTTTAGTTCTCGAGATAGTGTACCCCTTAAAATCAACATCCTATATGTAGATAGTTATTTTATAGAATTTCTGGCTACATTATATATTAATGATATTTTTACTGTAAAAGGTGTTTATCAAATATTAATTTCAAATACTCAAACCTAATATGTAGAGCGCCTTACAGAGGCGATTTTTGTATAGGACTGGGAAATAAATAGTGGTGGGATTCGAACTTTAGTCCTCGAAGCCATAACTGGTTCTTTCACACACTTAATAAATACTGAACTATCATAGAAATGTAATAATGATATATGATTTATTTTATAGTGAAATGATAAATAACAATTACGCCAACATCACAACACTGTAATAGGAACAACAAATATAGGCTTACATTTTTTGTTGAATATTATATATTCATATAGTTATTAATTCCGTACAAAGCAGAATTTATAGGTGAAATTCTCACAAGACAAAAACAGTCAAATTAATTCCACAAAATTTCACATCCTGTAATTAATACAAACAAACTAAATCAATAAAAAACAAATCCAAGATCTTGACATCCACTAACACAATTCCTTGATTTGGTATGTCCATTGTCATAGCAAACAGGTCATAGCGAGTTGAGGTAACCTTACCATCTTTTCCTTGAGGGAAATTCTACCAATTCTATTTTTATTTCCTCGTAAAGAACGGCAAGGTGACAGTGATCTAAGACTAGCTTGGCGACCATGACATTGTGGAAGATGTCCTCTATACACGAGTGCTATTACGCGAGTGTCTCGCATATAAGATTACTGCAGTATACAGTTTTTATAAAATTTAATATGATGAAATATGCTAATATTTTCAATTACTTGGGGATTTTATAGTTAAGTAGTATTTGTTTATAATTAGAAATGTGATCTGAAATTACACCTTATTTTTTTGTCTACTGCAATATATTATAATATATATTTCCAATGGAGTAACTTGTTAATAAATTACTAATAGGTAAATAATTTCTTGCCCAACAGGAAATCGGTAAGTAAATGGTAAGTCAGTAACAGTCAAAGTTTAATTAAAAATGAACGATAATTAAAAATATGTTTCAATGGATTTTAATTTTAATTTTGTTCTACTGGTTTCGGAGTAGAGAACACAAAATCATATAACAAATCGATATCATAACTAAATTTGTTACTATCAGTGACGTGTTAAGACATCAGGGGGCCCCTAGGTACATAATTTATTGGGGGTCCTTTTAAAATTGGAAATTACATGAAATTGTAATTTTAATTCTTCTTAATAAGTTAAATTTTAGCTGATTTTGCCTTATTTATCATCTCAAATGGTAATTCCAATTCATAAGTTGTGTTGGATTTAGGATCATAAATTTCGAATTTCTCCTTTTCTTTTCAAATATTTAAAAATGCAGCTGTCATGTGACGATCTGAAATGAACCAACTGATCTACCTTGGCGAGTTAAAGTAATCCAGTCAAATGGAATGAAAAATAAGTGATCCAGATTCAGAATTGTAAATTCGATCAGTTAAAAGTGGTAAATGGAATACGCCTTATGTTTGAATTTATAATATGATGAGAAAATGTTTAGAAAATAACTTTTAGAACATTTTTAATCCAATATAATTTTGTTAGTTTACATATATTTTTGTGGTATTTGACAATGATGGTTTTGAATATGCTACTGTGAATTTCACTTTGCCCTTCCTTTTGTGTTAATGTTTTCATTTTGTAATTTTTATTATTATTTGTATATCACAAGAACAATAAATACAAGAGTGAAATATAACTTGCATATTCTACGATACTGTCACTATTCAAACACCTGTCAAAATTGATAAATTCTCCGCAACGCCATTGAATTGTATGTCAGCATCTTAGATCTTTTCTATAACCTTAAAAAAGATCACTAATTCATGATTGCTTACAGAATAAACCTGTTACTGCACTTAATAATAACTGTTATTATGTATGTTCTTAAAATATGGTTTAACGGAATAGTTTCTATGACGCTAAAAAACTTTGGCAAACTGTGGCTTCAGAACGTTTTACGCACGGGATGCGCAGTTCCTTTTGCCTACCACTACATTTTATATTATGCAGGCCCTAAAGGTATTGAAGTTAGCTGATTTTTAAATGAGTAATATGTAAAACAATGATTTAGATGTAGTAATAAAAATTCGTTCAGACATAATGTATAATTGAAAAAGAATGTATAACATATTCATTACTCACCAGAATTATTTTATTAATTTCAAAAATATTCCTTTTGTTAAAGTGTAACAACGCAGAAGTTTTTATTCTATTAAATCATACTTTATTTATAACTCCAAGATGTGGCTTCGGAATGTTTTACTTAATATATATTAGTATAAAAATATAACCTAAAATATTTTTTACTTAACATACTATTTGAGTTTGTAAAGAGTCAATTTTCAAGCACTAGTGCGTGAAAAGTAAACAAGCTTTGCTAGGCAACATAGACATTTTGTTGATTTAACTATCAAGTAGATTATTTGGTAAATAATAAAACTTAAATAAATATTTATTAAGAAATATTATTTATACTATAAATGTAATATGTGTAATAATTTGTATTAATAATTTAAATAGTAACCTAATTCTTAAAACATTTATATTTGTTCGACATAATTAGAATTTACATGTAAAATATTTTTTATTCGTAAATATATGAATAATTTTAATTTTAAAATATATTTAATTATTTATCAGGGATTGGGAAATCTAGACATCTTTGAATGAAATATAAAACAGAAAAAAACTTTTGTAGACAATCTTAAAAAATTTAAAAAAACACACTAAACTTCCCTATACAATATTGTCATTCGTTGCTGTGGTATTAACCTTATTAACTCATCACATAGTTATTAATGTTTTTTATTTACTTTATTACTTAATTTTTTATTAATATTTTAGTTATAGGAAAATGTTGCATGATGCAACACGTGTGTAACGTACTTCATCTTTATCTCGTGCTATAATTTCCGTATACAGCATTCGATTAAAAAACACCTATATATTTTACAAATTTGTTGCATAAATAAGTATTTCTTACAACCGGGCATAAAGTTTGCAAAGAGGGTTTTATTTACTTTTGAAATTAATTTTTATTAATATTTCGGTTGTAGGAAAAATGTAAGCAACACGTTTATAACACAGTTTTTTAATCTCGTGGTATAATTTTTACATTCAACTACGCCTCATGCGTTAAACAGCACTGGACTGAAAAACACTTATTTTACACACTAGTTGCATAAATAACTATTTTATATATTTGCTGTTTTAATTTATAGTCGTAGAAAGACTATAATGTAACTTGCTTTTAAACTTTTAAATATTTACTTATACACATATCTTTAAAGCGATATTTATAAAACTTGTTACAAGATATACTATTGTGAAATTTCAATGAATAAGGCTATTTTATACCACTACACAAACTGTATATTTAAGTTTTATAATAATCTTCATGACTGAAACAAAATATTTCACAAGTATGTTGACCCAATGATATTTGCATAATGCACATTTTAATGCATTGTCTAGTAAAGAGTTCTAATTGTTTTAATCGAGGCAATGATAAAAACTTAATAAATTGTCTTCATTTGTTTTGTAGGTACTCACCGTTTTGTATGCAGCTTGTACTAATTTGGGTATATTTTCGAGTAGAATGATAATAGGGATGTTAAATAAACTAACTACGGTTTTATATTTTTTGAAAATCAAAAGAACGATACGTTCATAATTAAACTTGTAATTGAATTTAAATTTAATGGAGTTTATCAGGATGTCAGCTTTTATTGAAATTTTCATTGCGAATTAATATTAGGAGTCAATAAAGTAATGATTAATGAAGTAATAGTATATTACACACCAAGGTTGAGAAGATCATCATTACTGACTTAAGGTGGTACGAACATTGGAATTATATTTTTAACTACAAGTATTTAAATCTGAATCTTACTTTAAAAAAATATGTTGATTAGTTAATAACAAAGGTTTTGACAAAAATATTTACTTGTTTCATAAATATTCACGAAAATGAAGTAGGTAAGCTGCATTTATTTTTAGATCTGAAGTTTCAGTATGTTAACTATTTTTTTTATTCTTTATTTGTTTTAATTTAATTTACTTATTTAAATGAGACTGTAAATTTAAATTGTAAATTCACTTTTCTTGAGTTTAATGAGGCAAATAATATGTGTGGATGTGGAGTCAGTTTTCATTATTGACGTAAGTCAATAATTATTTATTATTTCATATTTTCTTATGTGAATTTTAAATATTAAAAAAAAGGCGAGCCGCTGTAATGACAGTAAGGTAGCTTGCATCTCACAAAAGAACATGATATCATTTCTCTATTTGTCTCAAAAGACTGCAACTTCAAAACAATCTCCGGAAATTTTGACAAGTTAAAACTAAAAAAGTCATGCAAAATCCCATTGTGTCACTTATTAATATAAAAATTGATTATTCAAGTCGTTAAAAAATTAACAAAGGACCAAGAACCTTAAGAGACTATAATAATAAGTCCGCAATAACAATAAATGAACTTTAATTCATTGTTATCTTTGACTAGAACTTTTGTGTATAGGTAGTATATTATAAAATAAAAAAAGTAAGTCAATTTTTACTCTGTCAATTAAAAAAATATATATTCTTCCTGTAAATGTTATTGATTGTATTTCTACCTTTTAATAGTCTATTGTACCAAATGAATGGGTAAATAACATGAAAAATTAACAAAGTATAAAACAATCCTGTCACCTCTCATATATATTAAGTGAATGTGATAACATGTAACTCAATGACTTTTTATTGATGACGTAATTCATTATTATCAAGAAATGACTATAAATTTCATTACTCTAGGGTTTTAAATCATTTAAACAATTGATATTTTATTATTTAATACTTAATAGTAGCGTTAATTAAGAAATATAAACAATAATAAATATAATCGATAATTATTTGGCTTTTATGTTCGTTAATATTCTGGTGAAATTATAAAATGTTCTTATTCTTCCGTTTTGCTTTTTCTGTACAAATCTCATAAAACTCATTAATTTTCTATAAATGATTAAGTATTGCCTAAAGAAACAGTGGCTCATTAATAAATTTACCGAAAAATATTTATAGGAACTAATTCAGAATATTTGTGGAATGTAAATTGTAGCAGTAATATAATTTTCCTACAGATTTCTTTACATTTTTACCTCTCGCCATTCAGTAAGAGAGGTATTGGAATCAAGCTAAAAATGGATATCACGTTTTGAAGCCTCTACATCCACACACACGGACAGACATCATTGTAAAAATATGAAAATCGTGTTCCAGGGACTTCAAAACGTACTTATTCATTGAAAACTCACTATCCGATATTTAGCATGATTCCAATACTTTACAATTCCTTACTGAGTGGCTAGAGGTAATAATTAGTGATGTGACAAATAGCTGTTCAGCCGAATAACGGAATAACGAATAAGGTAATTTATTGCTTATTATTATTAAATTTAATTATTTCTGTTTCAATAAATTTATCGCCACACAATATAACTAGTTAAATTATTTACTGTTATTGCAGATACATTGACAATAACTAAACATATGTATATCTTTTATTTAAAATTTATTATCTATATATTTATATATTTTAACGTAACAAAACAGCATTGTACTTCACATATTTCTTGTAACCGAATATTCGGTAAAATATACCGAATAGGCCGAATACCGAATAAAGAAAATATATATCATTCGGCTTCGGTCCCATCTCTAGTAATTATTATAGAATACTTTAAAAGGAATTGTACTACTACTGATAGTGCAAATTATTTTAAAAATTCATTTTAACGTGTTAGTAGTCAACGCACGGATTAAAAAAAACTTTTTGTTCTGTAATCAATATGTCGTGTGGTATATATACACCCTTCAATTTTTTTCCCGAGGTATGGAAACATCCTATATGAAATATAAATACTAATAAAAATTATAAAGGGGACAGGCGAGAGATTATGTGCTGGCCACATCAGATTTTTTAAATTAAGTATGGCCCTGAGGTTTTATGTGAGAATCAAGGTTTTTATCACAAAATTTACGCAAAAATATCTTTGTATTTTATATAACTGCGATTTTTTAGAAAGCTACATATTTACATACGATATCTACCCACAATTTATTAAAGTTCATTTATATAGTTAATGTCATTTAAAAATAGTTTCTCAGCAATAAAATAAAATGCAGTTATGAAGTTATAGTGTAACTAATGGGTACAAAATAAACAAAAATAGAATAATTGTTCATGTAGACTTCTCATCGATATTTGTATCTATAACATTAATTACAAATATGGTAATTGGGGGTGAGATGGACCTAAAATTAGAGCAAACACTTTTGAGTGCTTGAATTTCTGATCCACTGTAACCAGAGCAGCTAAATCTGCTTCAAAAACTGCTCTGGTTTCAGCAAGCTAAGGATTAGAGCACACGTTGATGTGTACTCCAATTCCCGGCCGGTTGAACTAGACTACCTTCAGGATAGAGGACCCTGGAAGACGGTCTAGTGAAACAACTAGGCGAAGAGGTGGAGGTCTTAAGGCCCACAACTACCCCGGCGCCCCGCCGAGCGGGATTGAGTGCTAAAGTCTCAGGATCTCCGGTATATCCTGAGACGCGCATTATTATCCGTCATAGGGTTTCCGATTCCATATGTAATTGTGGCTGTACTAGTGGGATTTTTTAAATGAAAATTTTTATACATACGTACTTTGATGCGAGGAATTCACTAGTAATATTTCTAAGGGTGTACCTCAAATCGACTGGAAGGTGGGGTAATAGTTCTTCAAAATAACAACAATTCAGGGCTTTATTACTAATGTAAAAATAATACACTAAGGAAAATATCTCCTTGGGGGCATTGCCCGTAGGAAAAAAAATAACTGCATTGATAGACCAGGAACATTTTAATCTCATTTGGTTTCGTTTTAACGTAATATCGGACGTTATCATAATAAAATAACGCTGACAATAAAATCATGTTTATTAATTCAATATAAAATATAATTCAATAAACTTGGTAAAGCTCCTATATTTCTAAAAAGCAAGAGTAGTGCTTTCATTAGTTCTAAAGTCAATTCTTTGCTGCTAAAACGCTAAACGGGATATTTTAGTTTACCTTATTCGTCGAAGTTTATTATACAATACAATGTAATACTTTTTAGCCCTTGACTAACAATATATGTAGTTATTTTAGTGTTGAGGGCTGTAAGTATTATCTTGCTGTTGAGCATGATTTTGTAGATCGAGACAAAATTGATGGAACACATATTGAATGCGACCAACAAAATATAAAATAAAAATTAGGAAATATTTCAAAAAATTTATTTGACAAGAATAGTTATTTTTTATTACACTTTAATCTACCACCTGTTCTGGACCTCAATTAATTTTTAACCAGTTGCTAAATTTTTTCTCCAATGAAACTAGATAGCACTGGAGAAAATATGAAAACATCACACGTATTATAGTTTTATAGTTTTTATTTGTCAAAAGTTTTAGCATCTGGTTAAAAATTATCCACTGAGTTACAGAACTGATCCCATATCAGCTATCTGCATTTACTTAAACATGTCTCAGTTGGTAAGTAATATTCGAAGTCACTTACCGATTAGATATTTTTAAATATATCTTACTGCCTTCGATATCTCATCGGTTAACAATAAAAATTAGTTGATCTTGCGAAGATTACCATTAAGAAAAAACTAAAATTTTTATAAATCATTTGGAATTGTTATATCTACTTGTTATGGAAATCTTAACGTATAAATTTTTCTGAAAAGCAATAAACAAGAAATAATATTGTCTGGAGTGACACAACTACATGTTATTATTGTAAATATTTGTGTATAGTATTTGAGTGAGAATTACTTAACATATGTCCTCCAGCAAAGCAAGTACCAATGCGTCATTAGTTTCTAATTAACACATGTTTAATGTATTGGCTAGAATAATGTGTATGGCAGATGTTTTATTATTATATTACGAGTTCGTTATGTACAACAATAAACTTATCTTGACAATATTACGTTCAACGGATAGAAATTTATATCATAATATTTATAGAAATTACAATAACATGTTTGAAAGAGCTGTTTTAAGTCATCTAATCGCCAAATAATTTTTTGTTATTAGTTTTTACTTAACATAGAATTAAAATAAGAATGAATCATTCGGAGTTGGAATTCCCACAAAAAGATTTGAATATTAAAATCGCCAATTTAAACTTGAATTGTTTTAAAGTATTTTCCTTGATAAAGAATTAATGGTTTATTGTATTTATATTAAGAATTAGAGATTGAAAACTTTTTTTGTTAATTATAATTACGTAATTTGTACTTACTTTATGTTGTTCTGGAATAATATGGAATATTTTTCTGTTGTATGTTTTGTATTTGTAAAAGGCACGTATATGGCATTTTTAATGAGTAATCTATAAAACAATAATGCAGAAAATAGAAATAGTAATAACAATTTCTGCAGAAATAATGTATAATTAAAAAATATTTTATAGCATATTTATTACTCTCCAGAATAATTTGGTTAAATTTAGTCCAATAAAAAATATAAAATAAATATTTTTTTTTTACTGTAAAATATATTTTTTCAGCCGATATAGTAGTTTGACAAGAATCCTTTAGTGAATTTCGTAAGCAACGTTGCCAATCAAATGGAGATGATTTACCGTCAAACGGTTTGGTTTGTTGCTGACATTGAATGTGTAGCTTAAGCCAGAGGCGTACTCAAGAGGAGGGCTCGTAGGGCTTAAGCCCCTCGCCCAAAACACAAAACCCTAAAGTTCACTCTCATTATTGTTTTTTTATTATTAAAAAAAAAATAAGCAGAAAAGAAGCAAAAATTTCTTCTTCATATGATTCTTTAATAGACTTTAACTGACTGTGTTAAAACATGTGTGGGTTCCCAATTTAAACTATAAATTTTCAATCGACAGATTCAAAAGGCAAAATAGAAATTTTTTTGTAGTTAAATAAGAATAAATGGCTGACTTATTCAAAAATTGAAGAAGCTGCTTTTTGTATTATCAAAAAAAAAATATATTTTCCCCTTGAAAAATGTATTACGCTATATGCAATTATTTAGCATTAATAGAATATGGACTCCCACTTAGTAAACAGTTTAATTTTTCTATATAACCGACATGGAATATTATGAGGAGAACCGCCGAAAAAAAGTGTGTACAAGAGAGTGAGACATTTTTTCATCTTTAAAAAATGAAACTTTTAATTTAAAGCTATTTGTCCTTGAACTTAAAAAAAATTACTTAATACCTATACAACAGATTTTATAAGAAAAAGATTCTTAGCAACGAACCAGCCCCCTCCAAATACAATCCTGGATACGTCACTGAGCTAAGCAGATAATTAAACACTAAAGTGCGTGTAAAATAGAAAATAAAATCAAATGGTTTTGTTCCTTCTTAGAATGTTCTGCAAGTATTAAAATTCTAAGTATATAAATATCTTTGAATTTAAAACGGAAATGGGTTTTCTTTTAAATTAGCATTTAATTGATTTCAGTGATTATTTTTAAATGATGCTCTTGATTCATGTCTCATCATGACTAATATCTTAACACTATTTATTTTGATGATTAGATGATTTTCTTGATTGGTCAATATTTCGAAGGCCTTTTTTCTGCTCCGATCGGTTTCACTTTCAACACATAGGTTTTCCTCAAATGAATTAGACATTAAAAGTTACTTTTTTAAATCTATGCTTTAAATACAGGGTGAATACTGAAAACCTTGACATAGGGAAATAACATGGGAAAACAGTTTTTTGCTGTTTCCATCTGTCCCGCTAAATAAAATCGGGTGTATATGGTATCGTTAGTTAGATTACTTAATTTTGCATCTAATAAAACCAAATGTTGTGTAATATGGCCTTTTCTAACTGAAATATTTGATAAAATAAATTGTACTTTGAAGGTTATCCTTCATATTTTCGAATAAGAAACGTCAAAAACAATATGCTCCATAGCCGAGTGGATACGAGGACTGTTTCATAACATAAATAATCTACAAGACCTGGTTCGAGACCACCTCGGCCCTATTTTTTTTTAAATTAAATTATACTTAAAATTTCATGTTTCGAAACATGAAATAGAAAATTATACACCAAAAACTAAATTCGAATTAATTGTTAAGTTTGACAGACAGCAAATAATAATTCTATTAAATATTTGGATTTTTTTATTTCTAAAAATATGAATATTGCTATTTTATTAAAATAGTCTGATATAATAAAGATATTTTAAGCATAATTAGGGCTGAGGTGGTCTCGAATCAGGTCTTGTAGATTATTTATGTTATGAAACAGCCCTCGTATCCACTCGGCTATGGAGCATTTTGTTTTTGACGTTTCTTATTCGAAAATATGAAGGATAACCTTCAAAATACAATTTATTTTATCAAATATTTCTGTTAGAAAAGGCCATATTGCACAACATTTGGTTTTATTAGTTGCAAAATTAAGTAATCTAACTAACGATACCATATACACCCGATTTTATCTAGCGGGACAGATGGAAACAGCAAAAAACTGTTTTCCCATGTTATTTCCCTATGTCAAGGTTTTCAGTATTCACCCTGTATACCTATGAAAATAGTGTTTTATGAAAAATTAGATAGAAAATGTTGCTATGGTTTTACTATTTAAAAAATGAATTGATATTTTTTTTTAATACTTGCCTAGACACCCAGTATTATTAACTTTTATTTCACATAAGAAATTGTTTTTCACTGTCGCTTACTTAGAAACTATGGTCATCTAGGTCAATAATAAATTATTGTTAACTTGGTCCAAACTGTCACTTTTTAAAGAAACTCAAGTTTCCAAATCCAAATATTGTTTGAATCATTTAACTCAAAAAATGTGTGAAATATAGATTCACAATTTAAATAAGCCATCTAAATTAAATAAGTAAATCATATAAAACCATATGAAAATCAAACGTGAGGTTGACAAACTGAAACGTGAAATTTTAAAAACAAAGACAGCATTCTTTATTTTTATGAATATTTAGAAACAAGTTCATGTTCATGTCAAAATGTTTGTTATTGTCAATATATTTTTTTACTAGGATTGTAATTGAAATGCTAGTAGTGAGGAAAATAATGTAGGTACATATACCACGGTTGAGAAGTTTATTATTGACCAGCACATTTTGTCTCTCCGTTGGCGCTAGGTCAATTATGATAATCTCCTCAACCTTGGTGTATAAATATACTATTGTTAATAAATTTTAAAACTTATAGTTACAGTGTCAAATGAAGCATTTTAGTGATTTTAAAAAAATAATATTTGTCTTTAGTTAGTAAAAATAAATCCATAAAGTGTCTCAATAACATTTACAGTAAGATAAAAATTATTGTAAAAAGTTGAATATTTATAAATAAATAATTGAAATTGATAGATCATCCCCACCCATAGAGTGAACGTACAATTCTGATATATTTTACTTGAACATAAATTACCTACCGTAATTGTATCACAGTTGTTCAAAAAGCATAATAAGGCAAAAAAGATTCCACGAGAAGATAAATAATTTGACTTTGATACAAATTAATGTCAGATGATAAATGCTAAGATTCATACACTTGATACACGCCCTTCATGAAAATTACTTTGGAAATGAAACACTAACTATAAAAATATATGAATTATATAGCAGAACCACCCTGATTTCGTAATAAGTAAGAACATTACATCATCTTATAATTCATAAGATGCTTAGTTGCAAGGGTGTCATGTTTACTTAGTATAAAATGTACGTGAGAATGTTTTTGTAGTTAGTTATAGTTCATATGTTAACTTTGTAACTTGTAATCGCTTTTCGTAAAATAAAATATTTTTTTTAAAAACGCATTTCTTCGTTTTTAAAATAAAATTGGCGCAGTCGGTAGGATTGCAAACGGCTTCACTGAGTAAATTTACAAAAAAAACCTGTGTTAAGCCGTCGATTTCAATCGTTCATTTGCAAATCCGAATCTCGCGAAAAGTGCATTGTTGCCGAGACGATCCGTGCCGTCGCCAAGTCAGAGCCAGCATCCATCTCCAACAATCCGAGTACAACTACAAGGGAACTATCAACTCCTGGTGCCCAGAGTCCGAGCCGTCGCCGAGCCAGAGCCAGAACCAGCCACCAGCTACGAGGACGAGGAACAACGAGCAGCCTGAGGGAACATCAGAGCATCGCAGTCCGTTCCATCCCCGAAACCACAACAGGGCAAATGAAGATTGCCATCAGCACCATAGTCCTTCTACTGTGAGTCGCAAACCCATTATTCAAACTATTATACCTATTTAATATTTAATAAGCTCATAAGCTGAACTTATAATTGTTATTTAAATATTGTTATTATTATATTAATTTAAAATGACTCCACCGCCAACTCCAGACACAGCAAACATTTTCACACATCTCAATAAGGACATACTTATGTTCCTAGACATAATCCCAAATTTTGACGGTAACAGCAAAACTCTAAGTGATTTCATTACATCCACTGAAGAGGTTATTAATATTATTAATCAATCGAGCCCTTCAGAAATTACTAAAAAATTAATATTGCTATCAATAAGGAAAAAAGTTACCGGCCAAGCAAGAGAACTATTATCAGGCACAGCAACAAATTCTTGGGGTGAACTAAAAACATTTTTAATACAAAATTACGGCGATAAAAGAAATGAAGCAACTATTTTGATAGAAATTTGTGACTTAAAACAATTAAATGAATCCATTTTTGACTATCATAAAAAAATATTCGAATTATATTTGATTTATAAGAGTAAATTAGAAGTTAAACTTGTAGGACAGGAATTAAAAAATATGATCGCCTTTGGTCAAATTTATGCAACCCAATGCTTTATTAAAAATTGTCGAGAACCTTACAAATCTCAACTGAGTGCCAGACACCCAACATCATTGACTGAAATAGCAAATTTAATAACAAATGATTTGCAATACGTTAAAAACCAGCCTAAACCCTCTGTACAGACAGTACACAAACCAATACCATACCAAGTCCCATCTAATGCCTTCCGAACAACACAACAATTCGTTAATAAACCATCAGTCTCAAATCAACAACCTCAATTCCCCAGACAACCCCCACAACAGAAACCCATGTATAAACCAACTCCAATGTCTATCAGTACTCGCTCGTTCCGACCCAACCAAAATAATAGATTCACACCACAATCAAGACCTACATTTGTCGCCGAAGAACTATATAATATCGAACAAAACCCCGAAATCGAACCTGACTCAGAACAAGACTCGCAAAATTACGAAGAACTCGAATATCTTGAATTAGTTGACGAACAGAACGATAACGAAAACGTAAATTTTCCGAAAATAGCCGATCTCAATTTGAATCAATGACCATCAATATGATTAGCAATTTGCCATATCTAAAACTGCAAGACCTGTACATTTTAATTGACACCGGATCCTCACAAAATTTCATCAGTAAAGATTACGTCTATAAAAATAAATCCAAGTTTAAAATTTTCAAAGAATCCTTCACCATTAATACAATGAACGGTAAATCTAAAGGAGACGAGTATACGTTTATAAAATATAAAGATAAAGAATTAAAATGTTACCTATATAATTTTCATTCCAGTTTTCACATTCTACTCGGTTTTAATGGTTTAAAAATATTAAACGCTCATATAAATTTACAAAAAGAGGTAATAACATTTTTAAATAAATACAAACATAAATTCGAATGAGGATTGTAATATTCGGGTATTCAGTCAAAAAAATCTTTATTTTCTATAAAGCCAACGTTTCGACACCACTTGTGTCTTCTTCGAAATTTTAACAAAATTTTTGACGACTTTTCTGTAATAACAGAATTTAGTTTACATTCATATACATTTTATATTAACACTAACAATTAAAACAACATCTATTAGCCCTGAAGAAGACACAAGTGGTGTCGAAACGTTGGCTTTATAGAAAATAAAGATTTTTTTGACTGAATACCCGAATATTACAATCCTCATCATTCTCTACAGTCGAATATTCCTTCCATTATAAATTCGAATATTTCGATCAAAATTCAAAACACACGGTTTTTAATATGGAAACAATAAACGGAACAAACATTAATATCGAGCATTTAAACGACGAAGAAAAGAAAGAAGTAATAAAATTATTAAATAAATTTAATGACATAATACCTAAAGATAATGAAAAATTAACATTCACAAGTAAAATTAAGCATCGTATTAGAACAAGTGATGAAACACCTGTCTATTCTCGTAATTACAAATATCCAGAGATTTATAAAGAGGAAGTAGAAAATCAAATTTCTAAATTACTGTCAGATAATATAATCCAACCATCGTATTCCCCATGGTCATCCCCGATCTGGGTGGTGCCCAAAAAAAGTGATTCCTCGGGACAACAAAAATATAGAATGGTAATAGACTATCGCCGTTTAAATGAGAAAACTATAGACGACAAATTCCCCATCCCGGACACAACCGATATTCTAGACAAACTAGGCAAAAGTTGCTATTTCACAACAATCGATCTCATGAGCGGGTTCCATCAAATCGAAATGGACCCAAGGGATATTGAGAAAACGGCCTTTAACACCAACAGTGGCCATTACGAATTCACCCGCATGCCTTTTGGGCTCAAAAACGCCCCTTCTACGTTCCAAAGGCTCATGAACTATGTTCTCCGTGATTACATTAATAAGATTTGTTTTGTCTACCTAGACGACATCATCGTACTAGGCACTAGCATTCAAGAACATTCTGAAAATATTGCCAAAATTTTCCAAAAACTTAGAGAAGCGAATTTAAAAATACAGCCAGACAAGTGCGACTTCTTCCGGAAAGAAGTATGCTACTTAGGACATATAATCACTACTCAAGGCATCAAACCAAACCCTGAAAAAATTAAAACAATTCAAAATTTCCCGCTTCCAAAAACCCCAAAAGAAATAAAATCCTTTCTTGGCCTTCTCGGATATTATCGTAGATTCATAAACAACTTTTCTAAAATCACGAAACCATTCACACTCTGTCTGAAAAAGGGAAGCAAAATTGATATTCATAACAAAGACTATTTGGAAAGTTTCAAAATTTGTAAAAACTTATTAAGCTCTAATCCGATACTTCAGTATCCGGATTTTGAAAAAGAGTTTATATTGACCACCGATGCCAGCAATTATGCTCTTGGAGCAGTTTTGTCACAAAAACATAACAACAAAGATTTACCCGTCGCTTATGCATCGCGAACTCTTAACAACCACGAACAAAATTATAGTACCGTTGAGAAAGAGCTATTGGCAATCGTTTGGGCCACGAAACATTTCAGGCAATACCTTTTAGGAAGAAAATTTAAAATTATTACCGATCATAGACCGCTTATTTGGTTAAATTCCCTTAAGGAACCAAATCAAAAATTAATTAGGTGGAAATTAAAATTGGAAGAATTTAACTATTATATCGAATATCAGAAAGGTAATCAAAATTATGTAGCTGATTGTTTGTCACGAATTAAACCTGGTTTCGAAATTAAATACAAAAACGACGATATTTTTGAAAGTAAAAATCCACTCGTTCATTGCATATCAAGAGACTTTGCAATGTCTCAAGGTTTTGCTGACCAAGTGAACCACCGGTACAAGACAAAAGACAAGATAGACAAATTTACATGTGTAGACGATAAGATTGTAATACAACCTGATAACAACAGGACGATAATTCATCTGCTAACAAAGAATAAATACTATGAAAAACCCACCATGCAAAATATCCGGCATTGTTTAAACACGTTATTGGACTATTTAATACAAAATGACATAAACGAAATAGACTTACCAAAAATCTGTACGGGATTAGATAAGAAAAAATGGCCCCAAATAAAATCCTTAATAGAAGATATTTTCCAAAACAGTTCAATAATTTTTAATATTTTTGAAGAACCAAAAGACATCAAAATTAAAAATTACGCTAGTTCAATCGTTGTTGAAGTAGACGATCAAAATTCCTCAAGTACAGAAACAGCACATTCAGACGACGAGAAACCTTTGAATGGACTGACTTATATCGAATCACCCGTGAATGTAGGAAGAAATCAAATTGTAGTAAAAGAAGTTAATACCAAAAATCACGTAAAAATCGAAAAATTATTCAACAACAAAATTCAAAGATTTTACCTATACCTCAATAAAGTAAATTGCAATAAAACTATTATGGAATTCATAAAACAATACCTACAGCCCGGAATAAATTACTACTGCCTAATACCTGAACAGTTCATCAAAACCTTTAATGCCGTACTCCAAATTATGTTCAGATCAAATTCATATAAACTAATCTCTTGTAAAAACTTAATAACTGACGTACAAGACAGAGACGAACAAATATTAAAAATTAGCCAATATCATGAAGGAAAAACAAACTATCGTGGTATTACAGAAACTTATCAAAAGCTAAAACAAACAATGTATTGGCCAAACATGCAAAAAGACATACAAAATTATATAAATCAATGCGAAACCTGCTTATTAAATAAATACGAAAGAAATCCGATCCAGATACCTAACATTTTAACCCCCACGGCAAATAAACCCCTCGAAAAAATCCACATAGATCTACTATCTCTAGAAAAAACAAAGTTCCTGACCATCGTAGACAGTTTCTCTAAATTCGCTCAAGCCTACGAATTAAAATATCAAAATGCAATAACTATTATCAACAAATTAATGAAATATTTCTCGCACTATGGTATCCCTTTAGAAATAATCGCTGATAACGGCAAAGAATTTAACAATCAAATATTAACTAATTATTTAAATATCAGAAAAATTAAAATTAACTTTACAAGTATTGACAACCCTAAATCAAATGGAATCGTCGAAAGATTTCATAGTACCTTAATCGAACATCTTCGAATTCTTAACCAAAATAAAATATTTAAAGAACAAAAATTAAAAGAAAGAGTAAATTACGCATTAATCGCATACAATAATTCTATACATTCGGTCACTAAACAAACACCCCTTAATGTTTTATTCGGACATTTAAATTTAAATAATATTAATCAAACCGACGAAATAGTCGTAGACTCCTACATTCAAAACCATAAAGAAATGATGCAGGAAGTTTATAATCAAATTAAAAGAAATATTGAAATAAGTAAAGAGAAATATTCTAAAGAACCTGGGAACACAATCGACCTACCCGAGCAAGTATATTTAAAACAACATAAAAGAAATGTCGGTAAATGCGAAAAACCTAAATTTAAAATAATAAACGTAGAAAAAATAATTCCCGAAAGATGTCAAATCATTGATAATAAAAATAAAAAACATAAACTAAACCAAATTAAAAAACCACGTGCTGTTGCAGATACACAACCATCGGACATCCCGAGTTGCTCAAAAATGAAACCGGAAACCCCGGCATAAACATAGTAATGTTAGGCGATGCGTACGTTCAAACGCATGAAAAGTACATTTTTGTTAATCTAAATCTCGATAACGTATTAAACCAAATAAATAATCTACTAAAGAATAAACATAAACTTTACATTGAACTTCAACCCTTAACCCTATCATCCTCTAACGGCACTTTCAATAACAGCATGAACATCTTAGAAAATATAATCAGTAAAATAGACTCCAAAAAATACATAT
Source organism: Stenolophus ochropezus (assembly GCA_035578165.1). Classification (NCBI taxonomy): domain Eukaryota; kingdom Metazoa; phylum Arthropoda; class Insecta; order Coleoptera; family Carabidae; genus Stenolophus; species Stenolophus ochropezus. Next base: position 6,306,829 of record JAQOWZ010000004.1, on the reverse strand, counting down.
TCACAAAACGACATAGACGCGGTCTTATTAATGGTCTTGGTTCTATCATAAAAAGTATTAGCGGTAATTTGGACGCTTCAGACGCGGAAAAATACGATAACTTAATAAATAAATTATCCACCAATCAAGAAATTCTAAAAAATAGCCTAAACTCTCTAATTTGGCACAATAAAAATTTAACAAACCAATTTAATAAACAATTAGATTTAATCAATCAGAATAATATTAATATTATGCAAACTCTAGCGTCATTAAAAAAACAATTGGGATTTATATTAGAAGCCCACGAAATTCAACATGTCAAAAATCTGTTTAACGAATTGATTCATATAGCCAATCAACTATACATCACACTAATTCAGATCGAAGAGACATTCACCTTTTGTAGCTTAAACACCCTCCATTTTGGGCTCTTATCGCGAGAAGAAATAATTAATATGATTCAGAATAAAATTAAAGAACCAATAAACAAAATCATTATAAATAACTGGGAAAGTAGCCATTTAATTAAAACATATTGCCAATATGACAACTTGAGCCTAAGAATGATAATAATTATTCCAATTCCCGAATATAAAAGTCACCTAATCCAATTTACTCCAATACCCACTTCTTTGTCCGATAATTACCATACTCTAAACATTATACCTGGATACTACGAAGAACAGAATTGTCAAATTAGAAAATTAAAGGAATGTACTAAAATCGATATGTCAACCCACTTCTGTCAAAAAGAAAATAATGTTATCGATACTTGCTTAACAAACCTGTATTGTCATCACGATAATAAACATTGTAATTATATTAAAGTCCACAATAAGAACGAAATATTTCAGATTCCCAATACGAATGTAAAATATTTATACTTACCAAACGAAGAAGACATAAAACTTGAATGCGAACAAGATGTATTACAGAAGAAATTAAAAGGAATATATTCCGTAAAGAATTGTAAAGTCAATAATGATAACTACGAATTTCACAAGTCAGTAGGCAAAATACTTAAATTTAACTTCGATAATAAGTCACCCACAAAAATCATTAATAAAACCATAAGCATAAAATCTTTGGAAAAAATTACTTTAAATGATCAAGCCACAGTGAAATTAGATAATTCTTATTCGCATTCGAACATTAACAATATTTGTACACTAATAGTTGTAATAATTATATTAATCGTTATATTAATTAAGCTTTTTAAATTATGTAAAAGTAAATACGACATCTATAAGAATAAAACAAAATTTAGACCCAAAAATGAAGTCATCTCTTTGGAAGAGATACCTTCATCTAACAGGGGAGGAATTATATAGCAGAACCACCCTGATTTCGTAATAAGTAAGAACATTACATCATCTTATAATTCATAAGATGCTTAGTTGCAAGGGTGTCATGTTTACTTAGTATAAAATGTACGTGAGAATGTTTTTGTAGTTAGTTATAGTTCATATGTTAACTTTGTAACTTGTAATCGCTTTTCGTAAAATAAAATATTTTTTTTAAAAACGCATTTCTTCGTTTTTAAAATAAAATTTATGTGTCAATGTTATATACATAACAAGTCAAGTGACAAATAGGTACGTATTGAATGAGCATTGGAGTCATGCGTATAACTACATGCAGGTAATAAATTTAAATGAATTTGTTGTTCTTCACTTCATTCTTTTATTGCTGTGATATTTTGGTATATTGCCTTTTTGTATTTTATGAAACGTTTTATATATTCTCTACGCCAAAGTTACAAAACAGGCTAACACTTAAACCGAGTTTTCTGAATTGTGAAATATGAGTTACTATGAACCTAATAAATGTAATAATTTTTATTACTATTTGTAAAGAGAAAGTCGATTTTCAACTTTTTGAAAAATCGAAAATTGTCACCTATTACAAAAGTTGAAAAAATTGAAAAGTCTAAAACTTGAGAAGACGAAAAAGTCGAAATAATTAAAAGGTTGTAAACTCTGCATAAGGCAATTTCAAATATCGGTTCCTACAATATACAGGTTGAGATAAAATTACAGTAAATACAGTAAATTAATTTATCTCTGTTTGTAAACATTGTTGCAATAAGTGATTTATTCTTGTAATAATTTTTTCCCCAAAATGCATTTTGTATGAATCTAAATACATATAAAGAAATATTCAGCAACCTATTGAAAATACTCTAATATTAAAAAAAAATAAGGGAAACAAATAGAAAAGATTTTAAAGTTTCCGGTAATCGAAAAGTCTAAAAGTCGAAATAGTTATTTGAAAATCAAAATCAAAAAGTCTATTTAGTCGACGATAAATGAGTTGATATTTCCAAAGTCTAAATTCAATTAATCGATACTATGCCTTTTAAGAATCGATCGATCGACTTTTTTAAAAAGTCGACTTAAATCGATATATCAATTTTTTTCCAGCCCTATTCATATTTATGCCTACTTTCTATTTTGATTCAGTGTGAAATAATGATCTTATTATTTCATCAGTGAAATAATGTTATTAATAAACTAACTGAAGTTAGTACAATTAAAAAGTCTCTTATAAAATGGAAGTAGAAAATATTCATTAATTGATTAATTTTACGTTGGTATTCAAATTTCATGGCAATGGTTGCTTGTCATTCTTTATCCAACTAAAAAAATATTTTTTTCTCCTTTCTAGCGAATGAAATTAATATTTATATTTGTTTCTTATTATTATTTATCAATCAGCTATACTATTGTTATAAAAAACTCTCGAAACATTTAGAACAAATTTCAAATCTATTTATGTCAATGCAAAGTTGAAAAATACCATGACATAAAATGTTAATTGTAAGAAATGTGAGTTGATTGTTGAGTTCTAAATAGTTACGTTGCAAAAATAAATACTTTTCAGAATTTTATTGTTGTCCTCAAAACATTTCAAAAACTATACTATAATTAGTACATAATGTATTATGCGTAATTACGTATTTATCTCGATTTTCTCTGAAATGAAGATATTATTTCTGTTTGCAAGCAGTTGTGGTTTATTCAAATTACTAAACCGCTTTCAATGTTCAATTGTTGCTGCGTGTTGTTGATTCACAATTCGAAGGACAGTTGTAGCAATATTTTCTATATTTATAGGTTTATTACAGAACAAAAATACGTTAGTAGATGTTAATTTGCATGAAAACACAATTGTCTAAAGTTTTGTTCTTCCCACTGAAAAAATTAAAAACACTTCATATGTACTAATTCAATTATTGTTCTTTAGATAACATACAAATTATACCAGAAATTTTCTTCTATGTTGTTACAAATACGTATAAATTATTTTGTAATTTATTTATGGGAAAATTTGTATGACATTTATATAAAATAATTAATGTAATATTTAATACAAATTTTGTAATGAATTAAGCATAAAATTGCGATTGCAGTAATATAAACTAAATATTTTTATTTATGTTATTAAATGCTATAAGAGTACAATATCTAATATAATTTGATATACATATAAGATAAATAGAAAAAAATATTACAACTTGATTCCAGGAAACATAATAATTTTAATATTTAATTACATTTTTATTTATTTTGTAATTTATAATTACAGCACATAAAACATAATTTGATGTTCATTAAAACAATTAAATAAAAGTAACAATACTATTTATTGTTATAAATTACTCTATACTTCTGCCTCCAAGGTAAATGAAGCAGGAAACCGAAACGAAACAGATACGAAATGCATAAAAATAAACTATTAAAAAGTTCGGAACAAACAAAAACGAAACGAAATTCTAAATTTTATTTCTGGAGCAAAAACGATATAACCGAAATAAATAAAAATTCCGATTAATGACTTTACTATTTTGTTCCTGATACAGGTGCGTAATATGCCAAGTTAGTTAATATTTTTGCCTCATGAAAATAATTGTACGATATTTTACGTAAGTGACATAATTAAAATTATTAAAAATAGTTAAAAACCCATAATTTTTATTGTTTTGTTCTTTTCGATCGTACCCAGATTTAAATTTGGTAGTAATGAATGTTATTGCTGTTCCAACTACTCAAGTCACAGTTAAGAAAGCATTGTAGGCCCTTAAATTATTTTATCCTCTAATATAATCAAAAAATTGTTTCATTTGAATTATAATTATTGAATCTCTATGTATTAATCCTATGTGCATCTTTGTTTACGTTTTTTATGCAGTATAATTCTATTTTAATTTTTAATTGCTGTAATAATAACAAATAAAATAATTAAAAATAAATATACATAACATTTTCTCAAATGAAATAACGGGTTCGGAACAAAATTTGTTTTTCATTCGATCGTAAACGAAATTTTATTTCAGCAGGGACTATATTAACCGAACTGTCCCTGAAATGAAGTACAGGGATCTTCCTAAAAATCACATATCAAGATTTTGACGAAATAGTAAATTTTAAGGTGCGTGTAATTTGATTTGAATATACACATTTACGATAATGTTTATGAATGTGTTTGTGTACAGGTATTAAAAAAGAGGACTCAAATTTTTATCAAAAATATATACTTATTTTTAAAAAATTTGGATAAATAAGAGCATTTCGCTTAAAGAGTTTAAAATGTTTTAAATGTTTATTACGACTGGATTTGAATTATTCTTAATTTTAAAAGAATTAAAATTATGTATTATGCGTTATTATTAGAGATGGGATTTTAGGTTTTAAAATTTGCAAAAATAGGTACCTAAATAGGTTTAAAAAATTCTTGTCTTAGGTACCAAATTTTTGGATTTAGGTACGAAAAATTATTTTTAGGTTATAAATTTTTAATAATTTTATTGATCTTTTGTAAAAACAATATAAATAAACATTTATTCTTAAATAAATTCAATTATTTTTATAATTCTAGAGACATACCTGCACATTTAGATATAGATTTTTAAAGAATTCCAGCTCGATTTGGAATTAAAAATCACATTTGCAGTCTTTTTCGTATTTCGTATTATTTTTATAACTATAACAAACTAATATTTTCTCAATATTTTATACATTAAGATTGTGTCGCTTGTCTGTTAGTACATTTTTATAAAGAGAAAATGACCGCTCTACGTCACAAGATGTTATGGGGGCGTATTTAAAGTTGTTGGCTTCGTTCGTGGATAAATTTTCTGGCATATCTATATCCTCTCCCATATATATTTTACATAAAGTATCTATAATATGAAATCCAGGATTTTTGTTTGGGACCTGAATCATTTTTAACTGAACAATGTGTGCTACCCTTCCTTCACATGATTTATTTTTTTCTCGTAATGTATTAAATATTTTCATTCGATATATAAACTAAATCTCGTTCAATTGTTGATTTTGCAAATAATTCTTGAACTTTTCTCACGCTTATAGCTTTTTTAACTTTAATCTCCATTACTACCTTAAATTTAGAAAACCATATGATACATAAAATTTAATAATTTTAAAATAAGTACCTTTTTAACATCATCTAAATGTTTCGCATAAAATATAGCTCCATTGCAAAACGAAATAACTGCAATACGCCACACCAATGTTGGTAACTGTGCGCGATGAAAATATTTGCAGAAGATCAAGACTGCCAACCTCAAAATTTCAAATATTTGTAGATGTGTGAGAATTAAAAAATTTAAAAAATAATTTGGAAGTCACGATTTAGGTAAATAAAAATATGATTTAGGTTTTAAATATGGTAAATTAGGTCAAATTAGAAAAAAAACATTATTTTAGGTAAAATAGGTAAAATCATATTGGGCTCAAATGAAAGCATTTTCCTCAAAACGGATTTTGATCTATGACATAAAAATAGTAGTCACGTAGAAAAAAAGGTAAAGACACTAAAATCCCATCTCTAGTTATTATGTATTGTCTAACTAATAACTTATATAATCTAAAATATTCACTATCCAACCAGTGGCCTAAAAATGTTTGCTTCAAAACTATTTGATACAAATGGGGTCTTAAACCTTTTTTTAAATAAAAGTAAGAGTGAAGAGTGAGATATCAATTTTTGAAGTAAAATTTTTTTCTCGTGACGGGATATGTCTTCGCTAGATATGAACAAATTGTTGTTGTACAGGGCTAAAATATGTTTATATATATACAATGAAAAAAATGTTATTCAGTATAATTAATAGTTATTTATGTATAAAGGTTATAAAAGTGATCTTTATTGATGGAGACCAAAAAATTTTTAGCTGAGGTGCACACAATATTTTTTAGACGATTTTAATGATAAAATATAAATTTTCCTTTAAAATCTGTTTTTGTCATCTATCAAAGTCTACTTAACGCTTCATTTACTTTACGACCGAATTTACTTTACGGCCGCTATTGTGTATAATTAAAATTTAACTTACACTTGTAATTATATAAGAAGGTACAATAATTAATGATATTAATATGAACTATCAAAATCAATGATAAAATGATAAATAAACAAGCGGCAGAAAATTTAGACTTTATGGTTGCCACCAGATACGTAAAACAATTTCATTTATATGTAATAGCCGCGTCAATAATATTTTTCTTAACAAAAACAAGAACATTAACACTAATATTTAAATTAGGGTTGAAAAAAATGCGATTTATTTAATAAAAATTAAAAAAAAACATTTTTTTTATATAAATCGATTTTTTTTATTATATTTTTAATTTTATTTGATTCGGTGTTTATTTTATTGTTATTTGTTATTGGTGTGATATACAATATTTAATCACTTGTATAAAATAAAAATCATTCCATTTTTTTTGTTTTCCATTTTGTTTCGAAAGTACACTTGACCGAAATGAATAAAATCAATAATTTTCTAATTTATTACTTTATTTTCATTTTATTGTACATGTATTTTATATCATTGGAAATAGAGAAAAAATCTCTAGCTAATAGTACTAAAGATAACTTTGAGCCCCATGAGAAAATTGAAAGTTAGTATGAATTTTTCGAAAAATGTTGGAGCTAATTTTGAGTCAATACCCTGTAAAAAAAGTGTCTGTAGAATCTGCAAATTACACATTTGTATGAATTGAAACAAGAAAGTTATAAGTCAAAATCTAAATTGACTAAAATCAGTTTTTTAGGAAAACAAAAACATCATTGAAATGGCCAACTAATGTGGCAACTTACGGTTCTCGAGATCCCAATTAGGTAAGCCTCTGTATGTTTGCAAATTTGACTGTATATAGTGGTAAATTTAACGTAAGTTTTTTTGAAAAGAAAATAACAAAACATAATATATGTAGGTATACAGCTGGAGGTAATGTATTGTAGACACATCAGATTTTTTCAGCGTGGTAATGTCTCCTTTGCTACTTAACAAACAAAATTATACAATAATTGCTAATATTTTCGACCTCCAAAACAATTACCACAAAGATTTGTCATGGAATATCTAAAAATATTTGTCAATAATTTAACATCTGATTTATTATGCGTTTAACTATTTAACTTAAATACGTTAAACAAAATGTTTATATAAACAAATGAGATTTATTACCAGTAGTTGTGCATAATAAGGAATTTAAAACATAGATAAAATTTTTAAAATATTTCAATGTCATTAGAAAATTGTTTAATTGTGGCATAGGTGATTTTTATTTAAGTTTATAATGTCTTTGTAGAAACACTTATCTTATAAGGTATTATATTTACATTTAAGTGTGATTTATTGAATGTAATTTTTATTTAATTGTTACTATTATTAGTTATTATGTTTAATTTTCCATATTTATGAACAACCTTTAACATTTTGATGAGGAAGTCGTAATAATTTTCTAATCTTTTATTATGTTACCAACAATACACAAGAGTATTGCAAATTGTGGTATATTTTAGTGGAAAATACCTTTCATAATTTTCATTTCATTTTGTGAGAAGAAAGTGAAGTGACCCTTCGAAGAAAATAATAATATGAAATGAAAATTTGTATTATTTTTTAAAATTGTATCTGTTGATTACCAATCTATATAAAAAAAAATGTAGTAATTTAGAGAACTGCATATTAATTGGTGGTACGAATGAGACGTTTGAAAATTTAATTGTTGGTTGAACTCTAACCAACCGTCAACGATTGCATCAAATGCAAATCATCTGAGTGAACAATGATCATTATCCCGAATATAATACAAAATAAAGAGTGAGTCCACAGTAAACTCTACTTTCAATAGGTGAAGGGAGAGTGTCGTAAATTGATTGCAATTTTGAACACTTGATAAAATTTGTTTTAAACGATATTTCTCAGGAACTAAAGATCGGGTTTGAAAAATAAGAAAACTGTTGAAAAGAGAATTAAAAGGCCTTTCGAACTCTGTCATGTTCCACCCCTATTTTTGGGTTGAAGTTATGCCATCGGTATTATTAACCCATTCAGGTGTCCCCCTTTATACTAAAATTGACGTTTTCGAGCGTTTTTTGCAAAATTGATGTTAAGTGGCCAAAAATTGCGCTGATAATTTTCATTGGGCCACTCTGTATACAGTGGCTGAAAGATTTATTCGTACACCTAAGTTTTCTATTTAAAAATTCATATTCTTTTAAATTCCAGAAATAAAATACCTACAATTGTCAATTTTCTTATGTAAATTAAATAAAACAAAATGTATACAAGAAAGAAGTACAGAAAATTATTCGTACACTTAAGTAATCTTACATATAACGTGTCTATATTTATATTTATAAATATGAAACATATATGATTATGTAAATATCTATTTTTTGAGAATTTTGTGTCAGTTGAAAAATATTTCCCGTGGAGGCAGTAAAAATTTTAAATCAGTAGAATGAACTATATATTGAGCGATAAATGAAATTAAATCCAAAACAACCACTCTGTATCCATATAAATATATAACTTGAATCTTAAAATTATTAATTAATTTTAATAAATTTTAACAAAAAATGGTTGATATTCACCTAATAAAGAAATAATTATATTTGTTTATCGCATATTTAAGATAAAACAACAATAAAAATAAAAATAATTAAACGTTACAGACATTTGAATGGAACATAAAATTTAATTTATTTAATTTTTGCATGATATTTGTATAACATCAATACAAGACAGAACAGCGTTTTTTTTAAATAATAATTTGACCGTAAATTATTCGAAACCATATTATGTGTATTTTGTCTTCTGATTCAGTTCACTTACATATGTATGTTTATATAGAGAAATAAACAGAACTAAAATTTATGAGAAGTTAAAAAAACGTCCATTCAGAACTATCTCTGACAATCAGTTCTATCTTTCGAACTAGGTATAAATAAGAAAAAAATGTCCGTATCATTTACATCTTCATACCTTATGTTAGTTACTTTTCAACTCCGAACACAATTTGGCGCTCAATAATGTTAGTCTTCTCAACCTTGGTATATTTTTTTTATCTATTGTGTATAAAGTACTATTGAGGTATTTATCTGTGATAATAGGAATTTTTTACAAAAAATACTAAGGGAATAAACATTCTGGGGGGAAGGGTTAAGATTTTCATGACTCCCTGTGCCACCCTTGGACCCGCTCCAGTAAATATAATTAAATTTTGTACAAATAATATAATGTAAAGTTTATATTGAGAGAATTATGATAGGTTCCTTATAAAATGGTCTATAGTAAATAAAAAGACCAATGATTCAAAAATAATAATTACGAAAATTAATATTATATATGAATTTACATCTTATTACTAAACTTAGAAAATTAAAAGTATTGTTTATTATTATTGTATTAAATCAAAATCACATGTATAATAATGGGAAAAAATTAACAATTTCTCTACCCAAAAACTAAGGCTACTTTGATAGTTATTAGTTTTCATTGCTTGTATCCGTCCTTGGAAATCCTACGTGTAATCTCATCCATTTTAATAATTAATATTTATGTATGTATCATTATGTTGCAAATCTTGGCATTGAATAAAAATGAGAATTTTAAAAATAAAGTGTACGTAACGTGCTGACGTCTAGTGGATATTTGGAGAAGTTTAAACCTACGGCGACATCTGTGCAGACACTTCTTTACTTGCAAAGAGTTACTTAACGGTCACCACTCGAACTTATGATTCAAAACCGGATTTTGCGATCGTCATTTACTTTCAATGCTTTTGTCATCATTTTCTCCCAGAGACGCACTCAGGGGTCAATGATGGGATGATTATTCTGAATTAGATTGAACAATTTGCAGGAAACTAAAATGAAAATATTCAATAATATATGTTTTAGTTCGCCTAATTATAAGCAATTGTTTGCAGTAGAGTTACGAAAGTTGCAGTCATGTAACAAGGTAGCTAACACAAATTAATTGTAAGAAAGGATTATACTGAGTAAGAACAAAAATAATGAACTCTAAAAATATTATTTTAAATTAAAAGAACTCTTAAAATACAGGGTTTATGTAAACCTGTGTAACAAAATTTAAGGGTCGCACTGATAGTGAATTAAGAAGAATATTGCTTAAAATAGAACAATTAACAGTAGTTTGCAAAATAATATACATATATTAGGTACCACTAGTAGTGAAGTTCTAACACAAAAAAAGAAAAATATTATCTAGTGTTCATCAGAGCCGTCTCGGGCTAATTAAAATTTATGTACTTCTAGTTTTCTTAACGTAAAACGGATGACTTAATTTTTAATAGAAAAAAAATAATAGTGTCTTTAGTCGAGAACTATTTATGTATAATTTAATAATATAAAAGAAGTGCAGGATCCTTTTCCAAACGTGGAAATCATTTTGAGAATTTATCTTGTTTTAATGATAACAAATTGCACCGCTGAAAGATCATTCTCAAAATTAACATATGACGATATTATAGAATATTTTACAAAGAAAGCAAAAACAGTGCCAAAAGAAAATTTTACGTTTATCAATACAGAATTGTTGGTTTGATTCGATTGGATTATTAGTAATTAAAAAAAAAGTAGCAGGCATTTAATAATATTCATCAAGATTTGAACTGTAAATCAGTCTTTATCAGGGTTATAAATGGTTTTAAAAATTATTCAAGTATTTTTTAAATTAACATTTTTTTTTTAAAATTCATAAAATATAAATTTTCAATTTTTATTCCATGTTGAAAAATGGCCCCCACCAAACTTTTGCTAAGAGCCCCCCCACCAACATAAATCCGGCCCTGGCAATATTTGCAAAACAAGTTTCATGTAAAAATGTCTTTAAGAAATATATCTGAAGCTTGAGGCAAGGGGTGTCTAGTATCTGGGGACAAGGCTCGTGACTTACTTATCTATTGTGTAATATGGTACTGATATTCAGGAACATATAATTAAATAATAACGGCATATAACTATTGGTCCTTTTTTAAATTTAATATTTTTGTTATATTAGGACGAAGCGTTCCATATTATTTTTCCTTAAATTTTGTTACGCGGGTTTAGGTACACCTGGTGTAGCCGATAATGATGGGAAAATTTTTGGTATTAATTTTTGGAAAATATTCCCTAGAAATATTGCCGTTTAGCGAAAATTGACGGAATTTTCATTTTATTGCTATACAATCCAAGAGGAAGATACAGTTTTATTTAGCAAACAGAAATTAAACTTCTTTTTACTTCCTTGTACGAAGTAAAGAAAGTATTGTAATCGCGAAAATTTTGGAATTTCAGATTTCAACGGAAATACACGTTTTGACTATCCCTGAATTCATATTGACTAGTTTCGGCATGACATACATACGTATGTACGTATGTATGTATCTCGCATAACTCAAAAATAACTGGCCGGAGAATTTTGAAATTTTGTATATGGGGCTGCTATAACATCTAGATGTGCACCTCGCATTTGTGTTGCAATCAGCAGTGCCAAAAAGGCACTTTGCTCGTAGTGCTTTTTTGATTTTTTCTCATATCTCAAAAACTATTAGTCGTAGAATGTGGAAATTTTGTTTATGGAATTGCTATAACATCTAGTTATAAACCTCCATTTTTGGTTCCAATCGGCCTTTCCAAAAAGGCAATATAATTTTGGCAAAATCTTAATAAAATTAATAATTTAGTTGGCTTTTAATTGTTTTAGGAAACATTTGATTTGTTAAATTGACATTGATAAGCTGGAAAAATATATTCCTGAGAATTATGTACGAATGGTACGAAGTAAACGAAAATAACATCTCTTTCTTTACGAGATTATAGTAATTTTGTGCAGTGCAATAAAGAAAAAACTAAAATTACTAGCGTATTTATTATTAATTAAAATTATAGTATTTGATAAATTAAAGACAAACTTTTATCTCTATTCTCATCTTTCTAAATGTTTATAATAAGATAGTTGAATTAATAATTGTAGAAATAATGTTAATAAAAACTAATACTATAGCAATTGCGTAACTGCCCCTGTTTTTCAAGAATAGAAAAATCGTATTTCACTGTCAACTGAAATAAGTTTAATTGAAGGCAGAAAAAAATTATGTATAATTTAGTCGTACAAGGAAGTCATGTGGTGCCCACATCAGATTTTTTCTTCTTTAATTCCTCTTTTTTAAATAAACATTGGTTTGTGTCTTATGAACATTTGGTGCTTAATATAGTTAGGTGAACAAGGAACCAACATCTTGGAGACATTTTTAGCATTATATTTGAGGCTGCAGTATTTACAGTAATACACGATGTTATTATTTTACCACCACAACCTCAGCAAAACTATTAAATAGTAAATTCCCTTTTTTCGGAAACATATTCAAGGTTAGGAAATATTTCCTAATAAAATCCATTTCCGAGGAATATTCCCAAGATTATTTTTAGGAAGTAGTGAGATATTTAAAAATAAAAGGATGTAGGTACAATAATTCTTTAAAATAATAACAATTCAGGCCTTTATTCCTAATGTAAAAAATGCTGCGCTAAATGAAATGTCCTCTTGGGGGCATTGTCCCTTAGAAATTATCCTTGGGGGCATGAGCCCCGATGACCCCATGTAATCGGCGCCGTTGTACTTGACATGATATTACGCAACTTCAAGCTATTTGATATTACTCGATAAACATATCATATTTCAAATTTATCACTAGAACTAGAATGAAATGAGGGTAATGCATAGGGAACCTTAAAATTGCGAGAAGTGTTTAGATATAAACTGTTAAAGGTATATAAACGGAGACAAATTTTAAGTTTGTATTCGGTTCATTGAAGAATATTTATTTATTGCAAATAAATTTTTTTTTAAATACTAAACCTAAAATAAAATATTCCTTTAAAGCAATTAATTTGTTAATCATTTTCCCGTCTTCACTACTTCTATTTGTAACTTTATAATATTTATAAATCGTAACGGAATCAGCACTTGTAAAAAATAATGGATTTTGAATTTTTGAAAATTTAAATGAAGTTGTACGTATTATTTCTAGATTTTATCCAACAACGTGTAATTATAACACTATAACTATAGTGTTTTTAGATAAATAAAATAGGTCATAAAACACGTGTGGGTTAGAAATTATAACTGTTGGTTCGTATCACAATAACTACGTTATAAAACCTTCTCTACTCTATTGTTTTATTAAATGTCATTTTGAAATGTCATCTGTGAAAAATATATTTTACAGCAATGATTGTAGGTGTTGGATAAAATGTTGTATGGCACACGTGTGTTAATTACTTAAGTCACTTGAGAAAAATACCCAACTCTTATTTGAAATGTAACACACTTGTACCATAAATAACTATTTTTTATTCGTTTATTATTATTCCGAACATAATTTATAATATTTTTCGCCCAAATTGGTATTTTATTCAATTCCAAAATATTACAAATTTTTACGTTTTCGGAAACAGAAACATAAATAGTTTTGTAGTCGTCAGTTATATGTACCCATAAACTTAAAACGGATTAGAAATTTACTGATTTATTTTAGATGTATAAATAAAATTGTTCCGGTTAAATAAGTTGGCTAGTGTTACTTAAGATGTTGTACTATCATCAGTAAAAATAAAATTTTATTTTAGTTAAATTTCAAGGAACTCTTTTTATTTTTGAATGGTTCCTTTTTTAAATCGGTCATTCACCTATATCTTTTATTTGAATAATGTGTATTTTAGCTCAATTATTTAATTATAAAATTAAATAAATTTTTATTAATATTCTACTGGTGAGGAAACATCATATTGAGAACAATAAGAATTTCCGGATCTCAGTTGGTCGTAGTTGGTGTCATCGTAGTTGACTTGTTTTTCAGATTTTTTAATTATGGAAATATTTCAAAAAGAGAAGTAGGCTGGGTGTAGGACGATTGCTACATTTATATCAAAGTCATTACACTAATTTGAATATTGTGTCAATGTTTTTATTGCCTTAGCACCACACAAATTGTGTGATTTGAATTTAAATGTTTGAGAACGAAGAATTTTTGCAGATACTCTTTTGGATAAACTGAATCATTAACTTGAAATAAAATATATTTAATATTAAGTCAGTAGTACATATAATTAAAACCTAATTATGTGATAATATAATTAACTTTATTTTGAAAATAAATCGACTCTCAATATATTTATTAATTTCCTATGTTATATTTTGTTATATTCTGTCAAAATTAAAATATCGGTTAGAATTCGAATTAGCTTGTTATAATTAAAATGAATCTTTGCAATAACAGAAAAAAATTCTAACCAGTTTTTTCTCAAAGAGATAATGTAAATTGGATTTGTCCGTTACAGACGACTGTTGTTTTTTCTTTTTAAGTGTTTATAACAAAATCATACATTATTCATTAACTTTTAGAATATTCGACTTTACCGAATATTTTTCTAAATTCTGAAAGCGTGATTGGTGGTCTTCATTTATTTTATTGTGTGACAATATCCTAAGTTATAATTAAACGTATGTATATCATTTGTTTCAAATGTTTAACTATAATTTAGAAGTTAACGAAACAAAACAGCTTCACTTATTTCTTACAACCAAATAATCGTAACATATTCGGCCTAATAGCGAATAGTGAAAATATGACCGAGTAGGCCGATTATCGAATAATTATTTGGTTTCGGTCCTATTTTTATTAAAAATATCAAATGATAATCGCAGCAAAACTGGTAACAAAAATGATATTTAATCCGGTTCCGAATGTACCAATTCTACGCCGAATTTGTTTCTCATAGAAACTTTTCTATAAATAGGAGAACTAATAATTGAACATTTTAAAATAGATGCTAGTAAACATTTAATGACAACTATTACTTTGATCGTGAATTCCGATTTTTGTTAAGCATTCATTATTTTTACTCTATTCTTTTACATTATAGACAGAACAATTAGACGGTATTTTAAAAATAAAATATTGGATATTTTATTGAGAAGTACCTATTTTACAATATAATTTATTTACCTAACAACCTACCTTTTATTATAGTCAGTAATAACAAGGTATACTTTTAGATTTTTATATTACTTTTTTTACAGTTTTTTTAAAAAGTTTCTATCGATTAACGGTATGTTATCTTATTTTTTACAGTCATTTACTAGGTTGTCTTTTACATTGTAGATTATTATTTATCTTATGTTTTGTCCTTTGATCACTGTTTTTTTTTCATATTTGATTATTATGTTTTACTTTTCCGCCTTACTGACAATTTACACTTTTCTCCACAGGCGTAACTAGGATTTGTAGATATTTGTACTACAGTATAATATCCTTAAATTAAGTTTAATTTTCTATTTTTGTAACAAAACACAAAACTTTTTAGCTGAAATAATCGTTTTGACAATGGAATTTGCAATGTTTACAATGGCCAAGTTGGAAAATCTCTCTTGATTCGTATTTGATCTTAGCTATTTTTTTTACAAATTAAGACCGTTTTAGACTATCCTATATATGGAACAATAAATAGTACAACAAATAGTACAATATCTTGAACCAAAATATTGTTATGATACTAATGCAATTTCTTGTACATTTGGCTCTGATTCTGTGTACTTTCCTTGAATATGTCAATGTGGCAAGCAAAATTAACCATAAATTCTTGCTATGCTTACAGATTTATCAGTAATAACATTAAGTTTTCTATAACCACACCATATACAATAAAAACAAATAAACGTTAGAGATAAAGCGTGAGATTACAGAATTCATATATGTGCATGCTCACAGTCAAAGTGGCTGAGAGATTGTATGAAAAATAGAACGTATTCTGTTTTTTGAACACATGTACGATCTTATACCTACAATATTTCAACCAAATTGCTGTTTGATACTAACCAATTTAAATTGCACCAAAATTAGTGCAAGATCTTGAACAATTTATAGGCTAGTCTAAAACGGTCTTTACATACATGGTGTTTATTTGATATTAATTTATAATAAATAAACAGGAAATTTCAATATCACTCCTACCTTGTTAGGTGTTTCACAGATTGGGGGGTTTGTTCTATTTAGTCCACATTCGTGTGTTAGAAGTGTGTGTCCTATCCGTAGTCTTCTTTTATTAGGGATTTTCCATGATTGTTATTGTTATGTTTTCTCTTATGTTTCGCAATGTATTTGTTGTAGTTTATAACCATTTCTTTTATCATTCTTCTTTTTTATCCTTCCATATTATTGCCTTTAAAAATTAATATTAAAATGTATCTATACATAAAATATAAATAGGTATAGGTTAGCTACGCTTTTTGTAATCAGGTATAAATATTTATAATATTTTCTAGTTTGATTCATATTTTATAATCATTTAATAAATAATTTAATTTGAATAAAAAATGTAAATTTCTTATTAAATCTGTTATAATAATGAATTCAGCTCAAATCATATATTGAATGGAAATTGTAATTTTTATGTCAAATCAAAAAATTAATACCTTTTATCTTATTATCTCAAGTAAAATCTCTAATGGAATGATATAATTACAGAAATGATTATTAGTACCAAAAAATTCGCACGTATTTTATAATCCTAAGAAATTGATTACTCGTATATCAAATCTTATCAATATGAATACAACTATATTATCTGTAATTGAATAAATATACCGCTTAGATTAAAATAAATTACACTTCCTGCTTTATGTGTGAAAAGAGTAATACAATTCCTGTTATTACCCTCCTGAGTTCTGTTACCCAAACCAATCATAGGCGTAGCATCAGATTTCTGCACTTAGTAATAATTATTGTAAACATTTTGATATTTAATACATGTTTATTATTTTTTAATCGCACAACAGTCATTTATTTTGCAGAACTGCAAAATTGATAAAGAATTTCAAATGTATGTAATTTGAGAACTGGATTTTTGTTTCTCTGTAAAATGACAGAGTGGGTAATTTTATTGTGTATTATAATGTTTTTCTTGACACGTAGGTGAGTAAATTATTTAATGATCTTGTTGAATAGTATTTACTCGGAAAAGTTTTACTCATTTTATTTTAAATGTTTTCTTATGACTTGTAATTTGAGAAGATTATATTCAAATTATGTGGTTAGTGAAATAACAGTACAAATTTTTTGTGGGATTATTTTCTAGGTATAATGTTCTTGAGAGATTTAATACAATTCAATTTAAGGATTCAAAAGATTGAATTTCTTTTGCTGCCCGACAGGCAGTAGCGTAGATATTATTTATTTTCTCTTTTTAATATGTATAAACTAACTACAAATATTTTTATAAATTACAAATATAAATCCTATAAATATATTTTTTCTGTAAAAAAATTGCGTTGTACATATTAACATTATTATTTATTTATACATTTATGAAATGCTTTGTAGTTTTGTAAAATAATTTATTACTAAATTATTTTAAGTAAATAATAAATCCCAAATAATGTATCCTGTTAAGTGTTGTTATAATTATAACCCTACACAATTACATACATATAAATGTCGGTATGTGATATTATAGAAATATGTATCCAATATAATATGTTATATTTCACTGAAAAGGTTGGTAATACATTTTTATTTTCATTTTATTTATATACTGTATAAAGCATATTTATTTTAAATATAAACAAATTACCTATATACCTATATTTTTAACGTGTATATACCTACCATTTGGAGGTCTACATTTTTTACCTCCCGCCTATTAATCAGGGCCTTTTTATCAAATTTTCGGGCCCTAGGCCGAACGTAATTTTCGTGCCGCCTCTTCCCCTTTTACAAAAACAATGCACATGTTTATATTTACTATGTATGTTTATTAAAATTTATAGGAACATTAGCTACCATTTTTGGAGTTAATGATAGTTGAAGAAATTATTAGGAACTGCGGTCAAACACGTTATATTGAATTAAACCGACATTTTTTATTATTGTACTGCGTAATATAAAATTATAAAGGCCTGCTATCTTCAGATAAAGCTGGTCAATTATGTAGTGCACCGCACATCTAATTAGTACTAGTTTGGGGCGAAATCTTCGCAGAATTTGTTTTGATAATGTGTAACTTCCCCCTTCACATTCATCATTACCACTTACAAAAAAAAATCAAATCGAACAAATTAAATATTGTATTGGTAATGGTAATGTTAGAAAAAATGTAAATAGGTACTGTATATTTTAAAATAATAAGAAATAAAAAATTTAAAAAATTAAATGGATAAATATATTAGAACAACCGGGCCCTGCGGGCCCCATGTGTAAGCGGGCCCTAGGCCGTGGCCTTGTGGGCCTAGGCGGTAATAAGGCCCTGCTATTAATATATAAATAAGGGAGTTATTTTGTTTTTTGAGTGTGAGTTTTCAACATATGAGCAAGAATTAGTGAATTAGAATACGATTTTACTATTTTTACCGCAATCTATGTATGTCCATGTGTGTGTGTCTAACGATTTTTCGTCCATGATAACTAGAATACGATACATGTAAAAAATATAATATTTGGTATTTAAGAGTTATATTCAAATATGATGAACTGATTACATTTTGACAACAATTGGTTAACCGGAAGTAGTTCTTTACATGCGGCATTAAATCATTTATTATAAAAAGACGCCCCTAAATTCCTTTTTTTACAAATTATGTTATTACTAAACATAAATATTATTTAATTTTCTACATACCTGCATATCTTTTAGTCGTAAGTATATGATTAATTATAACTTAAAATGTAATTGTTTCTTCTTCGGTTTCCGATACAGTACTACAAATTTGATGTAAGGAAACTTGAGGTATGAATTGAATTAAAAATATTATGAATAAATTAATTTTAATACTAAATATTTAGGGTCGGTTTTTCCATCTCTGGTTAAAGTGTCGGATCCCTTAACTATCGGTTAATAGAAAAATATCGCTTGGAAAAAATGATGTAAATTGTCAAAAATACACGTTATTTACTATTTCGATGCGACATTTTACTATTAACCGTCGGTTAATAGAAAAATATCGCAAAGAAAATGCGTACAACCACATATAACAGTTGATAAATAAATATAAATAAATAATTATCATTCCCGTTCTAACACTTTTGATTTCACTGCAAGTAATAAATAAATGTCAATTTTATACAAAGTAAAGAAAATTATAGATGTAACCTACTTAAGATATTTGTTGATTAAACTTAAAATTTATTGTTGCAAATGATTCATTTTTGTTCTACTTGTGAATAGGGGTATACAAAGTACTTATTTTTACTTGAAATATGTTGGAAATTCTGTTTATTTACTCGTATAAAGAGTAAGATTTCATGTCTTATTTCAAATTGAGTTATGTTTTTTTTTTTGTATTCGTATAAATCAATTTCGAATTAAAAATGTTATTTAAGAAGTAAATAATTGTTGTGATTGGAAACTATACCCACGGGCAGGAAAGACAATATTAAAACCTAAAAAGTAGATTATATTAGAACTCATGTAAAACAAATAGGATATTTTGAAAACTGGGTTAGTACGTCTTTAATCAGTTAACAAAAAATGTTATACTTGTCTCATTTTATAGTGTATAATAATATTTCTTTGTATATTTTTTTTACTATTATTTACTTAATTATCCATTTGACACCTTCTTCAGATACTTTTTAATAATTATTTTACGGGGATACTAAAAATTAGTTATGAATACTCGGTTGTTATATTACAATCAGTACTTGTCATTTTGATAATATTATTGACAACAATGGTTTTCAAAAATGCTTTGATAACAATGGAGAATTATTATCATAAGCTCTAATTTTAATTATTGTTTTCGTAGCTAACTATGATACAGTGATTACTTTGATGGACAAAAAAGATTCATAATTTTTCATATCATGTATTTAAATAAAATAGAACTCTTTTATATGGGTGAACAACAAAAAAAATTATATTTCAAATTATCACAATTTATTATAAGCTCCATATGAAAAATTAAATTTGACGTGTACAAATTGAAAATATCATGCGATAAAAAAATTTAAAACTTCTTAAATTTATTATAAAAAAGTTTCGGAAAAAGTTGCACACTTAATCTTTTAATTTTCGAAGTTATGAGCAAAAATTAAAAACTGTAAATTTTACATTTTCGTTCATACTAAACTATCTATGCATTTTTTCATAAAAACAAAGATATCTATAAAAAAAAAATAAAAAAGCTGAACAAATTACTCAAAAATAGTAATTTTTTACTAATTAATAATTATTGTCCAAAATTACTTTGTAATTAAATTCTTTACCCAAAAAATTAGTTCAATTACTAATTACTAAAAATTAAAAATGTATAATCAGATACAATTTTCAATATCTTTCTAATTCTCTAAAAGTATTTATTAAATACATAAAATATAACATTTCAAACAAAAATAATAAGCATTATATAGGATTAATATTTATTGTAGAAAAGCTTTACAAAACATACATAGAAGTGATAGAAGAAATACATACTTTTACAATCTCTCTCGAGAATTGCTTTTTCCGTCATTTGTTAACATATCTTGCAATTAAATAACGTATTATACACTCTATCAATAGTTCGAATAAAAACGTATTTGTATTAATTTCGTAAATCACCACGTATTTGTTATTCTATTATAAAACTGTCATTGATTACTGATTTTAATAGAACAGAACTCTGCAAATGCTCACAGAATTGAATGATAATATACCTAATATAATTTACCTAACTTTGAAAATAATTGAAAACAAGAATGAAATATAGAAAGTAATTGAAAAATCAGTATTTGTAAGAAATAATTACTTCCTTTGTTTTGAAGGTAATAAAATAATAAAAACTATTTTACTAAAAGTAATTCAATTAGTAATTTAATTATTGTTTGTTCGTGGTTATTCGTTTTGACTGAAACAATGATGAACCTACCTACGTTGCAAAATTCCTTTTTATAAATGCATGCGTTTCGCGCCTGATTTATATTTTTTAAATAAACATTATTTATTATATGACTTTGTATGCAAAATTGTTTATAATTATTAATCAGAATTTAGAATATTTTTTCTATAGGCAGTCTTTTCAGAAATATAACACGGGTTGTAAATGGTTGTACTTGATTTTTTTTTAATTAAAGATATAAATAGAAATAACTAATGGGGTATTGAATCATTTTTTAAAATTTTATTTTCTGAAAGAGCAGAGTGAAATAAGCATAATAGTGAAAACACCACAGAAAAATTTTGGCCACGACGTCACCTGTTCTCGCCTGTGATGAACTTGTTAGTTGTAAAGGTTATTGTTTATTTTCATATTTGTATAGCTAAATTATGTTTATATGCAAATTTGTATCTATATGAATGAAAAAATTATAATTAGACATACATAAAATTTATTTTTACATTGCAAGGCTGCATGCATGTCTCCCCATCGCAAATTCTAAGAAATGCGGACGCGCGATTTTCTTTTTAAAATCTGGCAACCAATGAAATTGGTAAAGATAGATGTCACGACAGGAAATCGCAATAAAATTTAATCTCTTAGAGTTCGCAAACGAAATAATATTTAAATGAAATACTTTCACTTATATTCAATAATTGTTGTATCTTTTCATATTAAATGAATTCAGATATATTGTAAGTGTTTAATTATTTGATAATTATTGTAAATTTAGTTTATTTAATAATAATAATTAACAATGAATAAAAAAATGGAGATATATTTAACAAACAACAAATGAATTATTCAAATGTTCACAAAATTTTACAAGTGTCGTTGTCAAATCTGACACGTATCTGTTATTTTAAAAGGAGTAATAAAATAAGTTTTTTAATTGTAAAATATAAAAAGAAAAGGTAAAAGAAATACATAAGAAACAATAAATTAAACGCTTACAAGCGGGAGGTAATGTTTTGTACACTATTACACATCAGATTTTTTTGCATTTTTGAAAAAACAAAAATAAATAATTAGTCTATACTCACAACAACAAAAGATAAAACATAACTTTGAACATTTAAAATCATACCTTACCACTCATGTAAACTTTGCGTCCCCGCTCTTAGTCGATTCCCGCACGCCACTGGCAGAGACTGGCATCGTATGCGTCACGCTGAGACGCCGGCGAGCCGTGGTCGCGGGTCCGTCAGTCTGGTTCGGGCCGCGGTCGCTCCGTGCTCCAGTTGCCTCTCGTACGCCACGCACGTGATGTAAACAGTGAAGTGACAGGTGCGAGTGCCGTGAACCAAACGCTGGATAAAAGTGCAGGCCCAAAGGACTACTCCAAGGGACCAGTCTCCAGGTATGCACACACAATATATACAATTAATACCTACAATTAGTTTTAGTTAGAAGTTTGGTATAGTTTGACAAGTTTGTTGTTTTACTTAGGCTTGGTTTTTGAACATATTTACCAAATGCCAGACAGAACAAAATTGTTTTATAGTCAAGATGCTTTAATAAATTCAAAAATATATTTACTGAGTTCACAACTAAATTCAAATTTACTAGTAGTTAAATTTTAAAATAGTAGGTATTATCTGCTTTTGAATTTGCTATTTGCTACCAATGTAAAATCATGTGTATAATACGAATCAGAATAATTATGCATTTTAAATTTAAAAAGAGATTCAATTAAATATAATATATCATAATTATTAAAAATAATAGAACGAATGTCGATATTTGTTGAAATTGAAACGTATTAGATAAATAAATAAATTTGATAAAAAATACGCAAATCTTTATTTAAACAAAGTACAAACATGAAACACTCGGCATTCAGATATTCTTGTTGAATATTGTTGCAGTTTTGACAGTTTATTTAAAAATAGTAAATCGTATTTACTTGATTATTAGTTAATAAAACATTTTGATACTTTTAGTTTCGAGTAAAATATTTTAACACTTTTAGTTTGGAATCGTAGATTTCTTTTAAAGAATATTCTGATTGTTGAAACTGAAATGTACATCATTATTATTTAATAAATTATTTAAAACTACACTTACAATATTAAAAATATTTAATTTAATTAATTTATTGTTAATTCTTATGCATTTTTCAATCAATTTTTTCCATCAATGGTTACAAAATAGTTATTTATGATACTAGTGTGTGAAGGAATCAGTGGCGGAACTAGAGGGAAAATGTTAGGTGGGCACCGGAAAATCTTGGTGGGCCGTGCCATTGTTATATACCGAGTGTCTACTTTAATTTCTGAACATAGGAAATTCAATTTTACTTTTTGCATTTTTCAATATGTCTTTATTACCTATTAATTTAGAACAAATTGTGAGATATGTATTTGTTTAGAAATAAAAACTGCATCCAACGAGGCAAAAAGAATTAACCAAATGCCCTTATATATTTAAAAAATTATAAATAATTTTTACAATATTCAAGCAATTTTTAGTAGGTGTCATGGAAACTGAACAACAAGTTTAAATTTTTTTGAAGTTGGCGCGAAAGAATCTATAATTTTACTTTTACTCATTTTAACTAGCACTAATCATCAAAATTCACATAAACTACATGTTCTGAAAGACACGAAAACTACATGTACACTGATCTATTGTAGATGTAGTGGCAGATATGAAGACTGTCAGTTGACATAAATTATAAATTAAATCGGCATGCTTTGTAAAAGCGCGCGGCAATAACTATCACAAGTTTCTACGTAAAAGAGCGGCCTTATCAATCGAGTTAGCCCTTAGCTAATTCTTTGGTTATAAAAGCACTACCACCGGGCAGACACAATAATACCAATTAAATATTTCAAGACAAAGATAAGCCGTCTTTTTCTTTTTACAAATTTTTAGAAAAATTACTGTAATAATGGTATTATATATTTTATTGATGCCTGCATTGTTTACGGGTGGGCACGAGGGTGGGCCAACACTTTTAAAGGTGGGCACCGGCCCACCCTGGCCCACCTATAGTTCCGCCACTGGAAGGAATACTTTTAGGCATGAATTACGGAGTTTAAGGCACGAGCGAAAGCGAGTGTCTTAACCGTAATGAGTGCATAAAAGTACTTCACACATGAGTGTCATACAATATTTTATCTACGAACCAATTAGAAAAATAAATAGAATTGTAATAATTTATTATATTTATATAATATGACAGGTAGACAGGTGATGGTAGGTTGCGTTCAGTATACTTCTGAGATGACACCGATGCAATGTCACCAATTTGAGATAAAACTCTTACATAAAATCCAAATACGATAATTTGTACTATATTTTTCTGCGATACTATAGCGTTAGCAGTACTAACCGGTGTTTTACATTACCATTCTTTCAAAAACATGTTTTTCATTTGTTAAAAGAAATGTTATAATAATGAAAGTCCCATTTAATTTACATTGTTCTTTTAGGCATGATTTAGTTTCATTATTAAACGATTTCATTAATGACACACTTCACATGCAATAACTTGCAAAATAATGGAATCATTATAGGGTGAGAGTAGATAAATGTATTTTTGGTTATAAATATTCATACATACCTACATTAAGTAGAGTTGTTATAAATTTTTTAAACTAAATTTATCATCTAAAATATGTATATACCTACCGTAAATTTTTGTGGTTATTACGAGTAAATATAGTAGTGGTTTATAAATTTTTAAATATAATAAAGTGTTTATAAGTAATTTTTATTGGCAAAAAGTATTATTTATAATTTTAAATAAAAATATATTTAATAATAAATTTAAAATAAAATTGTGTTTGAAGCATTCTATACAACATGTATGTATTCTATATTTCTAGTTCTATAGAATTCTAGGAATATATAGTTTGTTATTATATAATTACATAACGTATTTAAATTTCTAGACACAATTTTTCTATTATTTTTGTTTAACAATAATTTATTACGTTTAATTTAAAATTTTAGACACTTTGCACAATACTTGTTTTGATTCTTTGTAAAGCAGTTTTGGCAATGCCTGTATTTACATTTTTTTTGTTCTGTGACATTTAAAATTTAAATATGGTCAGCAACATTTTTTCGAAATTCTACTCTTCAAAGAAACATAAACAATACATTCATTCATTTATCGGAATGTCTTTGACATTTGAGTTTTACTTTTTCATTTTTGACATATGAAATGTACAAGATGCATCCATTTTCTAAACGAAACACAATATTGTATTTGTTTTATCGAAGAGTATCCACTCGGTTGTCTGTTTTGCAAAAAAATATAGTTCAGATATTTTTAAACTTGTTTTAAGAATACAAAAATAAAAACAATTGAAATATCTTTATTTTGTTTAGTAATGTTAACTCTTGGTATGTGTAAATACAAATTGTTTATATATAATGTTGTAAACAGTACCGATACAATTAACTAATTGATTATTTATATTCGTATATTCTATTCATAAATATTTGAAGTATATTACAACATGCTTTATTTGTTTTTACTATGCAAAATACTATAAGTGCTATTTTGATTATTTTGTATTAAAAACTATTATTAATAAAAAATAAAGAGTTAAAATTAATTTTGCTTAAATGAGATTGCAATACGATATTTTTGGAGACAAGAATATCGTTTTACATCATTTGTTTCTACAGTACAATCCATCTCAAGACATTTAAACAAACAGTTCGACAAATTTTAGAACATCGGTATTTTTAAATTTAAGTTATTAATAGATATTATCCAAATTTTCCTCAAATTGTGATAATTATAGATAAGTTTATAATAGAAAATTTCACAATTTTTGCTACGTGCAGCTGTCGACATTTTCGAGTTCATAATTAACCTTAAGGACAGGTAAATGAATTTTAAACTATATAGTTTTAAATTGCTGTTTTAATAATTTCTGTATGTCATTTTTTTTATTATATTAATTTGATAAGAAAAATTGTTACATTTTTTTATTGCTATTTCGGCATAGCTGCCATCATCAGAAGAATTACAACAAAATTGCAATAATGAATTTGTAAAAATTATGTATTTATTTTCTTATTCATCATGTTTCACCGAGAACCGACAGCAACTTCAATTGATTTTATATTAAATTGAGTTCGTAAGGTTAGTGAATATGACATTAAGCCAGTACGGTATACATTTGTACTGCAATAAGAAAGTCAATGCAACAATAAAATTCTTATCAGTCAGCTCATTCTTATGCTAGGTCAGACAGTACCGTGTTAGTGCTTGTCATTTCAATATTAGTGTCATTTCACTTAGGTTTACATGAAGCAAAAAAAAGTAATGAAAATTATGGTCTATTTTGAAACTACCTGTGAAAATCTGTACTGTCCTTCGTACTAGATATAAATAACAATATTGTCCGTATAATTTTTCATATTCAGTTAATAAACGATAAATTTAAAACATTGTTATAATTTGTAAATCATAAAATATTATTTTTTAAGACAATTTCTTCAATATTCTGTGCAGTTTTGTTATTGTAATAATATTTTAAATTCAGTGATGGAACAATTTTGTTGATTGACAATAAAACCGAATTCTTCAAGTCACAATAAACCAATATAGTAGTGTCCAACCTAAGTTCCGGTTTCGGTCAAAAATGCTAAATTCGGCTGCAGTTTCACTTTTGGCCAAAAATTGACCGAAATTTTCGCCCGGCCGAAACTAATTTTTGTGTTATGTCTGGTGCTTTCTGATTTGTCCGGAATGGTTTCACTTGCCTATATTGTTTGTTTGTTAATTAATAGTTTTGTTTTGTTTGTTATTTAATTTTTCTTCCTTTCGAAGATATAATTATAATTTTATTATCGTTAATCTGAGGTTGTTAGTCTGAAGGTGCCAAAAGCAAGATGAGGCAAGATCTCATTAATTTATAGTAAGTTCCAAAACTTAAACAAAGTAACCGTGACCACGAAACCAGTTGCTTTGTAGATAATTAAATTTCTGGCATTTTCAGAGCACTGTATATCAGTTATCAGTTGACTGATCTATTGTTTGACAGTGAATCGGTGATATATTAAACTTAAAATATAGAAAACTTTAATGAATAAATACAATGCAGATTGTTTGAAGAATTTAATTATCCATTAATTTTTATATTTCATAAATACGTTATAAATTTAAAGTAATTTTGAAACAACTCAATTAAATCGTACTTCCACATTAAAAAAATATACAAATCCAAACAAATATGTGTTTCGTTGCAAAAAGATGATCCAACTAACCACTCTAACCGTCACTTGTATGTTATTAGTCTGGTTATTTAAAACTAACCAAAATTTTCAGGAGCCGATTACTGAAAACAGTAACCGTGATCCCGTTGATTAAGTTTCAGAACATACCTTTAATTTGTAGAATTAAGACTAAGACTTGTATCGTAAAATTTAAAAAAAAAGTAACGGTATTGTAAGAAAATAGCGTACTTCATAAAAGATCCTGTTAGCAACAAATACTTTTTGAAAATAATACTTATTTGATTTTGTTTATTAGTAATATTTGTGAGGTAGTGATAGATATCTTCTTTAGTTAGTAAAGATAGTATATCTATAAAAATAAAGTGATTTTCTAATAAATTAAAGTTCTTTATTTAATTTAATAATCGAATAATACCTTGAAAGATAAGAAAATCACTAGATTTCCGTGTTTAATAAAAATGTAACTAATTTTTAAGTTAACTACATAAGTTTCTGTTTCGGTTACGTTTTCGGTCGAAATTAATAGAGGAGTCGGATATTTAGTTATGGTTTCGGTTTCGGCTGAAAATTGTGTTTCGGTCGGACACTACAATAAAGTACAACTTCACGAGGTCAGGCAGCGTCCCTAAGGGAAGAATAAATCTCATCACTTCATTACAGTTCATTTTTGACGAAAAGAACGGTAGAATATGTGAAATAACTGATGTAATTTGATAATTTGTGTAAAAAGAATGCACCCAATGTATCATTTTCACATCCCTATCAGTCAATTCCTTGTTAGTATGAATCAATTCGTTTGAATAATTATGGCAAGTATACTATCAGTCTTCTATAATTTTATAAATTAGGTCAATCTCTAATTGTCTTGTCATCACTTGTCTTGTCAATTCAGTTGTTCAGGTAGTCAATACGTAACCCCTACAGTTTGGTATTAAGTCAGTGTGGATTAATCTTGTCAATCCGGTTAGTTGTTCGGTAGTCAGTAACAATCCGTATTCTACTTCTATTTCATAAATTATTCAATGACAGTAAGTTAAGTGTAGTATTAGTATAATTAACAGATTTAGAATTAATGTCAGTTTACTTTGACATTGATATTACATGATACTGATAGAATTATTCAGTTGGAAATACCGTGCCACTATTTAACATTACAAAGGTTACATCTTGTAAAAATAGGCTGGAATTTTTGTTTACTATCATATGTTAATTATATCTATTGTTGAAATATTTAAATATTTTTCTATTTTTTATTTAAATTAGTAGTACTTATTTTGGTTTGCTAATTATCTGTTTTTATTACAATCAGAACAAAATATCTTATAATAATAAGTTTGTAACATATTTATTTTTACATTTTATCAAAAATAAACAAACATATGCAAGTATGAACATGATAATAAAACACACATCCGGAACTGAAACTTAAACCTTGTTTAGAATAACCGACACTGAAAGTGAAACTCTCAATTTAAACGATTATCAGTCATATTTAAAATATACAAATAATTAATTCTGCAACATGCAAAATTTTATAACATTTACAAAAATATGTACAAATTTTATTCTTATACATGAAGTGTTTGTGAACATTTTAACATAAAAACCAAAAAACTTACCTAACCTAGTGAATTGGATACGTTATCGAAATAGCTACTTATATTTAACTTGCAGTGTATGAAAATAGCCACGTTCTTTTGGGAAACAAAACTTTCAGCGCAGAGGCTTTATTATAAAATTTCTCCCATCAAAACCAAAATAGACTCGTAAACTCTAATAGAAATTCAGAAAATTTGTATAAAATTCATAAACACTTTCTAAATTGTAATTAAAAGTGAAATATTTTTAGCAAGAAAAAATCAATCAATATTTATATTGGGATAAATAATTGCTGCTTATAATAAAACAATAGTTTTTATTGGCCGAAAATATGTAAATTAATAATTTTGTTAATCTCTCTAGAGATACACAAGATCTTAATTGAGAACTGAAATTCTTGATGGTCTGTAGTTACAGGTAGCGATTTTTTTCTTATTAAAATGTTATCCCTATTTGACATATTATTGTTGTAATGAATTTCTTAAGAAAACAGTCACTTGTGGTAACAGATGAGACTAGGATCCATGACAGGTCGAAAACAAATTGAGTTCAATGGTATAGGGACATTTCGACATTCGTCATGGCTTTCACCCAAAAAAATCAAAGCCTATGAATTTACTGAAAAGGTTCTTGCAACCTTATTTTGGGATACATCATCAGCCATCAAAAATATATTTTTCTAAATTTCTTAACCACCGTAAATTTGTCAACGCAATTTATTGGACAAAAAAAGGTAAAGCCTATTTCGCTCTAAAAGGCCGAATTCTTTGGTCCGCAGTTTGCTCCACAACAATGCTTCCCTTCACATGGCAACATCCAGGGGCGGATCTAGGGGTGTGCTGGGTGTGCAATAGCACACCTGTAATTTTTCAGGGGCGGCATTTTAGAAAAGCAATTTGTAAAAATTAAAATTTTAATTAATTATTCATCTTTGTTTACACTTATTTACAAACTTTTGAAGCATTTATGAGATCATATCTAGCATAAATATTTTTTATTACAATTGTTTGACGTATGTAGGACCATACACATATTGGCTTGGTTCCACAATTTTATATTACATGCAGCAAGCGGCAATAGCAATTAGCGGCGGGTTGTTTGTATCGGCATAGATCTGTAGTGTCGGTAGAGTACGTTATCAAAACACCATTTTTGTTCAATTAGTAAATAACTCAAGGAAGGTGGACCCAACAGTTCAGCGCAGGGATACATGTTCGGAACATTTACATGTACATTTATTTTCTGATTTTCTGACTATGAAGTTCAATTTAAAAGTGTGCTCAACATTCAATTAATAATTTGTGTAATAGGTATGTTTTTATTTAAAACTTTACCATTAAGCTTGAAACCTTTACGGTATAAGTAGGTAGTTGTAGATATATGTAAATTACTATAAAAAAATAAAATTTACAAAATTTGGAACCTATTCTGTTTTTATTCTTATATTATGTCAATATTTACAAACTTATATAAATATTGTTATAACATGTCTACCACATCTTACAATTTACTAATCATTTTAGCTTCCAAACTAAAATCATATAAATTTATCTGCTCTTTAATTTTATAGCATAATATCTTAAGAATTAATATTGTTAGTACTCAATTCCAGCTGAAAAATATTGACTTGCCAGATGCTGTGAACAACATAAAAAGTATCACAGAATTTCTAGAAAACTATAGACTAGAGGGGTTTCACAGTGTTTTAGAAGAGGCAAAGTTTTCTGTTGAAATACATGTTCGAAGAAGAAAGAAAATGTTCAATTACGAGCAGTCAGACGAACCAATTTCTAGTGAAAAAGATAAATTTAAAATATCAGTCTTTTATACGTAGTTAGATGCAGCAATTAATTCATTAAAAGAACAATTTATCCCGCTAAAACAACACACCGATTCATTTTCCTTTTTATTTAACATTAAAAATATTGGTCCTTTGGATACAAAATTATTAATAAACTAATGTAAAAATTTAGAGTCGTTGTTTACTGATAAAGATACCAAAGAACGGAATTTTAATGCAGATGAGCTTTATACGGAACTCAAATCTTTAACTAAAATTGTATAAGACGATATAACTCCTAATGAAATATTAAATTATATTTATAAACAAAACTTTACTAGTCTTTTTCCAAATGTCATAATAGTTAATTAATTAATTTATTACTAACATTACCTATTAGTGTTGCTGAAAGATCATTTTCAAAGTTAAAATTGATCAAAAATTATTTATGATCTACACTATCTCAAGAAAAACTTGTAGCACTTTCAATACTTTCCATAGAACATGAAATTACCGAAAAATAAATCATAACGTTATAGTAAAGCGTTTTGCTCAAGCAAAGGCAAGAAAAGTACCTTTATAGTAGGCAATTTACATGGGCTGTGAATTGCGTTACATACTTCTACGTTATTGTATTTTTTTAGAGCTTTATTTCGGTTTGAGTATGTATGTTTTCTTCTTTCTTTGTTCATCATAATTATTCGTAACATCTATCAGTATTTGTTTTTGCCGTTCGATGAGACTTACATATTTTTCCAGTTTATTGGAAACAAAATAAAATAAAGTTTTATGGTCAGACAAGTTCACTGTTAGGTGAGGAGGGGGGTTGGTTCTGTAAGCGGAGGGCGGCAATTTGAGGTTTTGCACACCTCATCTTTCCACCTAGATCCGCCCCTGGCAACATCAATCATTCAATCTTTTCAAAAACTTTGCTGGGAAATTTTGCCACATCCGCCTTTTAGCTGGCATTTGTCGTCTTATTTTGCTTCTCATTAAAAGATTGGTTAGATAATCTAGTGTAAATCATGATTAAATAGAATAAAATAGAAGTTAGTACTTCTTGACAAATTTATTAACTGATCAGCTAATCAACGATTAATTTTGAGTTGGCAAAACAATAAAAATATCCCTAGATTTGTTGTTATACAAGTAAAGTACGCTTTTGATTATTTCTTTAATGTAAAAGAAGACAAAAAACAATTGTAAAGTACAAAGATAAATCAAGGATATTACTTTTAAGTTAAATTTGTTTCTGACAAATGCTATACTACTCTTATTAAGATGGATAAAAAGGCGAAAGGGGAATTAATTTCACTTTAACACGTTGATTACAGTATGAAATGTATAATAGAAGAAATAATAGAGAAGAAAAAATAGATGTAAAAGTATAAAAGACAAAAAGAGAATAGCAGGTTTATTTAATTCTTCTAATGTAAACGTTAGAAGTTGTGATGAAGCGTCCAAATTATGATTACAAAATTGTGAACGATTTAATATTTATTTTTTATTTTTTTAATCTTTCCGCAGTAATTCTTAGAAAAGGTTCTATAGCATGTGAAATTTTATTCATCACTGTTCTTTTTGTAAACCGGAAATTATGTTAAAATTCTTCTTCAGTACATGGTTGTATATATAATTTCAACGAACTTTTATTTTATAAAATCTTATTTTATATACAAATGGAATTATATCTCCATCATCTTCATCAAATATATTTTTTTATTCTTCCAGATTCAAAATTATTTATTTATTTATTATCACATAGATTACTTGTATTTAGGTAACGGATAATCTATGATTATTTTTTAAAAGAATAATTCGTGCTGTCCAGTTTAATCAAACAATAGCATTTTTATTCAATGGTTAAATATTAATCGGTACGAAAAGTATATTATTTTAGCTTAATCAGAAGTAAAAATACTGGCCCTTAAATCAAAGAATACCTAAGTACAACATTTATCAAATGCAATTGCGACAACAACCAAATTCCTCCAATGAAAAGGAAATCAGCAATCTAGTAAAAATATAGCAAAAGGTGTATTGTATAAATGGAGACTATGTCGAGAAATGAGAGTCAAACTTGACGAAAAAAGGCTCTTCTCGACTGATCGACATTATTTTTGACTCGGACCAGTTTCGAACCCAAATGAGTCTTCCTCAGGGAGTGTCAGCTTTTTTTAACTTTGACTTTCAGTCCGTGAGGCAGATCCCAAAGTGGCGAAACTAGGGGGGAGCGAGAATGTTCTATTCGTCTCAAAATCTTTTAAAAATCTATATAGGAATAACATCAAGAAATAAAATATTGTACTAATGAATAACGAAACAATGAACTGTAGTATAGATACTCGTAAATAAATAATCCAAATGAGTCAATTGTTGATAAAACTTACTATTGCTTGAAAGTTAAGACGGAAGGATAAATGGATGAAAATTACATTAAATAATTTACCAAATATTACAGCTTTCTTAACATTGAAAAGAATTAAAATGTGATGATTAACAATCTTTGAGATGAGATTAAATAATATATGAACGATTTACAGGCAGTTCGATGAAAAATTAGAACTCCTGTTTCACGATTAGAATTAGTAATATTGTTACATATGTACAATTCACCCTTCCATAATCCAGGTTTGATCTACCGATCTAAGAATCAAATCAATTCACCATTGGAAAAAGCTAACCCGATAATGTAATTCAATGATGAACTGATCTGTCGTATTCTATTAATCAAGTTTTCATCCTCGTTTCGACATATGCATTTATGTGCGCAATATTTTGAAAGTTAAGAGATTATTCTCAAATATTTAAATTTTCGCAAATCTATGACGCACATTATTGATTTAACTTTATAATACAAAAAGAAAGTTATGTATATATTTGCATTAATTTTAGAATGACTTTCGATACTTCGTCAGACGATGAATACTCTTCAAAATATTCTCGAAACATGGATTGTTCCAAGAAAATTGGAATCTTGTGAATTTTACAACAACACTGAATTATAAAATAGATATAGATTGATTAAGAATACAGTCATGTTTTTAGATTTCAATCCTATTTTGTAATCCAAAAACTATAGAAATAATCCTGTACCAACATCGACTTTTATTGACATTTCGTTATTACGTCACGAGTTTTCATAAAAATATTGGAGATTATTTAAATATATCGCTACCAAGTGTTTACCGAATAATTAATCGCGTTACACATTTAACAACAGCAAAAGAAAAGGCAAACAGGATTTCTCTTAAATAAGGCAATTTCCAGGTGTTTTAGGTTGTACAGATTGCATCGTTATAAATATTCAATTCCCAGGTGGAAATAATCCTCTTTTTGTTATCGTGTTAGATCTTTATTTTCTAATATACTTTTAAACTTTTCCATACTTATTAAAAATACATCTTTATCCCTATCGATGTAATTTCTCCCTTTTTTGTACTACTTCATAATTTTTTACATTCACGTATAAAATAATTATTTATGCCACTAGTGTGTAAAGTAAATGTTTTTTAGTCCGTGCTCCGTGTTGTTTAAATTATAGCACGAGATAAAAACACAATACACATGTTGTATACAACATTTTTCCTACAACCGAAATATTAATAAAAATTAATTTCAAAAGTAAATTACGCTATTGATAAATGTGTTTATATTGTTCTTTATGCTCGGTTGTAGGAAAAACATATTTTTAAGACGTTAGTCAATAGAAACTGACAGAAAGTTTATTGCGCAAGTAAAATTAAAAACATATATGAACTGTTAAGAAAAATAAACAAAACCTTGAATCAGTTGCTCATTACATTTTAATGCAGAAGTCAAGTTGGTGGATTAGAACAAATGTTGATCTATAATCAGCTTGATACTTGAATCAGTTGATTATTATAAACTATAAACTGACTAAAGGTAAATTCAGCAGTTAATATATTAAAATGTTGATTTATAAGTTGAACATTTCGTAAATATATCACTAATGGTTGGGGTTTATGAGATTTGCTTTATTAATTACCTATATTACAAATGATATAATTATACCGTAGATACCGTCTATCACACGACCTCTCTTTATAGATTTTATTATAAAATTCCAATACCCAAAACTGATCTCCCATTCTAAAATAACCATTGTTCATCTTTCAGAACCCACCACAACCCAATAGTGCTGTGCGACCAATATCTTAGTGCCAATACAAACATTCGGAACAATGGCGACAGTCATCTGACGCACGATGCCTGAGGAGACGGCGACAGAGGGCAGCACATCGGCGCCCTGGGACCGGTTACTGGGGGGTGATGGCGCCGCTCCAGTCGTAGTGCCCACGGGGCAGAGCTCCACCCCCAACGGCGGGGAGAAACAAGCGAAGACTGACTCAGGCTTCCTCAGCAGCTTCCAGAGGAGCTTTAAGTTATCAGTAGGTGGGAAGGATCCTCAGCATGTGTTCAGCAGGTAGGAGATAATTCTAGAGTGCTTGGTTTTATGAAGGGAAAGAATTGTTTAACGAACAATTCAGTACGGGAATATTTGCGTCAACATTTAATAGAATAGAAATAAGCTCATTTTAGTTTCTTACGTACAAAGAACATAAAATAAAGTATTCTTTTTTTATTTTTATAGTAAAATGATGTTAACCGAATTAGGCATTTAAGTCGTTTATCCAAGGAAATCAGTTTTTCGTTGATAAAATGTTTAGGTTTCCATTAAGTCAAGTTGCTTGATATTTTTATGAATTACTTGACTGTAATGGGGTGCTAAACCATATTTGATTTCTTTATTTTACTGTTTGAAAGTATAGAAAAGGAAAGACTAAAAAGTATGTAGTGATATCGAGATTCAAATATTTAAAGTGAAAATGTTGGCCTTCGCTTGTGATGAATAAACAACTATGTTTATATATAAATTTGTGTGTATATGAATGAAAAAATTACTATTAGGCATAAACAAAGTTCGCAAGTTCTAAAAAAGGCGGACGCGTGATTGTCTTTTTAAAGTCAGGCAACCAACACTAATATTCATTAATTGTTGTATATTTTCATATTCTTCTGCAAAATGGTAATATTTCGACAATGGTTCAGGACCCTATTCAGTCCTTGTCATGATATCAAATAATTTGAAGCTACTTGATGTTATTTGATAAACAGATAGCATTTCAAATTTATTACTAGATACCTAGTCATATTACCACTTTCGGATAAACTTACATTTTCTGAAAATAATTATCAGCTATCAGTATCAAGTCCCTTAAGTCAAATAATTTTAATCGCGACAGTGCAAATATGAGTGATGGCGCTGAATATAAGCGTTTGGCGAAAGCCAAAAAATAAAAATAAAGTACCGCACTTAAAGAAACGGCAAAACTTTAAATATTTTTCAAGAAACCGGCTTCTGCTGCAACGGTAGTAAGAGATGGTCAAGATCATGGCAAGTAATGTTGGTGTCTCGCTTAACTACTTGATTTTTCAAGTAGTTGAAATATTTCTACTTGACCTTACTTGATATTTTATTCAGCAATTACTGCTTGACTTGATTTCATATCAAGTCAAGCAATGAAACCTTAAAAAAGTTATACCATGATCGACAAAAAAAAGAAATTTATTTATTTTTTAATAAGAAACTGCTAAATGATTTAATGATGGTTAGAAGAAACTGGTAAATGATGTAATGATGGTTAGTGGAGTATTGAGAAGAGCAGGAGAACGATATTTCAAATTTACATTTTCTCCAAGAACTCCTCCATTTTACAAAGACTCTCTATTGTTATGGCAGTGACGACTTGTCAGGGGAGATAGGTTAGGCAGAGTCTCACCATACAAAATGGGGAGAGGAGCATTTTACTTTGTATTTTTAAATTTTAAATGATCAATTTTCTAGAAATTTTTAGTTTACCCTGTAATATGTCCACAAGATCTAGTTTTCAAAATACCACTGTTTTCGTAACCTACATATTATACTGTCGAATATAATAGCATTGGTACCCCCAGCGCAGTGCCGTCCACAGAAGTGCAGAAGCAAAAATTTTCCTGCCTCAAACTTCATCAATGTCTGCGTACTGTGTATGACTGCTCTTTTTACAATGCTTACAGTATTTATCGATTTTTCTCTCGCTGCAATACTAGCTTCAGAAAAGGGAGTTTTGAGGCATGCCTCAAGTGCTTTCTGTTTGGTCTGTTTGCTCGTAGGCGAAGCGTACATGCAACGGAACCTGAATTCTTTTGATATTTTGGCCGTTTCATTTGCAATTGTACAAAATTTAATGAAGATATCTTTGTATTTAAGTTTACTTTTAAAAAATGGCAGCTGATTCTTCTGATATGCAAATAATAAATGGCTCAATACATTGTTAATTTTCTGATAAATGATTGTTATTTTAGTTCCTATCGCCTGCCTCACTAAAATTTTAAGTCACGGGCCGGTATATTTCTTACCAAGCCCATATGGAATTCGTTTTCGTTGAAAATGAATCTTTGGCGGTACATTTGTAGATACTTCGAAGATATTTTCTTAGAACATGTGTCCTACGTTCCGTTTATTGTTAGTGGATATTAGTCAAAGGACGATGACGCCAGACCGCACGAAGCACATATCGTTACATTTTTTTGAGTAACCCTGATCTAAGTCCTTTAGAATATGCTGAAAAAAAAAACAAAAATCGTGTAGTCGGTTCAAGGAATAAAAAAAAATTCGCATTGCCCTTCAGGAAGAGTAGAGAAACATTCCTCGAACGTACATTTAGTCCATTATTCAATATATTACCTGAAGAATGAATGCTGTAATAAGGAAAAATATGTATTATTGACAGCTAGATCAATTGAGTTAGTTACATATTTTTTCTTTTTGCCATTACGGCCTAGCAAGTTTTTTTTTGCTCTGTGTACCTACAGAAATTTATTTCAGTTTAACATTTAGAAACTGCATTTTTTTTAATTTGTTATGATCCATAAAACTCAAAAAGTTTTAGTATATATACGCTATTCAGGGCTGAGAAAAATCTAGGTTTTTCACAAAAAACCCAATCCACCTGAGATTTTTAATTTTTTTTGTTGGGTTTTATTAGAAACGTCAAAATATATGAATTATATATATTTACTTTGAATTATTTTAAATATCAATAGTTCACATTAATTTCTGAAAATTTAATTATTTTAACACAAAATACGAGTAATATTACGGTTCTTTTACGACATATATCAACTTATTCGTAGTCTTTGTCTTGTTGTCTTATAATCATAGTTTTATTAAAATTAATTATTAAGAAAATATGAGTTTTTTAAGATTGTGGGTTTTTTTGGGTGGGTTTTCTGTTTTTTTTTAACCCAGGCGTGTTTTTTTAAAGAAAATTTCATTTAGTTATTATATTTATAATTATTATATATTTTCATTATTATACAGTATATTGTATACTCATAATGAAAACATTTTTGATCGTATACC
Organism: Stenolophus ochropezus; assembly: GCA_035578165.1. Lineage (NCBI taxonomy): Eukaryota > Metazoa > Arthropoda > Insecta > Coleoptera > Carabidae > Stenolophus > Stenolophus ochropezus. The sequence goes on along the minus strand of JAQOWZ010000004.1, from coordinate 6,268,600 downwards.
TACGTTTATATCTTAACATACTGTCACACCTATCATTGATAATAGCTAAGTAATTAACATAACAAAATAAAACACGATTCCATCCTATGTTACAAAAATTTGATAAAATATTCCTGATAATATTATGACTTTTTATTGACAACAAAATAAATGTTATCATGGTACTACTGTACCATGTACATATTTTAAAACAATTATTTACAACAAAATATTTGTATATATAGTAGATTGTGATTTCGTCCATTATTTATATGCAAATATAAATTATACACCGTTATTATTGAAGCATTTCTGACTATGTAATACAATATAAATGTTACTGTTTGTTTTTTAAATGTCATGGTATACATTGTAATTTAAATTCGTTAAAAGTGCATAATATATGCTTTTTAATGAGGAAGTTGCATTTAAAAACTGTGATGTAATATAATATTATCAACAATGATATATATTTTTCATTATGAAAAAATTAATATTTCCTTTAGAAAAATGAGTTATTCATTTTTCAAAAACCACATTTTTATCTTATCTGAATTTATTTATGTAAGTAATAAGTCATAAAATTTAGTTACAAATTATGTAATACTTGCCCACATAAATTTTCACACGTGCGAATTATAGTGAAAGTTTATTTGTTTATTGAATATTTTAGTAAACAAAAAAATTAGATGAATGAGTATGTATTGCAATTTATTGTAAACAAAATTATTTATTATAATATTTTGAAATTTTACATGTAATTTCCATTATGATATGAATGAGCATATGTAAATAATTTAAATAAGGACTGTCAATTTTTTATATAACTATTAACATAAGTTTTTATTTATTTGTTTCTTTGCTTCCACGAAGTATTTTTTGCTATGACAGTTTTTTTGCTAAATTATTGCTTTACTAAATTTTTAACTGAGTCATAATATCCTAGAATATCATATAATGTAGTCAATGTTTAAATTCAATGATTTCATACTGTTTTAAATATAAATATAAGGTGCTAAGAAAGTGGTATAATTAATCAATAAATATCATTTTTTTGAATCATCATCAAGACTAAAATTTTAAGGAAGACTTAAACATAAAAAATCTAATCGAAATTTTGTTAGCAATTGTAAATAGTTCCTTTTCCTTTGATATTTTATTCCGATATCATATTGTCCGTTTAAGAAAACTTAAAATTTAATTAGCAACGGTGCAATCGGCCATAAATATCTATTATAAATAAAAATACATATGTTTTATGTCCATTATCATGATGATATGAATGCAATAGTATATCAACATTTGTCGACCATATCAGTATTAAAATAAAGAGACGTGATTTTTTAAACAAATATTTATTATCATATTGTAACGCGCGTTGGACCACCCAGCTACACCGGTGACGAGAGAGGGGAGATAGCAGTTGTTTGTGTTAGGTGCAAAGTGCAGAGTCAGTCGTGTGCGGTGTAAGGGTGAGACTAGATGTGTCGTTTGCGAACTTGAAATATAGGTTAAGAGAAGTTATTGTTTCTGTTGTACTGTCAGTTAGATGTAATGTTAATTATTGTTATTGTTTAAATAAAACCAAGTTAAAGACCACGCTACATTGGTGACAGCGGTAGGATCGTGCCTACATAAGAAAAATTGTAATCACAAAGTTGTTGAATATAACAGTGACGCGCGGAGTGTACGCGGGAGTGTACGCGTTTCGTACCGAACCGTTTCGTACCCAGTCGATTCATAAAAATGGCCGATATACAAATGCATAAATTTTCGTGTGGGAATTGGGAAGACTGGGTAGAATCATATAATTCCTATGCGGTGTTAAAAGAATGGAATGAAGAAAAGAGGCTTAAAGCTCTTCCGTTCTACCTGGACAGTCCAGCAAAAGAAACATTTAACAGCTTACCGGAGGAGTTGAGAAATAATTGGGGAGTGACTTGCGAACAACTCAAACAGGTGTATACCGTCGAAGAAGACGATGCAGAAGTTCGCTTTCGGGCTAGGAAGCAGCAACCAGGAGAGACACTAGCCATGTTTGCTACGGTAATTCGGGGTTTAGGGAAGAAAGCTTTTGCGGAATACAGTGAAGCTACAAGGGAGAAGTTTTTACTCCGACAATTCTTGATAGGCATTGAACCTCAAATAGCCGTAGAAACAGCGCGGAATAGCCCAGCTACCTTAACCGCAGCATTGACCAGCGCCCGAGCTGTTTTATCTATTAATAAAACTATAGGTGAGATTCGTCAACACCATGAAAAAGCAAATATGCCAGAACAGGGAATAGTTTGCTCTGCTGAGTCTAGAGTTTCTGAATTAGATGAGTTAAAGAAACGTATGGACGAATTGACTACGATGCTGAAAGAAGTTGTTGATGGCGCTAAGCGAATGCACGATACGCGGGCGGAAGTAATGCCGTCGCGGGGAGTTCGGTGGCGTGAACCAACACCGCCACGAAATCGGCAGCCAGCAAGGTCATCGTCACCTGATAACCGTACACCACCTAGTAGGACGAGCAGAAAGCGCTGTTATGAGTGCAACGCATATGGACATTTTCGACGAGATTGCCCCAAGCTACAGGGAAACTAAAAGGAGCACCGCTGCGTCCCGGGACGGCGCTCAGTTTTACATCGGGACATAAAGATGCAGAGGAAGACTCGATGGCCGCGATGCGAGTACGAGGATCGATTGGTGGGTGTCTGGTAACGTTTTTGATAGACACTGGAGCCTCTTGGTGCTTTATGCGCAAATCATTATGGAACCGATTAGGGTGTAAACCATTACGTCCTGCGAAAGGTCAAGTGTTGCAAGCTAATGGTGAACGATTACCGGTTATGGGGGTATGTGAAATGAATGTGAAATTCACAGACATGACTATAAGTGTGACGTTTAATGTTTGTGAAGAACTTGTGAACGAATGCGTATTAGGGTGTAATTTCCTGAGAAAACAGAAGTGCGTGTGTAATCCTGCTGAGGGTTATATTGAACTTAACGGACGTAAAATTCAGGAATGTAGTGTACCACCGGCAGCAGTTGTACTATGCGAGACAATAATTATTCCTGCGCGTACTGAAGTGCTTGGACAAGTGAAACTAACGGGAGAGTCCAAGGACATACCGCGTATTATTGAACCATCGCCGCATTGCTGGGGTAAATTTAATTGTATGTTGAGTCGCAGTGTTGTGTCTGGAAACAATGGTACTGTGTTATTGCGTAATCCGACGCCCGAGCCAATAACGCTTAGACAAAACACGCGTGTAGGAACTGCATTGGAATGTGCGGTGGTGGAAGAAACGTCATCAATAGAGGTCAACGAAGAACAAATTGGTGAGGCTCAACTAAAGGATGAATGTTGCGGCCCTATAATCCGATGGTTACGTGGTGAAACGACTGAAGCGTCCCTACCGAAAGTGTCTCAAAAACTGAATGTATTAAAACCAGAACTAATTAATAATATCTTGTGTCTACCGGATCGAACAGGTTCGCGGACAGAATATCGGGTAGTGGTGCCGGCGACGATGACCGGGGAGATTATGCGAGCATATCATAATAACGCTTCCACGGGTGCTCATCTGGGAGTTGCACGCACGTTAGCAAAATTACAAGAACGGTTTTTTTGGACTGGCATGACTCGGGACGTTGGTGAATGGTGTAGACAGTGCGAATCCTGCAATAGAAGAAAGTCACCAACGCGTCCTTATAAAGCTCCATTGCAGACTGAATTATCGACTAGACCACCAGATCGATCGAATCATTCCAGGCAAGAGTATGCGCGGCGATTACGCGAATCGCTAGACGACGCTCATGAAGCTACGAGGGAACATTTCAAAACAGCTCATGTCCGACAGAAGAAGAATTATGACGAACGAGCTCGACATCGTTCATATCGAATAGGTGATTTAGTGCGGCTTCATCAAGTTACTCCTCGGGTGGGTGAGACAAACAAATTAGCACGACCCTGGACGGGGCCCTACCGAATCATCAAAGAGGTAGGTATGAACACCTACCGAATTCAACATTGTACCTTCAGACACAAACGTCAGGTGGTTCACCAAGATCGTTTGAAACCATGTTCGAAATTGCCCGAATCAGATCAAGCTCAATGCGAGGAGCGTGCACAGAGACAACGGGGAAGACCGCGGAAGGTCGACCATCTGAATTCGCAGCGACCCAGTTATAAAATGCTGGAAGTTGAGGAAGATCTGTTCCTCGTGTCGGCCGATTATGCCTTGGCGCATTGCGTGGCACAGGACCTACAAATGGGATGTGGGATCGCTGTTGAATTTCGAAAGCGATTCCAAGGGATCGAACATTTAAAACAACAGGGTGTGATACCTGGAGGGGTAGCCACGTTACGAGCCCATGGCAGAACCATTTTCTATTTGGTAACTAAAACTCGGAGTGGGGATAAGCCATCATATAAAACGCTCACGCAGAGTCTGCGAGCCATGCGAGAAGAAGCCCAGCGCTTAGGGATTAAAAAGATTGCCATGCCGATGATCGGATGTAGGTTAGACCGGTTGGATTCCGTGAAGGTAAAGGAATTGATCTCTAAAGTTTTCTGTGAAACCAATATGACAATTCGTATTTGTTATTGGCCGCCGAAGAGAACAGAATTAAGAGAGAATGCCGATCAACAAAGAATGTATGGTCGAAGGACAGTTAAAAGATCCTATCGGAGGAGATGCGACGAGCCGAGATATCGAGAAGAAGTCTATACTCCGTTATCTTTTCCGTCGTGTTCTACGCCAGTTAGCTTATATAATCAAGAGCTGGCCGACGATAACATAAGCTCTTTGAGTCACAACTCTAAAGAAAATGAGGGTGATCTCTCCTTAACAGAAGTACCCGCAAGAGAAGACGTCCTTGCAGTTAAGGATAATAGAGAATTCTGTACTACTCCGCCGGAGGAGTTGTCGGACGCGATAATACCAGCATGGACGGATGTACAAGCTGAGCTAGCTCGCGAGTCTGTAGCCGCCCCTGAAGCTATGGTGCCACCAAGGAGTCCAATCCTGGAGCCAGTCGAAACACTCTCAGGAAGTTGTCCGGAGAGTGTATTGAAAGAAGATCCACCACCTAAAGGCCGCCTACGCGTTCTACCTCAACGAGAGGCTCGAGAATGGGCCAAACTAAAGATCCGCTTCCAGGAGGAAGTGTGAGCTACGGAGGGGGCAGTGTAACGCGCGTTGGACCACCCAGCTACACCGGTGACGAGAGAGGGGAGATAGCAGTTGTTTGTGTTAGGTGCAAAGTGCAGAGTCAGTCGTGTGCGGTGTAAGGGTGAGACTAGATGTGTCGTTTGCGAACTTGAAATATAGGTTAAGAGAAGTTATTGTTTCTGTTGTACTGTCAGTTAGATGTAATGTTAATTATTGTTATTGTTTAAATAAAACCAAGTTAAAGACCACGCTACAATATACAATTTAATAATACATATACGTAGGTCGGTACATAAGTACATTTGTTCTTCTAATTCTTAACGAGAATATAATTTCAAAGCTTATTTTTAAAATTTTTAAATTGTTACTTTTGAATCAAAAGCAAGTTAACAATAGACAATAAATTTGCTTTGAATTGTACTCCGATTTTAATGGGCTAAGTATTAGAGCAAAAGCTAAAAAAATTCTATGTTTTTTTACGTATATTTGGAAATTGTATTCTATATTTCCTTATATATTATAAATCCTTCTCAGTTTTTGCGGACAAATACGGAGTATGAAGCGTGCACCACAAAGACTATTTCTGTGTAGAAAATAGTTGGTAAATAATTGATGGCGACTGGATTCAACCCTATATTACTAAAAACACAATCGGTCACTGACAAGCCAAAGAGCAGAGACTTCCTTAATACAATTATAATAATTAATAATTAATTTTAAGAGAACTACTAAAAAATTAATATCATGATTATAGGTTCTTCTGCTAAGTTCAAGTATATTATTTATTAATTTCTTATAAAAAGTGATATTCACTTCCAAAAGGTTGAAGACCTCATATACATGATTCATACAAATGCGATCCGATTTAAAAACAAAAGGAAAAAGTAATTACATCATTTTTTTGTATTTTGTCTTGAAAAAAAAAATACGAAAGGTAAAATAAGAAGTTATTATTGCTGCACATTATAAAGGTGTTCAGTTAAGTGCAATATTGGTATCTCGAGTATGTTGAGACAAGATACAAGTTGGTTAAATTAGCACACAATTTCTATATTAAGAAACTATTTTAATGAACTAAACAAAAAATAAATTCGACCAGTGGTTCTCAAAGTAAGGGACCAAACTTTTTAATTTTAAATGGCAATATTTTTTCGCACCATCATCGTTATAGATAATAATTGTCGTACTACCTATAAAAAGTTGGAAATAAATAAATTTTAACTGTCAAGTGGTCCACTTAATTGCTTCTTGTGGCGCGAGAAATATAATAAGCGATTTTGAATGTAAGTACCTAATACAAATATTCTGTTACCAGTGTTACGGTAACATAAAACTCCGCAAAATTCGCCTCAGTTCATACCTCCTCGAAGGTTATAATGTACTTATATTGCTTGTAGGTTAAATAACTATTTTTACGTCATTTAAAACAGATTTTTTTCTGTTTTAAATAATATAACATGTTCATAGTTTAATGTAACATTTATTTAAAGAAAATTATCAAAATTATTTATGAATTATTCTTATTTATATGTTTTCACAAACAGTACAATGGAAAAAACAAGTTATTGTTTTTAAACTTTAATGTGCAATAAAAGTGTAATGAATGAAATAAACAAATTCTTTACAGTTTGTTCATAAAACTATGAAATGATATGCGAAATATTTGGAAAACGTTAATTTTATACCTTGTTTTTTCCACGGCACTCTCTGTTAAAACAATTAATATAATACATAATTATATTTCTCTACAACTGTCAAAATATGTTAACATTTTTATTCTAATAACAATACATAAAAAGTAGGCGATTTTTTGACAGTTGTTAGGTTACCTTGGCACCATGCGCGAAATATCTGGAAGAACGTTTTTTCAAGGTTTTGGAAAATGTTTTTTCGCGGTGATGGAAAACATTTCTTCACTCAATTTATATAGATAAATAAAAATATTATAATTAATGTTGCAAATTGTTTGTATTTTGTGCGAGGACATATTTTAGTGCGTTCGATTGACTTTTTTGACTCGGCAAGCAAAAGTGACATCACATACACTAAAAACACAAACTTTACGTACTTAATATAAGAATAACTATTTTGAATTTTTATTAAAAAAATTGTTATATGAAGGTATTAATATGATATGTCGTTGAAATTAGAAAAAAAATGTTTTTCAATGAGATTCAAAAAAAAAATTCGAAATTTGAAAATTGTACGGATAAAATATTTTAGTTAACATTTAAGATTTCAAGTTTTCATTTAGAAAAAATTTTAGAACACATATTTTTTTTAATAAAGTAATATTTAAATCAAGAGGTATTAAACAATTTTCCTTAATTTTTCGAATTAAAAAAACCTTATGACGTTTCCTTCAATACCCAGTAAACAACAAAATCATAGTTTTCTTGCTAATGTTTGAATACATTATTTATTTGTTGTTATAAAAAGTGGTTTTCGCTTTTAAAAGGTTGAAAACCTCTTACAGATGATTCATAAATTTTATCGTGATCAGATATATTTATGTCACAAAGAAACAAAAAATGTGAAACCTTTTTACTTTTCACTTTTTGCCAGTATAATTACAATTTAAATTCCTGTATTGTATGAACAGTTACACGATGAAATCTCTTCGCGTTAATCTAAAAATAATTTTGGGTTTCGATTCCTTAACCTATAATTATATTTCATTTTTGTTTGTTAAGAAAGGCTAGTGCATTTCGGCAGATTTCTCGATTTCAATCTGGAAACCACGTGGGTTTTTGGGCTGGTTTCTTAGTTCAAAAACTATTTTTATATGGCTTTACACATCTGGTCGCAGTTTAGAGTTTTCACATTCGAGTTTCGCTTTTATGTTTTGCGACATTGCAAAGTTATAAATTTTTAAGACTTGGTAATTAGTTCTACTTAATTATGAGTGTTATTGGCAATATATAATCTGGAACACTTGTGCAATTCTAATTATGTGCAAAAAATGAATTAGTATTTTATACAGATAATTTATAGATAATAGTCAATAAAAACGTTCATTATAAATTATTAATATATTATTCAACATATCTTCTTGGAATATTTCAAATAGTCTTTTGATTTTCAAATAAATATCATGTTTTATTCTTAGAACTGCTAGGAGAGGAAATTTTTAAAAAAATCACACATGGTAAACGTTATTCAATTTTTTTTAGAACTATTACTGAAAGATTTGTGTTGTACACATCTCACTATTATCAATATCTTTCCTTTATTGTTCTTTTTCCTCATATTAAAATTTACGAAATAATATGCATATTTCTTTAGTTACTATCTGTGCGCACTGCACACATTTTTTATTTGCTAATTTTTGTAAATTTATAAGGAACTAGAGTTGAAAAAATAATAATTTATTTGTAAAAGATTAAAAATCATTTATTCAACACCAATATAAAGTATGCTATAAAGAAAAAACAATTTTATCGTTTTGATATTTGATAAAAAGTAGAAATGGGACTGAAGCCGAATAATTATTTGGTGTTTGACCTATTCGGCCGTATTTTCACTATTCGATATTCGGCCTACTTTACTTTAATACTAAATATTTGGTTACAAAGAAATAAATGAAGTTAAACGCTGTTTTGTTATGTGAAAATATGTAATTATAGATAAAGAAATTGAGATTTTTTATTATTTTGTCGGTTTCTTTGAAGAAAATGCACACTTTTGATTTTTAAAATTTTATAAAATACGCGAAAAATATTTTTACTTCTTTACTACATAAGCTTACTATAACAAATGAATTATAGAGTTTTAAGACGATGAAGGTCGTAAGGTCGAGCACTTCAGAATAAATAAATCCCTAAATTCGGTTAAAATTTCACCGAATATTCGTTATTCTGCTAATCGGCTGAACTACTGTTCTGCAAGTGATAAATAGTTATTTGTATATCAATGTACTAAAGTATATTTTTATTACGAATATGGAAGTTTTTCTACGAGGCGATAGCGGGTAAATAATAAATAAATTGACCAATAGTATTATACAATGATTTGTTTATTTCAGATTAGGTTACAATTTTTAAATAATGGATATACGAGTAAATATGGATTATATAGATAGTGATGACAGTTCTAATAACTATATACCTCAAAATTTACGAGCGGTTGCTTGTGATGTAACCTCAAATTTATTACCGAATAAATCAAGTCAAATTTATGAAAAAAAATATGTCAAATTCTTTAACACTATAACCTTCTTAGGTTTATTATTTGTTACAGAAATAAATAAAATATGACCTATTTTGTGTTGTTATTGCTATTAAAATGAAAATAAATAAACTGTAGAAATATAATACTATTACAATATATGTTAACTCAAGTTTGACAGATGAGTTCGTAAAGTTAAATTTTGACATAAAGAGTCTATAAAGTTTTTCTTTAGCTACTATGTTCGCTAACTTCGCGGAATGATATCATGCGCTTTAGTACCGATTTCGAAAAAACGTTATTTGCTTTGCTTCTAGCAACCACATCAAAACACGAATAACATTATTGGTACATATATGCAATATTTGTCGTTAAATTATCTCGTCGAAATACGCTTTAGCAAAATGCTTTTCTTCTGATAAATTTCAATTTGACAACTCGACCTTGTACCTAAATTTTTACCATTCGGCCTATTCAGCCTATTTTAATACCGAATATTCGGGTACAAGATATAAATAAAGTACAACACAGTTTTGTTATGTTAAAATTAAAATATATAAATAAGATACACATATATTTGGTTATTATTAATCCATGTACAAGTAAATTTCTTGAAACTGAAATAATTAAATTTAGTAATAATCAAACAAGAAATTAGAAATTACCGTAACGATAAATAGGGCGAACATTTCAGGATAAATATACCTGTCTCTGCAACGAGGACCGCTAAAATATATTATTCGGTAATGCCGAATATTCGGTTAAAATTTCGCCGAATATTCGTTATTTGATTATTCGGCTGAACTGCTATTCGTCAACCACTACTTTCCCATAATTCCAAAAACTCTATTTTAACAACACAGAAAAACACAATTTTATGACATGACGTAGGAAGAATGTGGTCCAATTAGCAATTATGAATTTTATTACATTTTTCGTTGTTACCCAACTATATTACCTTTTGAATTATAAATAAAAGTCTTTTATGTATGCACATAGACTACTAATTTTCATGTTTGTGCAATTGGTATTTATGTTTATTTAAATATATGCATTTACAACTTTATGTAAGTGGATTTACTATAAATTATTTTAAGACAACCAATTAATAATTTTATTTAAACAGTCATTTACTACTCATAAAATCTGTTTGTTTGCGTTCTATATTTAATAGAGTTAAAAAATAAGAGATTATTTATTTGTTGTTTGTCGCCCACTATCATAATTTGGAATGGGTGATAAGGCATTAACCAGGCGGCCAAGCTCCAGGCATTATTTTTGTTTTACTAGCAGTAGCAGTTTGAAAACAATGCCCCAGTGAATTTCCATATCAATTATCGCATTCTGTTTGGTGTGATTCATTATTTAAGTACGCGGCAATGATTTGCATTGTTTTTACATTGATCCAATTATTTTTCTGACATTGAAATGGAAAATTTCCTATCAAATAGAGCACTTTTTATAGGTTAATTTCATTACCAATACGTGATTGTGTAAAATTTGTACGAAACATTCATTATTTAAAGCAATATAGATATTGACACCTGTTGTGGATATAAAATTGCAATTTCAAATGGAAACAAAACGCGAAATCCAGCAAAAAATATCAGGGTTTGGCTTTTATTTACGAAATTCATATGAACGTTTAAATAAAAATTAATGTATTTTTAATAGTACCTATTCAATTTTATAACAATTAGTTGTGGTTTTAATAGTTTATTTCGTAAAAAGTTTGATAAAGGTTGTTACGTTTGTAAAAAAGTACCTACTATACTTTTTATGAATTTGCAATTAAAGCAGAAGAAATAGTATGTATTAAGTGCAGAAAGTCGTCTATTTCCCACGAGATGTGAAACTTTCAATCACATACAAGGTGGGAAATATGTGATTCTGCACGAGTAGCACGCTATACTTTCTACGTCCGTACTGCTAAACGTTACAGAACAAAAATGTTGGCAAATAAAGAGAGAAATGATTTCTTATACTTTAACCCACGATTGTGGAAAATACACAACTTTCAAACTTTATATAGTGTGAGAAAAAAGCCATTTTCCATAGTAATCGTAGAAAAAAATATTATAGATTATATACTTTTAAACAATGAGTGTGATCATCTAGTGCTGATGAAATGAAAATTATATTTTATTCTTCTACTCGGACATATGAATTTTGTTTTAGTTTTCCGCGGCGTTGCCAAGTTATCCCGTTTGTTCTCTAAAAAAGACCGAATACAGGCATTGCTTTATAAAGGCGTACTAAAGTTATTTTAATAGTGAAAATTAAGAATTAAATGTAATTTACAGAGTATTCAATAAAGTGAATCAAATTTACTCAATTTTAAATGACTATAACTCGTTATTTCCAATTGGAACATACTACCATATTTTATTATTCAGTTGTGACTTTTTGTATTATCTTCATATGTTATTAAGGATATCCTATGCCTAAAATCAATAATTTCGGGGTTTATACAGAAAAAACATTCTTCATTTTTATTATTAATATAACTTCAGTACGCCTTTATAAAACAATGCGAGTATTTGATCTTTAGTGAACAAACGAGATAACAAAGCCGCGGAAAACTAAAACAAAATTTATTTATGTCTGTATAGGAGAATAAAAAACAATTGAAAAATACATAAAAATATATACGGTATTTCATTTAAACAAAGACAAACAATTCTCGTCGAGCCGTAATGTAACACTCTGTATATGCGAAAATAATTTTACGCTACATGCTCTTCGAGTAGACGAATAAATTATGTTAAAAAATTTATGCTGTATTTCTAACGACAAGGGAAATATCGAAGACGGGCATTTCGATGACTCACGTGTATACAGTGAGAAATTAATATTTTTTTAACTGATCTAATAAAATTTTTAATTTTTTGTTGATTTAAAATTATTACAATTGGATTGAAAGTTTTTTTCACTAAGAAAAATACTAATAATAAAAAATCAACTAAAATAATATTAAATTCATATCCTAAATAAAATCCGTTAAGAGAAGAACAATTGTGCTAATATTTAATACAAAAGAAATATACAAATTTCATGGGTATCTATTACAACTAAAATAATAATTTTTGTTGTGCTTTTTTGTTATACCTTGAGTGTAATATAAAGCGGTGAAATTTTGTGACAGTTTTTCGTACATCTTTTATAAGAATTTCTTTGACCATGCAATTGGGATGAGCTGATGAACAAATACTACGATACAATATTTTTATCTTACCCTGTATTTAAACCCAGAACCTTGTGAAGCGCAAACGCTACTACTATACCACATCCAACAATTATTACAAATCTAAATAAATTGGTTAAAAAATTGCTGAAAGTTATGAATATCTCAGAATTTAGCTATCCCAACTAACTGTACTTTTAAAGAAAAAAATTTTAGCCTCGGTGCGGTAAAGAACAAAGGAAAAGTGAATGTGTAAAATGAAGTATTTACGTTTCTCCATATTATGATTGCAGCCATGTCTATTATTTGCATTGTATGTAATTATTTTCCGCGAAGAAAAACATTTTTCTTTCTAAATATAATCTTGGAAACAATTTCCACAAGTGCACCTTGTACCAGTTTAAAAAACTAGGCTTCTATAAATCATTCCTGCCAATTACAAAATCGCCATCAGCAAAGCCCTAGAATAGCTCACTTGTACTGTGTCAAATTCATTATCTTTATTTCCGTTTGAATTATGATGAAGTCAAAAATAACAAGCAACAACATCAAATAATTCATTTAACACTTCATCTGTTTACTTCGATTGTTCCTCGGCTTTCTAGATATTCCTTAATCAATGTCTCCTGTAGAGAGGATGATTTTACGCGTTCCAGTGCCACTCAAACTGTCACTTCAGTTATTTTAAACCTTACGAGTGAAAATAGAAACCGGGTCGACAGTGCAGTCATTGTTTCAAGTGTTCAAGTTCTAGGAAGGATGAAGGTTACCATAGCTGCATTTCCTGTACAAAAACGTCGGTTCGCTTTTATTATAATATTTTAAATGTAAACAAGCAATAAAAATGTGTTAAATGTTTTGCTGATCATAAACCTTGAATAAATATTTTTAATGGTTTATAAAAAGATGTAAGTATTACAAATTGTAAAATCATAATATCTACTATTTATGTATACCATACGTACATATAACTATTTTTATTGGATAGTACTTTAGATCTTTATTGTTATGTAAATAATTATTAGTTCTAAAATACAAATATATAATGATTATCCTCTTTATATAAAGAAAACAATAATTCTTTTCTCAACATTCCTTTTCAAAATTTGACTTAAACTGGGCTAAATATAATTTTATTTATATCTTAACAAGCTATACAGCTTCAGAATGTTTTAAATACAATTTGAAGCTATATAGCTTCTAAAAAAGGATGATTCGACACTGACTGAACAGCTGTTATTGTCTAAAAATAAGAACAGTAATAATGTATAATATTTTTTTCTATATTTCTGCTGTCCTTATTCTTAAAAAAAATATAGTATAAGACTAGTTTATAAACATTTTATATATTTGTTTATAACATTATTGTAACAACATGACGTCTAGTGCTGGCAACAAGAGAAGAGCTATTGAAAGAATGTAATGTTAATATGAATAATAATAATATGAAAATATATAACAACTAATGAATAAGTGAAAATATTTCATTTAACTATTATTTCGTTCGTCAGCTATAAAAGAATAAATTTTGTTGCAATCTCCTGTGATGTCATCTGTTTTTAGCAATTTCACGGGTGCCTGATTTTAAAAAACAATCGCGCGTTCGCTTTTCTTAGAACTTGCGAAAGGAAGACATGTATGCAGCATAACAGTGTCAAGATGTTACTGTATTTTGTTATTTTTGTTACGAACAATAAATTTTATTTAGGACTAATACTATTTTTTCATTAATATACATACAAATAAATAAACATAGTTTAGCTATGCGATATGAAAATAACCAATACTATTGTACAACTAACAGTTTGGTCATCACTGGCGAAGACAAATGACGTCAAAGGCTAAAATTTTTACTTTGAAAATTGATATCTCTTTTACCATGACATATTTTTCAGTTGCGTTTCCACTTTTGTATGTATTTCACTCTGTTCTTTCAGAAAAATAATAATAAAAAAATGGTTAGGGTTTTATTAAACCAAGACTAAGAAGTTAGATGTACACTTCACTGTTTTTACGAAGTAGAATTATATATTATACAAATAAGTTTTTGCGATTTTATCTCATTTCCCGTCACTGGCTGATGTATATTGTACTAAATGTTGAATTGTAAAGGGTAGACTATTAGAATCGGTGAAAGAGAAATTGTGTAATTTTTCGAAAACGTGTTCGATAAACTTGTCTATTAACTCATTGTAATGTTATATTAAATATTTGTAATAATTTAATGATTTGACGTAGTTATAAGTGAAGAAACTAAACTATCTTTCGCTTTGAAGGAACTAGTTGTAGCGCAATAGTTTTCTTATCAACAGAAAGTGATGTAGCAAATAAACAATTAAATACGAACGATGTATTAAGCTACAACTTTACCAAAATTATAAATAGGAGACAAGAATCAGTAATGCCTTCCATAATTAAAAAATTTTCTGTTTAATTTAAGATTACATTTTGTTTATTAATAAACGCAAATAAATACCTAATATCCCTGCTTTAAAATTCTAATGACGCCTTTGGCCTAAAATTACTTCTGTAAATTGGATTTTTCGGTGCACCGAATTATAAATGCGTAACAAGACGTCTAATTTAAAAATATATCACCTTACCCAAATTGGAGATAAAATACATATATGGCATATCCAGCAGTGGGAAACAAACTGATGATATATATTTATTTGTTATACCTAAATGACACACATTATAATACTTAATACAACAGAAGAATACACATGGAACACAAAATTGGAATATCAAAATAGAATCGTTATTTCCGTTGATAATTTCATTGTGATAACAAATATAAGCGTTAAATGGCTAATTTATGTCACGTCAATTCATATATGATTCAGTGGTTGTATTTGTTTCGATGTAGGTGTTACATCCAAAATGAATGACATTCCCATATTACCAATCAAAATGAGTTGCACATTTTCTATTAACCCCTGTCTAAAAGTAATTTTCAGCGTTCTAAAATGTGTAATTGTATAATATAAATTTGAATTGTGGTATGGTATGTTATGCTTGATTCTTGACAAGATGTCATGTCATTTTAAAAATAAAATTCATTTTTATTTTTTAGCAGTAAAATTTGAATATATGTGTGTTATGAAATAATAGTATATTATTTAACAAGCATAATATGTAGCCATATTACCTATGCGAGTCAAATACTATACTTTATCTACAACTATCAGGCATATAAAAAATCTGATATTATTTGTTAAATATTCAGTTAACTGTGAGTAGTTCATATATAGCTTAACAAATGGCGCTACAGTAGCACTTAAATGTCAAAATAACTATTCAAATTGTATTTATTATACTTTTATAATCATTTATATTGATATTTATGATAAAAAATATATTATTAATAAATTAACAGTTTATTAAAATGTTATATGTTAAATTATATGCTCTATTTATTACAGAAAAGTGTAGCGTATAATATAACTTTTCATATTACACTTGTGTAATATGAGTAGTATATTATATGTAGTATCACACGTATAATGTACCCATATTTCAATAGTTGTAGATAAAATATTATTCCATGTCTATCTAATAAAGTAATAATAATAATAAAAATATAGCCGACGACTTTTCATTTTTCTCATGGGAGCGAAAACAATTTTTTAGTCTAAAATATAAAACTAGATCACAATTATAAGAACAAAAGTATAATAAAAAAATAATAATCATAGATAAAATTATAGGTACCAAAAATACAGCTGAAAAAAATAACATCTCTTTTATTACAAATTTTAGTAATGTGTTATAAAGTTTTTGCCTTCTTTTAACCTGTAATATCACCCTGTAACAAAAAAATACGAAGACTGAAAAAAGCCTTTATAAAGTGAAAGTAATGGGATGACAGTTTTAATTTATAATGTTATAATTATATTCATTCTTTACCATACTGATGGGAATGAAGTGATGAAAAGACATATTTACAACATATATATCCTACCCGAGATTTGAACCCAGAATCGCAGGCCCATAGAGTAAGAACGCTACCACTGTATCATAACAGTCGGTTCTGTATCTAATAAAGTACATGTTTGTATATATTTATTTTAATACAACTGTTCGTACACATTGTTGATTGTTCATTTTATGTTTACACATACTGTCATATCAGTTATTGACTTCTATAGGAAAGTAACTTAAGAAAATATAAAACGACTCTATTACCCGTATATAATTTGATAAAATTGGATAAGTCTTTAATTTAGTGACTTTTGATTAATGACGTGAATTTGTTCTTATGTTAAAAGAACAATAATAGTTCTCTAATTTGTTGAAGAACTTTTTGAACATGAAACTGAGCGCAATATGAAGTTATAAAATGCAAGTAAAGTTATCTGGAAACAAATGAAAATTTTACATCCATTTCATCTGCTCTACGTCACTCAATGTAATGATGCGGTATTTTCATATATCGAAAATTACCATTTAAAAATTCCGAATATAAAAGCTATAAAAATTGTGTAATTCGTTTATTTGTCATATTTAGTGAAATAGGTTTTGAGTTACGTCTCGTAAATACAGATATTTAGCTTCAAAATATTTACATTATTTCAAAGATCACTTTATTTACTATGTTCGAAAATAGTTCATTTTATTTAATCACATTTTAAAATAGCTAATTCAATATTTTCATCTTGTTAATTTGCCAGTTTCAAAATATATAAACACATGACTATAATTATAATGATGAAAGAACTTTCTCAAAACTGCACCCTATTACTTTTTAAAAGGAAAGTGATGAAAAAAATCGATGTGCAAATAATTCATGGTTAGAGGTGTATCTAGTTGGTATTATCTGGATTCAACTGGATCTGTAAAGTTAAGCAACCTATAAGTAATAAATCTTTATTTTTCATTAGCGTCCATTCATATATCTATTTGTTTACTTCAAGTACGTTACTCTTACGTCCTACGACATTGGAATATAAAGTAAGCCATTACTTTTACTTGATTCATCTACCTACTACTACCTTGCAGAAGTGAATTTCATTACTGTAACAGTTTCTTCGAAAATGCTCGGTTATTTAATCGAAATGAAGCAGAAGGGTTATCCCATTTGATTATTTAATATTCTTAGTTGTAACTTTTGATCCATAGATGTATTATTTGATGTCATTGATTTTTTTTAATTAAAAGATGAAAATTTTTATTCTCGTTACAATTAATTATGAATTTTATTAATTTCGACCCTTTCTGCTATACCAAAAAATTGAAAGATGGGGTTGCTGGATTGTCCATTCTCTACCATGGATATAACACTTTTCCTATTAATTACACAATCCCTCCTATTCTGTAACTGTTAATTTTTAACCACTTGCTAATTTTTTTTCCAACGAGAATAGATAGCACTGGAGAAAATATCAAAACATTACATGTAATGTTTGTTTTTATTTGAAAAATTATGGCTATTACATTGTAACATATCTCGAATTGTTATACAGGATGGAGCACAGTAAACCTCCTTACTTTCAATAGGTTATATAGTTATGATTATAATTCCTCTCAATCGTAAATATGGCGTGGTCCAAAAAGTAGCTCACTTTTGCCATCGAAACGTACTTTTCGACAAACAACTGAATCACAGCGATGCAGCGTACGTTTCGTAGTCTCTAACAATCCCCCTTCGGGATTTAGTTGCCGACAACTTCAAAATAATACAAAGTGTGACTATGAAAAGAAATCTCGGACATCTCGAACAACGAAGAATTGGTCCGTATTTTTTTATGAAAAGAATTCCGCATTTCTATGTATTTGCGCCAGCTCTTGATGAATTTAATGCAGGAAATGTCTGGTTCCAACAGGATTGAACTACAGCCCACACTGCTCAAAATTTAATGGCTATTTTGACGGAGATGTTCCCCAGCCAACTGACGTCTGTAAGATGTGACTACTTCTTGTGGGGGTATCTAAAGACTGAAATGTTTAAGCATCGTCCCAGAACCTTACAAACCCTGGAAATAGCACTCATATGAAAAGATGTTTCATAGAACTACGCAAAATCCTAGAATCCGCCTGAAGCAATAAATTGACAACAACGGCCTCCACTTGCAACAAATTATTTTTAAAATTAGGTGATTTAAAACTTCCCGTGCTGTAGATGAAGAAACTAAAAATAAAAATTTTATATGTCTACTAGTTTTTTTTTTCACCTTCAAAACTAACGAGGTTGCTTTTCCCTCCGTGTATGAATATCATAACCACCGAATGTCGGTTTTAAGACATCTAAGGCCTGGTATTATTCATTACATGCGTGGTTTCTTCAATAGTTTCAGAAAATGAAGACGTTATTAATAAATATTATTTATGAAATGAGGTCCTCCACCATAGCAGTAAATTAGAAAATTGACCACTTTTGTTATAGTAAATCCAGACCTTAATTCTGTATGATAGGAACTATCAAAGTTTAAAAGAGTTATTCCAAATTCTTGCTACTTTTAACCATACTATCAGTGTCAGATGTCATATTTGAAAATTTTTGCAAATAGGAATATTTGTGACAAAAATATTTACGATATGGAAATGAAAGATATGTTGAATGACTAAGGGCCGGTTTTTCCACCTCTGGTTTAAAGTGTTAGTTACCTTAACCATGGGTTAATAGAAAAGTATCGCATCGAAATAGTAAATAATGTATATTTTTGACAACTTACCTCAGTTTTTCGATGCGATATTTTTCAATCATTTACAAATTAGGTATTTTATTAAGATATTTACTATTTATGCATAATTATAAGTGAGGGACAGAATAGCTATTTAAAACATATTTATGAATTTATAACAGTTGAAATAGATCAATCTATGTAATTGAAGATCTAGTTTTCAAATTCCCACTATTTTCGTACCCTATTATAGGTATATGTATACTGACATACTGTTGATTAAAGCGTACGCCTAGCGCAGTGCAGACTACAAAAATGCAGAGGCAAAAATTTTCCTGCCTCAAACATCATCAATGTGTGTGTACAACTGTGCTGTTTTACAATGCTCACAGCGTTTATCGATTTTTCTCTCGCTGCACTACCTGCTTTAGAAAAGGAAGTCTTGAGGCATGCCTCAACTGCTTTCTGAATTGCCTGTTTGCTCGTGGCCGAAGTGAACATGCGACCGAACTGAATGCTGAAATTTTGGCCGTTGTATTTACAGTTGTTCAAATGCAGTGTAAGTAGGTTAACGTGGTGACGTGGAAACCGGATATCTTTAAGTTTTAAATTTAAATTTATTTAAAAATACATAAAAATGGCATCAGGTTCTTCTGGTATGCAGATGATATTGTTGATTTTCTGATATGTATATCTGAATTTATCACTTTCAATTGGCAAAGTAGAGTACTTATCTAGATTTCTAGTTCAAAGGTTTTATTTAGTTGCTATCGCCTGCCTCGCCAAAATTTTAGTTCACGAGCCGCCACTGTAATATCCTGATCCCTGTAAAATAATGAAATTAGCTGAGATAATGTTTGAATTGTTTGAAGGAAAATGGAGCAAATGCTGTATTTCTTGTTCATATTGCATTCGTCAAGTCACAGCCCACAATATAGAGCACAGAGCTTTTGATGAATTCAAATAACGTACGATAAATGAAGGAATTTAGAACTAGAACTATTGTGTTATGTGTGCAAAATAGGCATTTAAAATGCGCACTCATTTACATGAATCTAAATATTCGACGTATCCGGTATGGTGTCATATATCCGCACTACAATACTGTAATATGTTTACGTAAAGAGGAATTGGATTTCTTGCCAACTGCACCTCTTTTGTGGAAAATCTTGCTGGCCCTGACGAACAGAAAATTATATATCTTCTATTTTATTACTACTTTCAACAAATGTATTTTTCTTTGTACATAGTTGATAGCAAATTAACTGGATAATATTAGCATTAGCTCATTATTTCCACAACAATATTAAATGTTTTATTACCAATAATTATGTATGTAAGTACCTATTTTCTTTGATGTTATTTCCAACTCGGAATAATTTTCTGCAAGAAATATTTAAAGATAAAATATTATCTCATTACTGTTAAATATTGCTTTATTTATTTTCATCTTTTATATATGCTCGAACCATGAAATACATATAATTATATATATTTTTAAATTTCATACTTAAAAACAAAATACAAATCCAAATAAAAAAAATCAGCTGCGCAGCTACCACGGAACCGAGCATCCCTACTAAATAACACTAATTGCGTAATTTTTTCAGAAAAAAATGTAGATTGCAGCGCCACCTATTGAGATTACAAGGAACGTCTTCGGATAAACCCTTACATAATTTTCAAACCTTTTTGTTACGAGGCATTATTTTTGAGATATTCAAGGAAATATATTAAAATGGGATACGCTAAATCAATAATAAAAAATTAACTAAATTATTTTTTTTTCCAAATATTTCTGTAGGACAATTTTACCAAAAGTTTATCGAATCATACTATTGATGTCAGAAGTTTAAAATACATCCCGACATCACGCTAAAAAGTTGTATAGGACTGAGGACATTAAAACAATCAGTTTTGATAATAATCCCATGTCCACAAATAAGCCGATTTATTCGTAGAGCAAGAAAAATAAATTTCTGAAGAAACATATTTTGTTTAGAGTTTTTACATTTTAAATATCGTTCTGTAATCTAATATTAGTACATTATATTATAGGCCCGAGCGTGGTAAATTCTCACGAATTTATAATGACATTTCGTTCACGTGTGATAAAAAAGTTTTATTTTACAGCAGCATATCTAAGAAATTATTTCAAATATATGAAAATGACGTTTTAGGAAAAATATCTGAACTAAAATAATTTTGTTATTATATGTTATCTTACGGTAGCGGTTGATAATACACTTTATGCGTTTATTTTTAGTGAGTAAAATAATATACAAATTTGTCAATTTTAAAATATAATGACAAAATTATTCATTAAAAACCTAATTGAATAGCAATAATAATAATAACCATGGGAACCAATTATTGACGTTCGCTCAATTATATAGGTTATTTTTCCTACTTCGTGATTTTTATAGAAGTATTTGATTTAATTTAATATAATAAATTGTTAGTCTCTTCTATTCTGTAACTCAGTGGTTAATTTTTAATAAGTTTTTTCCAATGAAAATAGGTAGCACTGGAGAAAATATCAAAACATCATTTGTAATGTTTGTTTTTATGTCAAAACTTTTATCAACTTGTTAAAAATTATCCCTTGAGTTACAAAATAGGGCCATATGTCAGAAAAAACATCGTATATCACACGTGAGAGAAAATTTACTATATTCGCGTTACGCGCTTGTGTGCTAAATATCTAATTCATGCATAATGACATTCAGTCATTGTTGATATAATCAACTCTTACAACTGATACAACTAATTAAAAATGGCATAAAGTAATTCAAAAACCATTACCTACTGTAAGATAGTTTTTCCGAAAAGACCTTGTTAGAAGTCTGCCAAGTCTGGTACATTATAACAGAGTACCTTGATTTTCCGTGCATTGCAGTTTTTAATGCTATTCGTTCCATATTTAGTTCTTAAAAATAAATATTAAAATTTAATCTACCGGGTCCAGTATTAGAAAAAAGCTAAATTGATTTGAAGATCGAACTTGAGTTTCAAGTTGTCAGATCCATATCCTCTCACCTTTACCCACTTGACCTCCACCCTTAGCCTATACATCATTCATTGTTAAACAAAATCAGACACGGATTAGCCCTACGAGTATACCGAGCAAATTTATCTGTGTAATCCACTAACCCATATTTGTATATTGGGAGAATTATAGCCGATATTAACTCCAATACCCCATTTCTGAAAATTGGAAGCGGTTGCAGCTAAAATAAACAGTCGATTAACTTAAAATAGTTCACAATTTGGCAGCAGCGAGGAATAATTACACACGATTAACCCCTGCTAAAACAAATGTCCCAGATTTTTTTAGATCTGTTGTGTCGCCAGACCGTTAATGTCAACACTACAACGAAAATAAAAGTGATCGCTCTTCAATATCTCGCGAGACATTTATTTGCATGTCGATTTATATTTGACAGTATGTTGTGGCTAGTTATTAAGTTCACATTTACGCGGAGTTTATGAGGTATCTTTCCAAGTATATGGACTGTGGATTATGGCACAGGTATGTTACTTTGCCAATTTATTTTCATCTTTGTTTTCTTGGTTGTCAAATGTTTTTCATTTAACATACATCGTTTGAACAGCGATACCGTTTTGTTTATAAATGTTAAATTAAATTATTGTTTTTCGTGCTAAAGTATAGTGATTGTGCATTGTGTTTAAAACTACATATTAGTATGCTGATGAACTTTTTCCTGTAAATAGATGTTTATATTTTTATAGTGATGTATTTGTTTGTTAGTATGTGTGTTTCTAGGAAACATTTCATTTTAATAAAAAGAAAAAGTTATTTAAATAAATTTGTGTTCAAAATATTTTTCATATAAGTTCTGGTTCAATAAAAGAGTGTTAAATAAATAGACGTTTTTAAGAATCGTGAGTTTTTTAAATGGTTGTGAACACTAACAAATACCTATTTTTAAGTAGAAAAGAATTTACTGTTCCTTACATATTTCTTCCATCTTTTTCCATATCACAAATCACAATTATATTTTATCTTATTTGATATGATTGAAAACTAAATTTTTATAAATTTGAAAACTTATGAATAACTATCTGCTTTATTGAAGTTACAAAGCTTGAATGTTAGGTAAATCCAATTATAATTCGTAAATTTTTGTTGATCCAGAAGTTATATGTAGGTAATATATTACCTATTACACACGAAGTGGAAATTTCACAAGCGCGTAATTGTTTTACAACTCGAAATATGTATTATTTTTTTACGACAATTATTTGACTGTTTCAATCACTCCACGATCACACAATACACTGAAAGAATTGACATTTAAAACAACTGTCAACCTCAAAATAATAAATTAAAACTATTTAAAACCCAATTTAACAATACTATGTAAAACATTTCTTGTTTATTTCTTCGATAGTCGTAATGTTTTAAATTAATTATAAATAATTTTGTCATATTTATACTGCTAACATAATTTTCATAAAACAAAAATTTCCTTCGGCCTTTCGTAATGTGAGAATAACCTACAAGTTGAAGAATAATGCATATTTACTTTAGTAGTCGTAGAAAATATGTATTAACGTATAGATCAATAAAGACATATAAAAATCATTGTGACTATAATAATAAAATTTGCAAAAAATTCATATTGAGAAATATTTTCCAGAATATACAGTTTAGCTGTTTAAAGTTTTAAGTAAAGTAAGGTACTATATCCTGTTGATCTCTTCCTGATGAAAAAACTTAAAATTTTATAAATTTTCTGCTTATTAGAAATTACAGAATGTTTATTGTACGTAAGTAGTACACCGTACATTGTTACTATCTCGAGAACTATACGAGAAAAGATACAAAGTCGGTTAAATTAGTAAACAATTTCTATTTTACAAGACTATTACAATGAACATAATTTTTTCAGTGGTTCTCAAACTACGGAGACCAACTCTGTTATTTTAAATGGGACCATATTTTTGTGTGCTTATTCGATACAGAATTGCTCTTCTCGCAATTTTTTTTTTATTTTAATTTTATTTGTCGAAAATAGATATTTGTGTATGTATAAATATATAATAAATAAATATTTTTCATACTTTCGTTTCCGTTTAAAAAAAATAATAAACGAGTAATAAATTGTTATAAATTCCCTACAAATTTATACGATCTACTTCCTAAATATAGTATATACCTAGTAAACACTCTCCCTGTTGACAACGAAAACAAAATGTTTTTGTATGTTTATAAACGAAACGTCAAATTATCTGCGTCATGTTATTTGTTTGTCTCTCTCATTTTATATGTCCATTTTTAAAGAGGCATTGTTACATTACAGCAAAATAGCGGTAAAACTTTATAATTTATTATAAGTAAACTATAAATATGTAAAATTACATATTTGTTAACATTGTTTTACAACAAATTATTGAAAACACATTCAAAATATGTTGAATTTGAATATGCGGGAAGAGATATAATATTTCCATACTTACATAAGGATTTCTTAAATAAGAGACAAAAATTAATATTTTCATATTATTCAGTATTTGGAAAGGATAATACGTTGTAACAAAACTTTTAGCCATAAAATTCACATAAAAATAAAATGAAAAGTTATAAAGAAGGTCTTTTCAAATAATATTATTAAGAAAATACCTATTTACCAGTTAGTCAATAAATCTTATTGTTTATCAATAATATAGCCGCAAAACATAAGATACAGTTCTCTTTA
This sequence comes from Stenolophus ochropezus, assembly GCA_035578165.1. Taxonomy (NCBI): domain Eukaryota; kingdom Metazoa; phylum Arthropoda; class Insecta; order Coleoptera; family Carabidae; genus Stenolophus; species Stenolophus ochropezus. Next base: position 6,243,762 of record JAQOWZ010000004.1, on the reverse strand, counting down.
ACCGCATTGTTTATATTTTTCCAATATGTTTATTAATAACTCTAGACTTAATTTTAAAACGCGCAAACAATTTCTGGATCGCATTTGGCAATATGTGAGTCACAAATACATTTGTTTTGAATTGCATAAAATATTATTTACAGCCCATAAGATATGCGTTTGATAAGAAAGCCAGAACTTAATTTTTGGCAAGAAATTAAAAAGATAACCTTAACTTATTATTAGGTAATTAATGAGATCAGGTGACGTCAAACCTATGGCTCTCTTCCAAAAGAAATGTTTCTTTCATTTGTTAAGTGCCTTTACTCGACAAATCTTTTTTGAATAGCTTAAATTACTTATAGTTTGTATTCAGTTGAAGTTGCCCAGTCTTGATTCGTTTTGCACATGATTGTTTTAGAATGAAAAGAGTCAGTTGGCCATGACAGATTTGTGTAGTGTTTTATTTTATAAATATTCGTGCCAGTGGTGCATATTTCTTATTTATTACGACTATTGCAAAGTTCAAAGTTCTAAATAAGGATTGTGGAAGTGTGATTTAATAACTTAAGTATTCAGTGGGTGATAATTTACAAATTGTTCCATGGCGAATGTTAGCGAATATTTAGTGAATTTAAATTTTTTTGAAATTCCTTAAAGTAAGTGGCCCAAATATATCCAATCCTAATTTAGCAAAAGTAATTGCAAGTATTTTAAAACTATGTGGCAGTTTTGTTTGAATAAACTTTATAGACAGTATAATTATATATTTACTTATACTTTAGTTATCTACCGGCTTCTTAAAGGTATATAAACAAACATATGATGGCTCATAAAACATTGTTTATATACTACGATTTTATATTATAAGTACTTTACAATGTAATCCTTATATTTCTTCTTTATTAATTTCGTTTCTCGCCGTTTGAATTATAATTATAATATGGATGTTAAATAAATCATAAATTATATTTTAATAATATATATTTCTTATAAGGATTGTAATAAGGAATCATGTAATTATCGGTAAAATTTACGAATAGTTTTTGCGTAGTAACAGACAAGTGATTGTCAAAAATAACATTTATATCCCGATTTAAAGGCCGTTTTAGACTGGCCTATATGTGGGACAATATATAGTACAAGAAATGATACAATATCTTGTACCAAAAATTATTATATTTTGACGAGTTTTGTATGAACTAATAAAATTTCTTGTATAATATATTGGCTCTGATTCTAGGCACTTTCTTTGAATATGTCAATGTGACAAGCAAAATTAACCATCAATTCATTTACATTTAAAATTTGCAAAACTTATATCTTTACCGGTAGTAACACTAAGTTTCCTATAACCACACTACACACAATAAAACAAATAAACGTTAAAAACGCGTAAGATATATATATTTTTGACCGAGTTGTCATTACTTCGCAGGAATTATGAGTAAATTTTACCGATTGCATTCATAACTCGAATTATATTTGTTTGATTATTTCATGAATGATAACAGTTCAAATATAAAAATTTTCATATCAACTAAATGTAATCCTGGCGATGCTACAATAATTTTATCATTTTTATTAACTTAAAAATTGCATTCATCCATCTAATGAAGCATTCTGATTGGGTGAAAATGACGTGCATGTAATAATAAAAAATAAATTATCTACTTCACTCTTCAAAAAATGTAAATTACTTGCGTACTAAAATAGCAAAATGTGTTATTAGTGTAAACAGTTATACTTTGTTTGATTGGCAACATAATTTGTAAAAATTGCGTATCAAACAAAAAACATTTCTATTTTTAATAACACAAACAATTGGTTTCAACCGAAATAAATAAGTACATCGAAATAGGATTGACACAAGTGTTTTAAGTATTATGATTTTTTTTGTTTTGTTTACCTAATGCCATTTATCTTTATAAAAAAAAATATTTGTTTAATGTTTGATTCTGTCTTTAGAAAATATGTCTGTTTTTTTAATTTTTATTATAATTCTTTATTCTGATTTCGATTTGAAATTGCACAAAGCAAAAAACGGAGGTATTTGATTTGAAAATCATCGAAAAATTTGCCTAATAAAGTAATAAACATACTTTTCTTACCAATGTAGGTCACGAGGTAAAAATAAAAATTTAAAGGAAAATGTTTTGATTATTCAATTAAATTATAATTTTTTTATTAATTGAATTCACAATATAAACTGCAAACTGCAGATCTCGTGATCCAATTTATTATTTTATTTTCGTCTTTCATATAATTATTTTTATACAATACCAAGATTAATGTGTTCCGAAAATAATTTTCCTGTGATAAAAATAAATAATTTTGAAACATTTACAGTAGCGAGATTGAATTATAAATATTATTGAGATGTTGAAAAGTTACGATATTTGTGTAAAAGAAAAAGATTAATTTTTTAAATTTTTTGGCAATGAATTATTCTTTGATCTATAATTACGTAGCATATTGAATGAATGTAAAACAATGTAAATATAAAAAAACGACTTTTTATTATATAATATGTCACAGAAATACAAGTACATAAAATTTAACCATTGATAGGACTCGTCCTAACTTTTCTGGAAACCTTCTACATATCGAATAAAGATTCTTCAAAATTTTGTCACAACTTTCGCCTATGATTAAATAAAATATTATTTTTGTAATAACGGGTTGCAAAAAATAAGTAGACCTTTATTTGTTTAAATCAAACCTACAATATCTAATTTGTTGCTCTATATGGTATAGTTCTTTCTATTTACATTTTATGTTAGATAATACTGTTTTAAAGTATCATACTAAAAAAAGTCGCTAAAATTGTAACGTCCGTAGTTTCTGGTGTGAAGTTATCCACGTGTAGATGCCAGATCCCAAATATTGTGGTTTGGCGCATTTTAAAGTTGGTAAAATGGAAAGCCTGTGATTTAAAACATTGTAAGACGTTTGTGTCTTACTATATTTGCATAACATTATTCATTTTGTCAAGTTGGAAGGTAAAACATTATATTTGATGTTTGAAATGAAGTTGGGTAAAATCCGTGATACGTCACTGGACAAGGCGTCAAATAGGGTAATTCGGCCGCGTTTTGAATGATATCATTTTTAATAGCAGTTTTTTTTTTTCATTATTAAAACATTAAAAGTCAAGTCAAAAAATAAAAAAGTCTAACATTTTTCATTGTTTTATCCGTGAAAAAATTGAACTATAGGTGGCTCTAGTGTCTTTACTGTAATCGGGATAACCAACTTCATATCATCATTGTTTTATACGAAAAAATAATACAATGGTACACACTAATGTAATGATAACACTGCGGAAGCAATATCTGTTCGATTTACTTAGTTCGCCTCAAACGTCCGTTACCGCCTGTATTCTCAATACAAATAATAAACCGATATCCCGATTACGGAAGTATGAAATTTCCTCAACAGATATCTGCCATTTTGATTTTTTCGCAGATTAGAGCTAAAAATGAAACATCGTGCAAAACCTCATTTATGGAGAAGTAAAAAATCTAAAAAAAATCAATTTCGAAAAAATTTTACTTAATAAGTATTGTTGCTCTCGAAGAGTTCTATCATTTCTTAAATTTAATATTTCGTTATTTGTGAATTTTGAGTAAGAAAACCCTTTCTCGGATTAAAATGATAAAGTGTTGAATACAGAGAGATTGTCCCGGGTGAGGAAGTGAAACCTTTTTGTATAATATACAATTAACAACGTATTTGTTTACATTTTTTCGTTATGCATTTGGGAGGGACTTTAATTTCACAGGGGGAGGAAATTACCCCCTGTCACCCACTCTGAATCCAACACTGAATGCAATGAAGTGTTTTTCTGACAAAACTGCCACTTAAGTACTGTAATAAAGTTCACAAGGAAACTTGTAACTTTCCTCGATGTTTGATCTTTCCAAACATCCCATTTCCTAGTTAGAGGACATTGACCCTACCTATCATAACCCTAATTAACTCCTAACCTTAAATACAAATAATCGGGCGGTATTTACACTAGTTCTATAAATATTCGCTAGCAGCGCTGTGAGCAATGGTGACGTTTCTTGTGGGGTCGGACGAGGAACCGGCGTCGTCTCCAGACTCCAGGTGTACGGCGTTGGAGAGCGTGTCCGACGCTGGTAGTTTCCTGGACAGCTGGAGAGGCCTGAAGAGGTGCCTATCGGAGTTGTCGGATAGGATTGTTATCGCTGCGAGCAGTACTGAGCAGACCTGGTTGGATGAGTGGCATAGGTTGATTGTTTTATTATTATTTTTTTTTAGAAAATATAACAGTAGTTTTATTTTTTAAAACAATATATTACATGACTTTCATAATTGTCATTTTATGTGAGAAAGAAATTTCATAAATCGATATTTACTAATAAGCTTTTCCGTTTTTGAAAAGGAAGAAGTAGTTTATTAACGAAAATATTTTTATTTAAACAGAATAAATTAAAAGTATATTATGCAACAAGTGCAGAAAGTTGTCTATTTCCCACGATGTGTGAAAGTTTCGGCACGAGACGAAGTCGACTGCTGGAATAACACAAGGTGGAAAATAGGTGATTTTGCACGAGTGGCACACTATACTTTTTGTACGACCACACTGCAAAACGTTATGGATCAAAAATACATGCACGAAAGCTATTTGACATAAAAAAAACAATATGGCGCAGATAACCTCACAAAAAGTACCTTCACGCATGCGCAGTGTTGGCAGTATGTAGATTGGTAGTACTTCAATATGTTTTTAGTACATCTTTGTTCTTATTTGAAAACTTTACTTTTATATTTATAGTTTAATATACTCTGTAACTTCAAAAACTATTATTTATAAACAAATAATAAATTATCACAATTACAAACCCGACCGTTATTGAAAAAGTTATGCTATAAAAAAGAACACTAAAGTAAATAATCTCCCCAATTCTGTAAGGAAGTTACTAGCTCATAGCAACGTTACTAACATCATTAGCCAATAAAAATAGTAGACACTAAATAAAATTATGAAAATGACAGCTTTTACAAATATTTCTATTGGTTAACATTTTTAGTAACGTTACTAAGAGCTAGCAACTTCTTTACAGAATTGTGGTGATTGTATTGTTACTTGTAAGTAATTACTTCAATACTTCAAATGGATTGTATGATACAAATTTATTATTTGAATTTGAATTTAGTATTATAATTTAAAATGTAAATTAATATCTAATCCAAAAAATTAAAAATCAGTGACACATGTTATTTACATAAAATACCAATTAAAATAAAATAAACAACTACAAGAAATCTTTTGAGTTTTTTTGGTTTATTCATGTGAGTCAGTTTGAATTCACTGAATTTCTGAATATCCAAACTTGAAGATCTACAGTGATTCATATGTTGTCATCCAAATTTTTGCTGATATGATAGTAATCAAAACTAACTAAAAATTCCATAGTACCTATATATCAATATCAAAAAACTAAGAAAAAAATTATTAATTTTATTTATTTTATAATCAATAGCAGCTGTTTAACGAAAATTTGTAAACAATAAAATTTATTATTATTATTATTAATAATAACCAGTAAAAGCGAATAAGTCAATAAATAACTATAAAAAAATATTTCAGTTGTTACGACATTATTTTTGTTAGAGGCATAAAAAAATAATGTGAATAAGCACTTGTTGAAAGTTCTTTATGAAAATAAAAAGATTGCACTCAACACGTTATATAAATAACAATTAAGATCTTAAAATAATACATGAATTCCTTTAAATCAACAAAAGATTTCTCTATGCGTTACTTCCATATATTTTCCATTATTCATTTATTCAGTGAAGTACCGTCAAGTGATGTACTCTTAAATACGGTTATGAGGTACTAAAAGGTGAATAAAAGAGGATATAAAGATAAAAAACGATCTGTTAATATTAACAAACAGAAGCTAATGGTTTATATTGCGAAACTTTATCGGAATGAAATTGTATGTATGAAAACTTAAAAGAAAAATGCTTACAGTTATTTTTGACAAGGTGTTGACAAACTGATCCCAGAGTTAAGTATATCTATGAGTTCATTTTTAGAAACTTGGACTATTTTTGTTAACATCAAGGATAAGATAATTTTGGTAAATAGGCTTATAGTATAATAAATCTAAAAGCTATTGGATTTCATACAGTTTACGCAGCTATAAATTTCCTTTTGTCATTAAAGTCTAATAACTTAAATTTCATACACATTATTGACTTAACTGCGATGCTCTATAAAGAATATTAAAAAGGTTATGGACCTTTATGATGCAAATATAAAGTATTTATAACATGTTTTTATAAAGTCTGAATTTTTATTGAACATAAATGAATAATGTATTTTTTTGTAAAAAGACTGCTTTATGTTTAAAAACAATTGCTTCAAAATTGGCAAATATGAGTACTATAATAAACTATTTTGGTTTACTTCCAAGACAAGAATACTTTAATTGTGTGTATGTTCCAAATAATAAATTTGTTGCATATTTAAAATAAATCACAATTTATTTATATCATGAATCTAATTTCCTTCAATAGAAAATTATACAAATTATTTAATTTTTCTAAATATTCCTTTTGGAGGATGGAGGTGGATTAAAATTTTTTACGCGGCACGCGTGCAAATAATCTTTACTGTGCCCACTGGATTATGAGAGCTTGTCCTTCGTCCCTCGCCTCACAAATTTCCAGCTCGCCTTAAAGTTTAACTTACACCCCAGGCCACGTAAATAACTATTACAGACAATTCTGTTATTGACAACGGTATAGATACATTGGCGTATGCAGCATTAATGTTAAGAAGGGGCATATATAGAGTGAACACTAAAAAAATAAAACAACAGAAAAAGAATAAAGGTATCATTAGTTTTATATGATTTCACTCATGTAGTATAATAGAATAGAAAATACATCTATAATATTTGTATAAATTTGAAGTGTATTTATAGGAAGTTTTGATTTAAAATAACTATTACCATTGATTTTATAAAGAAGAATATAATATTTTGCATGAAATAGACACTTGTTTAAAAACTACTGATTACACATACTAACACTCTCCCATGAAAATTGAAAATATATTTCATTCAAGAAGAATGGGATTAAAGATGATTAAAAATAATATACACTGAAGGACTAAAGTGCATGATTTTATCTCGAAAGAGGTTTATTATACGAGCCGTAGGAAAGAGTCATAATCACTAGACAAATTAAAGACACTTTAGTCCTGTAGTATATAGCTTATTTTTTGCACTTCAATCTTCAAAAATGAAGTGTAAAGTAGGTTTTTACCCACGGAAGTTTTAAATTTACAAAAAAAATATGACATCTTTTGTGGCGTAATTGACAAAATTGAAGTTTAATTTCTACGCCCTGGAGTAGAAATTTTTACTTTTATACCGCCGGAGTAAAAGTAATATAAATAAGTATCCATAGAACTTATTTAGAATCATCCAATAAGAAAGAACTTGTAGAATAGAAACCTGTAATAAATTATAAACAACTGACAAGTAACCCACAAATTGAACTTCAAATAGTATTTTTTTTTAAATATCTACTACACTACGTGCCTTTGTGTGTCTCGCATGCAATTTTCCGTCTCGTTTCGTTCGTCGTACAAAGTTCTACATTCACTATACAAAGTATCACTTTTACTCCTAATAAAATCATACTATATATTCATGGGAGTACGAGAAAATAGTTTATGAACAAGTATGTAAGTTATTCCACAGTAACAATAACAAATCAATTCTTAAAAAGATAATCATTTGATTGTTTATTAAATGAGAATAGTTTCTACTCCAAAACCTTCAATTTTTGTTAATAATTGTTAGCTTGCAAAATAATAAAATTTGTTCTTGTTTTTAAAATTGAGGAAAAAGGAACAAACATTTGTCAATTTGCCAGCTAATAGTTATTTAAAACAATTAAGGTATTATAATTAAAAATATTCTTCTATTAGTATAAAATTAAATTATTGTTATAGAAGTTGACTAAAATAAAAAAAAGCTATTTAATATATATACGTAGCAAATCGCAAATTACTTTGTATCATATATATCTATACACTAACACTTTCTAGACTCATACATTTTAATATTCTAACAACTAATCAGTGATATTATCTACTAGTATCAGTCTGTTTTTGAATTTTCTCTTGCAGTATGGATATACATACATATATCCAGATGCAGCTAAATTTATATTTACGGTTAGGTAAATGTTAGCTTATGTTTATTTCAAATGTTTGTATATGTACTACTGAACAAGAAGAAGCAACTTCGCTATGACCTTTAATTTGAAAAGCGACTTCGATTTTATCCAACAGAAAATATGGTGGAAGGTTTCTTTCGGTCAGGCACCCTATTACTTGAACCTAATTTTTATATTTAAAAAGAAGGAAGACTGGAAGATAAGACAATTTTTTCGCCTGTGTCTCGAAAATGTAATAACTTTTATTAAAGCAAGTAAAATTCGTAATACTCGTATGATCAAACTACAAGAGTGAATTTTTATAACTCTGTATAAAATCTCAAAACTAAATCTTTTTCATAAACGTATCACTTTTATTTTAATTTTTTGCTATAGAATTTGCAAATAAAATATTTAAAAAAATAAGAGGTTCTCTTTCAGAAATTTATTATTTTTTAAATATATGAATATATAACAGACAACACTGTCTTCCCTCGGGTTGGCCTTATACTTATATACCTACTCATGTGTTTTTTTTTTAAACCAATCATGGTTTGGCTCTCAACTGTCACAGACAACGCGACTTTTTATTCATTGTAACTATTACACTTTATGATATATTCCTAATTGAATCAGAGTAAATATATATATATATATATATATATATATATATATATATATATATTATTTTAACTATTTTAATGGATTGATTAAAGTTATTTAGAAAATTATACATACATCGTTATATGTACATGACCACTTCCTTGGAAATACAGTACGCTAAAGAAATAAATAAAAAAATAAAGACAAAAAGATAAAATGAAAATTTTTTAGGTTTTCTTTATTTACTTTAGCTTACCTTATTTACCGCATAGCGCAGGCCCTGAGCATAAGGCACTAAAACGACGTAGGAAAATAAATACAGTTTCATATTGACATGTACAATCTGGCACAAACCATTAAAAATTTTGAAATGATTTTTTTATTAATTTTAATATTTTTAAATTATTTTGTTATTTATAGTTCAAACAGGCAGCGATTGTTCACTTGGTTAACGCGCTCCGATTCGAACTGATTGGAGTGTGAAGTTTGGGTTCGATTCCCAGCGTCACCAATTAAAATTTAAGAAACATTGCTGTGTCTGAGTGGAGGCCTTTAGGCTGAGAAACTATTCCAGCAATATACAAGAAAAATTACCATGGAACAGTTCATTTCTGAATTTCTCGTAGGCCAATAATGATGATTATTTATAATTCACGAGAATATGTAATTTAAGTAATTCTAGATTGTTAAACTACCCCAAATAATGAATAACAGTAAAAACTCATTTTTTTCTTAGATTTATAAAAATCTGTCTCATTATAACCATATTTCATTGCGATCAATTTCAAGAAGAGAGCCATCACAGTCACATCAAATATATGGTTGGGTGAAATGGCAAAATTACAATTATACAAATATTTTGATCTTTCTGACATTTGCAATTTATTTCCCCCATCTAATAACTTGTTTATGCTGTCATCCGCGCGTACAATAAATCAGACTTATATTTTTAATAGTCCTCGTATATTTCTCTCATCACGTAACAGTGAAATTGCCGATGTTTCCATTTATACTATGTCGCACGCTATTTCAGCTTTGGCACACAAATCATCCGGTGAAGTTTAAATCAGGTAGACATAATCGTAGGAAAAGCTTTTATCCGTTAAATAGCCGAATTGTTTTACAAATTACTGGATTGTCACTTTGGTTTCCTCTTGGCAAGTAATCAAAGAATAAAAGCAAAAATTATGACTTGAAACAAAAGAATAAATTACAGACAAATGAGTTACAAACAAGTATTTGTCATTTTACCACACTTTATTTCTTTGCAATTAAATGTTATTCTCTATTAACTGTAAAATATTGCTATATACAAGTATGATTTAAAATCTTAGGTGTAGGTTATTAACCTCACCCAATGAAACGTGAAATTGTTATTTAATAAAGAAATATGGGGTTCGTAATCTACAGAAGGTAGAATGACCGCATATGCTATATATTTTCCAAATAAAAATGACTCTTATGGTGTACTCTTCACACCTGCTAGAGTGCCTGATAGTTGACTTCATTTCTTGTTTATTTATTACCGATATCTACAGTAATATAGATTGGTAATTACCTGTAGCGTGCGATATCTTTAATAATGTAGATTGGTACTTACCAGTAGCGTGCGGTGACATTTTTTAATAGGGAAACGGTTTCCAAAAAAATATACAAAATTTAATTTGAAAATAAATGTCGACCTCGGAATTTTACTTCTACAACTGAAACTAAAATTTTTCTAAAATTTTTCTAAAATAAATGTTCGACATTACAATTATAGTTTCATTATTATTATACATTATAAAAGTGCTTGTAATAAAGATAATGTAAAAAAAAAAAAAAAATAACCTGTAAAATGTAATGATAAACTAGTTAACAATTCAGAATAAATCCCAATTTAATAAACCAACGCGCGGTCGGTTCACTAAAGTAATAGTTTTCTACGTGGATGCGTTAATGTAATTATTTTGTCTCCATATCTCCTTTGCGTTTAAGGTTGCAATAGTAAACGAGCAAACCGCACACTTTGGCCGTCAGTTGCTACCTCAAATGCGTTTTATATTCCACTACCCGGTCGCATCTCTATTGAATACTCTCGGATTAAGAAAGCGTTCAATGTATTTCATGTATGAAATTTAAGATAAACGTATTGTTCTATTGTTAATGAAATACAAGCAAAGCTTTAGAAATTGATTCGTTTTAAATTAACAAAAGTTCATTTAAAGTAATATATTGAATAAAAATTAATATGTAGCTCTATTGACAAAATACTTGTTCATAGCAGAATACAAAGGATGCACGCCACTGGTACTTACCAATTTACCAATAAGTAATAAGCTGAAACCGTGAGTTATATATTTTTATGTACCTTATATTTTAATTTCAATTCAATATACTATAAAAAGTAAGACTTATTTTCAATGAAATGTGACAATCAACATTGACAATTTGTTTTATGTACCCTTGAAACTTTTAATTAATAAAATATAATTGTTTCTCTTCTCATGCAATAAGGTTATACTTAATAATCAAAAATTTCTAAGAAACATTTTAAAAATAATTAGGGAAATCTAAAAATTATTTCTGTCAGGTGAAGTAGTTAATATAAAAGAGGTTATTTCAGACAGATTTAATGTTCTATATTTAAGTTGAAAGATATTTTTAACAAGTTTACGAATTTACTGATTAAATAAGATTTATAGGATGTAAGTAAATAAATGTTTTGGAAACATCATGACTTTGTTTATGTTATACAATGCAATGAATGCAATAAAAATGTTCTGTGAAATTTTAATTGTTTCCAAGTTTTCCTTGTTTTAAAAACGTCATTTTAAACAAATTAAATAAGTGGTTATCGTTAATAAGAATATAAAATATGTTTGTAGATAAAATTCTGTACTGAAAAAAAAATCGTATAAATTTTTTGTCGATTGACAATACGATTGAGAGCTGATAGTTCGTGAAGTGTTACTTTGATGCCTAGACAGTAGAAATATTTTTATTGCTTAGTGATACTGTTATTGTGATATTGTACTTGTACTAATCTTATAAGTTAAGATAAGCATGAGAAAATATAATTAGAAAGTATTTATAAGAATTTATAGTTATATAATTAAGGTCAAATGAGTATAAATAACTTACAATTATTCATAGTTGCTTTTTTTGCAAAAATATTATAAAATAATTGTTTATTATTTAGTTCTGGGTCATTAGCATTACTATATTTCTTATGTTCTATTATGAGCATTCCGTTTGTATTGGATATTATATGAATCTACGTTAAACTTGTTTTTTAGTAAGTTATATTATTTAGAGGCTTAGTTTGACAATAAATACGTATTTTTGTTATTTTATTGGGAATATGGTCAAAAATTAAATATTTCCAAATATAAATAAAATAAAAATAATAATAGATACATATAAGCTTTAGCTTTCGTAAATTTTAAGTCAACCGTCTGAATAATTTCATATTTGTATATACATATATTTGCGACAAACCTACATGTCGAACTGCCGCATTGATGATTGAATGTATGTTTTAATTAATTTCAATTTTGCGAAACTTCTATTTCCACGTGCTACAGAAACAGGAAGAGTTAGCAATATCCTCAGAGCAATATATGGTGTTAGGTACGCTTTCAATTAATTTATTTTAACTATGAAATTAACTACATCTAGCAGTGATAAATCAGAAACGCGTCTTGCAATCGCTTTATTGTTCAAATTTTCTGCATCAATAGTTGATATGTAGAGTATGGGTGTTCCAGATAATATTTCATTTCAGTGGCGCAAACTCAGAACTACTTGTGCCAGCAGGAGCACGAAACTAGTACATAAAAAAATTAGACTAAAATTTTGGAAACAATCAGAAACATAAAATTTTAGTATTATTTTATAATAATTGTTCAAAATGATAACTTGGAGTACTTACGAATACATGTGTGAGACTAGCGAAATAATGAATTATATATACTCAATGAAATAAAATATATCTCTATGTATACTAGCATTAACATTTTCCATTTTTTTAAAACAATAATAAGGTAAATAATAATTAGTGTTCCTTAACTTTTAATCTAATATTTTAGATACTTAATTTAAAATATATATATATCTCAGAAACTACTGTGTTTATCAAGTTTTATCAAGACCTTTATTGTGTATTTTTGTATTGTACGTAATATTTTGTAGGCAAAAACGAATGAATCTAAATAAGTAATATTTCAAATCAAGTTTCAAAAGTTTAATGCAACTAACTAGTACCAGGATATTAAAAATGAGTCTGATGAGGTACACTTTCAAAGGGCTGTAACTTTGTAACGAAAAGTCTCCGGACATACCTTCATATAAAATTTTTTCTACTTAAAATGACTCAATCATTATATGGTTTTATTTTATCACTCTCGTGCTGAATTACCCTGTATATAATGTCATAATAAAATATTCGTCCTTAACTTGACACATTGATGTTTCATTTTTATTTATTTGCCATATATTATGAATATATCGCATTCTAAATACAACATACCCTTTACCGTTTAGACTACCTTGTCCACATCTATCTTGTGACCATCGATCGCTTATGTTCTTGTCTAAATATTTCCCTTGACACACTCGTTGAAATCGTTGTGAGTCATCGTCCTCCGCCGATCTATACCGCAGCAGGGCAGGATTCCTGCTGCACGGAGTTGCAGGAACCTTGGCGGTGCTGTACGAGGGACGCAGTTCCCTTTGTCAGGCGTTCTGGGGCTCAGCCACGTGCAGGTTGCTAGGGTAGCAACTGGTTGGATGAATGAGGTTACGGATGGAAAAGTACCGAGGAATGAATGAATGCAAGGGCCAGTGAAATAATAAGTGGCCGTGAACTATATAACAAAGGTGTGGATGTCGACAGTAATCTGCAAGCTCACACATGGTATTTTTACTTGTTTGGTAGGGAAGGTTAAAATTCATATGCAAGATGGTAACTCGAACATCGGAACATCTGAACATGGGGGTATAATAGGTAAATCATATTTCCGTAATTTCCTGCTTCCATAATTATTTTCTGTAAAAAAGCTTCAAATAACAGTTGTGAAGAATAAAATTCTACTAATTCAATAAGCAAAATTAATTTGCACATAATATTTCATTGTATTTAAATGACAAAAAATAATTACTATGTATGATTATTTATGTTAGTGTTGATTTGACACATATTTGACAAATGATTGTATTCATAGGGATCTGTCAAAAACTCTGAATTTGTAACAGTTCAGTCATATTTGATAATTAATACAATAAAAATTGAAACTAACATGAAGTCTTATTTCTAAACGATTTACGACTTGTATGAAGTAAAAGAAATATTGTAATAGCGAAAATAAAATAACACGGAAATATCCATTTTGACTAACCCTGAATACATTTTGACAACTTTCGGCGTGACATCTGTATGTATGTACATATGTACGTATATAAGTACATATACGTATCTCGCATAACCAATGGCGCAGTAACGGAATAGGGGGGGGACCAAGGGTGCACTCCGCCCCGGGTGACACCATTCTAGTGGTGAAACCCGAGTGTCAATTTAATTTAAATTAACATATTGAAAATTTGTAATTAAAAGGATATAATTTAAAATTGTCTTTTTAAAAATTACATATATTTTATAAAAGTCTATAGTAATCAATCATTGAATTTGACTTTTTTGTTCATAAAAATGGCGCCCAATCAACACATATAACCTGTCATGTAGCGAATTTACTATTACAAAAAAAATGTAGAAGGTCTTTTAGGTTTTATGTTAGCTTTTTTTCATTTTGCCTCAAACGTATATGTTGGTACTAAATACATTAAAAATATTCGGCCAGTTATTAGTTAAAAATTTAATTTAATTGTTGAACTGGGAGTTCTCGCTATATACTTTGCTGCCAAAAGACCAAATTCGAAAATTTTAGTTTCCCCAATTTAATAGATAACACAAAGAAAACGATTTTAAAAAAATAACATTATTTGTAGACGATATAGAGAATGTGTAATATTGTATTATGTGTAGGTAAAAATATTTTCATTAAAAAAACATTCATAGACATTTAAGCTATAGGTATGTTAAAAAAAAATTACATTCGATTAAAGTAAAGTGAGTAGCGGAAGGATGACACCATCACTATTGCCCCGGTTGCCCCCAATGCAAGCTACGCCACTGCGCATAACTTAGAACGGTTAGCCGTAGAATGTTGAAATTTTATATATGGAACTGCTATAGCATCTAGGTGTGCACCTCCCTTTTTTATTGCAATCGGCAGAGCCTAAATGGCACTTTGCTAGTAGTGTTTTTTTGAATTTTTCATATAATTCAAAC
The DNA here is from genome assembly GCA_035578165.1 of Stenolophus ochropezus. Classification (NCBI taxonomy): domain Eukaryota; kingdom Metazoa; phylum Arthropoda; class Insecta; order Coleoptera; family Carabidae; genus Stenolophus; species Stenolophus ochropezus. Next base: position 6,228,641 of record JAQOWZ010000004.1, on the reverse strand, counting down.
GAATAGCGGTAGAACGTTAAAATTTTGTTTATGAAATTACTATATCATCTATGAGCCTTTTCAAAAAGGCACTTTTTTACTTTTGGCAGAAAATTAATAAAAATAATAAGTTGACGTTTAATTTTCGTACGAAACATTAGATTTCTTGTTAATAAAATGAATGTATGACTATATGACTGACAATATTGACAACTGCCATTATATATTTCGTGAGAAATATGTACGAAATAAATGAAAACAATATATCTTTCTTTAAAAGTTTTTGAGCGATTAAAATAATTTTGTGTAATACAATAAGAAATAGTGATAAACATTTTAATAAATTTTTACAAAAGATAATCCATTTCGAAGAGAAGTCCGAAAATATGAAACGAATGGAAGTTGAAGATCGGTTAGCCATAGAATGATCTCACTTTCAAGTGAAATAAGTTGAAATGAAGTGCAGCAAAAAATGTATAATTTAGCGTACAAGGAAATCGTGTGGTGTCCACATCAGATTATTTCTTTTACAATTTTTAAATAACCAATATTTTATTTTGAACCGGTGATGATAAAATAATTTGTTGATTGCTTTTAGAAGTTTTAACATAAGCAGAAATTCTTATAAAGAATAATATTTCCTCCAAAATCAGAAATAAAAATTGTCTTTTCGTCCAAGAACACACTGAATGTTAAATAAAATGTTAGTATAGTTCTTTTCAACTAAGGGGTACGAAATGTTGAAAAAATATTTAAATTGATAAACATGAGTCCAAAGTATAGGAAATACTTTCTTTAAGAAATCCTCGAAATACCATTTTTGCAAATTCTGTCATTATTAATATGTTTTTCTATGAATTAGCTTCATTACTTTTTTGTAACTTATGTTTTAATAGATTATTTTATTGGTTGCACATCGATTGCTTAGGATTTGCAGTTTCAACAAACCAAATATTTTGGAAATTTGACAAATATAGATGTCATATTTAAAAAAATTGAATTTAAAAAATAATATATAAGGACTATTATTGTACAAAATTCTTGTTGAACAAATTAAAAAGTGTGAAAACACAACACTAAAATACGTCATATATTATTAAAGATATGATATTAAGACACCACAGAGTATTACTTTTTTTTGTACCCTCTGGCAGAAATATATCTTCTATGATGGTATACAGTTTCTTATTTGTGGTTTTAGTAATCTAATTTTGAATTAAAAATGAAAAATTATAAATTCATATGCAAACATGAAGGAATAACTAATATAAGAATTAAGAAAATATTGTATGTATGTATTTTCCCTCCCGTAAGTTTTTTTATTTGTTTATATTTATTTGTACATACATATTTGTAGACCTTATATTGGACGAACAAGCTTGTACAAATAAAATCAAGTTCTATTTTGTTTATGTAGGTCCAAGCAATATTACTGGAAGTATTTAATGTTTACTTTAAGTAAAGTTAAAGTATTGCAACTATACAGGATGTCCATTTTAAGAGCCTAATCATTGGGATCTCGAGAACCGTAAAAGATACGAAGTCGGTTAAATTGGGAAAAAGTTTTTTGCTCATATCTAATGATCTATGCATTTTTTTTTGGAAAACAATATATCATTAAAATGGCTAACTAATGCGACAACTTTGTCCCAATTTAACTGACTTTGTATCTCTTATAATTCTCGAGATTACAATGGTTAGCTATTAAAACGAACACCTGTATGTTCAAACTGATAATTTATTTGAATTACTTAATTAAACTATTAAGTATAAATTGAATTATTTTGTCAAGCACCAAATTTCTTATATTTACTTGAAGAAATTTCAATAATTATGTTTAAGAATTTACCATTTTTAAAATTTTTGTGTGTTATAAAATTCATTCTGTCAAACGTCAAACCATATTCATATCCGATCATTGTAAATTATTAAACAATTTCTCATGGAGAATAAACCGTTTTGTTATATAATCTTAATACCAGCTGTGAATTCCCGAAACCCGGAAGTAGTCATCTCATACCAAAATCTGTAATAAAGCAATTATTTACTAATATTATTATTACTGTAATATTGTTGGGAATCAAACCCCAGAATCCAGCTTAGTATATTTCAATTCGAAACACGTTATACATTGAGCTAACATCATTTGTAAAGCTGTTATTATTTAAAAAAATGATAATCCAAATGTAATTAGAATCGAGATATGCTCGGTTCTTTAATAATGAATAGGCAAACAAGAAGAAAATTCATTTTATTTTTGTTTCCCGAGTTTTCATCGTGAATAATTGCGTCTGGCGGGATGAGGTTCATGACTTGACTGCGAAATAACTGCAAACATTTGTTCTACATTTCAATTGTTTACAACGCACTCTACTCCCTTCGTATTAATTGATACAAGAGGTTAGAATTAGAATAATATGCTTCATAATCCTGACGTATAGTAAACAAACGACTCTGGCATTTGCAATGTTTGTTTAATGTTACACTAATTCGATTTTGTGAAACGCAGTCGCAAAAATCGTCACTCGTCGTCGTTTTATTATTTTTGCTGACATGTATTTGTTTTCTTTAATATCGACTCGCTTTTAAGTATGAGATGGTTTAATTTTGAAGCTGGCAAAGAGTTTTAATTTTCCACGGTGTTTTGCTCACTATTCTAGTCTGAAACTTGGAGTAGGTAGACTATATTTAAGTTAAATACATGCCAAAAATATAAATATCCGCATAACATTGTAGCTATTACATAAAGTTCAAAATTTTTTCCGATACTTAAAAAAAGATTCATTGGTATCATTTTTCTTTACAAAATAATATTAATTAGGCGTAAAATGTACGCGTCGTAAATATTTCTATGCCAAAAATACAAAAAAAGTTTTAGTGGGTTCATTATACTAATAACTTATTTTTTATTTTACTAAAGGATATTGTAAATATATCATATATTCAGATTAACATAAACAATATCTTGTGTAGAACACATTACTTCCTTTTTCTCTTTCGATCATCAATTAAATTAAAATAATTGTAAATGTTCAACAGTTTACGTGTGGGATTCCTTAACTCGTTATAACCTAATAACTACAAATAACAATTGCTCTTATTTAGTATCAATTGCAAATATCAAATTTTAGATATCTGCATGACTGAAATTCAAATACAAAATGTACAAAGTTCTTCGAGATTAAATTCTACTTCAGATAAGATCATACCCGATGCAACAATTCATCTGCAGTACGAGATATATTAAAAATAAAATTTCACACTTTGGTTAAAAATCAGGCAGTCATGGAAATAAAAGAAAATATGACAGTTTAATAAAGTAAACAGTGGCCAGTGTTGCCACCTATACAGATTTTTCTGTCGATGGTAGATCTTCTTCAATCTACCGATCTACCGAAAGACATTGATTTTTACCGAATTATTTGCTCAAAATAAATTTCAAATTGTCAAAGGTTCTACTAATATTTCATTGTTTAGTAAATTTCAAAATTAAAGGCAGTCAACGTAAAATTTCGTCAAAACAAAATACAAATTTACGTTAGTGTAATAGTAATCGATTAATAGGCTCCTCTTTCCTCTACTGGTAAATTGAATAAACGTTACTCGGGGAATTCCCGAATTCTAGATAATTTTATAATGGCTCTTCTGTAAAAGTCCCTTGGTAAAACCCTTATTAAAAACAAAACAGAGAAATAGTCTTCGAAAAAAAATATATAGGTAATAAATAATGATAATGTTTTGAAAAATTCCTGTATCAAACATAACTTCAATAAATTATATTGTAAAAAAATGACATATTGGCAACATAATATAAAAAAATAGTCTACCGAAAATTGTCAACATCTACCGATATTCTTCGAAAAATCTCCCAAATTCGTTACGTCCGAACGTGGCAACACTGACAGTGGCGTAACTAAAGGAGGGTCCAAGGGGGCCAGCCCCTCCTATATTTATCAAAAAATGCAATTTTTACAAATTTGTAATATATCCATCTACGTATATCACAAGTGTTGGGGTACTAGAAATATTACACTAACAGGAAGCTACTTTTAGTATTTAGATAAATACTACTATTATACTAAAAGGTTTTTCTACTAATGACTTTGTCACTTTAATTTGCTGAAAGTTTCTTCATGTGCTACAACCCTTTTTGTATATTTCATCCATTATTATACTTTACAGCAACCTCCCTAGTTTTGAAAGTAAATTAAAAAAAGAAACTAGTAGACCAACAAAACTTATATTTTTGGTCGGCAACTAAACCAACTAAACTAAATATGGAATTTGGTAGCGAATACGAAACGCACGCTGCACCACTGCTATACAGTAGTTTTTCGAAAAGTAAGTTTCTTTATCCTTCTACGATATCTCTTTCCTCCACTATTACTTATTGAAAGTAGTGATGTTACTGTGCCCAACCCTGTATACAATACTGTTAGTTTTGATATTTGTTTACTTCGGAAATTATACGATTTCAGCCGACAAGATTGCGCCATCAATTTCCCTTTTCCCTCTTACGATTTGAATTAATAGACTCCTCTTCCCTCCGTTTACGACTGATAACGTGAGGATAAACTCGTGGAAACATACTTTATATCCGAACAGACCGACAGACATCACTTTAAGAATAATAAAACCTTATTGAAAAGACCTTGATGTCAAACTGTTTTTTTTTGTGTATTATCTGAAAATAATAATAATCCCATGATACAAGTATATTAAAATAAATAGAAAATAAATTGTCATTTATTACGTACGTTATGAGACTTTGAATTTTTAAAATATTTATTATTGAATATCTATTGTCCAAAGGAATTTCCTTCATTACTGCTCTGTACCTTGTCGTCATAACTTGGCGTGCGTAAGTAGATTTTATAGTAAAATAAAATAGAATTAATGATCTTTGGATCGCTGAAAAGAGCCAGCATTTATCCGCGAAAGATAAATAAATCTCACAAAGACAGATACTGTAAACAATTAAAGAGAGCCTTTTAGTACAAAAACCGTAGTATACGATTACAGCGAGGTTAGATTTGAAGTTAGATTGACCATGGCCCGATTAAAAACTTACGTTTTCTTGTTTTCTCAATTTGTTTATTTATCAAACTTAATTGTTTCCGAGGGAAGCAATTTAATATTAAAAGCTTCATTAAACGCAGAATTTATAAATAAAATTGTTTACTATAACTTAATAGAATTACTAAACGCAAAACTGTATTTTTAACTTTGCAAAATGATCTCAATAAAGTTGGAAAAGAATGTTGTGTTTTATAAACATACACAGGATTATTTTTGAATGTGGTAATCTGACGATATAATGTGGTTGAAATTTGATAACATTGATATAATTTAGTCAACTCTGGTTCCTTTAATAATATGGACTGTCTTAATTGGGTTATGAAAGGTTTGAAACTTAGTAAATGATCACTAGAGAATACTAAATCTTGTAAAATATAATTACAAACAAAATGATGTCTGATGTCTAAGTAGTTTATGAAAGAACATAAAGTTTATCTTTGAAGTTTAACATTATTAATTGTCATATTTAAATTAATAATAACCACTGTATATTATATTATCTCATATTTTAAGTATGAAAACTTTATAACAGACAAATGATAATAAATTATATTGTGTGCTTACATACATATATTAATTATTATAAATTAAATACATAAATATATCATCCATGACTTATACATTGCTAAGCATGTCCAATCCATTCTTATTCGATCATTCGATTACAAATCTCAGAAATAACCCAAAATTCCTTAATCATAAAAAACAAGTATAAAATAGTAGAAATCTTTGAATATATAAGTATAAACATAACAAATCAATACATATAGGAGGAAAAGGGCCTCAAGAAATCCATCCTCTTTCGTAACATTTTATTTACACTTGCAACTTAGCGATATATGTATATTATACCTTACAGCCTATTGTAAAGGATCCATATTTTTTAGTATTAGGATTCACTTAGACATAATGTTCTTTGATTTAATTTATAATTGATGACTGTAGAAATCAAAGTCTAGTTTTATACTACGTTTTAAATTGAGGCAGGCTAACTAATAACCACTATTACCCTTATTAATATTACAATGATACAATGTCATTGAACACACGTCATCAATAAAAAGTTACTAAATTAAACAAGTGTTTATCTATCCAATTTATAAGAGCTAATACAGAATCATTTTACATTTTTTTATGCTAAAACCTAAACTAATATGTAGCAAAATGATTTTTTATTCAGAATATATTTTTTCTACATTCGTTTAATTTTAATTTCAGTTTTTTTACTAGTAAAATAATAAATCATTATTGTAAAATAAGTTTTTAGTCCTCAAAATTTTTGTAGCTCGATCACTTTACGATAAATTCATACTAACTTTCAATTTTCATATGGGGCTCAAAATTGTCTTTACTTTAGGTAATTAGCGAATTGTTTTCTCATTTTATTGATACAAAACACATGCAAATAATAATTCTATGATCTATGCATGTAGTAATAGTTGGAGAACACAAGTCGGTGTAACTAAAATTTTAAGCGAGTTACCTATTTTATAATACTACATTTTCTACTAAGACATTGAAAATACAGGAAATATATAATAGATTAGTTATTTTCGTGCTTAGAACTAGTATCGTGCGGTTTAGACCGTGCATAAAACTTTCTAAAGCCACAGCTTCTCAGATTACAAATATAAAAATTATTTAGCTCCATGAAATAAACCATATAACAACAAGCATATATTATAATATTCGTATATTCAGTGTTCAATTTCCATTTATTCTAAGATAATATTTCTCTTGTAGATATCGTCAGAGTCGGTTCTCAGCGCGTCGAATCCGCAAAAGAGTGGTGTTTAAACACGGGGACTGCAACGTATCACAAGCCAACGTAGCCAAGCGGCGCCGCAGGTACCTGCAGGACATCTTCACGACGCTGGTCGACGCGCAGTGGAGATGGACGCTCCTTGTCTTCGCCCTCAACTTCCTGCTCTCGTGGCTCGGCTTCGCCATCGTCTGGTGGCTCATTGTGTTCACACATGGGGATCTGCATCCAGATCATTTGGTTAGTGAGAATGTAGATGCACTTGCACTCTAATGTAATTAATGGTAATAGGCATAGGCGCCGAGTACGTGGTGCCATGGGTGTCCGGGCACCCACGGTAAAATTTCTTTAGTGAATTTATATTTATGTTACATATTTACATATTGAAGCAATTATTCTTAAATTTCAATAAACTATGCTTAAATGCAAAGGAACATGCTGGGGATGTATGCTGGTAAAATATTTGACATCAAAAATATATTAAATAATTAAATAGCCTATTTCAACTAAAATTTTAGGAAATCCTTATCTTAATGGTCTTATAGTCAAAAGGAAGCCTCACACTTCCTAACAAAACAAAATAAAGAGACTAGCATTTGCTAAGAGTATATCAAAAAAGGATTGTGAGTTTTGGAAATTTTGATGAAACTTAATTTAACATATTTGGGTCGGACAGTAATCTTACGTTTAGACAAAACCAAATACTGTGCTCAATATCTGCAAGTTATGTAGTTAAGTGAATAAAATAGACTATCGAAATATTAAGTTAAAATTGACTTCAATCCGCCAAAAATTTAGGACTGAGAGGTAGTCTAATTCTTGATCCAATCTAATTAGAACAAAATAACCCTCCGTAAAAACTACATTTACTATTACAATTGAGTAAAAAAAAGCGATTGTCCCAATTAAATGGAATCGAATTTATATTTGCTTTAATATATGGGATTGGGGGCACCCCCGACCAAAATAAAAACCCGGGACCTATGGAAATAAGTGTTATTAATTAATTTCTGGTAGAACATTCCTAGATGAAACAAGTGCTACATTTCCATGACAGGTTCAAAACGGACTAAAACTGTTTTGGGATCTAAATTGTAAGTGTTTCCAAGGCACTGTAAACGATATGAAAACGGAGATCAGCTCACAGTATCTGTCAAATAAACAGCTTCAACTTTTAATTTCGGTATTGATTATGGTTACAGCAGTGGCGTCTCGTCAGGTGATGCAGGTGAAGAAGTGCTTCACCAATCTCTAAAGTAACCTGTTAATTTTTTTACTAAATTATTTTGAATTTTTTGTACTACAGTGTGTTTTAACAGTAATTAATTTTTGATAATTTAATTTCTCCAACAACTATGCGATTCTCTACAGAGTTATAATAGCCCGCTGTCCGATCGTATGAATCACACTTAGGTATGAATGCTCAAGTGAAACAGCTTCGGCGCTTCCCTCTGCTGCATCAGTGTAAACAACACAAGCTTGGACGGTTGCCATGACATTTATTAGAAAAACACCTTTTTCAAGATGGAATAATGCGATAAGAAAGACATTTTTAATTGCGAAACACATATGGCTATTACGGTAAAAAAAGTTACAAAACTAAAAGGCAAAGTGTATTACGTACAACTTTAAAAAATCATGATATTTGCAGTTCAATTGGTTGTGCGGTAGTTATAATTTAATTTTTTTTTTCTTCTGCTCTGTTTAGTTATTAGTGTTGGTTGGAATAAAAACGGTTTTAATGATTTCGGTAATGTTACTCGACCGCTTCACAAAAATGAAGTTTTGTCCGAACACATGCGACATGCATGAAGATATTCAAAATTAAAGAAAAATTGTTATACCATTGATGATGTTTATTTTTTATAAATAGTAAATGTTTACGGATTATGAAAAGTTTATTTTATAAAGGGTAATGAATGAATAGAAATGCGGCATAGATTATGTTTTCTGTCATATATATGTATACATAAACCTAACCTGTATTTCACTACTCATTACTCACTACGCATGTCATTTTTTAGAAACATATGCATTCCAATACATATGATCCCAGATTTTGCCGTATCAATATCCGTTCCCATAAGGCTTCTTACAAACTACCGGTATTTTATCATGTAACTTTGCACACTACGTCCGCGCCGGTTGTTTTTAAAAAACCGTCACTGCAGTTCTATAATACACAAAACACAAGTCCATGTATGTTTGCACACTGCCGGCAAATTCCTCGGGCATATATTAGGGCTGCAAAAAATGATCGATAAGATCGATATGATCGCAAGATCGATGGATCGATCGAAATGATCTCAATAATAAAAATATCGACTGATCGTTTGATCGATCTGATCATTTGATCAATCTGATCGTTTGATCGATGTGATCGTTTAATTGATCTGATTATTTGATTGATCTTATCGATGAATTAATTTTATCGCTTGATCTCGATTGATCAGATCGATCTTCATTGATCCAAATGGTCTTAAATATAAGGATAATAATCTGTTCAAATAGGATTGATCTTTTCTTATCGCTCATGATCGATCGATCGATCAAAAATATCACAAATGTTTCTGATTGCACAGCCCTAGTATAGACGTGCAAGACCATAGTATTTGATACACAGATCACTTTCACACTGTGCACAAGTAAACATATTCTACATAAATAAATACGGTACTGATATTCGTTACCCGGCTGCCGACGGATTGTTTCACCGGCCTGCAAAATTCCCGGACGTCAAAAAAAAACGGTAATGTACAAGAAGCCTAACTGTTTTCAATCCCAAAACGGCTTTCAGGTCATTTGAATCCTTCATGGGAACGTAAGCAAAAGTTTCAAGTATCGAACACAAAAGTAATTAATTGAGTTGTGGGCATAGGCGCCGACTACGAGAGAGCAATGGGGGCTGGAAGAAATGATAAATATAATTTAAAATATGTAATGTTTATTTATCAATTAATTTAAATTGTCATAACACTACCCGTGAATGTGAATTAATATATACAGCGTGTGACTTAAACATCCGAAACTAAGAATTTAACACAATATTATGATAATTTTCTGCTTCCCCAATTATTTTAGGTAAAAAAAGCTTCAAATAACAGTTGCAAAACATAAAATTCTGCATCTGAATCAATAAACAAAATTAATTTAACATGCCTCATAAGATCAAAAATTAAGTATGAAAATAACGTAAATCGTAAAAAAAAGTTTGCTGCCTTAGTTTATTTTTATTATTATTTGTAATTACTATTTTATCAAGTACCTCACGCTATTGTATTGTATTGTATGTATACGAGGGTTTAAGCGTTTTGTCGCTTTTTGTCAACGCGACCTAGAAGATCTATTGTGACACAGCCCTTACTTAGTTTTCCGGAAGTAGATCCAGATTTTTGATGAAGCCGATTATGGCTCCAGGAGTCAAGTTCTTGATCTCATCTGCCGTAAGATACCTCTTACCTAGTTGATTGAGTCTCTGCACAATTACGGCTGGGTATTCACACAGTATGTGTTTCGACGATTCTTCGTCATCTTCACAGAGTCGACAGGTTTCATTTTCAGCTATACCAATTTTGTGCAAATGGTACTTTAAAGGACAATGGACCTCACGCTAAAAAATATAGCAATTTTATTTTGTTTTTATGTTTTGAAAAAAAATAGAAATTATTTTATTTAATATTGTTCACTTCAACAGTAATTTAAAATAAAAATACAAATAAACTAACACAGCTAACTTGACAGAAAAACTGTTAAACATTTGTTCATTTTTCTCTCAATTTCATGGTTACCGCTATTTTGGGAGTAATTTATTTAATTTTCATACCTAATTTCTGAGATCACGTAAAATTAATTTTGCTTATTAATTTAAATGCAGAATTTTATGCTATAAAACTGTTATTTGGAGTTTTTTGCCTAAAATAATTAGGGAAGTAGAAAATTATGAAAATATGATTTTACATGTTAAATCCTTATGTGCGAGTGTTCAAATCACTTTTCTATATAAATAAAGTAGGAAATTATTTTATAAAAAGACAAATATGCGAAGAAACACATTTGTAGTTAATTTATTATAATATATTTTATTTGTACCATTGTATAATGAAGAAGTTTAAAAAGTTGAACCATTTTGTACCTACAATTTTTTATATAATTAAGATTTGTTCAAAATGAATAAATATCTTTATTTCACAATAAAAAAATCTAATTTTTATTATACTTTTGATAATACAAATGTTTAATTATATATAGTTTTATATTTTACATATAAAAAGAATTCTCACCCCTACGGTACAATCAAAAGTCGACGCCTATGGTTGAGGGGTGTTTTATTACAAATAATTCACACCAGGACGTACCACTTTTTTAAATAACATGTAATTAACACACATTTGCCATATAAAATATTGTACGAGTTTAATACTTCCTCATTATAATGATTCAGAAATAAATTGACTGAAGTTATCATTATGATCGAATAAACCTTTTTGTACATGAATTTGTTAAAAATATTTTTTGATTAAAATGTCCTCATTATAAAAAGATGTAAAAAAATGTATTGAATTAAGAATTAAGTAATTATATTACAAATCGAGTTACAAATAAATATATAATAATCAGTTCACCAGATATCTAAAACTTAATACATAATGGTTGCATTTATTTGAAACTTTTAAAGTAACCTGGTAGGTTAGTTTTGTTTATTTGACACTATTTTATAACTGCTAATGAAAAGTGGAACATTTATTTGGAAGTAAAACAAGTACTTCAGGATCAGTTCAGAGGTGAACATAAAGGTACAAAAAAATACAGCCGATGTATTAGATTGTTTTGATTACTGAAACAAATGAAATTCATATATGTATGTATTCACTAGGAGAAAATATTGCAAGAAATATATTCTTCTATTATTTTTTTCCTGTTCTGTTAAACAGTAGTAAAAAAGTACTACAATATTTTTCTTAAAAACATTTATATAAAATGTAAAAACAATAGGTCAGTAACAATTTTAAAATAATTCGTTAATTGGTCATAATGTATACAATTATCATTTACTATTTCAAATTGTTTCAAACATTCAATATAAATCTTTGAAACATTAAAAACGTTTTTATATTACCTTTTATATCTGCAACCTTGAATACTGTACCGCAGTAATGGTTGCAGTACTTTAAGTATTTTTTAATGGAGTGTATGCGTTGAATATAATAATACGGTACTTAGATAATACAAATTCACTGACTTACATATTAAATAAATTGTAATTATAATATAAACTAGTACGTTTTTTAATATACTTCTATTTTCAGAAAAGTTTTACTTCAGAATGACTGAATTAATAAAACACATTATTGCCGTGATAAAAGCTAAGGGTGTTTCTTTTTATTTGACAATTTGAGGAAATTCTAATTTATCAAAATTTATGTAATTATCACATATTTATTGAAACTAATACCAGATATTACTCTTAAGACAAACATAGTTAATGTAAAGAATTATAAATATTTTGTGTAGTAAATTCAAATTGAGGTTCGAATCTCCACATCGATAATAAATAAAATACTTTTGTGTCCTAGTGGTATAAAACTTACCATAAGCGGATGTCCCGTATTTACAAGATACTTTGTACTACTGTAATCATAACACATTAAAACATTAAACACTTGTGTTGTTTTTCAGAAGATAAATTTCCTTGATAGATAATTGATATATCAGTATAATATGATACATTTTCTACGACCAGTATGAAAATTGTATAATTTGTGGTAAAAAATAAAAATGCTAAAGAAAGTTACTATATTTGTTTTCAACGAGTTCTAACACTGCTTAAATTTAATGTACTTGTTTCTGTTACATGGTAGGTATATTCAGCTGCAAAATTTTACATTTCTACAATTGTGTGTTAAAGTTTGAGAAATTATTTTTTCTACGACCTCTATTTATTTATTTATTGCGTATTTTCCATAATCACGGATAAAAATGTGAGAAATTATTTCTTACAAATATAATATTATTATTTATTAATACAAAAATTCTGGTCTACATTAAAATAAATTTATATCATTTAGGCCCAATTTTTTCATATCTGGTTAAAGGTCGGTTATCTTAAAATTCGGTTAATAAAAAAATATCGCATAGAAAACCGTGGTAAGTTCTCAAAAATATACGTTATTTACTATTTCGATGTGACACTTTTCTATTAATCGATGGTTAATGTAACCGGTACTTTAACCAGAGATAATAGTGCAGAATCTTTTGTTTCCCATCTTGTGTGTTTTAATACCTCGTCAGAAATAGGCCACTTTCTGCATTTGCTGTACAATGTACTATTTATTCCTAACCCTGAATGTAAGGAAGCGTATACATTTTATCCCCTACACATGTTATATTGCTCGACATTCTATCTTGCACACATTCAATCTTGTACACTTTTTATCGTGTACATTTTTAATCCGCGAAAAAAGTTTATCTTACACACATTTTATCTTCCAAATCATTTTATCATCCACACATTTTATCTTCCTCACATTTTATATTCCAAACATTTTATCTTTTACACGTTTTATCTACCGAAACATTTCACACTGAATATTTTATCTAATTATAAGTATTTTATTTTGCATGAGCAATAAATGAATGAAAGATATAATTACTATGTTGTAAAGATGAAACGATGGCATAGATAAACTGTATGGAACATAAAAGGAATGGAAGATAAAATGTGTGGATGATAAAATGTGCGCAAGATAAAATGTGTGTAAGATACATTTTTTCGCGGATTAAAAGTGCGCACGATAAAAAGTGTGCAAAATTGAATGTTTGAAAGATACAAAGTCGCGCAATATAACGTGTAGAGGATAAAATGTATACGCCTCAATGTAAGTGGTAAAAAGAATTGACGTAGAGACAAATAAATTGCAATTATTAACTATAATCTTGCTTATTTCAATTTTTCAGAGCGGCAACGCAACCTGGACGCCATGCGTCACCGCCATCTACGGCTTCTCCTCCTGCTTCCTCTTCTCCGTGGAAACCCAGCACACTATTGGCTACGGCTCGCGCTCCACGACGGAGGAGTGCCCCGAGGCGATCTTCGTGATGTGCCTGCAGAGCATCACGGGCGTGTTCATCCAGGCCTTCATGGTGGGCATCGTGTTCGCCAAGCTGTCGCGGCCGAAGAAGCGCACGCAGACGCTCATGTTCAGCCGCAACGCCGTGATCTGCCAGCGGGACGGGCAGCCGTGCCTCATGTTCCGGGTGGGGGACATGAGGAAGAGTCATATCATAGAGGCGCACGTCAGAGCGCAGTTGATAAGGAATAAGGTTACGCGGGAGGGGGAGCATTTGCCGTTCTTTCAGCAGGAACTTAAGGTAAGGGATTATGTGATGTGTCTGTCGCTTAATTTTGTGATCTGCAATTTCTTATTGTAATCAACATTCAATTATTTAAAGTATATATTCTGATAAACCCGTTGTAAAACTACAACTTAACGCATTGGTTTCCAAGGCATAAAATAACATTTTATTCAATATTTAACAATTTATAGCTTTCGAACGGTTTACATATTGTCTGTACCTAAAACTAGCTACCAATAACAGTTCAAAGTATCATATTTTTTCTCTGCTGTCTCAGTTTACAGTTATAGAAACAGTATAGTTTATGACTGAATCAAAAACTTAATATACGAATTTGTAGATATACAAAGCACAACTTAATTCTAATCGTAGCAATACGTAAAAGCCAATATATCCCCGAAATGACACCAATTTGTCAAAAAAATTGGTCCAATGAATCGTTCGATTTTAAGTGTAATATTTGCAATTTTATAACTGTTAATTAATAGTACTAATAGATTAAAGAATATATTAAATGTAATGATTAATTATTATTCAAAAATTACTTAACAGCTAACTGACGTTATTATAACAAAGAAGAGATATTAAAATCACATGTAAATTTGAATAAAATGGTATTTATTAAATAGTTTTGTTCTACAAAAATACATATGTGTTATTTTGGTTGCATTGTGTATTCCTTGTCTCAATTGTTAATACATAGATGGGGTTTTATTGATTTTCAACTTGATAGTAGAGTGCTAGAAGGCCTGAAAAGTGTCATCCCGTGGGGGTTTTGAACGAAAAAGATGGGACCTTCAAAATCTTGAAGCTTATACCTCATATAGTGAAATGCCAGAGTCGTCAAAAAATTGTCCTGTGCCAAAGGGCCCAAATCAAAATTTTGGAGTTACGTACAAGAGTCGATATGAAATGCAGTTTTTTACCTACTGTCCAAATTTCATTAAAAAGTCTGTACAGGTTTTCCATTAAAATCAAATTGAATTTTTTAATTAACACGGGTCCTTATGAGCCCAGTCTGAAGAAATCTGCTCATATCTCCGTTCGACTAGCCGCAAAAATTGTGTCTTTTTACAAGTTTTTCACATTTCTCACCTAATATCTTCAAAAGTAAGCGTTAAATCAAAAAATGATATTTGAAAAAGTTTTAGCTTCACTTATTATCATTGTAATAGTACTTGTTCCATAATTTTAGTGCAAACAGTTTTCGTGTAATAGTAATTTTAAGGAAATACTGCGCTTTTAACCTTGAGCGGGATTCCGCATCGCTCGCTGCTTACCCCTCACGTCACCCACCGCGCGCGCTGCCTTTGCCTACAAACTGAAATCATAGCAACTCAACATAAATAATAATAAAAAATATTTCTAAGGCAAAAAAGGTATTATTACTTGTACGAAATCATATTTTGAATATTTATAAGTATGTGAAGTATAAATGTGATACCTTAATAATATTAATGGTAATCAAAAATTAATATTACTGAATCAACAAAACTTTATTTGGAATAAACTTAAATAATTTGTAAAAATCATAGAAATGAAATTATCAGTCAGTCGTCGCTTTCTTCTGAAGGTGGTTGTAGGATTTCTTTCTGGAATGCTGGTGTGACATTGTGGAAATTGTTTTGACCCATACACGTACAGGACCCAATATAGGATCATTTGTTTTCCTTACAACTGCAGGACTTCATTCGACTATCTGTTATTATGAAAATTAGTTTATATTTAATAATATATATGTATGACCACATGTTATTAATACGATGATATTTTCCAAAGTTGATGACATGATTTAAAAAGTAGGAATAATTATATTGTTCATTATAATGTTTAAATAGTCTGGTAAATTTGGTAATGGTTCTAAAGAATTTATCGAAACTTGGGTTCAATAATAAGCTTAAGCAATGTCTAACTGTCTTCTGTTGGTGGTAACTTATCTTAACTATTATCCTTCAAGTAGCAAACAATCCTCGAAGGAAATTTAATGTAGAAATATTTTGATTTTTATCATATAATTGAATTATGAATTTTTCTATATTTCTAAAAACATTTTCATTAAATTCATATACTCCAAATTCTACCAATAATTGCAAGTTTTTTTCCCATATTAGAAATTTGACTTGTTATACTACATCCTGTTAAAGCATGAAATGCTGAAAGCAAAAGAATTTTTTGATAAATTTTAAGGTCATGGATAAGAATAAATCTCTTATCTATTGTCTTTTTTACCAATCTTCATACAAATTTCTTTAGTTAAAAATTCTCTGAAAAGGCACAGAAGGACTAAGACATCAGTGTATCGGCCTCTTCATGATTTGATGGCCAATAATTCATCAGTAAATTGAAAATAACTTCTGTATTAATAAATTTAAAACAATCCACCGGTTGTAACAAATTTAAAACTCTGATTCTCAGAAAGTTTTGTCACCTCACACGATATAAAATTTGTTAACTGGCGTTTGTTGAATGTGGAGTGTATAAATAAATTCCATTTTTGAGGTAATGGTATTGATGGCGAGTCAGTATTTTTTTAATCGACTCAGTTGATTGATACTCGTTTAAATCTAGTGTAGTCTCCATGTAATTTGTCTAAAACTAAATCTATTCTTTTAGCAGCATATTTATTTTTAAATATTATAAAGGCTAATATTTCTAGGTAATCCCCAAATGTTTTTACAACGATGATTGATGTCATCAATAATGGGACATATTTTAATTTTATTATTTAAACTATGGTTGGCAAATGGTGGACAATATAATTACTTCGATTTTTCAAACGATATCATCAACTCCGGAAAATATCGTCGTATTAACAACATGTGGTTGTAAAAAAGTATCATAGATGCATATACATATATATTATTAAATATAAACTAATTTTCATAATAACAGATAGTCGAATGAAGTCCTGCAGTTGTAAGGAAAACAAATGATCCTATATTGGGTCCTGTACGTGTATAACAATTTCCACAATGTCACACCAGCATTCCAGAAAGAAATCCTACAACCACCTTCAGAAGAAAGCGACGACTGACTGATAATTTCATTTCTATGATTTTTACAAATTATTTAAGTTTATTCCAAATAAAGTTTTGTTGATTCAGTAATATTAATTTTTGATTACCATTAATATTATTAAGGTATCACATTTATACTTCACATACTTATAAATATTCAAAATATGATTTCGTACAAGTAATAATACCTTTTTTTGCCTTAGAAATATTTTTTATTATTATTTATGTTGAGTTGCTATGATTTCAGTTTGTAGGCAAAGGAAGCGCGCGCGGTGGGTGACGTGAGGGGTAAGCAGCGAGCGATGCGGAATCCCGCTCAAGGTTAAAAGCGCAGTATTTCCTTAAAATTACTATTACACGAAAACTGTTTGCACTAAAATTATGGAACAAGTACTATTACAATGATAATAAGTGAAGCTAAAACTTTTTCAAATATCATTTTTTGATTTAACGCTTACATTTGAAGATATTAGTTGAGAAATGTGAAAAACTTGTAAAAAGACAATTTTTGCGGCTAGTCGAACAGAGATATGAGCAGATTTCTTCAGACTGGGCTCATAAGGACCCGTGTTAAATCAAAAATTCAATTTGATTTTAATGGAAAACCTGTACAGACTTTTTAATGAAATTTGGACAGTAGGTATAAAACTGCATTTCATATCGACTGTTGTACGTAACTCCAAAATTTTGATTTGGGCCCTTTGGCACAGGACAATTTTTTGACGACTCTGGCATTTCACTATATGAGGTATAAGCTTCAAGATTCTAAAGGTCCCATCTTTTTCGTTCAAAACCCCCACGGGATTAATTTTTAAGCGTTTTATTCGGCCGCTGGCACTCTACTATGACTTAGTGCAGATATAGTTTTGCTTTACTATTGTTTTTTAAATAATTATTCGAAATTGAAATTAACTAAGTACAACATTTGATCTGGTCTAACTTAAGTTCGACAAGAATTAAAACAATCACTTAACCAATGAAAGTAAAATAACGTTAGCGTCTACATCCAAGGGATTTCAAACAAGTGGTCGCAATTCCGACATTATTATCAATTTGTCGCATGAAAGCGGTATCGTTATAAATCAATTTTACCGTGTTTTTAATTATCTCTTTAAATTGTTACTTATCTTTACAATTTTTTTTTTGTGAAACACGTTTTGAAAATATATTAGGTATATCTTCTTGAAATTTTTTAAAAATTCTGATTTAATTAAAAAAAAAACCGATTTAAATAAAAAAGAGTCTGAAATTTTGTTTTTTTTTTTTAATCGGTTTTCATAGCTGTCAGTTCTAATAATGCAAATGCGCTTCACTTTTTTTTCTGATTATTTCTCTTCTTGCATGACTTTGAGAATCACATTTCACCATTGACAGAGTTATTTCTGCCTAAATACCTCAGCTCGTTTTCATGCGTTGATCAAATTAACAATTTTTTTTACATTTAATACAAATTATAAGTATCAGAAATTTAATTCTGCAAGTTATTGTAAACAATATTTTATATTTATTGGCTCATAAAAACAAAGAGGAAATTAAATAATATTTCTCAAAATTTATGATACCCTAACCGCTTTGCACTGTCTCATTTTCATTGCTATCTATGTTCCGACTATAATACGGAAGGACATTATAGTTATGGTTGAATAATATCACGTATTGAGTTGATCCTAATGAAGATCGGCCTAGCGTGTACTATTGGTCCTCTATACATGCAATGACATAGTTGCCGCAATGAAATAGGGGCATACAGCCTAGAACTACATACACGCTAGTTGAAATCACGCATATTCGCGTCTCTTGAACTCCCATGTTTAATAACCACACTCAATACCTGGAAACTAGTGGACAATACGTACAGTGAAATATTGACCGTTTGTTTATATTGCGGTGCATGTATACAGTGCAACTACTAATACTAACTACTACCATCTACTACTAAGCATATTTTCTAAAAGCATATTACTATACGATTTGGAGATACACATATGGATGCAGGGGTGTATAGGCATGGGCAGTTAGAAACCGGCCCGGGAAAACAATTGTGACGACTTACATGTTTATTTTGTAGTATCAGTTTCATACTGGAATTAAATATGTTTCATCAGGCGTACCAATTGAAATATTCTATACATTACAAAAATTATTTTCAATTCTAAAATTTACAAAATTTATAAACTCTACTTACCTACATTTTATCTTCGTTCTACTATCTTCACGAATTTTCTGTTAGGCTAAATTATATTTAAATATAGAACGTTTGAGACAAAAATGTCTGCACAACTCGTACCAGAATGTCAACATTGGCCGGCCGCAAAACGTATTATCATGTCTATGAGTTTTTATTATTATGGTAGAATGTTCCATCTCCTTTATGACTACTTTTTATATTAATTCCTCAATATTAGTAACAAAATTATCAAAATTATCCTTACGTATATATATATATATCTTGTTGATATTAAACATTGTATAATATTGTATAAGAATAATTCTACCAAAATGTTGAATTTCAAGTGACCACTGACCCCTATTTGTCTGGCCCACCGGGAATTTTCCCGGTATCCCGCCGGGCCATTCCGCCCCTGTATGGATAGACAGAATTCAAACAAATTGAAGACAACCATACGCCATAGTAATTTCTATTAATGTACTTATATACCTACTTGATAATATAAACATTTCTATTCGAGAAAAATAAAACAGGTATTCTGTAGGAGTCAAAGATCTAATGCAACTTTATATGTATTTACATATTGCAGTTTCGCAACTATGTGATATTTGCAGTGTGTGTTACCTTGAAATGATTTGGTTTTCTATCAAATTTGTAAAATTCGTAGAGGTTTTAAGATGTTAACCGTTCATATGTAAAAATAATAAAATATGAACACTCGGTTTTATCAACTTAACTATTTATGAGAACACATTTTTTATGCGGAAAGGAATACTGTTCTAAATTCAATACCTTTGCATTATTTTTTTTGACAAAAATGCATAAAAATTTTGTATTATTCAGAATGGAGAAAATTTAAACAATATTTATAACTAAAATAGTGTTCTCAAAGAATTGAACTGTTAATTAAATTTTGATATTCATTTGTTTCTTCAAAATACTAAGAGCTGGTTTTTCCATTTCTGGTTAAAGTACCGGTTACCTTAAAAATCGATTAATATAAAAATATCGTATCGAAATAGTAAATATCATATATTTTTGATTATTCGACCCATGTCGTTTTCACCCAATCAAGAATGCTTCATTTGATGACCGTTAGGTAGTTTTTCTGTGAAGAAGTTTGATTTAGTCGTAATTACATTTTATTGATATTAAAAATTTTATGTTTGAATTGTTGTCATTCGTGAAATAATGAAGTAAATATAATTCGAGCTATTAATTTAATTGGTAAAATTTACTCATAATTCTTGCGAAGTAACGACAACTTAGGTCAAAAATGATTCTTAAATGACTCCAGCTTCGCTGTCGTGATCTAAATGTTATTTTTAACCCTCTTTTTTCTGTTACTACGCAACAACTATTCGTAAATTTTTCCAATAAATTGTTTCGATGCAATATTTTTCTATTAGCCTGTGGTTAAGGTAATCGGAGGTGGAAAAACCGGCTCTAATTCACCTGCCATTAATGTGGTAGTATTTAATAAAATCACAATAAAATTCCCACCATATAAAAATTAAAATATGTTCTCATTTCAAATAAGAAAGCGGTATTCTATATTTTGAGTATCACTGGTCGAAACAATTTATTGTTACTTGTTTATGTAATAGTCTTTCAAAGTGCTATTTCGTTAGTAATTTAACCAACTTCGTATCTCTTATAGTCCTCGAGAGAGTAATGTGACAAACTTAAATTAAACAGTCTGTATATGTATATATTTTAAATGTGACGGGTAAGTCTTGGAGAGATGGACTATTGGTCTTAAAACTTAAAAGTACATTAGAGTGATATATATATATATTTATATATATATATATATATATATATATATATATATATATATATATATATCTCATGTTAATGTGTTAATGAATGTTAATTTTGTTGTTTAAAAACAGTGTAAGTAGCCGCTTGAAAATTAATGCTGTCAACACTGAATAACCCACGATTTACTTTTAAAAATGCCATTTTTTATACCTTTTATACACAGTTAGTTTATTACTACATCAGTAGGTTTAAACTAATTATTTATGTACATACTTTATAAACATGAGCATAACGTAATCTAGCAATGTGATTCTATTTGTACACAGTTATAAGTAATTTAGTGGTCCATTTAACCTCTGATCTGAGGACAAATGGACTACCTGCTGCTGAGGACAGATGGACCAGAGAATTTTTATTGTTAAAAAGATCAATTCAACCGATAAATAGAAAAAATTCATTCGCATATAGAATGGTAGGTGCAGTGTCGGACTAAGGAATTTCTGGGCCCTAATCTGCCTACGTCTAAATCCGCCTCTGGATAGATGATCTAGTTGTTATTTCATGAGTTCTGAAGAATTATTGGGTAGGGTGATGATAATGAAAAAGCTTAAGATTATAAAAACGAATGGGCGGCATGCAAGAAAAATTATATTTAAAAAACGATAAAGAAGAATGATTGAATAAAATGTGTAATTTGTGGTTGCTGTTTATCCGAAGAGTATATCACATATGAAAAATTACAACAATAGTTAACCAGATCAATTCCTCATAGCCTTGGTCCATTTCACCTATATAATGGAGTATAGTTGGACTTTTGTAAACTTGAATAAAATAATAAAATCATTTTTTTGTAGTTTTCAGAACATAGTTTATTTTTTCTTTATTGTTATAAGTAAACCGAGATTATATGTTGTTATAAATAAATTTTATTTCATTTTGGAATCATAAACTTGTTTATACGCCCTCAAATGCGGGCGTAATTTGGCTTTTATTGCCCGAGGGCGTATAAAGTTGCTAAGCAATAGTTACTTAAACAAATTAAAATTTTGGTTAATGAATAATGTCAAAGGATACTATACATTTAATTTTGATTAAATAAGTATTAAGTTTTTACAGAACTTTTCAAATTCCTTTTCATATACATCTTTTGAATTTTTAAAAACTGTACATCTTTAAATTTCATTCGCCAGAATAATCAGAACGTGATGGTCTATATGTATATATTTGACAGAGACAGAAACTCTTCGATTATATCAAATTTATTCAAAAACAATTTAACAATGCAACTATCTAAAAAGAAACCTCAGAATGGAATACATAACTATTTTTTTTTTCATTTAAAATACCAAAATGAAACAAAACGTATGTACCACAGGCATAATCGCGATTATAGCACAGTATAGGTTTATACAGAAGCGACAATAAAACAGAGAAGCGAAAATTAGAGAGAGATGGAGAATGTGCACAAATTTAAAGGCCCCATTGTTTAAAATCGGAAAGTTTCCTCACATATGAGAGAGAGATAGGGAAAGAGCATAAATTTAAAGGTCTACACAATGCTTCAAGGTCATAGAACTGACTAGGGGAACATGAAAGGTACCGACACGGAGTGTCGCTTCTGTGTGTAACTATTCTGTGATTATAGCTCTCAGCTCTTCTATCTGCGTCGAGCTTTAAACATTTCCTCGTGCTATTACCTTTTGATGCTCTTAATACATAAATAACTATTATTTTAAAAGTATTATTCAATATTTTAAGTAATATTACTTAGTCTATAACGTAATACATAATTATTTTTTCAAAATGTGGTCCATCTCAATCCCACTTACCCTAATCAAAAGAAATTTAAAAACTGATGACACGTCTGTTCTTCAAAAATTTCAATTGAAAAGAGAAATATTGGAATCATTCAAGGAGAGCTGCTATTAAAGCCGGAAAAGAAAATCTTTCGACATTTAAATACATTGTATTCAATTTCCATAATTTTTACGATTGTGTTGTACTGTTATGTGGAAAAAGATTCTTATTACAAAAAGTAGAAAATCCGTTTTCCTTTAACAAAATTGATTGGTTTAATGTTTTTTATTCGCTGAACTCTTCTGATTATTTATTATTCCTTATTAACCTAGTTACAGTAAAAATCTGAAAAAGTTAAACTGCATTATATCATGCAAAGATAATAGGCGTAATACGCAGTGTTGAAGTACAATGATAAAATGTGCAAAATATTTGCATGTTTACAAGTAATTTATTTTGTAATGCGGCATCATTATTTTATACCATTAAATTTGTTATGTTAGAGATTTTGTTTTCACATAGTTTTATTTCATTTCTGTGTTTATAAACTGGGAATTATAATAAGAAAATAATACACATTTTAACGATCTTATTACCTATTATGTTTTTTTTTACTTAATTTGAGTATATAAATAAAAATAAATGTAACAAATATGGTCTTCGATTTCTTAATATCTATAACCATAAATAATGAAAAATTTATAATTCATTTCTCTTTATAAGAAAATTTGTTAGAAGCAAAGTATTTCTAGTTTATCAATTATTAATAAAATTTATGTTTACAGTATCTTTTTAAATTGATATAATATAAGTCGTTTTAAACAAATATAAATGAGATTTTTTTTAATACAATAAGGAACAATATTTAAGAAGAAAATTCACAAGGTAAATTTATATCGGAAATATGGTCGAATAAAATAAATCTTTTATGAATAAATATAGTAATTATAATTTGAACTAAAAAAACAAAACCAAATAATCTAAAAGTTTAAATTTTTCATCGTTTAAATTTTAATCACAAGCCAAGAGCATTATAAATATAATAACAATTTAAACGAATTTTTATGTCATATTTAATTGTAATTTTATTATATCATTAAATATGACAAACAAAGATGATTTATTAATATTTAAATGTGCGTATTAATCATGTTATTTCATCATGTCAACAGCAAACAATGTCTGCATTTAAATTCTTCCTATATTTACGCATTGATAACCACTAAGCGTCTCGTAAGTGTCTCCCATAAAACTGTTATTGCATCTTACGTAATCGGTAATCCTGTTCAATATGCAAGAACACTTTCTACTTATAATGCTTGTCCTGTGCGACCCATTGAATTAAAAGCAGTTTCCAATATTGACAACTCTTGATCAGAACAGGGAAAATGGTCATTACACATTTGAAAGAAATCGCAAAAATGTAAACTGATGAATCTAGAGATAATATTATACCTGTTCATATTGCGTTTTAATTTTTTTTTAATAAATACAAATATTCTTGTGACGTCATTTATTTGCAACAGTACAACATGTGGTAGCTTATGTATATCCGAAACTATGTATTTATTTGTAAGTATATTTTATAATATATTATTATACAAGTGTATAAGGTAGTCTTTAAAACATGTGTCATTCGCTATTTATTATTATATAGCTATATCATAAGAGATTAAAATGTAAATAGAGAAAATAAAATCCATATTTTTTCTAATTTTTAACGTTTGTCTCGATTTCGCGGTAGACATGGTAAAAATCAAATCATTTTGAAGTGAAGTAAATAAATACATATATGTAATTACCTACTATATAATAAAATAAAAAAAGATTAACTTTAATGTTTATATTGAAGGTAATACGTATTAAAAAAAAAATGATTATAACCATTATAACCATCTACGAATGATTGACGCGTGCGTGTAATCAAAGAATTTAACTTCTAGGTTGTCAAATATCATGACAAATCTTCTTCTATATCACTGAAATACTAATAATCATCTACAAATATTGCTAACTCCATGAAACTAGTGGAGTTATCTTTGGAACTAAATAATGTACTTCATCCTTTTAATGGATTGGAGTTAGTTTGACATTTTAAGATGTTAACAAGGGGTAGCTATAACTTTGGAAGTTAGTGACTAATCTCTTTTATGAATACGAAACGGAATCAAAAACGGAACTAAATATAGAGTTAATGGTTAATCCTTAATATGTATCTGGGTGATAGAGATTGATTAGCGTCACAAAACAATAACATAAGTAGAAGTGAAATTTAGTAGTTCGATAATTTTGTTATTGCTTCACAACTTAACTAAGTACGGCGTGTTTTAATCTTGTGTTTTCGCATACTTTTTTGTTCTTAAAATTATATTGTGCGACAAGGGCAGAAAGTGGTATGTTTCCCTTTTCCATGAGATGTGAAAATTTCGGCATCAGGCAAAATTGATTGCTGAAATCGTTCAAGGTGGGAAATAGGTGATTCTGAACGAGAGGCGTACTATACTTTTTCTATGACCACATTTCTAAATATACAGTAGAAATACTCGCACGAAAGCTATTTGTAATAAAAAATAATTTGGCGTAGAGTACATACATGCAGTCGCAGTGTTAATTACTATGAGAAATGATATTTGAAATCTGAACCGTAAAGTTTTATATAATAAAAGAAAATTGCAAGTTCCCATAATGGGAATAGAAAAAAAAGTTTATGGTGCAGGTATAATAAAAAGTGTTAATTACAAAAAATAAACAGAACAAACCACGAACGCCGACTTGGTGCCAAATGAATATGAATTAAAAAAGAAATGCAAGAAAGAAATGAAAGGAAAGTAAAAACCTTATTTTCAATGACAAATATTTAAACCTGTAGGTGGTATACATGCTATATGTGATAGCAATAATTATAAATAACTAAACATTAAGAGATATTACAAAATGAACCGAAAATACAATATATTCAAGAAAACTACAAAATAATTTACAAACAAGACAATATCAAAATATGTAGTAAACATCAACTTAAAAATATATATTTTCCTCACTTGTTGTCTTGCGCTTAGGGAAGTCCCATAGAACAATCGCGTTTAGGAATGGAGCTCAACTATCTAGACGTTGTCGCTACAATCTTCTCCTCTGGTTTGCATAGACGCCCTCGGCTGCGAACCAGGACTTATAGATCCTTTACTACAATATCCTCCTCTGGTTTACATAAATGCCCCCGGCTACGAAACAGAACTTTTAGACTCATGGTACTTTTTTCGGGGCCGTCTTCGTCCACGTTTGGGTACCAAGGGTGCTAGCTCGGTCGATGTAGTACTCTGAAATTGAAATATATCAGCAGTAAGGTATTTTCCTATAAGTTGTTGATGTCTTCTACTAAATACGTTGTCAGAATTACTTTCTCTCTTACCTTTAAAATAATAACAATCTAGGTTTTTATTACTGATATAAAAAAAAATGCTGCGCTAAGGGAAATGTCTCCTTAGGGACATAATTGGTGTACTTTTAATTGATTGATATCATTGTGTAAATTAACACAATTCGTAGCTTTGGGCTTTCGCCGTATTTATTTGGGAAATTTGAATACAACCCAAAACTGATCCTAAACTAACCCGTGCTGGTACCAAATAAACAACCAAATTTTATAGCTGGTGAAAATTTTAAATGGTAAATTTAAGTGATTTATTAGAATTATTTACTTAAGATTTCCGTTTTAACCTATAAAAGATATAACTTCCGACAGATATAGAAATAGAAGCTGTGTGAAAGAAAGATAGAAAACAGATTCAATTCACGAACCTAGCAAAATAGCTGGGTGAGTTGAGTCAGTTGGAGATTAGTTCTGGGTTACTTTAAATGTGCCAAGTAAACAGAATTAACCTACCAGGTTACTTAAAATGTCCCACATAAATACGGTCTTTGTTTTGCTTTTAGTAGATCAAGAATCAGAATATTCTGAAGTTTGTACTTGGTCTATTTTCAATCTACTGAAACCACAGCAAAATCTAAAGCATTAGTGCTTTAGAATGTGCTCTGATTTAAGCTTAATAATAATCAGAGAATTCGGTAGATTTGCTCTGATTTTTAGTCCATTAAAACCAGAGCACAACCCAAAATTTCACTGCTCCAGAATATGTTCTGATTTCAGCAGACCTAGAATTGGAGCAAACACAATTCTCTAACTCTTGACCCTTTGAAACCAGAACACAATCCAGAGCAGCCAAATCTACTCCAGAGCGTACTTTAGTTTCAGCAGACATAAAGTTATAACAAAAACTTCTGAATATTCTTATTTCTGACTCATTGAAACCATAGCATAATGTAGAACACTTAAATCTGCACTAGATTGTTTTCAGCAAGCCAAGAATTAGAGCAAACACTTCTGAGTGTTCTAATTCTTGACTCACTGAAACGAGAATATAATCCAGAGCAGCTACATCTGCTAGGGAACCTGCTTTGATTTCAAAAGTCCAAGAAATAGGAGACGATGAAGCCTGCTCCAATTCCCCCACTAGACAGCGCTCAACGAAACTGAATGCGAGCGTCTCAGGATTCCCGGCATATCGTGAGACGCCTATTATTACCGGCCATATGGATTCCTATTATTATTGTAGCTGTACTAGTGGGAATTTTAAAATGAAAATTTCTGTACTCAACATTACTAAAATGGAAGTTGAAAATTAATATTCCCTAGAAACAAATCAAATTCTCATTTCGATATTATCTGTTCCAATTTATTTCTCAATGGAATGATGGGGATCCTACTATTATTTTATATTGGGTGATAATACCGACAAACTTTAATAACAATAAAAATTAGAATTAGGATGATTCTTGGATGGGTAGTATATTGTAGGGTCTAAACTGTCGACATTGAAATAATAAAATTGGCTGGTTTCAAAATCCGTCGCCATTTTATTATCAATATTATTATATTATAAATTTATAAGAAATGCCTATAAATTTTTATTTTCTTCATTTATTTATACTAGTTTAGTCTACACAGTTTTATATATACTAATAGGAACGGTATAACTTAGTTATAACACGGGTAAATCTAGATTAATTTAAATTATGAATTTTTCTTCTGATAATGTGAGGAAGTTTTTCCGAAACCAATTTTTTGTACCTAACTGGTAATAAACAGCATTGGAGCAAGTTAAAAGATTAGAAAAATGGTTTTTAGTAAGTTTTTTATGAACTCAAATATTAGTTCCTTTGTGAATTTCTAATAAATCATGATCCATACGTAATCATTCTTAAAGTTTTATTCTTATAATTTGTTATTAAAATAAACCTAATTTTATTTTTTAATAAATATCGAACATATTTTTTTATCCTGTTAACATAACTGTTCCTTTCCAGGTAGGAGGTGACGGCGAGGAAGACCGAATATTCTTCATCTGGCCTACCACCATTGTCCACAAAATAGACGAGTCGTCTCCTTTGTACAGAATGTCAGCAACGGACCTACTGCGAGAACGATTTGAAATTGTTGTTATTTTAGGTAAAGTAAAGCAATTATCATGGACTTTATAGCTATTTTATGTTTATTGTTGTTTTATATGTCAGGCAGTAAAATAGCAGTACTGTTAAAAGGGTTGCATAATACAAGGCATAATCAGTCTACAGCGGCGTAGAGGCAAATTGCTTATTTAATAAAACTATGACTCAGTTTTAAACGAATTTAATATTCATTTAAATTTACTTGCTGTAAATTTAACTGCAGAATTCAAGATTTGCATATTTTAGTTTTTGTTTTTTTGAAACAAAATTTAAGTTTAATTAAATTTGACAAATAAACGAAGATTTTTAAAATTTATTATCAATATTTTAATTGTAAACTTAATATAAAGTTCATAAGCAAAGAAATGTAATAATATCTTAAATTTAAAAACATACTTTTTATTTTATTTTATGTTACTAAATTACGTAAGAAACGTTTAAAAAATTATATTTATATTTCGCATTTTCATATCTACTCTTTATAAATACTTTATAATATTTATACGGTTTACCATTTCGAACCCATACAGAACTACAACTTGTAAATATTCCTTTGTTTTCCGGCATTTATATAATTTAATTTTCGTTTATATATTTTTTTAATTTAATACGAGTATAAACAAAAAATAAATGTAAAATACTTTATAAACAACATGATTATAACAGTATTTGCAATTTTTTAATAAACAATTACACTAACTGGATCACTAACCTTACAGATTTAGAGATTGATAAAAAAGTTTTAGCAATTCTATCTCTGGGACCTAAATTCAGTTTCAAAAATTCACAAGAACAAACTAATAAAAAAAATATCCTTGACTGTTTCGTTAGCCTCTCACTTGCCATAGATAAAATCAATATTGCAAATAAATATGAAATGAAAAATAAAATCACAACAATATTAAATCAACAATACAACAGATTAACCAACACTAAATTAACTTACCCAGAGATAGAATTGCTAAAATGGATTAAAATCACTAAGAAATTTGTCACAGATAATAAAGATAAAATTATAATTACTAAAGCCGATAAAGGATCAAAAACTGTTATCCTCAATTCCATCGACTATAAACAAAAAGCTGAAGCCATTCTGAACGACACCAAAACATATAAACAACTAACTAAAGATCCACCGAAAACATTAGACAATAAATGCAAAAAATATTTAAAGAAAATAAACAAACCGTAATTAATTATACAACATCCTTCAAATGGCAGAATGTACATGCAACCCAAGATACACAAACCAGACATCCCTTTGAGACAAATAACAATAAAATAGTAAAGTGAGAAGAGATTATTATTTATTACTTCACTTCGTTTTAATTCAATTTTAGAAAATCATGTTTTGTTTTATAAAAAAAATCAAATTGTATTTTAGCTATAGTTCGGCTCAAATTGAAATGGATCTGTCAATTATTCTTGGGCATCAAATGCAACTTATTCGTTGAAGGAACCGTAAACATGTATTTATCGTTTTTCTAATGGTTTGAAAAATACCGTACAGTAAATACTACAACCGCCGCAATTCCTTTTTCCGCCTACTAGTTCATTACAATTGGAGTACAGTATTAATATCGATACCCAACAAATGTACAGAATTGCTCTGATCCTGTAAGTTAAGGAGGCTTTAAACGATCAAAGAATTTGAACTATTTTATGTCATATTTTTACATCATATTCTTTGATCAAATGGCTCCGCTTTACACGTTCAAAATTTTTTAACTATCTTCTCTTATAAAGTAGGGGTATCAATAAAGAATAGAAAAATATAGGTTGATCACAATGATATATGATTTCACATTTGTTTATTTTTCACTTTTGACATTTGATAACAACATAATCCCTAGACAGTGGCGGAACTATAGGTGGGCCAGGGTGGGCCGGTGCCCACCTTTAAAAGTGTTGGCCCACCCTCGTGCCCACCCGTAAACAATGCAGGCATCAATAAAATATATAATACCATTATTACAGTAATTTTTCTAAAAATTTGTAAAAAGAAAAAGACGGCGTAATCTTTGTCTTGAAATATTTAATTGGTATTATTGTGTCTGCAAGGTGGTAGTGCTTGTATAACCAAAGAATTGCGCTAAGGACTAAGCCGATTGATGAGGCCGCTCTTTTACGTAGAAACTTGTGATAGTCATTGCCGCGCACTTTTACAAAGCATGCCGATTTGATTTATAATTGATGTCAACTGACCGTCTTCATATCTGCCACTACGTCTACAATAGATCAGTGTACATGTAGTTTTCGTGTCTTTCAGAACATGCAGTTTATGTGAATTTTGATGATTAGTGCTAGTTAAAATGAGTAAAAGTAACATTAAAGATTATTTCGCGCCAACTTCAAAAAAATTTAAACCTGTCATTCAGTTTTCATGACACCTACTGAAAATTGCTTGAATATTGTAAAAATTATTTATTATTTTTTAAATATATAAGGGCATTTGGCCAATTCTTTTTGCCTCATTGGATGCAGTTTTTATTTCTAAACAAATACATATCTCACAGTTTGTTCTAAATTAATAGGTAATAAAGACATATTGAAAAATGAAAAAAGTAACATTGAATTTCGTATGTTCAGAAATTAAAGTAGACACTCGGTATATAACAATGGCACGGCCCACCAAGATTTTCCGGTGCCCACCGCGTGGCCCACCTAACATTTTCCCTCTAGTTCCGCCACTGTCCCTAGAATTAACTAAAATTTGAAGTAAACGACCTTGAAATTTAGGACATGCTCTAAGTGAGAATTTCTATGTCATAGCATATGAACTATGAACAGTCAAATTTCTTTGAACAGTAAAGTGTCAGAATCACATTGAACAATACGAAGTTGTAGAAATTGATGTAAACTTATGATCGTCTAAAACGCCCTTTAGGGGCGGCAATCATACATGGGAAAGCGTGCAACCAGTGGCTTGGAGATATTTCAATACGGAATATGATTTCAAATATATTTATATTTAAAAAAAAATCTTATTCTCCACTGTCAATTCATACTTCTTTTTAATTTGGATCGCAGTATTTTTCCGTATTTTAACATCTTTGCACAGACATTATGTGACTCCTAACGGAGAATTAATTATAATCAGTCGGAAATTAGCATCAATATCTTTTAAAGTAGGTGTTTGATTTATAAAATTTATTCATTACATTTAAGCCTGAATTATTAGTAACATAAATAAATATTCAAAATATTCATGTTCAAAACCGATATTACGAACAATAAATAAAATGCTGGGTTTTTGTTTTTATTTTTATATAAATACTAGGACACTTTTTCATTTTATGTCTGCACAATATTTTTCTAAGATGTATTTTTAATATTCCAAAGTTTCAAAATTATAGCACAACACTTTTATCAGTCATTTAAAGTTAAACTGCATTATATTCGTATTCGCAATTTTTTATATGGATTATTATAGAAAATATTCACGTTTAAAACTGAATAAAATTGTTTCTCCCATATTAGTTAGCGGAATCGAAACATCATTAATCGTTTTATCGGCCATAAATTTAAATAAATTACAAACTAATTGTCTACTTTTACTATTTAAAACAATAATTGTTGATAAAAAGTATAGAAAATAATAAAACATACATATTACCCTGTTAATTGTTATGAGTGCTTTCGTTAAAAGTGATGTTTGGCATCATAAGATTAACGTAGGGATTTTATTATAAAAGTGAGTTCGGAGTAGGGGCCTTTCTTTTTCTTAGCAATTAAATAATTATAAAATTTATTGTTTATTATTGTTGTATAATAAAATTAATTATTTTTCAAATAAAAGTATTGAAGTTTCCTAAAAAGTTTAGCATTGTAAACTAGTTAGGTACTAAGTATGCTACTGGTACAGTTCAATAGGATTTTCGTCACTTTTTGATGGTTCAAACTATAAACGAAAATGCTTCATTTGCGCATGTTTTTCTTCATAAGATGAACTATAATTATTGTTGTTGAAAGTTTAATCAAACAATTTTTAAAAATATGAAACTTTTTTAAACTACATTTAATTTTCAAATATGCATTGTTGTAATCATTGTTGTTTTTTCAGAGGGTGTTATAGAATCAACTGGAATGACAACACAAGCCCGTTCTTCCTACCTCCCTTCAGAAATCCTGTGGGGGCACAGATTCGAACCCCTTATGTGCTTCAAGAAGGAGTCAGGGGAATATGAAGTCGACTATGCCCTTTTCAACAACACGAGGGAAGTTGATACGCCACTGTGTAGCGCCAAACAGCTAGACGAGCATAGGGCGGCGCTTCGAGCCAGTGGCGTAGCAGAGGGGCAGGAAAATGGGGCAGACAGTGTCGGTAAGTTAGGATTTTAGATTTTAGTTATACAAATATTTTTAATAAAAAAGTAATAAATAATAATAATAAAAATATATAACAATAAATACGGGTATGAATATTCGTATAGTACTTGTACTAATAATATATTTCCTCGTACTATTTTTTTATTTACAATTTACATTTTATTTTATACAATTGAAGTCAAAATGCCTTTTATGCATCATATTATATACTATTTCATATATATTTCTCTTTTATCTAAGCTGGTAGATTATACACATTTGGCAGTGGAAAACAAAGAAACAAAAAGGAAATAGAGCTCTGTTTTTAAAATCAAAATAATTAAAAATGCCATGTGAGTAATCTTACCAGTTTGAGATTTTTACATGGGGTATTCTTGCATTTCTAGGTATACGCGTATACCTTAGAAAAATCCATATTTTAGTAAAAAAAAAAACTAGTTTTCAAACAATTTAGAAATTTTTATCGGTTCAATATACTTATAAGTCTTGTCTTTGCACATTGATTCATTAATTCATTTCTATTTTGCAATCCTCTTCGAAAATTCAGAAAAAGTAAGTAGTAAAAACCATTTTTAAAAAAATAGAGCATGATCATTTTTTTTCTATACTTTGATACATTTCAATTTGTATAATTGAGTATGCCTGCATAAAACTTTAAACATGTTTCCAAACTAACAAAAAATTACGGAAAACACAGTATCTTTCACTTCTGAATATTGCAATAAAAAGACAAGAGACTGATACAAAATTAAAACTCATATTCTATTTATTTTGAGAGAAAATATTTTATTTTTACATAAGTAATCACAAATCATCCTGATTTTATTAATAAACTACTCTTTTGCAAACTGCATAGTTTTACATAATATCAGTTTGCTAGAAAAGCAAAAAAGTGAGTGCTTAAAAGTAAAAGTTTATATGAGAAAATCAGAAAGGTCCTGTAGTATTTGATTAAATAAATTTCAAAGACAACGAAAATGAAACTATTTAATTAATAAGAATTATAAATATTAATTGTCACATTGGCAATTATAAACAATAACAACAGTTTCTATATAATTGATAGTGGAAATTTATTGGGGTAACGGAATTTTATCAGTATAATACTGTTCCCATATGTTGAATAGGCTCTTCCCACAATTTTTAAAATTATTTTTTTTGCAAAAATAGAAATTTGTGTAAGAATATTTTTCATGTTTTCATTTTAAGACAAATAAGCGGGAAATAAATTGTTATAAATTCCATACAAATTCAAATATAAAAATAAAAATTTAACTATATGTAAAAATATCAACCGAGTTCTCCCTGTTAACCACAAAAACAATTTTTTTTTGTGGTTACAATCGAAACGTCAAATTTTCTGCACCATATATGTTCGTCTCTTTCATCTTATATGTCCATCTCTATGTACAGGCTGTCCGATTTAAAAGGATAATCATTTGGATATCGAGAACCGTAAGAGATACGAAAAAGGTTAATTTTGAGGCAAAGTTGCCGCATTAGTTGGCCATTTTAACCACGTTTTTGTTTTCCCGAAAAAATGTTTAGCCCAACAGATGTGAGCAAAATACTGATTTTTGGCAAATTTACTTTTTGACTTACCTATAACTTTCTTGTTTCAATTGAAACAAGTTTCTAGTTTGCACATTCTGCAGACACTTTTTTACGGGAAATTGCCAGGGGTCCTCAAAATTCTTGTAGTTCGAACACTTTTCGAGAAATTCATACTACTTTCAATTTTCATATGGAGATGATACGTCGCAGCCAAATAGTGCTAAAACTTTATAATTTATTAAGTTAACTATATACTTTTGAAGTGAAATTATATATTTGTTAACATGGTTTTGTAGCCAATTATTAAAAATTTATTCAAAATATATTGATTTGAATATGCGGGAAGAACCTATTTTCAAGAGTTTTGCATCATGTTACTTGAAATCTAATCGATGGAAAGCTGGAATTTAATTAGTGATTAATGAAAAAATTTATATTAAAAACCTATATGTTATAACATTGATGTCATCGGTATTTACACTTCATTTTTAGAAATTAAATTTAAATGAAAAGTAACGTTTTTTGATTGATCATTTCTTTTCTTGTAATATTTGAACAAATCTATTAAACTGAATAAATATTTTTTTATAAATTGAATTATACATGAATACCCCATTAAAGTACCAATTTGACCAAATAAATTCTTCAATTAACAATATAAAACAAACATACACTACTATATTATTCTTTTCGTGCATGTTTTTCTGGTTCTTTTTTGCAATTTTCCTGATTTCTACTTATTTTTCTTCCATTCGCCCTTCATTTATTATTCGCATGTGAAAATTTATGATTTCTAGTAATAATAAAAATGGAATTGTCCTTGTATCATAATACGTAAAATGAGTAATAAAATGCACGAAAGGCTATAATTATAATAGAGTCAACGCTCGAATGAAACTACATCGCAATAATCATTCCAGATGATATTCCCGATGTACTAATCGAAGAAATTGTTGTTAGTCTTTAACAGGTAAAGTGTGGAATGAAATACTAACCTAATAACTACTAAAAGAAAACTGATTGTAATATTGTAAATAATTATAAACTATAATATTTAATAACAATATGTGTACAGATACTTGAAAGCTTTCTGCTTTACTTACTATTTGTATTTTAAAATATTTATGATTATCGTATCACAAATATCTGTTACGCGTCTTTATATAAATTTAATTTCTTTTAAAAATACGAATACAAGTAAAAGTTCCTGAATATATAAACATTTCTTGGATTGGAAAAAGTCGACCTATACCTGAAATGAAAAAACTCTTTCGTAAACTACATTATCTATATGTAAATTATTTTTACATTTCGTTCTTTCTTACCAATTTCAATGTGTATATTTTCTTTTAAAATACTTATAAACTACAATTTTCTAAGAAACATAATTAATTTCCTTTACTTCTAAAATTTTTTTACGATTTACTCTTCCTTGTGAAATACATTATGCATTTGTATTTTATTAGCTTTCAATAATCAGTTATTGGTTATGATCACAGTATAAATTAATTTTAATGATAATGTAACCACAAAATCGTTGTTTTTATAAATTCTAGTTAAGTAGAAACTTGAAATCTGCATTGTTAAAATATTATAAGCGGATGTTGATATAAAGTTGAATATTTCCCTCGAATAATTTTAACTTGTAACCAATTAGGTTACAGTACAGGACATTTATATGACAGTTTAAAATAAATATTAAATATTTGTAGCATTACTTTATATATTATGTGTTCCAAAAAAGTGTTGTTATAGGCATTTAACTTGGGAAAACAATTTTTAGTAAATAAAAACCGTCCGGCTAACTACTAAATCACCAGTATTGTACAGGACAATACTACATTTATTTCTAAATCTTATTTAATACATATTACTTCATTTTAATTCCATAATTAATTGAAATTTGCAAAAATAAATTAAAAATAACCGTCCTACATTATGTCGACTCTTGTTAAATCAGTATATTTGGTTACGCTCTTGTTATTTTGCTTTTCTCGTGTTCATTATTTATTTTGTTTGTTGTTTTTAAGATAAACTATTTTCTATGGCGCTGTCATTTTTAATAGATATCTTTTTCTTTGTGCACCGAGATAATGAAATACCTTTAACTTGTTGTTGCATTGATAAAATATTACTCTATCAATCCGTTCTGTTTATATTTTATCCGCTTAGATTTTGATTATAGAGTTAAATACTTTACAAAATTCAAAAATATACAGTCCTTGTACTCGTATGCATGGTAAACGTAGCTATAATTTAAAACACAAAAGGTTTTCTTATCCAGCTTTGAAAGCGACTTCCACTTGACCAATTGTTTTAACTGAAATTATTGACCCACTTATAATGTTATCATATCACTAATTTTTAAATGTTCACTTTTCTATTCAAAATATGCAGTAATGTAATTCCAATAATCTCCAACAAACTAGCATCTTATGACTTGGATGAATTTAGTTTATTTTGCATATGGGGGAGAGTCGGGTAATGAAGCATAGCAGTTTATTGTGCGTATCTTCTATTTTGATTGTATTAATCCTTATACTACCGATTCACAGTAGCCTCTTCTATGTTTTGATGTGTTTTGCTATAATTTGTGTCTCGAGAAAATAAGCAGTAAGTACTGTGCTTTTGCTAGGTATTTGAAATTGAGTATTGGGAGCATGGGCGCCGCCAGGAAATTTTCTAGGGGGGGGCGAGAACAAAAATAGATAAGTAATATTTTTATATACATAACTTTTATTGAATAAAAAATATCAAATAATAAATTCTTAAGAAACACTTATTAAAAAAAAATAAACAAAACAAAATTCTTAAAGAACAACAATTAATCTACAAAAACAAAATTTCTAAGAAAACTAAAATTTTAGTTTAGTTATTTGGAACTGTTTTATTTTGCCACATTTGTATCCATGTTGAAGATTCCGCGTGAACATTTTCAATGTTATATTTTTCAGAAATACTTTTTATTGTTTCTTTATTTAATTTTGAAATATGAGCAGGATGCAAATACATAATTGAGAAGGCTGTCTTGTAGTCTTGTATTTTCGGAAAATCTAGATTTTAATGAGCTGATGAGAGAATCAATATACGGAATAAATATGGATATCCTGAAGTAATCTTCTGCCGAATTTGCTGTAACATTGAACCTCATAGTTTGACATTGCGTTAAGGTTTTTTTCAATTCTACATCAAATTCTTTTGCGAACAGTTGACTCTTTTCAAAAAATTTGGAAAAAACCGGTTTAGAATTCTCTCTTTCTTGCAAAAAAATAGTTATTAACCGCTCCACGTGGTTCTTTACCGAAAGCAAATCTACATTTACTCCTTGTAATGCGTTTGTCACTGGTTCCAATTGGGATGAATATTTTGTTATTATTGCGAGACATATAAGAAAAACTGGTGCTGAAGTAGAAGAAAATAAATTATTTTGCTCATTTATTTTAATATATGATATTAAATTTAAATTTTTCTCTTTGTGAGTACTTATTCAATCATTTTCCAAGAGGGGGCAACTGCCCCTTCTTGCCCCCCCCTGGCGGCGCCCATGATTGGGAGTATCCTCTTTACAATGAGTTTGTGTAAGTAATCTGAAATGATTATATTTTTTAATTTATATACATATATGTATAATGCGTACAATTTACCTCCGAGCGCATCACAAACTGACATGAAAAATAATTGTTTTAAAAGATCAAAGTACTATAATTTTTGAGTCATTGTAGATGCCAAAATATGAAAGTAAAACAAATTAAGCAGAATGAGACGATGAGCTGGACGATCTAGGATCTAGATTTGGAAAATAATAATAATAACAAATGCGTCATTTGTAGAGTGACCATTTATTTTTTTAATGAAATCAGTACAAAACTTGTGTTCTTTATTTAGATTAATTATTGACTATATTACATTGAAAAGTTTATAGTGTCATTTAATATAATATTTAAAAAGTGATAAAAGTAAAATGAAATTTTATGCCATATGCGATGATTAATGATGTTCTTCTATTGCGTTTAAGCAGAGTTTTAGCAAATAATGTTTTAGTTTCTTTAAATTTGATTTCTTCGATGCTTTTATTATTCTCAGGCAAAACATTTATAAATCCAAATATAACATTTAATATATTGTTTTTGCTTTTTCTACATTAGCTTTAAAAACAAATGGAAAAATTATAGCGATATTACTGCTATAATTTTATTGCTTTACTAAAGTTTACAGTTCCTCTCAAAATCAAACCTTTTAACCAAGTCACTTACTAATAAAATCAAACCATGTCGAGAGATAAAAATTTTAGTTAATACTTAAATTATATGAAAATGTTTAAATATCTATCAAAAATAATCATAAAATATCGAAAATCAGTACATTCAGTACAGTATGTAAAAAATCAGTACAAAATATGTTACAATGTGTTTATCAGTACAAGGGTCTGAAAATCAGTACTGTACTGACAAAATCAGTACGAATGGTCACTCTAGTCATTTGCGATAATGGCAGTGAAAAAGACGATGCTAACGATGGACACATGCTTTGTCCTCCGAAGTATATTCTCCAGAAGGATGTGTTTGCGATTTATGTGTTTATGTTCAAAAATGTGTCTGCTTGCGTAGTCGGTCTTTTCTTAAAATTATTTGCCTTCTTTAAAATCAAAATTCTATCCATTTGTTCCTTCATAAGTTTGGGAATTGTTAATTCTTCTTGTTCTTTGACATGAGTTCAAAGGTTTAAGAAATTTTACGCTTAACATGTATAGAGTGAAATAAATTGGACTACCGGATTTGTATTCTGAATAACAAACAAAATATTGATGTTTTTGCATAAATACTTTGGTAACCAATTTATCTCACCCATCTGTGAGATAACACGACTTGGTTTCAAGTAAAGTAACTGTTTCATGTGCTGTGTGCCTTCGTCTTGCTGAAACCACATGTTATTCAAGTTCAAGTCGTTTATTTAAAAAAAATACGGGCCATTAATTCCTTTCTGCCGATAGCAAACAATATTTTCATCAGAACGGTATCTCCGTTGATACTGGACTTTGGTTTGTCAATAAATTAATAAAGATATTAGTTGCATCAAACTTTTGTATGAAATCAAGAATTGCAAGATCACTTGCACATTATTGCGTCAAAAAATTGATCGAAGTATTCGGAACGTAATTTGCCAAGTGTTTTGATATTAACCGTAAAAATGCAAACTTGAACGTTCACACAACGCAAATAGCGCGCTATTCAAATCCGGAAGTCTAATTTGGATCACCTTTTATTTATAAGTTATTCGACATTTTTGTAGATGCCCACAATTATCTGACATATATGCACCATTAGCCGTCGGATAATCCGAAAATCGTGCTACTCTTTTATGTTGCATATGTTACCGCTACGATGTGTTTTTTTGATTAAATTTGAATACAAATTATTCTAGAAAGTACCCTGATGTATCTTATTGATGAAATTGGAAGTTAAATTCTTTTTATTTTCGCAAATATTTCAATTGTCAATATCACGCAAGAATACTCGACTCTCCCCTGTCCCCTTCACTGTTCTTTACTCTTAAAAGTCCTATGACACGAACTTACATGAAACCGAATTATTTTATTTATTTCTAGTTTTTAAATCAGGTTAAGCGATGGAAAATAAAACTGAAACCATTAAAAAACCGGAAGAAATTAAGTACCAAAATCGGCGAATAGATGCAGACTCAAAAGTAATAGCTCTAAATTAAGGTGTGGTAGAATTTATAAACGAAATATTTATAAACAGAATTTTGTATTTATACTAGCCAAATCTTAGATCGTAATTAATGAGGATAATTGAAACAGAATGGAGAACAACATAATTTGTCTGACTTTTTATTTTATTTTGTAACATTGAATATTTTTTTGTCTAGTTTTAATTTTATTTTGTAATATTTAAATGTTTTATTGCATTATTATAGATTTTTTAATGGTCATATTGTTATTTATTCATAAACATTCTTGAAGATCAAAAAAGTTCGAGTAAATAACTTGTGTTTCTGATGCGGAAGGTTCTTCCTCATTCGATAATTTTTCATCTAACGTCCTTTACCTTTTCCGGTTTCGTTCACCTAGCAATAATTGTCGATAGCAAGGCATCATCAATGACCTTTCATCTTGCGCTGGAAATTGAAATTTCTAACTGATTAATAATTTCCATTATGGCTATTGTTTTTAGAATATCCGTTGAAAATTATTTTTGCTCTCAATTTTCAGAAACGTTAATTTTGATACATTTATACTTTTCAGTCCACATATCTCTTTTTTGTTTTTTTGTTTGTCTGTGTAATAACAATTTATTTTTGTAATAATTATTTCATTTAAGTAACTGTTTTTGCGGTATTCAGTTAGACTGCTAAACAGAGGCGCACCTTCGGAAGGCGTTTTCAAATACAGGGTGTTCATTTTACAAAATAATAAATAAAAAAAAAAACGGATATAAATATCAAATTCATTTTGTATATTTTTTTGGAAATCATTAACTTAATCCTGTAAGGATGTCAATACTAATAATAATAAACTGCAATAAGGCTCACATCGATATTTTGTAGTTTTTTTTCTGTTAGATTGAACCTCAGAAATAAAAGAATCTATATTTTCATGAACAAAATTTTTACACGTTCCCTTTGGCTCCCATATCCTTAAGCTACATTTCGACGTTTCGATGTAAATCTGTTGTATTTTTACGTCCTGAGGATGATCCCGGATAGGATCGAAACTTCGATGTGAATTAATCTTTTTCACTGACTAAAACCCAGCAATTCCTCCTTTAAATATTTATTTATGTTTTATAATTTTTAATTGTATTTTAAACTTTTTGTAAATCAAAATATATAATAGTATATTGTGTTATTAAGAGTAAAAGTGATACTTTGTGTGGCGAGCATGGAAGTTTGCACGACGAGCGAAGCGACAATAACACATTCTATTTTTTCTTCAAACTAAGAAATTTTTAAAAATAAACTACTATTTGACGTTTAATATGTAGGTTACCTGTCAGTTATTCATAATTTTTAGTAACTTTATTCTTAGGTTATCTAGTTTTTAAAGTGACATTTAGGTCGATATTACAGATTTATATTGTACAAGTTACTTCTTATTGGCTGATTCTACATACGGCGGCGAAGAAATTAAACGGCGGCTAGAATAAAAAATTATATTACGCCGGCGTTGAAATTAAACTTGGTGACCCGCGGGTCATAGTTTACCGACACCTACTTTACTGCATTTATCATTTCCTTGTATTTTCTTTAATGTAAAAGTGCGTTTACTTTCCTAGACCGCCTGACGACCGGCCTGTTCCCCACAATTCGCTCGCATTCCAGCGACACGTTGGACCTGTGCAGCATGGACTCGCTGTCCATGGACGACCACCTGGGGCACACGCCCACGCCCACGCCGCCCGTGGCCGTCACCGTCACGGCGCCCGAAGGCAACCCCGTGAGGAACTGCGTGCGCAAGGTCACGCAGAAGGTCACCCCCGAGTGCGTCTAGTATAAACTCCTAACTAATTACACCCCAGTCTCAGTGGATTATACAGTGAAGTGTGAGTGCATTTTCTACGATTATTTATCGAAGGTTTATTTTACTTATTTATTATGATAGGATGATATTGATAGAGTGATGCATTAGGTACCACTGTCCGAAATAATTTATACATTTCTTTCGATTTACAACCGTATGCTGATCTTGCAGTAAATGTGATGGATAAGCGATATTAGTTTATGTGAAATGCAATGTCAGTGTACGGCCAATTGTTACCGTGAGTACGAAAACGTGAATTTACATTACTTGAATAGATACCCGTTTGGCAATACCATGTGCAACTGCATATAACCGGTTAAAAAATATACATATAAATATTATAAATGTTGTATTGTTACAAAATACAATACAATAATGTGATAGTGATATATCTTTTCCATGTTTAAAATATTTAATTTAAACATTGGTACACTCTCTACACAACAACGAATGTCTATATAAAAATAGTTTTCTATAACGAGGTACATATATGACCATTTTTAAATATTTAATAGGGCTTCGAACCGTTATTGTTTGTGACGGTTTTCGTTTCGCATTAATTTAAAAAAAATATCATTTCGATTTGCGTTTTCGTTTCGGCAAAAATAACAGATTTATATTTTTTTAACTGTTATATTTTCTTTTGTAATAAATATATTAAGTGAATTGATACAATATTGTAGTATAAATAATAATAATTAATAAAAGATATAATTATTAACAGCCAGATTCACAAAAAAGGGTATAAGCTCTTAAATCAGTTTAAATATTTCGAATTTAGATTAAATCAAATGACCTCTAATGACTACTAAAGTATCTTCTAATGTATTTTCATTTAAACTGTTTCTATTGTTTCGTAGAAAAACGTTAAAGCCAATTACTCCCTTTCAAAATTAACTCCTGGAGCTCCTAAAACCACCATTTAGTCCAGTCAAGTAGAGATGGGATATTCGAATCTTTTTGATGATTCGTATTTATTCGACTCCGTACCAAAAAGATTCGTATCA
Organism: Stenolophus ochropezus; assembly: GCA_035578165.1. NCBI lineage: Eukaryota > Metazoa > Arthropoda > Insecta > Coleoptera > Carabidae > Stenolophus > Stenolophus ochropezus. Next base: position 6,185,788 of record JAQOWZ010000004.1, on the reverse strand, counting down.
GAAGATTCGTACATTTCGTACCGTAGACATTGGATGGAGGGTGCGTAGTATATACGACTGCGTTTTGCTTCAGGCTTCCCTTCCCTTATTCGATCTTGTATCTTGCTTTGTTTATATTTCTATCTATCGTACTCATACCCGGGTACGACATCTGTCTTTAATAATTAATGCTTTTCTATTTAAGTCAGTACATGTACCGCAGGTCAAGCAGGTACCAGTCCACCACCGTGACTCATGCACCGTACATGTATTGTATTGCTGTACGCCTAGAGTCGACGGGTGCGCATGATACTTCGATACGAATCTTTTCGCGGATACTGATTCGTATGGTACGACTCCTTTAAAAGATTCGTTCAGTTTATACGAATCATACGAGTACTACACATCTCTACAGTCAAGTAAGGACAATCCTGCGGAATGAATCTGAGTATGCTGAATTTTTGTACAGATCTTTGTTTTGACATTCTAAAGATCGCGTATGCAAATCAGGATATCACAGGTCAAAGGTCACGAAAATTGGTTTTTTGTCAATATCTTGCTTCCTATATACCGAACGTTCTTAGATGTTATTATAAAACTTGTAGAGCATAGAATTCTCTACAAGTTTGGTAATAAGATTTTTTTTCGGTTCGCAGCCCTGATATTTATTATACAAATCTAGACAAAAACAAAAGATATCCATTTCATTTTTTATAAGGATATATGATCTCAGTGGGTCACACCAGCACTGCAATCGAATTACTAGGCTGGGTACCAGAAACTTGACAGCAATAGAGAAAGAAACTTGACAGCAATAGAGAAAGTAATAGAAGATTTCAATAAACATATTCAGTGAAAATGTGCAAGTGGTTTTCGTAAATTATATCTGATTTGTCTGGAAATTAGTGAACGAAAGTTACACATCAGTTCAGTTCGGGTCTGATCTTCCTGGATCTCTTAAATGATTACGCAATGTGTAAAGTAAACTGATCCAGTCAAATGAAATGAAAAGTGATCCGTATTTAAAAATGTAAGTTAAATATAATTCAAGTGGCAAATGGAATACGCCTTATAGATGATGAGTTTTAAATATTGAATTTCACAATGGAATATTATTATATAAGTATAAGACGGTATATTGTTCCATGAGTTGTTTGGGGTTTGACTTTGCTTTACTTATTTAATAAAAATCTTTAAAATTTCAATTATAAAAATAATAGAGAGTATCTAGGAATTATGTGAAATATGGTAACTCTGTTGAATGAAGTTTAGCACATTTATGTGTCAAAATGAATATAAAATATTGTGAAAATATTTACAAATCTGCACGTTATAACTTACGAAATTTCAATATCCTTTTAAATTAGTTATGTTTATTTGGTTTTCAGTTTTCATACTCAAAAATAATGTAAATTGTAATTAATTGCCATTTGACATTTAAAATGGGATGTAGTTGTTAGAAGTAACAATTTTACAACAAAAATACCAAAAACAGTTTAACAATATCTTATATTATTAAACCGTTTTCGATATAACAATAAGACAATTGTTAATGCAAAGTATAAAAAACAAATTTAAAGATTTAGGGAAAGTGCAAGACGTATTTGACTTTAAATATTCGCGCAAATATTTAAAATTTTTATAATAAAATACATGTGATGTGTACGTAACCTCTGCTTTCTGCTAACATACTTTCTTTACAAATCTCACAAAATTTACGAAACTCATTATACATTGTCACTGATTAACGCTAATTCATTTTTCATTTATTTACAATATTGTGAAGTTTACGGTACCTACCTAGTCGGATAAATTCGTTCGTAGCGCTTGTATATCTTTTTTCCCATGAACTGTACACAATGCAGAAATTTTAAAAAAATACCGTTATTTCTGTGATAACAGTTCATCACGTAAATAAATATTATATATCTAGTTCCCAGATTGTCAAAAAAAGTACAAAATTGTAAACATACAACAAGGTCTACCAATAGAGGCATAAAAAAACAATTTGTCAGAGTGGCACATAATAAAACTTTATTTGCTATTTGATTTCTTAACATACAAACTTTATAGTAGTTTTATTTCCAGAGTACAAGTGAATTTAATTTTCCAAAAGAAAAGGAAATGAACACATGCACAGTTATTTTTACTCTATTACATTTAGTGCAGGACAATTATGTGAATTTACTTTTATTATGGATCGATCAAATAAAAATAAATAAAATGGTCATATAACATCCACTAAAATATTATTTAATTGTTGACATATTGTTGTTTTTATAAATATTTTTATGACTACTTTTAATCCTTACTAACTTTGAAAATGTTACATTCAATTCAATACTTTCAAATTCATTTATGTTTTATAAATTTATACATGTCCTATAAAGTCAAAATAAGTACCTGTATCAACAATAATGATTGTTATTTCAAAAATGTATTTACATTTTTGGAGAAATATACTAAATGTAATGTTGTACATGTTTGTGAAATAGTTTAATTTGTAAAGAAATGTGTCAATTATACCGGACAAAAGTGGTAAAGTTTTTTTGAAATACGAGATAAATTAGCATATTTGTTAAATGTGCCTGCTGAAACATAATACACGTTAAGTGATAAATAAGGGCCCAAAGTGACAAAATTGGACTGCGAAAGGATGTAGTGGGTACTTCCTTTGTTAAGGTACACTCTACGCCAAAAGCAATTCATTCATTATAAACATTCTACCGTTCATTCAAATTATTTTTCATTATTCTGTACTTAGATTTATTATAAAACATTTCAAAATAAATATATCATAATAAATAATAAGTTGTAGTTGTTCTTTTTTAGTGTAAGTGTTTTATTGTAGTTCGTAGTTGGAGTATACGTACGTAGCTCTATTAAAGTTGCTCATAAGAACATCAGATCAATTTTCTCAGTTCGCTAACTTGTCTAACCTAAAAGTGCGATGCGGTCGCGTTGGAATGGAAACTCGACTCATTACAGATGATACATTGCCATTCATGTCATTTCATTTGATGTTTCATAACTATAGTGTGTAGAATGTGTCTGTGTACTACAGGTGAATCATGTGACGTCACTCCTGTGTTAAACTATCCGTTGTAAAATATTGCCATCCTGTATGTTGTAGTTTTTGTGAAATATTGTTCATATTTTGGGACTTTGACACTAGTAGTGAAATTGTTGGTGACAAAAACAGCGAAATCAGGTGAGTCTCATTACCTACTAACTGTATATTTAATTATTATACGCATGTAAACACATAGATCTAGCAATTAATTACAAAAATCAAGGTAAATTGTTTGCTCGATTGTTTATGCTTATTAATTTTCGAATTATTTATGTTTCCACAAACGTTTTTTCCAAACATATATTAATAAATTATATACCTACAATAATATTTAATAAATTTAGAGAAAAACAACTTTTAAATATAAAATCTTGCCTCATAAACATTTATAGTGTTCTCAAAACGTTTCACGGAACAAAAGCGGAAGTGTTTTAAAATTGTGTTCATTAAATATAAAATGTTATTTCCGTTCCTTACTGATATTATTAATAAATTATAAATATTAAAGTGTATATGTTCTGAGAATATGAGTTTGAGATTAAATTCTTTACAATTTATTTCACACATAAATTTTGCTAATGTGGTGCATTTTTCGCGGTATCTAGAGTGCCAGAAAGGTGGCGTCTGGTAAGCATTTATTGATTTTATTTATTAAAGTTTATTTAGACGCCTTTAAATTTGTCAATATAAGAAAATTAATTCAACCTTCAACTCTAAAAATAAATTTTATTTTCGAATGGTACAGTGTTCTAATAAAACTAGATCAGTTATAAATAAAAAATATGATCACATCTTGTGTAGAATTAGAATGCTGTGTATTTAGTAATTTAATAGATGACATATAATGGCTTGATGTCTTTAAGGAATTAGCAGCCGACACCTCAAGGATATTCATATATCAAATGAGGGTTCATCAGAGAATTTAGGGAATGCATAATTTATCGTGCAATTTGCTTTTGATTGTTCTATTGCTTAACAATGGCTAACAATGGTAGCAGATAACACACAATTTATATTAAAACTTATGTAGGTACATATTTTAATCTTTTTAATTCCATGAACTGATATACACCGGTAAAGAAACCGGATCACTTATAATTTAAGGATTTTATATATTTTTTTGATAGTATTTCGCCTACTGGCAAAATGGGTAAAAAGCAGTAGGTTGCTATATTTTAAACAGTTTAAAAGCATAATATTATATATTATTCCCAAATTAGAAAAAAATGCGATAACGCAATTAATTAAATTGCTCTTTGCTACAGTTTCCATTCTTCAGATTAATTCATTGCTAAGAATGTCCATATGAGGAATATTCAGTGCCATAATAATCATTTTTATGGTTTAGATCAAATATTTATAAATAATTATCTACAAATAGCTGCAACAGTTACTACAGTCTATTGTGAACGCACTTAAATCTTACTTCCTCTCATCTATAGCACAAGAAAAACTAACAAATATAGTTATAATATCAATTGCAAAAGATATAGCCATAGCCTCTTGATTAAATTACAATGGTGTTATTTTATGAATGCATTTAAAAAATTGTACATTCTCTTAAGGTGGCAACATTTAAAAACGATATTGACCAAGGATTTTTGCACGATTTCGCTGAAATAGCAACTGCCGCTAGTCTTTCTAAACATTTGTATCATTCTAACCGATGTATGTCGACACGCTAAACTTTTGCCCTGCGATAATTTCAACATTTTCCATCAATATTGCTGCTAGTGTACATTCATTTAGTCTCAAATTTCGTGTTTAGCATTGTTTAATAATCAACAACAACCATAAAATATCAAAAATTTAATCCGTAAATATTAACGCGGTTTGACTTCTATTCGACGTAAGAAAAGTCGGTTCGTAAGTATTGACGCGGTGTAACTAATATTTGAAATTCAGTGTGGTTTGACTTGACTGAGGTCCTTTCAAACTAAATTTAAGTGTCTGAAATATCAATGTAAATAATCGAGATTTTTAAATTTTACTTTACAACCTCTAGTTTCTCTTGGAATGTTCATCGACTCTTTCTGAAGAGCAATGTGAAGGTAAGGTCTTTTATATTCTCTGGGAGGCTCTGAAATGGTTCTTGTGGAGCTCAAGCCTTTAAGCACCCACATAGTCGGCGTCTATATCTGTACCTATAACAGACACGCTTTATAAAAAAAAAAGTTTTTTTTTTATACTTTGCGTTCACAATTGGTCTATTGTTATATAGAAAACAGTTTAATAATAATAGATATTGTTAAACTGTTTTTGGTATTTTTGTTGTTGTAAAATTGATACTTCTAACAACTGCACCCCACTTGAAATGTCAAATTAATAACCTCAAATATTTCAAAATGTTTTTTAATACAATTTATATTATTTCTGAGGGGGAAAACTGAACAAAAAAAAATACTTTAAAAGTATATTAAAATTTCGTAAGCATAACATACAGATTTGTAAATATTTTCACAATATTTTAAATGCATTTTGACAGATAAATCAGCCAAGAGAATTACCGTATTTCACATTGTGTATCCCTAGATTACAGACTATTATTTTTTTAAATGAAATTTTTAGGCTTCCAAGTTATTAAGTCATGATAATTAAAAAATATATTTCTTTCAAAATGTGATTAATTTATAAACAACAATTTTCTTGTTTCTTCAAAGATATTCATTTTTACTATTAAATTAAAACAATGTATGTTTTTATCTAATTTAAATTAATATTTTCAGTATTTATCGCATTCCTCAAACGATATGCATATAAATTTAATGATGACGTTTCTGAGTTTTACTAAACATATGTATAAATGACTCAACTATTTTTTAGAAGTCGAGGAAGTAAAAATTGAACGGCAGTGTTAATATTGAGAAGTGTAGTTATATTTCTCAATATTAAGACTGCCGTCCAATTTTTACTTCTTTGACATCTAATATCCAGGCGACTCTCATCTTTATCATTATTTTTTAGAAGTTACACGATGCAGAAACAAGAAAAGTCTTTTTTTTTCATATACACACGAATATTATATAGATTTATTTGATTTGGTGCCGAACAAAAAAACAAACTTCTAACTTATAGGTAATGAATCTGATATTTCCGTCAGTGCAAATGAAATTCTGAAACATTTTGGTGCTGACATTTATTAATAAATACAATATTAATAATATTAACAACGCTACCTACAAGTATGATTACAATAACTGAATGTAGCTTTTCTATATCAAGGAAATTAAAACTACTAAAAGGTGTTGGAGCCGAAGAAAGTTTTGACCCGATTCCTATCGACGAAAAAAAACGGTAATTCGTCCCTCACTACGAAAGTTTCTGGATCCGCCATTGCCCCGACGCAAATAAAGGGGTATTATAAGTTTAACATGTGTAACTGTGTCTATCTGTGACATCGTAACTCCCAAACAGATAAACGATTTTGATTTAGTTTTTTTTTTGTTTGAAGAGTGGTCTTAGCTATGAATCAAGAAAATCTGTTCACCCGTTTAAAGATTATCAGCTCTTTTCTAGTGGATGAAGGGATGAGAGCAACTTCCACAGATCTGACCGATTCGAAATTTGATATCAGGTTTTTTGTGTCGGGGGTTTTTTAATGACAGTTACATTAGAAGTATATAGAAATAATTCAAGCTAAATGTCACAGTAATTATCCTTAACTTTTATAATAACATTATTATTATTTTAATAATATAATAACATAATCGGAGGAATATTGTATTTAAGCTTGTTTTTTCTGGTAAAAACTTTTTATATCATCAAGTTCTACTTCCAGTTACTTCCCTTATTGCAAAAACAAATTTCCTATTTGTACTTTAATATTAAATACCATAAATTTCAATGTTTTAAATAGTATTTAAAAAATCGGTAATATTCACTTACAAAATTGTCCTGTTCCAAGAATTTCAAAGCGTACTTATTTGTTAAAATATTGATATGATTGTCAGCGTGAATACAATAACTGCTTTATCTACCTAAGCGGCATATTAAAAAAAGCAATTCTTTTATTTACTTCTTAGTAGTATGTTATTGTTTATTATTGTCGTGTAACGTGTACTATGTGTATTGAGAGGTATATTATACTAGCACGGGCATTATGAGTTGTTGGTAATATTGATTATAAATTAATATTGGCATTATCGACTCTGGTAGAATAGCGGTGTATCAACAGCTTCATACTCACTACTAATTAAAGATCCCAGATTCGAATCCCGGCATCTTTCTCAACTCCATGGCGCAAAAATGAAATATTTTACTTTAAATTACAATGAAAATTTTTAACCTAAAAAAATTGCGCTTGTAGGTAAAAGTCCTCCGACTTAGACCTCGGGAGTTTACCAGCAACGTGCTATCTGCAATTCTCATAAAATTATTGCATAATTATCAATTACCTAGGGATATTATAGCAGCTGCAAAGTTACTGCATCCCCATTAAATCATCAATAATAGTTCATTCAAGGATAGAAGTGCATAATTTTTCTCGCGGTATGTGTAGTTAAATTTGAAGTGTCAGGTTAAGCCGAGGGCTACAATATGACAAGGAAAAATATTAGCATATTCATTTTTCTCAATTAAATTAAATTAAGTTCATAGTTGTCTTAGTTTCCTTTGTTTTTGTTGCATTTTTTCTAAATGTAATGACGATGGAAAATAATTAATTCCTGTGGGAAGTAATGTGACACCTCTATCCCTGTTTTAATGTTATACGGCATATTCCATTTACCACTTGATGAGATCTAACTTAGATTTTTGAATTCATTCCATTTGACTGGATCTGTTTACACCCTCCTCAAGACAAGTACTATTTCAAATTATCCCTTCGCCAAAATAGATCAGATCTAACTGATTTGAATTGAACTGATTTTAGTGATCATTTGAACTTGATATGATATCAATAAAAAGGCAAATAAAGAACAGTCTACACCTGTGTTTCCCAAACGTTCGATTCATTTGTATACCACTTTCAAATATTTTACGAAAAATAGTGTTGTATAATTTTTTATGTAATTTAAATATAACATTTAGGATCGTATGACAATTCAACATTTATTTTTTCATTATTATTATATTTGTTTTGGCACACAAAAAAGGAAAAATAATTCTTTGCTTGGGTCCTCCACTTTGGGAAACACTGATTTACACTGATGTAAAAATGTCTTAAATTCATTCCAAATTTGAGGTCCTGCAGTCTATAATTTGACATTTGTAATTAATATTTGACAAGAGCTATGAGTGGTATTCTTTTTGCCAATCGGGCCAGATTAGATCAGTTGATGCAATTCAGATAGATCGGTTGAATCTGTTCACTTATTCAGTGTAAATAGAATGCCATTTTGGATCACTTTGGTCCGTGTTTTTCGTTTATGTTTAAATGTTCATCCAACAAAGTTTGGACATGTGCAATATTTAAAATGAAGGTTATAATTTTAATTCTATTATTATATTATTATTACATTGTATAAGTTAAGTTATTAGCTGATTTTGCCTTATTAATTATCTCTGACGGTAATTGTTGTTTTGGATTTAGGATCATAAATTTGTAATTTCTGAATTTCCTTTCAAATATTTAAAAACACAGCAATCACGTGATGATCTGAACTTAACCAACTGATCTACTTCGGCGAGTGAATTACTTGGGTTCAGTTCGTTCAGTAAAAGGGGGTAAAGTGATCCAGTCAAATGGAATGAAAAATAAGTGATCCGGATTCAAAAGTGTAAGTTAAACATTAGGTAAAACACATTCTCTTTCGGAATAGAAATTTACCATACAGTTTGCTTTCGTATTTCTTGCTAGACAAAAAGAATCGTTCCAAATAAAAGTTAATCAGGAAGTCTTTAAACAATAGAAAATGAAATAATCACATTCATAGACAACTACGCAAATTTTATTAGAAATTCCTGATCAATTAATAATATATTTACTCATACGAAATAAATTGATATATTGAGCAAAAGACACGTATAGTTTGTATGTTATATTTAATCTTGCAATAACAGCAACAATACAATATAGTAGCTGGTGTTCAAGGTCTTTACATAACTAATGTATTATTAAGATCTGGGTGTCAGACTAAGATTAAAATATTTAATTTATGTACATACAAGTACAAAGAGATTCTACTTAAACAAAACATGTTTAGAAGAAAAAGATTGGGCATTTGAGACAGGGTCAACAACTGCAATATCTCCATATAGTCACAGAATAGTTACATACAGAAGCGACACCGTGTCGGTACCTTTTATGTTCCCCTATTCAGTTCTATGACCTTGAAGCATTGTGTAGACCTTTAAATTTGTGCCTTCCCCCATCTCTCCCGAAGATGTGAGGAAACTTTCCGATTTTAAACAATGGGCCCTTTAAATTTATGCACCTTCCCCATCTCTCTCTAATTTTCGCTTCTCTGTCTTACTGTCGCTTCTGTATAAACCTATTCTGTGGTATAAGTATACATAGAAGTAATTCTAATCCCCATTTCCCCAGATCTCGACGATGCTCTCCACAGACACCCCCACCACGTCGATGCCGACCACCACGTCCCGCACCACCACCCCGGTGCTGCCCAGAGCGCCGTCCTCCACCCTGCAGAAGCTGTTCTTCAGGCCCGGCAGCCCTCCGACCGAGGAGACGTCCCCTGAAGGAGACGTAGTCATGGGGACCGACTCCCCCCTTATAGTCATCACGCCCAAACATACCATCACCGCTGGAATGAGTCGGGTGTCTACTTATAATAGCTTTGTGGGGATGAATCGGCAAGACAGCACAAGGTGGGTGGAAATTATAGTTTCTTGATACATGTGGTTGTGAAAATTTATGACCAAAAATGTCAGTCGATGCATGCAAGGCACCCGGCCGGTCGAATTTAAGGGGAACAATTATTTTGCTTTTATTTAATTTATTTTTTTATTTAATTTACACAGTCCCAAAGACCGAAGTTGTTGGTTAAGGGTTATCACTGAAATTGAAACCCCAGAACTCACACTTCGCTTAGCGAGTTGAAACTCGCTTATTAAGCCACCGCTGCCTGTTATTTACGATTAATTGTCGATCTGAAATCATATTAATATTTATAGCATAACGGATAACAATTTTTTTCAGCACTGTTTTAGCAATAACATTATATTAGACACCTAGTGGAAGCGAGAATATAACGTGTTCAATCTGTGATCTCATTCTAAATTCAGTTTTTTGCACAATCAACTTTCACAGTCAGGTATACAGTTTTGTTAGATTCGAAAGAAAAAGTATTTTTTTTAGTTTTGTGTAGTTCAAAAAACCAGAACAAGTGGTATATTTTGTCCTAGACATGTTGGAAGTTTTAAGGCCATTGCGCACTTCAGAACCGACCGACAGTGCGCCGATTGATAATAGAATGTGATGCTTTCGTATATTACATTAGTCGGCAATAATTGGCAGAAAAGAATAGCAGACGGTTGACAAGAAACGAAAGTATAAAAATATGAATTCTTCAGATGAAGAAATATTAGTTGTGACTCTAGTTTGCAAAGAATCTGAAATAAAAGTAAGAGAAAAAAGGAGAAGATAAAAAAGGAAAATCGAAGGTAACAGTTTTTTTTCATCTCATGATTTAAAAATATAACATATTTAGAATTCAATTCCTATGGAAGTACACTGATTACCTATCTAATCAAATGATTTTCGTATATTTTCGGTTAGCTCAATTAAAAACATATTGCCGATTGAATTGCGATTGAAAAAGTTATAGCTATTAACATGCCTAGGATAGTTATGAGTATCGTAATCGCCGCAGATGTGTTGAATTTCGAGCTCAGAGAGCGAGGATATCAAAATATCTAAGGCATGGTATGATTTATAACACCCGTGATTTGTTCAATAGTTCTCTTGTGACATGCCTAGAATGTTCTAATTACAGGTGTATATAAGGTATAGAAAAATTACCTAGCAACAGTAACAATAAATGTTTCTATGTTAGTAACACAGAAAGTTGTGATTGTAACGTTTCCTTGGAAACAAGACACTCTTTTATTTGACTTGACGCAATGTCGCACGTATTGCTCATGTCTGCTGTAATCGCGGGGACAATGATCCTCTATGAAGCTTGGTGGTCGACTAGCTTCCGTGAAAGGTATCTCGCGAGGAGTAGACGTCGATTAGCCAACAAAACATTTTGGTATATACCTCCAAACCAGCAACCCTACCGGCACTACGGTGGCCGAGGGTTTGGAAGGTACGGGGGGTATGAGAGGTACGGGGTATACGGGGGGGGATCCAGGGGTATGGAATATACGGGGAGGATCCAGGGTATGGATACAACCTCAGGCCCGAGGCGTAAAACCCTCCGTGTCTTAGGGGGTGTGAATGTGTGTGAGGACAACCCCGGCCCGAGGTCTAAAACCCTCCGTGGTTCTAGGGGGAATGACTGCGAGTGTGAACTCCAAGCCCGAGGTCAAAAACCCTCCGTGGTTCTGAGGGTGTGAATGCGAGTGTAGACTCCAGGTCCGAGGTCTAAAACCCTCCGTGGTTCCGGGGGGTGTGAATGCAATGTAAAGTTTAAAAGCAAACAAATTTCTAATATAGTAATACAAAAAGTTGTCATTCTCACGTTTCCATGACAATATTTTATTTGACTCTCTGTCCTGTATGAGGTCGAAGAACTCTCGCGAAAGGTACCTAGAGGGATTATAGTCGCTATTATTTCAAATTGAGGGTATAAAATATAAATTTTGCTTCATATATATCTACAGATAGCTTCAACAATTTTGCCAGTTACTACAGCCTCGTATGAACGCCATTTTTTCAAATTGAGTCTTACTTCCACTCATGTATTGAATATGAAAGACTGAGAAATATGAGTACAGTATCAATTGAAATAGGTATAGATAACAAATTAAATGACATTGGTGTTACTTTATTAATGTTGCATTCAGAATAGAAACGATATTGGCCATGGGTTTTAGCACGATTTCGACATTGTACAGAGCCTATACCTTTGTATTGTAACGATTTATTTATTTAGGTGAAGTGTAAAATTGATTAAAACACTAATATTTATATAACTATGTTTAATTAAAGAAATATGAATTATAAAGAATAAATAAAAATAACTAACACTAAGAATTAACAAGTATAAACACTAATTTAAGAACTAATTATTATTACTAAAGACTTAAACACTAAGATAGTTTATTTAAACAATTAAAACTATGCGATATTTATTTCAACAATATTTATATCACTGTCTATTTATATCACCATCTGTTCACTACACGTATCGATACAAGACTGTCCTCGCGATCTTTTGGTCGGGGTATTTATCTTAAACGCTTCATTCTCGAATATTCTTTGACCTTTTAATTTCTCGAATATTCGCCGACCCCGATCAGAACAATAGGGAACGAACGGACGTGTTTTGACCTGTGCGCTAGCGACCGCCGCCCGCGCCGCCGCCCGCGCCGCGACCCTGGGTTCGCTACATTGCCCCCTCCTTAAGACTGTTTCGTCCCGGAACAGTTCGTTATGACGAAATCTGCATGCATCACCCTTGGTGCATTTGGAAGTCTTGAAGAAATAACAGTCGACGGTCCGTTTGAGCTCTTCTTGGCCTGTAGAGTTGAAGCTGCAGACTAGAATTTCCACTCCGGTAAAGCGAAAGATTGTTTCTAACATACTTCTAACAATCCTCCAATCCAAACCATCTAGTCCACAGCCTATCTTCGGTACTGCCAGTTTCATGATGTCGTTTTCCAACAGATGGTCCTTCATGTCGCACAGCGAGTCCCATAAATTGCGGTATGACGGCTTCTGATATGAGTATTGTTTCGTAACGAGATAGTAAATGTACCGCTTGCGTTCCTCGTTCTCATCCTTCAGTTGTACCGTTTTTCCGACAGTTGGACGTTGGTTGGCCAGTTCTTGTACACGTCCAAATTTTCTTTTAAAAACTGAAGCGATGCCGCGGGACATTTTAATGTCTTTCGCTACACAGTGAGCGAGGGAATATTCTGGGGACACAGTGAACAGATCTCGTTGTTCTTCTCGTGTAACGCCATACCGGGCTTTGTGACCAGTGGAATGGCTTTCCATAAAGTCATCATATGTGGGTTCCTCAGCTACAACCCGGCGAATCGTCGCTCCACAATGATCGTCAAAGTTATCACCAGCAAAAGGGGCTAACCGATTGAAATGGACTACTCTCGGCTTTCCATTAGGTGTTTTCCTAATTCTGTAGACCACATCATTTATTCTCTTTACGATCTCGTAGGGACCTTCCCAATTCTTTTGTAGCTTCGGTGATAAGCCACGACGTCTTTGTGGATTGTAAAGCCACACCAAATTCCCAGGTTGAAAACCACCTTTTTCAGCCTTGACGTCATACTGGTCCTTCATCCGATCGCTGGCACCTTGAATGTTTGTGCGGACTTGTTCATGGATGTCATTCATTCTTCTCCGTAAGTCCGTTACATAGTCCTCCCCGGCTAGATCTTCACCGGGTTTACTGCCAAATACCAGGTCGCATGGTAAGCGCAACTCCCGCCCGAATAAGATGTTTGCTGGTGTCTGCCCTGTTGTCTCATGCACGGATGAACGGTAAGCCAACAAGAACAGATGAAGATGTCGGTCCCAGTCTCGTTGATGGTTAGAGACTACCTTTGACAAATACCGATTTATTGTTCTATTCATCCGTTCAACCATGCCATCGGACTGCGGGTGTAATGCAGTAGTTCTGGTTTTCTTTATTCCTAATATCTTGCAGATATTTTGGAACAGAGCAGACTCGAAATTCCTTCCTTGGTCGGAATGTATCTCTCGCGGTACTCCAAATCGGCAGATGCATTCTTTTACCAAGACTTCAGCGACCGTTACGGCTTCCTGGTTGGGTAATGGATAGGCTTCGACCCACTTAGTAAAGTAGTCCATTACTACTACTATGTATTTATTTCCCTCGTCAGTTTCTGGGAATGGTCCGGCCACGTCAATCGCAATGCGTTCAAAGGGACTTCCAACGTTATATTGGCGCATTGGAGCTCTTCTTTTCCTATGTGGCCCGTTACTTCCCGCGCAGACCACACATTTCTTGCACCTCTCTTTAACATCTTCTTTGCAATTTACCCAGTAAAATCGTTGGCGCACTTCTCTCAAGGGTTTTATTTACACCAAAATGTCCAGATCCGTCGTGGATCTCCTCCAATACCTCAGGTACTCTATTTCTAGGGATTATCAGCTGAGTTCTACTCTCAGTACCTTCAGTATTCTCTATGACACGTTTCAAGAGGCCCTCTTCAACAACAATAGAGTCCCACTGCGCCCAGTACGATTTTACACTTTGTGAGTGTCGTGCAACATCTTCCCAAACTGGTCTGCTATCTCCACGTTTCTAATCCAGTATGATTTTTAAGTCAGAGTCATTCCCTTGGTCCTTGCGAAGGTCTTCCGTTTGCCAACTATCATTCACTACTGTTGTTCTAGCGATGGTAGAGAGTTTTTCCTCTAAACGACTGCAATGCTTGCATTCGTCTTGGCAAGGTCTTCTTGATAATGCGTCAGCATTACGATGGCTTGTACCTGCTCGATGCTCAATAACAAAGTTATATTCTTGCAATCTTTCAATCCATCTAGCTGCCTGACCTTCAGGATTCTTAAATTGTAGCAGCCATTTGAGAGCAGCGTGGTCAGTTCTTATAAGAAATCTTCTACCGTACAAATATTTGTAGAAGTGCTCCACGGATTTCACGACTGCCAAAAGTTCTTTTCTGGTGACGCAATAATTCCTCTCTGGTTTTGACAAGGTCTTACTAAAATAGGCAATAACCTTCTCTTGTCCGTCTTGTATCTGGGAAAGAACGCCACCAATTCCAACGTTGCTGGCATCTGTATCTAGAACGAATTCTCCTTCTGGTAAAGGATAACTTAGGACAGGTGCGCTTGTCAAGGAATATTTAAGTTGTTTGAACGCAGCTTGACAGTCCATCTCCCAGATAAATTTTCTGCCTTCTTCAGTAAGCCTTGTCAATGGCTTCGCTATGTTAGCAAATCCAGGTACATAACGTCGGTAGTATGTACAGAGACCAAGGAAACTTCTCAATTCATGTTTATCCGTCGGTACTGGCCAGTCACTCACAGCCCTTATTTTCTCCGGGTCAACTGCAATACCCTTACCAGAAACTACGTGTCCAAGATAATGAACTTCTTTTTGAAATAAGTGACACTTCTTTGGACTGAGTTTCAGGTTAGCCTTTCTCAATCTTTGGAAAACCTCTTCCAAGTTCTTCATGTGGTCCTCGAACGTTTTTCCTACCACAATAATATCGTCGAGGTAAACCAAACATGTTTTCCATGACAGTCCAGCCAACACGGTTTCCATAAGTCGTTCAAATGTTGCAGGGGCATTGCAGAGCCCAAATGGCATAACAGTAAATTGCCACAGACCGGTACCGATGGTAAAAGCTGTCTTTTCTTTGTCTTTTGGATCTAAATCCACTTGCCAGTATCCGCTCTTTAAATCAAGAGTAGAGAAAATCTTTGATCCTGCCAATGTGTCCAGAGTATCGTCTATTCGGGGTAGCGGGTAGCTATCCTTCTTCGTCACGTTGTTAAGTTGACGATAATCGACGCAAAATCTCGTAGAGCCATCCTTCTTCTTCACTAGCACTACTGGTGAAGCCCATGGACTGCTTGAAGGTTCAATCACACCTTCCGTCCTCATGTCCTCAATGATTTCTTCTGCTTCTTCCCGCTTCGCCAGTGGTAATCTTCTTGCTGTTTGGCGGATGGGTCTTGCGTCTCCGGTGTCTATTTTATGATGGACTACATTGGTTCTTCCTTTGTCCTTCTTGTCCAATTGGAACACATCTTGAAAGTTGCCAATTAAACCCTTAGCCTTGGTTTTCTGGTCGGCGGTCAAGTCCTGGAACGATGTTGACAGCTCCTTCAATAGAATATCCGGAACTTCACAGGATGTGCTGTCTTTGGCCTTCACTGTTCGAATAATCGATGATATCGTTGAGCATTCTCCTACTATGGTCCCTTTCTTCAGTATAACGGGATAAAAATTTATGTTCATTACTCGAACTGGGATTATCTTGTCGGTTTTGAGCAAGGCTTTTCCAATTACAACTCCAGTCCCAGTTTTGGCATCATCGTTTTTCGGCTGGAGCATGACAATGTTTCCCTCACATAAGCTACCCTCGAGCTGTGCTTCCACGATTGACTCACTCCGTTCTGGGAGGGTGACATCTTCCGTTATCAATACTCGCATGGCATTGTCATCTCGTGGATTTAATACCAGTTCTTCATCATTGACCATCATCACTCCATTCTTTAGGTCAAGTTTAAATCCATGCTTTTTCATAATGTCCATGCCGAGAATGAATTCATCTTCTACATCAGCTACCAGCACTCGATGTTTAATGCACGTTTTTCCAACAGTGATGCTCAAATCTATTTCTCCAGATGCGGTAGCTTGTTCTCCGGTGGCTGTGCGTATCTGCCACTTTGTTGGAAGTATATGTTTTTTGCATAGTTTTCTTGCTAAGTCGGGTCTGATTATTGTTTTTGTCGCACCCGTATCCAGCAAAATTTTAAGCGGCCTTCTGTCGATAGAGCCGTCTACATAGATGCTATTAGCTTGATGATGTAGGGATGCGACATAAGTAATGGATTCTGGGGCTACTGGATTACGGGTCGACGATTGCCCCTTCGCATCAACCCGACTTAGTTTCCCGACTCCTTTTCTTCCTTTCTTGGTTCTGCTTTCTTCTGTTGTTTTCTGCAGAGCCTTTGCGGGTGACCTAATTCACCGCAATTCCAACAGCGGAGTTTCTTTCTTCCAGCAGCATTAATTTCAGACGTAATTCGTCTTATCTTGTCTTCTAGATCTTCGGTGTCTTCGGGCCTCTCAGCATCGATATTTCGCACTCGCGATTGGTTACGTGAAGCTTGTTTCGCAGCTTCATGGTCTAAGGCATATGAAAGTGCGTCAACCAGAGTTTTTGGTCGAGCCAATCGTAGTGCCTGCTGAGTTTCATTATCTCGGACCCCATAGATAAAGGCTTGTGTGGCTAGGCATTCCAAAACGCTGTCAGGAGCTGTAGGGTGTGCCAGACGAACTAAACGAGCTATATCAGCTTCGAATTCTTGAAGGTTTTCTTTAGAACTCTGATATCGGTTCCTCAGTTGTGTCTGGTACACTTGCTCCAGATGCGCATTGCCATATCGCATATCCAATATCTTAACAAGTTGTTCGTAATCTTCTTGTTCATCTTCTTTTAACGTTTGTAGGATATCGATGGCTTCTCCACGTAGCGAAACTGTCAGCGCAGTAGCCTTTTCTTTGGAAGTCCAGCCATTTGCTTTGGCAGCGGCTTCAAATTGTTTTACATAATTCGGCCATGATGACTTGCCATCGAATTCGGGTGCTTTAATGTGCAGTTTTGAATTATGTTCCGCTTTTACTGTTTTGTTTACTTGAATAATATCTGCCACATTAGAATTTGATACCGCTGGCGTAATATTAGAGAAATTTTGCTGCAACTCTTCAACTTTTTTCTCGTAAGTTTCTATTCTCTCTTCTAATATTCTAGAACTTTCTTTCAATTGTTCGTTTAATTTTTCTTCCAAACTTCTAGAATTTTCCATTAGTTTCTCTTCCCATATTCTAGAATTTTCTGTTAATTTCTCTTCTAAATTTCTAGAATTTTCTGTTAATTTTTCTTCCAATTTTTGTTCTAAAGTAATAGAAGTTTCATCTAGTTTTCTAGAATTTTCCTCTAATTTTTGTTCTAAAGTTCTGGAATTTTCTATTAATTCTTCTTTCAATGTTCTAGAATTTTCCATCATTTTCTCTTCCAAAGTTCGAGAATTTTCTTCAGATTTTCTAGAACTTTCCTCTAATTTTTGTTCTAATGTTTTAGAACTTTCTTTTAGAATTTTAACAAAATCGGTGAAACCACCCGCAATTTCGAATACAAACTCATCTGGATTTTCACCAGCTTCTACTAAAGCTTGCCGTAGACGAAGTTGCAGAACAGCCTTGGATCCCGATGTCTCTAACTCTCGGTCTTCCAGCTCCCTCTTGAGATCGGTTACTTTTAATTCACTTAATTTTACTTGTTTACCCGCCATTTTATTTATTTTTATTTTACACTTCACAATTTTTAAATAACCCCACACCTGACACCAATTGTAACGTTTTATTTATTTAGGTGAAGTGTAAAATTGATTAAAACACTAATATTTATATAACTATGTTTAATTAAAGAAATATGAATTATAAAGAATAAATAAAAATAACTAACACTAAGAATTAACAAGTATAAACACTAATTTAAGAACTAATTATTATTACTAAAGACTTAAACACTAAGATAGTTTATTTAAACAATTAAAACTATGCGATATTTATTTCAACAATATTTATATCACTGTCTATTTATATCACCATCTGTTCACTACACGTATCGATACAAGACTGTCCTCGCGATCTTTTGGTCGGGGTATTTATCTTAAACGCTTCATTCTCGAATATTCTTTGACCTTTTAATTTCTCGAATATTCGCCGACCCCGATCAGAACAATAGGGAACGAACGGACGTGTTTTGACCTGTGCGCTAGCGACCGCCGCCCGCGCCGCCGCCCGCGCCGCGACCCTGGGTTCGCTACAGTATAATTCGAAAAACCGATGTATGGGACACGCCACCGAATTCCTGCAATAATTTCAATTTTCTAGTGCTGCTTGAGCACATTCATTTTGTTTCAAATTTTTAGTTTTAAGTTTGACTTCTATTTGAAATACAGTGCGACTTGATTTCTTTCTGAAGGATGTAGAATAATTCGATCCACAATTGACGAACGACGAACACCGTATGACAAGGACCTTTCAAAATAAAATTAAGTGGCTGAAATATGAATGAAAATAATTGATTTAAATTTTAATATATGATGCATTAATTTGTTGAATTAATGTAGGTTGAGAATAAAATATTTATGTATAAGGAGTTGATTTTCTTTCTAATATTCATGATATGTAGAGGCGCAAATATATTTTTTTTTGCCACTGGCGCTCAAAATTCTAGTTAGGACTCTGCTTGTGAGTAACGTTTTTGTGATCAAGTCTGTATGATTTGATAAGATATGAAATTTGTTTTATGTTATTTTGACAATTATGTACGGTAATATTTTTATGATACTAACTTGTGAAAATTACATGGTGTACAATTACGACATAGTTACCTTGCTGAAACCAGTAAAAATATTGTAACGTTTATTTATGTAGCTGAAGTGTAAAGAAATAATTGAAACACTAATATTTATATAAGTAAGTTTAATAAACGAAATATGAATTAAAAAAGATAATAAAATAACACTATGAATAAACTTATCTCGAATGTCGGATGTTGCATCTATAGAAATATTTATAATTTTGTGATATTTGCAGCCTAATAAAAAAGAGTTATATTTTTGATGCATTTATTTATTATTAAAATGAAGACAATTAATTAGATTACTAGTGATTTTTTTTCTGAATCGAATCTACAAAATTTTCAGTTGAAAATTGGTATTTCACGTAATTTAAACTTAAGTAAACGATACGAACGTTATCAGTCAGTTATTATCGACGAAAATAAAGTCTCACAAAAGTTCTTAAAAGAAGACCGTCTGAAAAGGATGCGTTTCACACAAAATGTCTTTGTGTGTCGCCTTTGACTTGCGTGTCATATAGATTCGCCATCAATTAATTACAAGTTGTACTATTTTCATAGGTTTAAATTAATTTACTTTTGTTCCCCCGGTCTTCAGAAATGCCCCCATGGAGAAAATTGTGTGAAAGAGAAAGAATCACTGAAAGAGTATGAGTTTCATTGCATTAAAATCATGTTAATAGATAAATCAAAATATGATTTTCATTAAAATACGAACACAGTAAATCGACAAAACTATATGTATTATTACATTTAAGAAATATTTAATTTCATGTTTTTCGTAGGCCTACAAAATAAATAGAACTTCCTGCGTTTCTCAAATTGGTACAAAGACATATTTAAAAGTACATTAGTGTTAAAAATAATGTCACCAGTTTAAATCAGATTAAGTGACAAATAAAACTACATACTTTTAAAATGTAAAGATGTTATAAAAACTGTCATCCTTGACTTAGAAACTAATTAATTCATTCTGTAAACGTAACAAATACCAAATACAGATAAGAATACATTAATTACAGAAGTGTTACGTTCTGTCTGCACATTATAAATTATTTCCAACATACGTGTTACAATTTTCAAACAAAATTTTTTGTTTTTGATAAATAGTTCTTTTATACCAAGGCTAAGATTTTAATTTATAATAAATGTGAGAACAAATTTTTAGGCAAAAACCTGATTTTATTTTGATATATAAAATTTATGGAGTTAGAATAATTTTTTGTGAATATATCTAAATAATAGGCGTAACAAATTAGGTATAATAAATTGACATTTTTTGCCAGGAAGATGACTAACAACAACAAAGACACTTCTTACCTCCAGATATGTCACATATGATTAGCACAGAACCGGATCCAAACGTTTTAACTGTTACGTTTTCCTTTTCACTGATTGATATTTATAGCGAGGGAAAGATCACCACATCCCGAATTATTACAATAATTACATGACTTTTTCATTGAATTATGACCATCAACTTAATTCGTTCCGAAGGTACAGTTAAATCAAAGATTATAATACAGATATACCTACATGTATTATTGAACTAACTAGGTATAGATAATGTAGAAAAGTATTTCTTATTTATTTATTTTTTTCGCACCACTGTCCACGTAAATATAATTTACTTTCATAGCAACATGAGTAGTAATTTTCTGATATCTATTATTTGTTTACTATTCAGGAGAGTGTTATAGAAATAACTTTCCTACTAGCAGGGTCAAAATTACCTAAAACTAGTTGCAAATAAATAAACCTGAACTATCAAGTAGTCTACATTTCACAAATACTTTAACATTATTTGAAGTTAAATCTTGCTGGTGGCGTCAAAAATATAATAAACGACTCGGAACGTAAGTACAAAATACAAATATTCTCGTACGGTAACTTGCATAAACTAAAGCACGTAAGCTCCACCTCAGTTCATACCTAATCAAAGGTTATAATGTACTTACATTCCTTGCAGCTTAAATAAACATTTCGCTTGTTGAAAGTATGTAAATATTAACTTTTCATAACAGTTTTCAAAGAATTAACTTTTGATACAAATTTCATCAAAAGATAATAAATAGTGTTATTTTTTTAATAATATTCTTATCTTGTACAAAGAAGGAATTGAAGTGTTATTGTATTTGATTCATTTTATTAGATTGTATAAATAAAAGTATTAATAAAATGACAATTAAAAAATACCTATATAATGCACACAATATTCACAACGTTGCATGTTCATATAATTGAGTAATCATAGAAGGTAATGGTTGCTGAGCATCCTCGCCTTTCTAGTACTTGCATGTAGTATATTGTTCAGCATTGGTATGCAAACAAAACAGTAACAATCCAGTATTCTACGCTCATGCTCAACCTATTAATATTAAGTAAATAATGAATTATAAATAATAAAGATAAAAGAGTGACAATAATATAATTCATATGTTTTATATATTCTAACATGATTAAAATTAAAAATATTTGAATCATTACAACTGTAATAAATACAAAAATTGTATCAAGGGTATAAATTAATCAGGGACCTACATATTTCATTTTGAGTTTTTAAATAACCAATATAATTTCTTAACATAACAACTAATTTATTATTAAACCGAACTTAGTAACAATACTTTGGTTAATCTGAAAATAAAATGTGATTAAATTGATTTGCCTTTAATAAAATAGTATATTATGCAATAAGTTCAGAAAGTCGCCTATTTTCCACGAGGTGTGAAAGTTTCGGCACGAGGTAAGAAGTAGGTGATTCTAGCACACTTTACTTTTTCTACGACCATACTGCTAAAGTTACAGAACAAAAATAGCTATACGAAAGCTATTTGACATAAAGAACAATAAGGCGCATGTAACGTCACAAAGAGTACCTTCACGCATGCGGAGTGTTGACAATTACAGTAAGAAATGGTATTTTCCACATTGCACATGTGCAGTGTTGGCAAATACTGTGAAAAATGATTTTTCACACCTTAACCTACGATTGTGGGAAACTTTGAAGCTTTTTATAGTGTGAGAAAAGTGCCACTTTTCATAGTGGTCGTAGAAAAATGTATTTTTCATTTTTAAATTGGAAATATATTTCATATAAAAAAAGTCGTTAAGACTTTGTAACTATGGAATTGTAAGCAAAAAAAATAGTTTCAACTTACTAGTGAGTAACAAATTTTTGCACACTATTTATTGCTCAGTGATTGTATAATCTGCTTTCCTCTATTTTATTATAATTTGTTAAATCTTTATTCTTTAGAATGAAAAGATTTTTAAATTTAGTATGATTCTTGCGTATATAGGTATGGGAGCAAAAATGTTCAAAACATATATAAAAGTGTGCAAGTGGAAGGGCGGGTCCTGAGCCTGTGTTTGAAGTTTTTTTTTAATAAATACTCTTAAAAATTACATTTTACAGCATTTTAATAACACGCAAACAAAAATAGTTATTTATATAAGAGTCAGGCACATGATACATTACTGTCGAGGAGCTATATTGAAATTCGAGGCAATTTATTCCACTATTTTACGGCTCGAACATTTTTCATTTTTCATGAACTCAATTTTTGACGTAGTCGATGTAAATAAGAGATTTCGTTTGACGTTTAAATGGCAAAGGCCGATTTGAACAAAAAAAATTTAACTTTTTTTGTGAAATTTGGATTTTTGCAATTTTTAGATGCATTGTGCGCAGAATACAAAAACGGCTGCTTAAAAAATTAGTGCGTGGCTTAGAGGCTTTTTCTCAAATAAATTATTTCTATTCGCAGGATTCTACAAAATTCCATGTTTCGTTTAAAATTATAAAATTTATAAACAATATCAAATTAATAAATTAATTAATATAACAAAAATAATCGTTACTCTTAACTTTGGATTCTTTCCTGACTGAATTTACGTCAATTTAATCATTCTTACACATCAGGCCTACGCACTAGGAGTTCATCGCTGTTTTACAATTTCCGAATTTTTCACTTCAGTGCTTTAAAGTTGGTATATCTACTTTCAATAATAAAATATTCATATTAATGTAAATATTTCCAAAACCCTATAAAATGATTTTTCTCAATTGTTTCACAGAATTTCATACTTCTATACAATAAAATGAATAATAATAAAAATAACCTGTAGTTCAGATTTCTAAGAAATTAAATCAATATAAACAAAAACAAGAATCGATTTATCAAATGCTCACGTATTTTAAGCTGTGACTAAACGATTAGGTAGCTGTTTACCTACAGATATATCACCACACCGCATGTATACTTTTTGTAGCAAAGAAGCATTACAATGTGTAACCCACATGCTCATTATACTAGTATTAAATGCATGCAATTTAACATACGTGATTCATTGTTGAATGTATATTTTTACGCATTTTTAATCTGAGGTACGTTTCCGTAAATAAAAACATTATTTATTACTTCTTGGTAGTATATTAACTATTACTATTAGGTAATGGAATTTGAATTTTAAATTTGCATATCACAACCTTTAAGTGTAAAAGGAAAAACTAATATTTTTTTTTTGTAAAATCTCGATTTTCATGCTAAGTGGTCTAGAAAATTGACAAGTTGTTATCAAACTTTTTTTGAACTTGATTATATATTTGCATCTATAAATTTTATAATAGGTATGCTTTTTATAGTTCATTTTACTTAATTAGGTATAAAAAGTTCTATTAAATGCATTACACAATTTTAAAAAAGTACGATAAAATGTTTTTTTTTTAAATATGCATTATAAAATTTGCTATTTATCGTGATAAAAAAAATTAAAAATTTATATTTAAACAATTGAACTTGCATATTTACTGTCTAAAAAATTCATTCTTATTTGAAGTACGTTTATTAACATGTATCATTTGATATCTACGATAAAGTTTGAAAAAAATAAATAATTTGATATGCATTGAGCAATAATCTTCTAAGTATTGTGTTTCATTAATAATTTTCATTGATACATAAAGTATAGTATATACCTGTACTTACATTTACATTAGATTATAAATAATTTTGTATATTAATCTATTTGGGAATAATTTTTTAATATTTATTTTGAAATTATCTTTATTATTACACTTGCCGGTCGGTCTTCAAGAGCAAACTGGTTTTTAAATTTGATTCTGGCAACACAAGAAAAATGAGATAATAAGACTTATTTTGAAACAATCGGGTTTTTTTAAAAAAAAAAAAGAACGCAGGTCCATTTCACAATCGGCCAGATGGCCAATTCTTCTCTGCATCCAACGTAGACTTGATGTTTACAATATTATCACTGTAACTAACTTATGGTATTATAAATAAATTTTTGACGAGTATATATTTTTCAATATAGGTATAACAAATAATTTCTGCGGTGTACACTCCAAACCAGCTAAAGTGCCCGAGAGGTAACCTTTGGTAAATATCCTCTTCGGTATAAATATATAGCATTATTGATATCTGCGATAAAGTAAACTAGCATATCCAGAAATAGATAATAATATAATAATATTCTGAATATTCGTGCTATAGGTATTTTTTGTATTTATTTTAGTTACATATATGTACAATTAACTTAATAAAATTAAATGTAAATACTGGCAATTGGTATGCAGGAAATACTTGGATTGTGATAATCGACTCAGGATTAAAGATAATGCATTCTGATAATAAGTATTATATTTAAAAAACAAACATTTATATGATATTTAAATCAATGATTTAAATATTTTTTTCCGCATTTTGTTAACATCCTAGGTTTACGAAAATTTGGGAAAAACGTATATGGGCTGTATTGCGATGGCAATTATTTCAGGAAATACTAAATCTGTTTAACTTCTTCGGCATTCGGAAAAACGACGTTACTGATGTATTATTTTCAGTTTATAATGTAGAATTTTTCTGTGATTTTTTGTGTAATTTACTTTGTAATGTAAAATCGGGTCATTGAATAAAATCCAAAAATTTCGTCGATATAACCGGACGTCGCTATAAACGGTGTAGTTATAAATGGATTTTATTGTATTTTTTTTCTTTAAATTATTATTTATTCGTTACAATAAGTTTTTCTCTTAATAAATGATATTTTTGTAAAACACGTTTTTGAAAATATATTACAACTAAAACAAATCTATTTTATTAAAAAAAACTGATTTAAATAAAAAAATCTGATTTTTCTTTTCTTACTTCGGATTTTTATGCAAACTTGAATATATGGAATATATTACTGTTGGTCTTTAGTGAACTACACACCTACTATAAATTACATTTCTTTTACATTTTCTACTTACTAAATGTATGCGAAAAAAATCACAAATATATTTCTTATTTGAAAATATTTTTCAATAAAAATAATTATAATTTCTTTCATATTATACTTTTATAAATGAGTTACAAAAAAATATATTTTTATATTTGAAACATTTTAAAATTAAAATGCTTATAATAATACCTGAACACCCAATGTAGAATAGTACCGCAGGTAAATGTTGTAATGCCGTAATTGCACAATTTGAGATATAAATAAATAATTGTTAGAAACGTTATCAATAATTTGTATTAAACAATTAGTAATTTATTAAACTATAATATTTCAGTAATAAAAATCACATGTTTTGATAATTTATTAAACCTAAGAAACTGATAACTGAGAATATTATTTGATCTAATCTGGAGGAAAGTTATTTATGATAGTACGATAGGGTAAAAGTGATATTATATTTTCCGAAAAACTACATAACACAATAATATTATATTGAAACACAAGAGAGGCAAGGTAACTATTACAAAACGAATATGAAATTTGAAGCACAAGCGCGATGCTAAACCTGTCTAATAATATATCTTTTCTATGATTGTGAACTCTTATTTTTTAAAATTAATATTTTTTTTTTTTTCATAATTTCACAATGTCAATTTAACATTTGTTATCTATAGTTTTAAATTTAATAAAAAAAACAAACAAGATCGTTCTAAAATGGTTGTCATAAAGAGATCAAAATTATTTAAGAAAGCCAATTCTTTATCTCTACAATAGAAAATGTTTTCACACGTATTTCATTCAGTATTTTTTCTATGAACACAATTACCAATAGATTAATGAGATTGTCAGTTTAATAATAATGTTGTCATAGATTTGACGTTGATAAAGTTATTAAGTATAAAAAATAAAACTATTCTGGCTGAAATTGAAAAAGAAGCTCATAGACCGCCAAAAAAACGTCTGTAGACATTTGTACAAGAGGAAGATCAAGTAAATGTTTTCTATAAAAATAATTTAATTTGCAGAAAAAGAGTATTATACTAGATGGGTATAAAAAAGAATAACAGTTAAAATTCATATAGACCATTTATTAATCTTTTAAATTCCTTTACATTATTCTTTAGATAAAAACAAAACAAATATAGATTGCACAGCTATCACAATCATTATTATTTATCAAATGTCAACTGGCCGAAACTTCTAGTTGCACGACTAATAAACGAAAATTACCTTTTGTTATGATTTACATGTCCGATTTGCGCTGATAATACCAATTCCGCGGCCTTGAGAACCATCCTACTTACTCTACAACCACGTGGTTCGGCTTTCACAAACCGCCTGTATGCCGCAACCAACCCGTCTACACAACCACTTCAAAACAACTGCTATCGCTATCCCCAACTGTCTTACCTAGCCTCCTAGACCAAAGCAAACTGTCTTATTTTGTAATGAGCGCGCTAAACAAACACGAGAGATAAGTACCATGTGACTAAGAAAGATAAAATTGCTAGTTTAAGCTGGTGATTCTACTATCGGTTGTGTTTTGTGAAGATAAGTGCAAGAATATTTTGTGCAGTGAAGTAAAACCAGTGATAATTGTTTCTAATTTTTAAATAAATTCAGTGGATAAACCAACACGACTAAATATACAATCTATTTTTTTACAAAACAAATGGTAAACTTCATTTAAATTTCAGATTAAGAATTAATAACACTCGATATAGTAGTTTATCTAGTAACCTCTGAAGGAAACATTTGCACTTTTAGTTTAGATAATTGAGTCACAAATATTTATAAACTATTTCTCGAATATATTTTTTTTAATTTCACTTTCTATCAAAAATGACAATGAATATTAAAACCTGTTTACGTATTTTTATTTAAAAAAAAAGTATGTTGTAAATTTCCATTACTGTTTATACGATTTAGGAACAAATATTAATGATTTTTTATTTTTTTGTTTGAAAAATGTGTATCACTGATAACATTATAAATCATAATTTTATTACTATAAATCTTGTAAAACATTGTTGTTTTATGCAAACTAATTAGTTTTAAAAATATTCCAAATTAGGTTAAGATCATTAAATAATTTTAACTCAAACAAAAATAAAAAAATTGAGTTCGTATAAGTAGCTGAATTTTTCTTCATATATAAACACATTATTGGTTTATTTGAAATTACATATTTATATTTATTTAAAAAATAAATATTTGAGGTTATTAAATAAACAATTGTACACAAAACAATAACCATACAAACAATCAAATTGTGTTACAATGAAAAAATGTAAATTTAATAAATAAAAGTCATTATCCTATTATTGCAAAAAAAAAATTATGTTCCAAATCTAATGAAATAAATATCGATCTAAATTTGTAATTATATTTATTTTTAACATACAAATATTTGTGATTAAACAAAATAACCACACAAACAAATATATTTTGAATTTTTATAAATACACCTCGCTAATTTTACTTCAATCCTTCCTACACGTTATTTTCGATTTGCAACCTAATTATCCAAATTCTGATAATAAGTAAAGCAAACCAATGCGGACGTCACAGATCACAGCTACGGGTCGAGCTGATGATCGGATGTCAGTTGTCGAGTGAGTGGTTGCGAGTGCGGCTGCGGACCAGGAGTCGAACCCGGGATGGACGGGCTAGGAGAAGACGGGAAGAAGCTTCTGTCGAGCAATCTGCAGAACTTGAAAATCATCCGCGCTGGGGATCTCAGTCCAGGGGTGTACACGCCCAAAACGCCCACCACGCCAAACAGAAAGTTCGGGTAAAGAATTTTAGTTTTTGGTTTTTGGCGAGTAATTGTTTTTCAAATTAATATTAATGTAATTTGATACTAAAATTCGTTTTTGTATATTATAATAAATAATTTACTTTTGATAAAAAGTTAAAACTGGATAAATATTTTTTTTTTAAATTAACGTCAATATCACGTAACCTCAAAACTTTTAACATTTTATTATTAAGAAAAAATCCAGCGTTATTTAAAATAATAATTTACAATTCTATTTAACTTTTTGACTTGCAACAAATTTATTTATATCGACTTTAAAATACATATATTTTTTTTGTAATAGATAATATTTTTAATGTGTCATGTAGATAACACATAATCAAAAAATATGAAATTTTGCGAACAGGCAAAAAGAGTTTAAAATTACTATAATCTTCTCCAATTTGGACCTGATTGTCCAAACATTGGGGGAACAATTGTCAACCCGAGCTCCCCCAAATATACATTTTTTATTATAAGAAATATTTAATTATGTCATGCAGATACCATACATAAACAGAAAATATGAAATTTAACACACAGTCCAAAAGAGTGACTAAAAGAATTAAAATTACCTACTATAATCTTTCTAAATAATTTTCTTCTGGTTATCTAAATTGGGGGCGGAGCAACTGCATACCTTTATTGCTCACAAATCGCAATACAATATTAAATAGTGTCCGATTGAAACATGATTTTCAGCCGAAACCGAAACCGTACCCGAATATTCGGCTCCTAATTCTCGTTTCAGCCGAAAACATAACCGAAACTGAAATTTATGTAGTTATGTTAAAATTTAGTTAAATTTTTATTAAACACGGAAATGTAGTATTTCTCTTACCTTTTAAGCTATTATTCGATTATTTAATTAAATAAAAGACTTCAATTTATTAAAAAATCATTTTATTTTTGTAGGGGCACTTTGAAAAATAATCACAATCAAATAAGTAGTCTTTTCAAGAATTTTTTTGTTATAATTAAGAGGTTCTTTTAATAGGTATGCTATTCTAAAAAAAAAACATTATTTTTTTGTTAATTTTACTATAAGTCTGCCTTAATTCTACAAATTATAATAACGAGATATTGGCTCATCTTGCACTTGGCACTTACAGTTTCAGAATAACGGTAATAAAATAATAATTACATATTCGAAAGGAAAAAAAATAAAATAATGTACAAAACAAAACTATTAACTAACAAAACAAAAATAGGCGATTGAAACCTTTCGAACAAAACCCGGGCACTATACTGTTATATATTATTAAAATTATTATTAGCCTTATGTTATAAAAATTAATTTTTAAACAACACTATTGTTAAAAAGTAAAAATGAATGGTAGAGACTTAATCCAAAATTCTATTATACTATAAAATACTATTAAACATAACAAAAATGATATTAACTTAAATGTCTAATTTTTAAAAAAAATTATTGTTCTTTTACAATTATTTTCGAAGTAAAATACCTATAACACTTAGAAACAATTGAAAAAGTTATATATAACTACTACTTATATAATGTTCTTCAATTTTAGTACGTATATTTATTTAAATTTTATATTAATTTTGCAATAAACGTCAAACATTTTTCACTATCATTCTGACAATGATTGCTTTGTGAACACCATTTCATAAGCTATACCATATTTATATTAATTATTTAGAATTATTTTACATTTTTATAAATTTATGATAGCAGTTAAATACAATGTTAAAAGTTAATTTATTTTATTTGAAAAAACATTAATGTTATTTTTATCAAATGTCTCATAAGTAACTGTTTTATATAATATTATTTTATTGATATGATACAGTACAAGTGCATCGAGTCAAAAAGTACCAGGAATTTCTAAGAAACTAAAAGCAATGATATTTCACAATGTACATATTTTTGTACGTGTATTAATTATAAATTTATAAGATAAAGAACATACAAATTGAATATATATAAAATATATTTTTTAATAAATAAGCTAAAACCCAATTCCAAATACTAAAATTGTAGTTTAAATATATGTAAATTAAAAATATTTTTAGCAAAATACATTACAATTTTTACACATATAGTAATTTTACGTAACGCTAATAAAAAGAGATATGTGTAGTAGTAAAATTTAAAGTAAAAGTATACAAGTTTTCAATTACTAACAATGTCAAACGTTTAAGTTTTTTCATCAATAATTTGTTACGTATGCATTGTTTAGATCATAACGCTGAAAAAAACTAATAAGCTGCTTGTTATGCTATGTACAAAAATATTTTGACAGTTCCTTTATAAATATTTACAATTTCCAATTCCAAATGTAAGAGATGAGATGCAATACATTATATTAAATATATTCAATATTGTCTCTTGAGAATATAAAGAATATGAATGCTTTGTTTGAATTGATATAAATCATATATTTTATGCGAAGCGATTTTGAAGCGCATATATGAAAGAAAGTAGACAAAAGGTGTTTTAATATGGTAATAAGCGTTCAATAATATCGGTGTATGTCACTTGAAAAAATAAATAATACAACCTACATAGGATTAATTATCACATTCATTTGTCTCGGTTTTACATAAATTATTTATGCATCAATAAATGAAAAACATTTTAATTTATACCACGTGATTTCCACAGAGAACTTCATTCTGTTTCGTAACGAAAGTAGATGATATCTTTAAAGAAAATTTGCCATTCATAATTCATTTATTTTATTAGGTACTTATAAAAATGGAAATGTTTGGCATAATATGACTTTTTAATATTTACGAAAAAAAATATACGAATCAGTTATAAGAAATTATAGTAATAATAATATAAATAATAATATTTGATAAAAAATATTTTAATTGCAGAAGAATTTCGATGAGACAGTGCTCCAAAAATTCGTTTATTACGCAACCCTCATATCATATATGAATACAATTCGCTGAATACTAGAAAATGTCTGTATCAAAATCATAATTTCGTACATTGTACCATTGTATTTATATATAAAATCAATGATTGTACGAATACCTAAAATATCTGTTTATTTTTTTCTGTACAATAATGTTTATTTTTATACTCTAATTTCAAAAATAGTCTCATTTTATGTGATTTCTTTTGTAATTTGTATGAATATATGTAAAAAAAAGTTCCAGAATTATTATTTATATATTTTTAAGATATATGGATACTGGATACATACAGTATGTTAACGGATCTAGTTGCAAAGAGTGAACAAAAAAAAATATTTTACGAGCAAAATGTATTGTTGATAAATGTTTTTGCATATTCCAAATCAGCCACTTCAATTTTAACCTTTTCAATTCTTTTTTCAGTTTCAGAGAAAAATTGAAAATTTTGCACAGAATATAGGTAATAAACAACATTATTGTATGATAATGAAGATAACAGTTCTATAATAGTTATTTATGTAACCAGTTAGAAAATGCCTCTAACTTGTGTTATTCTGCGGGGTCTCGCTTCGCTCGCTCCGCAAATGTCCGTTACACAAAATTGCAATTTCTAGCGTGTTTCATACAATGTCTTTTCTTATTTTGATGAAATTTTTTTAATTTAAATTTTTTCTTCTAATTTTGACTCACTTTTTTGTTTGGAAGCGGCACTCTTTTCATAACCCATGTTAAAAACACAATTCACTTTTCATCACACTCGGTGGTGAAATTTTTAATTTCGTAACTGGTTATGAAAAATCTGGCGTTTCGAATCGTCAATCAGTTTTGAAAAGTGACTCTTTATATGTCAAAAGTAGAAAAAGCTTTTTTAAACTTTACAATTTAGTCAAAAAACAATGTCAAAATAATATGAATATATGACATTAATTTGTACTTAGTAGAAAAAAAATAATGTGCTCGTCATACATATGAGAAGAAATACTAAATACCAGAATCTATTTTTTTTTAATTTATAATATTGAAGGTATCGTGAGTGAAAAAATTATTAGACACAGACACTATAGTTAATATGGTAAAACGAGATTGTAGAGGCTCAACTAAGTATTTTTATTAAAAATTACATAAATTTTCATTGTTATTTTTTTTTAACATTTACATGAAAGTCGCAGTGTTTTTGTTTTTTGCGTCGCGCGTCTACCTTTCTTGTAACGCGTCTTGCCCCTTGCCTTGCAACCCGTTGACATCAAAGCACATTTTTCTTTGTTTTTGCAAAAAAAAAACGGTCGTAGAATCTAAATTATAACTAAAAGGCAATTTTTATTTTCTTAACGATAAGCAAATTTATTTTGATAAGAATTTAAATTACCTACTTGACTTGACAGATTAAAATTAATTTTACATATATCTTTTCCTCATATTATATCAATTTGTGTACTACCTTTAATATATAGTTATATGACGTCGCGGAATTTTTCTAGAGCTTTTTGAGTTCTACAACTTTTCTAGAGAAAGCATTTAAATATAACTTATCGTTTAGGTAGCGTTCGTAAAAAACATATTTGCTCGACCGTTTTTCGTCGACTTTAGTTGCAAAATTGATTGTTACAAAAAGCCCTTTTATTTTAACAGGTTATAGCCACTCTGAAATTACGTTGTAAATATTGGACAAAAAATTTTTGAAATTAGTTGAATGGTTTCGAAGATTACTTCCTACATCCAAATTTATAAATTTTACCTCTTAATAATGTTAGTGCAGAAAATATTTTAATTGAGATATAAAGTAAATCATGCAATAGCATAGCGACACTTTGTTAATTTCATGGCATACTTATTATTCATTCTCGAATGTCTTATGTATTACACAATAAGATATAAAAATAAGCAAGGAAATAATAAAAGAAATGTAAGAAACATTAAATATATTTAAAAGTGTATTTATTTTTGACTTTACTTTTGTAGTTCTAGCAAACAAAAAAAAATCAAGAAAAAATTCTCTCATACTCCATTATGTTATTACATTTTTATTAAGATATTTACACGTTTTATTTTTCATTGTTCCAGAAGCCGATTTCGTTATGGAGTCCGCAAAATCCGCCGCCGAGCAGTGTTTAAGAACGGTGACTGCAACATCCTTCAATCCCGCATCTCCAGACGTCGTCTACGTTTCCTCCAGGATATCTTCACCACTTTAGTAGACACCCAATGGCGTTGGACCCTCCTTGTCTTCGCCTTGAGTTTCCTTCTATCTTGGTTAGGCTTCGCTCTCATCTGGTGGCTCATAGCCTTCACCCACGGCGATCTAGAACACGACCACCTACCACCCCTTCAAGAAGAGAACAACTGGACACCCTGTGTAGTAAATATCTTCGACTTTACTTCTTGTTTCTTATTCAGCATTGAAACGCAACATACTATCGGGTACGGGTCGAGAAGTACAACAGAAGAATGTCCGGAAGCCATATTTGTTATGTGTATGCAGAGTATTTGTGGGGTTATGATTCAAGCTTTCATGGTAGGAATCGTATTTGCTAAGATGACAAGACCCAAACACAGAACACAAACTTTGTTGTTTTCGAAATATGCGGTGATTTGTCAAAGAGATGGCGAGTTATGTCTAATGTTTAGAGTTGGAGATATGAGAAAATCTCACATCATTGGAGCAAACATAAGAGCTCAACTGATCAAACCAAAAACTACAAAAGAAGGGGAAATTCTAAATCAATTCCAAACTGAATTAACAGTAGGTGCTGACGGATGCAATGGCGATTTGTTCTTTATTTGGCCTATGACTGTTGTTCACAAAATAGACGAAGATTCTCCATTTTATAATTTATCTGCTGGTGATATCCTTCAAGATAGATTTGAAATAGTTGTTATACTTGAAGGAACAATTGAATCAACAGGACAAACAACGCAAGCTAGGTCTAGTTACCTATCTTCTGAAGTTCTCTGGGGACACAGATTCGAACCTGTAGTAACATATAACAAAGACAGACAAGGATACGAAGTTGATTATTCGAGATTCAATTCGACAATTCCTGTAGATACACCCTTGTGTTCCGGGAGAGATTTGTTAGAATTTTACCGTATGCAAGAGGGAAGAACAAATGGTAAGTTATTTGTTTTGTAAAGGTTTTCGGAGCACTGGTTTGGTATTGCATGGAAAAATTAAAATTAAAATTAAATGGGTTATTATGTTGGTGATTTTGTTTTGGAAGCACTGGTTGTTTGGGTTACACTTGTTATGTGATATATTCACGCTATTGGGAATCACTGGAAACGCTACTTTGTTGTTTTATAATAGATGGCGTGGTTTATTCAGTCATACTTTAAAATACATTTACCAATATATTCATAAAAATAAATATATTTATTATTGTTCCGTTTTTAAATACTTTCCTATCCAGCTCCATAGAATATACATATATTTTTTGCCTTTGGATTCAAATCTTATGTACATACTAAGATTTATAATTTACAAATTTCATAAAAAAATCTATTGAGAATCGAGGACTGAGTGTACATTATTTCTTTATAAGCTTTTATAACAATTTAGTCTAAATTGAAACAGTAAACACCTTTCCTTTTAACTGCAGATTCTACTGACAATTTATCAATTCGACGAATTCCAAGCGAACTACAAGCGATTGAAAATTCGAATTTGTCCCTATGAACCGAAGATGCTTTAGTGTTTTCATGTGTTTTACTAATTGTAATAACTTTATGCTTGTGTTATTATATAAGTTACAAATTTGTTTAATGTTGTGTTGTTGTTATGTATGTATGTTCATTATTTATTGTTTCTTGTACTTTAATGTGTTGTTCTAAAAAAGTGCTTTATTATACTTTAATTTATTAGTAGATATTGTTGAAAAATGTAAAAAGTAATTGAAAAGACAGAAACCAAATTCTGTTACAGTCATTAAGTCTGTCTGCACCTCTTTTTAATTTTTTATCAGCAAGTTCACGGTCGATCAACTGTAAGAAAAAAATTTGCCGACTTGTTGATAAAAATAACATACACGTTTCATATATTTACTATAACAATTGCTTTTAGTTATACGACATAATTTGTTGCTAATTGTACTAAAATGTACTAATTTTAAGTTTGTGTTAATGTGGTTTGTCCATTGTTAACGTCATATTTAACATTTGACCACAAGATTATGTTAATAAAATTAACAAATATTTATGTTCAATTACATAAAATTTATAAAACAGGGATAGGATACATCGAAAGCTTCTCAACTGCTGATCCAGGATCAAAGAGACCTACTCCAAAAGGTTCCCCAGAATCATCACGATTTACTGCAACTTCTGGAATAAATTCTACAAGTGATGATGAGGAAAATCAAAACGATTGTATCGGTGTTAAACTGGACA
The DNA here is from genome assembly GCA_035578165.1 of Stenolophus ochropezus. Lineage (NCBI taxonomy): Eukaryota > Metazoa > Arthropoda > Insecta > Coleoptera > Carabidae > Stenolophus > Stenolophus ochropezus. The sequence goes on along the minus strand of JAQOWZ010000004.1, from coordinate 6,150,236 downwards.
ATATATAATTCAAACAAATTTTAATTTTGTACATAATTTTAAACCTGTAACAATTTTAAATAAGACAATAATATATTTTAAGCTATTTTAAAAATGTAAAATGCATTTATAATAAAGTTTGTTTACGATAGTTGATTTTCGATTTCCTGGAGTCAATAGTGATTTAGTAATCATAAAATCTATAAATACAATCACAATGTCCTCTGTGTTTCTGCTACGGAGGATGTGAGTATAATTCACGGTACACATCTGGAAAATACGACGATTTTTTGTCACTTTGCTACACAAACATCGCACGCAAACGATTTAAATTCAGCCTCAGTTCAAAAGACGCAGTAGATCCAAGACATTGTTGGCGAAATATTGTTGTTTTCTTTCGCGAAAGGTGATAATTTTTAGGTAACGTTGGTGCGACGCATTGGCGCTTATATTATTGGAGATAATCATTTATTTGTTTAATTTTAAATTTATTTTTTATTTACAACACGTGAGTGTGCAAATTGTACCTAAGTATTTTATTTGTATTTGTTTTCAAATTATCATATTTTTGTTTATGTACAAATAATTAAAATTTACTTACATTATTTATTTCAAACTATATATTTTAATTTCAAAAATCCTACATTTTATTGTAAATTATTAATTTTATATTTAAAAATAACGTATATAGAATACAAAAATAAATTGAAATATCCTGATAAATTATATTTTTTATTTCAGAATTATGGAAAAAAATTTACATATCTTAATATGTTTGTTTTTCATAAACAATGTATGTGCAGTTCCTCCAAGTCCTACAGATCGACTTTGGGAAGAATTAATAAGTTCTAAAAGTGTTATGACAAATATAGCAAGTAAGTTACTACCCTACATATGACTGTTATTACATCCTAAAACTTTTAGCTCAATTAGAAAAGTTTAATTCTCTATATTTGATGAAGCTTGAACAAAGAATGAATTCTATGGCCAGTACACTTTCAAGTATTGATAGCAATGTTAAAAATTTACAAGAAAGGGCACATGTGTGGGATACTTTTCAATTACATGTATCGGCTTGGAATGAACAAATAAATACATTGGATAAAAAAGTAGAAATTATTAACAAGTAAGTAAACTAATGAAAGCAAGAAAAAAGTTAAAAATAACGATTAACAGAAAATGTTAAATGAATTAAAAAAAAATACTTCGACTTCTACACATATGTATATAAAAATGGTATATAAAATCATTGTCCCAATTTGTAAAACATATTATTGTTTGATAATTTAAATATTTAAAAAGAATTTTATTGAACTTAGAAATGTTAAACCGATTTATTAAATTGGATTTTAAACGATTTGAAAAATTTATCGTGGAACAAACGCTAATTTTCATAATAATTTTTCGAATTTGGTTATCTATATTTTTCAGTTTCTTATTCTAAAGTACTGTAAAACTATTAATAGTATATTATTATAGAGGCCAAGAAAAAATGTTGAATTTGGACAACAAAATGAATTCTATATCAAATATCGAATACAAAACAGAAAGAATTATTGGTAAACTTGATGATAACTTGTCAAATCTTCAAACTATAATCAAAATAGTGGAAAATCAAAATCACGATCCACTCTTGGGAGAGTTTACAACAAGAGGAGTCCTAAGTACACTGAAAACAATTGAACGTAAATTGGATAAGCTGCAAATGTCCCATTCAAGTAGTCAGTCGATGTTAGCGAAACAAATTAGCGACAGTAAAAGACAATCAGATGACCAGGAAGGTCAGGGTCAGCAGAAAGGAAAGCTTTTAATCAAATGCAATACTCCTCCTATTGTGGAGGAATTATTAAGCGATGTAGCGTCGAAAGTAGACCTTATGTTTGATAAGTTTACTGGAAATGATGAACAGAGTGATGAAAGTAGTGGTGATGATAATCAAGACAGTAATGAAAACTCACAAGAATCCAAAAATGATCCTGATTTAAAACTTATTAAAGGATTATTAAAACGTTTAAATCAACCTTGTAAACGAACTATAAAAGTTTTAGAAAATCTAGAAGTATCTATCAAATCTATAGATAATACAACATTAACTATATTAGATGATGGTCATAATATACATAAAGATTTATTAAATCTTTGTCGGAATAATGACAGAAAAATATCTACAAAAACTGGAACTGGGGATCTAATTTCTAAAATAGATCAAGTATTAATTCAAATAGACCAGAAATTTTCAACAGGACAAGAATCGATTTCCAGTTATTTTACAGAACAAAGAGAACATTTTTCTACTATTTTAAAAACCGAACTAGACAAATCCTGCCGTATTCAAATCCCTGCAACCACACCGAAAATAGAAACAACTGAATCTCAGGAAGGTGAAACCTACTACGAAAATCCAACAATGTATTCCAATATATTTAACTGCGATGAATTAAATTCATCAGCACCAAACGGTGTGTATGTGTTAGGACTAAGTGAATTTAAAAACTTTGCCGCACGAAGTTATAATATCAGATACTGCGAACAAATAAACAACGAGTTCTGGACTGTAATTCAGAGAAGAGGAATTAATCCAGACCGACAAAAATTCAATCTAACTTGGGCAATGTACAAAGACGGTTTCGGGTCGTTAAATAAAGATTTTTGGTTTGGAAATGATTTCATTAATAACTTATCAGAAGAAAAACAGTTAGTGTTGAGAGTTGAACTTGAAGACTTTGAAGGAAATACAGCATGGGCGGAATATAACACCTTTGAGGTTGATAGTGAAGAAAATAATTACAAATTAAAAATTGGTGGATATCGTGGAAACGCGTCTGATTCATTTTCTTCGCATAATAATTCTTCTTTCAGTACTTATGATAAAACGAATGATCAAGCACCAGTTTGTTGCCCTTGTGCAGCTTCTTACGGCGGTGGATGGTGGTTTAACAGGTAAAGAAATTTGGCTAGTACATTAAATTTTATTTCACATCATTCTAATTTTTTTTCATCCTATTTACCTTTTAATTTTAACAAACAGCTGAATAACTAAATTGTTAATTTTATTTTAGCATATATTATGAAAAAATCATTTCTTTTTAACTATTACAATAACAAAATTTTAAAAAAATTAACCATGTTTTCTAGTAATTATTATCAAAAAGTAATCAGCTCGTGAAATTTATATTATAATCTTAAATATTTTAAATTAATGAAATCTCGATATGTGATTTTTAGAAAGAATAAAATATCAACCCTCTTTATCAAATATTCAATACAGATTTATTTATTCATTAACTATGTTTCAGTTGTTTCGAAGCTAATCTAAATGGAGTTTATTACAAAAGACCTTCGAATAATAATTATTACAGAGGACTAATTTGGGAGCTATGGCTCGGAAATTATTCACTAAAGAAAACCAAAATGTTGGTAAGACCAAGATTAGTAACTGATGAAGAGGTTACTGTTGTTCCTCAAACAGAAAATGAAGTCACAACGGAATTAGATATTCCGGAAGATCCTTAAGAATTAATAATTGTAATCATAACTTTTAATTAAGTGTATTTCATATAAATTTTATAATAAAATTATTATATCTACTTTGTATCTCCCGCAAGTTATTATTGGACGCATGCGCACTGAGATGTTTTCTCACAAAATTATCAGTGAACTTTTGACGTTACCTGTCAATGCATCTGTCATATTACGTTCTTTGTGAATCATTTAATTAAATCACACGATCCGGATAAGTGATAAACATTGAAAATGTTTCGGTCATCTTCTACATTCGATAAACTCTTAGGTAAGTTATTAATTTACTAATTAGGTGGAAAGGAATTGAACGAAAACGCCCAAGTTATCTGATATCTGTCTGTTGGCTTATTTACATGTTTTTATGTTATTTTTGTGTGCAGATAAGGCTACAAGTAACTTATTACTTGAGCCGGACTGGCCCTCGATTATGCAAATTTGTGACTTGATCCGGCAAAACGACGTCCAGTAAGTTCAATTAATTATCCAATAAGAATTTATTAGCTGATGTAGGTTTTAATTTTAGACCAAAATATGCTATCCTTGCTATTAAGAAAAAGTTATATTCTCCTAATCCCCATTGTGCTACGTATGCCCTTCAAGTATTAGAAAGTATTGTTAAAAACTGCGGTGAGTTCTATTTATTTAGTTTAAAATAAGGTTAGGTTATACGACATTGCAATTATAGGCGCTGCAGTGCACGATGAACTAACAACAAAGGCTAATTGTGAGATGCTACGTGAATTGGCTAAAACTACAACGCATGATAACGTTAGACAAAAAGTTTTGGAATTAATACAAGCCTGGACATTTGCTTTCCGGAAATCAACGAAGTACCGAGCATTGAAGGTGAGTCATAGCTTTATTGTTTTTGTATGTCTCGTGACTATTGATTTTCCTTAAATTAATTATAAACAGGATACTATGAACATTATGAAAACTGAGGGCTTTAAGTTTCCTACACTTAGAGAAAGTGACGCGATGTTTAGTGCGGATTCTGCCCCGGAGTGGACCGATGGCGATGTTTGCCACCGTTGTAGAGTTGCGTTTAACTTCGTACAAAGGAAACATCATTGCAGAGCTTGTGGAAATGTTTTTTGCCAACAGTGTTCGCAAAAAACAACTACGTTGCCCAAATTTGGAATTGAAAAAGAGGTATTTATATGATAATAGGTATAAATAAATTTCTTATCACTTTGTATTATTAGGTAAGAGTTTGTGACGCTTGTTTTGAACAAGCTAATAAACCAGTTGCTGCAACTGGTGCAACGGCTGCATCTACGTCTGAGAAAGAGAAAGACACTGATTTACCAGCTGAATATTTAAATAGTTCATTGGCTCAGCAAAATCAGGTAAATATTTATTATAACTAAAATAAAGTAACTCTAATCCAATTATCAATTTACTAGAATCCTCCACGTAAAACAGAGGATGAACTTCGCGAGGAAGAAGAACTACAACTTGCTCTAGCGCTAAGTAAATCGGAAGCCGAACATAAAGAAAAAGAGAAAATGCGCGTTACTAGTGCCCTACATTCAGGTATTACTATTTCTTTATCATTTTATTACTTAATCTTTATGTCTTAGTTTGCTGCTATGCTAAACCAAACCATATATTTGTTATTAAACATAAGCCTCAAAATACCTGACAAATTCAGAAATTTATTCGTAGTAAAGATTAAAAATTGTTTTCTGAACTTTGTTTTTAAATTAACAATGATGTAATTTTTTCAGCTCGATATTTGTTTTTTCACAAATTATTTAATTTTAAGGCAAGAAAAAAACCATTTGATGAAAAATTAGATTGTCTGTAGGCAATTAAAATTATTTAGTACCTAAAAATAATAAGAATAATTACGCCCTTGATTAATTTATAACAATTTGTTTCTTTTCCTGTTCTGTATGTCTTGGCTGATTCCCATGTAGTTTGTCTTTTCCTACTATTGTTTTTTAGATATTATTTATATATTTCATCATTTATTTCGTACACCGTCATTTCATTTTCTGTTTCTCTTAGGAATATTATTCTGTGGCCCCTATGAAATCTTTTACTTTATACAATTATGTTTAAAATTCAGTACTATAGGATTTATGAGTGATATTAAACTCTTCCTGACTTTCTAAAGATAATAGTCATAAGGCATTAGGTCTGGTGACCTCGTTGGCCAGAAAACTGAACTTTTCAAATCCACCGGTTAGCAAAGTTGTTATTTAGATGTTCTAATATTTCTATCAAAATAGAGCGGTTCGCTATCCTGTTCAAATAAAGTCAATATCAGCCATAGCAAATTATCGTTAAGATTAGTAAATATGAAATCTCAAATAAGAAACAATTGCTACAATTAATCAAGAATAAAATGTTCTTAGAGTTCCCTATTTTAAATTTAATATTGTTCATAAATCTTATAATATCGAATTAAAATTGTCTACGAATTGAGTTCTTTGCAATAGGTTTGGATTATATTAAGCGTGATGTCTGTCGACTTGTCCGGATGTTTGTGTGCACATATATAGCAAAGATGGTTGAACAGATTTTTGACGAAACTTCTTATTTAGGCTTCTGATGGCTCTAATTGTTCAAGTGGTAAAAATCAGTTAACCGGAAATTCTAGTTTATTATTGTTATTTTTATTTTATTATTTAAGAATGTATTTGTACAATACAAGTAACAAATTTATTTGAAAAAAAAAAAGAATTTAGTGTCCTTTTTAAAGTATAGCATAATATTTGGTAGTGGCAGTCGGTTCTGTGGCAGTTACAGCTGATTTTTTTTGTAGTCCTAGATACTTCTCTTTTAGGATAACATTTTTTATTTTGTTGTATATTTTTCTTGTTGCTATGCTTTCGTTTATGACATCATTGATTTTAAGTGTTTGAATATTCGTGATACGTACCTATTGCAGTGTTTTGTTAACAATTTAATCAAATTCAACTTTCTCTTTTTTAGAATCGCGCCAGTCTCCTGTGAACAATACTGTGCCGCGTAGTCCAAGCCCTGTAGAAGAACAAATGGACCCAGAACTCGCTCGGTATTTGAACCGTACCTACTGGGAATCCAAACACACGGATGATTCCGACCGCCCTGCTAGTCCTTCTGCTCCTTCTCCGATGCAGAACACTTCAGTCAAGCCGCAAGTGAATGGAGTTGCTAGTATTGATCCTGAAATGGATGAGTTCGTTCACACCTTGAAATCTCAAGTTGAAATATTTGTGAATAGAATGAAAAGTAATTCTAGCCGCGGAAGATCAATTGCGAACGATAGCAGCGTTCAAACTTTGTTCATGAATATAACTGCCATGCATTCTCGATTATTACGTTACATCCAACAACAAGATGATGCCAGACTACATTATGAAGGATTACAAGATAAATTAACTCAAGTGAAAGACGCGAGAGCTGCTTTGGACGCTTTACGAGAAGAACACCGAGAGAAACTTCGCCGACAAGCAGAAGAAGCGGAGCGCCAACGCCAGCTACAAATGGCACACAAACTGGACATCATGCGTAAAAAGAAACAAGAATATCTGCAATACCAGCGGCAGCTCGCTCTGCAGAGAATTCAAGAGCAAGAACGAGAGATGCAGATGCGGCAAGAACAACAGAAACAACAATATCTCATGGGGCCGCAGTACGGGTATATGGGATCGCCGGTGCATGGTGCGACGCCCCAACAGTATCCACCTGCAATGGGGCCGCAGACTGCACCGATGTACTACCACCAGTACGGACACCCTGGCATGCCGCCAATGCAGCAAGTGTCGCAAAGTGGGCAGAATTTGCCGCCAATGGGACAAATGATGCACACGCCGCCACAAGGTAAGAAAATTAATTTTATTTATTATTACTGTACTCATTAAATTCGAATAGTTTATTTAAATGGAGAAGGGAGTTTGTTTGTTTTACATTTTAGAGAAAAATGTTCTTAGAAAAAAGGAGAAAAGTTTTTAAAATGATATTCTTAAAATCGAACTGTTTTTCAAATTTTGATTTATTATTTTGATATATTTTTACAGTATTTTATTATTTTTATTTTTGTTAAACTTTAGTGCAATAAGTTTTCGTATTAGTTTTTTAAAATGACTGTGAATTGAGGAGATATTTTTAAGAACATTGAAAATAGTTTGAGACCCGTAAGGGAAAGAAAGGTACATTTTTGATTGACCACGTCCTACGATGCGAGCTGGTAGACACTTAAATCATATTTTGGATTACACGATATAAATATCGGGTTTAAATAGTAAGCTCCCTACATCCATAGCATCAAAATTACTTATGTGCCATGGATAGCCAGCAGTGGGAGTTTCTTATTAGACACTAATTGGAATCTCTGTTCTTATATATTTTTGTCATTTAAAAGAATATACACCATATGAGAACAAATTTTCAAGTTGGACAACTAAAATATGACCTTATATTGATTTTTATTTTTATATATGGCTTGTTAGTTCATATAGGGTTATAACTGATCTTGTACATTTTAAAGTTTTCTGCTAAGTAGGGATATACACATGTTGTCTGTATTATAAAATTATAATTTATGCGATATTACGAGAGTAAAAAAATAAAAATATTTTAATAGCTAGCTATTATTAAAAATTTAGCAATATATATTGCTTTTAAAGTCTATGCTAATATGTAGATAGATACATGGGAAGATTTGATTGTGATTTTGCTCCGAAAATGATTTATATTTGAAAATTTGTGGAATTTATTTTGGAATACGATTTCCTTAATATTTAAAGTTGAATCACATGAACTACTGTGATTTAGTGTAGAGTTAGGATAATAATAAAGGAGATATTCATTTTAAATGTTAGTTTAGTTTTGCAAAAGGGTGCGAGATGTCGCTGTGCTTATTCCAATACTAGATAGAACGCGCCAGTACTGCGATGATTTTACAGGCAGTTTTGTTAACAATGTAGAAACTATCGGGGAACGTTAAATAAACGTTAGGTAGACGCGAACATTTCAAAATTTACGTTAAGAATAGCAGTAAATTAAAAAAGGGGAAACATTCATCGGGAATATTACTTTTATTTGGTTTATTTTATATTGTTAACATTGAATAAATATATTTGCGGAGTTATAAACATGTCTGCTTAATTCAAGAGTTTAAATAGCGAGGCACAGTCTAAACACATACAGACGGTTAACCTAATACTAAGTTAAACCACGCTATAAAATGTGTTATTTTGGGCTAGATTTATTTGCTTGCACTAGATTGAATCAAGCATAAAAAATAGATGATGTACAGAAGTGGTCAAAAATATGCTACTTAGTATAATCTTAATAAATATTGGATCACTTTCTTCCATCCATGAACAAATATCGAAATTAGCGCTGCAATTCAGTTTCGTTCAGAACTACATGAAAACACTTGCCCATTTAAAGCATTAGATTACCCGTATCTATATTTAGTCGGTGAGCGAGGGGATAAATTTATATTTGGATCGATTAATTAAAATTATAATTGAAAATGTAAATTCTTATAATAATTATTTACCTACTATATCCATTTATAGTTTCTTGCTGTTTTCTTCATTGTTAATTGACGGTCCCATACGATTCAAAACGATGGCAGCACTGGCGTGTTCTTAGAGGAAATTTGGAGTAGAATCAATTACTTACATACTTACAAAATATTCCTAAAATGTATTTTCATTTAGAAGTATTTATTCCATATTATTAATTATCATTATTATTTATGTGATACTGTCAATTAGCCGTACTTGGAACAATTTTGAAGTTCAACAAGTGTAACTTCTGGATAAAGAATCGCAAAAATATAAACCAAAATTTAATCTTGGGTCATGGTTTAAGAAACCGCATAGAAAGTAAAAAAAAATACATTAACTTAAGAAAAAGAAAATAAAAATGTTGGTGTTTTAAGTTATCCGCAAAAAAAGGTATACTTGGAACAGAATGATTTCCTTACAGAAAATTACGTTCAAACTACTGCATATTAACGTGGAACAGTTTATACTTTTTTTAAAAAAATATGTACCTAATTACAACATGAAATATAATAATTTAGAAAAGAATAAGAGTATATTTATGAATGAAAGGAAAAACATTCAAAAATATTAGTACAATAGCGTTGATTGAAAAATATATAGATAGGCAAGCCTGTATGTTTTTGCGTACCGCTGTTTTGGAATCAGATTCGACAGAGCCATCTCGTTCATAATTCCATGAACTACTTTTCGGAATTAAACAGACAAAAATATAAAATAAATAAAGATTTTTTACATATTTACTGATTTTTTTTGTATCTATTAAAATGGTTCTTTCAATACTTCATTGGTATATTTTAAAATAGAACTAATTTGTGTTATTATTAATTTGACGTTTGCTTTTTTATGAAATATGACAGAAACGCCTGATATTAACCCAAATGCAACCAGACACACAGTTATGTAGGTGAAACGAATTTTCTCATAAGCTTACCTATCTATATATTTTTCAATCAACGACAATAGTACAAAAAACAAACAATACTTATGTTCCTAGTTCCGCTCGTATAGATGAATAAATTATTAAATTACAAGATCCATTCGACTTGAAGTTATCAAATTGTTCCAAGTTTCCCACTTGACGGTATATTGTTGAAGAAAGTGTATAAATCACTAATCTATAAATGAATTTATTGTATATTAACCAACATAACATTCTAGGTTCTCAATCTCAACCCCAGCTACCGATCCAACCGCCTCATTCCATCCCACTCAACCAACCACCCAGTACTCAACCCTTAACCCTTCCCCCCAATTCTGCTCCCCCGATGGCGATGCCTATGAGCGCTCCGAACGCCCCCACCGGGCAACCCATGCCTCCAGGCCAGGCTCTGCCCCCAGGCCCGCAGTACGTGCCACCCATGTCTGCCCCCCCAGCGCTACAGCAGCCTCCGCAACCCCAAGAGGCGCAGAGTTCTACCAACACAGCGGAGCTCATCAGCTTTGATTAGTCTTGTATATTACGGTATTGTGTAACAAATATAATAAATTAATGGTATTGATGGTGTTGTTTACTAAAAGTGACGCAATGGTAAATGTTTTATTTTATTTTATTGTATACAATGTACAGAAATTTTATTTTTGAAATATTTTAGTTTGTATTCTTATTTTGCGTTCCTTTTAAATAATAATATACAATATAAATGTCATGACTAATAAAGAACAATAAATACAAGTGTTACCTTATATAAACTTTTGTAGAATTATTTAACATAATTTTTGAACAATTATTAGATTTTGAAAATTCTTATTCATTTATAAATCTATTAGTATGTACTAAATAATATTTTATCATTTGATTAATTTTAACGTTGATTGTTGGTTCGTCCGAGTTATTCTGTCAGTCCGATGTGGGTGTACAGGTGAAAAGCAAATTCGACTGATCGTAATTTAAATGAAATTTATATTTGACTTCAGTAGAGTGTGTTGATTAACTTTTGATAAAAAGCGGTCCATAGAAAGTTATAGTTTATTCTTGTAATTATTGATTTTTAAGTTTTTTTTTGCGAATATTTGGTAACCTTTTTAAAGATTGTCTTCTTTGTTACTTAGGCGATTCATATAAATATTAAAATAAAGTTTTTTTAGGCAAGGATCCTACAAATTATGTCAATTATTTTTGCACACAGGTTAAAAAAAATGATAGTATAATTTTCATTTATTTACAACAAATTTGCCATTTTACACCCTTTATTCCCTGAAAATTTGCAGCTATAGTAGACAGTTTTACAATAGTAAAAATTTAGTTTGTATTTTTTATTAATTCTATTTTGTTTATTAAAATTAGATTCGGTTTTATAAAAATTTCTTACTGAATTTAGAAAAGTCAAACTCAAAATCAACCAATTAAAATTTTGAGCATTATAGATTGTGATGTTTACCTTTGTAAATTGGACTTGTTAATTAACTGCCACTACTGTTTATTTTCAGTGAACATCTGATGGTGTTAAGAATTTTGTTAATATTGTGAGAAAAATATTTAGTAAAATTTTTATTTGAATATTTAATAATATTATTTTATTATATATTGAAAGATATATATTTTAACGATTATTGTGGTTCCGATGTCTAATGAATAAGATATTTAGAGTTCAAAACCATTTTAAATATATGTGGTACTTTTTGGTATGAGGGTAGCGGTAGCAGGCTGATTAATGAGTTGAATTTGGGATCAAATTTGACAAATTAATTATTTTTTGTTGGGAAAATAATGATAATAAAACATCCATTTGAGAATTTTTTATTGATGCAGCAAACTACAGAAGTAAATTTCAATACGTCTATTTGAAGGAATCTGGAGTGATGGCCATGTAGGCGAAAACACCACCGTCCATCTGTTTGGCGCACACGTAGGCTCGACCGTCCGGCGAGCAGTGCTTCAACACAGGTGCTATTGGACCAAACCTGGGAAGATGAGGAATCTAGGTTTGTATTTGTAAGAGTTAACAATACATTTGTTTCATACTTTTAGAGCTGGGCAATATAGCAACTGTAACATATATATCGCATTAATATTAATAGATATAACCGCAAGAATAAGTTTGTTTTTCTATTGCAAGTAAACAAAAGAAAAAACATACCAGACAGGGTCCAAAGTTTATAAAAAAAAAGTTAACATAGTTAGGTGGCATAGTGTCTTATATTTATATATAGACGCAGACAGAAAAAGTAGCAAAAAACAATGAACGTAGTTTAAGTGTTGATTGAAGATTCTACATTCTTCATGCAACGCTCTATGGATTCTATTCTGTAGCCTCTGCAGAACCAGACTACTATCGAATTAACTTACCCTATAGATTATTAGTTATTATATTTTTTCACCTCATTAAAACCTAGGGTGAGCAGATTTATAAATCACAAAACCGAGACATTTTTCAAAAGTTAATATCATTTTTAAAACATATTATTTTCTTTCAAAAAATCACGATCAGGTCATACATAAACATTTAAAAAAATTTGAATCATAATAGCATTCATTTGATAAATCTATGCTAGGCGATTCTATAATTTGTCTGACTACCGTATTTGTTTGAGATAGTTAAAAAAATTGAAATTCAAATGCCCTAAAAAAATACGAAATCCACTTAATTTTTGTGTAAATGTATATTGGGAGTTGCCAGTGATACTAGATGGTAGCATTAAAATGTGAATAGTAGGAAAAACACTCGATCTCACTGCATCTCACAGCATTACCACAGAATAAAAAAGAATTCTTTCTTATTCTGTGGCATTATTTTATAGAGTTTATCTATCAATTTTATATTATTACCTTAAATTGTAGTGGGATGTGGGATATAAAATATGTTTATTACATTACGAGATATGTATCAATTTATTTAAATGATGTTATGCGACCAATGGTTGAATTTATTCTATAACTTAAACTATTAGTTTTTTGCTGATCAATCATTAAACAATATACATTTTGGTATACTTATTATTTGCTGTTGTTGTTTTCAGTCTGAAGTAAAAATAATTCGTTTTAATATTAAATATAGAATTTGAAATGTTACATAAATATATGTACGGTAGAGTCACCATTTTTTTTTTTTACAAAAACACACGAAACCTATGTTCTATGTTAGGGCAAATAATGGAAATATTACAGCAATACTATTGCTATGATTTTATTGTGGTTAATACAGTTGCTAGTTCTTTTCAAAAGAAAACCAAGTCACTATTTAAACGTTAAATTAAACATTTTATTATTGGAATCTTTAGACAGATTGCATAAATTTTAGGTAATATACAAATTCAAATTGTTTATCAGTACAAAGGTCTCAGTACAAATGGTTACTCTAATGTACGGGCAGTAATATGAGGTACATTAAATATTATGGAAATTACTTTAAATTTCAGAACATAGATAATTACTGTTTAGTGATACAAAATAATTATACTAGTTAAATTCTGAAGAAAATATTACTCGTATGCTTTTACTATGCGCATCGACCTTATACACTAGTGTATAAGGTCGATGAATATGCGACAGTTACAATGTTTCCCCTACTATTTTTGCCGCCAGATGTCAGCTACTTTGTTGGCGACTCCCAAAATTCATCGGTCACCACATGTTTTTTTCGTAAATTCTCGTATTTTTGTTACTTTAAACTGCAGAAATGAAATTAAATATTACTAACGTCGATAGTTAACACAAGAACTAAATTTCGAACCGGGTATGGAAACCAGCACTAACGACTCAAAACAGCGACGAATCCCAAAAATCCACATCGTCTAGTCACTTCAATAAAACCAAATGTGCCGAAACTGTACACGTGTCCACATACATCCAGATGGATAGATCGGAAATCATTACGTCGTAAACTATTTTAAACGCAATAAAGAAACCTTTGTCCATTAAGTCGCAAAATTTTAAAATATTTTTCGTAAATATGTAAAAATCTTGATTTAGAAGATTAAAAAAAGGGTATTCCGTAACAATTTGCTAAATTCCTTAGATTAATTAAAGACAAGCTACAGTTTTTAATACGTAGTATGATCAGAATTTGCCCAGCTCTATTCGCTACTTACTTTTTTCGCCAACATGTTAGCAAGGTTTTCTGCAAGTGGAGCCATGTTGTGAGATTCGGGAGGTGGAGATTTAAATATGCCGTGGATGGTTCCATTTCTTACTTGAATACGAAGCAACTGTGCGTATTCATTCTTGGTTCGTCCCATTTCCAAGTCGTCTTCGGGCATTTGGGCGAGCTTTTTCACCCATTGCGCCACTCTCACTCTTTCTAGATACAAACATGATGGAAGTTTAGTTATGTATGGCTCATAAAACTGGAATTCAATTTTACGTACCATAGGGATTGTTTAGGTTTAAAGCTTTAATCGCTATTTCTCTGACGGCATATTTAAATTCTTCATTGTCTTTTGTTGCCATATCTTACGAATATTTAAAGAATGAAAATTTTGACAGATCCATATTTTTACTTGCCAATTCGGCGTTCAGAAACAACTGAATCAAAATGACAAATTATATATTGGTTGACATTGATAATTTTTTCTTTAACAAACTTGATTGAAATTTGATTTATTTATAAAGTGTAGTTGTCTATTATAATAATTTGATTGTATAATATCACAATAAAAAATAAGAGGAGACCAGATCAAAATTTATTACTACTATTATATATTTATGCTATGTGATAAAATTTATTGTCCCAGTATGTGATATTATTCCCGCCTACATAGAATTAGAACAAACCTTTCTGAATGCTCTAATTCCTGACCCATTGAAACCAAAGCAGCTAAATCTACTCCAGAATGATCTCTGGTTTCAGCAGGCTAAGAATTATTGCATACGCTGAAGTGAGCTCCAATTTCCAACCGGCTAGATTACCTTCAGGACATCACAGGTACTGGAAGACGGCCTATCCAGACCACCAGGCAAGGAGGAGGCCCAGAGGCCTGCTGCCTTTTCGACGCTTCGCAGAGCGGGATTCCTATTGGCAGATATTCAATTTGTAGTTGTGGTTGTACTACTGTTTTATGGTAGTAAATAAAAATGGAAGGAGGTACAAAAATCTTTTAAAATAATAACAATACAGGGCTTTATTATTAATGTAAATAAAAGCTGCGCAAAGAAAATGTCTCTTTAGGGGTATTGCCCCCATCGAAAGTTTTCCTTGGGGCAAATAAATAAACAAAAACGACATATACCATGCTAAAAATTGAAAAAACATTAAAATTTGTTTTTAAATATCCTTTAAAATGTCAAATATGGATTGATTATACGAATGTGAATTACGCGGTATAATTCCACGCCATATAAATTGTTGCCCCTCCATTGTTCGTTCAACGCTTCAACCAAGCCTAAATGCCACCTCGTACAGTGCTAAGCATACCATTTCAATGCCACGCCGTATAAATGTTATATGGGGTGCACACTGGAACGTATCGAAATGTTTTGACAGTATACTCTCTCTATAAAGAACAGTAGATGATAGAGTAAAGTTCTTATAAGTATCATAAAAGTATTATTATTCATTTTTTGAAATAAAAAATCCTAATCTGCTTCTTTCGCCCTACGGATTCATGTTAATTTGTTTTTACTATTGTATCTTTGAAAATCTAATTTAATCCGTACAGTTTGACTAATAATATTTTTGTGAGACTTTAACTTCATCTGTACTGTTTTCTAGTTGACATACAAATATTGTTATGTGAGTATTTACAGTTAACTGCATTATTATCAAAAATATTTATACATGTTCCAATACGCACCTCATTATACAGCGTGCCACTGGGATAAAGGAGCTAGCATTTCTACGACGTGGCATTTATGCCCCATGGAACTAAGAGCTAGGGACAACAACTAATACTTACATAACATTTTAAGTCGCGGAATTTAACTCATAACTGGAATTTTTATTTTATTAAGAAAAATAAAACAATATAGTTATGAACATACCTATTACTTCTTGACATAGTTCCATTCTTTCGCGAATCGCGATAGAGTTTTACTACCTTCTTCAATAGCTTTTTGATTCCTTTTCCATCATCACAATTACACAGCCTTACTGGACTAAAAATTCTTGAAGCTGTTTTGTTTCAAAGAATTAAACAGACAAAGAAAACAAAAGGCGAATAAATCTAGGCTCTAAGGCGGATGTGACAAAACTTCCTGGAAAATGATTTATAAAGTTTGTTGAAATAGATAACAAGAATATGGTTTCTAGAACCTTTCCAGCAGATGCTAGCCATTCTCTTTTAGACAATTTGCTTAGGGGCATAATTCGTTCGACCCAAGACTTGCCATAAGTGCCTATTCTCTTAAAAAATCCAACATTTTCTTCTTTATAATTGCAATGTGTCAAAAAAAAGGAATGAAACTTGACCAAGAAAAAATATGTAGCGATTGATAAAATAGCATTCGAATTTATTTTTAAAAGTAAATAATAATGCAGTTACAAATAATGTACTAACTCAGTTTAATATTTTTAATGGAAGTATTACATGTTCGTGTTTTTGTAGAAACTGTATGTCTATCCTTTTGTCATAAAAGTAATTTTATTTCATTCGTTTGCTTAGGATCATATAATGTTGGAAGTTGAGTGGTTGTTTACTTTTACAAAATATATCATTATTATAATATAGGTATGAATGTTAGTTTTAATGCATTTGTAACTTTGAACAAACTCCAAGGATTATAAAATAGTTAATGTCCGTCCAGAACGATGTAATTCTAAAATTAGAAAACAGTTCTATTAAAAATCGTTTAAACTAGAGAAACTACAGAAATTGGTGTATTAGCAAGCGTGAAAGAATTTTGCGGACGTGTAAAATGAATCATACATATTTTCGGAGCACTTAACAGCGGAATTTTGCGTTTATTAATCCAACGCACACATAACAAATATGCACTCAGAAACATTACCAAGATCAGGATAGAAAATAATCAAACGGGATTATGTACGTTTCCATGGATTTGTTGATGAAGACGCTTTCACTTGTTTGTTTGCTGGTGTAGACAAGCCAAGTTTCTCTACGGATTATTAGAAGCGGTGTAGTTTGGTAGATGAATGGGATGTAGAACACTAGGTACACTAGCCTCTTCCCCTCTGCTGGCGAGTCAAATTCAACGGCAGCAAAGCGGAAAAAGACAAATCCACTTAGTGTCAAGTTCCTGCAAAATTTCATTTTCCTTTAATATAACAAGAAATTTAATTTACATGACTTGAAACTAGATGAATAAACTACTCTAAAGTACAATAACTTTATTACACCATTTGAATAAATTACTTGCTAATGTCTTATCACCTCTTAGACATTTAATTACTCGTGAATTTTGAAATATCAGTTGGGTAAGATAAAAATTAGTATTTAAAGTAGTTTTATCATCAGTTTTTATTTACAAGAATTTTAAATTTAAGTTAAAAACTAAATTACTAACTATCTTATTAACTCTTAGCTAGTTGTTTTCTTAAAAAATCGAATAATGCATATGCAATAAAAAAGAGCATATTTTTCTAATTTTTGACATTTGGTGATTTTAAATTATTACTTCAAAGAAAGTCTGGTGGTCGTACTTTGTTCAAGAAGAGAGTAGGTATAATAATATTTTATATTCAGCCGGATGACTCCCTAAGATGCTAGATATAATTTGGGATTTTCCGAAATTTGTAACTTACAACAAAGGATTTTCCCATTCAGGGTAATTTCAACCCATCTTTTGCTCCAGAATGTGCTCTGGTTTTAGTAGGCCACGAATTAGAGCAAACTTTTATAAATTCTCGAATTCCTAACCCACTGAAATTAGAGCACAATACAGACCAACCAAAAATGCTCCAGAATGTGCTGTGGTTTCAGCAGGCCAAGAATTAGAACACACGTTGAAGCGTGCTCCACTTCCTGGCCGGCTGAACTAGATCACTTTCAGGAGTTTCAAGGCATAACAGGAATGAGTGCTAGCATCTCAGGATCTTCGGTTTATTCTAAGACGCGCATTATAACCGGTCATATGGATTCCTATTTACTTATATTCAATCTGTAATTCTAACTGCACTAGTGGGAATTTTTAAATGAAAATTTGTATATATAAGTACTTTGATGTGAGGAGTTAACCAGTGTTCCCTGTAAGCTGCGCGGGTGCGCGGCCGCGCACTAATTTTTCTAAAGTTGCGCAGTCATTTTTGTATTCTGCGCACCATTTTTTATATTTCATTTCATAAAAGAATTGTATCTAAAAATGACAAAAATTCAAATTCCACAAAAAAAGTAAAATTCAGAGGGTCAACAAAATTTTTGAAATCGGCCTTTGACATTTAAACGTCGACACATCATCCAGCGTTGCTTGGTTTGCTTTAGTTAAGAAAGGGGAGTTCGTTGTTGTGTCTATGTGCGATTTCTATGCAACATAGCGAGTGTGGTTGCAAACACGTGGTTTGTAACCCTCACATATAATAAAATGAGATTAACTTCAAAATAAAATAATATCGCTGTCGCTTATTTTATGTCCACAGGAACCTGTCGCTGTGATTAGTTTCCCAATTCATTGCAAATTAATATAAACGCACGTAATAAAACTGCAAAACTGACAAACTGACCGTTACTACTAGAAAATCTGATTTAATTATTAAATTTAAAATTATGTTTTATCATAATCAATGATTTCAGAAAAAAATGGCACAAAATTCGACATCGCACTTGCACACTTTTATATACGTTTTGAAAATTTTTGCTCCTACATATTTTGCACCGCGCAGTCAGCGAAAAAATTAGAGGGAACATTGGAGTTAACTGGTAATATTTTTAAGAGTGTAACTCATACTTACTTTAAGTTACTTAGAAATGAAAGGAGGTAAAAAAATAACAATTGAGAAGTGGGATTCTGTAACTTCGGTTGCTATAATTTGGACTTGTTATGATATCAATTGCAAATATCAACTACAAAGTGTACTTACTATTTTATAACAGTAATGATTATTTATTGTTCATATGTACTTACATATATTCATACATATATAAAGAACATTATACAAGACTACACTGATGTGAGAATGAATTAAATTAATTGCAAATTTGAATTACGACCCTGGTGACATTTGACATTTGACGTTTGTAATTGATATTTCAACAAGTACTGCTATGAGTTACAGAATCTTGTATTACTGATATAAAAACATGCTGTGCTAAGGGAAATCTTCTTGGGGGCATTGCCTTTAGGAAAATTTTCCTTGGGGGCATGAACCCCGATGCCCCCATGTAGCCCATTCTCTACGTGAAACGTATTGTTATATTCAATAAGATCGTTTTACTAGTAACTTTTTATTGTAATTTATAGTTTATGATAACATCACACGTAATCAATAATTAAATAATTTAAATAACGTATAAAAAAATTATAATCAAAAATAGTCTCGATTAAGGGCCCAAAAGAAGGCTAGGGCCCACCGAAAACAATTTCGGCATCTCGGTGAGTTCAGTTCGACCCTGAGCATAACAGCATAAGTCCATATAAGAGCATATATGAGAGTATATTTTACTGTAATTTTAATGCATATTTTTAAAATTTTAGTGCATATATTCCGAACTCTAATTACAATTAATTAATTTACATATTATTTTTCCAATTTTTAAATATAAATGTCAATGAATAGAAGGTTTCTAGAAAAATAAGTACAGGATTAAATTGTCTTGCTTAGATAAATTTATAATATCAATAAAATCTCAGATTAAGATTAAAAATTACATTTACTGTCAATTTTAACCAAATTGTAGTAATAACTAAGAATCTCTAATTAATAATTGTGTATCTACTAGGAAAAGTTCTATATTCTCGGACGGTAGTAGAAAGTAGAAAAACACCTGAAGTCCGGGAAACAGTGGCAGCTCGTGGTGTAACATGAAGGGTGGGCTACATTAATAAAAAAAACATAAATTTTTAAATAAAAGATTTTTTTTAATCAGACACCCAGGTAAACATAAACAATCTTATAATTTTATAGTTCTTATTTTTATTACTAGTTTTTGTACGAAGACTCTTGTCTTATGTGTTTTTATTAAAATGTGATGTTTTTATATCATTTTTTGACACGAGCTGCAGTTTGTATGCTGTTTTTCGTCATATTTTCCTAATGTAATATGTAATACCCGCCCGCAAGGCAAAACAGTACTGCTTGTCATCTATACATACAATACGATACACAATAGCTTAGGCTCACAGTTCGAGAGCCCCGGTTAGATGCTAAAATTGCGTATATTAAACTGTATGCCGTACAACGTACAATGTAAGAAAACAACCGATGTGGTTCGATCTTAAGAATGAGTAAACGTGATACTCGTATTGGGGCGCAAATATTTCGAGCCTAGAGAGCAGCTACATAAGTTGAGGAAACTTACAACGAAAAGAGCTGAATTAATGCAGTTTTTGTTTTTATATAAATAATAGTTATATAATTATCAATATTAAAAAATTGTTAAGCTTAAAATAAATTTTTTATTTTTTATTTTTTACGCTGTGTGTCTTGGGAGGCTCGCGCCCTAACGCCCCTGTAGACCAGCCGCCACTGCCACTTTTTCTACGTGGTACACATACTATTTTTTTTCGATTGGTTTATATTCAATTATTATGAAATAAATATTATTGTATTTTTATTTACGGAAAACAATGGACTGCGTACTGAATGCTTTGTCACAGGGCGGAAATAGTTATTTACATACCAAATGCGGGAACGACTGGTTTCCGGAGGAGTGTTTGGCGGCGCGAGCTCGCGAGCGCTGCCATAGAACGATTCCGGAAACCCAGTTCACGCAAGAGGTTTGTACAATATTTTTCGTACGAATTTATACAACTAATAATTAGTTATTTTTGAACAAATAAAATTATTTATTACAAATTATACATGATTTGTGGTTATGTGTTTCAGTACTAACAAGTGCTGTCAATCTGTCAACATGACAGCAGTTGTTGCCAACATTGTATATCAAATGCACTAAATTTACTTTTTCTACATTAAATTTCGTTCAATAATCCCCTATTTTCTTTTAATATTATTAGGTAAAATAATGTTTAAAACATTATACTATTTTATTATAAATATAGTTTTTTAATAAATGTTGTAGAAGTGTTGAAATGTGTTGTTTCGCGTTGCCTAAACAACGCCTGGAACGTCAATTTCCCAGGTCTCCACCAGATAGGTGACCGGGAAATTTTGGAAAAAACACTCCTACTTCTACAGCATTTATTAAAAAACTATATTTATAATAAAATAGTATAATGTTTTACACATTCTTTTACCTAATAATATTAAAAGAAAATAGTGGATTATTGAACGAAATTTAATGTAGAAAAAGTAAATTTAGTGCATTTGATATACAATGTTGGCAACAACTGCTGTCATGTTGACAGATTGACAGCACTTGTTAGTTCTGAAACACATAACCACAAATCATTTTGTGTATACAATAAATAAAAATATTTGTACAAATAGAAAATTAATTATTGATTTTATGATTTTCGTACGAAAAATATTGTACAAACCTCTTGCGTGAACTGGGTTTCCGGAATCGTTCTATGGCAGCGCTCGCGAGCTCGCGCCGCCAAACACTCCTCCGGAAACCAGTCGTTCCCGCATTTGGTATGTAAATAACTATTCCCGAACTGTAATTTTTCGTAGCCTATAGGTGTCAGTTTTCGTTCAATGGAAAAAAAATATATTTAAAACAATAATTGCGTAAATACTAGCGGTTATAGGTAAAAACACAAGATGCACAGGTGCAATAACTACTGTCAAAAGTTATATTTCTCAAATACTGTGAGAAAAAAAATCTCTCATATTAACCCATGATTGTGGGAAATACGTAACTTCTAACTTTTATAAATTATGAGAAAAATGTGACTATCCATAGTGGTCGTAGAAAATAATTTCTAAGTTAAGGTCGTTTTAGACTAGCCTATAAGTTGTATAAGATCTCGCACCATTTTTGGTACAATTTAAATTGGCTAGTATGAAACAGCAAATTGGTTGAAATATTGTACACGATCGTAAATATGTTGAAAAAACAGAAAACCTTCTATTTTTCATACAATCTGTCAGTAAATTTGGATGTATGTACATGTATGAAATTTGTGATCTCACGCTTTTCTAACGGATATTTTTATTGTATGTAGTGTGGTTATAGAAAACTTAAGTGTTACTACTGGTAAAGTTGTAAGTATTGTAAACTTTCAATGTAAATGAATTTATGGTTAATTTTGCTTGTCACATTGACATATTCAAGGAAAGTACACAGAATCAGAATTTTGTCAACATCTATCAATTTTTGGTACAAGGTATTGTTACATTTTTTGTACTATATATTAAGTTAGATTAGGTTAGGTTAGATTAGGTTTTTAGAGTTTTTCCTGCGGACTTGATCTAATTGATTTAGGTAATTTTAATTATTCTTTGGAATATCATATATAACAATCGTCAATTTCAGAAAAGCAGACAGAACTATTCAGAATTAAATAAAAACTGTGCAAATATAAAAATGGCACGTGTAAGTGGGAATTAGTTTCTTATTTCCTCCAATAAAATGTTTCGTGTTCTAAATGTAACGACTTCATTTCCTTTCTCATGAAATAACGTTCCATTATTGTGTTTTTTCTCCAATAATTCATTTTTCTTGTGGAGAAATTAAGACAACGTCTCGTCGCAGTAGGCGGTGAAAACGCCTTCGATAAATGAACAGCAACAAAACAACGCACTCCGCTCATGCTGCGAGTAAATAAAGTTGCCTTCCTGCCTCTGTCATCAGTAATTCTATCCAAAGCCCACTGTGTCTGCGATATTTTTTATCGATATGGTAGTGTTTTCTAGTTGTAGTAAACACAGTTGAAAGTGTTTTGAAAGTTGATACATTTTAAATATTTGAACAAAAGTTATTTATGTAGGATATTATTTTTGGGGACATCAAAATTGACGGGTATGGCAGGAAAGTTTTTTAAGGGAAAGATTAAATTTTTAATTTATAAAATATATAATAGTTGCTCTTTTGTTTTCAGAGTAATAGCTTTACAAATTTATCACTGGATTTGCTGTATATTCCCTGAAAATTATTAGTAATTTGCTGTACTTATTTGTTTCAGAATATATTTTAAGTTTTGTGAGAAGTTCTGTAATTACTTGTTATTTTAGTAGCTAGTTTAAATTTGACTTGTACCCACGGGCGCCGCCAGGGGGGACGGCAAAAAGGGGCAATTGCCCCCTCTTGGAAAATCATCAAAAGTTTCAAAGATATGCAAAATATGGCTAATTACTGGAAATATACTCCTTTACTCCAATAATTAATAGCTACTTATTCCAACATCCCGCAATCGAAGAGAGAGGCGATCGTTTCGTCGTCAGAAATTTTTGTGTTCTTACAAATTTTGTATTGTTTATTTTATTATTATTTATTTACAATTTATTATTCGTTATTTTTTAAATTTCAGATATAAATATAATATAAATAAATATAAAAAATATTATTTATTTCTGAACACTCATACACTTAGTCAAACGATTTTCTAAGATTATCAAACCATTTTTGTATAACGATTTGTTTAACCCTACAAAATAGCCATATATTGCGTCGATCATTTTATTGTTATCACAAAATCTTTGCCCACCGAGCCATTATTCGTGTTTTGAAAATAAATAATAGTCGCAGGGGGGCAATCTAAAGAGTGTATGTGGATTCGATAGCAATTCGAAAGTTAATTTGTGAGTTTTTGCCATTTCAACTGCACACGTGTGAACTATTGTATTGCACCGATGAAGCAGAAGTTTTCTCGTCGCTAAATGCGATTATTTTATCTTAATTTCCTCGCTCAATCATTGTAAAAAGTAGCATAAAGCACGCCGTTGATTGTTTTTACCTTTTTGAAGATAGTCGATGAAAATTATTTCACCTTCATCCCAAAAAGCAGTCGGCATTACTTTCCAAGCCAAAAAAACAATCTACCTTCTTCGGGGCGTGTTTATTGCTATATATGTACACTGCTTTTACTATTATTTTGTTTTAGGGATTTATGGGTGGACCCAAATTTCATCAACGGTTATAAATCGACCCAAAAGTTCAATTGAATTTTAAGACAAGCTCTCTAAACTATCAAATGGAACTTGTATCTCAGCTAACTCTCTTATTTTCATTCTGCGGTCATTCATTACAATTGATCAATTTTGCGACAATTTAGTTGTCACGTCATTCAGACATCCACAGGTGTTTCGACGACGTTTAAAATCAGCCATCTGTTTATAAACGGTGTCAAACGATGGCGAAGAGTTCCCAAGAAATTCATCTAACTCAACTTTGATCTACATAGCCGTTTTAAGTTTCAAGAAAAATAATTTGATGACGCCATGAACTTCCTTTTTTCCATCTTCCAAAAATTTCTGCCAGCGTTCAGTTTATCTATTTGTCAAACTGGCACTGAAATTTTACATGTGTTTTTTTTTAACAGATGAAGAAACATGGCTGACAAAATTTTGTTAATAGCGCAACCAATTGTGTGTCTTTAAACTTAATTATCAAACTACCCTCGAATTTGTCCTAAAATATGTATTGTTATTTAATCTATTTACTACCAAAATGATTAATTGTATACGATTTAAATTTGATTGTATTTAATTGCACGTCCAATATGGTTTTACATCATAGATTAGATTACATTCTCTTAGTCGGGTTTGTTTATTAATATCTAATATCTAATAGAATTCTTCAGTAATTATTTAAATACAGTCATAATTAAGATCTTCAATAAAATTTATATAATTTGGTACTAGTCCTTCTGTGCGACGAGACGAGATTTTTCTGTTTCTCGAATCGTCTCATTTTAAATGTCTCGTTTATTTCTCGTCTCGAATATTTATTATCTATTCTAGGCCGAGATTTCTCGAGTTTTCAGGATCGAATATTACAGACTGTCACGCTTGCCATTTGTGAACAGTCTTTTCATACCTAGAGAAATTTCCCTAGATCTCGGGAAATTGAACATTCTTTTGGGAAATTAAAAAGAAAATGCATATTTTGGGAGAAATCAAATAATTTTTTTTAAGCTATTATTATTAGTATAAATATATAAGTACAATATAAATATCTACTTCACTTTTATCTTGTCTTTGCGTATACCAGATAGTCATATAAAAATGCATTAAAATTTTAAAATGATGAAAATACAGGTTTTTGATTTTGTTTTTTAATGGTGCACTGATACTGCTGTTGTCAACGGCGTATGGAATTTTTGAGATTCCCAAATCCTAAAGGTATATATTTTCAGTATTTTACTATTTTATCATATAACATTTTCAACAACTCAATCAAGTCTTTAATATTACTACACCCTAACAGAAATAAGTTACATTTTCCGCGAAGTTGTCATGTATTAGCGAGTCATTTTCCAAAAATTGTTGTAGAGAAATTAACTAAAATAAATCTAGACGATGGTGCAAAAAATTAAAAAATATTAGTAGACTTTAATTTTTTAAACCTCGAGATAAACTCAGCTAAATTATTGAAATTCTAGAATCTAGATTTTATTTTCTCGTCTCGAATCTTTGTTTTTAAAATCATTCTAGTCTTGCCCGAGACGAGACGAGCGAGATTCGAGAAATATTTCTTCTCACCCGAATCACTATTTGTTGCAGGAATAAATACATTACTCCTTGATTACTGGTGTAGGATTAAAGTTGAAGCTAGTAATATATTGAGAGAATGTTCTAAAAATGTTCTAATTATACGGAATTTATGAAATATAAGTCAAATATTTTATGCGGAGGAATGTGTTATATTTAGCACGTTTTCATTTTTCTCTCTTTCATTCAGTTTATAAAATTTTATTTGAATCTTTCAGTTTTCTTTTTATATCTTGACTAATTTTAAAATTACTAACAACAAATAAATCACTGCAGTAAACAGAGTTGTACTTTACAAAACTCCTGTTTTATTTTCTTTTTTTAGAAACAAAGTTTAAATTTGTAAACCAAATAAAAATATTTACTAAAAGAATTATGGTTTCCATGGAAATAAATAGAATTAGTCCTAACAAACAAATGCAGTACGGTTGGATTTCATATATTTAAACATTTTTTAGAGCAAACAGATGCACGCAAGCTATTTCATTGAGAATTAGAAGTAAACAGGTCTAATTTTAGAATATTTTTCATTCTTTTTCTGTTTGGAACATTTGACTATTTATAAGCTGTAATGTACACTAATATCAGTGTCACCCATGTATATGTAGGTGGCGCGATCTCAGACTATTTTATTTTTAAGAACAGAAAAACATATAAACTCAATGTTTTCCCTAGGCGTCAAAAGCAAACATTCAACTAAGTTTTCTCAGTAAAAATCCTCGGTTTTATGACTTTTATCTGTCAAATAACAAACCACGAAAAGTCAATAAATTCATTCGCGATTTTTCAGTTGTCTTATTTGACAGCAGCTAAAACAAATAAAAGATTCTTCCACTTTTCAACAAATGAAATATATAAGTAACAACTCTTCTGTTTGTTTATTTATTTACTCTATTTTCGACACAAAAATAGATTTTACTCCATTACTGCATTTAAAAAAAAATGTAAGTATTTGAATAACAGGTTATTGATGGACAAATAGTGATTTAAAATACCCCGATATATATTTTTCGGAAATACCACCAGAGGTAAAAACTTAGAGTATTTATCCATCTTGAGTAAATAAAAAATAAACATTGTTTTCTTAAAACAGGCACATTTTATATTAAAGATTTATTAAAATAATTAATCAACATTACTTATTGAATATTAAAAATTAAACAAAAAATTATTCTTGATTAATTGAAATTAAAATATACATTTATTCTCAGACAGCGGTAATTTTTGAACTTTTGGGTAGGTAAATATGTCACTGATATCAATAAAAAATAAATTATATTGGTATAATATATGAGATGTTGAATTTACTAATATTATTTATTGCTGTCTGAAACTTATGTTATCTAGTTCAAATAGTAATTGAAACTAACGTTTTTAATAATTTCTTGAATTTTCAAATATACATATATTTTAATCAAAACCTACTATTAATGATATATAAAATTTTGTAATTAAATTTTTATGTAATAAATACATACATCTAGATACATATCTACAATTTGCGATTTAATTCCCAAAAATATCAGCTTCAAGTATTAATTTTAATTAATTAATTTTTATATAAATACATGTATTTTTATTTCATTTTATAAACGATTTAATAGTTTACGAAAAATATATTAATAAAATGATCGTGATGTCGGAACCATTACAATAGGAGTAAAATAGATAATTAGGTGGTGCTGTAACACATCTTATTGTAGTCGAATAGACTTTCGTCTTTGTCACACCATCATATTGATTGGCATTATGTAAACATACTTACACATCTTGATAGTTGTTATGTACATGATTATCTTAGGAAATATAAAAAATGTAATAGTAATTATCTCCATCATGTATTATTTTCTATAGTACCTTGTGTATGTAAATGATAAATAATACAACAATTAGAACACAGTCACTATTAAGTTTTTTTTACTGACTATTAAAAAGTCATTTTAGTTTCGTTTTTCGAATGTTTAGCAGGCTACCATATTTTCTTTCAATAACCTTTCAACCGAAATATAAACTATGCATGTTTGTATTTTCTCATAAATATAGTAACAAGTAATGTATGTAGCCTCTGAATCTGTTTATGTTAAAGATGTTGCAATACCAATAAAAAATCCATCGCTAGTTTATGGTTTGTGTTAACACACACAAATATTGATATTATAAGGAAACGTGCTTCTTTTCATAATACTTTCAAACACTATACAAAGTGTATATAAATTTAGAAATATATTATTTGTTTATATTTATATTGAACACATGTATTCAAAATTCAGAATTACTGAAAGTTTCAATAATATACTCTTAGCTGTAAACTTTATCCACAATTTATGTACTTTATACATTGTTGATTAAGAATAGCATTTTCTATATATTTAAAATACAAAAGAATTTTTACGAAGTACATGTTGAACTGTTTTATAATTTAATAATTTAATTTAACAATATTTTTTAATTGTCATCGTTAAAATATGAAGGTATATAAAAGTACGAAAAATTAAACTGTTTTTTTTTTACTTCCTTGTACGAAGTAAAGGAAGTATTGTAATCACGAAAAATTTCTATTTTCAGATTTCAACGGATTTATTCATTTTGACTAGTTTTGCCGAAACTTCTGTACGTACGTATCTCGCAATCTCGCATAACTCAAAAATGATTACCCATAGATGTTGAATTTTTCTATAAGTATGGAACTGCTGCAATATCTAGTTGTGCATCT
Source organism: Stenolophus ochropezus (assembly GCA_035578165.1). Taxonomy (NCBI): domain Eukaryota; kingdom Metazoa; phylum Arthropoda; class Insecta; order Coleoptera; family Carabidae; genus Stenolophus; species Stenolophus ochropezus. The sequence goes on along the minus strand of JAQOWZ010000004.1, from coordinate 6,121,905 downwards.
CATTTTTTTTGGCAATCGGCATTGCCAAAAGGGCACTTTGCTCACAGTGTTTTTTTTTAATTTCTCGCATAACTTAGAAATGATTTGCTTTAGAATGTTAAAATTTTGTTTTCGGAATTGTTATAATATTTAGTCATGCACCTCTATTTTTGGTTCCAATCGGCCTTTTTTAAAGGGCACTTTGCTTTGGGCTGAAACTTAATAAAAATAATAATTTAGTTGGCTTTTCGTTTTTGTAGGAAACATTTGATTTCATGACAAGTGTAATTTCGTGGGAAATATGTTTTCAGCGATTGATGGCCAGTTGCACCAATATTACTTAAATTTTAAGATTCCCTTAAATGAACAATATTACATTGAATAAAATGTTAAATGAAATTGAGTGTGAGTACATGATTTTATAAAACACGATCCATTTCAAAGGGAAGTTCGACGATATGAAATGGATGGAAGTTGAATAATGATTAGACGTAGAATGATCTCACTTTCAAGTGAAATAAATTTAAATGTAGTGCATAAGTGCAACAAAAATAGGTATGAATTATTTAATGGACAAGGAATAAAAATATAAATTTAAACATTGCATCAAACATGCGAGTATTGGATTAGTTCGTGAGGTTCGATTGTATTCTCCGTCTGCCCTATGAAAACGTTTGGTATTTATTCATATGTATATGGTAAGACTTGTACGGCAAGTTTCAAGTATGTCTTCTGCGGTAAAAATATCTCGTTAAAAATGTAAAGTAGCATGTATAAACGTAATGATATGTAAACACTTACAGACTTACAGGTCAGTGAAATAGTTGTCTAGAATCACGACGTAGACAAAACAAAGACTGAAACATTATTTGAGGTTATATAATATGAAAAGAATAAACGAATAATAAATTATTTTCATTGGTTATATTTTCCGCAAATGTTAACATTACTAATTAACATTTATAATCTCTAAAGATGTACAAGGTAAACTTGTTAAATATAGACGACTTCACTTTGTAAACAATAATTTTATTAATATGCATTTTTTTGTACTGTTATCAGAGACCATTCAAACTTTCTTTGTTTTTCAGTGAATATCATACATGTATGACATTGATGAATTGTAAACGTATTTTATTTCAAGAAATTTTCAAATATAACCTTTCTGAAATTCTTTTTATATGACTATTTCATTCATAAAGTTATAATCCAATCCAAATTCAAATCAAAATTCGAGACTGAACCTAGTTACCAAGATTTATTTCGACAAAACACCGTCACAAAGAAAATTTCGCTTCCTTTAAAAAATTTATTTTGACATTTTAAGTGAGCCTAGAAATTTAATGTGTACATACGTTAATTTTTGTTCACATATTTTTATTTTGGAAATAGTCATCCGAAAACCATTCGTGGTTAAATTTTATTCTGACAAATTTTCCGATTACTTTCCTCGAGCCTGTTAATTCATCACATGGCATTGATCACTCGATAAATTCTTATAACAATTTAATTCTAGCAAAAAATAACCACTTATGATATATGATTATTTCACACACGTCATTTTCATTCAATCAGAATACTTCAATTGACGGCAGTTCCCAATTTTTTTAGTGAAATTTTTATAAATCCCACGGTAGCAATCGCCATGGTTATATTTTATGTGTGAATTGATGCCATTCGTGAAATAATCAAGCGAATATAATTCGAGCTAAGAATTTAACTGGTTAAATTTACTCCTAATTCCTGCGAAGTAACGACAACTCGGGTAAAAAATGATTCTAAAATCACTCTAGTTTCGGTGTTTTGATTTAAATGTCATTTTTGACACTCGTTTGTCTGTTACTACATAACAATTATTCGTAATTTTTTCCAGTAAATTCATGGCTCTTGTCATATTATTTATCAATAAAATATTCAGAACATATGTAAATTGTACAAGCAAATTAAATTGGACATAAATTTCTTTTATTGCAGCGTATAAAATATAGTGAACTATTACCAATTTTATAAAAGATGCAATCTTTTTTTAAAATGTAAATTAAAATTCACTTCCATCTGCGGTCAAAATTCTTCCAGGGTTGTAACGCCAGTGATTTAAATTTTAAATTTTAAATGATGTACAATATTTTTTCTACATCAATATATTATGGTAATTTAGAAAGTCGACCCAAATCTAGGTCGCAGGTATTTTATTTTGGGTTTCAGTAAGAAATATAAAAATTAAATTAATAATTCATTTGGATTTAAAAGATACATGGTTCTATAAATAACGATTAAAAAAAAATTAAACGGAATTATTAGAATTTTTTTAAACATATTTTTAGTTCCACAAAAAAATTCAAGTCTATTTTGACTAGTTTCGGTGCGATGTCTGTATGTACGTGCGTAGAAAAATTTGATTGTTTACGTTATTTACATAAAAAAAAAATACACTTGGCCCAAATACATCGCAGCCCAGTGAGAAATTTCCCACTATCCCATCGGCCCAGTCCGCCCCTGCACATGACAATACTTCCCACACGCTTCTTTCCCCAATTTCGTATACATATTTGGAATGTTAAATAACAATTGCAGAAAAAGTGATTTAAATCAATAATTTTTTAATAAAAACAATGTAGTGATTTAAATCAATGCAACCATGAATAGATTAAATTTTGGATTACGAAGATAATAGTTTAAGAACCACTGTTCTATCTATGTTACTTTTTATATTTTTTTATATCTAGTATATTTTACAACACATAATATTTCCTGATTTTTATCTTTTAAAAAGATTTACTTCAAATTTGACAAGTACCTTTACAGTTTTGACATTAATATGTGAACAGATTATGCAATACAAAACTTTTTTATTGAAACAGTGAAATTTAAAATAAAATTAAATCGTGGCACGGTTGAGTTCAAATTGTTGTAGCCTGTCTTATTTTATGAACAGTAATTGTTGCAAAGACATTTCTATGGAAATTTCTGCATCGATTTAATTTAATTCTCTTGTTTATCCTATCATTTTAACACTTCACTAATCTTAAACGTAACGTAAATGACAGGCATAAATATTAAAATTGAAAATTTCATCTCGTATTAGCATCAAGTGTAAGATAAAGACAGATGCATCTCCTGAGTCTTGCCCGCTCCCTGTTAAAATGTAAATTCATTCAGCCAGAGTGGAAAATATTGTCTTGAAAACAGCACAAGAATGAAATTTTAACGGATTTTCTTAGGCTAAAATAAAAATGGCTGTTTAGGTTAGGTGTGCAAGTTTTTCGCTTAAAGTTTTATAATCTTATCCAACTTCATATCCACACACGAAAATTGAACTGTAGGGTTTATAAGGATAAAAATAGATTTTAGAAACGCAGGAGGCAAAAGCAAATAAGTTTTGCTGTAGAAGAATAATATACATTTAAAATTTGTACGAAAATAACACAAGTAGGTTACCAAATTTTTCGTTTATCTTTTCTTACCAAAACTATTAATTTGAAATAACATTAATTTTGAACAGAATTAATTTTTATTTGACTTTATATTTCGCTTCAAACTTGTGGGATAAAAGTTTCCGATTAGGAGTCGACAAAAAAATCATATTGTTAGAAATCAGTTCTAGAAAACCAGATCTTCATTTTATATTTCAGTTTAGTTACATCGTGCGGGTCCTCTTCACTTTCATAATTTATTAGTAACGTAACGCTTATTAATTAGATGGTTAAACGTATGCAGAGCGTGCCCCCGCACATGGGCGGCCGAAATTTGGGACGGACAACAATTATTTTTAAATTTTCACAAATGATTTAAAATAATAAGTAAAATACAAAAATTATTTTTATATACCTTAAGGTTTAACAACTCAATAAATAACAATGCTCTGTTGTGTTATTTTTTTAATTTAAATTTACGTGCATCAAGCATATGTGTACATTATTTTTGAGCATGAAAAAAGTAAAATCGAGAAGCTTTATATTCGTTTAAATATGTAATTTAATAATTAGTAAGGAATTTTACTTGGACTGAAAAAAAAAGTTACCTGCGACGCAATTTAATTTTCTCTTTCATCTGTATTTGAGGGGCGCCAAATATTTTCACCAAAACTGTTATAGTTTTTTTAATAAAAGTCGACGGGAATATAAGAACTTTTTTTATTTATATTCCAAATTAACCTTAACAAAAACAGAAAATAACACATATCCTTATAAATTATAATCATTTATAGAGATACAGGGCATTCATTTTAAGTGGTAGCTCTTATAGTTCCCGAAATAGCAATAGTGTACCATTTAAAATGAACACCCTATATATAGGCAGATTTATAAAAATGATTAAGCTAATTCTCATTCCGGTATTTAAAATGTAGTAATTTTTATTGTTTTATGAAAAGGTAAATACTAGGATTAGATATCAATTATTTTAAGAAATAAATTTGCAAAATTAGAGTTGTTTCTTAGTGTTTCTTATTTCTTGTATCTACTTCTCTTTCTACTACTTCGCGCACCTGTCTGGTCAACTTATCCCTATTCCTATTCAATTAAAAATTATTGAAAGCAACGTCTATACGAATATTTATTTAACCATAGTTGCAGGAGATACTAATGTCTGTGTTATTCTGATTGTACGAAACAGGGGGCCCTTTGTATCGCGGGGCCTTGGGCTGCAACCCATAAAGCCCATGCCTAAATCCGCCCCTTGATGTAATGACAGTCGTGATATGTAGTGGTAACGGAAGAAGAGCTACCGAAATCGCGCTTGTACGAAGAGCAGTCACTCATAAATTTGACTATCAATTAATCTGCTTTTTTATTTTTTGTCTTCCGTTTCTCCATTTCTAACAATATAATTTAATTTTAATCTTCAAATGCAATTATCATCATGTTTTGAAACAATGTAACGTATCTACTATCGTGATATTTATTACCCAAAATTTATTATGCAAATTATTAATGGTGTAGCCAAATTATATCATATTTTGTGTTTTCAATGCCAACGTCATCATCATTTGTAATCAATCCAAAATCAAATAAATTTTGTTGTATAAATATAAATTTACTATACATTCAAAAATATCACAACTTGTACCGTGCTCGAAGATATTTTTATATTTCAATATAAACGGTGGAAATTAAATGGCAAGTTTCTATATTCAGTAATTATTATTTATAAAAAAATGTACAATATCCTAGAGAAGTTAACATGCTAAGCATACTTAGATCTTTTAATAGAAACGTAAAGTGAAAGACATTCAGTTCGGTGTGTATGATTTTACGAACGTTTCTGTGATTTCAATCTCTCTCGTGTTTGATTCCTGTGGTTATTTTAACTTCGAAGGAAGATCTCCGTTTATAACTGTCGGTCGCGGAACGAATGTTTTTCCAGGATATGAAAAATAAAATAAATAAACAGAATTCTGGGTTAGTTTATGATTACATATTATATTTAGGTTGCTACGGAAAACTTGCAAATGGCGTCAGGCCAATTTTACAAATCGTGGAAACTCTAACTACAAGTCAGGGCCGGATTTCGATCAACAGTGTGATGCTGAGTTTGCACATTAGCTACAAGGATTAATTCGAGCTTATGGTTACAGAGTAATAATTTGATTATGTTTGTTTATAATCTACTGCAGTACTGCAAATAATGTATAGGGTTTTCAATTAGCACGCCTTAACTTTGACAGTTGATTGAGGTTTTGTTTGAATTGACACCGCTATCGTTCTGCGACTTTTTTGTTCTATCATAGCTGCTATTTCATCATGCAAAAGAATACCATTAAATAAAGAGTCGAAATTGTAAAAATTTATTACCAAAATTCGTCCTCAATTTTCAAACTTTTTGTGAGCTACTTGAAATTTATGATCGACATAACCATCCTATCGAGAACACAATTCAACGAGTCATTAAAAAATTTGAGGAAAGAGGTTCAGTTGCTGATTGGGCATAGTGCCTGTGCTTCATCGAAACGTTCGGTTAGTCGAAAATATTGTTGTTTTTGAAGAAAGAATACTTGAGAACAGAAATCTCTCAGTTTTTCGTGACTATCAACGGCGAGAGGTATCGAGAAATGATAACCAGTGTTGTTTGGCCAGAATTGGATGATATGGATATAGACGAACTGCTGTTTAAATAAAATAGCGCAACGTACGACTAAACGGGTAACACTGTGGAATTATTGGAGAAAAAATTTCAGGGCGCGTTATTTCGATAAGGTGACATCAATTGGCTAGCAGTTTTTGGGGCTACGTTAAATCTGTGGTCTATATCAATAAGCCAGCAACCATTAACGACCTGGCGAAAAACATTATTCGAATCATAGCTTAAATCCAGTCTGAATAATACCAAAAAATAATCGCAAATTGGTTTTCTCGGACCGTCACTTGCTAACGTTCCGCGGAAGTAATTTGAATGATATTACTTTCAAAATGTAATGGCATTAAATGTGTTTTAAGTTGCACTAAAAATTCTTACAGTAACTCTTTTTATTAAATTTTAAAGATTAGGCGTATCAATTGAAAAGCCCTATAAATATTACGGGCAGCAGTAGCTCAGTTGGTTAGCGAGATTCGACTCGAACTAAACGGAGTGAGATCTGAGGTTTGATTCCCAGCGTCGCCAACTGTGAATCAAATAAAAAATATCGTTATGCCCGAGTAGCCCAGTATCCACTATATTCCTTGCAGACACTTTAGGATGACAACCTTCGCCACAAAAATGAAAGTAAAAATTGTCACAAAACTGGTGAAGTTCACTTATCAATATCATCTGCGGCCAAAATTGTTCTAGGGTTGTATCGCCTAAGTAAATAAGTTTTTTTTTGCTGCACTTCATTTAAACTTATTTCTCTTGAAAGTGAGATCATTCTACGGCTAATCTTTCTTCAACTTTTATTCGTTTCATATCTTCCAACTTTCCTTCGACATGAATCACTTTTTGTAAAATTTTATTAAAATGTTTATTACTATTCTTTAATGCATTAGACAGAATTATTAATCGTTCAAAACCTATTTCTCATATTTCTCACGAAATGATAGTTGTTAAGAAATCAAATGTTTCCTACAAAGCCAACTAAATTATTATTTTGATTAAGTTTCTGCCAAAAGTAAAGTGCCCTTTTGGAAAGGCCGATTGGAATCAAAATGGAGGTGCATCACTAGATGTTACAGCAATTCCATAATAGTATATTGTACAACAAGCATAGAATAGTACTCATTTCATACGAGTAATGGCAGTTGCGAATTATATGAGTATGAAATGGACATTCCATGCGAGTTGTACAATATACTTTTTCTACGACTACGATATTATTTCCTAATTAATTTTTATTTTAATAATGTCTTCATTTTAGTACTTCCTGTTCCTAACAACTAGCTACAAAACAAAAATTAAATAATGCGATTTTTGACAGAACTATGTTATATGAATTTATATCTTATGGTGTCTACGGTTACCATGGGATATGAAAATGTGTTTACGATATACTATGTATCCGTAGCAATAACAAACATACTACAAGCAAATGTCTTAAAGGTCGTAGCAAAACAAAATTTCAACATTCTACGGTTAATCGTTTTTGAGTTATGGGAAATATTAAAAAGAGAGGTACACAACTAGATGTTACAGCAGTCCCATATAAAAAAATTTAATTGCTATTCTGAGTTATGCGAGATACGTACATACGTACGTATAAACGTCAGGCTGAAACTATTAAAAATGGATTCAGAGATGGTTAAAATGGATATTTCCGTTGAAATCTGAAAACCGATTTTTTTCGCGATTATTTCATACAAGGAAGTAAAACGGTTATTACTTTCAAATTTTACAATGATCCGAGTAAATAAACCATTATTTCCTTCTAGTGGACTAATTTTTAGCAAATGTTGATCAACTCGTGGTATTGATGTCAGAAGCTTAGTATAATGTTTCATTAAAATGCACGTGCACATACCTACATCCGAACGGACGGACTGACAAACATACATTACATTTAAAATTTTCTAAGCGTAATATAAAGACCTTAATTCAAGCACATCCGTCAAAATTTCGAAACGTCAAATCGATATGATTACAAAAAACTTATGTGTGGCGGTCGATAAAAAAGAGCGCTGAAAATAAGCTCCTCAAGCCGGTTCTGTTGGATGAGTATTTTCCAAAACATGTTTCTGTAGGTTATCGAAAAGACAAGTTCTAATGTCAGAACCATTCGTTGTTTTTACTCAATATTTTCTTGTAACTAAAAGGGCCATAAAATTGGGTCATTCTTCCACAAATCAGTCAAAAGAAATTAGTAATTTTCGTTTTTCGTTCAATCACTCATGGAGATTTATCATATCTATGGAAACGACTTCATATTTGATTGACAACAATGTATATATGCTTGTTTCATTTAAAATGAAACAAAGGGGACGAATTTGACATTTGTTTTTTGGGTTATCATATTTTCTGACAGGCCTACCTATATCAAGTGCAACAACAATTTTAAAAATCATTAATATTAGAGGAAACGGGGGAATAGTAGAATGGTCTCCTACTCAATAAGTAAATATAATTATGAACATATAACAATAATTACAATAAATATTGAAAAATCACTCCATTAACTGCTAAGCAATGACTCAATATGCTATAAAACTTTGAATGCAACGTTGATATTCAGACAATTGTAATATTTTGAGAAATTTTTTGAATTTGAACTTTGAATTCATTTAAACTTTGTGGATACAAGCTTTTAATTCTGAAGGTCATCAATAAAAGGAATCTGGATATGTAAGATCGAATGATCTAGCACACCATTCTACTATTTTACCATTTCTTCTAAAGTTATTAATGATTTTTAAAATTATTGTTGCACTTTTATAATCCAAAAAGTAAGTGTCGAATACGTTCCCTATGTTTAATTTTAAATGACACAAGCAAATATACAGTGCTGTCAATCAAATACGAGATCAAATATCAAGTAATAACCATGGAAATGATAAATCCCACGTTTCCGTTAAAAAATACTCAACGGTATTTACACACATGTCGCGTTGCCTGTTGTAGTTTCGACATTGTATTTGTGTTTTTAATGTTCAAATAATCGTTTAAACTTGTTCAGAAATATCCTCAAAGCCATGTACAAAATGAAAATTGGATTAAAACTCGAAACTTGAATACTCAATATACATTTACATACCTATAAGATCAATCAATTTGAAATCGACAACCTATCGTCGGATTTTGTTCGATTTGTCGAAGAATGATCTATTATTAATTACAATTTTATTAAAAAAAAAAATACATTTAAGTTTCATTTCATTCCTAAGATTTTGTAATTATTATTTTAAATAACGCGGTGTCAACAGCAGATATTGCTGAAATACTTTTATATTCGTTGCACCTGTACCTGTACACATATTTCACTACAGTATCAAAATATGAATGATGTGAACCATATTTATAATTGTACTTTTTATTTAAGATTTTTCAACAGACATATTTAATGCCAATTAACCTGTATTGAGTATAAGAAATATGAATGCTGATTTTAATTGATAATTATTTGCCGAATATTTGATAATTGTAATTTAAATTAATAATGAACATTGTCAATGAATCATGAAATTAATATTTTGTTTCTTTTTATAACCGAAAATTTTTGATGTTCCTAAATTATAAAAAAATGTTTTATTTTAAATTAAAATGAAATTAATTAATTACAAATAAAAAAACTAAGGCCATATAACAGTATTATTATAAATTAATTTTTCATGTACATAGATTTGTTTTGTATTTTTTACATTTTTATACTTTTGTTATTTTATATTTTTAACGTAGATTTACAACTACATTTGTCACTTTTTACAACTTGTATAAAAATAAATGTATGCTGATAAAATAGGTCGTCATAGTTTCAGACGGATAATCCTAATTGAATACGGATTATGTTTTATTGCACAGACTGGATTTAAATTCATGACTTTTCGATCAAAAAACAACGCCATACTAGTAGCCGTGTTGATTTAAAGTATTAACATTTTATGATTGTACATGTAAAGTTTTTTGCTACATAAAAATTATTTTGTGCTGTGCCCAAAAGTTTAACACTTGGATGTAAGTTAGCACTAGCACGTAATATGTCTGGAGTCTAGATATCTTTATACCTTAAATAAAATATAAATTTCCCACTCCAACCAAAACCATTACTTAGCAAATCATAACATTATACCCTGCTTCATAATTGGTGACATATTGTTCATAATTAATTTTTCATTTGCACCATACGTTTCCTCGTTCATCGCATCCGTAAATCAGGGTTGCATTGATTTGAATCATTTTATTTAAATATATGATTTAAATCAGATTTAAATCACATTGATTTTAAAAAAAAATCTTTGAATTAAGTTACTAGTTCTACAATTTTTATTTAACATTTCAGATTTACGAAAATTGTGGGAAAAAGCGTGTGGGTAATGTTATCATGTAGCAATACTTTCAACAACTAGTACATCTGTTTACCTTCGGCGGTAAAACGACTTTACTGGTATACTATTTTGAATTTGTAATGCCGAAAATTTTTGCACTAATGTGTGATTTTTTATTAAATTTATTTTAAAATATATTACAGTACAATCCGGTTATAACGACATCGAAGAGATTCCAAAAATTTCGTCGCTATAACCGATAAAAGTAAAATAATGTTAGCGTATGTAGCCTTTCAAAAAGTGGTCACAATTTCGACGTTATAACCAGTTTCTCGTTATAAGCGGTATTCTTATAAATGGGTTTTACTATAATTTTTTATTGTGTATTTAAATTTTTACTTATTATTCATAATATGTTTATTTTTTACATAATAAATGTTATTTGGGAAAAATATTTTTGAAATTATACTATAACTTTTCAAAAAACTCTGATTGAAATATAAAAAATCTGATTTAATTCAAAGTCATCTGATTTTTAAATTTTTATGTATCATTGCTGTAAAAATGTTACTTACTTTCATTGGTGAATAAAATTTGATTTCAAAATTCAAAATCTATGTTTTAGAGCATAATCAAGACGTTTTTGTTGATTAATTTTCGAAATTACTGGTTTTCTTATGGTGTCTTTTGTGATAACCATTCCGCCGCAGAATTTCTCATATATTTTCTGAATTGAAGTTTTATTTACACCAGATGAAAGGTCAATGGTTAAAATTGGGGCGCTCTTTCTCGGATTTTCTTTACTTTTCTTTCTCTTAACTATTCTCGCTATTTCATCATATGATTTTCCTTTTTCCCGCAACTTTACAATTAAATTTCTTAATTCCACATCTTTTGATTCGTTGAGACTCCTTTTGAACAGATGCGAATATCAAAAGAGTAATTTTTGATAGCACGGTGCATTATAAATTCAAGCTCATACCACTTGAAGTGCATTGTATGAAGAGTTTTGTGAGGCATATTTTATAATATTTTATTTATGTTTAGAAAGAATCAACTGATACAATTTGTGACCGATAGTCGACCTATACAAGTATTTACCTTAATTTTATTACTTGTTATTACGATTACTGATACACAAGGTGAGTAAATTAAATAATAAGGCTGATAACGTAGCGTTCGATCTGGTAACACTTGGGACGCGGGACTTGAAGGGGCAGTAGGTACACATGTTCCATGTATGCCTTTAGTATGAGTTTGAACTCGCTAAAGTTAATTGGTTGTCTGTAGCGATTTTTTTCGTGAAACAGTTTTGTCTAGTGCGTTCTATAAATGAGGAACGTCATTTCAAACAACGATGTTCTTTCAGGTTTTATTTAGATTTGGGTACAGTGCAATGGAAACTTTTACAAAACTCAAGCAGACCTACAGAGACTGCGTTATTTTAAAGGACCTGGTTCGGTGGTTTTAGGCATTTTCAGAAGGAAAAGAGTCGATTGAAGATGAAACACGCAGCGGAAGACCTTCATCTTCAAGAACTGATGAAATTATTAACAGAATCTGGGATCTTGTGCTTTCAGCTCATCGGTTGACACATCACAGTTCATCAGATTTTGACTAATTCATTGGGGATGAGGAAAAATTGTGCAAAAATGGTTTTAAAAATGATATTATGGCGAGTAAAAACATTCCTGTGGCTCCTTAGCCTCCTTGTTTACCTGACTTGAGTTCTTGCGACTTTTCCTCTTCCAGAGATTGAAAAATCACCTCAAGAGAACTTATTTTGGGACACTCCAAAACATTTAAACGACTGTAACCGGCCAGCTGAGGATAACTCCAGTATCCGAGTTACAGCACTGGAGCACTGCTATGAGGATAGGAAGAACCGTGTTCAGCACTGTGTGGCTTCCCAAGGAAGTTATTTTAAGAGAGACATTATTGAATTGTAATTCTATTCGAACTTTTTTTTAATCAGACTTATTAGTTCATTTACTCACTATTGTAGGTTGTATGAAGACTTTTGCAATTAATTGACTGTTCTTTAAGCAGAAAAATATATAAAATAATTGGGAAGAATAGATTTGTTGATGATTCAGTTATTTTTTAGTATCAGGTAGAATGTCTTTATGGTCTTTACTTCAAATTTCATCGCAGTATAATAGCTCATTGACTTTAACGTATTCATTGTCATTTATTTCTGATTATAATTATTAATCTTGCGATAATACAACTAGTAATTTTTGTTCCTTATATTAATACCAATCCCACAGACCTATAGTAGAAATCAGAATTTCTTCACACTAACAATTTTGTTTGCATTACTTTATATTTCTTCTAGAACGGACAACTACTGCTAGTGCATTATGCCATTATGCCTATAGGAACTAAGTTAATAATGATTAATAGAAAAAGTTCTCTTGTAAATACAAGTTTTTGTTTTTATTTTGAATACATTTCAATTAAAACTCGTACTTCTATTTTAAATTATTTTTGTGTGAGATTGTTTGTCCAGTTTTTTTATAATCTCATTAGATATTTGAGTAAAATGTTTAAAGGTATAGTCAGGGCCGGATTAACTACTTTCGGGTCCCTAAGCAAATGAAAATTTGGGGTCCCCCCTTATATATATATATATATATATATATATATATATATATATATATATATATATATATATATATATATATATATATACATAAACAACATGGTTGGTAATTAAGGTAACGTTTTCTCCTGTAAGTTTTTCACTGTGTTTTTTTTCTTCGATGAGTTTACGTTTTTGAACTCCACTTAAATAATTTCTTATCATTTTGAAGCTTTATCTTATCGAAGTAAAAAAAATAATACGAGTCCAATTAAAAGTAAAAATAATATAATATATGTATGTGTAACTGCAAACCGATACGACATGACTTGCAATGGTCTCATACCTAATAGCACGAAAAGTTCTAAGCAATATTCGAAAAATATTTTAAAAGCTTTGGCCCGTATTCCGAGTTCACTTTTATAATTAAATCGCTTTTAGGAAGCATGATTTTACATTATAATTTAATGAGACCAATTGTCACTTTTAACAAAAACACACTGGCCCGTATTATGAGCTCACTTTTATAATAAAATCGCGATTTTAACGCTTACTTTTACATCAAAATCTTTTGTAAAAACGAACGTTTAAATCGCGATTTTATTATAAAAGCGAACTAGCTCGCTTTTATAATAATATCGTGATTTTAACTTTCAATTTTACATAAGATTATGATGTAAAACTGGGCGTTTAAATCGTGATTTTATTATAAAACTGAGCTCGTAATACGAGCCAATGTCTTTACTAAAAAGTAAGGTCTAGTTATGTATCAGCACCTCACGAATGTTACAAATAATCACTATTCAAGAAATATTTGTTAATAAGTAACATATACTTTTATAATGTATACTCAGTGCCTTAACTAGCCATTCCTGTGCCCCGTGGAAAAATTTTCATTAGGCCCATTAATTACGAGAGTTTTAAATCTTTTGCTATATTTAATAGCGAGATTTGTATGCGTATGCTACTTACGTTTTTTTTTCTTAATTGTACAATAAGTCGTTGTCTTAATTCTACAAATTAAATTAATGAGATCTTGCCTTATCTTGCACTTGGCACATTTCTACTAACATCCTCACAATAACAAACAAAACTATTAACTAACAAACAAAAAAAATGACGAATGAAACCGTTCCGAACAAATCGGAAAGCGCCAGTCTGCCACACAAGATATGACCAATTTTTGACCGAAACCAGTATTTTTGGCCGAAATCGAAAACGAAACTTCGCAATCTACCGCATTTTTAATGTACATCTATTACCTATGAAGGTAGAACCGATTTCTCGGTTGCAGATGGCGCCACCAGCACGATCTCCATGGTTCCGGAAGGTACTGCCACGGCTCCAGGTGACACCTCCACGACAGATGGTGGAACCTCCATGAACCCTGATGGAGGTACTAGCTTGACGCCAATGGCTCCAGAAGGCACCAGCATGAATCCTACGTGAAAAGGTTAAATTAATTTATGAAATGTATTTTAATAAACATTAATATTTTAATTATGTTCATCAATTATTTTATCTGATAATATATTAGGAAAATATAATCATAATTATAGATGGCAGTAATAGTATGGAAAATATTATAGCTATTAATATCGTAATAGTAAACATACAAGCATTTATTTTTTTGCTTTTAATGTGTGGGATAAGAGTTTCTATTTCTGATTTTCAATAGAAGATAAGAAGACAAATAATAATAACTATAAAATTATTTTGCAAAAATGTTTGTTAATGATATTAATAAAAAAGTATATTTTGCATTCTTAATGCCTCATCATTATCAACATCATCGTCATCTGTAGCATTCCGACATGGAACATGACTTCAAGTACCTAAAGTACTTGTTTCGTGACAAGTTTGGCGAAGTTAGGATTTGAACCCTAATCTCACACTTCATTCGATTCGAGTCACTAACCCATGTCATTATATCTTATAAGTATTAATATTCAAAATTGACTTAATTTTGAATACTGAAATGTTACACTATTCTAAAATAGTACAATGTTTCGTTCAAGTTTAGCTGAATGAAATTTCAAAATTCTGGTGCAATTTTATTTTATTAAAACAACACAGAATTGATCGATTTAATATTTCCAAGCTCTTGAAGATTAAACGACATAGTTTGTTCTTGTACTAGATCGGATGGCTTTGTGTCAGGGGCAGGGCCGTTTTAGGATCGTATTAGGTCCAATTCACTTTTGCATAATATGTCATAAACTCCATCAATTTAATGTTCAAGTTCATATTTACATCATGTGTTGCAAGAAAAAGAAACACATTTTTCCCATCCCTCTAGTAGAATTTATTTGTACTACCACGAAGTATACCGAATGGCGCCGAATAGACGCGAACATAGGAAAGACAGATATAAAAAATGAACATTTATCAATTCCTAAACTGTGCAGTTTTATGCTCTTTGTTTCTTGTAAATGAATACATCAATGTCCTATGACTTAAATTGCATATTTTGTGTGCTAAATTATGTTCTGAGTTCTACGTCACTTATAAATTAGCCTTACTTTAGACCATATTAGACCTACTATGCGCCTTATGGAAAAAACGGCCCTGCTCAATAGGTGAAAAAAGCAAATATTACTATAAGTAACATCAATTTGTATATATGAATATATAATAAATAAATAAATATTACTTATTACTATGTATTTACAATGAGAAAACTATTGTTCGATTATGCTTCCTTTATTGAAAATATTATGCTTTCTTATTGGTATTGAGTTAGTTCGCAAGATTTTGTTGTCAGATTTTTATCGAGTATAAAAATAAATTCGGCCAGGTCAGAGAAATAAAAAAGCGCTGCAAAAAATATGGAACAAGTTATTGAATTTTTTATACCGGGTGTCCCAGCTCGACCGACACATGGGAGTTTTACATGGGAAATCAGTTAATTATGAATAGTATCTCCCCAGTGCAAGATATTAACTTGAAATTTTGTATACTTATCGGAGAATATTAATTCTATGGATCACACTTATTTGAAATATGCAATTTCGTCTGCAGGGCGAGATTTATTAAATTTAAAATCTTATATTTTCGTTCAAAATCAGACAGCCATGGAAATAAAAGAAAATATTTATCTGACAGTTTAGTGAAGTATCACTGATTTTAATTCTTATTCCCTGTATTTTAATATTATTTAAGTTGAATTTAGTTTATTTTTGTTAAATAATATACCAATATTACAAAAATATAAATATCTACAATGGCATGTCATTAACTGTCAGAACTGTCACATAGATATTTTCTTTTATTTCCATGGCTGACTGATTTTGAACGACAATGGTAGATTTTATAATTTAATAAATCTCATCTTGCAGACGAAATTACATATTTCAAATAACTGTAATCCATAGAAATAATATTCCCCAACAAGCATACAAAATTTCAAGTTAATATCTTACACTGGGGAGATACTATTCATAATTAACTGATTTCCCATGTAAAACTCCCATGTGTCGGTCGAGCTGGGACACCCGGTATATTCTCTGACATTTGTATATAATCTTGAAGTTAGTAAAAGTGGGAGAAATTTTGGGCAGTCCGTCCCTGGGCGTCTCCAGCGCGTCGGCTTCACCAGCAGCTGGTAAAGGCGCGGGTGGAGAGCAGAAGCGTCGCCGCCGCCTCCACGGCCTACGTTATTTATAACGACAAAATTGTGCCGCTTATTAAAATTTACACGAACATTATTCTCAAATTCGAGAATTAATTGAGGCAAAAATAATTTGAACGGCGTCCAAAACGTGTCTTTTCTAACAGGATGGAACTACTAACTCACTGACGAGAGAAAAACGACGCCATGCGTCGCTATGACGTGTACGAGGATAGAACACCACATAGGAATTATCACAACGCAAGACGGATTGAATTTCTTGGAGATTTCACACATGAAGTGCATTCAAATATGTCGCGGTCGCACGTGATTCGAATACCTACATTTTTATTCGTAATGCAGAATGACTCACTATCTTTTTAATTTGTAGAACAAGTGTTCTTAATAGGATTTGTGCAAAAAAATTATAATAAATAAATATGTATTAATATAAATATAAGACACATATACAGGGTGGTGACACCCGAACACAGGGATTTAACAAATAAAATAATATTTCTAATTTCTTGCTTCCTTAATTACTTCAGATAAAAAAGCTTCAAATAACAGTTGTGGAGCTTAAAATTTTGAATCTGATTTAATAAGCAAAAATACTTTTTCCTACGACCACTGTTAAAAATAGTATTTTTAACGGTTGCTTAGCAAGTTAAAAATAACAGTTTATAACACAGTAAATACTTTTAAAACGTTGCCATTGACAACGTGTTAAAAGTAAAAAACAAATTTACTTTTAACACGTCTTATGTTCAGTTGTTCATAACAAATACATCATGACCTGTCATAAATGTCATTCTAATGCTTAGTTTTTATTTACTTATAGGTACATAACTGTGGTCGTAGGAAAAATAGTGTATGATATTTGTGTTAAAAGTGATTTTATTTCGTTCGTGGGGTTTGTTAAACTCGGCTTCGCCTCGTTTCAAACTTCCCCACTCACTCATAAAATGTCACTTTTAACACTTATATCATAAATAACTATTACGTGCCTTCTAAGCTCAGAAATTAAGTATGAAAATGACGTAAATTATCACAAAAGTAGCGGTAGCCATGGAATTGAGACAAAAATGAATTTTTTAAGTGTTTCTTAAAACTGAAGATATTCATCGGTAATACTGTATCATAAACGATAAAATATAAAACAATGTACAAACTACTAAATATAACAATTTATTAAGCGAAACGAAGAGAAAACCAAGTAATTAGTAATTTCAATTTCTTCTCTCAATTTGCAATTTATACTTTGTGAAACGAGGTACACACTCTTTCTCTATGACAGATTTGGTTATAAGTGGTCCTAATATTGACAACAGTATATCCCCCCTATTCTGTAACTCAGAGGTTAATTATTAACCAGTTGCTAATTTTTTTCTCCAATGAAAATAGATAATACTGGAGAAAATATCAAAACATCACTTGTAATGTTTGTTTTTATTTGTCAAAAATTTTAACAACTGGTTAAAAATTAACCACTGAGTTACAGAATAGGGCCCTATATATGTTAACAATAATAGGTTGAACCCGACGACGTTTTCTTCGATGTTACTTTTTGATAATAAAGAGCTTTCTATAACAAGTTTATCATTCATAATTATTAAGTGAACACTGTACAGCCATATAGTTTAACTTCAAATGTAAACTGAGGAAACCGCAAATTGGAAAATGAAATTCTGTTATTGTGAATTCGTGTATTATATTACAACGGTTTAAGCTGAATTACAAAGTAGAAATTGAAATTGAGTACGTTTACACCGTGCGTACCAAGTGTTTGATCCCAGTACCAAATGACGTCACAAGATGGCGATGGACGGTGTATACACTCCGTACCAAACCTTTGGTATGCAATTAGTACACAACTTTAGTACGTTCCAAGGGGAATGTATCATACCCTACTCACACACGGTGTAAACAGCAAACGTACTAAACCGATTATTCTGCCATCTGTGATAGGTAATTGAAGTAACATTATGTAGTAATATTTAGGTTAATTTTAGTGACATTTATTATAAAACTTCATTTGACGGTGTAATGATACTGGGAATTATTTTAAATAATATTTATAACATTACTTAAGTTATATCAATCAAGTTCAATAAACTTTATAATTAACTAATTTTAGGTTAGGATGCCAAAGAGACCAAACAGTGTACCAGAAATATTTGGTCTTATTGTTTATACACCGGGGTAAACATACCGTACTAAAATAAAATTTAGTACGTATTTGATACGCGTACCAATATAGTACGCACGGTGTAAACGTAGCCATTGAGACTTGAAATTATTTCATTGTAAATGGGCCTTATAGTTGCAACCATTAAATAAGCAATCGAATGATTATCTTTTTAAGCAAATTCTTTAGGTTGTCAGCCTGCAGTCTCTGTAAGGAATTTGGAGCTTATAGTGAGTTTGGAACTAGTCGGACATACTGTTATATATATATATATATATATATATATATATATATATATATATATATATATATATACAAATGGATGTCAACATTGCTTATTAATTTTATTTAGACTAAGTTTGAATAAAATATGTTTAAAAATACTTTTATTCTAAAATGGAAATAAAAATGTATTATTATTATTATTATTATTATTATAATAGCAATTTTCGAATGAATCCAAACGCCTTTTATGTTTTTATTTATATCATTATTGAGTAATATGTTACTCTTCAATTTGAGTCTGTGGAAAGTGTTAAATGTCGTAAACATTAGACAGACTGTCTATATTAATCTGCCCAATGAACAATTAGCAAATATGAGTAATAGACCCGTCATGAATTACAACTTTAATTTAAAATGTAATTGAAGGTTACGACAGAGTCATAGCTAAATGCTCTAGTCAATTATTTTTCGCACGGAAGTAATCCCAGTGGTGTATTCTACCTAACAACTTTGGCTGCTTTGCTTAAATAAATTGAATCCAGTGGCGACAGGCGATCGCTCACCTCCACCTCTCTCCATAGATAGATATATGGGTTTTGAATTTCGAAAATAATAATAAATAAATCTGGATTGCACAGACGTCTCATATACATAGACATTATAAATAAACATTTGTCTGATCCGATTCTTCGCATAAATTTCATTATAGGTATAGTTTTTCTATTGTATGTATTAACGGTTTTATTTAAACCAAAAATATTTTTTTCTAAATAAATTTTTTATGTCAATTAACAAATTTTGTAGGTAACATTATTAAATATTTTACTTTTATGAATACCTAAAAAGAAAAAAAAAATAATACGCCCCTCCTTAAGAAAATAAATGTCTGATGTCATTAAAATTTTAATTAATAGTTTATCTATCATTACTGTTATTTTAAGATATGACAGATTCATTCTTTGACATATCACGATAAATGAATTATTATTAATAAATATAAAATTACAACCTATACAGAGTCCTCGATAATTACAAAGGAAAATATTAATTTACAAAAAGTCAAAGTAATGCCATTTATCTCTTTTAAATTTTGGGCAGTAACTAGAATAGAGTACTAAAATACTGAAGTGTATTTTCATTGTATAATTTTACCATATATTCCCTGATGTTCTGTTAAAGCTAGTAATCCTGGTGTATAAACGTACTTTAGTAATATTTGTTTTATATTTATTAAGCTAAACGTTTTTTTATTTATATTTGCCAGTACGAGTATTACCAGTAAATGTAGAGTCTATAAAACGCTAGTAATGATTCTTAATAATTTAGATTAGATTAGTTTTGATTAATTACTTATTTTAAGAAGAAAGAACAAAGAAAATGGAAAATATAGTAGGTACAACTAAATAATATATGATATTTTAAGTATTCTGTACATTACCTAGGTACATAATGCCGATAATATATCAATAAAATTCACATAAATATTTAAACAAATTACTTATTCACAATGACATAAAAAGTTAATTGCGACCTTGATGAATAATTATAATTAAAAATTAATTCTTCATTCATCATTTATTCTGTAAAAGGTTATTCGGAGGGAAGGATTTTCTTAACATTTTAAACTTTTTCTCTGTTCAACGAACGCTCTATTACCAAAGTCATATCGAATGAATGAGGATGATACGATGAAATTAAAAACTCAAATACACATATGACTGCCTCTAAGCTAATCGAATCCGCAACATCCAGTTGAGAAATTTGATATACCACACAACCACATTGTGTTGAGTTTCTATTTTTATAATAATAATAGACTATAGATATTTAGTGCCAATAATTTTACTATAAAACATAAAGGACAGCTGAAAACTAACTCAGGAAAATTAGCTTTTAAAATCCAGATTTTTCAACTTAACCTCTTAACCTGTGCAATTTTATTGACTTTTTATTGATAAATTAACAATATTATACGAGGTGCGTGAAGTTAGCAGAATGAAGTAAAGCACTAACGAAACAATTTATATACAAAGTTAGTGCTTCGTTAGTGCTCTTTGGTGCTTCTTCAATTTCTTTAGCAGGAGTCACCATACCGCTACAAAAAGCATTCAACTTATTTTCCTGCCAAGTTCACACTAGCAGGAACTTTAAAAGATAAATTAATGAACTTGGTCTCAAAAGTTAGTGCTTCGTTAGTGCTCTTTAGTGCTTCTATTAAAAAAATCACAAATCATACTATATTGCTACCAGGAGCATTCGACTGTTTTCCTACCAAGTTCACACTAGCAGGAACTTTGAAAGATAAATGAACTTGGTATCAAAAGTTAGTGCTTCGTTAGTGCTTTTTAGTGCATCCATTAAAAAAAATCACAAGTCACACAACGTCGCTACAAGTAGTAGTCGTCATTTGCTAATTTATGTAGATCGGCATATTATAAAGTTTATTTATTGTAATAAAATATCAAAAATTATTAGCAACTATTTTGCTCATTTTGTGCTATTTATTGCTACATTGTATTATTTTTTTTGTGCTCAGATCCTACAATTGTCATTATCAAAATAATACGAATACGATATGTTTACGTTTGCTTATTCATTGTGAAAAATTTAAAATTGATATAACAGTAATTTTTTCTGATCTCATTCCATTTATTGCATTATTTTTAATTTTTTTTTTATTGATCTCGGTTTATTATAAGTAAACTGCAGGGAATATATACTATTCAATTTATCGAAGAAATAATTACATTACATTTTTATATAAATAACGTAGCTCATAACTCACTAGTAGGTTAACATTATCTTGTCTCATTGCTTATTATTTCGTAGCTATAATAGTATTACGTTAAGTAAGTTTATCTACACTATTTTTATTATTATATGTTACATTAAATTTTAAGTGTAACAGTACTTACAGTTACTCACAAGACAATAAAAAGTTATGTAAGTTAAATTATATATTAAATTAGTAACAGGAATGAATCGAAATACGTTTATTTATAAAAAATATGACACAGTGAATAGATTTATGTTTCTTAACTACTGTTTTTCACAGACTGCTGTATATACTATATATAACTAATAACAATAACAATTCATAGATATATACATGAACTATTTATCTTTAACAAACAACCTTGATACTTTAATACTTTCCCTTGTTAATGTAAAATAGTTCAACTATAAATACAATTTTCAAATAAATCGAATTATTGCAGTCCTATCTGGCTATATAAAATTTGAAGACGAACTCTAGCTAACGGTTTAGTAATAATTCCAGCTAGTTGTTTGTCAGTTGATATTTGCTGAATATCTAGTCTGCCTTCCAAAACCTTTTCTCTAATGAAGAAATGTTTAATGTCTATATGTTTTGTTCGGAAGTGTAACTCTGGTTTCTCTGCTAGTCGCACTGCAGCTGTATTGTCTACTAGCAGTACTGGAAGATTCACTGATGTAATTTAGCTGTCTTTTGAGCCAAATGATTTCTTTCGCTGCTTCATCCCTGCGACTATTTCTGCTTCAGTGGTTGACGTAGCCTTGTCTCTGGCTCATCCAGGATACTGCTCCTCCTGCATGCATTGTGAGAATCCCAGAAGTAGATCTTCCTGTCTTTGTACAGCTTTCGAAGTCTGCGCCGCTGTAGCTCTGAAGAAAACTATTATTTTTATCTGAAAAATAAATAATTCCTTTATCTACAGTGCGTGCTATGTAGCGAAATAATCTTTTCAATCTTGTAATATCTTCTCTTATTGGATTTTCGAGCGACCTTGATAGAATCCAACGCTGAATGCTAAATCTGGTCTTGTTTCAAGCATAAGATACGTGAGTGCACCAACTGCTTGTCTGTATGGAAAATTCTCTGACTTTTCCTTGTCTTTCCCTGATGTTGGTGTTTCCGGATAGTGTACCATAGGTGTTGAAACTTCTTTACTTTTAGAAAAATTAAAAGGATCTAAAATCCTTTTAGCATACGCTTTCTGACATTTTAATACTTCCATCATTCCTTCTTGTAATTTCCAGTCGCAAATAATATTCTGCAGGTTTTATTAATATTTTAAATTCCTTTTTTAATTCTTCCAAAAAATCATCCAAATCTTCACGAGTTGTAGATGTTACAAGTCCGTCATCAACATATAAAATTAAGATCAGTTTCTTGCCTTTTCTCTCACGTATATATAAACATGGATCAGCTTCCCTCATTTTGAATCCTGATTTCGTCAAGAAATTCCCAAATCTTTTATACCAACATACAGGAGCTTGTTTTAGTCCGTATAATTTTTTTCTTAGCTTACAAACTCTCTCTGTGTTATCTTCGTACCCTTCTGGTTGCTTTATATAAATACTTTCTTCTAGTTCTCCACATAAAAAGGCAGTAGATACATCAAACTGAACAAGATGCATCTTTTCACTTGCAACAATGCTTAATATTGCTCGAATTGTACTAAGTTTTGCAACTGGACTGAAGGTTTGTCGATAATCAATTCCTGGCCGTCGATTAAAACCTTTAATCACTAATGCTGCCGTCTTGATTTTTCTTTAATTTAAAAACCCATCTACATGGCAAAGCCTTAGCTCCATGCGTAAAGATACCAGCTCCCAAGTCTTATTTTCTTTTAGCGATTTCATTTCATTTTCCATTGCCTTTTCCATTGTTTGTTATCTTTACTATTTGTTGCTTTTTCAAAAGATTCAGTACCTATATCCTTTGCAAATAAAATGTAATCATCAAATCGTTGAGGCATTCTAATTTGTGATCGATCTCTTAAGAATTCTGTTATCTGTTGTTTTATTTTCTTCTTCATTTTCATCATCTAGATTTCCACTATTTATTGTAATTTCTTGTTCTTTTTCTTCATTTTCAAATTCAGTTTCATATATCTCATGAACATTTCTGTTTTCTTTTCTACTTCTTTCTTCTCGAATTCTTTTATTGTCTTTATCTTCTAAGTTTTCGAATTCGCTATTTAAAAATGGTAATGTTATATGTTTTACACAATTAGTTGGTTTTTCCTGAAACTGAACATCTTTGGATAAAATAACTTTACGAGTTTCTTTTACCCAAATTCTGTATCTTTCATCACCATCATATCCTACTAAATATCATTTTCCTGCTTTCTTAATCATTTTCTTTCTATTTATTTTTGAAATATGAAAGTAGCATTTAGTTCCAATAATTCTAAAAAGCTTAATTCTTGTCTTTTTTCGTATCCATTATTCATAAGGAAGACCATCAACGGATGACTTTCCTGTTCTATTCAGAATATATATGGCTGTGTTGATAAATTCTGCCCTAAGAGATTCTGGAAAATTAGCTTCTAAATTAGAATACCTGAAAGTTCTTGCCATTTGTACTATTGTCCGGTTTTCACGTTCACTTCCTCCATTCTGTTACTGTGTGTAGGGTGCTGTTAATCTTTGTGTGATTCCTTCACACTGGAGAAATTCTTTGACATTTTCGTCATCAAATTCTCCTCCGTTATCACTTAAAAATTCTTGAATTTTATGGCCTAATGCGATGAATAGTTTTAACACATTTTTAACTACTGATTTTTCCCTAATAAAATAGCCATAGCCAAATTTTCTGTAATTGTCCTTAAACACAACTAAATATCGCTTTCTTTGAAAGGATTTACAAAACGGACCACATACATCGGATGAAATTAACGCATCGGGTTTCTTTGCTCCTTCTCGAATTCCAAAAGGCAACCGATGAGATTTTCCGTATATACAGGGCTCGCAGATTTCTTTCTCAACTTTGACATTGACACCAAATAATTTCTGTATCATTGCTTATACATGACGTTTGTCTTGGTGACCCCATCTTTCATGGTGTAGCTGCAATGTGAACATACCTGTTTGTGCAAAATTAATTTGTATTCTTTTGCTTGGTACAATCGGCTCAATAGCTGCTTTGTATAATGTTCCTTTTACTCTTCGATTTCCGCATATTTTATTATTTGCTTTTAGATGGCATTTTGTAGGAGAAAATAATTTTTTTGTTATGGTAGGAACGTACCAAACCTCTTTTAATGTTATTTCTCTTTGATTTTTGCCGATTTTTGACAATGCTTTAATTGTGCCTGATCCATTTGCATTCAATACTTCTTCTACCGCTGCCTGTATACAACATGAAATTTCGAATTCTGTGAAATAGACAAAATTTTCTAAACAATTTGTCATGTGCCTCGTTGCACCATTATCTATCCACCAATCTGTAGACTTTGTACCACTTAAAAAACTTGATAATTCTCTGAAGTAAAGGCTATACTCAGAACTGCGTCTTCTTTACATACTTTACTCTTAGGTGGTCTCCCGTCTGCTATCCACTTCTTACAAGTTCTTACCCAGTGTGCTCTCTTCTTACAATAATTACACATATCTTCTTTTTAAAATATCCTTTTATTGTAAGTTGTATTTTTACTAAATACTTTTGCTTCTAGTGCCTTTTGCTTATTGTTATTTTATCTACCTTTTGTAAAATTTCTATCAAACATACAAAGCGGCGATGTTAATTCATCAAGAGTTTTCTTTTCATCATTGGTAAGTAACATCCAGCTTGATCTAAAAATTTCATAATTATTGGGCAAGATATATAATATTTTACACACTATAAGTAACTCAGGTAGAACATTTTCTCCTTTTGCTTTCAAACTATTATTCAAATCATTCCATAAACTTTCTAATTTCGCTATATGAGTTAAAACATCTTCGCCTGAATTCCAACAGAATCCAAAGAAATCTGTGCAAATCCTAAACAACTGTTCTTTGGATGTAGCCTCGAAGTTTTGTATTAATGCTTCCCAGGTCTCTTGTGCTGTCTCTTTATCCATTACTTTTTCATAAACGCAGTGTGTAAGTGAACTGTTTGCCTTACGACACAAATCAGATTTTTCTTTATGTTTTCTAATTTGATCCTTTGTAGCTTCTTCACTTATTGGTTTCGGCTTTACTAACCGACCATCGATTACATCTAAAGCTCCTTCATGGTAATCGAGAAGATCTCTTATCTTCCGTTTCCAAATAGGCCAATCTGAATCACCTGTTAATGGTTTCTTGTGCTTGGAGAAATCCATTTTATTAGGTCGTCTTTATTAAAAATGACTAATATAATCGTTAGCAAAATATCCCTGGGCCCATAACCAGTTAAATTATATATTAAATTAGTAACAGGAATGAATCGAAATATGTTTATTTATAAAAAATATGACACAGTGAATAAATTGATGTTTCTTAACTACTGTTTTCACAGACTGCTGTATATACTATATAAAACTAAGAACAATAACAATTTATAGATATATGGACGAACTATTTATCTTTAACAAACAACCTTTATACTTTAATAATGTAGTCACCAACGAGGCAATTATTTCAAATTAGCAATATTCGTAGTCAGTATTCTTATCTACTTACTTCTTATTTTTACATATAACATCAAAATTGTAACTGCCTACTGTTATTGTTGTATTACTGACTGCCTAAAAATTAGTATGATGGAGGAGATTCAAAAAGTGAACAAATATAAATATCTAGGCAGTGTAATAACTAGTGATAGTAAATGCGAAACAGACATTAATACACGTATAACAATCGCTAAAATCGCGTTCGGGAAAATGAAAAATATTTTAACAAATCACGGGGTTAGTAACAAATTAAAAGTGCGAATAATCAAATGTTACATGTGGAGCGTTCTCCTATCCTATAAGAGTGTGAATCGTGGACAATCAGCGAGAAATTAATAAGCAAATTGCAGCCAGTGATTATCTCTGTATAATAGGAGTATAGTACAGTAAAATTGTTATTATAATACTAAATAAACTTAAAGTATTATTTTTTTTTCAATAAACTCACATTACAAAAAATAAAAATAATTAATTTGAATACAGGTTTTGGCGTTGGAAGATATAACGTATTTTCCCAATCTTTTTATATATTTTGATGAGAAATAATTGTGAAAGAAAATAACAGAATACCTACACATTTAAAAATTAACATTGTGATCCCTATACAAGTACGCTTATTCCCCGTGAATCGTTGATAACAAAAAATGACATGAGCAGAAATTTATTGTTTCAATAATTTTATTTTAGAGTTGACTCGATTACTGAAGCAAGAGATCTTTTGAAATAAAAATGTATTTAATTCTTTGATTTTCAAAGATACTCATATAACTCGGTATAAAGAACGTGTTCCTAAAAGAACCTTTTACTTTTAATATATAAATTTTATTCGGCGAACACAACATTATTTTCCGCGTTTTGACGTTGACCTATTGACTATTATACCTACATATACAAAATATTAATATAAATTTTTAACAAAGAATTTAAATAAAATGACTACATAACTTTTTATTATCTTGTGAGTAACTATAGGTACTGTTACATTTAAAATTGAATTTAACATATAATAATAAAAATAGTGTAGATAAGCTTACTTAACGTAGTACTATTAAAGATACGAAACAATAAGCAATGAGATAAGATACTTTAACCCACTAGTGAGTTATGAGCTACTTTATTTATATAAAAATGGTAAGGCTATTAGCCTAATAAAAAATACTGCTATTTTAATTTTAAATTTTTCTCTATGAATAAGCAAACGTAAACATATCGTATGCATTTGTATTTTGATAATGACAATTGTTGGAGATGAGCACACAATTAATACAATGTAGCAATAAATAGCATACAATGAGCGAAAAGTTGCTAATAATTTTTGATATTTTATTACAATAAATAAACTTTATAATATGCCGATCTACATAAATTAGCAAATGACGACTACTACTTGTAGCGACGTTGTGTGACTTGTGATTATTTTTAATGGAAGCACTAAAAAGCACTAACGAAGCACTAACTTTTGACACCAAGTTCATTAATTTATCTTTCAAATTTCCTGCTAGTGTGAACTTGGCAGGAAAACAGTCGAATGCTCCTGGTAGCGATATAGTATGACTTTTAATTTTTTTAATAGAAGCACTAAAGAGCACTAACGAAGCACTAACTTTTGACACCAAGTTCATTAATTTATCTTTTAAAGTTCCTGCTAGTGTGAACTTGGCAGGAAAATAAGTTGAATGCTTTTTGTAGCGGTATGGTGACTCCTGCTAAAGAAATTGAAGAAGCACCAAAGAGCACTAACGAGGCACTAACTTTGTATATAAATTGTTTCGTTAGTGCTTTACTTTATTCTGCTAACTTCACGCACCTTATTATACGTTCTTAAAATACGAAGTACAAAGAATACAATCCGTGCCAGTTAAATATGTAGTACACACAAAAACTTTGAAAATTATATTTTACAAACAAAAAAAATACATATTTTTCATTTTGGAACCAAACATAAATTATCCTCAATTAATAAATTAAAATAAAATTTAAATGTAAGATCAAGTTTTTTTAGTCTTCTTGTATTTTCAGTCTCACCAATTGTCTTATATTTCTTATCATAGAATATTTTTTGAAAAATCAACACAATTAATATCCTCAAAATTAAATTAGAGTAAATTTAATACATTGACTGCTTAAAAAAAATGCATAAAACATCATTTTGGAATACAGTTTTCAGATTTATAATTAACCAAACCGAGACAGTTTGACGACCATAAAATCAAAATATATTTTACTTTCAGTCAAACAAACTTTTCGTTTGATTTGACTGCTTTTAGTTTTTTGTTAGCACCATACATTCTGTACAATTAAAATAAAAATTGAAAAGGTTTGTAAAATAGCTTCTACCGTGTCATAAAATAATGAATTATGCTTATCTATACACTGAATTTTCACTAAGGAAAATTGGCATTGTGACCCACATTAGTAGAGATATATATTCTCATATTTTCTATATTTTAACATATCATTCTTTGACCATTTTCCCCATGACTCGAGTTCTACCCGCGATCGGAATAAAGTTGAATGTAACTATTGATCAAGATCTAAATAACGTTCAATTCAGTACAGGGTAAGTGATGGAAATATATAAATCCGGGGCAAACAGATGTCTCGAGACCTTTTTTTGGACCGGGACATATCCTTTAAAATCGAGACAATCCCGGTTTTCCGGGACGTCTGAGTGCCCTATTTTGGAATCGATCCTCAGATCTCATACTCAGTACGAATTCGAGTTAGAGGTAAATACGACTTTTCATATCTTCTTACGTCTAATCACGAATAAATAATTTGGTTCATGTCTGCTTATTCACGATAAACTAGGAAAAACTCACGATCATAATATGACTATAACTTTTATTTTCCAATTCCTGATTATTATTTTTTTAATTTAAAATTTTGTCTATATTACATACGTTGAATTAACATTATTTTTCTTTAGTTAAATATTAATTTCACTATTAAACTAAGTGAGGAAAATGTCATAAGTGTTGTTTAAAAAATATTTTGTGCCATTTAAAGAAAGTAGCTGCGTAAGAACACATGTCTTAAGTCTTAAAAAGAAATAGATGAGCAGGTGTGAACGTAAGTTATGTTAAATTTCACAACATTCTCGTTCAAGCTGGCTCACGACTAATATAGTACATTATATTTTAAGTGAGAGAAATATGTTATTATTCATGAGTTTAATGTTTAACGCGTGAGCACGTATGTGTATATAGGAAAAATTACCTAAATTTCTAAGGGAACATCAACACTCGGTTGCGTCGGTTGCTATGGTTAAACTATTTCATAAATGAATTGTTAATGTTGGTTTAATTTTGTTATTATATTTTAAAATTACAGTACAGTACAGTATGCATAAGGAAGCATTTTCCTAACTTTTGAATAATAATTGTTTTTACTTACTAAAAATAAATGCATAAAGTATCTCGAAAACCACTACTGACATAAAAGTAATCACGTACAAGTGGTTCACGTCATCACGTCAGGACTCAAAACTCTAACATGGGATTTCAAAAAATAGCGAATACCAATTGTTTTTGTTCAGAATTAAATTTTGTATCACATAAGATCATAATTGATGCACATTTGCAATATGAGATATATTAAATATAAAATGTAACATTATCGTTAAAAAATCAGACCACCATGGAAATAAAAAAAAATATCTATGTGACAGTTTAGTGTAGTATCACTAATGATAATTATTATTGTCTATATTTTATTGTTATTCATGGTACAAGGTTTTACATTACAAATAAGTCACGTGAGATATATGTTTCTCACGAGGACGTTAGGCCGAATGAGGTATTTTTCTCAAGTGACTTAGGTAATTATCACACGTGTACCATATAACATTTTATCCAACACCTTTTAATTGTTTATAAAAAATATATAAAAGTTTTTTTGATAGCTGATATTTCAAAATGACATTTAATAAAAAATAGAGTAAAGAAGGTTTTATAACGTAATTACTATGATACGAACAACAATCATGAGTTATAATTTCTAACCCGCACTTTTTTTATGACCTACTTTATTTATCTAAAAACACCATATTTATTGTGGTATAATTACACGGTGTTGAATAAATATTATTCAACTTTAATTTGGATTATTTTGTCCAATGTTAAAGTCCTATATTCCGCGTTTCGTAGATTATAGATTGTTAATATTAAGCAAGGACAGCAAAGGACGAAATATAAACATTTTTTTTTTATAAAAGAGAACTTTTTCCTGAAATATGAATTATATAATTTTTTGTGCGCCCACTACTTCTGAAGCTCGCTGACATATTTCAAAGACTTTCCATCGCGTTCGTTAAATTTGTCTTGTGCAAACGCAATTTTTCGGTGACAAATAAGGATGCAAGCAGCGATTCTTTATTTTGCTTGTTTGTCCATTTTGCTTGCTTTTAGCATCTGAAATCCGCGTGGTGGAAAACGTTGAAAAAGTGTTTGATGTACGAGGTAACGATGGAATTTATCAGAACTCAAAGAAAACTGACATTTCACAGGCCTAGCAACGGCAACGCAGAACTAGGCCGTAATAAATGAAACTGGGATCAGTGAAAACCGATCCCAAAGAAATAAAGGTTAAACATGTTTTTAAAGTTATTTGTCAAGTGGTTTTTTGTCTTTTGACAAATGAATACATCTTCAGAGTTCAAAGAATTTCTTGTTCTTGTTCCGCTCTCTGATTTCTGGCTTTGTTTTTGCTCGATATAAATATCACTTTATTTTTACTACATACTGTAGTGGAACAGAAGTTATAGTATGATAATTAGCAGACATTTCGATTAGTTTAAACAATTAATTGAATACGAGATTACAATTTATAAATAAAATAATTTTTCAGTAATAATTTCATAAAACTTTTAATTAAAATAGAACTTCTTTATTTTACTTCCGATATATGCATTTATAACCTTATGTGAAATAGATTTACTATGGGATGGGATTATTGATTACGTTAGTGTTGTTGTAAACTGTTCATTGAAATATTAAATAATAAATTTTTTCTCTTACAAAAATATTTTCAATATTCACAGTATCATTCATTGTTGTTTGTATATAAAAGAGTATTACAATTATATCATTATTATTATTATAATTATTTCTATATTTTCTGTTTTTATTTTATTATTAAATGTAATGTATTTATTATTGTAAATATATTTTATCTACTCTCACCCTATAATGATTCCATTATTTTGCAAGTTATTGCATGTGAAGTGTGTCATTAATGAAATCGTTTAATAATGAAACTAAATCATGCCTAAAAGAACAATGTAAATTAAATGGGACTTTCATTATTATAACATTTCTTTTAACAAATGAAAAACATGTTTTTGAAAGAATGGTAATGTAAAACACCGGTTAGTACTGCTAACGCTATAGTATCGCAGAAAAATATAGTACAAATTATCGTATTTGGATTTTATGTAAGAGTTTTATCTCAAATTGGTGACATTGCATCGGTGTCATCTCAGAAGTATACTGAACGCAACCTACCATCACCTGTCTACCTGTCATATTATATAAATATAATAAATTATTACAATTCTATTTATTTTTCTAATTGGTTCGTAGATAAAATATTGTATGACACTCATGTGTGAAGTACTTTTATGCACTCATTACGGTTAAGACACTCGCTTTCGCTCGTGCCTTAAACTCCGTAATTCATGCCTAAAAGTATTCCTTCACACACTAGTATCATAAATAACTATTTTTTGTTGTTTTTAAAAAGTTGTTGATTTTATTATTAATATAAAAATTTAATATAAACGTATATAACTGTTGCTAAAGATGAAATTTTCATGAAAAATGATCTTGAATATCAGGTGTGAAAGCATGGGCGTCGCCAGAGACAGGCCAGGGGGGATTCTGATTTATAATATACAAAATATATAAAATTGGAACTGCATGTAATTTTGATATTCACTAATAAATGACTGGCACAACTTAGTTTAAACAACTAACCAATAGACTGCATGAGAGACACACTTCTAGAACTTTACTTATCCATAAAATTAACCTGCCCCATTTGAATTTTCAGTAATGTTAATTCTATTGTAATTGTAGACATTATGGCACTAGTTGAAATAAAAAACAAAAAAAATGCACGAACATCATTCTGCAGAGCCAAAATTAAGCACATTCCGTATTAATTTGCCTAATGAAGCAAATGAACATGACGTAGGAAAATATATTGGTTTGATTGAAAAATTAGTTAAAAAAAAACTATAAAGAAATACGTGGATGCCCGAAAAATATTATGATTATACTTATTTATGGTTATTAAAATAATCTGAATGGATGCGCATCTTACAATCCTATATGGACATTTAAAAGTATGACGACTTCGCAAATCAGTGTAATGCGTAGTCATAAAATAATTTATTGGTGGTTCATAATCAATTAATAGTGATTAAAGATAGGGTAAGTCCGAAAGAGATAGTTTTCCTAAAAATAATTGTTAGATGTGTTGAGGTCATAGTAACAAAGTATAAGTACGTAAAATTTTGTCGATACAGTCCCCAGATATGAATCCCATTGAACATCTCTTTACTCTTTGTTTTATAAGAATAATGTGTAAAACAAGACGCCCAAAAAATATGTAAGAACTACTACATTTATGGGGTAAAATTGACTCCCAAACTTACGAAAATTAGGGGATGTATGATAAAGCGTTTAAGGGGAAGTAATTCTAATGAATAGAGGCTTAGATCATTGATTCTTTATAACTTACAGGTGTATGGAAACAAAATTGGCGTATTTATATTTCTTCTCGATTTCATTACGATAAATTTAGGAAGTCAATACGTCGTATTATTTGTTAATATAGTAAGTATAATATAAAATATATTTCGTATATATAGATTCAATAAAAAACTTTAAAAGAATAGAATAGTTTTTCCTTTACTGGTGTAAGGAGACTAATTGCTTTGAGTGTATGTTACCTTTTTTCCGCTGTATATATTGTGCACTATATTACAAACAGCATGATTTTTTGCTGTAGTTGCGTAAATAATAAACGGGTACGGGTTGCCTTTTGATCCCGTTATTTAAGTAACTCGGATGCAACTTCTTGCCTCTACATTTCTGACAGGAGTGTGCCAAGTGCTCGCACTTCACTTATGCACCTCGAGAAGTGGGTTATGCTATGACAATGATGCATTGTGTTAAAACCGTCGTGAATCTGACACTAATGTGTGAACCCTGTTACCGCCAAAACAAACACGTGCTCTGCATACAGTTTTACCGAGTTTACATAATACTCTACGCAGGATGCAACACGTTTAATCCAACACTCATTACTTCCTCAATACTCCACATATATGCCCAGTGACAGTCTGACATGTTGGCAAAGTTAGCCGTATTGAGATGGAATAACTTTCAGCTTCAAGATTGGATTTTAAATTAAACTGCATAACACAAAACAAAAGAAAGGTTATTATTTACATACAAGCTTCTAGATTGTGATTAATTTTATAAATGGAGTTCTTTTTTTTTCTTTTTGAGACATTCACAGCTTTTTAATGTATTTTTCATCAATTTCTTTGAATAGGAAGTCTTTCATACCAAGATTGCTAAACTTGTATACGGCATAGAAATGAATCTAAATCTTCTTAACCTTATTTAAATCCCTTTGCATATATTTCATGAGAATTTTACTTTTTGAATAAAGATATTATAAAAGATTGGATTAAATTAATTAAATATATGACTCGTGTACATATTTAACGAAACAAGACAAATTTGCACTTAGTTTATCTTATTTGTTGAAATAGTGACGATTGTTTCTTTCTCTCGGACATGATGAGACAGTCTAATGGAGTCACTATATTGAAACGAATAAATATAGCTGAAGTAAGTGCAAATTTGTCTTGTTTTATTAAATATGTTCCATCTAGTGCCAACTACGAACTCTTGAAACCTTGAGATAAGGAATTAATATTGGAAAACAGTATTTTTCTATTATCATCTGTTCCGCTAAATAAGATTCCATTTTTTTTTAATTACTTAAAATGTAAATTACATTCATTAATTGAGACTCTTATAGATTTAATTTGATTAGAATAAATGGATAATATTTTATGTTTAATTTAATTGTGTCAAAATCACTAACAGTAATCAAAAGTTTGTTGCACTAATAATTGCTGTTGAGTATTACAAAATCAATAATATTTAATGTATTATTGCTGCGGAAAAAACTCCTAAATGTAATTAAATCATTTCTTTGATTACAACAAATTTGGTCATACTTTTCATTGATTGTGATTGTAACAATTTAATAAGTAAAAATAACTCTCAAATTAATGTATTGATGATTTAGATTTATTCAAACAGAAAAGTCAAATTTTGTATATGTGTGTATGTGTATATGTATATAGGGTACATGTAAGTACAAAATAAAAATTTCTTCATAGTAATTCAAAATCTGTTTTTCCATGTTTATCAAGATTTCTAGTATTCACCTTGCATAGGCGCACACCATATATGTAGTAATTTATTCTGCTACATTCATTTTTTGAAGCTAGGATACTACTACATGGTTCATTCAAAAGGAAATATATTTTATATTACTTAGATTGTGTTGTTACAATCATTATGTATACCAAAGCACATTTTGGAGCAGAGTTAGCTGCTCTGGTTTCAGTGTGTCAGGAATTAGAGCACTCAAAGTCTGCTGACACCAGAGCACATTCTGGAGCAATTGTATCTGCTCTGGTTTCAGTGGGTCAGGATTTAGAATTTTTTGCTCTAATTTTAGGATTACTGAAACCAAAGCACATTCTCGAGAAGATTTGCCTGTTTGTTTAAGTTTTATACGTTTAAGAATTAGAGCATTCTGAATATGAAGTGTTTTCACTAATTGTATGCTGAAGTCATAGCACTTTCTGGAGCAATAAAGCTTTGTTTTGTGTTCTGGTACTTGGCCTGCTTAAACCAGAGCACATTCTAGAGCACTGATGTTCTGGATTTTGATTCGGTTTCAGTACCTTAGAAAGTAGACCAAGTATTTCAGACTGCTTTGATTTTTGACTTACTGGAACTAAAGTAAATTCTAAAGCTATGAATTGTATTAGTTCACTCAGGAATACCAATCAATTAAAGTTACAAGAATCATGCTCCTAAGGAGACTTTTTCCTTGTCGCAGCATTTTTTGTACATCATTGTTTGATTGTTATTATTTTATGGATGAGTACACACAATTTACCGAATAATGAGAGGTGAGCTAGGAGCTCAGTGACTGGACGGACATAAATACTTATTGAGAACAGTAAAGAAAATAAATTTAATTTTTAGTTGCTCTTCGTTCCTCTCTAATATTTCTTTTTTCTTGAAACTTCATGTTTTGATTTTGGTCATTATAAGAAATTTTGCCCCCAAGGAAATTTTGAAAAGTTGGCGCCCATGATGCCAGATACGTAAGTACAGACATTTCCGTTGAAATCTGAAAACCGAAATTTTTCGCGATTACTTTGTACAAGGAAGTAAAAAATGCAACTAAAGGGCTTAATGTGTCTTTTAACACATTTTTCCTATGATTGTTACTAGGGCCTTAATAAAGAAATAAGAAACGAAAAATATTATAATATTACATAAATAAAAACCAGATATTTACTACATGTATTTCTAATTTTAGAATAAATCGTTAAGTTGTTATATACCTACGTATATTCAGATTAGATTTACAAAAACTATTCTACGATCTTTTTCAGCCGCAATTTATTCAATTTCTGTTAGTAGTAGTACTGAAAATTTCAGAGGCGGTTTGAATCGTTACCTTTTAATTCATCTTGATAAAAGTGAAATAAATTTCACTCTCAATATTAAACAATCCATTTCAGTTTACTTTACTTATTTCTATTTATTACTAGTGCAAACAAAATAAATTAATTATGGCATAAAATTTATAATAATAAGGTTATCAGTAATTGGGTTGAAAAATAAATACATTAATGTAAGTTAATATTAAACATATTTCATACTTGGAAAAATTGTTTCAAAACCATGTTGATGATATATTTTTACAAAATAAAACAGTTTGAAAATAACCACAATTTATAAACATAAACTAATTAATAATTCCGTTGCAGAATAAATAGATTAATTATAAAATAATAAAACTTTATTTTAAAATTACAGTTGTGATTTAATTAGTCAAAAGAGCAAATATTGAATATAGGTTTATTATTGTTTACAAGTTCATTCATTTTGTTCGTGCTTTGTTTTACTGTTTTCCAGTCTAAAATTTGTTGGAAACGTTACATAAATTCCAAAAGACAGAAATATTAGTTTTCCTGGCACACATAAATTGAAAATGACGGATTTATTGTTTTATTGTAATCTTCAGTTATATATGAAATGACAAATCTTCAAATTTACATCAAAAGAGATTTCGTTTTGGTCCATTTTACCTTTCGTCCAACGACGTGTTAGCAGATAAAAATAACACTATGTTTTCAACCTAGTTTTTATATAGTTTTTTCTGAATTTATGACCAATTTATATCAGATCGATAAATTTAATTTCGAAAGTTGCACTTGATTATTTTAAAATCATGGAATTGTTTCGCTGATTAGATTTACGATAATGAGGAAATGAAATATTAAATTTTATATTATGTAACAAACATGAAAGACTTTCAGACAAGAAAGATTTGACGTTTCCTGTTATTAGGCATTTCTTTTTCTGTTCCTTCCAAATTTCTTAAATTTTTTTATATTTGTTTAATTAACGTATGTTTTCTCATTTTATCTTGTAAAATCAGTGCATTTATCATGGTTTAAATTTGTAGTTATATATTTTATAGAATATGATATATTCCTGAAAATGAAATTTCTATCAGAACTTGTTTATGTCTTAAATGTTTTTTTTTATTCACTACAAAATGTTGGACAAAATTAATATTTATAATTTTATATTTCTAAGTTCGTAAATGCTATTGAATAATTTTTGAAAACGATAAGGGGCTATATTTTTAATATTCATATCAGTATACTATAAATAAATTACAATACAGTAACACATATTTAAAAGAAGTTATCTTAAGAATCTTAACATGTAATTTTTATTATTAATACTAAAATCTCTTTTAAAACTTTAATGAAATTAAAAAAAAAAATGTTTATAATGAAGAAGTTTCTTTTCTTATAGTAGTTATTATACTCCGTGGTTCTTCCTCATTTGACACTTTGTTGTTTGTCTTTTCGTATGACCAGTTCATAAATTGCACGCGCGTAATAACAACGTCATGTGTTTTAAAATCTGAAATTTTACTGCACTTTTATGTTAGAAAAACACCAGTAAAATGAGTCAATGTTAATTCGAAAAAAACGAGTGATTTCAAAATAGCGTTAAGAGAGGTTTTACTGTATTTAATATTTATAATAATTGAAATCTGTTCAAGAAAGTATTATTTTCTCTTGCTCAATTATCACCAAAAATTATTCAGTTCTACATACATAATATTGTTAATTGAGAAATATTTTTCAATCAATGATAATAATAAAAGTTTGATAAATTTTATGAAAGACGTAGTAGGCATTCCCTGAAACCTATTCAATAAAGTTAGGATATATATTAAAAACTTTCGGTTTTAATTTCACAAAAAAATTATTATACAATAACTTTTGATTGCAATTTCGGTTTACGCCATTATCGAAAGAGAAACAAAAATTTGAATTGTAACTGATGATATGTACATACATATGTATGTACATGGAAGTCAATATGCATGTATATGTATTTTATATTAAAAAGTTTTCAATAAGTTATTTATTATAAATTCCTTCACATAACTCAATATAGCCCAAATATGTGCTCTTTTATTAAAAATTTACCATCCAAAAATACCAAAAAACAATATATCCCTTTTGTTTCCTATATTTTAGCAGATAAAATATGCTTGTGCAATCCAAATAATTATATAGTTTATTTTTCTTATATTATTATATAACGGATTATGATTGTCATTATCCGCGAAGATGAAGTTTGTTTCACTAGCCGTAGGCGAGTGATGTAAATCACTTAAATGAATAATGACCATAATCTCGAATAATACTAATAATAATATTATACTTTTTCTATTCTAATGGCAACATAAAATAGACAATGACAAATGACTATACCGTCAGCTATCAGACTAGGAAGGACGTGGAAGGCTGATCCACAGTACTGCAGTTTTAAAATAAGCGTGAATAATTGATTTCTGGTTTTGTGATTGGTCGAAAAGAGTGAATTATTAGTCATATTTCACTATTATAAAATATGACTACTATAATTAATGAAAAAATTGAAATAATGGGGATATATTTAAACAGGAATAGGAAAAAGTAATATACATATCACATTTTAGAAGAGCGTTAAACTATTCGTCGAATAATACTCCATTATTTTGTTTCATTTTACAAAATATTCAGTTATATGTATTTATATTATCAAAAAAGAATATATGAAATAAAAATATGGATTGAAAGTAATATTTTAAGGTTATTTTGTTTTGATAGTAATAAATCTGTGAATATTTTCATTGTCGTTGACATCCTCAACCGACGAAATTGTTTAACGAGTACAACAGCAGACAAAAAGTAGGAATGATTCACTGTTCACTATTTTCAAATATTAAACTACATTTAATACATTTCACTTTTCTTCTTCAACGTAACTTTCGCATATTTCTCTTTTTTATTTTCTTTTCCTTTCAATCCTCGTTATAATTTAATTTACATAATATAATACAGAGTGAATACTAAAAACCATGACATAGGGAAGATAGTTGACAAGATGGGAAGACGGTTTTATGTTATTATCATATGTCCAAGTATTATGGAATAAGACATTTTTAATAGAAATATTGAATAAAATAAATTTAAACTGAAATAAATTGTGAAAATTTCAATTTAAATTTAATTCTGACAGTTGTTATTGATATTTATGAAAATAAAGCCGAGTGGAAGCTATGGCTTCATAAACATAACTCATTGCATAGTAGGGATTCTATATACAACAGCACCATTTTTTAATTATTTAAAATTCTATTAATTCAGACCCTTTTAACATTGATCCAAAATATTCTATTTGATTACAATAAATGGACCGTGTATTATGTTCATTTCACCACATGTGTCAAAATCACTTACTGTAATCAAAATTTTGTTACATCAATAATTGCAGTTGATTACTACAAAGGCAATCATATATCCATTTAATATTATTGTGGAAAAATTCGTAAAAGTAATCATATAATTTATTTTATTGCAACTTATTTTTCATTGAATTTCTTAACTTAACTTAATTTTGATTGTAACAATTATTTAGGTAAAAAAAATAACCAAATTAATTTATTAATAATGAAGTTAATATGATCCACTTTTGTACAAACAGGAGAAAGAACCTTTTAAACCATTTCGAATTTGACAACGAATATTTATCGACAATCGGAATACATTCAAATAAAAATATTTTAAAATATTTTACAAATTTTTCGATTACAGTATTTTGTTATTTGCATTCACGCTTAGACAATGTTGTACACTCAATGCAGAAATGGAAATTAATCTTTGACTATTCAATGAATAAAATTTATTCATCAGATAATTCTCTGTAGATTTAACCTACAATGGTAAACCGGGAATTCCTTATTTACATTTCATGGCAAATTTAAATTGTGAGTCTTTTCTTTACACTTTTCTTGAGCTAATGATTTAAACAATATTTGGATTTGGAGATTTGAATTTTTTTAAAAGGTGGTAATTTTCATTATCGACCATGTTTAATTAATAATCTATTATTGATCTACATTAACAAGTAAGCGAAAGTGAAAAACAATTTTTCATGTCAAATAAAGGTTAATAATAGTGTGTGCCTGAGAAAGTAGTGAAAAATTAATTTCAAAAGTTTAGTTGATTATTTTAAAATCAAGGAATTGTTTCTTTTAATTAGATTTACGGTACAGAAATGAATTATGTAAAATTAATTTGTGCGGTATTTACAATTTAAAATTGGAAATTAGGTTTCAGGTTAGATAAAATAGTGAACATAACTTAATGAAATATATGTTCGTTTTGGCAACTACTTTGCTAACTTCATTTCAAAATATGGCGGAAGCATAAATTACTGGCGTAAAAATGTCTAAATTACACATATGTACATATTTTATAGTTAACGATATTATGAATGCTGAGACTACGTGACATTTGAAACGTATCTTAAAATATCGTATTCTTCCTACTCATTACTCAAGTATTTGAATTTTCTTAAAATATTATCGGTTTATTATTAATGCCAACTGTTTAATTTTACTGATTACTCTGCTTTATTTCAGTTAAAAGTTCCCGACTAAAATTAAGTTTTCAATTAATAAATTATATAAAATTTCAATTATTCACCATTTCGTAAAATAATGTTGTTGACGTGTGGTTTTATTTTTCACAACAACATGATTATTTAGGATGTAGTATCTGATAATTAACGAAATGTATTAAATTTATATTTTAATTCATGTTAACACAGTAATATTGGTTATAAGTAAAGTATTATTTATTTTGCTATATTTGAAATTATTAACGGATGCTCTTTAAGAGAATAATATTTAAAGAAATTTGTATTGAATATTAATTTCAATTCAAAAGACGATAGTTTCTGGAAATCAGCCAACTTTATTCCTTCAACGTCGACAGTTTCGACTCCACATGGGTCTTCTTCAGGATATTTGCCGAAGAAGACCTATGTGAGATCGAAACTATCGAAGTTGAAGGAATAAAGTTGGCTGATTTTCATAAACTGTCGTCTTTATATAAACTACCCAGCCTAGAAACATAAATTTTCTAGTTAATTTCAGGTT
Organism: Stenolophus ochropezus; assembly: GCA_035578165.1. Lineage (NCBI taxonomy): Eukaryota > Metazoa > Arthropoda > Insecta > Coleoptera > Carabidae > Stenolophus > Stenolophus ochropezus. Next base: position 6,080,684 of record JAQOWZ010000004.1, on the reverse strand, counting down.
TAAATAGGGTATAAATATACAAAAAGTATTATAAAATTTTCAATTTTCATAAATATTTAATTACAATTAATTACATGTGTATGTCGTAACGCTGCATCCTTGCTAAAAAGGCGGTTTCTCATACGCTTCATGTTCATTAAAAGACACACAACTTCTTTTACTCCTTCATTTATTGTGCTGATTGCTGTGACACGAAAATTTTATGTATCTAATATTTTGACAGTTTGACAGGGATTTTTAAAACAGTAAAAGTTTATTATAATAATATATGGATGTAGTAGTATTTGTAGTTTGTTATTAATATTGTAGCGATCCCAAGGGGGCGGCGCGGGCGGCGGCCGCTAACGGACAGGTTACAACAAGTCCGTCCGCTCCCCATTGTTCTGTTTTTCAGAGAACTGGCGAATATTCTAGAATGAAGTGTTTTAATATAAATACCCCGAGCAAAAGATCGCGAGGACAGTCTTATATTGATACGCGTAGAGAACAGATGGTGATATAAATAAATAGTGATATAAATATTGTTGAAATAAATATTGCGTAGTTCTAATTGTTTAAATAAATTAGCTTAGTTTAAGTCTTTATTAATAATAATTAGTTTTAAAATAGTGTTTATGTTTGTTAATTCTTAGTGTTAGTTATTTTTCATTATTCTTTATAATTCATATTTATTTTATTAAACATAGTTATATAAATATTAGTGTTTACAATATTGTAATTAGCTTTAAAAGCCTTAACAAAAAAGAAACATATGAAAATGTGCAAAATACTATCAATCTTGATAACGCATGTTAGATGACGATATATTAGGATGAGTTGATATTATATTTCGTAATATTAATGATATAGAAATTTTAAAAAATAAACTAATTATTTTTTCAATAACAATAAAGTACCTATTTAAGGAAATACGTAGCAACAGAATAAAGTACATTATATTTGTACTACTTTTTCTTCTTAAGTACAATTTCAAACAGTGATGAAGACATAAAAATAAAACTTTGTCGTCTCTCCCGATTTTCCGGTTTCACATTGAGCGGTCGTTCAAGAAAAAATCATAAACAGCTGTTAATTCACAGATGTAACTTTTACTTATATAATACAGTAAATCTGTAAAAACTAAGAAAAACTAAGTTACATCCAAATACATGGCATACCCCAAAAACTTTCGCACCATACAAATGAAACAAATTACCATAACTTATCTAAAAAAAAATTTATCGATGAAATTTCAACAGAACGATCCATTTTCAGTTCTGTGTCACCTCTCGCCGTGGTTTCTCTGCCGGACTTACCCTACATATAAAAAAATAAAAATAATAACTGGGAAAACTATCATCTGTTTTAGTTCACATTATTAAATGGAATGAATTTAAAATAATTGAACATAAAATATTGCAGTACAATATAAAACATAAGGAGCAAGGTCATTTTTATTCCGATATGTAAAAGTCAGAGAATAATAAATAGGACAGTCAGATTATCAACTTATATAAAGTTCCTGTTTTTTAGTTTTCTGGCCTAGGAAGGTAAAGAGAATTTCTGGACGATTTTAATGTATAAGTATAAAATTGTCGTTAATAAAGATATAAGCACTGAATTACATTATTAAAATTTTGACATGAAATTAAAATTCTAATAAATATTCTCAACAAAACAATTCTTGGAAAGTAATATATCTTTGTATGAATTTCAAGCAGCGACATATATTATCCAAATTTTCATTACATTTCATTTCATTTTACATTTTTCGTTATATTAATACTTTCTTCTAGCAAAACGTCTGTCAAGAAGAAGGTCATATCTCATCTTTTTTAAATTATTATTTATTTTTACATTTGTTTTCTTTTAATCTTTTATTTTGTTAATGTAAATAAAAATATATTCTTCTTGAAATTTTGAATTTTAAGGAATACAAAATTGTATTGTTATTATATGAAGGTTACATGTCAACAGATAACAGATATTATTTAAAAAAAACTACTAATCATTATTTTTATGTAGTGAATGGGAAAATCCACTTTGATTACTTCTCGTAAATAGAGATGAAGAATCGTCATTTTGAAAAACTAAGGAAAATATTAGATAAATTGTTGAGATAATACATGAATAGTAGTTACGGGAAAAACTGAAATTCTTGTAGTAAATAATATTTACATTGTTTTACCTTATATTTACGGATTAATATTTGGTATTTATACTTATGTTATATTAATTATCATGTTCATTATTTGACACAGTAAATTTCATTATAATTAAAAAAATCTGATGTGTCCAACACAATACCTCCCGCTACTGTAATAATATTTTCAATATAAGTTTTTAACATACATACATACATTTAATTTGTAGTTTTAAAATTAGTTTATTATTGCAGTTGAGAATACGTTTAATTCATTTCATACCTAAAATTTCCTTCATAAAATTTGTGTGACCAATATGACAGCTATTTTTGACGTTACTAAAACCGGAACCGAACTTACTTTGATTCATGCATGCAAATACATTCCTTATATATTTCTTCCACCATTTATAATTTTACAATAAAACTACTTCATATTTACTTATTTTATCTTTTAAACTTACTTACATCAAATTTGACATTATATGTCAAATTTTGTGAACATATGAATAACTCATCTGTTTTATCGAAATTTCTCAGCCTAAACGATATGCAAAATTGTTATAATTTATATATTTATTCTCTTTAGCTAGAAGTTACACATATAAACGTAATTATACAGATCGGTAGAAAATTAAAAAATCTTTATATTGAATAATAACTTAATTTGCGAAAAAATGGTATTTACAGGTTTTTTTTAAGAAAAACTGTTTAAAGCTTCAAGTAAAGTACTGCTTCCGGTTAACCAATTGTAGTTAAAATCTAATCAGTTCATCATATTTAAATATAAGTCTTAAATACCAAATATTATATTTTTAACATGTATCATGTTGGAGTTATCGTGGACGAAAAATCGTCACAGACACACACACGCACACACACACAGACATACAGACATCACGTTAAAAATAGTAAATTCGTATTCTAGGGACCCTAATTCGTGCTCATATGTTGAAAACCCACACTCGAGAAATCTGACCAAAAACAATACCTCCCTTATCTATATATTGATAGGCGGGAGGTAAAAAAGAAAAAACACCAATAATATGTGTAAACTAATACAGCGATTAATTTACACATCATTACAGGTTTGCATTCGGTATTCGTTATGAGATTATTATAAATTTGGGTATTTCTGTTAACTGGATTTGTGCTAATTTCAGTTCTTGAATCTTGATGTAGGTAAATGTAACTTCCTAAAGTAATATATGGAAAGGATTTTTAAGAATTTCGAATTGAAAAACAATTTTAATGTTAAAAAGTATGATAAAGTAAAAAGTGATTATAAAATGTTCAATTTATGAAGAATCAAATTAACAAGAATGTACCTACTGTTATTTCCAGTTGCTGATTTCTACCAAACGTTAATACTTCCTGTCATTAAAGTAAGAAGCTTAAATATTAAGTTTCATTAAAATCCGGTTAATACGACTTTGCTGTACACCTGGGCACACACCAAAAACAAACAAAACGTGGATAGACCTACAGATATCTCGCTAAAATAGTCAAAACTTATTGGTATCCGCTAAACTATATCCTAACGTTAAAATAGGTTTCATTTAAATTATAGCTACGTAGTAGTCGGTGAAAATCGAATGTGTACAACAAATTCCTTCTCGCCATTAAGTTTCTGTTCTATATACACATCTTGTATATTTTTCAATGTTACAAAAAGTTTATATTTTATCATTGTACCATAAAATCAGTGGCGTAACTAGAATTCAATAAACAGACCTACGGAAACAGCGTTATATCAAGGGAGCAGGTTTGGTGGTTTTAGACATTTTCAGAAGGAAGAGAGACGATTGAAGATGAAACACGCAGCGAAAGGCCTTCATCTTCAAAAACTGATAAAAATGTCGACATAATTTGGAATCTTGTGCATTTAGATCATTGGTTGATAATACTAAATGATCGAGGAACACTTAAATTTGATTCACACTACCATTCATCAGATGTTGATTAATTCATTGAAGATGAGAAAAATTGGAGGAAAGGTAGGTAAACATGTTATATGCCTTCATTATGAGTTTGAACTCGCTAGTCATTTAGTTGTCTGCAGCAAATTTTTTCGTGAAACAGTTTTTTCTAGTGCGTTCTAAAAATAAGTAACGTCAATTTCAAACAACGGTGTGCGATCAGGTTTTGCTTCCGACTTGGGCACAGTGCAAGGGAAACTTTTACAAAACTTAAGCAGACCTACGGAAACAGCATTATTTGAAGGGACCAGGTTCGGTGGTTTTAGACATTTTCAGAAGGAACAAAGTCGATTGAGGATGAAACACGCAATGACAGACCTTTATCTTCAAGAATTTGGGATCTTGGGTGTTCAGAATTCAGATCGTTGCTCGAGAGTATACTGAATGATTGAGCAAGAATTGAATTTGATTCACATTACCAAAAACAAACAGTAATAAATGAATAGCCAACCGGCGCATTCCGTCCACAAAATTCGAAGTAGATATCACGATTGAACTAGATAGCATTAGTGCGGTAACTGCAGATTGCATGCTTCCATTTAAAGTTTATAGAAACCACAGACAAACGTCATTTTAAGTTTCGGTAAACTTTAACTGGGCGCATTAATCTGCAGTTAGCGAACTAACGCCATCGAGTTCAATCGTAATAACTACTTCGAATTTTGTGTACGAATTGCGTCATTTGGCTATTTATCTGTGTTTGTCAGTGACATTACTATTCATCAGATTTTAACTAATTCATTAGTGAAGCAAAAAATCTGCGCAAAAATGGTTTTAAAAATGAGTTTTTGGCCAGTAAAAACATTTGTGCGGCTACTCAGCCTCCTTATTTGCCTTAATTTCTTGTGTGTAACAAGCAAGGGAACTCAATTTGGGACACTCCAAAACATTTAAACGATTGTATCGACTAGCTGAAGACCGTTCCAGTATCGGAGTTCCAGCACTGGTATGAGGATTCGGAGACCGTCGCCAGCACTGTGTGGCTTCCCAAGGAAGTTATTTTGAGTGAGACAATATTGAATTGTAATTCTATTCGACTATTTTTTTAGTCAGTTTTATTACTTAATTTACACACCTTGTACATAAAGCGTAAATACCTTAGAATAAACAATTCCGTTCTGTACCGTACTTGAATGTATGTTGTCATATCGCCTTCACAGTAAATTGCAATGTAGACATTTCCCCACAGTTTGTTTCCAAATACTAACGTACTAAAATAACCGCGAAGGTTTACTTCTTTCAACACTAGCGTGCGCCGAATCACGCGAGTGCGAGTGTTGTGGCAATACAGCCAGGCGCCTGCCTCCGTATAAACAAAGCCCAAATGGTCCTACGCGCGATGGAGCACATTGCGGCCAGATAGGAAATCATCCGCAGCCGTTGTGCGGGAATTCACTCTCATCTCCTGGAATCTGCTATCGTGCTATCTAGATACAAAATGAACGCAAGATAAATCCAGATCAAATATAGATATACACCTACAACCAGGCTATTTTCCGCAAAATGAATTCATGTGAACTCACGCTTATATATTTAAGCGAGAAACCGAGAATGTTTTCATTCAAATATAAATTTTCATTCTCATAAAAATGCACATATTTTTATCCAATATTTGCAAATATATGTTGCAAATTCTATTTTGAATAAATTTATTATAAGGTATAATTTTTATATAGATATTTTCTTAGAAAAATAGTAGTAATATTTCTGTATAAACATTTATAGTTTTTAACATACCCAAGATTGTAATGAGTGTCGCAATCGCTGCAAATGTTGGTTTGAAACATTTAAGGCTAGGTTTATTTTACAACATCCGTGGTTTGTAATTTATCGACTTTAGATAATGAAGACGTTATTACATTTAATTAATTTCATTTTTGCACTTCCGGGAGTAAAAGCCTACTCTACTCTTCATTTTATAAGATTGAAGTAGCACTTTAATCCCTGAGGGGTTAAATATGAATTTAATTCCTGGGAGATTAAATTAATAAATTAATTATTGTCAAATAATAATTATTTTTACATGTATACACGGAAGTAAATAAAATGGTATATACACTAAGGTGTCTTTAATCCCTCAAATGATTATTAAAGCATGCACTTTAATTATTTTTCCTACGACCACTGTTAAAAATAGTATTTTTAACGGTTGCTTAGCAAGTTAAAAATAACAGTTTATAACACAGTAAATACTTTTAAAACGTTGCCAATGACAACGTGTTAAAAGTAAAAAACAAATTTACTTTTAACACGTCTTATGTTCAGTTGTTCATAAAAAATACATCATGACCTCTCATAAATGTCATTCTAATGCTTAGTTTTGATTTACTAATAGGTACATAACTGTGGTCGTAGGAAAAATAGTGTATGATATTTGTGTTAAAAGTGATTTTATTTCGTTCGTGGGGTTTGTTAAACTCGGCTTCGCCTCGTTTCAAACTTCCCCACTCACTCATAAAATGTCACTTTTAACACTTATATCATAAATAACTATTATCTCATGTTATTTTGACAAGTAAGTAAGGTAATAATATTATCGTACAGATACAGTTATTACTTAGTACCGGATTACTTCTGTATATGTAAACAAACGCTTAATATTCTGAAACCGGTAATACTAGTACTATTTTACAGTATTATCGAGATAAAACGATTTTTATTGGTGATAGGAGGTATTGACAGGCGAGCTAAGACGTCGCCAAGGGGGAGTACAGAGGGGCAGCTGCCCCCCCCCTTCCCCCAGAGACTTGAAATATAGAGATTTTTTTTCTTGTAGTAAACGATTAAAACTTTACTAATTATATTTATTTTATCTACAATTCATATCCTCTATCATCTTGCCCCTCCCTGACCCATTGATTTGCATTTGCGAGCCGTTTTGGCTGTCACTTGTTATTCACTTGTAAATAAAATTGAAATCAAAATCTGACAATATTTGCCGGATTTGTTTCATGACAAGTTGTACTTAGATTTTTTTCTACGCCCGTTAAAATATTTTTTGTTGTATGTTTGTTATTGCTACGGATACATCGTTTATTGTAAACACATTTTCATTTCTTACGGTAATCATAGACAACGTAATGGTACGAATTTATATCCAACAGTTCTGTCAAAAAACGTAATTTGTAATTTTTGTTTAGTAACTAGTTGCTAGGAAGAAGTGAAATGAAGACATCTTTGTTACTAAAATATGAATGAATTAGGAAATAATATCGTGGTCGTAGAAAAAGCGTAATGTAAAACACACATGGAATGTCCATTTCATACTCGTATGAAATGAGTACCATTCCTTGCTTGTTGCACAATACACTATAGTGATGCATGCTGTCAACCTACAATCTCTGACAGGTCATCACAGCACACACCGAGTCTTTGTGCGTTAACCCATCCAATTGTACAGAGCGGACTTCATTGCTTAACCACACGATCAGATAAAACTCGACACAACTTCACAACCATACTGGCTGATTTATTTCAAGTTTATTATATTGTGTTTTTCAGTTTTCCTATTAAATCAATAAAGCTTAAAGCGAAAAACATCACCAGATTATGACGTCGAAAATTTGCGCGGAAAATATTGATATTCATTAAATAAATTGTGTTAACTAACTCTGAATTTAATCCCTTTTAGTTTTTAAATGTACTTAAAATTGATACTAAAAAGTGACTACTTCGCAAGACCACATTGGCAAATAAATATTAAGTATAGCAAAAATTATCATATTTATTAAATTCATATGATTTCACATGTTTTGTTCGTTTTGTTCCAAAAATACTATTTTATATTGTACTCTAATTAATAACTAGGAGAAGGGAACTGAAGTTGACGCACTAAAATAAATACTTTTGATTGGTTGACGTAATGCCAGTTTTACACTCAACTATGTTTGTCATATGAGTGTTTCGTGTTTCGTTTTACAGTAATCATTTTTTTTTAATTTTTTGCTCTTATTCTTATTTTTCGCAAGTATATAAAACAGTTCTTTTCGGAACTAATTTCTTATTGCCACGTTTTTATTGTTTTAATAATCATTTGTGATAATTCACAAGTTTTGTGTGCTTCAAACTTTATTGTGATGTTACACTTTCTTTTATTTTTTTGTGATTTACTTCTTTGTTAATTTTTTTAATAATAAATTCCAAACCTTTCAAATTAGTTTTACAAAAAGTAATTAGAATGATATTTCTTCCTTTTTATATTTAATAAATTAATTTGCATTAGTGAAATAATATTTTTAGTTAATTACTGGGTGGCATTGATTTACGAAAATTGGGAAAAAAGGGTGTGGCTAATGTCGTAATGATACCATACGGGAATATTTTTAAGAACTACTAAATCGGTTTAATGTCGTCGACTTTACTGGTATATTATTTTGAATTGATAACGCAGAAATTTTTTGCACTAATGTGTAATTTTTTGTTGAAGTGTTCAAATTTCTCTAATTCCTGATCTATTTATTGAATCACATTTTTGCTCTACAGTTCGTTTTAGATCTCAAATATTGTCTAGTTACTTGTTTTATAATTTTTTTAGTTATTTGTCACAGAAATTGTTCTAATTTAAAAAATGTCTTAACTACTTATGTATTATTGTACAAATTTTCTCTAGTCTCTATTTAATTGCTCTGTTGCTTCTGAATGTGCTCTACTTATTTGTTCTACTTATTAACTTCAAGATCTAATTTAATTGCACACATTTAATATCAGAACACTTTTAATTGCTAACCTATTTTTTTACATTTCTTCCGACGCTTGCACGCTTGGATTAATCCTTGTTTTTATTTCGTAGACAAACTCAAGCGCTAATTTAAATAAGTTTGTTAATTTGCATTGTAGTTTTAAAATTAAATAAAGTTACTGATTTTTTTAATGTACCAAAGATTTTTATAATAATATATACGAACAAGTTATTCTTTACGGAATAAATTTGTTTCATTTACGATATGTTTATTCTCCTTTATTACAAATATTTAGGAATTTGCAAGCAAAACACGATTTTCATTGCAGAAGTTAAACTATTTATACTCATTGGCTATTTGAAATTGAGTCAGATTGTATTGTATTGTATTCCACTGAACATTTCGCGAAATTCTGTACTGTTGAAATATTTATACGAAAGAGACATTTATCAAATATCGCTTCACCCACAAGAAAACTTAAATGAGATAACATCGCGGAGATCAAAACTCGATATTGAGTTTGAGTTTCTTTATTGACAAAGTATTTTTATGAAATATAGAGGGTATATATCGGATATCACAGAAACAGTTCTTGGAAAAACAGTATTAAAAATAAATCTATACAGAAATTTAAATTTTATTAAGCATATTTTTTTTCTTCAACTAGATGTTTAATAATAAATAGCTTCGTTTAGAATTCTAAGTAGCAAATTGTTCACTTCCAGTAAGTATTTGCTATTGAGATAATAACTAATAGCTACTTCAATCAATATGAAAATAAAACGTTTATATTTTATATTTCTGAAGAGATTTGCCCACTACAAATGTTACATATTTAGAACTCAAATTTATCTTTATTTAGAATACCTTTTCTATATATCCATTTATAATAATTAGGTATATGTTGTGAATTGAACACAAAGGGATAATTTAATTTTAATTGTAATTGGTGAATTATCTAATTGGAAGTAATTAGTCCTAATATTTTGAAGGATGTTGGGACACCTCAGCATTTATTATAAAAAGGCAACCTTGTCATAAAGAATAAATAAAAATTTAAAGAAACACTAAAAAACTACTATAAAATACGTTATTTTACACATACGAGTACGGTAATATTTTTTAAAAAAAAATTCCTACGACCACTGTTAAAAATAGTATTTTTAACAGTTGCTTAGCAAGTTAAAAATAACAGTTTATAACACAGTAAATACTTTTAAAACGTTATCATTGACAACGAATTAAAAGTAAAAAACAAATTTACTTTTAACACTTCTTATGTTCAGTTGTTCATAACAAATACATCATGATCTGTCATAAATGTCATTCTATAATGCTTAGTTTTTATTTACTAATAGGTACATAACTGGGGTCGTAGGAAAAATAGTGTATGATATTTGGGTTAAAAGTGATTTTATTTCGTTCGTGGGGTTTATTACACTCGGCTTCGCCTCGTTTCATAAACTTCCCTACTCACTCACAAATGTCACTTTTAACACTTATATCATAAATAATTATTATCGTTTATAGCGACTTCCAATTATACCACTAATGCGTGAAAAGTAGCCGTTGCTAAGCAACGTAAACATCAATGGTCTAATTTTCTTTAGAAATTATTTTTTTACTATTTCGTTTATAGGAAAACTGTTATGCAATACTTGTGTAACGCAGAGTTTTTTATCTTGTGCTATAATTTCCGTATTCGGCTACGCTTCATGCGTTAAAGAGCATTCGACTAAAAAATACTTACTTTACACACTAGTTGCCTACCTATTGTGTATTAATTTTTTTGAAAGTTTATTTTCAATATTTAATACTGCCAAATTAGTAAAGCAATTTTGTGTCATAGCAGTTTTCATCGAGTTTTTTATCCTCCTAATAGCAAAGCATTATATTTACAGTTGATAAGCAGAAAAAGTGTAATTTTATAAGTTTATAATATTAGAATTACCAAATCAAATGTAAGTATCAAAATTAAATATACTTTTAATATCATATTTAAAAAAGGTTATTATTCCAGCATTTATATTAAGTATTTTTATTTACTCCAAAAGTGGCATAATAAACTTTGAAAATTGGAACATTCATAAAAATTTTCTAGGGAAAATAGATTTTTAGGTGTATAGTTATTACATCAATCATCAATTTTACTTATATTAAACCTATTTCTTTCTCATTTTATAAGTATAGTGGTATTTTATCTTTCCATATCGATGCCTATTACCTTTTATAAAAATTTACAGATATTTTTTGAGGGGTACTAATTCAAAATTTGACAGTGCTAATTCAATATGTTTAAATACGCCTATAGAGCAAATAAAGCACATTTACATATTAAGCAAAAAATAAATAAAAACAAGGATCGGGAATTACGAATTTATGAATAAAGTAACTAAAATATAAAAATTAAATAGCCGACAGTTCTTGGAGGCACAGATGTGTCGTGTATGTGTATGTATTTTTTTCATTCCAGTACATCACCGACATTGTTGAATTTCCCTCTGGTAAAATTGAATATGAACAAATATATTGTTATTTATATAAATAGGCGAAATATTGAATATTTGATAAAAATAAAACTATTGCTAAGTAATACGAGAATTCAATTGCATTTTTATCCAATGCTTTTTTTCAAAAAACTGATTTCTGGAAACGAATCAAGAGGAATTCGAAGACAAATGGTACGTTTAAATACTTGATGCGTGTCATACTTAAATCCGCCATTGGAAATAATGTTTTAAGAAAAATATGTCTGGAAACTATATACTTATCTACATATATGTTCTTCTTGTTGCTGGCACCTAATTGTGCAAGATTGCACAATTTAGATTACCGAGATCGTCAGATAAGGCCAAATTTAGATTAACACAATTCCACTGAAATATACAGAGATTTAAAATTTTAGTAACATTTTTGTAAATTTTAATGTAAATTTCGCAATTATTTTCTGTTATCTTTATATGAAAATGCTACACTTGGTAGCCCGTGCCTCGTTTATTTATATTTGTGCTTTTTTGACACGTGCCAAAAAGCCCGTTCTAACTTTAATATAACCTTTACAATGAAATTTTTTAGTTGAAACACTGTTTTGATAAAAAATCGTACTATGCGAGTACGTATCCCAAATTAACGTTTGAACATAGAACAGGTCTTTTACATGCAAATACAAAGGATGACAGTACAGGTTAAACAGATTTTTGCACTTATACAAATGAGAAAAACATCGAACGAAATTATTTGTTTATATTTATGTCAACATGCGATTCTCCTATTAAGATATTTTTGTAGTGCATTGGTCGCATAAACTATAAGTGATAGGTGACATTTGATTAATGCTTTCTACAATAAAAATGTGTATATCATTAGTAAAATCTATGATACCTAACAAAGTTTGATGATTATAAGTATGTTTGTTTTTAGTACTTGTAATTGAGGTACTATTAATTGTATTTTTGTTTAAATTTTCAGATTATTAGTTTTAATGAAAAAAACGTTTTACGATCGAATAAGTCAGACATATACATCAGAGCAATGAGCTCCGATTGCGGTGCGTTTGACTGAACAACAATATTTAGACCGATGGGTACATAACGTATGTATATATATATATATATATATATATATATATATAAATTAAATGGGTTTAGTAGTTCCTTGTTACAATTATTCTCTTATTTGGACGTTTCCGGTTTAAAAATTAACCCATCATCAGCAATTTAAATTTTAATACTAATTTAAATTTTGCAGATTGTAGTAGGTATACATAGCGAAAAATAGAGTTTATTGAATTGCATAACTTAACATAGGTATGTAAAATATTTTCGGTAAGATTCTAAATAATAATATATTAGTAGTATAATATGTATAGGTCCAATGCCTACATGAATTTTATTTAAATTTATATTACAAAAAGTTGGTTCAAGATGAAAAACTTCATTAATTGAATAAACAATGAACTAAAGGCCATGGTGAATGGCTTGAGATATGCTACATACTGAAAATTTTAAATTTGCTGATGATGGGTTAATTTTTAAACCTGAAAACCGAATCAACGAATAAATCTAACAAGGAACTACAATAGTTCCTACTAAGCACATTTAATTTATTAAATAATATAGGTATATCCCGAACTTCCCAAAAATACCAACATTCAGTTTACATTTTGTCACAATTTTCGTTTATTTCAATTATAATTTGTTTGTAATGTAAATGAAAGTATCTTTAAGTAAATTGTGTGTGTTCGTTCTTCTCGCGGTCACGTAATGTGTTATGCATCATCGTTATCTAAATCTTCAAGGTAAAAATCATAGCATCTTCCTTTTTCATTCCCCCCTGTTACATGATGACTTTTGGTAAAAACAGGTCAAATGGAAGCAACAGTTTATTGTTATCATTTTAAAGTTTTTCACAAATATTTCGGAAGTATTTCAAAATATTTTTTTTGATAAATATGCTGTGAAATATACAGGTAACAAACTTTATTTAAAAATATAGTTATATATTTTTTATACAGTGTACATATTGTGTAGTAGTTGTGGAAATTTAGATTATTTTAGTTTTATTAACTTTTAATTAGCAATTGTTTTTTATTTTATTAAGATTGCCTTCAAAAGCGATATTCTACATTTTATTACATTCAAAAATGTCTAGATTTTTCAAAAAATGAAATTTTATGCAACAATTACGTCACAAAAGTTCACGGAGAGCGTGAACTGGATTTCTATGGCAACAGAGTGTTTTGCCTCAACCTACGACCTACGTTCAAAAAGTCAAGTCTCACCATCCCTTTTATGCAAGCGCATAACTTACTTGTGACTTCAAAGAAGTTCGATGATAAAACTTTAATTATAAATAAATGGGAAATTAATTTTATTGTCAATTAAATTTTAAGTTATAATTATTCATATAGTTATGATTAAAAGTATTTCACATGTAATTTCTATCACGCTAAACTTCCCCATTTAAGTGTGCTGTTGCAATATACGAGTATTTTAGATGTTAGTTTATATACACTCAAACCAACTAATCTCAGTACACATATCTTTATTATCTTTGCGCTTTGCTTTTGAAATATAGAAACCACTCTGAAATCTTCTGGAACTCATTAATTGTTTCAGATAAACCAAATAAACCTTTTTAGATCAGATGGACGAATTATTGTTTAGAAAAGAAAGAATAAATAAATGGAAACAAAAATATTATGCCCAACAGTAAAATATGGAAGAAGTTCTATATGATTGTATGGGACTGTATGATTGCAGAAGGGGTGGAAATAGATGGAAAAGTGGGTTATTTGAATATTTTAAAAGAGAAATTGAATAAATGTGCAGAAAAATTAGGTTTAAGGAATTCTTATATCTTTCAACAAGATAATGACCCCAAACATACTACACGTAAACTGCTAGAATAGTTATTATACAATTGAAAATAATTAAAAATGCCTCCACAGTCTCCAGATATGAATTCCATTGTACACCTCTGTGATTTATTTAAAAAATGTGTAAAACAAGACGCCCAACGAATATAAAAGAAGTACTACATTTATGGTAGAAAAATAAGGTAAAATTGACTCCCATACTCCAGAAAATTAGTTAAAAGTTCTAAGAATGGCGGTTTAAAAGATTATTGATTCTATTTAATTCACAGGTGTACGGAGAATAAATTGGCGTACTTGTTATAATAATTATTTTTTTTATTTTATTACGAAAAATTTAGGAAGTGAATACATTTTTTTGTTTATTAATATACGAAGTATAATATAAAATTTATTTCTTGTATGTATATTCAATAAAAAAATTTAAAAGAATAGAATACTTTTTTCCTTTATTGGTGTACGGAGACTAATTGGTTTGAGTTTATGTCCTCATATATTGAATAGGTATTAAATAAATCCTTTATTTGTTTTCACCCTTTTTGTACCTTATACAATTTTTGTTACATTGCATTTTTCATTTATACATTATTAATTTTATATGTAGGTATATAAGGAAAACTTTATAACGATATACTATATGATTCTATTAATATTTCTAATGACATTACAATAATATTAATAACATGGTATGCAAAATGTGATTGCACAATACACGTGCAAATTAAGAAAATGACGAGCGTATAAATATCCCATCTTGTGTATAAGTATGTCGCGACCTTTACAATTATACATTTTTCCACGAATCATAAAAATGGTAAATAAAGATGCATGACTATAAGGAAAAACCAGCAAATATTTACTTAACAACTACAGATTAATTCTTAATTCCGGATGAAGCAAAAAAGCAACAACTATTCTTATGACATTGACTAGTAGTACAATAGCTGGTTACACGATTATTAAAACAATGAGAAGGTGAAGGAAGAGCTACCTTGGATAATTAGTGTGTGTCGGTGCATACGCTGCTAGCATCTACCGTTTCCAAGAACATCGCGTCATGTGACTTTATAACCCGTTCGATCGTTTATAAATATGAAGAACCTTTGATCTCGCCTATAATTAAAAGTAAGATATCTCTATATCTCAACACACGGGACAG
The DNA here is from genome assembly GCA_035578165.1 of Stenolophus ochropezus. Lineage (NCBI taxonomy): Eukaryota > Metazoa > Arthropoda > Insecta > Coleoptera > Carabidae > Stenolophus > Stenolophus ochropezus. Next base: position 6,065,371 of record JAQOWZ010000004.1, on the reverse strand, counting down.
AATTTGGACATTCACAAGATTTAAGGTTTATGATGTGTTGACGAAAGATTATTTTCTCGGAATTTGTATCACATCGCTGTTCGTGTTTACTAAATGTTATCTATATTTGTTTTAGTTCTCTATAGCATATATAATAAGTAAGAAAGGTTTTAAAATTAAGATTTACAAAAGTACTAATCAAAATTGCAATCTATATTTTAATTTGGTTCTGAACATAATAAAATAATGAAAAAAATGCGATAGAAATTTGAATAAATTTTTATTTTTAAAATCCAGCTTCTCATTATTAATCAGCCATTATTAAAATTTATAATGCAATTAGTAATTACCTAGCCAACACACTTTGTAAGGAGATAGGTATATAAGTAATATTAAAAATAAAATTAAGACATATTGCTTACAGCCGCTAGATTTTGTTATATTTTATAAAGAATATAACAAATCTGGGAACTTAGTTCACGCAAGTGGTTTGTATTTTTTTTTTACGAAAATCATAAAATCATGATTTAGATTTAATTTTTGCACAAACATGTTTCTTTATTGTATATACATACTGTTTTATGTAAATCAAATGCACTAAATTTATTTTTTCTAAATTAAATGTCATTCAATAATCCACTATTTTCTTCTATTATTATTAGGCAAAGGTATGTTTGAGACATTATACTTTTTTATTGTAAATATGTTATTATAATATAATGCTGTTGAAATAGGAGTTTTTTTTTCCAAAATTCCCCGCACACTAATTTGGGGAAGACGTAGGAAGATGAAATTCCCGACATATCACAATTTGGGTCTTTTGTATGATATTACCATTTTTTATATATTGTACGCTTTTAAGATTTAATAAATATTTCTTTATATTGACATAGAAATAGAGTAAAAATAAAAAATTAAAATAATATTTTCAAATAGTACTTTCAAAAGAATTTCTGTAAGGATTGTTGAAACAATATGGATTTTATTTTCATATGTTACTGTAGACCTGAACATTTGAAATAAATATTAAAATTTAACCCGTAACTATCATTCTAGTTTCGAAAAAGTGTCCAGAAGCTGATTTTTTCTACAAAATATGGAGAGGAGGGAAGAGTTTATCATATTTTATAAGAGTCGCGTTCCATCGTCTGTAACGTACGGAACTTCGGTGTATCAGAGCAGTAAGGTCTGATCTCGGTATGAACTACCAAACGAATTGTTCATACAATGTTTAGACCGACGGCTAAACAATATTGTTTGTATTAAAACATAATTGCCTATATGTAAACAAAACTACCTATATTTTTATACGCATTCTTCTCGCGGTCATGCAGTTTTGTACATCATTGTCAAATATATCTTCAGCGTAATCGTCATAGCATCGTTTCATTCACCCCCCGCTGTTACAGTAGATGTAATTCAAGTAAAGCAGTAAATATGTTTATCTACAACTATTGAAATATGGGTACATTATACGTGTGATACTACATACAAGTGTAATATGAAATGTTATATTACACGCTACACTTTTCTATAATAAATAGAGCATATAATTTAACACATAACATTTTAATAAACTGTTAATTTATTAATAATATATTTTTTATTATAAATATCAATATAAATGATTATAAAAGTATAATAAATACAATTTGAATAGTTATTTTGACATTTAAATGCTACTGTGGCGCCATCTGTTAAGCTACATATGAACTACTCACACCTAACTGAATATTTAACAAATAATATCAGATTTCTTATATGCCTGTTATTTGTAGATAAAGTATAGTATTTGACTCGCATAATATGGCTACATTACCGCTCGTATTTTTAATTACATCCTCGTGTAATATAGCCTACATATTATGCTTGTTAAATAATATACTATTTTTCACTATTAGTCTAGACACCCACCATTATTAACCTTTATTTGTCATGAGAAATTGCTTTTCACTACCGATTACTTGGTAAACATGGTCACATAGGTCAATAATAAATTATTGTTGACCTAGGTCGATAGTGAAAACTGTAACTTTTTAATGAAACTCAAGTCCCACAATCCAAATATTATTTGACTCATTAAACACCAAAAGTGTAAGTTATGAATGTGCAGTTTAAATCTTCCATCTACTTTAAATAAGAAAATCAAATAAAAACAAATTAAGAATCAAAAGTAAGGTTAATAAACTAAAACAGCAGATATAAAAATAAATGCAGCCTACCTTATTTTTGTGAATATTAAGAAACAAATTAATATTCATGTCAACATCTTTATTATCAATATAATTTTTTTTAAGTAGGATTGTGATTCAAATGCTAGTAGTAGAAATAGTATATTGTGTATCGAGTGCAGAAAAGCATTCATATCCAAGCGAGTATATTATATAAATATATAACATAAAACACTAATGTGTTTTTATACTTTGAGTTATCAATTATCCTATTGTTATAAATAATATCAAATATTGTTAAACTGTTTTTGGTAATTTTGTTGTTGCAAAATAGGTACTTCTTACAAGTGCACACTACTTTAAATGTCAAATTGATAACCTCAAACATTTAAAAATGTTTTTAATACAATTTATATTATTTCTGATTGTGAAAATCGAATAAACAAAACTAATTTAAAAGAGTATTAAAATTTCGTACGTCATAACCTACAGATTTGTAAATATTTTCACAATATTTTAAATGTATTTTGACAAATACATGTTCTCAACTTCATTCAATAGAGTTACCATATTTCACATATGATATGTATCCCTAGATTATAGTCTATTATTTTTTAATTGAAATTTTTAAGATTTTTATTAAATAAGTGAAGCAGAGTATAATAAATAATATATTATATTATTTATGCGACGTATTGTTTCATTCGTATTTTTGGAGCACTCTTCGCTGCTCTCGTCGAGCCTTAACCAACTCATGGAACAATATACTGTCTTATTAAACTTGTATAATAATATACTATCTATATGTATTTCAATAATTTTCACACAAACAATCGGTTTGTTATCAAACAGTCAATAGTGATAACCATTGCAACAATGAAAAGAAGAGAGAACATCAGAATGGAAATAATTTTGCTTAAATATGTTAGCGCTAAGTTGTTATAGATTTCCCAACCTTAATGTATAATATACTATTTATTTATTCGTAATAAGAAAACAATATTGAATTCTCAAACTTGTTGTTTCATAGTAATTAAATTAAAAGATATATTCGCAAATATCATTTCTGAAATTTTTTTACATTACCCAGTACAGAGAGAAGTAACTAAAAATATATTGGATGTTTATAAAAATGTAATCGATAAATATTGTTAAACAATGTAAAATATTTCTGTATACGCAACATAGCAATAATACTCGCATACGCACATACAATTATCGAACTTTGTGTAAAATTTGATAACTACTTGAAATTTGCTGCATATTTTAACTTGACTTAAATGAACTAATTAGAATATTTTACAAGTGCAATAGTGTAAAGAATTACTTATTTATTCATAAATATTGTATTATAAATATTAAAATGTATTTGCAAGTAAATTGTAGTCATATAAAGTGCTGTATTTTATGTATAATTTATTCAAGTTTTTTCTATTTTCTGTGCAGCACTGTGGGATTTGTTACATTTTATATAAAGCAATATATTGATTATGATCGAAAATAAAAAATGTCATACACTGCATGCAGTTTTTAGTTAATAATGTAGTGAGAAAATAATAGGTCATCGTTTTGCAAAGAATAAGAATGTATTATTTATTTATGTTTATTGATTTGAAAATTACTAATACAGATGCAAATTATAATTAATTGAAATTTGTAACAAAATACTTACTATCTTATCTAACATATATAATACTACAAATAAATAAAATATTGTGTTTGTCTATGAATTGCAATTATTAAAATATTATGACTACATTATTTACTATTTAAATACTGCTTTCGTAAGCGTTTTATTACCACATATGTTTTCAAGCGAGAAGGTTACCTAGAGTTTTGTAAAAATTGCGGATACATTTGTACTTGGAATTGTATAAAATGCTGTAATCGGAAAATGTGTTTTCATTTTTATTACTACTAAATAAAAGCAGATAATATTACACGGATAAAGTTATACTATATATTTCAACAGAAATAAACGTACATACATATGTACATATTATATCCATACAGTTGGTATAAAAGTATTTGCACAGTAGGTTTTTGTTCTTCATTTAATTCGTGATTGGGCGTTTATTAAAAATTATTGGTATGTATTTAAATCTAAAATATTGTATTTGCTCTCATCAGAAAATATTATGTTTTAACAAATTTTATTAGACTTATATAAGTTAGTTTTAGGAAATTGCAAGCACCTTTCTTTTATTTCTCATTTGTAAAAGGTTTATTTCTTGAAGTTCTATTGTTAAAATGAACTATATGAAGCAAGTGTCTTATTGTTTGAGAAATAATTTTATTGCAAGACGTTATTATAATATTAGTAATAGTATTTTAGTATTAAATAATTGTGTTTTTCTTATTTCATTGGCAAATTTGACGATGTTGTCCAGGGGCGGGTACATGTGATATTGATAATTATATTAAATGAATTTTAATAATAATTATACAAAAATAGGAACATAAAAAAATTAAATCACTTCTAAAATTAAACAGTTAGTGTCCCATAAAAGAATTATTAACAAAATTAAAGTTTTTCAACAATAAATATATCGGCAGTCAAGTAATAGTATATTGTACAACAATGAAAAGCGAATGTTGCAAATCATATGAGTATGAAATGAACATTCCATGTGAGTTGTACACTATACTTTTTCTATGACCGCGATATTATTTTCTAATTAATTTATCATTAAAATATAAAGATGTCTTCATTTTCTCACTTCTTAGCAACAGTCAATATAAATTTTGACAGAACTCACGTTGTCTATGGTTACCTGAGATATGAAAATATGTTTACAATATACTATATATCCATAGCAATAACAAACATATAACTAGCAAATATTTCAATGGTGGTAAAAATAGTAAACCCTAGGTATATATGTGTTTCCACGTTTTTTTTTTAAATCTATTATCTTAATATTTTAAATATTGAAAGAAGCTTTCAGAACTCATAATTAATAAATAGACAATAATAAATTTTTACAGAACTAAAACCCAAATATTGTCTATTTATTATCTTAATATTTTATTTATCCAAATAAATAAGTCGAAACATCAGGGTGGTAAATAGATACCTCCATTACCCTTGAATTCGCGCCTTTCTTTATTATTAAAACTTTCGGACGGCAACATCTTTTCTTATTTTCGTAAAAGTTTGATATTACCAATGTATATGAAGATTGTGCAAAAACTTATTTGAGTACAAAAGTTTTATTTTTCGTTAAATGTATATTAATATTATTATAAGTTGTCCAATAATAAATATATATAACAATATTAAAAGCATTGCTTTTTATAACAGTTAATAATAACTTATAATAGGTACATTTTATTTTATTTTTCTTTAATTTTCATGATTTTTAGTTCGCTACAGATGTTAAATTTATTTTCCTATATGGTAATGTTTATTAATTTTTATTTAAAATTTATGGACATAGTTTCTTACTGACATAAGACATAAAATGTTTACTTCAAATGTCATCATAATTTTAATAGTACATATGTGAAATTACGTAGCAGTTCAAAAATAAATCTTTTAATGTAATACACGAAAAAAATAGAACTTGAATTTTTGCAAAAATTTAACGGTACATTAAACGCTAATGCTATATATAATCTTTGTAGCACAATTAATTTTGTACTGTTTAACAAATCATAAATTAAATTCCCTTGTGTTTTTAAATATATTTCAAATAGAAAATTTATGACTGCAATATAAACAGAAAATTTAATAACTTCATCATCTGTGCACAACATCCTAGAAAAAACAGGGCAAGATAGCTTTTGTTTACAGTAAACAAAAATTGCATATTGTAATGCAGTTATTGTAATCTATAATGGAATATCAGAAATAAGATAGGTGTTGCTGTTTTAGGCAATCAATAAGTATGTGAATAAATATAATCTATATGTACAAATAATAGTGAATTCATGAAATAATTATTCAAAATAACCAATATTCTTTCTCGTGCCAAATAATATTTCACATTTCTATAAAAATTCAAAATTAAGTGCACCTCTTCATTAACAAATTGTAATGCAAATGTTTTGTTTTATTTTATTTTTATTGTTATTTTATATTTTGCATAATTATTTATAATTAAGTAACATCCGATGTGTTCATGTACAGAATATTACAATGTTGTATGGAATAAATAATGACTGCAAAAAGTGGAAGTAATTGTAATATTGAACATAGAATAAAGAACACCTTAGCCGTGACGTTCGTTTGTCGGTATCTATTATGTGCAAATGGGATAAATAAAATTATTTCTACTATATCTTCGAGATATTGACAACAATTTGTAAGTTTTTTCAAGTCGTATTGAGAGAATGTCTCCACAATTTTTATATAAATTCATTTGAAAATATCATATTGCTGAAAAATAATCAATCAATATGAATTTTATTATCAATTAATATTGTTTGGGTATTATGCAGGCTGTACAACGAAACGCGGAAAATAGGACTTTAATAGGGGATTTAAAAAAAAATGTGGATACTCTCACCTGATTTATTTAGAGCAAAAATACAACAGTACAAAGTTGTTCAACGTTAAATTCTACATCAGATAAGGTCATTATTGGTGCAACAACACGCTTACAATACAAAATATAATAAATATAAAATGTACACTTTCATTAGAAATCAGACAGCCATGGAAATAAAATATATGTGCCAGTTCTGTGATTATATTCTTATTGTCTGTATTTTAATATTACTTAAGTTGTATTTAGATTTTTTCCTTTAATAGTATAGCAAAATTACAAAAATATAAATTTAAAAAAGTACGAACGAAACTAATTTTACACTATAACAAACATTAATAATTAATATCAAATTACATTAACTATAACGACATCATGTCATTAACTGACACAAGTTACGACACACGGAATTTTTTTTATTTCAATGGCTGTGATTTTGAACAAAAATGTTACATTTTGTATTTAATTCGTACTGCAGACTTCTCTGATGTAGAATTTAATTTTGAATAACTTTGTACTGTTGTAGTTTTGCTGTAAATCTATCAGGAGATAAAGTATAAGTATATATAAGTAAAGTCATATGTTCCGCATTTCGTTGCACAAATAGTTGACATACCTTAGTATACGAATATTGTACTCCACAATAAAATCGAATATCTATTAATTTCATTTTTATCGTTTATTTTTTTTTAATATTTGAATATAAATACTTAATGCCCGTATTCATAAAACGTTCGTTAAATTTATAACGCTTTGTTAAATATTTTCTCCAATGACATAATACGTCTTTGAAGAAAAATAAAATTTTTAGTTTGTCTATAGCGTTATAATTACAACGAACGTTTTATGAATACGGGCATAAGTATATTATAAATATAACAATTTTAACTGAACTGAACTACCTACTCTGATTTACAACAAAATAAGAGATGAAAAACAAAGGCAGGCATTTGCATAGCTAAAACTTTTTTTGTCACAGTAAATTATTTTACTGTGAATTAATTATCAAATACGTTTATGTCCTCTTTTTCCGCCATTTTAACCTGAAATGTGTACTAACATGAAAAAATAAATGGCAGTCAGTGAAATTAAGCGTGCGTTCGGAATCTATTTGTTCCTGTTCTATAGTGGTTTCGCGGAGGTAAAGATGAGGAAATTGGGAAGTACAAGCTATGTTTTGAGTTATTTTGTGTTACTCAAAGTAGATATTCTTGGTAAAAAGAAAACATTTTTTGTTTCATTTGTACCGAGCGCCACATAAAAGTGTGCACTGAACGCGGAACTTAGAATTTTAATATCGGGTTTCAAAAAAGAGCAGATTCTCAAAGCTAGTTGTTTAAATTGAAATTTTACATCAGAGAAAATTATACTTGATGTAACAGCACGTCTGCAGTAAGAAATATATTTTAATATAAAATGTATCCCTTTCGTAAAAAACCCTGTGTAACACGGAAGCTGAGGTATAGCAATTGTAACAATTGCTATTATTTTTACCGACTATGTGTCATCGTCATTTTACACGTAAAGGTGTCGGAATGCAATAATTGTTGATATTGACTTTCCCATTTAAATGGGACATTCGGACATATTGAATGAAAATTGTAACTGAAAATTTTGATTTCTATATTTCGAAATAGTAGTTTATGATGTGTAATGTTTTTTTTTACTCATGTGGCTCAGGTTTAGAGCACGAGCAAAGCATAAGTATCACACGCTATTTTTTGTAACATATTTATTATTAAATTCTTTATTGAAGCTATTTGACAGTAGACGTAATTTGTATTTATATTAAAAATCACATTACAATTTTTTCCTTGATTACAATCACCGTCGACCATCAAAACAAAAATAAAAAATATCTGTCATTTATACAAATGTCAATTCTAAGTAAAAACTATTGTTGTTTTGTGATAAAAATGAGTTCAAATAAGAGTGACGATGAAATATTACGAGAGTATTACGTAGTCGAAGTAAAAAAGGAAAAACTATTGATGCTACTGGAAATTTGCTTCCAAAAAAATTTCTAGCAGTTTTTAACAAACAATAACATAGTTTCATGAACAAGAAGTTAAAAAATTCGTATCTGGTATTAATATAAATAACAGTAACCTGCATATCAGAATAAATAAAAGTAAATTATTTTGATTTGATTGTTTTTCTTAAATAACACTAGAACTTTACTGTGTAAAAAAAAATACTAAGCATTGGCGTATTATTTAAGAAATCGAAAATAAGCAGATTTTTTCAAGATTATTAACTATCTACGAAGAGAATATTATTGTAAAATTTACCGCCCTCTATATATTAGCATTGTAATTTCAGGAACGCGTTTAATCCCTAAGAAAAAATACCGGAATAATTTTTCCGACTTTATCAACTCTATGACACTGATTATGACTACTTCTAGCGTTATGTTTGTTGGTCCGTTTTTCCGTCGCTTCGTCCAGACGAAACGTGTAGAACAAATTCGTTTAAGTCTAAACGGATTTTAATGAAATTTGATAATAAAGCTTAGAACAATAATGGTATGATTTGATAATCTTAAGTAAAAATGTTGTCAGTTTTAAGTTTTTTTTACAAATATTTCCTACAGATAAATATTTAAAACAGTTACTATAAAATATGCAAATAATAATCTGTATACAACATTTTGTTATATCGTACTTATTCGGGAGTGGCGGTCTGTGGTGGTCACATTTGATTTTTTTTATTATGTAAATAAAATTATTTCAATATGTTACTTCTCTAAAGTAATTTAGTTCTGGAAGTAAATTACTTTTTTATAAGAAGATGTATAAGTATTTAAAAAATATTTTAAATATTTAAATTTAGATATGCGTGTAGTAGGTATGTATCTTTTGAAAGGATCTCTTTTGACATAAGAGGATTTAAGTATTTCCTCAATATATTTAACAATACGATGTGACTAAACTATAGTAAATCATATAGTTCATAGAATTACTAAAATACAGAGATGTACTGACAGTAGAAATATTTCTTAAGATCATATCCATACATAAATAAAAATTTCCTCATGTCACAGATCTGTCTCTGCAGATTTTGGTGTAGAAAAATTACTAATATTTTTGTAGTACTAGAAACGAATTAGTGCAACGCTGTATTGTTATATGTTGAGAGTATTTCACAAAACAACATATTTACCAGAAATATTTAACGAATTATTATTCTATATAAATGTAATACATACCTATTCTAATACAAAATATTGACATGTATATTGAATACGCAAGTAAGAAGATAAGATAATGTATATTTTTATATCTCATCACATATTATCGTCACAAATGAGTAACAAGTGTAAAATTATAAAAATAACGATAAACATTTAATTCATCCTCGTATATCAGAATGCAAAAATATTAATATAAATTTTTGCACAAATACACACATACCTTTAAAATGACGTATTTTTCTGCACAGTTATTTAAAGCTTAAAACAAAATTTTTAATATAATTTATGAGTTCTGATAGTAAATATTTGCTGTTTAAATTCAAATCAATTTCTTTTATTGACGGTTGTACCATTACAACTTAAAATTTAAACGTCTCTTAATATGTAAGAAAATAAAATGTCAAATGAGTCAAAATTCGAATATGACAACCTTGAAAATTACTTGAACAACAAAATTTTGTACTGTATTCTTTATCTACTTATAACACGAAAAACAAGAAGTTATTTGGTTGTAACAATAAAAGTATCAAAATAAACTGTCATGTATTATTTAATATGAGTCAAAACATAAATTAGAGTTTTCTATTTAATATGCCTAGCTTAAAATTTAATCTAAATATCAAATAATTTTTTAAGTACATATTTAAAATTTAAATTCAAATCATAATTTCGTTTTACGGACGGTTGAACTAGTACAACTATTCAATATCAGTTATCATAATTTTTTTTAAATATATTAATTGTACGCATAATAAAAATTTAAATACAAATCAATTTCATATAATTTCCTTATATGGACGCTTGCACCAAGTTTGTTGTAAAATATTGTGAAATAAAATGTCAAATAAATTATTTAAAAGCAATTTAAATTTGGATTTGCATTTCTTTTAATTTTTTTTTTATCAAAATAGTTCCACAATTTATTTTTATTGACAGTTGAAGGAAATATGAAATTATTTATAAAACTAAACATTTATTTTAAATGTAATATTAAAATTAGAAATAATTTGTGACATATAGTATATATTAGTTTATTTTTCCCGCGTCTGCGTTACCTTGGTGTGTATCCAGGGTGCACTACGACTTCACTTCACTCACTAGCACTAGCGGGCGGGTGCAACAGGACTGTCTCGGCTCCGCGGAGCACCGCGAGACCGGCGTGCGTGGGAGGACGCCGCGCATGCGCCGCAAGTGACCCACGCGACACCAGGTGAGATGACGGGTAAGGGTGAAGGATAAGGATAACAATGGGAGGACTAAAACGGCCCTAGAGGTAAATGGTGTGGACCACACATGACTTTCTTGTATGCTAAATTATATGCATTTTGCTGCACTTCATTTAAACTTGTTTCACTTGAATGTGAAATTATTCTACGGCTAATTAAAAATGGATCATGTTTTAATAATTTATTAAAATGTTTATCACTATTCCTTATTACATTACATACACAAAATTATTTTAATTGCTGAAAAATTTGCAAAACAGATATCGTTTTCATTTTTTTGGTCAATTTCAACGAAATATATTTCAACAGTTGTCAATTTATTAACAAAAAATCATATGTTTCCTACTAAAATTAAAAGCCATCTAAATTACTATTTCTATTAAATTTCTGCCAAAAATAGAAGTGCTTTTTTAAAAAAGCCGATTAAAACATAAAATGGAGGTATAACTAAATATGACAGTAATTAAATGAACAACAACATTCTATGGCTAATCGTTTTTGAGTTATGTTAAAAATAAAAAAAAAACATTACGAGTGCCCTTTTGGCACTGCCGTTTGCAATGAAAAAAGGAGGTGCACAACTAAATGTTATAGCAGTCCTATTCAAATTCAAAATTTTACGTCTACTAATTTTTCAGTGAGGATAAGGATAGCAATGGGAGGACTAGAACGGCCCTAGATTAGAGTGACCATTCGGACTGATTTTGTCAGTAGTCACAGAATAGGTTTATACAGAAGCGACAGTAAGACAGAGAAACGAAAATTAGAGAGAGATGGAGAATATGCACAAATTTAAAGGGCTCATTGTTTAAAATCGGAAAGTTTCCCCACATCTTAGAGAGAGATAGGGGAAGATCACAAATTTAAAGGTCTACACAAAGCTTCAAAGTCATAGAACTGAAAAGGGGAACATGAAAGGTGCCGACACGGAGTGTCGCTTCTTTATGTAACTATTCTGTGATAGGGATAACAATGGGAGGACTAGAATGGCCGTAGATTAGAGTGACCATTCGGACTGATTTTGTCAGTATAGTCACAGAATAGGTTTATACAGAAGCGACAGTAAGACAGAGAAACGAAAATTAGTGAGAGATGGAGAATGTGCACAAATTTAAAGGGCTCATTGTTTAACATCGGAAAGTTTCCTCACATCTTAGAGAGAGATAGGTGAAGAGCACAAATTTAAAGGTATACACAATGCTTCAAGGTCATAGAACTGACTAGGGGAAGATGAAAGGTGCCGACATGGAGTGTCGCTTCTGTATGTAACTATTCTGTGATAGGGATAACAATGGGAGGACTACAACGGCCCTAGATTGGAGTGACCATTCGTACTGATTTTGTCAGTATAGTACTGATTTTCAGACCGTTGGAGTGATAAACAATTTAATTTGGAATATTGGAGACTTCAGCTTTTTGTAAATGTTTTATTTAATGAAAGACGACGTTTTGGTCCTGGTTGGGACCATCATCAGGTCAACACAGTGGAATATTTTAAATACATAATATTTCTAAAAAACTATTACATTATTACTGAAATTACATTTTAATTTTATAATGTGTATTGCCTTACGTCGTCTTTTATTAAATAAAACATTTACAAAAAATTTAAGTCTCCAATATTCTACCCAAATTAAATACCATAATCGGCTTAATAAAAATTATTCATCATTAACAATCAATTTGAAATACATTTTGTACTGATTTTTTACATACCGTACTGAATGTACCGATATTCCATATTTTGTAAATATTTAATGATTGGCATCTATACATTTTTATACATTTATATATCGATCTTAAATTTCTGCTACTACTACTAATGACTTGAAAAAAATTTGGAAAGAACTGTTAATTGTAGCAATAGCAATAGCAATAAATTAGAGCAATAGTGTTGACACAATTTTACCAGTATTTGCCCAATTATACTATACAGAACAAATGTCTTGTACTGATTCCATATAAGAGATAAATGGTCACTCTACCCTAGATATAAAAATCTGATGTAGACCCCACATGACTTTCTTGTAAGCTAAGTTATACACATTTTTGTTATATTTCATTTAAATTTATTTCACTTTAAAATGAGATCATTCTACGGCTAATCATCAAAATTAATCATCTTTATTTATTAAAATGTTTATTACTATTTCTTATTGCATTACATACACAAAATTATTTTAATTGCTCAAAAATTGCAAAGGAAGAAATATTGTTTTCATTTTTTGGGCATATTTCTCACGAAATATATTCTGACAGTTGTCAATGTCAATTTATTATAAATCTTATGTTTCGTAATATAATTAAAAGCCAACTAAATTATTATTTTTATTAAGTTTCTACCGTTTCTACCAAAAAAAAATGGAGGTATATAACTAGATATTATAGTAATTAAATGAACAAGATTTCACCATTCTACGGAATATCGTTTTTGAGTTATGCGAAAAAAAAAACACTAAGAGGAAAGTGGTCTTTTGGCACTGCCTTTTTCAATAAAAAAGGGAGGTGGACAACTATATGTTATAGTAGTCCCATACACAAAATTTCAAAATTATACGGTTAATGGGTTAATCATTTTTGGATGGATTCTTGGATGGTCAGAATGGATATATCTGTTATTACGATACTTCCTTTATTTCGTACAAGGAAGAAAACGATAAATTTAAATCATTCTTACAAATTTTAAAATTGTGGTTGTCAACTAAATTTATAAATAATATTAAAATTTACTAACACAATATCTATTTATAACAATGTTTCAAGTTTATCGTTTATTAAATTAATATAAAAATGACATTTGTTTCTTATTTATCTCTAGTTCGACGGTATAATCGACATTTTCAGAGAAAGTTCTGAGGTTGACTACAATTGTCGTTTCTTTTTTTTTCGAAAAATTGTCAGTTCCATTCACATTACTTTAAATATAATATATCAAAATAGGAGAAGTGAAAAGGACGAGGACAAGAATGCACCTTTAGTTTAGTGTTTAGGCATCTGAAATGATTTTTATGTATTGTGTAAATTAATATTTATTTATATTTCGATTGTAGGAAGAATACTGTAGGCAACTCGTGTGTAACGTAGTGTTTGTATATCTTGTGTTATAATTTCCGCAGTTGGCAACGGCTCAAGTGTTAAATAGTACTCGACTAAAAAACACCTACTTTACACACTTGTTGCATAAATGACTATTTTATAATATATATATCCTGTATCATAAACCTAGTTAAACCTAATAAAACGATTGTGAAATGAAAACGCAAGATTAATACATGCTCGGGATTGCCATGCTTTAAAGTTGCTAAGAAATAATATAATCACACATACATTGAATTTCACTTCTGCTTATATTTTGGGATGCTAACAAATCTCCATGACGTTAAAACATCACATCAATTACACAAAATTGTAAAAATGAATTGAAATCAAATGTCTGCATTCCATTTCCAATATGCTGTAGATAGAAAATAGCGTATGACACAGTCTTTAAAACACTCCATTTCGCGTCGTGCTTTTAAACCCATCATTTAGCCACAGTATCCTATCTAGGGCGTGGCAAAGGTGACGTCTTAGTAGCACAACAATTTTTTTTTAATGTTTTTTAATCACATATTTCAAAATTATATTTCTTAAATTTTGACTAATAATTATCTATAGCAACAGTTTTACCTTCTAACTTTTTGATGTGAAGGCACCCCAAATCGACAATATAAAATTTCAGGACGTATTTCATGTGCTACAGAGTAGACTTCAATCGTTCTCTCTTTTTCGTTTTGATGTCAGCAAACGTAGAAATCATTCACACAAGAGGTGGAAAATTGAACTAAAACTCAATGTTCTCTGACTCCTATATTGAGATATTTATTTAGAATATTTCATTCGCAACGTATATCCAATCAAAACTATCGTAGATGTATCTGGAAAATAGTAAAATCTGTATTCTTAGTGTTAACAAGTATTATAGATGTATTTGTAAACATTTCCAACTTGCCTTAATTTCCAAAATTTTATCTTGTCTTTCAAAGTTCTAATTTTATCGGACGATGTTAAGAAATTTGGAATTAATTTTATTCTGTTCTTCAAATGCATTTTTCAACAATTTACAAAATTCAAGTTTGTTTCTTGTTCAAAAAAAGTGAGTAAGTAATTTTAAATTTAATTCGTAAACAGGATTCAAAATTAATTCTTTGGACAACTATTTGACGAATGAACAAGAAAGTTCAAATGCTCAGATTCAAGAATTGTTAAATATGTACGATGTTAAATTTCACAACACGCCCGCGGCACCCCTACAATTAATGAAAGGCACCCACTTTGAGACCCAGTTTACTAAACCAACTACAGCCTCCTAGATATACTCTTGAAAATTGAATTGAAAATTATTATATGCTACCTGCGTTCATTTATTGAACAAGAAAGACTGACAAAAATGGCTGTAATTGTAAAAGACATAGCCAATAGTAAACTATACTTTTAGGTTTTTGTTAGTTTTATAAACATGTTATATAATTTATTTTTGTATTTTTAACCTACACTGCATCGTATATTAATATTAAAAAATCATCATTATTTTAATTAATACAGTAAGTTATACGTGTATTTTATCAATTAACTAGTTACAATATATTGTAAAGATTTAGGAACAAATTTCTGAAAAATAAACTCAAATACTGGTAAATAAAAAATAAAGCAAAGAATAATAAAATTCTTAAATACATATTTGTTGAAAAAAATCTTATAGATATTTCTACCTCTACTTTGGATTACGGCTTGAGAACGATTATACTATTTCTACAAGTCGCCACTATAGTTTCCCCAGGTTACTATGTTGGTATCAATAAAAATGAAATCTCAAAAATTTTGACAAATAAAAATTTTCTTACAAATGTATAATTATATTTATAATATTATATATTTCCTTAATTTATGATTCCCATCTATTAATAAAAATGAACAAAGTAAAATAGAGCAATGCAAGTGAGATTTTCTTTCAAAATAAAATTAAGTGTCAGAAATATCAATGAAAATATTAGTTACGGCCCTGCTTATCCTTATCGGTCACTAGAATATACTCTACACATAGATTTGATTTTGTGAACATATGGACAGCCATTATATACTCCAAATGATGTATGATTACATTTACTTTCTTAATAGTCTCTCAAAATACGTGAAAAGTAGAACTTTAAATAATAATAACAATACGGTACCGTACCTACATCAATTTTTTTGTACAGGATGATGGAAAATGATAGACGATCTCGTCCTTTTGACAGTAAATTATATGAAACATTCAATCAAAATTTAATAACGAAAAAAAACTCTTGAATCACTTTAACATAAATACGAGTATACAGGTGTCCCAGATTTAAACAACACAACTTATCTAATGTGTTAAATACCTAAAATTAAGGTGACAAGTTCATTTGAGAAAATGTCCGGTAATACTTAATTTCAGAGATTTTCAGGTTTTTCTTATAAGAACAGAGCTATTTTAAAAAATCTATGTCATAACAATCTACCAAGTATTGTCTTAATAAAAGGAGACATAATGTTAAAAATGAATAGGTTTGCGTGCTGCAGGTCGACATTTTGAACAATTGTTATAAAAAAAATAATTTGCAAAGACATCAGTGCAAGCAAAAAAAATTGTAGGTATATATTAATCTCCGGGAAACGTAAAGTAAGTGGTACATGTTTTTATATTTCGTACAAAAATAACGTGTATTAAATATAAGTACAAAATTTCATAAATTCATAATATGGTTTACTTTGGCTCTCTGCCGATTTCGGTTTAATTAAACAAGATTATAGGGTGCATTCTAGTGCTGTTAATGAAATTCGAAAAAATTATTTTGCAAATTTCGAAGTTCGAATTTTAAATTTCATATTCCTGAACGAATTTTATTTTCGATTTTACTTGCGGTTATTTGTTTTTGCTTGTTTGTATATAAATATAGTAACCGGGAAAAAAATGTCTCTTTGGGAATATGATAATATACTTAACATAAAATAAAAACCCAAATTTTTTATGTAACTACTGATATAATAAAATAAATTCAGTATATATTTTAGTTTCTTTGTTATTCCATTTTTAAAATTATATAATTAAAAAAAAATCTTTTCCATTTCTTTAATTTTAATTTAATTTTTTAACAGAACAATTTTGACAAATTAGTTTTATTAATGGAGATTTTTTTTATTAGTTTAGTAATTATAAATGCATTTTCAAAGTACTTATCTTCAAATTTAATATACAGAAGATATTTATTAGAGATGCGACCAAAGCCGAATAATTATTCGGTATTCGGCCTATTCGACCATATTTTCACCATTTGGTATTCGGCCTATTCGACCATATTTTACCATTTGGTATTCGGCCTATTTGGCATATTTAAATACCGTATATTCGGTTAAAAGAAATAAGTTTTCATATGTTTAAATAAATATATAGATAATAAATGTTAAACAAAATATATACATATGTTTAGTTATTATTAATGTATCCACAATAAGAGTAAATAATTTTTCTAGTTATATTGTTTGGCGGTAAATTTCTTGAAATTGACCTAATTAAATTTAATAATAATCATACAAGAAATTACCTTAACAAAAAATAAGGCGAGCATTTCAGAATAAATACACCCCTCTCCGCAACAAGGGCCACCAATCACGCTTTCAGATTGTACAAAAATATATTATTCGGTTAAATTTTGCCGAATATTCATTATTCGATTATTCGGCTGAACTGCTATTCGTCACATTACTAATATTTATGTTAAAACATTAAATTTCAAAATTAAATTTCTAAAGACCTTTGGCCAACAGAACAAGCGCTACGCGCCAAAACAAATCCATAATATTGTATTTTACAACTTCAATAAATTTTATTAGGAAAAATTTGTAATACTTCTTGAGTAACAAGAGAAAAATAAAATTAATGACTTTCGGTTTTTCCGTTTTGGGAAGTTTGACCAAAAACCGCAGTTTATATCTAATTTGTTATTTCTAGATTTTTAATTATTATTTATCGAATTATTTTGATATATTAAACTGTTTATGTCGCGTTAAAGATTCAAAAAAATTATATAAAACACTACGTCTGTCATCTTCAGTTCTTCAATTGTACAATACATAACTGAATTTATATATGTTAAGAAACTCATTCTTGAAGGTTTCTAATTCCGTAAGAAAGGTTAATAAAAATTCCATTTCAATGAAATGAATTTCAGGAAAATTTTCTTAATTATCTATGAAACTTGAAACCAGGCAGGCAAGAAATTTCTATCTTTTCATTAAAATGTTTCACAAATTCCAATACTTCCGAGAAAACATACATTAAACTAAATAATAAATTGTTTCACTTAAATTTATTAAGCAAGTACATTTAATTGAAGATTAACTTCCTGAGCAATGTCTAGCCTAAGTGTTTATTGGTATACAAGGCTTTATATTGAAGATTAATATATGATTTTGTGTTGAGTAACAAGCATACAATGTAAGAAGGTATTTTGAAGGTAATGCATATGTTTTATTGTTCTAAAATTTCCACATGTGCACTTGTTCACATATTTTACTTTCTGTCGTAAAATCAGCTGGCACGATCCCATGTTCATTCAAGTGACAATCATTATAGCACAAGTTTCACTTCATCCGTATTTACTCCATTCATAAAGGATTAAATCCATATTTTCGTAGACAAATCATGCAAAAGAACAAATATTCACGGTAAATGTATTAAATGTAGCAATAATTTGTAAAGATAATGAGAAAATGTTGCAATTTGAAACGACAGCTGGATACCAAATTAGAATTAAAATTTAAAATATACAGAAACGAAATCGCAAGTAAAAATCAGCTATAATAATACATAATTAAGAACGGTAAGAACATTTTACCGATCAAAGAAGACGACCTAATTATTGTCTGTGATCGGTATCCTTTACCATTCGTAATGCTTAAATTTCCCTGAACAAAAAATACGAAAATGACGTGTATAAAATTAATTCGTGGAAAACGAAAAACCGATTTCATGGTATTTTTCAAACATTTGTTTCATTTCGCAAAGTCCTATCATTTGTGGTTGTGTCTTGGTGTGATAAATCAAAAGATACAATTATTATTTCTAATTGTAGTATTTGCAATTCCACATTTAATTTTCATAGCAATAAATGAATGTACTAAATCATGTCAGTTCATATGTAGTACCCAGGGATTTACTTACTGTTCATTGAACTGTAATTAAATACTTACCTTTTTCTAGATGTAGCAATCATAGTAAAAGCAACTTCCTGCCTTGGAAACCCATTCAATAAACCTTTTCGAATGCTCGATCATGCAAAGAAGCATTATGACTTACTGGTTATAGGTACTTTACATTACAAGTTTTTTTCTTTTTTTTTCTATCAAAGAAAGACACTCTATTTTAAACATATATATGCAGAATGTGCAACGAAATACGATCATGGGATTTCAAAAAATATATTTTACATTTCTATCAGGTGCCAAAACCCAAAATACATGTATTCTATATAGTCTAAAAAATCAGAAATGAAATTAAATGTAAATGGAACACTAAAAAAAAGTTAAATGTATTTTCCTACGACCACTGTTAAAATAGTCTTTTTAACGGTTGATTAGCAAGTTAAAAATAACAGTGAATACTTTTAAATCGTTGTCATCGACTATAATATTTTGATATCATTGTAGAACTAATTTTATGTACATTCCGAAAAAAAATATATAATAATACCGACTCCCTATGGTAGAATCAAAGTTGTACACACTTCCGCTAAAACCGGAAGTGACACAAAATTCTTACGAAGATCATTTTATGAGTCCCTTGGACTAGTTTAATTTTGTTCCGTAATATTTTTCTGTATCTCTCATAATAAACGAAATATTCTGGGTGTCTGATTTCTAACGAAGATGTTACAGTTTATATTTCATGTATCTACTAGTGCAAGCACGCTGTTGCATCAATTACGATCTTATCTGACCTTGAAATTACTTTGTACTCTTGTACTTTTGTTCTAAATCTGTCTGGAGAAGAGAGTCTGAAATCCCATGTTCAAGTCCTATATTCCGCGTTTCATAAAGTTTCATAATGTATTAAGTTTAGAAAATAACGACCCTTAAACTTTTTATACTAAATAATATATACTGTGTAGTGTAGCTTGTGAGAATCATTGGCGAATCCAGATTAATGTGAAGTTGGCAAAACACTCTCATCTAGATAAGCCAAGTTTTCCACGTGCAGCACACGATTTTTTTCTAACAAATAATTTTATTAATAATTTATCAAATGAAACTCATCTATATATTCTAAAACATATCGTCATAGTTTTTGAAATAACACAATAAAAATCCCATACGGAATTACCGGTGCTTGTCACTGGTGTGTCATTTAAAAAAGTACAATAGGTAATATCTCTAAACCTGTAACTTTTTTATTACATTTATAAAGATTTAGTTAGTTTATTAAAAGTTTTAAGAACTTTATGTGAACATTTTTTCTGTATCAATTACAATTTCCAGAAAATAGATGTTTCCAATTTATGTTTCCATCCTGTAACATGTAGGTATATAACCTTATCACATTTTACAATAACAAGTTTTGTAAATTACAAATAAAAATGAATTTTATTTTCATCATTTAAAATTTAATTTGAAATTTAACAAACACCAAACAGTTATCAACGTGAAAAATATTAAAATTGGACTTCAGGGACTCTAACTTGTGTTTATTTATCAAAATTTCCATACGCAATTTTTGGATTGTTATCTACACCTACATATCCCATCATAGACACTGAATAAATGGGTGCTCTGGGTGCCCAAACACCCATACCAAATTTGCAATGTGTGTGGGGCACAAATTACCAAGTTATTGATGTTTTTTTATTCAAAATTACTATTTAAAAGCAATTTCCAAGTTACCGAGTTCAAGATGAAAAAAAAACTCAAATACCAATTGTTATTTTTAAATCTTACAATGACAATGTGCATTCGAATTTGCAATAAACCCCTATTTAGTCGTAGCTTGTGCATGGGCGCCCATAAAATATTTTTCAAAGGGGGGCAAAATAAAAAAAAAAACAGTAAAAAAGATATATATTTTATGTCCAATTGTACCAACAAGGCTTAAATTTTAAGCAATACTTAACAAAAAGTGCTAATCGAAATTCTGATAGCATTGTTGAATAATTCATTTGATATTCTATTCCGATGTGATATTGTCCATTTAAGGA
Organism: Stenolophus ochropezus; assembly: GCA_035578165.1. NCBI lineage: Eukaryota > Metazoa > Arthropoda > Insecta > Coleoptera > Carabidae > Stenolophus > Stenolophus ochropezus. Next base: position 6,044,062 of record JAQOWZ010000004.1, on the reverse strand, counting down.
AAACCTGAATATTATAGAGATAAACTGCAAACGTATATTTACCAATAAAGAAAGAGAATAAAATAAACAGACAAGGTATAGGTTTATATGGCAATTTTCAAATTCATTCCATCTTTTAAAAATTCCTCAGAAAATTCATTAGGAACCTCTTGTCTACTTTCTAATACCAGTAATAATAATAACTAACCACAAATACTAACGGAATAATGTCTCCCACACATAAAAAGCATAAGCCTTAAAATATAGTAAACATTAATAAATTTCTTATAGAACATAATGGGAGTGAAATAATTAAATAATGTGCGTCTTTTTAAAATTTGTGAAAAGCTAGGGGAGGGCAAATGCCCCCTCTTGCCCCCCCTTATGGGCGCCCATGAGCTTGTGCCTATATTCTAATTTTCTTTAACAACTAAGAAAGAAGCGAGGAACTAAACAAACCAAAATTACCGATATGCGCAAAAAAGTTGCCAATCGTTATTCTCGTAATTATACAAAATATAAAGGCATGAACTGCTTTCCTGTTATTGCTAGAAATCACCCGGATTGTAGTAATCTGGGTAACTTTAAACCGGGTGAGTTCAGCTCTACTATCATGAAATTATTATTGTCCGATATTTCTCGGTTATTTCTTAACTGCTAGGTTACTTTGACACCGATAAAATAGATAGTAATTGAGCGAATAGAGGAATGAAATTGAATTAGTTAGGTTATTTTAATCTGGAAACCAGAAACAATGATTTGTGGATTGCATCGGATTAGTGTTACTCTGGAGTAATCCAGATTGCTAACTGGAAAGCAGCTAAGGCAAAACTTTAAAGCTTAGGTCAAGTTAGCGTTATTGCGGGAAAGTGTAAAAAGTAAGAAGTGAGTTGGTAGACCTCGTTAGAATAATAATTAGTTTCTATTATTATATCCAAACTCCAATCAAGAAACTTCTTTATACCTAGTTATGTACCCTGATCGATTAGGTAACACATAAGAACTTTATTAAAAAATCTGATTTGGACTCCATATGACTTCATTGTACACTAAATTATACACATGTTTTGTGGCACTTCATTTATACTTATTTCGCTTGTATGAGATCATTCTACGGCTAATCATTCTACAACTAGATATTATAGCAATTCCATAAATTGGCACAGACATCATGCAGAAATTATTAAAAATGGATTCCGGGATGGTCAAAATGGATATTTCTGTTGAAACCTGAAAACCAAAGACACGAACCGAACCGGTTCATAGTTTTTACATTAATAAAAATTGGTTTGAGTCGCAGCTGTAAACCGATTTTTTTCCCGATTTTAATACTTCCTTTATTTTCCACAAGGAATAAAAATATAATTATTCTTACAAACGACAATGTAAATTATTATTTACTTCAAATGCCAAAAAAGTGACAATATTTTCTGACACGATTCACAAGGTTGAAGTTTAATTTCTACGCCGTGAGAGTAGAAAATTTTACCACACAAAGTATCACTTTACTTTTAATAACACAATGTACTATATTCTTTGGTTAGATTTAGAGCTGGTGACAATTAAAGCAGTTTTTAATTTAGTTCAGTCTGAGTTCTGATTACGTATTGTAACGTTTTATTTATTTAGGTGAAGTGTAAAATTGATTAAAACACTAATATTTATATAACTATGTTTAATAAAATAAATATGAATTATAAAGAATAATGAAAAATAACTAACACTAAGAATTAACAAATATAAACACTAATTTAAGACTAATAATTATTAATAAAGACTTAAACACTAAGATAATTTATTTAAACAATTAGAACTACGCAATATTTATTTCAACACTATTTATATCACTGTCTATTTATTTATATCACCATGTGTTCACTACACGTATCTATACAAGACTGTCCTCCCGATCTTTTGCTCGGGGTATTTGAGTAAAACATTTCCTTCTGGAACATTCTTCGATTATTCTCGAAATCAGAACAATGGGGAGCGGACGGACTTGTTCTGACCTGCTCGCTAGCGACCGCCGCTACCCTGGGCTCGCTACAGTATTTATAAAGGAAATGAAGTTTTATTTCATATGGTTTTACTTTCCGTGACAAACTATATAGTTTTTATATTTGTGCTAATTATCTTGTTCATGGAATTGATTAAAGTTTAAAAAGTTTTTTTCTTAATTAACATGAAAAAACTCGTTATCTAATGCGTTGAACTTATAAATGTTTTTTTTTTTAGTTGTCTACATTTCGCTAAGGATTTTGATATCAATTTCAATTTTTTTTGTGGTTATAATTGTTATGTTCCTTAGTCAATAATAAAAAATATTTACAGAAATTTTTTGACCAAACAATAGGTTTCATTTACCCATATTTTATATTGTGATTGTTAAAGGGTATTTTATCGTATTTAACTATAAATACCGATATTGTTCTTGTTGTTGAAATAACTAAAAAGTAGAGTAAGCAAGAATGTAAACAAGAGCATCGAGGCTTGTAAATGTTGCAATAGCTAAATATATCTCCTCAATCTTGTGGGTTTTGACGCTTAACTTATTGTTTTAGTACAAGTGTGTCAATTAAAAATCCGTTCGTTTAAATGCTATTTAAAAACGTGTCTTCAGCAGCTCATTAGCCTGGCAGCAAGCAACAGGTGACAAATGGAAAGAAAAATGAACAAATAGATAGCCATGAAATGTCATGCAAATGATTGCTAAACCATACAAAGAATTTCCTGTGCAACATACAGTCAATAAAATCATATAATAGTTCGAAGGTAATACAAAACCTATCAAATTGCTATGTATAATTAAACTACACGATTGCAAATTGTCTATGCAACATAATAAAGAAAAGCAGATATTTTATCTGTTAAATTTCTAGCTTAGCATAGTATTAGAGTATATTTACAATATAATCTCTTTTAGGCCATTATTTATTTTTTTCTTTTTGTTTTCCCGTGATGCGAATGTGTTTAGGTTTGAAGTGGGGTATTTTAACATTAGGTGTATTTTATTTTAATGTTAAGAGTAATATTAAATCTGAAGTCGTTGGCACTACAACACTATAGAAGAGTTTTGGCCGCAGGCCCGCAGGTGAAGTGAACTTCACCCGTTTCTTGACAAATTTTACAAAATGATGTTTTAAGATACCAAAGAAAAGTCGTAACTGGCGGTTAACCAAAATATTGCCTTAATGAGTGAGAGTGTTGTCCGAAGTTCCCGAAAATCGATTTGCTGTCGTTCAAAACAAATAAACATTTCGAAGGGCACCATGCAGCGATTTTTGACAATGTATCTTCGTCTACACTCTTACAAACTTAAAACTACTGCCAATCGACCATATGCAATGGAATGAATTCGCCGATTAGATGTTTGAAAATCAAAATATAGATGTCAATTTTACGAGTAACGGCATCGTTAACGATGAGGCGCGACATGACGCCGTGTGATTTTTTTCTGTGGGGTTTCTTGAAGTCACATGTTTCCCCGAACGAACCGAGAACGGTTCCTGAGTTAAAGGACGAAATTGGAGTCATCATTGTGGAGATCGAACCACAAATGTGAATGTGCGAAAATGTCATTACAAATTTTGTAATAGTGTTTGTTGACAAAGTCTCGGTGGTTATTTGTCCGATATTGTTTTCCACATATAACCGCATTCTATACTGATTACTTTCATATATAAATGTTTAAAATTTTCAAGTAACTAATGTGTCTTATAAAAATTAAATTGTGAATTGTTGTTGGTACACACTATATGTACGTTTATATGAACTTTTTTTTATTGATTTTGACCTTTATTTTTTGAACACTTCTACCTATTACCTACATCATTACAATGAAATATGAAATAGTTTTATTTCGTACTGTACGGTATCATACTTTTCAATTTCAATCGAAGGTTCGGTTTGTTTTGAAAATTATTACAAATATAAAATAAAAAATTTAGTTTTCAGTTAAAAATTTAAGAAAAAAAACGTTATTTGTCCCATTTTCAATAGAAATATGTGAAAATAAAGTCAGATTTAAATAATTTAAATTTAGTACTACAAACTGAAATCAATCCGATACACAGAAAAAATTGATGTTGATACTGACTACTAAAATTCATTTGCTGTATTTTTTGTCATAAGGACTACTATGTTTTTTCTTAGTTACAAGATAAAATTTTTGGAATATTATTTTACGGAACAAAATACTTTTTGTTGTTACAGCAAATAAAATTTAGTTTAAATATATCTGTAGTGCAATCAAATATTTTTTGTTAATAATACCCACATTTGTTTCCATTACTAAAAAGTTATATAGTGCATCGATATGTGACACTCGTTTCGAGGAGTATCCTTTCAATTTTACCCCTCTTACTTGATTTGTTATTGAGTATGAATGTTGTGTGTAACAACAGGTTGAAGGAGCTGTGTGCTGTGTGACCCTAGCCAGATCACCAACGAAAGGTTGAGGCAGCTTTGTGCTCTAGTGGCCCTGACCAGGCTGCCCACAAGATGTAGTTGTACTAGTGAATATTTAATTACATTTTCTTACTTAATGGTTCGTGTACGCAATGTGTTTCACTATGCGTTAGCTTACCTCTACGATTTTCTTTACAGGTATTAGAAATTAGGAGGTATGTTCGGAGAAATAAACATATTCGTATTAGACTGCACAATAAAAATCCATGGATCATTATAATGTATATGATCACTTCCTTGTAAATATCATACGCTAAATAAATAAGTAAATAAATGTAGGCGAAAATGTAAAATTTACAATTTTTATTCATTTTTCAAATGACCAACTATTTTGCATTTATTTATTTTGGCGGAATGGCGTCCCTTACATCTTGACGCTCTTCTGCCATGTTTACCTTACTTACAGTATAACATCGACGTCGACTCTGAAAAAATGTACTTTATATATTACAACACTGGGCCTTATTTGTTGATCTTGTGCGCATGATCAGAATGAGGAAACAAAGCTGCGCATATATAAATTAAAAATATATAATAATAGATCATTGAACTCTTAAAATAATATAATGGTAAATAGGACTACTTCAGATAATTATTATTATATTAGGGAAGTGTTAATTTTAACTCAATCCTAAAAATAAGAGTATGTATAATATATTTGTCTAAATAAATTTTGTGAATTGCCATCCCTTGCAAACTGCAAACCTGTCTAGGAATGTAGTGCTATTGCAAGAAAAATAAAATAAATGAAGATATTTAAAACTGAATTGAACAATATTTAAAATTTAAATAAATAAATGTGCGGGTATTTGTCTTCATTCGACCTACATATATGCAAATAGATAATAGTTAGAATGTAATTATTTCGGTCCTTTAGAGAAGTTATCTATACATGCTTACTAAACCATGCAGTTTATTTCCTGTAATATCATTCAATAAAAATGAATAATTGAAATGTAATCACACACTAAATATTATATCTGGGTCATTTATTCAAAGCACGTTTTGCCATAAAAACTCCTTTTCACAATTTCTCATAATTAATAACACAAACAAATTAAAACTCAAATTAAAACTAAAAAGAATAGAGTTAGCCTTGAAAAAACATTAACTTTTTGTTTATATAAATGTCACATTTTCAATAATTTACATAGCAACGCACGCATTTATCGTTGTTTGCAGGTATATTTCAAATGTTTTTAAATAAATGTAGAAAGCGGTGGTGCAAACAGTTGCATGTCACGTCTGGAGTGCACAATCAACACGTCAACACTTGGGCAATGAAAGAGAAGGAAGTTAGAGAGGATCCGGGATCGAATCTTATCCCGGTGACATATAAATACCCTCAGAGTTTGTCATGGTGTCAGCGTAGCCGCAAAGAACATCATTCACTTTGTACGCTTTGCTTTAGAATTCCTACATGAATAGATTTTATGTACGCACTTTGTTAAGAGATTACGACTTTAACACAGTTTTACAAATTAATGTACATGAGAATTTCCATAAAATAAAATTATACTCATAACTCTACTAAAATAACTAAACTGTGACGTAGTTCCAGTTTTTTAATTAATAAAAATATGACATTATGAATTTGTTTACGTGGGCTTTTAAAACATCCATGTGAGGTTCAAATTAAAGTTGATATTTTCATAAAATTAATTAATAAAAAATCGCAATTTCAATCTCAAACTAAGAATTGCCAAATTTTCGAAGAATAAATCGTTATATGGTCACCATGTTGATCGATTAATAAAATTTTGTTATTGACTTAAAGAGCAGAAAAATATCATTTTAATTAAATTATAACAATATGAACATGCATCGTACAGAATACTACCTATAGTATATAAATAATCTATAAAATCTAATGTGGACACCACATGACTTCCTTGTACATCTATTAAATTATACACCTTTTTTGATGCACTTCGTTTGAAATACGTCTAATCATTTTTGAGTTATGCGAAAATTTCAAAAACCATTCGAGTAAAATGCTCTTTTGGCACTGCCGGTTATAATAAAAAAGGGAGGTGCACAACTAGATGTTATAGTAGTTCTATATACAAATTCCAACATCAGTGCGTATGTATAAATGTACTTATGTATGTATATAGACGTCACGTTGAAAAAAATTGTATTTCCGTTAAAATCAAAAAACGAAATTTTTACTAGTTTCATACAAGCAGGTAAAAAAATAATACGAAATTTGTTATAAATAATTTTCACATATTTATAAAGAATTAAAATAAAGAGCGGATTTTATGCAATTGCATTTGCCGTTTTTTTAGGCATATCAACAAACTCTTTTCATATGTTCACGTTTCATCAAAATTTAATGCCAAATAACAAAAAAAAAACAATAGTGCATATTTTGCATTAAATGATACTTAACTGCAAATTTTAATACTTTTTTCAAAAACAAAAATTATTTTTAAGAAATATAGTTGTTGTTTTAAACCGAACATTACAGGAAATATAATTTTGGTCGAACTTTTATCAAGTAAAAATAGTAAATAGTAAATAGGGTTGTTATGATTTAAAACAATTGATTTAATCAAGAAAAAAAAATCACGATTTAAATCACATAATTTTTTTTGAAATTAAATATAAACTGATTTTCAGTTACGTACAAATAATTCACATCAAAACACGATTCAACATAAAATAAAATAAACTGTTTGGTCGGAGTGTATGTCATCTCGACAAATTCAAATTTTCTACTGGATCGCTTATAGTAACATCGAAACAAACTAAACTAACCTTATTTCATCTATGCTTTAGTAATGGGTTTGAACTGTCTTCTTAAAATACAGATTAGGAGTTCTGATGAAAATGCACACCATTATCTCATTTAGAAAAAAGATTGACTGATTTTTATTTTATACAAGTGTATTGAAAATAGTTCGTAATAATAAAAAATAATAAATAATAATCGATTTTTGTTGTTGGATAACATATCGTAGACATGCCATAATAGTATGTAAAAAGATCATGAGTCAATCTAATAAAGGAAGAACTAAATTATTCGACAGAGAAAAGAGAATATGAAAAATATGTGTTCAGTAGTTGCAATGAAAAAATATGAGGTACAAAGTCTTATCTGCGTTTAAAATAGTAATAGTAAGAATGTTTTCCAAATACTTTTTCTAGTTTGTGCTTTTTATCGATTGTATGAAACGTTTCTTGTAATGTTTATACTTCTTTCTTTCAAACATTCTTTGTTTTAAACAGAAAATAAACATTTTAATATTTCCAGTATTACTAGAAGTTAAACAACTGAAAATTACAATTAATTTTATCTGTTTGTTATTCGAGTGTGATATTCGCAAAACATTATGAAAATATTATTTCTGGTTTTCTGTAACTGTATTTTCAAACAAAACTCCAATCCAAATTTTATTAATAGACTTGTCCACTCTATTTTTACTTCAAAATGAAAAATCGCTAGAAAAAAACACGTCACGTAAAGTAATTACAACAATATTGTGGAAATGTTTACGGCTTTTGATAAATAAAACTATAATTCTAAATGAAAAATTTAGAAATGCTATAAATTTTGAGATTTAAATGCCAGAAAATTTTAATAATTTAAATACAATTTCGTAGGAGCCAATTTACTAAAAATGTGGAAATAGAATATTTTTCGAGTTCACTTTAAAAATAAAACTTACTAAAATATATTTTTAATTTGTAAAATAGTGGGCTACTTCATGCAGTGAAAACTGAATTCTAATAATAAATTAATTAGTTTCTATGCAGAGGCTGAGGCAGAAAATCCACCTGTTTTCTTGGCAATATTACATCTTAATTATAACTTCCAATCTATATCTAAACATCAATGTAATTTGTGTTCCCAATGTTGAAAAACTTGTTTCTCGATATTCCAACATTATTATTTATTGATCGTCATCCTCAAAATAAAATAACCAAAGACGAAATCTCAAAAACCAGGATAAAAATACCGAAATATTTTGTTTAATATATGTGTAGTAAACTAAAAGTCTTCAGGATTTTGAAGTTTGAAGATGTTCACAAATTAAAGAAATCTCAACGAACTAAGAATGAAACTGGAAGCCATTGAATCCTCCACCGAGATTTAAATCCAGATATGGATAATGCTTCAATTACTAAGCTATAGTTTTTAACTCCGCATGTATAATAAAACATTTTATATAATCTATTAAAAATATACTTTAAAATAAAGTTGTTTTTAAGCTTCTACTAGTCGCACCTACCTCAAAAGCGGTACAAGTATACAATTTCAAGCAGACGACGATAAAAAAATGAGAAATTTTACCGGTTATTTAGGAATTCCAAGTACTCCCAAACTACTATTATAAATTTCTCGCGAACGACGTATTTAGGCCATATTCTTTTTCATTAATTGTTAAATTAGATTATTAGTATTTTTTTCCACACTACGGCGCCCCTTGAGGTCGCCGCCCCGAAGCAATGCATCGTCTGCTTACCTCCTGGAGCCGACACTGTTCATTTATATCATTTCTACGGACTGAGAGTATTTTATAATTATTTTTTCCGCACAATAAGTTCATACTTCAAAATTGAAATTCCAGAAAATAAAATTCTTGTTATTTATGATTTATTCTTATGAACGAAGAACTGATTAATTCCTAGTATAATTAGCCGACCTGAAATGAACATTGCTAGAAATTCTTAACAGTTTCTTACAAAATTATTGAGTAGGTATTACAAAATTATTAATAGGTAATACATTCCTTCAAATTATAATGTAGCATGGTTTATCCAGAAAAATATTTAAGTCATTCTAATAATTATATCTTATCTGACTAATGTTAGTATAATATATTGAAGAGTACAGGGTCGAATTGGCATCTAGTGGGCCCACCAGGCTATATATACCGGGTGTCCCAGCTCGACTGACACATGAGAGATTTACATGGGAAATCAGTTAATTATGAATAGTATCTCCCCAGTGCAAGATATTAACTTGAAATTTTGTATGCTTATTGGGGAATATTATTTCTATGGATTACAGTTATTTGAAATATGTAATTTCGTCTGCAATAAAAGAAAATATCTAAGTGACAGTTCTGACAGTTAATGACATGCCATTGTAGATATTTATATTTTTGTAATATTGGTATATTATTTAACAAAAAGAAACTAAATTCAACCTAAATAATATTAAAATACAGGGAATAAGAATTAAAATCAGTGATACTTCTCTAAACGAAAATATTAGATTTTAAATTTAATAAATCTCGCCCTGCAGACGAAATTGCATATTTCAAATAAGTGTGATCCATAGAATTAATATTCTCCGATAAGTGTACAAAATTTCAAGTTAATATCTTGCACTGGGGAAATACTATTCATAATTAACTGATTCCCCATGTAAAACTCCCATGTGTCGGTGAGCTGGGTCACCTAAACATCTTACTATTATTCCACTAATATAGTATATCAATCGCCTGAACACAAATCTTACTAATTACCGACACCTCAAACAAACGTCATTTTAAGTTTCAGTAAACTTTAACCGGATTACTTTGAATTTTGTGGATAGAATACGCCGTTTGGCTGTTCATCTGTTTGTGTTTGTCTGTGCTATGACAATGGGTTATGCCCAGAAATTGTCCATAAAATGGCATATATTTGGAACTTTGACTTTGACTTTCCCATACTATCTTTTACTTATTTTTACCCGGGATATATTGGCCATATGTGAACCATAGACTGAACATGTATTGGTCATATACCAAACATGGTATATTAGTAATAATGTAAGAAATTTAATATGCCAGTTTCCATTTTATAAAAGTGTCTTTACAATGACTCAGTGGTGTGCTATAGGGGGTTCGCAGGAGCTCGCGCGAGCCCTTTGTTAAAATTCTAAATAATTTGCGAGCCCCTTGTTAAAATTCTTTGTGATTTCGCGAGCCCCAGTTCTTTTTATCTCTATATTATTTTTGCTTTTTCGAAAATCAATTAATTTCAAATTTTAAAACATTTATAAATATAGTATTTGCTTTTAACTTCAACAGTGACAGAATACCGCGTTATCTCCGCCTCATATGCTATAATTGCAACTATTCGGCTATTTTCGTTCGGATAGTAAACGTGAAACAGGGGATTTACAACAGCGAATCGGACTTGCAGTCTTGCACAATATACGAGTTTTCTTTTATATAAGTTATATTTTTTCACTACCACCTAGCTCCCCTCGACCACCCCCCCCCGTCATAATATTTTAATATTTTTTTAGAAAACATGCGAACCCCTTGTTAAAATTTCCATAGCACACCACTGCAATGACTGTCTAAGACAATTGCTTTTAAAATGTACATACAATGAATTTCTTTTGTTGTATGTTTTAATTCATCTAAAAAAGTGATTTGAAAAATTAAAGCTTTTCAGAAAGTAAATACATTTTCATTTTATTCGGTTTGCGTTAAATGATTAACAAAACACTTTGCATTACATTTTTTCACATATATAGAACAATCTTTCCTCTGAACCAATTACTGAGTTTTTCAAGATTTCCATCGAATATAATATTTTCTGTTTCTTCATACTGTATCACATTTTACATTTTAAATCAAAGGTTTTGATTTTCTTACAAATTCACGAAATTGGTCTTTTAGCAGAAATTTTCATGCAATTAAGAACAAGATATACCTTTGATGCAAATGGAAAAAAATATATATAAACCCTAAAATATACTCTTCATTTCAATAAAAGTAAATTCGTAACTTAACGTACCACTTGACGTTTGTTGTTTCGATGCCATTTTTATGAACAAAAAAAGACAGATTCATTTATTGTTATAGTCTTTTATAAAGATGCATTCATTGGATATAAACATAAGAAATATGTAATGTTCGAATACTTACACAAAAATTAAAATTACATCATTGTAATTACAAATTTTTTATTTGTAATTAAAGTAAAGAGCGCCCCCCTTGCCCTCTCGACCTACCTATGCCACTGAGTATACGATAATAATTATTTAATTTTTTCTGTACGATAATAGTTGTAATACCTACTTGCATTTAAAGTCGCTTATTATATTTTAAGTAATAATTTTAAAGAATTTATAAAATGTGGGCCACTTTTTACAATTAAGTTTGCCCTTTGCTAGACGACTAAATGTATTAAAAAAAAATTAGTATAAGTTCCATAATTACCCTACTACTTACTAGTAGGACTGTCATTTTTCTATAAGATTCCGTTTACAATCAACCAAATAATTTGTGTTATCTGTCACTTATGACTATCAAAGTAAGTTATGTTACGTTCACGGTAGCGCGAAATAAATTATAAACACACCGATTTGGTAATGAGTCATAACTAGCTATTTAAAGGATATCTTAAATGTGGAAACCTATTTTTAATTATAAAAATCGAACCACAAACCAGAATTAGAATTGAAGCGGCTACCGAATCTAAGTTTAAAATGTAAATCGGAATGAAGATTCGAACCGAGATTTATACCCGAAAGTTATTTTTGTCGTTTACATTATAATTGATTCTTATTTAAAACTATATATTCAAGAATGCTATTCAAATTTTTTTTTTGCTTACAAAAAAATCGATAACTCATACCGTTGAAAGATTTAATTTACCGTATAATGGCACCTGTTTCAAAGTATATCTTCCTGTACTATTCGTATATTTAAAATGCTAGGTCTTAGATGTGATGACATATTTACGAATAAATTCTTTCCAAAACAAAGACTATAGGTAGGCGTCTTAAGAAATCTTAATAATTGTTAAGGCCGACAGATACAATAATTCAACTTAAAATAAAATTTAAAAATAAATACTCCACCTCTGCTATGGGAAATATTTGTGAGGAACGCTGTTTCAAATTTCCCGTAAAGTTAGACTATGTTAAAGAACGCGGACGACGATTTGCCCCTAATTTATCAAATGTAAAACAGTCAGAAAAGAGAAATTAAGAAAGGAAATAAATCGTTTAAGTTCAAGATAAATCGTTCTTGAGTTATACATGAAAATTTAAAGAACTTTAATGTAAAGGATTGTTTTTAACTTACTTCGTAAATATTTGATTATTTCAGTGACTAATACCAATGACTTAGTGATAAGAACATTTGTTTAGTAAATAAAAGTAATTAAATGAAATAAAAAATACTATTACTTTGGAATGCGTTGCAATATTGGAATTCTTTTCAAATTGTTCTTTTTTTCTTCAACCGTCTTAAAAGGCATTACTTTTTTAATAGTGTTTTTGTTTTGTTTCTAAAGTTAATGATGTTCCGCTTAATATGATAATATAACTGTAACAACATTACACATAATTATAAAATTATAAATCTTAAAATTATTTTTATATTGAATTAAAAATTGGGAAAATTATGAACTTAAGCAATTCACGTTTAATATTGTTTCTTTTTGAGCTATTTATCTACTAGTTTTTACTTCCTTGTACGAAGTAAAGGAAGTATAGTAATCGCGAAAAAAATCGGTTTTCAAATTTCAACGGAAATCTATTTTGAGTATCCCTTAATCTATTTTGATTAGTTTCGCCATAACGTTTGTACGTATGTAGGTATCTCGCATAACTCAAAAATGATAAAATTTTGAAAATTTTGTATATATGACTGCTAAAACATCTAACTGTGCACTTCCCTTTTTTATTGCAATCGGCATTGCCAAAAGGTCTCTTTGCACGTAGTGTTTTTTTATTTATTTTCGCATAACTCAAAAACTATTAGCCCTAGAATAATATTGAAATTTTGTTTTTGTAATTACTATACCATTTACTTAAGCACCTCCATTTTTGTTGTAACGGTATTTTGAAAGGGACGCTTTCCCTTTGGCAGAAATAAAAATAATAATTTAGACCATTTTTAATTTTTGTAATCGCAATTTTGTTTGAAACAAAAGATTTTTGAATTAATTTCAGAAGCTCAATTGGCCGAAATGAATAAAATCAATAATTTTCTAATTTCTTGGTTTATTTTCATTTTAATAAACCTAATTATATATCAACAGAAAGAGAGAAAAAAACCTCTATTTAACAGTACTAAAAATAACTTTGAGTATTATATGACTAGAAACTTGTATGAATTGAAACAAGAAAGTTATAAGTCGAAAAGTAAATTGACCAAAATTAGATCTTTGCTCATATCTAGTGAACTATGCATTTTTTCGGGAAAACAAATACATTATTAAAATGGTCAACTATTGCGGCAACTTTGCCCTAATTTAACCGACTTCGTATCTCTTACGCTTCTCGAGATCCCAATGGTTAGTCTCTTAAAACGGTCACTCTGTATAGCTACTGAAAGGGACCTTCACCATCAATTCGGACAGAGCGGTATTTTTATTTGGTAAAGATTGGCGAAGCTGGGATCTGAACTCAAGGTCTTACACTCCTCTCAATTTGAGTCGGAGAGTGCTACCAACTGAGCCACCGCTTTCCGTGTCCGTAATAGTTGTAGGTAGAGAATCTAAACTTGTGGTACCGAATTCCAATCAGGACAAGGATGTTTGTTATGTCTACCCAGATAGTAATCAGAGCCACATATCCTGTTATGATTACAATTACTATAGAACCTACAACCACAAAATAAATACGATAAAATTGCTCAAATAAGTGTCTGTTGCTTATTTTGCATTGTCAAGTACATGAATGGCATATTCAAATTTTTTTAAATATTTCAAAAAATCCGTTACCGTGGTTACTCTACTCTTCGTATTTCATATTTATCTTTGGTTAGACGCAGATAGCACATACAGGGTGTCCCATTTAAGATACGAATGCATTGGTATCTCGAGAACCGTAAGAGCTACGAGGTTGGTTAAATTAGACAAAAGTAGCCCCGTTAGGAGGCTATTTTAATAGTGTTTTGTTATTTGCGAAAAAATGCACAGATCACTAGATATAGGGGAAAATGTAAATTTAGCGATTTTCTTTTTTTGCTTATAACTTCGTTATATGAAATAATACGAGATTCTGGTTTGCACTTTCTTAAGGCACTTTTGTATGGTGAATTTACAGAAGTACTCAATTTTTTTTTATATCTAACCATTTACGAGTTACTGATAGCAACTTTTATTTTTCATATGGAGGTCATATTAAGCTATGGTATTTTTAAATAGAGATTTTTTTTAGCTTTACAATGATATAAAACAGTAATAATTTATTTTTATAATTAACAGAAAAATTAACAAAAATTGTTATTTATACTAAAATTGCATTGAAAAAAGTAAATCGAAGGCTGCTGTGGAAGAAAAAAACTATTTCGTAACATATATTGCAACAAGTTTATTTAATTAAAGTTAAAAATACAAAAATAATTTGCGAAAATTTGACAATAAATTTAGTTAGAAAAAAGTAATTCGAAGGCGGTTGTGGAAGAAAATAACTAAATTTATTATAAACTTTTCGCAAATTATTTTTCTATTTTTAACTTTAATTAAATAAACTTGTTGCCATATATGTTATAAAATAGTTTTTTTCTTCCACAGCAGCCTTCGATTTACTTTTTTCAATGCAATTTTAGTATAAATAACAATTTTTGTTAATTTTTCTGTTAATTATAAAAATAAATTAATACTGTTTTATATCATTGTAAAGCTAAAAAAAATCTCTATTTAAAAATACCATAGCTTAATATGACCTCCATATGAAAAATAAAAGTTGCTATCAGTAACTCGTAAATGGTTAGATATAAAAAAAAATTGAGTACTTCTGTAAATTCACCCTACAAAAGTGCCTTAAGAAAGTGCAAACCAGAATCTCGTATTATTTCATATAACGAAGTTATAAGCAAAAAAAGAAAATCGCTAAATTTACATTTTCCCCTATATCTAGTGATCTGTGCATTTTTTCGCAAATAACAAAACACTATTAAAATAGCCTCTTAACGGGGCAACTTTTGTCTAATTTAACCAACCTCGTAGCTCTTACGGTTCTCAAGATACCAATGCATTCGTATCTTAAATGGGACACCCTGTATACATACCCCCCCTGTAACATGTAAGATAATGAGATAGCGAATAAAAGTATCATCTATGCCATACGTATACGACAAAGATGCAAGATAAAATTAATAATTCTTAGGGCAGATAATGACGTGAGGATCAACTGCGAAAAATAAAGTATTATACGCTCACGTTGCTAATGTTCCGCTTGTAACAACAAATACAGTATTATGGAAATGACACTTTGTGTAATAGTCTTGTGAACGACGTGTGTAATTTTTTTTTTTTTAATTTTCTTTATACATCGACTAGAACTACATGGTTGATCTATATTTTTTATATTTATTGACACATTATATATATATATATATATATATATATATATATATATATATAATTTTAGTCTTTGCCCTGAAGAAGCTGCAATAGGCAGCGATACGTTGGCCTAGACTAGCCAAATAAATTATTTCCGACTGCAGTCCTGTTTATTTATTGATTCCATCACCAACATCCATCGCTTATTCCTCTCTTCACAATACAGTATTATATTCAATATGACTTGAAAACTGTAGCAGTAACCTACATATATATTGCAGGATTGGTTTTATCAACTGGATATTGATGAAAGGAAAGATGTTATTTGGAGTTGCAGTCATTTAATAAAATCCACTAATACTATTATATATTAGTGGATTTTATTAAATGACTGCAACTCCAAATAACATCTTTCCTTTCTACATATATATGTTTGAGTATTTGCATGAAAGAACGAATACATATAAGAATTGTTTGTATAATTTTAACTTAATAAAGTTGATTATATTTTGACTACATTGCTCAACACAAAATTATTTTAAACGCTCAAAAACTTGCAAAGAAAGAGATAATGGCCGATATTCCGTGCTCACTTTTATAATAAAATCACTTTTAGGAAGCCTCTTTTTACATTATAATCTTGTGAAGCCAAATGTCACTTTTAACAAAAGCATTCATAAAATTGAGCTCGGGATGAGGGTAATTGTTTTAATTTATTTTGTACAAATCTCTCATGGAACATATTCTGACAGTTGGCATTTTTTGTGCCCTTTTTACTACCTTATACAAAGTAAAGAAAGTGTAATCGCAAAAAATTTCGGTTTTCAGGTTTCAACGGAAATAACACTTTTGGCGTAATATCATAACTCAAAAACTATTAGCCGTACGTAATTACTATAACATCTATTTATGCATCTCCATTTTTGTTTCCAATAGGCCTTTTCAAAAGTGCAGTTTACTTTTGATAGAAACATAATAAAAATAATAATTTAGTGGCTTTTAATTTTGTAGGAAACATTTGATTTATTATTAATAAATTCACATTAACAACTGTCAGAATATTTATAGTGCCCTTTTGCCACTGCGTACGTACAGACATCACGCCGAAACTGTTAAAAATGGATTCAGGGATGGTCAAAATGGTTATTTTTGTTGGATCCTGAAAACCGAATTTTTTCGCGATTATAATACTGTCTTCACTTTGTACAAGGAAGTAAAAAGGGCACAAACAAAAAAAAATCGCACAACAGGCAAAAATTCTCACGACGAATTGTGCCACTGATTAAATTTAATTATTTATTTCTCTACACCATGTATAGTAACCCATTATTCTGTTTTGGAATATGGAGCATACGACAACGAAATGAGAATTAATTTTATTTCTACAAAATTTTACTTCCATTTTAATGTTGTAAGATTTTAGTCTACAGCCTCTAAAATTACCTACAACTTATAGAGGGTTCAGTCTTTCGAACAGAGCCACATTTTTAGGTTTATTCTTGAAACTCTTGTTATAATAACAATATAGCTATAATAACAATTTTCATAGCGACACTGTCAGCAATATTGTTTTGATTATATATTCATATAACACGCATGTTAAATAATTTCAGTATCATAACAACTGTTATAAGATAGCAATGAATTTAGGAAAAATTTTGATGAGATCTTTGGCATTTTTTTATAGTCGACTGAAAACATTTCACTTGTAGTTTGTATACAAAGTCGTATTCGTAAGATGGAGCCCCTTACACTAAAAAGGGAGTAAACTGAAAAAGAGACGCGAAAAATCTAATTCGCAGTAAAACTTTTTTACGGAGTTACTTGTGATCATAATATGTGTAATTTCTAATCGAAGGGAAAAAATAACCCTATAATAAATTAATCCTATGCTTCATGAAGTAAATATAAATTATAATAATGTTTTTGTTTAATTAATTATTTATTTTATTTTTGATCAAAATAGAGCTTATTAGGAGTGCAACATTTATTCGTGATGAGAAGAAAAGGAAGAATTTATTTCAATGGGGAAGTTTAGCGTGGTTGAAATTACATGTGAAATATCTTTTAGTCGTAAGTATATGATTAATTATAATTTAAAATAGGTTTGTTCGGGCAGCAGTCAGAAACTGTCACAAACCGTCAGGAGCATGCGCAGTACTATTTTGGCGTTCGGGCAGCGAACAATTTCAAATTCTGACTATAAGTACGATGTTCGTGCAGCAATTAGAAACCGTTTGGTACCATTTCAAACCGTTGGAAAAGTTTGCGGATTCTTTACAAATTTTAAGTTTGAAACATGCGCAGTAGCGCAGTTTGAAATCAGCTGTTGTTTTTTAGTGCATCTAAGAGAATTGTAAAGGTAGGTAACAATTCTTTCTTTAGTATTATTTAAAATAATTTTCATAAGTAAAATATAATTTTAATTTTTGATTTTTAGATGTCAGATTTAAGCAGCTCAAGTAGCGATACTAGTTCCAGCGAATCGCTATTTTCATCAGAGGAAGATTATGAAGATGTTATTGTGTCAAAAAGGCAAAAAAATTGAAAATTATATAGAAAATACGGTACTTGCATGAATTAATACGTTCGAGCAGCTGAAATTTGCAACTGATTTGAAACTAGTCAGAATCAGAAGCATGCGCAATGGAAAAATTCATAAAACTATCACAAACTGCTGCCCGAACAAACCTAATGTAATTGAAAGTTAAAATTATATTGCCAATTATTTATAATTAATGATTTATCTTCGAGCCACTCTGACGTCACAAGTGAGATATGCGCTTGCGCATCAGGGATGGTGAGACCTGACTTTTTGAACGTAGGTTGTATCTTGCGGCATTACACTACACGCTTCTCTGTTGCCATGGGAACCCAACGTGCGCTGGTTAAGATAGACGATACGTTCTCCGCGAGCCATTCTTACGTCATTTTTGATAAAATAAAAAAATACGCTAAATTTCCCCATTCTTGTGATTATCTGAAATATATAGTAAACCAGATTGCTTGTATTAAGTATCACCAACTTGTTGCCGTGCTAATCTTAAATTATATTTGTAATATTTAAGCTGAAATTATAATTTATATTATAAAAAGTATTAATTAATTAGAAAATTAAAATAAAATCTATATTTGCTATGTTTATAAGAAAATATATCCATTAAAACATAATATTGCTACACTCAGGTGACAACTTTTATTTCTCACCTGGTTAGCAATCAAAAATAGAAATTATTGTACAAGGTAAAAATGGTCACAGGAATTAGGAAAATGACCAATTAACAATATTGCTGTCCAACATAAAAATATTGCACAGTTGACAATTGTTAGCAACTTTCAATGATTATGTGAATACAAATTCATCATTGTATTGTAATAATAACAATATTGCTACATACAGCAATTGTTATTTACACAAGAATAAGGTTGAATATCTGCTAAGATTTGAATTCCAGATCACACAATCCACTCAATTCGAGTCCCTGCCGTTATTATTTGATATCAAAATTTACCAAATTGAAAAATATATTGTGAGAGATAATAAGATAAAGAAATATAAAAGAGATATATAAAAAAGATGTGATGGCCACTTTTATTGGCGCCATTAATAACGTTCACTTTTTTCTTTGGTCTTGTTATCTCGTACTACTATAACTAATAATTAGTTATCTTTTTTGTGTTATACTTCAATTGATCCAATTACTTTTTACGAGACAAAACAAATTCCTGTTGATCATGAGAAAAAGCTTGTCACGTAAATCAAAATTAACGATATGAAGCGATAAATTCGATGGCGGCGCTACAACAGGCGTTAATTGCTAATTACCGCGACGTCGGAGGCAACAATCATCCGACGCCCGCTAACCCCGCGCCGACGCCTGTGAAATATAACAGCGCATTTGTAACTGTCACACATGATGTGCCTCGACATCTCGAAAGTCAAATTGTCACTTGTTAGCGAAATTATAACGAACATTGCCATTACCTGCCTGTTAATTGCTACAACAGAATAAATATCTTTATCATTTGCATTGCATTTATCACCGTGTTCACAAGCTGGAGCTAAGCAATGGCTCATTTGGTTACCGCGCTCTGATTGCTGTAGAATGTTGAAATTTTATATATGAGACTGCTATAACGTCTAGTATAGCACCTTTTTTATTGCAGGCATGAGCCAACAATTAGCTGACTACGGATGGCGAAATTTAAAATAAGAGCACTCGGCAAACATTGTAGCGTTTAAACGATAGTTGTATAGGAATTCTTGTTTTAGTAAATTAAAATGAATAATAAATCAAAAAAGTAATGTCCGATTTCTCAATGCAGTAATTATATTAGTGCAGAAATATCCATATGTTACTTTCCTGAGGATACTGACAAAATTGGAATATTTCCGTAAACATTTATTTGTTCTACTCATTTCTTGCCTTCAAAAGATAAACTAATTAATTAAATACATATTTTATATAATGTGATGAAATCATGATAATTTCATTCCCTTTAACAATGTATCAAGAATAGTTATTTGTATCACTAGTCCACTAGTTTCTGGGCGTGTGATACACAAGATTTTTTGCGCCGATGACACTTTTAATTTATTAAAGTTATTACTACTTTATAACTAATTTTATACACTACAGGTATTTATATCAGAAACATTTTCGGTTGACATGGATATATAAACAATTCACTTGTTGTATTCAAAAAATTTTGTTCAATTTGTTTTAACCTAAAAAATAAAATGAATGTGAATAGATATTTTTTAATAATTAATGAATTATAATCATACAAGACGAGTATAATATGAATAATAAATAAAAAAAATTGTTTTAAATAACGTTTTACATGTAATACAAGTTATAATGAAACGGAGGCACAAAAAATAATTTTTATACTACTATAGCCTAGATGCCCATTAATATTAATCTTTATTTGACATCAGAAATTGTTTTTCACTATCGCTTAGCTTGTAAATTATTATTAACCATGGTCGAAAATAAAAACTGTCTCTTTGACGTACCTGTCCAATTTTTAAAACAATTGTGGTCATTTCTCGGTTTGTTTAAGCTTTGTACATAGACACAAATACATCAGTATTTACTTCTAATAATTAAAAACAAAAGTTTTCCTGTTTATTATGCAATTATGCAACCAACCTTAAAAAATCAACAATATTAGTACAAATACAAGGCATTGATTTTGAATTTTGTAAACCCTTCCATTTCACTATACTGGTAATCCTCTAAAATTTCCGTTAAATTGTTACAATTAATATAAAAATAAATAAATAAATTTAAATACAAAAATAAATATTTGGTCTTGTCCTTGTCCGGTTTGATTATATTATTATTAGTCTGTTAACATTATATATAAAACAGTTCCTTTCAAAGGAAAATGTCAATAAAATATTTTTTCTTTCTGTACAATTCGCTATAGTGCATTGATGCAACAGTATAAATAGTTTTGTAACAGTAAGAAACGCACTACTTTATAGCAAAGTGCAGCATTCAAATAAATTGTAAACCCAGACAAATATATTTTGTGTATAAAATGACTTTAACGATTCTTACATTGTTGCATATAAATGTATTTTTCGTATTCATTTATATTCTAATTTTAGTCAAATTCAAAGTTAGTAATCGAGTGCACAAATCGTATGCAACTATTTTTCTTAGTTAAGTAATCATAAATCACATGTTAGAGATCTTCGCTTTTCGTTAACTACTCAATCAATGATTCACTATGACAAAAATTAATAACACTTTTAGTTCTGTGTTGCTTCCTGAGAAATAACCAATATATCATATCTTGACGTAGATATTTTTAGCAAATTCTTCTGCTAGAAAAAGAGCAGCTATTATTTTCTCGGATTAAATTTGAGGTAATTAAGAGTTGAAATAGCTAAAGCTATTGACAAGATGAGGAATGTAGGCTGGAAACCACATGAGCTAATTCTGAATATAAATAACAGACACTTACCTATGTCAAGTAATCTGAGGCGACGGATGGAAGGAAAAAGTGTTTGATTTACGAGGCTTTTAAACCGAAGCAACGCGTCCAAGCGGAGTCTAGATGTCAACGAACATCTTCAACCGTTTCATATCACTTTTACTTGTTACCTATATCTATTAATGGAATTCTGAAAAACAAAAGTAACTTGTTTTATCATCATGATTTGTAGCAGAACAATCCTATACGGAACATGAATTAAAGTACTTAGGTACTTGTTTTGTAATTAATTTTACTTATATTTTATTGGTGCAGTTTATTGATCTACTTATAACCACTGCAAATAGGATTACCAGATCCATTTGTTTCAAAAATAGGATAGTTTTAATAAAATTATTTGAGATTATATAAAAGATAATCTGATGCGTCCAACACATTACCTCCTGCCACTGTAGTAATATACCTATTCTATAAAAAAAAATTGTACGTTAAATATTTAGTTTTAAAATTAGTTTGTTCGGAATTTTTTAAATGCAATTCATACCTCAAATTCCTTTACATCAAATTTTGAATACTGTATCGGTAACCGAAGAAAAAAGCTTAATTAAAATCTATCCCTGGTATATTTCTTCCATCTTTTTGTATTGCACAATAAAAAACTTCATATTTACTTAATTATTTTTATCTTTGAAAATTGTTTCTGTCACTGTTGACAACAACATATATGTCAAATTTTGTAAATGTATGAATAACTCATACGTTTTATAGAAATACCTCAGCTTCAATGACGTGTAAAGTTTATATAATTATTTTTTTGTTTAGTCAGAAGTTATATATAAAGTGTAATTATGCAGGCTGGTAGAAAATTAAATAATCTTTATGTTTAATAATACGTAATTCGCGAAAAAAAGGAATTTAGAATAAAAATGTCTTTCTAGGAAAAACGGTTTTAAGTTTCTAGTAAAGCACTACTTCCGGTTAACCAATTGTATTCAAAAAGTATCAGTTAAATAATAGTCGGAAAATTCTTTATACGTCATATTAAAATTTAATGTAGTAGATAATTCGTTTTTAATTAAAGGCATGGTCGCTCTATTTCTAGTTTCTGTTCATTTATTAGACATTATTGAAAATGTACGTAGGCTATTTTATAAGCTATAATGAATACGAAAGACATAATTTTATAAATCTTAGGTAAATATTTTTTTTCGGAAATAAATACCAATTTTTCATTTTCTAAAAGACATAAGAAGTCATTTTCTTTTATACATAGGCGATATATTTTATGCAAAATATACACAAGCTTCTATCCTTGAAAAACTTATTTCTTGGTCTAATTTTAATGTTGATTTTAAACATGATAAACTATTTTCCGAAAATAAAAAGTTCCACAGCAGAACCAATGTACAACGTACTCTATTTATGTCTCTCATACAACAGAGTTAATGCTTAATTTACCATTATACTGATAATATATGGCGGAATAATTAAAAAGTATGCAAA
Organism: Stenolophus ochropezus; assembly: GCA_035578165.1. Classification (NCBI taxonomy): domain Eukaryota; kingdom Metazoa; phylum Arthropoda; class Insecta; order Coleoptera; family Carabidae; genus Stenolophus; species Stenolophus ochropezus. Next base: position 6,020,911 of record JAQOWZ010000004.1, on the reverse strand, counting down.
TATATAAGAAATAGTCTCATATTAAGACGTTAAATGTGAGATATGATATAAGGTTCAAATATAGGACATTCATATTGAAAATAGGAGACCTGACAACCCTAACTGCAAAGGTCATATATAACTTATAGTGGGTTCCATATTAATCAGTTAGAGCGGTGTATTTGTTTGCTCAAAAACTGGCGAAGCTGGGATTTAAACCCCATATCTCACATATAGTTACACTCGACTCACTTTGAGTTGAATCCATCTACCAAGTGAGCTAACGCTGCCTTAACTTATGTTATGATGTTAGTATAAAACAACCAATAAACCAGTACAGATTTATGGGGGATTTGTCGGAAAATTTAATACAATATAAGAAATCAATATAAAATTCTACAACATTTGATCACAAATACATCATTATGTTTAAAATTAATTCATGTACTTTAAATCCAAATTATATAAAGAAGCACATCTTAGTGATGGGAAGAAATATAATAAATGAATCAGAATGTAAGTACCCCATACAACTATTCTCGGACGGTAACATGATCTTCAGATTGATTATTTTTCATTACAGAAAAAACTATTCGCATAAATAAGTCCTCCCAAACATTGGTTGCTTACGTGTCGTGCAACAAAAGATAACGTTTTGGATACTTATTTGCAAAACATAACTGTAAAACTGTACAATTCTAACTTCTGAATATTTTTGTTTTAACAAAGTATGTCACTGTATTTTAATCATTTACATTTAAAGATTATCATCATGGCCTATATTCCGAGCTCACTCTTTTGAGTGTTTTTGTTGAAAGTGACGTTTGGCCTCACAAGATTATAATGTAAAATCAGGAGTCTAAAACGCGATTTTATTATAAAATTGAGTTTGGAATACGAGTCATTAACATCAATAGACATTGGTGAAATAAAAATATCTCGGTGAGCCGTATGAAATACCATGGGGGCCATGCCTGATATAATGAGACAGGTAATAAATATATTGAATAAATCAGATTGTTTTTCTTATGAAGTAGCTAAATTTAAACCTTGGTATAACTAAATAATAATAAAATTAAATAAGATTGATTTCCAAATTGTTACTTTTCCAAAAATACAAGCAACAAGACTCACGCTGTAATTTACTAGATTTCGTAGATAACATGTAAGTATTTACAGGAACAAGGCCGTTGGCATTAAATTATATTATTTATTGTTCTATTGTTACAGACATAAAAGTAATAGCTGTGACATCACGCATTAAAATACAGAAGTTGTAATATAATGAAAATGTGTCTTTTAAACATTTTTTTTCTTATACTTATTTATAGTTTTAGGTATCTCTATTCTATGATGTCCAGAGGTAGGTAGTTATAGAACACCATCTAAATTTCTCTAAGAAATATTTATTTCGACCATTAAATTTAAATATTACTTATGCTTAAATCTTAATTGTCAGGCGCTAAAGAATTAAGTTTTTAATGAAATTTTATTATAAAATTCTGTAGTCAAAGACATTTGTTATTTATTTTTATTTTATTCCTCACCTTATTCCCGAGGAAGGAAATAAAGGAATAAATAATTGTTAAGAATTAATTATTTTAACATGTTGTCATGTTTATGTCGTTATCTGTCTGTGATATATAATTAAAAAAACAGTCTGTAATATTGTCAGTAAAATAAATAATTACTAGTTTGTGTATCCTGAATCTATCCTATATCCTGAACCTCTTTGAATCTAAAATAATAAAACAACAATAATACTATGTGTCAATTGTCAAATATATAAATTGACAGTTTGTTTCCTGTCGCGAGAAATAGTTATTTATACAACAAGTATGTAAAATATGTGTTTTTTAGTCGAGTGCCTTTGCGGCATAGCTAAATGCGGAAATTCTAGAATGAGATTGTTACACACACGTTGCCTACAATATTTTTTCTACAACCGAAAAATATTGAAAATTATGTTACGTTTAGAACTCATGTCAAGTAAATATAAATATTTTAATAATTATGTTGCTCTTTAAATTGGTAATAATAATTATTACACATATTTAATTTATAGTGTATATTAATATTTTATAATAAATCTTCATTTATATATTATTATTTACCAAATTATCTCGTAAGAGTTTGTTGCTTAGCAACGCTTGTTTACTTTTCAACTCTTAAGAGTGTACGTAAAGTATTTAAGTGCTTTATGCCTGGCTGTAGGAAATAGTTATTTACAATACAAATGCGGAAACATGAACTTCCGTGCATGAGTGTTTGTTTGAAGTACGAGCGAGGAACGCGATCGAGTATTTCATTTACTCGAATGCACGGAAGGTATTTCCGCATAAGTATTGTACAAGATTTTTTGTAACGAACGAATTAATTATAAAACGTAATTGAAAAAAATGTAAAACTGTTATTTAATCGTCAATAAAGCGAATAAACATTTGTTGCTATGGACTGTATGCCATTTTTCACTGTTGTTATTGTTTGTTTGTGTTGCTAAGAGATAGCGCTAGTAGTATTAAAATGTCAAAATTACAATGAAATTTCTAATTTAATTTAGATAATTGTTATTCTTCTAACTAGTTGTTGTAAAAGAATTAAAAATATAAAAACACTTTTAAGCTACTCGATCAAAGTAATTTCTGTTGAGACACTAGTGCGTGAAAATAAAACAATAGCGGGAATATGGCCTTTTTGATTGTGAGTTGGTTGCGGGAAGCATTAGTTTCTAGGTAGTGCGTACGAAAAATAATTTAAACAGTGCCTGATACTAAAATACATCAATACAAAAGCAATTAGGTGAAATAAAACTGAAAAAAAACTAAATCTAATTTTTTCTTCCTCCGTTGCTTTCTTCTACTTGGAGCTGGATGAGGATGCCTGTATTGCCTGTAGTACAAATCTGTGCAAAGAATTTTGCTTCCGCCTTATCTTTAGAAGTCGTATTCCAAGCAAATGTCATATACCAATAGTTATTTTTGATTCTAGATTGCGAAATGTCACTTTTGCATTCGAGAATGAATTTTTCTTGCCACCATAGCACCGAAAAAAAATGGTTTAGGACACCAATAGCCGTACAAGTACATGTAATCAAAATAGCGCTTGTTTTGAATTTTTTATTGATGATTAGTAATATTAGAATAGTAATAATAAATCTTTTTCAATTTTATTATAATCATTCGCAGCCAAAACTAAAATACAACATGTTATTATATAAATGCAGGATTCTTAAACAGGCCTATTGTTGCCAGTGGTGTGCTGTCCAAATGTGTGGAAGGTGTGCAGAGCAAACCCTGGAAAAATAAAAATTGTATTACTTAATTTTATTTATATATTTTTTTAATTGTCACAAAAATATGATTATTTTATGTTGAATACGCTGAACGTATTCAATCGTACGGATATGGTACACCATCATAGTCACATTACGTAGAGAGAGAGAGAGAGAGATAGAATACTATAAAAACTTAAGAAATCTAATTCCTGCGACTCCGTCTTTCGCGTGCACTGGAAATTATGCACTTTCGTAGAGCTTGGGTATTCAAATTTATCTACATTTTATTATAAGTTTTAGGTAAATATACATTACTTTATATAAAAATAAAGTTTGTCATACTTTTAATTTGTATTTCACACAATTTTATTACCAGCGAATATTTAATTATTTCTGATTTATTGAAATTACAATTTTGTAGACAAGTTATTTCTTCAAAAAAAAAAAAAATTATTAAAGCTATGAGTTCAACATTATTAATTTCTCACAAAAATATAAGAAATAAAAAACAAGAATATGTGTGTTATTTTCAAAGTTCTATATATGAAAAATTTAAATGGTTGTGTTTTATTGGCCATGTTTATCATTTGTTGCAATTGACAAAGATAAATATATTTGTGTTCTATATAGTTATGATGATAATTTACAAATAATTTGTTTTTTTTTCTTAATTTTGTAAGAGCGACTTTTTTAAAAAACATGATAAGTTTTTGAGAAAAAATATTTTAATGCTTAATAAATTACACACATAATCCTAGAATGAGGGGCACAAAATAGAATTTTTCGGATGTGTAAGCGGGGCTCATGACTTTTGAATGGTAGGGGCATGCTTAAAAACAAAACACTTGGCGCGGCGGTCTGTCATTCGGCATTTTTCTATATATGGTATTTATAGTAAGTACAATTTTTTTTTAGATATATTATGAGTTCTCCGTGAGTCACAACCCACGTGATACCTGTTCAGCGCCAACAAAAAAGAAGATAATTCATGTTAGGATTTTTTAAAGCACAATTCACAATGTTATAACATTTTTTTAACGTAAATTTTACTACATTAAAATATCCCATTTTCAAAATTATAAAGCCCCCAGATCCCTTAAAATCTGAGCCAGTCCTGCTGATACCTAATATTAACAAAATAAAGAAAATCTATAAAAAAAACCTTGAAAGCACATCATATGCAAGTATATTTCATAATTCTTTCAAACAAATTTAGTGTCAATTAATTAAAAATTACATATTATTCTAAAATTATTTAAATCGAGTAGGAAGTGCATTGTTGAATTTACTGTCATAATTTTATTGGGACAACATATGGCTTGTTTCACAATGAACCAATTATGATTCTTGTGAGTAATTTGTTCGTATTTATAGAATAATTGTACAAGCCCACAAGCCGCAATATATTCCAAGGAATATTTAAATTTGCATTTCAGAAATCGTGAAACCCTAGAAATAAACATTCTAAATTTGAAAACACTAACATACTTGGCTGCAAGAAACTTGGTTTATACGATCGTAAATGTAAATTTGATATTTCAAAGCAATTGAAGAACATCTGTCAACTGTTTATTAATAGCTGTTTGAACAAACGTGTAATTTTATTTTTCTAGGTCTTAGCTTAAATAACAATAATTGCAAAATCACCGGAAAGACGTTCATGTTTTACCTTCGCATGGATTCTGTAAAAGTTATTAATTTGCGACAGCTTACTACATAAACAGTTACGACTATAATAAATATATCACGTTTTTCATTAAATGCGACAGATTGTTTTATGCATTTGCATAAACGTAATTATTCTGCTTAATAAAATTAAAATATGTTCCACAGTAAAGAATTACATTTTTCAAAATACAAAAATATCAAAACATAAATAATAACATTATTACATGTACAAAATATTAAGATATTTTTAAATTACCGAAAATCAATTTTTATACTTTGCGTTAACAATTGCTCTACTACTGGGTATATCGAAAACGGTTTAATAATATCGGATATTGTTAAATTGTTTTTGGTATTTTCTGTTTTTTGTAAAATTGGTATGGTAAATATCTCACATATTTTAAAATGTTTTTCATTACAATTTGGAATTATTATAAATATGAAAACCAAATAAACAAAGCTAATTTAAATGAATATTCAAAATTTCATAAGTCTTAACGTAGGGATTTGATGTTTTTTTTTCACAATATTATAAATGAATTATAACAGTTAGGACAATGTACAACTTTATTCAACAGGAATACTGTATTTTACATAAATCCCTAGATACACTGAATTCCATTCGTGTTTTTGGAGCACTTCTCGCTGCCTCGTCGTGCCCCAAACAAATCATGAAACAATGTAACGTCTTATAAAACACGTATAATAATATACTATTTACAACTTTGTATTGCATTTAATAAAATATTCTATAAAAATAATTCTTTAGTACATTAAATATTTAGTTCTAAAATTAATTTGTTTATAATATTTTTAATTCCATTCATGTCTGAAATTTCTTTGCATTAATTTCTTATACTGTATCGGAAACCGAAGAAAACATTTATTTTTGGCGTAACTAAAATCTATTACTTTCTTTTTGTATTTTACAATAACATACTTCATATTTACTTATTTATTTTCAAAAATTATTTATGTCAAATTTGACAAAAGCATATATGTTAAATTTGTAAACATATGAATAACTCATCTGTTTTTCTGTTTTATATAGAAATTCCTCAGCGTGAACGATGTGTAAAATAATATTTTTTTCTCTTTAACTAGAAGTTATATATAAAGTGTAATTATGCAGGCCGGTAGAAAATTAAATAATCTCTTTCTTTATAATAGCCTAATTTGCGAAAAAAAAATTAGAGGCGTCGTTTTAGGAAAAACGGTTTAATAACTTCATATAAAGTACTACTTCCGGTTAACAAATTGTAGTAAAAATCTAATCAATATAACTCTTAAATACCAAATATTATATTTTTATATGTATCGTATTGGAGTTATCGTCGACGAAAAATCGTCACATATACACATGGCCATACAGGCAACACAGTAAAAATAGTAAAATCGTATTCTAGGGACCCTAATTCGTAGTCATATGTTGAAAACTCACACTCGAGAAATTTGACCAATATCAATACCTCTCTTATCTATATATTGATAGTTTAATGTATGCAAATGATTAAAAAATTCCAACTGGTTCTAGTTTCATCTCAAATATTATTTATTTTTAGAGAATATACTATTTTAGTATGCGTTTTGAATTTTATTTATGTATGTTTTCGAATAAAAATATTACACACATACTTTTTATTACCTTAAAATTCTAATAGGAGCTCAGTACGATACAAAGACGTACTCACTTTTAAAAACTGTCTCTAAAAAATTGCACTTTATAGAGATACTGAAGTAGTGTTTTACCTATTGGGTGTAAAGTATTATTAAGGCATTAATCTGTGATAATATGATTTTTTTTCAGGAAATAGTAAAAGTAATTTTGGGGAGAGGAAATCATGATACCCCCCCGTGCACTCCGCCCTTTGGATCTGCTCCTTGTACATGCTAACGAACGAAAATAGTTGTTGTGTTTATATTTCGAGTCATTTATTATATTATTCGCGTTACTGGTAGAAAGTACCCAACTTTAAATGTACTTAACAGTTCAAATTTATTTGCTTGCAAATTTTTATCGCTAACATTGTTTGTTGTTATAGTACTAGTGTAATGTGACTTTTTTAAACATTTTGCTTTGTTAATATGTACTTTATATTTAATAGTTTTGAATACTTTATATTTGCTAATAGAAGTACCTATCTAATATACACAATGAAATTTTCACTTTATTTTATTATTATTACAAAAAAATAAAGGGCGCTCAATTTACATTTGCATCAGGCCGCAAGGGGCCCTAAAGACGGCACTGCATGGGCCAGTGTGTAAGGGCTTTATAATGTATTTCTTTAAAAGAATTCTCTTTGAAAACCTATTATTGTTATAATTGTACACTTCATACAGCTTTCATAAGTAATGTAATAATAATAATATATGTACCTGTAAAATACATACACAAACATTTGCGGATAATTAAGCCCCAAAGGTTCGTCCCACGAGTAGGCAACTACTAACCAAAATATTCTGCTATGTTCAAATTGTTCGAAATCCACTATAAGCACAAAGTCCCTTGCTGGGTAGGTAGAGTAAACTGACAACCAAATTACCAAACTGCCGCTAAATGGGCAACGAAATACAGGGCCGCTTCACTGAGGTGCCTTGTTGTCACGATAATATTTCACTAATTTCAGATCTTTTTATATTCTTAAAAAAATTATATACTTACGTATTTTTTTGGTATATTCATATATTATATTATTATATATTAAATATCTTAAAATTTTGTAAGCAAAATGATGCAGAATCATTTATAATACACAATGAAAATTCTTCAATACGAGGCTATTTTAGACACCACTATATCATCAAGAGAGATTTGTACAGTTAAAAAATACATTGAATATCATGATACAAGCAAATTAAAATATTGGAATAAGGAAGATTTATTAGAACAGTGCTAATATATGCGTATGAAACTGAGCGACAATAAAAAATTAATTAATTTTTCCAAATTGAAATTTTTAAAAACTATTTGCGTTCTATTATGTTTGAAGAACAATTAACTGATTTATCAGTTAAATCTTTTGAAAGTGTTGGAACTTTTATCTCTATTTTGTCTGTCTTCATATGAATTTACTTAATATCATAGTTTCAATAGTTTATTCTTTTTTGCAGAGATTTCCTTTATTCCATACAAGAAGTGGAACAAAAAGGCAGAAATAAAAAGTTTGAAACAAAAACATACAAATTGTAGAAAGTAGAAAAGTTTTAAGTTAAATAAAGTAAGTTATAATTTGATAAATTCTTTGTGAGAAGCTGTAAATTGTCAGAAGTAATACCACAAGACCTCTTAATTTAATTGAATTTGTTTTGCTTAGCAACAAAATTTAAAAAATGAATGCCTAAAAATACAAGTTTATTTTAGAAAGACGTGTGATATTTGACGAGATAAATTCCAAATAGATAATAATTGAATGTCACACTTACAGTTATAAACAACTGTTTATAGTCAATATTTTTAAGAAGTGAAGAGACGTCATTAATATTTGTAATTAGACTATAACGCATGAAATACAATATTTATATGTGCATTAATTTTGTTCAAATCTGCTGCTCAATAGCAACAACAAAAATAAAGATTAAATAAATAATTTGACACTTTAAAATAATTGGAAATATCACTAATATGTACCTACCTTGTTTATAGTAGCATTTTTTCCACCACTTTACTAAATATTCTAATATTTTTGCAAGTTTAATTTTATTTTGCAATATTTTTCACGTCTATGACGTCTCTTCACTCCTTAATTTTTTTACTATATTTACTTGGTAGTGAAATTATATCGGGTTAACGAAATTATATCAGTATAATACTGTTCCCATTGGTTGAATTTTCAATAGTTTTGCTTTATGATTGCTTAAATAAAAACTAATATCTAGTTGAGCAGAATATGTGCACTGTGTACGAGTGATACCAAACAGTGGCGTCGACAAGGGAGTTATGGAGATCAATCATTGAGAACAAATTATATACTATTTTTTTACAATGTAAGAAAATGAAGAAAATTTCGACTATATTTTCTTTAAAATTATGAGAGTTATTGTAATTATTATTTTTATTAAAACTAATAGAAAAGTATAGCCTACAAATTTATTGAATTATTAATCTTCCGAAATAAAATTAAAGTAATTGAACTTAAAATAAGTTATAAGAAAAAATAACATTTTTAAAAAAATATTTCATATATTTTGACAAATATTTTCTTAAAACTTTTCTACTACGACATAAATAAGTATATTATGCCATGGGCGCCCATAAAGGGGGGCAAGATGGGGCAATTGCCCTCCCCTGGCTTTTCGCAAATTTTAAAAAGACGTCACATTACTTAATTATTTCGCCATCTTTATGTTATATAAGAAATTTATTAATGTTTGTTGTACTTTAGGGCATAGGTCTTTTATGTGTGAAATAAATTATTCCGTTAGTATTTGTGGTTATTTTAAGTGTCCTTAGAAAGTAGAGATGTCTGAGACAATTAACTACAATAAACTTCATTTTATTGAATAATTTTACGAGGAATTTTTGAAAGGTGAATGGAATTTGAAAATTGCCTTACAAACCAATCAAAAAATAAGTAAGAATGTTTACTTTATGTCTGTTTATTTTTTTTTTAACAATTCTATTTATTTACTAGTAAACATATGTTTGCAGTTTATCTCAATAATATTTAAGTTTTCCTTAAATGGACCATATCACATCGGAATAGAATGTCAAATGAAATATTCAACATTGCTATCTAAATTTCGATTAGCATTTTTTGTTGTTTTTTTTTATTTTGCCCCCTCTTGAAAAATATTTTATGGGCACCCATGTATTATGCCATAATAATTCATGCTTTGATTAATATCCATTACTTTAAAATACGAAAATAAATTTTCAACGTTCATAATGCAGAAAGGCACATTTAGACATTGTACACTTCGAATATATAAAAAATAACTTTGCCCAATATTTATTATCTGTAAAAATATTGGTGGTTGGTATGTATAATAAATCATTAATAATAGTTGACCTTATTGCTTTTCCTTTGCAACAACTAAGCAATTTGCAATTTTACGTTCGGTATATTTATTTATATAAGTCTTGCGGTTTCCTGCGGTACTTGCGAACAATTTAAATAATCTTTCCACTCATGCACCTTGTAGCGAGGTCAGGAAGGCCGTTCACAAATTACATAATACTTCATATTATACTCATCATGTACGGGTCTTCCCAGCTTCTGCTTGTTTCAATGTGTAGTAGCGGATTTTACTTTCTTACTCATACAGCATGATATTATTTTCATAAAGCATACGATGTAATAAAAGACACATAAACACATTGAGGCTTCCGCGGAATTCGAACCTACAACACGTAAATTCAAACCTGTTTGCTAACCACTAGCGCAACAGTGTCTACAATAGTCGTTATTATTGATAGCTTAACGACAATTCTGTAAAAATAAAATTGCTTCTAAAACAATAAAAAAAATCAAATATATTATATAAATATAAAAAGAAAACTGTAGCTGCTTTCAAAAATACTATGAAAATTATATACCGTCTGTTCCAAAAAAATGTTATCATAGGTAATTAACATGGAAAATAGTTTTTGGTAAATAAAAACTGTCCGGATAACAAGTAATCATATTGCACAGGACAGTACTACTTGTATTCCTATATATTATGTAATACTAAATACTTTACAAAAATGAATTAATTCTTTTCAGTTGATGTTTTTATTATTCTAAAAGCCAAATGCTAGCTGAAAATTCATGGTTATGGGGCCGACGGCCTATAAAATCAAAGAGCTTCAGTTCAATTCCATTCAAAGCAATTTCTTTTTTTTAATTTTAAGTAGAGAATAAAAGATTGGACGATCATTGATTGTAAAACGTGATATGATCTACAATAGCACAAAAATACATCTTTTTATTTTAAAAATGTATGGTTCAAATCAAATACTTAGATTCATAGCAACATAGCGCAGGATTTTTAGGTGCCATTTAAACTAAAAAGAAGAAATTTATTAATCATTATTGAAGACTGAAAATGATGCATGGTGCATTTAAAAAATGATTGTTCGAAATGAATTTCGGAGTCAGATGGAAATTTTAGAAATTTTTTTCATTAAAAGAATATGAGAAATTTTACTTCCGAGGTTCAATTTAAAAACTAAAAGATATCGATTTGAACCTTGTTGAAGTTATTAATCTTTACAGGAGCCTATTATGTCGATTGATATACTGTAATGAATATTTCTGAATATTTGTGTAATAGTTGAAGGAGGGGGAGGGGTTATATTTGCGTTACGGATGTGTTACAAGAAGGGGGAAGGAAGACCCCTAAGCAAGGGTTGATCAAGTACCACTGAGGCACAGAATAGTTACATACATAAGCGACACTCCGTGTCGGTACCTTTCATGTTCCCCTATTCAGTTCTATGACCTTAAAGCATTGTGTAGACCTTTAAATTTGTGCTCTTCCCCTATCTCTCTCTAAGATGTGAGGGAACTTTCCGATTTTAAACAATGAGCCCTTTAAATTTGTGCCTTCCTCCATCTTTCTCTAATTTTCGTTTCTCTGTCGTTAATGGCGTTAATCCGTGATAATACGAAGAAATGATAAAGGAAATAAACATTCTGGGGATCAATAGAACATAATCGTTGATAGTGTCAAGTATCAAGTCTTTAGTCTATTTCACAATTTGGAATAAATTTTGTAAATTATTTTATCTACAACTATTGAAATATGGGTACATTATACGTGTGATACTACATATAATATACTACTCATATTACACAAGTGTAATATGAAATGTCATGATACACGCTACTAGGGGTGGGCGATATTGGAAAAAATATCGAAAATATCGATATTAAAAAAAATATCGATATATTCGATATATCGAAGATTTGATATATCGACTATATCGATTTATTGAATTATCGATATATCGAATTATCGATATATCGAATTACCGATATATCGAATAATCGATATATCGAATTATCGATATATTGTATTATCGATATATCGAATTATCGATATATCTAGTTATTGATATATCGGGTTTTTGATAACTACATTAGATTATAGATATATGGAATTACTCTTTCGACCGGGAAGTAGATAACGTTTGCAATGAATGAAAACCAAAAATCACAATATGTCTCTAGCATAGCGCATATATTGGATACGTCGGTTATTAGGTCGTTCAAAGCACCATTTGCTTCGCGGTCAAAATAGACTATAATAGATATTATATTTCCTTACGTATTTTGTTAGTTGGTCTAAATATCGTAGATAATATAGCTCGTAATTTAAAGTTGTAGCTTGTTAAGAAATATCAAGATAGGTTTATTTCCGCAAAATATATATTATATTATACTTACTGGTTTTTTCATTTTTGAACATAATTTTCTTATTTCAAGGTGACAAGTACAGTTATAATAGAAAAAAATAAATGTTCTATATACATATTATTATTGTATTCATTCAATAAAAACAGATTTAATAAGTAAAATAAATTTATAGGTTATAGGTATTAAAATTTTTGTTTGATTTTTTCAAAATTGAAGTAAATGTCGTCCAGTACCAACTATCAAAAACAAATTATGCGTTCCGAAATAGAGGACTATTGACACATTTTCCCGGATATTCAACTGTTTAGGAATTATTTGAGAAAGAAGAAATAGCTATGGGGAATTTTGAGATAACAAGGACACAGTTAAAATCGCCCCTCAGATGCGCACAATAACTCCCATTTAATCGGAGTCGTAGCTCTTATAGTTTCCGAGATCCCAATGGTGGCAGATGAAATATGGACAGACTGTATAATTATTCAATATATCGAATTTATCGAATATGCGATATATCGAATTTTCGATTATAAGATATATCGAATAATCAAATATGCGATATATCGAATAATCGAATATTCTATATATCGAATCATCGAATATGCGATATATCGAATTATCGAATATGCGATATATCGAATTATCGATATTGTCGCATTATCGATATATCGATATATCGAATTATCGATATATCGATATTTATTTTTTTTAAATATCGGTATTCGATATATCGACTATTCGATAAAGTAATCGATATATCGCAAAAAGTACCCAGCCCTACACGCTACACTTTTCTGTAATAAATAGGGCATATAATTTAACACATAATATTTTATTAAACTGTTAATTTATTAATAACATATTTTTTATTATAAATATCAATATACCGGGTGTAGAAATGAAAAGTGGCGCATAGCGATTTCAATGTTATTTTTTTTCAACTGCTGTATCTCTTTACCTAATCATTTTAGCGCAAAAAGCGTAAGAGTATAAGTTGTTCTGAAATTAAAAAGGCATCCTATAAAGTCAACTTACTTGCATAATTATTCATATTTAACGATTTATAAATTAAATAAAATTTAAAGTTTTTTAGAAAAAAAATAAGACTGCCTTGATAAATGAAACAAATTTTGAAAATTAGTCATAGTGACATTTAATTTTTGAATAATTTCTGTTAATTATAGACCTTATAGTGACTGTTACTACACAGAATATTAATGTTTAACGATATATTAATATGAACTGTCGAAAAATATATGTTTAGTTCAGAAGCAATTTGACGCACACTAAAATTTGGATTTTCGGTTTTTTTTTAACAATACATTAAGCTTGTTTTCATTATTATTATCATAATTGTTCCCTGGTTCTTGATTTCTCCTTTTACACTTTGTACACAATGGTCCTAAATTTGTGAATAATTCTACGAACTGTTGTTACTGAAGGAATTGACCGGTCCATATACGCAGTGCTGAACAAATCTCGTACTTGTACAAAAGAATTTCCCGCAAAATACCATTCCAAGCATTGAATTTTCTCTTGGGTAGTCAAATTTGCCATTTTCAGAGTCAATCAAAATTTTCTATGACAAGTAATTGTCACTGTCAATAATTTATTCAAAAATTTGTTTCATTTATCAAGGCAATCTTAATTTTTTTTTTCTAAAAAACTAAATTTTATTTAATTAATAAATCGTTAAATATGAATAATTATGCAAGTAAGTTAACTTTATAGGATGCCTTTTTCATTTCAGAACAACTTATACTCTTACGCTTTTTGCGCTAAAATGATTAGGTAAAGAGATACAGCAGTTGAAAAAAAATAACATTGAAATCGCTATGCGCCACTTTCCATTTCTACACCCGGTATATGCTTATAAAAGTATAATAAATACAATTTGAAAAGTGATTTTGATATTTAAGTGCTACTGAGGCGCCATCTGTTAAGCTATATATGAACTATTCTCACCTAACTGAATATTTAACAAATAATATCAGATTTTTTATATGCCTGATAGTTGTAGATAAAGTATAGTATTTGACTCGCATAATATGGCTTCATTACACGCGGATGATTAAAAATACTCGCTACCGCTCGTATTTTTAATTACATCCTCGTGTAATATAGCCTACATATTATGCTTGTTAAATAATATACTACTATACATACGATTGCTTCTTTTTTATACTTTATTCCAATTTTGCACCCTTAATGAATGTTTTAATCATGTTATTAGCAAACGATAACATACCAGTATGATATAAATATAGTGTGCTATTGTAATTAACACAATTTATATCTTAATTACATCATTTTGAAAATAGGAATAAAAGGATTCCAGCTTTATGAATGAAACGCGGATGAGTGAAAAGCAATATTTCCAGGAAATCACTCGTGAAATTCAAATATGAGGTGAGGTGTTCTATTCTGAAGTTAAAAGATAATTTAATGCGACATTTAAACGTTGTTGTCGTGTTGGGAGGATTTATTTTATGCCGGTGTTATGTTTAACAATCAATGTAATTTATAGGGACTGTCGTTGTATTGTATATGGTTTCATATCACATATTTATGAATGTGTTTTTACGTAAACTCTTGACAGATTTAACATATGTTGATGAGTTAATAATACCAGGCAAGGATATTTTAGGCTAAACCTGGAGCAAGTCGACTTGGAATTTCCTCTAATATTTTAAGCAGATTTCATTAGTTTCATGTGTGTTTTACAAATTATTATAAATTATAGATATATTTCACATTGAAGAGGCTTTACTGTATCACTTAGTACGGTTTTGTGGTAGTTCTCTCGATCGATGTTGATAAGTAATAGTGATGAGAATCTGTTCATATTAGATTCGATTCGAGGTTCTAGTTTTATCTGGATAACCTGTTATTTGAATGTATAAATACTCAATACTCATTTTTGAGTCTAAAATAACTTGGATTCGATTCTCTTTTATGGAATCAAAACTGCCGGTTCTGAAACCTAAACTGACTGGTTGTTGGTTTTGAAATCTGAACTAACTTTTGATCTTACAAGTATATTAGACTGTGATATTATTATTATTCTGTGGTATAGTAGAGAAGAGTTGGAGTTTCGTGAATCAGAATAATAGTTATTTGTGCTGCTAGGTAGGTAAGTTGTTCTTTTCTGATCCGAAGGATATGTATACAGGTAGGTATATTAATTAGCGAATCCTAAGATTCTTTCAAATTTTAGTAATCCTCCCCTGTCGCGTAGGAACATAAATACCGTGTTGTGTTGCGGTACACCGATGCCTTACGAAGTCTAAAAACTATAACAGATATCCTGACATCTCGATAATTTTAGAATCGGCTACCAAGGTCTTTGTTCGATACTTGTTTTTGAAATCGAAAAACTGCTAGTTCTGAAACCGAAATTAAACAACTCTTGAATCTAGAATTCAAACTAAGTAGTTTCCCAATTCTGGGACCGAAACTGACATAAAAATCTGTTACCTGCGTATTATCAATAGTTATACAACAAGAGGTTCGAAAATAATCGAATATACAGTTGAGGACGAGATGTGTTGCCTTGGAAACAGTGTTTTGAAGGTAACACATCGAATCCGCAAACTGTATATTCAGATTATTTTCGAAGCTCGAGTTGTATATATTAAGACTATACAACGAATAAATTAACTATATTAAACAAATGTCAAGAACTGTAATTGTTTATATTCACGGATGATACGATTAAAAATGATTCAACTGTTTACGGAACACCATTAGTGGTGTTCCGCGAAAACACGACTTAGCAACATAAATAACCGATGTTATACATCGTAACTAAGAAAAATTCAACTATCTGATTAGTCCATTTTCCGATGAATTTTATAGTCTATATTAGAGCACTAGTTCTTTTATCCGATTTCGATCATTGGTTCTCTAATTGAGATCCAATGATCGGTACTGGGTAAGAGAATTTACATTCGTTTAGTTTTAAAACCGACTACTTATTTTTTCGATTATTGATATTTTATTCAATAGTAATGATAAGAAGAGATTCAGTTTAACATAATTAATAGTAACCTTATCAGAATATATACTTACATTTAATGTATAAATGTTGATTAGTATTTATTTTTAAACCGCAACTGTAGGAATTACGGTTCAACGGTTCGGTACGTGTAGACATTGCAATGCATTAAAATGCTAATTACCAAATCACAAATCAGGCACATAAAGTGTAAGAAGCCTTGTACTCTTTAGGAATGTCGTATCATTGGAAGAATTTCAAAAATCTAATTCATTTTCAAATTATCATTGTAAAATTATAATATCTTAATAAATAAACAACTTAAATTAACTTTCTTTTAACATGTTACTATAGTACAATTTATACTTTTATTTGTAAACAAAATTGATAGAGATATGACGAGTCAGCTACAGATTGTTCAGTCATTCAGAACTAGATTGTTTGGTATTTTAGAAATTGATAGCTCATCTTATGACACAGCTATTTTACTTATAAACGAGATATTTAATTTCTTCTTATCGTAACTCGTTTAATCGGTCTTTTTACTGGCTTCTTATTTATTTCTTTTTTTACCAATTTGTTGTAAAATGTTAAATGAAAAAAGTACAGGGCCAAAGAGACGAATACAGAAAATGTGGGAATCGATTCGATTTTTTTTTTGCAAGGCCCTTCCAAACTCAACGGCAGGATTTTATTCAGAGAAGTTCACCCAGATGAAAAAAAACTGAGACACATATTTTCTCTATTTTACTGTTAATATGTTTTTTTTATATAAATTTCATTAGAAACTTTATTATTTTAACAATTACATGCACCTATCAATAAATTGAAAAATAAGTAATTAACATTTTTTGTAGTTAACATATGATCTGATTCTCTCAGAATGACATGAATCATGAAAAGGTAAAATACAATAATATAGTCTCACTGTTCTGACTTAACAATATTACATTCATTTACATGGCCTGATTATATATTAGGCAAACTAGACAATTGTCTTTAGGGGGCTGCAACGCAAAGGAGCCCTTCATAATTTTGGAGACATTACAAAATTTCATTTAATATACAGTGAGAAGATATTTATAAAATTATTGTGTGGAAGAAAAATATTTATTTAATTATTTTTCTTAAATTAGAAAGACTTGAGTGCGTATAGTTGAAATTGAAAATAATTTTGGTTTTTTGAATAACTTAAAGAAAATTCATGATGACTTTATACTTAAGAGATAACAAAAACTTCGGGATATTTATTATGAGAATTTAGAAGAATTGTTTCCTGACGAATGTATTCATGTGAATAATTTTTTGAAAATAATGAAGTCCGGAATATAAACGAAACTTTTAAGTTTTATTAGATAAAAATAATTACAATGCTTCCTAACGTAAAAATAGCTAGTAGATTTTTTTAATGTTGCTAAATATAAATGCCGGTCTCGAGAGATCTTAACATTAAAAAGGACAAGAAAATATTTATGCAATTCTATTACTCAGAAAGGACTTACAAATTGTGGCAGTTCTATCTATAATTAATGATATAAGCAACACTGGATTTCAATAATACAATTTATGAGTTCACGAGATAAAATTAAGAAAAAGAGAATTTAATTTAAAGATTAAGATTTTTAAATTTTTGTTGCTATTTATTTTTTTATGATTAACAGAAGTTAATCCGACACTGTTCATTTAACGTCTGTGTTAATTAGTAGCATATAAGAGATAAGAGATTACATTTTATTTTTATTTTATTGTTTTATTTTTTTAATAAATAATATCTCAATATAAACGATATAGAAATCGGATGAGGTTCGATAACACCATATTGAACGGAGTAAAAAACGAATATATCGATAATATGATATACAAATTTGGACAGCAACCAAGACGTCTTCTGGTTTTGTTGAACAGATAATTCTATTACATACTTACTTACGTTCAAATAAAAATATCGACTTCGTCTCGAGTCGAAACTTTCACACCTCGTGGGAAATAGGCAACTTACTACACTTGTTGCACAATATACTATTATTTATTAACTGTCAAAATAGTTGATGGTTGTGCATTGATATTAGTGTGTGAAGTACGGCATTTTTTCAATGAATTCCCTTTCCAGAACAACATGTATTTCGCTCACTGGTTACTTTACTTCACGCTCACGTACTTGGTGCATACTTCACGCACTGGCATCAACAACATTTTGTCAAAACTCGGTCGTCAAAACCATATCAACTGTCTCTTTTCCTTAATTACCAAAAGATGCTTTTGGTTACTTAAAAAGTCCCAAATAAATACGGCTTGTATGGAAGACACACAAAGACACATTCTATTTTTTTTCTTCAAACATTACATATTTGAATAGTTTTTTTTTGTATAAGTGCATATCAAAAAAAAGTCAATCAAACACTTTGCTCAGAAAAACTAACAATATTTTTTATACAACTAATTTGCATCATTAATTAAAATATTTTTATTTATCTGTATAAATTCAGTGAAGACATGTTTTCCATTACTGCGAAAAAAGCTTTTCCAAAACCGTGAAAAAACTTTTAATACCTCGCGCATGTTTTCAAGGTAATCTAACAACTGTGAAAATTTTTCTACTTTTTGCTTTGTTATTAGAATAAAAATGTTAACATTTTTTTGACAGTTGCAGAAAAAATACATCTTTACGCGCCCACTACAGAAAATTATTCATTTCCATTTAATTAGTCAAAAGGTACATTTGTCCACAACTTGTTTTGGCGACGGAAATAAATATTTCGGTCATGACCAAAACCAATTATTTGTAAGGAAAATTATTTCCATTCCTTTCAAAGCCAATTAACAAGCCATAAGCTGATGTTCTCTCTTCTCTGTATTGTCAGAGACGTAGCTAGCATTTTTAGCGCACAGGAAAAAAAAATTGTTGGCTCCCAATAAAAAAAAATCATAAAAATAATTAATTTAAAAAGAAGAAACATTGAAATTTTGAAATAATGCACGTAAATGAATTAGTCTATAATTTAATTTTTGTAGTTTTAACTGCTGCAAAGTAATCTATAGACAAAGAAATTTCTAATTCGTATTCGGCAATAACTTACTTTGCGCCCTCGATAAAAAATATACTATTTGGTTTTGTCATTCAAATCTAATTTTGCCGTCCCGTTCACTCCTAAACCGATAGTTTGTGTGAAATTTTTGAAATAAGTGTTAAATATCTTAGATTTTTACGTCGTCGCCTAAAAAATATAGCAAGCAATTCGTCAAAAAAAAGCTCATGTCTATGCTCGTGTCGCAAAATTGTACTCGCATGAATATGAATACTTTTTTGCGCTCGTATACAATATACTATTTTAGTAACAATACACTACTTATTTAGACAAAATAGAGGTTCAAATGCCTATTGGAATTTAACTTGTTTGTTATCCTACACCTACACTTCATTTATTATTTCTGAATTATTTTTAAAATATTGTATTTGCGTCTTGTAAGTCTTTGATTCTTGGAATAACAGTATTATATTTCAAAAGTAGTCCTTATGTATAAAATAAAAGTAGAAGGTAGAGTATAATTTTATACGTTCTGTGATTTGGAGTCTTTGAGTGAATGTAATTTATTTATATGCGAGGCGTCAGCACGTAATCTCCATGGGCGGCCCAAGAGGGTGGGGCAAGACGCCGGGCAACACTTTATTGGAGGACCACACTCCAATAATCATACAGATTTATTTTTAGTTTGTATTTCAGTTGTTGCAAAGTTGAACTCTTGACAAACAAACATTAACACAAGTATTTCTCCTCGTGGGACACCCCCATGAAATTTAGTATACCCGCCCATGTACATGACTCGAAATAGAAGAAATCAAATTATGACTTAATTCTTTTTTTTTAATTAATAGCGAAAGATCGTAGGCGTCCTTTAGAATTTATATATAACTTGTGATATATTGCGAAGAGGTAACTAAGTGACCCCAATTTTGCAACTCTTTAAGAGCTCTTGTCCTTATTATGTAAATAGCTATCATCATTATTTATGTATCTGAAAATACAGATTGACGTATTCAGAAATGAATTAATTTCTACAATATCAAGTTATTGTTATAATCAACAATTTTTGTTTTGTTTTCTTTTTAATTATTTTAGGCCCGGTCTTTTCAAGTATGAATAAAGTGACAGATAAGTAACTTACAAATAATTTTATTAATGCTCTTATCCGGCAAATAATGTATGTCTTTCAAAGTCACTTTATCCATTGGATTATTATTCTGTAAATTAACATAACAAAAATAATTATTTCGATGTTGGTTGCAATGAAATAGTGATTATTGACTTCATATACGTTAAGACAAGGTGAATATGATGCATAACTTGTATACATTACAAGAGGAATAAAAAAAAAATATTTTGATTTGATATATAAGCACAGAATAGTTACACACAGAAGCGATACTCCGTGTCGGCACCTTTCATGTTCCCCTAGTCATTTCTATGACCTTCAAGCATTGTGTAGAGTGTAGACCTTTAAATTTGTGCTCTTCCCCTGTCAGATGTGAGTGAACTTTCCGATTTTAAACAATGGGCCCTTTAAATTTGTGCACCTTCCCCATCTCTCTCTAATTTTCGCTTCTCTGTCTTACTGTCGCTTCTGTATAAACCTATTCTGTGATATAGGTTTGTAGTGACAGATGCCTAAATTTTGCAATGCAGTTTGGATATTCCTAATTATGTAATACTAGCATACTGGCAATCACTTGACCGTCTAAATATTTCCCTTTATTACAGAGATTACAGAGTAATAACTATTCCTCTATCACTAGAAATAAAAAATGGATAAATGTGTTAAGGAGAATGTTTAAAGCACTGTCTTTCGAAGTCAGGCGGCTTCTGTAAGAGGGGAATCAGATTTTTTTTACTATTTACTAGACTAGACACCAACCATTATTTACCTTTATTTAACATAAGAAATTGTTTTTCACTATCATTTACTGGTAACTAAGGTCAATAATAAATTATTATTAATCTACGTCAATAATGCAAATTGTCACTTTTTAAAGAAATTTAATTCTCCAAATACAATTATTATTTGACTGAAGTAAACTGAAAACTATGTACTCACAATTCACAACACCGCCGTAAATCCGTCTATTTTAAGTAAGTAAATCAAACAAAAGCTTTATTTTTGTGAATATTAAGAAACAAGTAAATAAATCTTGCTTATTATCAATATAATTTTCTTTAAGTAAAATTGGGATTTAAGTGTAGTAGTGTAGTGAAAAAAATAATATATACCATGGTTGAGAAGACCATTATTGACCAGGGCAATATATCCCTCGGTTGCTTCGCATATCGGGATACAATCATGCCGCGATTAATAATGATAGTGTTCTCAACCTTGGAGTAAATATACTATGGTCACTTTTTCACAGTTGCTTTGGGACGAAAAGAACGACCATAATAAGTGAATTAGTGGAAGTGATGTGAAGTAATGATTTGCGTATATTGTACAATAGTTTATTTGTAATTCACTTGTAAATAAAAATAAAATAAAACCAAATTCTGACAGTTACTAATGTTATGTCAAAAAATTATATGACAGGGCCAAAACACAGTTTTCAATAATAAAACAATGCAACTACAACCAGTAAAACTGACAGATTCATTTTTGTACTTTTACAATAAAATCTGTTGATTCGCGTAACCTAAGTAAAGTCGGGACTCGTGAATCGCAATTTCCACGTCTCCCCCGGATTAGAGTGCGGGGAATTTCGAAAAAAACACTCATATTTCTACTGCATTTATTAAAAAAAACTATATTTACAATAAAGAAGTATAATGTCTCGAATACTTTTGCCTGAAAATAATAAAAGAAAATAGTGGGTTATTGAATGAAATTTAATTTAGAAAAAGTAAATTTAATGCCTTTGATATATAATGTTGGCAATAAGTACTGTCATGTTAACAGATTGACAGCACTTTTAGTATTGAAACATAATAATAAATAAAAATATTTTTCTTCAAACGTCATAAAAGTGACATCTTCTGTGACGTGATTGACAAGGTTGAAGTTTCATTTCTATGCCTCCGTAAAATAATTTTTTATTCTAGCCGCCGTATAATATTGTCGCCGCCGTATGTAGAATCAGCCAATAAGAAGTAACATGTACAATAGAAATCTGTAATATCGCCCTAAATGTCACTATAGAAACTAGATAACCTAAGAATAAAGTTACTAAAAATTATGAATAACTGACAGGTAACCTACATATTAAACGTCAAATAGTAGTTTATTTTTTAAAATTTCTAAGTTTGAAGAAAAAATAACATGTGTTATTCAGAGTAAAAGTGTCTTTGTGTGCCTCGCAAGCAATTGTCCGACTCGCTTCGCTCGTCGTGCAAACTTCCATGCTCGCCACACAAAGTATCACTTTTACTCTTAATAACACAATATACTATTTTACAAAATTAAAACAATTATTGATTTATATTTTTCGTACAAAAAATATGGTACAAACTCCTTGCGTGAACTTTTTTCCCGATTTCATTCTATTGCAGCGATCACAAGGTCGTGCCACAATCCGGGAAAATAGCGTTCCCACACTTGATATGTAAATAATTATTACAGTTTACTAGCTTGTAAATGTAACTTTTCCTGGTGAAAACCAGTTCAAATAAATTACGGCTTACAAGTAAGTAACAAATAAAATTTTACGTATAATTGTAATATAGAATATATGTACTACATAAAAATTGATATTACTGTTGTTGATCAATATAAGAGTCGTTTCGATTTATTTGGTAAGCAACGTAAATTGAATGAGATTAACGCAAATCGATTCGTTTCGTTAACCTTACAGAAATTATAAGGAGAAATAAAATAAAAAAAAACGAAAAATGTGCTTTAAGAAATCGACGCCCTGTTCCTTCTAGGAATATCGTTCGTACCATTGAATGAAGTATAAATTTATATTCATAACTAATATAAAATTAAACAATATCTAATTACTATAATTTAATCTGTATGTAGGCGAATATAAATAATTTTTAGTTATATGTTCCATCTTTCATTTTTCTACGTGGTGTATATATTTAAAAATTATTTTTCGTTTGAATTGAACTCGAATTTTTGGAGCACATCCGGTCATATTGAACAGTTGTTTACAATTTTTCTTTTCTTTATTAATAGATCAAAATTTCTAAATTTATTTTCTATACAAACTAATCCTATTCTTAACTTTGTTGTGAATCAGAGAACCATTTTTATAAAACTATTCTTTAGTGCCATGAAACGTCAGTTTGTTAAATTTATCAATTGGCAAAATATATTAAAAACAAAAATAAAAGTAGGTAGTATATATGCACCTACACTTTATTTTTATAATTTGGAAATATTTTTAAACAACAAAACAAGAATGACATGCTGTAATTGCGAAATTCACGAGTACAAAACAAAACAAATAATTGATTTTTAATGTGACTCTTAGTTTTTAAGTATATATGTAAGTATTTTTCTGTATTGGATATAAAGAATATAAGAATTACAAGAATTCAGATCCGTTAATTTGATCAGTAATGAATTAAAAAGTAAAAATCAATAGTAATCAATGAATTACAAGTTTTTAATGAAAATAAATCATTTGAATTGCGATTGTCTTATCAACTTGACTGTTAATGTTACAATTTATATTGTGTGATAATAAAATTTACACAAATTATAATCACTTATGTTATATTTATTATATAGAAAAATAGTCCAGTCAAATAAGGACAATCCTACGGAATGAATCTGAATAAGCTGAATTTTTGCACTGGCCTTTGTTTTGGCAATGAGATCGCGATTGCGAATCAGGATATCGAAGGTCAAAAGTCACGAAAATTGTTTTTTGCCAATATCTCGCTTCCTGTGCATCTCACGTTGTTAGAGGTATTATAAAACTTGGAGAGCATAGAATTCTCCACAAGTTTGGCTATATACATACATTTCTTTCGGATGATATGCAGGGTGGAATCGAAAGAAGTTATTACGGACACAAAAAAATACTAAATAACAAAATTGTAGGAGACCGAGGGGCCATTTGATTATAGAATAAAATATTTTTTAAACCAGTGGTTCGGTTCTCAAGTTACAGCACAAAGTTATTTTTTTAAATGGGATTATAAATATTATTAAAACCTATTCGATAGTTTTTTTTTTCGAAATCAATCATGTAATAGTTTTATACCCTTACTTATACAAATATTGAAAAAAATGTACAATAGGCTATGGATGAAAAACAATAATAAAATCTAGAGGCTGTAAGCACAATGTTTATGTTGGCTAGGTAATTACTAAATACATTATTAATGTTAATAATGGCTGATTATTCAAGTAACGACAAGCTAGATTCTAGAAATAAAAATGTATTTAAATTTCTACCGCATTTTTTCAATTTTTTTTTATTATATAAAGATAGTTTTATCCTTTGTAGATAGATAAGTATGTAAGTAATATTACAAATAAAATTAGAGCAATAATATTACTTACAGCTGCTTGATTTTGTTATTGTTTTTCATCCATGGCCTATTATACATTAATTTTAAAAATTAAAATTTGTTAAATTTCTGTCGCATTTTTTTAAATTTGTTTATTATGCAAAGATATAAAACTATTTCATGGTTGAATTCTGAAAAAATACGCTATCGATTAGGCATAAAAATATGTATAATCCCATTAAAAAAAATAACTATGTGCTATATCTTGAGAACCACTGGTTTAAAAAAATATTTTATACTATAGTCAAATGCCCCCTTGGTCTCCTACAACTTTGTTATTTGGTATATTTTTGGATCTGTAATAACTTCCGAGTAAAACCATGTGCCCAACTTCCGATTCCACCTGTATAAAAAGGACGAAAAAAAGGCGTGTTTAAAACGCTATATTTCGAAAACAGTTGATCTTACGAAAGAAATTGATATAGCCAAACTTATAGATAATTTTATGCTCTACATTTTTTATAATAACCTCTAACAATGTACAATGTACAGCTAGTGAGATTTTAGCAAAAGACAGATTTTGTGACCTATGACCTTCGATATATTGGTTTGAAATCACGATCTCATTGCCGAATTTTCAACCAGTTAGAATATCAAAGCAAAGGTCTGTGCAAAAATTCAGCTTATTCAGATTCATTCCGCAAAACTGTTCTTATTTTGCCTTATTTGACTGGACTATAAAATGGAAATATTCTTAAACTATAGTACATACTCAGTAAAAATAAATAGAAAATTCATTTGTATATACAAATTAATATATTTGTTACACGTGCAATACATTTAAGCATTTTTGTATATAAAACAAAGTTTATCGTAAGGGTTATCGTATATTTGTTAATATGTATTTTTTAAGGCACGTTGTTACTACGAAATAATTATAACATAGTTAAAAGAAAAATGATTTTACAGCAAAATGCGATAGCTTTCTTTTATCACATGTTTCATTTTTAAGCTGACAAGTTTTTACAACTCGTGGCCTCATTAACATTCTAAATTTTTATTTATTGAATTTGATACTAATAAGAAATTTTTGCATTATGTTAAATCAAAGCAAATAATTTTTAATCTTTTTTGTCTATAATTTTCATCAAATTAAATTTAAATAGATTTCTAATTGCATTAATGTTCTGTAGATAATATTATCAGTAATTTATTTTTTATGTACGGCGTATCAAAATGTATTATAATTTTCGCAAATCTTTTATTTTTTGCTTTGAAGCAAGAACATCAGTATTTACATACATTTACTTAAGGATCAGAGATCTACTGCCTCGTGTCTTTTGTCCACAGTTCGAACAATCGTTGTTCTGATAACGAATTATATTATTCATAAGGATCCTTGATCTAGTTCTAATGGATGGATGATCCGATCTGGATACCGTGAGTATCTTTTAACGTGAACCATGGGGATTTTTTATAATCATGTTTACGACTTCATACATGATTGACAGCAATGTATTAAATTTTAATATTGTAACAAATTACAAAATAAAGAACTAATTAATATAATGACGAACACTTAAACAATAATTACAATAAATTTTCAAAAATCCATCCATTATCTATTAAGCAATGATTTAATCTGCTATAAAACTTTTGAATTACATACATTGTGATTGTAATATTTAGAGAAATGTTTTGAATTTGAACTTTTCATAGAATTCGTGTAGTACAAACTTCTGATTTTAAAGGTAACCAATAAAAAGAATTTAGATAAGTATGATCAAGAGATCTAGCGGACCATTCTACTATTCTACAATTTCCTCCAAAGTTATTAATGTGATGAACGTGATACTCGGATGTTGGACAGGGAATTTTTAATAAAACAAGTTTTCAATTCCTCAACGTTTCGGTTTAATTTAAACCATTATCAAGAGCTGTAATAAGAAACATTATGGGTATTTTTTAAAGTTAGTAAATATAAGAATAGATTTTTTTTTCAAAAATTTGTCTCAAATATTATTTTAACAAAATTATTTTATATCTTTAATATTTTCTTGTAGAAAAATACATATAAAATTTAAGACGTCGAGGAATTGAAAACTTGTTTCATTAAAAATTCCCTGTCCAACATCCGATTGTCACGTTCACATAAAATTTACTGGACGCTATCAACAGTAAAAAGTTATTAATGATTCTTAAAATTGTTGTTGGGCTTGGTGTAGGCCTGTAAGAAAATTTTATAACCCAAAAAACAAATGTCATATTTAGTCCCTATGTTTCATTTTAAATAAGACAAGCAAGAATACATTGCTGTCAATCAATTATCAAGTCTTAACCATGGATATAATAAATCCCATTTTTCACTTTACAAATTCTCATGGTAGATTATTATATGGAACCTTGTATCGTGCATGGCACACTTATTTTATCCTTTTGAAGAAAACTACTACAACAAAAAAATTTAAGGAATGAAGAGACGTAATAAAATTTAATAAACATTGCAAAATGAAATAAAACTTGTAAAAATAACCGAGTGATGGTAATATTTACAAAAGCGAGAACACAAAATGCTACTATACAAGAAAAAAGTTACAAATTAATGATATTTCTAATTATTTTAAAATGAATTTTTTTTAATGAAATGACAATTTATTTAAAATAATTATAGTGCATTTTTCAACACACATTGGCTACGACTCGACTTGAATATGTAAAACTCATTTAACTAACTTCATAGATCATATAATTTTTGAGATAGTAATAGTGTATCATTTACAATGAACAGCAGTATAGTTTTAGTTATATTATATTCAATAATATTCTTGAAAAATGATGAACTGTTGTCTTTCTAACCTCGTCTTATTGCTTTTGTTGATAATTTGAAATTATTTATATTATATTATATTGTTGAACTACCATACAGGGCCGGATTTATGTTGGTGGGGGTTTCTGGGAAAAAGTTTGGTGGAGGCTTATTCATCTATCAAATATTTGTATAACTGAATCTTAAAACCATTACTTATTACCCTGATGAAGACTGATGTAAACTCAAAACGTTAATGTATTACTGGGTGATACTTCAAAAGATTTTTTCAAATTACTAATTATCCAATCGAATCAAACAAATCCTGTATTGATAAACATAAAATTTAATTTAATATAGACATATTATGTATTATTCTTTATTTTATGAATGTACAATCTAACATTTTTAGATTTATTATTTTATATAATTGTAATCACACTAGCTTTCTTCTGCGTATAAAAAAATTCTATATACATATTTATATAATAATAACCTTAAAGTATCATTATTGGACTAGTTGTTTTAGATTTGTTAGATCATAACTGTTCTCAGCCTATTTTTAATACTCTTAATTTAGAGAATAATCTTTCTGCGCACCGCAAATTGCACCAATTTGTTGTCAAGAAAAAACGATAAATTCTCAAGATGACTTGCACGATTGGGGAAGGATTCTGCACTTCTTATTTTATTATTAAATTATACATAAATTGTTTTTGGCTAAAGAAACTATTATTTTCTTCTATTAAAAAATTAAGTGATTTCGATGTACTTTAGTAAAATTATAAGTAATTAAATCTGTCACCCCCCTGATAAATTATATACTACTACAATTTTTCTTAATTAAAATTTTAACAAAGAATTTATTTTTCCACATTATTGATATTGAATCTGTTTTATAATTTACAAAGTGTAAAATGGAAACTGTGATTTTGATACTCTATACTGTAAACATAGTAACCAAATAATAGATTGCGAGAGAAACATACTTCTAGTATATAAATATACTTAAAATTTAAAGTGGTTCTCTTAAATTTTCAATAATCTTAATTCTACTGTTTAATATGGATTTACGAAAATATTTTAAGCAGTTGTAATGAAACTAGTTAAAATAAGAAAAAATAATTCATTCTGCAGAGCCAATATAAAGCACATTCATTGTTAATTTGCCTACCGAAGCAGACGAATACGACATGGGAAAATATATTGGCCAGATTCAGAAATTAGGTAAAAAATATAAACTATTAGTTTATGTTTCCCTTAAAAATAGCATGCCGGAATAAAATTCCAAACATTGCTGTCAAAATTTCGATTAGAATTTTTTTGTTTAAGTATTGCTTAAAATTTAACGCTTGTTAAACTGACAATAAGTAATGTAAAGAGAAAATTGTAATTATTTATGCCCCCATGGAAA
The DNA here is from genome assembly GCA_035578165.1 of Stenolophus ochropezus. Lineage (NCBI taxonomy): Eukaryota > Metazoa > Arthropoda > Insecta > Coleoptera > Carabidae > Stenolophus > Stenolophus ochropezus. The sequence continues at coordinate 5,991,989 of JAQOWZ010000004.1, read as the reverse complement.
AAAATCATAACTTTGCCCTTGTCCATGTGCACTAGGCATTAAGTATATATATATTAAGATTATATATAATCTGAATTGTGCTATTTATTCATTTGTGTTTTTTCTTTAGTCATGTACATGTTTATTATAATTGTCAAACAAAGTGACACAAATAGACAATTAATAATGACGTGAACTTGACAACCTATATTTCTTTTAAAAAGAGCGCTCTGATATATTGCTATTAAATAACAAATCACATGTTTTACGTTAATAGTGAAATGTCACTTTTTTGACGAGGCTTGCCAAGTCAAAAAAGTCAATCGAACGAACTAAAAACGTTTCGCTATCCGTCACCGTGAAAAAACGTTTTTCAAAACCGTGCAACAACATTTTCCCATATACTTTGCGCATAGTGTCAAGGTAACTTATAACAACTGTGAAAAAATCGCCTACTTTATGCAATGCTTTTAAAATAAAAATCTGATGTGGCCGGCACATAATCTCTCGCCTCTCCTATTTATACACTTGCCATTACATTCGGGATCACTACTTGATTTCTTTTTCTATTTCTTACCTGTTATATTTTTTGCTTTTGCTTGTAATACCTATAAATTGTAATATATGAGTATCCGTGTGTTGACTGCTGACAAGGAAAAATTAATTATTAAAATAATTAGTATTTACAGTATTAGTATACTTCCTTATAGATTATTCGATAATTATTTTTATTTTTATATTTATTACATTAACCGCAATTGTAACAAATTTGAACTATAAAATATTAGCTAATGACATAATATTAAATTCTCATTTATTCATAATTAATTAAGATATTCGAGAAAAACACTACTATTCTTCATGAAAACACCACTTCCGGTTACACAATTAACATCAAAATCTAATCAGATCTAATCTATATTGTCGAAATGTTATATCCAAAATTTCAACTTTTTTTATTCACTAGTATTTGAATCGTTACGACAACATTCATCAACACATCCATCCATCCACAGAAACGGACAGACATCATCGTAAAATTGTTAAAATCGTATTTTAGAGACTTTCGAAATGTGCTTATTAATGCAATCTTACTATATGATTTTTAGCATGATTCCAATGTTAACATCTTTTAATAGTTGTAGAAAAAATAAATTTACGGTAGGTTCTGGAATCTAGATCTAGATTGTGTGATGTATTTAACAAGAGTATTCATTAAATTTGATTATTATTTACATAGTTCTGTTAATACTATGATTCTTTTTATCTTGTTATTTTTCTATAAAAAGTACTTTAATAAATATTTCCCCACATAAAATGCCCCATGTGGTACACTCTCTATACCAGTTAGATTGCCCGGGAATTATCATTTGGTTAGCATATTTTTTTAATGAAATCAGTACAAAACCTATGTTCCATATTTAGATTTCATTGGCTACATTTCTTTGAAATGTTTATAGTAAGTCATTTAATATAATATTTAAAAAAAAAATATAAAAGAACAATGAAATTTGATGCCTTATGCGATGATTAATGTTTAAAAATTCTTCTATTGTGTTTAAGCAGTGATATAGCAAATACTGTTTTAGTTTTTTAAAATTTGTTTTGTTCGAGGCTTTTATTATTCTCAGGCAAAACATTTATAAATCCCAATATAACTTTTAATATATTGTTTTTGCTTTTTCTACATTAGCTTTAAAAACAAATGGAAAAATTATAACGATATTACTGCTATAATTTTATTGCTATTACTAAAGTTTACAGTTCCTCTCAAAATCAAACCTTTTAACCAAGTCCTTTACTAATAAAATCAAACAATGTCGATAGATAGAAATTTTAGTTAATACTTAAATTATATAAAAATGTTTAAACATTTATCAAAAATAATTATAAAATATCGAAAATCAGTACATTCAGTACAGTATGTAAAAAATCAATACAAAATATGATATAATTTGTTTCTCAGTACAAGGGTCTGAAAATCAGTACTGTTCTGACAAAATCAGTACGAATGGTCACTCTACCGTCGAGGGCGAATCTCACATGAATAAACGAATGCTTTGGTTTGGTGTTGATCATCTGGCACATAAACTGTCAGTTTGATTTCAAACTTTAAATTTTTATTTCATGGAAGTTGGAAAGTGAGTACTGAGTATAGCTGGGGTTGGGAAGTTGTCACTTTCCAACCCCAGCTATACGCATACTGTACTTCCAAACCTCCTAGAGAATAAAGTTAACAATAACTAAATTCCCAACTTTTTAAAAGTCACAAATCGCAATATTACTAACCAATTGTGAAGAAATATATTTTACTGTTAATAGTTATTTTGGTCTTAAATGCAAGAAGTTTGTGTTTTTAGTTAGTCGAACGCACTAAAAACATTTCGCGCACAAAATACAAACAATGATTTTTCTACAACTAATTTGTATCATTAATTATAATATTTTTATTTATCTTTATAAATTGAGTGAAGATTTTTTTCCATCACCGTGAAATACGTTTTTCAAAAGCATGAAAAGAAAAGTACTTCGCGCACGGTGCCAAGGTAACCTAAGAACTGTGAAAAATTGTCTATTTTATACATTGTTATTTATGTTTTGATAGTTATAGAAATAAATATTTTATTGTTGATATCACAATGAGTAATAATAATATGCCGTGATTGATATACAGGTGTCCTAGTTTTAAACGGTATAACTTCAACAATGGATTAAACACCTAAAAATAAGGTGATAAGTTCATTTGAGGAAATTTCCGGAAATGCTTATTTCCAGAGATATTCCTGTTTTTCTTAATATTATTATTTATTTTTTTATATCATTTGTTCAAAATGTCAAGCTGCAGCATGCTAACCTATTGATTTGATTAATTTTAAGTATTAAGTCTCATTTTAATAAGATAATACTTGATAAATCGTTATGAAATTGATTATTGAAAGTAAGAGCGTTCCAATAAGAAAAACGTGAAAATCTTTGGAATTAAGAATTTCCGGACATTTTCTCAAATAAACTTGTCACTTTATTTTTAAGTGTTTAATCAATTACTTCAGTTATGCCGTTTAAATCTGGGACACCCATGTATTTATTTATTTCAATAAAAATATTTATATTTGAGAACAGTTGTTATTTTATTCTTATAAAGTAAAGCTATGTATTGCAAGTAATTTGATAGTAAAATCTATTTTAAAGCAAATATTTGTGTGGATTAGTTCACGTCTATAAAAAAATGACCAAAAAACAATTGTTGTAGGAAGCGTCAATTTGTAATATATAATAATAACTCATTGTTTTTTTGTTGAAAATAAAGTTTTGAATCAATGTCCTGATGCGTCGCTGGCGTAACTCAGGATTTCTTCATTTATTCGTCGTGTTGATTTTGTAGTGCGATGGAGCCACCTCGGCACCTTGTCGCACTTACGTAAAGAAGGCGGATGTTATTTCGGAACGGACGCTAAAATTAACCCGGCCTACTACATACATGCTACCATACAAACACTGGCTGTGTGCGTGTACATGTGACGCACTTATTGCTTTTCATTCACCACGCAATTTACGCAGGATTATGTCGTTCAAATCATATAAATCATTCCGAATAAAAAATACTTGCAATGGGTTATATATAGGTAATGTGAATTTGCTACCATCTTACAACTTGCAGGAAGTTATTGCTTTTTGTTCAAATTTCTTGTTGATTAGTTTTCATTGTTTTCAGTAAATTATTTTCCAAGACAGTAAGTTGCTCTTAAAGGTGGATTTATACAGCCTACCTTTAAAACAAACTTTAACTTTAACCACAGAATAGGTTTATACAGAAGCGACAGTAAGACAGAGAAACGAAAATTAGAGAGAGATGGAGAATGTGCACAAATTTAAAGGGCTCATTGTTTAACATCGGAAAGTTTCCTCACATCTTAGAGAGAGATAGGGGAAGAGCACAAATTTAAAGGTCTACACAATGCTTCAAGGTCATAGAACTGTATAGGGGAATATGAAAGGTGCCGCTTCTGTATGTAACTATTCCGTGCTTTAACATCAACTCTAGTGGCACTGAGTGCTACGTCTAACAATACGGTAAGACTTCATACCGTTCTAGAACGGTAAATAGTTTTATGATTAGTTCAAATGTATAAAAATGATTTAGTAAATTCATTTATTTCTATTAAAATTAAAAGTGCAGTTACTAATATTGCAATTATTTATAAATAATGGTATCTTGCAAATTAATTTTGGAGTTATTATTTACACAAAAATACTATCACAAATGACAGGACTTTGACATATTGCAAAACAGGACCGGCTTAAGATATATAGCGTCTTGAGCCACATGATCTCACCTCCCCTCCCCTCGTTTCAAAGATTATTTTTGTTTTTATATAAAATTGAGTAGACGATGTAGAGATTATATTACGTTGATGTTTAAAAAAAATACGCTGTTTTTATACTTTGCAAGACTTGTACCTTTTTCGGGTTTCCTTTTTCTATTTTTTGATCTGGAGAGTGTTTTCCAATAGTTATTAATAAGTTTCTACCTAGTAAAAGAGATACAAAGTAATAGACACGTACCTAATCTATTCTATTCATTCTATATAATTTGTCTTTTTCAAAAATTTCGACCCACCTTGTAAAAAAGTCTGCGGGCGCCCATGATTCTATTCTATTACAAAATTCAATTTCAGGATTGTTTGTAATATTTGTAATGTCGCAACCAGCATTACTTCTAAGCAATTCCTCTAGATGCGCTCTGTAAATATTGCACTTTTGTGTTCGTATCTGTTTGATTCGTAGGTAGCAGTAGTAGGGAGTAAGTGAGGTGCATGTAAATATAATTCATTTAATTTTGACAGGCTCCAAAATTTAATAATACAGATACATATTCTATACACTGATTTTCTTTGTTTATTTATATATATTTAAATTTTTAGATTTTAAATTTTTTGGGCGCCCCAATAAATTAGTGCCTAATGGCTCGTGCCTTAAGTTCAGTGGTGAGCTATAGGGGACTTGTGGGGGTCGTGCGAAAACCTTTTATTAAATTATTCCTTGATTTACGAATCCCTTGTTCTTGGTAACTATTTTCTCAAAAAGAAAATATAATACTTTAAAATTATTTTCATTACATACATTTGTAAAGCGACGATGTCATAATAGTATATTACATGTGAGGTGGGAAATGTTTCATTACAGCCGAGGGCCTGGTATATGACCGAGAGGCGAAGCCTCGAGGCTCAGATATAGCGCAAGGCTGTAATGAAACTCCCACCGAACTATGTATACTATTTTATTCACAATTATCCTAATTAACTTCTACTCATATATCGTCTTTTTCCAATAAACTAAATTAATGTACAGTAGTAGTCTATGAAAACAAATGTTTAAATTTATTTTAATAATTTGACATTGACGGTATGAAAATATCTACAAATCTTTAGAATTATAATTTTTTATTACTTTATAATAGAAATGCTTCCGTTCAAAATTTATATTGTAATTATTGATGTTTTTTGTAATTATAAGGTTTTATCAATATGTTTGACAGCACAGATCACCATACTTTTAGAGATTTATGACAGTATTACTAGGCAACCATAGTAAACACTTCCTCCCCAAGGGATTTTAAAGTACTTCCCACCCAAGAGATTGTCATTGCAGTTAAAAATGACATACGTTTCCAACCTTTGACAGGTTAGGAATTGACATATTACAATAGTGGTTGTGAATAAAATACTATACGGCAGCTTCTAGCTAAATTGTAGGTTTTTTCTTGTAGTATTTCTTTGTGTATATATTTTTTATTTTTTACAAATGACATTTTCCTATTAATTTTATGTAATTGCATTATTTTTTTGTATAAAATAAACTATTTCATTTTTTTTTTTTTTGTTTTTATTTGTCAGCCGTAGTGACACATTGCAATTCTCAAGGAAAGAGAAACAGCGAGCCCCTTGTTAAAAATTTCATAGCTCACCACTGCCACCACTGATGCAAAATGAAACGAAGGTTTGAAAAATACTATGGAAACAACAAACTTCATATTTTAGATTCTTTTTACCTCCCGCCTATCAATAAATAGATAAGGGAGGTATTGTTTTTGGTCAGATTTCTCGAGTGTGGGTTTTCAACATATGAGCACGAATTAGGGTCCCTAGAATACGATTTTACTGTTTTTAGCGTGATGTCTGTATGTCTGTGTGTGTGTCTGTGTGTCTGTGACGATTTTTCGTCCACGATAACTCCAATACGATACATGTAAAAAATATAATATTTCGTAATTAAGAGTTCTATTCTAATATGATGAACTGATTAGATTTTGACTACAATTGGTTAACCGGAAGTAGTACTTTACTTGAAGCTTTAAACCGTTTTTCCTAAAAAATACCTCTAAATAACATATTTTCGCAACTTTCGTTATTATAAATACAAAGATTTTTAAATTTTCTACCGATCTGCATAATTACGTTTATATATGACTTCTAGCTAGATAGAAAAAAAATATATAAATTATAATAATTTTACTTATCGTTTAGGCTGAGGAATTTCGATAAAACAGATGAGTTATTCATATGTTCACAAAATTTGACATATGATGTCAAATTTGATGTAAGTAAGTGTAAAAGATAAAATAAGTAAAAAATGAAGTAATTTTATTGTAAAATTTAAAAAGATGGAAGAAATATATTAGGAATGTATTTTCATGCATGAATCAAAGTAAGTTCAGTTCCGGTTTTAGTAACGTCAAAAATAGCTGTCATATTGGTCATACAAAATATATGAAGGAATTTTTAGGTGTGAAATGAATTAAAAATATTCGGAACTGCAATAACAAACTAATTTTAAAACAACAAATTAAATGTATTGAAAAACTTATATAGAATATATTAATACAGTGGCGGGAGGTATTGTGTTGGGCACACCAGATTTTTTTATAGATATTGAGGGAAATTTGAATTCTATCATGCAAAAAATAATATAAGAATCACGAACGTTAAAAAAAACCCATCTCAGAAAATAATTGGAAAAGGAGCGAACAATTGTCTTCGATCGGTGAAATATCTTACCGTTCTTAATACTTAGTATTCTACAAGAACCTGTACTGTTTTTGCTGTTTTTACGAAATAAATTTCTGAAATTCAGTGGAAGGCTTTATTTCTAATCCGATCGTTTTCGATCCCACACTGGTCTTCTTCGAGGAGTTAAATTCAAATATAATATTGTGTTAACATGTATGTAAACAATAGTTTGGTAAAATGGTTTAACAATTAACCAATGGTAAAAAGATATATATTTTTTTAATTCGTTACAGAGAAAAAATAATTTTACAAATATTTATACATGGTGATCATTCACAAGAGATAGTCATAGATAGAATTTCATTTTTTTGTAATTTTGCACATCGGAAATGCGAAGATAAATTCTCAATAAATTCTTTTGTTTTTGTTTTACTAGTAATAGGTATTCAATGTATTTCCGACAGCTTTACAAGATGTCCGAGAAAGACGCGTATCCTCTTCCATATATCACGGCGATTCTGGACAAACTACGAAGGGCGCTGACTTTTCCACATTGGATCTGAAGAACGGTTATTGGCAGTTCGCACTCACTGGTCCAAGCAAGCCGTTGACCAAATTCGCCGTCCCAGGACGCGGTCTCTTCCAATTCCGAGTGATGCTGTTCGGGCTGCACGCGGCCCCAGCTACGTTCTAACGGCTGTTGGACACCATTATCGACCCAGAACTGGAACCACACGCATTCGCCTACTTGGACGACATTGTTCTAGCTACCATGGAGGAGGTTAAGAGCAGCCAACCTAAAAATTAATCCAGATAAGTGCCAATTCGGAAAATATCAATAAAATACCTGGGCCATGTAGTGTCGGTCAAGGGCATCGAGACCAAGGTGCAGGCTATCAATGACATGCCACCGCCGTCAACGGTAGAAGAGATGCGACAGTTTTTAGGTGCTGTCTCTTGGTACCGGCGGTTCGTCGAGTACTAATCCACCGTGGTCGCACCGTTGATGCTATTGCTCCAGAAGAAGCAACCCTGGGTCTGGGGGGTAGCGTACTGGCAACTCCAGCGTGCGCTGACCACTGTACCTGCTTTGGCTTGTCCCAACTTCGATCCTACATACGGACGCCTCCAATGTCGGCATCAGGGCAGCTTTGATACAAGGAAGCCTGGACGAGCCCAGGGCGATAGCCTACATCAGCCGGTCACTCTCTGCCGCCGAGAAAAACTATGATGTATCGGAAAAGGTGTGTCTGGCCGTGGTGTGGGCCATCAAGTAGTTGCGCAGCTACCTGGAGGGCTACCGCTGCACCATCGTTACGGACCAACAAGCCTTGAAGTTCCTGGACCGACTAAAGGACCCAACCGGTCGTCTAGCCCGGTGGGCTGTCCTCCTGCAACAATATGATTATGATGTCGTATTCCGGAAGGGGAAATTTAACCACTTAGCTGACATGTTAAGCAGGAAACCCTTACCAACGTTAAACGTAGTAGTTGCAGGATGCCCATGGAGAGCATCCAGACTTCCGGGTGGAGGACGGCAGCCTCTACTGTAGGTTTTGGGACCCCACCGAGTCGAGTCGAGCCACACCGGAAGTGGAAGCTGTGCGTACCCACAGCTCAAAGTAAATACCCGACCGTGGGCAACTTGGGAATTGCCAAGACGTCTGCGGTACTATTGGCCGGGCATGTACCGCGAAGCCTTCACATATGTCTGAAGGTGCAACAGTTGTCAGCGATTCAAGGCAGACCAGCAGGGCTCCGCCTGTCACATGCGTCCCCCAAAAGTAGGGCAGCCGTGGGAAACCGTCGCTGTCGACATGATGGGACCACAGTCGCACTCTGCAAAGGGATAACAATACATCATTATATTTCAAGACCGACTCACGAAATGGATTGAATGCCGACGTTACGACAAGAAAAAGCATCTGCCTTAGTGTTAGCATTCCGTGAGTTGATACTGAATCGCTACGGGTGTCCCAATACACTGATTACGGTCAACGGCACCGAATTCGATAACCGGACCCTGCAGAAGTTCTTGCAAGAGTACGGTTTTCGCCAGCAGAAGACGCCGCCATACACCCCATAGGTCAACCCAGTGGAGCGCGTGAATCGGGTGCTCACACCCATGTTGGCCCAGTTCTGCCAGCACAACCAGCGAACCTGGTACTCGCTACTTCTAGAATTTGTCCTGGCCATCAACAGTAGCCAACACAGCTCCACTGGTTACTCCGCAGCTTATCTAAATTTCGATCGGGAGTTATAACTCCCCAGCCAATTGACCGATACAAAAAAAGGAAAGAGAGGACTTACTGATCATTCCCGACGAACATCTTCGCCGTCTCCAGGCGATCCGCGACGCACAGGAGCTAGCCAGGATCAGCATTGCCCACGCCGCAACCAAGCAGGGGCACCACTACAACCTACAGCGACGAGCGGTTGACTTTCACCCTGGCGATAAAGTCATGCATCGTGAGCACCGATTGTCCTCTGCCGCATCGCTGCAAAACTCTGCCCAAAGTATTCTGGCCCGTGGGTCGTGAAATCCCGAGTATCTCCCCTCCTGTATCACCTGTCTGATACCCTTGAAACCATCCTGCAAAACATCGACGTGGAAGATTTAAAAAGGTTTATAGATGGAGAACTCGACTACCAACCTGCTACGGGCAGCGCGTCAGCTGACCTCCAAGAGCTGTCCACGCCGCCCGAACCCAGTAGAGCTGTCCGCGTCGTCCCACGACGAGTTCCACTCCCGCATCGCTCACCTCCGTCCCTGGGACCCAGGCCCGCACACCCGGTGGCCCGAACGCCTCCACCAACGGTCGCACCCACGTTCACCTGGAAGGAACTGGGTCTGGACCTGTCAGAGACGTCCAGCTCCGAGGGCTTCCCTCCCGCGTCGCCCGGCAACGTGGGGGCCGTGCTGCGAGAGATGGTAGTCCCGGCAGCACTGTCACCGCTGCCGACGAGTCCCAGATTGATCCTCTGGAACGTAATTTAACAAAAAAAAAAATGAAAAAATATTAAAAATTTATGTTGCGTGGACATCCTATGGTAACAAACTTTATATAAATATGATAAACATAAATAACTATTTCTACCTTAAATTCTCTATTTTCACTTGGTCACAATACACTTTTTACTTGGAGGGGGGGGGGCGTCTTGTTGTAACAATATGGGGGCTTTAGTGGGGTCTGCTTCCGGTTGCGCTAATTGCTGTCTGTGTGTCAATCCTTGACCGTCGTGCGATAAGCGGTGGAATGTTGAGATTAAATAACACAACAGTGTTATATTACACGGTTAATTTAATGAGACTCTGAGAAAAACAATAGCAAATAAGTACTGCATCATCTAAAACAACAAAAAAAATGTATTATCGTCTCCTCGACGGAGAACAATCTAGGATCCATGGTAGATTTGGAACTGGTCCTCGACTTCGCGTTTGGAACTTAGGGGTGGTGTGCTTGGTTGCTCTGGCACACGCTTTGGAGTATTCGTTGCATTTAACATGCATGAAAATAATTTTGAAGTGCGCTATTTCTGTCAATTACTGCTGGATGAGAATTTTGCTTTGTTTTTTCAATAATTTCTTCATCTACTTTGTCTGGGTTGTCTATATATGCTTTAAATGGTTTGAGTCTATTCACGTGAACTTTAATAACTTTAAAAAACATTGATTAGGTATAACTAATTTAAGATGTCTTTCATCATCACTTCTTTCCTTGAAGAGTAATTGTTCTTCATCTATAAAGAACCCGACTTGAGTTTTTAAGCTTCTTTAAGTCATCATCTTCGTTTAGCTGAGTTAGTATTTTATATCTATCCCAAATAGGTACGAAAACTTCGTCGTTATTTTCCTCATTTCGTAAAGAATTTATAGGAATTCTAGATAGTACGTCAGCGTTTATGTGCTTCTTCCCTGGTTTCTGAATTATTTCGTATTCGTCTTCATTTAAAAGTATAGCCCATCTTCCTAATCTTTTATTTGGATCTTTGAGAGGCATAAGCCATTTTAAAGGTTTATGGTCTGTAACTATAAAAAAAATTGTTTAAGACCCCATATAATTGCAAACATTCTAGTTCAGTAGTTGTGTAGTTTTCTTCGTGAGATTTTAGTTAATTACTAGCAAAAGCGATTGATTTCTCGTAACCTCTCTTTTGACTGAGTATAGCGCTTATACCTTTGTCGCTAGCGTCTGTTGATAAAATAAAATCTTTCGTAAAGTCTGGGTGTATTAGCACAGAGTCTGAACAAAGGCCTGTCTTAAGGTCATTAAATATTTTTTTACATACGCCTGTCCAATTAAATTGTATATCCTTCTTAGTCAGATAATACAATGGCGCTGCAAAATTAGCGTAATCTTTTATGAATCGCCTGTAAAATCCAACTAATCCAAGAAACGATCTAATTTGTTTTGCGTTTTTAGATTTTGGGTAGTTTTCAATTACGGAAGGAATTTATATTTTGTAGGTTGTAGTTTTAAATTTGCTTTCCTTAATCTGTCAAAAACTTGTCTTAACCGTTTGATATTGTAATGATCGTAAATGTGTTATCATTTTATATTTAATATGTGAATGTACGACTGTACTTTATCTAATCAAAGCGCGACGCATCTTATGAAGAATTCAAACGCGGTTAGTCTTCATAGTTCTTTCGAAGGAGTTGGGTCAAAATTTTGTAAAAAGAAATTACTTTCAAGTGAAACTGAATCCCTGTGAACAAGAATCGTCCCAGGTAGACTTCTTTCACTGCTAGAATCTACTGAAGGTAGGTTTTCATATTTCGTATATTTTTACCATTTTTATTGTTAATGTTATATTGCGTAACAGCGTAACAGTGTAGCATACATAACACATGTAATACTCGTAACAAGCGTAACAATTGTATTAATATTATTGTTATTGTATTCTATTATCTAATTTAACTGTCTTTATATTCATGTTTACTATTTTAAAAATTACATTTAGTTTTAAATTAAAATTCTTATTTATTTTCCTTATCATTTTGACACCGCTCGGTCAGAATTGGAAATAAAGTCTAACCCCTGCTGCCAAGGTAGGTAATTTTTGGTTTTAAATAGAATAAAATATTACATTTGGTAACAGAGATGGTTTACGTAGTTACACTTTTAAGAAGTATTATTACTATTTAAAATTTTATAAATTGTAGGTCAGCAACATTTTCGGTTCACATGGATATACAGGGTGAATACTGAAAACCTTGACATAGGGAAGTAACATGGGAAAACAGTTTTTTGCTGTTTCCATCTGTCCCGCTAAATAAAATCGGGTGTATATGGTATCGTTAGTTAGATTACTTAATTTTGCATCTAATAAAACTAAATGTTGTGTAATAAGGCCTTTTCTAACTGAAATATTTGATAAAATAAATTGTATTTTGAAGGTTATCCTTCATATTTTCGAATAAGAAACGTCAAAAACAAAATGCTCCATAGCCGAGTGGATACGAGGGCTGTTTCATAACATAAATAATCTACAAGACCTGGTTCGAGACCACCTCAGCCCTATTTTTTTTTTAATTAAATTATGCTTAAAATATCTTTATTATTTTAATAAAATAGCAATATTCATATTTTTATAAATAAAAAAATCCAAATATTTAATAGAATTATTATTTACTGTCTGTCAAACTTAACAATTAATTCGAATTTAGTTTTTAGTGTATAATTTTGTATTTCATGTTTCGAAACATGATATTTTAAGTACAATTTAATTTAAAAAAAAATAGGGCCGAGGTGGTCTCGAACCAGGTCTTGTAGATTATTTATGTTATGAAACAGGCCTCGTATCCACTCGGCTATGGAGCATTTTGTTTTCGACGTTTCTTATTCGAAAATATGAAGGATAACCTTCAAAATACCATTTATTTTATCAAATATTTCAGTTAGAAAAGGCCATATTACACAACATTTGGTTTTATTAGATGCAAAATTAAGTAATCTAACTAACGATACCATATACACCCGATTTTATTTAGCGGGACAGATGGAAACAGCAAAAAACTGTTTTCCCATGTTATTTCCCTATGTCAAGGTTTTCAGTATTCACCCCTGTATAAACAATTCACTTGTATTATTCAAAAAATTTAGTGACATTTCTTCCAACCTAAAAAATAAAACTAATTTGAATTGATATTTTTCAACAATTAACGTAATCATAATCATACAAGACGAGTATAATATGAATAATAAATTAAAAATAATTCTTTTAATTATCGTTTTACATTTCCAGTAAAATAAAATTAAAATTTTTGACAGAGTGTAATGCTAAAATATTTAAGTTGCCATCCCTACATTGTGTCGGCCTAGGCCGGCAAACAGAGAGCTTCTGGACGAGTTTGAGTCGTAATGGGAGGGCGGCGCGAAAAATAAATTATATCATTAATAAATGTGTTTATGTTGTTTAGCAACGGCTATTTTTCAAGCAGGAGTGCGTGAAAAGTAACTCTTTACAACCCTTCCCCAGCGAACAAAAAGTTTGATGTTTAATTAATTTTGAACAACACCATAATATGAAAATAACCTATTCTATTACAAAATGTATCATATTGTATAAAATATGCTAAAAGTATAAAAGCCGTTAATTGTGGTATATTTTAAATTGAATTCTGCTAAATGTTCCTGCTAACTTTAGCGACGTATTCGAGAAAAACATTGCAAACGAATAGTATAAATCTAAGTATGGAGTACAAAGAAAAGCTGTCTCACGTAATTCCATACTGCCACTGACTAGACGTACCGTTGTCATGGCAACCGCCCACTGCTTCACTTGAGCATTCATTCCTGTGGTGGGAGCACGCCCCGGTAGAATTCTACTGTCGCCTGCCGGCGAAGGCGATTCTATGTATCGCAACCGTCGTAGCATCCCAGATTGAATTCTATTGTAGAAAAATACTTTGTGCGCTTTCGGCTGTCTACCACCCGATATGAAAACATAGCTCAAATTATACTGCTCAACACAAAAACATTTCATTGTTACACATTTTTCTAGACTGTGAGCATGAGTGACGTTGATTGTTGAACATTTTGTTTCGTTGCATATTGGTTTATAACGGGTAAAATATAACATTAATTGCGAAATATTATTTTAATTATTAATAATTTATTGTTTCAGATATTTGAATAAAAAAATAAACAAATATTAAACTGGTTTTTTGTTAGTGATCACGGAGTTGATTTTCTATTTGTTGTTTCGTTACATATTGTTTTATTACGGGTAAGATATAATTTTAATTATGTAATATTATTTTAATTATTAAATAATTTATTGTTTCAGATATTTGAATAATGTTACCAAATCAACTGTATTATGCAAATAACATAATTAAAGAAAGGCGACGAGAAATAATTACATTAATTTTATTTCGCAAATTCCTATACCTTCAGTTTATTTTAAATCAACGAGTTTATTGTTTACTAAAACTTTTTTAAATATACATATATTGTATTGTAAAATCCTATTAATATATTCTTTCTCATATAGTTTACTTAATTTATCGCAAATGGGACATACATAATTTAAGTTTTTATAGCTAAATTTCATTAATTTTCTTTGTTTTATATTAAATAGTTATTCATACTTTGCCTGAGCATCATTTTAAATAATATTTTATCAATAGTATCAATTGAATATTCATAATTTATTGCAATAGTCTGAAAATTAGTTAGGGAAAAGGAAATTTGTAATAATTTGTTTATTAAAGTATGGAAAATTAACAATTTATTGTTTGAAGTGTCATTTAGAAGTATTTTTTCTATAAATATTAAATTCTATGTGTTTATCTATTAGGAAGATAGACTTGGCGACAGTCTTTCGATCGCTTCGTTTCCCTCGCTTTAAAGCGATTCTACAAATCGCCTCGTTACTACAATTTTTAGGGGCGTACTAGCGTTAGGTAGTTTCGTAGCGATAACGTGACGTCACGGATAGAATTCTACCGGGCGTGCTACCATCACTGAGTGCGATTTATACGATCGACGAGCTATAACAACTTTACCGAGAATCGCATGGTTGTTGGAGAAATTAAATTTTCAAAAATTAATTACTTTTAAATTAAATTGTAGTACAATAAAATTCAAAATATGTAATTTAGTAATAAATTTAGCAGGTTACTTTAGTACAGTTACAAAGTCTTATTAGGTATATCCCGCGCAACAATATTTGGCTTTGACTTTGGATTTATCTGTACCAGTAGGGGTGCCACTACTTATAAATTATTTCTTTGATCTGATCTGTATTCACTAGAATTTTCATTTTTCAGAATTATACTGTATTTATGCCTTGCGTAGTACTCAAATGTTATTCCGTGAAAATAATTATTGACATTTGCGATTATAGGTGTGCGTTGTTTCATTTATTATTCTGTCAATACTTTGTAATAAAGGCCGTATTTATTTAGTACCTTTTGATTCAGCCCTAAACTGATCCAGATGTAATTCGTTTTACTTCCAAATGAATGTTGGATTTACGACAGTACTTAGAAAAATTACCGGTAAATTTAAAATAATGTCATATTTTTATACCCACCTTTGAATATAAACCTTACAAAACTAACCGCCATGCTGTTATGCCTGTCTTGAAAAACAAAGAACATAAGTTGAAAGAAAGAGATAGGAAATGGGTTGAACCTGGGTTGAATCTACCAGCCCCCAAATATAGCTGGGGCAATAGGATCAGTTCGGGAATTGTACCGGGTTACTTAAATAGTACCAAGTAAACAAAACTAACCTGCCAGATTACTTCAAAAGTCCAATATAAATATGGCCATTAACTTGCGAACTCATGAACTTAAATATCAAACTTTTTTCATAGAAGTATAGTTTTGATGTCATTAAATGAAAAATATTTAATTAATTTTATTTTGTGCTCAGGTTTCAGCAAACCAAAGCGTAATCCAGAGCAGCCAAATCTACTCCAGTATGTGCTCTGTTGTCAGTATCAGTAGAATAAAAATTAGATTAAACGCTTTAAAAAGCTCTAATTATACTGATCCACTGAAACCAGAGCACAATCCAAAGCAGCTAAATCTGCTCCAAATGTGCTCTGGTTTCAACAGGTCTAAAATTAGAACAAACACTTCTGAGTGCTCTAATTCCTGACTCACTGAAACCAGATTACAATCCAGAGCAGACAGATCTGTTACAGAATGTGCTCTGTTCTCACTAGAATAAGAATTAGATTAAACGATTTAAAATGCTTTAATTATTGATCTACTGAAACCAGAGCACAATCTAAAGCAGCCAAATCTGCTCCAGTCGAGCTCTGGTTTCAACAGGTCTAAAACTTTTGAGTGCTCTAATTCCTGACTCACTGAAACCAGATCACAATCCAGAGCAGCTAATTTTGCTTCAGAATATGCTCTGGTTTCAGAAGACTAAGAATTAAAACACACGCCGAAGCGTGCTTCAATTCCCGGCCGGCTGAACTAGACTACCAGGCGGGGATGAGGCCCGAAGACCCACTGTCCCACCAGTGCCCCGCCGAGCGGAACTGAGTACTAGCGGCTTAGGAGTTAGGATCCCTAGTATATCCTGAGACGCGCATTATTACTGGTTATGTAGATTCCTATTGGCTGATATTCAAGAATTTTAATATGAAAATTTGTATACGTAGGTACATTGGTGCGAGTATTTCACTGGTATTATTTTAAAGAGTGTAATTAACACCCATTTTAGGGTAGTTGTCAAGAACTAAAAAATGGAAGGAGTTACAATAATTCTTTAAAATAATAACAATTCATAGCTTTATTACTAATGTAAAAAATCTGATGTGTCCAACATAATACCTCCCGCCACTGTAGTAATATATTCAATATAAGTTTTTCAACACATTTAATTTGTAGTTTTAAAATTAGTTTGCAGTTCAGAATATTTTTAATTCATTTCATACCTAAAATTTCCTTCATAAAATTTCAATGACCAATATGACAACTATTTTTGTCGTTACTAAAACCGGAACCGAACTTACTTTGATTCACGCATGCAAATTTATTCCTAATATTATTATATTTCTTCCATCTTTTTAAATTTTACAATAAAATTACTTCATTTTTACTTATTTTATCTTTTACACTTACTTACATCAAATTTGACATCATATGTCAAATTTTGTGAACATATGAATAATTCATCTTTTTTATCGAAATTTCTCAGCCTAAATTATTATAATTTATATATTTTGTTCTATCTATGCAGATCGGTAGAAAATTAAAAAATGGTATTAGAGGTATTTTTTGGAAAAACTGTTTAAAGATTCAAGTAAAGTAATTTAGTACTACTTCTGGTTAACCAATTGTAGTCAAAATCTAATCAGTTCATCATATTTGAATATGTCTTAAATACCACATATGTATCATATTGGAGTTATCGTGGACGAAAAATCGTCACAGACACACACACACGGACATACAGACATCACAGTAAAAATAGAAATCATATTCTAGGGAACCTAATTCGTGCTGATATGTTGAAAACTCACACTCGAGAAATCTGACCAAAAACAATACCTCCCTTATCTATATACTGATAGGCGGGAGGTAAAAAAGGTACGTTAAGGGGAGGTCTCCTTGGGAGCATTGCCCCTATAAAAAAATTCCTTAGGGTAGGAACCCCGATACCCCCTTGAATTAGGTACCCACGAACTAACTTCCATATATTAAATATGATGTTAAAAAAATATTCGAAGTTCATCGTCACAAATAAATTAAATATAATAATTGTTCCAGTTATGAACTCGTCCGTATTTGGTATTAGCTGTGGATAGAAGTGGGTTACGTTTTGTCCCGGGCATGCTTACTTGGACTCGTCAGTAAGGCTGTAAGACATGCCCTGCCTTAGATGCGTTCGAAGTTTGCAGCAGCCAGGGATCGAACCCAAGACTGTGCGATGAGTGGCGAACGCGATGACTGATGGACCACAGGAGCTGTGTTTGCAGGATAAATTCCTATAAGATTAAGTAAGTTATAACCAGTGCTGTCCTGATCTAGATCTATTCATTTAGATCATTAAACTAAATCAATTCCTTGATCTTTTGAGCTGACCTAGATCATTTAATATTTTCAGATCTTGATCTTGATCTAGATCAAATAAATAAGATCTATGATCTTAAAAAATATCAAATATTTTTTCAAGATTATGCAAGTTATAACTTTTGCGTTACAGTATTTGTTGTATTAGTGCCGAGCGAAGTTAAGTCTAAGTTAACTTATATAGATAATAAAAAGTAAAGTTCATCTGACATTTTAATTTATAATACTATGATGGGAAAATGTTTTAAAAAGACATTCTAGAACAGATGAAATCCAATAAGGTTTTGTGAGTTTTACAGATATTTTTGACAGGTATTTGACATTGGTTACGAATATGCTACTGTGAATTTCACTTTTCCCTTCCTTTTAGGATACTGTTCTTATATTGCAACTTTTATTATTATTTATATAGCGCAAGAACAATAACGACAAGAGTGAAATATAACGTTACATATTATTAGATGCTGTCTAATATTTGCCAAACACCTTTAAAAATTTACTAATGGTCCACAGCGTCATATTAAAACTTATGTTTTAGAATGATTTGTTAGCATTCTGTGATCTTTTTTATGGTCTTAGAAAATATTACTAAAGGCTTTTGATGGATTTAATTTACGAATTTTCAGTTTTAGATTTTAAAACATAAACACACTCAAAACAAATGTGTTGGTTTATGAACAATTTACAAATTTAGAAATTTAAAATTTAGATTTGTAATATAACCAATTTTTATATTCTAAATTCAAAATTCCAATCCCGCCAATCACAAGAAAGGATTTAACTGTAAAGTTATTATCAAATAGCAAATATATAACAGTTTGTGAGTGTTATTTTGAATTTATAGTAAAATAAAAATAATCAGACATTAAATTCAGTTAGTACCAAAACAAATTCATCTCACTTCAAAGAAATGTCAAAACCCATAGTCAAACATTAAAACTATATTTATTATCAGGGGATACTTTCGGATTGGATAAATTTAATGAAACTAAAGTTAATCATAAACCAGAATAAAAAATCTAAATTTTAAATTAAAATTTCCACTTGTTTCCATAATCAACATTAAATCTACTTTAATACTTTAAGTTCATGTTAAAGTTTTATCAGTTTTCATCACGAACTTTAACTTTACTTTAAAGTAATGTGACCTTAAATTTCAATTTTAGAGAACTTTAAAACTTTTACTATACATGTTTGGTTAGAAGTGACTCAAATTAGTTGTCATTTCTGAATTTCAAAATGGACCTCTTTTGTTCTTCGTCTGAAAGCGATTCTGTAAACAAAATGTATAAAAATCGCATTATTAATTTTGATATATAGATATATGAATTGTTTGATCATACGGATGTAAGAATTAGTTCGGCAGGCAATACATTTATTACCAGATTTATTATAAAGTACTACAATTTATTTTTTTATAGAGGAAGTGCAATATAACCTTAACAAAATTATTGTTAATTCTATATTTTTATGCAATGGGAAACGTAAATATACCTACATATGAGTTTTTTGGTGCATCTGTGGTTTATGGGAGTGTTATTTTTACCCACAGAATTGATACAATGAAAATAGTTTAAATAATCAACGAAAATTATAAATGAATCTGTTGTAATTGTAATCAAAAATGATTTTTTTCACTGCTAGCCTACGAAGATATCATTATTAACCTGTTACTGAGTTGTGAAATTGTTTTTCTCTACCGCTTCCTTAGCAACGCTTAACAACGGTCAATAATGGATTATTATTAACCATGGTCAATTATGCGAACTGTCACTTTTTAAAGAAATTCACGCTTCTGAATTTATTTAACTCACTGAACGCAAGGAAAATATTATATTTAAATTTGCCGCCTAATTTCAAGTTGGCAATAGTTAAATTTCAGATTAAAAATTAACTATCTTATTCTGTGATCTTATTTCTTGTCAAATTTTTCATGCGTTCACATTATATTCACAATGCAAAATGTTAATTTATGTATTTATTTATTTATTGCAATATTTGAAAAGGTAAGTGTTAATTGTTATATCATTTTAATTATCTTACTTTGTACATTTTTTTTAGGGTTATAATTACATTTCTATGTAAAAACACAAAACGGGTAACATTTATTTGTTATTTATAGTTGAAATTGATAGTGCAATTGTGACAAGTCGAATTTATTGCTGCAGAACCCGTATTCAATGAGGTTTGAGTGTTTCCTATATTTATTATCGCATTTTAAATTTCTGGCATCATTGACTGAGGTATGGGGCTTGTTGAAGGGTTCGTAGCTAGTAGTGAAAAAAATAGTATATAAACCACAGTTGAGAAGATCATTATTGACCAGGCGCCTTGTATCACTCGGGCTTCGCCCTCGTGTTACAATCCTGGCGCTGGGTCAATAATGATTATCTTCTCAACCTTGGCGTATAATATACTATTATAACATTTAGGAATGTTTTCCACTGTAATAATAAATTAAAATATTATTAGCTACAGCAATATTTTTATTACAATAAGTGATTTTGATGCAAAGTGTAGAAATAACATAGTATATGATCCGTTCGTTGTAATTAAATAAAATAATATGAATCAATATTACAAAAGTCTAAGTTAATAGTAAGTAATTTAAATTTTAAAAAATGGAATCGTTGAGATGTTGGTTGAGGTATCGAATACCGACTGTGCAATGAATTTTGTTATCAATATCAATAACAACTGTCAGAATTCAATGTATTTTATCCAATATTTCAATTTAAAAAAACAAAATACTCTTTGGTGAAGTTTACACCTCTTAACTCTTTCTTTTGTAATTAAATTTTTGTTATAATTCAGGTTATAATGATTTTAAATGCAATCAAATATAAGATTTTCAGATTTTTTTCGATATTTAATACATTCAGTAGTACTCCAACATTCTTTAAAATAGTTTAAAGTTTACTTTAGTAAAAGTAACTATTATTAAAATCGGCAATTTTAAATTAAAGATAAAGTCATAAAGGCACTTTAATTAAAGTCAAGGTATATATGATTATGAAAATGACATAAAATAAATAAATTAAATCCATCATAAACCAGCTTTTAATTCCTGATCTGATCTAATAAAATAATTTTCAACACAAAAATTCATGTTTGATCTGATCTATACCATTTAAGACATGGAGATCTTGATCTTGATCTAAATCCTTATTAAAATGATCTTTGACAACACTGGTTATAACGTATTTTAGACAACGTGCATAACAGCAACTTACGGCACCCTTCTTACCGCAGAGCCACCTCTCTCACAAGTTATTCCTGTCTCTCTCTGTTCGAAGAGACCGCCACAGGATTCCCCTACCAATGATCAAGTTGATGGTTGTATTAGGGCCATTTCGCACCAAGCTAGTCCATTCCAGTCAGGTCCAGTCGCGTCATACGCTGCTGAATTCAACCGAGTAGTTTATCATTAAAATCAAGCAAATATAAAAATTTGATTTCACACCGAATGCATCACGTCAAGTCCAGTCACGTCGCGTCAAGACTTGACTGGTATTGACTCAACCGGTCAAATTTTTGATTGTCTTGCTAGTGCTACGTCAACTGCAGAGAATACATCATGAATGTGGAAAAATTAATACTTTTGGTTCAAGATAAAAATTCTCATTCTGAAATAATTGTTATTTTAATAAATCGGGAAATAAATGAATGAATTGGCCAAAACTATATCTCCTAGTGTTTATTGGGTGCACCCAATTTTTTTTCTTGTTCGCCTTCTTCTTTTTTGAAGTCTATGCAAAATAATTTCTTGTACAAACACGTCCATTCTCTACCGATTCTTTTCACTAACTGACTGACACAATTTCTCAACACAGACGTGTGTAATGCGGAACCTAATGACTAAACATGATTTGACTGGACTAACTTGATTGGACGTGACTGGATTGGACTGGTTCAGTGCGAAATGGGCCTTACCGAGAGAGACGAAGTGTTGATGTTGAGGGTGCGTGTTCCATCATGTTGGAGTCACCAATTTGACGCCTGTGAGTCGGCTTGCCAGGTATGTTGTTAGAAGAGAAGCAGGTTGCGTTTCGTCCCGGGCATGCTTACTTGGACTAGTTAGGTAGGCTGTAAGACATGCCCTGCCTTAGACGCGTTAGAAGTTTACGGTGGCCGGGGATCGAACCCGGGACCGTACAATGAAAAACGAGCGTGATTACCGATACACCACTGTAGCTGTATACCTCTACAGGGAGTGTAATTGGTCAGAGTTCAAACCGAACACCACAATTAAATACTCAAATTAATATCCCTTATTTTTTTATACTTAATTAAAAACCCGTGTGATAAGTGTCCTTTATTATTTATAAAAGTAATAATCCGAAAAAAATATAAAGAAATAAATAATTTATTAATAAACACTGTGTAACTCTTTTTGCATATTCCGGTATAATAAGAGATTAATTAATTAGAGAAGGACAAAACACTGAGTAAGTCTCAATGCTAGGCACTCTTGTATTATCATTTCTTAATTATAATAATATCGTGTAACAATAAAGCAACTATGACTCACTTGATTAGTGCGCCTCAATTCGAATTGAATAGAAAATGTTAAAAATACAACTGTATTTGGGTGCTTCGGAACTCACTACAAGCTGTAAATACCTCCCAAAGGTTACACGCTTACAATCAACATATACGAGGTGTGTAAATTAAGTAATAAAACTGTCAACGTAGCATTCGATATTGTAACACTTGGGACACGGGACTTGGAGAGTGGGCAGATGAACAAGTTATATGCTTTCAACATGAGTTGGAACTCGCTAGATTCATTTGGTTGTCCGTAGTGATTTCGTAAAAATGAGTAACGTAATTTCAATTAGGTTTTGCTTCAGATTTGGGTACACTGTAATGGAAACTTTTACAAAACTTTAGACAGTGTCATTTCAAGGGGCCATGTTTTTTGTGGTTTTAGGCATTTTCAGAAAGAAAAAAATCGATTAAAGATGAAACACGCATCGGAAGGCCTTCATCTACCAGAACTGATGAAAACGTCCACAGAATCTGAGATCATGTGCATTCAGATCGAAAACTAATGTACTATTTATACCTAAAGGAGGACGGTGTCCAAACGTCCAGCCTAAGTCATATAGACTCATTAGTCTCTCATCATTTATACTGAAAGGGATGGGCAAAGCTTTAGACCAATACCACAGAAATGAAGAAATAACTGCTTCACCACTAAATGCAAACGAGTTTGTTTATAAGTAAACAAAATCGGCTCTCCATAGCCTTGTACATAAAATAGAAAAAATCTACATGACAAAGAAAATAGCTGTGGGAATATTTATAAATATTGAGGGTGCTTTTGATAACATCTTCTATAAGTTCATTGAAAGAGCTACTAGGTCAAAAGGATTTGACCCAAGTGTCGTAGAGCGGGTAAAGCCATGCTGTAAAGTCGTACTTTTGTAACAATGGGAAACAAAAATTTGGATTATTGAATTTTGAGTTTTAAATTTAATAAAACGTTATTTGTTTAATTATTTTTAATTAGAATAATCAAACTAATTTTAGGGAAAGAATTAAATAAAAGGGATAAACAAAGCGATAATAAGAAAACTTAACAATAAAATATATTAAAAATGAAATAGAATTACAAGTTAAAATTACTAATTATTGGTTACAAGTGAGGAATAAACTTAAACTTACTTACAAAATATTATTTACAACACGAGTCATGATTGACTCCTCTTCTTTACTCGTTGACTATCTGTCCCTGACTCTCTTAACTTGCTAATTTCAAAAGTTTACCGCAGATGGTCCACCCACTTGAAGATACAGAATTCATCCCCGTTTTCTGATTCTCGCAATTTTACTGGTCGTCTACTACATGGGCGTGTAAATTAGTTGCAGTCCTTAGCCTCTAACCGGGTGCATTCTCAACACCCTGAGATGCACAAAAAATGAGAAAGTTGGCGTCTTCTGAGAATCAGAAAACGGTTCCGCTCAGGGTTGATGGGTTTATTACCGTCCAAAGCAAACCTTTAAAGCTATATAACCATAAACTTAAAAGCCAAACGAAATTTCGGAAATCTTTACAAATCTTTGAACTATTTATTACCAAAAAGAATTTTGAAACAAGTCAACAACAAAATAAATAACAAAACGAGTAGGTATTTGTTTAACTGGATCAGGCGTTTTGTTACAACTCCTTTCCCCTTAAATTAAGTTATATTTCTTCAAGAAACTATAACTTAAACATTCCCCTCTGCTAGACTCCGATCTCCAGGTATTCCTCATACTCGATGGCTGCGGTGGCTGCGATCTCTTCGTAGCTTGACAAAAGTTGGCTTCATCTCCGTTGTCTCCTCCAATTTTCTGCTCTTACTGCAACCAGCAACTCTTGCGGCACCGTGACTTGGCCTCAGCAACCAGGAACACACGGAGATGTCAAACTCGAATAGGATCTCTGCAGGCCGATTCTGCTCGCCATCGATGTACGGAGGTTCCTAGATCATCATCTAGCAGTTTGACGGGATATAGGGCTGCAACAAAAATGTCTGACCAGTATCTATGTTTCATTTAACATTTTTTTTTTATATCCAATTAATTCTCTGAATTTATATGATACTTTTATCTTAACTTCCCTACTTATATATGATTAATTTTACTACTATCTAATTTTTTTATATAAATTTACTTTCTACTACAATTATTTTACTTTAATATCTGTAATTTCAACATATATATATTTTTTTTAATTATCTAAATCGTCAATTAACTATGAACAAACAATATGTATTGTCTCAACAAATTAACAAATAATACAAAGAGAAAAAAAAACTTCTAACTTCCTGAGTTTATTCTAATAAAACTTTACCGCGGATCTTAGCTTGGAAGGCATTTTTATGGCAACTAATTATCAACATTCATCTCCCAGCCTAAGATACACGTTGGCTATCACACGGGCAGGGGTGCCAATATCCTGGATGCATACAACTTTTATGACCTGATTACCCGATACAATACAAAACAACCGAAATCTCTCTTTACCTGGGCCGTTTTCGGCTTTTGTAAATATGATACCCAAATCCCCTTGCTTTTACTGCATAATTATTTCCTTCTATAAATTCTAATGCCAAATAATTTTTAAATCCGTTTTCTTCTAATATAAATTTACTATAACATCGTTTTCTACTAAAATTGCTAATTCTGACTCTATAATTTCTTTTTAATATGAAATATTTGTTTGTATTAATATTTCTACCTAATTTCAAAGCTTTCGTTTTAAATTTTTCTGCTAATTTCGTTTTAACTTTTTTCTTTATTTTAAATAACAATCGCTTACCTTTATTTTGTATTTTTCTGTCTTTAATCACGTGTTTTCCGTCCGAATCCCAAGTCTGGCCGCTACTCTTCCACCTGGACCGATGGTAGGAACAACCACGCGCTCGGGTTTTATGACCTCGCCTTTGTCTGTCCTTTTGCCTCCTGCTGGATCGGGTTCTCGAAATCTTCTTTGTTTGTGATTGCACTTTATTCTTCCGCGTTACTTTTTCTTCCTTTCTCCGATTATATACTGCCGCCATCGTTGACGTCTCCACTCGGACAACCGCTGCCTCAAAGCTCTCGCCGTTTGCTTCTTTTCCAGGAGAAGTGAAAATATGCTCTTCTGCAGCCTTTTCCCTGGATTCTGCGACCCTCGCGCCAGAATCATCATTCTCAGGTGCCTTTTCTAAACCATACTTTACCTCGCTCTCCTCTAAACTTAAACAATTCGCCGTGGCGTTTACTTGTTCTTCATCAACCGCATCTGTTGTCCTGAGCTCTTCTACCTCGACGTCGTTCTCTGGCGTCTCCCCAACGCTATTGTCTGAACTCCTTGTTGGATCTAAATCTTCGCTTGTCTCCTCTGCGTTGTGCAGCTCATCGTCGTTGCAAATCACAGTCCGTTCACATTCACTTTCGTTGCACTTATTGTTCGAGTCCGGGTAAACACATTTATCGCTGCTATCACTTAAACCATTGTAACTAACACTCATACACACATACTTATTACTCAAATAATCTACCTTCTGCTTTTCCTCACATGTAACCGTACTACCTAGTATTTGTTCTACTACTCGGGGCGATTCCTTTACCGGACAATTTTTCTGTATGTGCCCCATGTTTTCACACTTGAAGCACATACGATCTGCAAATTTTTCAGGACAGTTCCACTGCATGTGTCCCATTTTCTCGCATCGAAAACACATCAGTTCTTTTAAAGGAATTCTACCCCGATAATTTTGATTATTTCCCGCGCTAATTTCTAAATTTAAATTTTGATGTGTAAAATTTTCTATCGGAGCTCTCGGAAATTGGGAATAATTTTGAATTTGTACATTTGACTCAAAAACTTTCGCAGGTCTAATATTTTCCGAAACATCATCAAAATTAATTTTCTCAAATCTCTTTCTCATAAGTTTTTTAAAAAGTTCCCAATCTCCCTGCAATTTCTCAGCATTTAAAAATACATATCGCTTTGCTTTCCCTGTACAATGTATAGAACCAAGAGCTTGTAATCTTCTAAACGAAATATTAGTCTTTTTCTGAACATTTTCTAAATTTGTGATGAATTTTTCAACACATTTATGGTCTTCTCCGCCAAAAGTTGTTACACCATTAAAAATATCAAACAATGATGGTTGATTCATTGTAACTAAATTTTGTATTGACTTTACACTAAATTAAAATGAGCGTGGCTACTAGAATTTCTAACTCAAATTCAAACGAGCTTGGCTACCGGAATATTCGTATCTCACCGCTCGCCACCATTTGTAACAATGGGAAATTGAAATTTTTGAGCTATTTAAATTTGGGGTTTAATTTTATAAACAGTTATTTATTTAATTTGGAATAAAGATGTCGAAATTGGTAGAATTTAAATTGCTGCCACCAGATTATTTTTAATTAGAATAATCAAACTAATTTTAGGGAAAGAATTAAATAAAAGGGATAAACAAAGCGATAATAAGAAAACTTAACAATAAAATATATTAAAAATGAAATAGAATTACAAGTTAAAATTACTAATTATTGGTTACAAGTGAGGAATAAACTTAAACTTACTTACAAAATATTATTTACAACACGAGTCATGATTGACTCCTCTTCTTTACTCGTTGACTATCTGTCCCTGACTCTCTTAACTTGCTAATTTCAAAAGTTTACCGCAGATGGTCCACCCACTTGAAGATACAGAATTCATCCCCGTTTTCTGATTCTCGCAATTTTACTGGTCGTCTACTACATGGGCGTGTAAATTAGTTGCAGTCTTTAGCCTCTAACCGGGTGCATTCTCAACACCCTGAGATGCACAAAAAATGAGAAAGTTGGCGTCTTCTGAGAATCAGAAAACGGTTCCGCTCAGGGTTGATGGGTTTATTACCGTCCGAAGCAAACCTTTAAAGCTATATAACCATAAACTTAAAAGCCAAACGAAATTTCGGAAATCTTTACAAATCTTTGAACTATTTATTACCAAAAAGAATTTTGAAACAAGTCAACAACAAAATAAATAACAAAACGAGTAGGTATTTGTTTAACTGGATCAGGCGTTTTGTTACACTTTTAACTCTACTTTAGTGCATTTTTATTGATGACCTCTAAAATAGGATCAATAAATTTGGCTATTTTGTAAACGGATATGTAGACGACGTAGAAATCTTAGTTAGAGGTCGTAGTGAGACTACAATCTCACACTTGATGATTGATGCAGGAACATAAAACGCGTCCCTTTAAAAAGAGAAGGAAGCTAGCTCTTCAAGTTCCCTAGAATTGAGTTTTCAACGGGGGGTTAAGTATCTAGGAATCATTCTAGATAAAAATTTATGTGGAACTTACATATTAACAAATTTACAAAGAATAAAGATACAAACTGGGAATTACAGTTAAAAATGATCCATTGAGCATCTATCAGTGTTGTAAGACCCATGATCACCTAATTCTCACTTGTATGGTGACCAAAAGTGAAATAAAGCACAGCATAAGCATCACTGCAAAAACTACGACGCCTGGCCTGCCTCAGTATTAAAGGTGCTTTGAGTCCCTGTCCAACTGCAGTCAAAGTAATTCTAGAGCTATACCTATCCATACTCAGGTGGAAACAGAGGCGATGAAACAGGCACTGACGCTCTGCAGAACGAAACACTTTATGTCCGGAGATCTCGTGGGTCACTTGGAAATTCTAAAGGAAATACATCCAGATATATTTGATAAAATTGGTAAGCTGAAAATGATATCTGCCGACTCTGTGATGAGGACGAAGAATCGTCGGAACACATACCGTGTGGATGTCCAACTGTAATCATACACTAAATAGGTCAACTCACAAATAACAAATTCACAGTACGCATGTAAATACTAGTAGTTTCATTTCTCAGTGGTGTTGGACCTAGCGATTCAACAGCTTACCGTCTAAGCTTCGCCACCTGTTTTACAGGAGTAAATAATAAATGACAAAAATATGAGCTTTGAATTGTTGAAACAAGATCTGTGCATGTAGTCGACAAAAATTAACTGTGTGTTAACAAAGATAATTTGTCTATATTTATACTGTAATGAAATATGATATATGTAAGTACTATTACGGGCAGTGCTGGAGAGACTCAAGCAACTAGGTAAAAGGTATCTTACGGCAGATGAGATCAAGAACTCGACTCCTGGACTATAATTGGCTTCATCAAAAATCTGTAATTGTTTCTGGAAAACTAAGTCTGTGTCATACTGATAACAGATCTTCTAGGTCGCGGTGACAAAAGCGATAAAACGCATACATAGTACCAAATTCCTAAAAAGATTTGAAGGCCACACAAAAACAAGTGCAGTGAAATTGTTAGGTAACAGTGCGAATATACGACGATTAAAACGTTTTAAACTATTAGGTTTGGTAAATAGATTTAACTAATATTTATATAGTTAATACATTGAGTTTTTATCAGTGGCCAAATCCTCATGAAATTTATTTGTTGTTACATTTTTATTCATTACCTTACATTCAGAAAGATTGTAAAATTATTAGGTTTAGAAGTTATAAAAAATATTTTATTAGGACGATCTTACAGAAATCAAACATTGTAGCGATCCCAAGGTCATGCTGCAGGCGACGGCTACAGGTATCTAGCAGAAAGGTCGAGACTCGTTCGCCGCCCTTCTGTTGTACTGATGCGTCGAAGATGCGATAATGTTTCCGAACTTAATTATTCTACTATATAAGTCTGAGCAGGAGTCCGCGAGAACAGTCTGATATTAATACGCGTAGTGAACATAAATAGTTAGTGGAAATAAATATCGTGTAAATAAATAATGAGTAGTGTTAAATGTTTAAATAAATAACCCTAGTGTTTAAGTTTTTATTAATAATTATTACTCTTAAATTAATGTTTCGTGCAGGTGATCAGAAAACTACAGATTCTATTGGATGGTTTTTAAGGTCAAAATTTTCTGGGATATAAAGTTAAAGTGATAACGAATTCAACTCAAATAGACCAAGTAATTCAAGAAGAAGAAATATACGGGCATACATTTTAAAGAAGAGACGTTTTCACTATATTAGTGGTGGACACAGAATGTTTGTTTATTATAAATTAATATATTTATGAATATTTATTTTTTGTTTCAGGGAGTTGTGTAAAGCTAATCTGATGTGAAGTTCGAAAATTGACACCTGAGGAACTTCTCCAACGAGCAACTTGAAAACGGGCTCCAGTTTCATGCGATTATTTCCCAAGCTCTGAAATTTCTGGGATGAATGTGGAATATTTTAACTTCATGTTAAAATGAAATGTAAGTACAAGTTATTAGTAAATTTATTACAATTACTGTGGGCGAATTAAGTTGGAACTTAAGATTTATAATTTTTGAAATTAAATGAAAATTCACTGGGTACAGAAAATTTGTACCAAAAAATATATCGCATAGGTATTTAATATAATACCGATATTTGAGAATTCGAGGTTCGAATGATACAATTCTTTGAATTTTTTTAAGAACTGTGTGTATAGTATTCTGCTCACAAAGAGCTTAACGTTTCTTAAAGTTTTGCTGAGTTGCGATTGAGCAGACCGTATTCCAGGAAGATTCCAGCACATAATTTAAACATCCAGATGACATTTGTAACGTGGTATACAGAAAAGAAACATCTGTAAACAATGGTAGACAATAAAAAATCAGTTGAAATATTGAAAGAAGATACACAAATTATGCAAGAAAATTTTCGCAAAAAAGTCGTGTGGTAACTAAATTTAATTTTGTTACCGTAAAAAGTTCGAATACCACCATGACTATTAAAAAGAGGTGGTGAAAATAAAAGAAAATTCGAACTAATTAAATATTCAATGTTAATGTTTAATAATATTCACCAATGTAAAGTATCTCTAAATTTTCAAGAAACAAATGAAAAAAACGCCCTTTTCTTCCCCACAGAAAAATAATGGATAATGTAAAACTAAATGATGATGTCTATACATGAAATAAGGAACAAATTGTCATGTACTTCAAGATCATCTTGTCGTTGGCTGGACGCAGATAGTACCAATATTCTTATATATACCCTGTTTTAACACGTACAATATTGAGATAGGGAATGAAAGTCTCATCTATGCCATGTGTGTACGAGTAAGATGCCAGATACAAGTTTTATAATTATTGTAGCAGAAATTGATAACGTGAATAATATCAACTGGGAAAAATCGGTACTACATATGTATGTACATTTCTATATCGACTATCTTCATGGCAATTTTAGAACCATTTGGACTTGTCTATGACGTTGCATGAATTTTTCTATTACTTATTTGTCTCATACGATTACAGAGGTATTAGTTATAGATGCAGCAGACAAATTAAAGGGAACAAAATAATGAAATGATGAAATGGTGAATAATATAGCTGAAGCTGACGTTTGTGATAATTTGATACCGTATAAAGTGCGAACACCACCATGACTATTAAAAGATGTGGTACATTAAAATCAAATCCAAAGGAAGCAAAAGAAAATTCAAAACCAATTATATTATAATCAAAGCATGTTTAATAATATTCAACAATGTTAGGTATTTCAATATTTAAAAGAAATAAGTGAAAAAAACACCCCCCATCTTCACCTCAAAATTTTTTATGGATAAAGTGAAACGTAATGATGCTTCGGCCGTAAATGAAATATGGAATAAATAGACATGTAGTTCAAAATTATCTGAGCTTTAAAGCTTCTATTTCAAGATTTAATAAAAATTGTGATAAACCTAAAGAAATTGAAAAGAAAAACTTCTATATATACTTTAAAGTATTTAAAACTTTCAAGACTATAGATATCAAAATATAAATTAGGCAAAAGAAAATTTTATCTTTTGTTAAATCTTACCTCAGCCCCGAAGAAAGAAGTTAGTCTCATGGGGAAGAATTTACTGGACTTCTCAGCCCGAGTAAAAACTTGAGTGCTGGTTTAAGCGTAAGCCCAGCCAAAGCTTCAGCCTATCAACACTTTGAAGCTTTGGCATCTTCAGGCACTTATACTTTAATTCTGCCATTTAAGTATCGCAGTTTGGTGGAAATGTACCGAAGCATCGAAGAGGTTTGTGCAATGTAAAAATGCAAACAGGAAAGAAACTAACTTTCAATAAGCTAAAGTCAATGGTTCAGGAAATGATACGGAGGTATTAGAGTGAGCAACACTTCGCTCAAATTTTAGTTCTTTACCCCGACGCTTTTTCGTTTAGTTGAGAAAAAATGAAAGCTTTTGCAGCCAAACAAAACAAATGTGAATTTTTGTAGCTCAAATTTAAAAGGTTTATAATAGCGTAGAAATGAGCATACGAATTAGATGAAAAAATAAATGGGGATGTAATATTATTAAAACAATAACAAAATTTATTGGACTATATTACTGTATAATCTAACATGTCTTTTATGGTAGACGGATTTTTCTTGACTGGTCAATTGATGAAGGGAAAGAAAACTGCTGGAATTCGTCAATGGGATAAAATTTTATTTCCTTTCCTACCGGTTTCGACCCCACATGGGTCTTCCTCAGGGAATGAAAGTCATTTTATACATTATTAATGTGTTGTAAATACATTTGTCGAAAATTGTAACAAAACAGTTAAAAATCAAATCGTGATGTTTAATAAACTCACAAGTCAAACATATGTAAAGCTTTTTTATAAATGCAGATACTAAATGTAGAGTCATTTAATAATTTTATTTTTCACAAAAAACGTGGTTTCGTGCACCTATGGTAAAAACCAGCTAAGTATCAATGAGTATATTGTAACGATCCCAAGGTCACGCTGCGGGCGACGGCCGCTAGCGGACCTGTCACGACAGGTTCGCTCGCTTCTCATAGTTCTGTTTTCGAGAGGGTTGGAGAACATTTCAACAAATAATTGTTCTACTAGAAAAACCCCGAGCAGGAGATCGTGAGGACAATCTCATATTGATACGTGCAGTGATCGTAGGTGATAGAAATAAATAGGTGGTGATATAAATATTGTGGAAATAAATATTGCGTAGTTTTAAATGTTTAAATAAATAATCTTAGTGTTTAAGTTTTTATTAATAATAATTACTTCTAAATTAGTGTTAATATTAGTTTATTTATATTGTTACTTATTTTTATTATATTTTTATAATTTATTTCTTAAAGAAATTGAAAAGAAAAACTTCTACATACTTTAAAGTATTTAAAACTTTAAAGACTATTGATATCGAAATTTAAATTAGGCAATCGCAGTTTGGTGGAAATGTTCCGAAGTATCGAAGAGATTTGTGCAATGTAAAAATGCAAACAGGAAAGAAACTAACTTTCAATAAGTTAAAGTCAGTGGTTCAGGAAATGATACGGAGGTATTACAGCGAGCAACACTTCGCTCAAATTATAGTTCTTCATCCCGATGCGTTTTCGTTTAGTTCAGAAAAAATGAAAGGTTTTGCAGTCAAACAACAGAAATGTGAATTTTTGTAGCTCAAATCATTGATTGAAAAGTATACTTTTCAATCAACGCTCAAATTTAAAAGGTTTATAATAGCGTAGAAATGATCATACGAATTACATGAAAAAATAAAGGTGGATGAAAAATTATTAAAACAATATCAAAATTAATTGGACTTAGTACTGGAACCAAGACACAAGTTGGAAATATTTTCTGTAACTTGTTGGGGGCGAAGCAAATATAAATGGATGCAGTAAAAATATTTAAAATTCTTCTTGGATTTCTAAGTCAACTGCTTATTCACATAATTTAACACAGGAGATGAATGAATACGACATACATTTGAAAACTATGAAATTGATATGTACGAATTTCAAGCTGAAGCTGCAAATATGCTGAAAAAGTCATGAAAAGATACATCCAAATTTGACGAAATTAGCAGGATGCAGGATATTATATTTCTGTTTTTCATAGTACGTAAAATAGAAAATTTATATAGATAATAGTAATAAGAAAATTTATAAATTTAACATTTCAAGTAGTTTGATGATTAGCCTGAAATTTCAAGATGAAATAAATTAACGGTTTGGCTTGATATTTTTAAAGCTTGGCTTTAAAAATTTAATGTTTAGCTTCATTTTCAATCCGAGCTAAACAAGTTGCCAAAGCCTGACTAGATCTGCCTCACAGGAAAAAAAAGCTTTGACTTTTGTTAAGAAATACTTCCGTAACTGAGAAAAAAGAAGTTTTATCCCTTGTGGAAGTCATAATTGTCAAATCTGTAACCAAAAATAAATAATCCTGTGTCCGAGTAGTTCGGAACCCATTGTAAACCTTAGGTCCCCTAACCTGTAATTAGACTTCGGTTTGTTGGACAGTGTAAAATAAATAAATAAATAAAAAGTAAATAATTGAGTAAATAAGTATATAAATAAATAAATTAATTAAATAACAGTTATAACAGTTTTCTCACTAACTTTGAAATCAAAGAACACTTAAGACTGATCAATACTTCTTTGTCAGGATGGTTCGACTTCCATGAAGTCCGCAAATCATTATTTGTAAAAGTCTTTGTAAGTTTTTTTCGAATTTTATTTTTTTATACACTACGTAATCTGATAAGTTTTTTTTAAATACAGGGCTTGCATAATAACACGAATATTAGATGATTATATTTATATCATAAGTAAATGAAAGTACTCTTAATGAATAAGCTTGGAGTCTCATTTTTATTTCAGTAAATCAGTAAATCTGCGCCAGGATGATTCAAGTTCCATGACGTCCACAAACCATTAATTGTGAAAGACTTCCGAAGATATATTGAAAGTCCTGAAGCACCTTGGAGAAGCTTAGATCCAAGAAGAAAATTATTAAAATGCCCTTCTGAAGGAAGTTAAGTTGTTAGATGATAGATGATAGAATCACTCATTGGCATCCAGAATTCGATTTGGAGAAAGTTCCAGAAATAGACGGCGCAGAGTTACCCAAACAACCTGAAGAGAATTAATTATCTACAGGGCAAGGACTGCTGGAGAAAATTCGCAGCCTATTCAATTGAACACTCTTATAGAAAGAGCTATGGAAATACTCAATGAGCTACAAGAAAACCGAGGAAGCATCATTTCAAATTTCATCTCTTCCAACTAAGGTTTCAAGTAGTAGCGGCTCTTGAAGTAAAATTTTGGTGAGGCAGGCAATAGGAACTGAATAACAGTAAACTTAAATTTAAAATCTAAAGATATTAGATGTCCCCGTCCACCCATTTATACCATATTTTAGTAGGAAAATAATTTAACATATTATAATGTAGCGATCTCAGGAAGGCGGCGCGGGCGGCGGCCGCTAACGGACAGGTCACAACAGGTTCGTCCACTCCTCATTGTTCTGTTTTCCAGAGGGTCGGCGAATATTCCAGAAATTAAGTGTTTTACTTTAAATACCCCGAGCAAGAGAACTCGAGGACAGTCTTATATTGATACGTGTAGTGAACAGATGGTGATATAAATAAATAGAGAGTGATATAAATATTGTGGGAATAAATATTGCGTAGATTTAATTGTTTAAATAAATTATCTCAGTGTTAAAGTCTTTATTAAAAATAATTAGTTCTAAATTATTGTTTATATTTATTTATTCATAGTGTTACTTATTTTAGTTATTCTTTATAATTCATATTTCTTTTATTAAACATAGTTATATAAATATTAGTGTTTTATCAAGTTTACACTTCACCTAAATAAATAAAACGTTACAATAAATAATTATTATCGTGAATGTTTTTATATTATTATTATTATTAATTCACATATAAACATAAATTGTATTCCATTCATTCTGTGACAATATTTAAACTAAAATTAAATAATTAATCATTTTAGTAATAAAATAAATGATTTTTTTAAATATCATATCATAATTTGTTGATAAACTTGTGTTATTAACATTATTTTCTTTTAATTTTCTTTGTCCTTTCGAACACAAAACACAACACAGAGTTTACGAAGGTTGTCAAAAACTGATGTGAAGATATCAGCAAATTTTTTAATCTGTCCTTATTTAATAGCAACGGTTTTACGCAGGTTACTTTAAATCATTCGGAGTAAATGCAACAGAGTTAAGAAAATGGATGGATAATACTTATTATAGTTACAGAATCGGCACATGAATCAGTCGTGTGGTTAAAATAAATAAATGTGCTAAAAAAAGTATTCTAAAAAAACATACATTGGTCAAGTAAAAGTTATTTTTCGTTCACAGAAAATATTCAAAATAAAAAAACAACGAAACGAAATTGCGAGAAACTAATCGACTAGCAGCGGGCAAAACAGATCGTGTCGCTGCTGAGAAACACCCGAATATGCTTCCTAGGAGCCATTATGGCGGAAGGAAATTGTCGTGTTTAGCTGTCGCTGCAGATTTCCGCTCTACGGGGAAGGTCTCAGTCAATTTGAACGGAAATATTAAAAGAAAATACACACATTATGAAAGAAAATTTTCGCAAAAATGTCGTGTGGTAACTAAACTTAATTTTGTTACCGTAAAAAGTTCGAATACCATCATGACTATTAATAGAGATGGTGAAAATAAAAGAAAATTCGAACTAATTAAATATTCAATGTTATTCAAATCCACAGGAAGTAAAAGAAAATTCAAAACCAATTATATTATAATCAATGCATGTTTAATAATATTTAACAATGTTAGGTATTTCAATATTCAAAAGAAATAAGTGAAAAAAGCACTCCCATCTTCACCTCAAAATTTTTTATGGATAATGTGAAACGTAATGATGATTTGGCCATAAATGAAATATGGAATAAATTGACACGTAGTTCAAAATTCTCTGAGCTAAGCTTCTATTTCAAGATTTAATAAAAATTGTGATATACCTAAAGAAATTGAAAAGAAAAACTTCTACACACTTTAAAGAATTTAAAACTTTCAAGACTATTCATATCGAAATATAAATTAGGCAAAAGAAAATTTTATCTTCTGTTAAATCTTACCTCAGCCCCGAAGAAAGAAGTTAGTCTCATGGGGAAGAATTTACTGGACTTCTCAGCCCGAGTAAAAACTTGAGTGGTGGTTTAAGTGTAAGCCCATCCAAAGCTTCAGCCTATCAACACTTTGAGGTTTTGGCATTTTCAGGCACTTATACTTTAATTCTGTCATATAAGTATCCCAGTTTAGTGGCAATGTTCCGAAGCATCGAAGAGGTTTGTGCAATATAAAAATGCAAATAGGAAAGAAACTAACTTTAAATAAGTT
The DNA here is from genome assembly GCA_035578165.1 of Stenolophus ochropezus. NCBI lineage: Eukaryota > Metazoa > Arthropoda > Insecta > Coleoptera > Carabidae > Stenolophus > Stenolophus ochropezus. The sequence continues at coordinate 5,955,261 of JAQOWZ010000004.1, read as the reverse complement.
AAAGTCAATGGTTCAGGAAATGATACAGAGGTACAGATGTATTACAGCGAGCAATACTTGGCTCAAATTTTAGTTCATTATCCCGATGCGTTTTCGTTTAGTTCAGAAAAAATGAAAGGTTTTGCAGTGAAGAAACATAATTGTGAGTTTATTGTAGCTCCAAATATAAAAGTGAGTGAACCGATCGTGAATCCAACTTGCGTATTAGATCAAAGAAGAAAATTATTTAATGTGCTTCTGAAGGAAGTTAAGTTGTTAGATGATAGATAATAGAATCACTCATTGGCATCCGGAATTCGATTTGGAGAAAGTTCCAGAAATAGACGGCGCAGAGTTACCCAAACAACGTGAAGAGAATAAATTATCTACAGGGCAAGGACTGCTGGAGAAAATTCGCAGCCTATTCAATTGAACACTCATATAGAAAGATCTATGAATATACTCAAAGAGCTACAAGAAAACCGAGGAAGCATCATTTCAAATTTCATCACTTCCAACTAAGGTTTCAAGTAGTAGCGGCTCTTGAAGTAAAATTTTGGTGAGGCAGGCAATAGGAACTGAATAACAGTAAACTTAAATTTAAAATCTAAAGATATTAGATGTCCCCGTCCACCCATTTATACCATATTTGAACAACTTTAAATGCAAAATCCAAAATTTCAAAAGCATTCAATTGGGTCGCATATTCTGTTAGTCCACATGTAAACAGGCCAATCAGCACTTGAGAGATGCCTCAAGACTCCCTTTTCCGAATCAAGTGGTATGAGTCTGTACCAGGATGGTTCGACTTTCATGAAATCCGTAAATTATTATTTGTAAGTCTCTCGTCATGGGAACAAGTTGAAAGGCATGAAGCGCCTTGAAGACTTGGTTAAATGAATGTCTGGTCTGTAAATTGAATAGCGACTTAGCTTAGCCTACATGCTTGAGATTCTGTGAGACAAACAGATAGGACCAAAGATTAGTAGGAAAATAATTTAAGATATTATAATGTAGCGATCTCAGGAAGGCGGCGCGGGCGGCGGCAATTGAACACTCATATAGAAAGAAGTATGGAATTACTCAAAGAGCTACAAGAAAAAACCGAGGAAGCATCATTTCAAATTTCATCTATTCCAACTAAGGCTTCAAGTAGTAGCGGCTCTTGAACTAAAATTTTGGTGAGACAGGCAATAGGAACTGAATAAAAGTAAACTTATAACCACTTGTACTATATTTGAACAACTGTAAATGCATCGTCTAAAATTTCAAAAGCATTCAATTGGGTCGTATATTCGCTTAGTCCACATGTAAACACTTTGAAGATTTGGCATCTTCAGGAACTTATACTTTAATTCTGCCATTTAATCCATCGCAGTTTGGTGGAAATGTACCGAAGCATCGAAGAAGTTTGTGCAATGTAAAAATACAAACAGGAAAGAAACTAACTTTCAATAAGTTAAAGTCAATGGTTCAGGAAATGATAGAGATATTACAGCGAACAACACTTCGGCCAAATTAAAGTTCATTATCCCGATGCGTTTTCGTTTAGTTCAGAAAAAATGAAAGGTTTTGCAGTCAAACAACAGAAATGTGAATTTTTTTAGCTCAAATTTAAAAGTTTTATAATAGCGTAGAAATGAGCAAACGAATTAGATGAAAAAATAAAGGTGGATGAAAAATTATTAAAACAATAACAAAATTAATTGGACCTAGTACTGGAACCAAGACACAAATTGGAAATATTTTTTGTAACTTGTTGGGGGAGCAGCAAATATAAATGGATGCAGTAAAAATATTTGAAATTCTACTTGGATTTCTTAGTCAACTGCTTATTCACATAATTTAACACAGGAGATGAGTGAATACGACATATATTTGAAAAATATGAAATTCATATGTACGAATTTCAAGCTGAAGCTTCAAATATGCTGAAAAAGTCATGAAAACCTACATCCAAATTTGACGAAAATAGCAGGATGCAGGATATTATATTTCTGTTTTTCATAATACGTAAAAAAGAAAATTCAAATAGATAATAGTAATAAGAAAATTGATAAATTTAAGATTTCAAGTAGTTTGATGATTAGCTTGAAATTTGAAGCTGATATAAATTAACGGTTTGGCTTGATATTTTTAAAGTTTGGCTTTAAAAATTTAAGGTTTAGCTTGATTTTCAATCGGAGCTAAACAAGTTGCCAAAGCTTGACTATCTGCCTCACAGGACAAAGTAGCTTTGACTTTTGTTAAGAAATACTTCCGTAGCTGAGAAAAAGGAGTTTTATCCCTTGTAGAAGTCATAATTATCAAATCTGTAACCAAAAATAAAAACCCTGTGTCCGAGTCGTTCGGAACCCACTGTAAACTGTAGGTCCCCTGACCTGTAATTAGACTTCGCTTTGTTGGACAGTGTAAAATGAATAAATAAATAAGTAAATAAATAAATAAATAAATAAAAAGTAAATAAATAAATAAATAAGTAAATAAATTAATTAATTAATTAAATAACAGTTATAACAGTTTTCTCACTAACTTTGAAATCAAAGAACAGGATGGTTCGACTTCCATGAAGTACGCAAATCATTATTTGTAAAAGTCTTCCGGAAACATGTTGAAAGTAATGAAGCGCCTTGAAGTCTGGTTTGTAAGTTATTTTCGAATATTATTTTTTTATACACTATGTAATCTGATATGTCTTTTTTTAAGTACAGGGCTTGGATAATAACACGAATGTCAGATGATTATATTTATATCATAAGTAAATGAAAGTACTCTTAATGAATAAGCTTGGAGTCTCATTTTTATTTCAGTAAATCAGTAAATCTGTGCCAGAATGATTCAACTTCCATGACGTCCACAAACCATTAATTGTGAAAGCCTTCCGAAGATATGTTGAAAAGTCCTGAAGCACCTTGGAGACTTGGCTAAATCGAAATCTGGTTTGTAATTTATTTTCTAGTTTTTTTTTTATACTATATAATTTGGCATATGTTTTATACAATAAATAGGTCGAGAAATAAGTACATTAAAACATTTTTTTAAGAACAAAGCTTGAATAATAATATGAACATAAGATGATTATTTTGTAGCGATCCCAAGGTCACATAGCGGGCGATGGCAGCTAGCAGACCCGTCAAGACTTAGGACCCCTATTCTGTACACAAGTTACCAGTGTGAAAAAGTCACGATGGTGACATTTTGAAGCGCATTCTAGCGGCCAATATCCAATACTAGCTGTTTAAGACGTCATATCAAGTGACTCGGTAGTCACCACCTCTTTGTCTCTTGTATTGTGTTTTGTACATTTCGAATTGTTTTGCTACTTTAGTTGGTCCGAGTTTTGCTGTTATATTTGTTTCTTTGGCGAGAAGAATAGTTAAAAATACTTATAACTTGTGTATAACTAACAAACTGTTTTTATTTCAGATATTTTTATTAAATAAAAAATTGCTTTTATTTAGGGAAGGTCTCAGTCAATTTGAACGGCCTTGGCCGAGAAACAAACGAAGAGGCATATATATGACTTAAGAATCTTGGGTTTCTTAACCTTACCAAGGGTTATTTCGAATTTTATGATGATAGTGAAAGCTTTGATGTTACATTTATCTTATAAGTAGAATTCACAAAGCTTCAGCCTTGGAGTAATTTGTTACGTTGTGCGACCTTGGATTTAGCAAAAGTTGAACCTTGACATTCCTTATTCCTAGCACAAGTAGTTAACATTTATCATTTGCATAAAGTCGATGTCTTCACACCGAATAGAAGAATTACCAATTCCACCCATCTGGTAGAAACCCCAAACGTCTCGGGGGCGCTAGGAGTTCCCAATGGAAATAGCACCGAATTTCCGAGACTACAGAGGCGAACCATTCGACTCCAAGGTCACCCTTGCGACATCAAAGCTGCTTGTACCAGTAGTATAACCGCTCTGCACATGCGCTAGTAGTGAAAGGTCCTTGATTTTACACTTGCTGAAAATTCTATTCTTGCACCTGGGCCTGCGCATTTGTATCTAGTCATACGGTTGATGTAATTCAAACAAAAGTTAATGACCTGTACGTTAGTCGAACGAAATTTCGCATATTGTGCAGGTTTGTAAGTACCTCATTGCACTAAATGACAACAGAGGACCGAGGATTTATAATATCAATGACCTTGGCCCCTGGGCGCTATGCCAGCGATAAATAGTTGTGGAAATCCGGATCGAAGGGCCAGAAATTAGCGGGGCGGAACGTGTCCGCCTACGACGCAATTTACCCGCGAAACGGATTTGAGACGACTTTGCGTAAGTCACTTACCTTAGACGGCTCTCTTGACGGCGGTTGATGGATATAAGCAAATTTAAATAGTTTTGATCACACACATATATACGCGCAAGATTGTAAAGTTCATAAAAGGGCTAAAACAATATAATACTATAAAAAATTAACGATAACAATTGCAAGCTAACTGCACACAGAAAAATCGCTACACGACATCAAGGACAAAAACGATATCACTTCTTCCCGTGCTGTCACATAGCCTTTTAGAGTTGTCACGCTACCGTGCGCATTCGACTTCTTCGCCTTGCGTACTGACTTTACAGTTACAGGGTAGTTTGATAGTACTAAGTACTAACGATAGTTACCGCTGGTGGCGCGCGAAATTTAAAATTTGAATAACGTTAACATAACTCTACTTCTCTAAATATACCAAGGAAAAGTGTTACAAGTCATTAGTAAAATAGTTTTGTATTTTTTATATTTCAAATATTCCGTATTTCAAATACTAAAATACTTGATATTGTATTTTAAATACTATGAAATATTTTAAATATTTTTAAGTATTTCAAATACTTTTGAGGATTTTAAATACTTTTAATTATTTCGCATATATTTAATGACACTTCAAGTAATATAAAGATTTAAAAAAATAATTATAATAAACGTTTTCACATAATATGTTATATATTCAATTACAATGAGGTCTTTGTATACTAAAAAAGGACCTATATTCTTCGGATTTATTTATTTATTTACTATATATGTATATGTATATATATATATATATATATATATATAACATAGTGTTATATTCTTTACATTTTTTACAATTTAATTAATTGAAAAATATTCAATTATCTTCTTTCTGAAAAAATTATAATTATTAGAAAACTACTACATTAAAAAATGTACTATTGTCAATTAAATTATGAATTATTACATAACAATTTCATTGCACTTGTGCTTCGGTGGACGTCAAGTCTTTTTAGGTATTTGGCACTAAATTGTTTGACTGTACACAATGATAAGATGTCTGTGAATGTTTACAATTGACACATACCAAGGATTATTTCTAATTGTTCGGAGGTAAGCGTTGAAGTATTTTAATATTGTATTCCATAGGTCTAGATTGGTTTAAATTGCTTTTATAGTAGAAGTAGATGTATATGAAATTGACTTATGCGGATTTTACAACCTTTTATGAAGCGGTGGGAAGCTTTGTGGTCACGAGTTATAAATTACCCCAACTCAAAGGTGTTACTTGAAAAGTAAGAACAGGGCCGTATCATATTCTTCTCGTCATAGAATAGATATTTGCGGCTCCGTTTTTTCGACGTCGACGGCTGATCTTCTGCTAGATGTTGAACTATTTCATCCGAATGTTGTTTTCAGCATGACTTACGTCCACAAAATTATATTCCCAGGGTTTCCACATATTCGTATTTACAATTTTATACACACTACTAAAAATTGCAAGCACAGAAATAACGTTACGTTACGTACTGACTGTATACCCCTAAAGAAAATTTTTAATAACTAATAATGGACTTAGAATAATTGGAAATCCAAATGAAAAAAAATATCTTAAGAATGAACAATTTGACTTAGTTAAATCTCGGTTGATCTCTCCGCTTTAAACCCGTTTAGATTTTCCTACCATTGTAGAGCTGGTTAATGCTTTTTTTCTGTCTCTGTTCTTCTATGTATAAATACAAAAAAATATCTGTGAAGTATATTTATTAGTATTTATTGATAATGGCTTTATAAACCGAAATACGAATATAGATATCTAAATTATTAATTAAATTTTTTTAAACACCCAAATATTTCTTATAATCAAGTCAGTAACTGTTTGTATTTGAAATTTACTGTTGAATTTATTTTAATAATTTAATCACTTCTCAACTTTCAAATTGAAATTTGAAGACGGGCCTTTAAAATGTATTATTATTTGAATATTCTAAGCTAGATTTAAAAGTACATAATTAGGAAACATTTGAAAGAAAATTTGTGATACGGCCCTAAAGATCTTACGACAGAAGAAAGTACCTGCCTCAAAGAACCATTACCGCAAGTCCCATAAAACTTTATCCGAAAATGAATTTCATATAAGTATGCCTCTATATATATATTAGATATTTGTATATGCTTTAGTCTTGTGATGAAAAGTTTTTCAAATGCTTTGAAAGTACAGGTAGTAAACTTACTGGACGGTAGGACGATGTTTCCTCAGCAGGTTTCTCTTGTTTGTAAGGAAATATTTTTTTATTATTTATTTATTCGCATTCGGGATTTACCCATACATATAGTTGACAACACTTGATAATAAATACATTTAGATAAATACAAACAAACTACTACTACTACAAATCATAATAATAATAATAATAATAATAATTTTATATATATATACATAATGAATATGTTTGAATTTAATTATTACAAAGTATGCTACCGATGTTTAATAATTATAAAGTAAACACTAAAGAGAAGAAAGAAATTAGTATTAAATTTAAATACAATATAATGTGATTATTAGAAAAAGAAAAAAATCACTTAAAATACATAAATAGTAATCTAAATTATAAATTATAAAGCAAAAACTTCTAAGTTTGAGAGCTTGTTATAACATCAAAATATCTAAAAAAAACTAAGTTAGCAAAGTTATAGTGATCATTTAAGCTCTCAATATTATATTTTCTTAATTAGTGGTTTCTTACCTGTTGAACAGCGAACAAGAAAATGGAAAAGATGCTCTAATTTTTGACTGTTGCAAGATGGGCATTGTTGTGAAGCATCCAATTCATAGTCATTATTTTTGTAGTATATTTTTAAACCTAATTTACTTTACAACCTAATTTGACATATAATCTGGGTAATTTATTGACAGTTTTATTTGGAAATATGCCTCTGTTCCTGGATTGTCTTTTATTGATTTATATATGCAACCAAATCTGGATTCGTTAAGCTCTGCTAAGTCTCTTTGAATTAGAGAAGCTTTGTATAAATCTTTTGATCCTGCCAGGTATCTAAAAATCCTAAATCAAAAAGAAAGTTTTTTATCATGACACACCAAATTAATTCCCAACTAGTTCCTTACGATTTATACAGTTGATACAATCTATTGTATAATAGTTTTGGGGTTCGTTGATTATTCATTACTAACATTTTTGATCACGAAGTTAGGGTACGTTTCCATACTGCAATCTCCATATGCGGGATTCCGTCTCTAGAAATATAAAATAGTTTAGTACCTATATTTTTTCGTAATGATAAAATACTCCTTAAAAATTGTATTAGTACTTTTTCCACAATTTTTAATTGATAGGGACTCCAGATGTCTGATATAATATTGTTTATTTATTTATTTATTTATAATCAATCTTTCCAAACAGGACATAAGTCCCAATTAAAGGATGATGTTTAAATGGTATAATACATACAACATAACGTTGTAAATACGCAACAAAGATAAATACATAAACGAATTTGAAAAAATAGTAAACAAAATATATAACAAAACTTAAGTAATAAACAAATAATTATAAAATAACATTATTATCAACAGATAAATAATAATTTATCAAATAACTTTCAAACAAACTGTAACGGTCTGCAAAAACGTCAATATTCGAGGGAATAAGTAAACATGTGTCTTATAGGCGACTTACTTTCATAATTTGTCATGACTGTTGCATGTATAATAGATTTTAATAATCGTATTTTTTCTTGCCAACCTTCAGATTTTCCTTTGTAAATATATACTTTTTATATATTTGGACTACAATTCAGCGGCGGCTCATGGTGTAACACGAAGGGTGGGCTGCAATAATAGAAAAACATTTTTTAATCAGACACACAGGTAAGCATAAACAATCTTACAATTTTTTAATGTGTAAATAAGAAAATACAGTTGAAAAAAGTAACTAACAATTCCAAAAGATGAATAGCAATTACACAAAAATATTAAAAGAATTTGGAATATCCGGAACAAACAACTTTAAATATAACTTCAAATAATAATATTTCTTAAATAAGTCTTTATTCTTAAACAAAAAACAGTTCTTGCGCGTTCTGCTCTTGAAACTAGAATAATAATAATTATACAAGATATGTATATACGAGTACTTCAGATAAGGCGACTTTGTGTCTCTAATCAATTTTAAAAAGGTATTATATTTTCTATTTTAATATAAAATTCGTCCTCGTATTTTTAAAATGTTTTTGGAAAAATTTGTAGCTGGTTTTTTATACCAATCAATGAACTTAAGTTTAATTTCTGTTATAACGCTAGGCTAGGAATGGTATACAGTTATAAATATAATTTTCCATTACTTCCATTGCAGTTTCTAGGTTTGACCCATTACATGTAGTTACTGCCTCTTGATATATCAGATCATAGTCAGATTTTCCCTTTTAATTTAATTCAAAATTTTGCAGTTGGCATTTGGGTGAGCACAGCTGCTTTGATCCCTATTTCTAAATTGCAAGCTAGTTCGATGAAAGTAAATTAAATTAAGATTACTCATACTATTTTGATAAGCTAGAGTATTATTAACATGAAATTGAAAGGATACTTTGTAATCTGCATTAAATTTATTATTTTTATTATAACTAGGCAATATTCTGTCCTCTCCAAAACTAATTATACATAAGCATAAGCAATGATTAGCATTTGTTAATGCCAAATTAATTGTACTATTCTCATTTATACTAATATAGGTGTGTTTACCCGGTATATCGCCCTTTGTTCTACCGGAAGTAGTATAAAATCCTAAATGTTCCATACATTCGACCTTTTTTTTTCCTCTTGAACTAGTGGGTAAATGAAAAGACTGTCTTGTTCCGCATACGTTTGGTGATTGAAGGACTTCATCCGAAACTTGATTAAGTGCGCCAATATGGGCGTTAAAGTAGCCTATAACCATAATTTTATATAATATACATAAAATTGTGATTGATATCAATATATCGTTCATTAAATCAATATAACTTAGATCCAAACTAGGCTTCAAGTAAACATTTATTAAAATATATTTATTATTGCTATTTGTGAACTCTATTATTAACCATAAATTGGAAATTTCAATAAAATTTGCTTTAATTTTATCACTACTTTTGATAAATATGGCCAAACCTCCACTTGCTCTCCCCATATTTTTTTCTTTGATTGCTTTACTGAAATATAATGATATATAACTTGACATGAAATCAGGTATTATAACCATATTTCACATAGACAAATTTCATCAGATTCTAATATACTATTCATAGGTTCCATATCTAGATTAAACAGATTACCTGTGCCATTTATTATTAATATTTAAACAGTTATTGAACTTTATGGTATATCTTGAACATTGCGAATTTGACGTTGATGACCTTGGGAAACTGTCCAGTGTATTGTATTATTTCCACCACTGTTTACATGAGTGTTAAGTTTGATGCCTACATTACACTCACCATGTTTCTGAATTTTTTCTGCTGACTCATTTTTATTTTGTATGTTTTTACGTTTCTCTCTCTCATAAGCTGTTAAATCCTCGCTTAGAAATAACTCCGTACCTTTTAGTAATTTTCTTTTGGGGAATATTTTTAACTTTTAGTGAAATGAAGGATATTAACACTTAGAAATAACTTCGTACCGTTTAGTAATTTTCTTTTGGGGAATATTTTTAACTTTTAGTGAACTGAAGGATATTAACACTGTATTCGGTTTGTCCTTGTTTTTAAATAAACGGAAAATTTCATCTATTTGTGATATTTCATCACCTGTGATATTAGTGTCAAATGTGTTATTTATTAAAGATATTATATTTGCTTCTAATTCCTCTCTTCTTGCGAAACCAAACAAAATGGTATTCCTTTTTTTAATAACTTTTGACAAATTGTTGTTTTTTCTCTGTAATTCTTTAACTTTTTTCAGTATTTCTTCGGCATTTTTAGTTAATGATAACCCATACCTATTTATATCGATTTTAATTGAATCCAACATTTGGACTTTTTCCCAAATTCTATTCAGAATAATATTCTAATATTTTGTTCATTTAGTTAATTGTTGTTCATGCTGCCAAAATATGTATACAGGTTAACGACTTTTGAACTTGAATTACTAATAATTACCAGTAGTTTCGTGCGGTTGGTACTTTTATTTAGGAATTTGTGTATAAGGATAATTTGATCCATTTTGATGGGAAATATGCAAGACTTAAGATAGTGTTAAAGGTTATAAGCTACAATAATGATAGCTATAATGGGAGTTGTTTTAAAATTATTCCAGAAATGGGGTATGTAAACATTTGCTTGCAATAATAAATTAATTAGCTATTTGGTGTTCCAGAAAAGTGACGCGTGACACCAATATGGTAGAATCGTGAAAAAAGCAGGTAGTCTGTTTTTTACGCTTCCATTCTTCCCCCTCTATTTTCCCAAAATTTTTAATAATTTTTTTCGTAAACTATGAAAAATGAATCGATTTAAAAAAAATACGGGTATTTTTTTTTCTAGTATTATATATGTAAAAATAAAAATTTAGTCACATAACCCATTGCCTTTTGGTAAAATTCAATAAATTACTTCAATGACTTAACCGGCATGACATTCGAAGAAGTATCTACCTATATGAATATATCAATTTACCGTTTTCTGGCGTTTAAGTCTTTTCGCGAGAAACAGTCGGACACCCGAATGTAGGGTAAAATTATATTTTCGTAATTTCCTTCTTCCCTAATTATTTTAAGTAAAGAACTTCAAATAATGGTTATTGAACATAAAATATGAATCTATAACCCAAATTAATTTTGTGTTTTATAAGCTCAGAAATGAGGTATGAAAATGACTTAAATCACCCAAAAAATAGCGGCAGTCATGGAATTAGTTAGTCAGTTAGTTTATTATTATTTTAAACAAGTGGTCCAATTATAACGTTATAATCAGTTTGCAGCTAAAATTGGTACCGTTTATTTCTTTAAATTTTTACTTATTCTTTACAATATGTTTTTTTTTATATAATAATTGCTATCGTGTATATCAGCGTTTTTGAAATTATAGATACTATATATTTTTTAAAAAACCTTAATTTTATGCAATCCTCTTTTGAATAATTACATACAATTGAATTATTGTTATATTTAATAATTGTAATAAATTGTAAAAAAATGTATATTTAATTTTATTGAAATTTTAACATCCAGTACATAAATATACACACATGCTATTATACGTACGTGAAATAATTTCTCTCTCAACATTCTATACTATATTTCTATTCAATTTCAATAAATTATGTACTAAAATGAAACATTGAGTACATTAATAGTAAATTCATTAATGGTTAATATAGTACACATATATTATGGACATTTGAATTTCAAATATGTGGAATATTTCTGATAAAATTTTCTATATTAAATTCCCATTCAATTTCACCAAATTATACATCTATATATTCAGTTTGATTCACTGAGTGCAGTAATGTTAAATTTATTAATAGCAAGAGTAGCATATCACTAATCACATATATATTTTAATGCGACAAATGTAGAATATTTTATTATATAGTTTTCTCAATAGCAATCGAACGACAAATTTCATTTTTGTTTCTCCTCTTTTTTTCATCCTTTACACTCATTTCTATAACTTACTAACTTAGTATTTTCTTTAAATCTTTCTGTATTTCTTTATTCCTACCATTATACCAAACCACATTTTTCTTGGGCGTAGGTATCCCATAAGTTATTTAAAATTTAATTTCAATAATGTACACATGGAAATACTATACCCGTCTGTTGTCTCGCCTACCAATTGTTCTGTGCTGACAGTGTTATTATATAATAATTTCCTAATTTTGATATTCTATAAATTTCATATAGAGTTTCCCCATGTGAACTGGAAACTAAGTACGCCACTGGTACAAAACACAATGGGGGTACCTTATCTTACTGTTTTCCCAAAATATGTACAAAAATGCGTCTTTCATGCAAGTCTTTTTCTATATGCAACGAAGTATAATATAGTACACGCATAGATATATGAAATTCACTGTAGGATAAGCCGATTGGCCCTTATAAACTCATATGGAACATGCGGTAATCGGTAATGGTTCTTTTAGGGAGGTAGTTTCGTATTAAGCTAAGGGCCGTACCAGAAATTTTCTTTCAAAATATTTGCTAATTTTGTACTTTTAAATCTAGATTAAAATATTTAAATAATAAAAATACTTCGTTGTTTAAAAAAAAAACTAGTTATTAAAAAATTTCTTTAGAGGTTCATGTTCAGTTTTGGACAACTCATCAAAATGTAACATTATTTCTGTGCTTGCAGTTTTTAGTAGCGTTTGCATAAAATTGTTAATACGACTCTGTGGAGACCCTGGGAATACCATTTTGTGGACGTGAGTCATGCTGAAACAACAATTATGTATTTGTTGTGTCTTTAATTTCTTATATTTTCAGTTTACAAAATTTAAACAAAGTAAGTATAGTAGAAGCTCAGATACATGAAATTCACTTTCGGATAAGCCGATTAGCCCTTATAATGTTAATGTTAAGGGCCGTACCAGAAATTTTCTTTTAAAATGTTTCCTAATTATATACTTTTAAATATAAAGTAAAATATTCACATAAAAATGTATTTTCAATGCCGTCTTCTAATTTCAATTTGTAAATTGAGATGAGATTAAATTATTAAAATAAATTCAACCGTAAATTTTAAATACAAACAGTTATTAAATAAATATAAGAAATACTTGGTTTCAAAAAATTGAATTTTATTTTTATTCATATTTTATTTATATATAGAAGAACAAAGACAGAAACTAAGTATTAACCACCTTTTCAATGGTAAGAATATCTAAAAAGGATTAAAGCGGAGAAATCAATGGAAATTTGACTAATTCAAGATGTCCATTCATAGATTTTTCTTGAATGATCTTTGTATTACAAGACTTGTAGTTTTGTGAAACAGGCCCCTGACCACAAAGCTTTCCACCCTTCCATAAAAGGTTGTAAAACCCGCATAAGTCAGTTTCATATACCTAAACTTTCACTACAATACTTTACGTAATTTTTGTAAAATACTTAAGTTTCAAGTAGGAGTACAGTAGAAGATATTTGGTTAATCCCTTAAGCTTAGTAATGGATACGGTTAACCCTCACAACGGGTGATGAATTCCAACTATTATGGAATTTTTAATAAAAAATGACGTATACGAAAAATCAATTATTTAAAGTACTACAGCAGAATACAGTTTTACGTTTACCACCACATTATTGCGTGTTTAACAAAAATTGCAATAATATGGGGTCAAATAAAAAAAACCTTCACTGTTTTACTAAGTAGATTGTAGATTGTGTTTATGTTATATAAAAATTATTTTTTTATACTATGGATAAACCAATATATCTATATAAAAATTTGAAATCAGTGTCTGCTTTTCTGTATCATAAATTTGAGGATAATCCTTTGTTTACGGTATACTAGCAGGGGGTGAGTAAATCCAATTCCCAATTATATTGTAAACGACTATACAAGTATTTCGTAAAAGAAAAGAGAATATATTAATAAATAGATATGCCATAAAAACAGATAAAAATAAACATATCTGGTCTCAAGTAACATTTTGATCCATTATGGATGTGGAGGAATAAAAATATCCAATAAAGATATTTTAATAGAAAAAATAAAAATCTTTCTAAGTCGAAATATTAATAGATATAAATAGTTTTGACAACTAAAACAAATACATTTAAGTTAACTTTGACCTAGTTACATATTTTAAATATTCGTTACGTTATAATTCATATTGTGTTTTAATAAACAAAATGTTGAAAAGTTCATTTGCCATATTATTTCGATATGATATTGTCGATTTAAGGGAATCTCAAAATCGTAAGTAAATATCTATTGGTCCAACCGGCAATGAAACTGCTAAATATGGTACCCTGCTATTTTTCACATGTGTACAAAATACAGTAAAAGACATGCATTTGAGACGTTTTAATTTTAACTTGCGTCGATATAATGACGACATACAGGGTGTTTCAGGACTAGTGTAACAAACTTTAACAGTTTATTCCTGAAGTCATTTTATATACACTTCTATTAAAAGTATTGTAAAAACTTCTGAAATATTTCATGACGGTAAAATACTTTTATTCACAATCATTATAGTAATATACCGATTCCTAACTTTTTGGAGGTTTGGAAGTTAGTCATTCCTAACTGTATTGACAAATCTCTTGGGTTGGAAGTAACAAATTGCACTTCCATCTCTTGGGTTGGAAGTATTTATGTAGAGGTTGCCTAGTAACATTGTCATAAATCTCTACAATAAAATAGGTTAAAACAAATTATAATAGTTCTCAAAAAATACTGTACCTTATGTAACAATTAACTGTACGTCTGCTTTGTATGATTGTGAATAAAATAGTATACATACCTCGGTGGGAGTTTCATTTCGCCTCGCGCTGTACATATTTCACCTCGAGGCTTCGCCTCTCGGTAATATATATAAGCCCTCGACTAAAATGAAACATTTCCCACCTCGCATGTAAATAACTATTGAAGTAGTTTCATTACTTTATTACTTAAAGTATTAAATAAAAATATTTTTTTTAGTAAATACTTTAAATACTATAGGTACTGTAAGTATTACTTATAAATATTTTTAGAGTAAAGCTAGTCTAACACGGGACTTAATTACGTCCTAAATTCAGGACAAGATGATAATAAGTATCGTATAAAACAGAAAACTAAATTAATTTTTATTTTAGAACAAGAAACTGCCCGAAATGATGCACATTACATTTTTAAATGATACTTAAATATCATATCTTGTCCTGAATTTAGGACGAGATTAAGTCCCTTGTCAGACTATTACCCAGCTCTGTATACAATATTTTCACTTATTCTAGATGTATAAATATATGGAGAGCGCGGCGAAAGAGTTGGCCCCTGGCGGAAAAATGAGAAGTTTGTTAGTGGTGATCAGTTCTTTGAGCTATTATATAATTTGCTAAAACTAGAAGTTTTTTTTAACGTGTTTGGGTTATTTAATGTATTTTTTAAGTAAAGAATAATATGGTTAGTTGAAGGTATTGTTCACTACAAGTAAAAGTTATGCCACAAAATATATGTGGTTTATCTAGTAATCCTGAATTTTGTAATATAAGTTCTAAAAATACGACTGCTTCTTCTCGAAAGGGTTTGACTCTTTTATCAATATATTGAAATATCCGTCGGATATGGTTTGTAAATCCACCTGAAATTGGAATTTTTAGATGATTTGTATATTATATTATTTTTTTTTCAAAATTCTTCCGCCACAATTCTAGTATCTGAATAGCAACTGTTTTCTTTATACCATAAAAAACTATTTTTCAAAATTTCAAATAGTTGCAGCATGGTATTTTGTTTTGAAAAACCCAATTAACATGGCAAAAGTTTGACCCCTCCATCTTGTGCATATAACTTTATTTTTTAGTTTCTATTTTTTGACTATATTAATTTGTATATTTCTAAATAAATATTTTGATAATACAATTTTATTTTCATTTATTTAGGCACTGATCTCAAATTTTGGAAAACTTGCAATAAAATTGTAAGCTTTTATTCAATTTCAATTGATAGAAGAAAAATGTGTTAGGAATTAATATTAGGTATTGTATAGAAGCAGGTTCCTAGAAAATATATTTAAGTGAAGAAAAGCCCTTCAGACTTTTTTTTATTTTGGTGTATACCAAACAATAACGTCTATCACCACTAACGGTCATTTTTAAATACCATTTAGGGAGACACCTAGCGGCCGACGCTCTCCCAATATATATTTTAAAATATCAAATTAATCACATTATATATCTTTTATTTCGACATCAAAGAAGACCGAATGGTTGAAAATAGGGTGATATGTTGACGCTGTGGAAAATGGTGAGGTTTTTCTGAACTCTCCGAGTTGGAAATGGATATCCACTACGTTAGATAAAAAGCAGCATAATGTAGTTTTCTTGTACGATCTTCAACTTGCTTTATTGACGTCGCTCGTCATCTACTGTAATTACAGAAAATATTATTTTTACTGAGATATAAGACATAAGATAATTATACATTACCCACAAATATATAACTTTATATTATCAAATGAAAACTCTATCACTTTTGTGTAGGCCTTTGTTATTGAAATTGCTGGATATTTTGAAGTACATGAACTGGTTAATTCTGGATCTGTCTCAAATGAAGCTGAATATTTGAAACATCATATTGATATGAACATCAAGTACCTGAAATAACAGTAAACTATTAATTTTAATTTCAAACATATGAATCATCAGCACCGTAAAACTTAAATAGATAACATAGGAAACAAATCAAAAAGCTTTATCAAATTAAATATGATTTTATACAAAATATATGATTCATTTAGTAATCTACAATCACATCTTCATTTTTTTATTTATATATATAATTTTTATAAACAAATAACCAGTAAAGAGATCAACAAAATTTAAATAAGAACAAAAAGATTTGCAGTTATACTCACCTAACTGTTATCAGAAGTAATATGTAATTTATGTTAAAAACATGAATCAAGATTTGGATTCAAAATAAAGTAGCATATTACTGAAAGTGATTTATTTTCTTATTATCGATTGTAATTATAAATCACATTACACATTTGTCCCTAAACAAAAGAATAATCTTCTTAGAAGAGAAAACAAAACCAAATGTATAATTTACGTTGTTTTTAATAATTCGCTAATACAAAAACATTTCTTTCTTATTTCATTTTATAATTTAATTTAATAATAATCACATTTTCTTGTTGTTGTGAAGACTTTGTATATTAGGTTTGGGAGAATGGATCATGCTCTAAGCCTGCGTTCGCCTTGGATTCGCTAGATCACAGCAAAGGCAGATTCCACCGCACACACGGTTATTAACAGTGACTAATATTGTGCGTCTGATGCCCAGCTGTGACGTTAAACTAAACATTTTCAAGTTTTCAGATATCAAACATTCTTTATTAAATAAATACCATTAAGCATGCAGTTTGATATCTGTGAATCACAGATTCGAATCAAAAGAAAAGTTACTGAACCAAATGAGGAGAAAGGCGAATTCCAGCGAGGGTTAAAGCATGAGCCCCCAAACTTCTTTCATCACATATGCTTATGCTTTGAGTATAATATACGGTCTTTTGCTACCATATACAATATTTGTTTTGTAACATAATAATAATTATATTATAATTTAACATTTTGCTAATTTATCTGCATAGGAACAAACAAAATGTGTTTAGACATAGCAGAGAATGTTCACAGCCTTGTAATTTATGTTTCGCGGCAAAGACAACTTAGAAAGTAACTCAACTTTGGCAACAAGTTTCAATTCATTCCTACTTGATTTAGAGCACGTACGCTAAATCACAAGGCTGCTATTAGTTTTGAAACTTGGTAAAATACTAGAACCGTGGCCTCGGCCCACAAGAGGGCCGCGGAACCGTAACAATTGGTGCTTCTAAAGTATACAAAACATACAAAACATCCTAAACAAATTTTGCTTATTCTTGTACAGTTTGTGATGCGACGACTGACGACTGTTGACTATAGATGAACACTTTAGCAAAAAGGAAACTGATGTCTGATGAATGGATTCGATGAAGCGACAGAGCGACAGAGCGACACGGACACCACACAAGTCTGTGGCACTTGAAAGACTATGAGTCAGTTACACTAGAGGTCTGTGGCAGGGGCACTGGGAAGTGTCTGTGGGGGTCAGATGCGCCGGGGCCGCGCGGGCACCACGACGGCGGGCAGCGTGGGCGCGGGCGCGGGCTGCGCCTGGCTGCTGCTCTTGCGCCCCGTGAGGATCTTCACGGTCCTCTGCAGGAAGTCAGTCTTTTGCGAGGCGGGCGGCGTGTGCGCGCCGGCGCACTTGCTCGCCGCCGACATGGAGTGGCAGCGCACCACCAGCGGCGTGCTTCCCGCCGACCAGTCGCTGTGCCCGCTGCTCGACGAGCCCAGCGAGCCCAGCAGCCCCGCCGAGCTCGAGCGGTAGGGCGGCGGCGACTCCGACTCGAACACCGTGCGGTTCGGCGGCGGCCGTATACACTTCTGGTAGATTTCGCTTTCCTGCAACAACAACAATCCACTTAGTTCACCTTCAAAGTGCAACCGGTGCAACGAACTGTCAGTAATGAGGCAATGTCACAACCTCCAGGTACTTGAGAAATCAAATGTTGAAATCACGCGCAATCATGTTACACATTCTCAAAAATGTATGGCAACACGTATTTGACAGGATTAAAATCTTCTAAACTGACAATTCATTTACCTTAATTTTAGCTTGTATACTACTTCTAATTTTTACACTCTTATTCTCAATTTTAAAAGTTAATACTAAAATTATCTTGTTCATGTGCCCTACTACTAATAATGAATATCGTTTTTCAAATTATTTTCAATACAATTATTTTACTTTAATAATAGTTCAACAATAGAAGAAAACCGTTTGTACGAATAGGGTCCATTTAAAAAAACAAAATATTAGATTTTCTTTTGTTTGTGAAACAAAATAATATAGAGTTTAGGGCATTCTTTATATTCCGAAAATGAATAGTGGTTTTACCACGGTACATAAAGGGAACGAAACAGTTATTATACAGGTTGGTGACTCGAATAACTCACATAGAAGTTTAACATGTAAAATCATATTTCCTTAAATTCCTACTTCTCTAATTACTTTAAAATTATTGTTTCTTGATTTGGATGCAGAATTTTATGCTCTACAACTTTTATTTTAAGCTTTTTTTTACCTAAAATAATTGGGGAATGAGGAATTTAAGAAAACATGATTTTACATTTTAAATCCCTATGTTCGGGTGTACAAATCATCTTCCAGTATATTGGCACAAACAAATTCCAACAGATGAACAACCAAATGGCGTATTTCTTCTATAAAATTTGAAGTAGTTATCACGATTTAATTAGATGGCATTTGTGCGGTAATAGTAAGTTTCCCAAAACCATAGACAAACGTCATTTTAAGTTTGAGTAAACTTTAGCTGGGCGCATGTAACTCGCAGTTACCGCACTAAAGGGTGGTTTGTGCAACTTTTCATAAGGAATAAGAATAAAACATAGTGATAATACATAAGGCATAAGAATAAAGTACGTTTATGCACTTCTCGTAAGACATAAGTTTCAACCAATGACAGAAGAGATGGCGATTAAAATTAAATTCGTGTAATCAGGAATACCAACACTTAAAAATAAAATGCACATTAAATTTTTTTGTTTGACATTAACAGTGATTTAACAGTTCGAAAATTTAAATTGATGTTTGGCAGAGGAATATTCTCATTATTTTTTGATCCATTTTTAAAACTTACAAAATCAACAAAACCAAACCTAACCAAAACTTTACGAAAACAAACCTAGACAAAGTTTTGTAACTTTTGTTATTTTAAGTAGGCAGTAGGGATGCTCGATGAACATCGATGTTCGATGATCATCGATGTTGAAAGCAAAAACATCGCTGTTTTAACATCGATATTGCTATACGAAAAATATCGTAACATCGATGTTAACGGCATCTGTCATCGATGTTAACTCACGGCCTCACGCACGACACGACCAATGCAACTTACGAAGTTACGAAACAAAATATGTCTTTTATGAACGCATCCACAACACAAATCAAGTTTATTTTGAACTTTGAACGCGTATTCATTCATTCAGGTTCAAAAATATTCACTTTCAAGACCGCATAGCATGTTCGAAAGCAATCAAATTAGTCAAAGAATTACTAACTACTACAACGGAAGCAGAAGTAATTGAAGAAGTTATGAGTGGTTCGCCAGATCCAACAGAAGAATTTAATTTGTGGAGCGAACATTATAAACTTGTAAATGTCAAAAACTCTACGCCTTCCCCTCATGATCACGAAATGCCTTCCGAGTTAAGCTACTTTTTGAAAAATACAGTATCTGATCTTAAACAAGATCCTATCCAAGTTTGGAATAATGTCATCGGTTCCACTTACCCGAAATTAAAAATAATAGCGCTGAAATATTTGAGTACTATCGCGACATCAACGCCATCCGAAAGACTGTTTTCAAAAGCTGGCTCTACTCTTTATCAACAAAGAAATAGATTAAAAGGTTCTTCTTTATCAAAATTACTCTTCCTGCAGTCAATTGATAAAAAATATTGGAATATGTAATCATTTGATCTCTTTCTTAATAAATTCCGAACTTTTACACTGTGTTTTATTTTTTTGTCAGTTATTATTGCATAAATCATCGATGATATCCAACATCGATGTTCAGTTTTCGATAAATATCGAATATCGATGTCGGGCTTTCGATTATGACATCGATGTCAACATCGATGTTTTTCGAATATCGATCATCCCTAGTAGGCAGTGTCACTACAGTCAGCGCATGCGCTTTTACCAATTTTTGAGATAAGACATAATACATAAACATAAGAAATAAAATTTGCTCATTTCTTATGACTTATGTTTATGTCTGTTATGTTTATGTTTTATTCGAAAACTGCATAAACGGTTAAACGTATATGTGTACATTTATATTTTATGTTTTATTCCTTATTACTTATGAAAAGTTGCATAAACCAGCCTTTAACGCCATCTATTTCTATTTTTTTGTGGACAGAATGCGCCGTTTGTGTGTTCATCTGTTTGACAGTTCCGTTAACCTAACAGCCGGTTTGGTTGTGGGCGAGTTGCAGGTGTTTCCGCTGGTGGCATGAGGGTAATTACTATTAGCCGCTGTGCTCACCTGTTCAGGATCACGTATGTGCAGGCGCGCGGAGGAGCCGTAGGGCAGCTCCTCGCCGTCGGGCAGCGCGATGGAGGGCGGCAGGTCGAGCTCCAGGTCGGTGTGCACGGAGTGCAGGCGCACCTGGCGGTCCCGCGCGGCTGCCACGTGCCGGTGCAGCCGCCCGCCCTCGCCCATGCCCACGCCGGCCGCCGCGCTCGCCGACATCACCGACAGCATCTGCAACACCAACAAATGTTAGACAACTATAATGGTAATTGTATCAAGGCTTTGCAAAATTATACAATGCAACTAGCATCATTTGACGTCAATTCAGAAAAACACTGCAATCTACATGACTACATGTTTGTTGTAAATTTATACTTTAAATAAAATATTTCATACAGTACAATAGCACT
Source organism: Stenolophus ochropezus (assembly GCA_035578165.1). NCBI lineage: Eukaryota > Metazoa > Arthropoda > Insecta > Coleoptera > Carabidae > Stenolophus > Stenolophus ochropezus. Next base: position 5,933,824 of record JAQOWZ010000004.1, on the reverse strand, counting down.
TGTTGTATCAAGGCTTTGGAAAATTATAAAATGCATCTAGCATCACCATATTTGGTGTCAATTCAGAAAAACACTACTACAATCTGCATGACTACGAGTACATGTACCTGGTTGTAAATTTATACTTTAAATAAAATATTTCATAGATCAAATATTTAGACAAAACGGAGAGTTGATGTCATGAACACCAAAACCATTTGGGGAGAAGGTATTTATTGGTTATTTATTTTTATGCACAATATTAACCCTAAAAATCAAGGTTGGCAGAAAACATGATTTTATTAAAAAAAAAAAAATTCATTGATTTTTTTCAAAAATATCCTGTTACTGCACTTTTTAAATTGTTTTCAAAGCAATATAAATATATTATTTCATAAATAAAAACGAAATGTATAATAAAACCAAAACGATTCATCTGAATACAACTAGGAAAAATGTAAGTAATCATTTAAATCAGGCCAACCCTGCTAAAAATCGATGAATAAAAAATATATATATAAGATATATTTATTTATTATTAATTTCTAGTAAAATATTATAAATAATGATTATATCGTATAACTAAATTAATTAAAATAAATATAAAGTACCACAATTTACCGTTGATTCAGAAATATTTTATAATCAACTTATATTAGATGTTATTTTCGAAAATTCAGCACCTGTCTAAAACTGATATGATACGTTTAATTAAAGATGCCTTAACAATAACATAATATATATATTTCAAACTTTGTTCTGCTTGACAATTATATTGTAATCCAAATCTCAGAATGTAATCAAATGCAACCAGCTTTACATAGAAGTGTGGCACATGGTTTATACGTAAAAATCCTGCATTATTTGTTGGAAATATAGTCAATGTCACAATCTATGTCTATCAAATTATAAACTAAGTTTTATTTTTTTTTTATTAAAGATTTCCCGTTCTTTGGCATTTATTAATAAAATTTGCGATAGAATAGATTCCTATTTTGAATGTTGCAGAACGAAATATTTTTTGTTGTTGTTTGCTCATGTTTTTATATTACTGTCATACCTGTCATGAGCAATTGTATTTATGTAACTATACTGTATGCAAAATAAAATTTGAGCTATTGAATGAATACAACTTTAATCACTAGTAGTATAAAGCACATGACAATTTTGATATAACTAGAATAATCTTGTTTTTATATAAATAAGTTTAAAAATGTAGTAATGTAAATAATAACTGGATAACTTTATTATACAACCAATCAAACGTATTCAGCAATAATCACCAGTTATTTTATTCGCAAGAGGTATTTAAAAACAGTTTGTAAACACTCGGGAAGTAGCAATTTTAAGTAATTTGCGTCACTGTTCAATTAGGAAGTAATAATGATTACGGTACAGAACAAACTGTACTATATTTAAAAGCAGTATTTACATTACGCTTCTACGAATCCCGCATCAGATATATCATTGTTTGCTAACAATGTTGTATCTGAGGCGTTGTTGGGCATTAGCAAACAATTCCTAGATTTTTGTAGACAACAATCGGTGTCGCGAGCTGTCATTAGCGTCGCAAGGGGGGTGGCGGGGCGCGTAGGTAGTGATATATAGCATGGAGTAGGAATGTGGTCTGAACAATGCACGAACGCGGAAATGACATGAGAGTATTTGGGAGACTCAAGGTTATACGGACGTCTGCTAGACGAGTGTGGTACCCTGTTGTTAACTATGATATAATCACTTGATTACACGTTTTTACAGATTTTTTTGTTAGCTACATAGGTGCATGTTTTGCTGGATATTGTTACAAAGTATTCACATTGTAAACTTAAAATAATAGTGTTTTAATTTTAACTACAATTTTACAGATAGTGTGGGTATTTTATGATGCACGTATTTTCTATGGTTTTACAGAAACCTGTAAACGCGTAAAATTGTTATTGGCATATATTTTGCTACATTTTTATGCATTTACGTTCTTGATTACTGCTTACATGTTACATTTACTTTTATGTTTGTAATGAATATTTATTTCAATATATTTTATGCATTTTAGTGTGGAAGTTAGTAGTATAGTGTTTTAGGATTTTTAAGGTTATGGCTTTGACTTTCTAATCGTTGCAGTGATACAAATATATCAGCTTACTATTATTATCCAGTTATTTATTTTTAGAATGTACAAATTAATTGAACAAACTTAAAAAAAATTAAATGCAACCTTGATTTTCCTTGGTTTTTTACTCCTATAAATAATAAGGGCCATACCTCTGAGTTCTGAACAGTGTATAATAAGGTTTTTGTTCAACAGGTAGACAATCGAATTATTATTTGTATCTAAACAATTTCCACTTGACCTTTAAACTTTGCCAAACCCTAGAAACCTACATTAACAATACATTATCTCCAAGTTTAAATTGCATTACATGAACCTTTAGAACACTTAAAATCATAACAATATTAAATCTGAAAAAAGCCATGAATGTAATTATGTATCAACCTTCTGCATTTTTGAAGAGAAGGCGTGATGAAATATTTATTTATAGTTGAAATTTGTGAAAGATAGCATACACTTCCGAAAATCTTCGTCGTTAGTTTGCGAGTCCTTGTCATGTTTATCCAATTTGTAATATCAATCAAAAATATTCCGAAGATTAGAAGGTAATAAATAAACTACGTTATACGATTTTCACTGTCTAATAATAGTAGAGATAAGTATGATCAGAATGTATTTTTGTGTACGAGATAAATATTTGATTAATTAAAATCTAAATTCAACGAAAGATAACTCTTATCGGGGACGATAATTCATCTTTTTTCGAGTAAATTAATTGATATAAATGTGTCTACAAAAATACTCTAACGTTTATAGGTCAAACTAAAAAGAGCAATCGTTAGCGGTAGGAAATGCGATAACAAATCATTAGGAAGAAAATAAATGTTAGTGCGGGAAACATGGGGTGGTTCGACCCAGTGAGTCACCAGTACCACGTGACGTTGTTGCACGTGGAGATGACACGTGGTTATATTTAGACAGTTGTGACACAAAATACACACAGTCCGGCAGAACAACAGAATTGCACCACGGTTAGTCACTCCGCATTCTTATTATAAGCTTCGAGAGATCGGACATTCAATAAACACATCAATCAGTTTTTAATGTTTTGTTTTGACTTTCTATTCTTACAATCAATTTTGTAAATACAAGACAGATGTTCTTATATCCGTAACGGTAAAATATTGACGCACATTATTTTATGTTGGCATCCCTGCATAGATACACCACGTGATCAAAATCGTGATCAGAATATTTTTGTAGGGTGAGCTAGAAAATTTGTAGGTTAACCAATACACGATTTTTTTTTTTATAATTTGGGTGTGATTCGTTAATAACAAGTTAGTTCTTGACCGTTACTGGAACGATCTCTGGACCTCAACTGACAGTTGCGGTCATTAGTTGAATTAGATTAGTAATATCTAAGATAAAACTAAACTAAAAATATTATACAGTTCATTTTTATTAAACTTTTTTTTCTGGCATGCTATTTTTAAAGTTTTAATATGAACTTATTTTTAACAACCATAATAGATTATATTATTGAAAACATCATTTGTAGTTATTGAATTTAGTTTGGTATTATTCAAGGTTTCTTGATTACAACAATGAAGAATATTTTGACAGTAAATGAAGTCAATTGTTGATTGAAGTCAAAATGTGCAAGAAGCGATATCAGCAATATTTATATTAATCAAAATGTTCAGATCACTCTTGATCAATATATGAATTTTATAAGACACTAATCGTATAAAACGAGTTTAATATATCATTTCTTATATTTTGAGTCACTAATTTTAGAAAAATCTGAAAAATTTAAATTAGAAATATTAATTAATATTAATAGTATAACATAACAGTCATAAATCAATTATAATATTGTGAAAAAGATTCAAAATCTTTAGGGCTATCAATATTCTTTTAAATTAGCTTTGTTTATTTGGTTTTTGTATTTATAACAATTCCAAATTGTATTAAAAAATTGTATTATTTACAAGTACCTATTTAACAATTTCAGATATTATTATAATTATTATTAAACCGTTTTCGATACAACAATTGAGTAATTGTTAATGCAAAGTATAAAAAAAATATTTATACAAAACAAAAACGATTAGAACACTCTGAGTACTTTTGCTGTAATGTTAGGTTAATTTACTTTGACGTTTTTGACCTTTGTATCATCTGTGTATGTGTATGTGCCAGATATGTCTTTGTATGAGTTTTTGAAAGTATTATATTTTGGAATATTTTATATTACAATATGCATGATGAATTGCAGATCCCATCTATGTACGTTTGGGATGACCCGATTGGAAAGCATCTAGTCGACGAACGATGGGAAACTTCGTTAATGAGAGGAAGAAAGAAGAAAAACAAATAACCGAAGTGTAACTGCACGCATGCTGCGAACTGCGAGCTCCATATTGACATATGTAAATGGGCGCATTTGAATTGTACCGGCAAGGAAATCCCTTCGCAGAGAAAATGAAATGCAAAATGCAAATGCATTTGAAAGTTTTGTTTTAAATTCACGTCGTGGACTTTACATCAATTAAAACTTTGCAGCGAACTGTGCATTGTTCATCTTTTATTTCGCTTTTTAAACGTCGGCCCGAGATAAAACAGTTTGTTATTTTCATTAAATTAACAACGTTTTATTAAGATATAAAGCAAACTCTGCTCGCTCTACCTGCCTTTGTTCAAATATGATTCCCTTCTTAAACTTTATAATTTCCACCAACGTTTTCAGCAAATTTACTTGTACAAAGTTACACAAGAAAAACTATTTATCAGAGATGTAAGATTGTGCTTGTGCATTTTTACTGCTGCTCCAAGACTAAAAATAAACATTGCTCATTGCTCGAACTAATCTACGGACATTTTTTTGCATAATGTGCACTTTTAAATGCAATTCGTCATAGCGAGAAGGAATGGTAGACACTTGTGACTCACGGATAAAAATACTAATGAGCACCAAACGACAGGGAAAATTCCTACGGTGAGCAACCCGCAATCCGCGCACGCAATGTTGGTTTACGACTTATTTCTCACTGGAAAACACTGAAAGAGAAATGTTTATTACACCGTTTATATTTATCGCAGTTACAACTCTGTTCTGCATTTAATACCAATTTGAATAGTTAAACCTTATCTTTCTAAGAAAACCAATTAGTAAATCCTGTTTTATTATCCACATATTTATATGGATCACATAATGCTGTTGGACGCTAATAAAACTAACCACGTACATAGTTGCACCAGGTGCAACAAATAATTTACAATTTAATTTATTCGAATATTCAATTGATATATGTAAATATATATTGATTATTCTATTATATTTTGAATCAATATCTTGATTTATCATTAAAATTTGTCAAATAATCATGTAAATAGCCATAACAACATTGTAAACAATCTGGGAAAGTGAAATATTCACTACAAAATCCTAACTAAGATTTTAGTTCCATTCACAAGCAACAGATGGTGCTTCGTTACAGAAAACAAAAAGGCTTACATGTAAATAACTAAATATTTTGTAAATATTTAAGTATTAGTTCAACAATTCTAACTGCAGTTACAAAGTTGAGTTTTTGACATTTTGACCTAATTACAAACATCTATTTTTCTAATTTCATATTTTAAAATGACATTTTAGATTTTACAAAATATTAGATTTAGTGTAGGAACACATTTGATATAAGCGAGCATTTCAGATTACTGTAAGATATTAACTAGTTCCTAGAGTTATGTTTAAAATATAAGAATTAAGAGTTGAGGTGAGCATATAAATATACCATAAATTGCTGTCTATTTCGATTGATTGATTATTGATTTTATAATAAAGTAATCCAGTTAGGTATGTAATTCTCATAAATAAAGCGCAAATATTATAAAAATTATAATAAAGGTCTACTCTGCAAACAGATTAAATTAAAAATTATTTGATTGTCCCGTTCTTTGACATTGACAACGTAGTATAAAATTTTGTTTTTATTAATTTGTGAAGTAACTGTGTTCCGAAAAACATATGAAACTTTTCTAACGTTTTAAACGACGTTGCCTGCATCTAAATCCATTTTGTTGTAACTGTACCCATACACGAACAATCGGCGTCTGAACATTACATCACATAATTATTGATACGTGACTCCCACACCTGTGGCATGGCCGCCTATCTGCGATCTATCGGCGGAGCGTAGACGACGCGCGGGCGACGGTCAGCGACCCCACACCTGCACGCCACTGGCCAACAGCTGGGCCTTAGTATTCCAATAAGATTCCCATACACTTTGTACGATTGGAAATTATAAACCAATTGAATTTGTATTAATATTTAAACGCGGTAATTGTTCAGCTGTTTTCAACGGGCATAAATTAATGGGGAGTGTGATTGAAATTTGTAATTTTTAGACAGACGTATAATAATAATTATGATTGAAAACGCAATTAAAAGTATAATTATTTACAGATGTCACTTCGTAATTATGGGTATAACAATATTGATAATATTATACCTCTAAATTTTACTGATTTAAAGCTAGAAGTATATTATAATTACATAACAGGATATTTTTTATACGACCAATTGCAGACAGTAATAGGATATTACAAGTTTTTTCATTTTTTAGTATTCTAATCTATTCATAAAAATATTATACCCGTATTTTTATTTTCGCTGAAGAGCTTCTAAAACACCAGATTTTTTTAAAGTTTTATTAAAAAGCGCCCTACAAAATCGACGGTTCTGTTGACGTCACCATCACTGCTGAGCCAACAGCCAATTACAAACTAGCATGAGACGATAGTGTGTTCGAACACAAACACAAACAAAGCTGATGCTGAATTTGTTTTAAAAACTATAGGCTTGGAATACCCTACTGTCGTTATAATGACGATGCAATAAACACTTATCGCACAGCTCAACTCTTATTTCATGTACTGTAGTAGAACAAGTATGGGTCATGAGAACTTATGTGATTTTTCCTTAAATATCAATTGTAGTTCAACTCTAATTATAACTAAAAACGAGGTAATCTAACAACCCTATTGTTTCATATTTATCTTTGATTATAATTGTTTGATATGATGAATAAGTCACCAATAGTAGTAATAAAATGTAAATTTTAAGCTCAAAAACTGCAGTGTAAAATATGTGACGCCGTCGGATCTATATGACAACTTAATTCATTTGTTTTCTTCTTACATGTTGTTTATCTGAAGTTGTGTTTTGTCTGAGTGAAGATAAGTCTTATATTTATGTCTTACGCTTTTTAAAGATAATAATATAACCTACATTATTAAAAATATATACTCTAAATGTTAAAGAAACTATTGAGATTCTAATTAATTGAAAATACAAAATTCTTTTTTTGAATATACTTGGGAATATTCCATTGTCTATATTTATTGGATACCATATGAATGCATACAAGTTTAATAAAGCAGAAATATCTAAATGGTAGCTATTTAAAATGAAAATTAATTAATTTAATCTATAGTGCATTTATATTGCAGTATGCGAAGCATGAGTGTGCGAGATAAAGGCTAAAACCATATGCGTAGTGTTTTTGTAAAGACAAAGAAATATAAAAGCCAGACTCATAAAGTCCCGTCTCTTTGTTGAAGTCTAGACATACGCGGAACTGATATGATAGTGCTAATAATTATCACATATTTGCCATTCGTCTGGGCAAGCACAATAAAACTTATAAAACCGTTATTTCAATTACTTCTTGCTAGGAGTAAAAACTCCACCTTTTCATGTTTTCAATAAATTTGCAAGAAACACAATTCACTTTCTAGGGACGTCCAAACAGGTTCTTGTTTTCCAAGAAGAGAAAAACGCCGCCATAGAGTCGGACTCCATGCGTATGTAATGTAAAATGTATGTAGTACACTGCACTTACGGTACACCGGCGATAACAAAGGAAATAACGGATGAAATGGAACAAAACCGTGAAATTATATCATTTGCATCGGGTGGGAACGAGTTGCTTTTCCTCAAAATGTTGAAACACACTCAAGAATTTCAGGTATGACTTATGTTTAAGATGCATTTGGCAGAGAATGGATGCTGACGTCACAACAAAAAGTGACAAATGACTGACACTGAGCCCAAGGCAACAAAAATGTTTCCAAATTTAAATTTTCACAACAAATTTTACTTAAATTGCAACTAATATCCGTTTATTATACGAAATGCGACATCTATTCTATTATTCAGGATGATGTCCATATATGAAAAGGCAATTGCAAAAAGTTTGGACAAGTTCTGTATGTATAGTATCTGCAGGACTCCATTAAGTATTTATTATATAAAAATATACGTACTTTAAAGTTTATATAAAATATCTGATACTGCTCCTCTAATAAAATTGCTACAAATCCCACCACTGCATATAGATAACGATATTTGATCAGAGTTGCATAAATTTGATTTAAATCACATTGATTTTGTTTTTAACATTCTCTTATTAGTTGCTCACAATAGGTACGAAAATGTTCGCGCCGATTTATTTGTATATGAGATGAACTATAGTAAAACTTGTCAGGAAACATGTATTTGAACTTGAGGATATGTTTCTCCTAGAATGTTACGTATTATGAAACATGGGGGCTACAAAATCACATTTAAATATCGTATTCTTAGATTTCGAATCAAGTTGGTATTAATTATTTCCTACATTAAAATTGCTGTTGGGTACACTTTTCACATCAGCTATAAATTCTAGAGTGACGTCTGGTAAATGCTCTTTACGGTTGAAACATTTCGTCATTATAATAGATTATTATACTAAGCCATGATGAAATATCTATTTTTGATTTAAAGATTTAGAACAGTTATCAGCTGATGTAACAAGGACATCTACTTATAAAGTAAAGAATGAAATTGCATTTTTTATAAAGCTTTAGGAAGTACATGTGTACTTGTTTGAACTTGGGTCGTCCGATTTATTGGTATCTAAACAAAAATATATTTGAAATTTTGAAGTGTGGAATATTTGAGCAATGTAGAAAAAGTGTAGTCTAAATAACTGGTAGACTAAATAAACATTTGAGAGATAAGACCTGAAGTAAATTTTGTAAAACTATATTTTTAGTCCGGTTTGTTTTTCCACGTTACAAAGACAATCCAAACACTTAAATCATGCGATGTTATCTTGTTTAAAACCAGCGCGTATTGATGTTCAAATGTTTACCATAGATAACTAGATTATTTGATTTGATTTGGCTAATCAAACGGTTGACATACGTTGTCTAGCCAGACATCTGTTGCGACAGATAAAGAACTTTTGATTGTATTGCTCAGCGAATGCAGAGGAGGAATTTGAAATGAAGGTCGTCTGTTTACGTAACGCTGCAGTAGTTAGCACCAGGAAACGATTTCGTGGCACGCCCAAGTTCACGAGAGAGCAACGCCAAACTCACGCCAACTTCTACACCAGAAAACCCAACCTTTTCCGACGCTCATTTTGTTAAATACCTACATGCATTTCTAATAGCGATTGCTGATAGTTCTTCAAGGTGAGTACAAATCATCCATTCTATTCTAATTTATCTCTATATACGGATTCAGCCTTATAAAAAATATCTAACTTTCAATAGGCATAACATAATAATGATAATTATCTACAAATAAATGGATATATTTACGTAGAAAGCAGATTAATATGAATTTCTTTATGCTAAAAACATAGTACCATCATTACTTTTACTTTCATAAATGTATTAATCCATTGTGTTTACAATATTTTTCAATAAAAAATTACATCGTTTTACAATAATAACCAATTACATTTTAAAGCTAGATTGGTTTCATTAATGAAAGGAAAGTCGTTTTTGGAGTTGCAGTCATTTAATAAACTTTACTGATACACCAACGTTTCGACTGTAATTCAGTCTTTATTTTTGTATTTTATCAGCACACTGATGAAGACTGAATTACAATCGAAACGTTGGTGTATCAGTGGATTTTTTTTAATGACTGTAAATCCAAAAACCACTTTTGTTACTGATTTATGCATTTGATATAAATTGTTTTAAAAATTTATCAAAAATAAAACAGCACTCACGATTGATATCCATATACCACAGGCGCCATTTGTATATGACAATATATGTTAAAGAATAAGACTCGAACTCAGGTTCGCAGAACTACAATTACAAGAGCACGAACTATAAAATTTTATTTATATTTCTTGCAAAAGAGCAGTGGTGGGTGATTGGGTAGCAAGCTCAATCTCGAATTGAACACAGTGAGTTTTAGTGATTCGCAGAATTGTGAATTACTAACCAAATAATATACCGTTATGTCTGAGTATCTCGGAATATATTACAAGTATTATATTTCATCACTTGAGACTACGTCCCTGCTAGAAATGTTGGGAGTATTCCATATAAAATTATATGAAAACTGTTCTGTATTCCATGCTAAAAGTCGTTTTGAAATTAATAAAGTATCGATTTGAGCGGTACTTTTAAAAATGAATAAAGTGTCTGTTGACTGTATTTACTTAAATTGTTACGCTTCTTGTATTATATACTTTATTCATGAAGATAATACCTAACTGTTTACATTCTATGCCATGGCGGAAGCAAACTATTGAAATAATTTTTGTTTGACCAGACTTATGTGAATAAACTATGATTATCGAATTTTTCGGACAATATTAAATGGTAATTTTCCAATAGAGTTTATTGACTTCTGTTACAATTATAGTGGATAACAAACTGTTTACTTTTAAAACAATGTATTTCAAAGTAATTAACATTAATTAAACTACAATGAAACTGAAAGTAATTTTTATGTGACTAAATAGGACGTCTAGCTTGTTTTTATGTAGGAGTTTTTGCGGCAAAAACTAGCGTTGAGAAGTAATTAATTGCATAATATTTTGGAATTATCAGAAAGTTTAGTTTTTTCGGAGTTTTTTACCTTTAGCGTCTGTTGTGCTATCAAAGAGAATAGACAGACTCGAGTATATGTAATAGTTTTTCTAGTACCTTTTAACGAAATGAGAGAGAAATTTAATTCATATAAACTACTCAGACAATGAAAAACCCAAGAGGTAAATATTGTTTCTTAGAATTCTTCTCTATTAATATTTTATTGAAACTTGTTCTTTACTTTACCTTATTTAGATTCCTCATCATTTTTTAGAATTATCTAAAGATTTGTCTAAAAATATTGATACTCATTTTTTAATATTTTCCATTCTACTTTTGCTTTTTGTCGTATAACGACCGTTCAACAAAAATATGAAATAAAATAAGGGTGATACATAGAATGAAAGACATATGTACATATCTATGCCTCAGCGAGATTTGAACGACATATGGATTGCGATTATAATTATTATTATTTTATTAACATTTACAATTGAATCAATAATTTGTACCTGCTACTTCAAGTCCTCTCATATTTGTAATGTCTGTTTTCTTTTTACTTTTTCTACGCCTCCAAGATGTTCAAATTACAGTGAATGCTAAACGTAAACAACAAGGCTAGACGTAGTTAAGTAATTTGGTTTTTTATACAATTACTGAGTAGGTTTAATTTTAGCTTTAACACATTTTTTATGTTTAAACAATTCATTTAAAGGTTTTGTCCATTAATTACGGTATTACACAAGGTTAAAATAAACATGCAGTTAAATAATTAAATTGTTAATAGTATTTTCAATCATACTGTTGAGAGACATTGCATATAACAGACGTCTGTACTTTTTTAAAAAAATATCAATTCATTTATAATTTATCATTTTAAGTATACGATGAGGTTAATTTTATTGTAATAATAGTTTTATTTAATACATGATTACACATTTTTTTATACATAGATTTTTATCATTCATTGACCTATGTGTTTTCGTAATCTATTCGCTTTGTTTTATCAAGCTGCAACGTTGCTATTCAATTTCCATTGTCTGTTGTTAGTTGTACTAACCATCTTCCCTCTACTATATCACATTTTATCTAGTTTTAAAATCTTTTAGAATATTTTACTCAGTGACCCAATTTTAATAACAATACTCATGGTGCTAGTAAAATAAACGTTTGCATTAGTCGAACAAGATTGACGAAGGTCTGGTTCATTTGTAAACAGAAAATTTTAAATCTTAGTATCATTTTTTATTTTAGATGAGCGTACGTTGTGAATTTGAGTGTATTGCAGTCTGAAAAATTAGCATTCTTTATCTGATATAGATTTTCTTTTAATTTTGGTTATATTATAGCAGATAATTTCTAATTTGTTTCTAAGTAGAAAATCATCTTCGTTCACTAGTATTGGTACAAACGATATTTAAATACAGCACAAAGTAAACTATTTCTCATGAGATGAGAACTGTAGATTGTTGGAATTTCACAAGTGGAAAGTAAGTAATTCTGTACAAATTTATTTTCTCCCTTCATGCTGCTAAATGTTATTGAACAGAAATACATTAAGTACTAAAACTATTTAATGTAGTAGATGACTACAGTTCGATTATTAAACAAATAAAATATTGACGCGTCCCTCGACGCGTTCCGTAGTTCGTAATTCATTAGAAGCTGCCTCATACTAAGTTCTTCACGAAAATAAGTGAGCCACCACACTTAATAATGTGTAGCACAGATGAATGACTATGGTAACAATTTTAAAAGAAAGTAAATGCAAGCAAAGCTTAATCGTTTATACAGAGTTTTTTGATTAAAATCACATAATTTAAATCAGATTAAAATCACTTAATTTAAATCAGATTTAAACACATAGATGTGCGTTATGTTACCATGTGACAGTACTTTCAAGAACTACTAAATCTGTTTAACTTCTTCGATAAAACGACGTTACTGTACCCATATTATTTTGAATTTATAACGCAGAAATTTTTTGAACTAAGGTGTTTTTTTTTGTTAAATTTATTATTCATTGACCTATCATGTATTTTCGTAAATATATTTACTCTGAAATGTGTTATTCTAAAAACCGGTTATAACGACATGGAATGGCTTTTAAAAATTTCGTCGCTGTAGCCGGAAGTCACTATATCCGATAATGAAAAGTAAAATAACATTATCATATGTGGGCTTTCAAACAAGTAGTCACAGTTTCGACTTTATAATCAGTTTGTCGCTATAAGGGGTATCGGTATAAACAGATTTTACTTTAGTTTTTCAATGTTTCTTTAAATTTTTACTTATTCTTTACAATACGTTTTTGCGAAATTACACTTATACATTTTTTAAAATGGTCGCTTGTCTTGTCCTGAGACAAACTATACTATTATTATAGAATAAGTATTGAAAGACTTGTTCCATCTAGAAATGTTGTGCCACATATGAACAAACAAGCATGTTAAACCAGACCTGCCCCAATTATATTACAAACCGAACTTATCCACCCCTCTATACCCTTCCTCCACTGTCTTGCCGTCCCAGCGGCAGTTTGGCGGTCACTGGTTGGCCACGTGCGGCCTACACGCAGCGCGGCCTTGGCGCGGCCCCGTCTGCCAGCAGTCTGGCGGGCCGCCGCCGCCGCCGCTCCGGCTGTCACACCCGCCGGCACAACAACCACCCCTCCCCGCGCCCGCCAACGGGGTAAAAACGTGTCTCAAGTCGGCGCTGCAAGGGTGCACGACGTGCACTTGTCTACGCGAGCACATGACGAGCTATACGCACTGGATGCGGACTTAGGGAAGTGTATACGTATGGAAAGATTGTTGTGTTTAGGTTAGGTTATAATAAGTTGGTTTATATGGTTCTTACATTAATTATACGAGAATATAAGATTCACTTGTACCAGCTTAGTTGTACTGCGACTTACGGAACGTACACCAGGAAAGATTGTTGTATACTTAGATTAGATTACAATAAGTTGGTTTATATGGTTCTTACATTAATTGTACAAGGAATAGGGTACACGACGTGCACTTGTTTACGCTCTACATGCCTAGCTATATAAGCACTGCAGGCTTAGGGAAATGTACACCAGGAAAGACTGTTGTGTACTTAGATTAGATTAAAATATGTTAGTTTATATGGTTCTTACATTAATTATACAAGGAATAGGGTACACGACGTGCACTTGTCTACGCTTACTTGCGTAGCTACGCACTGGATGCAGGCTTAGGGAAATTATACATGTAAGATTGTTGTTTTTAGGTTAGATTATAATATGTTTTTATTAGTTTATGTGGTTCTTACATTAATTATTCAAGAAATATAAGATTCACTTGCACCAGCTTAGTTGTACTGTCTAGACCGAGGTCTGGACAATTCTTGCGTAGCTATGTAATATTACAGGAAATTGCTACGTTTTGGAAATATTCACTTGAAGAAAAATTATTGCGTATTTAGTTTAAATTATATTTTTATAGGATTATGTGGTCTTGTCACTAAATAGGTCACTTGTGGAAGTTAAGTTGTTGATGCGTGCTATACAAAAACGGGAAATTGCATTTTGAAAATTTTCTTATAAGAAGATAAGCAAAGAAAGTACATTTTATTTAATAAAACTTTTTCCATACATTATTTTTTCAAGTTAGACATAATAAAACTATAGCATTAGTTTAATTTAATTACAATTACAATTTTATGTACAAAAAGAATAAACAATTACGACAATAAATAATTTGAAGTTAAAGCAAAAGTTAAAAGGTGTTTTTATTCATTAGTGGGTATAGCGGGGTTGGAAAAAATCATGATTTATTAAAAAAAATAAAAAACTGCACTTTGTAATTGTTTTAAAGACAATATAAATATTTTATTTCAATAAGAAAACGAAATATGTAATAAAACCAAAACGATTCATCTGAATAAAACTAGAAAAAGTTTGAAAGAAGTTTTCCTTTAGTTACACATTTAAATTTTTCGTCTGTTGTATGACAAGTAAAGTAATAAAATATCATTTAATTTTAGAACACTATTATATACAGAACAGATTCTGGTTATTATTAATAATTTTGTAGCAAATAATTGAATTTTTATTATAATTTGTATATTTGATAAAAATAAATGATTTAAAACAGGCTAACTTTGGTTTGAAGTAATGATATTACCATACGTCATTTACCAGACGATACCTCAGGGCATCTATACTTGCAGATTACAAATACTAAAAATGTATTTTTATCAAATTTAAATTCCTGTAATTCTAAAAAATCGTTACTTTTATGTTTTCCAGCAATTTATCGTTTTTTACGATATGCAAAAAACCCTCACATATGTAACGGGAAATAATGAATTTTACATTAAATTTAGCGGCCAAATAAATTTAATTACATATTAAACTCGTTTATAATAACGGATCTTATACAAAAATAATATCGAATTAAATAAAACATAATTATAAATTTTAATACATTAAAAACTAAAAACTATACTCTTATAAAAGTTATGTACACAATATAAGAGTATAATAAAAAATGCGCCAATCAATTTTCTGCCAGATTTATTTCATATACATATTTGAACATTTTATTTGTATTTTAGTGGTAAAGTTGCTACAATCGTTTATAAAATCGACCTAAATCATATTATAGGTCGAATCTAGTTATTTATTTTATTATAGCTTCATCATGCAAATTAACTAAATAAAAGTTGGCTATTATTTGCATTTGTATTCGAGGACAAGAAAAAATGTTGATATTGTGTTATTTTTCAATGACAGCAATTTTCCCTGAAGCGAATGAGAATATATGAAAGTTAGGAAATTATAATTATCGAATTTTTTTCACTAAATTGCTTACGTGCCCGTGTATATATCTTATAAATTATATAAACAAGTAAAAATTCGAATATAAATATGTTTTCAAAGTTTATTTACACAAGTACGTCCTCTGAACCTGAACTTAAGAATGTGCAATAATAAACAAAATAAAAACCGTTAATAATTAACTTTATATTAAGCCATGATGTAGTGTTTACAATGAAAGTTGCTATGCATTGCAAAAACGAGCTTGTATCTTGCAAGTTGATTATTTATTGTGGAAAAAGTGAACTGCGCAAACATCCTGAAAATTATCGAAATGCTGCTAATATTAGCTGCACATAGTGCAAAAGGAAGTGGTTTAGAATGGGTGCCATGCAATCTAGTATGCGATGTCTGCAGTTCTGGTTACATGACGTCAGAGTTATGTACAAGGACATGCACTATCCATTTACATTAGAAAAACAATAACAAATCACATTACAATTCTATAACAATTTCCCCGTTGTGTTAGGTTGGTGTTTGATAATGAAAATTATAAATAAACATCATCAAATGCCAAATAGACTGTCGTAGACCAAACATAAATTATTTTGAATAACAATAGCATTTCGGTTATGTCAGGTTAGTTAAGGTCGTTGTGGTAATTATATTTATATAAATAACTGATGGAAAACATATCATCTTACATGTATTTGTTTACAGTAACTAACATATCTACATATTGTATGCATTTAATTAATTCTCTTATTATTTGTGGTATAACATTTCTAGGTAGAATAGGTCCTCATACTTCTTACGTATTTTACTTGAATTTTAGTAGTTATCAACTTAAAGCTCTGTAAAGAATCTATAGCTTTTAGTACGTTTCGAATTTCAGATCCCACACTCGACTCATTTTAAGTCATCTTTATTCGTTTATTTATTCCACGTTTATTAAAACTAATTGTAAAGATTTTAGATTCGCAATTAAAATTTTTATGTATATAAATTAGTTACATAACTATAATGACAGCAATTGGTAATGCAATTTATAAGTTTTTTGTTGTAAATTGATTCATAGTATAACAATTATTTATTACGAGAAACAAATAAGAGCTCGAGTACTATAGACACATGTTGAATTGAATTTGTATTTTAATGAATATCCTGCGTACGAAATAAGAGACGATCTGTACGAAACAGGTGAATGTTTGTTGAAAAAAGCGTAAAATATTGACAGCCAATGGTACAACTATGTTTGATTGGTTGTATAATAAAAATAGTTTATATAAACTCTGCTCTAACATCGGTAAAACATAGAGGTGAAATATTAGTTTAGTTATAACAAAATTGTAAAACAACTCTAACTTAAAAATGAATAAAGAGTTGACATGCGGTTTGCAAATTAGGGAGAGATGCCAACAAAACAATTCAAAATCTATATAAACAAAAACAATGTGTAGACAGGATGTGTTGTTTGGGCAGGAGATTGTGTCATTTGTTTATGACGTCAATGACAATTGGGAACAACGTAGGAGTGTAGGTATGTTTGAATAAATTTATATTTGTCCTGGAATAAAATAAACAAATAAAACCCGGCGATACATTTATTCAAATTCAAAGCAAAAGCAAACTTCATCCATCTCAAATTTAATATTCGTCCGTAAAAGTTTAGGGTCGTTTGAAAAACAATAACAAAACAGAGTCGCCGCTGGTGGGGCGCAGCGCAGCCAGGAGTGGGGAGCTGCAGACAAGTCGCAGGTGCACGTAAGGGCACCTTGTTTACACTGGCGCAGCGCAATTAGGTTACTCGATTCGACTGGCGGGGGCGGCAGAGGCGGATGCTAGACGGCGGGTAGACATAACCGAAATCAAAGCCAAACATCAACGCGATACCAAACAAAACAATACACAACAATCGCTTTTTTACGCCCGCAAACCGATTTTATGTTACACCAAAGCTAGACGCGCGCATTTGTTAACATTTCAAAAGATATTTACATATCACAATATCAACAGTTTTTCAATTTTTTTTATACCAAACATTTACGAACAATGTATTTGTAATTACAATATAGATAGCTTTTATTTATTAACATTTCAACAGATATATCTACATATATATTTAAACAAAACACAGACAAGTTGAAACAATGCATATATTTCAGATCTTCAAAATTTAATATTACAATTAATAAAATAGTTCTAAACTTTTTTTAAACAATAAAACTAAGTTTACTTTGATTTGATTATATTATTTAAATAATTTTATCATCAAAACACAAGAAAAATCAAGGTTGATAACCCTTTTACTTAAGTTTCCGTTACATATTACATACATTATTGAGAAAAAAGTTGGAATTAACAAAATTTGTGTAAAAATAATAACAGTTTTGAGTTGGAGCCTCTTCTGTTTCCTTTCTTAATTTCTAATAAGATTTCAATTTTCATTTCGATTTCCAGTCTCAATAAAACAAAAAAAATGAGAGATAATGAACCTCAAACAAAAATTATTATTTGCGTTATTTACCTTTGTCAATTTATATTTAAAAGTTTTTTTACATTTATTGTATTTTACAGTTACGTGTTTGAGTTACTAAAATCTATTTTTCTTCATAAATATGATGTTCTGAAGGATCAATAAGAGAGAATAGAGTATACGAAATTCGAATTAAATTATGAATAATTTACCTAGGTATTCCAGACATTATTAATATTCATATACTTTGTTGATTTAATAGTTAGAATATTTTCTGACAAAGTGAAATATTTTTTATACTACATTAATATTAAAGAAACTCGCTTTGCGCTTATTAATAATGTATCTTTCTGAAAAGATATTTATGTTCAAACTTTGTATTTTTTGTATGTTTGTCTTTACTTTCTTACTTTTAAATTTAGATAGACAGAACACTTGAACTTGGCCTTAAATATATTTACCCACTCGTTTCAAAACTTCAAATGGAGTTCGAACACCTCTAAGTCTTAAATTCCATTTATTAGATAATAGAAGTATTCAATATTCAATCATAGACAGCACAAACAGATACTTACATAAAATATTTAAGTATATGATTGTGTAAAATTTATGGAAAATTTTCTGTGATAAACTACATTTTGATATCACTTTCTACGTTCATAGTCTAGACATATCTCCATTTATTTCGAAGAAAGTTGGAATTCTTAACTTTCAGTAAAAATCTCAAGTAAAAGTCAGTTGCAGAATGGTAACACTAGTGTGTTAACATCTGTAAACACATCTTACAACGCAGACTAAACATGATAAGCCCCAGAGTGTGAACTATGAACTGACATTCAACTGTTCTTTCCCTAGCGGATGCTTTGTCTGATGCTCATTTTTCACGCATACACCGCCAATCATTTTACAATAAACACAACACGACTAGTTGTTATCTGTTGCTATGGAGAAGTGACAACGTTTGTTATGAATTGATTCTCGTTATTTATTTATTTATTCTCGATTCAACTTCAAGATGCATAATACTTGCAGTTTGAACTGCACTTTTTCTTCTGCATTATTCACTTATTGTACTTGGAAATTGAGATTATGTACTCGGTTCATACCCGGTCAAGGCAAAACAAAAAATAACATGTGTATTTCTCTAAGTCAATTTGACAGCTCATTTAACTTGTCAATTGTTTTTTCTGTATAAATCAAGTTGCTTTTGATTGCATTTGTTTTTATTTAGACTGTAAAGACGGCTGTGGATGTGTTTTGTTTGTTATGAAAGAGTTGTGCGGAGTTTTGGAAAGTTTTGACAGATGCATAACCTATAAAACCTGCATGTTTTCATACCTTTGTGCTAAGAGAATTTCGCATAACAACCCAAAGTCCGTCTGGCGACATTCGCACTATCACAGATCACTCACTAACAATGTAACACTCATCACAGTTGGCGCGCACTGGTACTGGTAGAGACAAGTGACGGTGTGCACTACAGCGCGGTTGGAAACAGACTGAGCGTCGAGTGGTAGTGGTAGTAGAGCGAGGACGTGCAGCCGAGTGCATGAAGACAGACAAGTGCCCCCCTACTACGGAGTCTAGACAGCCGCCGCCCCCACCACTGGCTTATCACCGTGATAACGCCAGCGGCGGGGAAGGGGCAAGGAAAATGGACATTTTACCCAGTTCAACTTGGATATATACCAAACACATTTACTTCAAATACGAACACAACTTTGTGTACAACCTGTGTCCCTTCCAATATAATACTTTTCATTTAATTTTATATAGGTATTTATTTAGTTTTTCTTACAGATAATTTCTTAATATTACTATATTTTGTATTTCACAAATAAATAAAGTAGATATTGAAAATAAAATTTCAATCAAATTGTAAAAATATGTTAGTTACACTCTGCTATTATTAATTTCAGTTTTTTTCTATATTAATTATTATTAAAAAACATTAATGATTACTTATTTTCCATATATTTTTCTGTACTGGACAATATAAATTCACGTACTTAATTCTGCTATAAGACTTATATTAAAAATCATACTTATTTCATATTCTAAAAAAATCATTATTTCACTGCTACATTTATTTTATTATTTCTTATACATACATATATATGAATTTATTTCTCCGAATTTAAAATATAAAAACCCTGTATATAATTATTTCATTTTTTGAATAACAACAACGTTTGTCAATTTATGAAAACATGTGAACAATTCACCTGGTTTCTTAAAATCACACGCCTGCAAACAACAAAATTCCTAATAACAATGTTTTAAAAAATCCCTGAATTTAACGATATAAACAGTATAGCAAAAAATTAATAAAAAGTCATAATAAACATAGGTTTCAAAAACAAATTATTTACAAAGTATTACTTGTTCTATATTTGAACAACTACAAGTGGCCATAAAATTTGTTTAATAATTCACCGGGAAAATATAGTCAACGGTTGTTATAAAATAATACATCCAATATTAAAATTAAAAATCGCAAAATTATGATGAAAAATTTCTTTGGAATAAAAAAACATACATTCTTAAAATATTTTACAGAATTTATATTCTGTAGTTTATGAATCTTTTTTGAAACGCTTTTAAACATAAGAATTTATTTAATTAAGTGCGTAGTAAAGAAATGCCTTTTTTTAATAGTGTTTGCATTGAGTAATCACTTTCCATACTTTTGTTTATTACTAATTTTATTTTGACTGATTGTGAGTAACAAAACTAACAATAAATTTCATGTGAAATATTTGTAAATATTAGTCATTGAATTGCAAAATAAAGGTTTGAAAATAATTTGATATTTCTGGAGACATAACAAAATTTTGCGACAATTACTTCATTATTATAAATGTAATAAAACTTTGTATATTTTACAAAATGAAACACATTTTATTGCCATCATTTATGTAAATTACATCATTTATTGTTATTCGTAAATGCACGTTTTTAAATTTATGCTTATTTAAAAAAAATAAGTTTTAGACTAAACAATATAGTTTATATAATTTTTATGTACACAATTTTCCAGTTGAAAACTAAAATTATGAAATGTATAATTACACAATCAAAATTTTGCGCTTTATTTTTACAGAATTATTTAATCATTCTAATCATAGTATTATGAAAAAGAATTTGACAATTAGCTAATGTAACAGATTAAGAAAATAAACACTAATTGTTAAATCCAATGTCAAATAGTTGCTAATGATTTTTAATTTACTTAGAGATAAAAAAGAGTTACAGATTATCAGTAAAAGATTACACACGAAGTTTGAACCTATGTACGTAATATTTGACTGGTTAGTAAGTAGAAAATGCCTTGAGGAAACTACTTTAAATGACAGATACATATTTTACAGCAGACATGTATAATCGCGTTTCGTCTGTCATGTTTACTTTTATCAAAAAAAGATAATACACGTTTTTGGAAACATTTTGTGCAGTACAATTACACTGCACAAGGTTTTTTTGGTTTTAATGTTCATATTGTATAGTATGAAATACTAAATCATACTTTAGTCCAAAAAAAAAAAGTTTATAGTAAAACTAAATACCTACATAGATTTTTGGACGCAATAATTTTAATACTGAAAGTCAAGTATACTGATTAACCTAGTATGTCTGCATAATAAATATTTTTTTCTCATTATTAACATATGAATTACTGGTACATTACTTACAATGACACTAAATATCATTTAGTTAGAACTTGATAAACTGTGGTTCCGAATCATTTTATACACAGCCTATCTACTGCAGGTACTAATGATGCTTTTATTCAGAGATTGAATAGGTTGCAGTTTGCTTTCGGTTTCGGCAGTTTCTGTTTCTTCTGTAATAGATACAAAACTACAAGTAGCTGTAATTGTGTAAAATAATTCGCCTACTATAATAATTTACTTTTTTTTCTTAACTTTTTCTTAATCTCAATCGAGAGTAAAATGATGTCTTAAATTTTTCACATCTCCTTCATCCTTAACAGACATAGTAAACTAATAAAACAAACTGATTAAAAAATTTATTGTATATTTGCAATACTTATATAACTTTATGATTTGAATGTAGAGAACGTGAATTCAGTTTGTTCAAAGAATATATTTTTATAATAAGAAACTTAACCTCAAAGTATAAGGAAATAACCTTACATTTATAAGTAAAAGTTAAGTTGGTAAATGTAATAAATTTTAAGCGGAATATAATGAAATAAATAACATACTTTTTTAGAATATAACCTCAAATTTAAAATGAAATACCTACATATTATATATTTATATTTAAAATTATAATATCGATTAAAATTGTTATATGCAATAAAATTAATAAAAAAATATAAGAAATTAAATGTGATTTCATTATGAATATCGTACAAGATTGAAAAAAAAACTATTCTTAAACTTAAAATTAAATAAATATTTATGTACTTATAAGTAAAATTATATTTTTTTTACCTCTATTGTTTCAAATATCATTCAACATTTCTAAATACCCGTATCGTACTTGATTCGTGACAAATTATATTTATATTTGCATTTTAATTGTTCGTCTTGTTTGCTACAGATTCAGCAAGAGATATACAGCTTATAGCAATAAATTAGCGAAACTGGGATTTGAACCCCAGTTGTTACATTCTGTTCAATTTGAATCAAAGCGCGTTGAGGTTAAAGAAAAAAGTGTTTAAAATATTGATAAAATTGATTCACGGATATCCGGGCGGAAAGTTGGTAGGAAAGTAATTATATTAATAAATTATTTGTAAAATTTTGTTGTTAATCTTCATTTAATTTCAATATTTCGTTATTTATTTTGTAACTTCATCAGGAATAAATAAGTTTTAACTTTAAATTAAAATTGATGATATTTTTGTAGAAACATAACATTAGTCAGAAGTATAAAATTTTGTACATAGCTTATTGGATGGTATTATTTTTTTTTTATAATCACTGTTCTTAATAAAATGTCAATTTAGGTAAACATTTATAAATTATAGACCGATAGACTAATTCGAAAATTCATCAATAAGTTTTTTTATTTAAATTTCAAAATAAATTTGAAAAACATTAACAGTCCGATATTAAGATAACATGTAGGAATATGTATTTTTTATAATGATAATAAAACATAAAAGAGCTATTAGAAAAATACGATTATTGCTTATTAAAACCTTAATTTACTGAAAAATCAAAATTTCAAAAATAGTTCGAACATTAATTTTAAAAACTTTTATCTTTTTTAAATAACATTTTTCTCTAAAATGTACCTACAAAATATGAAATTAAAAAAAAAACACTTTTGCTGTAAGTAAACCCCTTTAATAAAGTGAGCTAAACTTAAATAACTTAGTTATAAGTAAAATTAAAAGTTTCAGCTGAGATGTATGCAATAAAATTTATGTAGCAATAAATAACGTAGTATTTTGGAGGTTATACAGTGCATTTCTTAGCAAGTGTGAGTTTGAAATTTTGGCAAATTGGTAGCAAATGTTCAGCATACCGCAATCTGCATAAAAATGCAGAATCGTCACCACGGACCCTTGTAGAAAAAATATATTGGTTATAGTTGTCAGAGTGGGCGTAGACAGCTACAAATTATTATTCCATTCATCTGCTGCAATGACCTGGTTTTTTTGGCACGTTTGTCACTTTCCTATTGTGCACTATTTTTTCTACGCGACCGTCTGCTGTTTGACCTTGATTCGTTTGATTTGTTGCAAACACTTTTACTAATTCAAACGTGCTGCACGCAAACGATTGAGTTCCGGTGAAAAGCTAATTATTTTCACAGTTCGCGGAAAATAGCAGGAAAAATTCCTGCTAACTACAGGTGGACTGTTGCATAAGCGTGACGTCACGTTTAGTCTATTGTGGACTACCTACGTGCTGCGAAAATAGGCAGACGTTAGTTCGAAACATGTTCCATGTTTGACTCATATCAGCTTTATCACTAGCGCCAACACATTCGCAAATACATGAATCATAATTTTTACCTATTACTGGGTTATCATATTGCATGCAAATGTCAACACCAAAATCTATTCCACCATATTTAAATGTGTTTAGTTATAAAAACGCAGAAAAAAGTTTATTCGTATTTTTCCAACTTCGATATCGATCCCAAACTAAAATACAAGTAAAACGCAAAACGTGTTACAATATAAAAACGTCCTTTCCATAAGTTAAGTATGACTTTTTGAAAGTAAAACAATAAAATAATTAATGTTTGTCAGATGTTATATAATTGTCATTTACCTATACCGCATGGAATAAGTGTTATGAGTCTAAAGAGCTCTTTTCAGTGTTTTGATTGGCTAGTTTCGCACACGTGATCAGAAATACATAATAATTTTATATAAAAAGCAGCAACTGTAACACAAACATTGTATATCACACGTGACTGAAATTATACATGTTATACGTACATTCACTATAATGACTTATTTTACTAACTTATGATATAATGCACAATTACATATTTTTTATTGGTTATTATATTACTTTACGAAAACACAACATTCCGAGCTACATCTACATTTAAGTACTTGCTTCGTGACAAGTTTTACTTGTATTTTAGTCATTGGTCTGAAGGGATTATAGTGTATTTCGAACTATTCGAACACAGCGGTATTATATTTGGATAAAGATTGACACAGCTGGGATTTGAACCCCAGACCTAAATTTCACATTTCACGCAATTCGTGTCTGAGCGCGGTGTCCAAGCGAGCCACCGATGCCCGAATTATTTTTAAAAATATGTGTTGATAAACATTTTATTTTTCATGTTTTATTATTCTTGAATGAATATTTCAGTAACAATTTTATTTTTTATTGATAGAAAATAAAAATATATTTGGCTGCATAATTCAAGAATGACAAAGTCAAATTTTAATATTAGACTCAACATTTTGTTTAATATAAAAGTTTGTATAAATATACTCTTTAATTTTGTGAAACTAGAAATAAAAACATGTCAATTAAATATATTTACATATTCATAATTCTCGCAAAAGCGTTACGAAGAAAGCGGTGATAAAATTTTGTAGCATAATCTGAATTATATTTTTACACATTCTCCGAATTCTGTTTCCTTTGGGTGACACACTTAAAATTTGGTTAATTAAGAGACAAATTAAGGTTTCCGGGCTTAGAAGAATTTGCCTATGAATCACATCAACCCAGAAACCCGTCCTAGTTTGCAGGGGTTAAATTAAAGCAGGGGTTCCTAATCCAAGATCTCTAAATGCCGTCCGTGATGTCAGATCATTTACCAACATAGTATTTGATAAAGGAGATGACCTACAGTGGAGAGCATTTGTTGAACACGTCGTTATATATTAGAGACAATAATGATATGGATTGGCGATAATTGTTGCCTGTTTTTTATTAGTTTCAAAATAAAATTGTCCAGTAATGTGATTCATAAACAAAAGGCTTATTTGGACAACTAGAATACAAATTCTACTCCGCGGAAAAGTAAAGCGAAAAAGTAAAATATTAGTCTAGGTTTAACAACTTGCCATATCCTTCATACTAAGAGACAATAGAGATGAAAGTTACTAATATTCGTTTAGACTAATTCAATTCTTGAAATAGGGGTGTTAGAATAAATGGCATGTGCTGTGATGTATTTCTCAACTACATACTATTAAAAAAATATATTGTACTTAATAAATGCTATTTACGTTTGAATACATACAGTTTTAAAGTTATTAGTAATAATTACACTATGTTTGGCGTAATTTCCATAAAACCAGAATAGGAACTTTTTTGCAGAGAATTTAATCTAGTTTAATTTTATATACGGTTAGTTTTTTGATAAACTCAATAATTCCCAATATATTTAAGAAAAGTTGAAAACATGTATATTTAAGTGGCTCCCATCACCTGTGGGGACTTTTAGTATGTTGTGCAGGACACGCGTTTTAACATTTGTGCCAAGTTTCAAAACATCGGAAATTTTTATTCAAATTGACGAGTTTTTGTCTTTTGACTGTTTTTTTTTTTATTTTACGAAAATAATTATTGTATTATACTTTTTGTATCCAGTACGACTGTGTAGTTAGTATTGTGGTTGTGGTTAAGCAACCTAGTTTAAGGTTAGTACTATTAATTCTTTTGCGAAAAATGTGCAATTGTATGATTTTAAATTTAAAAGTAGTATTAAGTAGAAGAAAACAGATAGATAGAGTTAAAATAGTCAGAAACTGAGAAAGATGGTTGGTGTTACGAAAAAAAGGCTGGAGGTCAGAAATCAATTGAATTTTCAAATGTTATGCTACCACCAACACAAAATTTCCTAAATTAAAAAAAAACTATTTTTATATAGAGTATATATAAAAAAAACAGTATAAAGAACTGTTTTCATAGTAGTTGATTATTTTATTTAGAGACCACTGTGTTGCTCATGTCTCACCCTTTCTTTTCAAAATATAAAATGACAACTATGAAACTTGCTATTTTTTGATGCACCAACCGTTTTGCAGTGTATAACTTGACCCATTCAGTCAAAATTTGGGAACTCCTGAATTAAGGTCATCAAGTTCGTGACGTATGCATCCATATTTTGTT
The DNA here is from genome assembly GCA_035578165.1 of Stenolophus ochropezus. Lineage (NCBI taxonomy): Eukaryota > Metazoa > Arthropoda > Insecta > Coleoptera > Carabidae > Stenolophus > Stenolophus ochropezus. The sequence continues at coordinate 5,907,068 of JAQOWZ010000004.1, read as the reverse complement.
TACGCGATGAATTTCACTACATGGCGTGTGCATGTGTGCGTGCGTTGGTGACTGGCATTCCCATTAACACGTACAAGGATTCGATGTCTAGACAATACGTAATAGTCGCTGGCAACGTAAAAAGACACTTGACATGGATGAAATCAGCCGAGCAGACGAGCAAGACTAAAACAACCTAGTCGATGCATTATGCACTTTTTGCTTTTTTGTACTCAGCGGGTGTAGGGTACGAGACTAGGAGATGAGACTTGTACCTGGTCAGTTTTGTTGTTGCCCAAAAAAAGATATAGGACACTAGAAAATAAACGGACACGACCAGAAAGACTCGTTACTTTGTGGTCGTACTGGCTGAGAAAGACCTTCATATGAAATATTAACTTTGGAGAAGTTCAGTCCCAGACAGTGGTAGGATTTAGGGGGTGCAAAGGGTGGCAGTTGCCCCCCAAAAGTTTAAACAACCAAGAGAAAACTATTGGGATAAATCATACTAAGTTTAACTTCTTTATTTTCTTGCTATCGTAGATTTATAAATTGTTTTATAGCTGATGATTTGTATAGGACCACCAAAATGTCCAAATGTTTTGTATATAAAACATAAATTGTAATAAAGATCTAAACAGCCAAATAATTAAATTTTTTAATTTCTTTAGTCGTTTTGTTTGTTTGTGGACTAAATTTCATTTTCTTGTTTGCGTACGCTATCTTCATGACTCAATTAAGTATTTATTATAATAAGAAAGTTATATATTTTCAAGTTGATATAAAGACTCCATTATTATCTCTCCAATAAAATAGCTGATATTGCAACACTAGTCCCATACATATTTCTACAAATAGTTCTAAAAACGTAAGCTTCTTAACATTTCTTAACACATACAGTTAAAATATGAACTAATAACTTTCGATGCTAGATTTTGCATTGCTGATTTCCATTTCATAGGTAATAAATCAAAATTAGGAGTTAGTTCCGTTATACGCTTTTTTAATTTTGGTAAAAAACAGCTTAATTTTCTTAATTTTATTCATCATTACAATTTTCTAATGGGGTATGTAACCAAATTTTGACTTTTATGAAAAAATCCAGACTCGTCCGAGTCTGCACCCGCGATAGTCCGGACCCGGCCGGTTTTCTTTCTTTTAGAGCATTAAAATCATTGCTGTCAAAAATACACTTTTCAATTTAAAGTAAATTTTATTTGCTTCATAAATTTATTTATTTTTACGGACTTTGCTACATGAATATTTTATTTACATAAAAATCGAAAAATTGAAAACAATATTTTATTTTAATCACTACGATACTGTATAAAAAAAAGAAAACAACGAATTTGTATTGGTATATAGATCATAAATTTTGTTTCTATAAAAGTTGCATAACGATAAATGTATTGTTTTTTCTTCAAATAAATCAATAAATTAAATTGGATATTATTGTTATTTTTTGTTATTTAAACGTCAATATTGATGGGTTTAAACTTTACAATAAATGTCAAACCTATTAGGTACAATTTTTTGTTTCACTGTCAACATAATGATGTTTTTTTATATAAAGATTAATTCTTAGTAAATTGTCTGGACATATTTATTTGCATTTTAATGGTGTTGGTGCAATGGACGAATGGACCTACAGTTTATAGTGGATTTGAAATCACTTGGACACATATAGAGATAAAAATTCCAGTTGGTTCAGTTTGATAAATCAGGAATAATGGCTAATACCTTTTATGTATCTGGTTGATAATGTATACTGAAAAGAAATTATAACTACGTGAAATGCAAAAAAAATTTCAGTTGCAACGATTAGTATTAATACGGAGGATGTAGAGGCATTGTCCAAATGAATCTGGTCGAGGTATAATACTGTAATACATTTATTTATGTAAAACCGTGAGTAATAAATGATCAATATTCAAAGTTTAGGTTAGTAATGATACCTCAGTACGAAGTCTAGCAATCACGGCAGAAAAGCGTGTTTGAGATTCTAGCCATGTGAACGTTTCCATTCTAACAAGACCTAAACAACTTATTTATTTTGCATTGTTTCTATTAAACATGAAATTTACATACATTTAAATACCGTCTCGTTGGAAAAAAGTATGTTTAAACAGGAAAGTTTCTAAGACTGCATTTGGAGGTCAGACCGAGTAAGCTTTGCCCGATCAAATTATGCATGTCTGGAATATTTAACACAGTTTCTGCGGGGCTATTTATAGCGAAGGTTGGGTGTGGGTCGAGTTATAAATTTCGTTGTTCAGGAAGAAAACAAACGAATGCACAGGTCAGCTGTGTCTGTAGGACACTCCATAATAATAACAAGTTTAATTCACGCAAAAACATAAACAGGTAGTCACTTCGCAGAAAACTATCAAATTCTTGCTATGGTTACACTCAAATTACACTTCAAAATACCCAAGTTTTTTGTACATATTTCATATATTGTACCTTTGCGCATAAGGTTGAAAAAGTCACCTGAGCATTGTGAAAAAATTATACATCATCGTAAATTTTAAATCGTGCATGTCATATTGTTTTATAACCATATCACAAAACACAGACCATCGCAGAATTCCAATGTGCCTTTTTTCAAAATGATATCACGTCTAAGACATTTAGATAAAATTTATTTCTGATGTTATTTAGCTAGCTAATTGCAAATAATTAACTCCTGAAAATCGCTATTTTATCTTAAATTGGAATTAAATATAGTAATTAGTCTATTAGCAGTTGCAATGAATAAAATAAAGGACCAATTAGATCAGTTTGCAGTCTTATGTATGAAATTAGAGGAATGAAAAGTTAAAAAATATATATTACCAAACATGTACCGTGAGTTTATATTAACGCGAAACATAGATACAACTTCACATTTGACTGACAGAAATGTACCAAAACGTTCACTTTAAATTGAAACATAGCAGATATAATATTGAGGTTAAACAATAATAAGACTCATTACTAATATTTATAATTTGGGTAAGTTTGATGTTTCTAGAGTGATTTTAAATTAATATTTTTATTTTTTTTATTATTATACGTATTGCCATTGAATAATTTCGTTTTTAAAGTTCCCCACTTTAAACAAAATCAAATGATTTGAGATCAGGATATCTAGCGGGCCACTCTATTTGTCCACTGCGACCATTCCAACGACGTGGATATAATGACGTGAATTTGACAACCTATATCAATTTAAAGTGAACATTGTTATTACGTTGAAATAAAGTCACGGTATGAGTAAGTCCGTTTTGAATATTAGTATAATTTTGGTAACAGAAACTGTAATTCTTAAAAGCTAATTTTGGGAAGAGTGAACATTATTTTCAGAAGTACTAACTAACCGTAAATCTTAATTAAATTCATTTAATAAATGAGAACTTTTTGCTTGTTATAAGTAACTTATTTCTCATTCTTATTTGATTGACTAACTGTCTTATTTATCTTGGTGAATTCTTTAATTTATTACATAGTGAAAGAAGTATCCACATGTAATGAAAATATTTTTATTGAATATTGTTATAAACTGTAATGTCACTAATATCATGTTTGTAATGAAAGTTATTATGTAACTTATTTCATACACATTATATGACTTGTGAATATTTGTATCCTCAGATAAAATATGCACATATTAGGAATATACTAGTTTTAGTGATCTGGAGAAGATCAGTAAGTTGGATGCATGTAGAAAGTGGTATAGGTTTTATATAATATTAGAAAGATGTTGTTTCTATGACAAAGTGAGAGAAACGTAAAATCAGGTGCAATTAAGTAAAAGTAGAACTTGTGTTGGGCTGCACAAGCACAAAAACGAAACTCGTGTGGGTAATAACGGGTGATGAGGCAGAGGCAGACACGAACACGAGCAGGAGCGACTCCGACTCCAGCACCGGAGGAAAGAAAAAAGACTAGCGTGGATGATATCACGAGACGTACTCGACACGTCTGCTGGCCTTGGCCAGCGAGCAGGGCCGGACCCGGCTTCATTTCCTACCGCTCTAAGCGCAACTTACGCTGTAATCAAGTATTGATATTTTAGGACTGGGATAGTACGCACGTGTAATGAAGTTCTGGGTATCACTCACTTTTATTTTTTTTTATTTTTAAGTCTTTGTTTTTTCACATTTTGTAATTATTGTTAATGCAAGGGCCCGGGCACCCCCATTACCAAATTAAAACTATCCAAATTTTCTAAAGTGGTAAAGTTGATTTAAGATGAAGATTTTACTAAGACTAGTGCGGTTGTGGATATAGATGTTTTGAAAATAATAGATGAATTTTAAAAACTCGTACCATACGAGCGTAGTATGTTGCTGTGAAAACAGATTATATGTCTCGAGTAGTATTTTTTTTTTCGTAAAATTGTATTTATGTTGAAAAAATATAGTATTTATAAAATAATATTATGAATTTCATTACCTAGGCTCTCTCGCTTAATAAAACTGAAGAATATAGTATGAATTTAATTTCCCGTCTGTACCTGGGCACCCCCATTACCAAAACCCTGTGCACGCTTATGTAAAAGTGCGACTGATATTCAGGCCTTTATTACACTTACATATGTATATACCTACATTATATATATATATATATATATATATATATATATATATATATATATATATATAATACTTACGCACCAAAAGTCTATCATTATTTTAAATAAACACATTCTATCAGATTTGTGTACCAATAGGGAAAAATATTAATGTCCATTATTGAATTTTTATTCTCTTACCAGTGACTCACGACAAATTTTCATAAACATTAACAGTTAATACTTAATTTAGTTGCCCTATGTCAAATAATCATTTAAACAATAGTATATTATGTACCTAGTACAAAAAGTAATACCTATATTCCCGGACGGTGGTGGAAATTACAGGAAGAGTCGAAGACGACGCCAGTAACACCAAGAGTCCGGGAAGTCCTTTTTCCTACGTAGTACATATACTACTTTTTTCGATCGGTTTAAACGCAATAATAATGAGATAAAAATGACTATTTTTATTTACGGAAACCAATGGACTGCGTACTGTACGGGAATGCTTTGAAACCGGCCGGAAATAATATTCCTAATAGAACTGCACTAAAGGTGTCAGTTTTCGTCCGAACGAAAAAAAAAAAGTCTTTTCAAACCTCATAATATTAAAATTTTAGAATTGTTCGGTTGTCTTCGCTTCGAGTTTGTAAGTCGAATGACAGTTGAAGTTGAGTTTAAAAATTCACGACTTTCAAGCTACTGACTTGATTTAAAATAAAGTCAAATTCAAGTCAAATAGTAATAGCCGAATATTAAATCAAGACAAATAGTAAGTAATTGAAAAAAACAAACAATTCTTCAAGATTAGTATTATTACTTATAAGAAAATTAATTACAAATGCTTTACCATTTTTTCTCTTACGGAACATATATGTAATAAAATAATTGTTTTATGACTTTTATGATTGATTTAAAACATTAGTTTCGATTATTAATCATAATATATATAAAGAAAGTTATATTACTCACGTTTTATTATCCATTACTGGGTATGTCAATTAACTTTACATCGTAGAAGGAATTTATTAGACATTACCTCCCAGACACTCTATCTGACATGGAGAATGTACCATATAGGGATCACTTCTATATACGACATAACATTTAAGGTTTAAAATAAAATTATGTAGTCCTTGATACATATATTAAACTCAACTATAAAAACTAAAAATTGGGAATTTCAATTTTATGATATCGTTTACTTCTTAAAAACTAAAATTTATTGATAATTGCTTGAAAGATTATAGACTTTGTTATATTTTAAAAAAGGTGACAATGATTTATTTTTATAATTAATTAAAACAGATAACGTACGTTATGTACTACACTAATACGATACAAGAAAATTTCTTAATAAATATACTTATTATAAATTTAGAAAACAAAATATATATTTATTCTTAATTGAAGTTTTTTTAATAATAAGGAAATCAATTTACTTTTTTCTGTAAGTAAATTCCAAAATTTATCTGTGAAACTATACAAAATGCGTCATAATTTCCTATTTTGTTATCAGTACGTGATAAATATAAGGCAAATTTTGAATATTTTCCATGAATGAATATATTTGGCAGAAGTTTACGGTTGATTATTATTCGTATCTACAAGGGGAATACCGAGCAAAACCTTCCAAAAGTTGTGATGCATAGAGATAATGGGAAATCACATATCAAACGCTATTACAAACTTTTAATAGTGCGTTAAAAATTTTTATTGGATTTTACATCCTGTTTTCCATTCCCAGCAATTTCATTTTTAAACAGTTGCTGGAAATTTTCCATTTTCAATGCTTTTAATCACTGATGGATCGAATCCCAAAGGAACTGGGCCCATCAACCCGATCACATTTGAGCTTCAATTTTTAACACTTTGCTCATAGGGGATTGTATTCGTTACGATTAATTTTGTTAATCATATTTCAGTACTATCTGTTGTCCAACCCTTCGAATAAAAATCATGAAATGAAATAAATTGCAGTTTCAAAATTTAGGGTATTTTATGTGAGTTGGCGATACTTTGAAGAATCAATTGTCAACACAATTTCTAACCTTTTATATGGTTCTAACACCAACCATCTAATTTATTTCTCTTTATTTTATATTATTTTATATACTAGCCATATTCTTTTTAATACTAATTTTATTTTAATATGTTTTTCAATAAAATTGTATACACCATTTGTGAACGTTTTTCAACCGAGATTTCACATTTGATAATTTTTGACGTTATGATATTTCAGAAGAGCCACTAACCATAAAAAAATAAATTGTACTAGGATATAAAGGAACGCGATTGGATGCTATTTTAGCTATATTATATTATCATATACCTCAATTTCGAATTTGTGTGTGTTTTATCATTTTATCTTCATCAATAAAGCGTAAAGAATAGAAAAGTTTTACCAAAAAGTTACTTCCTTTCCATATTCAACTATGTAAAACTTGATGCAAAAAATATTATTATTAATTATTATAATATAGGTAGACGTAAAATAGAAAATAATGTAAGCTTAGTGTAGATATTTTGGTCTTTGAAATAACCCTCGCAAAACAAAGTTTTAAAACTATTATTACACAGTCTACCTTAAAAAAAAAGCAAAATATAAATATAATAGTATATTGTGTTATTAACTTTTACACCGGCGGCGTAAAAAATATCACTTTTATGACGTTTGAAGAAAAATAAATTTATAGCATCTTTTAGTCATAAATATTTGCAAAGCAAAATTTAAAAAGTATTTTTTTAAGCAAATATGTGTACTTATATGGAGACGAATTACGTTGATTTATTTATTATTTAATATGAAAATGTTATGCTTTCAAAATAAAAACTTAAAGATACTTTTAAGCGTTTGACCATTTGTGATATGTTGTGATAAAGTTATTGAAAAGTTTTCTTAATTTTCGTTATAACAATTTTATTGGTATGACCGAGCGAGATTCGAACTCAAAACCGTTGGCTGGTGTAAATTTTAAGCGTTTGACCATTTGTGATAAGTTGTGGTAAAGTTATTGAAAAGTTGTCTTAATTTTCGTTATAACATTTTTAATGGTATGAACGGCGCGAGATTCGAACTTAAAACCGTTGACTCGTGTAAACGCTACAATACCACATTGGTCGGTCGTTAAAGTTACTGAAATGAAATAAGTAAAGTGAGTGTAAATCGCGCTGAATCCGCCTCTGTGCGGTCAGACAGTGGGCACTTGGGCCAGCAGTCTACAGCGAACAGACTGCGGTCAGATGGATTCACGTCTGTTTTCTGTTTTCTCTTATCTAAAATTACACAACCTGTACGCCCGGTATCATTTTACATCGAGAAATTTATACACTTGTTTTGAGCGAGCAGTCATGTGCATTTCACAGTCTCAATTCTAGAAATTCCACTTACGAGGGGCGTAATCATAATCAACCCGACTTCTGCTAACTGTTTTTTATTTCCAGTTGTCGGTTATTATTTGTTGCTGATAGCAGCAGGAATATAAAGAAACCATTCCAGTACAGTCAATCAAAGTGATATTACACATGAAACTGCTTTGTTTTAGGAAATCGTAGTGGACAATAGACATTTAAATACAATTACTGTCTGATTTACTTCCTTTTATCAAAACTGTCGTTTGTTAATTTATATTGCTTTGAAATAGAGTACAGGAAATTATAAATTCTATCACTGATTCTATGTAAATTTATATTTTAGGTTTTATTGAAAACTTATTCATCTATTTAATTAGAGGTCTTGAGTTCAAATTTAAAATTAATTTCAATTTTTTAAAACTTTACATGTACTGTCTATATTAAATTGTAATTATTAATCATTTTATGTTTGAATATGAAATACACTTTAAGCATCGAATCAAATCAAGTAACTTCATTGACTTTCGGCTCTACACATACCTACTAATAATTACCTTTATGAGAATAGTACGTAATAATTTATTTTTAATAAACATTTACAATACAATTGGAACTACACATTTATATGTACGTAATTAAGAAAAAAAAAGTTGACAAATATTTTATTATTACTTTCTAGTATCTTCCGTCATTTATTCGTAGTTAATATTTATTAGTTTCGGCCGAAAATGGAACCGAAACCGAAACTTATGTAGTTAAGTTAAGATTTAGTTAAATTTTTATTAAACACTAAAATTTAGTATTATTCACACCTTTTAAGGTATTATTCGATTATTAAATTAAATAAAAGACTTTAATTTATTAGAAAATAACTTTTTTTTTGTAGAGATACTGGCCCGTATTACGAGCTCACTTTTTGTGATTTGTGATTATAATGTAAAAGCACGATTTCTAAAAGCGCTATTATTATAAAGTGCGTTCATAATATGGGCCACTATCTTTACTAAAGAAGCAAAGACTTCAGTTATCTATCACCAAACAAATAATAATTATCAAATAAATACTCTTTTTAATTTCAAGAAGTTTTTGTTATTAATTAACAGGTTCTATTACACTGTAGGTATGCTATTCTCTTAAAATGTTACACTTTTTCCTTAATTCTACAATAAATCTTCGTATAAATTCTACATATTAAATTAATGGGATCTTGTCTCATTTTGCACTTAGCATCTTCGTACTAACAGCCTCAGATAAATGATAATAAAATAAGAATTATATCTTCAAAAGGAAAAAAAAATAAATAACAAAAGAAACTATGTAATAATTAAACAAACAAAAAAAAGAAAAATAGACGAGTAAAACCATTCCAAACAAACTTGAAAGCTCCAGACAAGACACTAACACAAATTTCGACCAAAACTGCGGACGAATCAAACATTTTTGGCCGAAACTAACCAAAACCGAATCTTCGGTCGGTACTACTATTTATTGAAATGAAAACTCTTGTTTTTCTTATTGTATTATTGTTGTGGTGTGGCTATCAAAATTTGGATAATTTAAACTAAAATTATTTAAAATAATCACAAAAACTTATTCCTGTGGTTACAGATATGCCAGGCAACCAAATGTACAATCGCAAGTAAAAACTAGAAATTTAATTATTTTGAATATATCTTTGGTTTATTCAGTTTATTCATTCAATGTAGGGGTTATTCTTTTAGAATTAAATTTCGCAAATATTACAGATATTTATTTTATATACTCAACATCCCACACACTTCAAAGTTATATATTTCCTGCTGGTTTATATGTAAGGTAAACCAAGCCTACTTGATCCCAGACAGGTTTCAGTTTTCAGACAAAACACGACTCATAACCGGAAATAAAAGATGAGGTTACATTGTTTGGCTGCAGAATTAGGTAACCATTAAATATATCTTCCTTTCCTTATTTCAAGGGCATGACATTTCTACCATAAATAAGACCTTAGGTATTAGGTACATGATATATTTGTTGACAAGGCATTTGGATATAGTTAATGCCAACAAATATAATATTTAAAATGTGTTCTGTTTTTATGTTTTTAAATAGAATATAAAAAGTAAAGTATTTTATTGGCGAAGTTCTTTTATTAAGGTAGGAACATTCTAAATTTCTATTGTTATTTATATTTGTTTATTTATAAATTATTAAAAACAATCTAAAATAAAAAAGTCATACAAATAAAATTTTAAATAGATAACAGCTTAAAATTTCTAATATGTATCTGTTAACTTGGAATTCCTTCATTAAATTATTTAAATAAATTGAAAAAAAATAAAGTAATTTAAATTGTATGATAAGCTAAAAACATATTTTAAAAACATATACGTGTTTTGTGATTATCATATGTAATACCACTAGTAACTAGAATTTTACATTGATATATTCGTCGTTATGGTCACGACTGATTGTAGCGACGAAAATCGTAACTACTGCGCAGCACGAGTGATGATTTTCCAAAGCAACAAACAGGAGTGAGTTAGGCAAAATTTACAAGTAAAAACGTTGTAAGTAACGCCTATTTAGTTGTGTAAATTCCGCGGCAATTGCCAGTAACTGACAATTGTCAGTGAGATTTGAATCTGATTGGTTCTGTTTACCAAAACATTGTGATTTAAATGGATGACAAATTTTGAGGGGAATTGTCAGTGTCATAAGAAAGACTAAAAGAGACAATAATATACTTCAAAAAACGTAATTTAAATTTTTTGAATTTGTAAAACTCAGGAATTTTATCAATTCGAAGTTGTAAAAATTGTTTTGATCGTTTAAACGCCTAAAGGTACCTTTATAAATATAGTGCCAAAACCTCAATCAGATTTTAAATTTTAAAACTTCTTTAAACTGAATTCAGTAGGAATTAAAATTAACGGTTTAGTGATACATAAATAATAAATGACCTGATAATACATAATGAAATATCAGTTACATTTTTTTGCTTGGAATGTCCAGCATTTTTGCAAATGCACTGTCTACACCACTACGTCTGGGTGTCTAGTTACCAGTTAAAATCCACAAAAACAAAATCCTGCGGGTTACGTAAGTACGTCGCATGCTAGATCAGCATGTCTTGCAGCGGAAAGACAGCTTTGCACGTGTTTGTTTCATGTTCGTGCTCGTCAGCTCCTGCACCACGTGGTCGTATTGATTGCTAAGGACGCAGGCGGCAGGATGACCTTGAGCGGTGCAGGACTCGCGTGCAGCACGCAGGAGTCACACACGATACGGCAGGAATATTGCATAGGTGCAGTGCTATCACATAATGACACACCTACATCAACACTTCGCTGCTTCAGTGCTGCAATGCTGCAGTTACAATGGCAAATGATGCAATGTAGGTAATTAAAAATTTCTAGTCTTAAATTAGCTATTAGATACATTTTGTCCTCTAATGTTTAACGACTGTTCAATTGCTAAGGTCATATGCAATATAATGAGAATAATTTTATTTGTTACTCACTTGTAAACCGTAATTTATTTGGACATACTGATTAGTTCTTGAATTGTTTCAGTATTGAAAACTAGGTTTTGTCTATGTCATACATATTTTTGACATCGCATTAATAACTGTCAGAATTTGGTTTTAATTTTAATATTATTTACAAGTGAATAACAAAGAAACTAATGTAAAATAATTATACGCGAGGTAACAGTTTTTCTGCTTCTAGGAGGTGACAGGTTCGCTTAAACGGCCCGCTAGTTATTTCTTCCTGTAACCTTTTACCTCGCTAATACTGTTAAATACTATAAAGTACCACAACTTTTTTTTAGTTAAAGTTAAACTTTTATATTTTATAATGTTGTAATTAATTTTTTGTTTTGATTCATTTGGATCTTTTATTGGACATTGTAAAAATAAAAAAAATATTAAAATAAATTATAACCATACTTTAATGAATGCTTTGCGTATGCATGTAATCAAAGAATTTTACTTCTAGATTGTCAAATATGACCACAAATCTTCCTCTGTATCATTTAGAAATGCTGATAATCATCTAAAAATATAGCTATTTCCATCAAACTAGTGGAGTTATCTTCGGAAATAAATAATATACTTTTTCCTTTTTATGAATTGGGTTTGTAGTTAGTTTGACATTTCAGGATGTTAACAAGGGGTATAACTTTGGTATAACTAATCCGGGTTACGGGCTAATACCTTTTGTGAAACTGGGTGTTAATTATTAAACAAAATCATTATAAAGTGTTTTGAAATCATTATCATTAAAATATGGAAGTGTCATGATACTCAAAAATAATACACCTGCGATGAACTTCTTGCGCGTTTGTTCTGTGGTTACAAAAAGTTAACTTAATTTGAGAAATTAATTTTTATCTGAGCTTATCTAAATTGCCATCTGACTCCTTAGTTCTTAAACAAACGATAATCTACAGTCCTAATAAATAATTATTAAGCACATTTTTTCTCAAAATCGGTTCTGTGCACGAATTATCTACTTTCATGTCAAAATAATTAAGTTATCGTCGAAAAGCTGATTTGTCATAAAATATAATCCTGTAGGTCAATTTATGCGTTAGGGTCAGTGATATTTTTATTGTTTCGTTATATTAAGATTGGATGCCACTTATTTTGTTTAATAGTTTTTATGATAAAATATACAACTAGTCACACAAATAAATATTTCGATGTTTGTTTCATTCTCTGACGACAGAAATGCATAAACAAATAATCATACTGAAATGGTTTGGTGATCACAATTCTGTGTTACATTATTCTGAAAGCAAATTAGAATATTTAATGACTAATCAAATTCAATAGAGGCTTTAAATAAACAAATAAATGTTAATATTGTTATAAATTATTTGAACACAATTTGGTGATAAAATAGATATTTTAATGCAATACTGCACATCCTACATTAAATGTTAAATAAATGTTACAAAATTGATCATAAAGTGAAATAAAATAATTTTAATAAATAAATATTTAATTCATTTCTATTCAATATAATATTGTTTAAATTGTTGCGCAACGTACACTTAAGTATTCAAAAAGAATAATGTCTCATGTATTATTTAAAAATGTAGATAATGATTCCTAAACAAGTTAATAATATTCACATTATAACTTCAAAGTCGTATCTCAATCAAATTTTATTTTATTTGTGACATATTACACAACAAAAAATTAATAGAATTTTTCATAGAATTAGATCACATCCTATTTGAAATTTATCATAATTTTTAATAAAATGTCGGCACGTGTATATCTATAATGATATTTACAATTTATGTCTTATTTTTTAACGGCACATTCGTTATAGGATATTTCGTTGTTCATATTAATTATATCATTAAAAATTGATAAAAGTTTTAAGTTATCATCAAAAATTTTCCGCCTATAAAATAAATTTTCTTTTATATTGTTCATAAGCGCTTTTTCATATCGTAAGCGTTCTTCTAATATCGTCATAAAATTGTTAATTTATTGTACTTCGTTTTGTAAATTCAAAGCTTTTGACCTTGACGTTTGTTATACTTTATAATAAGATATAACAATGATTAAGATTTCTTAAACATACAGACGAATTGAAGTTTTTAAATAAATTTATATTGTAGGTAAATTTTAAAACAGGGGGCGCAAATTTTTCACTTTCTTAAGTATGAATTAATTGTAAAATAATTCGGATGTCGTCGGTTGTAACCCTATATTTTATATATAATAACGAGCATGACTTATTGCTGATGAGTCATCATGGCTGACCTGGCTGGTCAGGTAGTCTCACTAAAGGTCAAGTGAGATCAAAGCGACGCCGCTGTTGTTCGGAATTTTATACAATCCGGAAGATTCTAGAAGTTTCGAGATTAATTACCGGCAGGTATAAAAGTGTCGAGGCCTGGTTACTTGAGTTAGTCAGTGAGTATAGAGTTAGGAAGGCAGTCGGATAGAGTTAGAATGAAGTAGAGTTCAGAGAATGTAGAGAGTGTGAAGCTAGTGAAGAGTCAGAGTTAGTAGAGAGAGAAAAGTGAGTCGAGACGAGGCAGTCACCCATATAAATAATAAGTAATTTTCGAGGCACTGTAGCTGGTGCGAGAAGTTCACCACAGGAAAATTTTTATTTGGTAAATAGTTACTGAGTTCGAACTCAAGTTACGAGAACCACCAACAATTATTGGACCATAAGTAAATATAAGGTAAGTAAAATTAGTGGAACGTTACATGTTGTTTATAAAACAAAAGAATTCTCGTGAGTTTATCCGATCTTGAGTAGTGTCATTTACATTTATATGAGCGGTCAGCGAGATGCCCGCGGTACAAATGGGGACGTGAGAGCGGCGGATTCGGCGTATCGACGCGTGGGCGGGGGCGACGCGTCGTCTGGCGAGGGTGCAGCGGCGCGACGCCGAGAGTGAAAGTTACAGGCGTCCCAAGGGCAGCCGTACAATGGACGACTAATTTCCACTACTTCTCTTTTTGTCATTTTTAGGGGAGACACGCTTTGTGTGGACTAGTCTTACTTCCAGGGTACTGTACCTAACATCATATTTGTACTACACCAGTTTTTTATACCCACAAATACAGACGAAATAATCTGATGATTAATTACCCTGCCCTGTTAGAGGTTTAATTTCTTTTTTTTTATTTATTTCGTTTATTTTATCAATAAAATAAAATGACTTCCCTACATCAAATTTTGTAAGTAAATAAATCTGAGCGTTGGGCAAAACTAATAAAATTTTTAAATTTTCTTCTTTTAAATAAGAATTTATATGTAAAAAATATTGACGTAATTTTTTCTGGAATTATAGTTAAGAATATATAGTGTGATACGAATTTAAGGTTTTTGATAATATACAAAAAATATAAACTTACACAAAACCTTAAATTTATCGTTAAAATAGACAATAGCAGAGAGTTTAGATTACACAACATGAAAACCATGCATGCCTCATAGTTATATAGACTTCATGTTTTATATGTTGTGTTTTATAATCTAAACAATCTGTTTTAGATTTAAATTTCTGATGGCAGTTTATATATTATATTATAGTTCAAATTTTCCTAGTAAGACGAAATATTTAAATTTGATATGACTTTCAGCACAATTCCTGTACCTCTATTATTAGGAGGGGGTTATAAGTTATATTATTTGCTTGTTCTATGTTTGTTATTGCTGCGGATTTAATATTGTAAACACATTTTCATATCTCACGGTGACCATAGACAACGTGAGATATAAATTCGTATCTAACAGTTCTGTGAAAAATAGTATTGTTTAATTTTTATTTTGTAGTTAGTTGCTAGAAAGTAGTGGAATGAAGACATCTTTATTACTAAATTTTAAATTAATTAGGAAATAATATCGGGATTGTAAAAAAAGTATAATATACAATTCATTTGGCATGTCTATTTCATAATCTTATGATTTCTTACACTAGTATAAAATGAGTGTCATTCCATGCTTCATGTTTGTTGTACTTATATACTATTGTACACATGTACATTAAAATATAAATAAACGTTTAATATAAACATCAATTTGCAACGAAATAAGAAGTTTAATTAAAATCCTATTTTCCTCAGTAAGTTTCCTCACTTCTTCAAAAGAACAGGCAATGCTAAAAATAACCACATTAATTCTGTGGTTTTCTGGATAAACCAGGTAAGTCAATTTTTGGGCGAAATTGAGTTAGCTACATTTTCCGTGTAATTTTTGATTACATTTTTATTTGTTCAGATCAAGAATGATAGTCATGACGTCATCAGTTTAAATCTTAAAATGTCAGAAAAATACCAATTGCTTTACAACCAAACCTAATTTTTTTAATTTTTCGCGAATGTGTCAAGAATTTGTAGTACCTATGTCCCAATTAATAACAACGATAGGATTAAACCACAACACATAGAAGGCATCAAATATGAAAATCCAGTTGTGTTCCGCATATTTCTATACGTAAGTTTTTAGTACGTCGTAAAGTCGTAACCATGAAAACCTACGCCTACTCTGTCCATATCGGATTTCTATGCCTCATATTTTAGTAGGAAAGTTAGAACGTATAAAATCGTTAAATAGGAGTTTTTATGCGTGTTTAGGAGACCTATACCACCAATAAATTATCAGGGGTTATCTAGATTACTCTCCAAATTTATCTCGTTCAAATAATTCTTCATAAAATAAACAACGTAAAATACGTTATGATATTCTCTAACAACTGTCAAAGAAACAGATTATAAATTTATGAAGGTTAGAGTCAGAAAAGATATGATAAATTATGGAATACATAGCACAAAAAACGTCGTTAATAGACTTTCTTATTGAAATGTAATATGTGAATAAATATACAATGATGTATTTTTAGCTGTTTCAGTGTGATCCAATCTGTCAGATTACAATGACTTGTTATTGTAGGGGACGATATGATTTATGGATTATGAACCGTAGAGATTACTTGTAAATATATGTGTTTAAAATTGACCAAAAGATTTGTTAGATTAACACCACTTGTTAAAATTCTGTCATTTTTGAGTTATAACTGCATTGTGAAGAATTTATATTCACAGTATGTAATATTTTAGTACGTAGAAAATGATTCAATGAATGTACACTCTGATATCGTTCTTTTAGATTTGCATACACAACTGCATTCTTGGTTAATAAAGTACATGTTACTCTAAGCAATAAATTGACCAAATTACTTGGTTGGCTTCAAAACCGTCATGTAACTGTTTGGGATTATCCAGCACATCCCCTGAATTTAAATTTTAATTGAGTCTAGGAGTAAAAAAAAGCAGTGTTGAAAAACAACAATTTTCTAATTACCTACGTAAATAATTAATTTAGTTTTATACAAAAAGTTTAACGAGACTTATTTTATTGGTCCTTGTACAAAGTAAAGGAAGTGTTGTAACTGTGATAAATTTCGGTTTTCATATTTCCAAGGAAATTTACATTTTGACTATCGCTGAATCTATTTGTATCGAGCAAAACTCAAAATAAGGAACTGCTATAACATCTAGATTTGCACCTTCCGGTTTTGTTGGAATCAGTAGTGCCAAAGGAGCACTTTGCTCGTAGTGCTTTTTTAATTTTTCGTATAAATCAAAAACGGTTAGCCGTAGAATGTTGAAATTTTGTTCATATAATTATTATAATATCTAGTTATTTACCTCTATTTTTGGTACTAATCGGCCTATATAAAAGGACACTTTACATTTAGCAGAAACTTAATAAAAATAATAATTAGGTTGGCTTCTAATTCTTGTAGGATACATTTGATTTCTTATTAATAAATTAACGTTGATAACTGTCATATTTCGTAAGAAATATGGCCAAAAATTAAAACAATATCTATTTCTTTGCTAGTTTTTGAGCGACTAAATAATTTTATGTATATAATGCAATAAGGTATAGTGATAAACAATTTAATAAAATTTTCAAAAGATAATCCTTTTCGAAGGAAAGTTGGAAGATATGAAACGAATGAAGTTGAAGAATGATTAGCCGTAGAATGATCTCATTTTCAAGTGAAATAAGTTTAAATGAAGTGCAGCAAAAAATGTATATAATTTGGAATACAAGGACATGTGGTGTCCACATCACATTTTTTTAGTACAGCGTATATCGAGTGCTGGTTTGAAAAAAATAGTAGAATGCAGTGATAATGACTCTAAAGATTTGTTGGCAAATCTTGATTGATTTTTAGTGGAGTTAAGGTGCATTCAGATAAGCACTTGGTTTTAAAGTTTACAATTATGTTTTAAGTTTAGAAATAGCCTCACAACACATCGTTCACATAAGATTTCCATTAGGTGCGCTATTTTGCAAAAATTAAATAAATTAATAATATAGATTACTTTGATAATATTATATTGTCAAAATACGTTGTTTACATTTAAGGCAGTTGCCAAAATTAATTGTTCTTTGCGATTCATTTCAAATCAATAGTAAAATTTGTGGTTATATTTGAAGTGACAGCTTACAAAGAGAGAAAAGTACATGACGCTATTGCATACTACCTGCTTTGCTATTGGTCCATTCGTAAACATAAACGTAAACCTAAACATAGGTTTGGAGTTTGCATACTTTACGTTTAACGCATGCACTACGATGCGCAGTGCGAATGTTTTCATTTTGATACATGGCGTCAAACTTTCCTAATCTTAAACGCAATTGTAAACCTTAAAACTAAACACTTATGTGAATGCATCTTTAAGGTTGAGGTTGTAGGATAACATTTCTGTCAGGTATCGAGTGTCCGCGTCGCATGGCATTTTTCCTAGCCGTCGCTTTGTGACAATGGAAGACACGTGCTTTGTTACCATTTCAGAGAGATGATGTATGGAGAGCATCAGCGTCCTCTGCACAATACAACTTCAGCGCAGACAACCAGAAAGTGGAAAGAATTCCGTCTGTCTATGACAGTCGTCTCAACATATTACACTGCACATTTTCAAGACAAATATTTATTTCCAAATAGTCAGGATTCCATAAAAATAATACTTCACGATGGTGAAATACGAGTTTCAATAACACGCTCAATTTAGGCGCAACTGACTGGAGACAGCAGCGAGCAAACGTCGGCCTGCATTCTTCAGGCATTCAAGACACAACTTCACAATTCATTTTCTTTCTTTGCTCTGTGTACTACACCCACGTATAATTTAGGTATGGACTTACTTGCCCGCAAGAAACATATTTTATTTGCAGAATATAATATTGGATTAATAAACCAGTATTACTTAAATTTAAGTTTCTCTTAACTGAACAATATCACATCAAAATTAAAAGTCAAAAATTCGATTAGCATTTATTTGTTTAAGTATTGCTTTAAATTTAAGCTTTGTTGGTACAACTGGGTATCTTATATTTTTAGTTTCATGTACTCGTACTTAGTGGTTGTAAATTTCCAGAATTTATTTTTGGGGATTATTCTACAGAAATATTCCCGGGATATTTCCGTTTAGAGAAAATTATGGGAATTTTGTATTTATTGCTATAGCCAAGAAGTTGGTGGTTTACTTTATCCCTATTTTTTAATTAAACCTTATTTTGTTTTGTATGGACATTTGGTATACAATTAAGTTAAGTGCACCAACCATTTTGGAGGCACGTTTAATGTTATATTTGTTGTTGCTATGTTTACAGTAATAAACAATTTTATTATTATTTTTTATTTGATTAAAATGTTTATACATGTTATTTTCTACTCGTACTCCTATTTAAAACAATAAATTAGGAAATTCCCTAATTTCAGGGTTAGGGAATATTCCGTTCCTGTGTAAATTTCCTCATATTTACTCGTATTCGTAAAAGACCTATGCGTATTTGGTATAAAAAGCTCATTTTGACAACACTGCTTCAGTAAGTGTTTTAGTCATTTTGTAAACTATCAATATTATGCCCTAATTATAAGTTAATGAACAAATAATTTAAGTGAAAATTAATTTTAATTCCTTTAAAATGTGCAGAAAGTCATTTTATGAAAGTATATGTTTTCAAATCGTAATATTATGATAATTTCGTATTGTTGGCAATTAAAAAGTTTGTAACTGTATAAAGATAAAAACTACAGAAAATATTTCAGAATATTTTTTATTACATTTTATTTCTGTGTGTAATGTAACATTTTTTAATACATTTTTTTATTTAATTTATGAAAATTTGCAACAAAATGGAAATTTTGTAATAGTGTCATTAATATTCTATAGTACATAATTATACAGAATATAGTTTACATTTTTACAGCGAATTAAAAATACCTTGAATACAATGATGTTTTAGTTTGGTTATTGTTGTCTGTGGGAATTACAATTCGTATTTTAACGAACTTGTTCATTAGTTAGCATTTCAATTAGTCAATATTACTGTTTTTAGAGGTATTCTCATATCCAACAAAATCCTAAAAGGCATTGAAAGAAATTTTTCTATGATCACTAAAGAAAATAGTTATTATTGTACAACTTTTAGGTTATCTAAGTGTCACATTACGAAAGGCCGTATTTAAAGTAAGCTATCGCACAGTTAAGGAATTTTTGATTTATCGAATTTATAATAGCAGTATAAATAATACAAAATTAATTATAATTAATTTAAAACATTAGAACTATTCAAGAAATAGATAAAAAATGTTTTACATTGATTTATTGAATTGTAAATAGTTTTAATTTATTATTTAGAGGTTGACAGTTTGATATAGTTGTTTTCATGTTTTGTAATTGGCGCTATTTACTAGTGATGTGTCAATGTTTTCAATGTATTACTGACGGTGGTGTCATCAAAATATACAGTCAAATAATTGTCATAAAAAATATAATATATATTTTGAGTTGTAAAGAAATTACACACTTGTAGAGTTACAAACTCATCGCTTCGCGGCTCTTATGTAACTTTTCCACATTGTGTGTAATATGCATCTTACAACTCTTAACATCTTATATATTATTACCGAGCAATCCAAATATGGATTTCAGTGAAAATTTATTGATAGGTACTAATGGCACAAAATGAAGTTGAATAATCAAAATTGACATGTAATAATTATCATCTTTACATTTTCTGAGACTATTTCATAACAGATAAATATTTCAAAAAAACATTTAAAAAAATATGTACAATATGCAAGTAACAATCGTTATTTGAAAAAATAATTAATCGTTTTGTTGTATAGATAAATTTGGTAGTAGATTTTTTTAAAGGATAATCAGGTTATTTTTCACCTTATTTTTATAGATTATTATTACCAGTCTTAATTATTGGTTTTTATTTCAAGTGCAAATAACCTATTTTCCGTAACTCATATTACTGGTTTTCGAGAAAAAATAGAATTCCTTAGCGCGTTCCCCTCTTGGAACACGTCTGGAAAAGTCCGTGAACAATGTGGTGTTTGAGTGATCTGATTCGGAATTGGGGGAATCCTGTGTCCTTTGTGCAGCAAGGTCACCTGTAGGACAGCGCAGGACACGAGACACAAGGGAAGCGTAGGCCTGATTACATTCTCCTCCGCAGGGATAGGATAGTTCATGGGACGCGTAATCGTTAAATCGGGCCTTGCACACCGCCATAACACCCCACATAGACGTAGGGGAGACGGGAGCTGACACCAAGGGAATATCAATGTAGGTGTCTACCAGCTTAGGTTATGAGGTTTATGATTATCGGCGTACATATTACGAGGTTGCCATTGCCTATGAATATATCTAGCTACATACTTCACTGATTTTCATGGATTTTATTTTAACTTTCTGTCGGCCAGAGAAACGATTATTACTTACACTTGAATCTGATCTTACTTACACTTTTGAGTCTGGATCACTTATTTTTCATTCCATTTAACTGGATCAGTTTACCGCCTCTACTTTATACACTGATACCAAGTAATCCACTCGTAGAGATAGATCAAAGGATTCAGTTCAGGTTGTCCGTGATTTTGCTGTACTTTTGAATAATTGTAATAGAAAATGAAGAAATTACAAATTTAAAATGTGGAAACAATCAAAACTTAAGTTTTAGAATTACAATCGGAGTTAACAAACAAGACAAAATCAAGTGTAATTGAATTTATGTAAAACAATATTAATAAAATTAAAATTACAACCGCTAGACGGGCTAAAGTGATTCAAAGGCAAAAAATCTAGGTAATTAAATTTAGAGAAAATAATAATAATAAAATTAAAATTACAACGCTTCACGGATTAAAGTGATCCAATGGCATTCCATTAGCCTATCTGAACTGATTAAACTGAACAGATTTGCAAAAAGAATACTACTACTACCAGGCAATGTGGCTCTATTGGTTAGTTCGCTTCAGTTCAAATATAGAAAGTGAGAATTGTAGTTCGATTTCTATCGTTATCAACTATTAACCAAATAGTGTCTGAGTGGCTCGGAACCCATTTTAAACTGTAGGTCCTTTTATCTGGGTGTAAAATAAAAGTAAACTTATCAAGAGACAAATAGTGGCTCAGGTGATGATAAATCATATTTATTATTTATTATTTTAATTTTAAAATTTTGTGTATTAATTTTGGATTTATTATCATTCTAATAATATTTATTAACAATTTATTTGATTAATTTAACTAGTACATCAAAATAAAAAAAATAAAATTCTAATACATCAGTTAGAACATTAGAAACCTAAATATTCCTTATTAGAGTAACTCTAGTGAATCTATTATTTTACTTAACTCTGTGAAATTAATTTTCGACAGGGAAATTTGTTTTCTGTGACATGGCAGTTACACGCAAAGTAGGGTTTGCGTAATTGTTTGGGGTTCATGTGACAGTATAAAAATTGATGTATGGGGCTTGCGGAAATTCCTGTTTAAAGGAGGGAAGTTGCAAGTTGCAATTTATGTACCATTGAATAATGGTATGACAGTTTACATCAACTGTAAAATAATTCCTAATTTCATTTGCAACCCCATAAGCTTTAACTTTTTCAATCTTAACAGTATAAACGATAAAAAATAAGTTTGATGATTATTAAAATTTATGAATACGTAATAATAAAATAACAAATAACATTTCTGGACATACCTTTAAATTTCTTATTGTTCCGTTTAAAATTAATATATTCTAAATATATTACATATTTAAAATTTTTTTTTTAAATAAAATCAATAGACTCTTTTTTATCACTAAAATTAAAGTCAAGTGTGTCACGAAACAATTACCTTAAGCACTTCAGGCCTTATTCTACCTAGGTATACTAAATTTGGCGAGATCCGACTCAAATCAAAGTTTGAGACCTGAACTTTCGATTTTCAAAGTTGTCAACTACTAAAGGTGGGTTCAAGCAACATTCATTTTAATTTAATTTAATCATTTAAATTACATTTCAATTAAAACTAAAAACGTCTTTATCATTAAATTTCTAGCGAAAATGAAATGAAAAGTTAAAAGTTAGTCAACTTTGTAATGTATTAGTGAAATGATAACGTAGTTAAAATGAATAATGAACTTACTTGAATATAGCCAATAATTTACATTATTATAACTATTTAGAATTAAAATGTAATGGAAATGAAATTAAAATGAATGTTGCATGAATCCACTTTAAACCCATTTTAAAATTTTGTTATTAAAATGTAAGGAGAAATATCACGAAACGGATATTTATGGAACTTGGGTGATTGTACTTATTTCTATTGATATTAGGTAGTTCAGTAATTATTTTTTTAAGCTGTTATATGTTTGTATGTGACCGTTTAAATTGGAAGGTAATATTAGCGCGTAAGCCACTGGCGGCATGTGTATCGATCGGGGGTGTAGGGCAGACAACGGCCGCAGTCTGTTGTCCCGCACACGCAAGCCAGTGGCGGCGACAGCGGGGAGCCGGCGGCTGATTGACGTGCTGGATACTCTAATTACGCCAGGGGTGAAACGCAAATGACAGCTGATGGAGACGTGAAATGAGAAAAACGTTACGCATCCAACGGTTACACTCGCCAGCCAGCGCCCAATTAATCCCAACACAGATATGATTAAAAGGAATTTGTAAACTGCCCCCAATTTGAAAGGAGATTGACGGGATGCGATGTTTCAATTCTCACTCTGGGTCTGTCAGCGTTTATCGCTCTCCCACGCTACAACTCACATTCATTTGCTGCTAAATTACTCAAAACCTTTACGTGCTTCTCTATTCAATTCCGCCAGATATTACAATAAACGGCTACTTGTTTTCATTATTTCAATTATTTATTGCACTAACCTCCCTTCACGGTAAGAAAATAGTAGGATCTTGTCATTTTCATACACGCAAAATATTTAATTGATTAATCAGTTAAAACTTCGCAATTTAAATACATAGGTAATTACATTTTGTAAAATATTTTTTATCCTTCATTTTAGATCTTTAAAACGCTAATATTTTATGATAACCTTAAAAATTTGGCAAATCTGGTTTATCCCTTAGAAAACTCAGTATAAATACAGAACTTTAATAGTTCTAATAGTTCAAGAATTATGTACCAACTTTCAGGAGCATTGATAACGTTTAATTGCATTTTAATTATTCATGTTGTGTGTCTACAGCCTCTGCAATGTTAATATACCTAAGATAATATGTGGTACATCATTAAAATAAAACTAGTGTTTGACCGAAATTTCGGCTTCGGCCAAAAAGGCTGGCTTCGGCCACAGTTTCGGTTATGAAATGTTCATGACATTGTCTGGCGCTATTAGTTTTGTTCGGAACGGTTTTTGTTTTGTTTTGTTAGTTAATGTTTTTTTGTACGTTATATTAATTTTCTTCCGTTCGACAAATAACATCTTGAAAAGACTACTTTGATTATAATTATTTGTGAGGTAATAATAAGACTTTAATGTAAAAGTACTCTTACTAAAAGCACTTTTATTATAAAAGAGCGTTCGTAATATAAGCCATTATCTCTATAAATAAAGCGATTGTCTAATACATTGAAGTCTTTTATTTAATTTAATAATCAAATAATAGCTAAGAAGGCAAGAATAACTTTAGATATCCGTGTTTAATAAAAAAAAATCGGTTTCGATTACGTTTTCGGCCGAAACTAGAAGATGAGCCGAATATTCGGTTACGGTTTCAATTCCGGCTGACAATTTTGTTTCTGTTTATATTCAATAAAAAACAGAATATATTTGAGGCTATAGATGATCTTAATTTTTAAGTTGACAAATTGAACAATATTTTAGTAGTTCTGTTATGATTGTACGAGAGTATATCTTCTAGGTAGAATAATCATTTAATTTGAACAGTTGTATTTTTTTGGCATGACCTCTTCAAGATTAATATAGAAGGAGACAATGTAATGAGTAGTAATACAGATACAAAACGGTTGTCTCTTTTTGTGAGCAAATTTGATTTTTTTTAATCTTGTAAATCGCGCGAAGCATTTGAACGTCAAGGCCCATTTAAAATGCTAGAATTGAGTGGAGGGTCATGTGTAGACTGTAGAGTACATAAGATTTTCTCCTTTTTAAGATATTGCGCTAGGTCTTGTTCTTTCAATTCCATTGTATCTCCCCAAAGCAGACAACAATTTATCTGTCTGGCGATACAAAAACTTCGTCTATCTGCATGTAAACTACATTGTTTCATCTAACTGTAAACTCGATGTGGAGTGCTAGGAAATATAATCATCATAAAAACTATCTACCGTATATTTTTTATGTGATAAAACGTTTTTGTCACATGACGACAGACTGACGGCGCGAACAAAGACGTAAGCGTCGATATTGTTTGCCTTTCTTTCAAGAGAAAGTGTTGCCCTATGTTTCCAAAACTTTTTCTTATAAACAAAACAACGACGGTGAAAAATAGGATCTATCAATCCTTCTTTACTACCATTTTGTAGCTATTACATGGGACTTTACTTCAAGTACAAAATACGATGGAGAAAGATGTGCTGAAAATTTTCTTTAAGGTTAAACAATTATTTATACTACAGATATTCTATCAAAATTATTTCGGAACTGTCACTATTTCCAGGAATATATCAATCCAGTTGTTTTTATTTTTAAATGTCACATTTATTTTGTTTTTTATCAATTCTTGATTAGAATTTTTACATTGAAACTTTTTGATAACAAATATAAAGGCATCAAGGCAAATGTGTATTTGTGAGTAAATGCACACAATGATGTAAAATCGTAAAATATTGCATTTCATACATTTCATCTTAAATTCATAAGTTGCTGTTAAAAGATTTATAAATATTTATTATCAAAAGCATGATAAGGCATATATTACACTTAGTTCTAGAAGTTAATTATACTATTTTGGAAACACAATATTTAAGTAAATAATATAAGTTTTCCTGTATGTACGGATGTGCTTTGTCGCAGACTAAAAAATCATAACATATTTTAACAAAATATTTATTTTGGAAAGTGCATCACAGGAGCCAATTTGAGTGTCAAATATTAATGCAATAACTTTGTGAAAATATCAGTATGTATACAATAAGTATTAAATATTTAAAGTACACTAAGTTGTATTTTAGAGCACATTGGCAAAATATCACAAAGAAACCAATAGCGATAGTAAAAACTTTGAAGGAAGAATTTTAATACCAAGAAAACTTTTCTACATTGATTATTCATAATAAATATTTCTAAATTTTGATTGTCGACTATTTTTATTTTAAAATTGTAATTGAGAATGAAACATACTCTAAATTTTAGTGTTTTCAATTTTTAATATGTTCAAATTAAGCTACTGTGTCTATTAATTTTCTTATAGTTGTTTAATAATTATATTTTTTCACTGATATTTATTGTAATGAACTATGTTTTTCTTAGACCACTCCATATCCGTAACGTGTAAGTTTCGCTAACAATGTTTCCCCATTTTGTGTTAATGTTTCGTTTCAACCTTTAGCTCCATTTAGGCTCGTAGTAACTCAATCTCGAATTTCTCGCATTTATGAAAAGTTGGCTGGTTCCGTGATGTTGTGGTAAACATTCGACGATCAGCGTCCGCAAACAAATGCCCGTCAGACATAACAACACGTGCAACATAATACATTTGACGATGACGCTGAATACAGTCAGCCTACAACTCTCGTAAAACACTAATAAAACAGAAACAAACGCATATAACGTTATACACAAAGCTAGGAACAACTATAATATCATTAATTTTACAGAAATTTCCTAAAATATGTTTTAAATAAAGCAAATAGCAATTTCAGAAATTAGTCTAACACCTACAAAAACTGATGTTATATACACAACTTTTCTGGCCCTATTTACGTTATAATCAATATAAAATATTACTTGATATGTAAAAAAAAGTAAATAATTGAAAATATCAAATGTTTTTGTAATGAATCATAGGCTACTAGATATTATAATACTTAGTACATTAAATAAAATAGTTCCGTAATTCTTCCTTGGTACAATCCTACCAACTAAATAATCGACTTAAATAATTATTACGAAATGAGTGCGTTTATACCATTTACCATACAATGAAAAATGTGGTACTGTACTATTTTTACATGAAGGCTGGTTTATGATGGATTTTAGTTTCTCAAATTTATCCAATTAGAAGATATCACGTGATATTATATTTAGTTTTGATGTTTGACTGTTGAACATGTTGACATTTCTTTGAAGTGAGGTGAATTTTATTTGGTAAAAATGAATTTGATAACTCACAAACTGTAATTTGCAAATTGATATTAACTTAACCTATAAAACGTCAGTTCAATGTTTTCTTGTGATTGGCTGGATATGGATTTAGAATTTAGTTTACAAAAATTGGTTATATTCCAAATCTAAATTTTAAATTTCTAAATTTGTAAATCGTTTATAAACCACCACATTTGTTTTGATTTTAAAATCTATATCATAAATAGAAAAATCGTAAATTAAATCCATCATAAAACAGCCTTTCTTTCCAGTTTAAACATGGTCTCTCCATAAAATTGTATTCGTTCTGAAAGCAATATAATAGAATTTTGTGTAAGAGGACTATTGTTCTGTAGCAAACAAATGATTATAAATTTCCCCCGCGTGGTAAAAACAAAGAAGCGTGTGAGTTAGGGCGCACACGTGTCTGAACGGGGTGAATCGCGTTCGTCCTCGTCGGTCGTCGCCGCAAGCTGCAAACAGTCGAGAAATACGCCGATGTTTATTACATTTTAATGATGTTTACGTTGCGTAACACTCATAATATCGCCGTGTTTCCATGTTTGTCTTTGCGTACAGATACATCAAGGGGTGGTTTCATTCAAAATTCATACAACGTGCCAGCAACAAGACAAGAAATAATTTTGTACGTGTTTCACTGCGTTAAAGACAAACTGTTGGATAACGACCTAAATTTTAATATTTCACTGACAAATGAATTTCAATTAACTCTATGATGTCCTTTTTATTATTTATTGCAATTATAAAGTTTATCAAGTTCTTCTATGTTATACAAATTACTAAGATAAGAGAGAAACTATATTGTCACCACACCAGTGCACAAAAAATAGTTATAGATGTTAGTTATTTTTACATGGTGACTGTAGAACAAGATAGTTTCAGGTTGTTCAAGCCATGTATAAAATTTTTCCGAAGACACAACTTATCTAATTGTTTAATATTATTTAGAGTATTGCAAACTAGAGTGTATTCACATTTGAACAACGGGAACAAAAAAATGTTATATGTGATATATACCTTTAGTATTTCGACATGAATTAGTACAATATACTAATTAACTTTATTTATTCACATCTGTCGAGTAATATACCTAGAATTCAATCGTTTTTTATCAATTAATGACCTTCGTTAGTGTTGCTTATTGAATAATATTGACAGTTCTATGAAATAATATTATTCAATCGTTATGTCGAATTTAAATCTTAACTGTTTCAATCATTATGTCAAATTAAAATCTTTCCTGTCAAAGGAATAAAAACCAAATTAATTTTAAGTAAGTTTTTCTATATAAAAAGCCAAAGTCTTTTCTTTTTAAGCTTAAACTATAGCTAAACAATACTAGAAATAATTTCGTTACATTAATTTTGCTGTGAAACAGTGACGCGAGTTATGTTATTTACCTGTCAAAGTGTGATGACATATTTGGTTATAATAAACATATATTTTTCATGTTATAGTTGTGGATAAAGTATAATATTCTATTCGCATGTAATGGCAAACTTAATTCTCATGGGTAATAGTACACATTATATTCTCATTGAATAATGTACTATTATTCTTTTGATGAGATTTTACCATAACTGGACTCAAATTCTGTTACTAAATATTGAAACAAATGAGAGAATAGTTACTTTATAAATATGAGTTAACTTAATTACAAATATCTGAAACTCAATAATAAATCAATCTACACCATTAGTACAGTTTAAGTATTATGTATTAAAATTTGTTTTTCATTATTATTTGGTAATTAGTAAAAATGGGGTTCGAGCCCAGTTTACGCCTGTTATTATTTTCTATTCAAAAAGCATAACAACCGATATTTACAATCAAAGTATTGTATTATTATCATCGAAATATGGACAATAAAGTTTGGCACATTCAATAATGGATCGTGGTGATATTTTTATTGTTTATTAGTGTATGTGCATATAGGTAGGTACAATAATAGGTGTGTTTGGGATAATACAAAATGAAAGCAATTTATGTTTTGAGTATTAGTTAACTCATTTCCTATAATTCGATTGCAGTTTCTCGTAATTTCTAATTCGATTATCAACAACGATTGGATATACACATCGTGCTTTATACATAAATCTAGGATGTTTGCAAAGGCAAGTGTATTTCCCGGAATTTATTGAATTTTGCATTCCTAGAATGTGGGAAATAAGTTTTGATTGGAGATTTATTATACCATGTATGGAATACAGATAAATGAAACATCATTGAACTTTTTAGATGAGCAACTTATGTATTTTATGAATCACCGAGATATATGTATAGCTGGTTTGTCTATCTGTCATTCTATAAGTGAAATAATCCATGAATGTTAGGTTTGTTTGTTTAGGCTGGTATTGGTTTTGGAGGCTCGGATTACTTACAACAGTAACGGAGCTTGAAATCGTGATTTCGTGGACGCAATTTTTAAAAACTACTAAAAAGTAGGATAGAATAAAATTCTCACCGCTCACGAAACCGTAGACCTTGCCTACTGCTCGGCCAATAAACCTTGCTTGTGCGGAAAATACCTATATCATACTAGTTATAGAATATACTAATATTTTAAATATTAGACGAATTATTTCTTCTTTTCATTGAATAGAACAACTATTTAAAATACCAGTGAATTACACCATGTAATATTTCTAAAAATTGAACTTTACATTGAGTTCAAATTAAAATTGAAAAGTTAGAGCAGTCATGAATCTTTGCGTTAGCTGGAGCCAATTTATATCAATAAAAAAATGGATGTGAACTACAGAAATTTTATATATTTTACTAATAATTATAACAATATATTATATATTTTATATATACTATTATATTTCTTTATTACTATTTCGAAGTGCTAGTAATGACTAAAAATAAGAATATAGAGCGGAAATGACAATGCTATGATTTTAAATTCAGAACAATGTATTCGGCTGTATTCATTTATTAAGAATTTTGCTCCAAATTTTGTATGTTAATAATTATATTTGTCATGAAGTGGAAAATTAAGGCACATGTGGCTCGTGAGCTAATAATTAAACATTCTTTAGTAAGAGGTTGCATAATTTGAATGTGATCATCTCACATTTTCGGTTTTATATTTTCCTTGAAACTCTAGCGGCTACGATAATGTCAATAATATTTTCAAGTCATTTGTGTCCATTATTTTTAAACACAATTTTTTGAAAATAGACTTCGATATCATTTGCCTAAACGTTACGATTCAAAAGGTCAGCTTACTAAAAAATATAAAAAAAAATTTACACAAAACATAAACGAATAGAAACCTGTTCGTATTTTTCAGGTGACTTTTAGGTTAGCTTACTTTGACGTTTAATTTTACATTTTACCTTTTATTACCTGTGTATCTGTATGTCAGGTATTTCTTTATGTGAGTTTTTGATTTATGATGTCACGAAAATTCGGAACGGGAATAACTTTTAAGAAGATTATGAATGAAAAGTATTAAATTTTGGAATTTGTAGACCTTTAAATTTGTTGACTTCCCCTATCTCTCCCTAAGATGTGACGAAACTTTCCGATTTTAAACAATGAGCCTTTTAAAATTTGTTAGCTTTCCCATCTCTCTCTAATTTTCATTTCTCTGTCTTACTGTCGCTTCTGTATAAACCTATTCTGTGGTACAGGGTCACTGGTAGGTGGTAGGCGACACAAGAGACTACGACGGTTGCAGTATGTACTGTATGACACAGTGTACACCATTGGATAAAACAATATATACATTGCCGTCTCCTTTAACTTGTTTGTTGAATTAGATGCGCGAGAATGATTGACAGATCTATTTCTACTTAAGACGACCTATAGTTGCTAGTTGCATTGTTAGGTAGTATTTATAAGTTTGTGTATGCATAATAGAGGTGGTGGTACTTACCGGTGCAGGTTGATGGAGTTGTTGGTTGGAGGAGTAGGTGGCAGGTAGTGGTGGTTGTGGAGGCGGGGGTGGAGGAGGCGGAGCGCCGCCCGCCGAGCCGCCGCCGCCGCCGCCGCCCCGGTAGTGGCTCACCACGCACGTGATGAGGCCCAGCGTCGCCGTGAGCAGCGTCGCGCCCACCACCAGCGCCAGCAGCCCGCCGCCGCCGCCCCCCTCGCTCTCGCCGCCTCCGCCTCGCTCCACCAACGACGGCGAAGAAGAGCTGCTGCCCTTCACTGAAACACAACATGTCCTCTTACTACTGTAATCATGGGGCACAACAATTATAAACACTATAATTCACATGGGTTCCTTTCAGCGCGACGCGAGCGCCGACCTAGCGGCAACGCGCTACAATAAGTGCCTTGTAATTTTTGAATTTTAGTATTTGACAGTTAGTGACAGGTTTGCAAAAACATTATTAAATTTAATTTATGGCTTGATTTACAATATTTATTGCTGTTATTAATTAATAAAATGTGCATACAATTATAACCTCCGGGTTTCAATTGGTTCACTTATCTAGTTCAAAAAACATGCTCAAAAAAGGAAAAAAAATACTGAGAAATTCCAAGCAAGCAATGCTAGAGAAATGAGAGAAACTGATATAGTTAATAAAATAATGGAAGTAGTTTTGAAAGAAACTCCAGGTGTTTGACAAGAAAAGAAAAAATCACGAAATGCAAGATAATGTCGTTCAGTTCTGTATATAAATGAAAAGCTAATTCCCTACTAGTCGAAAGACTTTAAGAAATCGGTTTACAGAAAAAGTAAACGGATCGCTCACATCTCTTATATTTCTGTGCATTATTCGTAGGTTATGCCTAAATTTATGGAATATGTGACCATAATCCCATAATCGTATTTCAGCATATAAGTAATAATATATATAAACTAACTTTATAGCTTTTTATTATAATAATAAAAACTAAACATTAGTTTAGAATCGTGCAAATGTAGGTAGACTGTATCTTACGCTCCCAATCCCAATCGTCTTTCACGTTCCTACCAAGCTGACATTCTATCATCCTTTCCTCAAATTTTTAATAATTATTTTAATAACATGTGCGGCTTCTTCGCCAAATTCATTAAAAATTTTAATCTCCAAGCAAAAAGATATCGAGAAAAGCTGCAACAAATTCTTAAAAATTGCTTAAAAATCTGCATAAAACCCAGTTATTAGATTAACAATTCAATTTAACCACTAGTTGTTAAATCCAAACAATTTTAAGTTTTAGTGAATACGAATTTCTTTCTTAATGATTGCCTTGAAATTAACCACCAAAACTAGTTGTTAATTTTAATCATTTTCATTAGAAAATTGGATTGATATTCAGTTAATAATTAACGATATTACGAATCCAAATCCCATTCGAGTCGAAGCATGCTAATCATTGAATCACCGCTGTCTGTACACCCCCACTTTATAAGCAACATTCTCATTAACGCTAAGATAGTTTTGGGTTGTTTGCAGAGGTTGTAGACTGATAACCCCTGAAGTGAAAGTCATCTAGAATTGAGCATTTGCAACTCCTCCACACATGTGAAAAGGGATCTAATTGACTTGTACTTTGGACGAAATCATTTCACTGTTGCTAGGCATGCTGACATGAATAATTTAGTTTGATCATTGAATTAGCACGTGTCGATTTCGTGAAATCATTATCATTATCACATTTTTTATTTGAATCATCATTTAACTGCGATGATTTGTGGAAACTTTAACTTTCTTAAGAAACGGAAATAAAAACGGAGATAAGGAGCGAAATTATTTGAATATCAAGTATTTTAGTTGATGTTCTTTACAACAGTTGTGTTTAGTTTGATAAGGAATGAACAAAGCACAGACTGGCCTCCAGACGTTGTTGTGTAATATGTCGGTATCTTTTTACACAATATTGGTTTTTCTATTAGAAGAGAATATCAAAATATGTTTCTCAACCAACTCCTTAATTGGTACTTGATAGAAATATGTTTTTTAAAGGCAATTATTACTCATTGTCTACAATCCAAATTGTTACCCGTCATATTTCTTTACATTTTTTTTCTATTTATCTCATAAAAATATAAAATAATTTGAAAATATTATATACAAAATTAATATGAGTATATCACTCAAGTCTCATTACTTATTTTTAGCTATGTCAATAATCCCTCGGACACTTTAATTGACTCCAAAATCAATTTTGATTGGGTAATAGATGGTAAGAACTTGATTTTCTGGACTCAAATTAGATCAAGAACCCAATAATTATTATTTTAAAAATTAAACTACGGTCCATCCCTCGGCAAAATAAGTTATAATAAACATTTTATCTCTTGGTTTTTAAATTGGCGTTTACAAAGAAATCAGTGTTATATTTCTAGTTACAGTTAATAATGCTATTATTTATTTTCAATTTTTTTAATATTAAACCGAAAACAATATTACTACAACGTCTGCAATAGTTTTTTGAGTGCACTAAAAGATATTAATCATTTACATTGGTGCCATATAGTAATATTTTTAAATCTTATTTTTTATTTTTTTTAGAAAAAAAAAATAAGTGTTTAAAAAAGACGATAAAATTATTGTGATATTCATGTAAATTAAAAAAGTACTGATAAATGAGTAGAATGAGGTCATTTGTTCATAAGTTAAGAAAAAAAAGTTTTAGAAACAATATTGATATATATCAGGAGAAAATGTAATATTATTAGACAAAAGATTGACAAATACGAGTACAATTGTATGAAACATGTTCTATTTATTCCAGGAATATTGTATTACATATAATAACAAGAAAAATTCCTGAACATTTTTACGAATGTAATAAAATTTGTTCTGTGTATTATTCGCAAGTACATCTTAGTACGTGATATATTTTTAGTCTTGAAATAATAATCAGCTGATGCTTCAAGGGCATTTATATATGGCACATGAAAAGTGCAATCTTAAATCATGTGTTAGTACGATACAATTAAACTATTAAGAAATCGAAACTACTTGATTTTTCATCAATTTTCTTATGTAATTTAAATGACAATGAGATTTTTTATAAAGACTTTTATTTATAAAACCAAATCATAAATAATTATAATCTGGAAATTGTTAACAAAAAATATTATAAAGGTAAGAAATTACAAATAAACATGAGGCTTTTAAAAAGTTATCACATAAACTATTGCGGGTTTTTGTAGTTGGTAGAGTAACTCTGGAAAATTGTCTTTTAACAGGAGTTGAGGATAATAGTATTATACATTAATTTTGTTAAAAAATACCTGGTTACCTTCTTGTATTGTATAAATCGCAGTAAAAACATGACTATGCGTGCTGTTATAATACAATAAAAATAATTAATAGTATCATTTATGTCTTTTTATTTTTAATGGCCAACTTCTAACCAAGATCACAATTTTAAGATTACCTAGCAATTTTTGGAGTCAAAATAGCGTGTTTTTAATACTCTGGAAAGTGATAACTACAATATAAAGAAATATTCCTAGGTAACTCGAGCGCTTTCTCACTTCACATCAGCTATTTTCTATTTCCCCATCATTTAATTCAAATTCTAGTGATACATTTTAAATGCAATCTGTTTATTAAGAAATACCAAATAGCTTGACATTGATTGATATCAAGTTAAGTAGCTAAAATTGAAAATCAATTAAAAGTCAAGTAATTCACAAAAACCTCACACTGCTTGACTTGATGAAACCGTACTTCGTAACATTATTTGCTTTTGAAAAGGGGTATAGGTATAGGGCCTGTCCTATTATTGATAATGTTTTGATGTAGCGTTTAACTTGGCATTAGAATCGTCTAGTGCGTAATGTTTTTGTACTGATATGACAATAATGTGTGTAGTAATGAAAAATAAATAAACTGGCAGTTGATATGGTTAGAAATATTGTTAATGAAACATATTTACGATCGGGCGATACGGCGTCCGACAACAACTAGTGAACCCTTGATAAATGGAAAGAAACACAGTCTGCTGATAAAAACCCATATAAATCCATGTTATCATACTTGTTTAACAAACATTGAATTTCCAGACATATACGCAACAATATCACGTACAGCAGACAGCGTAATGAATTTTCATTCCATTTATAAATTGTTTACTGTCTGCTCTAAAATTAGACTATTTGTCCTGCGCAAGTTCCTGTGACATAAACTATTCTCACTCAAAAATAGATTATTCATTCATCTATATTTACAATCACTACGCACTCAAGTGCACCTGCCTGGACCCGCGAATCTCTGTTTCCTACAGACAGTCAGATGTTACACACACATGTCACGGCTGTTATCAAACACGGAGAAACACTGTTGCTAAAACTATATTTCTCAGAACTACAATAAAATGAATTTTGTAGCGGCGTTTAGATTGCGTGGGTTTCACGTTTGCCCCGAGCAATATGATGTACTTATATGTTCTCAGAACAATTCATCCTTCCACTGTCGGATTCTTCATTCCTGTGATGGTCATTGATATTGCTATTACCCAGACAAGTCTAAGTAACTTATTTTTCTCTTAAACCACAAGAAAATCTATACTTGAACTTTTAATAAATTTTCGATTAACTAAAAATGAATATTACACCAAACCTTACAATACATTAAAAAAATACATGGGTCAAAATACCTCTAACCTCTGGCATGGTTCGGATATTGAACAATCTAAAATCTTTTTTAAATTTTACAGGAATAGTGATGAGAAAAACTTAGTTCTTGAAACACTTTTCTTATTTTGTGTTTTATTTATACTATAATTAGTTTATTTCTTTGGCTCTCCTTACTTCTGTTAATGTGACATTCTAGGATATCAAAAATATCGATTCAAAATGATCGATACCAATTTAGGATCGAAAGAAATGTACCACTCTTCTTTATTTCAAACATCAAGAAAAGCAGTTTAGTAAGCTTTTTTCCTAGAAGTAATAAAAAATTTAGTTTCGTGTTAACACAAGATCGAAGTGTGAAAAAGATATGTACTGTTTGATCTTATAAAAATTTAAATCACCTAAAATGTGGTTTTGAAATTTTTGCTTAATTTTGTTAGTCACTATGAGAGTGCAAATACTATATAACGTTTTCTCTAATTAATATAAAAACAGTATTTTTGGTTACTTTTTTATAATAATTAAATTTTACGATTTTTTACTATTTTAAAGCAAAAGAAAGAGACTATTAACAATAAAGAACAAAAACATGATTGTAGTAGTAAAATTTGATTAAGGACGGCTAGTTATAGATTAAATAAAATAGACACGGCTTATTACCAATTACTTGCTTTATAATTCATCACACAACATTTCTTGGGCACTTATAGTTGGTATGGAAAGTTTATCACACATGACTTTTTAATGCATAATGAATAACTGATATTGACTGGATTTAATCTCATAATACTATAGTTAGTCACTATACTAAATTATAGATATACCTTTGTAGGTGAATCAATAACTATTTTAAGCTACGTTTAAACATACATTACAGTTATTTCCGTTTAGCCAATTATAACAAAAAAAAATCGAGCTCTTGGAATTAATATCCGAATCTTAAAATAGAAAAATCAGTTATGGCCACGCCATCACAGAAGCAACAGTCAGACACTAAATTAATTATTTTTAAATAAAGGTTGTTTCTTGTATATTTTGCAGCACTCTTTAAACATTTTTTTGTAAATATTTATATATAAAAACATTCGATTAATTCATACCTGTACTGTCAATGGCTTACATAATATGTAAGTAATAAACACCTTCATATTCGATTATTGATTTCAATATCGCCTCTGTGCAAAGCTATTAATTATTAAAATCAAAATATGCAACAAATGTACATTCCAAGCCGCTTGGCTCTAATAAAGAAATAACTGTCTTAAATTCATTGCAAATTTGAATTCTCGCCATGGTGATTGCTATACATAATAAGATCAATTGTTATTAATTTTGTTACGAGTTATAGAATTCCATCCCTGATCTGATATGACTAGTAAAAGGAGAACACTATTATTATATTAGCCAATGGAGGCTGGTCTATAGGAGTGAAACAATCTCTTAATATAGATTTTTTAATATTTTTTATATAAATCAAAAAATGTTCTAATTTTTGTTTAAGTTTTCTCTCCTTCTCTCACTGGAGCTCAAAAAATTAGCGCCCCAATACAAGATAGTGGGCTCAGTATTATGTTTGCTTACTCTTAAGATCGGATCACTTCCATTGTTTTCGAACACTTTACGGCGTACAGTTATAATGTACCTAATTTTAACTGTGTGCCCAAGATCGCTTTGATGTGTCGTATTGTAGATGACAACTAGTACTGGCGTGGGGTTCTATAACTTATAACAACTACAAACAAAAACTGCACTTGTTAAAATATCAATTACAAATGTCAAATGTCACTATCGCGGAAATTCAAATTTACAGTGAATTTAAGACATTCCCTCAGCAGTTTAGACTTGTAAAGAGTTCTTTATGTAAGTATATATCAAACATAAATAACTATTACTGTTGTAGAATAGCAAGTATATTTTGTAGTTTTTTGCAATTGATATCATAAAAAGTCCAAATGATAGCAATTAATGTTATAGAATCCTGTTTTGCTTTGCGGGCGGGTATTACATTAGAAAAATATGACGAAAAACTCCGTGCAGCTATCGTCATAAAACATTTCAATAAAAAAACAGATTAGAATTTTGGTACAAATAAAAAAACTAATAAGGAAAATAGGAAGATTGCTTATGTTATCTGTGTGTCTGATTGAAAAAAACTGATATTTAAAAATTTATGTTTTTCTATAAATGTAACCCACCCTTCATGTTACATAACGAGCCGCCACTGTTATTAGTGCATTACACTTTGCAACTGACCAGTTTATGTTATCTGTGTGCCTGATTAAAAAAACTGTAATTTAAAAATGTTTTTCTATGAATATAACCCATCCTTCGTGTTACATTTCAAGTCGCCTCTGGTATTAGTGCATTACTGACCAAAGTTCAATGTCAGTTGGCAGCACTTTTGAGCTAGAGGCACAGAATAGTTACATACAGAAGCGACACTCCGTGTCGGTACCTTTCATGTTCCCCTATTCAGTTCTATGACCTTGAAGCATTGTGTAACCTTTAAATTTCTACCCTTCCCCTATCTCTCTCTAAGATGTGAGGAAACTTTCCGATGTTAAACAATGAGCCCTTTAAATTTGTGCACATTCCCCATCTCTCTCTAAT
Organism: Stenolophus ochropezus; assembly: GCA_035578165.1. NCBI lineage: Eukaryota > Metazoa > Arthropoda > Insecta > Coleoptera > Carabidae > Stenolophus > Stenolophus ochropezus. The sequence goes on along the minus strand of JAQOWZ010000004.1, from coordinate 5,868,898 downwards.
TATTGTTTCTCTGTCTTACTGTCGCTTCTATATAAACCTATTCTGTGGCTAGAGGTTTGTGACCCTTTATGAGTAATAATACATATGCAATTAAGTGCGTTGCTGCGGTTTTTGTGTGTTCTGGTTTATTATTTGAAGTGTATCTCACGTAGCTAGATAAGAAATCTGACTAGGTGGATGGCTAATTAGCTATGTCTGGCTAAGACAATGCTGTCGGCTTGACTGCGCTATCTTCGCTGCAACTTTCTACACGGAAGTGACGTGTCCGGCTGGTGCTAGACTAACAAGAAGTGCAGACGGTTTTTTATCCTTTCTATTATCGGTTTTACTAGAGCATAAATTGCACACACATGTATGTTTACTCAGCATTACGGAATATTGAGAAAATTTCTTCACATGCACACAGTCAGCGTATTGTCAAGTGTACTCAGCTTTTCAGGAACTATATTCATATTAACGTTTCAATAATATTTATATGCTCTAAGGACTCAAAGGATAAACATACTTTTAAACTTTAATTAATCAGCTAGTACAATTTATTTAGATTGTTGGCTCAGAAATCATACTCAGTAAATAAATGAATACAAACGTTTGTTAAATAAACATTTTATGAAAATTAGAAAGATGCCCTATATGTTTGCATTTCCGTTTTAAAACACATAAGCGAGAAATAAATTGTTATGAACTCGAATTAGTTTTCAAATGAAACGTTAAATTATATAATTACCTATTATAAGTAAACTATATACTTTTTAAGTGAAATTATATATTTGTACCAAATTATTAAAAACCTATTAAAAATATGATGAATGTAAATATGCGAAAAGAACCCATTATTGGTGTTAGAAAAATAAGGTTAGATCAAACGACCTTTGAATTTCTACCATCAACTAACACAATTACCAAAATATTGAAACTACGATTTTTTTTTTAAAACTGCATAAAATGAGCAACTTACTCATTCATATATAAAAATAGGTATTTTTAGATGTATGTATATTATTATCGACATCGTATAAAATATTAACATTGTAAAAATAATAGCTTGTGATATAGCATTAAATGTTATACTTTGTTGTTTGATAAGCAAGTATTATTGCAATTGCGAAGCAAAACCGTGTATACAAAAATTGCGAATCAAACATCAACATACCTAGGTCATACTATATTAAAATATCTTAGAATAGTTAATTTTGTGAAATTTAATCATCGTTACTTTTGTGTCAAATCTGATTTAACATTTAACTAGTTTTTTAATGTAAAATTTCCAGATATTTTTCCTACAAGTATGCATAAAGTACATACCTACATTACGCATTCAGAGTTTGTAAAGTCACTTTTCACGCACTGGGGTTTGTTATAGTCAAACATCGCACTCAACTAAATATCACATACTTTACACACAGGTTGCATGATTTCAAAGACTAATATGCCTTTTTTAATATTTTTATTTCGTATTTTGAATATTGTTATTCAATACACCCACATTTTTTTCAGTAATCCACGATTGGATTAAGATTAAAAATAATCCTCCCACCATTTAATTAATATAACGAATAGCAAGCTAGATATGTTTTATTTAATTAAATTAAAATGTATGATATTTGTGATTGGGTGAAGCTTTTTATCAAATAGATATCGGCTTTTGGAAAATGAACAAAAACCATTTTGCCAATTATTTGGATTAATTAACCAAAACATTTATTACATTAAATCAAACAAACGTGATAGATACTTTTTACGGAAGCTCCAACATTTCAAAATGTTATATATGTATGTTGTCAGGTTTAGTAATATATTACAATTTATTAAATGTCAACAAATTATATTGCTAATATTAATTAGTTGTTGCAAATATCACTAATGTGGTTAAATTCAGTACAGTGAATTTGATAAATCGTAATATAATGATAATATAATAAATTTAAAAAATTATAAACATCAGACCACAAACGATCCGTTTAAAAGATATAACTTTTTATTATAATTTTACACTATAATAGTATACTAGTCATAGAACTAATGTCATAATTGACATTGTATATTTTAATAAACAAAGACAAACCACATATTGTCTATTTTGTTCTTTTTCCATTGCAAATAAAAAAATGTTCCTAATACTTATTAATACGTAATGAGACATTTAAATTCAAAATTATATAAAATTAAAATATTTTTTATTTGTTTCTTAAAGGAGGTAAGACATTTAAAATGTTTTGTCATTATATTTCAGCACTGTCAACAACCATAAAGTAGTACATTGTGCAAGAAGTGCAGAAAGTCGTCTATTTCTCTACAAGTTCGGCACGAGACGAAGTCGAGTGCTCGAATCACACAAAGTGGGAAATAAGAGATTCAGCACGAAAAAAAATAAATTGTATTAACGAACTGAAATGACTTCAAACGCACTGCTTTAAATGATATAATAGAGGTATAATAGAATAATAATTTTTATGAAATTTTGAAATTAATGAAAATATCATTTTTGAAGATAGTTGTTTAAAAACATTGTTATTTTTTTTCAGTATGTTTACAATTCATATATTCAACAACTTCTAAAAAGTTCTCCACCTTTTGACTTCCAGACAACTCAGGCTCAAATATGAACAATAACTTTTTTAATTAAAAATTTGAATTTCAACAGCAAAAACCAGGTATTAAAAATGCAATGAAATATTAAATTTAACCTTAACCTTGTTTTATTCTTACAAAAAAAATCATACAAACAATTTAAATTGTATGGAAAATTTATGTCTCCTAACAGGTATACATTTAATTCGTCTCAAGGCAACCAAAACGTAAACAAACATAACCAGATACAACCAAACATGAATCACACGTACTGGGAATATCAGTCTAGCGATAAAACAATCTCGCGTCTTCACCGTAGCTATGGCAACCTGGTGGATGTGGCCAGAGGCCACTTCGCGTAATATGTAAAGTAATTAGCGGGCCAGTGGAGTCGTGGCCGTGAGGTGGGGGAAACAGAGACAGTGCCGAGCTGGGCGACTGTGGAGCGACCAGACTGTCTGACCCACAGCCGCTGGTGACACAGTTTGTACTTATCGTCATCGACTCACGTTACTTATTTTTATAATCGCTTTAATTTCTCGACTGTCTACGGCAGATAACAGAGGACGACGGCTTAGTGGATTTGGAATTGCGGCTGGAAAGCAACAGTGACGCTCAAAAGCAGATAACTAAATAATAGCATCAGCGGAATTATTACGTTTGTATCACAGATCACCATAATCGCAAAATTATATAAATTGCATCTCTATCGTAAATTTCATGTTAATTAAACATCCTTTGACATTTGAATCTGTTACGTTAGGTCAACAATACCTAGATATACTTTAGGAATATTATTACTTTGTCTTATCCAGTATAAAGCAAGTGATCTAATATATTCATTGTGAAAAAGTAATATAGCACAATCGGATATAGCGGGTCTTTTATTTAGATAAAGAATGGCGAAGATGGAATTAGAACTTCAGATTTCACACTCCGCTCATTAAGATTAGGAGTGCGCTAACCAATTGAGCCACCGCTACCCTTGCATTGTAGAAATTAAACATGAATAACTAAATGTTCCATTATTCCCAAATTTCCCTTGCTATTGATTTTCGTATTTGTGATTTGAAAGTAAAAAAAATAACTTTATAAGATATGAAAACATAAAAATGAATATTTTCTTTTATAGTTCATCATACAATAATATAAACTGCATGTGATTCATTCAAGTCTATCGTGAATCTGATTCATACTGACCCGCCAAAAAAAGATAATAATATAAATTAAAAAGATGATTCAATATTATTCCTCTAATGTTTAACAACTGCTGAACTCTAAGGTCATATGCAATGGAATTAGGGTGATAGTAATAAACAGAGGCGGCTCATGAACTAAAATTTTGGCGAGGCAGGCAATGGGAACTGAATAAAAATAAACTTAAATTTAAAATCTAAAGATATCCATTGCCCATGTCCACTCATTTATACTACATTTGAACAATTGCAAATGCAACGGCCAAAACTTAAAAAGCATTCAGTTCGGTCGCCCACGTGTAAACAAAACAATCAAATTGCACTTGAGGCATGCCTCAAGATTAAGTTTTCTGAAACAGGTAGTGCAGCGAGAGAAAAATCGATTAACGCTGTGAGCATTGTAGAAATAGTACAGTAGTATAAAAGTATAAACACACATTGATGAAGTTTGAGGCAGGAGAAATTTTTTCCTCTGCACTTCTGTAGTCGGCAATGCGTATGAATGCCAATATACACTGAGAAAAAGGCTTAGTTCCTTGAATTGAAACCTTAATTTACCCAAATAAATACTAGATTTGATATTAGCCAATAAAATGTTGAAATGAATGAAGTAAATTATTTAATTGCCCGATTTAATTCTCTGAAATAAATATAATCTTGACACAAGATTACATATTTAATTCGAAGAAATAAATTATATTCGGTACCAATAACCAATAATAATTAATCGAAATAAATTTACATTTAACACTAATAAACAATAATACCTAAGAGAAATAAATTTGATGGTTTCATTTAAATAAATATTTGGGATAATATTACACATATATTGTATAGGAATATATTCATATTTGAATTAAAAATTCTAAAATAGTTATGCGAAATATAATTTATTTATCAATACTACTTATACATACATTCGTATAATAGAAAAAATATCGTAACTTAAAAATAATTAACAAATTAAAAATTGTTTTTAATATTTATAGTTGAAATTAACATTGTTCCGTTCCGTATCATATGAATATTATTAGGAAATACACAAAATAAATTTTGTACACCTTCAATGACTTTATATACGGTCCTCTCATGGTGTTCAACTTTATAAGATTGATAATGTCTGTCGTAACCTACGCAGCACATTAACTTTACAATAATTAATACCATATTTTCCGAGTTTATAAGAATTGTATCTATTGCTCCAAAAATTGGATTTTCTAAATAAGTATTATCAAATCCTAATAACAAAATTTGGTTTTTCTTATATAAAATTCCATTATATGAAAACCATGATACGCAAATACCCTCATAGCAACCATTGTCGCGAACTATACTATATAAAGGGGAATCATTAATAAAATTTAATTCTGGACCAGTTTGAAAAACTGTATTGAAACCTTTTTTACTTAAAAATCTATAGCATACACGTAATTGATGTTTCATTGCTAGTGTATATGGAATATTGACTCGTGAAGTTACTATGTGAGCGTATGTTTTGGATATTTTGTGAAAAGCTTCAAATCTCATAGATGAATAAAATTTTGGTGGTCCAATCATATTAATAATAGTTGGGTAATGAATCATCATGTGATGCTTTGGCTTCAGACTGGTTTGAAATAAATTCATGTATAACTGATGATGCTCTGTTATTAAATACTTTAAGTGTAATAATAAATCTGGTGTGAAGTGTTTGCTGGTACAAATTTCAACTACATCGTATAGAAGTAAATAAAAATTCCATACGTCGTCATCGGGTGGTATCATATCTCCTACAAGAACTGAAAAGTAAATTACAAAAGCGTGCATTTCTGCAGCTGAACAAGTTATATAACATTTTTTAATATGATCTTCTTTAACTGGAGGAATACTGTTACCAACGTCGGAATGTTCGTTATGATTAAAATGAGCTATTCGTTCATTCAGTTCAAACAAGGAAAATAAATGTTTTATTTCTATAAAATTTTGTAAAATAAAACCCATTTCATAACGACAAATTCCTTCAAATAAGTCGTGCATAATGTCACACGTTATATTGACTGTATTGTGAAAATTCTTTAACTTATTCCAGATACAATCAGTCTTTACACCAAATGAATTATTACTAAGATCATCATTATAATTAGATAGATTTCTTAAAGAATTTTCATCCTCAATAACTTGTTTTCGATTTGTATTTTTGTCATTACGGCATATTCGACAATAATAATTTGAAGAAAATGTTTCATTAAATCCCAAAAGATAATTAAGTCCCAAATTATCACCGAGAAGAGATATTAAAACAAAATATACAGTTTTATAACCATCAGGGGTACAAATTGTAATCCCAGTATTTTCTAAATATGCTAATTCATTAACTAAGTGATTAAAAACGTCACTATGATTATATAAATTTTTACAAATTGTTTCAAAAATTTGAACAAGAAAAATGTTGTCCAACGAGGAAGCAAATTCTGGAGGTATACATGCCAAGGACGCGTATACAGCACCTAACTTGTGATTACCAGCCCGAGAGCCAAGCGGATTCCCTGGTTCAAATTCATCAAAATAAATAAACAATGGCATAACAATTTTCCCCTTATATTTAAATGTTATTTGTTTCCATAGCTTTGCTTGCAAAATATTATTTATACTATCACACTGCTCACCACATACTTCTATAAATTTGGAAATTTTTTCAAATATATCTGCCAATTCTAAAAAATGTTTAAGAACTAATCGCAAAGGAATAAATTGCCCCTGATATTTTTTAATACTGTGTGTTATCTGACCACAAGAATTTCTCGGTCCTTCAATTTCACATATTGTAAACGATACTGGTTTTATAAAATAATGTGTTTGCTCAAACCATTTCAGTCTGAAATATTCGGAATGTAAACCTTGAAATGGATTACTGAATGCATTTAAAATAGAATTAAATTTAGATTGGTCTTCTTCTGAAAGGTTACTTATTAAAGGAGCAAGATTTTGTTTTATTCCATCAGAGACACATGTATTAATTAATTCGCTCGTTAATTCAACAATTTGCTGTATACATGCCCTTGAAATAGAATTATTGTTATATAATTTAGTTAAAAAAGAAGTAACAGTAGTTTTGACTATGTCTTGAGGATCATTATTACTTTTTATTGAATTGATGAACAAATTTTGTTCATTTTCTGTTTTAATATTACTTAAAGCAGATGCATTTGAAAAATAAGACTCCGTTTGCAATTTTGTAGTATCATCAGTTAAATAATCACTATCAGTTAAATGTGCGCTCTCTGGTTTTTCTGTTTTATGTTTTTTTACATGTTTTGATAACGATAAAAATGAATTAAAACTTCTATTGCATATATTATATCCGCAAATATATGTTAAACTGTAACGGTGTACAAATTTTTCGTGTAATAAAAATTTTTCACTAGTCCTAAACGGTAATTTACATAATTTGCAAAAATACATTTTAATTTCAACAATATAAATATTAAATAAATAAACAACTTCGGTGGAAAACCTTAGAAAATAATTATTTTATCTTGTCAATTAGTTTAGTGAAATCATATACGTATGGTATATTAACATCGTAGGGTGTGTGAATATTAAAAATTTGCCATTGCATTAGTGTCCATAAATGTTCCGCCTCCGGCGGATATGACGCATTAAAAACTAGGAATGCCTTAAGGCACAGATCTATGGCTTTTAACACCGATCTTGTCTCGTATAATGTGGAATTTACGTATACAAAAACATTTTTAATTTCTAATACGGATGGTGCTTCTACTACAATAAAAGGCTGCAATGTCAATCCTAGTTTCTTCACAAAATCTCGCTTTTTATTTATGGCAGAATTAATGTCCCCAGGAATCTGAAGTAAAATGTTGTTATAATTATAGATATTAAAGAAAATAGCGAGAAATAAGAACGAGTGAGTCGTTCACAAATAACCCAAGGATTTATATTTTGCATCTTCACCTGACGTTAAAAGGGGTTATTAGCGATAATACCAGGTGTTGACGGTTACGGGTGGACATTTAGATTTGACATATGTATAAAGTTACTAATACTCAAAATACAACTTACTTTAACATGTAGCACCATGCCTTCTCGACATTCTGCAATGGAAGGTTTCCACTTTTTAATTTTCACCGACTTGGGAGGTAAAATGGCCGATAATACAAATAATTTTAATAGATGTTTTGAATCTAAAGAATAATAATTCTTTTTTAATATTCCAATAACATAAATAAACATACCTGTTGATATAGTCGCGGATTGCAATAAATCTATATACATAGCATCACCAGAGGAGAAAGGGGACTTTCTAACACTCAATGCTTTGTCAAAAAATAAGTCGAAATTGTTTAACAATAAATTTCCCTTATTTTCAAAAATATTTTCAAAATCTTTATCAATCTAAAATAAAAAAATATTAATTATACGAACATTATCCCATGATTTCAAAATTTACCAATGTGGATCCAATAGACAATTTTAAAATTGGCCATTCCTCATATATATCATCAAGTGTTTTAAAACTTTGTGATTGAAATTGTTTTCTGCGCAAGGAAAATGATGCTTTCCAATGCTTTAATACGTCGTCTTCCGGTTCTTTATTGTGTTTTAACCATGTTACACTTTCGTTGGTTGCTTCACTTGATATATCTTTAAATTTAAAATAATTTATTTATTATTTTAATTAAATTAGAAATAAATTTAGTTTTTTCATACCTTCATCATTTATTTGCTCTTCATCGTCGGGATTATCAAAACTATTTAATTTATGTTTTGGTATTATACCAGCTTCTTTTAACAAGGATATTTTGTTTTTATATTTATCTGGCAATTTTCCACGGGATATTCCAGACTTCTTGTCCTTTGATTGGGATTTTCGTAGTGGACGTATATAATACGAAGATTTTTGCTCCAGAGGAAACAGGTCTATTATTTTGTCGGCTAATTCGTCGAAGCAATCGTTTGTAAGATTACTAAAAAAAAATTATGTACGTAGTATTTTTATCAATATATGAAAATTGCCCGGTGTCAAAGGTTCCAAATATATTTAAGTAGAGAAAAATTAAATCCGTAATTTAACTCAACAATTTTTGTCTTAAGAATTTTTCTCTGAAATAATTAAGGAACATTTCATAGCGGGAAATTTCAATAACCTATTCTCCAGCGAATGAAAATTCTATAATTTCATGTTAAATTTATAATTTTTTATAAAGAGATAAAACGTACCCGTATTTCTCCCTATTTGTTAGGATATGTACTATAATAATTTGGACTAGATAATTTTGGTATTTTGGTTCCAGATATTCTTTGGTTTTATAAATTGCTAGAATAGCTTGTCCGACGCAAGATTCTTCAAGTAATGTTTTCAAGTCAAGATCAGAAATTGAAGTTCTGAATTTTCTTTTCTGTCCTAAATTTTCGGAGACGGGAACTGGAACTAGTTGGTAAAGACTACCTGTTTGCTCAGCTTCAGTTATAATTATTGGTGTCGATGTCGTGGGAACAGTATGTGGGATATTAGACCCACATGGAGTGGAGGAGATACTTAGAGAACTATATGATACAGAAGTATTCAATTCACTCTCACTCTCTATTGGATATGAATATGAATCAATCTAAAAAGTAAATATATAATATAAAATTCTTAAAAATTAATAATATATTCAAATAATGTTTTAAAGGCCAATGGACAATGATAAGTCACGTACTTCTTGATTGTAACTTTCAGAACACAAAAATTCTTTATATTTGTCTTGAAATTTTGCTCTCAGACCAATTTTTGGTATTAATTGTGAAATTAGTTCGGGTGTTAAAGATTTTAAGGCCTCATAATCAATTTCTTGTTCTGTAAAAAATGGCGTGCTCTTGTATTTCGTGATTTTCAACTACTGATAATAAGACATGTGCATTTATTGCATACCTGTAAACTGTGGCATTAATTGTACCATATCCCACTTTTCTAAAAGTTTCTTTACTGCTTCATCAGCCATTTTATCAAAATATAATACACAACTGGAGAACTGCACAAAATACACCTCAACTACGCACTAGTAGACCACCTACGACGTACTGTGAAGAAGTAAACAGGACCGAACAAGTCGCATCGGCAAATTATTTATAACCAATCAAATTTATTTGTCACAAATAAATTTTAATTCAGCTAAATAAATATTTCTTTACAAATACATCTACGGCACACTGGCATCAAATATATTGTACTTGAATATAATTTATACGAAACTTCCATCAAATATATTTAATGGAATCTTTTGTGTGCAATGTATTCAGATAATAATATTTTATTTATTGGAAATAAATTTAAAATTAATTATTTTATTTTTATATTACTTAATTGTACAAAATAATCCTAATTTGATTCAATAAAATATGGTTCAATTTAATAATTTAATTTAACTAATTAAATTAATTTTGTAATAACAAATCACTTATAATTAATTTAAATATGTCTTATTTCAGTGAATTAAGTAGTACTCAATTATTATTATTTATTTGTCATAAACGGGTTATTTTTCTCAGTGTATTAAGATAGGAAAACAGTGGAAATTTGTAAACTAAATCTTGTGGACATAATGTGCGCTAAATTTAAAATTTCTATTAAATTGAAATTTAAAAATACAATATAAAATTCACCTCTTCTCATTTCGTGTGGTGAGGCACTGTCTCACTTGCCTCTCCTAACCAGCCGCCACTGAGGTGGTAGAATGGAATAAAATAGACATAAGGTCCTGATTTGCGAAAACTTGACCGCTCTAGAAAAAATGTTTCGGCAAATTATTTATTTCTAATTAAAGTAAAGTAATGGAACGTCGAATATTCAATAAAAACAATATATTGGGTTGTTTCAGGAATTTAATTAAAAATATTTCTTATATACCAGCACGAACAAGGAAATGAACTGCCGGATATGTAAAACATCCTTACTATATTATATTTTTTAAGAGCTTAAGATAAATTATAATACAAAAAAGTTTTTTAGACTAAACTCGTGGAAAATTAATCTCTAGGAATTACGCAACTTTCAAATTAAATTTAATTGTATAATAGTATTATAAAATTTAATATGTATGTAAAAAAATAATTTCTATTTATTTATTTTTTTTACATTTTTCAATTTATGTCTACTTTCATTTTATATCGTAATGCAAGACTATCACGTTATATACAGATTTGTACAGGTACTTGCAAAATAGATAAAAATATTGTATTCAATCAGATAAAATATGTAATACACAGAAACAGGTGTCAGATACACATCTAGATATTTGATATAGAAAATACGTATTTATAGTACTTTATATTTCAATTGTTATAAGTGCCCTTTATTGCAAGATTAAGAACTGAAAGTTGAATAAAGTTTATTTACATTATTTGTTGAAACGAATTCTGGATTATTTTAAATAATTCGATTTATTTATCTAAAGTAAAATGTAACATTGTTTCATTTTTTATATATTTAGAAGAACATTTTTATTTTACTGAATTACCAATATTATTTTTCTTATTTGCTAAAAATACTCATGGTAATAAAATAAGGAAAAATAAATTTAAAAAATAACTATTGTTTTCCTTATATGTACATACTTTAGTTATTAGTAATACGTGTATAATAACATGTTTTTCTATTTAAAAAAAAATATAGGAAAAAATGCTCAAGATGCTACAAAAACTAAGAAAAATAATTTTATTTAAAATACCTGGTGTATGAATCATATTCTTAATTTTATTATCCACATTACAATTAAACTATGCTAAAAATACATTTGATCTTTAAATAATATAATATGTTTTAGAATTTATTATGTCTATAAATTTAATGTACTTTTAATATTTTACTCAGAAATTTACATTTTATAGCACTGAAACAATAACTAAATAAAAAAACGCTTTAAGACCATGGGAGCTCTATATTGTGCATATAATTTATTGGTCGTTATCATTATTTTGATGCACTTAATGCATTTTTAATATTCTATAGATCTATAAATATTTACCGTCCTATAAATTCAATTAATAAAAATAATAATATTTAGAGTAATAAAATATTGTGTAGTCTACGAACACTGATTAGCCGTTAAAATATTTTAATGAATGAAAATATTTGCCATTAATTAAATGCATTAAATTAACTCCAGACAACAAAGAAGCAAAATAATAAGAAATGAAGTGAAATCAACTTACATGAATATAAAATATCAGTAAAGAATGATACGTCAGTGTTAGTCAAGTACTTCATAGAAACTGCAAGCAATTGTCGTTTCGCAACACCATAAAATACTATGTCTAGACTGCAAAATTTCTTTTGCAATCGCACTGAAATTAGTTGCATGATTTATTGTTGCTTCCAATGCTTGCGACAAGTATAAACAGCTAGGTGTATCAGGAAGTACGATTTGATAATGACATAAATACGTCGATCCATATTCGGTAATATATACTCATACCGACACTTTTATCAGAAAAATATTACAGTATTTTACACTATAATATAAATATAACACTACACGTGTAAAATATTATTTTAACAATTGTAAAGCACAGTACAAGGTAAACCACTCGAATATTAACTGTTTAGATATTGCTTACCATAAAAGTTACTTGCGATAAATTCGTCATTATCCAATATACCTATCATTTAATACATATAGACATGTCAACGAGTAGATAATATGCAACTCATTTTTAATTTTACACTTGAATCAGATAAAGCAGGTTTTACACTAGTCTATATATGGGATTATAAATAGTACAAGAAATGGTACAATATCTTGTACCAAAAATTGTTAGGTTTTGTATGATACTAATGCAATTTCTTCTACAATATATGGGCTCTGATTCTGCGCATTTTTGCATTTTAGTGGAGCGAATTGCGAATTTTAACCGTAATTTAAAAATAATAATAATAATAATAAACCGGTTTTAGGGGACATTAACCTTTATTTTAATATTTAGCACGAAAAATTTTTAATATTTTTTTATATATGTGTTATCTATTTGTATTTGAATACAAGTCATGATAATTTAAGCAATTTACATTTTATTGGAGAGTCATAAAAGTAGGAAGTCTCTTTGTCAGCATTAAGCAAGTTTATAATTGAAAAGTTACCTGCGTTTCTCTGTAGGTATTACGGGAATATTTGTTAATATTCTTTAATCAAATTGCATCCTTTTATTTTTATTTGTTATATTTTTTCAGATGGTACCTTTTTACTATTTTTTATATTCAAATTTTTATAATTATTTTTTTAATTCCTTTTCTTTGTAAAATTTTTTACCGATATATTAATCGGTTTCCTATTTTTAAATACTGGTTTTCGAGCTACAACACTTATTAGGTATTATAACGCTCTCTATAAAGGTTAACCATTCACCAGATTTTTTTTCGGTTACATGCCTTAGGTATAACATTAAACATTTTTGACAATCAGATACAATTTTTTTCTTTAATATTTTCTACTTTAAACAATAAAATTTTAAATCGAAATTTTCACTGCATTGTTAAATTGTTTATTTGACCATTTTTCGCATGTGGTACTGTCTATTTCAGGGAAACAAAATTTAAATAATATTCTTGCAACCAGTCACAAATTGCAAGGAAATATTTCCAAAGAATCTCTAAATCTGGTTATTCAATACCAAAACAGAGTATTGAAAAAGAGTAAATAAAATTAAAGGGCGGGATGCAGTATATTTTTAAAAATATCCCTTCCTTCATTAGTTAAAACGGTTGACCAAGCATCCCCATCTGTCACCGTGTTGCGTTCGATGCCAATTAACATGCGTTTAAATCTATCATCTGCGGGAAGCATCTCCATGACGCGTCGCCTCCTGGGTACTAATGACAGCGGCGCCTTTCATCTGCCGCGGACACTCAAGGTCGCGCTCGCGCATGCGCCGCACGTCTGCCGACAAAGGGCTGACAAGCCTCCGATAACTCGCGGTACTTGAAAGGGTTTACACAAGACGAAAGAAATATGGAGAGGGAGAGATGATGGAAATAAAGTTCAAAACGCAGTGCTATGTCTGCTGATAATGTGTACGCTACGCACATACATTTTTAATATATTTGATCTGTATTTATATTTTTTAATTTACCTTATATAAAAATGCAATTAATATTTTTAGCTTGATTGATTTATTTATTTCTTCAAAATTATAAAATAAAATATTTATCTATATGACTTTGAACAGGCAGAAAAAGCCATTTAATTTAATATTTAAAATTACATTTTGGCAGATTATCATGTATAAATAATAATTTCTCAGTGTTGTCGGAAGTTAATTTCAAACGTCGTTCTTTAAAAATTACTCCTATTTTTCAATTTGTGTAAATGTGTGTGTAAATGTAAATTCATTCTCCAGTAAGTTCTTGAGATAACAAATACCATTGGTAGTCTGTTCTTCTTTAATTTCGTTTGAGTAGGAAGCAGTAACAATAATATCATTGTAAGCATTGCCATAAAGATTTAATTTCAGAGAGACATTCTTTTAAAATTAAATACCAAACAATTGTATTACTCGCGATAGACAAAATAGCACAATTTTTACCGAAAAATAAATACTGATCCGGCGATCCAGTGTACCGAAAGTCCGGAATTCTGGTTCTGGATATCCGGCCAAAAGGCGATACGTTCCATCACTTATTGTTTACTATATTGGATACAATACTCACAGGCGAGTTCTTCAAATAAAGAATTACATTATTTACTATAAAATTATTTTGATTATTATTTTAGTAAGGACTTTCTAGCGATTGAAGATAGTCGAGATATCCAATAATCCGGAATAGAAAAAAACCGACGTAATGAGATAAAAATTTAGAAATATTTAAAAATGTTTGTTTGATAAGAGTTGACACTTTTTTTAATTTTTCAATGCTGTTACCCTTTATTCACTGATTCACTTAGTTGATAAGTAATGCTCGATATTAAAATAAAATTACTTACTCGAAATTAAATTCAATTACACGAGATTTTATTTTACCAGAAAAATTCTATTGATCACGGAACATTTTACCTAGCAATTTGACAAGAAAACTCTCTTAATAAAATAACGACACAGTACTTGGTGTAATTTTATTTTCAAACAATTTTCTAGTAAAATTGCTGCCGAAGAAAATAAAATGTCAGAGTGTCGAAGGCATATAATAACAAATACTTAACTTACACACACAAATTGATTTGGTTTTGGCTGGACAATTCAGGATATAAAACTGATCTTACCACAAAATGATAAACTGTACTTTGATTACACCTATTAAGATAATGAATTTGAGAATTAACCGGAATTAATAATAAATAAATAGATATATACGTACGTGTAAACTCAGCTAGCTACAGTTGATGGTATAATATGTACGGGTATACTATCAGTTATTTACATATCAAGTGTGGGAACGCCATTTTCCCGGATGAACATTTTGTGGCGCGAGCTTACGAGAGCAATAGAACGAATACGGAAAAAAGTAAATTTTTTGTACGAAATTAGTTTTCTTTTTTATTTATTGTATACACACACACTGTCTTATGGTTATGTGTTTCAATACTAATAAGTACTTTCAATCTGTCAACAAGAAAGCAGTTGTTGGCAACATTGTATATCAAATGCACTAAATTTACATTTTCTAAATTGAATTTCATTCAATAACCCACTGTTTTCTTTTATTATTATTAAGTAAAATAATGTTTGAGACGTACTTTTTTATTGTAAATATAGTTTTTTAATAAATGTTTTAGAAATAGGAGTGTTTCTTTCCAAACTTTCCCGCACGCTAATCTGGGGGAGAAGTGAGAAGATGAAATTCGCGACGTTTCTTAGGTGACGCGAATCAACATATTTTATTGTAAGAATACAAAATAATTATTTTTCTCATCACTATTTACTGGTTTTATTGAACGATTTTTTCTACTTCTAACTTAAAGTAAGTACTGGTTTTCATTTATTTAGTTGATAAGCTGAAGATTCGGAACATTTTACACACTCTCCTTCTACTATCACTATCAATAATAAAGGCAGAAGAATACTGCAGATAGGTACCTTCTGCTATTATATTGTAAGATAGTTTCACGCAGTTCAAGCCATGTGTAAAACGGTCCGAAGCCATAGCTTGTTAATAAAATAACATGAGGCATTTTTGTATTTAATTATGGGAGTGGAAATAGAACGATAATAAAGGAAAAACATTCTCAGGGCGTCTGACCACATTTAATTTTAAAAAAATTTCTCCTGAAAAGCTCACTAGTATACGTATACGTATACAGAAAGGTTTGGTTTTTATATGTAAAAAAATAAATTGAAATATTTATCTCCCTCTGTTAATATGAGTCCTGAAATATTTTTACTGTACAATTCGTTAATTAATTTACCTCCTCCAATTAGGACAGAACTCAGAAGCGAGGGAAAAACCATGATATTTTCCTCTAAATTTTTTCGGGCTATAATACGATTGGGCTGCTTTACACGCTGTGTACTCTATATGCTGTGTGTGACATCTACAGCTACCATTATATATTTAGCGTGAAGCATTTTTGTGGTATGTCATAAAAATCCGTCTGCTGGTTTTTATTTTCATATCCACACGTGCTCTGATGGATTTCGAGTACAGGAATAAAAATGTGGGATTCTATTACTGTGGGTGAAAAAATTCCAATGTACGAGGACAACAGTCACTACACAAAATAACGATATTGCAAATACATTATTGAGAGGATTCTATTATTTAATTATCTGTTATGTCATTGCCAATTATGTTATTATTGTAATAAATAAATTACTAAGGGAGTATAATAATTGTGTTAAAAATAAGTACAATGAATTTTAATTATAAATTCGTTAGCAGATAAAATAAAGAAATTCAAAGTGATTTTATTGCAATAAAATAAAAAAAATCTGATTTGGACACCACATGACTTCCTTGTACGCTAAATTATACACATTTTTGATGCACTTATTTCATTTGAAAGTGAGATCACTGTACGGCTAATAATTTTTCAACTTCCATTCATTTCATATCTTCGAACTTCCCATCGAAATGGATATTTTAAAAAAAAAATTATTTAAATGTTTATCACTATTCTTTATTGCATTAAACAATAGTATATTATTTAACAAGCATAATATGTAGGCTATATTACACGAGGATGTAATTAAAAATACGAGCGGTAGCGAGTATATTTAATCATCCGAGTGTAATGTAGCCATATTATGCGAGTCAAATACTATACTTTATCTACAACTAACAGGCATATAAAAAATCTGATATTATTTGATAAATATTCATTTAGGTGTTGGTAGTTCATATATAGCTTAACAGATGGCGCCACAGTGGCACTTAAATGTCAAAATAACTATTCAAATTGTATTTATTATACTTTTATAATCATTTATATTGATATTTATAATAAAAAATATATTATTAATAAATTAACAGTTTATTAAAATGTTATGTGTTAAATTATATGCTCTATTTATTACAGAAAAGTGTAGCGTGTATTATAACATTTCATATTACACTTGTGTAATATGAGTAGTATATTATATGTAGTATCATACGTATAATGTACCCATATTTCAATAGTTGTAGATAAAATTATTTTAATTGCTCAAAAACTTGCAAAGAAAATTATGTGGTTTTCATTTATTTAGTACATGTTTCTCACGAAATATATTCTGGCAATTATCAATTTATCAAATGTTTTCTACAAAAATTAAAAGCCAACTAAATTATTATTTTTATTAAGTTTATTCCAAAAATAAACTGCCCTTTAAACAGACCTATGTTCAGCTCTAAACTTCTGTATGATACTATATCTTATAGTGAGCTTCCAACCAAATCAAGTATATAAGAAAGAGTAAATAAATTAAACGCTTTATTGTGGAGGTAGTGTTCACATAAAAAAAAAAAACTAATTTTGGGTAGAATAGGCAGACGATTATTTTCCTTGAAGAAAACGTTACTAACTAATATTTATTTCTAGATAACATACTTAACATTTGGACTTAGATAAATATTTTTTGTCTGCTAATGATGCAACGGGTTGTGAAATTTGATCACTTTGATCATGATAAGGGAAATGATTCTGATAAGTTTGTTAGAAAATTAGATTGATTTGTTTATCGTTGTTTGATTTCCTGTCTGGAAATGAAATATTTCCTTAAGGAAAAGATTAGAATATTACCACAAATTCATTTATTGACTTCCAGCTTTTAGGGTTTTGTACCCTTTGCAGATATCTGATATTTGTTACATTTCATTTTAACTTCGTTAAGCATTTATTTTAATCTTTCAAAGAACAGTTACATATATGCAGATCCGCATTGGGATTTGAATCCACAACATCAGTGTATTTATATCACAAATATGAATAACTATTTTATATATTTCTAGAATTTATCGGATATTACGTGTGTATATATTTATATCTAGATAGAAACCATACATTTCATTGAAAATAAGAGAATACAATTTATATAAGAATCTACAGGTGTCTATTGTAACTATTACGATTGAAGATATAAATACATGTATGCGTAACAAAGGTTAAAATAAAATCTGTTCCTTTATGGTTCCGAACTAATAATAAAATAAATATCAATAGATAAATATACACATATATTTTGAGGATAAATATACATTTATTGACGTTCTGAAATTATATAAATAATTTGTTTAAAAATTCGCAAAATTAAGAGAAGTTTGCATAAAGAGTAAAAGTTTAATAGTACAAGATTTGAATCTTTACATATTTTATAATATGTAAAAGTGTTATGCGATATATGTATTGTTTTATTAATAATAATAATCATTAATATTAATTAAAATAAAAAACAAAATTCGTGTTCCTTTTTAACACCCTTTATTTTTCTATACAACAAACTATATTTTCTAATTTCATTATATAAAGTGTCAGTTTTCAAAACTGACTGACCGTTTCAAGATGCTACTCTTTTCATAACCAGTTAGAAAATAAAAAAAAAACATCATCACTGACTGATGAAAAGAAAAAATTGTTTTTTTTTTCTAGGATCACTATGGAAAGAGCCACTTTTCTCACATAAAGATTCAAAATTGCGTATTTCCCTCAATCGTAGGTTAAAGTGTGAGAAATCATTTATCATAGTATTTGCCAACACTGTGTCAACTTCGTGCATATTATTAAAAGTTGTATTTGGTTTACTGTCATACATATTTTTAACAAAACATTAGTAATTGATAGAATTTGGTTATAATTTTAATTTTATTTACAAGTATATAACAAATAAACTCTTGTACAATATAGGCAAGATCATTTCCTCCTATCAGCAGTAAAAACTGTTTTATCCTGTTAATAACTACATTTGAATTAACTATACTGTATAAACAAAATACTGATACACTGCATTCTGCAAGTATTTAATTTCAACCTCACTCTTAAGACCCGAGATGAAACTATTAATGTTCTTTCGATTTACCGTTAATATACGAGTGATAAAACAACGAATATATATAAATATAAAAATGTACCATAATAGCCACAAGTACTAGTAGAACGTGGTTAAGTTGTATGTTTCTATCAAGTGTGTTTCCACAGTGTGTCCCGTTTAGAGTTTTTTTGTTTGACGCAATGAGGAAACGTTAAGTAGTGTAAACACAGGCTGTTAATTTAAGCTAACAATTAAATATTAGTTTTTAAAAGCAAATGTTGGGCGATGCAAGCCCATTACATCACAGTCTAGCCTATGTTTAGTCTGCGTACTTCACACAGAACACGTACAACAATTTATATTAGGCAATTTACTCCTGCGCAGACTACGACGTGGGACGTTAATTTTAAGCGCGACGCACTCCACTTCCAGGAAGAATTTGCACCTGTACGCGACGGAGTTTTTGGAAAACGTACTTGAAATTATTATGGACTGATGTCATTCGGTCTTATCTTCCTGATAACTGAATTTACTGTCTGAACATTTCAGTGCTGACATAATTTTGTAAATATTTATCGATATGTCTAATAACGAGGTATACCCATGATTACGGCTATTGTTTATATTGATGTAAATTTACAATTGAAATAGTTCGACGCCCCATGATATAAAAAAAAATTTGATATAAATTTAGTAGAGAAAAACATTTTTGATAATTACGAAAATTAATTACTCGGTATTGCTTCACAAAATAATAATCACTCGTTATTGCAGTTTCGGCTGTCAGGCCATTATCAAAAGACAGTAACATTACAGAAATTTATATATCTTAAATATTAATAAAATTAACATTAATTTAAGTCAAGTTGGAGAAAAATTATATAAAAAAAAATCTGATGTGGACACATGAAGTATTGTATGCTAAATAATATATATTTTTGCAGAACATCATTTAAACTTATTTCATTTGAAAATGAAACTTTATAAAATGTTTATCACTATTCCTCATTGTATTACACAAAATTATTTTAATCGCTCAAAAATTTGCAAGGAGATATTGTTTTCAATCGTACATATTTCTTACGAAATATATTCTAACAGTTGTCATTGTCAATTATCAAATGTATCCTAAAAAAATTAAAAGCAAACTATATTTTTATTAAGTTTCTGCAAAAAGTAAATTGTCCTTGATAGATATCTTCTTAAAAATTAAAGAAGCCAAGTCTGGCTTTGGAAGAATAAAACAAATTAAGGTTTTTATAATTCGATTTTTATATTTTTACCTAACGCCAAGATAGGTATAAGGCTTATGCTAAAAAAAATCACATATATTTTGATGAAGGTAACATGGTCTCCACTATCCAATTTAATATTTTTACTATTCGAATTTAAACGTTTTCATATTCTAGGATAATTTAATAAAATTTTGAAGGCAAATTGCGTAAAACTTTAAAATATTTTCCTGGAATAAATATCTTTCTATAGCTGTTGTTGGTCGTACTATTAATATAAGTAATCCTATTTATTAGAATTATTGAACGATATCAGGACAAATCCTTATTTCATTCCCTGAATTTGCATAAACCTGTTCAATAATTGTATTATAACGCAATAGATCTTCATTAGCAGCATAATTAGCAATGATCCTTGTAATTTAGTTTGATTAGACGACATGTCAACACTTTCACTTACTTTTCTCCGGTTAATATCGTGGGGTGCGTGTGCCGCTGTCTAATTACTCCTGCTCGGCGTCGCGACGGCCTAATCTGCTCATATTAGAGGCCGACGCGCGAATAGTGCGTGCACGCACTCGCACTGTCCCCAGATCAATACGGAGGGATGCTTTGTTACCAAGACTCCCACAACTTCAGAGGTTCACTAGGCCGGTATTTAGTTAAGGGAAGACCGAGCAAGAAATATTTGCAGCGGAATCTAATGTTTCAAATAAATATAAATTTGATGTGTGCATTGAAAAGGTTATTAATATATCGATTTGCATTTTTTTGCTGTCTCTTTATAAAAACATGAGGTATATGTATTTCAAATGCTACTAAGTTCAAATAGAAATATTTATGATGTAGCACAATGGGCAAAAATGGGATGCGAAAAATTGAAGGAACACCTCAGAAATTATAAACATGGATGTCAGACAAGGGAGTATAAACGAAAAAAGTACTGGTTAACGATTAATTCATATAGAGAACATTATAATAATAGCAGTTTCAGTTCGAAAACCGGTTTTTAGAATTGAAAACAAGTTTAAACCGGTGAATATATCGGTTAAAAAAATAATGAGAAAAATTAATTACAAAAAAATTACCATCTGAAAAAATACAACAAATAAAAGAACGAATATTCACAGGTTTTTATTTACTGATAACCGGTTTTATTAACTGTTTTTTTAAACGATTACATGGCCTGCTTACTTTATGTACACAATTAGTTAATTACTATGTTGCTAGGGTTAAACTTAAAATTAATATACATACTTTATAAGCAGGTGCATAAAACTTAAGATAACTTAAAAATATTGTTCTATCTGTACACAGTCATATGTACCTTTAGTAGTCTATTTAACTTTTGATCTCAAATCAAATGGACCTATGCTGAGGAGAGATGGACCAGAGTATTGTTAATGTTAATCAATACTAACCGGTCAACAGACAATAATCATTCGCACTTTAAAAGGTAGACGATCTAGTTTATGAAAGATCTGATGTTAAATGCTTCATCAGAGACGTGTAATTTGTGGTCGCTTGTTGTACGAAGGTGTACCACATACATGCGTAAAATGCTAACAATCAGTTCATCTCTCGTCAAAATCGTAGTACGTCTCACCTTATAATGTAGAAGCGAATTGAACTTTTATAAACTCGAAGAAAATATTTTTTTCAAGTTTTCCTTAAGGAAAAGTTAAAGTTAAAATTTATCCCAAACAATTTATTATTTTAGATATACAATTTATACAATAATCATCATTGTTATCATTGACAACGCGAGAATTCTGCGCCGTGTTTGTTTATGACACGTCAATGCTCCATTGTACCCGCTTCCACTCGTCTTCCGTATGCATCCCTCCCTCCTCGGACGCTGGTGTCTTGCCTAGCGCGCGGGGTCGAGGCCGAGTGCCGGCGCGGCAGACAGGCCCCAGACCCAGACGAGACGCGTCGCGACGCCGCCCGAGCCCGCCCGACAGCGCCCGAGCGGTATAAATACCCGGGGGACGCCGGCAGCGCCGCGGTCAGGGACGGACGAAGGTGAAAGCTGCGACGACGAACAACTGAGCTGGCTGAGTTGTGTTTTATATACATATTGATTAATTAGTGGGAAGATTATGCGAAATATATATGACGGTAGTTTATAATGCTCAATAATAAATAAAATTAAAGTTTATTTTTTCCCGGCTAACAATAAACTGGGATTTAATTGACACTCTGTCAAGTTACTTTTACTGCCTAGAAGTTGAAAAATTTGCTATGATTATTATCTCAATTTGCATCTTTCAAACATTAAATTAATACCTAAAAATATTTAAAAATAATATGTTCAATAAGGTAAAAAGACAGGTGATAGATATGACCACGGCTATGAAACTCTAGTCGTAGTAGTCATTTATTTAATTAAACAAATAACTATTGTTCATGCATTTTTATTACTTTTATTTATTGATAACATTTTAGAAACTGAAAAGACATTTGTTAAAACGTTTTTTATAAAATTATATGAACTTCGAAAGTTAAATTTTTTAGAATATGTGAATCAATTACTTACTACAATATAAAGTTGTATATAGATTTATTGTTTTATCCTTGTTTTATATTTTATAGTTATCTTTATCCTTCAAATAGTAATATTGATCTTTGGTATCGAATAAAGATAAATACAACACAACAGTAATTTAAAATAACTGAGTTAAAGGTATATTCACACATGAAATTAGTTCTCATTGTACGTTTTTTGTCTTGAAGCATTTTACCGACGTCATTCCCAAATTGAGTTTAGTTGTTCGTTTTACCATTGATTATATAAAGTTATGTAGGTATGTATAAAATGTATAAAATTAATAGTTTTACTTAGTAAGTACGTCTAGTTAGATAAACTAACATAATAATCAAAACTGACTTAATTTGATTGCTACATTGTCAAAAATTGTTATTATTAAGTTAAATGTAACTATAAGTATAAATATAATTAAAGCCTGCAAGTAATTTCATTTACAAATGTACTTTAAGTGTAATAGGTGGGAGTTAAACAGTGACTGGCTGTAAAAGAAATGTCACATGATTATTACAGACTCGATACAATCATACAATTGTCATTTAAATACCCTTTACCCTTTAAACTTATTTGGATACTTTTCTGTTCAGGTTATAGATTACAGTTTTTAATTATTGGTTAAATTGACAATATCGTATCGAAACGAAATGTCAAATGAGTATTAAATAGTACTATCAAAATTTCGATATGCATTTTTTTTTGTTAAGCTGTAATTACATATTTAACTATAATCTGCAAATTTGGCATAAATCTTTCATAATATTACAATATTACCATAAAACAGTTTTTAATTTTAAATAGAACAAGATCCACCCGTCCTTAACCTGACGCAACCCGCGTTGTTCCGTTGAATAATCCATGCGGCCGAGATTCGCATTGTTTCGCAGACGCAGTTTCCCTTTCTGCATAAATATTAACGCGCGACCCTCTCGTAATGACTGCCAGTTATTCCGGGGCGCAAATCCGACCCGAGCCCGTCACCAGACACTCTTCCGAGTTCCACGCGGGAATTAGGACCGCCGAGGCCTACTTACGATAAGGACTCCGTAATAGGAGAAGCGGAGTAGCGAGAATTGATTTTTTATTTAATTTAGCCAAAATGCGAAACGTGACTTTCCTGCTAAATACATACTTTGCTAAATATACTATCATAATCACACCGTTGGGTTGTGGTTAACGCCCAGGCTTTGCATGAAAGGATTTATTGGTTCGAACTCTGCGGAGGTATGGATATTTATTTAGATATCTGTCATTCCAGTGTCAATCACTAAGTAGTTGTTAAACATTCGAACAAAAATAATAGTAATGAATATTGTTAAATATATGAATTCGGAAACTAATATGCGAGTAGATTATTTTAAAATTGGAATTTTCATCTTTCGCCTTATATCAGAAAGATACAGGGATCTAAAAGGCGCATATCAAGATATTGTGAGTATGTGCCTTTTAAATTCTTTTAATACAATGAAATGTTAACATTTTAACAATAAGACTGCGAGTAAACAACTAAATTTCTACGAATCAGAATACGCTGATGATTTAAATTTAAATATTTTATTGTACCAGGAAAACTTGATTAGCTTTTTGCTACAATGATTGCATTGGAAGTAGTACTTTCCTTAAAACTTAAAGAATTTTTGGAAGATATCCAAAAACAATTTTACCGCATTTGCTGCTATTCCCAAATTGTTATAATTTTTTAATTTTTATAGGTCTCCATAATATAATATACAACAATTTACGAATATACAAGTTTTTACCCATCGTTTACATATGCAATTTTTTTAAAAAAGAAGTGATATGTTCCTGTATTTACAAAATACGAAAATCTAGTACGTCATTTTAAATTCATAGGTATGTCTCAAAATGTTATATTGCTAAATTCAAACAACATAGTAATTTATTTGGTAATTATTGAAGCCTAAAATACAAAATAAGTAATAATATTATACTTGTAAAAGAATGGCAACATTATTTGACTAGTTATGTAATTCATTTCTTCTATAATTTGAGAACTGTAGCTTATTATTAATATAAAAATTGATAAAAAAAATCGTCATACATATTTACTTGTTCGTGGTTATGTTAATCTTTCAACTTTGTAGTGAAGAGTACTCTATAGGGATAATTTTTATTTTTTCTTAAGTTTTTTATTTCAAATAAACTATATAAATTTTAGATATAGTAATATACGTCTGAAAAATATTTTTAACAATGAATAAACATTAGGGAAAGAATGATATTATTTTGAAGTAGTTAACGTATTTGAAATACGCCAGTAACCACGCCGTAAACATTAATGTTACTCGCATTCTCGGGAGTCTTTAAAAAGTTTTCGTCAATGTTTTGACTTCCAGGGGAAGCTAGTTAAGCCAATGATGTTCCCAAACAATTTACAACTGCTTCCGATATATCTCCGTTCCGAGAATTTCAATTCCCAAAAAACCTTTTCCTATAAAAAAGCTCTTAAAGCAACAATAAAATTGTTTTTTCAGCCCCGTAAATTTAAAGTTTCTGAGAAAATCGGGCGGTAGGGTAAACAGTAGTAAATAACCCCCAGAAATACAATAGGAGCGAAGGAGAAGAAGTAGAGTTGTAGGAGGTTAATTTTAAATCACCTTGGAACAATGCGGGTGAAACTGAAATATTTGACGAATAATTTGAGTTGATAATGTGCGGAACGATGTGCGGCTCACCTGGCATTTCATTCACAGACTCCACACCACACTCTATTAATAAATACACAGATTTACATTATACAAAATACATTGCTCTATCAACCGGCTGTGTAAGCGAATACACTGCTGGTATATCAAGCAAGTTTAGAATTGGGATTTCTATAGTAATTGGTAATCCTTGCCAATGTCAATAAATTGTCTCAAACTTAGAATTCTTTTAAACTTTTCAAAGGGAAATAAGGTTTCTTTTAAAAATTGGAATTAAAATAAACCATTTCTAGGTATATGTGTATGTATTTTAAATTCGAAAACAATATAAACTTATAATACAATTACTAACCTAAAATATTAAACATAGTTTTCAGGGTTGCATTGATTTAAATCACTCAAATTAAATCACATTGATATTGTTGAAAAATTCATTGATTTAAATCACTTGTTTTCATTTGTTATTTAACATTGTAGATTTACGAAAATTGAGGGAAAAAGCGTGTGAATAATATATTATCACGTGGCAATACTTTCAAGAATTCGGTAAAACAATGGCATATTATTTTGAATTTATAACGCAGAATATTTTTACACTGTTTGATGTCTTTTTAAATTTACTTTGAAATGTGTTACAGTAAAATCCGGTTATAACGATATCAAAGGGAAGTCGCTATAATCGATAAAAGGAAAATAACGTTTGCGTTTGTGCATGGCGTATGTGGGCTTTCAAACAATTGGTTGCAATTTCAACGTTATAACCAGTTTGATTTTACTTCAGTTCTTTATTGCATTTTTTACTTTTTTTTACTTATTCTTTACAATATGTTTTCTTTTGTAATAAATACTATGTGCGAATCACATTTTTGAAATTATACTATACTTTGTCAAAATATAAAAATCAGATTTACAATTATAATGTTTTCCTTTTGAAATTTTGAAATAATACCAAATTATTTTTTTAATATTTGAACAATTCCGTAAATGTATTAGATACAAATATTTCATATTTCATAAAATGAGAGCAGGCGATGTATAAAAATGTTACCAATAGAAGTGATCTCAACTGGTTCGTTACTTTCATATTAAAAATACATTTTTTGAATTTGTATTCATTATACACATATTTGAAACAAGGTACAGTTTAGGTTGTCAACCAACAACCTCTGCAAGGAAACTGCAGCTTGTAAAGGATTACGAAGCATTTGGACACAGTAGTATATTTATTTGGAAGAATGGCAAATCTGGGATTTGAACCTTAAATCTCACATTCCGTTCAATTCGAGTGAGAGCGCGCTAACCAAGTGTAACATCACTACCCAAATAAATGTGCAAATTGATATATTAAATATTAAGTTTATATTTTAAGTATTATTTCTCTATTAGTTTGATTGCGAACGGAAATATTTAGCTTTGAAGTTAAATTAAGTGAAAATGTTCGTTCCACCTCTTCCTGAATTGGTAGCCATTGCTACGCAGCATTTAGTAGCAACTCCTCCCGCGATTGAATCAGCATAATTGTGCTCGCTTGGCACGGAGACGCGGTGGAACAATAAACAGTGAGCATGCGACGTCACGACGCCGGTAATGGATGCGGCAGGGGCGTCGGGCGACGTATGCATAACAACGGCAAACAGGTTAATTCTGTCACGAGACGAGATTATAGCACCAGACGCAGACTAGACGGTCAGCGGTTGTTTACACACCCACATCTCCCACAGTTTGCGAGATTGAGGTTAGGATGTCCATGCAAATACGATGCGGCTATTCTACATTCACATCTTCAACTAGTATGGTAATCACAAAGCGTCATTTGTCCTGTGAGCCAGATTTTTAACACTTTTATGAAACTGGTTAGGTTAAGAAATGTCTATGAGTAACAACTAAAATATTTCATGCAATGGATGATGAATGAACTTATTAGAATGCCTAGAAATAAGAAAAGCCATAAACTCTGAAAAATTCATTGTCAATGAACAAACAGATGTTACAAATTCCCCATTATTAAATATTAGGTAATTTTCACAAATATTTCCATAAATGTACTTAGTCTGATGATGTCCGCGAGGACGAAACGGCTGTCGCTCAACAAATATTTTTTTGTGAAACTAATCAAGAATGTTCTGTTATTTTTCATATATTGTAAAATGTTTCATCAAGCACCAACTACCACCTCCCTTTCAATTACTATCAGATACGTTACACAATATCGCATTTTGTACTACCTCTTGTAATTTGTTAATATTTCTTGCTAAATATTTAATAATTAAATGAAGTGAGAGGATTAAATACGATCTACGATTTGATACTTAACGTCGCTACTGTGTCTGAAACTTTTAGGGTTCAGTCAACATAAATAAGGAATTTTATTGTATTTTCTACACTTTATACACCATATTATATCACTATTTATAATTATTGTAAGGCATATAGGTATAAGTACTTTTTAATATGTACATAGATAATGTATTTATACATAGTATCTATACATCTTAGCTTGTCATTTATTAAGTGAATGCAGCTCTGTAATATTTCTCCGACAAATTTAAGGAGTACTTAATACATCTCTTTCATATTTTACCTCCTCCTTTTTACTGATTAAGGCCAATGACAAATACCGTCACTTTTCATACGTCAGAATAGAACCAAGGGTTTTAAATTAGTGCATCTTGTGTAATTGTTAGAAGTTATGTTTGGTACATTAAATATAACGTGAAACACAGATTCATTTTAAACCTTTTTAATAATGCTACCATGAAATTGAAATCAAAACTGAAACCATTAAAGATTAAACAGATTCACAATGGGGAAGTTATCATATTTTTTTATTTTATTAAGATTGCCTTCAAAAGTGATATTCTATATTTTATTTCGCTCAAAGATGCTTAGTTTTCTCAAAAAATGAAATATGCAAAAATCACAGAAGTTTAAGGATAACTTATCGTAATTACATTAAACTGTACTGGGTTCTCATGGCATTAATACTAAAAATTGGAATTTTATTTTTAGTAACCAAAATCGTTCATTTCAGCTGATACCAACTACGTTGAATATTCAAAGAAAAACGAGAATTGAATCATATTTATTCGGATTAATGTAATTAAAAATAATTATAAAAACATGTAAATTGTGTTATTTTTTTATTTAGCTCTGAATTTAAGACGATTCCCACAATTTTCTTATAACTTACAACATCAATAATAACAACTCTCCTCCCTTTATTTATAAGACAAGTTTGGTGAATCCATCATGAACCGAATTCAGAGCTAGACTAACGCATGTGAATTATTTAAGGCCCTAATGATGAATTTGTCGCTGCGAGGGAGATGCGTAATTAATTCCCACCGCATGCGCGTGGGTAAGAAATGGGCGCGAATCTCATTACGGCCGCTCGCCACGACGCTCATTTGTTACTTTCACTTTGTCTGCGCCGGGGAAATTTGTCTCGTCAGCAACTCAACCCTCAGCCATTTGAAAAATGGCGCGAACGGAGCCGGAAACCGACCCGAGGGAGACGCACGAGAAGCGGTATTCATAACGATCAGCGCCACTCTTTATTACGCGCTTAAGATACACAGCCCAAATCGCCCCTGAGGAAATATCCCCACGAAATTCTTAACAACTTTCAAGGAAGATATCAGCCATTTTTTACATTCTCAACTACGTCCCGCACTTTAGATTGGAATATGAAATATACAGTAGAGGAGAAGAGAAAATTCATATTGATTAGATCTTGACTACAGTCTATTTTTTATAAGAATGTAGTATGTAGATGTCACTGTTGATGTGGAGGTAGCCGTTTTTACAAGCTTAATGTAAAATCTAATAAAATTATGTACAATGGAGTCCTAAAATATATTTTTTTCTTATATGAAACTTTATCCAATTTAAAAGCGAGATGTAGTTTCACAAAATCTTAATTTTTATTTATAAAGCCAAAATATTTTTTAAGTGTTCTGTGACGTAGATGTTAAGGTAATTCGTTTCTGAAACAGTATGGTTCGCTAAAAACTTAAATTACGTAAATTGATCTATTTCAACTGTTTTAAAAACATATGTTATAAATAACTATTTTGTTCCTTACTTGAAAATATGTTTACGAAAATTATAGTCCGTGTTTTGATCTTTTGGTGCCTTTGTCATTCAACATATCTTTCATTTTCTTATCGTGAATATTTTTTTCAGAAATTTTCCTAATCGTACAATATCTAAAACTATTTTTTCTAAATTTAGATTAGCCCTGAAATATGCTTTGTATTTTGTATTTAATTACCAGCTATAGATTAATTGTCAAATATGACATCAAACACTCTGGCAGTAGGGTAAGAAGTAGTAAGAATTTGGAATTGGATAGAAATGTGAGAGAGAATGGTTTAATATTGTTATGTAGATAAGGGCATTAAAAATTCAAATAACTTACAAACGGATAAGTTTTTTAAAATTTGGTAGTTCCTATCATACAGAATTAAGATCTGGATTGACTATGAGTCATCAATTTCCTAATTTGTTACTGTGGTGGAGGACCTAATTATATATTACTATACCAAAAGTTAATAAAAATACTTTTAGGTTATCTTTAATAAGATTACAACGGCAAATTGAATAATGAATAGCATAATGAAATGGACACTCCCTATTTCAAAACATCTTTGACTTGATATGCTGATATTTTTATTTGGTAAGTATTTGACAATTTCAACCCCGATCTCATATCATATTTCATATACCAATCAGTTCGAATTACTTACGTAAGCGAAATTTTGGGGATTTTGAAGATATCACATCAAAATTTGAATGAATAAATATGTTTTAAATTCCCTAAAATCCGATTTTAACATTTTAAGATGATGCCTACGGCTGCAAGTTTTTAATATTATGTAATAGATATTACAGTATAAATGCTTTTTTATATTACTTAAAAGAAAATAAATTTTATTCCCTTAAAGAGGAATTACAGACGGTTATCAAATTGATATAAGTATAGTATTTTATAGATATGGAAAATTTTAGTTTAATTTGTTTACCTGACCTTTCAAATTGTATAAATGTATTGTTTATGTCTGTGATATAAATTATTATTAGAAAATAAAATGTTGTCCCAACGGATATTAATCATATTAAACTTCACTTCAAATATAACTTGATAAAATTAACATAAAATATATAAAGAGAATAACGAAAAAATTGACAAGTTACCTTTAAGTAATTGATCTACAAATTTTTTTAATTTTTTTTTTTCATATATAGGTATTTCTTAACTTTGCTTCTATCTTCCATGCGTACGAAAATAAGAAATGGAATAAATTTCCGTAATGATATCAATATTTAAATTTCGTATTGGCAGATAGGAATTTCCCTGATTGTGGATTTAGCCCCTAATCATGTTGCGTTAAATCAAAGGGAAAAATTCAGATTAGAAATTCCCCTGCGTTAATCGAATTGATCCGCCTTGTGGAAAGAAGCCGGAGAATATGATTTTGCGTATTCGCAACTTTTCCGTTCCGCATTATATCTAACTCGATTTGGAAGCCGCAGTGCGAAAAGGGTCTTTTTATTGACACGTCAGTGCGTCCGCTTCGCACTCCGTCGTGTTTCTATATTTTGTTTTTATGTTCTTTGTTCTGGAACATATTTCGCCTTTTCAATCTAACTAATGTATCACAGCTGGCGCCACAGGCATGCGTGTTTGGGAACACTTCTGCCCAAATGTAGTAGAACAACTTTATGCAACATACATCATCGGAGGAAAAGTTAATAATCGAACGCTAACATTGTGTATTCAGATTTGAACGTTATTAGATCATTATTCGATTTTCTCTTTTTAGAGTATACATATGAAACACAATATATCAAATGTTTTTTTTGTCAACATCAATAATTTAGTTATAGTTTTCAGTTCTAAAGTTTGAAATTATGGACTAAATTATATTACCTAATATTTTTTTTTTATATATTCCCTAAGAATTTTACAAATAAATATCTTGAAGATTTGCCTACTGACAAAAACTCGAAGTTGAATATATAAAATTAATTGATGAGGATAGTAATATTCGTTTCGACAACACTTGTGTCTTCTTCAGGGCTAATAGATTTTTTTTATCTATAAATATCTATTAGCCCCGAAGAAGACTCAAGTGGTGTCGAAACGTCGGCAACGTAGATAATAAAGATTTTTGACTGAATACCCAGATACTATTCTCATCATTCTCTACAGTCGAATATTCATCTTCATCAAAAAATTTATCGCCTGAAATATTGAAGAAAATAATCGAGAATATCAAATTTTAATATCTGATGCATTAATTTTTTGGAACGGTATATATTCTGAATAAAATATTTATTTATCAAAAGTTTCTCTTTAATTTTCTTGATATCTAGGGGTGCAAATAATTTTTTTGCTACAGGCCCTCAAAACCCTAGTTACGGCTATGATATTTAGCACATATTAAGGAACATTGGTAATTGTTTATATATAATATTCCATCATTCCAAGTGCGGATGTTACTTAAATTTTATCGGTGAAGGTTGTAAGCCTACAACTTCAATAACGGATCTCTATCTTATACAGTAGAGAGTTTTGAACCATTTAGATAAAGCAATATTTTTATTTTTTAAAGATTGGCGACGCTGGTACTTCAACTCCAATTTTAATCAGAGCCCGCTAACCAAGTGAGCCACCGCTGGTCGTTATTGTAGTACAATGTAAAGTAGTAAAAAATGATGTTGTTATGCTGATCATGACTAACATCATTTCACAAATTTTCCACCATTCATTTCACGTGATACAATAAAGATATTTCCGCTATAAATTATTCAGCAAATAGTTCAAAGATTAATGAATTAAAATAATCTGCACGGAATTTGAACTCGAAGCAATAAAACTGTTATCGCCATTTCTATGAACATCAACAAAAATAGAAATGCTTCGTGCAGATTTAGAAAGCTAAAACAAAAATTCAGAAGCTTATCAAATAGACAAATATAATTACCGTAAAAACAAACACTGCCTGGAAAATTTATTTGAAATTGACATAGACAATGGTTCGCATTAATAGATATTGATATCATATTTTCTATTTATAAAATGATAAATTTGACAAAAATTCTTTGGAATCACGTATATCAATTGTATACAAAAAAATCATGCGCAATACTAGTGATATTCTTTCGATAAAAAATAAATTAAAAATTAAATTTCTTTCAAAAATATTTTAAGTTTTTTCTGTCCCCAATAAATAAAAATTTATTTTATTACATTATGTTAAATAATTATCTACAAAGATCTGCAATACGCTACAATATTTTTACAACAAGCTCTTATATACTCTATTTTAGCAAATTGAACATCAATTGAAAAATATATAGCCAACAGATTAAATTACGATGATGTTATTTTCTTGCATTCAGAATATGGCTCATTTCCTTAAATCGGAAACTTTTAAGAAACGATAATGTTTAAGTGGATTTGTGTGATTTCAACTTTATCGAAAAAAAATTATGTTCTTATGTTAATGAAAGTAATCGAGATTTTAAAATTTTAATATGTATTGTATTAATTTCAAAATAAAATTTATCAGAAGTTAATTATCTTTTTATTGTTTTTGATATGTATGGGCGCAAAATAATTTTTTGTCACAGGTGATTAGATATTTTTTAAATTGCATTTCAGCATAGTTCATAACGCACTCAAAAATCTTTTAAACGAACTATTTTGAACGCTATATTTGTTATAAACGCAAAATAGATATTGGTAAAATAAATAATGTGTATCACGTACACGAAAAAACTATTGCGATTGTAATTTAAAATTGTCGCCTAGCAAAGGCATATATTAAAATTTGTCAAAGTCCTGTTATCTAACGTTATGTGTTGTTCGTCCTGAATATTAAGACGTACACAGTTTGTGGAAGTTGTTAAAGATGTTATTATCTGCGGTTGTAAAACTAGTAATTATAATGAGTTGATCTTGTAATCAAAGTATATAACATGTAGGATAAATATTTACATGTATTTGGAGCACAACACGCCAAACCGCTGGTACTCGTATGTACGTAAGAACAGTTTGTTTACATTCGAAAACCTAAATCTGGTGTCAGACTGTCTAGACGATAGGTAAACTCTCATTACAGCATCCGACGTGTTGATAAGATTATCGCTCTAACTTACCGACGCGCACAACTTCATCCACTAACGATCAAGATACGAGATTCGCTCAATGCAAACTTAATTAAATTTCTTTCACAATAAACACAACATAAATCTCCTTTATCAACTAATTACTTTCTCAAGATTGCAATGCATGGCCACCCGACTGAATATGTGCTTTACTTTTTTGCTTTTACTTATTATTCTACAGATTATTTCATTCGGAATTATAAATACCCTAAACAAGACACATAATAGTTTTTTTTGTATTAAGTTTGCGAAATTTGTGTTTTTAAAAATATTTCGCGCATAAAATATAAATAATATTTTTTGTTCAACTAACTTGAATCATTAATTATATTTTTATATGTCTCTATAAATAGAGTAAAGATATGTTTTCCCACCGTGGAAAAACGTTTTCCCAGATACTTTGCGCAGTGTCTAGGTAATCTAACAATTGAAAAAATCGCCTATTTTATGCATTGTTATTAGAATAAAAATATTAACACATTTCAGCAGTTGTAGAGAAATTATTTTCTTATTTTATTTTACGTAGTTTACAAAAAAATATATATATTTAATAAGTTTGAGTCTTCGAATAGGAGCCGAATATTTTATAACGAACCGGTATACGAACATTTTTAAAATTAAAATCGAATAAAATAACTAATTGTTCTAGTCCCTAGAAGAGTTGGATGCCAGTGAAATTCAGAAGTGAACTTCGCCTATTCCATGAGAACTTTTCTTTCATTTTAATAGAGCCTAAAGCCTCTACAAGGAACATAGAGCTTATAGTGTATTGCGAACCACTCAGTATTTTTATCTGGTTAATAGTTGGCGACACTGGGATTCGACCACCAAACCTTACAGTTCGCTCGGATCGAGACGGAGCGCGCTTGTCAAGTGAACCATCGCTACTCGTATAGTCCCTGATAATTGGAGTATAAAAAAGTATATGTTAGCTAAATTGGCGTAGAAAAAAGTATATGTTAGCTAAATTAAATTTTTGTCTGCATATTCTTTAAAACTCATTGCAATAAGTTAGTTATTAATTATTGCAATACGTTCTTTAATTGTTTAATAGCTGCTGTTATAAACGATAAAATTTTATGTATGAGAATTGACATCTAAATGAATTTAATTGTTCAATAAGACGCAATTTTTAATATCAATGATTTTAATATTGTACTTGTGAATGAAATTTCTTATAATGAATTGTTTGCAATTAATTTTCAAGATTTATACAGTTTCCAAACGTTTGATCGTTTGACAAATAATTTACAAAGCAAACATATACCCATCAAGGACGTACTTACTATATATTATATAAATTTAAATAATAAAAATATTTTTTACCTCGTGTAGATAGGTACGGGCGATAAAATTTTCAGAATCAGTTATTTACCTGGAACAAAAAGAAATATAATTAATAATATAAACAGAATAATATACCACAGTTTGAAGTCTACTGATTAAGTTCTTTGAATCACTCGATATTAACTTATAAAAATTTATGAATAAAAATTAAGTCTCATTCCAGTTCCAGCAAATAAGATAATTAAGAAGACTTCATAATATTTACACTCAAAGATGTAGTTGGAAATAAACAGAATTATATCTAATTACACAAAATCCCTAAAAGAGAAACAAATTTCCAACTCCAAACTTTTTTCAAACTAAATAAAAACAGCTTAAAGTAATATCAACAACATTAATAATTAATAGCTACTCTAAAACGAAGTTCAAAGATGCTAGTTTACATGAAACTTGCTGCGATTTATTATAAAATCTCTTTAAACTTCCTAAAAACTATATACGGTGGAATTTACACAGTAAAATGATATTTGCTTCTCGGAAAATTGCTTTTTAAACTAAGATGGAATCTGAGTTTTTAAAGCCGTGTACTCGTACGTAAAACAACGGAAGAATAAAAAATTCATGCGTCTACGAAAAGCCATTATTTGAGGTACATTAACCATAGATTGGATCTTTCGACTAACTACTGTATCTTAAATTTTAAATTGTTATTGTTACATTTTTTCCTATTTTTAACAAGACACTATAAAAAGTACACTGCTTATTAGAGAAATTAATGACGCCTAGACGTAGGTAGAACTTTTTTCATTATATACAGGGCATTTTCTCATATGAGTTATTTTATCTTATTTGAAATTGAGCTCTCAAAACACAATTTCAAATGTTAAATCTCAATCACAAATCAAATCAGTAGATTCGATGAACTTCGATTCATCCTCCGCTTTCCGAACCATTCAACAAAAATGAAAATAAGTAGATTAGGTACACTATGTAAATTTGTTTATTATTAAAAATACGTAATTCTAATTTATTCTGAATATGAGAAAAAATCTTTTATCTTCTTATAGGTATTTACCAGGGAAAAAAACATAATTTTACCTGTTAATTTACTTAAAATTTGACAATTACAATTGCTAATAATTTTGTTGGTATAATTGGTCATAAGTAATTGAATTATTGTTAAGCATTAAATAATATGTATGGTTATTCTAGTTTTAAAACAGAAAACTCCTCTCTCTAAATTTATACATTTGGAAATTGGTAGGTACTTTATACTGTTACTTATTTCTAATTAAACATTTTATATCAGGAAATAGAAGTGCTTGATCGAACAGTTGTTCCTATTGAAAGAATAATTAACATAACATGTTCTATTATTAAACTAACAAGCAGGGATGTCCAGCACTTGTACTTAATTTACAATAGAGTGTAAATCTCTGAAAAAACAGAGTTTAATTAAAGGTGTAAATAAACAGTATAATCTTGAAAATTTGTGACCAGCCGTAGTGACGTAATTAAGTCTCGCCCCCTAAATCGCGCACTAAATAATAGCGAATGCACGGCGAATCCCGCACTAATCATTAATTTGCAGTCTAGGATGATTTACGTTTCATTCCAACGGTTGGTGCTCGCATCCGCAGTGTAAACTTGCCTCGTTGTTATAATTTGAATTTTGATAAAATTACACGTAGATTCATTAGCAGGCTGCTTCATTTGCACGCTAAATTGAAATTTGGAGTAACTTTATTGTTATTATTGCGCCGACACTAAACGCAACGACAATCGTACAACATAAGCCGGAATTGAAGCAATGAATTGCATATGAGCACAGATAGAACTGTACACAACCATAACATGGGACTGATAATGTATACACATATAACGTAACGGTCTATATACACCTGTATGTAAATATATCTTCAATATATTGTGTAGCGGATTCTGTTCATAATAGTTATTATATCTTATCATTCCATTAGGGATTATAAGGACGATGAAATCAAAATGAGAATTCCATCTGTTTTGAGTGAATTTGTATTTATAGTAGTATGTGTCACCGGCTTACAGATGAATAAAGATTGACTTCTGCAATCTAAACTCCAGATCTCATTTTCTGTTCAATTCGAGTCAGATCGCGCTGACCAAATGAGCCACCACTTCTAAAATATGAATGAAAATTATTAATGGCCTGCTCACAACAAAAGTTTTTACTTTATCTATTGGTGGTCAATTGAAATAGGTTGCGACACAACAACTTGATGATGTATGTACGAGGTGTATAAATAAGTAATAAGACTGGCAACCTAGAGTTCGATCTGGTATTACTTACGATGCGAAACTTTTATGGGCTGTAGATGAACATTTGACACTGCGAGTACGAATCATCTAGAAACACTATCAGGTTTTAATTCAGACTTGAGCACAGTGTAAAACTACAAAAGTTCTTCGATGGTTTTAGGCATTTTTAAAAGGAAAAGAATCGAAGGAAAATGAAACAGGCAGCGGAAGGCATTCATGTTTAAGAACTGATGAAAATATAGACAGAATTTGGGATCTTGTGTACCCAGATCGTCGGTTAACAGTACTGAATGATTGGGGAAGACTTGAATCTGACTCACATCACCGTTCATCAGATTTTGATCAATTCATTGCGTATGAGAAAAATTTGCGAAAAATGGTTTAAAAAATAGTTTTTGGCCAGTAAAAACATTCTTGTAACTCTTCAGCCTACTTATTCGCCTGAGTTCTCGTGATTTCTTCTTCTTCCCAAGACTGAAAAATCTCAGCATTGTTATGCGGATTGAAAGAATCGTCTCCAGCGCTCTGTATAGTTTCCCAAGAAATGTATTTTGAGGGAGACAATATTGATTTGCAATTATATTCGATTAAAACATTTCTAAAAAATCAGTCTTATTATTTAATTTACACATCTCGTATGCTCATTTTGCAAGATTGTAACCTTTACTATTAAAATACAAGTCGTCAACTATTAACCAAATAAAAATATCGCACTGTTCGAATGGTTCGAAACCCACTAAGTAAGTAGGTGTAGAATAAAAGATCTTGAAAAGTTATTTAAATAACTACAATACTTCTGCTTCGCAAACATAAAAGCGTAGAGGCAATTTAATTTAGGTTTAACAAAATTTTGCTCATCTTTTAATTACATACAATAATTATCTAAGGAAACAAGATAAAGAATGAGTAATTGAATGGAAAACAAGAGAAATTAAATATCGATTATCGAAAATCTAACAAATTTTAATAGATATTTTTCTGAGAATTTAAATATTTAGATAAAATTTCATTCTTAAAAATATTTACTTGCTCAAATTAGGTCAAGTACACAATCTTTTATCAAAAGATAAGAGCGTCTTGTTCCTGAGTGACATTTCATCACCTAACAAAGTAATCAGCGCTGCGATGCTCAGCTGTCACCGGCTGCTGAGATAATAACATGCGAGTTGTGAGGTTAGGGACATCGTGAAAGTGGGTTGTAAACAGGGCAACTCGCTAACTAATTCCTGGAGTGAGGCATACGTAAAGTTTACTCGTAAAACTTAAACACATAACTCCTACAACTTTCTCAGGATGGGTTGCAGGGTGCTTGAACGCTTTATAACTAGTGTTTCCTCTTTTGCGCACTTCTGATTTGAACCCGTGACATCACTTATCTTTCATTGCTTCTCTACCACTACTAATATGTATTAATTTTTATTACTTGATAAGGAAATGTAAATAAAGTGTTATCAAGATTTTTTTGTACTTAATACGAATACCGGACGTATAATTTTTCGCAGATTTTACAAGTGAATTACGAGTATTTTGACAACCAAAATTAAATTTGCGAATTATGGAAGATTATCTCTGGTTGATAATATTATTACATTTATTTAAGTTTATTATATATTTAAATACAAGGTAAATAATTATTCTAAAAAAGTATGATTTTACGTTCGCACGCAAAAATATGGGTGGAATTCTAAGATATAAACGCAACGAAGTATTGTGCGTTTTAAAACTTCCAATCTGGCGAAAATTGACGGACATCGTTTGTTTCCGTAATCAATCGAATGACTCGACAGGACTAACATAAAAAAAACAAATTCATGTGCTGTGTACATCCTTTCATTTTACTTGTATAACAGCGAAGTTATTTATTTAATTCGAATTAAATACAGAGGGAAATATAAAAATAATGTAATTATTAATTAAAGTTTCAAAAAAGTATTTGAATTGAATATGTGTACTTGTATTTCTATTTTGTACGAAAATATTATAAATTTATATTTGAACGAAAATAAACTATTTGAAGGAAATTCAAAACTATATATATATCTAATCATAACTCAAAACTTATATATTTTATGAAATATGAAGAATTAAAACGATTTTTTTTTACTGAAGTTATTATATCTTGAATTAATATGTAAAATATTAAAATGCACAAACGTTTAAATTCAAATATTTCCTTCTTCTCAATGAATATATCAAACTGCTTCATCGACACTATAATGAAAGTAAAATATGAATATATGAAATTTTTTATTTGATATAAATGGTTAAATTTAAATAAACTTTGCTATTTATGTACAGAACACAAAAAACGAGACGAAAATATTTACTGCACTAAATTTAAGTGATAAAAAAATGAAAAATATTGTTAATATGAACTAGAAATTTGCATGTATATGTATATATCTTTGAAGATTATGAAAAAACAAAGTTTGCATGCATTCCAAAATTTAATTTAAAAAACCAGGAGTAAATTCTTATTCGATCTTCCACCAAAGTTTAAATTTTTATAAAAATATTATCTATCAAAGAGGATTCACTGCAAAAAAGAGAAGATTTTTTATTTTTTCGTAGCAAAGAGGTTCTTTGTTGGAAGTGGACGAAACAGTACGACTCGGAGTTTC
The DNA here is from genome assembly GCA_035578165.1 of Stenolophus ochropezus. Lineage (NCBI taxonomy): Eukaryota > Metazoa > Arthropoda > Insecta > Coleoptera > Carabidae > Stenolophus > Stenolophus ochropezus. The sequence goes on along the minus strand of JAQOWZ010000004.1, from coordinate 5,828,896 downwards.
CGGAGGCTTTCCGGAGGCTCTCCCAGGCTCCCGGAAACGACGCGGACTAGTGAAAGTGTCCCCACAGCGGAAACGGTTGGATGGAGATTCGCTATGCCAAATATTTCACTCGGAATCTTCCTCTTTATGACACTGCTCTTTACAAACGAGAGTAAAGGGTATTTTAACTTCTTTGCAAAGCAAATGGACAAGTAGTATTCAATTCTAATGGGTACTCTACTGCTTTACTCAGTTCAAACTTTGAAGTTGAAAATACCACTAGGCATGATTGGAAATCTGTCAACCATAAAAGAATTTGTTTTGATGTCAAAATAGCAATAAGTATTTAACACCACTCATTTTCAAAATAGTTAAAAAAATATTATTAGCATTTAGTCAACCATAGAAAAATTTGTTTCGGAATTAAAATAACAATAAATATTTTACATATAACCGCAAAAATTTGTACAGATATTTGTTAACTAGTGAGTGACAATTTTTTTTTCATTTGTTACCTATGTTACGTGTTGTCTTGACTACTTATTTATTTGTTATTTACCTGACGAAGGCAGCCCTGAGCTGTCGAAACGTTGTAATTAATAAATTTTTACAGAACTAAAACCCAAATATTGTCTATTTATTAATAATGAGTTCTGAAAGCTTCTTTCAATGTTTTAAATAAAAGTTGTAGATATTAAATTCGACATCTGTATCACTAATCATATTTTATTTAACACATTTTATTACCTATAAAATAAATATGAAATACACAAGTACCTAAATAGAAAAACATAATAACCAAGCTAAAAAAATGTTTCTGTTAGTTCAGATATTATGAAAATATAAAAAATAATTTGTTATTATTACAAATATTAGGAAATTTGATTTTCTAAAGTAGGAATTTTATAATTTGCTCCATAAATCTTAATAAAATTTGACAAATCAAGTAATGAACAATGTATTTTTATCTTTGCATGTTATTCAACGAGAAAAACATCCGTGATATTCAAATATTTATGATTGACAAATGTCTGCGTGAAAAATATATTGCTTTGCATTTTACGTCTGCAATAATATTTTACTGCGAATGGGTACAAATTCAAAAATCAGAATAAATATGAAACTTTTTCCAGCAAATAATTAGTATATACGTAGGTAATAATTTTTAAGTTAGACTTCAATTAAATTATTATGTTAGTCACAATATTTACAACAGTTTGTAGTAAATGATTATTTGAGAAGAGTCAGAATGTTTGTAATAAAGTGGAGAATTTGGTTCCCTGATAAAATGCCACAAGATAAAAAGCCCAGAAACACAATATAATATTTATTATTGTAAACAGTTTTTCAAATTTATTTAAATCTTTATTTACAACTGATAAATTTAACTATCAGTGGAGTTCTTTCCGTTTTTACGGTTTTTGGTTTTTCATAATACACTCTTAAATCTAGGGGTTTACTCTTTTCAGTTTTTTTTTATTTTTTTACTAATTCAGTGCTAAATTATGATTACACAATCGACTTTTATATCTTGTACAGTATATTTGTATTGTTCATTATTATAGTAATGACATTTTTTTTTTATATTTGTTAACAGTTTTTTTTGTGGTCACCCAAGACTTCATAGTTTATAAGTGTGATACCTAAATTATTTTTTCTACGACCACTATGAAAAATGACACTTTTCTCACACTATATAAAGCTTGAAAGTTTGAAATTCCCCACAATCGTGAGTTAAAGTGGGAGGAATAATTTCTCACAGAATTTGCCAACAATGCGCATGTGCAGTGTGGGAAATATCATTTCTCACAGTAATTGCTAACACTGCGTATGCGTAAAGATACTCTTCGTGAGGTTAATTACGCCGTATTTTTTTATATTAAATAGCTTTCGTGCTTGTATTTTTGTTCTGTAACGTTTAGCGGTCGGGTCGTAGAAAAACTATAGTGTGCCACTCGTGTTTCACTTACTAACCGCCTTGTGTGATTCCAGGCACTCGACTTTATCTCGTGCCAAAATTTTCACACCTTGTTGGAAAGACGACTTTCTGCACTTATTGTTAAAAATTTAATTACGGTAAATTTATGATTTTTCCTGCAAATTTAATATTGTGTAAGTTAGAATAATAAATTTTGATTATAAGTAAATTTGAAGAGTAAGAGTCTATGTGCTGTTTTGGTAACTATAAATAAAGATTACAAAGTCAATAAATATGCTGTATACAGGATATTTTAATAGCAAGATATATGAAGGTTAATAAAAATTATTGTCGTAAATACTTTCGATTATTATTGTTTACATATTTCAGGAAAGTGAAAATATGTTATTATTTGGTGTTGTCCGCTAAAAATAACGTATCATATCACTTTACGGGTGACGGGCGTTGATTTTTCTTCATTTCGTGTTTTGCGGCTATAAATATTTGTCCGTACAAACAAGGATGACATTGCAGAGCAGTGCAGGTGCATTCCGCAACAATTAAACTTAATTCCAACACAATCTGGTCTAGTTATCTATTTAAATATGCTGTAAAAGTCCGCTATCTTAACAAGAGAGGATTTTTATGTCTGGAAGAACAGTTGAGTTGTTGAGATATGACCGTGAATTGGAATGAACTTTGACCTTTCATGTGTGGAAGGCGGGATTGCTTTGATTTTTATTTTCAAATAATTGCAAACAAATTGTTATAAATAACCGGAATTTTCCTACGTTCGATAAACAATCACGTTTGATTACACATTATTTATTTCTCTGACTCATTATTATAATTAATATCTCCAATTTTCTATCAATCTTTGTTCAAAATATGATGGCGCAATAATCTTAATTATTACTTCAAAATGTACTATGCACTGATTAAGACTTTAATGAAATTTTTACATTCCGTAAATTAAATTGCCTATTTTTAATAATGGTTTTTTAGAAGTAATTTAAATTTGATAACATACAATCTTAAAATTTGTCAATATTTTAATTGTTTTTTAGTAGAATTAATATAAGCTTATTTAGAAAATAAAAGTTCCTAAAATTTAAAATTTCTAATATCTAATTATTTTATTTTATGAACTTATTTATTTTTTCTTCTATATTTCTATTGTCTTAATTTGCAATCGTAGAAAAAATTGTACATGACTCATTTATTTACTTTTAAATACCTCTTTTTACACTTGTCTGTAAAGTGACGATTACAATACTTCTTACGAAATATAAGTGTTATTTCTTAAATACAAGTTTATATTTTTGATTTTGATCTCACTTAATTGTCATAATATGATTGAACTTAACCAATGTTTGAAATTTTTAAAAATATAATAATAAATATATAAAATTAAAAACAAGCGCAATTTAAATAATGGTAGATTGTTACTAATAACCAATAATAAGTAATCAAGCTTCATAAGTAGGTAGGTAGTATTTATAGCTTCTATAATAGTAGGGTATTTTTCTTGTTAATAGTTTCTCGCATAGACATGAAGTAATAAGGTTTCAGATAATGAGTTAATGATAAAATTTAATTATAAAATGATTACTTGACTCGCTTCTGGGCGAGCTGCTGAAAGCAGTTTACTATCCTATTATTCCTACAACGTCTACAGTCTCTCAGGATTTAATATTACACCAGATGCACAACATTCGCAAAAAATCTTAATTGTTTTATACTATACATTATTAATAGCATTATTTCATATAGCTCCTTATCTTCCTATCTATTACTAATTTTATTCCTTCATATTGCAACATAAAACGATGCCTAACTGTACGTAATTTGCACTTAATTTTTGATCTTATCGTTAGAATATTAAAATATTATTACAGACATTTTTGCTGACAGACAAAAAATAATCATATCAAAGCCTTTACAGTAAAAAATGGTTTGTTTTATATTAAAAAAACATATGAAGGGTTTTTATTCAGAAGAAAGAAGTTTCCATTTCAACTATTTTATTTTTTTATTAAATTTTCGATCCACTGCTTTTTATTTTCAACGATTATTTTTTATATTCAACGACGAAAATAAAAACTATATAAAAAACATGTATTATCCGAGTTTCGGACCATTACGGAGACTTTCGCTACACCTTGAACCTAAAAATGGGAATATACAAAAAGGGTGTATAACATGTAAAATCATATTTTTTTATTTCCTGCTTTCCTAATTATTTTAGGTAAAAAAAGCTTCAAATAACAGCTGATGTAGAGCAAAAAATTTTGCATCTGAATCAATAAGCAAAATTAATTTTACGTGCTTTGTAAATTTAGAAATTAGGTATGAAAATGACGTAAATCACCTCGAAAATAGAAGTAGCCATGGAATAGAGAAAAAAGTTACCAATGTTTAATGGTTTATCTGACAAATAAGCTGCGTTAGTTTATTTTTATTATTATTTGTAATTACTGCTTTGTCAAGTTACGATAAAAATAAATCAATTTATTATGTTTTTATTTTTAAATTCAAAAATAATTTTTGTAATATTGTTCACTTCAACTTCAAATGGAAATTTAATAAATCAGTACTAGCAGTGCATAAGTAATTTACTCACTGATAATTGTCTGAATTATAAATTAAATATATTAAAAATTTATTTTTATATAAAGATGTGTAAGTTTACATAAAACTAATAATAAAATGTAGATATAAATTAGAATATGCAAACCAGATTCATTTATCTCTACAAAAGTGCATAATTTCAAATGCACGCGAGGAACAGATATGCGGCCGTATTTTCTTAAGTTTCTGTAGATCTTTCTCTGCGCAATGTGAGGGTAAATTGCCCTTACGAAAAAGCTACGCTAACCGTGCACAAAGGATGAGTGCACTTGGCCTATTCGCTCGCGTTCAGCTTATTCATCGAGTTAATATTTCTCCCGTAATATAATAATCATATCTTTATGACAAAATTAAATAAAAATTTTAAATAAAAGTAAGTAGTATCAATTTATTTTGTCATTTTCCAAGGTGTGCACTGCACAGCGTGCACGTATGGACTGCACGCCACTGGCGTACAACTTTGAAGTGCGGTTATCTGTCCCAGCTGTATTTCGAACTATGAACTTTCCTGCTAATAAATCCATTCTGTGTATATCTGTGCGAACCTAAGCATCTGACGTTGACGGTTGGCATTTTTCCTAGAGATATCAGCGACCCTGACCTTGCTTACCATGGTCCGGGTTGCTAAGCTTGCAGCTCCCCTTATCTGATGAGTGTCCCGTGATAACATAATCCGATAGCCGAATTTTTACCACCTCAAGTGGTTGTTTACTTGCACCGGACGTTATTGTCGAGATAAGTGTGCGTGGGTTTCGTTTCATTATAAATCTCCTGGGATTATTACGGTGAATATTATCAAGCCAACAATAACAGAGGAATGAATATTGGAGATAATTAAATATGCTTGATAAGTAACAGACAAAAAAGTGTGATAATGAATAAATAAATAAACACGCCTGTTATCGATTACTTAGACTGGAGCTATGCATTTCGTAAATCTCAGTAGTGGACTGCATGATTCTGACATCCGTAGCAACAACCTTTATCAACAACTGCAGACACCCTCACTGATACTGATACATAAATATAATAGAATTACTTTTACTTAAGACTATTTTAATTTATACCTCTGATAATAGTTGTATATATAAACTACCATCTTCTTCTTCATCATCGAGTTTTGGAAATTGTTATCAGCCAAAAGTCTATGCAAAGGATTAATTGTTTATAGCGATGTCAGTGATTTTAAAAAATTACAGGTTGTTATTTTTCTCAATATATTATAAATCTGTGATTCATGATCAGGGTCAACATTTGATATTGCATATGTTAAATTCTTCAGTAATAATTCCGATTAGTAACGAAAATTCTTGTTTTCGGTACAGAATATTTAATATCACCAAGAGTAACATGAGTAATATCTAGTATTAGCATACTGCTTGTAATGCTGTAAGTTTGTTCCAAATAATCTCCAAATCAATTCGGAACTGTTCGACGCATACACATTTTGAAAAAAGCGTTCCAACTAATCTAACCGTTAGCCGGTTGTTCCTACTGATTTTTGACCGATTATGATCCAGTTCTCTCTGATGGTCAAAAATCAGAGGACCGGAGCTTGTACCGTTAGTCAAAACTTCTGACAATTTAGTTTCATCAACGTCAAAATTGTATTTAAGTTCAAAAAAGAGTCAGTGAGTTTTTAACTTAACTTTCGTATTTATAGATTTATTTCCAGTTAAAAGTAAAACTAACCTAACATAATTGACAGTAATGACATTGACGGTTCAGAATCAGTCCGAAATTTGTTCCAACAAAAACATATTTAGTAGGAACAAACCTTATTTAACGTAGTACCAAATACTAAAATAACCAATAATAAACAAATAAAACCTGAAAATAGCAGTTGCCGTGAATAAATAGAAAACAAGCGTCAAATTCTGCGTTCTTTTGAGTAGATTTATTAATTTAAAGATAGAATTAGCTATTTAGTCAATTAGGTATTTCAGGTAAAAATATACAAAATTAATGCCAACATAGGGATTTTATTATTTAACTAAAAATTACCTTCAAATATATCATTGAATTTATAATTTTATATAGATTCCAAATATGTAAAAATATATAGGGTGTTCAATTTAAAAAAGGAAAGTTGCAAACCATATCTTGAGATCCATTGGTTTAAAAAAAATTATTGGCTCATTTTATTTGTAAAATAGAAATTGTTTGCTAACTTAATCGACCTCGTTGCTCTAATAGTTCTCGAGATAGCTATGCTGGTCCGTTTAAACTGAAAACCTGTATAAATTGCAAAAATAAGGTATTAATTCAACTTTAGGTTTCAAGTTCCATTTCGATTACCGACCGTAATAAATAAAACAAATTGCAATGTAATACCATGTTGAATATTGAAGTTTTTATAAAATGAGAGCGGAGTTAATAATGTGGAATTTTGTTTTGTTTGGAAATAGTCGGCGTCTTATTAGAAAGGGTAATAACTCAGTAGCTCCCTCGACAATAAAACGGGATTGGGAAGTGTGAGGAACGAGAACAACTCCTCCGCTACTCGTGCATTTCAACGCAGCACTCCACCGCTCAAAACTCAATTTAAAAATCTCGCTACAGCCATTAAACCATCAATTTTCCTCCTCAACACGGTTTTATTACATGTTTTTTCTATAAACCTGAACTTATCTTATTTGACAGCACAGCCGTAAATTTTTAACTACGTGTGTTGAACTTCAGTAGTGAGGGCCGTAACGAAAGAAATTTCAACACTGAGATTAAGATAATGAAAAATAAAAGACAGAGGATTCTCAAAATATTTCTCTTTCATAAATGATGACACAAAACTTACAAACTAAATATACGAGATATATAACTGTCAGTGAAGTGTCGATAGTGATTTTGGCACACCAAAAAAAAAAAAAAAAAAATATGTATTAATCTGATATCAATAATCATATCTTATTGTTTTATAATCATTTCAATGAATACTTTTAGGTTTAAGGGAAACAAATATACGACTAGGTAGTGCAATTTATTACTTTTGTTTCAAAAAACAATAATACTATCTAGAACATCTATATTCAAGTGTTTTCCAAGTATATTTTCTAATAATATCAATCAATATACACGTTCAAATTTTAACATTTTTTCAATGAAGTTTGTCGTCTTAGTGTCGTCTATGTACGATAATTATATTTCGTTAAACCTAAAATTATAAAAATTTGAATTTAAACGTTTTCTTGTACTACGAAGAGTTTATTACAATTTATCTACAGTTTGTCACTTGGAATAGATATTAGTAGAGGTTCTTAACTCAAACAGTATTGGTTAGAAGATTTTCTTAATTAGGCGATGAATAAGATAGGGCAATAAATTTCTGGAAATCAATCAATTTTGGAAAGTTTTATTTCGTCTACGACCGGGTTTGAGTAGTGTTTCTTTCAGGCATGTTTCCGAGGGAGCGATGCACCCCCGAAGTACCTGGACAAATACCTCTAAATAAAATTATTTGGAAATGTTGATATATTGAAATAAAGATTTCTTGTGTCTTTTACGTCACTTATTACTTTTTGCATATAATTCCTGGTTTAACAGATAAAAATAAACAAATTTTATTGGTTTTGGAAGGAATTTGATGATCGACTGCTGTAGCAGGATGGAATGTGAAGAAATAATGATACAGACAGTCAGTTGAGATAGTTTACATGGTGATGGATTATTTTGGACTGAAGGAAATTATGAGATAGTTATAAAATAGTTTATGTCTAAGCCGACGTTTCAATTTCATAGAAATCTTTAGGTCAAGAAATAGTCTTCAGTTAACATTGATAGTATTATACGCATCATTTACACAGTAAAGATTTGATATATGAACATCCTTAAAAAGTTAAATAAATAAATTATTGGTTTTACTCATAGCGCTGTGCATGAAAACAGTGAATCCGTTTTATTGATTTACACAAATTCTGTTATCGTAGGCAATTTACCGTAGCCATCCAATTAATTAGCTGGCCACAAAACAAGGTAGGTATGTAAAAATTGTTATAGAAAGGGTAAAATTGACTGCTTAATTTCACCTGCAGTTAAATCTCTCCTTTGGTTGTAACCCCAATGATTACTCATAGATGGTCATGCGATTAAAAAAAAAAAACAAATGAGTTTTTCTTATATGTATGTATATTTAGAAAAAAAAAATAAAGAACAATAAATTAAACGCCCAATATCAGGAGGTAATGTGCTGCAGACATCAGATAGTTCATTAGCAAAAAGTAAGTGTCTGCAGAAGAATGGATTTCTTTTTGCACTTTAAAAGTTTTATTGTATATGGAAATTGGGTTTAAAAAATAATGGTCGACGATATTCAGCTTTTATTGACGCTGGCATTTTGGCAAGAGTGAGTGTTGCTTACCTATGAGTGTCACGAATCACGAATCCAGAATTCTTGTCCGGCGTACAATGACAGTCTGCAACTTAATTTCGACATGGGACAACAATACATGTCGTTGCACCGAGACCTGAGGGCGAATTAAGAGGCACAACAGGCTATTCACTCGAGACGTCATAGCAGCAGTGTCAATTAAATTCATACGAACGTCGTTGTTGTGTTGTGGTCAGCATAACAACACTCCATGCGTCATGCACGCTTATTTTGTTGTTTACGATCGCAATGTGACATTTTGGCGAAATGTAAAATTTAGAGTAATTGATGAAATATGTTTTTAGAATTAAATGCATTACGGGGTCTCGCGCTTCTAATATGCTTAAGCTTCATTTAAGTGAAATTACTCATTTATTTATTAAGTTGTTAGTCTACTCTTTTGAAAACAAAAGTACTGACTGAATAATATAGTACGTTTGTTATATGAAATATTTCAAAGTGCAGTGCAGTGTAATGTTAGAAGTGCAGGTTAGTACATTACTGCAATACTCCAAAAAACATGACAATGTACAATGAACTGTCCAAAGTGACAGGTGTCCAATCGAGCCCTATTTAAGAAATAAATAACTAGAAAATTAACTGTAATTTTATTACATTCTAAAAAATGTAAGAAATATTTTTTTTTTAATTTAAGAATACCTTCTATTATTTTTACCAAAAACTATAAGGGAGATGGGCTGGTAGTTTTCAGGATTAATTATTTCGATAAATATTGCTGCGATTTCTCAGTTGATACAGCAATTTTAGATCCACTCGAGGCGCTAGTATAACGGTTATATGATTGGTGGTTGCCTTATGTTAAAAAGTAAATATTTCGTTAGTTACGCTTTTTGTCTATGTTCATTTAATTTTATAGATATTGATTTGCGAGTTATATAAAATTGTTGCAAATACGTTTAAGAATTGGTATCTATTACAAATATTTGCTTTATTCCAACTTCTGAACAACATTTTATGTCGGTTTCGTAAAATGAAATTTGGGGTTAAAAGTTCCTTTGCTTCAATACCTGAAAAAAATATATACTTTGGTGGATGATCTGGAATGGTGTTGCATAATATGTATTGATTAATACTTCATACATAAATGCAAGCTGAGTCTTACAATTGCTCAAACTGCAAATTTGATGATCTTATGCTGATTAACAAGAAAAAAAATACCTCTAATCAATGATATTGATTTCATTTCCAGTACAAGATATATATTTCTAAATGTCATTTGTACGTTTATTTTATTGATAATATTTTTCATTCTTTCTGTAAGAATTTAGAATACCTATATAAAAATCATATTTTCTTTAAATTATATCGATTTCGTTGCTTTGCAGGTTTAATAAATAACTGAAACATTTATAAAACTAGCTTTTTTTATTTATACAATCTAGTTTACAGGAACTGAAAGTGCTAGCAAATGTAACCGGAAAAACTTGTCTCACCATCGGAACAACCAGCCCCATGACGGGGCAAATTTTTCTATAACAAATGATTGTTCATAAAAAACTGTTAATTCTTAGTAAAAACGAATATTTAGTCTGAAACTGTGAATTCGACAGAACGGATTCTAGGAACACTTTACATTTAAACTTCTATTATCAATGATACGAGCTGATTAAACTTTGGTAAAGCAGTCAATCGGAAGTAATGAAGGTTTCTCATTTTTAGATCTTCTTGCTAATATTTCGTAAAACATATATCAGAAAATTTTTAAAAAATCAAACAATATACGAGAAATAATTTAATTTTTGAAACGTCAGTCACAACACTTGATAGACAGTGATTCATCATTAAAGGATTGAATGGTGCAAAATTTGTATACTTTTTTTATGTTAAATTTTTTTTTTTATAAATATTTAATATCTTATATAAAAAATGATTATTTACTACATTATATGAAATTATACCACTGAAATGCAAGTAACATTTGTTACTAAACAATTACTTAGATATTTGAGGTCCTGTTCCATCTACATAGAAATTTTGTGCCACAGATTACAATGAATAGATATATAGATGTACTGGTTATTATATTCAGGATCCATTTAGGAAAAAGCAGCTATATTTCAATTTGCAACACCGTATTTAAATTTTCGAGTAAGAATACATTGCTGTTGTTATTGTGAGACGGAGGTTGCATTGATAAATTTCAATTTGAGTAATAGTTCTAAATTGGGCAGTGCGTGTGAAAACGATTGTGTATATGTTCTATTCTCCTCGTGTTCACAATAGGATTACTTTATGTTCAATTAGTGTACGAACGGGAGTTAATTACCGTAAAACTGACAAATTTCACAGCCGAATTTATATGGCCTGTTACAACATACACGAAATCATTTGTTACAAACCGTTACGCCATTGCAAATTCTTTCAAACATTCACACACAACAAATCATATTTTTATTGTCTTTCTGTTTCAAATGCGCCGTAAAAATGCCATAGAGGATGCATAACTCACATAGCACTCATCTATAACAACATTTTATACATTTTTTGAATCATAACTCTTCTGAAAATACTTTATAATGTAACCATTTTTATATTCTTCAGTATTCCGTGATGATTATGATACAAGTTTTAGAATGGATATTTAAAAATTAAAAAAAAATAAGATAATAAAAAGACATATTACATATATTTTCACAATTTCATTTTTCCTAATACTTTAGGCAGGTAGATTAAGATTAACTTTCATTTCGAGTGCTTAATAAAACAATTTGTATATTTAGTTATAAAAATACTTATCATTAGGGATAAGTTGTCGCCAAACCAAAGCACAAACATATCTTAATCTCAGAAAATTAACTAAATTGTCTCCCACTTAAACAAATAATAAAGCATGTTTTTGTTCTAATTGAAATTGATAATTAAAACTAATTATTTACTTTCGCGTCTAAATAAGGTACTGTACTGATTTATCATCAAATAAAATACAGTGGATTCATTTTTCTGAATTAAGAAAAGAATGACACTTAATTGTATTTCAATAATAACATAATAATTTAGATCTAAAATCATATTTTTTACCTTTATATAGATAAATAGATGTTAATATTGAAGTAGTTTAATGTTTACAATTATAAATTAGTTATTCTGGAGGTATATTGAATTATTTAGCAACTAATTTACTGGTGATTTTAAATGTATATTATATAAACAGTCATTCGTATTATAATAGTTCGTTAATCACAATTTGAAAAATTAATATTTTAATATCAAAAAAATAGAATAATTAGATGCTTGGTTAATTCGAAGTGCTTTCAATTTGTTTTCTCTTTTACGTGTTACTTACAACTTAGTATATCTGAACTTCAATTTAATTTAAGGTTATTTAGATTGTTATGTTGCGAAGTATTTGTGGGAATTTAAATTTGGAAATGAGAAATCGTAACAATACAATGTAATAGAAATTTGATTTGAGTTGTCGCACATGTCACAAGCAGGTAGTTTTACAAACATAAATGTATTCGTACGAGAGTGGAGTATTCAAGTTTCATGCAATGCGCATATGTTAACCGGGTTCAATAGCACTCCGAAAAAACAAATTCTTCCAAATGTTGCATATTTCATTTCGATGAAGGACACTTACGTTCACGCTATTCGGAAGACGGAAATTCTATCACTCATCATATACTACTGTCATTATCCACCGAATATATAACATATGTCATAATAATAACATTACACCATTGGATATGCTATCTACATTCAAATTATTATAATGGTAATAATAATATGCTTCTTTTTTTAATATAATAACTTTGTTTTGATATGTTTCAGCTTAGTTAAGTTAATTTGTATTAGAATTATAGGTTGCTACCCTAAACCAATTTCGTAAGGTACTGTCATTTATTTTATGTGGATTTATTTACAAATAGCAATTATTTGAAATTTGTTCTTGTTATTCATTAAAAACTTAACTCAAGAATTACAAATGTGTCTGTTACATTATTTGCTATTGATAAATTGATATTTCATATTCTCTTCTAATAATGAGGCAGTGTTCATATTTATTTATTTATCTTACACTGTCCAACAGACCAAAGTCCAGTAACAGGACAGAGAACCTGCAGCTTATAGTGGGTTTCGAACCATTTGGATACAGCGGCATTTATTTTTGGTAATAGGTTTGTCGTTACTGGGATTTGAATCCTAAATCTTATATTCCGCTCAGTGAGTCGAAACGCACTAACCAACTAAGCCACCACTGAACTACTTACTATAGGGTAAGTGAGGATGAGATGAACCACATTTTGGAAAAATAATTATTACTCTATAATTTTAAATAATATTGGCTTACTTAAAAGAATAAGAAAAACATTATACTATGTTCTGAAAACTACGAAAAAAAAAATATTTAGATAAATAGTAATAATATTGACAGTTTTGCGATACAAAAAATCTGATGTGTTTACACTTTCTATTATAATCAAGATCACTACTTTTTCCTCTTTATATTTTTTATTTGCATTTTTCTGCTTCGCAGATTTTCTCTTGGTTGTAATTTTTGCAATATCTATAAATTGTAATATATAAATTATTGAAATAATTACAACTTAAGAGTATTAGTACAATTCTTTTAAGATTATACAATAATTATTTTTATAATATTTATTACCATATGTAAACAGATTAACCGCAATTGTAACAAATTTACAAATCATTAATTACTTACAATAGTTAAATGGGGCAAGGTAGAAACAAATTTGAACTATAGAATTTTAATTAATGACATAACATTAATAACTTTTTAGAAAAATTCTTATTTATTCTTAAATAATTAATTCAGAAAATCACTAAACATCTTCAAGGAAACACCAATTCCTGTTGCAAGATTAACACCAAAATTTATTCAGATCTAATCTAGAGTGTCAGATTGTTGTACCCAAAATTTCAACTTTTATTATTCACTAGTATTTGAGTAATCCTTACAACATCTATGCATCCATCCATCCAAATGCAACCAAATCAATCATATTACACGATAGACGAAATAGAACGAGAAAAACCACAATTTTCTATTTAATAATTCTGAATGTAACTGTTGTAATGGAGCAGTGTTTTGGGTTTGTAGAAATCTATATGAAAATTCCACAATTTTCTATTTAATAATTCTGAATGTAACTGCTATAAAGGAAGCAGTGTTTTGGATTTGTAGAATTGTATAAATCTATATGAAAATTCCCACAATTTTCTATTTAATAATTGTGAATGTAACTGCTGTAATGGAAGCAGTGTTTTAGGTTTGTAGAATGGTACAAATCTATAAGAAAATTTCCACAATTTTCTATTTAATAATTCTGATTGTAACTGATGTAATGGAAGCAGTGTTTTTGGTTTGTAGAATGGTATAAATCTATATGAAAATTCCCACAATTTTCTATTTAATAATTCTGAATGTAACTGCTGTAATGGAAGCATTGTTTTGGGTTTGTAGAATGGTACAAATTTGTATGAAGATTCCCACAATTTTCTATTTAATAATTGTGAATGTAACTGCTGTAATAGAAGCAGTGCTTTAGGTGTGTAGAATGGTATAAATCTATATAAAAATTCTCACAATTTTCTATTTAATAATTGTGAATGTAAATGCTGTAATGGAAGCAGTATTTTGGGTTTGTAGAATGGTACAAATCTATATGAAAATTGCCACAATTTTTTATTTAATAAATTTGAATGTAACTGCTGCAATGTAAGCAGTGTTTTGGGTTTGTAGAATGGTATAAATCTATATGAAAATTCCCACAATTTTCTATTTAAAAATTGTAAATGTAACTGCTATAATGGAAGCAGTGTTTTAGGTTTGTAGAATGGTTAAATCTATATGAAAATTCCCACAATTTTCTATTTAATAATTCTGAATGTAACTGCTGTAATGGAAGCAGTGTTTTGAGTTTGTAGAATGGTATAAATCTATATGAAAATTCCCACAATATTCAATTTAGTAATTTCTAATGTAACTATTGTAATGGAAGCAGTGTGTTGGGTTTGTAGAATGGTACAGACCTATATGAAAATTCCCACAATTTTCTATTTAATAATTGTAAGTGTAACTGCTGTAATGGAAGCAGTGTTTTGGTTTGTAGAATGGTACAAATCTATATGAAAATTTAATAATTCTAAATTTAACTACAACAACGTATTTATAATAGAAGCAGTTTTTTGGATTTGTAGAATATATGTAACCAAACCAATCATATTACACAAAAATGAAATAGAACGAGAAAAACCACATTTTTCTATTTAATAATTGTGAATGTAACTGTTGTAATGGAAGCAGTGTTTTGGGTTTGGTATAAATCTATATGAAATATGAATTTTGGAAGAAGCGCGTTGTATAAAAAGTGGATGCCGTATGGCGCCTAGCAGCGGTCAGCGACCCTCCCCACTGCGTCCTGCGAGTTTTGCGTAACTCATAATGGCCGAGCCGATCGTGCTCCGTGCTCTGCTCGTGGTTCTCTGCCTCTACCCAAATGCTAATGCGCAAATATTTACTGCGCGAATCTACATTCTAACAGTCGGCTGTCAGCGGCTCATTCCATATTCCGGTAATATATTCACGGCCGTGGCTTGGCAACCCGGCGCGCACCACTTCCGATACAAAGATGAGCCGAGCAGGCCTAGGTTGTTCATGCCTCCTAAATTACAACTAATATTCCTCTCCACGGTTACCTTTCTACATAATTTATATGCTTTCCCTACATTCGCATTAACATTTTATTAATAATATAACTTTTAATTGAAATTCTGGATATTTCTATTTATTCATATTATGTAAACTATACGAAGCGAAGCAACAATGATTAAGGATTAAGAAATTAATGATAGGGACACTTATGGCTGGTTGCACCAATATTACTTAAATATTTTTCCCTTAAATCGACAATATTAAAATTAAGTGTGAATTGTTCCACATGGCTGTCAAAATTTTGATTAGCATTTCTTTGTTTTAAGTGTAGCTTAAAATTTAATTCTTGTTCATTTTATTTATTCCAATTTATGTAATCTATTTATTTTTATAGCTAATGCTATGCTTATTTAATAATTCTTATAAAAACGCGTCACATAGTTTAATATAATTCTTTGGTCTACTCTGATCTATTTCTATTCTAATATATTTTCTATTTGTTCCTTAATTGCTTTATTTAAATGTGATTTATTTATTTTGCTAACTCCGTAAATTTAAATTTATAAACAGTTTTAATCGTTACCAAACAGTAATTACAAGATAAATGAGTTGTTCGAAATGTCTTCCTTCCATTTCAACATACGCAGTATATCTCCGGAAAAATGAACAACGAACTCTTTCTAGAAGTCCCAGGCTCTTGTCGAATTGTTTGGCAATATTGTTCGATTCATTAGTATTGACAACTTATCAAAATTAAAAAAAAAAATAGCTATCAGTATTTACCTAAGATTTCATCTAAATTAAAACTCCCTTATCTTTAAAACGGTTCAGTGTTGGACACATGTTGTATAATACTTCTCGATTTATTTTGACTTCTTCTCCATGTCCTATAAATCTTGAACATATATTTTTTAACTTTAAGCCTGTATCCTACTTCCTCGAAATTGCATTACTTATATGCTTCAGAATCCTCTAGTTAGTTTCCCCAGAATTTGTTTTAATTTACCGAATCTTTAAAATAACTTTTTCTGATTTATATAGTGTTAATATGATCTATTTTTCTATTTATAATCTTATTGAAACGAAGTTAATTATTTATTATTTATTCTACATTCTTCTTTTCGAATATGCTACAATTAGTTAATCTCTGTATTAAAATAGTAATGTAAGATTTATTTATGTTTTCATTAAAGTTAATTTAAAAGTCGTTGGTATGAAAGTCTATATTTTCATTTCATTGGCAGGGATGGCGTACTAAGCCAAAATAAGTTTAATAATATAGAAATTATAAATTCTTCACAATATTTTATTTTAATAAACTAAGACCATAAATATTTGAATTTCAAAAGGAAGTTTTTTTTTATTAAATTTAGAACATTTTTACAACGTGTTTTGTTATGGTACGAATTATTTGCGTTATATTCTACGTTATTCTACAATATTTGATTAATTTCAAATCTTTAATTTAATTATACAGAATAAAAAACTTACAAATTATATAGTACCAGGAAGAATTTGCACTGGATTTAAAGTTGTAATTGACATTAAACTACACACTGCACTGATTAACTTTACAGAAAAATTTGCACAACTGAAATCACTTGCATTAAATACAAACACGACAAAAAATTGAATAGATCTTCCAATACTTGTACTATTCCAACGAACAACTGCAACTCACTGCATGGCATGCTCAGAATCGAATTCAGCGCAGAAAAAGATTTGGAGACGCCAACTATTAACAAAATAAAATACTATTGTATCTATTCGCAAATGAAAGTTGTACGTCGGAGCTGAAGTATAAGATAACGTATTTATCTCCACCGTCCAGCCCGAGTACCTCTCACGGTGAAGTATATTTTGTTGTGTTGAATAGCACTCATAAACGTCGCCTCTGTGGTGTAGTACTCGATAAAGGGAGTTGAACCCTTGAAGAGCAGCATTAATTTTTTACTGCGGGTGATCGGTCTTGAACGGCTTCAGTGTGCGGAAGTAAAAACCGAGATGGAGGCCACCTGTTGCTCGCTGCAACTGCACCAACTTGTGCAATTGCTCAAACACCGTAAATCTTGCCATCAATATCGCAACAGCACACTCAGGAACATCAATGCTGATGGGAAATTCTTCCGTTACCATACCCAATATCAAAAAGAATCAAGCAAAAACGGTTTTTGGGCTTCTGAAGTGTAAATATAACACACATTGTTAATGTCTACGGTAGTTGCGATTTACGTATTCAATAAATAGTTCAACTTCTAGTTGAAGTTCATTCTTTGCAATTTTATCTTTTTGTCAAATTTGTTAGGCATTCATTTATTAAATTCTCATGTAGTCTTCGGTAGTTTTGTATATTGTATCCGGTTAAATTCTTTGAAAATGGCCATTAAATGACAGAAACCGGTCAGAAATATATTCAGAAAGGAACAGTATGAATAAGACTTTTATTTAAAGTTTTCATAAACCTTCTCCCAACTTGCAATTTTCACATTTGAACGTTCATCCCTCAACTGTTCAGTAAATTCTTGGAGAAATACAAATTATTGGACTGATTTTAACATTTCAATGTTTTCCAATGCGTCTTGTGCAGAGCCTATTATATATATTTTAAAGCAAGTCGCTTGTTGGAATCTTTGATATCATTTTAACAATAAAAATTTTTTGCTGCACTTCATTTGAACTTATTATAGTTTCACGGCTAATCATTCAGAACTACCATTTATTTTATATCTTTGAACTTCACTTTTGATTTTTGATTTTTTTAAATAAATTATAATTTTTGCTTAAAACTGGCAACATGAACACCTCTACCATAACTTTTAAAATTAAGCTTATTCTTAAATTTTTGAGCATAAACCTACTTTTAAATGTAAAATAAATTATATTCTATAAAATTAAATGTAATAGATGAAGGACTACCGCTGGGTAAATTATTCTTGCATGATATTTATCCTATTTGCTGGCTGGCTCAAAAATGGCCAATTGTTAATTACTATAAATAAAAATAATGTTGTGCGGCAACTCATTCAACTGGAAGACAACGTTGTTTAATAATGTTAATCAACTGCTTTTAAAACCATTTTCAATTCTTGATTTGGTTTTTACTACATTCTTGATCTACAATATTATGTTTCTGTTTTATGGTTAATGAGTAGTATTTTATCAGACGGAAGTAACAACGAATTTATAAAAAACAAATATCCAAAGACTTTATTCATTTGTCACTATAGGATAGTAAAGACAGTAAAAACAGAAAAAAGTACTTAATATAAGTTATATATTCTTAATCAATGAGAGCTGTTCATTCTGTGCAATGAATTATCTGCCATCTTCACCTAATTTATAACTGATTAGATTGAATCGTTTTATATTACATTTAAATAAGGAGATGCCAATAAAATGCATATAAGAGTAAGTAAAGATAGATAGATAGATAATAAAATATGAAATCAACAATTGCACCATAATATATACATAACAAATAATAAGATAATTAATTGTCAAAATAAAACTTAAAAACAAAAAAGTGATGTCATGCACAAACTTTTATTAAAAGTAAATATAACTTGTTTTACTCAGTATGTTCGGAGTTAAATAATATATGACAGTGATTATAATAACATTATAAAACATATTTTAATTAATATAAAATTAGAATAATTTAAAACATGTTCATAGAATCAATTATGATAATTAATTTATATCAAAAATGAAATACATTTCATTGCCACAATTCAAAATATAATTGTTTATTTATTTTATTATCCAAACAATCCATACATTGCACAATTTATTTTCGACTTTTCTATCTCTTTATGTTTATTAAACAATTTCTACTTTATTAAGCCTTGTTATTTATTTGCTTCTGGTGGTTAATATTGACACAAGAAATATTTTTCTGCGGAAAAGCAGATATAATTCTACGAGTATCCTGAATTTTCCCCGTTGTTTTTCTTTCCATGCCCTTGCACCAATAATTACGTCATTATTTGAGTAAATTAAGGCAAAACAAATTGAAAATTGCGTAATTTAAATTAGGGGAGTTGACTGTGAACCAATTTGTGAGTCTGAGAAAACTCAACCTCTGCAAGAACAAAGAAACACGTGCCGGTAAACAAAGGAAAACCAACTTCCACTTCTTCGTCCTCGTATTTTTCAGCTACGCCCCTGGAAAGTCCTATATACGCTCATTATCCTAAGGAAAGATTCCCACAGAGGTTACGGTTACTCGAGGCAATATGGTTCCAAGTTGAAATATCTTTAGAAATGGGAGAAAATATCATATTCCCGTTTAATATAAAAAGGTTAAATTTGTTATGAATCTACTAGATTTATAGAAATATCATATTACACTTCTTATGAAATTCTATATTTCAATATTCTGTATTCAAGTAGAGTTATTGAAGTTCTATTTTCAAACAACGTATTATCCTTTTTGTATAAATAAAAATATAAAATATTATATAAAAAGTAAATATATCGTCAAAAAATTTCAGTTCGTTTATTTACCAATAAACAATAATTTTACACAAAGTAATTAAATTGACGACATAATCATTCAAGTAATTTAACACAGACTATGATAATGTAATTTCTTAAGCTATTTATCTAGGTAATTGTGACGACAATATGTAAACATACAATTCACAATGTCTACCAACAGAAGTATTTAAAAAATAAGTAATTTATCAAGCTTGCCATAAAGTGAATTTTTATTTACTATTTAATTTTATAAAATATTGTAAATTATATTGTTGCAGGATTAAAATGAATTAGAAATAGAATTATAATTTTTTTTTTTTTTCTTAAAAATCGGTAATATACTATTTTGATTATTCCGTACGTCATTTTCACCCTATCAGAATGCTTTGTTTGATGACCGTAGTGCCGTAGGTAGTTTAAATTTTGTTGATATCAAATTTTTATGTTGTCTGTTGTCATTCGTGAAATAATCAAGCAAATGTAATTCGAGCTATGGATACAATTGGTAAAATTTACTCATAATTCCTGCGAAGTAACGACAACTCAGTTGTCTTGATCTAAATGTCACTTTTAACACTCATTTCTCTGTTACTACACAACAACTTTTTATAATTTTTTCCAATAAATTCATGGCTCTTATTATATTACTTATGAATAAAGAAATATATTAATAATCATCATTGATGCTACCTCTCAAAGAAGTTTTGGTCGGTGGTGAAATTGAAAAATGAATTTCACCCGTTACAGGAGTTTTTACTTGCATTTTGGTAAAGAGAATGGCCAACCTAAAACCTCTGCAAAGAACCTACTGTTTATAGTGAGTTGTAGAACACTCGGACATAGCGGTATTTATGTTTGGTTAAAGACGGCGTTGGGATATGAACCAAGACCTCACACTCCATTCAATTAGCTACCTCTGCCCGTGAAATATATTAATATTTTTTAATAATCATACAGTTACGAGTACCTACATCTATTTTACATTAATAATGACAATAAACTTTTATTCAATCCCTACTCCTCGGTTGTCTATATAAAAGGAAGTGAATATTATAAAAAATAGCTGGCAATAATTTTAGCATGAGTGCATATAAATCTGTTTTTTCATTTCCTCAGTTGCTATCCCTGTATATCACGCACTGCATAACCTCACGACTTCCTGGTTACCGCGACGTTACGTACATGCCCATGACCTGCAGGGCAAATTCTCACGCTGAGTTATAGTCCGCAGGCCACGCACTAGCCCTGTGATTATGACGTCGTGCACAAGTCCACCGAGTTCACTGGGGACTAGCGTGAACGTGGGTCACGTCATCGTAGTGGTCAGCAACGTAGGAAATGTAGTGACGATGGAAATTATCATTACAGTTTAAATAAATGACGGATTAGCAAGTGATAGTTATAGGTTTAGTCATTTTCTTTACTGATTTCAAACTTGTACTTCTGAGGATATGTTTGTACATCTAATTTTGAGTTGCGTTTTGACAATTTTTTTTTCTCAAAATAAATTCCACGCATTATTACATTATTATGTTACGAGTATTATAGGTAAATGAAAATTACTGGATGTCAGTCAACATTTTTTTTTTTAATTCTAAATTTCGGCCTCAACCAGTTTCGGAATCACCTATGCCTTCTTCAGGAGATACAAAGTTACAGAAATTTAGAATTATAAAAAAAATTGTTGACTGACATCCAATAATTTTCATTTACCTACAATTATCATCCCAGTTACGAAGTCTCATCACTCATTACGAATATTATGTCCATAAAACAATGTTATTTTATGTTACTTTGTATAATTATATATTTCATTTGGGATTTTTATTTAGGGTTTCCGGGTGCCGCTAAATAAATTCTCTTCGTCTAAGATGCCGGTAGGTAATAAGTTTGACAAACACTGGCGCAAGTATATTTATTTTTTTATTTATTATTAATTACTGGTACCATGGTACGATTGTACTAATTTTCGTATATATTAAATGATAATATGTAAATTAAATATTCTCAAATCCGTCAACTCTATTATTTGTTCGCCTCAGATACATACATACATAAATGTAATTCTGGTTGCATTAGTTTCCTATTGTGTTTAAATAGAAACTATTTTCTATATAGTTTCAGATGAGGATAATCACTCAATTTTATGTACACACATTATATTTTTGTTGGTAGTTTGTTAAATATTAATTATTAAATATATTGCGTAGATGTTTGGTATATAGAAAACATATTTCAATAAAAATAAGCGAATAATATTCAAATATTAGAATGAATTATGTATTATACTTATAAACTTATTTAGTGCAAATATAGTAATAAAAATATTTTATATTTCTACCTTTACTCAATTCAAGTCCTTTCTCGTAAGAAGGGCGGAAATAGAAGTATCATTTTACCTGTAACAAAAAAAAAACCATTAGGATAAGTATTATAAATGAAAGGATACAATTACCGTTACCACAAATTTAATAACAACACAAATATATATTATTAAAAATATATTTTTTTGTTTTCTTCTATTTTTTAAAAAGATATAAAGTTCTTTTAAATATTTTATGTGTATTGTTTTATTAGTTATTAAAAGAGTTAGAAAGTAAGATACTGTGAAAATAAGTTGAGAGTCTATGATGAATACTGTATTTTATCCTGCTCGCGTATTCAATTAAGATCACGCTACAGCAGACAATCCTTGCCCTAAAAAAGCGGAGAAAATCGCGTTATAATCCCAGGAGAAAAAGCGAATGGAGAGCATTGAAGTGTCTCTCATCTTCTCATTGTCTTGCTGACGTTACGATGACGTCACAGCGTCGGTACGCTGGCCGCCGCCAACGCATGCATGTGTTTTTATTCAGTCTAGACCCGGTCTAGACTCCAGCCAGTTATAACACTATAAACGCTATCTAGAGCACTGCCGAAAATAAGTTTATGTGAATATGAAATTCGTGTTCAGACAATATAACGGTGAGAAGGCGATAGCAGTATCTTTAACTCGACTTATTGCGATGAACAGCGTTTATATTTTCCACTCACGCTATATTTAAGAGGTGTATCGCTGATTCAAATGTTTTTTTTAGACAATGGGACATACAATGTCCTTGAACTTGGAGTGGCATTGAACACCGACCAAACTTAAAATACTAGCCGGTATCTCTGCTCAAATACATGCTTATTTTACTGGCCAATCTACCATTTTATTACTGTTCAAAATTCTTTTCAATACTAAAATTACCTCTTTCCACAGGAATTTAAGCATTTAAGATGTTAGTAGAGTACAAATTTGCTCATAAGTTATTAAATTTTATTTAATTTTTACCATAATTTTATTTTTCTTAAGGAAAGAAGAGGTGTAATCACACAGATTTTAATAAGTAAGATTTTGAACGATTGGAATTTGAACATAGAATTTTTACTGTCTTTAATACATTAAGTATTTGTTAGTATAGATTTATGACTTTATTGCTAATATTTCATAAAATAAATATATTTCGGAAAACGTGTTTGAATAAAATTGCTTTGTTTTCAGTGGATTAGGAATTATAGCACTCTGAAGTGTTTGCTCCAATTTTTGACCTAATGAAAACAGAGCACATTCTAGAGCAGAATTAGCTGCTCTAGATTGAGCTCTGGTTTCCATAGATCAAGAATTAGAATATTTTTAAATGTTCTATTCTAGGTCTGCAGAAATCATAGCACATTCTGGTGCAATAAACCTATAATTGTGCTCTGGTTTCAGCGGACCAAAAATTAGAGCAAATACCTATTCAAATGGTCTGATTCTCAACCTGTTTAAACCAGAACGCATTCTAGAGCACTGTTATTCTGGATTTTTCTGTGGTTTCAGTAGACCAAGTACTTGAGAATATCAACAAGGAAATTTGGAAAGTCGTCGCCCGTGTATAGTATATAGTATAGTAATACAATTAAATCTGCTATATCCACATTTATTTTAAATTATAGTGATAATTGCTTTGTCCTTTCGGAAGTCCTCAGGCTGTAATTTAAAATAAATGTGGTTTGATTGACCAAGTACATATTTTATTGTTTTTTGTCATTATTGAGAACAAACATATTGTTTTACAACAATATGTCATTAATTTATTTTTTACAGATAGATTCACTATTAGATTCTAATCTAACGTACTTGTTTCGTGACAAGTTGTACTTGCATTTTAGCGGTGTTTATTGTCCGCCTACCTTCTCTGCACTCTGCAGGAGACCTACAACTTAAAGTAATTTTCGAACCATTCGGACACAGCGGTATTTTTATTAGAATGAAGATTGATGTATACGATTTTTCTTTTGTTTCAATATTTGTATATAGTTAGATAATTAACTTACCGTTATATAAAAATCAACCAATGCTGTACATAATTTAGATAATGAATATGCCAGTAATTAAATGATGATTACTAATTATATTTGACTTTGTTTTAGTAATTGATTCTGTACTGTAAACTCCTAATCTTCCTTGTTTGTCTATACACTCAAATCTATTAATAACTAAACATGTTTGTGAAATTTTTAAACTGTCTTTAAAAACTTTACGGTAATATTCAAACAAGAAACGCGGAAAAAACAAGTGTAGAACGCAAATGTTTTGGCTGTAGTTAATAGGAAATACGTTGTCGTATGTCCAGTACATAGTCCTATGTATATTAATTCATGCATAACTACATAAGAATTCTGGCAATATGTAAAGGAGCCCACATACGGGAAATAAATGTTCTGCTACTTTGGCAATAGTCAACTGGAAAATAGTTGTCCTAGCCATGCTTCACTACACTGAACAATCATGTGTCCTAAATTTTAAAAATACTACGTATTATTTTAGTAACCAGCAGCATGTTATGTTAGGTTAGTATATTGTTTTTGGGAGTCGAATTCATCGATAACAGCATCCAGAATTAGTCACGTAGTCAATATCCTAAATCAATAAATTAGAACATAATCTACAAGAAAACAAAATAAGTACACTATATTTTTAGCAGTTGATCCTCATGTCATCAATTTCTGCTGTAAGATTTTAAAATTTTACCTTGCATCTTTGTCGTATACGCATAGCATAGATGAGATTTTTATTCGCTATTTCATTATCGTACGTGTTACATAGGGGTACATATGCTATCTGAGTACAACCAACGATAAAAATGAAATAGCAATAGTAATGCAACCGCGGTAAGGGATATAATTGAAATATTTAAAAAAAATTTAATATGTCATTCCTGTCATTTGTGAAGATGATTTGGCATTGACAACTTTTGATTCATTGTATGTTGATAATTTCGTAAGATTACTGTACAACTCTTTTTTGTATGTATCATCCATTTTTAGATTTGTATATATTACGATAAGTCATTATTATTATTTTATTAATTATTATATTTCCATACAATAAAAAATATTTAATCTAAAATTATTTTTGTATATTCCGTTATTCAATTAATTTCTTATTCCACAATAAATGATTATTCTTTGAATTTTGATAAATAACGTATAGGTTATTTTTGTTATACTGTCAGTTTTGGAACTCACACGATTTCACCCAACAACATGAGTCCTCTTCCCTCCACGATTTGATTCATATGGTTACGAATAATGATGTGATTATGTTAATTATTGCACATGACATCAAATTTGACAAATAAATCTATCAATTTTATTGAACATAACCAATATATCCAAATTCGTTAAATTACGTAGGTTTTGAATGAATCGTAAATAGTAAATATTAAATTATTCGTATTATTTTTCCTATATATCTTAAAATATATGTTATTTTAGTTACATGAGTTCGTTATGAATATTACAACAGAAACTAATAATGATCGTGGGGTTATTATATACTAATATGTATCTCGCTCACATGTCATTAATAAATACTCTAGTAAGACAAAAAATATAAATATAACATATTATTTTAGCATCTACGCAGCATATTATGTTAGGTTAGTATATTGTTTTTGGAAGTTGAGTTCCTAGATAAAAACTTCTTAAATTAGTCACGTAGCCAGTATCTTATAACACGAATCTAAAACATTATCGGTCAACAACAAAACAAAATGTATGTGTACGTTATAATTTATATAAAAAAAATGTTCGGTTAAGTTGTTATTTTCGCTCAGCAACTTGTTTTTTCTAGGAGTAATATTCCAGTCTTTGACCGCTTAATATTGTACCATCTAAGTACATGATTGTTATGTTAGGTTAGTTTATGTTTCTTGCTCCAAATTCGCATGTGATAACATTTCGTCATCTTAGTCACGTTCTCGTTTCCGCGTAGCGATTAACCACGTAGAAAAAGCAAATATGAATGCGAATGCGGGTGTTTGTCCGGGTTGCAGATACTCGACTTCTTGGTATAGTAGAAGTAGATTTACTCGTATATGAAACCGACTTACGCGGATTTTACAACCTTTTATGGAGGGGTGGGATGCTTAGTGGTCAGTAGTAGTTTTTTCGACGTCGACGGCTGATCTGCGAGTTGTTGAACTATTTCTCCCAAATGTTGTTTTTATCATGACTTACGTCCACAAAATTATATTCCCAGGGTCTTCACATATTCGTATTTACCATTTTATGCACACCCTACTAAATACTGCAAGCACAGAAATAACTTTTTGATGACTTGTCCAAAACTGACTGTGTACCTCTAAAGAAAATATTTAATAACTAATAATGGAATAATTGGAAATCCAAATGAAAAGAAAAATCTTATGAATGAGCAACTTGACTTAGTCAAGTCTCTGTTGATGACACCGCTTTAATCCGTTTTAGATTTTCCTACAATTGTAAAGCTAGTTAATGCTTAGTTTCTGCCTTTAGGTTCTTCTATGTGTAAATACTAAAAATTTTCTGCAAAATATATTCATTACTATTTCCTGATAATGGCCTCATAAGACGAAATATAAATAAAATTATTTTTTTTAACAACCAAATATTTCTTATATTTATGTCAATAACTATTTGTATTTAGAATGTACTTTAATCAATTCTCAATTTTCAAAATGAAATTAGAAGACGTGCGTTTAAAATGCATTATTATGTGAATATTTTAATCTATATTTAAAAGTACATAATAAGGAAACATTTTGAAACAAAATTTCTGGTAGGGCTCTTAACAGCATATGACAGAAGAAAATACCTTCCTAGTGCCTACCATTTCCGCAAGTCCCATAAAACTTTATAAGGGTCGATCGGCTTATCCGAAAGTGAATTTCATATATCTATGCCTCTTCTATATTTGTCCGGGTGCAGATACTCGACTTCTCGGTATCGCTACCCCGGGCAGTATCGAGGCTGCAAACTGCGAATAACTCCCAGCCAACTACCGTGAAACAAGCGTTTAGAATTTTAACCAAGAATGCGAACATGTGTGAGATGGGCAGATAAGATCTCGGATTAAATATATGAGTTTCGCACCGCTGACGAGATTTAAATAAGAATGAATAAATTCTAGGCAATAGGAAGAAATAAATTAACTGTAATGTATTAGAACTTTGTTATCCACACACTGTGGAGTTACTCTACATTTAGACTTGGTTTTAGGAATTTTGTTTTACATATCATTAGTAGCTGTAACATGGGAAGAACTATAAAAATATACATTACCATTTAATACTGTAGATTTCGTTTCTTTAAATGATTCATTTATTTGTCTAAATAATACAAGATAAAAATTTTATTTTTAATTCTCGAAATTGTGACCACTTGTATGAAAGTCCATAAAAACTAACGGTATTTTACTTTTATCGGTTATAGCGTTTTCCAGCTATAGCTATAGCGACACATTTCAAAGTAAATTTAACAAAAGATTTCAAAATAGTATACCAGTAGTCATTTTATCAAAGAAGTTAAACAAATTTACTAGCTCTTGAAACTACTGCCACATGGTAACATTACCCACATGATTTTTCCCCAATTTTCGTAAGTTTGAAATGTTAAAAAAACAGTAGCAGAACAAATGATTTAAATCAATGCAACCATATGTTGAATGTATGCCACATTAATATAACATAAATCAAATATAAATAAGTAAAATAAGACTTACATTTTTTTTAAATTTTAAAGTTGTTAAAAATTGAGACTATATGTACATATACATCTTCTACGTCAAACAAAAAAAATCGAAATTTATGATTAAATAGTGAATGCTATCATGTACGGAAACAAAAAATGGAAGAAATATCTAAGATGTGTTTACTAAAATCTTTCAACAGAATATTTTAGCGCCTTCATTTCCACCAAACTAGTGGAGTTATCTTTGGAACTAAATAATAAATTTAATTCTTTATATGAATTGGAACTGGAGTTAGTTTGATATTTCAAAATGTTAAAAAAGTGTATAACTAATCCGGTTTAGTGGCTAATCGTTTTTATTAATCTGGGTGTATAGGGATAAAGAAAAACAAGCAGTTATTGACAATTTAATATAAATTTGTTTAATGCGGTCCATTTCTTTCCTTTCAAGTGATACCTTTAGGTTGGTATAATTTATGACGCCTGTCCGCTAACCTTCTCAACCCTCCATTATTGGTTGTGAACAGTGCATAAGTCAGTTTCATCTTCATCTTCACTAGACCTACTTGCCATTTTAATTTCAAAAATTTTGGATCATGGTTGTACTCAAAACAAAAGTCTTTTTTAGAGTTTTTTGCTCATAGAACTAAAACATAGGTACTGATTATAATTATTAAAAACACATTAGACCATAGGTTTGACGTTGACCATCCCAAACGCATCCCAACTATTCAACTATTGATTGTTCGAGGAAGCGCTCGTTACATAACCATGCATGGTGCAGCTGCAAATTGAACCATCAGCTACTTAACGGACCTCAAGGCCCCCTCAGCGCGTCTTCCGCTAGACCTTGAATCTCGCGCCTCTCCTAGCAACACACCCACATGCACGCCACTGCACAACGGCACAGGTTGTGCCCGACACTGACCATACATCCCACTGATTTATCCTAGCAATTAGGAACATATGTACGTCGGCTGGTCAATATTGTTACTACTCATCTATACATAATAAGAAGGAAAAATATGTAAATAAAGTTATATTAATATATCATTTACAACCAAATAGTAATTGTGACTGGTTGCGGTTAGAAATTGTTTATTTATAGACATTTGACGCGATTTCAAAAGTTTTAGACTTTGAATTTAATATATGTAGGTATGTATGTATGTGTGTACGTCTGTACGTATGTATGTATGTATGTACATTTAACATGTGAAATCATATTTTCGCAATTTCCTGCTTCCCTAATTATTTTAAGTAAAAAATTTGACATCTGAATCAACAAGCATAATTATTTTTACATGCCTTGTAAGCCAAAAAATAGCTATGGAATTGAGACAAAAATAACAAATATTTAATGGTTTATCTGTCAAGTTACCTTATTTTTATTATTATTTGTAATTACTATTATGTCAAGCTACACCAAAAAATATAGCAACTTTATGTTTAAAAAATAATAAATACATGCGACATTCGTTTAAAAAGAAATCACAGTATATAATTGTAACAAAGTGAATCTTCGGTCATAGAACATTATTTGTTAGTTTTTAAGTATGACAAAAGCGCGAATAAATTGGCTTAATGATGCTACAAAATTCCCTTTGGCTATAAAAATTTATTAATTGTGAAAGTAAAAACAATTAGAATGTTTTCTAAATTCCAATTAGAATAATAACAGCAAAACAAGAAAGTTGACATGGGGTTTTTCAAAGAAAACCTTGAATTTTGGAAAGGCACATGTCACTTTCTCCAAATGCCAGTTTATTCCGTTTTTGTAGAGGGAGGTATATCGGAGGCCCTTATATACCAACACGGATCTTACGAACATATTGATAGACCGATCGCAAGACAGGGTACTCTCTGCTCGCGGCTCGTCAAAGTGTCAGTGAAGAGTTTGTGTGTGTTCGACTACCCTCCAAAGTCCAAATAATGTTTGGTAAGAATTTGCTGTGATATTTTGTTATTGTGTTATTTAATTGTAAACTGTTCACTGATTCCTGCGTGAATTCGCCATTATATTATTATTATTTAAAAAAAAAAAAAAAAAAAAAAAAAAGGTAGCGAAATAATTCAAACCGAATGATAAGGCAACAGGAATACTCGGATCCCACACCGCTGCCAACCAGATTGTAACAAAGGATGTTTTTCAATTTAATTCTTTTTAATTGCTGCCACCAGGCTATTTAATAAAATAGCCAAAAATAAAATAATCTGGATTGTTAATAAAAACAAATGTAATCTTCACAAAAATGGCAATATTTATTGGAACAAACAGTTAAAAAAATATAATGGCGAATTCACGCAGGAATCAGTGAACAGTTTACAATTAAATAACACAATAACAAAATATCACAGCAAATTCTTACCAAACATTATTTGGACTTTGGAGGGTAGTCGAACACACACAAACTCTTCACTGACACTTTGACGAGCCGCGAGCAGAGAGTACCCTGTCTTGCGATCGGTCTATCAATATGTTCGTAAGATCCGTGTTGGTATATAAGGGCCTCCGATATACCTCCCTCTACAAAAACGGAATAAACTGGCATTTGGAGAAAGTGACATGTGCCTTTCCAAAATTCAAGGTTTTCTTTGAAAAACCCCATGTCAACTTTCTTGTTTTGCTGTTATTATTCTAATTGGAATTTAGAAAACATTCTAATTGTTTTTACTTTCACAATTAATAAATTTTTATAGCCAAAGGGAATTTTGTAGCATCATTAAGCCAATTTATTCGCGCTTTTGTCATACTTAAAAACTAACAAATAATGTTCTATGACCGAAGATTCACTTTGTTACATAATAATAATTGAAATATGAAATTGGTATGATTACGGTAACTTCCTTGTGAAGTATAAATAAAAATCTTTGAAATCAATCAATTGGAAACCTAATAAAGAAACTTTTAATAAATTGTAGATCATTGTTGTAAACTGCACAGTAATATCACTTTTAAAAGATATTTAAAAATTTTATTTTTAATCTGAAATAGAAATCAAACAAATTAATCCACGCAAAGAATTAAATATATCTATAATGAAAATTTTAAATATATTTTTAAATAATTTCAAAACGTTTATTAACAATCTTTCTGATGAAAACTAAACTATTTATCAATGTTTTTAAATATTTTCATAATTTCTTCCCTTCTTCTATCCTATTTCGAATGCAAGGGAATGAAAATGTCTTACGTTTCATAGTTTCAAAAATTAAATTCACTGTCATGTTCTTTTCTGAGAATAGATTTTTATGATAAATGGCGTAGAACGAATTATACAAATGAAATTTGTATAAATATCAGCGACAGTGATTCCGCACGTAATAGTTGTCAGATGATAATTTATTATTCCATAGGTAAGTAAAGTACGTGCAGAAACAAGTAATATTTTCCGGTTATATATGAGTAAATATTTGCATTAGCACTGAAAGTCAATGACGTAATTTGCAAAATACCCAGACAAAACAAATGAAATAAATAACGCTACGACACGTAATAAGTGCAGTGTCTGACAGGTAACCTTGTTCCGATGATTATATTAATAATAGCTACACTAGTAATTTGCTTTATCTGCTAGTCAGCCTAGAATGTCTGTAAAAATAACGGCACATTAAAGAAAATTGCCAGACATGCATTTGTAATTAGTTGCTTTACCTAGACGCACTCAAACTTTACTACCCAATTATTATTCATTATTCTTATCATAATCCAAAAAACTATTAATGAACGCACTAAACACTTTTTGTAACTTAAAAATAATTGCAATTTAGTAAGCCTCAGACAAAACAAATTATAATACTCGTAAAAAATCTATGACTCACTAACTTTAAAGATTATTCCAGTCTATGCCTTTAACCTTTATGTCTGTTCTACAAAAATTTATTTTTTAACCATTATGGTAGAATAAATATTAAGGTCAATACGAGACAAAGTTGATCCAAGTACTGATCAATCTAGTAACGTTGATAAAATAACGTGCATCAAATATAAATTATTTCATAATAAGTTATATTTGTTATAAAAACAAAAAGGATTTTGAGCCCAGTTTATAAAAGCGAAACGTCCAATGTTGTTAATAAATTAGTACAAAATAATTAAAAGCCAACTAATTTATTATTTTTATTATGTAAATTATGCCAAAGTAAAGTGCCTTTTTAATAAGGCCGATTGGAACAAAAAATGAAGATGCATAACTAGATGTTATAGCAGTCCCATATATACAGTTTCAAATCTCTACGGCTAATCATTTTTGAGTTATGTGTGGTAAGTATGTACACAGGGCCGGCGGAACGTGTGCACGTCAGGTGGGTAGTATCAGTGTCTTCGGTGGCTGGGGAGGGTTCGTTCGACTGGAATTTATTATATATTTAAGGTTTTTATAAGAAAAATATCTTAAAGGTGTATAATAAGATTTCTTTGAGGTTTTCACTTAATTCTACATAGGTATCACATCTTTATAAATTTTCAATTTTGCAGAGCAAAACCCGTCACTCGTTTTGTATTTTCAGAAATTAACTTATTCATCAGTTCCTCGATGTCAAGCTTATCGACTATTTCTTGATTCGCATGTAAAGTCGCTACATGGTTTAGCCGATTTTGCACCATCGTCGAGTGCAAATAACTTCTTTTGGTTCCTGAGCATAAGGGGACCGGCAACCGGCAACTACTCCATAAGCCTCTTACGCGTTAGATAAAGATAGGCATATCAACACATTGCGCGGTGTAGTAACTAACTGCGCATCTCGCGCGCTGTTTAAATATTGAATAAGACCGTCATTTTTTAAAGTCATTTTAGACTTATTTTGTTCACATTTTTAATTTAAATTTTTCAATTCCCAAACATTTTCAACATTTCCAAGAATTAAAAAAATAAAATTCAAAAATGTTTTCGAAATTTACAAAATTTCAGGTGGGTAATTACCCACCCTAAAAAATTTCAGGTGGGTAGTGCTACCCACCCTACCCATGCCTTCCGCCGGCCCTGTATGTACATACCTATGTACGTACATAAATATAGACGTCACGTCGAAACTAGTCAAAATAGATTCAGAGGAAGTCAAAATGGATATTTCCGTTGAAATATGAAAACCGAAATTTTTCGCGATTACAATACTTCCTTTACTTCGTACAAAAAAGTAAAAACATTCCGGTGTTTTTAATGTATTAATTCAAATATTGTATTAAACAATTAAAAAAAAAATACATAATTTGTTATATAATATATACGAATATCTTACCCTAAAATAATTAAAGTGACTCTATATGTATCTCACGTCATTCAATTATTAAAGGTACATATAGGATAATAGAATGAAACAGTGAATTGTTATAATGTAGTTATGTTTTTGAAAGCATGTTTCTCACTTGCGTCACTCGGGAAATAGGAATCCGCGCTGAATTTATATGTATTTAGGGCAAATAAGTTAGATGAAAAACCTTTTCACGTCAACTTTTGATTATCTCGGGCTTTTGAATGCGAACATCTGCTCAATGAATAAAGTTGTGCCCATGCATAAAATCTCTTTTTCACTGTATTACTTTTTGAAACAAATGTGACAACTGGTGCCATAACCTATCACCTTTCTACTAAGCCGTGTGTAAATATTATATCAGCACAAATGTCACTCTGTCATCAAATTTTTATTACGTGTCAGTATATTTAGATTTTATTTACTTTTGTTAGAATTTACATAAACAACTTAGTAGAAAAAGTAAATAGACTCTGTATTTTAAGATTGTAGACAGTCGATAAACATAAAAACATTTTATTATCTTCTATTATCACTTTTCTGTGCTACTTTCCTGAACTAATAAATCTTGTTAATAAAAAGCAAATTTACATTGTGTTTCTCACATTTCAAATTAAACTGCCGCTTTTTCATTAAACATTTCTTTTTTTACTAAATTTATTTTAAAACTTTTCCACGAACTCCACTATTTTATAAATTACATTTTCTCCGAATAAAAGAGCATTAATAAATGAACACAAAGGGCCTGAATTCAATTCTGGACAGGCCGTAGATTACACATTGCTTTTATTTCATAAATTCTCTAATGCATTTTTCATTACACATTGAAGTGCTGCTGGAATTATTATTAATAACGCGCAAACAATGATGAAAACTTGAAATATGAAATACATAAAAAAAAAACTCTACGATATGTACATATTAAACGTATTTCACTGCAAAAAAATATTCAGATGATATAAGCATTAGGTAAGTAAATATATGCTTACTAGTCGGTGCACACATTGACTAATTTGTAAATGTATTAACTACCAATGAAAATAAATTTTTCTACAATCTCTAATGTATGTTTTTCATTTATCTAAATTATATTAGGAGTGTAAATAAGTCAATAGTAAATATAATTAATTGAAAACATAACGTGTCATGAAGAAATAAATAAGAAATGTTTTACATACTATGTATATAATATACTTGCCTGACTTAAATAATTTTATTCTTTAAAATGTATGTATTTCATTAAAAAAATAATTTTATCAGGAATTATTTTTTTACTGAAAACGGCATTGTCATGCAAGAAATACTTAATTTCAATTTTTTTATGCTTTATTTCAAAGCTATGAAATAATAACGTAAACTTTTAATTGCACAACATTCCTAAATGGAACAGAGCTTACAGTATAGGTTTCGTGGAAATTTTTACTTTTATTCTACTGTTGTAAATTGTCAGTCTACAGCCTCTGCAAGCGGTTTATTTGAATAAAATTTGGAGAAGCTGGAGTTCGTTTAATTTGAGTCCACGCTTATCCGTTGAGCCGCAGAATAATTTAAATGTTATAAAAATTAGAAATTCTAATATAACTACAATAAAAATGATGACGAAATATTTTCTATATAAAATGATTAATGGAGTTTTCATTGTAAAAATATTTGTATCTGATGTCTATTACATGAAATCTTCGCCTACAAAATGCAGTGTACTTTCTAATCTAATTCAAGGTAACAACGATCAAGTATAATGTGACCTTACTGTATTCAGACCATCTTACAGTGAATACCAAGTTCTATGCAGTGTGAACACTACTGTGCTGTTTTTATAACAACTGCATTCATTGCACACTGGATGACATTTCACGAATGGTGTGGATCACCTAGAAACCAGACACTAGACAGACCTTCACTATTAAGGAAATTGTAGTCATAACTTTCAATGAGCCATTGTGAAAGAAAATTCTTTCATTATTGTTTAAAAACCATAAATATCCCCACACTCTTATTAAAGCCTTGACTTGTTCGTTTGTTTGAGGTTACTCAATCCAAAGTGCTTCAGTTTGTGATTTGAATTTTTGAGGGTCTTATGCTGCAATTTTAATTTTCTTTATGTAAAATTTATAGAGTACAGAAATCTGTAACGCTTTTACAGATTTAC
Source organism: Stenolophus ochropezus (assembly GCA_035578165.1). Classification (NCBI taxonomy): domain Eukaryota; kingdom Metazoa; phylum Arthropoda; class Insecta; order Coleoptera; family Carabidae; genus Stenolophus; species Stenolophus ochropezus. The sequence continues at coordinate 5,793,468 of JAQOWZ010000004.1, read as the reverse complement.
AGAAATTGCAATTCTGGACAGAAATTTGTGAAAATCGTTACTACAGATTTCGTTTTTCAGAAATTTGTGCATAACCTACACTGCTAATATTTACATGAAGATATAGTATTGATTCTTGAGGTTATTTGTTTTAGAAAATGAGTTATGCACTTCATTTTTATATAAATTACAATAAATTAAACTACCAATCTTATTGGAATTTATAATTATTTATTTATATATATATATATATATATATATATATATATATATATATAATATTTCTTTTTAACTTCATCTCAATTTTCCATTTGACATTATAAAGCGAATTTAATAAAAAATAAAAAAAAATGATTATAACCATACTTCAATGAATGCTTTGCGCATGCGTGTGAGTATAATATTTTACATCTTTGTTTTTTGTTAAATACCATCTTTCTAACAAAACACCAAGGAATATAGATATTTGTTGATTGTTTATTATAATTGGAACTTAAAATACAGTTGAAGAACACAAGAAAGAACACTGTAAGTCAATCTTTGCTTAACTATAAAAATTACAAGAAATCATAAGAATTTACAGAAATCTGCTTGCAATAGATATGCTCAGAATTGCAAATAGTCCTACATTTGTAAGGTTTGCAGGTAAAAGAAAAAATACGGATTGAAAGTGGGAAGTAGTTATGCAGCTCTGAACGCTGCTATTGTGATACTATACTTCAAGCTTGTAAAGAAAAAATAAAAACAGAAGAAGAAAAAGTTAACAGCTGCTGGTGGCGCGAAAAATATAATATATAAAATCGGGATATAAGAACCCAATACAATTATTCTCGTAAGGTAACATGAACTTCGGTTCCGCAGGCTCCACCTCACTTTATACAAAGTTATAATGTACCTACTTACATTCGTTGTAGCTTAAATAACTTTACTTTATCCTAGGCAGATATCAGTGCAAATAAACATTTCATTGTCATTCTTTACTGAAAGTAAATGACAATATTTTATAGAACTATTTAAAATTTATTTTATTGCTTCTTCAGGATTTGATAAAAATAAATCAAAAAAGGTTTTATTTACGACCGGAACAAATTTATGTAAAACTTTAGTTATAGGCGAATAACATTTTGTCATATTAAGAGCACCCCGTATAAAGAATTCTTTCTGTATGCAAAATGTATGAAAGGTACCTAACCTCTGTAAAAAGAGACAGCAGCTATTCGCAACGAAGATGAAATCATCTAACGCTTTTCTAGCAATCTATTCAGAGTTCTAACAAGGTATAGGTAGATTATCATCTGCACATGAGCCCAGCTGAAGTTTCAGGTGCCGTTGCAGGACTGACTCGCGGAGTATTATCCTGGGCGACTGTAGAAGTTTGCCTTGGCGAACCTACCAAGCCAGCGATCCACGTGGCGGTGCGACGAACTAAGCTGCGAGGTACGTTTCGCGACAGACTGGGTACGAACGACGAGAACTGAATGAAATATGAATATATGAATGTAAATATGACTTAGAATTGAATATTTTTGTAAGTAGATCGGATATTATTCTGTAAAACAAAGACTTATGGAAATAATTCTTAAGTTCAAACAGACGTTTTTTTCTGTGAAGTTTTTACTTGCAAAATACTAATATTGTTTTTGTGAAAATTTATTGCATATTAATTCCGAAGATTTGAATTGGTAATTGGATGGTGCAGTGTAATAATTTATTTTTTAAATGTCATTTTAATTAGTCTGAAAATTAATTTACCTCTTGCCAGGATAGACTCATAGTACGAGAAGTTCATTAAATGATAATTATATAATGTTACTCGTTGCGTTAATATTATCTTATATTTTTATTTAAAATATGAGACTACTAAATAAATATCTCACTAGTGACTAGACGTCACTTCCCGGATTTTTTGCTGTTGTGGAGAGTGTACCACAGAGGCTTTCTTATGTAGGAAATATATGATTGAACTGCAACCAGTTGTTACTAAAAGACAATGTAGTATAAACTCATGCAAATTTTTAAAATCAATTGTTTTCGCGTGTATATTACAACATACTTTTGTAAAACATAATAAATAACATATTCTGACAGTTGACAATCAAGTTACGATAGGCAATAAATAAACAGTATTTAATGTGACAAGTTTACATTTAAAACAAATTACAATGTATTATATATTGCAAAATGTTCATATTTCTGCTCATTCACACCAAAATACCACATTCTACACAAATTATTAAGAAGAGGCAGTTGCCAATAATGTTGAGCAGTGGTTTCAGTGATATTGCGGATTCATATTCCGCTCAGGCAAATATATGCCTTTCATTCCATTATATCACATTTATTTCACTCAATATGACCTTAATTTTAGGGGAATTGTTAAATATTAAAAGAAAAAAAAGTGTAGTACCAATTAGCTTTTTCGCAAATATCTGTAATTATAATAAAAGTCATGTATCAGAGATCATTTTCTGGGTACTACAGTTGAAGTGGAGAATACACTTGTATATTACTGGGTTCATTTCTATGTGTAAAAAAGTGGTGAAGAATTTATCATCGGTAAGATTTGAACACGGCTTGTCAAAACAGCAAGAATCACAATAAATTAATAAATTTATATTTATTTATATATTGTGAATTGTATACACAAACTTTTACAGAACCTTATAAAATTAATACATATAAAATATTGACTAATTAATTCCAAAAAAAGATTGCATATAAAACATTTTTGTCATAATTTGTTTTTAGTACAATACATATATAAAATTTAAAATTTATTTCATTTTATTGTGTATCTTACATATTATAGGTATGTACAATAATATTTAAAACACTTATTTTATTGACTAATCACCTCCTGAAGATGACCTAAGAAGAGCCGATTCAAGATTCGGTATTTTATTTTCTTACAATTTACTTGAGGGTGCTAAGCACCTCCAAATTTTGAATTAGTACCACTACTCAAAATGAGAATTTATTTTAACTTTTAATAATATATGTTTTTGTTTATAAATTGAACAAATAAATTCTTTTTTCCCACAACCGGCCATAAAGTATTAATGCTTGAAAAGTAGCAGTTTCTATACAACCTAAGCACATTTATCAATGGTTTAATTTACTTTTGAAATTATTTTTTATTAATATTTCGATGGAAGAAAAGTGTAGACAATACGTGTGTAACATAGTGTATCTCGTACTATACCTAATTTCCGCATTCGGCTATGCCTCATATGAGTTAAACACTCGACTAAAAAACACTTACTTTACCCTCTAGTTGCATAAATAACCATTCATCTTATACACCAACTTTTTGTTTTATTTTCAGATAAGGACTTAATTTTATTTATAAAGTCTAACTACACCTATGTGTATTTCCTTAGTCAAGAAGGATCAATTACTTTTTTTAACAATCTGTATACCGGGTGTCTACTTTTTTTTTTATATTTTTTTTGTATTATTCGGTGATAAAATTATCATTACAAATGTTCAAATACAAAAGTTGTTCAGAATGAAAATGAGCACCCAATGAGGCCCTTTTTCATGATATACCTAAATCTATCTTTTATATAGCTGTTTAGAGTGTAATGCAAAATAAAACAAATAACTACTTTGTTTTGAATTGTTTTAGTTTAACAGTTTATGTTCTTTGAATTGTTACTCCAATATTATGAAGATTAAAATAAAGTAGATTTACTTTTAAAAAATGAATTCGGTATGAAAAAAGATACCCTGTATCTTGCACAGTGTCAATTGATATTTTTTCTTCTAATGTATAACAATTAAAGTCATATAAAGTCAAATAAGGGTGATAAAACAGACATACACAGATGCTGTGACATTTGAACTTGCAACATCAGGTTGCAGAATCTAATCCCTCACCATAAGCATAAGGTCCAACGTTGTCAACTATTAATATTTATTTCAAATATACATTTTAATTATGTACAATAATGTTTAATAGTGCTATATTAAGTAAACAAGTAAATTAATTTAGCAAAGGTTTAATTCCGTTGTTCGTGTATTTAGTATAAAAATGCACGTCGTAGAGAACCGGAAGTGGAAAACTACTGCATATTGCATTTAACCTCTGCGGCGTAGTGCAGCTGCACTCACACTCGCACACACATGCGGAGACGTGTGCGTGCAGTACGCGTAATGTATGCATTTAGCACGTGCAGTAGTGACCCGGGCTTGAATGCCAAAGGGGTGAACTCCGACATTTCACAACCGAGACATAAATTGTGGCTTGTTTGTCAAGAAATGTCACAGGGGGACATACAGCAGATGACAGAATGATGCGGACTTCTATATTGCACGGATTAACCTAAACTTTGTCATTAAAGCTAATCTAATTTCGACCTACCCAAATAATTAATAAACTTTTTTTTAATAAAGCATATTTGTTTAACCTTTATTTATTACTATAATGTACACTTTTTCAAAAGAACTGCATTTTACCTCTAGTAAGTCACAACCAGAGTTAAAAATCATGATCTAAAAAAAAACTAAAATCATTAATTTTTGGAATAATGAGATAATTATTAACGAAAATCATATTAAAGTTGGAACTAATATCATTAAAAATAGTAAATATGGACTATTTAACTACTATACAGGGTAATATTTCAATAAAACTGCTAGAAACTTTAATTAAATGACATATAATTTGATATACTGATTATAGAATAAAAAGATTATTTTTTGAAAGTAGATGACAGAAATGATGTAGACTACTATATTGCATGGATTAGCCAAAACTTTGTGATTAAAGCTAATTTAATTTCGGACTACTCAACTAATTAATAATCTTTGTTTCTAAAATAAAACATATTTTTAAGTTTTATTTATTACTATAATGTACATGTAAAGAGTAACGCTGACTTCTTCAATAGAACTGCATTTAACATCTAGTGCGTCATTACCAGAGTTGAAAAAAACATGATTAAAAAAAAACTACAATCATTAATTTATAGAATAATGAGATAATTATTAACGAAAATCATATTAAAGTTTAGATCTAATAACATTAAAAATAGTAAATATATACTATTCAACTACAATACAGGGTGTTTCTATACCACTGCACGAAACTTTAATTTAATGACATATATAATTTAATATATGATTATACAATAAAAAGATTATTTTTTGAAAGTAGATGTCAGAAATGATGCGGACTTCTATATTGCATTTACCAAAACTATGTGATTAAGGCACATCTAATTTCGGACTACCCAACTAATTAATAAACTTTGTTTCAAATAAAGCATAATATTTCTCTTTTATTTATTACTACAATGTGCATGTAGAGAATAAAACTGACTTATTCAATATACACTAGGAGAGTTGGAAAAATAATGATTTAAAAAAAACTAAAATCATTAATTTTTGGAATAATGAGATAATTATTAACGAAAATCACATTAAAGTTTAGAATTAATAACATTAAAAAAAGTAAATATGGACTATCCAACTACTACACAGGGTGTTTCTATACAACTGCTCGAAACTTTAATTTAATGATATATAATTTGGTATACTGAGTATAGAACATTTTTTTTAATTTGCAAAAATAAGAGTAGTTCATTCTTAGCGAATATGTTTAGTGCCACTGGTTTAATAGTATATTGTTAAATAAAAGTATGAACAATACCTATAAATAATCATTACTTTTATTTAGTTATTATGCAAGGAATGAACTATCCTTATTTTTGCAAATGCAAAAAAATATCTTTTTAATCTATAATCAGTATATCAAATTATATGTCATTAAAGTTTCGTGTAGAGGTAGAGGAATAACCTGCACATAGATACAGATTTTAAGAAATAATATTTTTGCTTATTACTACTAGTTATACTAAACTGAATAAAAGTGAAAGAAAAATTAACCTTATTTCAATTTAAAACTTTTATATTTTATTTCCAGAAATTAAATTTATTTTTTTATGTATTATGATGGCTTTAGAGTAAGAATGAATTACATTAATTTTAATAACTTTATATTGTAGTAAAAGATTCCGTAATTTTATGATTTCGAAGTTCAAAGTATTCGATCAAAACATTCCAATTCTGTACATAAAGAAAAATATATAAAAATCAGGTTACTTTATAATTAATTTAGATAAAGGTAATATAATTTTAATATATAAAACAAAACAATTTCCTCAAATATTATGATTTAAAATTTAATTAATTACAATAACTATATCTCAACTTTTAGTAGTTGGCTATTCCTCATATTAAAGAATATCTATTTGATTATTTTAATATTTAAGTTATTATTATTTATTTAATTTCTTGGTCCTTTTAGAATATTCGTGCAATGAATAGAAAAATAAAGTAACTGTTTCTTGTACCTGAACTGAGCATGAGTATCAGTCGTTAACTACTAACAAAATATATAAATAAAATATAGTATTTTAATATGAGATAGGACTGAATATTTTTCATAGCTATGCATTTGTATAGTCATAAATATATATGATGTTTCTTCATTATACGAACTTTAAATTTAAATAGTTAATTTACAATATTTTCTGCGCTTGAATTAATTTACAATTGTTTAATTTCACATGGTCATATTATTTTGAATTATAACTGCTCTCATTATTGTTTTTAAATAAAGTTACATGATATAGTTGCTACTGCATATGCCACTAAATTATTAATTTCATTATTTTGTTTGAAATATGGAAATTTACAATTCAATAACAATAACTAATATTAACAACACATTTTAATGAATTTATATTATCAGAATTGTTATAAAAGGTAAAGGTAAAATATTGTAAAATCATTAACATTAAAACCTCCAAATAAGTTCGGGAAGTAATAATTAGCAAATACCTTTCATTGTTTTTCTATATCAAAAACTAACGGCCGGTTTAATAATTAATTTTATCCTATCGAATATAGTTAACTTTAAATTAACACGTTAACTGCCATGAGGTACATCTTATGTGCCTCACTAAAATATCCTCGTATGCTCTGAGGTACATCGTTTGTGCCTCAGTGTTTGAATACACATTATGCTTCGTGGTCTCGTTTGTACCTCGCAACGCATATCTGTGAACGTAGTTTAATTCTCGGTGGCCTGGCAGACCAAAACCTATTCTTAGCGCATGATTTTTTTGTTTTTTAGTCTTTGAAATGATAAAATACTGCAAATTTTGTGCCTCAATTAAATTCTTCAAATTTTAGAACAACATTAAAAAAAAATATAATTCTGTTATCATACTTGTATTTTCTTATATGAAAACACCCTAAATCTGTAAAAAAGAAAAAATGGCCCCAGGGACCCAACTTTTTTTTTGTATGGTGGCAGTTAACGTGTTAAAGTAACTATAAATTCATTATAAAAGTGATTTAAAATTAAACATTGAAGTTATTGTGGATAAAAAACTGACACATCCAAACGAACATACTCGTAATTGTAAAAATAGCAAAAATGAATTCTAGGAACTTTAAAACTATCGACAAATTTCACAAAAAAATGTTACTATTTAGGTCGACAGATAGAACATTCGCGAAATATTCACACATAATTTTATTTGTTGTGCTTGATTTTGAAAATTGTATTAAGCGAAATGGAATATTTAATTATATATTACTATTTGCGATGTATATTATTTCTCGTTTTGTGGGACATTCTTTTAATTAAATAAAATGTTTCACAAATAAAATTTAGGCTATAAAAAATATGTATACTAGTTTTAATTCACGTTTCGTAATTAAAATTCCAGTAATAATATAACATGATTTCACTTGCAACAATGTAAACTTACAAAAATAGCGCATATTTGTATAACAAGTGTAACAAATTGCATGGAGGTAAATAAAGAATATTGTTACTGTTATGAGAGTGGTTGTGTTCTAGGAACAAGTGCGTCTTAAGTTAGAGAATTCCATAGTATCGTGCAGACGACTACTGGCTTATTTTAATTGCAGTTATAAATACAAACACCTATTATAACACGAGAAACACAACGCTCCACTCTCTTTCTCCAGCAACGGAAAAATTATCTCCAACATTTCTTCACATTTTCAACTAAAACAGAATAACATTCATCACCTTCACAAGTTTATATATTTCTTTGTTTACAAACAAAACATGACAGAAATGCAATTCAAATTTAAATACTGGTGTTAAAAAGATAGCCCCGAATTATCACTTCTGTTGAAGCAGCACTATTTCAAAATATCACTACTTCATCTATCAAATGTCAACTTTAAAATAAAATTTCCAAATTATACTGTAAGTATTATATTCTATACTGTGTTCCAGAAAATTGTTGTCATAGGAATTTTGTATTTAAGTTGGGAAAACAGTTTTTATTAAAATTAATAGATTACTTCATTTTAACATGTTCAACGAAATTTACGAATTAATTCTTTTCGCCTAATGTTTTTATTGCTCACGCAAAATGACAATTGTCAATTTACAGTTATGGAAAATTTTGTTTATTAGTAGATATTTTCTTTTATTTGCCAATGTCTAAAAATCTCCACTATTCTACCAAATCCGAAACAATGAATTCGACAACCAGTTTGTCGCTAAAAGCGGTATCGTTATAAACAGATTTTTCTATAGTTTTTTATAGGTTTCTTTAAAGTTTTACTTATTCTTTACCATTTTCTTTTCGTAATAAGTGCTATTTTGTAAAACACTATTTTAAAATTATTCTACACCTTTTTAAAAGAATCTGATTTTTATGTAACCCTGAATTAAATATTAGATATTATATTTTCGCCGAATAATTTTCAAAGCATAAGAAAAGAACATTTTAACTAATATTTTCTGACCTCTTTTTGAACATACTGTATAATGAAATACAATTTACTTTGGCTTCAATTATATATTGAACTGACATATTCTTGATTGATATAATTGATGGATTGATAAATGACAGCAAGAATAATAGTCCAAATGTTAAAAACTTTGTATGCCATTGTTTCATTGTTGCTGTGTGCTCATTCACCATATTAGTTCCAAAATAGTTGAGCAATTAATATGCAATATTAACCTTATTACCAATACGACTTTGCCTAATTTATATATCTTGGCCCCAAATTGTAATCCTCGACTACTTCTCAGGCATAAACTCCTCCCTAAATAATAAGACTTGCTTAAGTCCCTTTTCTTCCTAATTCTTCTTCCTGTCTTTTATTGTAAATTTGTATGTAAATATTTGATACATTTCTTAAGCGGAAACTTGTAATTGATAAACAAATAAATTATATTACGACTTTTTCTATATTCTGTCCATAAAAATAACAGATTATTATTATTATTATTATTTAAGGTTATGTTAGAATAGAAACTATCCTATTTTGATAGCAGTACCTCGGTTTGAGAGTCGTGTGCATATGTGAAGTGTGCATGTGAAACATGGCTAGCATGTTCTGATAACCTTGAACGATGCAGCGAATGTCGGCTGGTGATGACAGAGTCCCGTCTCTTCATTGACATTTCACAGGGGACTCTTTGTGCTGTACTTCCGTGATGTTATAATTGCGTACCGCGCTTACACGTCACGTCGCAAAAACCAACACTCCATGCAATTACTGCATTGTAAACATGTGCCCAGTCGCACCGAAGAATTGCCAGCACGCTGCTAATATCAACGACAGAATATTATCTCATTTACTATAAATATACTCTAATGTGGGAATTGGGCGGATCAGAGATATTGTATCAATTGTTTTACACAACAAATAATACAAAATTTTGCGTGCTAATTTTCATATACTTATGTGGTGTTTAAATATAATATATGCATAGAACGAGAATTGTAGTTGTCATTTTAATCTATAATATAGGAATAATGAAATTTGTTCTTTATATTTTTGTAGTATTTTTCGTCTTTTGTGACATGTTTAATAAATTTTTGTGTAACACTTTTCGAAGGTGATACTGATTTGATGTTTGAAAATACAATTGTCAACAAAACATACACGTATTTTAACTTTATTGTTTTGAGACCAACCACTAACGTCATCTTTATTCTCTTATCATTTTTTCTGTCTCTACTGTTCTATATTATTTCATTTATTATTACTTTTAAATTAAATATTACTCTTAAGTAATTCTTAATAATCTGCATTTTATACATAGGCTGTCCGTTTAAAGACGCTAACCATAGGAATCTCGAGGACCATAAGAAATAAGACTTCATTTAAATTGGGGCAAAGTTGCCGCATTAGTTGACCATTTCGATGATTTTTTGTTTTACTGTAAAAATGTATAGGTCAGAAAATGTGAGCAAAAATTTTTGACTTATAACTTTCTTGTTTCAATTCATATAGGTTCCTAGTTTGCACATTCTTCTTTTTGACGTTTCCAACAATTTTTGAGAAATTCGTAGATTATTTATTTTAATCGGAACGTAATGAATCATTGTTAGTGGTCTCTAGGGGTTAAATTGTGATTAAAATATTCTTAAATGGCGTGGAAACGAGTGCGTTACATCATATTTTAACAACGGAAGTAAAAAATTTAAAATTGTTGATAACGAATTATCAATTGTTGAATATGTCAATATACTTTATTACCAATATTGATAACGGTTAATTATTCTAAAAGGGACGTTTATCACATATTTTCCGGACTCTGTTGCTACTTCCAGCCAAAATGTTAGTGTAAACTAGTTTGATGAAATTCAGGCAAAGTGTAAAACTTTCCAAAGCCATAGCTAATGAAGTTGTGAGTAAAATGCCATATAACGTCAATTGAATTACTGGTAGTTAGTTAACATCAAAAGATTCAGACTGTGTTTAAAATGTTCCGAAGCCATAGTTAATCAAGTTGTTAGTCAAATGTTATTAAACGCTAATTGGAACTATGAGTAAAATGTTCAATGCATCAATTGGAAATCAGTTAGGGCTATTTTCAAATTGCATAAAGCAAAAATGGACACTATAAATAAATAAATAAATAAATAGGTTTATTTACAATTACTAAGGCTGCATAAAAATTTGTTTTTTTTTTTTAAGAAAAATCAATTTCTTTTTATTTAAATCGGGTTTTTTTTTATTTTAATCATATTTTTTCGAATTTTTTAAAAAGGTATATTATTATTTCAAAAACATGTTCTACAATATAACATTTATTTTGAAAAAAAAAGAATTGTAAAGAATCAGTAAAAATTTAAACAAATAATAAAAAAAATATTATAGCAAAATCCGTTTATGAGGATACCGCTTATAACTTCGAATTACGCTAATCTTATTTTATTTTTATCAGTTAGAACGCCTTAACGGTTCTAGCGACGAAATTTATGTGTTCCCTTCGATATCGTCATAACTGAATTTTACTGTAATACATTTTGAAGTAAATTTACCAAAGAAATCACACATTAGTGCAAATTTTTTATTTATTTTCGCCCCATTTACAAAAATCTGGAATGTTAAATAAGAATTGCAGAGCAAGTGATTCTAATCAATGATTTTTTTTAAATCAAGTGATTTATATCAATGCAACCCTGCAATTTATTAAAATAAAATTATTACATTCATAATAATTACTATGAATATTGTTTTATACCAAAATGTGAATTGCTAGTTCAAAAATATATTCGTAACTATATATGATCGCTACGTAACGCTCACATTATCCCGCCCCTCTTTTAAAGACACAACCTTTTATGATATCACAACGGAAGTAGCTAGAAACCGAGATTTAGTATGCATTTTGGGAGTGATAAACAAGTATTAACTCGGTGGTAATGTAGAGGAATTTGCCGGTCGCAGTCCGTCGCTCAAAGAGGTTAACTGGGCGCGCGACAGACGTTGCGATAGACATTAGAAATTCTCACAATGGATTCACCTTTACCTAGATTCTGGAAATGCAGCGCCAGCTACGTTGCGTCGTAGCGCGGAATGTAAAAGCATAGTTTCGCAACTCGCAAACGCTGAATGCTGAATACTGCATGCGCCGTGCAGACGTTTGCGCAACCGGCCATTATTGTACTTCTAGATTTATTTGCTTCATACAAATTTGGACACAGCGAAAAAGGACAAAAACACATTAAACGCAGGCTAATAAATTATTCAGCTAAATTACACTAAGAAAAACTGCACGCTGCTCTATTGTGCGCCTTCAAACTCATTACATGTGGCCACAAATCTACACCAGAATGGACTTTTCTACAAATATATTACTTTTAAATTTACTTCAATAAGCGGTTTTTCTAATGGCAATACTTAATGGATTTTAAAATGAAATATTACCTAATACAAAAAAAAAATTCCACCACAAATTTATAACGCCTAAATCGCAAAGATCAAACTTTGTATGAAATGAGTTAAATATTATAAATTGCAGTGCAAATATTTTTTAACTTCATTTATAAGCAAAAGGAAAGAAATCCAGTAAGAAGTTTGATAATTTAGTAAGAATAGACATTACTCAAAATATAGTGAATGTATAGTACTCATAAAGCATTCACGTTATGAATGCCATCTGTAGGTTTTTTTTAATACTTTGCAACTCTATACCGCAAATATAAGAGCAAGTAGGCAGAAGAAGCAAAATATCTGTTTATTAGAAATAAAGTAGTATCTTTGTATACCAAGGAAATAAATGAGTCTTTTAATAAAGAAAGTAAAAAAAAAACCATAAATAATACCTTTTTTTCGTAAAATTGAACAACTTTAATTCTAAGAAGTAAAAGTGTTATTTCAGGTCTGGAAGCTTTAAATATATAAATTATAATTTAAAAAGGTTAATAAATATAGCAGAAATTGATGACATGAAGTATCAACTGAGAGAATTAAAGTGTACGTACGATTAAATTAAGCGATAAGACTGATTAAAAAAAATTTTCGAATAGAATTACAATTCCCTCAAAATAAAAGGTGTGAAACAAATTTAACTCTTCTCCGCAAAAGAAAAAGCTGTTTTACGAAAAAAATCGCTGCGGAAAAATCATTTGATATAAAACAACTGATTTTTTATTAAAAATCATTGATTTTTATCAATGATAAAAGAAATACAAAATATAATAAAAATGTATTTCATTGCTACAAAAATATTTATAACAACCAGAGTTGGATTTAAATCCATTAATTTTTTTTTTATATAATAAAATTTTAAAATCAAATGATATTTCATCACTTTAATTGTCGCACAAGAGAAAAAAATATAAATATTTAAAGTTCTTAGTTTAATTCGGATGAATCGTTTTGGTTTTATTACAGATTTCGCTGTCGTTTATGAAATAAAATATTTATATTGTTTTTAAAACAATTAACATTTAGATATCTTTAAGAAATAAAAAAAAACATGATTTATTTGATTTTTTTTAAATCAATGATTTTTTAATTTTTTTTTAATAAATCATGATATTTGCCAACCCTGCTGAAGGCATATAAAATGTTTACCTGCTTGTTACCAGATCGAACGCTGTTTTGCCAATCTTATTACTTCTCTTTATACAATTATACCTATGTGTGCATATTTTTATTACTATTTTTATTTCATGTGACTACCCTCATTTAATTGCATGTGACTAGCGGTTGTTAACAAAAATAACAAAATAAGCATTGACGTTTCTGTTGCCTAGCAACAACTCTTGCATATCCGCGATGCACATTTGTCGATTGAGTGCGGTCTGTCATTACATTCAACTGTTTATGCATGCAGGCAGCCTGGTTTTAACGCCAAGTAAAGGATACGAAATTATGATCGCATTATGATTAGCTTTGCATCTTTTTCAGTGTGCATGTCATTAACTGTACTTATGTTTGTGATTTTTCTATAAGTTTAATGTTTGTAAATTATAACGTACGTAGGAAGATGGGCATTATGCAGAAATACATATTAATGCGATAATTCGAAATCTTTTTTCAAAGAGAAAATGAGGCATAATTACACCAGTTTCGTAGTTTACTTGATCCGTAAAAAATTGTAACATGTTTGCTTCTCATTATTGGAAACTCAAAAATTTGAAACACACAGCAAATATTCAAACAATTATTATTACGGCAGAATTATGCATAAAACTGAAATTACCTTACTGTACTTTTACTCATGTTTAATTATAGCTAAGTAGTTAAATAGCAAAATAAATAACTTATACAAAAAATTATGTCTTTAAATAGATACCATAAAAATTTATCTTTAATATTTAAATTAACTTCAGTAAATCAGTAAATTTACATTCAGACAAGTGTGCATAAAATTAAAAAATAATAATTGCCAACAACGATGAGCTAGTGGTTACTGCTTAGTATTCGCAACTTAAGTGTTGCAGGTTCGAATCCCAAGGAATCGTTAAACAGGAGGAGAAAAAACGATAATAAATTTTAAAAATTTTATAACTACATCTTCTTCATTTTTTTTATTTAAAATTAAATAACATTATTTAAACATTGCTCATTACTTTGTCGGAAAATATACATTTAAACTGATTTGAATTTATAACTATACAGTGTGATTTTTTTGTGCTACATTGAGTCATAGGTCTTTAAATGATTAAAAAAACTGGTTTTTATTAATTCTTTCATTTCCAAATATTTAGTAAACGTTACGCATATCGAAAAAATGTTAAATTAAATTAAATTAAATTAAAATAATATTTTAAGATAAATTGTGCTTTAACTAAATTTTTCTTGTTGGCATATTATAATCACATACTAACGCAAAAATAAAAAAAAACCTATTGTAGCACCTTAAATAATAATAAATTATAAAAAATAACCGTCGAGAACAATAGGCGTAGCCAGAAGTTTTGGGGGTTAAACCCTCCCCCTTCCGACGAACTAAATAAAATATAAAAATTAAAGTAAAAGTAAGTTCTGCAATTCAATATAAAAGTAACATTAAATTTGTTTAAATTCAAAGTCTAATAATCTAATGAAAAAATGTCAAGAGAAATAAATCAAATAAAATATTTTTCAATAAAACTAAATATTTGTTACCGTTTATTGTGAGATTTATATTATGTAGCTCAAAGTTTATTATTAGTTATTTGCTGAAAGGTTTCCATGGCGATAAACAATAGAATAGTGTCCTGTTACACAGCCTACTCGAGTGTATGTAATGTAGCTTATAACAAAGGCGCAAATTATTTTTCTATGTTAGTTATTATCATTAGTCCGTTATCTTTATGACTGATAACAACGCCTGAGTGACAGTTACCGTGAACACATTTATGCAATGTAGGAAGAGGATTAATTTTATGCAGTGCTAATTGTATATAAACATTGTTATTTGCATATGCAAAACATTCTAATAGATACTTAAGTATATTGACAAATAATTTCTATTTAATGTATACCGTCGATTGAAAAATACTTAAACAGAGATATTATTTATTCAATGATTATACAAGATTTCTTCTTAAACAAGAAATTAGTATTAAATAGTTCATTCCTTTTTTTAATTTTAATACGTAGACAAAATTTATCTCTGTGGCAATCTAACTAGCGTGGAGAGTGTACTATAGCAACAATTTTTATGTGGGAGTAGGTGGTAAAGAATTTGAGTCGTCGGGATACAAACTTGGGTATTCAGATCCGATCATTCTATTCAACAGAAGATTACGAATTTCATTATTTATAAAAATAAATTTAATCTTCCCATAGTTTCCTTTTCTGAAATCTGTTTAAAAATATTTATATTTCTGGAACAAGCTTATTTATACTGTTTTTTATAACAAGGCTTCAAGATTATAATTGCAAAAATCTAGGAATTTTTTAAGGACTATGCACTTTGAAACAAGAAACAAGCTTTCGAAGAAATATCGAGTACTTCTTTATTTTATTTCCTTTCAATTCACTCAGTAATTGAAAATTCTTGAAATCCTGCTTGAAATCTCGAATTATCGAAATAGGTATACTGCAATCAAGAACTCGAATTAAAAAAAAACCCGGATGATAAAACGGAACGAACCAGGTTAGTATTTATGATTCGCGAATAGAAACAAAAACACAAATATTACAAATTAATAACAAAAACTAAACCTTTTTAAATTTAAAATACTACTTGATTTTATTTTTTTTTATTAAAAAAATTAAAATATGTGTTATGGACATAATAAAACTACATATGTAGTGCTGGAAATTAAAGTTGAGCTGTGTAGCAAAGTTTATCGAACGGCGGCGCATCATTTTTTATCGAATAAAATTATAATACAAAGTAATGAATTTTGGGTGGAATTTTGTGAAATTTTTGATGCACATGTCTAATAGTTTGTTTTTAATGATTTAACATTTTCTACAATACGCAAACGCCTATGGTACATCTAACATTTAATTATTAATCTTGGTTCAAGAAAATTGTTAAGCGCTTCATAGTAATTATACATACGCCGAAACTAGTCAAAATGAATGCAGCTATGATCAAAATGGTTATTTTCGTTGGAACCTGAAAACCAGAAATTTTTCTCGATTATAATACTTCCTTTACATTGCATAAGGAATTAAAAAACAAAGTCTAAACTGGGACCGAACCCTCTGTATGAGTTGAATCAATTACCAAACCATTTTAATTTAAGAACTGCAAAATAGAATCCAACCCAAATACGTATTACTGCAACTAGAGTTCCCGAAACATATTATGTCTTTCAACATTGAGTTATAAAAATATTTAATTTCCTATTCCTGTCATATTTTCTATTCCCTTGTAAAAATATTGTGAATATGAGCATGTATAGTATTCATAATTACTCGCATGTACTCTGCTGTCACGTAACCCGTACTTGTACTGGCAGTGTTTATGCATCCGTTGCAGATCGCTGAAAAGTAGCTCACTAGTTCCCCGGCGTTCAATGCTCAACAGCCACTCACTGCGCGTGGTGTAAAACTATCAGACAATGTTGCACCACCACACTACACTGCATCTATGAATATTTCATACTACACCAGACACAGCAGCTGCACCAACATGCAAAAATCGCAAAAGAATCGTAAAATTAGAAGCTATTGCTATATTACAATGTCTATGTGATAGCGTTCCACAAAGTTAATAGCAGATATTTACATTTAATCGCAACAATATATAAGTTGGGTAAAAATTACAAAATTTAAGGACACAAAATGGATCAAAAATTATAAATAAACTGCTAATCTTTTGTTTTTAATTTAACAATACACTCCCTTTGTATTTTTTTATTGTATTCGTTAACAACTGTCAACTACAAAGGTCAGATGCAATTAAATGAGAATTATACGATGGATACCCACTTACTTCATTTATTGTTTTTTTTTTCACTACTTAAGTCAATAATATGAACTATTAGTTTTTAAAGTAATGTCTCCAATTCCAAATATTAGTTGACTCGTTAAACTCAAGAAAAGTATAAACTATGAATTCACAATTTAAATTTACTGTGTAATTTAAATACGTCTTTTTGTCTTTTTAAAATCAAGCAACCAATGAAATTAAGACAGATTACATGACGGCACATCTCAACAAAATTTAATCTCTTACAGCTTCCGAACAAAACAATATTTAAATGAAATATTTTTCTAATATTCATTACTTGTTGTATATTTTCGTATTCTTCTGCAAATAGTACTACTTCGAGAATGGTTCAGGATCCCATTATAAATATAAACAATTTTTTTTTTACTAATAATTTCTTATTGAAGAATGATTACAGTATGTAAGTAAGATAATAATATAATTATTAATTCATAAATAGTAAGAAATTACACTATTTAATAAATTCCATAACCCTGTCCGTAAATTTTCTTTATGTAATGTGTATATTTCTATATCATGCAAAAGCATATATTTTTAAAGTTCTTACATTATCAAATTACAAACATGAATATTCTCGAATTCACAAACTTGACTATTTACTGTTTATAAATACTTGTGTGCAATTCTGGTTGCATTGAAATATTTTAAAAATAAACAACATTGGTGTAATTGTAGTTCCAACATTCTTAAAAACATTTGGGGAATATTTAATTATAAAGGTATATATTATGTACTTTTGATTTGATTACAATGCAAAGTGCTGAATTTATTTCACCAGTGGCGTAGAAAGAAGCGAGTCGGGGGCAGTTAATACAATTACAACTGACACTTGGTGTAATGAACTGTTATCCGAGGAAGCCGCACTGTTTATTCTCATTATCATCTTAGATTGTGATCTACGAGATAAATTCATTCAATACTTAGCAATTCTGGAATTAGAAAAAAGTTTTAATTAATATAAAACATATCGTGGCATATATTTTATTTTTTCGCACTTTAAAAAATATTTAATTAAAATGTTGTTTAGGCGCTCAGCTTTAATTTACGTAACAAGTAATAAATTTCATTCCGTGGTTGAAAGATAGAATCGATTCCAGTTAAAAGCTAAACATTTTTTATTTTGTTAGTGCCGGATATTTCATTTCCCTTTAAAGTAAAGCTATATTGAAAAGAATCATATCCGTATCTATATATACTATATAAAAAGTACATTTTTTCTTTGTCGGCTTAATGATTCGCATAAACTTTTTACGATTCATTTGGTCTTTGAAATATGCAGAGTGAATTTCCAGTTTATTCTCGAATATTTTATTACATATTTCAATCTTGTGGATTTTATTACTTTTGTTAGTGAGTTAATATTTTTCGCAAAAAGTCGGCAGTGGATAAAAGACTCCGGCATTTGTCCGGAGTCGGTACTCCGGACAGCAGGTACTTGAAATCCGAGCTTAACGACGGGGTGGGGGGTGTTGCCATGGTTACACCCCCTGCGTAACGAGTACACAACACATTGCCAATTCAAACTGCACTGGATAAAAGAACAATGTTTATTCATTATAAAAATGTAAACAATATTATTTGCTTTCTTTACATTCAAGGAGACCTCCTATTTGTACTTCAACATGTCAAGGAATATTATCAAGACTTATTTTCCAATACAATCTGGTTTTCAATCGATATTTAGCTAGTTTATTATACGTGAAAGAAGAGTTGAAATATGCGACAAAGGAAAATGAATAAATAAAATCATATAAAAGGAAAATGAATAAATATAATCATATAAAAACAATACCAATTAATAATAATTATCATTGTTAATTTCTTCCTATATTTGACTTTTGACATTATAATAAAGTTATCTTTTATAAAAAACATCTAAAAATCTTATTTCGACATTTACAATGTGAACAACTACAATATGTTTCTACTCCGAAAGCAATTAAAGCATAGAGAATATTTTTGTTTAAATAAGAATATTTATTATTTTTAGTCATTATTTAATAAACCTGTAATAAAAATATTCGTGTTTTATAATTCATATAAATAAACGTTACATTTGATTAAAGATTGCCGACAGTTTCACATTTGGCTCACTTTGAGTCGAAGCGCGCTAACCAAGTGAATTAACATTCGGTAGCTCATCTTTTAATTTCCATACTACACCAGATCTTAGTTTACTGATTTTCAATTTTAAAAGCTGGATTTATCATGACGTTTTATCATAGGTAACGTAAAAAGTTGAACGTATATTTGAATTAAAGTTGATTTATATTAAAGAAAAGTAAGCAGCAACGTAAGGAACGCAATGTAAGAGTTGGCTAACTTCCACCTGTCCGCGTTGTATTACCTAAAATTCTATAGTGCAGGCTAATCAGGATTTAGTATTATGAACATTGTTTCGACGCAGGCATCTTATCCATCAATTATACGAAATTACCGCATTTTAATTATTCAGAGTAAAGTCAAATATTAAAATGGGTGCTTGATATTTAATTCAATTAATTGAAATAAATGAAATTTTATATGACAAGTCAAAACAAAATGTCAAAGTTGAACGAAATTGTGGCATACCCTCTGATTAGTTAATAGAAGAATACATGCGTTTAACTTTAAATACTAATTAAATTTATTTTCTTAAAATATTACAAAAATCAGTTGTATTTTAGTAGAGCACATTATAAGGTTTCCGACTATGCAAGCTTATATAAGTAGGTATATTATACATATGTTACGAATCAAGAGAAAACATTAAAATTTTATTTGGTTAATAAAATTATTTTGTTAATATTGAGTCCCAGATATCTTTTCAAAAGCATCAATGAAAACTAAAGTTTAAATTTTATTTACTATTTATAATATATGTATATTTCCAATTAGCATTTTTCAATATATCTCTAACCATTGAACCATCACTATCTTCAGACATATTTACCATCATCAGCTCAATAGCTTTCCAAGGGCCAAGGTTACGTGCAGACGGGCATTTGTTTTGCGACAAATGAATGCTAATGTAATTAAAGTCCTTAATTTATGTGACAATCTGTACGTGCTTTTGTAACCAAACAACAGAATATTTTAAGTAACTAGCATTACATTTTAGTCATACATCTTTCAACGCTTGATTATTGTCTACTTTATTTTAACACCAAACATAATTATGCTTTTATAATGTAAAATACAAATCGTCAGACGGATGACTGAACTGAAGCTATCTCTGAATTTACCAGTATATGATGAGATTATTTATTTTGACTATTGAAGGTAAGATTCAAGAAGACTAAATATGAAAATTTTACTAAAAGCACCAATAATTATAAAAATGAAATAACTCTAATAGGAATTATTTCTCGTATGCCTTTTTATTTTATTACATTTGTATGTCGGATTATTTTTATAATAAATAAAAAAAGGTTTAAATAAATTGACTTTCTAGACTCTTGTCTTAAAATTTAAAGACAAGGCAAGACTTTCTTATTCTAGATCAAGACAGGAAAATTCTAGACTATTTTCAAGACTCTAGATAAATTCAAAATTTTAAATTTCCAAAATATGATATATTTATGCGAAGCTTGTTCCATTCGAGCTGAAACAGTGATAGTAAAATAGAAAAAGAAAGCTGGCGAAGAATTATCTGTCCTTGTCTAAAGCGTATGCGCAGGTTAATGTAATCTTGAAACAATCTACAGTTCTGATATATAGACTAAGTCAAGTCTTCTCTTGAAATTTCTATACAAGAAAAAAGCATTGTTGATATATTGTTAAAAAAATATAATATATTTTATTGGGCATTTCTTTTGCGGAGATTTTTCAGTAACTTATTTTCTGTCACTATGTTGCCTTTTTGTCTGTCTGTACATAAAGACATAAATATGTAATAAATCGAATATGTTTAGAAATATTCGAATACAAAGTCAAGGTTCCCCTTTGCTGTTATTTAAAGTTGTATGTAAATAGGAGTAATAAAACAGTATTATATTTGATTTAAAATGAAGGATTCTCGGAAATTGTAGTTGCAATTGTGAAGTTTATAGTTATTCGGCAACAAAATCAAACCATACGATTGGCAAATCGAGTTGGAGAATAAATCGCTGTTGAATGCATGTAGCAAAGGTAGTTACAAAGTATCGAGCAACTATTGCATCGTATCATGAAGATTTTAAACACGTTTCATGGTCCAATCTAACAGACGCTTTACGATTAACGAGCTACGATCGCGTTAGCCTTGTGTTGCTACACTGTTGCCCTTCGGTTTCATTACAAAATTCTAGGGAAGTAAATGTTTAGTGTAAAACGTCATTCGCCTAGCTGCGGCGATAAAATTATATGAGCTCTAATGTTCGGGAGTTATGTGCGGGTACGGGCCTGACAAAAGGTACGCAAGCTTATCTGTGATGACGCCAAAGGACTTTCCTCCCGGCAGGACGGGACTGCTCAGGATTCCGCCGCAGGACGCAGGGCCGAATTCAACTCAATTTCTACTAATTTGTTACCACAAAGCTCCACGATACCATAAAATTCACTTTAACAAAAATGTAAAAAGAAAACCTCGCTACATGTCAAAACAATTTCATCTTTTGAATAGATTATTTCTGATTTATTTTGGTATCAAATGGAAAGTCTAAAGCCAGAAACCTTTGATTTTTTTTTTAAGATATTTGATCTTGAAATTTTCAGCTTTCATAAAAATTGAAGCATTTGAAAATATTTGGTACTTAGGCTATTTTGAATTTTGTAATTTTTATAACAGGTTCGTATTAAGCGATCAAAAAAACATAAAAATCTTTATTTTTTTTTTATCAATGTATTGGATGTTGTTATACATATGTTTTTTTAAGTACTTTTTATAATTTTCAGTATTACATATTTTCTAGTTATTTAAACGTACGTATGTACATTATAACTTTCAAGAAATTATGAACTGAGGTGGACCCTACGGAACCAAAGTTCATGTAACGTACGAGAATACTTGTATTAGGTACTTACATTTCGAGTCCCTTATTATATTTTTCGTGTCACCAGCAGCAAACGTCAAATAAAGTGTTTGTTAAATGTTCACTTGATAGTGATTTATTTGGAACTTTTTTTAGTTACTTTTACCCGTTGATAGGCGACCAAAGGTTTCCGCATATTGATAATGATAACAAATCAAAAAGTTTTTTTTAATTTGCAAAATTAAGGCTAGTTTGCACAAAGTAAACATTTTGAGTGCCTCTGATTTGAAATGTATTTTTAATATTTTACTTAGATAACAATATAAGTAATTACGGAAACAGACAAAATTCTAATTTTAATTATTAATTTCCATTACTTTATTTTTATTAAAAAAACCAATAAAAAAGAATAAATTGTGACACACCCGGTATTTTGCTGTACTAGACAGACACCTACGCAGTTGTCAATGGCAAGTATGACAGCAAAAATGTAAATATGCAATCAACAACGTCTACTAATAAAAACATGTTGTAAACAAAAGGAAAATAATAAACCGCTCTTCAAGAAAGAATAATTTATCTTTATATTAGCTACTCAAAAATTGTGAAATTGATAAAATTAATATATACCAAAGGCAGTTCTGCACTAAACAACTTTACTTGCATTCCGGTTCTTTAAGTTGCCCACCTACTGCATTTTAAATATATTTTTTTTCTACAAAACCTTTAAACGATTTTCGTTAATAAATAATTAATCATTGCAAAAAAAGAATCATAATTTTTAATATTATTTTTCCGTGAACGGTAAAAGATATCTTTTCCATCATTTTGTAGATTTATAATTAAGTTAAATAATATTAATGGTACTCGTTAATATTTTAAAAAGTATATCAAATTCAAATTACTATATTTCTGCAAAACAAACTTAAAGTAATGAATTCTGTAATTAATTTTACTGGGAAAGTAAATTTAATTGAAGATTAGATTCGTTTATAATACCAGGTTTAAGTGAAGAATTCTGCAGTGTACTTTTAATTAATGCTGTTAGTTCTGAATATCATTAATCAAATTTTAAGTAAATTACTTATGTTTCCAAGAATATTCAAGGACTTGTAGGTTCTCGTACTCTGAGCTAATGTTGCATATAATATACTTTTTATGCAATCATACCTGTCAATAATTGATATAGAAAAAAGATATCATTAAATTTCTGATGCAAGTTTGTTTAATCAATTTGTATAAAAATATAGAATTTGTAGCGATGTGAAAATAAAAAGAGGTGCTTCTTACCGCAGCAATCACGAGAATAATGAACCGAACTCACCTGTAACAAAAAGAAAACAATCGTTAGCAAAAATGGCAAAAATTCAGCACAAAAACAGGTTAATGATCAGGCCGAATATCTTACAAAATAAACAACATAAAAATTGGAAACAAAATAGTAAAATTAGAAGCAAATCAAGAACAGATCCAGGACAAAATAATTTATGTCCGCCATAAATTTCGGTCACATATTGCAGTTCTTAGGCGCTACTTTATTTTGAAATGAGGTGGAATTCGAACGCAGATGCGCACAACAATAAAATGTTTTTCAAATCCTAACCATGAGGAATTGTGCACATTAAATCCAAAAGCGAATAAAATCTGCCACAAATGTGCTACAAATCTGCCGAGAACTGTTTGTCAGCGAAAAGTCCAAGGTTGAGGATATTTCAGCACTTGTAAAGAGAAGAGACAAACCAGTAAATAACGAATTCAAATCTCCACTTATTTGTCTACTTTGTTGAGCATTCTTTGTACATATTTGTTCACATTCTTTAAAGGAATACGTCAACATTTATTCAATTAATTATATATTTATTACATTACATTCTTTTTTATGGTTTTCTGACAACCGAAGTTCGAATATTGACGTCTTATTATACAATTTTATTCCTGTAATGTGTTCAAAGATCATATATTAAAGAGGAATGTCATTGTTTTGTAGTTTTCAAATATTTAAAAAACATGTTTTCAGTCGTATTTGTGCTATCTTGTAAATAACATATTTAATTAAAATTCTGTATTTTATTTATGACAATATTTTATAGAAAAAAAAAGCTAAAATTATATCTTCATACTGTATTTTTTTATCACTTGAACTTATTTAGTAGAGGCAGATGTTTATAATCCAAAAGAAATGTTTATATATTTAAATGAAATATTTATTTTATAATAATAATTACAACAACAAAAGTAAAATAATAGGATATAAATTTACAGTTTATAAAATATTACCAGAAATATTGTAGAAAAATCCAATAGTATACTACATGCTGTACTAATAGTACAACATAATAAATATAGTATCACTATTAAATCCTGGATTGATAAGAAAAGCACCAACACTTTCAATCACTACATATTAATTTTATTTAACAATTGAGAGCATATTAACTGTTAGCACTAGATAATAAATCAAAACAACAATATAGTAAACACTTGGTTACACGTTATACCACTATTTATTATTTAGTACTTATTACGAAATATAAATACTTTCAGTTATTTACTTCCACAACTTGACTTCATTGCAGCTCATTATCAACTGACTAAAACACTAGTTTTATTTTGTATATTATTTAATAATTATTTAATTATATCTCTCAAGTGATTACAAGTATTTACAAGTCTCCAAAATCACGATAAAACCATTCTTGAGTGTGCCAATCTGCTTTGTCCCAGATATTGGTGAGATATACGCGGAAATATTTTCTGTAGATCGCATTTATCATAGGTAACTTTCCAGACACTTTTATCTGTTATCATTTGTACACCAGTAGTAAAATAAATAAAAAAATAAATAATCTTCAAGGCTTATTACTCATTGCTAGAATCTTACTTTATCGCAAATTTCGGTAGTAATAAATATTTTGGCATTGTAAAAGGCATTTACCAGGTTGTATGAGGTTATAAAATATATTAGACTTGAACTTGAGTTGCCAGAATGATAGTTGATTAAAATGGTTCATTTGTTAGTATAGTACACTATTTCACAGGAAAAAAAAATAGATTTTTGATATAAATCTGCTAGTACGGTAGAATCATCGCTATTTGTTTTCCTCACCTATCTATACGTCGACTCAAATAATAATTGCCCTGTCAATCATCCTCGAGCATCTAATGCAACAACAAGTTAAAGGAGACGACAACGTATATGTCGTTTCCTCCAATAGTATGAAATTTGCCGCACTATAATACTACAACCATAATAGACCATTGTCTCTATCAGCAGTTACCCTCTGCAGTTCAGGGTTATAATAGCTAAACCTATCCAAATCACGAAGTTCAAAACTTCACTGATCCAATAAGCTACGGGCGTAAATCATATATGGTAAAACATTCTATCAGTGGTGTGAGATGAGAATGAAATTTATTGAAATACTTATGTTTTAAAATACATAACTATATTTACGATCATTTTGTCCTCTTGGATAATTACCAGTGTATACACTATTTTTCAAATAGAATGGTTTGTAAAAGATTGGTAATTGCAAATACTTTTCTTTGAAAAAACGGCTTCCTTAATCTTCAAATTTTCCAGCCAATTCTTTGTTATACCTTTTTCTGCTACATGTAAAATGTACGAAATTAAAGACATTCATACTTATATCCCTGCCTCTGAGGGATCGAACCCACGATACTTACAAATCCTGAGCTCTGATCAATATCCCATAAGTGTCTGACTATTTTTACAACTACATTTCAAGCGACTAAGAAACTGGAAATGGTTATTTCAAAATCTAATAACAAGTTGATGTAATTGTGTTCGCTATAATTATTATTCACTTTTGTTCATTTTGGCGGTTCTTTGTTGCAATATAAATACGCGCTGCAACAATGCAAAACAGAAATAATAAAGCATCCCTAATCCGGGGTATTTCGGGAGAATATATGTGCCATTAAGGCCGAATTACCACAATTAAATTCCGTAATGATGTGTATCTGTGCGTATCCACTGCGGCGGCTACATTGTTTTCAGGGATTAGGCTGTCAAGACGCCCAGACGCCGGGATTACCGTCACGACGTCGGAGACGCCCAGCCAAGAATGGATAAAGGTACTCTGGGTCTCTGTGTTAGTATAAACACAGGAATTCAATTATACATAAGGGTTGTTAGGTATAAATAGATTACGGAAATTAATATAAACAAAGACAATAATTGTCGACTCTGTTGGTCTAGTGTTAACACTCAGGTTTCGCAAACCAATTGTTTGAAACCCCTGGAGGTATGTATGTGTATATCTGTTTAATACACTGCATATAAACTCATTAATTAAGTGGTCGTTAATTATTAAAGGTAAAAAATATTTGTTTACTTTACTAATTTATTAACTATAATATAAAGACCATGGATAAATTAAAAACATCAGTTGCCTATTACCTCCTTCAAGCACTAAAACTGTTACTTTGTATATATTGTACAATACTTAATTTGTTATTCACTTGTAAATAACAATAGGTAACAATTAACAATGAAGTAATACCCCAACAGACAGAAGCAAGATACCTGGGTATATAAGTATACGTATAACATTCAAAAGAAAACAGGCGGATATAAAAATTAATAGTCTCTCTTGTCTTATAGGAAGAAAATCAAAATTACCAGTATACTGCAAAATTCTATTATATAAATCTACAATTATTCCTATATGATGGACATACAGAATATAATTATGGGGGTGTGCTAAGAAATAAAATCTAGATATTATACAAAGATTTCAAAATAAATGTCTATGATTTGTAAATGTCAGTGGTATGCCACAAATAAATCAATACATTCGGATTTAAAAATAAAAAATATCAAGGGACTAATATAAATACACTTTACTCGAAATGTAAATCGCTTACATATCCATATTAATAATTTCGCACTAATTAGAAAGTTCCTCAAAAATAGAAAGATTATGATGTAGTGTTCGATTCTACAAAAACATGTACTTGTAAGTATTAATACATACTATTTTATTTGTTTACTAGGTACAAGTACGTCAATTAATAATACATTGGCATATTTTTGTTGTTAATATTTTTCTTATTAAGTTATATAAAAAATTCAAAGAAATGAGACCTATTAATATATTGAAATATTGCAATATGAAGACTCTTGACAATACAGCAGATTAATGTCAGAAGAGGAGCAAATATTTGACCTTTATAAACAATTGGAAATAAAATAATGAGAATAGTATATAGTGGACATGAAATTATATTTATAACAAAAAAGGTACTGCCACGTAGTTTATATTTAGAATATCTACAGGTAATACAAAAGACATTTCTAGGAAATTCGCAAACAAAACAATTATATTAACACAAAGTGCAATTTAATATAAATTTATCAGAACAAGAACATAAAAGCACGTAACCTTAAAATAGGCAATATAGAGCTTTATTAATATCATTCTACAAATTCTATATAAACTCTATTCAATCATCGTGCACAGTCGTTATGTATTGTGTGTGTTCGTTCCCAATATTATCAATATTTTTGCATGAGTTGATGGGCATGAAGATACCTCTTGATTACGAAAATATTGATTTGCAATAAATTACGCGATGCCATAAACTAAAGCGAGATATGCTCCCCTTTATCCACATCACAAAAATGCTCAACCATTTCATACATTGCTACAAAATGATAGTTTGGAGGAAATATTTACGTTTTATGCAGCAATAAATATTTTAAGCGTATCATAAAGACATAAAGAGACACTTAGCGATTTCAAAGTTTTCCACTCAATTTTACTTTATCAATTTCACACAAAAAAGTTTTGCAGAGATCTTTCAGTAAAAACTTTCTATAAAGACATATTTTAAATGGCTATTCATGGCGAAATCTTAATAAATTGAAATGGGCTAAGTTTGTAAGTGTAATATTGTCCAACCTGCAAATTTATGGGGATGTGGATCTGGAACTTTTCCACCTTACCCAGAATATATTAATTGCGGAGACTACTTTTGTCATTCGCGTTTCAGAAAAGTAGAGGGGCTGAGCAGAATATTTTGAATAAGGGAAGCATCTATTTTTCTATCACCTATTTTTCTCTTTATCGATATAATTGCACTAGAATATAATTATATCGATATTACTTCTCATAGTATTCGTTTTTACAAAAACATTAATATTTGTCGTAAATATTAATTCTTATTTACAATTATTATTAGATATTTTAACCCTTGCTAAAAAGAATTCTTGTTGCTAAATAATTTAGTGCATTTTAATGCCTTAAGTGCCTTAAGAAATACCTTAAATTTAATTTTTTATTTTTTTTATTTTTAAAAGCCAGAAGGGTGTACACCCGCTTGCACCCTCGCCCCGACGTCGATGAATAGGTATACTCAGTGCCAAAAGATTTTTTAATAATAAAATTGATGAAATTCTTCAATCTTGTCCCTTCTTTTTATCCTTTTTTCATTCTTTTTTTGACAATTTTACTTGCATTTTGGTTGGCTCAACTTTCCTCTACTATATAAGAGAGACGGACCAGGGTTTTGAGGAGATTTTTATCCAATCATCCTTCTTTATCGTTTATTAAAATAATTTTCCTTTCATCCCACATATTCGTTTTCATAATCTTTAGTTTCTTCATTACCATCATGCTCTGATTAACCATTTAACAACAATTCTTCAGAACTCGTAGAATAGTCAATAAATCTACTATCTTTCTATGTGCCAATGATTTTTTCTGTTTACCATTTTGTATAAAAATCCCACGGCTTTTCTCGCGTTAGCCTAAGGTGGACCATCTATCCTCAGAGCAGAGGTTACATGCACCACTAAATTACTTATGACTGTATACATAGAACCACATTTTTACGTTACATTAAGTCGTATGCACATGTTTATAAAATATGTGTATAAATAATTAGTTTAATCTACCGAGGTAGTAATTAAGTAATTGTGAATATAAGGTAAAATTTTTTGGGAACTTGCGTTCTTCAATACTGACTGCATTAAATTTCAAGCGGCTATGTATACTATGTCCCTAAACAATAAAATCATTTTCCTTATGAGAGATATCACTCTAATATACTTTTAAAACCAAATCCATCTTACTTGTCCAATTCTCCTCCACTTATTCAAATTTTTGGCGATTCAAATCCATGTCGCCCTTAGATTTATTCATCTTGTGCCTAAGCCTAAAACTAGTAGTAGCTCTTAATCTTAATTGTGCCAAAATGTTGGGATGATACTTTTAGTTAAATGAAATAAACAATAAATAATTTTAGCGCTCCAAAACCATGTCGCCTTTAGATAGGTTCTTCTTGTGCCTAAGCCAAAAGTTAGTAGTAGCTCATATTCTTAATTGTACCAAATTGCCATGATGATACTTTTAGTAAAACGGCATAAACAATATGAAATAATTTTAGCGCTCCAAGACCATGTCGCCCTTAGATAGATTCTTGTTTTGCCTAAATCTAAAGCTGGTAGTATCTCAATCTTAATTGAACCAATATGGAAATATCCGGCAAGTATGTATAGATGTGCAAATAGGAACGTATTGCTTGAATCTAGGAATATGAGTTCCTGAGGGTTCGCGTAAATTTAGCTTCTTTCCTGGAATGGTGAGTGTGTGCGCCGGGTCGGCCGTGGCGGTCGATAGCACATCGAGGCAGCGGGCAACACGGGGCTAGAGAAGCCACGGCATTCTGCGACTCGCGTCCACAGATAAAACACACTATTATTTACCAAAGGAAATTAATCCGATCTCACGGTGAATTATTAATGAGCTCCGCAGGAAATGATTTAGACGAATTGCGTTTCCGCGGCTCAGAATGTCCTCAGACGGGGTTAATGAATATTTGCAGCCTTGTTCAAGATAATGAATTGCCGCCAGCAACCAGTGGAATATGGATTTTTTCTCTTTTTCCCCGCAAACTTTTTCTCGTTTTGATTAACGTGATCATATCTTTGAAAAGATAAAATCTAATTCCATTTTTCTGATTGTTTCCACGGTGACTCCCTACTCCCTACCTCAATTGTTTGATGAACGTTTCATTAAAAATATTATTTGCCAAACCACATTTTTCAACGGAAAACTTTATGTGTGGGTGAATTTCACCGTGAAAGAATTACAAACAAACGATTCTTCATTTATTGTGTCTGACGTAGAAGGCGGCGAATGACAAATGAAACATTGTTTACCAATCAATTGTCATTTACTCAACGTCAACTGCTCTGAAAAAATCCTTTTACGAGATACCCATTTTTTTCTATCCATAATGAGTTACTGTTAGTAATAAACTAAAACCTACACTTTCTACGATTTCCTTATTTGGAAAATATTTAAAAATAAAAATTACCAATCAAGAAAATTTATAACGAAATATAAAGCAAATAACAACATCATGGTATAAAAAAAGGAACGAAATATAAAAACTGTATTTAAAATGGGATTTAGCAATTATTTTTTACACAAAAATTCCTTATAGTGCATTTTAGGTAAAGTAGATTAGTCATCCCTAATAGGAATTTAATAAAAAAATATTGAAAAAAATTATTATCAATATCACCCTTATTTAAATTAACTGAAGCCAAAAAGAGGCATATTACTGTTACTAATATTATTGAATTTATTAAGGTTAAATCTAGTTTAATGATGTTAAAATTATTATCAATAATGCAATATTTATAAATATATAATTAATTAATTGTGTTCCTGTAAGGTCGAACTTTTTACTTCGACAAGGAACTAAAAACAAACTGAGAAAAGTTTGGGATCTAGGGTTCAATCAATTATTAAGTTAACTAAGTAAAGACCTGTTTAAAATTCACTGTAAGCTTTAGATCTCTTGCAGAAGCTAAACGATGACAATCTATACCACTAATACAAGTAAAACATATCGCCAAACTAGTACTTCAAATACTTGAGCTCCTCCCATGTAGAAATGTTGTGTCACGGATGATTTATATACAAAGTATTAATTCTTGTCCGAATTGTTAGTGAACAAAACAAGAGTGATAGGCCTAGTTTAGATCCGAGCGCTGCTGCTTGTTATCTCTTCTCGTTGACTATCTAACAGCGTCTCGCTCCTCGTCCTATCCAACTTTCTACGCCTGAATTGTCCTCGTTTGCCGCTGAATTTCATCTGGGAAATCGAGGGATTCTAGTTTTTCTACGAACACATACGGCGCAACGCAACAACGTGAAATTCAAATTTCGGTTCAAGGTTACCGGAAGGTATTCACTCTAGTCTAGAATTTCAATATTTTGATTACCTGTAGAAATGATATTAAAGGGAATGGACGGATTCGCAAGGTCACCACGGGTTGTCAATTATATTACGAGACTCTTCAACCTTAGAATACCAACAATGGAATTGTACTAATCGATAACAGAGGGATCAAGAGTTTGTAATTTTGTTACAGACAGTTGTATTTTAGCTTGAAATATACGCGCAACCAATATTGGCATATCATTAATATAATTATCCTTTAGAGAATGCCAATTACACAATGGTCAAGTGGATATTGTAGTAAATTTGTAACATATTTGCAGGTTCCGTATCTTTACTAACACAAACAATGGACGGGTAATACAATGGGGATTATTAGCTAAATAATATAGAATA
This sequence comes from Stenolophus ochropezus, assembly GCA_035578165.1. Lineage (NCBI taxonomy): Eukaryota > Metazoa > Arthropoda > Insecta > Coleoptera > Carabidae > Stenolophus > Stenolophus ochropezus. Next base: position 5,761,737 of record JAQOWZ010000004.1, on the reverse strand, counting down.
CTAGACAATATATTGTACTAAGTACAATAATTAGAAACTGTAATATACTTTTACATTATCCACGTTCTTCACTAGATGTTTATAAGGAAGATATTATAATCTTATTTTAACAATTTGACAATATTATGGTTAATTATTATGTTTCTGTCGGTCCATCTCACTACATGTCTAGACTCTGCTAGCTTGTTATAAAACTTCACATTATTTTAAATCAGTGAAGAATATACTTCTAGTACAGCAGGTATATGTTTCTGGATACACAGAACGTGCATGAAAGCGACTCATAATATATTATTTTGCCCCTCCAAAGTTTAGGCAATCAAGAGAAAATTATTGATGAATATTATACTAGCTTTACCCTTTTTAAGCATTCTTATTGTCTGTCTATTTTTTTTGTTCTTTATATACAAAGATTCCATTATTGTCCCTCGAATAAAATTGCAGAAATTCCGCTAGTGCCTCTATGATACAATTAAAAATTATTTTCAAATGTAAGAGAATCACAAATGATCAATATTGCCAAAGATCTAAACAAAAAGCAACTAAGTAGTGAGTTATGAAAATATACAAATTCGAGACAAATAGATGTCCCTTGTTTCGGGATACTAGGTCATACACTTCAAAATCTGAACAATCCCGGTTTTCCGGGACGTTTGAGAGCCCTATTTATATCTTGTATTGTTATAAGATTAGCATTTAATTCAATAAAATTGTTCTTTTTTCTAAAAATTTAATCTATTTTATTACTTAACGGTTATTTATCAATAAAGCGAATTAACTGCTTTTTTTAGAACGACTATACATATTAAGGTACATCTATCTCAGTAGTAACAGACAATTACAAATTATTTTTAATTTTACAGCAAAGTGTAAAACAGAGTTGACAAATGTAACTATTTTATTTTAATCTGTTTTGTGGTTGGTTTTCTTGTTAACCACTTACTAGAATTTTGAAATTTACTATTGCTGTAACCAGTATTAGCGTATAGCTGAGTAGTACTAATTTTAGTACTGTGAACGCTGTAGTACAAACGCACATGTTTAACTTTTACCTAAACAAAAACTACAACACTAATTTCATATTGTGAATAAATCTTAAATTCTAAACCGCCTAAACTCATAACTCTTGTATCCCCGCAAGTGACATTTAACAGTTCGAAGCCGTCTCCTTTAAGCGCCGCCATCCGCGCTCCGGAATATTCGGGATGCGTCGGGGGCGGCGGCACTTTCACTATCGACTGCGGCAGGGCCAGTGACCCCAGCGCCTCGCACCCCGCGCACCACGTGCCGTTATCATGGCGCGCGGACCGCCAATTCAAACTACTCTTCAGGGAGGTTGCCCCAGGGTGGGATGTAGGGATGTGAGGATGTGACCTACAGATACATGGTGATGATTGTCAGGGATGTAGAAGGTGGGTGTGACCTTGAAGTTTGTAAGGCGAAATAATCAACACATGATTGTGCGTTTTGCGATGAGATCAATGTTAGGTAATTTTAAGTTGAAAATCCCTTATAAACTCATGCCCGAAATTCCACATTTAAGGATTTTTGAGCGGTATTAAATTTAATAGAGCAGATCATGTTTGCACTTTATTTTATATATTTTATTAAGTAATTGTTCAAAATGTCATCCCTCTATCTGAACTTACTTTCTAGCTCTTCCTTCAATTGAAGAAGAGTATCATGGTCGATTCGCATGGTTGTAAACTGTATATATGTATGTTATGAATTAATTTATCACTGATTTGTTTATTTTTCGTATAAACTAAACTCTTCATGTATCCCCAAAGTTGAAAGCGATTGAAAAAATTCGATATTTTATATAAAAACTAACGCACGTTTTTTGGACTTTTTTGTGTTTTTTTTTTTGTATATTTAGATAATTGGAGGATTTATTATTTTTTGTTTTAAATGTTTTTGCTAAAAATAGTTATTTTTATATTAATTGAGCCAAGTTTGTGTTTTTAGTGCGTTCAATAGCATCGAAACGATTATTGAGTAATTTCTGTTTGATGATTGATGGAAGACAATTTAGTTGCTAGTTGCATTATCTTCTTTTTTTATTATTATGCAGTTGAGATATTGCTTGATAACTGATCCAAGGATAAAATATATCAAGTAGTCAATCTGTTTAAATGTATACAGTATGATAATCATATCATCACTAATTCTACTTCCTGTGGTTTTTGTAAACCAGGACGTATTTCGAAATCTACAAAAATCAACCTACGACCAAATACGAATACAAATGAATGAATTATTTTAATGTAATACAATTTTACAATGATTATAAAGATAAGTACTGATTTTTTTTACCTCGCTATTCGTCCGTATAAATAATAATATTTCATATTAAATACTTCACACAAAATAATTAGAAGATTATTAAGAACCGGTATAGAATAATAAGTTTTTAATATTGGTTAACAATTAAATGCACTTTATGGACATTTATGATTAGAAAAAAAAAACATACAGATGTACGATTATACATTACTGACATTCATCTACAAATATTCCTAAGTCCACCAAACTAGTGGAGTTTTCTTTGGAACTAAATATTATGAATTGGGACTGGAATTAGTTTGATATTTCAGAATGTTAACAAGAGATATAATATTCTGGGTTAGTGACTAATCTTTCTTATGAATCTGGATGTATGAGGTAACATTTTTAATTTTAATGTATCTATAGATGTTGAAAATTAGATGATAAAGATGCATAAAATATCTGCATCCCGGTGAGATTCAAACTCCAGACCACTGGTATGTAAAGGTATTCAATGGGGTCGATAAGTAAATCTAGTGTAGTTCGTTAAGAGTTCATTTAAGTAGAATAAACCATAAAAATATAACTTTTTAAAAATCCAAAGATTGATTCGTTCGTAGCTATACCCAACCTAGATTGTAAATTTTATCTCCGTATTATATAATAAGCATGTTACTTGCTAAAGCGGGCCACCAACAAGCCAACGTTGGCGTATATGGTTATCCATCCTTGTAGCGATTACATTCAGCGCTGCTTGATAGTACGGTGAGGTCGTTGGCAACGTTATCGCTGTGTTTGGCCATTAGCCCAGTACAGCAGCTTCCCACGGTGTAATTGTGTAATGGGGTACGCGTGTATCCTCGTGGCCCGGTTGCCGTGACGACAGTGCACCCTCTGCATGGCAACACTGACCCTCATCGCGACCTCGCCAACGCACCGCACAAAACATAACGCACAGCACATCATCCACATTACACGCCTGGCTCATTTACATCACACCCGGGTGCCTATTCTCTAACTTATAACACTAGTGATACGCGTTCAAGTGTTATACAACCCTATTTTCTAAAAAAGTTGATATAGTGGTTGCTATGTAACAACTAATAAATAACTACTATTTTTAACAACCCACATAACAACTGCGATCATTTCGCTATTTTCTAAGTTTGTTTTTAACAACGTGGTTATTCAACTAGGAAATAGCCACCGTATTTTGTATTCACTGTGAAGTTGGTCGTATGATAAGTCGTAACTTACGCCACATACTTCCTTTTGAAATATTGAAAAAAAAGATTTTATATTCAAAGTTTTGACGTTTGATTTTGTTTCTACCATAATTCATCGCTAATTTGTAAAATGAGTGAAAAGAAACGTTCATCAAAAACCATTAAATCGCAATTTGATATAATACTCTCCTGCCTTGTGGCAAATTTGGGTTTAGTTCTGAATATACATTGTAGGCTAACTCCCGACTTAATCTAAAAAAAATTCTAAAACGAAATTCAGGAATATAAAACGGATTACTGGCATCACGTAAAGTTCAATGTATGACGTTTAAGTTATGTTTGAAAAAAATATCTATAGAGATACATACTTATAATATAATCTCGATTATAATTTATGTCACCTGTCTTTCTGAGCATAACAACTAATTATGTCATTATAACTTAACAATGTTTTAAATTAGAAAATAGGAAATATTTTCTTAAAAACTGACCTTGAAAATAGCAACCGAAAATTAGTTGTTATCGACAACCACTTCGTTAGAAAATAGCGCTGATAATCTGACTACCATCTAGCGGTTTTTGAGTGCAACAGGGCAATATGACGTCACTCATTTTGTAAACAATTCACTAGCGCGAATGGTAGTGTTATATTCATCTCACTAGTGTTATACTGACGTTTGGTTTGTGTGCTTGGCGGTATTGTTTGAAATTTGAGTGGTGACATTACTAAAGAGAATCTTGAAATTATGCAAATGTACGCAATTGACAATAAACACAATTTTGCACAATTTAACAGTTGTGCCAGCGAGTATTGTCAACTTAAAAATTATTTTACTTTCAAATATAAAAGTTCCTAAGATTACAATATTGTACATTTGACATGAGACGTCAATCAATATAACACTTCAAATCGTTGAAAAGTTACAGAATAGGCACCCCGGCTCAATGGAATTTATTGAGCGGATTCGCCACCCTTTCACCCAGTTTCACGTTTCGTACACCTACACCCTGCAAACAAACCTGGGTACCCCAATTCAAATCAATGCCTGTTGTGTATTCATGAACTGTATGCTGTGTGTTATCTTTGAAGTTCAGCATGGGTATGCAAAATTAGTACTCAGTAAAAAATTTGCTGTGGTAACCACATAAGGTGATAAAAACATTTACAAAAAAATATTTGTGAACACCACCGAACAACAGTTCAAATATTATACCGTACAATAAAAACTTCACGAATATTTTTTTTACTTCCCGTCATTTTGATCCTGTTAAAAATCGCATAGCGATGTTTTGATGAAGAGGTCTTTACCAGCATTATGCCAGATCAATTTTAAAAGGATCTAGATCAAAGATTAATTTTTGTGTTATGATCAATTTTATTAGATCAAGAATTAGTGTGCGGTAACCCACTCAATTGGATGAAGATATGGTGTGGTTCATTAATAAAATAATACAGAGGACACAGAACAGAGTTTTAATAAGAGAAAACAGAGACAAAACATACATGATATATAAATTGAGCTTATATAATGAAATGTTTATATATGTAACTATTGTGTAACCAGTGTATAACTATATCAACCCTACGCTTCCAATTTAGAAACGTAGTAGGTGTGAAATAATATGGTAGAGTGATTTTGTAAATGTATATGTCATGGCGTCATGGGTATTGTGATGTGTAAAAATGGGTGTGAAGTGACAGGTGTCAGTTATTAGTATCAACGTATTGTGAAGTGACACTAATACTAATACTAATAGGTAAACAAATTTATATTGGCGATTCATTTTGTCAAAAGTTGTTCGAATAATGCCATTGATAACATGAAAACCTTAAATATGAATTTTTAATAAAAATGGAAATCAAAAAGCAATTACTCTCATTTAGATACGAATACATTCATTTGATATACGATATACTCCTAAAATATAATCAAACATCAAACGTTAGTATTGGGGTTATGAGTACTGCGTGTATTTGAATGTGGTCGTGCTTTCGCATTAATCTTTTACAAAAAGTAAAGTAATGGGTAGGAATGTTTGGCAATGAATATTTGTTGTTTTTTTGGGTGTAGCACACAACGTCTATTAAGAAGATTCAAGTACGTAGCAGTGGTCATTTGCAGTTGAATTTACACCGTTTGTTTTTCTGCTAAAATAATTAACCGAAAAAACTGCATCGAAATTGGCAAATAATGGAATAGTTAATTTTAGTCCACGTTCCTCTCTTCCATTATTCGGAATTGGGTTTGTGTAAATGGCGCAAATATATAAAATTTATATCGAAAAAACAATGAGTTTATTGTTGTTTGTCAGCACAGTAGAATTTACATTGAAATAAAATGCAAAAACGTACAAAAACTGTGGACGCCGAGGAATAAAAAAGCCTGGAACAACAACGTGCCAGTTTTATTTAGTCGACAGATGTCTCACTCTGGCGCCGTAAGCCGTAAGTGATTCTCTGTACTTAGGAGAAAAAATCCAGTGTAATTGCGGGCCGAACAGGAGCAAGGCGGAGCCCTGGGGAGCTGCTTTATGGGGTCACGGGGCTCGCTGGGGCCCCATCGCTCAGCCCTACCCACGCGGGGATTAAATTGGATTTATAATCACACCGGCCGAATTACGCACCGAGTTAACTATACACGCACAATCTAATTAACTCCAACCCACAAATTTTATACAAAAGGGACAAGTATTACAGATGGGATGTCATCCAAATTCTAATTCATTTCAAACTTTTTTCTTTTTCCATTGGCTACCTATACAAAACGAGCCAATACATTTTTTTTGCACTTTTCAAAAATTCAAAAAAGCAATCATTATCTAGTTCATGTCAGGTTGTTGCATTTTAGTGGTGTAGGTTGTGATGTGCCTTGTCATTTTTGAACGGATCGACTGTGTCTTGACCTCGAAAAAATAATATATAAAATTGAAACACTTGCGTTTTCCCATAACATTTTAAATTTATTCCATTCGGAAATCTTCAAACAAATAGATATATCGATGCACTATTAATATATCCATTCGCCTCTGCTACATTTATTAAATTGTTTATATTGTTGTATAATGTTTATTTATATGTATAACCGTAGTATTTTTTAACGAATTATCTTTGTTTCATTTATTTACAACTGGTTAACAAAAAAAATACAACATTGCAAACAAATGGATAACTCATCTGTTTTATGGAAATAAGAATAATAACATGTTGGGGAAAATGAAGTTAGAGGTAGTTTTTCAGAAAATACAAATTTGGGCTTCAAGTAAAGTGCTACTTTGGGTTTGTCCACATGTAGTCAAAATCGATTCAACATTTTCCATCACACATCACCAAATTTCATATTTTTCAGTGTTATAAAAAAAATGGAATATTTTTTTAAACCCTAACGTTATTTCACTTTTATTAGCTATAGCGAAATAGATTATAGAAATTTTTGAGATCCCTACGATGTTCTTGTAACCAAATTTTACTGTAACACATTTCAAAGTAAATATAACAAAAAATCACACTTTGGTGCAAATCTAATTTCTGTTTCGCAAATTCAAAATAATATACCAGTAAAATCGTTTTACGGATGAAGTTAAACAGTTTGAGCTATTCTTGAAAGTTCTTTTTCCTCAAATTTTTCTAAATCTGGAAGGTTAAATAAAAATTGCAGAACAAGTGATTAAAATCACTGAATTAAATCAAGTAACTTAAATCAATGCAAATCTATTTTCGGCTTAATACAAATTGAGTTATTGTGTATCAATTTATTAACACACACACGTATGTACATACGTATATAAACACACCTTCAGACATCTTTGTAAAAATTTCTGCAATCGAATTGTAGGGACCTTAAAATGTGTTTATTCATCAAAACCTCAATATGTGAGAATTAGGACTAAACTTTCCTTATTTAAATCAAAAACATAAACTTTCAGTTAACAATTTTCACGATTCGCTGTCTAAACAAACGAATCACCTCAACCGTCCTCATTTAAATCAAAAACATGAACTTACAGTTTATTATTTTTTTCGCGATTTACTGTTTAAACAAGTGAATGACCACAACCGTCCTTATTTATATCAAAAACATGAACTTACATATTATTTTTTTCGCGATTCGCTTTTTAAAAAACAAATGACCGCAAACCCTAATCGTGAGCATGCGTGCCTCCGACCTGTCACCACATTATCAATCAATACGAACGACCCTGACGCATTGGTAATAGAAAGAAGCAAAGGTCAGTCTTCCCTCACAGCCTCGCAGTGGCCTGACGCAGACAGAGGGTACCGGGACTGGGCTGTGACGTCACCGCCGATGGCACGGTGAGTGCAGAGGTCGACGACCCTGCATGAGGGTACGACTCAATACAATCACAGACGAATAAGAGCTTTACTACTTCCACGTATCATTGGCGATATTAAATAGCATACATGTAGGTTTGTTAGCTTTTTCCAGTGACATTTTTTACAGTTTTTGAATTGGTCGAGCAATGACATGTAAATTATGAACTGAAAATCATTAATCGTTTTATTGTCTCCTCCTAATTAAGCAAGGGGTTAAGTAAAAAATTATTATATTTAAACTGTTATTGTAAGAGATAATTTGATTTAGAGCTTTTACTGCAACTATTCAACCTTGTCTGGAAGAGTAAATTAAATTTTCACTACAATTGAATAAACAAAAGTGGAACTATTTTTGAATCTCTAAAATGTAAATCCTAGAAAAATAACTCGAAATACCAATTATTTGCAAATTTTATTATTCTATAGATTTTTTTTAACTTTGTACGAATCTGAATTGATTTTTTTTTACAAAAGATGGTAAGTCCTGCTTCCCTAATTATTTAAAGTAAAAAAGCTTCAAATAACAGTCGTATAGTATAAAATCTGAATCAATGAGCAAAAATAATTTTATGTTCCATGTAAGCTCAGAAATTAGGTTAAAAAAATGTCGTAAATCATCCCAAAAATAACGGTAGCCATGAAATGAGACAAAAATGAACAAATATTTATTTTTATTATTATTTGAAATTACTATTAAAGTGAACAATATCACATAAGATATATAATAAAACCAAAATAAAATTACTTTATTTTAGCGTAATAACAATAATTATAAATAAAAATAAACTAATGCAATTAAATTGAGAGATAAATCTTTAAACATTAATTATTTTTGTCTCAATTCCATGGCTATTGATACTTTAGGGGTAATTTACGTCATTTTCATAACTAATTTCTGAGCTTATGCTCTACAACAGTTATTTGAAGCTTTTTCACGTAATATAATTAGGGACCCTGTATAACGTCTGGTTCATATTATTATATATATTTTACTCATTATACATGCATTTTATAGTTTACAAAACTGAAAAAATTTACAAAATTTAAAAAGTATCAGTGAATAAAACGCATACAGCCAGATTCACGAAACAGGGTTAGCTCTTAAGTAGGTTATATTTTGTCAAATTCGAGTTAAATTTGATACATTTAAACCAGTTTTAAGCTAATGCTGTTTTTTGAATCTGGCTGATACAGAAAATTCACACATTATAATTTTTTATATGCTTTTGTTATGAAATAAGTATGTGAATAAATAAAGGTATACCAATATAAATACATATACTACTGCTAATGTATTAAATGATAGTAAAATATACCCAATTAAAAGACCGCTAATAGTTAACAAACAGATTAAAATTTAGAAATAATTTACATGTTTTTCGTAGTAAACACAGTAGTCCGCAAAATATGCTTAAACAATTGTTGAAAAATACAGAACAATTTAAATAACATTGCTCAAAACATAACAATGTACCGAGCATTTCACAATATTTTGTATTTTGTAAAATGAACCATACAACATATTTTCAAACAATTTTGTTATTTAGAGTTTATGCATTAGGACATGGTTGCTTTAAAGATAAGACTGACCAACTGTGGTTTTAATAACTCAAATTTATTTGCGGTGTATGTCAACTATAGTAACAACCAAAACTCTTGACACCGTTTATCATAAAAAAATTAACTCCATTAAATCATTTATTAGTAGCATATTACAATTTTGCTAAAGTTACTTAAAAAAAATATTTTGAAATATTTTATAAAGAAATTTAATTAGTGGAAAAATAACAATATTTATATGTAAATTTTTTGTTTAGTGTAATTTTTATCACTAAGCATATTTAATTGAATAATATTCACTATACTCCAACGTTTCGACTCTAAATCAGTCTTCATAAAAGTGAAAATTGGTACTAAAAATTATTCAAGAATAACAAATAAATACCTTTACAGAAATCTTTCGTCAAATGTAGAGAAACACACGCACAAATACACAAATATATACATATTACTTAACAGTCAACTAACTCTAGTAGTGGTTTGCAAATTTTGAAACTACTTCAAGATATTGTAAAGACCCTTGAATTTCATTGAATATAAGTGTGCACTACTTCTTATGCAGGTGTAGTTAGGGGTTACTATCCAAAGTCCATCCCTTCTCGTGCAAAAAGCTCGTCTGCTCGTCGCGATTTCATTTTCGTCCCCTTCCCTAAAAACTTTTTGATAACCGTTAAACAGAGGAATCCACGCCGAGTGAATGGATTTGGCGAGGGTAGATACGCATAAAATTATTTCGGAGTTGTCAACGAGATTAAATACAAGTTTCGCAACTAGATAATATATTTAAATGAAAGGGACGGGGTTTTTGCACCCGAATATTGCTATTCAGTTGGCCAGGGGCCGACACATATATCATTTTATCGGTATTATCGCGTATAATCTTCTATATAGGGAGAATTTTCGCAAGGACTATGAATAGCGAATTCAAGACTACTTTTTGCACTACTCATTTTGATAAGCAGAACCTGAATTACCAACACCCAATCCAGATTATAAATCAAGACTTGTGCGAGTAGAATACTGGTTGCGAATATTGTTTTTTGCAATAGAATTCCTATGCTGCAGAGAATAGGATGACGAATTTAAACATATTCTATGGCGCTACATTCCAGGGAATATAAGATCTCAAGTTATATTTTTTGTTTTTTTCTAAAAGACTTGTTAGTCTATAATATAAATATTTCTAAGTAAGCATTTGAACCTTATAATGTATATGTTTCGCGACGTATTTCGATACAGTTGCATACAGCGGTGCTTTTATTTGGTTAATGATTGGCGAAGCTGAGATTTCTCACTTCGAACAATTCATGCGTCGGGTTCGAATTGAATCTTTTTGTACCTTACATATGCTGTTTTGTATTATTACATGAATATGAGAAATTAACGTGCAATTATTTAATAGCAGCATAAGTAACATTGCCGGCAACTCTATTCCTGTGAAAAGGTCAAGGGTTTGAGTCTCGTGTAGGCGTAGATATTTATCCGTCCTTCGTTAATTATTCTTTTTAATTTCATCCCAACACTCTTATAAGGTACAGGATTTTTTGAAGTCGGCATTACCTTCTAGTTGTTATAAACGTTATTATAACGAATGTGATATTTTAAATATTTAATAATACTAATCTAAACTAATCTTTAAAATTACTATATATACACTATTATTACATATTTATATATTATTTCTGCAATTATTCTCGATTTAGAGGCAAATTAATCAAACATCATCCATGGTCAATTATATCAAAAATTTCTCGAGTTCTATGATAATTTTCACTTCCATTTTAATGGTGTAGTTTGTCAAGCTACAGCCTCAGCAAAAATCCCAGAACTTATATAGTAAATTCCAACAATTTGGCGACATTAAGATTTAAATCTCAAATCACCATTTGTGATCTTTAAAGTAAATTTTGATAAAACTTTTATTTCAAAAATACAAATTCGATTTCGTCGCTATAACATGTTTTTATAATATATTGTACCTATTTGAAAAAAAAAACCTTATTTAAATAAAAAGAATAGATTAGAATAAATAAATTGATTTTTAATCAACCCTGGTCAAAATTAATATGATTTCAAACAATATCTTCTTTATTATACATAAGTAAATGGCGGCTAGAAAAAACAACTAAATGTAAACTCTACAGTTACCGTCTAGAAAAGACAAGACAAGACTTTGAAAAATCTTCTCTTGTTTAGATGTTTCAAGATTTGTCTAAGTTTAAGACTAGATTAAAAAGTCTTATCTAGATACCAAACTTCAGATTGTTTCTATTTTACAATCACTGTTTCATCTCGGATAGAACAAACTTTATTTAATTTAAATTTTTTAATTAATCTAGAGTCTTGAAAATTGTCTAGAAATTTCTCGTTAAAATTTCAAGGCCAGTATTGTCTTAATAATCTAGACAAGACAAGACAAGAGTCTAGAAGTCTAAATCCAGACGGCAACACTTGTAAACTCAAACACAATGTTTTTGGTGCCTGTTCAAAAAAAATTCAAAATGTTTACTTGTATGTGTTGGACGGACATACAAATTTGTAGAATATTATAATTATTGCCTTTATTGTAAATTTCATTATTTTTGCTTAATAATACTTATTTCGCAATATTCTCACCATCATATTTCAACCATTAACAAATATATATAAATCCAAATTTAATTTTTCAACTGTATTATATGTGGAAACCATCTCAAATGTCAATTTACTATATTTTTATTAGAACTACTCGTACACCCATTTCAAAAATCTGTATTACAAACAATAGCGAGAACATTCTCGCCTGACTTTTGCTGTTAGCAATCCTGACGTCGGCAGACTAATCTGCCTTTCGTTCGCGTTTATTTTTTTGTCTGTCAAGCACTCTTCCCCTCGCCTTCTTCTAGACTCCAGTGTCTTTCATTATAATAACGAACGTATGTTGAGACAATGTCGCCACATGATTTTTATGCAAATCTTCATTACTCTCGCGACAAGAAAAATTATGTAGCTCGACATCGTGGGAGAGAAGTATTTGAGATATGAGATGAACATGATAAACTTGATTGTATGGACAGACGGAACGAATTTGTAATCTTCACAAAAAACACTCAAGTTGGGAGTTATATCGTTGGAGATTAGATGCAGACAGACTACAAATCTAGTCAATTTGTAGATTAGATACACACAACACAATTTCAAATGTAGTCAATTATTACTCCTATCATAAAGCGTTTTTTCAGTATTAGACTATAAACATATTTTTTTTCCATAAATTATAAAAACAAAATAGTGATGTCCAGAAAAACTACTTCTATAATTATAATTCATCCCTACTTGTTTCGGTTATAAGTCATTATCAGGAAAATTGTTTTTTTATATCTTGTGATCAATTATTAAGGTCCATAATAGTGTTATTATTATTTTAATTATTAACAGGTTTAAAATAGTGGCAAAATGTTTTAGTGTCCTTGACTTTTGACAGATTTTGTTAAAATAAACAATTTTACTACGACATCTGTGGTATAACAATATAAGGAATATAAACCATTTCACTGTTTTACGGAATAGATTAAAATCAAATGTTTATGTTAGATAAACGGATAAGCAATTAATTCTTTATAGCCACAAAAATGCAATGGGACCAGCAGTTTGAGACTTTTACTGTTTTTATGTAACAATATCTTACCACATAAATTGTATATGTTCATTTTTTATTTATTGCATTTCTCAAAGAATATGGACCAAAATTATCTACGAATACTAAGAAAGATGAAATAGTATATTATATATGAAGAGACTAAAATAGATCTTTTGATAAATAAAGTAGTTGGTTTTCCAACAAGAAATCGAAGATCACAATCAAATAAGGAATAAAATATTAATAAAACATAGACACTTTTTGTATATTTGTAAAACCAGATTTATTTCAACTACAATTATTTATGAACATTTTAAAATATCATTAGAAAAATTTGATAGACATTACGAGAGATATTGTAGTTTATTGTTTATCTGTCATTTTTATCCTAATAATAAAAATTGTTAATTTACATACAAACATTGCGTAAGAAAATTTCTAGTTTTACAATTGTTTAGTTTACTCTTGAAAGCACGTTTCAAGTTCAAACGAAATATATTTTGAAGTGGAGCTGAAGTGAAAGAAAAATCTCCAATTTAAATGAGCGCGGTGACGGTAGCATCTTGGTTTTTGTAGAATTCCTGGATGCAGGGTAATGAGACAATTTGTCCCAAATAAATTGGTTTTTAATTTGTGTTGGGAGCGAGTTTTTGCTGCGTCGCTAATGAACTGGTCTGGAAGGGTGTGCTCGCAGCTAGCTCCCTTCTAATCCGGAAAAGAGAAAAAAGTCCCCCCGTTAGAACGGTATTTGTATGTCTAAATCGGGGTCAAGTAACACGCATTAGTGCGATGTCGTGTGCGACGTGCGAGGTGTCGACAATGGCACAAAGGCCTTTCTTTCCCTCATCCCCTACACGGAAGCGTTCACGTTTGCATACACCTGACCAGGTGAGAACTAACAGCGGGGATACCGGATTCTTGCGATCGCTATCCCACGATTCATTTCTTCAAATATTCCATGAAACAACTAATTCTCTACATGCATTAGGATGACAGTTTAAATGATATTTTAATACAATTTTCTAGATTACAAATCATCATCCGTGGAACAACATCCTTAGATAGATCTGAGGTACTTGTTGAATGAAAAGTTTTATTTGCGTTTTAGTTTTATATTTATAATGGGTTCTAAACAATTCAAACACAGCTATATTTTTATTTATATAAACATTGGCGATTTGAACCCCAGATTTCACTATTCGCTCATTTCAAGTCGAAAACCAAGAGAGCCAGCGCTGCCCATTCGAAAATTGATATAAAACTGTTATTTCAATTCCGATCGGATTTGAACCCACTTGGGCCTTCTTAAAGAAATTAAGGTCTTAGAGTATACGTAGTGAATATTCAACTAATATAGCTTCATATCGCCGTAGAATCAATATTCTGTTACTCAAATATTAAAACTCAAAAAGCAAAGTTATGTCATTTGGATTTGCAACACATTTGAAAAAGTAGAAATATATCCAAACTAGTCAAAGTTAGAATTTTTTGTCTCTTGTCTCCTTGGTATGTATATGTGTATGTGTATGGGAGGATTGTGGGTAAAAGATTACTCAATTTCTATCAAACAAAAAATTATGAAAACTAAAATTTAGGTATTTTGTTATACAGCAAGAAAAGTTGATACTTTGACAACTGGTCAACAAGAAGTGGTACTACACAGCATTTCGTAAAAGGTTACCTCTAAATTATCATTTTGCAAATCGTTTTTATTAATCAAAAAAATTTTACTTCAGTAAGTTTAAGTTGAATAATTACCACAAAACAAATGAGGTATTTCAAGAAATACCTGTGGGAGTTGTGTTTACAAAATTTTACAAAAAAAAAAAAGATTTTTTTGAATTTTCATTTTCTTTCATTGTGATCACTTTTGTTGTTAAGTTATTTGAATATTATTTGGGCATTTTTCATCTATTTTTGTGGAATGGTTGTCAACCAAATGTCTATGAAAAGGAACCTCAGCTTATAGTGCGAACCACGCAGATACACAAGTCAAAAGTAAATGACTTTAGTAAATGAGCGGTCGTTAAAGATTACAAGAACAAACTGTATTTAAAATATAAAAAGATGTAATCATTTTTGTTGTATTATTTACTGTTTATACTAAATTATATGTTTGTCTTTCATTCCGTTGTATCAACAGCATACGACCTTAGTACTTAGTAGATGAGCGAAACAAAAAAAGTAATTAAATGATATGAATTGTGGTGCTTGGTAAAATGATTTTAGTTGTTGATGTAGATTTAGATGTAATTGTTTGTAAAAGAATGAAGGTTTTTGAAGTAAGAAAGCTCGTGCGGTGTAGGAAGCCTACGCTCCAGCTCGGATGCGTAATGAAGAAGCGTGTGCATGAGACTTGCGCACGCACTGCGTGACGTCAACAAGGTTACAACGATTTTCGCGTCCTTTGCGTAAGCGTGCGGTTCAAGAACCGACACACCTCCGGCGCCGCGATCATTGACGGCGCACGTGCCGTCGAGACGAACTTTCCCTACATCCCAACAGCCCGCGGCCGCAGCCTACCATTACGAGCGAATTTCACTTTGTACGCAAAAACAAACACACTGGAGTAGCATGATTTATGCATGGTGATTGAACAGTGCTTTACATTACCAAAGTGCCTGTTTAACAATATCAAGAAGTGGGTGATTTCACAAGTAGACTTCATTGCTGGAGAATTGACAGCGGTGGATCATATGGTTAACGCGTGGAGTGTGAGATCTAGGGTTTAATTCCCAACAACACCAATTATTAATCAAATAAAATACCGATGTACACGAGTGCTTCGAAGCTCATGATAAATTGCAGGGCCCTTGTCATCTAAGGTTTTAGATAGATGATTATAGTTACATTTTGTACTTATTCCTGTGCCAATACAAGCGTAGCAAATAAAATAAGTACATTCTTTTTACTGCAGATACAATTATTCCTCTATAAATATCAGAACAATGTGGTTGTCTATACATATTTTTTCAATTGTATATATTAAATGTCAATATTACACGCATTTTTTTTTTTTATAAATATTGGACTTTTTATAACGACTTTCATATATATTTACATTCTATTTAACTTCAAAATTAATTTTAATTTATAATGTCAATAGTAACTAAAATTTTACCGGCAATTTTGCAAATGTTTGTTGCGATGAAAATCGAAACTTAGTTCAAAAGCACGGTGACAAATTTTTTACAGATGATGTATCTAGTCGTGAATTTACTTACATTGGCAATTTACATTAGTGAGTATTTTCAGAATAATTCGAATTATGACTGATTGAATTTACAATAATACATTCAATGTTTTACTTTTTTGTTCTTTGGAAAAATCTTATTGTTAATACCTAAAACATTAGGATAGTATTAACAAGTTTTTAACATTATATAGGCACTGAGTAAACCTTGATAAAAATGTTTCTAATTAAAATTATTTCACTTACAATATGCATCCCAACAAATGAATGTAAACTGGAAAACTCTTCTCATAATGATATCCGGATTTATTTACAAAAATGTTCATTCATTAAATATGCCATTTATTTCGAAACATGTAACGTAAAAAATTACATAAAAGTTCATTATGACAATATATTTTGACCATAGATGGATTTGGTAGCTGTTTTATGTACGTGTATTCCTCGTAGAATTTATACACGCCCTTCTATAATTAGTAAACAACATTCTTGCACTCTTGAGACACTTCCAAGGAACGCTCTATGTAGCATAACTAGTTAGACATATTTTGTTACAAGCTTCGTACTCAATTGTTATTCTATTATTGTCTTTCTTGAACCATTGTTAAACCTATCGTGGTAGTAAAACCCTTCATTTTTATATATTATTACAATAAGTACTTTATTTGTTAGAACAGTACCAAATATTATTTACGACATTGTTAATAATCTTGTTACGAACAATAATAATTTATTATGATATTCAACTAAAAAAATGGTACTTTCAATATGAATTACGTATTTAGTTGAACAGTGAATATTTAAAAAACAATCCATGTACAGTTCAATCATGCTAATGGACATAAGCAAATCGTGATTATGGTATATTTTGAATTCATTTCAGAGTATTTTTTTTGTGAATCTTTTAAATTTAGTGATTTATTTTTATTATCGCTTTGTACCAAATAACTTATTGCCCATTTAAATTGCTTATTAAAATTAACCAAGTCATTTATTGTCTTGCTCATACGTGTACAAACATAAGCTAATGATTTATTGTGGATAATAATAATTCTTAGAAGATTGACATCAATTGGGTTCGAACTTGGGTCGTCTTAACTTAATCAACCCACGAAAGCACGTCACGACAAGACTTCATTTTTTATTTATAAACAATTTCTGAGAAATTCGTGGCAAATGTGGTAGATTTACCCACAATCTTCGCATTTTACCAATATTGCGTGGGAGTAGTACGCATGCGTGAAGTTAGAGCCCGGAGGCTGTGAGGACAAACGCACCACGCACTGTCAATACTACTACCGAACTTCAACGGCCAAAAACAAATTTATCTGAGCGATTGCTGAAACGGTGACGCAACAGCATATGAAACCTTTCAACAAACTTGCCAAAAATTGCACTTGCCGAAATAAAAAATTCAACAGGACACGGAAATAGAGCAAGGTCGCTACACAAGAACCCTACACAACCAAAGGAATAATAAATGCATTCAGTGATTGATTATAGTTCTGACAAGTTCCCAGACCAATCCAACTCAGTTTTTCGTAACAAGAAACTAACCCTGTAATGGATTCTGAAAATCTACGAGTAGCATCAATTCTAGAAGATCTTCACGATAAAAGCTGAAACGCTCAATTAATTAAAAATATAATTACAAGTTAGTTATTTTTGAATTAGAATTATGAATTCTAGACCAATTTAAAAACCGATATATTCATTTTACATATATGATTTATGTATATATAGTAAATTGGCAACCTATCTATTTGTTCTTTCCAAATATATCTACGGAAAGATTTTCAAAATAAATTACTTTTAATAATTTAAACTCAATGCCATTTTTATAATTTATTGCTGTACCTTTTATCACGGTATCAAGAACCTACAAGATAGATTCTCAAACAAATATATTTTTGAGATAATTTATAAGAAGGTTTAAGGATCGTGCTAGAAATAGCCTATCGAGACTTTATTAACAAACATTCAATTTCTTTTTTTTTCGATTATATCTATGGATGTTTATACGCACGATAACTGATTAAATATTCTAAAGCAAAAAATTAAATTATGGTGAAAGTGAAAAATATCTTTAAATCTTTGCAATAATTTCTTTAAAACCAGTTGGTATTTTTTCTATACACCGTACTCTATATTGGCAACAATCTTTTATAGTATCATGTGCGGATATGTATATTATATCCAAACCACGTGCGGATATGATATTCACTGCCAACATCACAAGATGCAGTTATGATGCATATAATTTTTATTTTCATTCTCATTGCATAAAATAATTAAAATAAAAACATAATTAATTGTAATAAAATCTCAAATAATATTTAAAGACATTATTTAACCTTAAAAAGAGATAATGGAAGGAAAATAAAAAGAGAAATTATTTTTTTCTACGACCACTATGGAAAGTGGCACTTTTCTCACATTATATAAAACTTGAAAGTTGTATATTTTCCACAATGCGTGAAGGTACTCTTTATGGTTACCATAAATATATACTAATGTTAACAAAATTTGACAGATATAGCTATCAAATTTTACACAAGTAATTTAAATCATCATCATCATCAACATCATCATCAACATCATCATCATCATCTATGGCACGACATTCCTAGTATGGACAAGACTTCAAGCATCCTTGATATTTCGCACCAAGTTTTAATTGCATTTTAGTGATGTAGGATGTCAACGTAGTCTCTAGAAATCAGTAGTTAGATGTAACAATTAAATATTGCTTTTGTTAATTGTAAAATTATATAAGTAAAAGCGAATTAAACTCCTAATAACAGAAGGAGAAGAGAGGCTTACATCAGTATTTAGAATTATTATTTAATTCTCTTATTATTACAGAGAGACTTGTAAAAAATGTATGTGTTTGTGTAAATATATTCAATATTCTGCACATTTATAAATGTGATCAAATTGAAATACTACTAGCAAAAGATGACATGTGTTGTATGCGTGCTGAAATATCCACAATGTTGCAAAATTTTTGATAAATGCGGACTAACTTAATACTAAAATTAATATTAATTATACTGACAGTGTAGTAAAAAGAAAAGTTATAAGTATATGAGTTAAAATATCCAAAATGTTGCAGAATTTGTGATAAATGTAGAGAAATAAGAAAAATAAGAGATAAAGATAGGTTGTCAGTTAAGTAGTAATTTGGGAGCGGAGTACACATGTGAGATTTGAATCCATGAGCTGTGACCGGTGCAGCGAGCGCGTTACTCTCCGTGCTGTTGTCTAGGTTATAAATATTTGCGTGTAGTGCTTTCCCCGCGTGCTTCACATTTCGGCGCTGGCGTTTGACCTCGTTCTCCCTACACGCGTCGTCATTTCGCGTTTGTTTAGATTTTTTCCAGTCGGCGTCACATTGACATGGTAAACAACGAGACATAACATATTGTTTCCGCTGGGAATTGTAATTTCACGTACACTGTCAGATGTCTGTCTCGCCTTACACAACGCACACTCTGCCATTCACAATCGCGGTTATCTTTCGGCAAATTACTCTGGCCTAGGACATTCCTACCGTGTTTTATCACCAACGGAGCGGATTGTATAAAGAATACTATTATCTCTACACGTGCAACAAACATCAACTTCAACTTTGTAACTTATATCATGCTTTTTTTCTTCTACTCAATTTCATTGCTAATCTTGCTAACAAATGTTAAAACATTTTTTAAAAGTAGTGTTGTCGTCTAGACAAGACAAGACTTGACTAAGTACGATTTAAGGTGGCTTTACACGATCAAAGAATTTGAACTATTTTATGTCATATTTTTACATCATATTCTTTGATCAAATGGCTCCGCTTTACATGTTCAAAATTTTTATATATAAAGTAGGGGTATCAATACAGAAAAGAAAAATATAGGTTGATCACAATGATATATGATTTCACATTTGTTTATTTTTCACTTTTGACATTTGATAACAACATAATCCCTAGAATTAACTAAAATTTGAAATAAACGACCTTGAAATTTAGGACATTTAGTGAGAATTTCTATGTCATAGCATATGAACTATGAACAGTCAAATTTCTTTGAACGTGTAGAGTCAGAATCACATTGAACAATACGAAGTTGTAGAAATTGATGTAAACTTATGATCGTCTAAAACGCCCTTTAGACAACGACATATAATTCTTTGGCAGTGTTCTTTTTCTATTTTACAATTACTGTTTCAGCACATAGAACAAGTTTAGCATGATATATGTATATTTCGAAAATTAATTTTTTTAATTAATCTAGAGTCTTGAAAATTGTCTACAATTCTCTCGTCTTCATTTACAATAAGAAAATCTTGTCTTGTCATGAAGTTTCAAGAGTCTAGAAAGTCTAGATCTAGACGGCAACACTATTTAAATGATAACAAATATCTTCATTCAATTTTCTGTCAGCTGTGGAATTATTTCTTCTAGGTTAAAATTCGACCTGATTCATGACATTTTATTAATTATAATTAATGTTTACAGAACCAGAAACAAAGAAATTGTAAGAAAAGTCGATTCTTCACTGATGTTCGAACTCAGGACTCTGGCTTTTCCGGGAAGCTCATTTAGTAATGACACAATATTCATCTACGAAACAGGGTTTTAAGTAAGTACCTCTTGTTTTATTGTTTCATGATAAGTTTTAATTATAATAATTAATTGTAAGTTCAAAGACTACAGTTGCCGGTAACAGTCCTACAGCTTACAGCAGGTTTCGAACCTCTCAAATATAGTGGAATTTTTATATAGTTGGCGAAGCTGGGATTTGAACCCCAAATCTGAGACTTCGATCAATTAGCGTTGGAGAGTGATAACCGAATAAACCACCGATGCCCGTGAATTTTGTACATTATGCATATATACATTTTTTTAAATTGAAGGACTGATATAATATTCAGAACGTAAAGACATTAGTCTAATACGGAGTAAATGAATAAAAGAGACTATTATTCAATGCAAATGGAATAGTACTATTCATGTATCGTACTAATTCCAAGGTTGTCTATGTATCACTGTTTATAAACACGAAGATATCTGATATATATTTTAATTTATTGTGTGTGCCAATATATGAATAACGAAAATAACTATTTTGATACCGATTTTGATAAAAAAAGATCTACTATCGGAGATTCAATTATAGTTATAAATATCAATAACTTTTACAATACATTCGATTTTAAAATTCATACATCACATTAAAACCTTAACATTCCTCTTTAATATTTCTAAAACAAATGTTTATTACAAAGTGTAATTTTTAGTAACATAAATAAATATTTTAAATAATCAGCATTTTATACTGCTTTTTTCTTATAGGTATACTTATTAAAATTTTGCTCTTAAATCATATAACCAAAAAAATAATATATTTTTAAATATATTATTCTTTATGCAGTATACTTTTAAACTGTACAGTTATAATTGTATATTTTATCATAATAATTGTTTATTTGACATAGTTATAAATAATGTCTATACTGGAAACTACTTAACGGTTTTACATAAAATTAAAATATGTTATATAAAACATCAAATTTAAGAATATTTTATTAATTTTACAAAAGAAAAAGAGACTGTTTTAAAAATATTAATAATTTGCACGGCCGACGTGTTTAAAATATTACAATATAATTAAAAAATATATATTCATGTAAGTTATGTATATTTTTTCATATTTTACGTTTTAGTATCATTAAAAATATGTAAATTAATCAAATATTTATGTTTAAAAGCGATATTATGTTTTTATTATTATATAAACAATATTGACATTTTTTACTTTCTGTTTGTACATTCCTTTTCTAGGAAGATGTAATTATAATATTCTATAATTTGAAAATAATAATAATAATAAACATGTTTATTAGTAATTTAACGTCAAATTTCCTCATATTCGAATACGTATAAAAATGCTGTCTTTTTATAAATTTATTCTATTATTTTTTAATTAACTGTACTAAAAATATCTTATCTTTCATTATATACCATGAAATAAATATTCATTTTAAAATTTACCGCAATTTTTTATATAGATTATTATATAATATATTCACGTTCAAAGTGAACTGACTATAATTATTTTTCCGATAGTATTAGAATGGGTAGAAATTAAATAATTTTTTTAAACTTTATATTTGGGCTTCCATAATTAATGCCATTATTTGTCAACTTATATTAAGAAAAGATCAGAAAAAGTTTTGGCTGCAAATGAAATTACGAAGTGAATTTCACCTCTTCCATGACAATTTTGTTTCTGCAATGATTATATTATATTATAGTAGGTTCCGAACAACTCGGATACTGCGGTATTTCCATATAATTAATAGTTAGTGATAATGAGAATTGAACCCAAGATTTTGCACTCCACTTAGTTAGAGTAAAAATGCGCTAACCAAGTGAGCCACAGTGCTTAGGAATATTACATAATAAAAAATATTTTAAATTTATTAAGAACATTTACTTGATTTTTCTATAGGTATCATCTTTAGTTTTTGGTGGTAGTCGGTAGTGGTAGTCCATACTGACTTTATTTGATATTTGGTAAAAGAACATTAAATACAAAAGTTTTCACTTTAGCTATGACACAAAATGTTTTTAGAGCAGTTATTTTAAAGTACATATTTAATTTAAATATATTATTTCTTATAGGTTTTATTACCAATTCTCATTCATCATTTCTCACTTCCCGAGCACTCTAGCATACATGTAGAGTGTAAAGTAAAGTAAAAAGAGTAAATAAATGATAAACCACAAACTGTTATTCGCTACAGATCACGGACGTCATATTAGCATTATTATTTTTTTCTTCGAATTATAATGTGATTCGTTTACACATTGAAGTCATTAAAAATTTTCTTTTGTATTCAAGGTCACTCCTTGCTGCACCGTATTTGTATGCACAATGTAAGTATAATTTAGTTTAGCAGAAAATGTGAAATAAGTACCCCATTTGTAAATTATGTAAATATGCAGGTCGTATAGCATATGCAGGTTTTTTTTCATAAATATACCTCATAGTTAATTCAGCATGCATATTATAAGCAAAGCATGGGACGAGTACGTTGATTGCATATGTAATTTCTTCACGAAGAGATGAGATTTATGTATGTGTATGTAAAGAGCATGGCTAAGACAATACAAACTAAGATTGTAATAACAGAGACACTGTTCCGGAATATAATTACTACATGGGAAATAAACTTTGAATATATTTCCTTGTTCTATATTATCTACACAAATAAATAAAAGTTTAGTTTTTCATGTAGAGCACTTTTCTAGCAGTAATTTGACTGATATGATTCCTAGAATAATATCTAGAATTTACTCAACTTGTTTTAAATAAATATTTTCATAGATAGCTTTTAATATGTTCTAAATTATTCGAACGCAATTGATTTTATTTAGACTTTGTAAACTTTGTAAAATCTATTATATGTATATTCTAATAAGAAAAACTGTCTCGTTCTATTTTCTCATTTATCACAGATGTATAGTCCAACTCCAACTGAGTCAGTGAAAAATTATATCTTCCTGTGAAAGAAGAGCCGTTAATGTAAGGATAAAATATTACGTTTTATATAAATATCTGTCATGAAAAATGAAAACAATAACAATTTGCAGATACGTATAAAAACACTTGACCTTGAGGTAGTGGTTAACGCTCAGGCTTCACAACCCAGATGGTACGGGTTCGAACCCCGAAGAGATATGAATAGTATATGTGTATTTCATCATATCAATTGATATTAGTTAATAATAATAAAGTGGAAAAAAAATTAAAGAAAAAGAGTAGATAACCGTATTATAAAAATAGAAATATAAAAACACATCCTTTGACATTATTATTAATATAATCAGAGCTATCGGTCTGAAAGTACGTGTGGTTCAGTCATAAGGTTGGTGTACACAGCGTAGCTACGTATTATCCACTAACCATTTGATTTTTCTTGTATTTTTAGTTCTTGTTATGTTTAGATTTAACGTTGTTTAGTTTAATTTAAAATAATAAGATTTTAGTCTAAAACAAAATTGATTCTGTGCTCATTCTTGTTGGTACCATATGCCAGTACACAGTACCATCTGCTCTGGAAATGATATGGTTCGATCAAAAGGCTGATCTACACAATATGCGTATTCCATTTACTACTTATTTTCCATTCAATTTTGATCCATTCGCTGAGATAGATCAGAAAATTCAGATCTAACTGAACTGACTAGCACAAGGAACAATACGGTAGTGACATAATGAATGACGAAAGGTAGTCGCGTCGTTGTTTAGATTAGAGAATAGTGTGGTGTTCTGACCTGGATTAACTACTTATTTCACATTCCATTTTCATCTATTCGCTGAGGTAGATCAGAAAGTTCAGAACTAACTGAACTAACTAGAAAAACGAACAATACGGTAGTGATAAAATGAATGACGAAAGGTAGTATTCGTTTAGATTTGAGAATAGTGTGGGGTTTCGAGCTGGACTAACTACTTATTTTTCGTTCCATTTTGACTAAAGGTAACGTCGTTTAGATTAGAGAATAGTGTGTTGTGTTCTGACCTGGATTAAGCGTATGCTGGTTGTGGCGATGTTCGTGCAGCAAAGCAGGCTCGCTCGGCATGGACATGGGCCGGTCGGTGCGGTTGGGGCTCAGCGTGGCGTTGCCGTCGGAAGCCGCGGGGTCGGGCAGCGGCGGCAGAGAGCGCTTGTGTCGGGGGCTGGGGCCAGGGCCCCTGGGAGCATAGTAGCGGGCAGCCACACAGAGCGCGGCGAGGGCGAGGCACAGACACGCGGCGAGGGCGCGCGCGCGAGGGGCCGTGGTACCGGTCAGCACATACTGCGCCGCTACCACGGTGAGGAGCACTACGACGAGGGCTTGTTGGCGCTGCGGCTGCTTGGCCGGGGCACTACACGGGGACTCGCGGCAAGCTAGTGCATTACCGCGCGCGGCGGGGCTGCTGCTCGGCCGCCGGGCTGCCGGCGACCCCGGTGCACACATCGCATCGCAACTCCCGGGCACCCAACACCATCTTGTTCGGCGACCACTCCACTGACCAGCAACGCCTACATACGCACCTGCAACAAACACACATCATGGAATCCAACATGAAACACTGGACGTTTCCATCCTACCCGGGATCATTTCATATTCTGGGAATGATCCCGTGTAGGATCGAAACGTCGATGTGAAGTAATCGTTTTATTGACTGAAACCAAGCAATTCCTCCCTTAAAACCATACATCATCCTTCTGCAGAAACTTCATATTAAGGTGGGTCCAAAGTAAACTGAGTCGCGTAGAGCGTTTTTACGTTCTGCGCGCCTCTGTTCAGTTTGGTGCAATATGCATCTACACTTAACGTTTAGGTTGGTCCAAAACAAACGTGTCAAGTCGAACTGAGCTGCGCAGAGGGTCTTTACGTTCTGCGCGGCTCTGTTCGATAAACTGCATTGTCCTGTATTAAATTTAACTAGTAAAAGGCATATTTTGAAATCACTGTATCAACATCGTCGTTTTAAAGGGTATCAAAAATTTTGTTTTGACGTCAATATTGTGTTGTGTAGTTTTTTTTATCGGGAGTCAAGTACATGTATTGAAAACATTACAATTGTATTTGCAAGCAAAACAAACATTTTGACACATTTCCAAACAACGTTTTCAAAAAGGTCCTACCATTGTATTCAAATATTGCTTGATTAAAAGTAAATTATTCAATATTATTATTACATTTCAATATTAAAGAATATTCGGTATTAATTGTTCTTGTATTATATTATAAGTAGATTTTTAATGAATATCTAAAATCTTCAACGGAAATTGGAGAGATTCCCAAAGATTTAAGACAAAATTATTTCAATTTTAACAGGGTTCAATTTAGATTCTCTTAAGTTTAGTTTTACTATTTAATTTAACTTTAAATGCAATTAAGGGCACAACATAGTTACACACAGAAGCGACACACGTGTTGGTACCTTTCATGTTACCCTATTCAGTTTTATGACCTTTCCGATTTTACGCAATGAGCCCTTTAAATTTGTTGGCTTTCCCCATCTCTCTCTAATTCTCCTTTCTCTGTCTTTCTGTCGCTTCTGTATAAACCTATTCTGTGTTTGAGGATATATGATCAATCATGAGGTCACGATCATCCTTGCAAGAGATCCCCGTAGAGGCAGATGGGAGTAGTAGGGTGCATAGCTGGATGATTCACGTATTTACGCTCGGCGCGGAGTAGTACAATGTGAGGTTGACGGGCGCTGCGCCGGGAGGCGGGAGCTGGGGCACGAGACACGCGGGCCGCTGGCGACGCGCCAGCCGCCGCTTTTAGAACAGGCAGCGACGCTGCCGATATCCGCACGCACACACTTCGCCCGACACCATCATTCAGGCACCCCAACCACCTTACACGGCCCAAACACTAACTTCTCTAATATGTACATACATGTATCGTACATTGTGCATCTATTAACAACCCAACCAACAACCACCGTACACGTCCCAAACACTAACTTCTCCAACCTTAGTATATCGTAGATTGTGCACCTATTATCATATCTGGCACAATATACTTATATGGAACAGAGCTTCAAGTACCTAAGGTAAAGTCGGAGGCACCCCAACCACCTTACACCTCCCGAACCCTAAGTTACCCAACGTTAGTAAATACAATATGTATATCGTAAATGGTACACCTATTATCATACGTGGCACAACATTCTTATATGGAACAGAGCTTCAAGTACCTACGGTAAAGTCGGATGCATCCCAACCATCGACCACCTTACACGTCCCAAACACTAACTTCTACAACCTTAGTATATCGTAGATTGTGCACCTATTATCACACGTGGCACAACAGTCTGATATGGAACAGGGCTTCAAGAACCTAAGGTAAGGTCGGAGGCACTCCAACCACCAATCACCTTACACGTCCCAAACACTAACTTCTACAACCTTAGTATATCGTAGATTGTGCACCTATTAACATACGAGGCACACCATTCTGATATGGAACAGGGCTTAAAGTACCTAAGGTAAGGTCGGAGACACCCCAACCATCAACCACCTTACACGTCCCATCACTAACTTCTCCAACCTTAGTAAATCGTAGATTGTGCACCTATTATCACACGTGGCACAACAGTCTGATAAGAAACAGGGCTTCAAGAACCTAAGGTAAGGTCGGAGGCACCCAACCACCAACCACCCTACACGTCCCAAACACTAACTTCTACAACCTTAGTAAATCGTAGATTGTGCACCCATTATCACACGTGGCACAATAGTCTGATATGGAACAGGGCTTTAAGAACTTAAGGTAAGGTCGGAGGCACTCCAACCACCAATCATCTTACACGTCTCAAACACTAACTTCTACAACCTTAGTAAATCGTAGGTTGTGCACCTATTATCATACGTGGCGCAACAGTCTGATATGGAACAGAGCTTCAAGTACCTAAGGTAAGGTCGGATGCACCCCAACCATCAACCAGCTTACCCGTCCCAAACGCTAACTTATCCAACGTTAGTAAATACAAAATGTGATTCCGACAATACCTATTATCATATGTGACATAACATTCCTACCGTTATGCGGTAACCCATCCAAATTGATAGGGTGGTGATAGTACTGGCTGACCTATTATATCTATTCCAAATACATTTCGTTGCAGAAATAACTACAGTCAATGTTATTTGTAATTTAGATTATAATAGGGCTAAGTAAAACAAAACATAAAATTATATTTTTTTTCAACAACATTTATTATTAAATGTAATACTTTTTTATCTCATTAGTTATGAACTTTTATATTAATAATATCGATTTTTATACACAAAACTTTCAGGAAAATTAAAAAAATTAAATAAATAATTTTATTTATGATGAGAAAAGTTCTACTCATTTGATTCTTCTTGTCTTTTGTGAAGAAGTCATCTATCGTCGTTTGATTTTCGTGCATCTTATTTTATACAAAGTGATCCGAAATTCATAAACTACACAGGAGTATTTTAGAAAAACCGCAGAAAAACTAGCCAACCGAAAAAATCGCAATCTACCGAAATAGCGTTAAGCGGACAACTGTTAAGTTTATTTTCAGAAAAAAATAGTTGTCATTCAGATGAATAAATTATTTACATGTCTTTTTCAGTATCAATCGAAATTTTCGTTTACGTTTCTATTGGTTCCTTTGAATAATTTATTTATATAAATGAAGAATTGGTATACATAAAATTACATATAACACAAATACCGACTGTTCCAAAAATACACAAACGAAATTATAAATAAATAACATATTTTGGACATATTCACATTAAAACATAAGATCCTATATCTTATATTTATTTTAAGAAAATACCATTCAGTATGGTAATTCCAAATTATAATACGAGAAGTAGCATCGTCACTATACGAAAGTAAAGTAACTATTAATAATAGAATAATACCGTGTATAAGGCAACAGTCCATTGATTAACATTAGTAGAGAACGTTACCCTTTAATTGGAAGGTTACCGTACAATTGTAGACTGATAGACCTTCTTCCAAAATGCAAGTAAAACTTTTAATGAAATTTTTTTCTTTTACTTTGGAATCCCCTAACATGAGGTCAACTTTAGATACCCATATAATTGCTTACTCTTAAAAAGTTGAGCTAAAAAAAAGGATGTCTTAGTATAGTACGTTGGTTGTGTTAAGTATTCAAGAAAATGAACTTGATGAAAACTACAGCTTAATACTTGAAACCCTGTTCATCATAGGAATGCAAGTAAAAGTTAATATGAAAATCATTGAACACAAAGGGTATATATTAAGGTTGAATTTTGAAGGTAGAGCAATGCGAGAAGAGCGATTGCAAGTGATGATGGTTTTCACGCAGAGAATGATAATTGTATGAGTGCTGTGAATAGAGCGATTACTAGCTAGCCACCGACCTTGCCTCATGTCCCAGTTTAGAATCTAGTCTAGACAGCAGCGAGTCGATGACATGTCTAATGGTTTTTGATTGCGACAACGATCAATTCAATTACCGATCACTCGGCTCCAATCTTCACCCAACAAGTGCAACGATCGCATAGGTGCGACTACTAAATGGATTTGTACACGGGTTATCATATTAGGAGACTTAATAACCAAAGGCAATATTTGACTTTATTGGCGCTAAGACTCATTAGCACGGATGTGGTAATTCAAGGAGAATACAGATTAGATTATGCTCACAAAATACCACTCTATATTATACAGAATATAAAAATCTCAATTGTAAAACGTATTATTACTCCTTATTAAAAGTTACAGTTATTTATATTTTTTCCTTAAGCATCTTACAATATTGAAATTTTATATTTCTATTTTTTGAATGAAATCCTTTATATACGACAACAACATCTATAATTTACTATTCCCTGTAGATACATTTCTTTTATCATATTGCACTTTACATTATAGAAATTTCAGTCATCAATAAATATTAGAAAGTTCAAAATATGTAGGAAATAAATTACGAGTATATGTAATATAAACTGAAACTTGTGATTTTGTATGAACTGAGTTTTTAACAAAAAAAATTGGAAATCTTTATCTCTATTTTCGTAACATATGGCTTCTGTCTCCTATTTCAACTAGAATCTAAGTTTAATTTGATATAAGAATAATAAAAATTATTGACTGAGGAACTTGCAGGAAAACAAAATAGGGTACTGGGATACAGTCAAATTTATTTAAAAATTTAATCCACTTCCATCGTTTTCGACCCCATGTGAGTCATCTTCAGGAGGTGATTATTCATTAATTGACCTCCTGAAAATGACACAAGTGGACCGACTCAGTCGAGGTGGATTAAATTTTTGAATAAATTTGATAGCATCCCAGTACCATATTTTATTTCCCTAAAATAAAAATAAATTAGTTATTACCACTAATATCACATGACATCAGAATTGACGTATATATTCGAATAGCAACAAATGTTATGTGGATATACTTATAATTTTAAGTTTGATTTTTATAATACAATTAATAAAAATCAAGAAAAGGATACTATTTCTCTAAAATGAAAGAAGCTACTTAATAAAGGTATCATATACCTATTAGTGATTATTTTTACTTATGGAGTCGAAAGCAGCTCTTATAATATACAATGAGTAAGATCATAAATATTTTTAATTTTAAACAATATTGTTAAAGGTAATACACATGCTCTATTTCGAAATGACATTTAAAACTTGAATAAAATATATAAGATCTAGTATGTAGAAAAAATATTTTACTATTCTTTTTTATAGAACACTATTTCTCTGAAGAAAAGGTATGTGAACAATGATACTTTTACTTGCATTACACAGGTAGTCAGACCACGGACAAATTATGTCTGTGGTCAGACTACGGAAGATACCTACATACGTTGAATTTATAATAATATTAGTAATATATATTCAAAGCGATATGTTATATGTGGTTAGTTACCGAATCATTTAAACACAATTATAATTTATTTGGTAAATAGTGGACATCTAATTTATAAATGCACTCATATGTTTCTGAAATGCTTTGAATCTGTGAAAATTATTAAACAAATATTACATGAAATTTAAAAATTTCATACTTACATTTATATTTAATGTTAAAATCGGACGATTTGCAATAATAAATGCGCTCTAAAAATGTCAATATTTATAAATTATGTTCAATTTTAATATCGCAATGAATTACAAATAACATCAGATATTTTTCTTTCTAAAAATAATAAAAACGATTATTGTGATTTAAAAACTTTCGTTGCATTCATTCCTCTTAACATTCTATATCTTTCAAGATGGCTCTTTCTATCAATTCAATTTTTATTTTAAAAATAAATATCTTTTTGATAAGCTTACTTATATTTTAATGATGTAAAATATATTTGCAGCATATAACAAGACTTAAAGCTTATTCAATGTTACTCTTTGATACTATATTCTACGTTGTAGTAAAATATTAAAAATGTAATCCGATTTGTTACGTCATTTAATTATATTTTAATAATATGTTATCACTATTACTCGTAGTCTACAACTTTAGAGTAGCTTCTTGAACAATTTTCTTTTCTAACGATAGTATGTTGTTAACTAATAAAAACAAAATTCATTGTAATTGTAAATATTATTTAATTCGCTATTTTAACATATACTGGAGACGACAATAATTATTCACTATTATTCATTCCTATTTTGAAATATTATACATTCATTACAGTAATTTTAAAAACTTTTATTTTTTCATATTTAATAGATCGGTTTATATAGAATGCGTATATCTTTCAATGCACTCCATGGTACAAATAAAATGTTTTCTTCTGAAAATGATGAATAGTTAATATATAAACACATTTCGATAATAAAAAAGCAATATAGTTTTAATTTTGAATTATATATAGTTCTGAAACATTTTTTGTGTGTAGTTTTCTTGTTATGTACCAACTATAACATATTTAAACATTCGGAGGTGGCGCCAAGTGTTATAGACCCGACGTCTTTTCAATCACGTATCAATTCTCGCTTGTCGAATGTTAAACGCCCTACGGTCAGGTAGCTTTAACATTTGGTTATTAGTATTGTTTCATGAAACGTGCACTGCATATGTTACTGTACTTCAAAAGTTATTTCAAAAAAAGCCTCAGATCCGACGCCACCACTGGTGGTATTATACGTCTTTCACTCTTTAGTACAAGAATGAAGACAAGATTATAGTGCTAGTACTTTCAGTACTCAGCCCCTTCAAGAAATTACTTTAGGAACCCGAAATAGATGTTTTATTTATGAGAGAAAGAATCAAGAACTAAATTCCATTTGCGAAAAATTTTAAAAATCAGTATCTTTCCCACCTCTAACCGTAGAGGCCCATATTCGTAGATTATTTGTAGAAAAATACAAAATTTGACTAGTCTTCTAAAGATATTTGAAGATAAAATTAATTATAAGTTAACACATTTATTTGATCATAAACGATTTATAGAATACTGAAAATTTGTTTCTTGTTTAATACTTTGAATTTAAAGTTTTATTTATTTTATTTTTTTATGTAAAATATTCGTTTTTATAGAATAAACGGGTCTCTCAGACCCAGCTATGTTTTAGAAAAAATCGCCAGTTCTGAAGTGTTAATGATAAAATATTATACAATGAAAAATTAACGACGCTGTCGTTCTAATTTTATTAGTTATAAATATACAAGAATTATCCAACGTGTATGACTGAACAAACTTGCAACAACACTACAAAAAATTACCAAACCTGCTTTATAAATGACTAATTATTGTTTCAGAAAAGAAAATTAATTTGCAATATTGCATTTCAAGTTGTTGCTTCTACGCCGATTTCGACATTGCGAGATTTTGACGGATGTCCGCAAGTCTATACATAACATTTTGACTATTTTCAGCTCGTCTATCAGCAAGCAGTTCTGAACACGTGTTTAACTGAACGGATTTTTATGAAACTTCATATTTAAGCTTCTTTCATTATGACATAATTTAATCAAATTTTGGTTAAATTCGGGTATCTGAGAGAGGAAGTGAATTTAATAAAACTGGTAATCTCAGAGCGAATTTATTTTGGGATTGCAAATGGTTTTGTTAGGCATAGCTAATTTTTCTTAGCTACAATATTTATTTTAATTAATAATATTTATAAGTTTAGAAAATAATTAAATGTCAATTCAAAATGTTATATAACAAAAATTTTATGCTTTAATGAAATAACTTCTGATGAAGAATGATTTATGCATATTATTTCAAGGTTTGTATAAATACATTTTGTGGTAATTTAGCTTGAAATATGCATCTATAATCATGACAATAAAATTGTAATTACGATAGTAATTTTGATATAATCATTATTCGTGCATTATTTGATAGATATTTATTTATTCACGTATTCCATGAATGATTTAATATTTGAGGTTCGTTCTCTTCAAGTAAATGAAGGCAATGATACGTTTTCTATGATAAAAATATCATCAATATCGAAATCAAATTGATATACCCAGGAAGACGTAATAAAAATGATAATAATTTATTTATAGGTTATGAACATGTAAACAATAATTGTACGTATATGTTCCATTTATCTGCTGTCAAGCCTATATATTATAGCATTTGGGTTGTTTCTTTTTTTCTTTTCATTATATATGGGCTAACAGCTTCTTACTTAATAGTAGTAATACTTAGTTAATAGTTGATAACTTGCAAATTGAAATTCCGATTTCATACTTTGTTCAATTCGAATTGATCAACAATCGATTAAACGATGAATAAATTAAAAACCGAATGCTCACAAAAAATAATAATTGGCTCGAACACCCGAATTTCCTGCTTTCTGAATTATTTTAGATAAAAAAGCTAATATTTTTACACTTGTTTGACTTATTCGAAGCAAGAAGTTACTTCAAATATTCTACGACAACAAGAAAATGGAAACAAGGAAAGTAGTAGCTAATAACAGGTTGGAAGTAAGTTATTTCGTTGTAATTTATTTAAATTGAATTGAATTTTCCATGCTGGATCTTTTTTATTTTCCAGTAGATTATATTTTTTAACTTGTTAGGGTCTCTGGGCTGCAGCCCAATCTCATTGTTAAATCCGGGCCTGGCCCTAATAGGATTAAATTTATTGCATCAGAATCATCAGTTTCAACAACAAAATCAAATTTGTCTGTTTTGAGATATATTTAAATTTCTTTTAACATAAAAAAATATCAATTATTATTTTCAGATAAACTATTAGACGTTTCAAATTCGTTTTTCTAATAATCATTTTATCTTAAACCATCTTATCTTTCTTTCGACTATTCTCTCCTTATCAGATTACTAAAAAAGTAACTAAGTAATTGGTGAACGACACAACTTTAATAACGTATCATTTTGATAATTGACTAATAGTGGGTGTGTCTGGCTATGTTAAGTGATAGTCGTCCTCTATATGATTACTGAAGAAATAATCAGATAGTCGGCTTAAGTGACAAATAATCCTTAGTCGATAGACTTGAAATAAATATATACGGTTTTGGTAATAGTCCAATGGGAACTAGGTGTGTGTGTTAGTGTAGTGGTTGGTAGATGTTTGTTGTTACGCCCCCATGGTGCGTGCGTGCTAAGGTCAGTCATCTCCGCCGGATTTAGCAATGTCATTGGCACTAGGTGAATCGCACAAGAGCAGCGTCGCCCCGCGCCGCGACGCAGTATTGTTAGCGGTGATTCTTCGCCGCTGCTGCTGCGACACGTGCAGAGGCATTCCGCACGCACACACGCACGCCAATCATCCACCAACACAAGCTTCTTGCTCTCCAAACCCCCAAATTCAAATCATATTTTACACATGACCACAGATTAGTTACCTACAGAAGCGACACTCCGTATCGGTACCTTTCATGTTACCCTATTCAGTTCTATGACCTTGGAGCATTGTGTAGACGGACTACATAAACCAGATAAGATTGATAAAAAATTCACTTTTTAAATTTTGGACAGCACTGGTGAGTTTTGGTTTCATTTATCCAAAATTGACTCAAAGTGGTTACAATTTATTTTATATAATTTAAGCGGTGATTGTAGGCTCATATTTTTTAGAATAAAATTATTTGGTACGTTCAAAAATTTACATAAATATAAATAAACTATGATTATAATATAATAAGCAAGCTAACAGCGGCAAATAAGGCGAGTCAATTGATATACGCCGTAAAAGAAATCAGAAAAAAAATATAACCGAATTAATACTCGTATTTCGTGTTAAAATTAGTAAATTATTAAAAATTAATGTGAACTATTGATATCTAGAATAATTCAAAATAAATAAATATATGTATTTCCTACAGGATTACTCTCTTTGCTATTAAAAGTAAAAACTGATGTACACAACACAATACTTCCTGTTGTTAAGCCTTTAATTTACCGTTTCATTGCAACAATACAAACACTTTTCATTTTATCTTTGCAAATGATTTATGTCAAAACAGATGTTATATGTAAAAAGTATTAATATAGACCAAGTCCAATACTTATATAATCTTTTATATTTATTAATATTGACAATAATAATGTTTATAGTACGATATAAAAAATAAAAAATATAATTTGTTTCTTAAAAAATAAAATCCATTTTTCAAGAGATATTTATTTTTATTTTTGTTTATATAGTTTTTATTTATATTTTGGAAAAATATTATAAAACAGGCATGGAAAACGTAAGGTAACGATATCCGAGAACGTAATAATATCATTTCATTTGCTACTTTTTTGTTAACAACAAAAATAAAATAAAAATATCGTTATTATAACATTATGGAACATTAAATTATTTCGCGTTATATAACGAATTTTTTTTTTTATAGCGCTATGAAATAAGGTAATCTTATTTTAAAGTTATCCCATCCCTGTTATGAAGATCAAATTTCTTTCTAATATAGATACATTTTTTTGATGAGTGGGTTCCGTATCATACTTTTTTATGTACTAAATACTATGGTTTCCTTTATTTAAAAATAAAATATTACAATAAACATAGAAATCTGTCCTAATCAAAACATTCTGTTATCTGTCATATTTACACATGATAACAAAATAGCAAAAAATTGGTATTTTCCATATTATAAATAAAAACTAAAAATAAAGCGCACATACAAGAATGATTTATTATTTAAATAACGTAATGATTTCTGAAAAATTTAGGAATTAGGAATTTGAATTTATACAAATTGTTATATAATATCATATAATATAATATAAATAAAAAAGCAATAATCTTTAAATACTACTAAAATTGCGTCGTTTATATTGCTATTAAAATAATAGAGAAGATAACGATTATTTTCAATAATACTAAAATTGTGTTTTGTTCCTTCTAAATGTCCTTTATCTTTATCTTTTAGCATTTACAATAAAAAAATATTCTTATTTACTAATTGTATTGTTTTAAATGACATGCGTCAAAATTTACAACTACATTTGTCTAATTTTGCAACGGTATTTATAACTCATCTGTTATAAAACTAATATCATTTTTAATTTTTTTATCTATTAAATCAGTAGTGTAATTATGCACATCTATAGAAAAATAATAAATTCCTCATGTTTGACAATTACACAGTTCTCTAAAAATGGTGTTCAGTAGATTTTTTCCAAAAAAATATCATTCGAACTACTCGCTGTTTAATAAAATAATTAATTCTAATTTTCATAATTTTATAATTTTATGTTACATTGAAATTAAGTAATCTTACATTTTACATAATACAACAGTAGATATTGTAGTAAAATATTAAATTCAGATTGCAAGGATTTTGAATCATACACCTACGAGCTGGGAGTAAAAAGTGTAAAAGGAATGAATATAGAGTATCAAATTCACCCCAAATGTGCTCCACAAAAAGCTTTTCAATAAACTGTCAAACATGTTTAGAATATTTGGGCGAAGTTAAGATAAACGGAGAGTACCTCCCCTTTAATAAATATTGAATGGCGAACAAGCTAGGTTTAGAGTTTCATTGTAAACATGTCAAATTCCATTAAAATTGCCTCTCAACGCACGTCACAAGTGTGATGAAACTACAAACAAAATTGGTTTTAATTGTTTTGGTCAGGTTGACACAAGTATTCTCTTAAATCTAGCGGTATTCCATGCAAAACTTATGGGGAATTCTTGCCATTTTATAGGGGGCAAATATGTGTCTTGAAATGAAACTATCTTCAAACTGCAATGTTGCGTGAAAATTTACTGCTGTCGTAAATCTATCAAACACTCATATATGCATCCGACATACAACTGACGCGATTGTAGATTGTATTTTCATGAGGACATACATCACTACAATTTTTCAGAAACTTCCTATGATTTTTTCATGATTAAACTTTGTACCCCGACTTAGGGTTCAGAAAGTATTGTGTAATGAGTCCTTTTTAGCATTCAGTAGTGGCAGACTATGAAATTACCTTGTTTTAACTAATAAACAATAAAATATATAATAATGTTAAGAAATTAATTTTCAATTATTATAAAATCGCAGTTGTTTTGTTTCTTTTGACTTTTTTGGTAATTTATTTCAAAGTAAGTATAAAAGATTTACCTTTCATTTTATTTTATTTACAAATATTTATAATGAAATAAAATTATAAATATTATATTTTTTACAAATGTTAGCGTTATGAATTATCAAGAAAAACATTTGAAACGTTAAATATTTGTGGCTG
Source organism: Stenolophus ochropezus (assembly GCA_035578165.1). NCBI lineage: Eukaryota > Metazoa > Arthropoda > Insecta > Coleoptera > Carabidae > Stenolophus > Stenolophus ochropezus. The sequence continues at coordinate 5,724,303 of JAQOWZ010000004.1, read as the reverse complement.
ATAGCACTGAAAAACAAATGTCAGAGTAAGGAATGTATTGTAGTGTACATAATGCAGCGTAATTTAATTTCACTGGATTTATGCTTTACTTTATGCAGTTAAAAATTTAAATTAGGACTAATGTAACGTTTTCTCACAAACTGAGAACTGTGTAAATCAGGATTATTTTTATTTATTTTAACATAAAGGAAAACTGAACTAAAAATTAAAATATTGTATTTGTTCTCATAAAACAATATTGCATATTGCCAAATCTCATTCAGTTGTAGGAAATAGGACGCACCTTTTTCATTTCTTAAAGGATCTTTCTGGCAGTTCAATCCTTTAAATAAAACTATGAAGTATGTTTGTTAATGTCTGAGAAGTAATTATTTTGTATGACATTATTTCAATATTACTTCAATTATTGACCTTCATTACTGTTGCTAATTAAATAATATTGACAGTTCTATGGAATAATATTATTCAATCGTTGTCAAATTTAAATCTAACATGTAAAAAGTAAAAATCGAATTACTTTTAAGTAAGTTTATCGACATAAAAGGCCAAAGTTACACTAGTTTTGTGATTTTCCATACTTTTCTTTTCTTTTTAAAAAAACTGTAGCTAAATAACACTACGAATAATTGCATTTTGTTAAGTAAACTGTGAAACAGTGACGCAAGATATTGTTATTTATCTCTCAAAGAATGAATATGCATGTATATGTAGACTGGGAAATACTTTTTTTAGGACAAAATTTTTGTTTTTTGTTGAATGTTTATACAATTTTTGTTTAATATTTCTACTGTAGTACATTTATTTTGTGAAAGAAGTTTATATGCCGCATTTCCCGAAGAAAAAGAGTTTACCTAAATTTTATATTTATAATTTTTTTTATAGTAATTACAATTTTCACACAAAAATTTTACTGCAAATAAAACTGTCAGTTAGCAATATAATTTCAAATCTAAAATAAAAAGTTATTATATTTAAAAAAGATAACACAAATATACATCCAGTTTCAGTAACATAATATTCACTGAAGGGACAATATCAGCAGTACATTATAGTCTTAATTCGTGACAGCTTTACTTAAATTTGTGATGAGATTATTAATGGACAGTCCTTACTATGCAATTGTGCTTCTCACAGCTGTTTAGAGGTAAACATCACTTTCTTTGTCCACATTGCTTACTATCGTTAATCCTGTCTATTCTTCTTTCGACTATACATTTGAACTGGTTTTCTTAAATAGAACAACTCATAGGATATTTACAAGTATATTAGGGTAAAGTTGATAAAAATAACAATAGAAGTTTTTAAACAGAATGATTTTCATTTTTAAATGATTATGCTGTGCACTAGATTCCAGAGCAAAAATATAATAGCTATTTATGTAATAAGAAAGGAAACAAACGTGGTTATTTAATGCATGCAAAAATTACAAAAAAAAAACGCTACTTTCATTTGAATAAGTACGAAAACATATTTGAAAGTATAAATTTTTGACATTTTGATGACATTTATAAAATAAACGAAAAATACAATATCAAGTCGTCCTTAATTTCGTGCGTTACAAAGTTACTGTAACAAAATTGTTGGTTATAAACAGATAATCGATATAAACAATAAATTCATTCAAATTATTTGACTTCTTCAGTATGAATCTAATAAGTATAACTACGTTATTAATATTTGTAAAGAAAATAAGAACTAAACGTTTTATTGTTGTAGATGTTAATGTTTCTATATAAGCCTATTTTCCATTTTGATTTTGAGTTAAAATGATCTTTCCGAGACTCCGCAAAATCACACACGTTACATCAAATTGTATTTTCAAACGTGTTTCATACAAGATTTTCTCCAATTTTGATAAAATTATTTTATTTTTTATATTTTTCTTGTAATTTTAAATTTTGACTAAATTTTGATAAACTACCACTTTTTAAAACTGACTAACGTTTGCAAACGGCACATTTTTCAATTTAAATCATTTACTCTTCATCATTCAAGTGATGAAAAATTTTTATTTCCTAACTCGTTATAAAAAATTTGGCGTTTCAAAACAGTGTCATTTTATGCGTCAAAATTAGAGAAAAAAAAATATTAACCTAGGTGACCATGGCATATTATGCGTGCAGCAAAAGTGAAAATGAATTTCTGGCTGGATTTATGAATTGAGAATCCATTATTGTATCATTCACCAGCAATCAGCTGTCATTGAACAAACATATGCCATGAATTAGAGATAAAACCGTAATGCTATATCGCTGAATAAATATTGGCTATCGTCCGAGGTTGAAAGTACAACGAATGGGTTCGATGTGGGTGCCATAGAGCATAGAGTTTTAGAGAGTGAACAAAGGGCCTGAGTGAATTTACACGTAGCGGAATGGTAGCCGAAGCGTAATAAGCAATAAAGTGACTAAACTACCCTAGCAGCGGTTATTACTAAACGTAATTACATGTATTATGATTGTCCGAGACGAGAATGCGATAGCACCATCGAGACACTCTGGTGATAATTCCGCAAACTGATACATCAGATGCTACTTTGAAAACGACACGAATGGATACTTCAATCCTATCCTGAATAGTGAATCACAAACCAATAGAAGCACGATCCTTAAACGGACACAAATTTTAACCTTTTAGTAGTATTGTAAAATGTAAATATAATTTAACGTCAACACCACGGTATCTACTGGACGATGAGAAATACATCAAAATGATTGCTAGATTCAGATGTGGTAATGAAAAAAGAAACAACATGTACTGGCTACCAAATAACGAGAGAAAATATAGTTCGGTGAAAAGCAAGAGAAAAAGAAATCTTGTTAGACAATTTAAGATCAGTACAAGAATCAGTGAAAGAAGTAATTAATAGCGAAAAAGAGGAAGGTTATTATATGGTATATGAAGTATGAAAGTGTATCTCTATGTATATATTATAAACAAATTTTAAACATAAATTGTATATTTTAAGCCAATTGGCAAGAATGACTTAATATTTATAATAATTATAATAATAATAATGAGATTGAATTTCTTGACTGGATGAAGAATTACTGGGTTTCAGTCATAAACGACATTAATTGTTATTTACCCTCTTTGTCATTAATTGTAACATAAAATATAGTTATAATTGTTAAAATAAATATTTTACTGAGTGTATAATATTCGATCAGCACACAAGAGATCTTCATGGAAAGAAAGTTAATAACAATTGAATAACAATTAATGTATACGAATATAAAGAAAAATTCAACTGTTTTCACATCCTAAGGATAATTCCGAATAATTCCTTCTTTTAATAATAATAATAATACTAAATAGTTCTCCCGAAACTGTATTGAGAAGTTAATATTTACACAACTATCAACACGCGAAATAAATGAAATTCGTCACTTTGTTGTCTTCATCGACATCGACATCATTTTAAAAGTATTGTACATGATGTACGATGTATGGAAATTTTCACTTAAAATAGATATAATTTAGAACATTTGCTTGGATTCTTTTATTAATTAGTCCTCAACTGCTAATCAAAAAGTATATTGATAGGTACACAAATAAAAAAATTTGTTCCACGGAAACATTATAGTCATTTTAATTAATCCTAAACGTTAAAATATTTTCTTTACATTTAGGATATGTTTTATTTGCTCGCTATGCTCTGTATTAAAAAAAATGCTCCCAATTGCAAAAGTAACATTTCGCAATCTAGAATCAAAAATATAGCTATATATGTTCCTAATACCAAAACACTATAATCCCTATAATTTAATTAGTGAGATAACTAGCGAAAACTCAGCTACGCACCGGCGTCTGTAAAATATTTACTAATATAATCTAAGAAAACCTTCTCGTTATACTCAACATAATATACAGAAAGCGGGTTTATATAACTACAAGAAAAGTATCCTACAACTAATCCAACCTAACTGACTGTAATACAGACAGAGGATTTATATTTTAAAGGAATTGTGATAATGTGATAAAATAATAGTGGCGATAAAACCCACCTTAGTTATTCATAATTTTGTTAAGACAAGGTCCACAAATATAATATATTCTAATGTTATTTTCAAAATTCAGTAAGTTGTCCCAAATTTCTCCATTTTTCATATTTTGCATTTCATTTCACAATAACTGTATCTAGCACAATGTACAATGCACTTTTATGATAATCAGTTATACTTCAGTAGTGTAATTATCGATAAATTTTTGTTATTTCTCTTCTATAAATATATATTTGTTTATACAATTTAACCAATTCAATAATTATAACATTGTTTACTTTATAATTTCTGTATATTTCTCCAACAAAATACAAAACTTGTGTCATGAGTTCACAACTACTATTTTATTTTATGAGAAGAATTTATAAGTAATATAAATAAAAATTATATATAAAATTATGAGAAATGACATATGATTAACAAAGTTGATTAACATTTTTTTCAACTCCGGTATAGGTAACTAGCGACACAAAGTATAAAACGTTTCTTTTCTTTTACAAATATTATAAATTAATTTAGTATTTAATACATTATTTTTAACGAAATGAGTTCACAAGTGAAATAGAATTTATCACATTTTATTATTTTTCTCTAAATATGAATAGATACATATACCTACCTATAATTTTTTATGTAACAGAGTAACAATTATCAAATTCTAATTATTTCAATTACTTTTTCATTCATTCCATTTCTACAACTGCTTAAATAAATAGTTTCAAAGCAGATATTTAAATTTTTATTTCATTCATTTTAGTTACATGAACCAGTACAAAATAGCTACGAAAACATTGTGCAAATGTTTGCCTTCAAATACCTATTTAAAACGAGACATTGTTAAGTTCATGAATGAAAATATTACTTTGAATTGTTATTTCACAGAATGCAAATAAAAGTAAACTGAAAGTTTACTTGTAAAAAATATTCAACTCTATTTTCTCTACCATTTTGGTAAAATTACAGCATAGGAGAAGGCAAAATAATCATAAAAAACAAACAGTTGATTAAGACAAAATGGCTATTAAAATTATGTTTTGAAATATGTAAATATGCTGATCAGTAATATATCAAGTATTATAAGAATAAATGAACATAAATGCAGCAATAATATTTATTTTAGATTAAGAAATGACCATTTAAATACTCGGCATTTTCTAGAAAAAATACTTAGTTTTTATATTAAATTTAACATTCATAATGAGATGAAATATATAAAAATGTTTGTTAAATTCTATTTGTTTAAAGAATATCATAAATATTGGTGCTATACTACAAACAAATGAACAATCACCGAAAATGAATGAATCGTTATACTAGGAAATTTGGTTATATTATTTATATTTTGATACTCATAATTATAGTATTTCTTAATAGAAATATTTAAAAATCAGTCTGTTAAATGTTATTTGTTTTAAAAATTTCAAAAAATATAAATGTAATACTGTCAACATTTAAAACAACTGAAAATGAAACAACGAATGCAATTATTTCATGACAACTTTAATTGTTCATGCATTGAACCAATACTTTTATTCACCTGTGTATTATAAATCATATTTGATTGTCGCGAATTATCAAAATAATTTTATCTTGCTCGTGCAGCAACTCCAAGTGAAACGTAATCGTTATCTTTGACTTACAGAACCTTGGACGAGTTTAAGAATAGAAAATTAACATGTGAAAAGTTAAATAATAACAACAAACAGACAAAAACATATTTTTAACGCGGGGAACCGAGTCCAGACTAGAACGTTGATTGGGAATTAGAACACTTGGACCACTATAAAAGTGGATGCTTTTAAATGCTGCTAATTTCACAACTCGAAAAATAACACAACAAAATTTTTGTTGGATTAGGTAGAGATATTTAAATAAATACCAAAATATTTGTTTAGGGACAAGAGTATTTCTCATCGTTAATAATATAAAAACATTTCATATCTCTACGGGTATTATAAGCAAAAATTTTAAATATATTTATAAACATTGAAAATTTTCGAATGCAGCACAATAATTTCTCATATAAAATTTTAATCACATAAAATGATACAAACAAAATTTGTTTATATAAATTTTTACGATTATCAAAGAATTTGATAAATTTTTATAAATGTCAATGAAAGATAGATTATAAAACTACTACGTGTTTTGTTTTTATTTTTGAGATATAAAAAAATGTTATATACACTTTCACAAATAAGTTATTTTCCCTAGGTGTTTTGTAGCCAAAAAATATGTAGTTGTATATTACAGTATTTTTTGATTTTTGAAAGATTTAGCGAAATAGATTGATATTTTGATTGGTACTTTTACTGAATTGGTGTCTCTAGTTTTAAAGTTGACTAAGTTTAGTGTTTGATGATTTGGGGATTAATTGAGATGTTATAGCTAGGTGTTTGGTAGATGAAAAGAGAGCAGTTTGTTGGATATTGGAGTAGAGTCGGTGCGGTTGTGTGCAAGCGCGCTGCAACAGCACACAACGCGCTCGCAGGGCAATGAACTTGATGTTTATAAAATGAACACGGGCCGCGTTCGCGGGCGCATTGCGTTATCACCGGGAACAATGCGGCCTGTCATCGCACAGCACACAGAGAACAAGCGACATACGTACTTGGGTGCGGATAGGTGGCAGCGACTTCCCCGGGGCGTAGCAAGCACACTGCACTCAGAACTCACTACGAACAGTTGGCGTTTGAAAAACGCGGTCTTTCGCTTGAGCAGCTAGCCAAATGAGACCCGGCCAGAGCGAGATATCCAAGTCAAATATATATTCCGGGCGGCTGTAGGGCAGGTATCCCGGGGCCTGAGGGCGGGCACGGGTGCACTGAGCAGGATCAGGTGTCGACTCGGACACTGGGGCTCGCGTGTCGCTGCGGGACGGGGCGCGACCGCACTACGTTCTGCACCAAGTGTAGGCACACACTGGCAGCAGGCGGCCGCCAGCGTGAGCTGCTCGGGCCAGACGAGACGGCCGCCCGAGCGCGCTTCGGCCTGTCTCGTGCGCCTTCGCCGCGGGCCGCTCACACCGCACAACACGCACTCCCGTCCAGCGCAAGGCTCTTACGCAATATGCCATCCTCCAACAGCCTAAATCACACCACAACCACCGGCCACTACAAACTACACTACTTCATAACAAAATATACTCACTAGTTCATTACAGCCCATGTTATGTTAGGATTCCTCCCTATTCTGCGTTCTTGTTTACCAATATCTTATATTCAATTATTTTATCAGGGCTGGCAAAAATCATGATTTATTTAAAAAAAAATAAAAAATCATTGATTAAAAAAAAAATCGAATAAATTATGATATTTTATGATTTTTTTAATTTTTAAATTTGTCTATCAGAGTTTTTTATTAGTATGATTTAATTGTTTAAAAGCAATATAAATATTTTATTTCATAAACTAAAAGGAAATCTGTAATAAAACCGGAGAAGCAGAGAAATTGATCTTATTCAAATAGTGTACATAATGAAAACTCAAAACGATTCATCTAAAGAAAACTAAAAAAAGTAATAAAGAATTTTTATTTTTTGTGACACATTTAAATAGATACTTATTTTTTTTTCTTCTCTTACATGATAATTAAAGTGATAAAATGTCATTTCATTTTGATATACAGGGTGAGTCTGGAAAGACACCACCCTTTAACTTTTTTATTATAAGTAATAGAAAAAAATAGCTCATATAAAATTTTTATCATTTTTCATATACTATTTGATGGTAGATGTAGATATTTTTTATAAACTCAGGTTTACCAGATACGACTGTCAACTTTTATTTTTCAAATAGCAACCTATAATTATTTTAATAAAATAGAATCCGCCATTTTTTTCTCTTTTCAACGATGTATTAATTTTTATTAATGTATTTGAAAAATTTCAAAAAAATTGAGATAAAGGAGGTGGCGTCTTCCCAGACTCACTCTGTATTATTATCAACAGAACATATTTTGGTTGTTATTAATAGTTTTGTCGCAAATAAATACATTTTTAAAATAATTTGTTTTTTTTTAAACATGATAAAAATTAATGACTTTTATTAAAAAAATCAGTTGATTTATGATTATTTATTTTTTTTATGAATTTTTGCCTATTTACTTTATAATAAAGTGCATGTTGTACACACTAATATAATTTTTCTTATTAAAAATATTAATTTTCTTATCGCCGTATACCGTATCTATTATACGTATGTATGTATATGTCCAATTGTATTCGCCAGTCCCTCAACGGACGTAATCTATGACATTTAGTGTACTGTCACTTTGACCAATCCATCTCAAGCTTCTTATTTTAATGTCACTACCCTACGTTTTGCAGGTAGTAAATAAATAACTCTTATTATAGGGCTTATAAAATTGTTTTAATTATAAAATTTATTATCTTCGCTTAAAAGTATTTAATTATTTCAGAATATTCGCACCATCATATTTCAACCCTCAAAATATGTATCTATGTATATCCAATTCTGATTTTTAAAGTATATTATACTTGTGGTAACTATAATATTTCTAAACAAGAAAACAACAATACAGTTCAAAAATCATTAAATTATTTAATTGTATTGAAAGACAAATCATTCTTGCTCTTTATATGAATATCACAAGGAAAATTTATTTTAAAAAATCTAAAAAGAGCATGATGTATTATGAGAATAAAAAAATGCTAGGAAATTTATAATTTATAGATATCATTTATTGAAAAATTGTTAATTTTTTTTCTTACATAAATGTTTTTAAAATCTTCTAAATATATATGTATGTATGTAACTCCTTTTTAACTTCATGTTTTAAATATTTTTGTTTTCCTAGAGTTTTTTAATTATTTACATTATTTAAATAAAAAAAAAAAATTTATGGAAAACTTCGAATGCCATTATTAATTAATTAAATAATTATATTCTTAAACATAGGTATAAAACAATATAATTATTTAGAAAAAAAGTATATTACAGAGATAAACAATAAACATACCCAGTTATTGGTAAAAAAAAATTAAAAATGTTATTGAAATATTTCTTCCATTGTTCAAAACCTCATTTTGTACCTCAGCGATAAAATAAAGTTTATTATAGTTAATGAAAACGTGCTGGAGACTTATTATGCATAAGCAGGGCCGTGCCAAGGCAGGGGCGAGCGGGGCCCCGGCCCAGGGCGCAAAGTCAAAAGGGCGCAAATCGACGTAAGATGCAAAAAAAAAAACTGAAAATGAACTAAATTTATTATTTTATTACCTTTAAGTGTAGTTTTTTAAACTCATACATAACGCCAAACTGCGGTGTCTTTTGCCTTTGTATATTGTAAATTTAGTAGAATCGACGTATTATAGCAGATGTGATCGTGATAATTAGTGGCGGCCGTTAACAAAGATATCGGTTAGTACTTAGTAATATTAAATAATAAAAACGTTTCATTTTCCGTAAATCATTATTTCTCCCGTCATAGAAACCTGCAGAATGATTTTGTGTGTTTGCGCATTTGATATTTACTTGAGTATTCTATTCTAGCTTTGAATTTGGTTATATTTATATTATTTATATTTCGTGATAATAGATTTTTATCTATTTCAAATTAAATCTTTATCTTGGGTATGTTTTATTATATTATTCACTCTCTATTTTTAATTAAATAGGTATATGTATATTACTCCAGATATATTTTTACATTCAAGCCAGTAAATAATATACTTGCACGGTCCTGAATAGGTTAAAGATAGGAAATGGTTGCAAAGAAGCTATCTGGCTCTGAATTTCGAAAATTAAGAAAACAAAAAGAAGAAGAAAGATTAAAATTATGAAAAATGGATGACACAAGCTTCTACATCTTTAGAAAATATTTCTGCCCCTGCTGATGTAAGTGCAAGACTATCCACCTCTTCCGAAAGTACTATTGCCATCGCTGACATAAATGCCGGACCATCTACCTTTTTCGAATATATTTCTGTTACTGATAATATAAATCCAACAAATTTTGCTACAGAAGATAATTTAATGAAATTTGATTATAATAATCCATCATCTTGACCGGATCATATTGACGATAAATTAGGTTTTTGTTAGTTACAAATGTATGTATACAAAAAACTAAATATATGTATCTTAGTATATTTTATATTCTCTACTCATTATTGTTATTGAGAAGAAGTTGGGGCGCAAATAACAATATTTGCCCAGGGCGCAAAATTGGCTAGGCACGGCCCTGTGCATAAGATGTCTATCTTTGCACGGTGCATGTGGTTAGGGGTAAACAAATTAAGATTTCTGAACCTCAGAGAATGCAGTATATAATATACAATGTTGTATAAGTTTCTCTTGTATTAATTACATCTTTATTAGAAGTTCAAAATTGATATCACGCCACAGCTTTTTCAATATTTGGAAGACTATTTCAGCTCCAATCGGTTAGACCCCACATGGGTCAAATATACTACAAGGTTTTCACCGAAATAAAGCCTTTTAAATATTAACTGAATTACCGAAATTATTGCCTTATCATATTAATAAATTTGTTATATATCATAATAGTGTCGAAACAATTAATAAGTAATGTGACGTCTTTTTTAATTTTACGAAATTTTAACATAAAAATATAATATATATAAAGAAGAGATCTAAAGTGGTATCTTGCTTTACATTACTTTATTATTCCTAAGTAAAAATTTATTTACATTTCGAACTTATAAAATTTATAGTAAGCACAATTTTCATTACAATTAAAATGTAATATAAAATACAGTACTGTACTACTTTATACAGTACGGATGATGACCCTCCCAATCTCCCAAAGTTCAATTTTTTATTTCTGATAGATCTATAGAGTAAGACCCCTTTTAAACGCTTGTTCAATATACCGCGGTTTTTTCGAAATATAATGATGGATCAGTTTATACAAAAAACAAAATAATACAAATTTTGATCCAATTTCAAAGGGAAGGCGAAGTGTCATAGACATGAGTCTTGCTATCTTCAATAATTGCTTGCTGAACGAAACATGAAAGGGCAAACGACATTAGATGATTTGTTCACAAAAAAAGTGTCCGTAAGGAACAACTTTCCACATAATTTACTTACTTTTTTTATTTTCATTAATAATAATATTTATATATTCATACAAATAGATGAAGAGATATATTTTTTATTCGCTGTTTTTTTCACTTATCCTCCTTCTTTATATAAGATTTAAGATGACCAACGAGTAGTACAACGGTGTTAAGTTCACAGTTGAAGATTCCGGGTATACCGTGTCTTATTAATATTTCTTTCCATTATATATATATTATTTTGTTATAATACGCGAGTTTCAATAAAACTATTTCTTAACAAATAAATCATTTTTATATTGCTAAAGTATAGACCACATATTTAAAAATGTTTTTACATATAAATATATTTATTGCAAACCTAAAATATAATGACCAGCATATTACAACCGCTTCACATCATTTTATTTTATATACTAGACACAAACAAGGGGATTAATTACCATATCGCCAAGCACAAAATAGAGAATAAATTATATACTATTTTTTACGTTGTAACAAAAAGTAGATTCTATTTGATTAATTATTATTAATTATTGTTATTATCTTTGTTAAAACTGAAAGAATTACATATTTTTTAAATTTATTGAATTACTATCCTTTCGAAACCTTCCCATTAGAAATTTCTGTCTACGCCACTGAAACTAAGTATTTTGATGATACCCGCGTAATGTAGACAACAAATTGACACTAGAATTTAAATAAAGTGAAGAAAAGTAGCAATCATAATAAATGACTGAAAATTTTATAATTTTCATCTGTATTGGAAATTGAAACGCACCGATATCATTTAAATGTTAAAATCGAATTGTAGTATGATAAGAACGAGCTTAATCGTGAAAAACTTGATGTGTAGTTTTTAATACGATCTCTATATGTGTAGTCTATAGTATATGCTCTGTAACTTTCTTTTCTTTTTTCGTCTTCAAGACAATACAAGATCAAGACTCGAAAATAGTTTTTCAAATCGATATAAGACGAGAAAGTATGTGTTAAGATTTCTTGACAAGAAATTCAAGATTAATTGTCAACTAATTTAATAAATGTATAAAATATGGAAATTGTTATTATATTAAATTTTAAGATGAATGTACATTATACAATAAAAGATCGAGAAATATTTTGCAACCTCTCAATTATTAGAAACGGAACCTAGCTGAAGGTTATGATACGGAGATCGGGCGTATACATATATTAGAGATGGGACCGAAGCCGAATAATTATTCGCTATTCGGCCATATTTTCACTATTCGGTATTCGGCCTATTCGGCATATTTTAATACCGAATATTTGGTTACAGGAAATAAGTGAAGAACAGAACTATTTTGTTTTATTAAAATATATAAATATATAGATCATAAATTTAAAAAAAAGATCTACATATGTTTAGTTGTTATTAGTGTATCTACAATAAGAGTAAATAATTTATCTAGTTAGTTCGTTAATGGTATGGACGCTATTTATCTTGTTCCGGTTTATTTATCGAAATGCTAATGGCTAATGATTTTTGGACTAGAAAAAGTTATAAAAACGATACTAGAGTAACTTACAAGGGAGAAGAAAAAAGCATTTTACTAATAGATATTTATTTTTCAATATGTTCACATACGATATATTATACATAGTAATGGCAAGCGTGAAAATTCAAGAAATTCTTGACTCAATACAAGAAGCAATCTGTTAAGAAATGACCAAACCAAGATGTTTCTTACAAGAAATGCTTCCTCGTATCCCAATTAAATTATACGCATTTTTTACTGCACTTCATTGAACTTATTTCATTTGAAAATGAAATACATTCTACGGCTAATCAGTGGCAGATTTATACTTATGTCGCTTAAGGACTACCGAAAACTTGCACCCCCTTCCTTTACGCTTCATCCCCTTACATTTTCTAATATCATAAAATGATTAGTATTACCATTGAAATTACCCAAATTTTGATCAACACTGATTTTGAATAAATTAAAAACCAGAACCACGTATTATTTGTGATTCTTGTTGTTATTTGTTCCTATATGATATGTAAAAAAATTGCCGCCCCTAGATTTTGCCGCCCTGGGGTGGGATTCTGTAACTACATAACGCACTCAAATAACAGATAATGCGTTATTTGAGTCCGTTATCATAACAAAAGATAGAAAGTATCTGTCACTGAACATTATTTTGTCCACTTCAAAAACTAAAACTTAATTCATAAGTAAGTAATACCTAAATAATCAATAAAATTGTATTTTTTTCTTAAATGAGGATGGTATAATACTTATTTCATCTGAAATTAAATATTTGATTACTATAAAATTTTATGTTTTTGTCTATTATTTCCATCGGTTATATAACGTACTCAAACCATAACGGACTTAGTTACAGAATCCCACCCCTGGGCTGTAACCTCTATAGCCCTCTCTTAAATCCGCCACGAGTTTAGCGAAAAATTAAAAAAAAAAAAACTACTTTCGAGTAAAGTGTCCCATATACAAAATTTAAACATTCTACGGCTAATGATATTTGAGTCGTCACGTCCAAACTAGGCAAAATGGATTCAAGGATGATTAAAACGGATATTTCCATTAAAATCTTCAAAATTTTCGCGATTACAATATTTCCTTTACTTCGCAGTAAAAACTATCTTTCTGTGGGTCACAAAAATTAATAATCCTTGCCTATCTATACTCCTCCATATTTTCACGACAAAAGGCAAAAAGCTATTCAGTATCGAAAATTTTCATTTGACTTTTAGCACGATCCTCAAAAATGTGAATTTAAAGTACCTAAGGCTTTCAACGAATTCCGGATATCTAGGTGTCAAGTTTTATTAATATCTGATATTTGTTAAAAATAAAATCGCTACCCGGATAGAACCAGAATCAGGATGGCACCGGTATCCAGATAAATTGATATCCTGAAAAAAACCGGTACCTGTACGGATGAAAGCAGTATCCGGATAGAACCGGTATTCGGATGGAACCGATATTCGAATAAAATCATTATTCTTAGAAAGTAGTAGCTGTCTGAATGAAACAGATTATAGGCACTATCCAGGGAGGGAGGTTTGGAGATGAAATACAATATAATATGAAAAAAGCGACTTCTATATCAGAAAGTATCAATTTGTAGCGACATTTTGCTAAAAGACATGTAGTGGTTGCGAAATGAAATTTTTAGAAACTAAGGTAGAATTTATATGTAAAAAAAAACTTTTATTTGCAGGGGGAAATATATTTTTCATTTTACACCCAACCCAGAGGAGATACTCAGACCCCCACTATCCCAAACACCTATGAAACAGATATCCTGGTGAAATTGGTGCCCAGGTGAGACTTATTTTTCTGTCGGTGACGGTAGGTAAAAACCTATTTCTTCTTGAAAATATTTATGTTGGAGTTTTAGTACGGCCATTCTGACGTAAGTAGTGAATTTCGATCCGTGCAGGATTTTCATTGTTCACTACGAAAGTTAATTACTCGTTAGTTATATTTACTTAGCAATAATGACGTTCGGTTGCATTGTTGGGAAATAAACAATGATCTGTCTCCTCTCTTCCGCAATATGGCGCGCGCTGGTGCTGGTGGGGTGAATGAAATCGCCCGCAGACGTGCTACAGAAGGGGGGAAGTGGAATCGAGCAATCCATCACACTACGCCGTCTAGACGGTGTCTGTTCACGAAAAACCGCGGCGCGCGACTCTCGCTCTAGCGGCGCGGGATGCAGTGGTCACCGCTGACCTCTCTGCCAGCAAGGTTGCCGGTATTCCTGTCAACTGTCATCTACAAACATCGCCCCATAATCTAACAATTATACCCTAATAACATATTTCTTATTTATTGTTAAGAATAAAGATTTTTATACTACACAAATAGAAAATCCTATTTTATTGCTTATAGTAATGAAAAAAAAGTAAACATTTACTGGACAGATTACAAAGTAATCACAAAAATGCCTAGGACGGAAAACAGATTAATGTGCATGCGCGTATCTGTAGACGGCGTCTAATATGTTAAACAAACAAGAGCAATATTTTCTTCTATAAACTCAGTAAAATCTCTCAAAACATTGTAATCTTTGTGATACGATGGTATTTGATAACCAATGGCGTCGATAGACTGTTTTTGGGGGGACGTACACGTCTGCTGTTTGGTTTTGCGCCCCTTCCCCCCTTCACTGTTTTATACTAACATTATTTTTCTATATAAATATTTCACAATGTCGTTAGTCATTAACAAAATATGAGGTGTTTGGAAACTGAAATAGTATGAAATATACTGAATTCTATGTCCTCCTCTCCAAATTACATACGTATAATATTGAGAAGTATATTAATATTTTAATAAAAGCTTGTGATTAATATGGAAGGTATACTAAATTAATAATTTTATATTAAATATTTGTAACTATTTAATGATTTGATGTACTTATATGTGAAAAAACCGAACTATCTTCCGATTTTCATTAACCTGTTTGAAGTTTAGTGGCTCTCGTATCATCGTACCGTGATCTAGCAAAAAAAATTAAATACGGAAGATTTATTACGATAAATGAATTTACCAAAATTATAGGTACGTAGGAGACAAGAGTTAGCAGTTGTAAGTAGTGGTAATTTAGGATTAAATTTTATTAATTAAAAAAAGCAAGTAAGTTATTTTATCTGAAATACACCCAGTTGCCCCAACCCCCAAATCCCCCCTTTCCTGTTTTAAAATCCCAACGACGCCCAGAGTGACTACGCTAAAGATCTACACCAGAAGAAATAAAAAATACCGTGAAGAAAATAATCCATAACTTAGTACCAAGTTATAGTGTAGGTGTAGGGTGTAGGATAAAAAATATTGTGTGCTGCATGTCAGTGAAGTACTTTTCTGGTCCTGAAGACTTATTTATTCTAATTTCAGACTAGCAGGACAAATAGCTGGTACCGACTTAGGTATTTTACAGATTTTTTAAATAATTTCTTAGCAAGTATATTTCGGTTACGAAATACCTGCAAGGAACCTAATCCGTGTAGAAATATATAAATCACATCTAACAAAATTTATCGTCATTGATTTTCTCTACGATATTGCCCTTCCTACTTATTTGTTACAAACACTTATTATTACATATGTTACAAGAACATATCGACATACTTCGAAGCTGTGCAGGACAATAAAAAAATATTTTTAATAATAAATTCATGTCTACAAATAAGTCGTTTCTACAAAAAATTAATTGGCAGAGAGCAATTCAATTTTTGCAAGTTAAACATTGAATAGTGTTTATTGTTAACTGGTTAATTCAGTACCGCAACATTAATTTTGTTGTTCGTTAATTCACAATTTGCATTGCAAATGGAAAATAATTACTCATTTAGACTACTTGGAATCTTTCATAGGATCAGTGAATCTCTACCGACGGTACAATCTTCGTATTGAAGCGAATCATGCTTATTTTGAATAAGTATAGTAAAGTCAAATAAATTAGTTATTAATGAAATAAAAAATAAAATAACAATAGAGAGTTAATCAGTACTTAAAAAAAATATTCATAATAATATGAATACTATTACCATTACCTTCTCTATTGAATTGTCAGATATAGTTATTCTACCAAAACAGTACATTCATGTCATTCAAAAAAGGCTTGTAAGTTGATGACACATTCATTTAATAAAAACTAAAAAACTGTAACATGATCATTTTATATTAAAAAGGCTTAAATTATAAACAACTCTTAAACAGAAAAATGCTAATTGAAATTTTGACAGCAATGTTGACTAATTAATTTCCTGGTTCATTTTACATTTTACTCCGACGTGACATAGTCGCTTTAAGGGAAACTTAAAATTTAAGTAATATTAGTGCAAAGTGCAATCGGTTATTAGTTATAAACCCCGTGACTCCCCCCTTGGATCCGCCCTGTTGTGTGCAAAACCAAATAAATCTTCACACTAAAAGTAACACGAATTTTGCAAATTATTAAATCTGAATGTCAAATCTCAGCGACGTCAAACTTGAACCAAATAAAAATACCTCGTTTTGAAGTTCCTTGTACAGCATGTAAACGTGTCACAAAATAGCATCTTATCTTAGTCAGGCTCGGATTTAAGGATAGGCAGACAGGGATGTAGTCCAGGGCCCCCACCGAAAAGGGGTCTCCACCAACTAAAAGTTTTCTCAAAAAAGTATACAATAGGCGCCCTATCTACAGGGAATGAAAGAAAAAAGAAGAAAAGAAGAAAAATGTTCTTGTAACATTTTTTTATAATTTGATTTTAAAATATAAATTTCTTCACTTACGAGTATTTCCGTTAAAACCTTGCCTACAAAATATTTATTTAAGATTCATATATTTAATTTGAAAATTAAAATTAGATATCCTTTTAGACTAATTGTCATTTCCTAAAATATTTGTTATTTTAATTTCTTAAAAGTAAAATACATGTGTACGTATACAAGTGTGAGATAGCGCTAAGACAAATTATGTGATGTAATATTTAGTTGAACAAAGTTAAGACATAATTATTTTGGCAGGTGAATTGTGGATTTCATGTTGCCCCTACGTACTACATTACAGAATGTGCGTGGTTCACGTTTCACGTTTTACCCTAGTTCCTGTATAATTACATAGAATTAACCCTTCATGTTTATCCATATTTGATCAAATATTTGACATGTAAATTCATTTTAATTGGTGACATACTTTTCATAATAATATTAGACCTTTCATCATAAATTATATCGAAGTACTTTAATTCAATTTAAAAGCTGGGTTAATAGTATGTGTGACAAATTAAATACAAACTCGAATGCCTCTACTTATGAAATAAGTAATGGGGAATTGTGCATGTTAAACTAGAATTCAAGTCCTAAACTTATAATAATAATAATAAAAATTTATTTTTAGTAAGAAATATATGTATATCAATTTAAATTTGTAGCTTTTTCGATAAATTGAATAATATTTATCAACCATATCAGAATTTTCTATAGTATTATTATATCTAATACAGCAAATTATTGACAATATTTTAAAAATTAATGGGTCGATTCTGTTCACGCATCTGTAAATTTGTAAATCTTTAACTTAAAGATGATCTGTTATGTAGACGTTTACAAATTTACAGATAGGGCAATTCTGATCGTATGTCTGTAACGAACTAATTTACAGATGTTAATATGTTCGGTTGTGGTTTCTGCAACTAACTTCTCATTAAATATATTGACATCAAAATACAAATTTTGAAACGTCACTATTCGGTATTAAATATATATTTAGTGATGCCGCGAGATCTCGTTTAAACGAGATCTCGTCTCGAAATTTCGAGATTTTCGAGACAAGAGTAGCTTTATTCTCGTCTCGATTTTCCGAGACGAGACGAGACTTATGCTACTCTCGTCTCGATTTTTTCGAGACTAGACGAGAATAAAATTCGAGATCTCGAAAAATTGAGATATTTAAAAAAAAAGAATTAAGTACCTACCTAAATATTATGAATAAACTACAATATTCAAGTTACAAATATGTGAAAATTTTTATTAAAATATTTTTAAACAGATAATCGCTGAAATACGTACTTGTTTGCATAGAGGTAATAAATAAAAACACTGTTAATATGTACTTCATTTGAAAAAAATGTATTAAATACCTGAAATACAGAAAAAAATGTATTATTCAAAACTATTAAAATTAACTTAAGAAATATTTAGGACACATTATGTTATTTTAATAAGTTACTTGTGTACCAAGAATTTAAACAAATTACTGACCTAGCAGAATCATGGGTTAACCTATTACGGTGTTTCCTAATAATTAGGCCGGCTTTACAAAAAAGTCTCTCGGCAGGGACGCTATGTCATTTTAGAGAGGTTGGGTGGTTGGGATATATTTTATAGTTTTGTTGCCACCATTTCAAAATATCAATATTTTTTGGTTGTCTTGGTAAACTTAAGTACACATTAATATCACGACCAGAATTATCTTGGCATAATTCCCTTGGGTTTTCAAATATCCGAGACTCTCAATCGAGATCGAGACTCTCGATTTGAGATCGAGACGAGTCCGAGAGTAATTCTTTCGAGACGAGAGTGACTTCAATCTCGTCTCGAATTTTCGAGACGAGACGAGAATACATCATTTCTCGTCTCGTCTCGTCTCGCGGCATCACTATATATATTCTTTTATAAATATATCATAAGTATAATTCTAGAATTTATATTGTTATAAAACTGAAATTTAAAATTATAAATAATGTTTGTATATAGATCTGACAAAAAAGGTAAAAAAAAAACTTACATGAAACTATTATAGTAATCAGTACGAAATATACGCTCTCTTAGACAGGAAATAAATAAATAGATTCATATTATCAATGAAATGTAACTCTGCAGTTGTATTTTTAAACATTTTCTTAAAAAAAATCGAAAATTTCAAATCGGTTTGAAGTATCAGTCAGATTGCTGCGAAATAACCTCTCATGTCACAATTCATTATTAATTTTAACATAATATTAGCATAATTACTATATTATAATAAAAACTTATTTATTGTCATCTCCTTTTAACAAAATTCCAATATAGGTACTTGAATCTTTGTACTGTTTCATTTTTGTCATATCTGTATGATTACGGCCCGGTTTTTGTCACCGTAAAAATTTAAAGGATATCTAAGGATTTACAGATTTTCTGTAAACTACAAACATGATCAGAATTGACATTTGGATCGTAAGCGTTACAGGTCATACAGATTTGCTTAAAGATCTTATAGATGTGAACAGAATTGACCCATAAATCTGAATTTCATACCAATTTTTTACTGAAAAGGATACAATAACTAACTGCAGACTGCAGAGTTCTTATATTTGTGTTTCTCAAATGCCGGTCCGCGAAAAAATATCACCGGTCTCTGAACGCTGGACTACAAAAAATAACATTAAAAAAATGTAAAAAAAAGTTTCATTGAATAAATCTTATAACGGTAATATAAAATTTTTATATTATATTTAATTAATTGTATATTGTATACACACAGGATGATTTCTGTTTCTTGCTAAATTAGACCAAAATTGTCACACTAGTATTTAATGTGTTGTTTCAAATGAAACTTTTAGTTCATGTAACCGTTTGTACACTAAAATACAATTTTAAAAAATGTTTAATTTGAAGATATTTTGTGAGGTTAAGACACAAACTGGTAATAATAACGTCATGAAATAGCATATTTTTCTGACCAGCGATGTATTACTGTCTATCTTTTTAAGTAATTTTTTAATAAAATAATGTTTTATTTACAATCCATATTCAAGATTACAAGTAATATATTATTATTACCGATTCAAGTATATTTTCCGCCATAAAAAAAGAAACACTGTTTTATATTGCAACCAGTGGCGTAACAAATGCAGCTAGGCGCTTTTGTTCCTGAGACTATCCGAGCTCCAATGTTGATTAAAAAAGATGTAATAACACTATAAATATATTTTTGGAACGTGAAATTGAAATTATATTCCGACGTGTGTTCGGATCAATGAGTTCCTTAAAACTCCTGGCCCGTGTTCCACGGAACACGCGGAACACCGTTTGTTACGCCACTGATTGTAAAAGGTAAAAGAAGTATATGTATAGGAAACAATAAGATATTATAGCGGAAGATGTGTTACGCATATTAGATTTTTGTAGAATATGACCCAATTAGTACCTATATAAATTTTTCTAAAAGAATACAGCAACGTTCTTTCAAATTTGAAATGAACATGAATATTTCAGAATTTGAAGCAATATGGCTGTATTGTCTTGCTAGGGAAGAATAACACGACTTTGTGGAGATTTCTGGGCCTGGGGCGTTGCTAAAGTTCCTCACTTAGCGATGAATAAATCCAGCAAAAAGAATGAAAAAGGGTTGGAAACTCGCAAAGTTAAATTAACACAACTTCTCTTATTAAAGTTCTCATTATGAGTCAACAGTCAATTAAAAATTTTATTTAAAGTTTTATGCATTAAAACAACAACAGAATAAACAACACCCCTGTAATGAAACACCCCCACCCCCCCGGCAACCTGTGACTCGGTAGCAGCAGTGAAGTTAATGCCGCCACAGTTATAACCATGAACGTTCTAAACGCGGCGCTATAAAAGATAATAACATAGTTTCAACCACTGTTTCCTGCAAATTGTAACTTTACACAAAAATACTCACTTTTCAAATAAAATTAATAAGAACTCCGCGATCCTGCGGCTAAATTGCGCCGCAATGACTGCGGGAATTTATTTTCTATTTAGGAAATTGCGATGCCTTGCCGTCCAGGATTACTCTTCTTTTATCTCCGCTCCAAACCACATATGACCAAAACAAAATTATTCACTTAGATGCTACCAGAATATAAAGAATTATTTCATAAAAAGAATATGTGGAATGTGGTATATTTCTATATTAGTATTTTTATCAAACTTGCGAAACTGCTGGATAACTATGACTAATAATTCAATTATGTTTTACGCCGAACTGTTAGATATTTATTTAATAAACTTTTTTATGATTTTTCATTTCTGATTAGAAATACACACTGAGGCGAAACTTGCGAAGCCGAAGTTGAAGTTATCGTACAATAATACCTTACTTATAGTATTCACATTGCGAGTCGCTTACTATATTTTAACTTCAAATAATATTAAAGTATTTGTAAAATATGGGCTACTTGACAGTTCAGATTTATTTATTTGCAACATTCTGTTGTTAATTTTGTCCGTTGCTAGATATGTGTACGGAGACTAGTTAGTTTGAGTGTATGTAACTGATAGTTAGGCTTACATCAACGGTGGTACAAAAAAAATAAATATTTTAGCTATATACATACCAGGTGTGTAAATTAAGTAATAGGACTGACATCGCAGAGTTCTGGTAACACTTAGTACGCAGGTCTTGAAATTGCCAAACGTAGGATAATTATAATTTTTGTATGATAATTTTACAAAAATTTTTTTTTTCCATTTCTTACGAAATATGTAATTATTTCCACAATAATCAAACTTTTTAACGTTGTAAATTTTCTTGCTATTTTCATTTTAATTCAGTTGATTACATTGCGATTGCGCTTTTTATCGTTGTCATCTGCAATTCATTTCACTTTTCTAGTCATTTTTATTTTATTTCATCATGAGAAGTAAGCAACATTTTTTATTGTATTGCGATTGCGCATTTGTCATTGTCACCTGCAACTCATTTCAAATATCGAGGATGTGGTTGCTGACTGCTGAAAGTAGTTTTGTCAGATGTACGATAATTACTGTTTTTCTATAATTTTAAAATCTGTGCGATAAAAATAATCTAGTCGCAAAATACGATAATTTTCCATTTCTTATGTGAAATGTGATTATTCGTATAATATCTCGAACTTATGATATACAGTAATGAATAAGCCACTTTGCATTGCAATTCCATATTTATCGTTATCTACTACAAGCCTGCAACTTATTCCAAATTCAATCAACGTGTGTGAATAAAGTACCTTTCTATAATATTTTGTAAATTACAGAAAATAATTTAAAAATTTATAATTTATTGTTTACATCAGGAGCAAAAGAAGTGCCTTAGTATACATTGTTAAATAATGTACGATAATTGTTCCCAAAATACGATAATTTTATCAAACAGATACATTAATTGCCTTCAGAGAATCTGGCAATACTTCCGTTCAGGAGGGCAGGAGGACATATTATAAACCTTCAGTACGAGTTTGAACTTGTTAGACTCATTTGATTGTCCGTAGTGAATTTTTTCCTGAAACAGTTTTTTCTAGTGCATTCTAAAAATGAGTACCATAAATTTCAAACAACAGTGTGCTATCAGATTTTGCTTCAAACCTGGGCACAATGCAATGGAAACTTTTACAGAACTTAAGCATATCTATGGAGACAGTGTTATCTCAAGGAGCCAGGTTCTGCGGTAGGTTTAGGCATTTTTAGAAGGAAAAGAGTGGATTGAAGATGAAATAGGCAGCGGAAGAACTTTATCTTGAAGAACTGATGAAAATATCGACAGAATCCGAGATCTTGTGCGATCAGATCATCGGTTGACAATACTACATATAATCGGGGAAGAGTTGAATTTGACTCACACCACCGTTCATCAGACTTTGACCAATTCATTAGGGATGAGAAAAATCTGTACAAAAATGCTTTAAAAAAATGAGATTTTGGCCAGTAAAAACATTCCTGTGTCTCCTCAGCCTCTTTATTCTCTTTACTTGAGTTCTTTTGAACTTTGTCTCTTTCCGAAATTAAAAAAAAATAATTGTGTGACATTTTAAACAGCTGTGACTGACCAGTTGAAGGTGATTTCAGTATCCTATAGCATTGTGTGGCTTCCCAAGGAAGCTATTTTGAAAGAGACAATATTGAATTGTAATTCTATTTGAGCATTTTTTTAAATCAGTCTTATTACTTCATTCAATTTAACTAAACACGTACTTAGCGCCCCAGCTAAGTAGGAGTCTCCGAGAAAATTGTACCTATACATATGCGGAAAAAAAGTTTGATGGAAAATCAAATATTTTTTCCGCATATGTATAGGTACAATTTTTTGTTACATTATTTTAACTACATTAATAAATACCAAATTAAATAAAGCCATTAATATTCAAAATATATCTTTAAAAAATTATTTGTTGACTCCAATTTCCGCCACCACGACAAACGAACAGATTCTCGTTTTTGGTGAACTCGGGTTTATTTAAAGTTTACAATTTAGTTGCATTGAAAATGATTTGAACAGTGATCTTAGCAACTAGATGACAAACATAAAAAGAGAGATTTTTAAGAATAACTGTAGATGTTTCCTACGATGTGATTTGAGAAGATGGGATACAGTTTTTATTTCCAAACTTTGAGATAGTCCTCGGCATTGTTTTGATTTAAAATGATTACGAATTGCACCACAGAACGATTGTTTTCGCAATTAAAAGGGATAAAAACAACCATAGAAAACATATATACTTAACAACTAAGGAGCAGCATGCAGCAAGATAGATAAGATTCACTTTCGTCGCTTCTAGTGAAAAAAATTTTGTACAGCAAAAAACACACTGAACGAACAGTGCTTAGGGCCAAAATAATATTTGTTAAAAAAAGGGAGAAAGGTTATACAATACAGTTATTAAAGATCATCGAATCGAATAATCGTAGAGTGGGCTATTCTTTATTTAGCTTATTAGTGAATTATGAACGACTTCATCTGTTTAAAAATAACACAGTTACATCATAAGTATTAGATAAATGTTATAAATATAAAAATATAACATAATAATTCCAATAAACGGAGAACACCGGAACACTTATGTAATTTTTCTAGAAGTAATAATAATAGTACCTATTAGGTATAATTCCGAAAGTGATTATATTTTGAGAAGATGAGCATTCGAAATAACAACACAATAACAATATCGACAATAATGAACTAGGTAAATGCTAAAGTTTAGTATTAAAGCCAGTGTATATATGTATATGAAGTTTTGTTATCAAAGTTAATACCTCTTTGAATAGCAGACTGTATATGTAGACATACACAAAAATATCAGATAAATGTTATTAATATAAAGACATAATACAATAATTCCAATAAACGGAGAACACCGGAACACTTATGTAATTTTTCTAGAAGTAATAATAATAGTACCTATTAGGTATAATTCCGAAAGTGATTATATTTTGAGAAGATGAGCATTCGAAATAACAACACAATAACAATTTCGACAATAATGAATTAGGTAAATGCTAAAGTTTAGTATTAAAGCCAGTGTATATATGTATATGAAGTTTTGTTATCAAAGTTAATACCTCTTTGAATAGCAGACTGTATATGTAGACATACACAAAAATATCAGATAAATGTTATTAATATAAAGACATAATACAATAATTCCAATAAACGGCGAACACCGGAACACTTATGTAATTTTTCTAGAAGTAATAATAATAATAATAGTACCTATTATATACAGTTCCGAAAGTGATTATATTTTGAGAAGATGAACATTTGAAATAACAACACAATAACAATAGCGACAATAATGAATTAGGTAAATGCTAAAGTTTAGTATTAAAGCTGCAGTGTATATATTTGAAGTTTTGTTATCAAAGTGAATACCTCTTTGAATAGCAGACTGTATATGTAGACATACACATAAATATCAGATAAATGTTATTAATATAAAGACATATTACAATAATTCCAATAAACGGCGAACATCGGAACACTTATGTAATTTTTCTAGAAATAATAATAATAGTACCTATTATATACAATTTCGAAAGTGATTATATTTTGAGAAGATGAACATTTGAAATAACAACACAATAACAATAGCGACAATAATGAATTAGGTAAATGCTAAAGTTTAGTATTAAAGCTTCAGTGTATATATTTGAAGTTTTGTTATCAAAGTGAATACCTCTTTGAATAGCAGGCTGTATGTGTAGACATACACGGTGCGCGTATTAGAAATCTCAACGAGCACGCTAACGATTGCCAGTAAAGTTTTATAGGGTCTAGACTAGACCAACGCCAGGGCCGGACTGCAGCGCGAAGTGGCAATGGCCCACTTAATACGCTCCACATGCAAATCCCAACTTCATAACATGCAAACTGATTCCAATAACACCCGCGATAAACTCTCGCATTAGGACAAATCTAACTGGCTTTATACGCGATGTTACTCCAAAGAAGAATAGAATCTAAAAGCTTATGTGGTTCCACCCCACGTTTTCACTAAACAACTGCACATTCTCACTTAACCTCATGCTTATTTTTTACTGGATTAATAATAAAACTATTTTCGTAACTGCTAAGGTCATATGCAGTAGAATGACAATGATACGATTGAATAAAAGATACAAACGTCCATTCCTCCACGGGAATCGAACCCCCCAACACCTGGATTGCGAATTATTAATTGTTGCCTTATACAGGATTTATCAGCGAAAACGAATCCCTCCTGAACTTATTTGTTATAAAAGTTTTATTATATTAAATACACTATTTAATAACATAGAGAAATAAAATTTTAAAGTCTGATTTATACGCAACAACAATTAAATTGTTTTTTAAATGGGAACTTACCATTATTTTGACAAAATTAAAACCACCATTTTTTACCGTTTCTATGATGTAAAAATCGAGAAAATAAGATAATTAAGAAATAAACAGACACAGTTCTTAGGCGGGTTAGGTGAAATTAACTATAAAAATTAACTAAAGAGAAGAAACATTATAAGGTGAATCACTTAAAACAAATGCTCGAAATTATGATCCTATTCTCTTATGCAGAATATTTAAATAAATTTATTTCTGTCATACCTCAAATATCTTATTTTTCTCGAATATTCCAACTAATACATCATTAAAAATTTATTTATTTTAATTTAGAAATTTTAATTTAAAGTTTTGATTTTTTCATCTGGTTTATGCTGGGATTTAGTTTCCTAAATTTATTCAATCAGAAGGTATCACGTGATATTACGTAGGTGTATTCAGTTTTGATATTTGACTGTTGGTTTCACATTTCTTTGAAGTGAAGTAAATTTGTTTTGGTGCAAAATGAATTTGATTTCAGATAAAAATCAAAACAACACTGACAAATTATAATTTGAAATTCGATATCAACCTAACCATTAAAATTTATTTAGCATATAAAAATTAGTTATATTCCAAAGTAAAATTTTAAATTTCTAAATTTGTAAATTGTTTATAAACCATCACATGTGTGTTTATATTTTAAAATTTAAGTCATAAATTGAAAATTCGTAAATTAAATCCATCATAAGCAGCATTTAAACAAAAACTGCTAACTCAAATTTTGACAGCAACGTTAATTAGTTTATTTGACATTTTATTCCGGTGTAATTATTGTCCATTTAAGGGAAATCTAAAATTTAAGTAATATTGGTGAAACCGGCTTTAGATTATTAATTGGTAAAATACTGATACAGTTAGCGCTCAAACTGAACAAATCACAATTCATGTGTTTCAAGTTCAAAATCTCTGGGAGGCATTGACGTGTGTATATATGTGTATTTCCCCCTCCAATTCCTTCGATTGCATAATAACTTTAGTAATTGAGAAGTCATTATAAGTTAGAGGACAAAATTTTGGCAACAATATTTATTCTGACCGAAAAAGCTGGACTGTAGATTAATTGTGTAAATTTTGCCAGCTTGCAGCCTCGGCAAGAGATCTACAGCTTATAGTGAGTTCCAAACCACTCGGACAAAGCAATATTTTTATTTAAATAAAGGTCAGCGAAACTGGGATTTGAACCCTACAAACGGAGAAATAATTATAGTCAGTTCGCTTTGAACTTGAATATATTCTATAATAATTCTTATATAAAAAATTACGGTAAAATTTAAAATGATCATTATTTATTTCTTGATATACATATATGAAAGATAAGGATTTCGTAAGTACAGTCATTTAAAAAAAAATAGATTAAATTTATAAAAAGACAGTTTTTTTTGATACGAATTCGAATATGAGGAAGTTTTTTCATATTATTAATGAACATGTTGTGCTATTATTTTCAAATTATATAATATTATAATTATAAATACATATTCTTAGAAAAGGAATGTACAAGCAGAAAGTAAAAAAAGTGTCATAATATTGTTTATATAATAATAAAAACAAAACACAGCATTTCAATTTATTGTTCGTTATATTTATACATAAAATATGAAAAAAGTTACGTAACTTACATGTATAATAATTTTTTAAAATTATATTGTAACATTTTAAACGCGCCAGTCGTGTAAATTATTAACATGTTTAAAACAGTTTCTTTTTCCTTTATGAAATTAATGAAATATTCTTAGATTTGCTGTTTTATATAACATTTTAATTTCAAGTATACAACCGATAAGTAGTTTACCGAATGGAATAGATATTATTTAGAGTTATGTCAAATACACAATTATAAATATACTGTCTAAAAGTACCCTGTATAATATATGTAAAAATATTTTTTTTGTCATATAATTTAAGAGCAATATTAAGTTTAAAAACCATGATACAAAAAAGCTGTATAAAATGCTAATCATTTTGAATATTTATTTATGTTACTTTTTTACACATGTTAAAGAGGAATGTTTAAGCTTTAATATGATATATAAACTTTATAAATTGGACGCCTACTGTAAAACTTATTGTTTTATGTTTATTTTCGACTGACTATAATTTTTTCTTCGATAGTAGATCTCACACTTTACTCTATTCAATTCGGAAAGCGGTAACTAAGTGATCCACCGCTACCCGTTTTAGTCTTGTAAAGTAAAAACGTTCCAAACAATTGAATTAACACATTCTTAATATATTAAACTACAAGTACTATTAGTGTTAAAATACGTTTAAATAATAATATGTTAACGCTTTATTATCATACTTCTTTATTTACAAGCAACTGTATGGAGACGAAGATGAGATAAATATCCCTGAATAGGGCCCTGTCGACCGGCTGGCAACTACTGGAGGAGAAAGTCATGTTAGTCGTTAAGTACTGGGTGTTTAGCGAGAACCGAACAGCGTACACCAAGAACAGAGAACCCTTTCACAGTCCCGCTCACTAACTACACATCGCGTGGTTTTATAACCCCTTATGCCTTGCCCATTCCTCGTTCAGTCTATGTCTATACTGCACCTGGGATCACAGCTCTTACTGCAATTCAAATAAACTATTCAAATCGATCCATCTTTTCGGCGCAAAATATTATTGTTTATGCGTGTAAAAAATATCAAGTAATTTTTCATGTTTATCTCGAGATAATACACAATATAAACAATTTGGTAATATATCAAATATGTAATACACGAAAGTATATTACTTCTATGAAATATAAAATATATAACAAAAAAATTACTTTCTATGTTATCGTCATAAAAAAAAACACTTTAATTTTGATAAAACTATAAGCGTTGAAAAATGTTCTTCATGAAAATTAAATGAAAATAATGTAAGAAAAGAGATAACTATAATAAAATACATATTTCAATAAGAAAATGCTTTTTGTATTCTAAAATAATTAACTGACATTTTATTTTTGCAAATACGTTAGTTTCTTTACAATAAGTAAATAAATAATAAGAAATTATATTATCGGGTAGAGCTAAATTACCATTGATACGTTCTAGTCATTGTATATCCATTAAGTACCGAGCTCGAAAGAATAATAGAAATTCGGTTTTTTAACTAAATTTTGTTGTCCAACAGCTCAAGAAACTTCAGACAAAGCAATAAGCGAGTTTTATCAAAATGATGTAGAATATATATTAAATGTAGAATATCAACATTTCAGGGCTCATTTGCAAAAAAAGTTGTTTTTCAACGTGGGGAGTAGTGAAGGCGCAATTTTGGTACTGGCTTTGGGGCGATAAATATTAGTTTTGTTGATAAAATTCGAAAATATGCTTTGAAACTCTTAGAATTTCAAATTGAGGAACGAAAAGTACAATTTTTAACCAAAGAGATAGGCATGTATTCATTTCTAAATGTTTTTCTGCGATCTAAAATAAAATCCACCGTGACTCAGTTTTGAGTCACGACTACATGTTTGAGAATCACTGATATTAGATTAGAATAGGTACCATTTCAGTAGTGAATATAGAAAGCATCGAAATATCTGTTTCTGCAGCCAGGGCCGTTGCGAGGGCTGGTCAGGTTTAAGTTGAGGTTTTCGTATTCACCCTGTATTTGTACTTCATTTCAGGTGTCATCTCTCAAGCACTTCAACTGGCGTGGAGAGTGTAACCCAGAGACCATTTTTAGAAATATATCAATGTTCATAATTTTAATGTCTGATAAAAGATTTGCTTCAATAAATAAATAAATGTTCAAATTATTACAAGAAAAATGTTCCCGGTGCAATTTGATTTTAAAGAAAACTGGTAAGTTATTCACGTTTGCAAAAACTGAAATTTGTTTTGAATGACACAAAACTTTATTTCATAAAACTTAAAACTGAAGATTAAGCATCATAATTCCTTGATACATATGGTTTGATTTCGAGAGAATAATGTCTCATTCACATATGCATATGCAGAAATCCAAATAGTCAAAACAAAGGCAAGATGAACTCGTATGACATGTGATGTTGCCAGAGGCGTATTTAAATTGTGCAGGGGAGTACAATGACTCCATAAAAATCATAATCAGCGGGAATGAGTGACACGGGGATTAGTCGCGTCTCGCGTTCTGTTCGTGTTCAACTCCTGCACAAGATGTCTGTCTAGACATGCTGCAGCGTTATGTAGCTGTGCGAGGACGCTCACTCAATTCGCAAAATAAAAAATACTCTGCACCCATCAGTTAGGCTAATCAGCTCGTGTTTGTATTATAATTGTCTTGATTAAATAATAACCGTAATGGCATGGCCAACGTAACCGGGATGAGGGATTTAAACCATACTTTCACAGTGTGTGTACGTCATACGACTCACTTGGCAAATAAATATATTATCGTAAGGTTCATGTTTTATTTGCGTAATTTAAAATACAGGGTGTTTGTTTTTACAGCACTCTTTATGTAAACACATTTCAGTTAATGTAATGACATAATTAATTTTATAATTTTCTTAAAAATGGGAAGATTTGAACAATGAATATGCAATATAATTGAAATCAGAAAAATACCCCTTTCGAATGACATAATAAGAAATATGTTACTATTTAAAAAATCTGATATGACCACTTGTAAGAGAAATGTACAACTAGGTATTGTAACAAAATTTCAACATTCTACAGCTAATCATTTTGAAAAAACCCTTTGATTAAAATGTCATGAGAGATACATACGTATGTACTACGTACAGACGTCATGTAGAAAGTAGTCAAAATAGATTCAGGAATGGTCAAAATGGATATTTCTGAAAACCGATAATTTTCGCTATTACAATACTTTCTTTACTTCGAACAAGGACGTAATAAAAAAGATGAACTTACATTTTTGGAACTACTACTCGATTTTTTTTTGTTTTGTTTTTTAAAATAGACTCTTGATATAGATGTTTACTAATTCAACTAACTCAGTATCTCTTATAGTTCTCGAGATTGCGGTAGTGAACCACTAAAAATGAAAAGCCCTGTGTATATTTTTTATTAATGATTAATTCATGGTAAATCCTTTCATTGAATTTTTTTTTTGAGATCATTTGTTTAAATAAGTTGGAAAGAATTAATTTTTCTTATCTATTAATTTACTACAAATTTATTAATTTTATCTGTAATTTTAATTATTTTATTAAAAATTTAATACATATAACAGAGTAATCATGTTAAGTCATAATTTATATTAAACGCTCAAAAAGGGATTTTTATAAGTTTTTTGGGTCGCGGAACCTACTTTCCAATAATTTAAATTTCAAAATCACATATCGAGCATTTTTGACTTTGGGGTTTTTTATTTGGTATCAAAAGAAGTAGGAAAAAAGTTATTCCAAATTAATATATATTTGGCATGTAGTGAGGTTAAGTTAAAATTGGTAAAATTAAAACAAAATACTACCTCTTACTCTTAAATATATGAAAAGTCTAAAACCTAGAAAAGTGTTTTGAGTACTACGTTCTCATCATCAATAACATAAATGATAGAGAATTAAGGATAACTCAACATGTAAACCATGCCAGAGGTCGGAACAATTATGTTCAACAGAAATCTGGAAAAAAATTTCTTCCGTGCTTACAGGCTATTCAGTCAGTATAACAAGAATTTGATATTTACAAAAAATAAATATTTTTGTACGATCAGGCAGTAGGAAAGGTTTATTGATAGGTTTCCAAGACAGTAGGTTGCATTTACTGGTTGGTACGTCGAACAAAACGTTAAGAACTTTATACTACAATGGTAAGAAAGTTTATGATTAGTGCAAATGCACAAAAATGTTAATAGTATATTACGTACCGTGAACTGTAAGTGACAGTTTTTAGGTCGAGAATGTTGTTTGGGAAGTCGAGATCCGAAGGGTCGAGATTTCCTAAACATTGGAGACTTCAAATATCACTTACAGTTCAAGGTTAGTAAGCTATTTTTTGCAATACCTACAAAAATAATAGAAAAAGAAAAATAGGTTTCAAACTTTACGTCTGTCAGATTGATGTCAAAAATAAAAGTTGAATTGCAATTGAGAGTAAGAGTGCCATGAATGTTTATGATGATGTGGAAACTGAATACTTACCATCCACCATGCATTGTAAGTAACACACTTACTGTCCACCGTGCACGGGAAGTGTTTACTATAACCATGGAAACCAAGTCTGCAATAAAAGTTCCACTTACTGTGTTTAAATTTTGTTATTAATGGGTAACTTACTGTGCAGGTATTGCAAAAATTCATTTATTGCTGCTAAAATTAAAAGTGCAGTTACTAATACAATAATTATTGATAAATAATGGTATCTTGCAAATTATTTTTGCAGTTATTTCTTACACTAAAACATAACAATAAAATAAAAAATAAAAAAACATTAGTTTTTCACGAATTAATTTTAATACACCTTTAATTTTAACAGTGGCAAAAATAGTATAAGCATCACGAACGGTAAGGAATTTCGATCTCAGACAATAATTGGTAGTGTTCGACCGAAGTTTCGGTTTCGTTTTCGGATTTGGCCAGTTTCAGCCAAAAATTCTAGTTTCGGCTGCAGTTTCGATTTCGTTTTCGGATTTGACCATGCTGGTTTCGGCTGCAATTTCAGTTTCGTTTTCGGATTTGGCCAGTTTCGACCAAAAATTCTGGTTTCGGCTGCAATTTCGGTTTCGGCCAAAAATTAGCCAATATGTCGGTCCGGTCGAAACTGGTGTTCGTGACGTGTCTGGCGCTTTAAGGTTTGTCCGGAATGGTTTCATTCGCTTTTTTGTATTTGTTAATTAATAGTTTTGTTTTGTACGTTATTTTAATTTTCTTCCGTTCGAAGATATAATTATTAGGTACGTTAATGTTGTTATTCTTAAAATACTAGATTGTATGTACAAAATATTACATCGTGCTATTTGGCGTTTAATTTTCGGTTTTCATATTTATATTTTTTGTCTTTTTGTATTTCACCTAATCAACCGGTAATCTGTCATTTAGCTCTGAACATATTTTACAACTTAGATGTAAACTGATAGTTTACAAAGTAAGGTAAGTGCTTCTTGTATGTATATTTGGTTTTTGAATTACTGCTATTTTCTAATTACTTGTCAAACAGTAGGTACTTCATATGTTCTATTTTTAGACAAATATTAGTAAATGGTTCTTCAAATTTGAAAGCAATTACCAACTAATGTAGGTAAATATATATGTAAATAATTTTTGTGAGCAATCCGGAGAAGAAATATGTATTTGTCAATCTTTGATTTTGGAAAAAAAATCATGTTAAAAATCGGTTATCAAGTTTTCGATGAAACAGGCACGTTTCAAAGTCTCTGCAATCCGTTTTTAACATTTTTACGATGATACCTGTGGTTATCAAACAAAAAATTATAAAAATTTGAATTTAAACATTTTTTTGTACTGGAAAGAGTTGAAAGACTACAGTTGGTTAACTGCCGATTTTTTTTATGAGCTTGCAATATCTACACCAATACTTTTTCATGTATTTACATTTTGAGTTATATTAATTTTTACCATTCATAAACAAATCCGTTATTTTCATATATACGAAATTATTTCACAAGTGTATATATTAAATTGTAATAAATCATTTGAAAAGATACAATGGTAAATATAAAATTTATATAACTTTTCTTAACTAGAATATATAATAGAATAGGAAAATAAATTTATCAAGAAATAATAATAATAAAAATAATTAAATTAAAGTAATAAAATACCATCTACCATGATTTTCTAAATTTTTAAAAGTTTAAAGAAAAAATTTCCTTTGAAAGAAGCATTTGTTTTTACAATTCTATAAATATATATTTTTTGTAATTTAACTTCTGAACTTACAAAACTCGCCTGCGTCTCTTTTTGTAATTTTCGCATGCGTTAAATAACCACCTTTGTTTCCTTACTTATTAAATAATAGTTATTATTGTACTATATTAATTTTAGTTTGACGGCCCTTAAGTGTTTTTAATGTACTTATTTATTTATTATTTTATTAGTGACATCCATTTGTGTGTTATTTATATTTTAATGCAAATTTAAATTACAATTGTTTCCTGTAAAATTTGTTAAATTTAAAAAACTATAGCATCTAAAGAGGGTATTATATGAGGTATCTATTAAAACTGATAAAGACCGAAAATATATTTAAAATGTGTTTGAATTTTAAAACTATATTTTCTTGTAAAATATAAAGTATTTGAACTGTATAATGCTCGAAATATATAAGTA
Organism: Stenolophus ochropezus; assembly: GCA_035578165.1. Taxonomy (NCBI): domain Eukaryota; kingdom Metazoa; phylum Arthropoda; class Insecta; order Coleoptera; family Carabidae; genus Stenolophus; species Stenolophus ochropezus. The sequence continues at coordinate 5,689,921 of JAQOWZ010000004.1, read as the reverse complement.
ACAGTAATTTAAACAACTATTAGCAGGATGTAGTTTGTAACAATTTTACTACAAATACTTGTAACAAAAACAAAAATAATTGTAGTAGAGAAAGAAAATAATAATAAAAGTAATAGTTGAATTTAAATGTTGATTTTCTTCCAACTGTACAAAGTTCTAAGTATGAAGTTATTAGCGTGAGTAGATAATTTGTAATAAATCATAGAATTGTTATCATCAGATAAGAAAATGAAGCATGGCTATTGTTGGAAAGTAATAAAATCCATTTGGAATTACATCAGAAACAATAATTTAATCTGTGTGGAAACATTTTTTTGGCATACCTCTGCGTGTAGCGTCTGCTTTCGACATATTTCAAGTTCGCCTTGTTTGATAACATAAGAAGATCCTACAGAGAGGAATATATGTGTTGTTTGTCTGTCTCGTCCAGAACGAAAAGTAAATAATTTATTAACTGCGCGCCGAGATTTGTGTATTTATTCATCCTTTTTGCTTTGTTGCGTCTTCGCCTACCGAACGGATTCGTGTTTATAAGATTTATGAATTAAGGGTGTGAGAAGACAAATTAACATAGCACCAAATATATCAGATGCTTACATGGAGAATGTATTCGAAACTTTACTAAAACTGATAGACCAAGATCGAACCTCGACGTATTTATTACTTATAAGAAAAAGTATTTTCAGATATACTGTCCATTCCAGAAAAAAACAAAATATTTTATATAAGTTACTTAAATCCTAAAGCCTTTTGCCTTTTGGCATAAGGTTACCTTGCGCAATACTATTTACAAAAATATGATGTGGCCAGTAGACCATCATATGACGTCCCTACAATATTGTTGCCATTTTATTACCCAGATTTGTTTTTTCACCTACCGTCACAGATAATAAAGTAAGGGTAGTATTGTAATTATACAGATTTTGACGTTCCCAGATTTTAACGGTGTCTACAAATTAAGAACGAATTTTAATCAAACTACGTTTTTAATTTGTCAATAATAGTCTCCCTAACCCCGGGGCGTCAGTCTTTTGGGGCAACAATTTTGTTTGCTAAGATGATCTTTTTGAAATTAAATGATACGAGTATTTTATCCCTAGATTTCAGTAAAATGCGATTATAACGACATCGAAGGAATTACAAAAATTTCGTCGCTATAGCTAAAAGTCACTATAACCGATGAAAGTAAAATAAGGTTAGCGTGTATGTACTTTTAAACAAATGGTCACAACTTCGACGTTATAACCAGTTTGTCGCTATAAACGGTAACATTATAAACGGATTATACCGTGATTTTATATTGTTTCCTTAAATTTAAAGCCATAATATTTGTTTAAAAATTATTTTAATATTTCTAAATTATATCATTTTCTCGATATTTTTCAAATACATTAATAAAAAAATAATACATCGTTGAAAAGAGAAAAAAAAGGCGGATTCTATTTTATTAGAATAATTATAGGTTGCCATTTGAAAAATAAAAGTTGATAGTCGTATCTTGTAAACCAGACTTTATAAAAAATATCTACATCTGCCATCAAATAGTATATGTAAATTAATAATACTTTTATATGAGCCATTTTTTTGCTATTACTTAATTAAAGGGGGGGGGGGAGGGGGTTGCGTCTTCCCAGACTCACCCTGTATAATCGCGAAAAAATTCGATTTTCAGGTTTCAACGGAAATATCCATTTTGATTTCTGCGTGATGACTGTATAACTCATAATTGATCAGTCTTAAAATTTTGAATCTTTTTACATAACATATCTAGTTGTGCACCACCCTTTTTTATTGCAATCGGCAGGGCCACAATGGCACTTTTTTCGCTTGACTCAAAAAAGATTAGCCGTAGATTGTTGAAATTTTATTTGTGTAGTTACTTTAACACGTCCATTTTTAGTTCCAATCGGCCTTTTTAAAGGATAGTTTACTTTTGGCAGAAACTTAATAAAAATAATAATTTAGTTGACTTTTAATTTTTCTAGGAAACATTTGATAATAAAATGACTGAGAAATATGTACGAAACAAATGAAAACCATATCTCCTTCTATGCAAGTTTTTGAGCGATTAAAATAGTTTTTTTAATGCAATAAGGAATAGTGATAAACATTATTAAAAAAAATTCAAAAGATTATCTATTTCAAAGGAAAGTTCGAAGATGTACGAATGAAAGTTGAAGAATGATTAACCATAGAATGCTTTACTATCAAGTAAAATAAGTTTAAAAGAAGTGCAGCAAAAAATGTGTATAATTTAGCGTAGAAGGAAGTCATGTGGTATCCACATTAGATATTTTCCGTACATGATAAGGTTGTTCATTCTGTCTTACTAGTTCTTCTTATTGTCATCGGCGCCAAAAAGCGTCAAAAGGTATCGACGCACCGGGAATTAATGCTTTTAGTTAATTTTTGTCTACATTACTTCTTTTATCAAACTAGAACTCCGCATTCTTAAAAAAGCTATAAACAAATACAATACACATTTCCATACCTACATGAGCGATCCAACTCAATTAAATATTAGTGTGCGGGGTGGCGGCTCGTTAGCAAGGTGCAAGGGGTGGGGGTGGAGGACGATGTGCAAGTTATAATTGCGCCGGGTGGCAGGAAGGGAACTTGGGCCAAAGTTGCGATGAGACGAGACACGGAGACTCGCGGAGCGAACTCAAACAAGCGGCGGGGTACAGAGGTGCTGCAATCTGTGCAGCCCGGGTGCGAGTGTACGAACATGCACACAACTTGCTCGGGCAAGCTGCTACGTGATGGGGAGGATTGCAGATAAGTAGCAATGTAAGTCAGTATAGAGTTACAGAATAGTTACATACAGAAGCGACCCTCCGTGTCGGTACATTTCATGTTACCCTATTCAGTTCTATGACCTTGGAGCATTTTGTAGACCTTTAAATTTGTTGCCTTCCCCTATCTCTCCCTAAGATGTGACGAAACTTTCCGATTTTAAACAATGAGCCCTTTAAATTTGTTGCCTTTCTCCATCTTTCTCCAATTTTCGTTTCTCTGTCTTACTGCCGCTTCTGTATAAACCTATTCTGTGATAGAGTTACTGAGCAAAGGCCATCTATGAAAGATGCAGTTGAGAGAGTAACAGACACGGCGAGAGAATATAGGTGAGAATCAACAAAATAAAAACAAAATATATCAATATGAATGATGATACCGAGATAAGGGAGAACAGTTTACAAATGATAACGGAAAAAGGAGATGCTTATAAACTATACCAAAAAAAGGAGACGAAGGAAAAAAAATAGGTAAGAGAATAAGAATAGGAAACAAATATGTGAGATCTTTATAAAAGTATTGAAAATATCTGAATTTCGGAAGTTCATTGTCACAATTAAATTAAAAAATGTAATTGTTCCTTTAAAGAACTCGTCAGTAAGTATTGTATCCGATACAGTATACCTGTAATATAAGGTTTAGAGCAAAGGTCGTTTTAAAGAAAGATGCAATGCAATAAATCAAATATAATACTGCACAGAATACAAAACTCGGTAAAAGTTGAGGTACAACGCATTTCGATCTTTCGATCATCATCAGGTAACCCAAGTTTTCTTCCTGTTACCTGTTACTTAGAAATAAGCACATCTCGCACAAGATTAAGTTACAAATATATAATGCAGTGATCAGACCTGTTGTCACATATGAGAGTGAACTACGGATAATTAATTTAAAACAACAAAAACAAGTAACAATATGAGAAATGAAAATTTTGAGAGTCATACTGAGAGGAAAAAGGAAGGAGAGGTATGGTTTAGAAGAACGAATGAAGAAGTGATGAGTTTATTCGGGGAGCCGTCAATCATCCATTTTGTAAAAGCTCAACAACTGCAATGGCTGGGCCTTATCCAAAGACTACCAGAACACAGAATTCCAAATATGATACTTAATAATAATAATATAATAACATGGCTTAACACCCCATGAGGGGTAGCGCCGTTTTTTCGAAACTCTCTAGATCCAATTTATAAGGTGGTTCAGTTTTATTCTTCTTTGTTTTAGATTTTCATACTTATGTCTTTCCAAGTTTTCCTGTCGGTTGTTTTACTTTTCCAAATATGATACTTAGGAGAAGAAATTTGAAACGCAAAAGAGGACGCTCGTGAACTAAATGGATACAAGCATCAATACTAGAGTGTTGAAATATTATTATTATATTATTGGAGTTCAAAAAAAAATACAGGAACTTTTGTGTAACTAACAGAAATGAATTGTCTTGACTCAGTAATCCATGCATGGGGTTTTTCGTTTGCGGTAGAAGTTTTCTGAAGGTTTTTGTAGGGATGAACGGTGGCTCACTTGTTAGCCCGCCCCGACTCGAATTGAGCGTGAGATCTAGTATTCAAATCTCATCTTTGCCAATCTTTAATCAAGTAAAAATAACGCTGTGTCCAAGTTATTTGGAATCCACTAGGGTAGGTTCCTTGCACAGGCTGTAGGCTGATAAAATACTACTAAAATGCAAGTAAAATCAGGAAACAAGTGATGATACATTGATACATATTGTAGAGAAATACCAGTTTGTAAAAAGTTTATTTTTGCTTTCTATCATAAACTTCATATTTTGCGAAAGCAGTGGGTGAAGTCTGAGATTCAATTCCCAGCGTCGCTAATTATTATCCAAATAAAAATACTGCTGTATCGGTGTGGTTTGGATGCAGGGCTGGACTTATGTGTAAGAAAACTATAAGGCCCTGGAGAATTAACATTAATTTTTTTTCGCATATGTACCCAATTTTTTTTTGTTGGAATATTTTAACAAATAGATCGCTATTTTTTAATGTAATCGCATCAAATTACCATTAATACCTAAATACCGTATTAAATAAAACCATTGATATTCCAAATATATCTCTGAAAAAACATTGGTTGATTCAAATCCATATCAATAGACCAATAGAACGCCGAACGTTAAATTTACCTTTGTTAACACTATTAAAATTTTTAATTTTGTTTGACTTTTTGTGCGATACCTTCAAGATGTACATAGTAGAACATTACACTTTTGAATAAGTTTAAAAGAATATGTATTTATGACATTTTTTATTAAAACAGCAGTATTGAACATGTTTATTCGCAAACAATTCTTGTTTATTTATTTAGTACAACAAGAAACGCACACCGGTTTTTAGGACGATTTATTCGATTGCTGAGGCCCTCGAATAAGTAGTGCTTAAGGCCCCCAACGGTATTAGTCCATAGTCCGGCCCAGTTTTGATGTTTGGAACCCACTATAAGCTATAGGTCTCTTACTGAGACATTTGGCTTACTATCACTCCACTTAAATGCAAGTTATAATATCCAGAGAATTTCCAAATCTCAAAGATTACAGCAAAAGAGATAATTGAGAAAGAAGAAGAAGCATATTTGGGAAATGTTTAGAACAATCATATACTAATTCCATGTGGTTAAATCCTCCTAAACTCCAATTTACTGTATTTCTATCAAAGCTAGTTGTATACTTATGTAATTAGTGCGGTACTGTAAAAAAAGGTACAGGAACGTTATTTCGATGGTAAATTAACGGTATTGACATGGCTTATCAGTATCATTCAACAATACTGTATTAAAACTTAAACGATAATGAAAAGATATCTTAACATAGTTTAAATTTAAAACTTTAACTTCGACCGGTTTCGACCCACTTCATATTCTTCAGGAGGCATTTGAACTCAATAATGTAAAACTTAAAAAATAATAATCACTGAATATTGAATACTGTATCATATATTTTTATTATCTTTTCTAATAATCATTAGGAAATAAAGTGCCGTAAAAGAAAAAATTGTGGTTGAACCGACGAATCAGTGAGAAACAATAATATTTGCTTGAGTAATCAAATAATAAAAAAGAAAAACATTTTTATTTTCATTGTTGTAATCAACGATTTGTGTTTATAATTAAATAGTTTCACTCTTGTATTTACAATTATAATTTACTGTTTATTTTACAATTATGGCAAAATTTATTTGAAATTATTGACTTTCATGATTTCTAGTAGTAGTATTTATTACTTTTATACTTATTACTTATTGTAATCAACATTTTACATATTGTAATATGTCATTTTCTTTTTGATTTATATAATATTTTTTTATTATTACAAACAATGTTTTGACATATATTTATTATATTTTATTTTTTAATTAGGTAAACAAAAAATATCCTATCCTCTGAAATTAATTTCTATTGAAATTATGGACATCAATTATTAATTATCAACTTGATTAAGTTTTATTAAATTCCGCGTAAAACAAACATTTTATAAGTTTATAACATTTTAATGGGTAGTCATTAGTAACATTACAAGTAAATTTTAAATGTACCGAAAAAACCTTTTATATGAAATATCTTATGTTTTCGAATATAATCAGGTTTCGTAGTAAATAAAATTTAGATGAATGATTCAGCAAGAACAAAAATAGAATATTGATTTTTGATATCTCTCACACTCCGTATCAAATGGCGCATAGATTTATAAGATACGATTATATGAATACAAATCATAAATAGAAATTATTTCAACATGTAGAGGTCAATATTCTTAACATTACAATCACTACAATGAAATGTTCTGATTCATAAAAATACACACCCAAAATAAAGTTCCAAGATCCACTTTCGATCACCCCCTGGATTCAACACTAAAATCAAGTCTTTTCAATGGTGAATCCAGAAACTCTTTTAAAGAGGGACAAATGAGACCAAATTTATTAATGAACACAAAGTCATTGAAATAGAAATTTAACAAAAAAGTTATACATACAACAGAATAATTATATTCCTTTAAGCAGTTTTACTTAAGTATTATATACCTAAGTATCCTTCAAATCAAGGAAATTTTTAACGTCTTTATATAGGATGGTGACTGGAACATCCGAACATAGGGATTTAACAAGTAAAATCATATTTTCGTAATTTTCTGCTTCTCTAATTAATTTCAGTAAAAAAGCTTGCAATAACTATTGTAAAGCATAAAATTCTGCATCTGAATCAAAAAACATTTTTTTTCCCTTTAAAATATCAATGACCATTACAAAAGTAACAAATGTTTAACAGTTTATCTGTCAAGTTAGCTGCGTCAGTTTTTTTTTATATTTGTAATTACTGTTTTGTCAAGTTACGCTAAAGGTATAGCAATTTTATTTTGATTTTATTTTTTAAATTCAAAATTAATTTATGTAACTTTGTTAACTTTAACAGTAATTTCAAGTAACAATAAAAGTAAAATAACAAATGACAGATGAACCTTTAAACTTTAAACATTTGTTCACTTTTGTCTAAATTCCATGGCTAGTGTTATTTTTGGGATGATTTACGTCATTTTCATACCTAATTTCTGAGCTTACAAGGCATGTTAAATTATTATTGCTCATTGATTCAGGTGCACTTGCTCTACAACTGTTATTTGAAGCTTTTTTACCTAAAATAATTAGGGAAGCAGGAAATTAAGAAAATATAATTTTACATGTTAAATATACGTACCTATGTTCGGGTGTTCGACTAACTATCTTGTATATAGGTAAGAGAAGTTTAACATAAGTATTATTTAAGTCTCCTTCACCTCAAGGAAATTTTTAACGTATATATACAGGGTGATGACTCAAACATCCAAACATAGGGATTTAAAAAGTAAAATCATATTTTCGTAATTACGTTACATTTTTTTTCTTATTGATTCAGAAATTCAGATGTAGAAGCTTTACAACTGTTATTTGAAATTACTCGAAATAATTAGGGAAGCAGGAAATTAAGAAAATATGATTTTATTTATTATTTATATTATTATATGAGACGCCTTTGCACTTCAGATTTATTTATTATTACTTTTTAACAGACAAACAAAAACTTAGAAGCAATGAAGATAACCGTTTCTTGTCTCCTAATACCATGCACACCCTTACAGCGTTACCCAGATCCAGGCTAAAGTGGCAGTTACACAGACTCCTCCGGTCCTGCAATTATCCTGCATGAGCTGGCGCCGTTTCCACACGTGCTTCGCTCCGGATGTCTCCTCGAGTGCTCCTGCTCCGCCAGGCACGCAGAGACATCTACCGGCGCCGCTGCGAACCCGCAGCTGGCGCAGAGCTGCAAATGGAGGTGCGAGCTGCCTACAAGCCGATTACACGACAAAAGAACATACACTACTTAACTACGCTTCCTACCTAGTGAAACACCTAGCACGGAAAATATTGGGTCGGGTAAATGCTTGATGGTACAAGAAAACACTAATAAACAGTGAGGAATGTATGTATCTCCTATATGCGAACTGTGAGGACTAGGGAAAAATATATGCCTAACATATCTTATACCTACTGTACTGTTACTTATCAAACTAGAAAGGAAATCATTTCTATTTACCATTCGAGATTAAGTGAGAGTGGAAAAAGTGCTTTCCTTTCGTGTTACACAAAACATTTTTTCATATGTTTTAAAAATTGATTTATTCGGACGAAAAGGCGAAGAACTGTATAAGTTTGACATTAGGTTATGTACTGTAAACTTTAACGTTTAGCAGTGCAGTTGTTTCAGTATTGTCATTGTCAATATGCCGACTCAAGTTGTCAAATTGTGAAATAATGATAAAAAAGTGAAGAACAATACATAATTTCCATATATATTTTTTAAAGAAAATCATTAGGTATTAAATAAGAATTATAATGAATTTTTATTATATTTTATTTTAAAATAATACCTACGTCATATTTTGGAACACTACATTTTTCTCTCTAGAGAGGGAAAAGTAATTTTCCTCACTATTTCGCGAGTAGAAAATACAACTTTCTATGCATATCCAAAATTTTTAATTGTTTTCCTATAACTGTTAAATAAACTTGACATTTCGTCATTATTTTCGATGCGCAAAACATGTCTTTTATAAACAACACTAATATTTCCCGAGCAACGTGTAGTAAAGTACTTTGCGCCCTAGGGTTACAAACTCTTTAATTCACAGTCACAAGATTGGCTAAATTTATTATAGAAATGTAATCGAAAGTGTTCTACTGTAAATTAATTACACACATACGCACAACTGCAACTAAAATTTTGTGGACGATCGCCATTTACTTCATAAAAAAATTTGTTTAAGTCATAAAATTTTGAAACTAAAATGAATGTTATATTAGATATTGTAATCTTAATGAATAAAAATAAGAGTTTATTTATTTATTTATTACAAAATTAAAGCTGAATATGACCAAAAATGTGAATTTTAATTATATAACATATCATTGTCATAAAATTTTTATTTTTGTATTTAAAGCAGTTATAGGAAAAATAATGTTTGTACCACAAATGCAATATATGATTGCGGCTGTAGAATTGTTTGAGCTTTTCTGATTTTTTTATATATTAATCTAGAAAATTTTAATTCATAATTAGTAATATTAAAATGTCAATAATTGATTTTTTTAAATTGTATTATAATCTATTTGCAAGTAAAATTAAGATACTTTTTTTTTGTAAACGCAGGATATTTAAACAGGCCTATTACACAAATAACTATTTTGTACGATTGGATGCTAATTCACAATATTTTTACGCCAATAAAATTTTCAATTTATTAAAGAAATATTTTTATTACTTAAAATTTTATACACTATATGATATATACTATATATTTTATATAAACAATTCACTAGTACTATAAGAAAATAGTGACATTTGTTCTAACCTAAAAATAAAATAAATATATAATAATACACGAGTATAATATAAATAATAAATCAAAAACAGTGGATTCAAATAAAATAGTGTTTTACATTTTCAATAAAATAAAATTATTTTTTTTACAGAATAAAATGCTAAAATATTTAAACAAATAGAGAATTTTTGGACGATTTTGAATTCTTTAATTCTAGTCATTTCGGACGGAAGTGTGAAAAAATAATTATTATTATAATACTCCATTATTTTGAAACCGTTATCCAAATTTTTGTTTGAAAGTATTTTTTACCCCTTCATACAAATTATTCTTTTTGCGGTAAGGAATAATACATTTAGGTGTAATTGAACATTTATTACAAAAGCATCGGCAATAACATAGTGATACAAAGCGTAGAGTGTTAGCATATGGCGTGTTGTTGACCCCGTATGTAACGTATCATCACGTAATTACAGACATTGTTTGCTGTGCAGCTGAAGGTGTTTATCTCGCCCTCACCCTTTCACGCACAGCGCAGTAAACACATGCCGATGCCGACGTGGCCATAGGCGTCCACACTCAATCAATATAACGTGCGTTCACACATTATCATTTCCAATCACATACTTCATATTTGCTAAAAGCTTACCTACATTAATTAAAACTAGATTGCTACAAATGTTAGTCTATTGCAGATATACTCTGTTTTTAAACTATAGAGAGTAACCAGAAATTCTAGTGAGAAAATCAAAGTCTGTGATTGGCTGCTGCGCCATTTCATGAAGCCGCATTTAACAACACAAAATTCCAAGTTTACTTTCTCAAACGTAATTGAAACGTCAAACTCTCAGTAGATGTCAAATCACTTGTTGAATTTGCACGTGTTTTTTGTTTCATTTCTCTTTTTGTGATATTTCACGATTAAAACCAGTTCTTTTCAGAACTACTAGTATTTCACTGACGCTGTGGTGTAAATGTTACTTCGTCTAGTGCTGTCTATAGTTTAAAAACGGAGTATAGTTACAGAAGTATTTATTTTCCATAATGACATTATTCGTAAAATGTAGGAAAATAGTTTAGATAGATATATAGAGTTTCCATTTATATATAAGTAAGAGATGGTAAATTTTATTTATTTCGATCATTATTTATTTATTTAAATCTCCTAGTAAGTTTTGATGTTTCTTCATTATTTACAAAGATCCCTATCAAAGACACCTTGAATCTGCTTAAAAGACAAGAAGATATTGTTAAACTTTTTCGTCGTTGTTAAGATCGAGCTTTTTCATTTTCAACAATGCAATGGCAAATTCTGTATCTTTCCATAACTAATTATTATATGGAGTTTTTTTGAACAAAGCTTTGGGATCTACTACGATGAAACATTTATTATGTTTAAGTTATGTTGATGTATTCGCTATTTGGCCCCATGGACGAAAAAAACTATAAATTTTTAAAGACCATCTGAATAACATTCATGGAAATAGTATGTTCACTGTAGAAGTTGAAGAAAATGGTATTCCTTTCCTGGATGTATTGTTGGAGAGAAAAAAAGACGGATCTTTACTTTATTCAGTCTACAGGAAACCCACGCACATTAATCAATATATTAATGCTAAATCACATCACCATCTTTATAAGAAATTTGGAGTTATTAAATGTCTTAGGAAGAGAGCTTCGAAAATTTGTCATCCTGATAAATTAGAAGAAGAGAAGAGAAAAATAATTAATATTTTCTCAGATTCTGTGGAAAAGTCTACATCGATCAGACTGGTAGAACTATTTCTACAAGATTAACTGAACATCAATGATCAATTAGATTGAACCAGCCTGAAAAATCGTCAGTCGCAGAGAATGCTTTGGAGGATTTTCATAAAATAAAATTTCAAGACGCGAGACCTCTCAACACAAGATTAATTAAAGAAGCCATTGAGATTTTTAATACTAAGAATATTAATCACAATCACAACGATGGTTTGGAAATTAGTAAAGTATGATTTCTTATAAAAAATTATATTTGTAAGCTTACTGCCAGGTTTTTGTCACCGTAAGAATTTAAAGGATCTGTAAGGATTTACAGATTTTCTGTAAACTACAGACGTGATCAAAATAGCCATTTGGATCGTAAGCTTTACAGGTCTTACAGATTTGCTTACAGATCTTATAGATATGAACAGAATCGACCCAATAAATACAGAAATTTTAAAATATATTTCTGGTGTATTTGCATAACGTTGCAGCATTGAATTTATCTTCGAGTTCTTCAAGGAATAAGTATATCTGTTTTGAACTCTTCACACATTTCTGTGACATTGTAATTTGTTATATAAATATATGTAGAATGCTTGAATTTAATAATTTTACTGGAAATTATATAAATATTGATTTAAAAAAAGTTTACAGATTTCTTGGAGGGTTGACCCCCCGTAACACCCCCTTACGTACGTCACTGACCAATGGTACCATATACAATTCCTCATTTTTAGTGGGACAAATGGAAACAGCAAAAAACTGTTCTCTCTTGTTAATTCCCTACGTCAAGGTAGTATTCACCCAGTACAAACAAACAAAGTAGTCTCCGTACAGATATCTTTAAGCTTTGTTTTTTTTTTGCAGATGTACCAAAATATACCTTTTTGAATCAGATGGAGGAATTATTGTTTGGAAAAGGTCGAAGGAACAAATGAAAACAAAAAAGTTGTGCCCAACAGTGAAATATGGAGGAGGATCTGTGCTTGTATGGGGCTGTATGAGTGCAGAAGAGGTGGGAAACTTAATTTTTATTAATGAGAAAGTAGGTTATTTAAATATTTTAAAAGAGAATCTGGAAAAATGTGCTGAAAAATTGAGTTTTAGGAATTTTTATATCTTTCAACAAGATAATGACTCCAAACATACTACACGTAAACTGCTAAAATAGTTATTGTACAAATTGTAGATAATATTTAAAAACGCCTCCACAGTCCCCAGATATGAATCCCATTGAACATCTCTATGATTTATTTAAAAAAATGTATGAAACAAGACGCCCAAAGAATATAAAAGAACTACTACGTTTATGGCAGAGGAATGTCGTAAATTGACTCCCAAATTCCAAGAAAATTATTGGGAAGTATGACAAACCGTTTAAGAGAAGTAATTCTAATAAATGGCGGCTCAAAAGATCATTGATTCTATATAATTCACAGGTGTACGGAGACTAAATTGGCGTACTTAGTTGTTATAATAATTGTTTTTCTCGATTTCATTACGAAAAATTTAGGAAGTCAATACATTATTTTATTTGTTAATATAATAAGTTATAATATAAAATTTATTTCGTGTATATATATTCAATAAAAAACTTCAAAAAAATAGAAAACTTTTCCCTTTACTAGCGTACGGATGCTACCTATTTTGAGTGTATATGTACATGGAAATGATGATAATAATTTTTTTTCGCGCCTCCGTTTCATTATGACTTAGGTATATTATAGAACTCAAAATCGCCCAGAAATTCTCTGTTTGCAGTGCAATTTGTATATCACACGGCTAGAAACTCTTTTGCAAGATCTCGCATTATTTACAGGCCTCGTTTTCAGCTCACCCTGTCAAAATAAGCTCGCTCTCGCAAAAGTTTAGTTTCTGGACTAGTGATACAAATGACTATTGATTGAGATGGGTGATGAAACTTTTTACTGGGATGATAATTGTAGGTAAAAGAAAATTATTTGATTAGATTTATTTATTTATAATTTTAATGTTTTGACGTTGTTTTATGTTATTTTAATGTGTTAGCATTTAGATGTATTCTACAACAAAAAAAACTTAAAAGTTAAATAATTTCACGTAAGTGTATTAAATATTTATAACTACCTGTATTGCGAATTTGTAACTTTGCAGCTCCTGAAGAAGGCATACGTGATGCCGAAACTAGTCGAGGCCGAAAATTTAGAATAAAAAAATTGTTTCCAAAATCACTACTAACAAAATATGTTGACGCCAATGTGTTGCGATTCCTGTGACACCGGCTGCATCTGGGAAGAGTTGCAGTGCAACATGTAGTTGCATCCTCTTGTTCTTGTCGTGCGGAGTTTGTTGCTCTCTCATTGTGCCGGTGCCCTGCACCCTGCGAGCGGTGCCCGTGTCTGCGACGGCCGGTCCGCTTCTTTGCGGTCTATTTTTCCGTCTGCGCTGCAAGGCTGAGATGCAGTCGGGGCTCATGGGCGTGCGTCAAGGGCGACCTCAAGGTCTCTACGTGGGTACAGGACCAACACGGAATTTACAAGTTCAGCTAATCTTTGTGTTACAACTAAGCTCGTACAGTATGTTTGATGTAGTGTAGTGGTGGATAGTACAGGTTAGCATAATGTACACTAGTTCATCACTCCAAGAAACATTTCTACTCTTGTATAAATATATCTCCATTATTTCAATTTTTTCGATTAATATAGTAGCCATATTTCAGGACAGTAAAATATGACTCAATTCACTCTTCTCGGTCAATTACAGAACCAGAAATAAATTATTCACCTTTATTTTAAATCTACCGCCACAGAATAGGTTTATACAGAAGCGACAGTAATGCCCGTTTGCACCAACAAGGCTTAAATTTTAAGCCAGACTTAAACAAAAAAATCTAATCGAATTTTTGACAGCAATGTTAAATCATGCATTTGACATTTTATTTCTATTCGATATTGTCTATTTAAGGCAAGCTTAAAATTTAAGTTAGGTTGGTGCAAACGGCCATAAGACAGAGAAACGAAAATTAGAGAGAGATGGGGAAAGTGAACAAATTTAAAGAACTCATTGTTTAAAATCGAAAAGTTTCGTCATATTTTAGAGAAAGATAGGGGAACCCAACAAATTTAAAGGTCTACACAATGCTCCAAGGTCATAGAACTGAATAGGTTAATATGAAAGGTACCGACACGGAGTGTCCCTTCTGTATATAACTATTCTGTGGTGTAGTGGTGGATAGTGCAGGTTAGTATAGTGTACACTAGTTCATCACTCCAAGAATCATTTCTACTCCTGTATAAATATATCATAGTTATTTTAATTTTTTCGATTAAATATAGTACTCATATTTTACGACAGTGAAATATGACTCATAACTCATTCTTCTCGGTCAATTACAGAACCAGAAATAACTTATTCACCTTTATTTTAAATCTGTCGTGCTATTGATTACCCTTCCTAAGGCCGTCTGACATCTTACAGTACTTGTGACGGTACATTCATTTGCCATTGTGTATTTTCATTTTGTCATTTTCTAAAATATTTACGCGTTCTCAAGGTCTCAATGTGGGTCGTACAGGACAAACACGGAATTTACAAGTTACGCTAATGTCTGTTTGATGTGTAGTGTAGTGGTGGATAGTGTAGGTTAACATAGAGTACACTAGTTCATCACTACAAGAAATATTTCTATTCCTGTATAAATATATCCCATTATTTCAATTGTTTCGATTAAATATAGTAGTAATATTTACCGAGAGTGAAATATATATAATTCACTCTTCAAGGTGAATTCCAGAACCAGAAATCAATTATTCACTTTTATTTTAAATCTGCCATGCTGTGGGTCACCATTCCTAAGGCTGTTTGACAGTTGACGGTACATTCATTTGTCATTGTGTATTTTCATGTTATCATTCTCTAAAATATTTATGTATTTTTCCGGATTTACAGGAATAGAAAAAGGCATTATTATATTCGATTTTATGGTCATTATTCACTCAGATGATTTGCTTGCATCATTTGACTATATGGCTCGTAACGCAAACTTCATTTTCACCAATAATGACTGTCATAATCCCTTATATAAAAAATCTGATGTGGACATCATATGAATTCCTTGTACGCTAAATTATATACATTTCTTGCTGCACTTCATACAAACTTATTTCGCTTGAAAGTGAGATCATTCTTCAGTTAATCGTTCTTCAACTTTCATTCGTTTCATATCTTCGAACTTCCTTCGAAATGGATAATTTTTTGAAAATTTTATAAATATGCTTATCACTATTCCTTATTGCACTACACAAATTTACATTAATCGCTCAATAATTATAAAGAAAGAGTTATTTTGAACATGTCTCATTAATACATGTCAATTATTTACAATTTATTAACAACAAATCAAATACTACCTACAAAAATTAAAAGCCAATTATATTATTATTTTTATTAAATGTCTGTCAAAAGTAAACTGCCCTTTTGAAAAAACCATTTACAACCAAAAATGGAGGTGAGTAACCAGATGTTATAGCAATTCCATGAACAGAATTTCAATATTCTACGGCTAATCGTTTTTGAGTTACACGAAAAATTACAAAAACTACTAGCAAGCAAAGTGCCCTTTTGGCTACACCGATTGCAATAAAAAGTGAGGTGCGAAACTAGATGTTCATAGTAGTCTCACATACAAAATTTCAAAATTTTACAGCTAATCGTTTTTGAGTTTTGCAAGATACCTACGTAAAAAACTAAATTTGTATAATTAATAGGCGTACAAGGAAGTCATGTAAGGTCCACATTAGATTTTTCATTTAAAATTGCGAACGTTAACTTCGACAACTACATAACTACATTTGTCATTACTCATCTGTTTTAAATTATTTATATAGCCCAATTACTGGGTACAATCAATATAATTCTAAAAAATTTATGTGGGAAAGTAGAAGTTGATTATAAAGTATTACTGCAGGACCGTAGAATTTTTTTTTTTACAGATTCTGTTTTAGAAAATGCAGATAACATTGTAACAATAATTCAAAATTACTACTACCACTGTCAATATGTGACAGTTGGAAAACATATGTGAATATCCAAGATGCTCGAAGTTACTTTCTTACACGAACAATAAACAGTAGCGTAAAATTCCAGCCTACTATAATAAGTTATCTGCCACTTTATTTGCTTAAAAATAGCATAGTTACATTGCTGATCTGAAGATGTTGGGCAGAATATTACCTACGCATAATAAATACAAAATGAAATACATCGTCTAAAACAAAAACAATACTTTTAGAAAAAAGATCATTTATCTACATTTACTTCTTTCTATCTCTTTTGTATAACCAATACATATAGAATGAATAAAAACCATATTGTACATGTCTAGACAAATATTTTATAAATTGATTTATAAGATGTCTATTTTTACTTTATAGAATTTTTTTAAAATAAAATCTGTCAGTAAAAACTACGAAGATTGAATAGATTTACTGGAATTTAAGTAGCAAACACATGTAGTTCGTATTATGTTTGAATAAAATAAGATTTAGTGATTTATATTTATTTATAAATCGGATTATTAATTTATTGTACATATGACGACAATTATTCTATTTGTAATGTGACTAGCTCGTTACATGAGTTTTCGAAAAGAGCAAAGTTGAGCATAATATGCAAGTATTCTTTATTCTAACATATATTTCAATTTGATTACCTTTATAGAGGGTGTTAAACAAAAAGTGTTCAAGATTTTAAGGACATAGAGAAGAAATGTGAAATGTGTCAAAAATGTACCATTTGAGAGATATGGGAATTTTAATTTAGATTAAATCCTAACATGCTAAGTAAGTACTGATAGTCATGATTTTTTTTAAAATTTTGATAAGTTGTTGCGTAGAAACGGACAGCCATATAAATGTCATAAATGACAGTGTCAACAAATCGAACAATGTTGCGAAACAATTCGACTAGTAAGTGCCGGGACTTCTAGAAAGTGGTCGATGTTCATTTTTCCGAAGATGTACTGCGTGTGTTGAAATGGAAGGAAGACATTTCGAACAGCTCATTAAGTAATTACATTTGTAAAGATTAAAAGTGTTCATAATTTTAAATAAATATTTACAAAACAAAATCATGACTCTCGGTATTTATTACACAGGATTACATCTGAATTAATAATCCTAATCTCTGAAACGGTTTACTTTTGGTCACATGTTGTATAATACTTTTCCATTAATTTTTACTTCTTTTCAACATCCTATAAATCTTAAACACTTATTTTTTGAGACCCTGTATACATTTTTAATTATATGGAGTAAACTGATTCAGACGCGTATCCAGTCTAAAAAAGATTTACTTTACGACAAATACTGTGCTTTGAGTAGAAATGACATTCATTTCTTGCAGTGTTTTACCCATGGTTCCACGGTCTTGTGTTGTATGCCTATATTCAAAGCTAAATAATACAGAAACTATGATCTTTATTGGATTGGACATTATACATAAAATTCTTCCATAAATGATGTACAAATTACATGCCATAATTCATTTTATCATAAAATGTGACATTCCTCCTTCTTGCAGTGTGGTCTTCATGTCTTCAAATCTATTTTTAATTGTGTTTTCTCACATCATCCTCATTTCAATCATATAACAACGATGAAAAACTGTCACCCTCATTTAATATAATCGCTTTATATACAATAAAATGCACTCGCCAAATTTTGACATGGATTTCTGATTTCTTGGAAAGATAATAAGTTTAATTTTTTGTAAGAAACATTACTCTTGGGCTATTTATTTTTTTGGTAAACCGTAGATGTAGTTTGCGGTTCTAAAAAAAGTAATTATTAATGATAATGGTGGAAAAACATTCCTTTGTATACATTACAGAGAGGCTGGTTAATAGTAAATAGTTTGTAGCAGGAATATTTGAAAAATACAGAAAATTTACTGTTTCTAAAATTATTTATTCTTTTTTTATAGAATATATTTGTTAATTCTCACATTTAAAATACATTTTTTTTTAAATATTAAAAATTAATGAACTGACAGACCTTCAAAGGACGATTGAAACATAAATTGGCCTCTCCTATTCTCAACAAATTGTAGCAAAATTTTATACACATGTTGTAGCAATACTATATCAATTCAAATTCTAACGAAACGGTTTTGACAGTTATCGGTAAGGATCAAATACTTCAAATTCTAATATGCGCAGTAAAGATAACTATCTGTGACATACGAAATATATACCAATTTTATTAATAATATAATAATACTGTATTTTAAGATTATATCAGAAGAAGACCCATAATTTAAATTAATCTTAGAACCACCCGACTAAATAAAAAAAAGTGTTATAACTAATTTCTAGAGTTATTTATTTGATAGAACTCTACTATATATAATTCTATGTACATTTAACTACCAAATTTAAACCAAAGTGAGCGTTCGAAACTGTCCAAATAAGAACTGTTATGAATTCGCTTTTATAGATGATACGCACAAAACTCTCAATTCTGGAACAGTTCCGAACTGATGGTTCGAACAAACCTAGAAAATAATGTAGGAAAATATAACATTTTAACTATCCAAGTGTAATAGAAGTTTGTATCTTAAGAAATAGACCGTCTTACGTGCAAGAGTCGTTAAACAGACAGATCGTTAAGTGAAGACTATTTTACACTGTAATGTTACACACATGCTTTAATTTTAATATATTTTAGTGAAAAAGTAAAATGAAAGATAAAATTGCAAAAGGCGGGTATAAAAATAGAAAAAGAAGTGGTAGACGATTGGGCGGTCCGTGATGGCGTAATGAAAATTTCCGCGGTAACTGATGTGTGTTTGCAGATGACGCCTGCAAACTTCAATGATTTATTGACATGACAAATTGAATTTTGTTACTTGGTAAACAAAATCTGCTGCAAAACTTACTCCGCTAATTACTTCCATCTGTTTGCTCTTATTTCCCACTCGCTTGACCCAAGACGACAAGCTTCCTACTCAACTCAATCTTAATCGCACTAAATACAAAACAACAAATTATTATTTAAGTTTTATTTGTCAGGTGTGATAAATTAATACTTTCAGAAAATATTACTTATATTTATTGTAGATAATATTTTTATTGAAATTGTGTCTATATTTTTATACTTGTATTTTTGAAGATTATGAATTGAACATAACCCAAAAGGTATTTTTTTACAATTCCTAATAATGGTTATTTTCATATATTAAACAATAAGACGATTGAAAATTCTCGATTATGCGAGTCGTGTTGCTTGAAAACACTATGAGATCGTAGGTCACTTCAGCCCTTTATATATCACAATCCAACAGTAGATTCTATATTTATTATTATTACTATTCCATTCATAATTTGTCATCCAATTAAATCACAGTATTTTCGTGAATTGAAGCAATCGTTAATAATAAATAAGAGTGCTATGGATAGAAAACATAGACATATTGTTTTGTCTAACATTGTTTGATTATTTTTTGTTAAATTTTATGTTCTTAAACTTTCAGTTTGAAGAAGAAAATGAATTGTTTTCTATCCAAAGCACTCCTGTTTCAGCCAGATATAAAAAAAATACATGTAAATCTAACATGTATTTTTCTCAGTTATTTTGTTATGTTAGTATATGATATGTTTATATCGTTGAATTCAGAAAAAAATATTCTATCGAATAACCTAAAAACAAACATATGTTCCCATTTAAAATAAGAAAGTTGTGTCCCGTATTTTGAGAACTACTGGTCGAAAAAAAAAATTTTTTGCTCATTGTATTAGTCTTGTAAAATGGTGGTTCTTTGCTAATTTAACCAACCTCGTAGCTCTTATAGTTCTCGAGATAGTAATAGTGGCACACTTAAATGGAACACCTGTATATATACAATTCGAGGAATTGTCATATCGAGTAACTTGCGTAATTAGAATTTTACTTGTAATTTTTGCCTAACTCACTCCTGCTTCGTCGCAACAATCGTCGTGACCAAAACGACAAAAATTTCAAGTAAAATTCTAGTTTCTAGTGACTAGTGGTTTTGGTTTTACATATAACAATATTTGTTCTATATTATTTTTACGATATTCCGTATCTCTATTTACCTTAAAGTAGGCTGTGAGACCGTTAAATAGGGTTTCTTTTCTCTTTTCAACGATATAATATAAATGCGTATTAAAAATAAAATAAATTTAGGTTATTTAATATTGATTAAAATGATTTTTGATGACAACTTATACCATTTTTTAATTTTTGTAGTTTTTGATGAAAATCATTGCTTTTGTTTAATTTATGAAATTTTTTACAAATTTATCTATATTTCGTAGTCTTCCTATATAAAATACTTTTATTTTTTTTAAATATGCTTGTAGTTTACATCGTTGAAAAGAGAAAAAAAAACTATATTTAACGGTCTCATAGCCTTCTTTGAGGCCCATATAAAAAATTGAATGATGGTATCAATGTCTTGAAAACGGTATGAGAAATAAAAATTTTGAATACCTACTGCAGTGGATACATCGTTAAAAAGTGCCTGAATAATGTGCAAGTTAATATATTTTTCCTATTAAAATAAAATTTATAAGCAAAAACCATAAATTAAATAATTTACATTTTTATTTATATCAAATCACTTATACATTTTTTGGGAAAAACAAATATATGTATAAACAAGAGGCAACTTTTGTCTAATTTTACCGGCTTTGTATCATTTAAAGGAAACTTAAAATTTAAGTAATAATAATGGTGCAATCGGCCTTAAGAATACAAAGTTAAGTATACGAATGTAATTATTAGGAAAAAGATAATTTTCCAAATTAGAAGTGTGTCATTTACGAAGATATAATAAATTTGCACCCAAGCTTCGCCTTCCAAATGTTACTGATTCGGATTTAGTAGAGGCATGAATATATGAGTGTCTTTCATTCCTTCATTCGACTGCATATGACTTTAGTAGCTGAGCATTCGTTAAACATTAGAGAAAACAAAATAAATAAAGTCAAACTTTTGTTAAAGCATGGTAAACAAATAATAATATGCATGTAAATGTATAGCGAATTTATGAACAGAAGCAAAATGAATTTGCACTCTTGGCGTCACAGCACACCGCTGCGTTCCTATTAGTCCTCGTAGTCGTAGGTGGCGTTGGTGGACAAATACGCATCGCGCATCGGGAAACAAAAGCCACACGACGCCGGGCGCTGCGACGCTCTGCTGCTGCACTGTTTGATGTGTCTGATAACAAGTTGAGCCCGTGTGGATGCTTAAACGTCTAGACTGCTTTTTTCGACTCGAAAAACTGAAGATTTGAATACTAATGATCTCAGATTTCTGCCAGAGACATTCGAACACAAAGGTGTTATGTAAATGTGTAAACAAATAAACAAATCACACACAAACATCCGACGATTTAAATTTATGGAATGGAGATTCTTAATAGAAAACGATAACAGAAAAACCAGACAGAATGGGAATAATAAATTTCCAAATAAATTACTTTCTTTTTTACGAACAAGCATTAACAAGTTTATAATAGATATTAAGGATACAAGTTTAATATAGCGGTCATACGACAGTTTAAATTGATATAAAATACATTTTTCATTTAATTTTTGTGGTTTCTATGTTTTTTGTTCGACGAAAAAACTTTCTAATTACGTCAAATTCTTTTAAATGGGTACATTTCACCGCGACTTTATTAACCGAAATTTTTATCTTCTAGAATTTAGATGATTGTACCTATGTGTATAAATAAACTATTATAATCTTATATTATTACATTTATGCGAGAGATATTTTTTTAAATCCAAAAATAATAATCTTATTAATTTAACATTAAATGAAATATATTGTGTCGTATATAATGTAATTGTAATATTCTATTTTAAAGTAATCGTAAATTCCATCCAAGTTTCATTCATTAAATTAAATTGAGATTTAATTGTGATTATTAATGTTGTGGATAAAACAAATTTACTTTGAAATTACACTCTAGCAAGTAACATATTATAATTACATGTTTTATATGAAGCTATATTTTAATTAGTTTTTATTATACTTGTTTGAAAACCTATACTATATTATTTTGTCTGCCTTAATTTTGAATGTATTAATATTATTAAAATGTTAAAGGCCGAATAAAATTTACTACAGGAAAGTTAAGCTAATAAAACTAAGTACAATATAATTCAATTAAAGTCTTTAGAACTGACAGCAAGAAAGTTGTAATCTTTATATATTTATCTTAAATAATTAGCTTCTTAATACAAAGAAATTTTATTACATTATAAAATTACACATTTGCTTTAAGTTTAGATGTTTTGGTAAATAAAGACTGCAATATTAATTTTGTTGGTTGTTTATTTTGTTCATAATAAAAAGAAAAAAAACTACTGTAAAAAATTGATCCCTTCCTTACACAGTTATATTAATATTATACATATTGTTTTTTACTTGTACTTTATAAAATAAAACATTTTTTACTTAGTAATTTATACTATGTACGCTGTCTGAGTCGCAGTACCATATTTAATCAGAAGGTTTCATTTGATACCCGTAGGTAGTTTTTCAATGAAGAAATTTTATAAAGCCGCAATATCACTGCCATAGTAACATTTTGTTGATTTCAAAAAATTTATGTTTGTTGTCATTTGTGAAATAATCAAGTAAATATAATTTGAACTAAGAATTTAATTGGTAAAATTTTTTCATAACTCGAATCAAAAATGGCTCTGAAATCACTTCAACTTTGATATCGTGATCGAATTGTCACTTTTAATACTCGTTTGTCTGTTACTACGCAACAACTATTCATAAATTTTTCAATTGAATTTACTTTCTTTAGATTTTTTTTTTTCTTAAATCAATTTCATTGAATTTTCTAGGATTTTAAGTGTCATATATTTCAAAGGAACACGCAACTAATAATTATTCGATATTGTTGACGATTTTGTAAATTGTAAAAAAAAGTTTCGACTTTATTTAAGTCTTCTTCAGGGTGCTAGTCAAACATACAAAAGAACACAATTAAAAAAAAACAAATATCCATTAATAATACATAATTGTTTAATTTTAAAATACAATTAAGTAATGGTATTAACATAATTGCAGAAACTGCTCCTCATGGTAGAAGCTTAAAACATCCACATTATTCAAACTTATACAATCAACTCGATTACGCAAGAATACATAAAAAATACTGACTAGAAGTAGATTATAACCAATCACATTGAGGGAGTTAAATAACATGTTTGTACAATTAGAAAATATGTTACAGAAATTTTAATATTTAGTATAATAAATTTGTATCCCTAGTTAACTAAATGCTATGGATTAGATTTGTGGTATCGACTTACAAGGGTATCCTAACTACATGCCAAATCAATTTTAATCTGAAATAACTTTTTCGCGCCTACGTTCCATTATGACTTGTATTATAGAACTCAAAATCATTCAGAAACTCTCTGTTTGCCGGCAAAATGTAAGGATGACTTAAATATTTTAGCATCCAAATTTTAATTTTATTTTATTGGAAATGTAAAACGTTCATTAAAACAATTATTTTTGTTTTATTATTCATAATATACTTGTCTTTTATGATTATGCTTACGATAATTGTTGAAAAATATCAATTCACATTCGTTTTATTTTTTAGGTTAGAACAAAAGTCACTTTTTTTTAATAAAACAAGTGAATTGTTTATATATTCAGGTGGAGCGCAAATGTTATTGACAAAAACCTATAGTGTATAAAATTTTAAGTATTAATAATATTTCTTTAATAAACTAAAAGTGCCATCGACGCAAAAAATCTTGTGTATCACACGCCCACAAACTCTTTTACGAGAACTCGCATTATTTGCAGGCCGAGTTGAAAGCGAGGCCTGTCAAAATAAGCTCACTCTCGCAAATGTTTAGTTTCTGGACTAGTGATCTTTTGGTATCAAAAGAAAAGTCCCAAAACCAAAAACCCTCGATCTTTTTTCTTTGTTAAATATGTTTTTGAAATTTTCAATTTGCTTAACAATTGCAGCCATGTTGAATTTTATAATTTTGATGTCAGATTCGTATTCAGCGCCCCGAAAAACATGTAAGAACCTACTTTCAGATAATTCAAAGTAATAAAAAAGAAAAATTCAAAAATTCAATAATTTTTGACTTTAGGACCAAAAGAAGTATGAAATAGTATATTACATGAGAGGTGGGAAATGTTTCATTACAGCCGAGGGTTTATTATATGACCGAGAGGCGAAGCCTCGAGGCTCAGATATAGCGCAAGGCTGTAATGAAACTCCCATCGAACTATGTATACTATTTTATTCACAATTATCCAAATTAACTTCTACTCGTATATCGCCTTTTTCCAATAAACTAAATTAATGTTCGGTAGTAGTCTACGAAAACAAATGTTTAAATTTATTTTAATAATTTGACATTTGCTGAATGTTTGGAAGTTTATAAAAATGTCCGAAAGTGCAGATAGTGATATGGAACAATATACTCCCCCCGCGTTCCGTTCAAAATTTATATGGTAATTATTGATGTTTTTTGTAATTATAAGGTTTTATCAATACGTTTGACAGCATTGATCACCTTACTTTTAGAGATTTATGACAGTATTGCTAGGCAACCATATTAAACACTTCCCCCCCAAGGGATTTTAAAGTATTTCCCACCCGTGAGATTGTCATTGCAGTTAAAAATGACATACGTTTCCAACCTTTGACAGGTTAGGAATTGACATATTACAATAGTGGTTGTGAATAAAAAATATTTCAGATTAAAATCGATTTGACATGTAGTTAGGTTTCCTTGTTAGCGAAAGGACGCTCTTATGATTTCCCTCTGCTACGAATGTAATTTTCCATGGAAGAGCTGATTCCTGCGTAGCTTTACGATGACATTATGATTTACCCGAACAGTGTGTAGTAATTTCCGGGTACTTTATAACATAATTTTTAATGATTCTATAAACGTACAGCATACTCTTTATTAAATTCATTTAATTGGCTGTATTTCATATCTTTACGATATGTAATAAAATCTACGAATGTATCCGCTCCAGTAACGACTTTCATATCAAAGCTTTTGATTTAATTAAAAACATATTTCATTAAACGAGATACTTTTAAATCGCCAAGTTTTTATAGTATGAACATTAGGGCGCGCAGACACTGAATTATCTATTTGAAGTCATCTCCGACTTCTTTGAACTAGCCAAAGAATCTCCGAGTTGAATATGTGAAAGAAACTCCATCTTTCAGGGTGTTAACTAAACTACAGCACATCCAAAACTTTTCCCAAACACAACATTTGTCCAATAGTTTTCTCTATATCAAAAACTTCTCAACTATTGTCGTTCCACGATAGCACTAAATTCAAGTCATCGATAAAAAGTCGCTAAATTAATTTTCTCATTTTTACCTAAAATACGTGATGCAGAATATATCATTATTATTTCTTATATTAGTTGTTTATACAGTTGTCAATTAAATATATAACAACACCAAGCTATTATTAATAATTCATTAATAAATAAAATAATTTGTTAAATAGACACAATAATAGTAAATGATATCGTAATTGAATGAAGACATTATCCTTGAGTTACATGTTAAATACGCGAGCGCGTGTATGCTAAATTTTAGCGAATGTATAATGACAATTCACTCACTTGTAATATAGTAGTGGCTTATTACAAAAATTAATTCAAATATATAATGAAAATAACTAAGATAGAGAAATATATTTCTGAAATTCAGTCAATTCGCTGAAAATTTCCCTATGCTATCGACCAGTCAAAAAATATTTTATTCATATGTAAATAACGTTTTAGGTTATAGTATTTAAAAAATAAGTTGTTGTAATTAACTTCTAGCCGTCATTGTAAAACTTACCTAAGTGTAATATTACGGAAGGCCGTGTAAAGTATGCAATCGCATAATTAGGTTTTTTTATTTATTGCAATTATGTCAACAGTATAAATAATATAAAATTTATTATAATTAAATTAAAACATTACGACTAATGAAGATATAAACAAGAAATGTTCTACATAGTATTATTTTATTGGATTATAAATAGTTTAAATATGTATATTATTTACAGGTTGACAGTTTGACAAAGTTGTTTTTATGTTATGTAGTTGACACTATTTACTAGTGAACTAGTGATTTGTCAATTCTTTCAGTGTATTGTGTGATCGTAATGTGAACAAAAAACAGTCAAATAATGGTCGTAGGAAAAGTATAATACACAATTCGAGTTGTAAAGCAATTACTCACTTGATTAATCTTTCCACATCATGCATAATATGCGGAGCGGCGAGTTTGTAATTTCACAAGTACGTAATTACTTTACAACTCGAATTATGTACTATACTTTTTCTATGACCATTATTTGACTGTATTTCGACCACACCACGATCACACAATGAACTTAAAGAATACAGAACATAAAAAGAACTATGTCAAACTGCAACCTCATAATAATAAATTAAAACTATCTATATACAATATAATAAAATAATACTATGTAAAACATGTTTTGTTTATTTTTTCATTAATAGTAATGTTTTATATTAATTATATTTTGTGTTATTTATACTGCTAACATAATTTCGATAAATCGAAATTTATGTAATTATGCGATCGGCGTACTTTACACACGGTCGCAGGTAAAGTGACACTTAGATAACCTACAAGTTGTTCAATAATTGCTATTTACATTAGTGGTCATAGAAAAAGTTTATTTATTGCAATTACTATTATTAAATCTTAGACGAGTTAAGATAATACTTCGCAGTGATGATACTGTTTCTGAGAAGTGTCTTATTGCAGAAGTAATAAAATTTAATTAACTATAAGGACAATACAACTTATTCTAAATATAGAATGTGGTATTATACGCAGTTCTGTAGAATTACATTTATGAAGAAAATTGCTAGAGAGAATACACAGACATAATAAAAGCATAGAACTACTTAATTTAATTTAATATTTCTGTGTAAAATTTTAACATAAATAGGTAAGTACAATAACAAATATTAGTTCCATAATACAAATTTAAATATTTCTATTGTGATATGTTTATTAAAAATGTAATTTTTTCTTTACGGGATTTTATTAACAAATAAAAAATATACATATAATATTATAGTTATTCATCACAAGATGAGACAATTTTGACGTATACATAGGTAGGTCGGTTTATAATATTTACTATATGTCATTAATGTCACGCACAAATTCTGCCATTAAAAAAAATATGTTTCATTATCGCTAATCATGACAAGTGAATACGAAATCTTAGTGAAACGTCTTTAAGTTATCTAATGAAGCTTCTTTAACGTTACAGATGAGAGAAGAATACGGAAGGGTCTTTAGTCGAGAACTATTTATGTATAATATAATAATAGAGAAAAAGTTCAGGATCCTTTTTTTTATCTTGTTATCTTGTTTTCATGATAACAAATTGCTCCGCTAAATGATCATTCTCAAAATTAACAATATTAAAAAATTCTTCTGAGCATCAACATGATATTTTAAGAATATTATCATATGAAGATATTATGGAATATTTTACAAAGAAGAAAGCAAGAAAAGTGCCAAAACTAAACTTTTATTCGATTAGGTAATTAGTTATTAGGAAAAAACTTTTGGAGTAGCATTCATTTAATAAAATCCACAAGTACCTATTTAATCAAAAGATAATATTTGGGTTTAAAGTTCAGTAAATTTTTTATTAATTTACAACGTTTCGAGATCAGTGATGCCTTCGTCAGGTAAATAACAAAACTAAAGTTTATTTTATTTTTACAGAACTTTAAACCCAAATATTGTCTTTTGATTAATTATGAGTTCTTAAAGCTTATTTCAATATTTAAGTACCTATTTGTTAAATTAACAATTAATTAAAAAAAAATTATAAAATATAGATTTTCAATTTTTATTCCATGTTGAAAAAGGGCTCCTGGCTACATTACAGGTCGCAGCTGATTTTTAGTTTAACATTGGTAATAAATTGAACAAAGTATGGAGTTTAACAGTTTATTAAATTCTAAGACATGTTTATGGAACGGGGCATAAAAATGTGTGTAAAACACGAGTCCAATTGTTCCGTGAATAAACAAATATTCGTTGAATGATTTATTTTGAGTAGAGCTAAGGACAAACCATGTGCATATCCATCTGCAGAATAATGAGATGAATTTATGTATATATTCGGAAGTTTTCTATCAGTGAAGTCTGGTGCATTTCCATTCGCTGATTCTGTTTGAGAATCACTGCGTCGCACCTAGCTCTGTGCACATGTAATATGCATGCAGAACTGTCGTGTTTTTGTTTACCGTGTGTAGTGTAGTGTAGAGAGCTAGGCCAGGACGGAGACAGACAACATGGACGATCGTTCAGGATAACAGCCCGGCACAGCACCAGCCAGTGTGACTATGCTGATGCATCTAACGAAGAATACGATGGAAATGCAAGCGAGGTGTCTACTGCAAAACAACTTGCTTCCTTACTAACAACACTTAAATATATGCTTTTACTTTTCCGGTTTTATTTTAATTACTTATTTAACTTTTTGTTACCATTTAGTTTTAAAAAATAAATAATAAGCAAAGTATAACGTAAAGTATTAATTATGTAGATTAATAATTAATACCCGTATTCATAAAATGTTTGTTATAGTTATAACGCTTTGTTAAATTTTTTGATAAATTATAAAGCAGTAGACAATCCAAATATTTTGTTTTTCTGCAAAGACGAATTGTGTTTCTGGAGAAAATATTTAACGAAGATTTTATCAATATGGATTAGCCTGTATCCGACCTTGAAAATTTGGAGATGACCTTAGGAATCAATGGTGTGGAATAACAAAATCAACATTTTCTTATTTCATACCACGGATTTCTATGGCCATCATTAACTAATTTAGTTACACACACATATTAAGTGATTTTTATAATTCTGCAAAATATTTTACCATTTAGCTGACATTTGTTCTTTAACATTGTTGGAGTATGATTTTCGATTTCTTGCAATATATTAAATTAAATTTCTCAATGATAATATATTACATTATTAACTTAAGTATTATTGTTGTATTTCATTGTTTACCAACAGGGGCGAAGGAGAAGTTATAAACTGGCCCGGAAAAAAAAATTTGGCGGCCCACATGTATAACAAAATCTTTAAATACTCGAAAATATTTATTATAATTTAGGACAAAATAAAACAAATTCTTGTATACAGGGTGTTTGGCGAAAGGCCGGCACCAAGAATATTTCGTTTATTATAAGAGATACAGTAAAATGTTACGAAACAAAATTAAACTAGTCAAAAGGACTCATAAAATGATCTTAGTAAGAATTTTGTATCACTTCCGGTTTTAGCGGAAATGTGTACAACTTTGATTCTAGCATAAGGAATCGGTATTATTATATTTTTTTTCGGAATGTACATAAAATTAGCTCTACAATGATATCAAAATATTATAGTTTTACTTCAACCATTTCAAAATGGCGACAATTTATTTTCAAATTTATATAGGTACTTACAACTAAAGGTAATTAACGAAAAAAATTATGTTTAAAAAAGCTTATAACAATCAACACAATACAATAACTCTTACTAAATATAATAAACCAAATTAAAATTAAAGTACTCAAAATGGCCGCTGTCATTTCCTGCCCAATTTGTCAAATATTAACAAATTCTGCCATTGCATCGTCAGAAAAGGTAGATCTAATATTTTTTGACATTATTTGTTTTGTTTCAGGTAACAAAATCTCAAATAGCTGGCTATGATGTTTTTTTTATGAATTTTTATTAGTAAATATTTTAAAAATAAAGTGTCGCCATTTTGAAATAATTGAAGTAAAACAATGATATTTTGGTATCACTGTAGAGCTAATTTTATGTACATTCTGAAAAAAAAATATAATAATACCGATTCCCTATGCTAAAATCAAAGTTGTACACACTTCCGCTGAAACCGGAAGTGACACAAAATTCTTACTAATATCATTTTATGAGTCCCTTTGACTAGTTTAATTTTGTTCCGTAACATTTTTCTGTATCTCTCATAATAAACGAAATATTTTGGGTGCCGGCCTTTCGCCAAACACCCTGTATATAAAATTATGGAACTTTATTTTTCACTATTTTTATTAAATAAATCTGTTAGTTTTAAATACCTATATAATAAAAGGATATTACAAGAAAAATTATATTATAAAATTAAACGTCTTGGTCATTTTTTAAATTTCTGCAAAACAAAATAACAAAAATGCTTTATTCTTGAAACATTTCATTTTATTGATATTTAAAAGTGACATCCAACAACTAATGTTTTAAAATGAAGTGTATACGACAGATATTTTATTACATGCATGTTTAGTTATTAGTCAAGGATCCGAACCGTAACGAGACCGTAACCGAAAACCGCATCGAATTTTGACTTTTTATGAAACCGTAACCAACAACCAAAACTTACATTTTATTTTTTCAATAACGGAAACCGAAAACAGATACCAAAATTAAATTTATTCTGTAACCGAAAACATAACTGAACTGAGAAAATATCAGTAATAAAACCAGTATAAAATAAATATTGTACTAAACTTAAGGCCCGGTCTTTCCAAGTATGCATGAATAGAGTGATCTTGTAAACAAATTTATTAGAAGCTATTATCCGGCAAATAATGTGTAAGTGTTTTTCAAAGTCACATTATCTACTAGATTATTATTTTGTAAATTAACATAACAAAATGGTAGCTGCAATGAAATAGTGATTACTAATTTCTAGATGTCTAGACAAGGTGAATATGATGCATAATTTGTACACGTTAGAGACGGATAAAAAATATATTTGGTATGTCATGGACATTTCAAAATGTCAAAATTTTATTATGTAGGTTTTTGGGGAAAGATGCCTCAATTTTGCACTGCAGTTCGGATGTCCCAAATAAAGTGATAGTGGTGATTACTTGCCCTTCTATACATTTCCCTCTGTAAAATTGATTGTAGAGGTATATAATTATTCCTCTAGCAACAAAAAAAATGGATAAATGTGTTAAGGAGCACTTCATTTTATTACAGGTATTTTATCTATTGAAGTCAGATGATTAATATTTTAATTAGATAACATGTTTAAATAATGCTAAAACATTGCAAGTTATCGGATATATTCAAAAGAATTACTAATTCTTCATCATTCCAACTTTCAAAGATCAAAGTAATTCACTTGTTATCTCACTCTATATGGATTTACAAAACCATCTATTTCTTCTAATTATTGGTCCTCGAGTTTTTTTAAATCATTAAAAATATATATTTATATCTTTTTAGCTAGATATTCTTCGAATATATATTATACTATGGTGGAAAGACGGATTTGACAAATATATTTTTCATCAAACTTTATTCGTACTTAGAAAGACGGGACCTACATTAAAAATATTAATCAGTTTTATTTATGTTTATAAAATTCTATTGAAATTCTCAGCCACAACCAGCGAAAGTAGCGACATCTTAACCACTTAAGCCATATGTCCATGTCTTAACTCTACGACATATTTGGATCCGACGATTTATTTATAATAAAATTGAAGGCAGTTTACTAGATATCAAGTCAAGTAATTGCGATAAAAAATCAACTCAAGTCAAGTAGCGTATTTGAGAAAAGCTTGATTTTTAAGTCAATTTATAAAAAACGTTAAACTGTAACAAAAAAGTTGTTTTATTCAGTCATTTTTATTTGGTATGCTCGTATATTACACTACATTAAATGTTGAAACGCGAATATAATTAATTTAAACTTTTTCAAATTTTGTTCTCCCTAATTACCTATATAGATACATGTACCTATGTATATAATTATAGTAACGATGTATGTTTTATTAACTTGGGATAATTATGGATGGTAATCAGTGTAAAAAAGAGATATTCACCGAACTGAAGAAACACATTTACGATTGAATATTTAAAAATTAGAAATTAGTGTTAATATATTTACAAGATGAAAGGATGAGAGGATTAAATTTTAATAAAATAATTAAAATTGAGTAAGTGAGAGCCGCTATCGAATGAAAAAGTAAAACCATTTATATTTTAAAAAGATATATTCGCAATGCTTGTTACTTTGATATACCAATGCAGTAAGTATATTTAGTTAATAGCTACAATGCTTCGAATTGAAAAGCCTGAAACCCATTTGAAATTCACAAAGGTAACTGCAAACTGTAATATTGTAAAATGCGGTTTCTGGTAATCTGGTATGTAATAAGCAATATGGTTCTATGCCATTAGACTTCAGTTCTAATCATGTAATCTATTTCTCTAATAATGTCAAAGATATAATACACAGTAATGCTCTCATATTAATTATATAAACCAGGAAACGCAAATCTTATTGATTAGTGACTTGTCAATATTATTAACGAAGGTAATCATTTTGTGTCGAAATATAAAAAAATCGTTTAATATACCTACATAAAATGCTATAAAAAAATTTTTAGTGTCAGATACGAATCATTCTTCAAATATCAAAAAAAATACGAATAAATAGTATCGTGAAAATATATTACAATTTCCTCAACTGACACATCATTTTTAGAACTGTGTGTGATGACTTATTTTGGATTTAACTTTTAATTTATGGAAACCTTTTTCCTTCATACCCTTTTCTTATGTTTTATTTTAACAACCAAGAATACAGGGATGGAATTCCATAACTAGGAACAAGTACAAATAGCAATTTCTCTTAATTATAAATGTGAAATGTCTCCAGGGCGAGAATTAAAATTTCATATTTGCCATTTATATCACAATAAGTTCAAATGATAGTACCCATATACCGGGTGTAGAAATGGAAGGTGGCGCATAGCGATTTCAATGTTATTTTTTTTCAACTGCTGTATCTCTTTACCTAATCATTTTAGCGCAAGAAGCGTAAGAGTACAAGTTGTTCTGAAATTAAAAAGGTATCCTATAAAGTCAACTTACTTTCATAATTATTTATATTTCACGATTTATTAATAAAATAAAATTTAAAGATTTTTAGAAACAAAAAATTAAGATTGAATATTGATTTTTGAATAAATTATTCACAGTGACAATTACTTGTCATAGAAAATTTTGATTGACTCTGAAAATGGCAAATTTGACTACCCAAGAGAAAATTCAATGCTTGGAATGGTATTTTGCGGGAAATTCTTTTGTACAAGTACGAGATTTGTTCAGCACTGCATATATGAACCGGCCAATTCCTTCAGTAACAACAGTTCGTAGAATTATTCACAAATTTAGGACCACTGGAAGTATTTTACCATTGTGTAAAAAGTGTAAAAGGAGAAATCAAGAACCGGGGAACAATTATGATGATAATAATGACAACAAGCTTAATGTATTGTTAAAAATAACCGAAAATCCAAATTTTAGTGTGCGTCAAATTGCTTCTGAACTAAACATACATTTTTCGACAGTTCAGAAAATTCTAAATTTAGAAAATTACAAGTCATACAAGTACTCAAATCATCAGGAAATATTTGAACATGATAAAATTACAAGAACTGAATTTTGCGAAACAATGATGGACAAGGCGAATTTGAATAGAGAATTTTTGAAAAATATTTGTTTCTCAGATGAAACATGTTTTACTTTAAACGGTGAGCCTAATGTACAAAATAATCGATATTGGAGTACAGAAAATCCGCGACTACTACTGCAAACTCACACCCAGTATCCTCAAAAAGTTAATGTTTGGGCAGGTATTTTTGGATCGCACATTATTGGGCCGTTTTTCATTGATGGATCATTAAATGCAGAAAAATATCTAGAACTTCTGCAAAATAATGTTGGACCAGAATTGGAAATAAGATCCAGAGAAAATGAAACAATTTGGTTTCAACAAGGCGGCTGACCAGCACATTCTGCGACGAACGTAAAGGAATATTTAAATGAATTCTTTCCAAATTCGTGGATTGGCCGTGGAGGACCTATCAACTGGCCAGCCCGTTCTCCAGATTTAGCACCAAATGACTTTTTTTATGGCCATATTTAAAAGAAAAAATTTATAAAAATAATGTCCCGAACATTGAAACATTAAAATTGTTAATTATAAGAGAATGTGAAAGTATTACACAAAGACAATTAAGTAATATTCGACATACATTTTATAATAGATTAGGACACTGTTTAGCATTAAATGGAGATTTGTTCGAACATTTGTTATGCAATAGGAACCTAATAAATAAGTTTTTTGTTTATTAGCCGTAGGATTATATTGTTCTCAGAATACACTTTTTTCCAAGAATGTAATTTTTATTATTCGTTAATAAAAAAAATATTATATCGTTAAACATTAATATTCTGTGTAGTAACAGTCACTATAAGGTCTATAATTAACAGAAATTATCAAAAATTAAATGTCAGTATGACTAATTTTCAAAATTTGTTTCATTTATCAAGGCAGTCTAATTTTTTTTCTAAAAAACCTTAAATTTTATTTAATTAATAAATGGTTAAATATGAATAATTATGGAAGTAAGTTGACTTTATAGGATGCCTTTTTAATTTCAGAACAACTTATACTCTTACGCTTTTTGCGCTAAAATGATTAGGTAAAGAGATACAGCAGTTGAAAAAAAATAACATTGAAATCGCTATGCGCCACTTTCCATTTCTACACCCGGTATATATGGATCTTACTCCCTGTTTAATATTTCCATATTCAGTAATAACAGACATTCTCAAATTACTTTTCTTACGCTTAACCTTCTAGAAATATGTAGAAATATATAGACAAAACACTCAAAATTCTAATCCGGCATCAAATTTGAAGGTAGCTTTAAAATTTAGTAGGGCTATATAATTACAGTTTTTAACATTTTGATTATTTTATATTATTTCATTACAGTCACTAATCGATTAATCAAACAATCGATAAATCCATGAATCGAGTATTCAAATAATCGATTAATCGATCAGTTGATTCATCAAATAACTGAATAATGTACTAATAAATTAAAAGGTAATTCAACAAATAGATTAATTTATTAATTGGATACAGACAAACCTATTTCCTATAATAACTAATTTATGGACTTCTATCATAATATCGATTGAAGCAGTATTGCCTGGATGTATAATTTTGTTTTTAATAATATTAGGAACAATAAACTATATATGAAATATTTTATGAACAAACTATTTTATATAGAATATTTGTTTTGTGTGTATAATGAATTTTTGTGTGACTGTACTACACTAGACCGTAAGTATATGTTTATTGTTTAGTCTAGCACAGGTCAGGGTGTCACACTACCACTTGAAAAAACGACATTTCCTAGACGGTGCGTCGGCATACGTGTGAACTGTTTACAAATCATCATCTTTGGGAAGGGATTAAGAAACAGAAATTATCATGCAGCCAAGTGAGATGAAATATTTAAAATATTCTAGTAGCTACTACTATCCCCTTACAACCACAGTTCGGAAAGAGTGTGTCGCTCATTGGCTCTGTCTGGCACCAAGATGATCTAGTGCACACTCTGAAACCGTCTTCGGGTTTATGTCCAAATCCCACCAACACTCGGAGTGATCTTTGATGATAAATTGACTTTTAATTTGCACATTGACTATATTACTGTCATCTATTCGAATGTTAGGATTTATTATGCGTACTTGTAAACCTTTTCATAGTGTGTCAACTTTAAAAAACTTATATTGTTCTTTGATTAGGTCAAAATTAGAGTATTGTTTTCAAATTTGGAACCCGATTTACAACAAATACATTTCCATTATAGAATCAGTTCAAAAATGTTTTGTTAAATATTGTTATTTTAAAAAAATTTATCAGTATCCTAATTTTAACATTAACTATAATAAACTTTTGCTTGAACTGAATTTGTTCACATTAAGTTATCGTAGGGAAATGCAATCTTGTCTGTTTTTATACAAAGTTTTACACAATATTGTTACTGATTGTTTTATTCTCGCCCACCTTCCTCTTAGAGTTCCCTGTATCACCTCTAGGAACAAATTCACTTTTCACTGTGGTAAAGTCAGGACAAATTATGAAATAAGTCGCCTATTAGACACATGTGTACTATTTACAATGCTATTCCCTCGAATATTGCCGTTTTTGCAGACCCTTACAGTTTGTTTAAAAGATCTTTGATAAATTATTATTTATTTGTTGATAATAATGTTATTTTATAATTGTTTGTTTATTACTTAAGTTATGTTATTTTGTTTACTATTTTTTCAAATTCGTTTATGTATTTATCTTTGTTGCGTATTTACAACGTTATGTACTTGTATGTATTATACCATTTACACATCACCCTGTAATTGGGACTTATGTCCTGTTGGATTGATTGATTATAAATAAATAAATAAACTATGGCGCGGCTCGAACAAGCTGTGAGTTTACTATGTTTCTAAAGATCGGAAGGTGCAAAAATAAATAAACTTAACCCTATGAAAACAGTACCTACAACTTTTAAATAAATTTGCATTGTTCAAGAAACCAGTGATAGAGATTAGCGAACCCAGGACTCGCATGTCAAAGGTGACATACCAAGATAATCTGGGTGACACGCATTGTTTACGAACAGTCTTTTTTAAGACCTTAATTTCGTGATTAAATAATTTGAATCCGACTGACTGATATTCAACTGAAGATTTAGCAAATGTTATTCAACAGCAAACGGGTCACTATGTAAAAAATATTTGTTTTCCCTAACTCATTTTTTCTAAGGTTGCAAATTTCACAAAATTATAGATATTAGTAGATGTGAGACGATAACTAAGTTCTTCGTAAGCTACGTTTTTTCTGCATTTTGATTTTTGACAAATGTAGCTCAAAGATTTGGAATCATTGCAATATACCGAGCAGATAAAATGTATTTCATATGCTTATTTTTTTCTTTTTAATAGTTAATATATAACAGACAACAATGTATTTTGCTTGTATTATTTAAAATGGATCATATGGAATAAATTGGACAGAAGAAAAAAATATTAAATTTTATTATTGTAAGAAATTACAAAATAAAGAACTAATAAACCAACTAGAAAACAAATAAGTATCATAACGATCAAATGAACAATAATTACAATCAATTTTCAAAAATCTATCCATTCATTGCTAAACAATGACTCAATCAGATAAAATTTTTGAATTAGAGATGATGTTTAGGCAATTGTAATGT
The DNA here is from genome assembly GCA_035578165.1 of Stenolophus ochropezus. Lineage (NCBI taxonomy): Eukaryota > Metazoa > Arthropoda > Insecta > Coleoptera > Carabidae > Stenolophus > Stenolophus ochropezus. The sequence goes on along the minus strand of JAQOWZ010000004.1, from coordinate 5,652,310 downwards.
AATATTTTTAGAAATGTTTAGAATTTGAACACCCATAAAAAGAATCTAAATGTGTAAGATCGAGTAATCTAGCAGACCATTCTACTATGCTACAATATCCTTTAAAGTTATTAACAACTCTCAAAACTGTTGCTGCACCTGATGTAGGCGATGTAGGCCTGTCAGAAAAATTGATAACCCAAAAAGCAAATGTCAAATTCGTTGTTTCATTTTAAAAATATCAAGTCGTAACTATGGATATTATAAATCATGTGTTTCACGCTTAGATCATATATCACTAGATACAGATTTGTCTATTGTTTATGTTAAATTTTTGGTTAAACACAGAAGGATGGATGTAGTATTTCCATCTTTTTGGGGGCGGAAGTATGAATTAAACGTCGAATTGACATTGTACACGATTCTCAATATGAAAGAATTATGAATTACTTTATGAGTTAGGTATAGAGCTTCAACCTAACGTGCTTTTCTGAAGGAATCTTTCGAAAAGCTAAAAGGGAAACTTTGTAAATTCAAAAATGTGCTATTTTAAACATTAAATAATAAATGTATTTAGGTATAATATTTACGCATGAAATGATAATTTTTATTCTTTTCTACATCTATTCGAACAAATAATGCACTAAAGATCTTTTTAGACTAGTCTATAAATTGTACAAGATCTTGCACCATTTTTGGTACAATTTAAATTGGCTAATATCAAACAGCAAATTGGTTGAAATATTATATACGGTTGTAAATGTGTTAACAAAATGTTTATATGTTTTTATTGTATGTAGTTTAGTTACAGAAAACTTAGTGTTGCTACAGGTAAAATTATCAGTATAGAAAACTTTAAATGTAAATTAATTTATGGTTACTTTTGCTTGTCACATTGTCATATTGAATGAAAGTGCGCAGAATCAGAGGCAAGTTGAGTTGGTAATGCAAACATGTAAGGCATGTGCATTGAATACTTTCGCCTTGTATAATAAAGAGAGGAATATATTTTGTCTTTCTATGTTTGCCAAAATTTGATCTATAATACGTATATAGTGATATAGGATCTAAGGTTTCACGGTAAAAAATATTCGCTGTAAATTGAAGCTATATTATAAACCGATGAGGCGTTTATGTTTGTGTTGGTAAGGCAAGCAAGTTAGGCATATGCATTGAATACTTCCGCCTCATACAATAAAGAGATCCTATATTTTGTCCTTCTGTTTTACCAAAATCTGGTCTGTATTACGTTTTACGTATCTAATGATTAAAGAGCGGATTATATGCACTAAAAAAGTGTCAAAATATGCATGCAATATGCATTAAAAAATCATCAAAATATGCACGATATATGCAAAAAAGTTATAAATATGCACTTTACAATAAAAATATGCAAAAAAACTAATGTCATCAGGCTCGTTTTACTGATATAATTTTCTTATTTCTATTTTTCCATGCAGTGTTTTATTTGGAACATTTCATGAAATGTATAAAGACAATAAATATCACAGGTAATTCTAACAAAAATAAGAAAATCTCGAATTCATATTCATATTGAAATTTACAAAAGCTCTTTTTTGAAACAAAAATCAAAAAAGTTATCTTTAACGAGAAAGTTGCTATATGCTCCTCATATTTTTAATACATTTTTTTCGGCATTACTAATTGTTGTTATAGTTCCAAACATACGAATTTCAGTGACTGATATTATTTACTTACCATACTTACAAAATAAGAATTACTTAAGTTCTAAACAGTTCTAAAACACTGATAGAATCACTTTTTTTTTGTTCTGACGAGAAATTAAATATGATTGTAATGGTGTTAATGAGTACATTTTATATAAATGCTCACTTGTTAAAAGTATGATCAAAATTATATTTCTTGTAATATACTGTTTTCAAAAAAGAACAAAATTTGTCAAAAATTAATTTTTGTTTTTGAAAAAAGTCTTAAAATATGCACTAATATGCAAAAAAAAAATCAAAATATGCAATAAAGTATCATTAAATGCAAAATATGCATTATTTTTTTTTGATATTTGGCATTAATTTTTTATGAAACGTGAACATATGAAAACAGTTTGTTGATATGCCTAATATAAACAACACATGCAATTGCATAGAATCCGCTCTTTACTAATGATATATGATCTAAGATTTCACATTAAAAAATATTCTTATAAATTGAAGCTATATTATAAAGGGATGACATAAGACGGGGCACGATGTGTGGGGGGGCGGGAGGCGCAGCATGACCAGGTCAGCGTCGGCGGCGGTGGCTGGCGGGACGGAGACAGGGCGGCGGCGGCGGCAGCAGACAGGGGCGGGAGTGCAATTGCACGACGGGAAAGAGTAGTTGTTGCACATGCACCGTGCACCGACCATAGACCTCGCACAAGTGGATAGCCACGCTGGCTTTGTAAGTATAAGTTGCATTTGTTATTGCATATTGTTATAATTTTCAACCAGATTTGTAAAAGGGATTAGTCAGTGACACCATATTTAGTCCCAGGACCAACTGGGGATTTTTCTGGGTTTCAGGAAAATATTAAATGCAGGGTCATCAAAAAAAGATAGATATAAACATAATTTTATTAATTATTTAATAAATTATTTATTTCTTTAATATCATGAAATCGGAATCAGAAGTCAAATACAAGCTTCACATCTACAGAGTGTCCCAGATTTAAACGGCATAACTTAACCAATGGATTAAACACCTAAAAATAAGGTGACAAATTCATTTTAAAATATGATTATAAACTGTATTTATATATTTTGAGGCGGCTCGTGGAGTTAAATCAAGGGGATGCTGCAATTTACGAAATGCGTTTTAGGATAAAATATCAAAATTATCGTTAAAAAAAAATAAACATGACAGTAAGTGTATTGTTTTGTTCTGTTATTTCTTGAGGTTGCATTTCTGAGGTCTTAATTGTGTATAATCTAAAATATAAAATATTTTATGTCTTTAATTGTAATGTCCAAATGTGTAAAGATACAGAATAAACACGATAAATAATATAAGCATGCTGCTACAGTACTGCTGAATGCTTTGCACATTTGTATAACCCAATGGAATTTACTTCTAGGTTGTCAAATGTCATTGCAGACTTTCTTCTAAATAACTTATTTCATGCTATATAAATTACTTTAAGAAATTATATAATTATTAATCACGAAAACTAAACACTAAATTCATAGTACATCTGAAAACACACAACCTTGTGCATGTGACAAAGCTAGATAGGTATCCTTTGTGGTAGACAGAGTCCCTTTAGCACCCCTTGTGATCAGTGGCGAGTGAGGTCTATGGGCAGCTGCACCAGACCAGTCGGGCTGCCTGCACCCGCCGCCACGGCACGGGTCAATGACTCCCGCCTGACCCGGCTGCCTCGACGAGGTGCTCCAGGTGACACCACCTACACATCCCGGGAAGTTAGGATACTAATTTAGTACAAACAAATAGTCTTATTTATGTTATTGTGTTAGGAATATAATAAAATGTGTTATTATAGTGTAAAGAACTACAAAACTTAATGAAATATATGCATTTATATTTATTATAATTTTTTTCCACAGTATTATTTAAATAAAAAGTTATTAAAGTCGTAATATGTAAAAAAAGTACCATAATTATCAGATTTTTAATTCTTAGTGATGCTTTGATTGTAAAAATATATTAAATATTTTTGATGAATTTGGGTTATAAATTATTATTTACATTAATTCTACATATTAGATGCAAAAATTAAATTTTAAAATTAATTATAATAATATTGTACAATAAGGCTAAAAAGATTATCATTATTGATATAGCATCAAGGGCCTTATTTATTTGGGAAATTTGAACCCTAAACTGATCTTGAATTTACACTTGTTGGTACCAATTAAACAATCAAATTTCACAGTTGATGAAAATTTTAAGCGATAAGTTTTAGTTATTTATTAAAGTTTTCCATTTTAACCTATAAAAGATACAACTTCTGACAGATATAGAAAAAGAAAGTTATGTGTAAACAAAAAAAAAACAGATTCAACTAACTAACCCAGCAAAATAGCTGGGTGAGTTGGATCAGCTCGATATCAGTTCTTCAGTTCTGGGTTATTCCAAATATACCAGTAAACAGAATTAACCTACTAGGTTACTTAAAAATTCCCAAATAAATACGGCCAATATTGTACCCCGAAGAGCGAAGCAACCGAGGGAATTTAAATGCTGGTGATTAAATTTAAATTGTGAATCCATAGTTTACACTTTCCTTGAGTTTAATGAGTCAAATAATATATTTGGAGACTTGAGTTTGTTTGAAAAGTGACAATTATCAAGTAAACAGTAATGGAAAAACATTTCCTCATTCAAATAATGGTGACTGTCTAGGCTAGTAGAGGAAAAACTTACGTACTTACTGTTATATACATCTTTTGTAACAGGATAGAATTTACAGCCTGCTTTCCTTTTTTTTAGTTTTTCTAGACATTGACATCTTTATTATAAAAAATAAAAGTTATGGGATCATATGAGATATTACTTAAGAGACTAGTTTGTCTCTTTTGATCAGGAGTTGAGAGGGTATATTTCTGCCTCAATTCTTGTACTATTTATTGTCCCTTAAATAGGCTAGTCTAAAACAGACTTTAGGTAGACGTAGTTTGATCGCAAGTTATAATGTAGACAGTTTACGTTTTAGACGTAAATCAGTTTAAGTTTTAGTTCAGTTTAGGCTTTTGAAATTTAGACTTTAAACACACTTTAAGTCAGAACTAACTACAGATCTGAGGACAGGGGGATACAGTTGGTTTAGTATTCCATTATAAAAGGGGTTCATGTAAAGACAAATATTAAAAAAAAAAAACTTTTTAAAAGAAAAACAATATTGGATATAACTTACTTTATACTCCATACTTTATATGTATACAGGGTGTTCCATTTAAGCGTGCCACCATTGCTATCTCGAGAACTATAAGAGCTACGAGGTTGGTTAAATTAGCAAAGAACCACCATTTTACAAGACTAATACAATGAGCAAAAAAAAATTTTTTTCGACCAGTGGTTCCCAAAATACGGGACACAACTTTCTTATTTTAAATGGGAACATATGTTTATTGTTAGATTATTGGATAGAGTATTTTTTTCTGAATTCAACGATATAAACATATTATGCACTAATATAACAAAATAACTGAGAAAAATGCATATTAGATTTATATGTATTTTATTTATATCTGGCGGAAACAAGAGTGCTTTGGATAGAAAACAATTCATTTTCTTCTTAAAACTGACAGTTTAAGAACATAAAATTTAACAAAAAATAATCAAACAATGTTAGACAGAACAATATGTCTATGTTTTCTGTCCATAGCACTCTTGTTTCAGCCAGATATAAATAAAATACATATAAATCTAGCATGCATTTTTCTCAATTATTTTGTTATATTAGTATATGATAAGTTCATATCGTTGAATTCAGAAAAAAATACTCTATCGAATAAATAACCTAAAAATAAACATGTTCCCATTTAAAATAAAAAAGTTGTGTCCCGTATTTTGAGAACCACTGGTCGAAAAAAATATTTTTTTTGCTTATTGTATTAGTCTTGTAAAATGGTGGTTCTTTGCTAATTTATCCAACCTCGTAGCTCTTATAGTTCTCGAGATAGCAATGATTGCACGCTTAAATGGAATACCCTGTATATAACAAAACCGCGGTGCAACCTTGTTTGATATAATCTTTATTAATTTGTATACTCGATAAACACTTATTTATGTAATTCTCATTAGTCTTATACCACTACTCCTCTCAACGGCCCTGTTTACCAGTTCTGGAAAAAGGTGGATCTGTTCATTTACACATTCACAAAAATTCAGATTAGCATAGTATTTTCTATAATCCGTTTCGTGTTCAAAAGTGCTGTAATTTGTAGATAATGTAAATAAAGTTAATGAATGCAGACATTGAAATTGTGTTCTTATTGGATCCATTCATCATCATCAAAACAGTCGCCTACCGTTTGTAGTATAAAAAAGCATTACTCGAACTAAATGTCAATTTTACTTTATAAAAAAGTTTGAAAATAAAAAATGAAACTACTAAATTTTGGAGGAGATATTAGGAAATGCTTGAGTTAACAAAGAATTGAAAATGGGTTGTCCATTTAACAGTTTATCACCCATTTCAGTAAAGCATTCACATAATAGAATTTTAAGAATTTACGGAAATGCTTTGCAAATACACTAAATCTTTTTCTTATCACGAGCTGTTTTGGATTCCCCCAAATTTCATTGCAGGCGTAACTCAATAAATCTTCTCAACATCAAAATATCCGCAGTGTTAAGATTCTTTATGTACATAAATTGTTTTGTTTTACATATATAGTGCCTAGGGCAGGGCCGTGTCAAGCTGTATTGCTGCCCTGGTGCAAATCATAGTGACCAGCTTCCCTAAAACATAACTTCTCAAAAACAAAAATATACTAAACAAATATGAAACACAATTAATTTGAAAATGTGAGACGAACTGATTGAACATAGTATATTTTTTAGTATCTACCTAAACAACAAATTAACATTTCTTGCTTTAGCTGTAGGAAAGTTTATTATTTATGTCTACAAATTATTTACATCACTTTCAATCAATATTAGAGCCTAAGTTATTTAGTCTCTCCTGGGTCGTAGTAGTTGAACGCAGGTAATTTTTGATCATTTTTAATTTACAGAAGGAACGCTCATCATTAGCTATACTGTTTCACAAGGTAAGATTTTTTGTCTTGTTTAGTAAGTTCTTGTCTTGTCTCGAAAATCAAGACAAGAAATTTAAGTATCTCTTGTCTTTCATTATTCTTGTATAGAAAATTTTTGTCTTGATCTTCATTTTCTTGCATAATTCTTATCTTGCGTGTTAATATTCACAAATGACCGTGAACATATAAATAATCTTGAATACAGGTACATTTTTTGTTCAGATCAAAAATCGAATCGCTTGCATATAGTATACGTATATTTTAGCAAATCACCGACATCTGTACGAGCAGAAAAGCTTTTTTTAAAGCAACCCTGATGATTCTAAGAAAGCAATTTGTGTTTAACTCTTAGTTACATGATTTTGAAGAATAATTATATTATTTAGTCAATAATTATTACTATGATATATTTTTCCAAAATGAAAATTTTAATTCATGTTAAAAAAACTTTTTTATTTACAGGTAGGTATCTATAATAAATCTAGATTTTAAATTAGCAAAAAAAAAATAATGTAAGAGTACAAGAATTGAAGAAAATCTTGCTATTCTTGCACATTTCTTGCAAGACAATTTCTTGTCTTGTCTTGCTTCGAAATTTTTTGGTTTTGTCTTGTTCCTGTTTTGCATTTTCTGCAAGATTGAAAAAAGACCTAAAACAATACAAGATTCTTGTGAAATACTAACTAGCTAGAACAGGCAGAGGTATTATTAATAATATTCAATATTCAATGTTATAAATAAATTTGGATTGAAGTCACAATGATACGAATTTTTCCAATTCTAAAACTAAAAAATTTGGTTCGGTGGAAAGAAATTGTCGATAAATGAGTGTCATAATCGCGTTAATCTCATATTTTGCAGCCTTTGGCAAAAACTCTTTAGAGCAAGTGTGTAACCCTGAATAAAACCTATGTTGAAAAATGAAATATTTGTAAAATTCGACTCTAAATTTAATTTCTTATAATACTTATCGAACAATTCGTATATCCGAATGGACGAACGGACCACTATACACCATGCTTAAAATAGAAAAACATTGTAGAATCTTTAATTCGTTAACACACTCAGAATGACAAAATCAGATTGATTACAATACTTTCCTCATTATAAATGGCGATCGGCAAAAAGACTCATTTCAGAGGCGCATCCAGATATATTTTTCGGAGGGGGTTTTCAAATATAGTTTGTACATTTTAAGTGGTACACTGTAGTTATTTTCTGCGAATGAAAAATTCAGTGACGGATTTACATAGGTCGCGCCTAGTATTCTAGCTTAGTTTTATTTATGCAGATGAAGTATTTTTTTAAACAATAATTTATTACAAAATAATAAATACAAAAAGAAAACTGTAATTAGAATTTTTAACCCCCTTTTTTGGCGCGCCAGTGATTCGATATTTGAAATTTTTACAATAAAAAAAGGTACGTAATAGAATAACTTTTTTGCTTATAAAAATCCACCTACAAATATTCGGATCCAGTTGTGATCCACAGTACAAAAAGATCGTAGCTAGATCCCTGTATGAGATAGGTTATGTTAAAGGAAGGATCGGTATGATTCTAATGCATAGTGAAATATTAATTTCCCCCGCCTTTACTTTACCGTAATCAAATACGACATTATTCACGATATAGCTACACCTTCACGCAGATAAATGTAATTTATATTACGGGAGCAATTACGCCTCGCTAGATTGGAAGAAGGAACAAAATTTTATGTAACATAATTCTCCTATCACGTATGAATTACTTTATTATTTATGCGAGCCGTACTATATTAATTGCTTGCCGTATAAAATTATTATCACTACGCGGAATATTTTACGTATTCCGCCTTCGCACAGAATTATTTCTTACTTCTGCAAACGCGTTTTCATTTTTAATCTAGATTTATATACCTTACTTATTATCTAATGTATATTTTTTTGCTGGTACATATCCTGATTGTGCAAACATAAAATGTTTTGTTTTCAAAGCTGTCATGTATTTGACTATTATCTACATATAACCCTATAATTATTATTTTAAAATGTGTATGCGGAAGTGCAAATATGTATATACCACAGAACTAAAGTGCCTTTAATTCCTCAAGTGATTAAATCATGCAATTTAGTCCCTCAGTATATAATATATTATTATTTAACATGATAAATTATTTTTCATTACCACTTACTTGGTAACCATGGTCACCTAGGTGAATAGTGTAACGAGCGAGACTCACCGCAGATGAGTCATCACGCCTGACTTGTATGGGCAGGTAGGTAGGGATGCTGTTATTGATCGAGAATTTTATGGAGTCCGAAAGGCTCTAGAATGTTCTAGAGATTAATTGGCGACAGATATATAAGGGTCGCATCGGTCTGCTCATGGAAGTCAGTAAGTTGGTATCAGTCAGAGTGTGCAAAGAGTCACTGAAGAAAGTCAGTGTCGGCAGTACATATCAGCGACATGTAATGTAGAAATAAATAAATAGTTGGTGATATAAATAAATAGTTGGTGATGTAAATAAATAGATTGTGATATGTATATATTGTGGAAATAAATATTGCGTGTTTAAATGTTCGTAGTGCTCAAGTCTTTATTAATAATAATTACTTCTAAATTAGTGTTAATATTTGTTTATTTATTTGTATTATGTTTTTATAATTTATTATTCGTTTATTAATCCTAGTTATATAAATATTCGTGTTTCAATTATGTTTTACACTTCACCTTAATAAATAAGCGTAACAATAATAAATTATTATAAACCATAGTCGATAAACAAAACTGTATCTTTTAAAGAAACTCAAGAAAAGTTTAGGTAAAAATCAAAAGTGAGATTTATAAACTGAAACGTCAAAAATGAAGAGAAAAGCAGCCTACTTTATTTTTGTCAATATTAAGATACAAATTAATATTCATGTCAAAATATTTTTTTCTACTCCTGCTTTGAAAATACAATTTTCTGGTTTGTTTTTCATGCTGAAAGTGACTCTTTGCAGCACGCAGTGCTGCAAAACTTTGCAGCACTAATAAATGTTTGTTGCACTGTTGCTGCCATGGATACGCATCACTTGCGCATCACAAATACAAAATTTGCAATAAATGTCAAATTATGTTTAAAAAATATTTTTTTATTTTCTTATTTTTTATCTTGCAGGAGTAGAAGAAATAGTGTGTATAACACGTGTTGAAAGTCCTTTGTCGAACACAAACGATTGCAACCTTCGCTTCGCTCAGGCTGCAACTTTCGTTTTGGTTCGACAAAGATAGACTTTCAGCACTTGATATACAAATAACTATTATTGTCAATATATTTTTTTAGTAGGATTGGAAATGAAATTAGTAATGAAAAAATAATATACATATATAACACGCGGTTGAGAAGACCATTATTTATTAGGTCAATATAGATAGTATTTTCAATTTTGGTGTTTACTAAACTATTCCCATATGTTAGCTCTCTGTCATTTATATTTATTATATGATGAATCACAATTAAGATATAAACAACTTTATTTATTTAAAAATAACAGTTACAGAATTATTATTAAACAATATTGAATACATATTTGTATTTATATATAAAACGAAAAAAAGAAAACATGGTTTAATATTTAATAAATAATTTTTAATTATCTTGCTTGAAAAACAAAATTCCAGCTTGGAAATATAAGTAGAAAATACGAGGTTAAATATTTATTCACATAACATTATCAGGGGAACATAAAGGGATAAAACCGTTTAACGCCTTAATTTATTTACCTCCCCTTAAATGTTTACACTTTCCCTAACTCGCTTCCCCTAAAAATGCATCGGCGATTATGTTCGTCGCGCGGGGGTGTGTGTACCAGTGCCGAGGGAGTCGCTGTCACATAAACATGGCTTTATCTGCCGCGCGGATTCGTTCGCCCACGTATTAATTTCAGATCGGTAACAACTGACAACCGCAATTAGTCAGTTTAATTGCCAACCTGATAGCCTCGCCGCCCCCACCTGCAGCGACGCCTGCAAATGAGACACGATTTTTATGAGGGGCTGCAAATGACGGGGATGCTTTTTTGCAAGAACTTTGTTTTTCTACACGACCCAAGTTTTTATAAGTAAATCGTTAGTCGTTTCTTCAGCTATAATCCAATTTTATACATGAATAATTAAATAAATATATAATGGATTCAGTTGGTTTTCGGATTCGAATCTCGTCTGTATTTAAAGGTTATAGGTTAAATGGTTGTTTATATTTTATTTTGTAATTTAGTAATTTAGTTATTCTTATAGAATTAGTAATTTAAAATTAAAAAATAAAATTTCTACAATCTAAACCAAATAAACCAACAATGCTGGATTAGTAGTTAATATTCAGGTGTTGAGGGTTCGAATCCCACCACGACACGGCTTTTTAAATGGGTAGGTCTTATTCTGTCATATTATCCTTATTCGACTGTATATGACCTAAGTAAACGAGCAGTCGTTAAACATTGCTCTAATTATCATTAATTTTGACATGGCAAATTTTGAGGAATTGTGTAAGTTGTATGAAAAAAAAAATGATGATAACAAAACATGTATATGTTTTTGGTCCATCATTATTTGATTTATCTCTAAATAATTTGATACTTAATTGTAATATATGCACATCTTTACAATATAATGAACCAATGTATACGAAAATACTTCGACGGGTTTATTACTAAGTACAATATTGGTACACAGTTTTACGTTATGAAATTATTAAAAAGTAATGATACAGGTTTCCTAAGGACTACGAATTTTAATTTCTGAGAATTATCTGGACATTTTTAATTATAGTTTAGTGAAATGATTGTCAGTCAATTGCCTCTGTATGGAATCTACAGCTTTTAAGTGGGTTCCGAATCACTCGGACACAGCTGTATTTTATTTGGTGTAATAGTTGGCAACTCTGTGAATCGAGTTAAAACGGACGAAAGAACCAAAAGAGTCACCGCTACCAATTCGTTTACATTATTTTAAAATATTGTTTTACGTGTATTCTAACTGTTAATTCAATTTTCTTACTTTAATTTTTAAATTTTTCCTTTCTATAGTTAGTTCACACATTTCCATATAAATCCCCATTTTTTAATTTTCATTTAAATCAGATTTTGTTATTTTTTTAAAGGTACAGTACATTGTCAAAAACGTATTTTTTAAAAAATCATTTATTATGGATAAATCATTCTAATGAATAAATAAAAATTTAAAGGAACAATAAAATCCGTTATAACTAAATCGCGTATAGCGACAAACTGTTATTAAATGAGGCCATATATGCTAATGTTATTTTACCTTCTTTAATTATAGCGTCTTCTGGCTATAGCGTCGTAATTTTTGTGTATAATATAAGTTTATTAAAAGTCGTAAAAAAATCTACATTAAAAATTGAAAATAATAGATCAGTAAAGTCGTTTCTCCGATGAAGTTAAACAGATTTAGTTGTTACTGAAACAATTGCCACATGGCAACACTGTCCACTTGCTATTTCCCCTAATTGTAAATCTGGGAAGTTAAATAAAAATCGCAGAAGAAATGATTAAAAAAAATTGACATTCAAATTAAATATTCCTTACTTGCATTTTTGTGAAGAGGTTGTCAGCCAATAATCTCCGCAAGATGAGTTTAAAACCAGTCAGCTACAATGCTATTTTTATTTAGGTGGTTTATTGGTGACGTTGAGATTTGAATCCTAGATCTCAGACTTCGCTGAGCTATCGCTGATTTAAAATTAATCATCTATCTTCTTCTTATTGATATGTATATTAAATATAAATTTGTACTTCAGCATTATTAAAATAGAATATATAAATTACTCGTCTATATTATATAATTTGAAAAATAATTAAAGTCTGTACAGCGCACACTTGAATTTCTTCTTAAAAATTGTTTTATTTTTTCGCCAAAATATCAGAATGCAAATGTTGGTTGCTTGGTTCGATCGCCGCATCATCTTGTGATTTATACGAGTACGTGAGTAATTTATAGGAGGCGTTGTTTTTATTGTTTTACCCGGAGGTAATATATGGGGCTGATAGTGCTCGAGTGCGAAGTTTTCACTTTTCCACTATGAAACTTTATGAAGGGGAGGGGATATGCTCTTCTGCTACTCTTCCACAAACATAATTTTTATAGAAAGCGTGGTTTGTAATTTATTTTTGTTACACAGAATAGCATATTGCTTTAAAAAGTACTCATTTCACTTCTTGAAAATATGATAATATTATATATTACTTATTTATTATATTTGAAACACCTAGATACATTTAAATATGTAGGCATAATGCTATTAAGAAAATGGGAAAGAGAAACAGAAAGTAAGGACATGATAATGTCAACAAATATAGTTTTTTACACAAATAAAAAAAATCTGATGATGGCTTCCTTGTACGCTAACGCTAAATTATACACATTTTTGTGCTACACTTCACTTAAAATTATTTCCCTTGGAAGTGAGATTATCTTTTGAAAATTTATTAAAAAGTTCATCACAATTTCTTATTGCTTTATATACATAAAATTATTTTTATAGCTCAAAAGCTTGCAAAGAAAGAGATATTTACTCCAATTCTGTAAGGAAGTTACTAGCTCTTAGCAACGTTACTAACATCATTCGCCAATAATAATAGTAGACACTAAATAAAATATGAAAATGATAGCTTTTACAAATATTTCTATTGTTTAAAATTTTTAGTAACGATACTAAGATCGTGCAACTTGTTTACAGAATTGGGGAAATTGTTTTCATTTTTTTGGCCATATGTCTCACGAAATATATTCTAACAGTTTTCAATGTTAATATTAACAAGAAATCAAATGTTTCCTACAATAATTAAAAGCCAACTAAATAAATATTTTATTAAGTTTCTGCAAAAGTAAACTGCACTTTTAAAAAGACCGATTGAAACAAAAAATGGAGGTGCATAATTAAATGTTATAGTAATTCCATAATCAAAATTTCAACATTCTATGGCTAATCGTTTTTAAATGAAAACGAATTCAGTGATAGTCAAAATGGATATTTCCGTTGAAATCTAAAAAATCTAAAATTTCCGCGATTTCAATAGGTACTTTTTTTTTCGCATAGGGAAGTAAAAATAGTAATAAAACAAAATACTAACAAAAGCTAAGATTTAAAAATAATGAAACGCAAAATAATATGAACAATATTAGGACCAATCGACCCACCAAGATATCAGAAAATGAATACAGAATAAAAATGAGCCATATAAAATAGAATAAGAGTTAGAAGGAGAAATTATAGTGAAAAAATAAAACAACAAAGATGATGGCTTGATCATGTATGGAGAGCAGAAGAAATGGATGCAATGAGAGTAATAAACGAATGGAGCCCATGCGAAAGAAAAAGAAGAGGAAGAGCCAGATTAAACATGTCTAAGAAAATTGGAAAAAAATCTAAAAGGAGCAGGAATTAACCATTTATTATATAAATTTTAATAAATTTTATAATTGTAAAATATTCTTTATTAAAGTGATACAAAATATTAAACTATAACTTTCAAATGAATCTGAAATATTAAATAGTAAATTTAAACATCCTTTTTACGAATATTGACACTTTTTTAAATATTCTTATTTTTTTTTTGTTCAAAATACAAAATTTAATATTACTTCAATCTTTATTTATTATTATTTATTCTTTTGTTCTGGTGAAGATTATACATTAGATTTCTTATTGTTTACTTTTTGTGGATAGTAATTTATGTGAAAGAAGTGCAACAATGTTGTGATATCAAAGTTTGTTTTTATCGTTACATTTGAGTATAATATAAGAATCATCATCATCATTCCACACTTCCGTCCGGCGGAAACGCTCTGATATAAGTTATAAGACAGAATCTAACCACAATACTTAGATACATACATTTATACGACGCATTTTAATATTCCACGCATATCTAAAATTACTGCCTTTACTACTTGTCTATATTTTAGATTTTAACAAATATTTTGATTTATACAATACTACTTAAATTCTATTTTTTGTGTATCTACATCTATGATCATACAATCGTAATCGTAGATGACGACAAATTGCTTGATTATAACCATTGCACTATACTTGATTACATAATGGCACTTTACAATTTTATTGTAAATTTTTTATTAAAATTATATGAACATGGATCATATAAAACTAATGGATTTAACAAACATTAATATTATTTATAAAAATATTTAAGACCTTTTAATGTTCTTTAAACTCTAAAAAGCTATTTACGGTAGCAATGTCAAAATATTTTATTGTAATCAAGATATTTTGTTTTTTGAACCTGAGTTTGAGCGTACTAATCAAATGTCCCATCGCTGTAATATTAAGTTATATCAAATATTAAATATTCAACACGTATTTTGACTGCTTCTAAAGACTTCTTTTGAGTTAAAAACAATAAAGTTAATAATAATAAATTATGAGATGAATATTAATTGATTTTATTACATACTTTACATGAATTGAATTTACTCTACAAGTACTAGTAAGTATTTTAAATATATTAGCAGTATTACCACTTCCTGTTGCAGTCTCAATCTGAACAATTTATTCCAATAGTGACAAGTTTAAATAAAAGTATAGGTTTCATAATTATTTAGCTGAATCATAGATTTTTAAAAGTATATAAAAGTATACCCAAAATCAATGACTGAATGTATTAATAGAATAAACTAAGATTTTATTCCCGTGAATATAATTAAAGCCCGAGGTCTCCGAGGGCATTTTCAGTTGAGGGATTAACGCAGTTTATTCCTGAAATTCAAACAAAACTTGTTTTCCTACCATTTATTTAAATAAGTTAATTTATTTATGTATAATTCCTAATTGACGTGCACTCAAAGAATCAAATGTGTCATTTATTTTTACTTTATTCCCTTATTTACTTTATACCCTTACTTTATTCTCAAGGGAATAAAGTAGTTTAATATTTGTCAATTGTCAAACATATAAAATGACAGAATATTCCCAATGGGAGAAAACGTGCATATACATCTACATACATCATCGTACAAATATTGAATTCGGATTGTAAGAACTTTGAACCGTACTTATTCTTGAAAAATTTAATTCATAACCTTGTAAGAAACAAGAGCTAAAAATTTTGGATGAACTGTTTGTTTATAAGTTTGTTATAATATAGTTGAAAACAACAATATTCAGTCATTTACTTTGCATGATAATCTTTTGAGAAAAACTGGCCGTGTGCGCATGCTGCTATGAAAATTAATCTCACAAAAAACGTAATAATGTTAATAGTAAAAAGCATGCATCGTTCGCAATGACTTTCCCCTCGCAGGGCACGGGGTGCGTAATGCATGCATGCGCTTTCAATAAAACTGCCCGGACGCTAATGTAAGTTTAATTGCACTGCCCATGGCTGCACAGGACAGGAATAATGCCTTCCCTTGCTCAGTGTTTCCCAAAGTACATCGCGGGATCATTCTTCATTTGGTACATCATTTCTAGCAGGGACAGGGCATGTTTTATGAATTTAGATAGAGCTAAAAAAATATAGTGCCTTTATCACTTTGGTTTGAATAATAATTTATACTATCCAAGTCAATTACAAATTTTAATAAATAAATAAATTTAGAAAAGAATTAAGCGAACATTAAAATTGTTCTTAAAAATAATATTAATGTTTCCTTACTTACTTACCCTATTAGCTGTGTAAAATATAAATAAAATTTCAAATTATTAAAACTAGCTAAAAAAAAATAGCTCTCATAAAATTAAGAAAAAACAAATTATTTGTAAGTTTAGTATTATAGCAATATAGAACCCAAATATACTTATCTTTGTTTTTTTTAACAAAAGATAAACCTGGCCAATAAAACACAGCCATTTAAATATTGTATATATAGAACACGCACACATCCTTGTTTTTATTTCTTATTTTTTGTGACAAATTAATCTTAAGTGTTGGTCTCATAGCTTTAATAATTTAATTTTTTGATGAAATAACGCTTTTATAAAATGGAAATTCTAACAAATCAGTAATAAATAGCATTGAATAAGTAATAATTAAACACTCATTGGTAATAGAATTGTCTGAAATACAAATTGAAAGTATTACAAACTTCATTTTTAATAAATATGTGTATATGTACCTAAAACTGATAATAAAAAGTAGATATAAATTGGAATACATAAGCCAGAATCATTTAACTCTACGAAAGTGCTTAATTTCCACTGCACATGAGGAACAGAGACCCTGCAATTAGATTTCTTAAGTTTATGTTGTATTCTATTTTTCTTTACGTAATGTAACTGTCTAACTGTGTTGGTATCTTGCCTGTACGAGTGTGCTGCGCTAACCGTGCACAAGGGACTTGTGCACTTGGCGTATGAGCTCGCGTTCAGCCTATTCAACGCGCTAACACTTCTCCCGCAATAAAATAATTATATTATTATGACAAGATTAAATTAAACAAATGTAAATAAGAGTAAGTAATGTAATGTCTATTCTGCCACTTTTCCTGGGCACTGTCACACTTTGCACATATTGGCTGCACTCCACTGCATTTTAGTAGTGTAAATAGTCAGCCTATAGCTTCTGTGGGAACCTACAGCTTATAGTGAGTTCCGATTCCGAACCACTCAGACATAGTAATAATTATTTAGGACTTACTTGACTTGACCTTGAAAATCAAGCTTTTTTTAATTCACTAATTGACATGGCTTCATTTTCTATCGTACTTACTTGACTTGATATCAAGCAATTTCAAGCTACTTGATATTATTTGATAACCAGATCATATTTTACACATTCCAAGTTTACCACTAGAACTATAACGAATTGAGGGGGAAATGGAAAATGACTGATTTGAAGTAACAAGTCAAGTCTATTGTATACTGCTGTAATGTACTTGTACTTACAAACAAAATGCGGAGATTCTTAAACTAAAATACTACTAACTCCCATATTTAACTCCAAAAATTGCTAAGCAATTTTTAAAATGTTGCTTTGGTTAGAAGCACGTTGATAAAAATTACAGAATTATTTATGATTTGGAATTTGTAAATAAAAGTATTAATTAAAAATCTCATTAAGATTTTTTGATACTACTTCTTTAATAAAATTGATGAAAAATCAAGTATCTTTGAGAACTACTTCATTGATATTACAATTTGACTTGATTTGATATTCGGTTATTACTTGAAATCAAGTCAAATTCAAGATAAGTTGCTTGAATATGATTTCAACCTATGAAATCCTTAGCTATGGATCAGAGAAAGAACATGTAGATATTTAATTGATGCATAAATGTTGTTTTAAATTATTTAATAAGTATATAAGCATAATTACTTCCAGATATTAAATTTTTGAAATTTTACATAAATAGTAAAGCAGGCAAAGGCTGTGTTCATGGATTGTAAGTATATATACTTGATGGGATAGAAAATTATGTAACAGTGTAGTGAAAATATAAGTTTGAGAACCACTGCGAAAAACTGCACATGAATTCAATATAGCTCTAGCCTACTAATCAACTTCGCTAGTTTGTAATTTTCAGCTGATAATACTGTTCATTAATTTTTTCACAACTTTCTTTATGCATACTAATAAATATGTCATTCCTTTGATGAAAAAGCTAATCATACAAAAAAATTGCATCACATTAATGTAAAATAAATGAACTAAAGAAGAGAAATTTTCTTTATGAAAACTTACAAATGGTGTTTTTCCGTTTGGCATTTTCAAACAGGATGGGATGAAAAGAAAAAGAATATATAAACTATGTCAGAATTAAAACTAATTAACAATAAAAGAGAAACTACAGGTAAACTAAAAGAAAGACCAAGTATAAACTAAACAACTAAGCAAAAAGAAAATCTGTGCAATAGAAAACGCGAAAGTCTGGAAGTTGGAAATTTACAATGCTTTTAATTAATTGCACCCCTACAAAATAGTTTATTAAATTCCGTCTGTGTTTGCACAAACAACCAGCTGTAATTTTTTTTATAAAAATGTTCTTATACTTATAGGGAATCTTATTAATTCGCTCCTTTACACGTATATGAATATATTGTTATTTTATCACATAATATTTATACATACAGTTATCAGAGCCGTAACTAGGATTTTGAGCACCTGTATGTATTCTTGATAATAGTAATTGCAAGCTCCAAAACAGCCACTTTAGTTTTAGCCTTTTTAAATTTTATTTTAGTTTCAGAGAAAAATCGAAAATACGTCGATTTAATTGAATTTTTTTCCCAAAAATCAAATTCCCGTTGTCATAGTAATAATTGTTTACCGACTTTTATTTAATTTTAATTTCAAAAATTTGACAACAAAATTAATATAAACAATAACTATTAACTATTCTACTCAATTCATTCACCGCTTTCAAAGCGCACAATTCTAGTTTTCGACGCAATTCTTTATAACATTCTTCTACACTTAAAGACGTTATGTGTCTCTAATCTTCTCTTTTAAATTCTCTACCATTACAACTAATTGAGAGACAATGAAATTAGATAAATAATGACAGTATGACAGTAACTATGACAACGCCAACTTGTTGTTTAGAGATTTTTGCCTGCATTCATAGTCAATGCTTACTCAAGCTACTTCGCCAAGCATTACTCGTCTTCTAGTAAGTGACATGTTTCTTAGTTGAAACTTCGTTAATTCTCGGCTAAATAATAACCTCAAGGTAGAGATTTGGATAAATTGTAGGTATTGCGTTTGGAATATTTGTAAATTTGACAATTTGACAGAATTTGACAAGTACTCAAGTATGAGTCAAGGTGAAGTATCGACTATGAATATAAGCATTAGAAAAATTTTCAAGTAAGTCGACCTATTTTCGATTTTTCTCTGAAACTAAAAGAAAATTTGAAACAGTTAAAACTAAATTGGCCGTTTTGGAACATGCAAAAACTTTTATCAAGAATATATTTTTCTAATAAAATTAAAAAATAATTTGAAACCCGATCCATAGACATACTGTATATCAGGAAAATTAAAAAGAAAATCTACTTTTTAGCTATATTCATTGGTATTTCAGTAACTTACTATTTTTAAAAGGATCTTATGTATCATGTTCATAGACGGTAGATGATATCTCAATTGAATTGCTTTGTTTTACTTTATTCGTATTTACTAAAAGATGAGAAATTTGTTGCATAGTACATTAATTTAGATGAAGTTCTGGTTTAGTGCATTGATTGCGAGATCAAAATTTTTGTCGGTTTGTTTTTTATTAATCATTATGCAACGCAAAATTAGAAAAAGGTTGGAATTACCGCGGAAGAACAGAAATTTGGTATGTCCCATATATCGGTTTGTCCAATAATGCAAAGGTATATTCCAGAAGACCTGGGGCCTGTTACATAAAACTACAAGTCTTGTAATACAAGATCACTAGGCAACGCTTATCAAATTATAAATTCTATTGGCACGTATTGAAAATTTGACAAGCGTTGCGTAGTGATACACTTGTATTACAAGTCATGTAGTTTTGTGAAATAGGCCCCTAGACAAAATCAAAATCGCCCAAAAACCTTTGGCCAATATCGTTCCTAAAAAGTTTCCGCCTTAAGAGAATATGCGATAGTTTAAGAATTTTATTATAGTACGTTAAGTTTCTAGAGCAGTGTAGGTTAACAAAACAAAAATAAATTTTAAAATATTAAAGAGCTTTTTAAATAACAAACATATCAAAAACATCATTGTAATTTTATCTGTTGGCAATATCTTCTCAATTGATATTATAGCGTTATTTGACAGTCTAATAGATTAGTGGAGCTAAGATCAATTATCAATTTGCTAAAAGAGTGTTTACAAGAAGCTGTAATAACTGGTAAAACTATGGCAGCTATGAGTACATGGATAATTTTTTGTCAACATTTAAAAAATAATTTTTTGCACATCCTGGCGTAAATGTCGGACAAATAACATTGTTTTAAGGGCGAAATGACACTCTTTTTCGCCCTAGAACTTTTCGTGCCCAGATTCACCCATTTTTATAATAAATTTTTGACGTGTCACCGCTTTTTTGCTACTTTGTTTACTTACTACTTGCTTGTTTTCATTGTTATCCATGACAACGTACATATGTCAAATAGACTACTATGATCTGAATTTGATTTGAACGTCGTTTTACTTTGATCGCGGTGATGAAGTAATACTACTTCGGATGTGAAAAAATATTGTATGTATTACGAGCGAAATATATTTTGGCCCTAGGTGCATTGTAACCCTCCGCTGCGCGTCGGGCTTCAATTTTGCACCGCGGGCCAAAATCTATATCATTTCGCCCTTAATATATAAATAGCTATTAGAAATATTTAATCTACACCCTACACCTACATAAATGTTAAAAATTTTGCGCCCATAGCCCTAGTTACGGCACTGAAAGTTATCATTAAAATGAAATTTATATTTAAATAAAATAGTAATAATGGTAACAAAACATTTTTTAAATTATGGCTAAAAGGATTTATTTTAATGAATACGTTTCAACATACCTACAATCCGACTTTTATGTTTTTGGTTGATATCTGTGCGTATGTGAAGCAAATTTAGAATAAAATTTAAAGATTGTTCAGATAAAGATCAACATTAAAGAAATTTGTTTTGCAAAGCATATTATTTTATTACTGATATCATAATTAATAAAATTAATGAAATTAAGAAGAATAAATGGTATTATTAATGAATAGGGAATTAGTATTTAATGAATGTAGTGGCCGTTGGTAGAATTACTGTGATTTGTGCATTCCCCATGGGGCATATTAGCTTAGCATGCATGAGTTCATGCAGCGCAATCCTCTGGTCCTTGTTCTACTAGCCCGAGATGTCCTTTTGAGTACAAACATGCAGAATAATTGGAAACTAATTAGAGTTTCTCTCATTGATTCACAGACATGCGCCTCAATACCTACTGAAAGCCAAATACTCAAGGTGGACATTACACCTGCCATTCCTCAAATGTTCCACTACAATTAATGACCTTTCCAAAATTATGTAGTTATTGTGCGATACTGAATAGATTTCAAGCGAATTAATTAAATGCCAAAAACATGATCCAGAAGATGATGTGAATTACAATTTTATTTGTATTGTACAAAATTGAAGTGAAACAATATGAAATCGATTTTTTCTTGATTTCATTTCATTATTACAGTTTTACAATTCTATAAATCTTTAATATGAAAATTGATACCCATTAATAAAAAACATCGTTATTGACTTGGCATGTCAGAGAAAATAATGAAAGAATGCGGTGTATTCACTTATACTTTATAGTTATTAAAAAGTAGTGATGACCGATATTTCAGGAACTGTGATTCAGTCACTGATACTGAAAAATCAGAGGTCGTAATTGCTACCCAATATTTTTAAACCTGTGTTTCGTGATCATAATCGCTATTGTAAAATTTAAACGTTTTACGAAGAAACAATTCCAATGAGTAACAAAAATTCCCGAATTTAACCGTACAATATCTGTGATCGCAATCACACTTTAACATTACAGTTACAGAAAAGTAGCAATCACAAATTACACTGCGATTTAGAAGTAGCAATTTCGCTCATCACTATTAAAAAGGCCTTCAACAGAATCAACTAAGGAGACATATTTGGAAAACCTTATGCAGCAGAGAAATACCAAATAACATAGTCAACGACAACGACTACATGAGAAAATAAAGAATTGCATTAAGATGTGGTATGGAAATTCTAATTTATTTGAAACAAAAAAAGAAGTGAAGCAAGGATGTATAAGCTATCCTCTCTAGTTCCGGATGAAATTATCAAAAAGGCTAAAGATTAAAAACGCAAAATAGGTATCTGGAAACGAAACATAGACCTTGAACAAAAATATTGAAATATACAAGAAAATCTAGAAAAATTAAAAATCAAGATTAATCAAGAAAAGGCCAAAATAATGGTAATAAACAAAAATGAGCTATAACATAAAACATGGCTGAAGATAGAATGTTTATACCAGGTGAAAAAAATTACGTACTTCCGATGGAAAGAAGAAAGAAATGGAATGGTATTCTTAAAAAAAATGAAAATAAAACAATAATGGACAAAATAAAAATGATACATAGGTGAAAAGGTCAAGGCAACAAATAGAAGACATATTAGAAAAAGGGTAATTAAAATGCTTTAGCCATTTAAAATGAATTCCTGAGAAATGGATAAGAAGAAAAGATTATGAAACATTAACAACTACCAGGAGAAAAAGGGGGTAGATCAAGAAAAACATGGCAAGACGAAGAAGAAGAAAAGCTAAAAGAAAAAAATCTAGTGAAAGACACTAAAGACAGAAATGTATAGAAATAAATATAAAGAGAGCTAGGAATCTACTCCACCAATAATAATTTTTCTTATAATCATATAAATTTTTGGTCTCTATAGTTTCCATCAGTTTCTTAACTTTTGTATTTTGAAAAATATATATTTGTTGTTTTTAATCAGCATATTGTATTACACCGACTTAGGGTCGGTTTTTCCATCTCTGGTTAAAGTTTTGGTTACCTTAACCATCAATCAATAGAAAAATATTGCGTCGAAAAAGCAATGTTATCAAAAAATACGTTATTTACAATTTTGATGCGATATTTTTCTATTAACCGGCGGTTAAGGTAATTGGCACTTTAACCAGAGGTGGAAAAACCGGCCTTTAGTAAAGTTAATTTTAATAACCCAAACTTACTGAACCTATCCTAACTTTTCTAAAATTTGGACATTCAAACATTGGTATCTTTGTCAATTTTGAAAAATAAATAAGAATTGTAACTATTTTACAAAACTTGGAAACGACATACCGAATTTACGAATTCTTATATAAATAATAGGAAAGAGAACTCTCAAAGAATAATATTTTTTTTCAAAATATTCTAATAAAAAAAACTTTATATCACACAATATTTCATATCAATAGAAACAAAATTAAATAATATAAGCAACGATTGTCATACATCTCATTACATTTGGTGGGACAGACAGTAATAATCAAAAAGTATTTTCCCATGCAACAGTATATATCGAAAATGAATTGCAGTGCACTTATTGTTTAACCATGGTTACAATTTGAACGGTACGATGGTTAAAAATCGGTACTCTTATTAAATGACATCTCAAAAGGTATCAAAAGTTTAAAAGTGTAGTTCAAGTATCTTGTAGAATTACGCCCAAGACGAATTTGGGTCTCAAACAGTCAAAACTTAATCGTACCCATCAATCTAATGCGATTAGTTTAGTTACCAAAAAGTACCGAAGACATTCAGGAACAGTGTTCAGTTAATGTACCTGTTTACATAAAAAGAAACTGCGGTTACTCTGGTTCAATTTCGAAATATATATCTTTAATTCCGTATGTCAACATTTCTCGTACTTACTCTGTACTCATAAAAGTCTTGTCCCAGCCATTCTTTCTCACAAAAAAATAATTTAACTTATCAAAAATAACTTTCCGAAGAAGGAATAAGGTTATAGATAAGTAAGTAAGAAGGTTGTATAAATAGTGTAAATTGAAAATGAAACGTTATTGCTTACTGCAGTTAGGAGCATGTTTGTGCCTGTCGGAGAGACCTCGCATGTACGCATGTAGAGCGCAGCGATGCAGACAGACTACGCGATATCCGGCAGCGCGTCCTCGCTGTAATATCGCGCTAATTATGTTTGTGTTGCATTGAAGCATTGATTTCATCTTGACATGCTGGAATTGCACCCAGTGGTTCGCTGCTGGCTCGCAACGCACCTCATTCAGCCACCGGCATTGTCATACCGCCACGCTAAATATATACTCCCTCAGGTGCACACAAATCCAACACAATATTTATCATGTGTGTACGAGATAGGTTTGTATTACACAGCTGGAGCGAGTACTTTCAAAATAAATTTGACCTAATAAATGACAATGCTGACATTGATAAGAGATTGATATTTTATTGTATCATTTAATAAATAATATACATATTATTATTAAATGATTGTATTTATAATGGGCTATATGACCATTGTCAAATTGCAGGAAAAAAAGTATAAAAACCAAAAATTAACCATTGTCCCTCCCCGCCAAGTGATCTGGCTAGACCTTCTTCCAGGGCTTCAGATGCCCTGAAGGTGTTCTAGTTCATCCGGCCAGGAATTAGATCAAGCTTCAGTGTATGCTTTAATTCTTACTCTGCTGAAACCAGAGCACATTCTGGACTAGCTTTGGATTATGCTCTGTTTTCAGTGGGTCACGAATTAGAGCATTCAAAATTGTTTGCTCTAATGCTAGGTTTGCACATTCTGGAGCAGATTTAGCTGCTCTGGATTGTGTTCTAGTTTCAGTGGGTCAGAAAGTAAAGCACACAAAAGTGTTTGCTCTAATTCTACATCTTCTGAAACCAGAGCACATTCTGGAGCAGATTTAGCTACTCTGAATTGTGTTCTGGTTTCAATGGATCAAAAATCAGAGCAAGTATTCAGAATGCTCCAATTCTTGAACTGCTTAAAAAGGCATTTTAGAGCATTGATGTTCTGGAGTTTGCTGTGGTTTCAGTTGTTTAAAATTAGACCAAGTACATACTTCCGAATGTTCTGATTCTTAACCTACTGAAACCAAGGCAAAGTTAATTTACTCAGAAATAAAAATCAATTAAAGTTACGTCCAACCTGCCATCGAGAGCCATTTCACATAGCCCAGTATTTTTTACATTAATAATATAACACTCGATTGTTATTATTGTAAAGATGAGTTCACACCATTTACTAAGCAATGTGACCTGAGCTAGAGGCTTAGTGCAAAGGTTTGAAAAGGTCGATTGGAACAAAAAATGGAGGAGCATAACTAGATGTTATAGCAATTCCATAAACAATTGGAACATTCTACGGTTAATCGTTTTTGAGCTACGTGAAAAATTCAAAAAACAAGAGCAAAGTGCCCTTTTGGTGCCGTATGCAATGAAAAAAGGAGGTGCACAACTAGATGTTATAACAGTCCCATATACAAAATTTCAAGATTTTACGTATAATCATTTTTGAGTTATGCGAGATATGTTTGTACGTACGTACAGACGTCATGCTGAAACTAGTTAAAATGGATTCAGGGATGGTCAAAATGGATATTTTCGATGAAACCTAAAAACCGAAATTTTTCATGATTACAATACTTCGTTTATTTTGTACAAGGAAGAAAAATAGTTAATGGAGTATATGACCACTTATTTAAACAATCTCTTGTGTAATATCAAAATATTCTAATTTTTTTAACAATATTTATTCGATATCATTAAGAAAAAAAATTTAAGTTCATTAATTCCCACTTTTAGCATTGTAAACTGCTCTCTCGCCTAAAAATAGGTTTAATACTATAGGAAGATAATGATCCGATCGAGTAATATTTAGAAAAATTAATTTCTCTCTGCTTTTTGCAACGTATATTTTAGGAACCGACATTTACTTAAAAGCAAACATTGTTTTTGCAAGCGAATATAGCACGACAATAGCGCAATTTGTCTGGAAGTAAAGAGATAATCAATTTAAATTCCGAGTAATGGTTTAACTTCATTTAGTGAAATAAAGATAGATAGTGTTACGGAGTCCTTATTTAAAACTATTTTTGTTCCTCTTGACATGATTTATTATTTTATCGTCCCATTACGGTTTTTTAAATGCGAATCCTTTGGACCAAATTACAAAATTACAGTAAATCGCCTCTCCAAAGTCGATAATCAGGATAATACGCAGAGATTAGATACTTTTAAGCGTAATAAACATTTCATGTTTACTTTTTATTACTAATCAATTTAGATAACAGCATTTTTATTGATGAAATTCATGACGGCCGCTGCATCATTACATCGTTCATTTCGCCCAGTGGTAACTTTATACGGTGCAGCAATCATGTCTGCAGTAGACCACGAGCGAGCTTCAACATGCTATGCGAAAATCAATGCAAAAGCTCAACTGGTCCACTGCGGCAAGGCACTGTGCAATGGCTCTTTTTAACAAGCACTTCTGTTAAACCATGTGATAGTAATACAGACAGTAAGAATCCTACAGCGTAATGAATTTAATCATTAACTCTAAACCGAATTAAAATTCGATACTTCAATCAAACCGAAGAGGAAGATCATTAAAATCTCAAGGCTTACCTACAAATTGCAGGAAACCTTAACATGGACAATGCTGACAAGATAATACTAGATACTAGCCAGTACATACTTGCTTGTACATGTTGTTTGCACAGGTTTATAACGAGTAATTAACATCACATAACTACTTTTGTTTTAAAATTGTTTTAAATGTCAGCCAATTATTCTAAATTTAATTACGATTATTATATTCCTTCCCTTTTGTAAGCATTCACTTGTTTAATTATTTCTGACCAATTATTATTTGAAAAATTGTTGAAATTAATACCCAAACCTAAATATTAGGTTCTAAAATTTACTTTAAAAAAAGAATTATCTTCGACAGTCTGCAAACATGTGGCTTTGAGGTTATCATCATATTCTTTATATACCCAGATGGAAGAATAAAAGTAAAATTGCATTTGTCATAATGGTCGTCATCTATGGTACAGAATATCATAAAATAGTTACTTGGTTAGAGAATTTTAATGGTTTAGGTTGTCAGCCTATAATTACTAGGAAAATGAAAAATGCACTTGATGAACTAATGTATTAACTATGGTAATTATGAACAATATTACAAATATTATAAAAATAATAATAATAAAAAACAAAAAAAAATTGCTATATTTTTAGTGTAATTGGACGAAACAGTAATTACAAATATTAATGAAAATAAACTAAATATTTTTTGTCTCAATTCCGTGTCTATTGCTATTTTAGGGGTGATTTACGTAATTTTCATACCTAATTCCTGAGCTTACAGATCACGTAAAATTAACTTTGCATATTGAGTCATATGCAGTATTTTATGCTCTATAATTGTTATTTGAAGCTATTTTTCCTAAAATAATTAGGGAAGCAGGAAATTACAAAAATATGATTTTACATATTTAAATCCCTGTGTTGATGTTCACCACCCAGTTACATTTATCTCTAAAAAGTACCTAATTCGATCAAATGAAGCATTCTGGTTGGATGAAAACGACATAGTGGAATGATCAATTTAAATTTTTACATAATACACGATTGATTACTTAACAATATTTAGCACGAAAATTTTTTTTTATTTCTGTGTTAACATTTGTTTTTGTTTTTACAATTTCCATTCTATTGGACACTCATAAAAGTAGGTATAGTCTTTAGAGGTAGTGTCTTTGTCAGCATTAGGCAAGTTTACAATTGAAAAATGATCTGAGTTTTTCTAAAGGTATTACGGGAATTTTTACGAGTATCGTTAATTAAATAACATTTTTTTATTAGTTATATTTTTTCAGATGGTAAATTTTTATAATTTTTTTTTAATTAATTAAATTTTTTTTAATGAAATTTTTATAATTATTTTTTATTTCATTTTTTAACCGACATATTAAATATGACCTGATTTCTAATTTAGATTTAGAATACGTTCGGCAGTCTTTAAGATTTATACTCACCTTTGTAATAAACTATGATTTTAAAAATAAATTTAATATATTTTTTAAATCATTGAATCTGTAAAACATAATTTATATACATACATATGTATATAAAATAAACTAAAATAATTAGAAAATCATTGATTTTATTTATTGTGGTTAATTGTAGTTTAGAAAGAAAATAAAAAAACCAACCAAAATATATTTTTTTATTTTTATGGCTGTAAAATTTGCATTTAGTTGCCTCAAACAAGTAGTATGTATATTGTACTTTACACTCTTCTTAAAAACAAATTTTGGCAATGTATCATGGTATTTTGTAGTTGTCGTGCTCAGATCCGCGGCCATGATTTATTTTCGGGGGAGATTCTGAATAAATGAAACAGCGACTATTACGAAAAATGGTATGATTCAATAAAATGTCTAATTTTTAATAAACTTTCCGATATTTGTATACAATTAAATACATTTAAAACTAAATTCATGAGAATTTCGGAGGGCTGGGTTGTTTTAGCCCCTCGAACCCCTCTACTGGCTAAGGACCTGGGCCTGATGAAGGAATAAAATTTAATTGGTGCATTGACACATTAATCAAATTAGTAATTAATAAATTTTATATTTTTATAGTTATTTTAGTTTCAATATATGTATAGATATAAATATAAATTATTAATTTATACTAATCCAGTTAATAATAAACTATTTTAATTTTGTAATATTAAGGTATAGACAGGTAAGACAGATATTGCATTGTCAATAACCTAGCAACAATAACAATACTAGATAAAAATGGTTTTTACAATAACAATAGAAATGTTATTATTGTGAAGTTTCCTTGGAGATACTGAAATATATTTATTTCATTTGTTGCAATGTCGCTGATACGTGAGGTTCTGTGCATTGGCAGTGCGTTAGTAGGGGCGTTGGCAGTCCACGCTCATATTCGGGCCCTCGAAGCCAAGCGAGAGCGGCCCGAAGAAAGGCAAGCAAGGGAGGCAAGGAGACGGATATTGCGGGAATTACTTTTCCGTGTCTGGTGAGATTCGTTCGCCTCCGCTTGCGAGAAGGGGGGGTTCTGGGGGTGTGAATGCGGGAGTGGACAACCCCGGCCCGAGGTCTAAAACCCTCCGTGGTGCAGGGGGGTGTGAATGCGTGTGGGGACAACCCCGGCCCGAGGTCTAAAACCCTCCGTGGTGCAGGGGGGAATGAATGCGAGTGTGGACTACTTCAGGCCCGAGGTCTAAAACCCTCCATGGTTCTGGGGGTGTGAATGTGAGTGTGAACTCCGGGCCCCAGGTCTAAAACCCTCCGTGGTTCTGGGGGGTGTGAATGCGAATTACAACAAATTCTATAAATATTTCAGAAATATTACTGTAATTGATAGAATATTTTTCTACCATACGTTTCTATAGAAACGTTAATGTGACCCCATATGGTTACATTCACTTCCCAAACACTCACAGTGTTGCTAGATGGGAAGGAAATACCCTTTTTCAAGGGAAAAAGAGGACAAAAAGGGAAAAAGGGATTTTTCCACTAAAAGAAGGATTTTTCGGCAAACAGAAAATTTCAACCTTTTTTAAATTTTATTATTTATTTGTAGAGTTTAAATATTTTGAATAAAATTTGCAAACTTAAACCGTAATTTTAACCGATAATTTTAAGACTGAAAATACCTGTAACCGTTAACTAAAAAACAAATAAACTGGTTCTAGCGAACATTAACCTTTATTTTAAAATCATTTAACGCGAACATTTTAATTTTTTTTAATCTGTGTCATCCACTTATTTGTATTTGAATATGAGTCATGACAGCTTTTACAATTTATAATTTATGGGAGTGTCATAAAAGTAGGTAGTCTATTTGTCAACATTTGGCAAATTTACTACTGAAGGGCGACCTGCCTTTTTCTGATGGTATTACGGAAATTTTTGTGAATATTCGTTAAATAAACTGCATTGTTTTATTCGTTATAGTTTTTCAGATGGTAATTTTTTTTTTATTATTTTTTATTAAATTTTTATAATTATTTTTTTAATTAATACTTTAACCGATATATTAACCGGTTTAAACCGGTTTCCAATTTATTAAAACCGGTTTTCGAACTAAAACCATTATTATTACAACGTTCTCTATACGGGTTAACCGTTAACCAGTACTTTTTTCGGTTACTCCATATAAAAAATTATTATATAAGTGTTAAAACATACAAAATAACATAAACAAGATGGAAAACAAAATATAACAGAGAAATAGATTATGTTTACCGTCGTACGTATTAAAATACACATATTTCACTTCTTCTAATTTTTTGTCATTTTTCTATACGTACGAGCATAGGACGAAAGTATGCAATACCTCACGCGTCACACGCTTCCCGCCGAAACTTCTTTTTTCGGTTATACAACATTTTTGGGAAAGATAAAAAAATTTGGGAATTTAAAAATTCGAATTTTCTATTAATATATTACATAATCTAAAAAGCGTTAACAAGCACATTGGATATTTTCAAGTTATTGCTTTCCTATCCCTAAAATAAAATGACACTTTTATCCTTTAATCAATTATCACTATTAGATGTTTAAAAATGTGACAGTTACATCTTTAATGTTAGAAAAGGTATAAAACAGTAAGTAATTAATTGTTGAAAAGACTCATAATAGATATCGCCGCAGACAGAAGCGATGAATATGAATATATGGTTTAATTCATCCAGTCTGTAAGCCGGAGTATTAAGTTTGGATAAACCACCTCAGTGGTGTGCAAATTGAATTCTATTCTAGCGGGTCGTGTGATAATCTGCGTTTAAAGTTTACTCGCGAACTGAAACCGAAAAGCGTAAAAATTTTATCGTTCCGAATCCCATTGTCTACAGACGACTGCTGGAAGAAGAAATTATTTATAAAGTATAATTTCCCTAGGAACGTATCTGGGAGCGGTAAGTAGAATGTGCAGCGACTATCATATCCAACGCTCATTGCATGCATTCGCTCCGGACTTTAATATCGGAATGGAGATGGAGATGGGGATGTGATGTGCTATCATCATCAAAATGCCTTCATACATATATTTCCTCTCCCGATACCGGATATTTCAATCGCGAACTCCTACACAAATAGTTTCTAATCTCAAATCTCATCTCAATTTTCTTTTATATATCTACTGTGTTATTACTATTATTATATTTGTTAAATTATATACTGTTTGCTTCTTTAAATCCATATTGCTTATTCATAAAAGAATGTTGTATATTTACTGTATCCATTTATACTATCTATTTCCAAAATATAGATCAATTTATGCAATTTACGATCAATTTTTGCTTCACATTCATATACTAGTTTTTTCTTCACTTTCAATATTTTTTTACACTCTAATAATTGTGTTAGTATTTTTTTCTTTATTCACTCCAAAAATACTTTCTAATTTGTCTTAAAGTTCTTTATTTTAATTAAAATATGCTTTAATTTTTCCCCTAGTTCCTGATACTCTAGATATAAATAAATTGAACAGCATTGCCCGTTTTTAAGGCAGACTTTGCTTTGGGAAGAACCATTTCTTTAATATCTCAAAAACTATCTTGTCTATAAGGTAAGAACCCATAAACTTTTTAAAATAAATATTCTTTTTATTTCGCACGCAGACATACTCTGCACAAATATATATAATTATAATAAAGTTTATATATACATATATTGTTTCAATATAAATGTTTTACATTGACTTAATAAAATTTATGAAAAGTAATTTACATTATTGATGAATACCTACTTAATCAAAATTATTTTAAATAAATTTTATTCTCATTATCTGTGATAAGACTTCGTAGTGACAAACAGGGCTGGATTTATGTTGGTGGGAGCCTTTGGGCAAAAGTTTAAATAAAAATTTAAAAATCTATATTTTATGAACATTTTATAAATTTTTAGTAAATTGTTAATTAACGAATACCCGAACTAAAAAAAAAAAAAATACCATTTATCACCCTGGTGAAAAGTGATTTACAGTCAAAACGTTGATGCCTTAATGGATTTTATTAAATAACTGCTATTCCAAAAAAATTTTCCTAATTACTAATTATCCAGTCGAATAAAACCAATTCCGTATTGATAAACATAAAATTTATTTTTTGCACTTTTCTTGCTTTCTTCTTTGTAAAATATTGTATATCTTCATATAATAATACTGCTAAAATCATTTATGCTCAGATGTATTAGATGATGTTTTAGGCGAAGTTCGATCATAACAGTTGTAAGTTACAAGTACATAAATTTTAGTGTTTTTCGGATTGGCTCTTTCTTATTTTCCAGTAACGTAAATTGCTGACAAAATTATTAATTTGTTGTTGGGGAGGCTCCTTTTACTAAATCGTATTCAATATTTGATTCATTTTAATACGCTTTCATTATATTTCACACACCAATTTTAACGGAAAACTCTTAATTGATATACTGATATAAAAAATTGCATTACATGTTACCAGTCTGTGTGTATAGAATTTGTTTTCCTTGAAAATAAATTTATTATTATTATTGGGGAGAAAAATTTGTCGGGACGTAGTGCTATATGTTTAATTTAATAAAAACGTATAAGATTGCGTCCGGACAATATTTTCTTACCTATATCAACTCCCGGCTGATTATCCTTAAGCCAGCATTATTATTGGAAAACAAATAAACATTCATAGTCCTATGATAAAAATATGGTTTTTCTATTGAAAGCAAGAATTCTGTATTCGAAAAATCTTGCATTTGTACATTTACCACAAAACTCCAATCCTGTACATAGTTTACAGCAGTTTTTAATGCATAAACTGCAATATCCTCGCATGAAGGGCGATGGTTTGTTTTCCACCCTCATTCATCGCAATGAGTAGCTAGGCCGCCCCGCGCCGCATAGCCGTCTAGACGCCGCAGCGCCGACGCAATTACATATGCCTGTAACACGTTGCACTTTTCCACCTAATCACCTAACGAGGCGACGGACCAGGCCCCAGGGCTCTGCAGAGGGTCACACGGGGAATGAGAAAATCATACACAGGAAATGTGAGGAACAAGGGAGGGATGATAAAAGTGAGGATGATGGTGACTTACTTTATTTACTGATGGCTGGATACTACTGGAACTAGAGGCGAATATGATTGGAATAATGGAAGCATATACTTTATTTGATATAATAAACTCAATCTTAAATTCGAACTAAATATGTTGTGCAAAATATCTGCCTACTTCCAGAGCTGTAAAATGTGTCTGGTCTGAATGCGTAAACCTAACTATACTTGTCAGATGCCTGACTGAATTTATAACTGACTCACATGTTCATTAAAATTAAATTGGGTTCTGGTACTTCTTGACTGGAATGAAATTATGGTGGAAAAAAGTACTGGATATCAGTCAGTTGATTAATTTTTTTGTTTCGGCCTCATTATAATTAAAACAAAAAAGAGTCATTTTTACAGACTTGCAAATACTGGAATTACACCTTGACACATCTGTATGTTTACCTATTTGTTTTTGTATGTAATTGTTGTTTTCATTTTGTTTCTTGTCTTCATTTGTCAATTAATTCATTATAAAATGAATGATAAGAAGAAGAAAGCAGTACACACAATTAAACTTAAAAATTGCCCGTAACTTCAGCCCTACCGAAACTAGTATTCGTATCGTATTTGGTACTTTCGGATTTGTGCGAAACGGTTTC
Organism: Stenolophus ochropezus; assembly: GCA_035578165.1. Taxonomy (NCBI): domain Eukaryota; kingdom Metazoa; phylum Arthropoda; class Insecta; order Coleoptera; family Carabidae; genus Stenolophus; species Stenolophus ochropezus. The sequence goes on along the minus strand of JAQOWZ010000004.1, from coordinate 5,618,374 downwards.
ATCCGCTTATTTTTTATATTTGTTGATTAATATAGATTTGTTTTGAAAGTTATTTAATTTTTTTTCCTTTCGAAGATATTTATTATCCTTATTCTGAGGATAACTGATAACTATATTATGAGATAGGTACTGACTTCTAAGTGTAACATGACTCGACTTAAAATTTGATTAAGAAACAGAATTCTACTCTCTCAACAGGGTTGTTTAAGCTTATAAAAAAATCAGAAAAATTAATCTATATTAAAAAATATGAAGTACGCATATATTTTTATTACATAATATAATACTGCATATAGCAAAAAAAAATCACAAAGTTCGAAAAGTATAATCTCGTGAAAAGCTGTAGTATTTGGTGACGTCACGTTCACTGCTTATAAAAAGAAGTCAGAATGAGTGAAACAGGCCTAGATCCGAATTTAATAATGCTGTTTATTTAATGCTTTATTGTAGTTTCCTATTTTAAACTTTAATTATTAGGGTAAACTTTCGAATGATGTATGCAAAGACAAATGTTCTTCACAACTACTTGTTTACGATTGTTATAGACCTGCATTAGTCGTACGGGTTACGTAATCAAAATAGCGCTCGTTTGAACATAGTGAATTTTTAATTGATAATTAGTAATATTAAAAAGGAATAATTGAACTTTTTGTATTTTATTAGAACCTATTTGCAAATAAAATTAAGATACATATTTTTTTTTATAAAAGCGAGATACTTAAACAGACATATTTCTTACTTAAATATTCAAATTTGTCTACGAACTTTCCGTAATGTTCATTTTTACACAATCAGTTACATATTTTCCAAAGCAGCACCAGATACGAATAATATATTTCAAATTTATATGTATATTGTAATACGTATACGTAATACCGGATTAAAATACCTTTTAATGCCTTATGTTATTCTGAATTTAGACTTAATTTAGGAAAATAAAATGTATATAATTTAAAATATATAATATTTTGTACAGAAAAATGTGCGTATTTCTATCTATTCAGAAACAAACTTCGGTGTCAGCGACCACTAGTCGATCCATCGCCGATGTACAAATATCGTGAAAAATTTTAATGTGAAACTTAGGTTATGTATTTATTTGTCTCATTTTCTAATTTTTTCACTTCATATTACATTTTTGTATTTGGAAGAAAATACATGCATTATTAAAATATGTATAATTTTATTGCTTTCTGTTCAATGCTGCACTTCAGGGTTGTTGTTTATAGTTAATAAATTTCATTATAAATAATTAAAATTTCATTGAATGTATGCTTCTCTTTAATGAATGTTCAATATCGGCATTCCATTTATGCATAAACTTTTATCATAATAAACTTTGCAACTATGTTCAATTTATATTTTAATTATCCTTTATCTAAACAGATTGCTAATTACTTTTCAATCAAGCTTATTAAAATTTCATCTTAGTACACAAGTATATAGCTGCATTTTGAAAAAAGTTCATTGACAAGTTTGCTTTGGTGGTTTAATCTGCAAGTTCCCAGACAGGGTAATGATTTAAAAGTGGACGTAATGAAGCCAGGGGAGGTACAACAACTGTCCGAAATTAAAATTCCTACATTCGAACAAATTAAGCGGGTGGCAGGTGCATACGAGAGCAGACGCACAGTGTATTTACACTTCAATGATATTCCAATATGTCGACGGAGTTGCCCATAAAACGACAAAAAATGCTCACCAATCGCTTATGCATAAAAAGTAAATTTCACTGTTTTGTTTGGTAAAAACGAAAATTTATTTGTCCATTACTAGCGTCTGATAGAACTTTCGGTTTCGTTTTCAGTTTCGGCCAAAAATGCTGGTTTCGGCTGCAGTTTCGGTTTCTAGTGCCTATTGTTCGGGTCATGTTTGGCGCTTTCCTCTATTTTTTTTGTTTGTTAGTTAGTAGTTTTGTTTTCTTGTGTGCTTTCTAATTCAATCATAAATTTGCTTCTCACCTTAAACCTCACAGTAATTACTATTTTCCTAACTATCTTCCCTGAATATCACACTTTGACTACTTAAAAATGAGCTACTTATAAAATAGTCAGTAATAAAATATGGAAAAAAATCTAAGTAAAGTTAATTATATTTTGTAGTGAAATTGGAGATAATGTAAATTAGAAGCAATTTAAATTTCCCGACTAGTAGTTACAAATACATTAAAATTAACGAACAGTTGTTGAGATTGTAAAAGAACCCTATGCTTGTTTACATTACATTACGACTGTAATAATAATAATGTACGATAAATCTGCGTTATCTATGCAACAAGACAAGTGAATGCAGTCTCCTCATACATTATGACATTAGCGTCATCCAATGCAGTGTTTTTCCCTAAACAAAACAGAAACGCAAAACAAGTATAGTTCGTTATCTGTCCGTTGTGGCGCTAGCTCATTACTCTTCGTTCTCCAGATTGAATATCCTCATTAGACGAGGATTAATATCGTTATTGTAAGACAGCGATGCTAGCGGTAGCTACCGGCGGTGTTATTAAACACGCCAAATATCAAATATGATACTTTAAATTAATAACCCCGCTAGATTGTTAACTAACCTGATATTTATCGACGTCGTTCACATGGTCTTTTAAGGATGGAGGACCACCAAAGAAGAGGAAATTAGCATGCAGTTGTCATTCAGTTGTAAATATGCATAAATAATGGAAAGATCTGAAGATATATTTGTTTCTCTACACAAGATAATCAGTGGATATTTATAGGTAACACATGTTTTGAAATCGAAATGTGCAAGTTATTGTTATATACATTAATATTGTCATTTTCTGAAAGAGCATTGAATAGTCTATATTTTATTAATTAATTAATAACGAAATATCCACCAAAAAAGTAATATAATGTAAAATTAAATCGACTACCTAATGTAAAAGTTTTGAAATATTTGTTAAAGTTGAAAGTCCATTATTTAAAAATAAATTTTCCGAATGAAAAACAACTCGGAAGATTCTCATATAACCTCCTCGATTGTAAACGGCAGTGTCACATTTATGATCTGTGACGATTTAAACATATATTAATAAATAGGAATAGGTGGATTTCATGTCATTATTTTCCGAACCTAGAAATAGCAAGTAGTAGGTATATCTCCTGGCGTCCTGGCATTGTCACTAGAGTGTGCTTTTTAATAAAGGTAAGCGTTTGGCTAATAAGTGCATCTGTTTCTTATTAATAGGATTAAAAGCGAAATCAATCAATCAAAGTAAATGTCAAATTTTATAGGTATATATTTTATGTTAAAAGTAAATACAGATCGGAACATGTACTATTAGTCAGAACTTCTGAAAATTTAATTTAATTAATCTCCTAATTGTATTTAAGATAAAAAAAAGTTTTTTTAAAGGAGTTAGAATTAAGCTTTGGTTGTGGGATTATTATTAATATTTTCAAATTTATTAATGTGTAATTATTATAATATATATTTATTATAACAGAAAATAAATAACATGTCTATTTCTGACATTTCTGTTATTAGATCCAACAGAAATTTCGTCTCTTTTATCCATTTCCTGTAATATTGAATCACAGATTTTAACCTATTTAAATAACTTATGTAAGGAAAGGCGTGAAAAGTGGTTGGAAATCAAAAAAAGAACTGATTTTACCGGATGAACAGATAATATACAAACTTCAACGTCCAAACGCGTTATGTTTACCTTCTGTCGTCATATTGGATCTTCACCTGTTCATGCTAGTGCAGCAATGTTTTCTGAAATGACGCAATAGCATTGATACAGTGAGGCGACTATGACATTGACGCTATTCGTTCCTAAAAAATATGATCCGAAACTATCTATAGTCCGCGCATGGGTAAACCACGATACATGAACTTATCACAAACCGTCAGGAATATTTAGTTGGAACAAACTTTATATCTGTCACTTTCGTGATTGCTTTAGAACCACTTCGAATTATCTGTGACCTTATATGACGTCATGAATATTTCTTCCTTCGCCATTAATTTGATTCATACGAATAAGAAGTTTTCATATTCGAGAGAACATTTTATATCCAAAATCCGTTATATCAAGGCCCATTACGTACAGGTTCTACTGTTATACCATAGAAACAATAATCGTCATGATTATCTGGTACATGACGATTATGGTTAGTTTTATTAAAGTCGTGGTTAGGTTACTGTATATTGTTAATAATATAATGAATGTTTCGGGCAAGTTTGAGCGCCCCGATGCGAATGATTAGCACGAAGACAGATTCCTGTTCGCGTGTTCGTTTTGCTTTGACAACCGTTTCCGCATCCTGCAAGATAGAAGCATGGAGCATAGTTGCTAACTCCGCCTAGTTCTACGCCACTGATATTAATTTCCCGAGTGCAGCAATACGTGACCTGTCTCCCGCGATATTGTTGTTATGAACTTATCCCAGCAGCAGGGGCGTGCGTCACCTGGGGACGACTAATCGGATTTGCAAACGACGAGAAAAAAGCCGCGCAGTCTTCGTGTGTGGATATGTAAATGCTCTGCATCGTTCATGCAAAATAACAAGCGGGCGACGGATGGGTCTGCGTCCTGCCCCCGCCGCCCCGCACACAATCTGACATCTATACGTTTGTTGCGCGAACACACCGCGCTGCACCTGACGTGAATATGTAATTCTAACCTCTTCATCCAGTCGGGACGTGCATGTGAACTGCCATCATACCCGTTTAAAGGTAACCCAGGTGACAACATGTGGCATAGCGGAACCTATACCGGATTCCCGCACTCTAACATTGTCTATCGACAAAACCCGTCTAAATTCTAACTTCATATATTATTCAATACAAATTAATCAATCTTTGATTAGCTCCTAATTTTTTCGAAATCAGATACAGTATCTAATAGAAAGTACAGATATATTTATAGGTGTAGGAAAAATACGAAGTAAATTTATTGATGAATTCTAAAAATATCAATGTCTGATTAACATTGATAAATTTTAATTATCAGTAAACCGTTAAACGAAGTTTTTGAATTTTTGTATTAAATATGTAGGTAATGATCCGTACACGAAAGTACATAGGCGCAGGGAGCTCATTGCAGGTTGATAATTTTCGGGTTTCACGGCAATATTTAAAGTTTATCTAAGATATGTATATGATATTTTATCCAACACCGTGTAATTATAACGATATAAGTATGCTGTTTTTAGATAAATAAAGTAGGTCATAAGTCACTAGTGAGCTAAATATATTAGCTCACTGTTTTTTGGTTCGTATCATATTAACTACGTTATAAAACCTTCTCTACACTATTTTGTTCCTAAAAGTCATTTCGAAATTCCATCTGTCAAAAATCTTATATGTATTTTATATCAATGATTAAAATGTGTTGGATAAATTGTTGTATGGCACACGTGTGTTAATTACCTAAGTCACTTGAAAAAATACCACACTCGACCTGACGGCGTCGTGAGCTAAACTTTTCCCACGTAACTTATCTGTAATGTAACACACTTGTACCATAAATAACTATAATTCTTTAATGTTAATTTCTCTACAATACTTGATTTTTGTGAAAAATTACTTCATAAATTGTTTATGGAAATATTCAACATGTTTTGAACTCTGCAACATCTGTATATTGTGTAATTAGTACGACAAGTGACATATTCCTGAACCACAGTGGACAACTAACTGTGGCATGAGGCGCTAAATTCACTTTTTGTACGTATCGTATATAGAATATACTATTTTTTTTCTCCAAATAATATTTATTTAAGCTACAAGGACGGCAAATATATTATAACATTTGTGAAGGCATAAACCTAGGCAAAGCTTGCGGAGCCAAACTTCATGTCACCGTCCAAGACTAGTTGTATTGGGTACTTATATTTCTTATTATATTTTTCGTGCCACTGGCAGCAATTGGTGTCATAAGTTGTGGGCCACTTACAGAGGCGAATTGGCAATGTTTCGACCAATGGGAAACACATTTCTCCGGTCCAACCCCAAAAGAATTTTTTTAAATTAAATTGCCTACAATAATCCACTATTTTGTTTTATTATACTTATTTATTATGAATACAGTTTTTTAATAAATGCTTTAGAAGTGTTTTTTCCAAAATTTCCCCCACGCTAATCCGGGCGAGACATTGGAAATTGAGATTCCTGACGTTGCTTACGTGACGAAAATCAACAGATCTTATTGTATGAGTACAAAAATAAAATTTTATACCTGTTGTTGCGACAAATCAAAAATCTTTGATTTCGTCGAGTACATTGCTTTATTTGTTACGTAATTTTCTAACGGTGAGTGGACTGTTAGAGCAATTGATGTTGAAGTTGTAGGCTTTTTAAAAGGAAACATCACTATATTCCACATCGATAGATATTAATTTGGAATAGACTGGTCCAGTCTGCCTATGTCCACTTGACATTCTTTTTATTTATTTATAACTTTTTACAGTTAACTTTGCCCGGTGCTAGACGACCAAAGATATGTATATGAAATTCGTATGATTTTCAGAATTACCCTGCTTGTAAGTCTGCCTATAACACGTCTTTGACAAAATAATAAATGTTATAATAAAATTACGACTTATCAGTGGCGGATCCAGCCAATTTTCTCAACGGGGGCATTACATTCATGTAGGAATGTAAGAAAATAAAAAAGTTATTTATTTTTGCATCTATTTAATTTGAATATTTATATATCATTAAACTAGAATAAACTTTTTAGGCGGCTGGTACATAAATTGTTGTTTTTTGTACCTTAAAGTATCAATTTTTATTTGACATCTGTCAAAGTCAAAATTTTTGGGCGCTAGTTTGTTCATTATTGATTTACATTGTTCATATTAATGTGATTAATTATTTTAGAATATAATAACAAATGTAAGTAAAATTTTAACTATTCCTTTACAAATATTAATGAAAAAGTAATGAATTTGCGAGTAAAAATAGCGGCCGTAAAGTAAATGCAGCCGTAAGGTAAATGCGGCCGTAAAGTAAATGCGGCCGTAAAGTAAATTTTGACAGATGTCAAAAATTGATTTTGAATGAAAATTCATAATTTCTTGTTGTAATCGCCTAAAAAATGTTGTGTGCACCTCGGCTAAAAGTTCTTTTTGGGCCTCATCTGATTTGTAGCCTCGGCTTTGCCTCGGCTGCAAACTTCGGTTTCTGCCCAAAAAGATTACTTTTAGAACCTTGATACACAATAGTTATTTGTGTATCAAGGTTCTAAAAGTAATCTTTTTGGGCCGAAACCGAAGTTTGCAGCCGAGGCAAAGCCGAGGCTACAAATCAGATGAGGCCCAAAAAGAACTTTTAGCCGAGGTGCACACAACATTTTTTAGGCGATTACAACAAGAAATTAGGAATTTTCATTTAAAATCAATTTTTGACATCTGTCAAAATTTACTTTACGGCCGCATTTACCTTACGGCCGCATTTACTTTACGGCCGCTATTTTTACTCGCAAATTCATTACTTTTTCATTAATATTTGTAAAGGAATATTTAAAATTTTACTTACATTTGTTATTATGTTCTAAAATAATTAATCACATTAATATGAACTATGTAAATCAATAATGAATAAACTAGCGGCCAAAAATTTTGACTTTGACAGATGTCAAATAAAAATTGATACTTTAAGGTTGCCAGCAGATACGAAAAACAACAATTTATGTACCAGCCGCCTAAAAATAACTATTTTATCAATTACATGAAAATTTATATTCAGAATTTTACTTACAAAATATATAACACTTGAGTAACAAATATTAAGAAATAAATAATTTTAACAATAAAAACATAAAAAAAATTAATTGCCCCCTGTGCCCCCAGCTGGAAATAGCGTATAACTTTTACATTCTGCAACAATAATTTATAATAAATTGAAACAGATAGTATAAAAATTGAATAAAATTTCAATGTGCAGAACAAGTAATTAGCTCCCGTAGACCAAATAAAAGCTATGCGATGCAGTTATTTATTCATGTAGGTTTTAATGGCCGGTGTATATAATTCCATTTGTATTAATTATTTATTCATTACTGTGGGTATTTCGCATTCTGGGCAAAGATTTACAACTTGGTGGTACGCGATATAAAAACGTTGTCGGGGGTGAATATCAGTCGGCGTCGCTTCCGTGTCATATGATTTATGCAAATGTGCAGTTAATGTTCAACACGCTGAGACAAAAACGCGAGGAAATGGCGACGGACACGACGCAATTTAAATGCAACAAATATTACACAGCCATTCGTACGTGACTAGCGCTGCAGCGGCCGCCATAGGAACCACCAGTGGCGTCGCTAATGTCAAAAATGTGGGTGTTATTCTATGTGAAATAAAAGTTGAGCAAGGGACAGTATTGAATATATTGTAAAATATTGGCAGGCAATGGTACGACAGAAGATAATTCCTTTCTATATTTAATTAATTTTATTATCATCCATCTATCGATTATCTTAAGAACTTATTTGGACAACTACAATATATTTCTATTCTGCAAATCAATAAAGTGTAGAAGTAAAATATTTGGAGAGATTTAGCAAAATTAAAAGATCATGTACAAATACAGTAACATGAGTTTATAACGATACTGCCTAAACCGACAAAATGATTATAACGTCGAAATTGTGACCTCTTGTGAACGCTAACATTTTACTTTCATCGGTTATAACAACTTCCTGTGACAGTAACGAAATTTTTGGGATCCCTTCGATGTCGTTATAATTGGATTTTACTGAATGACATTTTTTCTACAACCACTAATGTAAATAGCTATTATTGTACAACTTATAGGTTATCTAATTGTCGCATTACGGAAAGCCGTGTATAACGTACGTGATCGCACAGTTAGAGATTTTTTTATTTATCGTCTTTATCGTATATAATACAAAATTAATTATAGTTAATTTAAAACATTATGACTAATGAATAAATAAACAAGAAATGTTCTACATAGTATTGTGTTATTGGGTTGTAAATAGTTTCAATTCATTATTTAGAGGTTGACAGTTTGAAATAGTTGTTTTAATGTTCTGTATGCACTATTAACTAATGATATATCAATTCTTTCAGTTTATTTCGTAATCGTAGAGTGATCGAAATACACTCAAATAAATTGTCGTAGAAAAAGTATAGTACATAATTCGAGTTGTAAAGCTTATTACATACTCTTCGCGGCTCTTTTCATGATTTTTCCACTTCGTGCGTAATATGCATCTTACAAACCTTCATATGTAATATAATATTAAAGTGAATTAAACAAAAAAATCACACTATTGCGAATATTTCCTATGTTATAAATTCAAAATACTAAATCAGTAAATTCGTTTTACCGACGAAATTAAACAGATTTAGTACTTCTTGGAAGTATTGCTACATGGTAATACTATCCACACGCTTTTTTCCTAAATTTTCTTAAACCTGAGATGTTAAATAACATTTTTAGAACAAGTGATTTAAATTAATGATTTTTTAAATCAATGTGGTTTAAATCTGAGTCTTAAATCAAGTAATTTAAATCATTACAACTCTGAAAAATAGTTATTAAGTTACTTACTTCTGGTAGCTTATCTGTGATTTATATACAATATCATAGACGCGCAAAGAAAATAGAAGGTTGTTTTTGATTATTCTCGTATTTAAGATAATATATCAACATGTGATGTCTTTATATACAGTAATAGTAAAATGTCATAAATGTATTTTCCGGTAACGAAGAGGACAAGGAAATAGTATTTCCCTTGTTTTTCAAGTGCATAAAAGTATTGCTAAATTTATTTAATTTATCATCAACTATAGCAAAATATTCCTAGATGAAATAAGGCTTAAAGATCCTAAGGTATTTGTTTCGTACCAAGTTTTACTTATATTAATGGCGCAGAAAAATATTTATGTGAATCAAATAGCTTATAGTATGTATTGTAGTCTGATAACTGATAAAAAAAAATTCAACGAACTTTATAATATAATTTTGAGTGCGCCAACCTGCGACGCCTCTGGGAACCAGCAGGCCGGAACCCAGCAAAACATCCCAGAATATATAATTTCTAGATTAACACACAGCCGTAAACACGACTATGAAAATTAATGTACATGGGAAAAAATCAACAGATTTATTACACGCTAGCACAATACCAGAAGAAATTGGATACAACTCTAATTTATATTTCAACTTGCAACTTGCAGTTAGGTAAGTTATGATTTAATTGACGAAGCTGTAGGTTCTCGGTGAAACATCATGAAAAATTGAATAATAAAACACTCGCTGTTATTTCACAAAATAAAAGTTGAAACTTTATTGCAATTTCGGCGATAAGGCCATCATCAGAAGTATACATATACAGAAAAATCAGCTATTTATACTAATACTAAAATACAATAAAAGAAGGAGAAAATACATTGGCTTGAATTATTTATGATTTTCCGAGATTAACATTCCTAGAAACGGAGCATCTATTAAGTCCAACTGCTCATTCATAAGGTTAATCCCATTATTAAGGGCTTTCTTTATTTCAAATGCTTCTAGGAATGTTAATCTCCGTCCATTCATATCGAAGTGTAAAATTTCCAAATCTGTTTTGTCTAACGTATGATTATTCTCAATCAAATGTTTGGCTACATTGGAGTTTACATTGTTGTTTTTAAATTTGGCTATATGTTCCTTAAATCTAATGTTAAAATTACGTCTAGTTTGACCAATATACTTGAAATTACAGTCTTTGCAATTTATTTGGTAGATTCCTGATTTATCGAGGGGATCTTTACAAACAATCTTATTATTTACCAACAAATTTTTTAAAATAAACGTGTTATATAAAGCTGGAGTTATATTTAAATTTTTCAGATCATTTGAAACTCTATTTGTTACATTTTCAATGTATTTCATTTTTTTATAAATGGGTTTTTCAGAATCTATATCTTGATTAATGTAAAATTGTTTATAAAGAATTTTCCTCTGTTTTTTTAATAACAATTTATGTACAATGTTTTTTTCGTAACCATTATTTTCTGCAATCGTCATGATGATGTCTAATTCTTCATTAAAATTTTTTTCATCTAAAGGAATTGTTACTAATCTATTTAATAAGCTATGAAAAGCGGCCATTTTTGTATTATGAGGGTGATTGGAAGTAAATGGGATAATTGTATCGGTATATGTGGGTTTTCGAAAAATTTTAAAATTTAATCTTTTATTAAATTGGTGATCTATGGTTAGATCTAAAAAAATTATCATTTTGCTATTTTCTATCTCTAAAGTAAACTTTATTGTAGGATCAATAGAATTTAACAAATTTAAGAAAGATTCTAATTGTCTAGCAGTACCTTTAAAGAGGCATAGTATGTCATCCACATAACGATACCAGAAAATAATGTTCTTTGTACAGAAGTTTTTGAATAAATTTTGTTCAAATGCATCCATAAATAGTTCTGCTAATAAGGGGGAAAGAGGTGAACCCATCGGCAATCCATCCTTTTGTATATAATAATTGTTGTTGAAAAAGAAATAATTTTGTTCGAGACAAAGGTTTAATAAAATTAAAAGTTCTTTAGCTATGTCAGGATTAACTGTTTTGGGTATATATTCTTTAAATATGTCTATCAATTTAGGAATTGGAATGGATGTAAAAAGACTAGTGACATCGAACGAAACTAATTTAGAATTATCAGGTATTGGAATATCTTTAATAAGATTGACCAATTCAAGGCTGTTTTTTACACTATGTTTCGGTTTAAAATCTAAAAAAGTTGGAATTAATTTATTTAAATAACTACATAATTGATGAGTAGGAGCTTGTGTATATGAAACCACCGGTCTTATAGGGATATTTTGCTTATGTAATTTGGGTAAGCCATATAATATGGGTGCTGATGGGTTCATGTTAATTAGTTTAAAATGTTCTTGTTTGGGAATTAAATTGACACATTGTTTTAACGAATTTCTTAATTTTTGTTGAAATTTGTTTGTTGGGTCTTCCAGGACTAAACTTACATTACTACTTTCAATGAAATTGTTTACTTTTTTAATATAATCTACTTTATTGAGGATGGTGAAGTTGTTACCTTTGTCTGCTTTTGTTAGCACTAAGTTCTCACTTTGTAATTTAGATTTTATGGACTTAATTGTTTTTAATTCACTATTGCTGGTACTGGTACATGAAGTAGGTAGAGTTTGTAATGTTTTTTTGAATTTGGAGAGGAATTGTGTTTTTTCTTCCAGAGGTCGACCACTTAACGCAATTTCCGCATCCACCGCAAATTGAACTAGGTCTTTTTTATCTGTGGGTTTATGGGGGGCATAGGATAGTCCTTTCTGTAGCAGGTTCATTTCATCGCTGGAGAAGGTTGAATCGGATAAATTCGTCACTCTTTCATAAAAACGAATGGAGCTGGTATGTCTTCTATTGTTGTCTTCAACACTGGAGCACTGTTTTTTATTATCATAAAGTTTATAGAATTTATTCTTTAGTTTAATATGTTTTTTATAACTATTTTTTTCCACTAATTCTCGTATATCCCGGTCGATTATGTCAAATTCTATGGGGTGTAATTTTGAGACTAATAAACTATGTATTAGTTTGAGGTGTAGGTTTAGATGATATCTTATTAGGTATTTGTTGTGAATTTCGCTTTTTAGCCACAGAACTTTTGCACTTTCCACTGCTTTTAATGCCACTGAAGATTTATTGTTGCACTTAATAATTATTTCTTTTTCAACAACAATTATTATATACAAAAGGATGGATTGCCGATGGGTTCACCTCTTTCCCCCTTATTAGCAGAACTATTTATGGATGCATTTGAACAAAATTTATTCAAAAACTTCTGTACAAAGAACATTATTTTCTGGTATCGTTATGTGGATGACATACTATGCCTCTTTAAAGGTACTGCTAGACAATTAGAATCTTTCTTAAATTTGTTAAATTCTATTGATCCTACAATAAAGTTTACTTTAGAGATAGAAAATAGCAAAATGATAAATTTTTTAGATCTAACCATAGATCACCAATTTAATAAAAGATTAAATTTTAAAATTTTTCGAAAACCCACATATACCGATACAATTATCCCATTTACTTCCAATCACCCTCATAATACAAAAATGGCCGCTTTTCATAGCTTATTAAATAGATTAGTAACAATTCCTTTAGATGAAAAAAAATTTTAATGAAGAATTAGACATCATCATGACGATTGCAGAAAATAATGGTTACGAAAAAAACATTGTACATAAATTGTTATTAAAAAAACAGAGGAAAATTCTTTATAAACAATTTTACATTAATCAAGATATAGATTCTGAAAAACCCATTTATAAAAAAATGAAATACATTGAAAATGTAACAAATAGAGTTTCAAATGATCTGAAAAATTTAAATATAACTCCAGCTTTATATAACACGTTTATTTTAAAAAATTTGTTGGTAAATAATAAGATTGTTTGTAAAGATCCCCTCGATAAATCAGGAATCTACCAAATAAATTGCAAAGACTGTAATTTCAAGTATATTGGTCAAACTAGACGTAATTTTAACATTAGATTTAAGGAACATATAGCCAAATTTAAAAACAACAATGTAAACTCCAATGTAGCCAAACATTTGATTGAGAATAATCATACGTTAGACAAAACAGATTTGGAAATTTTACACTTCGATATGAATGGACGGAGATTAACATTCCTAGAAGCATTTGAAATAAAGAAAGCCCTTAATAATGGGATTAACCTTATGAATGAGCAGTTGGACTTAATAGATGCTCCGTTTCTAGGAATGTTAATCTCGGAAAATCATAAATAATTCAAGCCAATGTATTTTCTCCTTCTTTTATTGTATTTTAGTATTAGTATAAATAGCTGATTTTTCTGTATATGTATACTTCTGATGATGGCCTTATCGCCGAAATTGCAATAAAGTTTCAACTTTTATTTTGTGAAATAACAGCGAGTGTTTTATTATTCAATTTTTCAAGGTAAGTTATGGATATGAAAATACATAAAATGGCTAGCATGCATATCCTTTGTTCCAAACAAACACTAACTGCTATAATGTTGCTCTATTCAAATCTATGAGAGGAAAACTGAAATTTATACCTTTGATGTTTCTATCTTCTAATCTGAACAAGACTGCTCACAAAACATACATGTATAAATATGTGCAAGTTGTTCCGAAATCAGTAAAAGATATATCTTTCCACACTATTAACATCTTATATTGCACATATAAAGTGCACTTATACACCATGTAGAGAAACCCTAGAAATAAAAAACCAATGCATTCATAATCGGTACTTTCCTATGTGTAATGATTCTTCACTAACATTGTTAAATGTAATTAAAAAGGAAAAATGAGATGAAATTATAAAAATTTATTTGTAATTGCTTATAATAATTAATTTTATAATGAACACTTGTATATAGTTGCTAGAAATCTAGCAGCACTGTGACTATTACAGTGTCATTTCATATAGATAACGTGTACATTTTTAGCATCAGCGCCTCTAGCGGCAATAGCGTAATAGTTGTTATGAAAACAAACGTAAGGTGTATATGGGTTTTACGATAACGAATCGCGAAGTGATGTGTTTTTATTGTTTTTAAAATGGAAAAAGAATAACAACAACAATATTTTCTTCACATTTAATACCTGGTAATCTCTTGTCCACAAAAACAATGTCTCTGTCACTCATTACAATTAAATACATAAAATATTTCATAGTTTTTTAATTTTAGAACATTATTAGAATTATTGAGAATTATAACTTTAGAAATGCAACCTCAAGAAATAACAAAACAAAACAATATCATTTCATTTTAATTTTTTTATTATTAATTTTACAATAATTTTGATATTTTATAGAATCAACCTTTTACTGTGTGTTTCAAAATTTCGTACGCACTCCAATGATTTGAAGCCAAGAGCCGCCAGTGTTCGCAAGTAAAATAATGAAATTCAATGAATTAATCGGTAAAATTTAAGAATAATTGTATTATAAACAATCACTAGTTTATAATTGTATTATAAACAATCACTAGTTTATAATTATATATAATTATTAATTAATTTCAAATTATATTTGCTGTCATATTAAATTTTATCGCTAAAAAATTGACTTCTTCGATTAAATGAAGCATTTTATTTTAGTGAAAATGACGTGGGTAGAATAAACATTAATCATTACTTACAAATGAAAAGACTAAATTATCTGAACAGTCGGACATATTTTTTTGTTGGATTACTATTTCACAACGTTCGAACTGTACTTTAATAGAGATATATTTAATAAGATGAAAATTCAAAAAAAAAATACGTACTTTCCTTTAATCTTAAAATGAATTATTACATAAGTCCTTCCGGGGTTCATATGCGATTAATTATATAATAAAATAACTTATTTGTTTAATTGAAATTGTACAGTCTAAACGATATGTAATACCTTTATAATTCCTAAATTTGTATTTTTTAATACCGAAGTTTGAGAAGTTATATGTAAAAAGTATAAAAGCAGACCTGTCGATAAAAATATTAAGTCTGAAGTTTCAAGTACCTTTTCGATTGACTAATTAGTGTAATCTAATCAACTCGTCAGAATATAACGAAACTTTTAAATTCAAATTTTTATAATTTTCTGTTTGATAGAAATTGACTAATTTTTGCTTACTTACAGAAATGACGATAAAAATATTAAAATCAGATTCTAATGGCTTGTAACGTGCTTATACATAGAAAATAGAGTAATTTTAAGATCTGTTTTCGTAGGATGAGGACCTATGAATGAGGTGTTGTATGCTTTTTATTTTTAGCTTTAATCGATAGAATAATGGAAAATATTAAACTCGTACTTTTTATTTTCCCCAAATTGAATTTTAGTAATGAAAAAACTGCTATTAAAAATGATATCCTTGAAAACGCGACCGAATTACCCACTTCACCTCTGTCTAGTGACGTATCAGGGTTCTTCTCCAACTTCACTTCATTTCAAACGTCAAATACAATGTTTATTAATTTCCAAACTGACAAATTGAACAATCTTCTGCAAATATAGTTACACATAAATGCCTTGCAATGATTTAAATCACATGCTGTCCACTTTACAACTTTATAAAAATAATGTTATATTATTATGTTTCATATATTTTTTTCATACATATAGACATTTTATCTCAACTTTTAGTCTACATAATTTTTTTGTAAAATAATTTAAAGAAACAAATATATCTTCCAAGCAAACCTACGGAAGTCACAATATGGCTGAATTGTTGCGACTTTTTTAAAATATGGTACTTTAAAACGATATTATATAACATGAAATGTAAATAAAAAAGAATAACATCATATAAAGCAACAAATTAGACTTTATAGGTTCTATTTAATAATAATAAAAAAAAAAATTTTTTTTGCAAATCCTCATTCACATTGTGGACCCAGGCCCGGATTTAAGGGTGTCAACAATTACATTACTGGAAAATAAGAAAGAGCCAAACTGATCTATTTTAAATAGAAAACAATCATATTGACTTTAGTCGAGAACTATATACAAAGAATTTAATAATAAAAAATGTGCAGGACCTTTTTCCAAATATGAAATTCATCTTGAGAATTTATCTTGTTTTCATGATAACAAATTGCACCGCAGAAAGATAATTCTCAAAATTAACGATATTAAAAAATAGGCTGAGAACTGCTATGATCGAAAAACGCTTTATTTTTTTTTTGTCGTATGAATCATTTTTAAATTACCAAGCAACCAAGTGTTCATATAAATAAAATAATATCCGGCCAAATCAAACCTCTAATGGTATTACTTTCGAATATTTTACAAAAAAGAAAGTAAGAATAGTACCAAAACTAAATTTTATGTTTATGAATACAGAATTGGTTTTATTGGACTCGATAATTAGTCATTTTAATAAAATCTACTAATACACCAAATCAGTCTTCACCAGTATTTGTTAAATTAACAATTTAATTAAAATAACATAAAATATAAATTTTTAATGTTTATTCCATGTAGCAAAAGGCCCCCCACCAATTTTTTTTTGAAAATAAATAATGACCAGGTGACACTTGTCAGTTGTATATTTCCTTAACAGTTCTGTAGTCATAATAACTGAAAAAACTGACAGGTTGCATCATATAGTTTGCGAAATGCCTTAATTAGCTAATTTGATATGAAATGAATAATGTTTTGCTGTCAAGTAAACGTCCATGCACATTTGCAAAGGTCTGTCCGTAACGAAGTGAATTTTTCTAGTAAATAACGTTGTCTGTATCGCAATGTTTCCGTTTTGGAGTAATTATATCATTACAACACAAAATAAACTCGTCTGTCGTCTGTAGATGCTATCAGTGGCTTGACATTGCAAGGAAAAAAATGAACATGAATTTAAATGCGATATACCTGTGTCCTGTGCATATATTATCATGACGTTTGATGGTAAATAATGAGCCATTGTTTGCGAGAACTATTCCCAGCTCAAATTGGACGATTATTGGACAGGAAAATCGCTTGCAATTTATATACAAGCAAATTGGTGACATATCGGAATAAATAACATAAACTATGACGTAAATAGTTACAAATTGATACAGGAACTCAAGGCATTTTGCTACAATATTCTGCCATCAATTTCCAAGTAATACGCGTTTGAATTACTATTTCGCAAAATATTCATTATTAATGGACAAGAGAATATAGGCACCTAAGATTTAAAGGATTATAATGTTCTTTAGCAACATTGAAATATATACATATGGACAAATATGAAATATCTACCTATGTACATACTTCACAAGTAATGTTCTTCGAGAGTAATTTTCATTTCTGGTTGATTGTTTGGTCAAAATTTATGACACTATAAGTATAAATTGAATGTAGAATATATTGCTATTATTATATTATTATTTATTTCAAACATTATTTACCAAATGTAAAATCGGTAAATTGTAAATTAATAGTTATATAAAAATGATCAGGACTTTAAAAATGGCAATTCTTGTAAAATAGCTTCTTGCCTTTTCTATATTTTAATTTTGTTATTATGTTGATCATGCAAAAAATTGCGGGCTGAAATTATTCTACCGGTTTCGGATCATCTTTGATCGGTATACTTTTATATGTCAGCATTAGTCGACTGGTGGTTGATTAGTATGATTGGTGCTTAGCAAGTAATTATACATTGAATATTTTTTGACTAGCATACATCCTTATAATCATCTATACATAAATTGCTAGTAAAGCCATTATTTTTTTTCTACTACCACGTTGGAAACTGGCACTTTTCTCATGCTAGTTTTAAAATTTCGTGTTTCCTTCTGTCATGGGTCAAAGTGTAAGAAATTATTTCTCATAAACTGCGCATATGTAATGTGAGAAATATAATTTCTCACAGTAAAAGTATAGTGTGCCACTCGTGCTGAATGCTGAATCACCTATTTCTCACGTTGTTTGATTCCAACAATAGTTCGTGCCGAAATTTTTATACCCCGTTGGATATAAGCGACTTTCTGCACTCGTTGCACAATATACTATTATTTACTTGAAAATAACTTAGAAAATAAAATTAAAGTTTAACTTCGAATTTTAATGAGTGAATACAATAATAAAGTAATAGGAGACAACATTAGTTAGTATTCAAGGATTCAACAAATTCTTAACCTCGTCGTAGTTCTTGTTATAAAATAAGGCAAGGCAATTTTACATTGAAATAGTAAAATAATACAAGAAGTAAGTTCTATAATGAAGAACTCTTCCATCAAGATTCATAAAAGCGATTTGCCACCTACCCGGATTAGTTATACCAAGTAATCAAAGTTTTTTTTTCTAGATTCTAGGTTATCAAATATCGACACAAATATTCCTGTGTATCATTTAGAAATGCTGGTAATCATCTAAAAAATATTGTTAATTCTACTAAATTAGTGAAGTTTACTAAATTGGGAGTTGTTTATCATTTCAGGATGTTAACAAAGGGTATAACGATAATTAAGTGGCTAATAATTTTTATGAATCTGGGTGATAAATTTTTGCAAGGAATATTTGATCACAATTGTTTTTCCTTTTACCTCTACAAACTATCAGTTCCATTCACTTTATAAAGTGTAGTAAAATGGATGATGAAAGGAAAACATCTATTGCTCCTGAGATATTTTTGTGCGATGAATATGGATTGTGTCTATTATTTCTATTCTATTATGTAATATGTTACATATTATTAAGACGTGATAAATAATTGAAATGCGAATGGGGCAGGATGATGACAGTTTATATAAAATAGTTGTTAATGTGGCAGTGATTACGAATGAAAGCAATATGAATATTGGTGTTGGAACAATTACGCTAAGTTGGTAATTAGTTTAGTGTGCGCTCATGAGGTTAACTCGTCTAGGACGAGAGCTAGGGAGGATGTTAGCAACTTGCTGTAATAGTAATTCATCGTGATCGGATTTCAAATTCCTGCCGCGAGTTTAATAACTGTTGACAATATTACTACACATCTCACTGTTAATTATTATGTGCATGAATTATATACGCCAGAGAAACCAACAGAGGCACTGCAACTGCACTTGCCTAACAGGAGCTGCAATGCAATTATACAATGCCCCCTTCATTCTCTTACTATGTTATTACATTCTCAAAAAAGAGCCTCAAGTAAGTACACAAAATCTTAAAGAGGATTACTTATTCATTAATATTATTCCTAATATTATAATTAAGAGCAATCCGAATTCATAAATAGATATAATTGTTAGTCTCACCAAGTACCACGAACGCTGACTTTTCAAAATTTCCTTGGGGGCAAAATTTCGTATAATAACCGAGCATTCTGAATACTTGCTCTAATTTTTTGGGCCACTGAAACGAGAACACACTCTAGAGCTTCATTTCTCCAGTACATGGCTGCGAAAAATATTCGATCAGATCGATTTGATCGAAAGATCCATCGAAATGATCACAGTAAAAAAATATCGATCTGATCGATGGATTAATTTGATCGATCACATTGATTAGAGAAATCTTCATTGAATAAATTGGTCTTAAAATGGTCATATCGATCTTGATTGAGTAGGATACGGTAATACGGTCATTTGTAAGTATAGTCTACATCTGGTCACAGGCAAAATTTTCATTTCATATTTCTTGTATTACTATTTCAGTGAGCTATGGATATTGAACTTCGACTGCAGTTGTATTAATGAAGATCCAAGTGCAGTTAAGATCAATCAGATCTATCAAGATCCATCTGATCAAACTAGCCGATGTTTTCTGATTGACCAAGATCGATCGTTCGATAAGATCGATAATAAATAAGAATCGATCATCGATCCCAAATTTCCCTAATCGCACAGTCCTTCTCCAGAATATATTCTTGACCTATTAAAACTAGAGCACAATTCAGAGCAGCCAAATTTTCTTCAGAATGTGCTCTGGTTTCACTAGGCCAAAAATTAGAGCAAACACTTTAGAATGATCTAATTTTTGATCCACTGAAACCGGAGTTCAATCAAGAGCAGACAAAACTACTCCAGAAAATGCTCTGGTTTCAGCAGGCCAAAATTTTGAGCAAACCCTTCAAAATGCTCTAATTTATAACCCATTGAAACCTGAGCATAATTCAGAGCAGCCAAGTCTGCTCCAGAATGTGCGTGCTCCAATTCCTGGCTTGCTGAACTAGACTACTTTCAGGGTATAGGACGGCGGTCTAGTCAGACCAGCATCCAAGGAGGAACGGAGGCCCTAGACCCACTACCAGCTCGACGCTCCGCCGAGCGGGAATGAGTGCCAACGTCTCCGGTCGTATGGATTCCTATTGGCTCATATTCAGTCGGTAATAGTGGGTGTTCTAGTGGGATTTTTTAAATTTGAGACGCGCATATTACCGGTCGTATGGATTCCTATTGGCTCGTATTCGGTCGGTAATAGTGGGTGTTCTAGTGGAATTTTTTAAATGAAAATTTGTATACATTTGTATTTTGATGCGATGAATTCACTAATAATATTTTTAACTCACACTTATTTTAGGGTTGTGGTAGTCAGTTACTAAAAACCGAAATTTCAGTTTTTCGTTCGAGAACATTTTGCTCCATTTTTTTTTTTACTTTTTGGACTTTAATAAATATTGATGAGCTGGTTTCAAATTCCAAATAAAATAAATTATCTCGTACCGTTATCGAGATATTTCCGTTAAAAGTTAGAACCAAAAAAAGTCGGCGAAAAAACAAAATTCATCAAAAATCGAGAAAAATGCAAAAAATCTTGGATCGTTTTCGATTTTGACAATTTTAGTTTTTCTTTTTTAAAAATTGTTTCCGTAGGAATAAAAATCTGAAAATTGGCACACATGTAATTTTGTTTGAAAAATCCTTTATATAAATTTATGTACTATATTTAAAGGCTGAGCCTCTGTAATCTAAAATGTATAGCGCCGCCACTGTTTATAATACAAAAGACAAAAACGTCAAATTCGTTCTCTAAGTTTCATATTATTAGTCAGACAACTATATTGTTCTCAACCAAATGTCAAGTCGTAACCGTGACATGACAAATCCCTTATTTCACCTTAAAATAAACTCACGGTACTAACCTAAGTATATTCCACAATGTATTTCGTATTTACGGTATTAATGAACAATAATATACTAGTGAGACTTTCTAAATAAAATACATAACTGATTATCTGTATTGACAAAATAAAAAAATATGTAATTGAAATACATTTGTATTAGGTACACGTTGTAATGATAGAAATGAACTCATAGCCATTGTAGTCACAAGTATTAATAAGATATTTAATTGGACCTTGATATGAAACAATAAAAATAAACTGACTACCTGTAAATGCATTTACGCTGTGGATCTATTTATTCCCAAGTATCTATTAATACGAGTAGTACGCTTGTAGGTTGCGTCATACATTATTCTTACAGTACCGCCCTCTAAAAATTAAGCAGAGTGTAGTTGTGCAATCATTTATCACATTCGTGCACAATAACTGCCAAAGAAACAGGAGGGATATTAATCTTACAGTGGTCAACCTCGGTTTATGAGCAGTCACTTACCCGAGATGTATAGGGGATTGCGGCAACAACAAACACTCCTCGTAAACCAAATGTAGGTCACTGATGCGGACAAGTCATTTGCCAAATTGCTGCAAATCATTTTCAGGATAAGTCACTTGGGTTTTTGCGACGTCTTGGCTGCGGTTTTATAGTTTCTATTTGTTCCAAGTCGAAACGTTTGCTTTTTGATCGTAAACTCTTTACGGTGTATGCACTGTAATCAATATGAAACTAATCTTTTTACAACTACATTCATAGAAGGAACATAGCTTCAATCATATACTTTTTCGTTTTATTTGCTTTTTAGAACATACAATAAGATGTGCCGATAGAATTTCAATGTTTGTTTTCAAATGTTAAATTACTAAGTTATTAATTATTTGACGGGTATACATTGAAATAGTTAATTAAATAAATTTTACATCTATTCATAGCATTATTTACAATATTCTTTTAAACGAATCAAGAAAAATAATAGTATTTGTCAATTAATTTTAAAGAAATTAGAATTCCATAAAAATCCAAAACAACAATGCACACTAACACTTTTTTAAGTTTACTTTAATATTTAAAATCTTTAGTAATACTCATAGTTTTTAGTCTGATATCGTTGGCCTAATGGTTACAATTTGATGATATTTTCTTATTTTCGGTAGTTCCAGTCTGTTCTACTGCTGAAGTTGAATATTATATGGATATTAAGACTGTGCAAATATACTCGTGTCGAGAGAGATAGTAGGGACTACAACTATTGAAAATGATTTTGTTAAAAAATTTAAAATAGGAACTGTAGTTTTGTTATTCAGTATTAATAATAGATGGCTGGCGCAATGTAGTTTAAGCAAATAAACTATTATGATTACGATATTAGTCCAAATAAGAAAATTAAATTAGACAAAAATAAAAATTTAAACATTATAGCAAAGTGCCCTTTTGGTATTACCGACTGCAATAAAAAATAAGGAAGATGCACAACTAGATGTTATGGCAGTCCTATATACAAAATTTTAACATTCTACGGCTAATCATTTTTGAATTCTGCGAGATACATATACGTACATACGTCACGCTGAAACTATTAAAAATTGATTCAAGGATGGTTAAAATGGATATTTCCGTTAAAACACAAAAACTGAAATTTTTCGTAATTACAATATTACCTTTACTTGTAAAAGTAGAAAAATATTCGGAAAATTATAATTATTTTTTGCACATCCTGAATAAAAGTCCTAGCCCATGCTCATGTGTGTAAATACTTTTTTGACAACCTACAGAATATTTGTGTTTTGTACAAAATATTTAATATTTTATTGAATTTTATATCGTTGAATATTGTTTTTATCCGTTGTAGCAAAATAACCCAGTGCGCAAATATTTTTTTCAATGTATACATTAATATATCCGCGGGATTCGAACCCGCAACATCTGGGATGCTAAGTCTGAGCGCTAACCATTTGCTCAAAAGTGTCGGCCATTTGTTTTATTAATAAACTTCTTATCAGAATCATACTACTTACTTAAAACCAGATCCTTCTCATGTTTTTTAGGGACCCAGATTTACGCGTCTAGACACTATTAGATCTTATGGTCTATTTTAAAACTAGTTTTATTTTTTAAGTTGAACTAGGGTTGCTTACACACAAAGGTGAATAGGGTATTCAACATATATACGTTAAGATTCAATCATAAAGAAAGCATTGTACATCTTATTTTCATTTTATAATAAGATTTTTTTTGTTGACCTCTATTGTCGAAGACCAATCAAATTTTAATGATTATTATAAAATAAAATAAATTTGTATAATGATAAGAAATTTCTTCATTCAGTATAAGAAGTTTATTTCGTAGAACTGAACAGCTCATCTAAAAAATATGTTTAATATGTAAATTCCATCTATTCAATTTTGTATTATAATATGCAGAATTATTGCCGTAAAAATCCTGTAAAATATGAGAACTTATGATGTAGTTAAGGATGTCTACTTGAATGTCTGGAACTTTTAGCAGAGAATATTCATCAAAATTCTTGTAGTTAAAAGGAAAACTGAAGTAGAAATATGCAAACCATGCATAATAAAGTGAGACGATCTTGACGACATGTGAGATTAATTTAGTTTGGGATCGAAACAGAAGTATCGTTCATTAATTTCCTAAATATTCCATTATGACGCGCACAACAATCAGGCAGCACAAACTTTACACGAATCCTTTATTAATAACTGAACTCCTCTCTTAGGATTTCAATTACGTGAGCAAGTGCATGTGCGGCGAGTGAAAACAGCCGATGAACAAGCACAAAGGCCGTGTAGTCTATGATGGATGTCACAATAAATTACCTTTGTATTGTGCGCACAGTACAACTAATTAATTTCAATGCAACTGTCTACTATCTGTAGGAAAACAATTGTTGTCGTCAAACTCAGCGCTGCCAATTATTGGCGTCAACTCTTCATGTTTTCAGACCGAAACAAGTGCACTGACGTCTGTTTATAAGAAACAAATACATCGTCACGCCCTTTGGCAATTTACGCAACGAATATTTCCATATCATTTAAAGAATAGATTTCTTGTTTACATACATACATATATTGCAGGATTGTAACTACAAATTAGATTTTGATTATAATTATTCTCTCTAAAATATATGTATATAATAGTTATTTATGATACTAGTGTGTGAAAAAGTACTTTCATGCATTAGTTACGAGGTTTAATTAATCATAATGAGTACATAAAAGTCCTTCACACATGAGTGTCATACAATATTTTATCTATAAAAAAAAATAGGCAGTAAATTTGAGGTAATGTTGTTTGCTATCTGAGCTACTTCTCGAGGTGTAAATATTTCTTCTTCATCCATTATAAAATCAATTCTGTCTAGAATAACAAAACTTAAATGATAAAATTTCGTTAAATCTACAATAAACTAAGTCATTCATTTCTTATTGATATGATTGAAAAAATACCCATCGCAACAGTCGTTGGCGGCAAAACAATAACTGGGTTGCGTTCAGTATTTCTGAGTGCTGACAAAATTTTGTAGTATATTTTTCTACGATACGGTATCTTTGGTAGCAGTAACTCGTGTCATACATGACTATTGTGTAAAAAACATGTTTTTCATTTGTTAACAGAAATCGTTTAATAATCAAAGTCCCATTTATTTACATTGTTCTTGTACACATGATTTGGTTTGTTTCATGCACGATTTCATTAGTGACATGCTTCACAAACAATAACTTGCAAATTAATGTGTTCATTATAGTGTGAGAGTAGATAAAATAAATATATCACTCACGGCAAATATGTTAGTCATATAGAAGGTGTTTTCCAAGCATTACATCTCGAACACTCTAGCTGCGGTGGGAAGTGTACCACCAGGTCTATTTTTTGTAGGAAATACGAGCTGTGTAAATTAAGTAATAAGACTGGCAATGTAGCGTTCGATCTGGTAACACTTGGGATATGGGACTTGGAGGGAAGGCAGGTAAACATGTAATATGTATGATTTTGAATTTGCTAGAGTCATTTGGTTGTCTGTAGCGGAAACAGTCATATTTCAAAAGACCAGGTGTTTCCGTAGTTTTATGCATTTTCAGAAGGAAAGGAACACGCCGCGGAAGGCTTTTATCTTCAAGAAATTATGAAAATTCCAACAGAATCTTGAATCTTGTGCGTTCAGACCGTTGGTTGATAGTACTGAATGATTGGGAAGAGTTAAATTTGACTCCTTATTCGCCTGACTTGAGTTCTTGTGACTCTTTCCTTTCCTTTCCCGGAAATTGAAAAATTATCTCAAGGTAACTCATTTTCGGACACTCCAAAACATTTAAACAGTTGTAATCCAGTATCTGAGTTCACTGCCACAGTCAATTATTCTACCTACTAGGCCACCGATTTTATAAATTCTAAAGTGATTATATTACAAACTTAAAGCTGCTTCTATAGATTTTTTTGCAAATCATATTATGTGACACAACATACTTGAAACTCAATGAGTCTCTAGTATCTCAAGTTTTATTTAATAGTACAAGTTTTCGGCCCAAAACGTGTGCATGAGACTTTAGAGCCTATTTTGTATTCCAAAAATGCATGTTATCTTTATATATCTCCAATAAAGAAGATTGACATACCTACAAATTTGATGTACTTTTGAACCATAGTACTATGAACATGACATCATCATAGTAGAGTATCCCTAGGTTCATATTATCATACTGGTGAACAACCGCACTTTACTTTCTATTTCCATTTTCTATCAAAATTTTATTTCTTATAATCCTTAGTTTCATTATGAGATATTTTTAAATTCCAATGACATTTCAGATCATACATTTATAAATTTTTGTAAATATATGGACAAGGCATTTAGTTTTTGCAATAGCAAAAATTGCGCTTTGGTGTAAAGATTCAAATATCAGAATTATTACATACAGAAACTGGGGCACTGATGTTATTTTTCTGGTGGATTAACATCATTGAGATCAGGAGTCCATTTCCGGAAGCTCACGATTCCTATACGTTAGTTACTAGAGGGTTCTTTTTCAAGCATTTCGATTTCCCTCTGCCGTAGATACATCCTTCCACACCCACGCTATCCTAAATAGTACGCTACTTCATCATTGAGCAAAGCCACCTCTGTTCTCCACGCGAAGAACAAATATGAGACAACAGTTGACTATTACAAGACGCCAACTTTAATAGCCAACACACCTTACACCAGAACAGCACACACTCACAAGAATACAAATTACAACAGTTCCTATAGTTGTTAGTTAACATAGGTATTAGTAGTACTAGTGACGCTTTCAATTTTTTTTTTTTCATACAGACAATATGAGACGCCAACAATTGTAATCCTGAGTTGTTAAAAGAGTGAAATATAATAAATGACACGGCTATTAAACACTAGTAAAACAACCTGAGTTGAAATTAATTACAATGACACTGTTCAAAGCAACAGTGTTGCACGCAGAATAAAACCCCGCAGAAATTGTTCCATCCGGCCAATGATTTATTCGGATAAATTTAGCCTTCTGCAACGCCAAAATTAATACACTTAGCCGCATTCACTATTCAGTATCAGTATTAAATTTAGCCAGCGTGCGAGCGCTACAAAGTAGTAAACACAGTAGCCACGTGGGCCGATATTGTAGAGGATTTTTAACAGATATTCAATATAATCATGCGATGTACATATTTAAAACAGAGTATTTAGCCAATTGGGCATCTGGCCCAAAATTACTTAAACTCTATTTTTAGATACTTATTAAACGTGTTTAATTATATCATGTGTTGACGAGGAACTTGGACGCCCTCTACCGGATTAATTAGGAGACTTGCTACGCTCATTATTACACATCTAATTTGCAACAAACAAGAAAATAAATAAATCTATCTTCGCGCCTTCACACTATTCCAAATAACTTCTACTATACATGACAACTTTTATAGATATCTATAAGCTTTTTTGAAACTACTCGAACACGAAAAAGTGAAATATTATTTGTCACAAAAAAAAAGAAATAAACAAGAATATTTGCGTCATTTTCAAAGTTCTGATAATTAAATTAGTTATATGTTATATTTTGTTGCCCATGTTTATCTTTTGTTTCAATTGCCAAAAACAAGTATATTTGGGTTTTATATGACTATGATGATAAACTTACAAATAATTTGTTTTTTCTAAATTTTATGAGAATTTTTTTTCTAAAAAAAGATAAATTTATGAGAAAAAATATTTTAATGCGTAACATATTACACATACTGATTGTAGAATGATTGCAACACCCATTACAAAATACCACCGTACGTCACTGAATAAGTGGTAAAATTTTATGTGTGATTATTCAATCAGGGCCGGATTTATGTTGGTGGGGGGGGGGGGGCTCTAGGTAAAAATTTGGTGGGGGCCCTTTTCAACATAGAATAAAAAATAAAGATTCTATGATTTCTTTCCATAAATTGTTAATTTAACAAATACATGAATAATTTTCAATAACATTTATCAGATTTACAATCGAACGTAAATTCCTATTTAGTACAAATGCACAGAATAATGATTTATCATTTTTATTTATTGCTACGAATATTCATTTTTCATGAATAAATTTGAATATACCTTTTTTCGAAACTTTTTTTGAGAAAAATTTAATTTTGATCGTGCAAATAATACCTAGTATAAGAATTACGAACAGTAAGGGATTGCGATCTCAGACAATAATTGGAATCAATATTTTGCTCCGCTTCTTCCATCTATAAAATGTTCTTACTGTTCTTAATATTTAATATTGTAACGAGCGAGACTTACTATAGATGAGTCATCACGCCTGACCAGTCCGAATAGGTAGTCGCGTTAAAGGTCAAGTAGGAGTTTATGAAGTTCGCAAGGCTCTAGAATGTTCTAGAGGTTAATTGGCGACAGGTATATAAGGGTCGCATCGTGCGGTCAGAGGTCAGTAAGTTGGTATCGGGCAAAGTGTGCAGAGAATCACTGAAGAAAGTCAGTGTCGGTCAGTGCATGTCAGAGACATGTAAAATAGAAATAAATAAATAGTTGGTGAAATAAATATCGTATAAATAAATATTGCGTAGTTTTAAGTGGTAAAATAATTGCTCCTTGTGCTTAAGACTTTATTAATAATAATTACTTCTAAATTAGTGTTAATATTTGTTTATTCATACTGTTACTTATTTTAATTATCTTTTATAATTCATATTTCGTTTATTAATCTTAGTTATGTAAATATTCGTGTTTCAATTATATTTTTACACTAATAAACGTTCAATATACCTATATTTATTATTCCGATAAAAATAATGACTTTTTTTTATCAAATAGCAACAATGTTCAGTAGTGGTGAATATAGTTATACTTTTTAGTTGTTCAAGTTATTTAGTAAAAAAAAATGACGTTATAGTTTAAGATTTGAAAAGTTTTAGTTTTCCATTTGATGTATTTAACTACCAAGTTTTTTTTTATTCAGATTGGAAAATTAAGATTCCTATTAAATATTCTGCCTGGGTTTCTAATCAAGCAATAAATTTAAAGCTAATACAAGAAAAAAAGATTAAAAGTCAGGAGCCGTGATGAAAAAGGAGAAGCTCCGTCGATTGAACGTCGCAGGAGCCCGAATCCTTAATGTAACATGCGGCGGGGCGAAGCGTCAATTCCTCCGTCTCGGAAGTCATAGTAGAACAATAAAGTGGCTGACATCAAGAATAAATTCCTCTGATCTTATTGATTGATGTTCTACACCGACGCGCGTGTTTTTCCATTCACTGCGATGTGCATCCTTTAAAAATAGCCCAGGGAAATTCATTAATTACGCCCAGACAACTACACTCCTTTACTCTCTTATCAGCAAAAACACACCAAATCTTAATTAAATTATTAGCCTAAAAACATGATAACTGAGCAGACACTTTTTGTCAAATAACATTTTGCAAAAAAGTTTCAAAGTCACGAATATCAAAATAAAATAAAAAGTTTAATGAATGAATCTAAATGAATGTTTAATTTGATACACTTTTTTCATATTTGATGGTGTCTAATTCAGACAACTAACAAGATCTACAAATAAAGTGTAGTTTAAAACTTGATATATTTTATTAAAAAAAATACAATTTTTCAAGCACTATTTTTTATTTGAATGAGTAAAAAAGAGATTAAAACCACGTTATATACATCATTTTGCTACTTAGATATTGTAGTAATCTGTCATAAACACACAGTGAAATGTGAAAGTATACATCACTTAAAATAAATAACAGAATTTCTTCAGAATTATCCTCCGTCCAAAAGAATTTTATCAATTTCACTAAATTGCAAATAAATAAAATATGGGAATAAATTAAATAATTTCTGTTTCTTTTCTACATTTTTGTAATCGAAAAATATTTTTTTCTTCAAACGTCATAAAAGTGATATCTTCTGTGACGTGATTGACAAAGTTGAAATTTAATTTCTATGCCGCCGTAATACATTTTTTTATTCTAGCCGCCTTATGTAGAATCAGCCAATAAGAAGTAACTTGTACAATAGAAATCTGTAATATCGCCCTAAATGTCACTATAAAAACTAGATAACCTAAGAATAAAGTTACTATAAATTATGAATAACTGACAGGTAACCAACAAATTAAACGTCAAATAGTAAATTTCTACGTTTGAAGTAAAAATAAAATGTGTTATTCAGAGTAAAAGTGTCTTTGTGTGCCTCGCATGCAATTGTCCGACTTGCTTCGCTCGTCGTGCAAACTTCCATGCTCGCCACACAATGTATCACTTTTACTCTTAATAACACAATATACTATTCTGTGAGTTGTAAAAGTAGTCACCTAGCAATATGCTCGATACATATTATTTACTGTATAAGGCATAATACTCTATGATCATTCATATAAGATACTCCATTTCCAGTTATTTTGCTTCGTGATTTTTACAATTTCTTGAAATGTTTATTTATTGACATGTCAAATTGACGTAAAAAGTTAGCAAAACGAACATTCCTGCTACCAATGGAGTCACTTTTCTTCTTTTTTATAATCTCATAAAATTATCAAGATCCACCCCTGTAGTTTGAAATATGAAAAGCTGAAAACGTCAAAGGGATATGCATAAGGACGTACGCGCTAATACTAAGCTTCGAGTTTGCAAACATTTGTTCTAAAGCATTGTTTTCTCGTATTAAGCCATAATCAAAGCTGAAAATGGTTTTATCTGATGTCATATGGTAAATATTTTACTTTACCTTATGCTTCAGTTATTAAACATTGTTTAATGGTGGAAATATACCTTAATGCTCAGCTAAAGTTCTTTTCGTACAAATATCTTAGCCGAAAAACGTGTATGATACATTCGAAGAAAAATAATATATATTAAAAAAGAAAACTATCTTTCAAATCTTTGGTTCCTATTCGATTTGTATGTCTCTAAAATAGTAACTTAGAACTAGTGATACGCGATATTTCACGAAATGTGATTTATTTACTGATATTGAAAAATTACAGGTTGTAATTGCTACCTAATATTTTTTAAACATGTTATTCGTGATCACAATCACTGTTCGCTATGATATAAGTTATACGTTTACAAAGTAACAATTCCAATTGGTAACAAAAATTCGCGAATTTAACCGTATAATAACTGTGATCACAATAAAGCTTTAATATGATACAAAAGTAACAGTTCGGCTTCTCAATCTCACTAAACACAGTTCAAATTTACAGAATGAAATCACAAATCATACAGTGAAACTATGATTCACAGTAGCAGTTTCACCCCTCACTAAACAATTCCGATTAGTAATACATTGAAATGTGATCACATTCATACTATAAAATCACAGTTACTGGAAAGTATTAATCACAAATCACTCTGTGATTCAAACGTAGCAGTTTCGCTCATCACTACATAGAATTTACATCCCTTCGAGAAATTTTATTTTCTTACTTATTTTTGTATTGCCTTTTTTGTTTTTTTATTATGAGCAAATTTTTGATAACCGCATGTAGTTTTTCAGTGAAGAAGTTTTATAAAACCACTGTACCATAGTCATGATTAAATTTTGTTAATGTCAAAAATGTTATGTTTAAACTGTTAACATTCGGGAAATAATCAAGCAAATATAATTCGAGATATGAATTTAATTGGTAAAATTTACTCATAATTCCTGCGAAGTAACGACAACTTGGATCACAAATGACTTTTAAATCCTCCAGCTTCGCTATTGTGATCTACATGACACTTTTGACACTCGTTTGTTACTATGCTGCAACCATTCGTATTTTTTTCCAATAAATTCATGGCTCTTATTATATTACCTACTTATGATTATTTCACGAATGACAAAAGTTCAAACATAAAAGCTCGTATTACGAGCTCACTTTTATAATAAAATCGCGATTTTAACGCCCACTTTTACATCATAAACTTATGTAAAATTGAAAGTTAAAATCACGACATTATTGTAAAAGTGAGCTAGTACGCTTTTATAATAAAATCGCGATTTTAACGTTCGTTTTTACAAAAGATTTTGATGTAAAAGTGAGAGTTAAAATCGCGATTTTATTATAAAAGTGAGCTCGTAATACGGGCCAAAATATTTGATATCAACAAAATGTAATCATTACCATGATATGTGGTGTTATGAAATTTCTTCAATGAAAAACAATTACGATCATCAAATCAAGCATTCTCAATTGATGAAAATGACATGTGTGAAATAATTACTAAAAGCTGCCTATTTCCATCATATGAAGCATTCTGATTGTGTGAAAATGACGTATGTAGAACGTAAAATAACTATTCCATAAAAATTTGTTATGAGATTCGTTACTTACAACGCAAAACTTCAAAGAAAAACAAAATTCAAATAGCACAACAAATTGTACTAAGAAAAGAAAATGAATCTTCAAGAAGCAGATTTCTAGGAATGA
The DNA here is from genome assembly GCA_035578165.1 of Stenolophus ochropezus. NCBI lineage: Eukaryota > Metazoa > Arthropoda > Insecta > Coleoptera > Carabidae > Stenolophus > Stenolophus ochropezus. The sequence continues at coordinate 5,585,893 of JAQOWZ010000004.1, read as the reverse complement.
ACAATTTCAAATTTATCTAATGCGAATATCGGTCACATACTTCATTCCCTAATGTGAGTTATTCCTTAGAGAATAAAGTAGTCTACTATGTAATAAATATGTAAATTGATAGTTTATATCCGATTGGCAGAAAAAGTTATTACAAGGACTAAATAAATACGAAGAAAATATCCAGCATATTTGAGTTGCTGTTTTGTGTCGCTTTTTATGTATGATCAGTCCGTAGACAAGATGTTTTTATTCATATTACGTGGCGTTGATATGCCTTGTCTGTTACAATAAGAAGAATATGAGTTTGGTGAAAGATATGCGTGGGCGAGTAGGCATCACCCAGACATCATCTCTTCCTCCGTTGGAATAACCTCTTCGATAAAACATTTTAAAATGAAATCATAAAAGTCCATGTTTATGGTATGAACTATATCAAAACGTCAATTAACTGTTGGAGATACCGTCCTGCTCCGTAATATATTTTATCTACATTCGTGGCCTATTCCATTCCTTGATATCTTTACTTTTTGACTGCTCTTATTTTTATATATTCAAACTGAACGTTTTTATGGTCCATTTTTTATTACATGTCGCGTTTTCGGGATTTTACTGTTTCTTAAAATAAACACGAACATAAATTGACAAAAGCTTCATGTTGATAAACACTCTCTGATAAAAAAACTTACAGAGGTGCGTCTGGAGATGTTGCTTTGGTTTTTTTACGTACTTCATTTCCTAAAAGTTGCAGCTCTCTTACACAGACTGTGAGCTGTGTAGGCGTATACCTGGTTCAGTTTGCGAAAAAGAAAGTGAAAAGAGTATAACAATCTTCGTTTGATAACCCAAGTTTCAAACAAATACGTTTAATATATTATAATAGTAACAAATTAATTAATTTTAAAGTTTCACAAAATTTTTGTAAAAATTCCTTTTTTCTTCAAACATCATAAAAGTGACATCTTTTGTGACGTGATTGCCAAGGTTGAAGTATAATTTCGTCGCCAGCAGTAAAAATAAAATAAATAAATTTCCATACAAACTCTGTAGAGTCAATCAATAAGAAATGAATACAATAGAAACCTATAATACGGCCCAAAATATCAATGTAACACTGGTAACCTAAGTATAAGTTACTAAAATTTATAAACAACTGACAGGTAACCCACAACGTCAAGTATAGTAAATAATTTTCTAAAATATCTACGTTTGAAGAAAAAATAGCATGTGTCATTCAGAGTAAAAGTGTCTTTGTGCGCCTCGCATGCAATTGTCCACGCTCGCCACACTTTTACTCGTAACACAATATACTATTTATTTTTTGGAATTATTTGAATTCCCTATCATAAAACGACTAAACCAAGTTCTCCAAGTTTGACTATCATTATTGATTGATTGTATTGTGCGAAGCAATTGATGATTACAAAGCGCTGGTCAGTAATGGTTTACACAACCGAGGTATATATTTTCCTATTTCACAACTAACTCTAAAATCCTACTCCTACATAAAAATGATATAGTGATATTAGCAAAGATTTTGACATGAATATTTACTTGTTTTTTAATATTCACAAAAATTAAGTAGGCTGCATTTAATTTTTATCTGAGGTTTCAGTTTGTTAACCTGACTTTTGCTTGTTGATTTGTTTATATTAGATTTACTTATTCAAATTAGACTGTATATTTAAATTGTAAATCCTTAGTTTACACTTGTCTTGAGCTTAATGAGTCAAATAATATTTGGATTTGAAGGCTTGAGTTTCTTTAAAAAGTGACAGTTTTCATTATTTAATAAGGTCAATAATAAATTATTATTATCCAGGTTACACTGTTTATCAAGTAAAGGGTAGTGAAAAACAATTTCTCTTGTCAAATGCGGGTTTTTAAGTTGTAATCTTGGAATAAATAAGCTAAAGATTTTAATATTTATGACTAAAGAGCGGATTCTATGCAATTGCATGTGTTGTTTATATTAGGCATATCAACAAACTGTTTTCATATGTTCACGTTTCTTAAAAAATTAATACTAAATATCAAAATAAAAATAATGCATATTTTGCATATAATGATACCTTATTGCATATTTTGATTTTTTTTGCATATTAGTGCATATTTTAAGACTTTTTTCAAAAACAAAAATTAATTTTTGACAAATTTTGTTCTTTTTTGAAAACAGTATATTACAAGAATTATAATTTTGATCGTACTTTTAACAAGTAAGCATTTATATAAAATGTACTCATTGAAACCATTACAATCATATTTAATTTCTCGTCAGAACAAAAAAAAAGTGATTCTATCAGTGTTTTAGAACTGCTTAGAATTCTTATTCTTATTTTGTAAGTAAGGTGAGTAAATAATATCTGTCACTGAAATTCGTATGTTTGGAACTATAACAACAATTAGTAATGACAACAAAAATGTATTAAAAATATATGCAGCATATAGCAACTTTCTCGTTAACGATGACTTTTTTTGGTTTTTGTTTCAAAAAAGAGCTTTTGTAAATTTCAATATGAATATGAATTTGAGATTTTTTTACTTTTGTTAGAATTACCTATGATATTTAATGTCTTTATACATTTCATGAAATGTTCCAAATAAAACACTGCATGTAAAAACAGAAATAAGAAAATGATAACTATTAGTAAAACGAGCCTGATGACATTATTTTTTTTTGCATATTTTTATTGTAAAGTGCATATTTATAACTTTTTTTGCATATATCATGCATATTTTGATGATTTTTTAATGCATATTGCATGCATATTTTGACACTTTTTTAGTGCATATAATCCGCTCTTTATTTATGACCTTTACTTATATGAGTTTGCCTGGAGCAACGTTGTCTGTATTCTATATTTTTTTCTTAATATGAACATTATGTTGGCATAGTGGTATTTACTGGCAGGTTGACATTTTTATATATATACTTAAATTCTGGGTATACGTAATACATATAACAATGCACTTTTATCTTTATCAATAAAAAGCAAAACTACGAATATCATTGTCAATTATTTTACTATTTTAAAACATTTTAATCGAAATAGTAATTCTATCTGTTTCAGATACATTAATTTTTCGTTTACTGAATTTTGATTTTTTGAAGTTCATATACTCATATTTTTAACATTTCATGATTAAATCCGTGAATTTTTGTGGATTATCGAAAGTATAATTTCTTAAGTACTATATAAAATTGTGTAAATTAATACAATGTACGATTAGCAAACAAATTGTTCAGGGTGTGCAATTTTAAGAATACTGTTGCAATATATATTAATCTGTCTTAAACATATTTACAAATGAAGAAATATTTGAATGATTACTTAGTACAATGCTGATTAAAGCTTGTGAAAATTTAATTTATATATCATCACTGACGTACACATAATTCTTCTACAGTTTTAAGAATATTTACAAAATTTAACAGTGATTAAAATAGTCTACCATATACGTGCAATAGAATAAAATAATTAGAATGTTAATTGCATAATTTTTGTTTAATAATTTTTATTGGTGCAGTTTTTTAAAATCTATTGATTTTTTATTGATACCTATTCTATTTTATGTTATCTACAAATGTAAACTATGGTGACAAATCCATTTAAGAAAAGAAACACGGGAGGGAGAGAATGAGACTGCGAGAGAGGAATGTGATGGTATGAGAATCTGTGGATTTGCCCTAGATTGTTGGATTAGGGGTAGTTATATATTTTGTAAGAATGGTGGGAGGCACAAGGCAGACTGGCCTGCAACCCAGGGACTCTCAACAAAAAGAGGCCCCTCATAAAGTTAAATATTTTATTAAAAAATATATCTACCCTACTGGAAAATAAAAAAGGAACACACCGTAAAACACCAAATTTCAATTACTTGTAATTGTATCTTTATTAAATTACAACGAAATAACATAATAACTAAAGGGAGAGGGCTTGTAAAAGTAATTAAAAATAAATTTCCTAAAAACAAGTTATTTTAGCATATTTTGCATTTAAAATACATGCGATTTTAAAATAATGTTAATAAGTAATTTGTTTTCATGCTTATAGCAAGTTTATCAAAAGCGGGAAGTTTTTTTGCAATTTTTCGCGGAAATAATAAATACCCTACATGTTTTCTTATCGATTCCAATCAGTTTTTGGGGTGAGTAGAAACAAAATATGGCTGCCCCAATAAGTATATGTACATTATATGTATAGGTATGTGTATATAAAAGCCCTGATACATTATCTCGTTCTGGCTACGGCCCTAGAAAACTATTACGACCGGACAACGCCTATATCATCAAACAATGACTTTTAAAGATATAAAAAAATTTTGAATCAGTGCTGATTGATTTTTTTTTTAAATCAAATAAATAATGATTTTTTTTTTGATATTTTTAATTTTTAAAGATATCTGAGTACTACTTTTTAATTGTTTTGAAAAATAATATAAATATTTTATTTTATATATGAAATCCGGAATAAAACCAAGAAAATTACCATAAACTTTTACTTTTAGTGTTTTAGTTGCATATTTAAAATACTTATATTTTCATTTTGTTATTTGAGAATTAAAATTATAGAATACATTTTAATTTTAAGACACTATTATATACAGAACATATTTTGGTTATTATTAATAATTTTGTAGCAAATAATTAAATTTTTATTATAATAAGTTTATGATTTAAGTCAGGTCATGTTTTGCATAGAAGAAAGCAGGTAAGTGTCAATATGATTTTTTATGTAATAATACATTAAAAAAAAATCTAATACTAAATATTGATTTTCAGTTTTTTTTTGTTGAAAATAAGATCCCTACCAATCTTTTACCCAGACGAGCCACCAACATAAATTCGGTCCTGGGAGTTTGCAACTTATGAATAATAACATAGATAAATAAAATATTAAATACAGTCTTAGAAAGCACGTACAATAAATAAAATAAATAAATAAAGATCAATTACTTAATATTTTTAAAATTTTACTTCTAATGGTGTGGGTAACCAACATACAATATACCATCGGAACAAAATAACAAATGAACTAGTAACTATTAAACATTGCAGTTAAAATATAAGCCTATTTTGTACAACTCGACATAAGTGTTGAAAGCGAACTTCCTGCTTTTAAATTTTTAGATGTAACTAAGTGTTCACTAATAATATATACTTATTAATCTTAAATAGTGTAATGAGAGACATCGTATTATTCAGTATTTACGTGGGGCACCTCTCGTTGAAGTATACCCACCCCGCACGTGTTGGGGTCGCGGGTCGGTGCGTCAGTGTCCGGTTCGATCGCGCGGCGGTGGGGGCGGCCGCTCGTGACGTAGCGTCTAGACACGGCGCCCCCACCCCGCCCGGCGGCCATGTTGCTCCCACCCGCCGCGGCCGCTGAGTCTGTCTGTCGCTCCGCCACCAGCACCAAGCAAATCTCTCACAACGAATATAGCAATTGTGTTACATCATAACTAATCACGTGTAATTACCTATACTCATTATTAAATATTGGTGGCTTACTTATACTATATTTGTATATGTATGGTAAAAATGTACTTGGGTTTGATGTTGAGTATTAAACCATTCTGCAACCAAATCTCTTCCAGGAACTATATAAATTGCATTATTACATCATAAATAATAACGCATCATTCATAATTACCTACACTCATTATTATATATTGGTGTTTTACTTATACGACGTTTATATATGTACTTTGGTTTGATGTTGACTGTGAAAGGCGCTATTTGTTACTGTTAAAACAGTACTAAACTTCTGTTTTATAGTTTGTCTCATGAAATATCAAAGGATCATCTTAAAACGCTTAAATTCCCTTTATTTACGTTTACAAATGAACCTATATTTATATGACATAAATAAGATTAGGTAGACTGTCACTGTTTTGCACAGAATTAGACTCTTTCCTAACACAAATATTTTGATTTAAAATAGCGAAGAAACTCTCCCAAGAACTATATCAATTGCATTATTATATCATAAGTAATCACGTGTAATTACCTATACTCATTATTATATGGGTATTGGTGATGGTGACTTACTTACACTTCGTTTATACATGTACTGTAAAAATGTACTTTGGTTTGAAGTTGACTACGAAAAGACGCTATTTGTTACTGTTAAAACAGAACCGTACTTCTGTTTTATAGTTTGTCTCATGAAATATAGAAGGATTGGCATAAAACGCTTAAACTCCCTTTACTTACGTTCACAAAGAAACCTATATTTATATGTCATAAATAAGATTAGGTACACTCTCACTGTTTTGCACAGAGTAGACTCTTATCTAACACAAATGCACTAAACAATCTGCAAACAAATCTCTTCTAGGAACTATATCTATTGCATTATTACATCATAAGTAATCACGTGTATTTCATAATTACCTATATTCACTATTATATGGACATTGGTGAGTGGTGGCTTATTTACACTACGTTTATACATGTATGGTAAAAATGTACTTTGATTTGATGTTGACTGGGAAAAGACGCTATTTGTTACTGTTAAAACAGTATCATACTTCTGTTTTATAGTTTGTCTCATGAAATATCGAAGGATCGTTATAAAACTCTTTAAACTCCCCTTACTTACGTTCACAAAGAAACGTATATTTATAAATAAGATTAGGTACACTATCATTGTTTTGCACAGAGTAGACTCTTACCTAACACAAATGCAGAAAACAATCTTCAAACAAATCTCTCCCAGGAACTATATCAATTGCATTATTACATCATAATTAATCACGTATCATTCATAATTACCTACACTTATTATTATATAGGCATTGCTGATGGTGGCTTTCTTACACTATGTTTATATATGTAAGGTAAAAATGTATTTTGGTTTGATGTTGACCGGAAAAGGCGCTATTTGTTACTGTTAAAACAATACCGTACTTGTGTTTTATAGTTTGTATCATGAAATATCGAAGGATCGTCATAAAACGCTTAAGTTCCCTTTACTTATGTTTACAAAGACCCTATATTTATAAGTCATAAATAATATTAGGTACACTGTCACTGTTTTGCACTAGACTCTTACCTAACACAAATGCACTAAACAACATGCAACCAAATCTATCAGCTATTGTTAATTACCCTGTTATTATAAATTTTTGCCTATCGTACTTCTTTGTTTTACTGTAAATGTTGCACATTATTACTATTGAGATATGAGTAACCACATTGTACATTTACATATTAACAGTTTGTATAGCTGTAGTGAGAAATAATTAATTTCATTCCGAAATAAATTAATTAAGAAAACCCAGTAAGCATTAAAACGAAAACAACTTGGAACGAATATACATAAATAATTAAGTAAACATATGTAACGTAAAAAACCAAAATAATGTTAGGTTCGTGACCGATTCTGCAACAGTCATACATTCACATTGTTATTCGTCAAAAATTTTATGTTTAATGAAAAAATAAGATTGGATTCAATACCTTGAGAACCATTGGTTTAAAAAAAATTGTTTGTCTCATTTCGATTGTCTTGTAAACCTCGACGCTGTCGCTTTTATTTTCCACGAGATAGCAATGTTGACACGTTTAAAATGAACATTCTGAATACTTTCTTATATCACCATCATACTAAGACAGTTTTGGCCACAGGTAAAATTGAGAAGTCCGTTCAACTATTTTCATATCATAGTAAATTTAACTCAAGAATCATTTTTTTTTATTTATTTGAAAAGTTACTCTGCTGGTTAACATGTGTATTTAATCAAACAATGTCAGATTTTCAGTCTCTAATTATTTATAAAAATCAACGATAATATGTAAAAAGTAAAAATTAACTATTATTACCGAAATAATCTTTTTTAAATTAGGTATCTAGTATAATTGGTTGAACTATATTCTATATAAATATTAGGTTTAATAGATTTAATCCATGTAAGATATTTCAAAATTAGAACTGCCAACTCAGGATCATGACAGTAAGCTCTAAAATCCCAGATTCTACTTAAATACGGGACTCGTAAGATAATTTTATAAAGTTGGTGTATTAAGAATACAAAATTTACGTTAAAATCTTTGAAAATTAAACTTTATAAACAACAAATGTAATATAAATAGTTTTCATGTTAAAACGAAAAATAATTTGTTATTCTGATGATGGTGTAGAAACCGAAATGATAATATTGTTAATTAAAGTTTTGAAACTTTTACCGAGAGTTTTTTTTTAATTATTATTAAAAATAATTTAATTGTAACATCAAAGTTACTATAGTCTTCGTCTATTTTTCAGTCTTTCCAATTGGTTTTAGAACATATTTCTTGTCATGGAGAAATCAACACAAAAAAGTGAACATCGAAACCCAGACTGCTTAAAAAAAACTTCTCGAACACTCCCCAGGAGGCCGAAAAACTGCAACAAATCCGCTGAAATCTGGTCAGATAACATCCCTGTCCGAAATTCAGTATTAATTATATTATATAACAATTTATTCATAAATAATGCGCTGCATATAAAGTCCCAAAATAATAAATTTTACTTAACACTACTTAATTTTTTCTATCCTATATAAAAAAATCGTCTAGTACATTAAAACAAAAATTTATGATCCTGTAATCTGTAGCGAACTCCGAAGCCGAACGAGCTTATACTCGCTTCATGATATATTTATTTATGATGAAAGTTGTAGTGACCTTGACCGTCTCGAGCCCGGATACCTGTACTGGCGTCTGGAGCGCCGGTGGCGTCTCTAGTTTGTTTGTATTTGTTAAGTTGGTTTTTACCAAAGCGGCTGAGCCGAGCACACGAGCAAAATCGCTTGTTACGTAATGTTCGCTAGACCAGAAGATCCCCGGTCTTCGGGTACCGTGTGGGATATGTGCGCAAGGTGGGGAGATAATACGGAATTTATTGTGCGATAAATATTAGCTTTACTGCTTTAAACTAATCGCTAAAGTTTTATACACAATCACACGAAAACAAAAATGTTATTTGTGTAATTACAAGCTTTATGTTTATATATCTCGACAAATAGTTGTTATAAATTATACTTATATTTCAAAAAACAGACAAATAATTTAAAGACAAAAATCTATTTCTCGGAGTTGATCCTCTCGTCATCAATTGTAACCATCTGATTCAAATCGTTGGGGAGAAGGGGGATTAATGACATTATTATGTCGGATGAAATCGTGTAATTTTCGAAGTAAATAATTGTCAATACTGACAGTATTATATACAAATATATTAATGGATGAAACATACGAAAATAGTTGTATGCCAAAATCATCTTCATCAACGACAGGAATGATAATAATGAGATATTCATGTTTTTAAAATATTTGAAAATATCCGTTATCGCAGTTACACTATTTTTTCTATTCCATTTTTGTCATTGATAAGACGTAGATAGCATATACATCCCTCTATTATAACTACGATAAGAAGACAGCGAATAAAAGTGTCATCTATGCCATGCGCATGTGTAGATTATATCGGCTGTTTTTTTTAAGGTACACATAGGAAATTAACATGGGAAATCAGTTTTTTGCAGGCTGATGCCCTCCGTTTTGACAGGAAGATAAAAAAATTCTCACAGTAATTGGCAACATTGCGCATGCGTGAGGGTAGGTAATCTTTGTGAGGTTACGTGCGCAATATTGTTCCTATATCACATAACTTTCTTGCAGGGCTTTTTGTTCTGTAACGTTTAGCAGTGTGGTCTTAGAAAAAGTATAGTGTGCCACTAGTGCCGAATCACCTATGTCCCATCTTGTGATTCCAGCACGCGACATCGTCTCGTTCCGAAACTTTCACATCTCGTAAGAAAGAAGTAACTTTCCATATTTGTTGCACAATATACTATTTCAGCATTAATTTTACTTTTGATGGGATATTTATATTTAATTGATAATCGTATAATTAACCAACCCTTAAATATTTCTGCAACCCTTTTATCAATCAAATGTCAAGTCTTAACTATGAATATGACAAATCCCATATTTCACATTAAAAAATACCCACGATGTAAAGAACAGTGGAACTTAAATATAAAAAAAATGTAGTTGGGAAATAAATATGAACTATTAATATTTTGAAGAAAAATATTATTAATTTTAATATGAATACTAAATGTTTTGGGTAGATATAATTTTTAAGTCCTATATTTTTTTGCTTCACAATTCTGAAATGCGGGTATATTAATATTACTCAAATAATTAAATTTCCATTTCTAAACTTTCTGAAAGGTGGATTGAAAAGTGAACCTATTTAGAAGTCAAATTATTTCAAAACAATGAATTATTATTTTGGCAAGAGAACAAAATACGTTTGTTTATTCTGATATTAAACATTTACATAAATAAATAATGTAACAGCACAACAGCGGCTGGAAAGTTGTAGACCAAACAATCAGTGAGTAGGATATTGTGTAAATAAAACAAATGACGTAGGGGTGAGTTACGGGAGAAAGTGGGTGAAGAGTGCATTGTCGGGTGTAATGTAAAATTGAGAAGGTCTTAATGATAGGGAATGATGATGTAGTGGTGTATGTCGCATGTAAAGTTGCGGATAAACTAGACATAATCACAAAATCAATAGTGGAATCTAGACAGCGGAAACGAATGCACATTACGGCGCACATGGCTTTATTGCACTTATCAATCCCTAGCCCCTAGTCGGCCGGACATCGCACTTTATGTGCGTCAAAACAGCAAATCACTCATATTTTTATACTCTAAGCTACAGAAAATATAATGCTCAGAAAACAATAAAAACAGTTTATTTATTTTAAGTAATAATAATAGGGGAAAAGTGTCTAAAATGATCCGTCGAGGTAAAATAATCCTGTGCTGTTTCTGCTGAGAACATACCATCAGTTAGTAATTCTACTTAGAATCAATCTCCTAACCATGTATCTAGTCGCTAGTTGGAGTTTCAAGCGAGTGTTAGCGCCGTTATTATTATTAGAAAGGAAAATAAAAAATTGTTAATGTTAGGAAAGGTCCTTTTTAATACTGTATAACTTTTGTCTGAACAGGTTTTATGTGAAAATAGTTTTATTCACGAATTTAGGGACAGTTCAAAATTAAGGTACCTAGAATTTCGTTTTTGCGTGTGAAATAAATGAGGTTATTTTCAACATTTATAAGTAAATTGGGTATTTGGGGTAAAACGATCCCTCTTTAACGGGAGAAAATAATCGCACCATTTTTATTACATTTTTAGGGACAATAATATACAATGAGCCACTCGTATAAAAGAAAAACAGCTCGTCAAATCTGTAATCATATTATTTTGAATGGGGATCATATTGCAAATACCCTAGGATCATTTTATATACATATGTGTATAAAATTAACCGTTACTATGCCTGTAAAAAATAAAAATTAAAAGTATAGCTAATAAGCTAACTAATTTAATTCGCGCCAATTTGAGGGTAGACGAATTTGTTTACGAAAAATTGTTTAAATTTATCGAAATTAATGGAGGTGTTTTCTACCATGTTGTTGCCGCAAGATTTCGCTGCCTAAGAAGTCTTATTATTATATTATTTTTTGACAAGTATATTTTATATTTCAATAAGGAATAAGATTATTTATGTGATAGTTTGCGATCTAGCTACGTAAATTCGCCTGAACGCAAAATAAACAATAAAGTGTTGACAACATAACCTAGTTTCTAAGGCAGTTACTAGTAAAATACAAATAGGTTATGTATGAATAGTAAACACATATATTAAATACTGCTTTTAAATTTATTTACAATTTCAAAAAAATATGTAATACTTATGTCACTTATCTGATGGGGCTTAATTAGAAGAATATGGTCGATGATAATCAATTTTGATAGAAATACTTCAGACAAGAAATTGTTGTATTTAAGATATTAAACATTCAAAAAGCGACGTCCTTGGAGATGAACTGAAATTAAATTTACTCTCGTCTCGGTCTCAACTCTAAAGTCGGTATGTGAACAGTAATCTCGCCTCGATTTTTCGAAAAGAGACCAAGACTGGGCTCGAATTCTACGACTAAGATAACAAGCTTTATATTTTGTTGTGCAAGTTAGTTACATAGTTGTAAATGCATATTATGATGGTACAGTTCGTCAAACGCGTGGATTACATAGACCGAAAAAAAAACTTTATTTGTATTTTGATTTAATAGAAAAAGAAAAAAATACTAATTTATTAACACAGTACCACATGCGCTACTGCGTGTTTTTGAGTGTTCGTTATATTTTTGTTAAAAAGTTTCATATTTTATCATTGCAACCTCTAAAATGAAATGATATGACAAATTCACACAGAAATTTATAAACAGTTATCCACCGTTTCTTGTCATACTTATTACTCGTTATTGGCTGTAACATTGTATTTTCGTTGAGAATTTCTACAATGATAACACATTTCTACAAGGTGGAATGAAAGCCTTTACCAGACGATATGTCACACTCGAAGGTGTGGCGATTGCTCCACAAGGGGTCAATTTTATTCGATAAATGATTCGAAATTGACCTTTCTACAAACATTATTATCAGCATTAGTTTTTTTTTCTTTTTCAAACTAGTTAAATGCCATTTTATTGTCCCAGTGTTGAAAGCGAATTACTTTTAAAATGTGTTACTTTTTATATACATATAGTACGAGTATCTATCTGGACCTAGATAAACTATTTCATTCATAATATTTTCTTCTAATAATTAGATTTGCATATGTCTCCACATGCAGGGTGGTTACTCGAACACTCGAACGTAGTGATTTATCATGTAAAAATCATATTTTCGGAATCTCCTGCTTCCCTAATTATTTTAAGTAAAAAAACTTTATGTGACAGTTGTAGAGCACAACCTTTTGCATCTGAATCAACAAGCAAAATTAATTTTACGTGTCTTGTAAGCTCAGAAATTAAGTATGAAAGTAAAGTAAATTACCCCTAAAATAGCAATAGCCATGAAATTAACACAAAAATAACAAATGTTTAACGGTTTATCTCTCAAGTTTCGTTAGTCTATTTTAATTATTATTTGTAATTCCTATTTTGCAAATTACGCTAAAAAATATAGCAATATTTGCTTTTATTTTATTATTTTTATTATGTAATATTATTCATTTTAACAGAAATTTCCAATAATAATAAAAAAAAAAAACTAACACAGCTAACCTAAGATAAACCGATGAACACTTGTTCATTTTGTCTAAGTTCCATGGCTACCGCTATTTTTGAGGTGATTTACGTCCTTTTTAATATCTAATTTTTGAGCTGACATGGTACGTAAAATTTTTCTCATTGATTTGGATGCAAAATTTTATGCTCTAAAACTGTTATATGAAGCTTTTGTACTTAAAATAATTAGAGAAACAGGAAATATACGAAAATATGATTTTACTTCTTAAATCCCTATGTTTGGGTGTTCGGCTTACTTCTCTATGTACCTATGTTATAAAAAAATATTAAATAAAATGCTTCACATACCATGACGTCGTTTTTTTATTAACGGCTTGAAAAAAATATTATCATAAAATGAATACAGATCTTTATTTCAGATGACATATTTTAAAAAAATATTAATACAAACTTATTATAATATACAAATAATTTGAAATATTTTTTAAATAAATAACATTAAGGTTCTTTTTAAATATATTTTAGTGTAGCCGTTTTAGACGACATTACTTTTAAAACAGTTTTTTTCTTCAAAGTTGATGATTATATTATTACATAAGAGTTGCTAAGTAAGACTTTCAAATGCAGATTTTCATACTAATTTTAATTGCATTTAATACCGTTTTATTTAAAAACATGATAGTTTGGTTCACTGTAGATACTACAATATAATTGCTGCTATAGTAAGTTATATTAATAATTCTCTTAATACTTATTCAGAGCTGAAAATAAAATTTAATACTTTCTTTCGCTCTGGAATATGTGGTGTTGTAGATGTACGTGAAAATGTAACTTTAATTATTGTTAACAATTTTGTCAAACTTCTAATATTTTACCTCGTCGTTATACTGATTTACGGACTGGAAATGCATAAATATTCTATTAATTCAAGGTGTCCCAATAAGTTTTCATTATGGTCATACTTTGATTAAGAGAATTAAGTAATTGCTTAACTTTGTTGTATCACCAATCAAATATAGGCAATAATTACCGTCAGGCATACAAACACTCTGCCGAACAGATCAACTCTTATTATTTCATGCGTTATATTTAGATTGCAAAAAAAATGAAGTAATTTAATATGTATGTTACATTCTTTTCTCATAAAATAAAATGACACTTCTAACACTTAGATCATAAATAGCTATTTAAAAAAGAAACAGAAGAATATAGTGAAGTAGAAGTACACCTACACTACTTTGTTCCACACCGTCATGTATATTGTATTTCGTCTGTAGAAGAGGTAAACATCTTTAGAATTTAGAGTACAGAGTTGTTTTCTATTTGTACAAAACTATCGGATTATTTTCTATATTTTCCAAGAGTCTTTTAAGTAGAACAAACAAATAGTACAAATAAAGCAATCCTTTGCATAAAGAAACAAACGCTGCTCCTTGTACTTATCTGTCAAAATGACAATCCCGTTCGTTTTAATACGAGACGATTTTTCAAATATCTGTTCATATATTCTTTGAATTCCCGTGCAGTTTATTTCATTTTATCGCGACGAACTCGATTCGTGGAATGCATAAAGGGGACGGGCCACGAACTGCTCCTTTGAAAGGTACGCGCTCAATTTATCTTTACATTGCAATAAAAATGACAAATAGCAAAGATTTGAAAAATTACACGGGGTAAGTCAACGTGGAAGAAACCGTTCTGCTACCAACACGGGGACTTTATAAATGAACGCTTCTCGGAACGACTCTTATTAAGATATGTGGGTGCGATTGAGGGGTTGTTCATATAAAGACATTATTACAAAAAAGTCAGTTAGAAAAACACTTGTGGGAAAACCTTATACCAGTGGCGGCTCGTGATACATATTTTTGGGTGTGCTGTATCAAAGAAAAAAGGAAATAAAATATTAATCAAATGAATTAATTTTTTAATAGTTTTAATTTAAATTTTAAAGGAATAAGTACGTCTTTCCGTATTTCGGCAATCTTATCTTTTAAATGTTCATTGTAGTTTTGTGGCAATAAATTCTCTTAGTCAAATGCAATAAATATCTCACTCCATAGTTCATATTTTTTCACCAAGATCGTCCGCAAACAGCAAACACGGAAAATAATACAAAGCATTATTTTCGTTACAACTACAAAGCCGGTTATTTTTTAAATAGGTATGTCTTTGTTAAATTGTCTTTTATAAGATTTACCGCTGCTTTTTTCTTAAATACGTACTATGTTCAGTTCAGGCACAGAGTAGGTTTATACAGAAGCGACAGTAAGACAGAGAAACAAAAATTAGAGAGAGATGGAGAATGTGCACAAATTTAAAGGGCTCATTGTTTAAGATCGGAATGTTTCCGCATATCTTAGAGAGAGATAGGGGAAGAACACAAATTTAAAGGTCTACACAATACTTTAAGATCATAGAACTGAAAAGGGGAATATGAAAGGTACCGACACGGAGTGTCGCTTCTGTATGTAACTATTCTGTGGTTCAGGTTTAACTGCAAATTGTTCCTGATAAATGTGGATAACTAATTTTTATGTAATAGAATAACTATATTAATTTTGAAACATGTATTTATACTTTAAAGTCAAAAATTATTTAAGGTAAATTTTAATGTAAGTACTCGTATTGCTACCGGTGTATGATCAATTTTAACCAGGGCCGTAGCCAAGGCAGGCGCCATCAGGGGTCTCAGCCTCCTCTGTAATTTTTAGAGCCCCTTCAGCAAAATAAAACATTGTACCTACCTATTTACCTTAAAACATTCTTGTTTTCAAAATTATGACATGTTCTAATTTGTTTATAAATGTATTTACTTTTAGTACTTTTACCGTCTGCCTTGACGTAAATTAGAAAGTTTAAATTTTCAGTTAATTTTATGTATAAAATAAAATAAATGAATCCATGTTCATAATAGTGCAACTGGCTGAAAATTTGAAGTTTAAGCAATATGTATATGATTTGTTAAATTATTTTAGATAATTTATTAAAGTTGAAGTAAATGCTGTTAGATACGTTGAGATTTTTCAAAATTATAGCAGCTCAATGTTGTTTTCGAAATGGGTATTCTTAATCTAAATGTATAATCAATTTTTATCGCGTACTGTACTCTGTAACCTAACTTTGGTATTCATATGAATGAATGTAAGTAACTTTGAATATTTTTCACCAACAGAATAAATTATACTTATTTTTATTTAGCTGTTTATGATTATAGTTTTTATTAAGATTCTTTATTAAATATAGATACGTAATACGTAGTATTATTTTAATTTTTATTTTCAAGCCCCTCCTAAAAGTTTTTGCAGCTCGTATCGAGTATAATATTGTGTACGCCTAGCTCATTCCGATGGTAGCCTACGTGTAACGAATCGCGTAAAATAATGTAACAGAACACCGTAATTAGTCAGTAAAGTTGCGAATGTTGCTGGCCGACTAACCTATTCAGTGATTATTTGACTGATTGTATCATGTCGCAGCGCACTTGCGCTAACTGAGCCAGAATATAATATAAAATATAAAGTAATTTTGTTATTTGATTTTTACATATACCTATTTTAATAATGTACTGACATGATTAATTAATAAGGCGCATTTTTATTTAAAAGTTTTGGTGGTTCTGCAGCTCTGCAGCATTTAAGGACGAGCCGCCACTGACTTAAACTTCGGGACAAAAAAATTGAACACTTTAATTTTACGTTATTTAAAAAAAAATGCAGGTGGCTGACTTGGTTAGCGCGCTCGAAATTACATGCTTCTAGCAACCAAGTAATAAACTTACCATTATGGGGGAGTAGGAACAAATTGTGCCTGGAAGAAGAAAAATAGATTAGATACAATATAAAAAGAATAATTTTATAGAAACTGCATAAATAACTTGCAGTAACTCTTGTAATATATTATCATTGCTTTTTAAATTCATATTAACAAATTAAACATATTTTTTTTTTACGGAAAATCAGCAAAATGTCATTTCACATTGAAAATAACAACGCATCGTGGGTGTATATAAACATGTTCGTATTTAAAAATATATGAATGAGCACACAAATGCCAATCTGTTTAAATATTTACAAATTTGTTTATTAATTCAGTATTATAATATATTTATAAAGGTCAACGAGTAAATGTGCTAAGCATTCATCCCTCTGTTCATTTATTTCACCGTAAGGGTTATTTGTAGTATACGAAGCGATGTATTTATTTGACATTTATTTGAACCCTAGATCTTACAGTCCGCTCATTTCGAGGCGGAACACGTTAATTAATAGTTAATTAATAGTAAAACTATAAATTCACACGCAATAAAATATTTTTTTAAATATTGTTTTGGATGATTCTCTCAAATCAAATTTAAAAACTTATTTTATCTCCTTGATGGGGGTCAGGGAATGTTTTTTATGTTACTGTAAACCTGAATTTGGATATCGCCGACAGAATCGACAGTGACACAAACCTCTTTACAAGATATGGAAAAGAGGACAGGGCATAATATTTCTCTGAACCCTAGAAAACTTAAAATATTAAATAAAAAACTCGTTGCTACTTCTGATGAAGACGCACGTATAGCACAGCACTCTGCTCTGATCGCAATGTGTTCAGCTAGATGAGCTGAACACACTGTATAGCCCGATGGCAAAACCGTTATAATTGTTAAACAAAATGTGGCCGTTCTTTTTTTAGTAATGTAATTTATTTCTTAATAATAATTTGTTTATACTTAATAAAATACATCTTCTTCTTCCAGCTGTTGAGTAGTGTTTTGTCATCGAAATCATCACTGTCATTTAATCTTCAGGTAAACATATCAACGTTTTTTTTTATATACCAATATTTTAAATTCAATAATCAAATTCAATAATCAAAAAAATTTTTTACTTGCCCACAAAACATAATACAATTTTTTAACTGAGATTAAAAACGCAGCAAAGTTTACAACTCAACTAACTCACATTTTCACTGTGTCTCAACTCAATTTTGACTAAAAAACGGAGAATATTATTGAGCCAACTGACGTAGGAAGCTAACATATATTGAGTTTGTGTGTAAAACATAAAATGGCAATAGTGAATCTCTACTTATCTAATTTTTAATAATGTACTTTCTAATCTATTTACTTACAAAATCGATATTTTACATGGTATCTGACTTCTCGTACACCCAGTATAGTGTATAATAATGTATTAATTTAAAACATGAACTGGATGTGAGTGTAGGTATATAATGGTGAACGGTGGCGAATGAAAGAGAGAAATTACAGTCGCGGTGCATTTGTGCAGGGCATGGAAACGACTTTTAATTTAAATTTCCAAAGTAGCAATAACGCAACTATCCACAGCACCGTGAAAAATTGATGGCAATTTATATGAAATGCAAATGCAAAATCAACTAGCGTAGAAAAATTGAATTCTCACACGACAAGTTTGTTAAGAGCGGGTAAATTTGTACACTGTCAAACTTAACTACGTCTTTTTACTCAGCGTCAATTTTTCTCGACATGATTACGGGATTTAATAGCGAATAAAAATGCGTAGAAACAACAGCCAATTACTGCAGCGTGTGTGAATTAATTCTACATTGTTAAACTGAAAGAGATTGATTGTTTTGCGAACCCACAATGCCATATTTTTTACTCTAAATATAAAAATAAACCAAAGACAAGACTGATCACCTCATAGTGAGAACATTGTTTTCTTATTAGTATTGTCTACCTGGTACCTGCACAGATTCTATTGGCACATTTCTTTAACAACATAATTATACCAATCATTGTATGTTAGTGATTTTGTCAACAAGGAATACAGACTCCTACGTGGTCGATAAAGACAATGGCAAAAATAAAATAAAAGTATCTATATCTTTACCCAACTAGTAATTGTACGAAATTTACAAACAAATATATTATCTTGATTTTTACAATTGAAAACAGACATTAATGAAATTACCGACATAATGGTCAATAACATTAATTCTAACTATACCGAAACTAGAAACTTTTAATTATATGGTCAAGGCAAGAGACGTTTAATCAGCGTAATTATTGTGTGGCCATACAATTGGATGGGTTACGGGTCATCCCAGGGGTCGGCAAACTTTTCAGAACTAAGAGCCATTTTACATTAAATATTTAACTCTTAATTCGCAATGAAAAATTCCTGAACTGAAATATCAGTAAAATGACAAAAAACGTTAGATAGTTACATAAATTGAAATTTCTGTCCATTTACGATTCCCGGCTAAACTAAAATAGATGTCAGAATAACCGATAAGGAACCATCCTTTACTATGGTGCGTCAATTGGTTCTTACATATCCCATCAACGTTTAAACAGCAGTAACGTCAACTTCCCGTATTTTCAAATAAAATTTACGTCAGTTTTCCAAAAACTTTTAAAACATACGTTAATTATAAGGGGCCGTTCAAATATTACGTAAGCAGATTTATTACAGCTATTTACCCCCCCCCCATCCCCCTTGTCAGCAAAAGTAAGCAAAGCTCTTACCCCCTCCCCCCATGCTTACGTAAACATTTTTCAATTAAAATATGTTTGGGTTGCCATTCGTGTTAAAAAGCTAATAGCTACCGATGACGTAATCATCATCTAGACTCCCCTACCCCCCATGTCATCCAAAATAAGCAAAACAAAGACCCCCCCACCCCCCTATAGTGCTTACGTAATACTTGAACGGCCCCTAATTAATGTCTGACCGAAACACGATTTTCAGCCGAAACCGAAACCGTAACCGAATATTCGGCTCCTATTTTAGTTTCTGTCGAAAACGTAACCGAAACCGAAATTTATGTGATTAAATTAATTTTTTATTAAACATGTAAATCTAGTATTTTTCTCACCGTTTAAGGTATTATTCGATTTTTAAATTGAATAATAGTGTATTGTGCAACAAGTGCAGAGAGTTGTCTATTTCCCAAAAGGTATGAAAGTTTCGGCATGAAACGAAGTCGAGTGCTGGGATTACATAAGAAGGGTAATAGGTGATTCCGCATGAGTGGCAGACTATACTTTTTCTACGACCACACTACTAAAGGTTACAGAACAAAAATACATGGACCTTCACGCATGCGCGTTGTTGGCAATTACTGTGAGAAATAATACGCAACTTTAAAGCTTTATATATTGTGAGAAAAGTGCCACTTTCCATAGGGGTCCTAAAAAAAGACTAATTTATTAAAAATATAAATTATTTTTGTAAAGATAATGGCCCTGTATTATGAGCTCACTTTTATTTATAGAGCGCTTTTGTTAAAAGTGACGTCTAGCCTTATAAGATTATAACGTAAAAGCACGTTTCCCAAAAGAGGTATTATTATAAAAGTGCGTTCATAATATAGGACACTATTTGCACTGAAGAAATAGACTTTCGTTATCTATCATCACCTCACAAATATCACAAATAATAACCATTAAATAAATAGTCTTTTCAAGAAGTGTTTGTTACAATTCTCTTAAAATAATGTTATTTACTTTTTTTTCTTAATTTTACAATAAATCTATAGTCTAAAGTCTATAAATTAAATTAATGGGATCTTGCCTCTTCTTGCACTTGGTACATTTGTAAAAACAGCCTCAAAATAAAGATATTAAAATAAGAATTATATTTTCGAAAGGAAGAAAATGGAAATAACGTACAAAAAAATATGCGAGTAAAACCGTTCCAAACAAACCCGAAAGCGCCAGACACGACACGAACAATAGCCTTAGCAACATTTTTGACCGAAACTAGCCGAAACCGAAACTTCGATCGTACCCTAGTTACAACCTACATTTTGAGTTGAAATCATAACAGGACAATATTTAGCAGTGACACGTCGGTGCAGTGGTAACGTAACACGTTGTGTAGCGTGACCGTGGGTCTTGGGTCATGTGTCCGTGCTGATTGGTACATCCGCGTTCCGCTGTCTGGCGGGCTCGGTTTCCGCCACGACGCGCCGCCCGCCCCTGTTGCATAACGCTCATGGTCGAGGACATCGCGACCTTACGTCATCGCTGCTCGTTACCCACACCAGGCATCATCACATGCATCATTCATTCATTTCTAATGAATAAATCTGACGGGCAATACTGTAACGTTTATTTATTTGAGTGAAGTGTAAAAATTGAAATACGAATATTTATATAACAAAATTTGATAAACTATAAAAGATAAATTATAAAAGGTAATAAAAATAACTAACACTATGAATGAACAAATATAAACACTAATTCAAGAACAACAATTATTAATAAAGACTTAAACACTAGGATTATTTTTTTTAAACATTTACACTACGCACTATTTATTTTCATGATATATTAGACTGTTCTGGCGGTCTCCCCTACTCAGGCTTACATAGTAGAGCAATTAAGTCCGGCAATGCTCTCGCATCCTCGAGGCGAAAGAACAACAGAAGCGCAGCGAGCGGATCTCGACAGGTATGCTAGCGTCCATCCCCCCGACGGTACCTTGGGATCGCTACAATTCCATCACATAACTTTTCAACCCAGTGCAATAACAGAACTTATAATAGGAGCATAACATATTTTGTTAATGTCAAAATTTTTGAATATGAAATGTGATTTCTAAAATGAGATGATAAGATGAAAAACGTTGTACTTACTACGTTCTATTATGCTATAATGCAGTAGCGGATTTAAGAAAGGGGAGGAAAGTCAGACTGGGCGATCGCTAACTATTTATAATTAATAAAGCTTAACTGTAAATAGTCCTGTCCGAATGTTAAATATTTGTTAGATATTAATTGTTAGAAAATTCTGAACATAGGTACACTTTATTTCCTGCAGTTGATCCTCGTGTCATCAATTGTAACCATGGAAAAGGGATTGATGACATCATCTTGTTGGGTGAAATAGTGCGATTTCCAACGTAAATAAATGTGAAAATGAACAGTATTGTATACAAATATAATAATAAATGAAACATACGAAAAGAGTTATAAAGTATACTAACGAAACTACCAACACAAATGAAGGAAATGACAGGAATGTTGAAAATATTTCAAAATATCCGTTACCGCTGTTACATTGCAGATATCAAATAAACCACTCTATAACACGTACGATAATGAGATAGCGAATAAAAATCATCTATACCATGCGTATACGACAAAGATCCAAGATTAAATATGTAATCATTCTTGCAGGAATTCTATTATAAATAGAAAAGAAAAATTTAGTGGGGTTTAATCGAAACAAACCCAACAATAAATTTTTCTTCCATACATTATCTCCTAGTCGATCCTCGTTACACCAAGATTATTATAAATATTTTCAACTATTTAACAAATAAAAAATAATAGTGTAAAGAATCAGTACAATAATTAAAAGAAATTCAAGAGCAATTAAAGGAAACTAAAAAACACTTGCCAGACAATAAAAAGAAAATAAAGAGAATATAAAAGACTTTAATGGTGGTCAAATGTTAAGCGTTTTTTTACATAAAATTGAATTTACTGTATAATTTAGGGTTCAATGCACAGAGATGTCCATTATAATAAGAAATGCCACTGTATTTAAATTTATCGAAATGTCGAAATACACTTTAAATGAGTTCGTTCCAACGAATTTTCTTTACATTGTCAGAAAAAAATATACGAAAAATTTTCGGCAGTAGTTGCTTTAAATACTAAGCTCAAAGGAATAGGACTGATATATGTAATATGAGAAATGAGTAGAGTGATAAATGTATCAGCGGGGTTCTCAAAAACAAGACTAAAATGTTTGGACATATATTCGAAATGAAGACTGTATTGATAAGAAAGTAGAGGGACTGCAGGTGGAAGGAAGAAGAGGGAGAGGAAGGCCAAAGAAAATGGAAATACTATATGGTACAAAGAAAGAAATTTAGGAGATGTGTTTGATAGGAATGAGAGGAAGAGAAGAGTAAGTAAGAGTAAGAGATATCAAAATAAAATATGGAAAAGCCGAAGAAGTAAACTGTAAATAAGTTTATTTCAAAGTCTATTATTTGATAATATGTATTAAAATAGTTCAGTCAAAAAAGGCGAAATAAGGACAGTTCTGCGAGATAAATATGAATACGCTAAATTTTTTACACAGACCTTTGTTTTGATATTCCAAAGAAGGGCTGGAAATTCGACAATGAGATCGCAATAGCAAATCAAAATATCGAAGGTCAAAGTTCACGAAAATAGTTTTTTTGCAAATATATCGCTTCCTGTGCATCGCACGGTGTTAGAGGTTATTATAAAACCTGTAGTGCATAGAATTCTCTACAAGTTTGGCTATATATATTTCTTTTGTATGATCAACTGATTTCGAGGTATATCACGGAGAAAGGGAAGCGGGCATCCATTGATGATTCTGTTTCACACGATGAAATTATTCTCATGAAATATATTCTCTGGAAAATTTCAGGTTCATCGACGTCGTCTAATCAACAAGACACAACAGACTGGTGAAATTATCAGCTTTTCCACATATATGTGCATCAAATTGAGAACATATCGGGTTTACTTCCAGATACTGACTTAATTTACAACCTGAAGAATGGATATTGGATTTACATAACGAGATTCCGCAATAAAACAATGTATTCAATCCTTAGAGAGCATTACATATTTTATAAAGCTCTTGATACCTAAATAAACTATTTTTCTTTCTAAAAATGAAAATCTAAGATTTTATACTAAAAATGGACAGTACGAATGAAAAATGTAGTAATAGTAAAATAAATTTCCGCGGTACTCGAGAGCTTTAGAAGAGAAAATGAATAGTTTAATGAGTAATTTTAATTGAATAGCAGGTGGACAGAGGACGACTGTAATGCACCGTGATTGCCGTATAATGAAAGCTGTTGTACACGCGATGAGGCTACTCTGTGTCGGGCCAGCGCAGAGCTTTTATAAAGTGGATGGGAGTTATGGGCAATGTTAGACGGAGCAGTACATTATCGTTTGTCTTTCTAAGGCAGCAACACGCAGCCTTTGTCCTTTGTGATCCGCGCTAATTGCAATCAGCATAAAGACAAAGCAGACGCTTTATCAAAAAATTACCTACAATACCTACCCGAACATTTTTCTTCTCTTAATTACTTTCATTCTGCTTTTTGCATTCGTAACTGATGCTAAACTTATACCACGAGGTTCATGAACGACTTAATCACTCTAAAGAAACGAATATCATTTGAAAAACTTCATTGGAGATACCTTTATTAAACATAACAGATTCACCTGTAAAATTTGAAAGTTTTAAAAATTTAGGTAGATAAAACTAGCGTTATCCGAATAGACAAAAAAATGTGATACAATGAGTATATCTTTTGGAGATGAAAACGCTGTAATTTACTGACGACTAAGTAATACTTGCGGGGGTCTAATGATTCGGGTGAGACGAAATGTTTCTCGTGTGACGCTCGTCTCGTCTCGAAAGAAATCGTATCGGGCAAAAACAAACGATTTTAAAAACAAACCTTCGAGGCGAGAAAATAAAATCGAGAATCTAAAATTTCTATAATCTCGCCGAGATTTCACGAGGTTTTAAAGATTAAAGTCTTTAAATTTTTTTTAATATTTTTGTACCATCACCTCCATTTATTTTAGAATCACATGTGGTAAGGTAAATTTTATCAAATTTGAAATGAATAAAACAGCCTCACTATAACATTAATAACATTTAATAAGTTCTCTACAACAATTTGGAAAATAACTAGCTAATATGTAATAAATTCACAGAAAATGTAACTTATTTCTGCCATGGTGTAGTAACATTGAAGACTGAACGAATTGTGAAAAATGTTATATGTGAAAATAAAAAAATACCGAACAAATATAACTTTGGGAATCTCTGTTCAATTTCCCTTGATCTAAAGAAATCTTTCTAGGCAAGGAAACACTGTGTTCAGATGGTGTACTTGACCAAATAATAAATAATATAATATATATTATTTATTAAATGACGTGATAAAGCCTGCTATATTCGATCTCTAGAAATCTCGGCGCGATTCGAGACGGGATAAAATATATCATATTTAAAATGAGACGATACGAGAAAAAGAATAAATCTCGTCTCGTTTTGACTCGTCTCCCAGACTCACAAATGGGGACGAGGATGACATCAATTATATGGTTCGCAAACTAATTGACACAAATGACGAATGGGGTCTGGAAATAAATTTGCAAAAGACAATATATGGTAATAGAAAAAAAAACAGTTACTACAACCCATGAGACACAACATGGAACATTAAGAACAACAATTCATTATAAATATCTGGGCGCAATAATTAACAGCGAATAAATAATTGTAAAAGAAATAACGAAAAAAATAAGAAAAGGAAGACAGCAACATTCCGTGCTATGAAGCAAAGACATATCTAGACAAATAAAAAAAATAATTAAAAAACCTTAATTCTAGAAAGTTGTGTCTTATATATATGGAGGAGAAGTATAGGCTACAAATAAGAGACTAAGAAAAAAACTCCAGTCACTAGAAATGACTTTCTCTGTTTCGGAATTAGAATATCATATTCCAGCACGCTTATTGATGTTGGAAGGAGCTTCATTCTTAAACGATTTTTGGTTATATTTTGTTATTTGAGATTGGCATGACTGCATTAAATACACAAAATATCTAGGCAACTGACAAAGTAATACTAATTTATTTGGGAGGCCATGAAACAAATTGCTTGTGTTACAATGTATAAACGAAACAGAAATCACTGTCACCAACCTAACTATTCTGTCAAAAAAATCCCTTAATGGAAATTGTCAAATATTATTATAAAAAATAATGTAAATAAAAGCCGAAACAGAGAAAATAGTATAAAACATTCGTTATAGAAGGCAATTCAAGCACTCGTTCGTTCGGGCACTCGCTGCTTCGCGCTCGTTCCCGAAATTCAAACTCGTGCTTGAAAAGGTTGCCTTCTACAACTTGTGTTTTAATATACTATTCTCTGTTTCGGAATTAGAACATCATATTCCAGCACGCTTATTGATGTTAGAAGGAGCTTCATTCTTAAACGATTTTTGGTTATATTTTGTTATTTGAGATTGGCATGACTGCATTAAATACACAAAATATCTAGGCAACTGACAAAGTAATTCTAATTTACCTAGGCAACAGACGAAATAGAAATCACTGTCACCAATCTAACTATTCTATCAAAAAAATCCCTTAATGGAAACTGTCAAATATTATTATAAAAAATAATGTAAATAAAAGCCGAAACAGAGAAAATAGTATAAAACATTCGTTATAGAAGGCAATTCAAGCACTCGTTCGTTCGGGCACTCGCTGCTTCGCGCTCGTTCCCGAAATTCAAACTCAAAAGGTTGCCTTCTACAACTTATGTTTTAATATACTATTCTGGCGAAGATGTTATGTGTTAAACCACAAAAAAATAAAGAGAAATTAATGTACCTACATAGAAGAATAACAGAAAAAGTAGAACAAAAACAGCTTACGCAGTAGAAAGTTGATAGAAGCTAATACCTACACAGGAGGCTAAAGAGAAAAGAAACCTAGAGGACGAATGTAACAAACAATGACGCTTAGGATGTAGGATATGATCACATAGATTGTCAAAATGTTCTTCTTCCTATAGCACAACATTTCTATCTGATATCGAGTCTCAAGTACCTAAGATAAGATATTTTACATGCATATTTTTATACCGGGTGTCCCAGCTCGACCGACACATGGGCGTTTTACTTGGGAAATCAGTTAATTATGAATAGTATCTCCCCAGTGCAAGATATTAAATTGAAATTTTGTATACTTATCGGAGAATATTAATTCTATGGATCACACTTATTTGAAATATGCAATTTCGTCTGCAGGGCGAGATTTATTAAATTTAAAATCTAATATTTTGGTTCTAAATCAGACAGCCATGGAAATAAAAGAAAATATTTATCTGACAGTTTAGTGAAGTATCACTGATTTTAATTCTTATTCCCTGTATTTTAATTTTATTTAAGTTGAATTTAGTTTTTTTTTTTGTTAAATAATATACCAATATTACAAAAATATAAATATCTACAATGGCATGTCATTAACTGTCAGAACTGTCACATAGATATTTTCTTTTATTTCCATGGCTGACTGGTTTTGAATGAAAATGTTAGATTTTATAATTTAATAAATCTCGTCTTGCAGACGAAACTACTTATTTCAAATAACTGTAATTTATAGAAATAATATTCCCCAATAAGCAGACAAAATTTCAAGTTAATATCTTGCACTGGGGAGATACTATTCATAATTAACTGATTTCCTATGTAAATCTCTCATGTGTCGGTCGAGCTGGGACACCCGGTATAATGTCATCCTGTAGCCTGTGCTGTTTACAGTTTCTTACAACTTGTGGTGGGTTCCAAAGTACCCGGATTTACGTGTATTATTGTTAGTTAAAAATTGGTGTTGCATGTTGCATAAAAATCCGATTAAAAATTTTTTTTTTTAATTTAAATCGGATTTTTGCCATTCAAATCATGTTTTTAATTTTTTTTAAAGAAGTAAGCTATAATTTCAAAAATGAGTTTCACAAAATAGCATTTATTATCAAAAAAAAAAACTACAATAAAATCCGTTTATAACGATACCGCTTATAGCGACAAATTGGTTATATAGTCGAAATTGTAACTACTTGTTTAAAAGCCCACATATGCTAACGTTATTTGACTTTTATCGGTTATAGCCACTTTCGGCTATAGTGATGAAATTTTTGCGATTTCTTCTATGTTGTTATAATATAACCGGATTTTACTTTAACACATTTCAAAGTACGTTAAAAAATTCCAGGAAAGTCGTGCTACCGACGAAGTTATACAAATTTAGTAGCTCTTGATAATATTGCGTATGGTAACATTACCCACACGCTTTCCCCCAATTTGGAATTTTAAATAACAATTTCAGAACAAATGATTTAAGTCAATGTTTTTTTTCTGCAAATCAATGTAATTTAAATATTATTTAAGTCACTGATTTAAACCAAGTGATTTAAATCAATGCAACCCTGATATTTATGGAAATATTGTAACCGATTTTGATGTTTCATGATTGTAACAGATATCAATAAATTAGGATTTTTATAAGTTTTTTGCTATGTTAACGTAATGTCTGTCAGTCCGTAAGTCCGAATGTATGTGTGCATGTAAATTCATCTAAACGAGTTTATATAAAATCTTATATTTAAGCAATAATGGGGCAAGTTGATCAATTTTTGGTAAATTCTAGACGATATACGACTATAATAAATATTTGATCTATTGTACTAGTTTTATAAAATAAACATATCTAGCATAGTTAATAAATAAACATTTTAATTGTATTTTAGAATTACAACCTTTGCAAGTTTAGACGTAGAAGTTGTAATCCAAATAATAGTCCGTAGATCCTTCTATCTACTTACCCGCATTACCGAATCGACTCACTTTGCTTAGTTTACTATCTCATTATTCTAAGCAGTCACAATTTATATAAAACACCTGAGTTGTTTTGAAGAAAAAGATGAAATTGTATTGTGATTTGTGAGGTTGGCTTCAGAAATTTCCATCTTAATTTAAACACACACAAGCAACGACATTCAGGCATAAGTAATAAAATGCTCCATACATAAAATCCTCGTAATTTTCGCTAGTTTATTGTGGTATTATACAGAAGCCCAGGTTAAGAACACAGCTATTGCTACTGGTAGTTTGTGTCATACAAATCGTCGGCGTTTTTTACGCGACACTTTGCTACCTTCAGCATTCTCGTATTACTTTATTAGTCTGAATCTGAATACGCTGTGCTCTCGAATAGCCTGAATTCCATTAGGGGAAAACATATTTCTTCTTTCCAATATTGATGCTGTTTGTGTGCTGTGTACTTTATTAAATTTGGAATAATGTTCCTACATCCTACTAAGGTTCAAATGGAAATAAATAAGACAAATTTATTGCATGAGCATACTTCATCTCTGAATTGTTATGATTCTAACGTTCTCAGTTTGAATCCCATTATAATGAATTATATACAGTTAAGTTAACCTCATAAAGATGAATATATAACCACCATTAAAATCTGACTTAGTATAAACTCAAAAAAAAAATGTTTTACATATAACCTTCTACTTTTCAATTTGCTAATGTAATAATTAATAATAATAATAATAATAATAATAATAACAATAATAATAATAATAATAATAATTTTTTACTACCAGTCTTTTGCATCCCACGGTTACTTCGCACACCGGAATACCAAAGTTGGCGCTTGAACAATAATGACAGTGTTCTCCACCTTGGTATAAAATAGTATATTATACGCCAAGGTTGAGAAGATAATCATTATTGACCCAGCGCCAGGCTTGTAACACGAGGGCGAAGCCCGAGTGATTCAAGGCGCCTGGTCAATAATGATCTTCTCAACCGTGGTTTATATACTATTTTTTTCACTACTAGCTACGAACCCTTCAACAAGCCCCATACCTCAGTCAATGATGCCAGAAATTCAAAATGCGACAATAAATATAGGAAACACTCAAACCTCATTGAATACGGGTTCTGCAGCAATAAATTTGGCTTGTCACAATTGCACTATCAATTTCAACTATAAATAACAAATAAATGTTACCCATTTTGTGTTTTTACATAGAAATGTAATTATAAACCCTAAAAAAATGTACAAAGTAAGATAATTAAAATGATATAACAATTAACACTTACCTTTTCAAAGATTTAACAATAAATATTGCAATAAATAAATAAATACATAAATTAACATTTTGCATTGTGAATATAATGTGAACGCACGAAAAATTTGACAAGAGATAAGATCACAGAATAAGATAGTTAATTTTTAATCTGAAATTTAACTATTACCAAATTGAAATTAGGCGGCAAATTTATATATAATATTTTCCTTGCGTTCAGTGAGTTAAATAAATTCAGAAGCGTGAATTTCTTTAAAAAGTGACAGTTCGCATAATTGACCATGGTCAATAATAATCCATTATTGACCGTTGTTAAGTGTTGCTAAGGAAGCGGTAGAGAAAAACAATTTCACAACTCAGTAACAGGTTAATAATGATATCTTCCTAGGCTAGTAGTGAAAAAAATACTTTAGTATTACTATCTTAATAGGACACTGGCTTCGTCTCCACTTTTGAATATTTTTGATATCTTATATTTTAGCAAAACTACAAAAATACAACTTATTCAAAAATCAATTCTACATCAGATAAGATGAAATGAATAGTACTTCTGCATTTTCGTTAAAAATGGAAATAAAAGAAAATATATATGTAGCTTTCTCGTTATTGATATATGAACAACTTTATACTGATTTTTAACGAAAATGTTTATATTTAATATATTTTGTACTGCAGGGATGCTATTGCATCAAATATGATCTTATTTTATGTAGACTTTAATATTGAACAACTTTGTAATTTTGTGGTTTTGTACTAAATCTACAGGAGTTAGGGTATCCACAACAAAGAGTATGTCTATAATCACTCAAGTTCATGACAGTTCCCGCTTATTTCTACATAACCTAGCTATTCTGTTAATACTGTTATGAGTTTTACATTGCATTTTGACAGAATTGATTCATTATAATAAATACAAACACTGGTAATAGCATGTTTGATATTTGAAACATCACAAGTGAAGAATTCTCTGCTTTCATTTTACAGGTCAATTATAAAATATGTTATGGAATATGTTTATTCCCAAAGAAAGTTTCCGTAAGTGTTTTTCTGAGATGCCTGTATGTCCGTAAGGTGCCCCTAAGACAATGGAAATTGTGAGGGCAGAAATGTAACGTACAACCAAAGAACATGTGTCCCACAGGGCTCCGAATTAAGTCCAGGTCTTTGGAACAAATATTATGATGGGCTGTTTTGTACCCCCGACCACATGCCATTCTCAGACGGCATCGCTGTCTACCCTAAATTTTATGAAATTAATATATTGACTGAATTTGAAATTTAGCGCATTTTATCGAGATTATCAAAAGGTGATTGCAAGTGAGACAACACTATAGAACAGCATTTCTCAATATTTTTTTAAGGCGTATAAACCATAATCGAAATATGAAAAATTTATATTAAAAATGTAAAATATTTGCTGTTTAATGAATAATAAAGCAACATTTTAAAAAAAATATTTTTCAGTAAAGAGTTATAGCGAATTTAATATTTCGTTACGTCACGTACACTCAAAATGATTCTATTGGCCAGAAATTTGAAAGTTGGCCTTCCCGCGAGAATGGTGAGAATACAAGAAAGATAGGTAGGTTAGGTTCGGCCAGGAAGCGTGTCTCTCAGCGCTATTGTTTTCTCAAACTTTTTGTATGACACTCAAATATAAAATAAATACTGTACAATTGATAGAAGAATATAAATTTTGTTTGTATTAGGTTAAATATTAACGAAGTATGAAAGTATGATTTATATCATGGAAAATAATAAATTGCTCTCATGAAACACCACTGTTTCACTGCCACTGAATGAGTATATCTGACGTCACGATCACATTCCAAAGTTTTAAAAATTCATATCTAGCTTATTATAAGGAATTTTCACATCGGATTTTCAACAATCGTCATAACTTCCAATGAAGTTTCATAAGAAAAAATGGTTTATGGGCCCATTACGGAAAATTATATGCGGACCGGTAAAAATAAAATCAAACTTATAATCATCTTTCTGTTACTCTTATATACATTTTTAAATGTAATTTCATTTCTCATTTTTTTAATTGTTTATTTATAATGTGGTCCTATTTTATCAGGGATGTACACCTCAGACAAAGACAGCGCAGAGACTGGCATACTTTTTGAGATTATTTTGAAAAGTGATAGTAAGTGCGATAACATCATTGGTATTTGTATACTTCAGTCAAACACAATGCTTCAAAGTATGTCATTGCTATTGATATGATGACAACAAATATTTCAGTTAGTATCTAGATAAGTACAAAATCACTAGTTTAAATGCATACCTGAATATACGTTCATTAGGACCTGGGTAGAAAAACTCAATTTATTTTAGACATAGTTAATAAAACAAAAAAATTGTAAAATATGCGAATAATTAAATGTGATTTTAATTAAGTAGGTAAGAATTTTGCATTTACAATGTTTCAATTAAAAAATACTTATGTTTGTACATAAAAATATCTAATATACATTATATTAATCTAATTTCTTTTATTTTCTTTAAAATCACCGCTTAATTAAACAGATACCTTAATTCACATGGCTAAAATCTCGAAATGTCAAAACTAGTACACTATACTATATCGCTGTCGGTGAAAAATAGAAGTAATTAACCAAAGTTAATCTAACTTTGTGAAGCATTTCCCGTCGAAAAGTTTCCTTGCGAAGTGTTGCAGAATTTCCCAAGAAATACGTATCTAGTTTCCCACGAAAATTGTAGCGCAGATTTGTGTAGACATGACGCGAATATTAATTCATCATTTGTTGCAACATAAATAAGACATAATAATGATCACAATGCATAATTGACGGCGGATAACCATTTATATTCCTCATTCGTGCTGGATATCCATATATCAATTGGATTATACACTTGTCAAATTAAGCAACGAAAGAAACTGTAAAAATCAGATCCATTAAAGTAAGTGAAACATTAAGTCTGGTAACAAGTTAATTGTATTGTTTGGACTTATTCAATTAATTACTTCAACCATTAAACCATAATTCCTCTGCACAATAATTTAATTCCGTGAGCGTCTAAAAATAGCCAGCATAGTAAATCCAGATAATGAATAACATTCACTCTTTCGACATTTGTTAACATGACAACTATAAATCTTATAATATCAGAAATCAGACCACCAAAGAACCGATCGGTACTATCAAATATGTGCGCTAATTTAATTATTTTTCTCCTTTTATAACATCTTTCTTCAAATATTTTTTCTGTGGCCTTGTATATAAATAGTATATAGTGTTATTAGCAGTAAAAGTGATACTTTGTGTGACGAGTGTGGAAGTTTGCACGGTAAGCGAAACTAGTTGGACAATTGCGTACAAGGCACACAAAGACACTTTTACTCCAAATTTCACATTCTATTTTTTCTCCAAACGTAGAAATTTTAAAAAATAATATACTACTTGGCGTTATAATAAATAAATTTTCTTCAAACGTCATAAACTGGCATAAATTCTTTGTGAATTATATTACAAAAGATTCCACTTTAATAATTAAATTAAATGTTTGTTCGAATATGTAAAAAACTGAGATTTTATATAAAATATCTGAACGGAAAGTTAAACTTTATTGTCTTCGTCCTTTTCTGATATTATTTTGTAGTATATACCAAAAAAGTATTGAATTATTTCACTTGAAAATTGACATAATTTAAAATAATTTGTGCTATCAATTGTCAAAGAATATCTAATTTGATAAACGTCATTTTTTTTTAGTAATTTTGGGACTGTTTTCGATGAAAAACAGAGTTACCTTGCTGAAGTTTTACCTATCGGAAGAATTATAGTGACTACAGAGACAGACAATAAGTAGTCAGTCGGTCTTGAGAGTTGAACCCAAATATTCGGGTCTTGAGATCTCAAATGTAGAGTCTAAATTTACGGTTAATGTAATGTTAACTTCGTTTCAATATAATTATTTATAAGCAGATCCGTGTATGTATTTACTCCTAGATCAGAAAGTTAAGTATATTTATTAATAGACCCAGTTTGGTAAGAACCCGTAAAATGTGTATGCTGGAGTCGTAGTATTTAACGTTATAAAATATTTTTAAGTATTTTCATTGTCTATAAAGCGTTTCTTGGAATTCTATCATTTGCTCAATAGTTATCCCGATTGTGTTAATTGTGACCTGTGGTAGATCTTTTTCTCTGCTTTATGCTTAACCTTTTCTTTTATTCTGTCGAGCAAAATTTTTGATAGTATTTTTATAAAGTTACAGTCACCATATTATAGTACCAAAGGAGATTTAATTTTACGTCCCTAAAGAGTACAATATATTTTATTACATTTTTTTTTTTACTTCATCTCCTGCTTTTTCCTTTAGTGGCACGCGATATGGCTGAAATTTAAGAGTTCGTAAAATGCGACACTTCATTTAATGATGGTTGTCGATCGTTCATCTCACTAACAAATTGATGCAGCATTCAAGTTCTTTTAATTCAGTTGTAATTTACTTTTGACACATTCGAAAGAAAACGCCTCGTTCGACAAATTCCATTTTTGTCCTTGAATAATAAATAACTACTTTGTCGATATATAAACAATTTTCATTCGATATGTTAACAAAAAACTAATAATGACATTAAAAATAACTGTCATTATTTTCGATTAAGTAATTTTTATCAAAAGTTGATCAACTCGTGCCATATATCCATATATGGCAGAAGCTCACCTTTGTAGATTTTAAGTTTCATTATAATTCATTCGACCAATTTTGTTCTATCAGTCGGATATACGGATGGACGGACATCATGATAAAAGTAGTCAATACCTTAATTTTTAATATACTATACAGGGTTGGCAGATATATATCAAGTGATATATACCATGATATATATCTTGATATATATCCGATATTTATTGATTGATATATATCATGATATATATCACTTATTAATTTTTTATAAAATAAATACCCAGAGTGAAAATTTTTTGATATTTTGAATAAAA
Source organism: Stenolophus ochropezus (assembly GCA_035578165.1). NCBI lineage: Eukaryota > Metazoa > Arthropoda > Insecta > Coleoptera > Carabidae > Stenolophus > Stenolophus ochropezus. The sequence continues at coordinate 5,551,144 of JAQOWZ010000004.1, read as the reverse complement.
ATAAAAACATGGCAACAGTTATTGTTTAACTTAAATAAAAATATGAATATTTTATATCATATGTCAAATTACAATAGTATTTACTCATTTAGGTATTTACTATTTATATAATATATTTAGGAAAAATGTTATTTTTTGTTACTTAAATAATAATAATTTTTGTCTTTTGTTATTTTAAACTAAAGTTTGATTTTTGTTGTTTACCAAAATAAAGGTATTTTACGTTTCATGTTTTCTTTTGCATATAGCCTAAGAACGAAATTCCTGATATATATCGGATATATATCCGATGATATATATCCGATATTATGATATTTTGATATTTATATAAATATCATGATATTTGCCAACCCTGATACTATATCTCCCTTAATACAAGAAGAGGCGGATAAAAAAACAAAAATATAGACTTTCTTTTTATAAAATCAATATTAGATACAAAGTTTTGATTAAAATAGAGTTTATAGATGTAGTTGTGGTTGATGCAACGTTGGTTTAGAGCTGCGTATTTAAGAGTAGAGTTGTCTACAAGTCCTCGTCGCTTAATGAAAAGAATATGCAGATGTAAAAGCAGGCGCTTGCTTGTCTGGTATAGATTGAGAGCTCCTCGAGTTCCAACATAACATACAATTGTCGCCCCGCGGTCTAGGACGTCTGCTCAGCTAATCTTTAGGACCATCGATCCAACTTATCGCCTCGCTTTACTTTCTGCGTCTCTGTCGCTCTCACACGGCTCGCCTCTGGGCCAGACGGAGCCAGCGAGACTGGAGAGTCACGTTCCTCTCGGATTTCACTTGCGGATCGCAATTACCGTGTCTGGTGAGTTAACTATTGCGACCAGCAGACAGACGCTGCAGTGCATCTGCGCTTGCTGAATTCACAACGCGTCGCTTTGAATCATACGAGGATTGAATGCTGTTCATTTATCTGGATTTAGCGTGCGGACTATTTTTAGATCTTTATGGAATTAATTTATTGTGTAGAGGAATTATGGTTTAATGGTTGAAGTAATTAATTCAATAAGGCTAACAATACAATTAACTTCTTACCAGATTCAGGGCCCGTATTTTCATCTACTGCAACCTAAGCACATTTTCAGATCTTAACAATAAATTTGGTCTCTGTCGGTTTATCCGTTCGGTTGTACCTATGTGTACATATGTAGAATAAATATCACGAATTGTTGTGAAAATAATTTACGAATATTTTATAACATAAATATTTCGAAAATTATAGAAGAATGTTACTTTAAATTATACATGTAATATTAAATAAAAGATACTGGCAAAATTACTGTACATTACGGAGTAAGGAGGCATTTACCTTAGCGCAACATTTTTACATCAATAATAAAGCTCTAATTGGTTATTATTTTAAAGAATTATTGTACCTCTTTTTCTTTATGAGTAGCTGACTACTATCATACAATAGGTGTGAGTTACACCCTTAAAAATATCAACTTGTAGAACGATCCGAATCAAATGTAACTTTTGGGAAAATTTAAAACATAGATTAACCTTCTAATGAACTAAATTACCTATATTATAATTAACAACATGGTTATAAAATTTTCAATTCTACTCGTTATTCCAGACATTTTTCATTGTAATATTAACAAAGCGTTTATATAGAAGTGTCTCAAATGTTACTAGATTCGACATTATAATTTTAAAAAAGAAAAACAGAATTGGCATTTCTGCTTCATATTCTGCAATGGAATTAAGAAACTTCTCAATAGTTGTTTTTTGTGACAATATCTTATTTCGGAATAATTTCCCGAATTTTCCGGTTAAACTTTAGCAAACTGAAGTCCTGGGAAAATTAATGAATTAATCGAAGCGTAATTTGAAGTGAGCACGTAGTTTGTTTTGTTTAACAGCCAAGGATTCTTAAGTTGAAGAGGAGCAGAACAAATTACAGCGATGGAGAATGGAAACAACTTATTGAACGCTCGTAAAAAATGTCACCCGAGTTTACTTGCAATTAACCATTGATTAATTTATGGCGCCGTTCACTACGTGCCGCAATAAATGACAACGGAGGAAAAAATACGATAAATTGCACATAAGCTTTATAAAATAATGAGAATATTATACTTGCATATTTTTTACAGAATGGTGATATGCGTAATAAATATGTTGTAAACATAATGGGAATCGGACCGAATCGGAACCAGAGCATAAACCAAAACGAACCTACTTAGTTTTCATGAACTTCGAAAAGGAATCCTATTTGAACTTGAAGCGTGATGTATATCCGTCCTCAATGCCATATCTATGCAATTTTGCGTCCTAGGCAAACTTTAATTTTAAATATTTATAACATGGATCTTAAATATGTATCTTATGTAAAAAAAACAAAAAAAATATAAGATAAATCGAAAATTAACTAAAAATGAACAAAAGAAAATACTTATATAACTATATAATCAATAAAGGAGATCATTCATTAAATAAATGTGTATAAAAATTATAATTTAACCTTTTTTACTTTCTCATTTGCAATATTGTTAATTACTTCGTCATTCTTAAGAATGTTTGAGTCTTTTTGTAGTAGAAGAAAGAGGAAAGAGAAAAATAATTCATATTTGTATACCAAGTGTGCAAAATGCTACATTGCCGAACGAGCATAAAGATTAAAGTTTATAATGGAATAGGATTTTGATGGAGTTCTCGTGCAATAATTTAAATAACTCATAATAAGTTTGAATTGTCTCCTTTATTAGCTGGATTGGTGACGTGTAATTCGCTTTATTTAGGAGTAGTCACTTTACAACAATTGATACATATAGCTTCGTAAAATTTGTTCGAAAAAATTCTTTACAATTTCAATACATTTAATACAACTAATGCACAACATTTTGCTATCTTCGTCAAACAGATAGAAACAAAAGAGTGTTTTATTCCGAAATGGTTCGTTTCCGGACATGGGTATATTAGGATTATTTTCTTGTTTTGGGTTGATTAATATATTTTCCAAATTTGGCCCCCTATTTATCGAACACCCTGTATACAATACCTACATATGTAACATATCGATGGTGCAGAATGAAAACCTTCGAAGTCAAAAAAGCACAATTTGCAGGAGATTAAAAAAACTGTTTTTTAAACTTATTTTTTATACTATATATATGATTTTTTTTGTGTAAACTTAATTTTACTCTTTTTAATATACTATGCAATAATTATTAACAAATTTAAAGTATTTTACCTTTAAAAATGACTTCGAAGTTTTCCACTTGACAATGATTTATATTTGCTGCTAATATTTTTGACATAGAAGGTTTTGCAAAAAAAATGATTGTATATAATATAATAAATAAATATATTTATTTGTTTATTTCTTACAAAGTATTCAAGAAAACAAAATTATAAAAATTATTTAGTGAGGTAGTAAATTATAAAAATAATGAATTGCCTGTGGAAGCACAGCTTTCAACTGTTGTAGGTGGTCCCACTTTGTTCTGGCAATTTTTAGTTGGGAATCATACAGCTGGGGATAAATTATCCCTGGATCAACAATTTTTGCACGTCTAGGCAGTGGTTTAAGGTCATCATCAAAGTTTAATCTGTATTGTATTGTCCCTGTTGATAAATATACGTAATGACAAACGTCATTAACAGTTGGATCTGTAGCTTTGTTACCAGGACGTATGGAGGAATAACGTTGACTATCAATGTTGCTAAAATCTTTAAAGAAATCATAAGTTAAGTAATGTGCTTTATATGGGGGATACGAAGACTTTTTGTTGTTGCATTGATGTCTGGCTTCTTTGGATGCTGCAATGTAATCAGAGGGTAAATGGATCTCGCGATTTTTTAAACGTTTTTCAATAGCAGCATGAACGGAGTCCACTTCCATTTGTGTGTGTCCAACAACAAGGTACTTCTGATGTATAGTAAACTCATGTTTCACAGCCAATTCTAGCAATGCGTTTGCTATTATTTGGTTTTTGTTTTGGTATACGCAGCCATCGCTCCAAATTTTTATAATTTTTGGGATATTTTCTGGCCAGTTATCTATAATTCGTTTTATATGACTCATTAGGATCGATGCAAAAATCTGGCCTTTAAGCTCTCCTTCAGCTTCGTTCCACCAGTAGCAATCAACATCATGGCTTTCTAAATCATACACTGTGTAATTATGGCAACATAATTTTGTCTTGTAGTATAATGCTGAAGCTTTCAAAAATGGAGCAAGCTTAACTGCTTGCATGTCAACTGAAAACACTTTGCAAGTTTTTTCTATAGCTTCCAACTTGTCTTTATCCTTCTCTTCTCTTGCTCTTTCTTTATTTCTTCTATGAATTATATAATCATCTTCAGATAAATTTCCTACTTTATATTTGCAACAAACGTCGCACTGATCTTTTTTGGGTTTAAATAAGGAGATATTAAGTTCATTAACAATTTCCATAAAAGAAAATCTACTTAATATCTTCTCATTTTCTTCCTCGCATCTCTGTTTATAAACTCGATATAGATCCATAAATGATTGGAATGTTTCCTCTAGATACAATTTACTTGAATCTTTGCGGCAGTAATGTGACTCCATTTTAGGAAGCATATTTATGAATCTAACTGCAAAATTCTTCCGTTTATTTCGTTCGTCTTTAACTTTTGTTGAATTTTCTTGTACTTGTACTTCTTTATTTAGATCGTCAGTCTTATCTCCTTCGTCTTGTTCGTCGCTCTCTTCTGTTTCGTTTTCTTCGTTCCTTATATCTTCTGTTATGGACTTTGTTTTCATTCCATGGAATACACATTTTGCCCAATTTTTGACACTCCATACCCCCAATGCAAACGTGTTGCAGAACATTTCTCTGCACACTTCTTTCCGATCCGAATCTATTTTTAAAAAATAATGAAATGTATTTCCTCTCCTATCTCCAGATTCGCGTCTACGTTTTTGTTTTGGTTGTTCACAATCTACAAGAGATGCAATGTATGTCTTTCTTTCATCCCAGGAAAGTTTTGACCAAAAATGTTTAAAAAGTTCTTGACGCAACAATTCCGGAATATCATTACAAAAACGCATCTTCGATTTCAAACAAAACTGAGAACTACAACGAGGTCCAATTTTTCTCTCACATATTACCTTCTTCTCATCTGGTTTTCCGATCTTCTTTATACGACTTACGTAACTCTTACCAAGTTTTCTAGACGTCATCTGTTTATTTCTTTTCCATTCTGATCTGTTTTGTTTTCCTCTTCTACGTTTTACCTTTTTGGAAATATTTGTTTCTGAGTCGTCAGATGATACAGAACAATTTTCACTGACAACGTATTCCGTATCCTTAAATCCAACATTAGTTTCATCGGCATCATTGACTTCCATTTCCTGAGTATTATTAATAAGATCTTTTAATCCCAGTTCCATATTTATCACTGGTTCATTACAATGAACAGCAAAATTTTCTTTATTAGGAGTTCTACTACTTAGTTCGCTTTCAATTAATTTTTCTTGATCATTTATTTCAGTTTGTATAACAAAGTTCTGAATGTTTATTTCATTTATTTCCGGTACATGAAATTCTTCCAGTGTATTATTCTGAAGTTCTGTACCTGTTTCTATTAAATCTTCATCAACCGGTAGAAGAAAAATGCATTCTGTTTCAGATAAATCAATTAGACTACCGTCATTGTTAACTTGATAGTTATTTATTTCAATAATATCATTATTTATTGTTGATATACTATCGTCCTCCTTATTTTCTGGTTTTTGCGAAGTATTTTTAGCAGCATTTACTTTTTGAGTGTTATTCTGTTAAAAAAGTTTGGTTTTAATTACAAATAAGTAATATAATATTAGGTTATAAATAACTTACCTCTAAATCAAACGTAGAATTTGATACTATTTTATCCTCACTGTTATTTGTCAAATTGGCCATAGCCATGGATACTAACATTTTTCCTCTAGATGTCATTTTAACCGTTTAATAACAAATTGAACCGTAAAAAACAAAATATAGATAAAATCAATGTGTTTCACAAAATTTTGACATATTGACATAGGTGTTTTCTGCAGCAGAAAATTGCTTGTCGGCCAGACATAGATGTTTTCTGCAGCAAAAAATAATTTGTTCGGAATTCATACTCTCTATGTCAATAAGTGCTTGAGCATGCTCCTCGACATAGAAGTTAATTGCAGCAAAAATTTAAAACTGACATAGAGAGTAGTACGATTTAACATGTTTCCAGCGCTGTTACAATATAGAAGGTTTCCTCAGCTGATGTAGACTATTTCTGATATTAATTTAGGTATAAAAGCTCAAAAACGCTAAAAATTGACTTAGGAGGTTTCCGTTCTGCACCATCGATATATTGCTTTTTATCTTTTGCTATAATTTCCGTTCCGCTAAACAGCACTCGACTAAAAAATACTCATTTTATACACTAGTTGCATAAATAACTACTTCCTATTTAACAATTCAAAACGGAGTCTTTTTAAACAAATTAAAGTCACATTTTTGCACTAATATAAATACGCCCAATATAATGTACTTGTTATTAACTAATTATTTGGATTTCAAAGAATATTTATAAATAATTGTATAGTCATATAATCTAATACGTCTTTGCCACTCGATTCAACATTTTTTAAATAAATTATTAAATTGAACGCAAAGTTAATAGTCAAAGATTTTCTAAGCCTGGTATTAAATTATCAATGCATTAAGAAAAAAACCTTCATACTAAGTAATAAGTACTAAGTTCTTGTCAGAAATTGTAATAACGTTTGACAAAAAAGTTGCTTCTTAGACAATAAAACTCGTGCACCATATTCATTATTGAAAGGACAAAACTGCAATAAGAAAGAAACCTTCTACATGTGAGAAAAATACGGAAAAATACTCGTAGTTTCCTAAAACTCATTTAAACAGAGCTATTGAGATTTGGTAATACTTATATCATATTTTCTGCTGCTGACAAATACAATATTTTTGGATCTAATGACATAAAATTTATATAAAAAAAGAATATATTCAAGCTAATATGCTAATGTCCATATTCATAAAACGTTCGTTATAGCTATAACGCTTCGTTAAATATTTTCTCCAATAACATAAGTCGTCTTTGCAGAAAAATAATATTTTTTAATTGTCTACTGTTTTTTAATTTGTCAAAAAATTTGACGAAGCATTATAACAATAACGAACGCTTTATGAATATGGGCGTAATACTTTTTGTAAGTTTTTCAAGTGAACTCTGGTTAACTATGAAATCTGAAGTTTAGTGCGGCTATCAAAAAAAAAAAACATTGTTGTGCATAATTGTTTCAAACACATATAAAACAGCTCTTATGTACAACATACATTTGTTTCCTCTGTTTACCGTAATAAAGGGAAAATATTTGTACGACCCCTATTTTCACCCCTGTAACCTAAAAAATGTGAAACATTTACATTAAAAAATTCGTAACTGACCAGTTGTCCTTTGAAATGTAGAATCAATACCGCTTTAAAAGGATTATATCCAAAACAATATTATAATTATTACATTACATTATAGCAGTGTATTAAATAATATAATAAAGAACCAGATAATTATTATGTATTTTATTTTATGAAAAAGAAATTTGGAACTCGCGCAGTGAAGTGATGTAACTCTTATGTAAAAAAGTAATTGAAATTCAGTAACAGATTCAGGACACTATCTTTTTCCATCTTTTTGCTCTTATTAAATAAAAAATATATACTTTCAAAATTTAGAACATAATGTGTAATCTAATGCAGTATTTTCTAAACTTGAGACGCATGCGTACCCCTTTCATAACATTTTGTACCCTAACAACATTTATTTGAATATTTACGGATAATCCATTTCAATTACAAATGCAAATGTATTATATAAAAAAATCACAATTTTGCATTACTTTATAAAATTTGAGTTTCATAAACTAAATAACAATGTCATAGTATACGCAAGCCTGCGCGAACTTCACTCAAAGTGCATAGGCACACTATAAAGATTAAGACTTTTTTCATATTTATTTATTTATCGTATGGCATAAATATAAGGACATTAATTATTTTAAAAATCGTTTTTATTCAAATTTCTAAAAATCTATGACCAAATTAGATATCCATGCTAGATGAATTTCATAACAGTGTGCACATTATTAATTTCTAAAAAATAAGTTGGTGAAATAGAGGTACATTAGTTCAATGGTCCGTAAGTATATTTCATAATAAAATATAATAATTATAAGTTTCTTTTTAATTGAATTTGTTATAACTATAATACGTATAAACTCTAAAATAATAACAAATTGTAAAATTGTTGAAAATGACATCATGGCTCAAAAGAAGGAAGAGGAACGGATTCGAAGTATATTCTTTAAATAAATGAAATTATTAATTAAAATATAATTTTATTATAATCTCTTTAGAACTATGCGAAGAAATAAATATAAATAGAAAAAAATAATAAGAAAGTAGAGGAAAATAAAAGCATGTTTTTCAGAATAATTATTTCAGAAAACACAAATAAAAAAAAAACAAAAAATCGCAGATGACCGGAGAAAATAGTATATTGTGTTATTAAGAGTAAAAGTGATACTTTGTGTGGCAAGCATGGAAGTTTGCACGACGAGCGAAGCGAGTCGGACAATTGCATGCGAGGCACACAAAGACACTTTTACTCTGAATAACACATGCTATTTTTTCTTCAAACTTAGAAATTTTAAAAAATAAATTACTATTTGACGTTTAATATGTAGGGGACCTGTCAGTTATTCATAATTTTTAGTAACTTTATTCTTAGGTTATCTAGTTTTTATAGTGACATTTAGGGCGATATTACAGATTTCTATTGTACAAGTTACTTCTTATTGGCTATACGGCGGCGACAATATTATAAGGCGCTTCTTATTGGCTATACGGCGGCGACAATATTATACGGCGGCGACAATGTTATACGGCGGCTAGAATAAAAAATTATATTACGTTGGCATAGAAATTAAACTTCAACCTTGTCAATCACGTCACAGAAGATGTCACTTTTATGACGTTTGAAGAAAAAATATATTTACAGCTCAAAATTAAGAAAAAAATAATAAAAACTACGTATTTAAAAATAAACTTTTTTTGTTTATTATAAATTATATTACTTTTATATTAATAATTGGAAAAAAACATTCTCTTATAAATATAATTTATATAAATAAAAAAACATATAGTAAAATTTAAAATTATAAATATAATAAAATACATTGTAAATTACAAAATAAAAAATAATATTATTGTTAATACACATTCATGTTCACTAAATATTAATATAAATTATTTTCTACGCTGTATAGCAGTTACATCTACAAGTAAATTTAAATTTCATTCATTTTAAAATTTTGTAGCAATTGTACTTTGCAGTATGCTATTCCCAGCCTATGATTAGAATAAAGAAAAAATTAACTACGTATTTATTTTTAAACCAATTTAATTTAAAGAATATATAATACTACAAAACATTTTAAATGTCTAAAGAACCATCAGAAACTTACTACTTACTGCTGAACGAAATTATTTCCAACGTTATAACTTATCTCTTCATCTTTGGGCATACAGTAAATATATTTAAAATATTAATTAGAATTTAAAAAATTATAAATGAAAGTTTTATTAATAGATTTTTTTTTGACATGAACCACTTTAAGTTTATATATGTTTATTTATTAATTTTATGACGTCCTTTTATACTTACAAGGTATTACTATTATTAATACAATCAAACGCGACTCCGCAAATTATAAAAAAAAATATCTTAGTGATGAAATGTTAAATTGGTTGTGTGGACCTAATAACATTTAGGTATAATAATAATACTAATAAAGCCATTAGTATCTATAACGAAATATGAGAAATCTTTTTAAATTGGATAAGTTTTAATTATTTTATTTTGAATTGTTTTAGGTATTTAAGTAATTGATAGAATGATGAATTTATCTTACTTTCATGATAGCAAATTGCATCGCAGAATAATCGTTCTCAAATTTAATTACTAAAAAATAGGTTTAAAACCGACTATAACCGAACAATGCCTAAATCATTTATTATTCCTGGGTTTCAACAATCAACAATGATATTCTACGAGCCTTATTATAATAATCATTTACTAAATACGGATTTTCAGTCTTTATTCCGACATAAAACAAGCTCTGCATTTTTATATCATGTAAAAATAGAATGTATTAAACAAAAATGATATTCTGCGTTCTTCTTATTTTTACTCATTTTCATCATTCTTTCAATTAAATTATTAAGTACATTAAACAATTCAAAATTAAATAACTAAAACAAATCAAATTTAAAAAGATTGTAGATACTAATGACTTTATTCATATTTCAGGCCAATTGCAATATATTCAGACCTCAGGAAAATGGCCGCTACAGATTTTACTTTTTCAAATACTATGTCCTAACCAAGCATTAAATAGAGATCAGTGTAAAGAACCAGCTTACGTAAAAAAATAATTGAAATTCTGAAATGGATTCTGCACACAATTTTTTCACCTATTTTGTTCTTAAATAAATAAAAAATATAGCTTTAAAATTTTATACATAATTTTTTTGTGGTCTAATACCGTGTTTCCTAAACTTGAGACCTATGAGTACCTACACCTTTCAAATATTTTTAACACTCTGTAACCCTTCGAGCGCCACCTCAGGTGGCGAATATGAGAACTAAAAATAATTAGACAGTTGCCGTCAAAATTATAAGTAACGTCATTTATTTGATAATTAGTATATTACAGATAAAAATATAAATATGCTAAAAAGAATTTAATTTTGCATAAATCTTGGCAAACAATGAAATATCTATTGTTGTTCGAAAATTATCTGTTGACTAATAATGACGTATGTTATTGTCCGTTACTTTTAAAATAGTAATTATAATTAAAAAACTATAAATGAAAGTTATATTAATAAAAAAATTTACGACGCCCTATTATACTTATAATGTATTACTATTATTAATACCACCAATCGCGACTACGCTAATCTAATTGTAGAAAAATTTATCAAAATGGTGGAACATACATGTTGAATTTTATGTGTGGACCTAATAACATTTAGATACGAAAATATAATTTCTGTACGACATTAAAAAAAAATTATAGTGTATTAAATAATATATTGAAGAACCAAGTGAGGCAAAAAATAATGGCAATTCTGAAATGGATTCTGCAAATTGCTTTTTTTACTTTTTTGCTCTTCTTAAATAAAAAAGTTATAGTTTTAAAATTTTGTACTTCATGTATTTGAGTTTTAATACATTATTTCGCAAACTTGAGACCCATGCCTACACCTTTCACATGTATTTAACACTTCATACTCCTTTAGGCGCCATCCAAGGTAGCGAATAGGGGAACCGAAAAATATTTATACAAATAAGCTAAAACGAATTATATTTTTCATAAACGTTGCTAAACAACGAAAAGTCAATTGTTGTTCGAAAATTATTTGTTGACTAATAATCACGTACATACGTTATTGTCCGTTGCCAAGCAATTTCAATTCAGTTTTAATTTTTCATTCAAAGCGCTCAAGTCTTGTTTGAAAATGGTTAGAACTATTTTCGGAAATCTAATTTCCCACATTCTTTTTACCCTTGAGTACATCAAGAAAACTAAAGTTCCTTGTAGTGCCCCAAGAACAAGAGTGAAACCTCTGAAAGATGAAGATTATCTCGAATTCTTTCACGAGTTCTAAACTCCTTTAGTGCGTAGTGACTGTCGTGGATGGTTGATATACAAATTCAGCCCCATGGCACACCCGTGAGGGGTTGCTGGTCCCCCATCGGGCGCCTCCCCAGGTGGCGGATAGGGGAACGCCTGCTAGATGTAGCAGGTACCGGGGAAATCAAATACCCGGGGCGGACCAAAACCAGCAAGGGTCAGGCAGAAAGAAAAATTGCCTAGGAGGAGAAAACTCCAAAATCAAAATACCTGAACCTCCAGGTTGGGGGTTAAATGGGAAGATAATAACCTCATTCTGTCAAAGGATATTCAGAAAGGCTAAAGAAGCCTCGGATTAGCAGGCAAAAAATAGCTACAAGGACAAGTATATACGTAATAAGCATAACATTATAGAATCACAGAACACTCTATGGGACTAGTGCCCTGTATTATAGCTGAGACATGCGTACCGCTTTTAATTATTTTTTAATACTTCATACCCCTTAGTAGAAAATTTCTATATATACTAGTAAATACGAAAATTGTATGAATTAATATCTTTTTAGTACTTACTATACAGCATGTCCCTCGGTGGCGTGTAAAATATATTATAACGTTTTATTTATTTAGGTGAAATGTAAACATAAATGAAATACGAATATTTATATAACCAAGTTTAATATACGAATAATAAATTATAAAAAGTTAAGTAACAATATAAGTAAACAAATATTAACAGTAATTTAAAAGTAATAATTATAAATAAAGACTTAAGCACTACGAATATTTATTTTTGCAATACCTGCACAGTATGTTACCCATTAATAACAAAATTTAAACACAGTAAGTGGAACTTTTATTGCAGATTTGGTTTCTATGGTTATAGTAAACACTTCCCGTACACGGTGGACAGTAAGTGTGTTACTTACAATTCATGGTGGATGGTAAGTATTTAGTTTCCACATCATCATAAACATTCATGGCACTCTTACTCTCAATTGCAATTCAACTTTTATTTTTGACATCAATCTGACAGACGTTAATTTTGAAACCTATTTTTCTTTTTCAATTATTTTTGTAGGTATTGCAAAAAATAGCTTACTAACCTTGAACTGTAAGTGATATTTGTAGTCTCGAATGTTTAGGAAATCTCGACCCTTCGGGTCTCGACTTCCCAAACAACATTCTCGACCTAAAAACTGTCACTTACAGTTCACGGTACGTAATATACTATTACACACTTAAAACTACGCAATCTTTATTTCCACAATATGTCTTTATATCACCAACTATTTATTTATATAACCAACTGTTCATTTATATCACCAACTATTTATTTATTTCTATTTTACATGTCGCTGACATGTACTAACCGACACTGACTTTCTTCATTGACTCTCTGCACACTCTGACGGATACTAACTTACTTAACTCAGGAGCCTCCCGATTCGACCCTTATATACCTACAGCCAATTAATCTTTAGAACATTTTAGAGCCTTTCGGATTCCATAAAGTTCTCGAACAATAGCAGCGTCACTCCTATCCCACTTGACCTTGAAAATTATGCTTTTTTACATTTTTCTTATTCAGTGCAATAGCCCCTTAACGCGACTACCTTCACATACTGGAGTGAGTCTCGCTCGTTACAATGTATAAGAAGAACATATTTTTTTGTTTTATGGAAAATGTTATTGTTTATAAAAATTTCAGCTTGTATTTAAATAGCAACAAATATTTATCATCAACGATCCAAATAAAATATTGGTTTTTTAAAACTAAGCCTGAAACGACAATTACCTAAATAATCATACAACACATCTACTAGAGATTAACAGTTCATGTTTATTAATGTTTGTTGTACGTTCCGCGTATTAGAAATGAGTTTATTATTTTACGTGAAATTTTTTGTTGTGTGTGTAACCTAGCAGGTGCAATACTCCATTTGGATTATTTTCCGCACTTGCATTACCATTGCGAATTCTTTTCTTTGGATGGTCAGTGCTGCTGGCTGGCATCCGATCTGAATTGTAAAATAACGGGCCGTACATAAATCACCCGTGCATGTGGGGTGTCGACACCCCGACGCCGCCGCTGCCACTGCGCACAGAATTTCAATTTGCCGGCCGGCGTTTTTGTTCCGCGTGTTGTTTATTTACTCGCGCAACACCGTCCGGGTTGTGCAAAATGCTCAAAATTCCTCATTCACAAAGGTGTGTAAACAATAACAGGTAATTTGAATTCTAGTAGCCGCTCATGACCTTTAGTCACGGATATTCGATTATGCGTACGGTTAGTAGCAATACATGGTGTTTTTATGGAAGTGGGAAGTGGATCATTTTTTTTAGGTTAAACGGGTAGAGAAAGGGGTTGTTTAAATATTCGCTTAACAGTGCAAGGGAAAGTAAATATACAGTGTCGATTGTCATAACTTAAAGATGTACTGCCATAAAAAATATATTATCAAAATTTAAAGTTGAAAAAATAAATCGATACAAAATTAACAGACGAATTCTTAATTTTGAAATAGTTTTTCTATCAGGGAAATTATAAAAATAAAATATAAATTATAAAAAAATCCTACTTTAAATACAATGGTATTATGCAGATTTCAATCCAAGTTTATTCCAAATATACTTGTAAACCGGGCATCATTTTCTAACAGACCTAACCAAGTGCAACAAATCAAAAGTTTAAACAGAGAAATCTTGAAATTTAGATCAGTTGTTATTCAAAACATTTCTCAAAATATTAAAGTTGTTCAAATATCGAATTTTATTTAGGAGTTTTATAGCGCATTGGATCATTGATTAGTGGTTAATGGGCGGATTTTTGAAAATTTTCTGTAATTATTGTTTTATTTATTCGTTATTTTGTTCACTTGTTTGATAGTTGATGTATTAGTTCGTTAATTTGTATTTTCTTACAACATTAAAATTTAATACGAGTACTTCTATCAAATTAATTTTCATTTTTCATTTTACATGAGACAAGTAAATACATTATTGTCCATCAAATATTATTCGTAACCATGTTTTGAAAGAGAAAAGTAAATGTTATAATAATTCAAATGTTTTTTTCCGACTATTGTTGTGGAAATATTTATATTGTTTTTTTTTCTTGCAATATTTACTGAATAGTTCAAGTGTAATAAATAAAATTACAAAATTTTCTTTGGTTCAAATGACTGGTTTGGCCCGATTCAGTCCATATTTACCGATACAGCACATGTTCCCAGTCCAGCCCTGAGTATTCCGTTGGTATTTTTAAATTGAAAATACCGTACATATATGTCCGAAACGTGGACATGAGAAAATAGATTTTGTTAAGTAAAAGCTTAACAGTCCAATATCTAGTAACCGATTAACAGAAACATCAAGCCGAAAGACAACAAAACCCCACTCAAAGAAGCCCTATTCAATGACGAAAATACCACAAATGTAATAAAATTCCTTCAGTATTTATAATATTGACTATAAAACAGGGGGTGGGGGCTAGTGCGCAAAATCAAACAGGAATGGATCGTAGAAACTATTGATAATATATGTGATACTTTAATTGTTCAACTTAGAAATAGGAGAGTCTACTAAATGAAAATTTAGCATTTTCTTAGGAAAACATGAAAAAATTATTAAGTACCTACTTTACAAAATTTGAAATATGACCTCACAATTTTATACAGCAGAAAATTCATATGACATTTTATTGTTAAATGTTATTTTAGTGAAAACTACTTACTCGTATTATAGACCAAAAATGTTTATTATTCCTATTTACGCGCAAGAGTATTTAATTTTTTATTAATGTTATATTAAAATAAAAACTTATTCTTCTGTATATATCTGTAACTTAATAGTTCTTAAATTAATATTGTTTTTTTTTTTAAATAAATACTGGGTGTTATACATTTTTCATTAATACCAACAAGTTCTAATTTTGTTAAAGTTAATTATTTTTAATGCTGAACTTATTTTAAGAAATAGTATAGTGTGTATAAATTATTTTTAATAAATAATTTGAAGTTATTTGTTAAGGCAATGCTAGGTCGAGATAAGCAGATCTCGCCGACCTTAAAAAAGCTACTGCAGACTACTACATTTTAATGGCATAATTCAACGAAATTTACAAAATGCTCTACATGCAAAATGGAAGCTTTCAATTCATGGCTATGGGGTTAGAACAACGACCAACGAATTGTGTTGTTTAAGCTTTTCTGATTCTTTTATATGTGAATCTATATTAAAAAATATTAGGTATGTATTTATTTTCGTGAAAAAATACTGCATGTAGCCATATAATATTCACAAATACGTCACAGTCACTGTTTAGGAAGAGAAGTCTGAAATGAATGAAACAGGCCTAGTTCTGAATTTATTAACACTATTTATTAAATTCTTTGTTTATTTTTTTGTTTTGAACTTTAATTATTAGAGTAAAGTTTCGAATGACTTCTTTTTTACGAGTGTGGTGCGCATGAATTTTTTATTGATAGCTAGTAATACTAGAATGTAAGTAATTGATGTTCTTTTTATTTTATTACATTCTATTTGCAACTAAAATTAAGATTTTTATATAAAAGCAAGATGCTGAAATAGGCCTATTGTAAATCTATACATACATAGTTCGATTCCGAATGTGGGTGTTTCTTTTCTAAACTGCTTTCTGTTTATTTATGTTAATACATAAGTAATTATTACATGTTTTGTAAAAAAATAATAAGTAATAATTAAAATGAACAAAATTTAAAGATATAAAAGAACCATGCGATAAACCTATATATGTATTAACAAATAACTTCTCAACAGGATAAATTTAGAAATATATAATTAACAAATAAATTAAATAATGCCCAATTACGAATCTGAATTTCATCGCTCATTGTTATTATAAAACTTGTAGAAAATAGAATTCTCTACAAGAATACTGATGTAATACATTCTTCGAAAAACTTGTGGTACCTACACATACACTTCATCAAATCAACAAGATTCAAAAAAATCGGTGTCATTATCAGCTCTTCCACCTACAAATACAGCAGCTCGGTAGTGTACTTATCGGATCTACTTTCAGGTATAGACCTGGTTGAAAAAGGATTTACAACCTGAAGAATGGGCATGGGATTTACAGAATGAGATTCTGCAGCCGACAACAACATTGCCTCCAGCACTGTCACGGTCAGACATGTCTGAATGCTTCATGAAAATCACTTGATTTTGGTAAAGTATGTGAATTCAGCCCTAGAATTTGTTAGAGTCAGTTATTGCAGAGGAAGAAGACGACAGAAATGATTCAGAAGATGAACTTAGGCAATCAGAAAAAGAAAGTGGGAATAAAGAACAGGAATCTTAAAAGCGCTATATCTCGAAAACAGTTGATCATATGAAAGAAATGCATATAATTAAACATGTAGATAATTCTACGCTTTACAAGTTTTATACTAACCTCTAACAACGTGCGAAGCATAGGAAACGAGATATTATTGATTTTTGCGCTATCTCGATGCCATTGCCAAAGTTTCAACCTGTCTTTAGAATGTCTAAATTCTTAAACAATGGTTTGTGCAAAAAATCACCTTATTCACATACATTCTACAAGTTTGTTCTTAATCCTGTACCTATAGGTACTTATTTTAGATTAAAAGGTTTTTCTATTGACTTTACTAAATAATAAATAAATACAAAATAAGAATAATTTCAATTGTTTCAGTTTTTTTTGTCACACTCGTATAATTAATCATTATTGGTGCAACGAAATTTTTATATATAAGTATATTAAAATGATACACAGTGAGTAAATGATTGATGATTGCTCATTAGGATGAATATGCAGTAATAGTGCAGCTCAGTGCAGCTCGGTGCAGCCCGGTGCAGCAGCAGTGTCCGTAGCCAGGCGCATTTGCATTTTCAATTTGAACGGCGAGAGAAGCGGATTTGAGCGGATTGGGCGAAATCAGAATTGCAGGCGGCGGGGCGCTAAACCCGAACTAACATCAGCGGCGTTCGTCACCGCACCACCTGGCCGCTCCCACGCCCCCACCCCCAAGGCGCAGATGAGATGGAGCCGTTTATTTTTAATGTTTTGTGCGGGAGATTGAAATGGGGATGTGATAAGAGGATTCAATTAAGGATTATATCTACACGGATTTCTTAAGCTTCATTTTTACCAACCGCGTATACATAACGGAGTATTGTAATTATGCCGAATAGTCACCAATTCATGGAGTCCATAATAATCTAAGATCTACGGTACTCAAAGTGACCCATTTAAGTTTTGCAAATCAGTTCTAATCTTCCATTAATTAGTGACAAAAAAGTGGACATACCTAATATATAAAAATTATTAACAAAAATAAAAACATGAAACGAACACTCTGAGCAAAATATAAGTAACAAGATTAAGATCAGTTGTAGAACTTATTCAGTAATCTAGTTTAGTAGCGTGAGAATAGTTACTTATGCGAAATAATTATTAGGAATATACATTATTCAAACTTTCTGCTACGTACTGCAAAAATAAAATAAATATAGAAAAGTAGGCTAGTTATTTTTAACATTATAACAGCTACTCAATCAGTAATAAATAATTCATCTGTTATTGATAAGTAGATAAGAGTGGTTCTAGCTAACCAAAAAACATTACTATACGCATGAAGTGAATTCTCTAATCTGGCAACTACAAATTAGCCCGATGTTTTTATAAATTGACTTGAAAACCAAGCTTTTTTGAAATTCACTACCTGAAAACTTGATTTTCTATCGTAGCTGCTTGACTTGATATCAAGCAATTTCATCCTACTTGGGTGTTATTTGATAAACAAATCGCATTTCGTACATTTCAATTTTGCTACTAAAAATAGAATGAAAGCGAGAGAGAAATAGACCAAATACAACAAATAATTGCATAGAAATATGAATATGAATAAACGGCTATTAGCAGTGATTCTTTCAAATAACAATTTGCTCCGGAAGGTATTATTTAAATAATCAAAGGTGACACAACAAGGCATTTTCATGGCAAGTATCGTTTACGGACAATCTTCGCTTTTTCTTCTAAATACTATTGTGAGAATTTATTTTCTTCGATAAATAATATGAAACCAACTAACTAATGAAGTTAGTAGCTTCTGTTTGAGTTTTATAAATTGCACGAAATGCATAATTTAACTGAAGATTTAAAAAATGCTATTCAGTAGCAAAAAGGTTACTAATGAAAAAATATTTTCACTTTATAAATAAATAAATTAAAAATATAACTCTTTCTTCTAAGGCTGCAAATATCAGAAAATTATAGATATTTCTTGATGTGACAAAGTACCTTAATTAAGCTACATTCTTTCCGAATTTTCAAGTAGTTTTGAAAACTTACTTGATTTTCAAATACGTGAAATATTATACCTACTACAAGTAACTTCAATATCAAGTCAAGTTTTAAAACTCCAGTAACACTACATAAATAATATGCCAACAACCATAATTATCAAGAAATCGAAAAGGAAATTATAATTCACAACAATACAAGCCTAAATAATATATGAAAAGCAAGAGCGTACTTTATGGAAGCAGACAAATATATGTACTTCGTAAATTATAATAGTTATTCAATTTTCAGTCTGCTTTAGATAGTATGAGATAAAAAGCAATGATTTTTTATCAATATGTAGTTATAACATTTTACAGTATTAGCAAGGTAAAACTATTTTTACTGGTGATACGAGGAATTGACAGGCGAGCCGTTTAGGTATAATGTAAACAATGCAACAAAACTGACAGCTAACTTGTAAAAGTTTTACAGTTTGTAAAGGTTAGTTTTTCTGGTGAATAAGCATTTAAAATAAACGATGATTTACAAGTGGTTAACAGATAAAATATTTTTAAATGTATTGGCATAAAGTAAATATAATACATGTACGCCACTGGAGTGGTCATAGCCAACTTCGCGAGTGACACGTCTTTGCTTTTACATTTTAATACGTCTGGCCATCCTCTCGGCCGCGATTAATCTAGATAGCCGCGACTGCGGTGCTGGAAACTCATTTGTTTATCATAGAGTTCTTGATCCGCTACCGCAAATACGATTGTCATTCCCTATGCCGTGTAATCGTATTAGTTTTTAATTTCTGATTTGAAGGGAGATTACATTTTTTGCAGATTACATTGGGAGGGTTCTACATGATTTTGGCTGTAATCCGGTCAATACAAACACGCAGATTCGATAGCGATACAGGGATAAGTTTTTCAGAGAACTGTTCATAGTTTGTCATTGTGAATTATTCATGTATTAAATTTGTAAATTGATACAGGGTTGTTTGCTGTCACAATGTATGTCAATCAATATTTAAAGAGTAAACATGGAAATTGTTTCCGATAAAATTTTAGGTGTTTTGTTTTCATTTCTCTTAACACGAAACTACATACTGACAGGGAGAAATGCTTATTTGAAAATACAAATAAATAATGGATACTACATTTTCACATTCATGTGTAAAGTGGAATGAAAACAAAAATTGCGTTTTACAAAGTGCACTTCATTTTAATGTTAATTAAAAAAAAATGCCTCATTCTTAATTCTTGTGTTGGACCTACTTAACATAAGTAGTGTCAATAATATTTTATTTTAAATTTTACAAAATTATTGTAATTACCTATTATATATTTAGTCATTGTTACTGACCGCTTCATATAAAAAGAGAGCAGTTAGGTAAAAATATTACAAGTGAATTGTTTTTTAACTAGATTATGAAAAGAGTGCCGTTTCCAAATGTTAGTCAATTTTAAAAAGAAAAATTAGAAGAAAAAATTAAGATTAATTTTTTTTTATCAAAATTAGAAAATATCTAGTATGAAACGTATAAAAAAATGCAATTTTGTGTAAGTTGTGTGATTTTGCGGGGTCTCGCTATGCTCGCCTCAAAAATATGCCATCGTTACACAAAATGAGGCATTTTTTAACTTGTTTTATAAATAGCTATTAGGTATCTTCGACCACTAATGTAACAACTCATTATTATTATTTTATATTTAGTGCTTGATATGTAGGTTTGGCCGCAGTTTCGTTTTTAGCCAAAAACTAGTATTCTTGTCGTATTTTGTTTATTAATTTCAATATTCTTTCTTTCGAAGATATAATTCTTATTTTACTATTGTACTGTACCACTAGTACAAAATTGCCAACTGGAAGATGATGTCATTAATTTAATTTGTAGAATTAAGGAAAAAAGTAACGTTATTTTAAGAGAATAGCACACATTAGAGACTATTGGTTAGTAACAAATGCTTCTTGAAAAGATTACTTATTTCATTGTGATTATTTGTGATATTTGTGATGTGGTGATAGATTTCTAAAGTTTTTATTTCTTTAGTAAGGATAGGCTAAACGTCACTTTTAATAAAAGCGCTCTATAAAAGTGAGTTTGTAATACGGGTCAGTATTTCTATAAAAATAAAGTTATTTTCTAATAAATTAAATTCTTTTATTTAGTTTAATAATCGAATAATAACTTAAAAGGTGAATAAAACACTATATCTCCGTAATTAATAAAAATTTAATAATATACATATATGTACATAACTAAATTTTAACCTAACTATATCATTTCGGATTCGGTTACGTTTTCGGCCGAAACTAAAAGAAATCAAATATTCGGTTTCGGTTGAAAATCGTATTTCGGTCGGTCATTACTACTTATGTAACGTACAATGAATATTTTAACTTTTTAACGTAATGACTGTCCGCGCGCGGTCTGTCAGTTCGTACCTATATATGAGTAAATCTGATAAATCAAATTCGATTCAACGAATATTAATGAAATTAATTAACTTTTAGATTTTTACTCTTAATATTTCAAGTTGCGAATATGTCGAAAAAAATATTTGAAGAAAATTAGCTGTAAAATATACAAATAATAATTAGACTGAAGGTGGATTTTTATATCACTTCCTTAACTTTTGATTTATTAAATTAAAAGTTTTTTGCAAAAACTTTATAGCAATTGCTTCAAAAAAGTTTATATACATATTATCCTTATATTCTTACTAGTAAATTCAAAACAATTTCGATTGTAAAACTTTATTCATTTCTATCTAATCATGGAGAAATTGTCTTTTTGAACTATAAATATGTCGGTAACAACTTTGTTTTTCCCAAGTTAACAAAAAACTCACAAGTTGTAAATATTGGGCAAAATCCAAAGTAAAATATAAAAATGTAGATGACTTATCTACGAAAGGAAGCCAAGAATCTCTTCGATCAGGTATGATTTGGCGACTCAACTGTGCAGAAACTCAAGACAAAATTCGTACAGTGGCGTAGGTGTAGGAGAGAATTTTCTTTCCGAAAAATTAAAAATATCATATCTTTATTTATGTAACTAATTAAAATATTTTTTCTTTAATTTTATTAATTAAATTTCAATTATTTTTATGAGCCAAGGAATATGTAATACAATAACGGCCAAACATCGAATACTAAACTTACTAGACTAACAACCACAACAGTCGACTCTTCCTACGAAGTATTAGGTACATATATAATTTTCGCTCCAACTGAAAAACTAATTATTTTTTATATGATCACTAATCTAAGTAGCCATTATTGTATAACTTATAGGTTATCTAGTTGTCATATTATGGAAGGCCTTATGTAAAGTACGAGATCGCATAGATAGGGGATTTTTGATTTAACGAAATTATGTTGGCAGTACCTATAAATAAGACAAAATTAATTACAATTAATTTCATACTAATGAAAAAATAAACAAGAAATGTTCTACATAGTATTGTATTATTAGGTTGTAAAAAGTTTAAATTTATTTTTTAGAGGTTGAAAATTTGACATATTTGTTTTTATGTTCTGTAGTTTTCTAGTGATGTGTCAATTCTTTCAGTGTATTGTGTGATCGTCATGTTATCGAAAAATTTAAATAGCAGTAGTAGAAAAATTATAATGCATAATTCGAGTTGTAAAGCAATTACGCATTTGTGAAATTACAAACTCGCCACTATTATCCAACACCCGTAATTATAACGTTCTAACTATGGTACTTTCAGATAAATAAACCAGGTCATAATTCACTAATGGGTTAGAATTAATAACTCAATGTTTGTTATTAAACTTCATTTTAAAATGTCAACAGTCAAACAGTCAACAGTCAAAAATACTCTAATATATTTTATATCAATTATTAAAAGATGTAAAATGCTGTATAGCACAGTGTAAATTACTTGAGTCACTTTATAAAAATAGGGCCTCGTTAGCTAAACATTTCCCACGTGACTTATTTGTAATGTAACAGACTTGTACCATAAATAACTATTATTCTTAATTTTATAAACAGCTAAATTAATAAAATTATTTCAGTACTTTCCTGGCAACGCGAATAACGCATTTTTTGGAACGATATAAGTTGACAAGTTATAATTTTATTGTTGCATGAATGTTGCTAAACAACGACATGTCTATTGTTATTCGTAAATTATTTGTTAGTTAATAATCGCGTACGTTATTGTCCGTTGCCAAGCAATTTCAATTCAGTTTTAATTTTTCATTCAAAGCGCTCAAGTCTTGTTTGAAAATGGTTAGAACTATTTTCGCAAATCTCATTTCCAACATTATTTTTACTCTTGAGTACATCAGGAAAACTAAAGTTCCTTGTAATGACTCAAGGACAAGAGTGAAACCTCTGAAAGATCACGATTATCTCGAATTCTTTCGTGAATTCTAAACTCATTTAGTACGTAGTGACTGTCGTGGGTGGTTGATATACAAACTCAGCCCCATGGCAAACCCGTGAGGGGTGGCTGGTCCCCCATCGGGCGCCTCCCCAGGTGGCGGATAGGGGAACGCCTGCTAGGTGTAGCAGGTACCGGGGAAATCAAGTACCCGGGGCGGACCAAAACCAGCAAATTTTGAAAAACAAATTACTCACTTAGGAGGAGAAACCTCCAAAATCAAAGCAATATAACCACATTTCTTTAAAAGATATTGTTTAAAACAGTCTAAGAAGCCTTGGATTAGGATGAAAAACCACTATGTAAGAATAGCTACATATAAGGACAAAAATACCTAACATATTTAGTTATATAATAATATTATTTTTTAAAATTAATTTTAGAAATTTCTAAAGCCAACATTATATAAAAATGCTGAAAAAATGTCTGAAACAGGGTCCTGTTGGAAGAAGTTTTTAACAATTAAGCAGGGAACGCCTGCTAGATATAGCAGGTACCGGGGAAATCAAATACCCGGGGCGGACCAAAACTAGCAAGTGTCAGGCACAGATCTTAAGGCCGTTTATTGATCTTCTGCCCCATAGAAGATCAACACGGAAAACCAGCAAGATCAAGATGGTGTATTTCATCAATATTACTTACTCTTTGCTAATCGTATGTTGTTTTTACAAAATATTGTAAGGAGGGAAGAGGGTGATTTTCGTTTATTGTTACTTGACCAACAAAACGAGTTGCCCAATTTCTAAACATTATCATTTTTTAGTAACATGTAACAGTTTTAATTATAATTTTTATCACGTATAAGTAATATAATTTAGTTTAACATTTTGTTTATAATATAAATATAATGTATCTTTAATTTACATTGTGACTTCATTCTTCACGCTGTTGTGTAGTGTTATATCATCGTAAACCATCGAAGCCATCATCGTCAAGAAGGTAAAATATCATAGCACCGTTCCATTTACCTCCTCTCCTTCTGTTTCATTATCTGTCAGAACTTGTAATAATTCGATTTATATAATCCTAAAATTCTACTTAATTTTAATACGGACATATTTATGCAAGGGGAGGCCTTAAAAACATAAGTATTTAAAAACTTGTTATATCTATATAGATGATAAATTCCAATCGTCTTTAAAAACTTTTCGCAAATTTGCTATAATTTTATCCACGTCAAGTTGAATCTGGCAGTGAATATACAGCAAAACTAAACCTCCTTCAAAGTTGCTCTCAGCCAAGTTTGAGCCGTGATTTTTTTGCAGCTCACAAACTCTATCATCATTCTCCCTTCCCCTTCTCCTGTTACAATATTAGATGAAAAAAATGGCATCTTGCATAAGTAGGGTTAAGTTAAGTCTGTCTCTTTTACACTAATGCCCATTTGCACCGCATACACTTAAATTTGCACTTAACTAAGTAAAACTTTTATATAAGTCCAAATTAAAAAATCATTACGTGGCACCAATTATGTACCAAATTAAATTAAAAACATTCATTTCATCATTATCTAACACATCAAAATTCATTGTAAATGATACATTTTTCTTATTTATAGCATCTAAATGAATTAAGTCGAACTTTAAGTCACAGATTTTCTACGCTTATTTTAAATGAAACTTTTAACTCCAAATAAGTTTAACTTAAAACGCGGTGCAAATGAATTTTACTATTAACTGTAATTTAAAGTTTAAGTGTATGCGGTACAAATGGGCATAAGTATAATATTAATTTGAATTTTATAGTTGGAAGAAGAAGTTATTAGTAGAAACCGTAATGAAATTACTTTGTGTACGTCACTGGTGCTCGGTACCTCGAATAAAACCAATACATTCCAGTATCGTATTTTATTTTAAAAATTGGTTTCATCAAGACATTGGCAACGGAACAGCTCCGCAAAAAGCATTGTGAGCGATCGTGGTTGTTGTTTTAGCTCGGATATGTACAGGAAGACGGGGAGCACAAATTTGTTCGAATCAGATATCACCACAAATTGCCAATAACTACCGTCTTGTTTTCTGCTACATTGAACTTTGCTTGCCGACCAAGGTAATATGATTTGTCTGACTGCAATCAATACATTCACAGGCTAATGTCGACTCTTCTTCACTGCCAGCTTAAACGTTACAACTCTGGCAGACAGACGGTTACCGCATTCTTGCTAAATCAAATTCAAACTTTTCACCTTTTACATAGCAGCCAAAAATAAAAAGAATTCGTTTCGTATATTAATAACTATAACATAAACATCAAGTTATTCTAATGGAATCTATTTACCTAATTCATACTAATAACTTTATATGATAATGACATTTAATAAAATCAAACATACTTTTTTTCTTACATTTATCTGACGATATTTTTTTCCTTTTGAAAAAAATCCTATATACCACTTATTAGAATAGATAAATTGTACATTATTAACTAAGTAATTCTTGTTAGTCAACCGTTATTTTTAATATTACAAATTCACTAGATGTTACTATTGTGGCAAATATTATGACCTACATAAATGTGAATTAAATCTAGAATTGCTTATATGGTACTGATGAGATACTAATGAAATGATTAAATATAAAATACAGCTATGATCATCAAAGATCGGCACTATCAGAAATTAGGAAATATTAGCAACAGTACCTAAAAACAGGTTTATCGATTTTTGCAAAAAAGTTAATCCACTCAGGCTATTAAAATCAGAATCTTAAATATAAATTTTTATTAAAATTAATTGAGTTTAATATGCTCTTCTAACAAGAGAACCTTACTACCTGTCCAATCGATGTTAATCTGGATTTTTCCGTCTTTTTTGATACCAAATGAAAAGTCCCAAAACTAAAAACCTTCGAACTTTTCTTTCGGAAGATACATTATTTTGAAAATTTCAGTTTGTCTATATTTTACTTATTTTACCCAGCAACCTATTTTAATAGTTTCGAAGAATTATCTGGAATTAGGTTCTTATATGGCGAATCCAATATGGCCTATCAAATATATCAAAATACTTAAATTTTTAAGAAAATATGTTTTTTTGGTCGCATTTTATACTGTTTTAAATTGCTTATTATTTAAACATTTTTCCCAATACACATTAGGCATAGTTTTGAGAAACAAATAATTTTGATATCATAATTTATTTTCATAATATTTGAAGCATTTTGAAATATTAGTTTCACCATTTTCAGTTTTGTAATTTTGAAATCAGATACGAATTTAGAAATGCAAGAAACATAATAATATATTTTCTTGAAAATTGATGCGTTTGTTATATTTGGTCAACCTTATCGGATCCGCTATTATGAATTTTATAATTATGATTCGAATTCAGCTACTCAAAAAACATATAAGAACCTATTTTTAGGTAATTCTTGCAAGACATCAGAACACATCGCTGGGTGAAATATGTAAAATATAGACAAATTGAAAATATTAAAATCATATAGCTTGAGAAAGAAAAAGATTGAGGGTTTTTGTCTTTGGGGTCTTTTCTTTTGGTAAGTCGAAAAAAATATATTTCTGATTACTATCGATTGAACAGTTAGTGAGGTTCACTTGTAAGTACATATTATTTGCAATCAAAGCGCGAGACATCATGTTACTGAAAGAGTTAGGGGTTGGACAGGAGATTAATAATCCCATTCTGTCAATATACATGATTAAGAAAGATAAAATTATCCTATCTATAAACAAGCGAATTTTATTTTTGCATGAATGTTGCTAAACAACGACATGTCTATTGTTTATTTGTTGACCAATAATCACGTACGATATTTTCCGTTGCCCAGCAATATCATTCAGATTTAATTTTACTTTCAAAGCGTTCAAGTTTTAGTTTGATAATGGTTAGAACTATTTTCGGAAATCTAATTTCCAACATTCTTTTTACTCTTGAGCACATCAGGAAAACTAAAGTTCCTTGTAATGACTCAAGGACAAGAGTGAAACCTCTGAAAGATGACGATTATCCCGAATTCTTTTGTGAGTTCTTCTTCATTTTTATCTTTTTTCCGATCTGAGAAAATTTTTTTGACTAAAAATATTTAGAGATTTCGACAGTTGCAGTGAAAATTAGAAGTGAATACATTTATTTGATTATTCTATTCCGGATAAAATTATAAATATACTAACCGAATTTTATTGCTGCATGAATGTTGCTAAACAACGACATGTCTATTGTTGTTCGTAAATTATTTGTTGACTAATAATAGCTTACGTTATTGTCCGTTGCCAAGCAATTTCAATTCAGTTTTAATTTTTCATTCAAAGCGCTCAAGTCTTGTTTGAAAATGGTTAGAACTATTTTCGCAAATCTCATTTCCAATATTCTTTTTACTCTTGAGTACATCAGGAAAACTAAAGTTCCTTGTAGTGCCCCAAGAACAAGAGTGAAACCTCTGAAAGATGAAGATTATCTCGAATTCTTTCACGAGTTCTAAACTGTTTTAGTGCGTAGTGACTGTCGTGGGTGGTTGATATACAAATTCAGCCCCATGGCAAACCCGTGAGGGGTGGCTGGTCCCCCATCGGGCGCCTCCCCAGGTGGCGGATAGGGGAACGCCTGCTAGATGTAGTGGGTACCGGGGATATCAAATACCCGGGGCGGACCAAAACCAGCCAGGGTCAGGCAGAGATCTTAAGTCCGTTTGTTGATCTTCTAAAAAAAATCAATGTTTAGGTTTAAAGGAACAATAAACGAAAATCACCCTCTTCCTTCCTTACAATATTTTGATAAAACTACATGATTTGCAAAGTACAATGCATTTTACCGACTTGCAAGGAGTAATATTGAAGAAATACATCATCTTGATCTTTCTGGTCTTCCTTTTTGATCTAAGACCAGAAAGATCAAGATGATGTACCTACATAGTTGTTATATTATCTCTCTAAGATTTGAACGTATACTGTTAGTCAGAATTTGCAATAATTTGATTTAAATAATCCTAAAATTTAATACGGAATTGTTTTTGCAACGGTGGGCATTGGGCAATGTGGGCATTAAAAAATATGATAAATATTTAGATATTTAAATAAATAAATAAATATATCTATATAGATGATAAATTCCATTGGTCTTTTAGAACTTGCAAGAAACATAATTTATATTCTAGAAAATTGATGCCTTTTAATATATTTGGTCAACCATATCGGATCCGCGATTATGAATTCTATAATTTTGATTCGAATTAAGCTACCCAAAAAACATATAAGAACCTATTTTTAAATAATTCTTCCAAGCCATTTGAAAATGTCGCTGGGTGAAATATTTAAAATATAGGCAAATTGAAAATTTCAAAATCACATATCTTTTGGTACCAAAAGAAGTCGGAAAAATATATACCAGATTAATATCAATTAAACATATTGTGAAGTTCATTTGAAAGTGCATATAATTTACAATCAAAGAGTGAGACATCAGGTTACTTCTTATTTCTCCATTTAAAATAATTTATTTAGTTTAATAAATTAGTCAACCCAAGTACTTGTATTTCCGGTGTAGCGTTTCTGTTCGGAGTTCGTTCCCAGTGTCTGCGAAAAATAAAAAAGACAATTAAATTATAGACGTCCATTTTATTACATATACAATAAAATTAGATCATGATGTAATAAAAAGAACTAGAGCATATTCTGGAACAAATAAATATGAAAATATAATCAAATAGAGTAATTATTTAATTAGGACGAATTCTGCAGAGAGAATTAAGCATAAACTGAAGTTAATTCTGAGACCAGTAGGCCTGGAGAGACAGGGGTGCAGTCGGTACATTGTTCTGAGGCCCATGGAGCTCAAAGGGGCCCATGAAGGGGATTTGTTTTTATTTACAAAACCATATTTCGTGAAAGAAAAAAAAGTCAGGACAATATTGTTTTTTTTTGTCCTTATGTAGGTGTGGGGGACATCATATATTAGTTTTGTTCCAGCACTTAAAAGTCCTCTCGGCGGCCCTGGAGACCAGAACTAGAATTAAAAAAAATACTAGATAGGACAATTCTAGAGCAATGTATAGAATAAATAGCATATAAGCGAAATGAAAGAAAATTCTGATTTAAGTAATCATTAAAATTAGGGCCGACCAAATGGATTGCAAGCATTTCAGAGATTTTTTTAATTAAAAAAATAATGCTATATGGGTATAAAAAATTAACAATGTAGAATTTCAAAAAATCTAATATTTTAGACCAGATATATCATTCTCTAATATTTTTATTTATTCCAAAGTTATTCATGCATATGTCCAAGTCAAAAACCATTATACTCGTTGTTGCATTTAATTTAGTAAAAAACACAGGATTTAAGATTACATTTTTATGATTTTTTGAATCAATAGAAAGAAATTGTTCATTGTTTGGAATTTTATAAAAAAAAATTAGTATAATAGATGATTGACATGGATGAAATACTTAAAAAATCGGTAGACGAATGTACTGACAACTTTTTTATATAAAATTGATCCTGTTATAATCAGTGGCGGATTCAGGATAATGTTCTAGGGGGGGCGATTTCCTTTTGAATGTATATAAAAAAAAAATCTTTCTGTTCATTTTGTTAATAAATTTATAATATTTTATGTGTATTAAGTAACACACTTAATCCTGGGGGAAGGCGATCGCCCCTGTCGCCCCCCCCCCCCCCCTTAAAACCGCCACTGGTTATAATTCATTAAATTAAAGATATTGCCAAAAAGTATGATTTTTATATTATAATGGCTTTGAAAAATCAAATATCACAAATATTAAAAAAGTAATATTGGCGACTTTTCAGTATTTTATTTTATTTATTTTTTAACTATTTTTTATTGCAAATTGGAGTACTATTCTCTATTCTTTTTACTAATGTATCCATGTAATAAATATCAGAGGGCTTTCCTTATTTAAAAATATATGAAAAAAAATATATATTAAAAGAGGGAAATATTGTAATTAAGTAAATCAATTTTAATATTTTAAGATTTTTCAGTAGACGAATTAAAATATTTACATTATATTTTGACTATTTTAAAATAGATATATTCTGGCCTATGTATCCTGTACGAAAAGTACGTGATTATTGTTTAACACTGCTGTAGTTTTGCTTCTTATATAATTTTTCAGATTGTATTAACATCTTCACTTCAAGGGAAGATACATATAAAATTTGATCCATCAGGTGCAGTGGAATAACGGCAGCCGTTACATGTACCAAGTACCTAAGGGTTGCTGGACCTGTCTTTATCATGGCATGTCCATCAACAATAACAATGCATATCAATATAATTGAGACTTGGTAGAAAAGTATATTTATTTCCATAAACATTATATTCTAATTGCAATAAAATTGAAATACAACAATAATATACTGTGTTTATTAAATGTAAAAGTAATACTTTGAGTGGGATATGAATATTTGACAATGGGGTATGTGACCATAATCGAATTTCAGTATATAAGCTTAATATATAAAAAAATATAACCAATATAGCTTCTCATTATAATAATAAAAACTAAACATTAGTTCGCAATAATATTGTAATTAGCAATTTAAAGTTTTGGAGAAGGAACGCGTGACGTCGACATGGTTGGATCGTTGAAAAAGTCAGGTAGACGGTCTCTTACGCTCCCAGTCTATCTCTCTTCTTTCAAATTTCTACCACAATGACGTGACAGCATTCCTTCCCCAAATTGTTAATAATTATCTTCTCGTAAACTGTACTTAACGTTCAATTTGTAGGTATCAATTTAAGTCTGTCGGTTCTTGATGATGTTTAGTAATTTTATTCTTAGATTAGCTAGTTTTATAGTGACATTAATTTAGTTACAAGTTATTTCTTATTCGCTGATTTTAGTAAGTTTCTGTGGATACTTATTTATTTTACTTCTACTCCGGCGTAGTAGTCGGTACATTTCTACTTCGACGACGTAGAAATTAAATTTCAACCTTGTGAATCACGTCCAGGGTCGAACTGAACCTCAGAGATGCTAAGAAACTTCTTGGTGGGCCCTAGCTTTCGTTTGGGCTCTTAGGCGAGAATAATTTTTCAATAAAATTTTATATACCCAAGTAATGCCACCGTTTCACTTAGAGAACAGAACAGGGCCCTTAATTCTATTTTTTCGTTGAGTCTTTTTTCTTTAGTCAGACCTTGATCACGTCGCAAAAGATGTCACTTTTATTATGTTTGAAGAAAAAGATTATCATATAATTAGGGCCGGTTTTTTCAGCTCATTGAAAATATTGTCAAAATATATATACGTCATTTACTATTTCGATGCTATACTTTTCTGATATCCGACGGTTAAGGTAATCAACATTAACCAGGGGTAAAAAAACGGGTCCTGTCTGTAAAATTTAAGAGATAAAATGAAAAATGATTAACTGAAAAGTGCTCGTAGTATCAAAGAAGTAAAAAGTGTAATAATCGAGTGGGGAAGAATGCAGGACGGTTGGAAAGAAAGTTGGATGCAGTGCAAGGCGCAAGTTCAGTAACAATTTCCGGCAGGCACACACAATAACCGGCGCTCCCGCTCGCGTTCGGCATTCGGCGTTCGAATTCTCGGAATGCATGGCAACTGCCGTTGACACTTGTGTATAATTTATTTTATGATTCCGTATATTAAATCCTCGCCGGTTCGGCTTTTATTTAATATCGATCTGGCGCAATGCAAATACCTATGAATAATTAATGCATTTTCTCGGCAAGTGTGTGAAACAGTGAAATATCTCCAGGCCGGCCCTGCAAGCGGAAATTGAAAGCGTTACGCGAACATTTATATTCTCTTATCCGACGCCTTTTCGCTCATGAATTTTTGTGAAGTTCTACCTGTGAAACCGGCCGAAATGAACTGAATTATTTTGGAAACGGATGCGTAATTTGAATAATACGCTGAAATGCATTCTGCTACGACGCGACGACTTCAATTTATTGAATAATAAGTGGTATTTTATCTCATCTTTCCAATGAGCAACATAGGTTGATGAACACAATTCCATTTATGCCCAGACAAATGTGCTTGCTTTTTAATACTATAAGTTATCACACAAAGATACTTTATTATTAGTGTCGGATTAAGTCCTATCGAGGCACTGTTTATTATATATCAGTTGCTTTTTCATCTTATTTACTTTAGTAACCGTAACCAGCATTGAAAAATAAGATGAAAAATTAAGACTGTTTCATAAAAACAAAAAATCTGATATGGACACCATATGACTTCCTTGTACTCTAAATTTATTTCATTTGAAAGTAAAATATTTCTACGTCTAATCATTCTTCAACTTCCATTCGTTTCATATCTTTCCTTTCCTTCGAAACGGATTATCTTTTGAAAATTTTATTTAAATGTTTATCACTATTCCTTATTGTATTAGACTATAGATATTTATGTAATAAGTTGCGAAATGATAGTATTTTAGGCATGCGACGTGAGATTTGTTCACAGGAGCACAGCGACTAGTACAACTCGTCAAGTGCCTAAAACACTCATTTCGCAATATACTGCATACAAGATTTTTTATAATTTCATATCATAATTGCAAACTACTGGTATTTTATGTGAAATGACATTAAATAAATTTTCAAAATAATTTAAACTGTTTAAAATGAAACGAAAAAATATAGATAAATTAAATTTTAAAATATTCACTATATTTTTCAAGATTTATCGTTTTAAAATTTACCTGTAATGGCGGAATGCCAAACAACAGTCAAAATTTGCCACTTCACTGGAAGACTTGAGAATTAGCTACGTAAAAATAACATTTCCACTTAAAAATATAGTGAAATATTGCACGAAAATTTAAAATAATTTAACATCATATACCATAAATATTTATCATAAATAAATAATTATTAATTTCTTAAAATTTACACTAGTAATTTAATGTATTCACTTTTGACAACGAAGGATACTTGTGGCTCAGGATCATAAAACAATAAATGTGCAAATTTATTTTATTGTTTATTTTTTAGTAAAATTGGATGTTTCGACGCTTCTAACAGCAATCATCATCAGCAAAAATATATAAATTAGTTACAGGTTACATATTACATATGTATTGCAAGAAGTTAGAACTTATTTTTTTAGTCTGAGTCTAATAATACTTTTGCCGTAAATTAGATGGCAGAAAGAATTATTCACTATTTTACAGACGTCAACATCAAAGCAATCCACGCACTTGTTATAAAACAAGTTAGATTAATTCACTCAGTAGTTGCGATTGCAACTCATGTAGCCGCCAAATTAATGCGCTCGTTGCATAATATTCTATTGCATTTGAATTTCAAATCTATAATTTGTTATCATAAATGTTATTCATACATAGTGGATCAGAACACTCGTACCAATTTTGTAATTTAATTAAATACTACCACTTTTATGTATTGCATTGTTGCCGAATCTTTGAAAAATCTGATTTAAATAAAAAAAAAACCTGGTTTGTTTCTTTGATTGATCATATTATTTAACGACGAAAATAAGGTCACTCAAAAGAACACATAAGAAAAAGCGAAAACTAACCGCAAACGATGCGTGTCACCTAAAATGTCTTGGTGTGTCACCTTTGACATGTGTGTCATAAGTTCGCCATCACTAATGCATTGTAGAATGCAAATATAATTAATAGTTGTTCTGTTTTCATAGGTTTAAATTCATTTACTTTTGCTCCCACGATCTTCAAAAATGCCCCCCTGGCATCCTTTTTAGCCCTAAACCACAGAATAGTTACATACAGAAACGACACTCCGTGTCGGTACCTTTCTTGTTACCCTATTCAATTCTATGACCTTGGAGCATTGTGTGGACCTTTAAATTTGTGCCTTCCATCATCTCTCCCTAAGATGTGACGAAACTTTCCGATTTTAAACAATGAGCCCTTTAAATTTGTGCTTTCCTCCATCTCTCTCTAATTTTCGTTTCTCTGTCTTACTGTCGCTTCTGTATAAACCGCTTCTGTATAAACCGATTCTGTGCCTAAACGTACTGATTACATAGACATATTTTAAATTTATCGTATGTGGTAGGTATTCCCAAAAACAATTTCTTTATCCTGAATTTACGAAAAATTGTGTGAATACATAATTAAAATGCAAGTAAAACCTGTTATGAACTACGTTGTGCCGCAAATAGTGATAGTAATAAAAATTGTTTTGGAAATATACTAAATACAGTACTAGTTTTATAATACTTGTTTGTTAAAGTGAAGAAGCTTAATAACGCATGGCGAATGTAGTTTTGTAGTCTCATTATGGCGATTAGCAGCCATGTGAAGTGGGCGTCACATGTGCTCGCATGTAGCTGGCGATGATGTATTTATTTCTTTATTCGCTGTGACGAATATGTAAAATAATCGCAGATATAAATCGCTCGGAACGAGAAGGAGCGCGCGGAGCAGATTGGAGCGTCAGACATGAGTTCGCATTGTGGTGGAAAACAGCCGAGCGCCTGGATTTACTACCGACAATTCCACTTATTGTTTCATAAATTTAACTCGTCTCGTCGCAGTAGAATGCATTTCAGCGTATTATTCAAATTACGCTTCCGTTTCCAAAATAATTCACTTCATTTCGCAGGTACAACTCCACAAAAATTCATGAGCGAAAAGGCGTCGGACTTGGTTACTGCGCTGTGTAAAGATCTGACGTTGAATTCCATCGTTGGAAACTCTTAATAAAATAAAATAACGATGTGTCCGAGTGGTTAGCAACCCACTATTGATGTTGCTGCGAGACGAGACAGATCGTGTCTCTTCTTGACTACATTTTATTAATATAAGACAAGATGTCTCGAATGTATTTAATCATGTTTATAAATTACGTTGATTTATTAAATATACAAACAACATGACATATTGTATTTTAATACATTATATATCTATTATAAACAAAATTATATTACACGAAGATCAAAATGATATTATTTATAGTTGTGGTAAGGAAAGAAGAGATATGCGGCAAGTAGAGGTTTAGCGCATACTTCAAAAAACACAGGTATTGAATAATTTTTTTATCCGGTAAAAGCATAGTATAAAATATTTTCTTTACATTACAAGAAATTTTAGCCTGTTATATTTTGCTTTTTCATATGTCCCAATGATACGTGCAATAATTTCATTATATTCTTTCGGTAGCTCTTCTTTTTTTGCCAGCACTGCATACCGTGGGTATACAAAACAAATACAAATCACATACAAAATTTCAAACTTCTACAGTTTATCGTTTTTGAGTTAGGCGAAAAATTTAAAAACTTTTCGAGTACAATGCCCCTTTGGCACTGCTATACCTTGTTCAGAGATATTTCGTTATGGCTCTCTCAGCGGGACTATTGTTAAGGATTTAAGCTAGATTTATAGAGGTGCAAGGACAGGTATGTATTCAATATTTTCCATTTTAATTCAATTTTAATAATGAAACAGAGAATTTTGTACAAATATTATTAATGATAATGAAGCAAAAAAATAGTAATAGTCAAAGACTTAATTTAATTTTGCGAATTCATTATTATTTCAAGTAAATCTGAAATACGTAATGTGCATCGAGATTAGAGATTTCCGAATTTAAATATTTTGCAATCCTACCCTGAGCGCCATCAGGTAGAATGTCTTGCTGTGTACGGTTAACCACAGGCTTAGTAAGTTAAAGCCATAACGAAATATCTTTGAACAGAGTATACTACTAATCATTCTTGAGTTATGCGAGATACGTATATTCGTACGTAAAGACGTCACGCCAAAACAAGTCAAAATGGATTCAGTAATGATTAAAAGGTATATTTCCGTTAAGTATTACAGTATTTAAATAATCAAACTTACAAATGAAATTATCAAATAATCTTAGTAGCTAATTGGTTGCGTCTACTCTTAATACTAATCAACTTACTGATAATATCTTCATAACTTATATGTATTAAAATATCACTTTCTATACTGAGCAAAGCCAAAACGTTGAACCCGACTTGGATAATGGAGGGTCCAAATTATCAGCTCTCAGCTGTCCTATCCACTGAAGAGTTCAACTAAATTGTAACCGAATTAGCCCACATAAAATAAATGCCTCGAAAGTTGACGTCTTTATGGAAGGCCCATACCACATTAAATATTAAGACAGACTTTTTTGATTTTGGTGTATTCCAAATTTTAAAAAATATATTTTGTGTTGCGAGTCCATAGGCTGCAACCTAGATAACCTGTGAGTAAATACGGCCCTGTTATCAAGTCAAGTAGCTAAGGTAGAAAATCAAGTCAAGTCAAGTAGTGAATTTAAGAAAAGCTAGATTTTCGAATCAAGTAAAATTCACAGAAACATCAAGCTACTTGCCTTGATGAAACCTAAAACTATAAGTTCAGAATAGCTCAAGGAGTTTCAGGTGGTTGAGGCAACCTGTATATCCGGTTTTCGTAGGTGTAATTATAAAATTGAAATAATGAAACGGTTATTACTTGCAATATTGGCAATTCGTGCGGTATTAATGAGCAACATAATACAACACAAACAAATAACTCCTAATTACTAATTCGTTTTAATTAATTTCTGTTCTTCAGACCGATGACATGTTTATTTCATCGCATTGCTTCCTGCAGACGGCAGCCAGCCTTGTAAATATGAAACAAACTGGTGCATTATTCAACACCTAGCAGGAAATGCACTCTTCATTATTTTATTATTTCCTCTTGTATAAAAACAACACCTCGCGCTACTTATCTTCGCATCTGATTTACGCGCAACGCTGATGAATTTCGTGTGAGGACGGTAAAAAGTCTAAGGTGGAAGTCGTTCCACGAGCAAAACAATAGATAGATGAAGGTAATAGCGAGGAAAACACGGAGGCAGTCAGTGTGATTGTTGCGCTGACTATACGGTCATCACTCATTGGACTGACGTATGTAAACTTATGGAAATGTATGGCATTCTTACAGGTTTATATAATAATGTGAACGGGCAGATGCTGCACTATTTAAATCAGAAAATGATACTTGCATCCTTTGTTCAAAATCAATCTAAAATCACTAGAACAAAAAAGTGTAGGATAGGATTTCGTAACTTTCGTGTGCTATCATTTGAATTTGTTGTTTCTATACTATTGTTGAAATATTACCATGTGCAAAAGAATATGGACATTAAGTAGTAAATATTAGAGAAAATATTTTATTTAAATATTACTTCGTTCGCGAGCTATGACCGATTAAACTTTATTGTGACCTACTGTGATTTGATATGTAATATTTCATTGTTCGTCTGAATTTAAGAAAGACAATGACACGCGCGTGGAAGTCTATCTTATTATCTGTGAAAACACATTTTAGCGCCCCTTAGGATCGATTTCGGGAACTAAATTTGACAAATCGATCCCACATTTCAAGTTATATATTTTTTTTTGTCATACTTTAGTAACGGCAATATTACGGAGTAACGATTATGTGAAGTATTTATTTTTATGAACACAATAATATGATTTTTTACTTTATTTTAAAATATACATGTTATTATGAGGTCTTTATTAATTTTATATTTTATTATTTTTTCTTATTTTCTACTATTTTTAGAATTTAAACATCAAACAAATTACAGTTTAGATTTAAAAAACCGGGCCTTGTTAATATAGAAGAATATCATTAACAGCTATATGCAGAATCAATACATGGTATTATATTTATGTGTATTTTAGCATTACCGTTGATTAAGAAATCAATCAATTTTTCAAACAACGATGTTATAAAAAATACCAAAATAATAGAATTCTTACCAATGATCTAATGTCAAACATGTCATAGAAAATAGAAAGTAAAAAAATTCGTGAGATACTTGACGGAAAAACATAAATTTTTAAATAAATGTTACTAAAAAACATAATAATCTAAAATTACTAAAAAAAATGACTAAATTTTGGAACTTCTGGAGACATCTATGATCGTCATCGGAAAATCTAGATTGAAACTTTGTTTCACGTATTGCAATACTGTTTCAGTACCCTGCCCGTTAGTTTAGCAGTGTCAAAAAAATATAAGGTGTGAAGAAGACGTCATAGACTTGAAAAAATGCCACAAAATTAAATAAAACCATGTGATGTTTATATTTAAAATAACAAGAAGAAAAAAAATGTTACTATAAGAATGGTACATATAGTAACGACATTTACACTTACTTTATAGTTACATATAATATTTTTTATAACATTTCAATTTATTTAATATATGTAATTGCAATGTACTTTTTTCAAAATACGTCGTCTACGAGTCGACTTGAATATGTAAATAAGTTATTTACATGTCATGCCGATCGATCGAATTGTTAAATTATCTTTGTTTTTTTTTTTAGTCATATTGTTCCTTGTGTTAAAAGCTGTTCTGTGTAAAAAAAAAATATTTTTAGTTATTAAAATTTAAATCAATTATGTATTTGTACAGAGCAGTTGATTTGGAATAAATTAATTCACATGTAAATATTGTATGTCGTGAAAAAAAAATATAAAAACATTGATGACGGCAATAAATTTTTCTATATATGTATGTTATTGTTTTTGTTACGAAAAATAAATTTCATTTATGACTAATAATATTTTTTTCAGTCAAATTCATATCATGTGTGTTCGGGCATATAAATTTGTTGAAAGAGATTTAAATTGTCTAGATTTTAGTTAGAAATTAGTTTATTACATCTCCAATTCTTCCCATTCTCTCTTATTCTTCAGAGACTGTAAATGAATTGATGATATTTTTCTATAAAAACATATTTTAGCTATTGTTTGTTCGTCACTGGATATATTACGTCACAGTTCAATATTTTTACTTTAAAAATTGATAACTCGCCTATCACGAAAGATTTTTATTAGTCGCTTTTTCACTAATATTCTCATATCACACTAATATTTTAGAATAATAAAAAAAAATTATATACATATCTCTTTAACTTTAAAAGTCGCCGCGCAATATTAAAATAATTGTTCATTTTTATCAAATTAATTCAATTTAGAGTTTAAAATATATTTAATTTCATAAATTACTGTTAAATTACATAAGAAAGCCTGTAATTTGAAAATAAGTTTCGCATAAAATGAACCTGTATTAGTCATCGTAAAACATTAACCACGCAATATTGAAATCACCCGAACGAAATCCGCGCAAAATTAAGGTAATTGATTTCAAGTGGACGTGAACTCAAAATATACAATGATACAGTTACTTAATGGCAGCATACATCATAAAATTATTTATAGACACATTTGTAATTTCTAATAATGACATGTAAAAAGTGATTCTTCAAAACTTTTTACTTAACTGAATCTTAATTTTTATTAGATATGACACAATTCAAAATATGTATTTATTATTAATAAATACTGCATTAAAAAAAAAATTCATAATACATTTTTGAAAAATTATTGGATAATTCAAATAGACCAATATAAAACCAAACGCCGCGGCGTATAAACTAATTTCTTGCGAAAAATTAGTATCGAAATGTAGGAACTCGAAGATTTTGCAGTCCGGAAATATAAAAGGAAAATGTTTTATATCATTTCTTGCAAATGTGATGTGCTTTATTACTATTTAAATTTTATTTTTATGAAATGTTCAACAATTCATAATGAATTATGAAGTATGTAAATTTTTTTATTTTGTTTGACTTTTCATGACATTTAGTAAATTAATGTCATAGACTTGTAAAGTACATAAAATATATTGTGGAAATAAATATAAATATTAGGTGATATAAATAAATAGTAGGTGATGTAAATATCGTGTATATAAATATTGCGAAGTATTAAGTGTTTAAATAAATGTTCTAAGTGTTAAGTCTTTATTAATAGTAATTACTCCTAAATTAATGATTATATTTGTTTATTCATAGTGTTAGTGTATTAAACTTGTTTGTATAAATATTTATATTTCAATTATTTTTACACTTCACCCTTATAAATAAACGTTTCAATATAAATATTTAAACGTTCGAATTAGTTTTTAATGTTTTTGTTCTTTTTATTATTTATATTATAGAATATATATTTTGAAATGAAAATTTTTATGAAATAAATATTATTTCGTACGTTTTTTCTCGATAATTCTACAGTTGCAATTAAA
Source organism: Stenolophus ochropezus (assembly GCA_035578165.1). Classification (NCBI taxonomy): domain Eukaryota; kingdom Metazoa; phylum Arthropoda; class Insecta; order Coleoptera; family Carabidae; genus Stenolophus; species Stenolophus ochropezus. Next base: position 5,510,697 of record JAQOWZ010000004.1, on the reverse strand, counting down.
AAAAAAATTAATACCTGGATGACGAGGGGTGCCCAGGGCGCAAAATTGCCTGGGTACGGCACTGTCTACAAGATGACATTTCATTATTAAAGAAGTAGGTATTAAAATATATTTGCTTGTAATCAATCTTTGTTTACACCTACATTTTGTACAACAACAAACACATCGTTTTTCTTTTTTGTTCAGGACGATTTATTTGAGACAGGGGGGGGGGGGGGGCGAACGGGTAGTGCTTTTTGGGCCCCCATGCCCCCAACATTAATAGTCTGATCTTGCAATGTTTACAATATTATATTCTCCTAATCCAGTTATTGGCAACTACATAAATAAATTACGTGAAGATATGATATTTAATTAATTAAGTTTTAGTGTTATTGAAGAGCACTAAATATACAACATTATAAATATTCCGTATGGAGTGAATGTGAGAATGGATGGATGTAAGTAATGCATGAAGTGCTCGCACTGAGACCGGCGTATTGGGGGTTAGTGGCAAGTGCAGCGGAAGCGATCCAGACCGCGGCGAGGATGATAATGACCGGGAAGCCGCGACAGACAGTGACAGGCGGGGGCGGCGGAGGCGGCCAGACAGGTGTAGCGGAACAGACTCAAGTATGCGACATTGTCATGCTACACTATCCGTCATACGCACACAACAATAATCCACAATTACCAAAACTAAACACTAAAATATATACAGGTGTTTCAAAAGTATTGTAAAAAAATTAAGAGTTTTAATAAAAATCACCTGACATTTTTTTTGCATATTTTTGTATTAACGTGCATATTTACATTTTTTTTTTCCATATTGATGATTTTTTAATGCATATTCGTACACTTTTTTGGTGCATATAATCCTCTCTTTAATTATTATACAGGGTATTTCAAAAGTATTGTAAAAAAATTAAGAGTATCTATAATTTGATGTACTGATTGTAGTGCAAAAATAATTTTTTGAAAATTTGCGAAAATGATTGCATGGTCTTTAGAGCTGACATTTTTTGGGCCACTGGACTGATAGGTTATACGAATACGAATATAAATTGGTAAACATTAAAATAAATTTTATTTAATTAAATTGTGTAATGTTTTATTCACTTTTATTGTTCAGTCCAGTGCCCCAAAAAAGTGAGCTCTAAGGACCGTGCGATCATTATTCCGAATTTTTAAAAAATTATTTTTGTACTACAATCAGTACAACAAAATTATACATACTCTTACTTCTTTTTACAATACTTTTGAAATACCCTGTATAATAAATAAAGAGAGGATTATATGCACCAAAAAAGTGTCCAAATATGCATGCAATATGCATTAAAAATTCATCAATATGCAAAAAAATGTAAATATGCATGTTAAAATAAAAATATGCAAATAAATGTCAGGTGATTTTTACTAAAATCATTTTCTTATTTCCAATCTTATATGCACGGTTTTATTTAGAATGTTTCATGAATATATACAATAAATATCCCAGGTAATTTTAACAAAGATAAAAAATATTATACAGTCTGAAAAAATCTAGAACGCAGCATTTTTATCGTAGCAAAGTACAAAATAATAAACATTTTGACATTAGAGGAAATTTTAATCTCTTACATTTTGCTTATTCTTCATTTACCCCAATATCAAATGCAATCATTTCTCTTGCACCACTTTTAATAGTCTGTCTTTATGATTCAATATTTTGTACAAATACATATGATTTTGGTAAGTCGAATATAATTTCCGTTTTAATTTAATTTATTGAATAATACAGTTAGCAACTTATATGATTCCTATAAGCATTTTGAAACATCGAGGCGTGCAACAATATCTTAGAATAGAGAACGATAAAGTATGTATGAAAATACGTTATGTTCCAATTCCAATAAGAAACGAAAGTTCCGAAATGTTCACAAGCAAAACTGGTCTTAAACAGGAAGGCATACTATCCCCTTACTGTTCAATATAGTACTTGATGAAACCATTAAACATGTAAATTAAATACGTAAACGGTGGGCGGTGGGTTATAGGAAGATGGAAACATTAAAAATATCAGAGCTATGTCACGCTGACGATAAGGCAATTATATGAGAAAACGAAAAATAATTAAACATAATCTATATAGAACAACGAAATGAAAAAAAAAATAACATAAACATAAGAAAAACGAAAACAATGATAATAGGAAATAAAGATATGAAACACAATATGAAGAAAGAAGGACAAGAAACGGAACAAGTATATAAATTCACGTACCTGGGAGGAATTATGAACAGTAAAGGGACTCATGATGACGAAATTAACGGAAGAATTGCCAAAACAGGAAGAATTTTCAATATTATGAACTCAAAATTTCGTAATCGAAAGAAGATACCTGCAGAAATAAAGGCGGAAGTCTTCAGAAAAGTAGTAAAAGCAACTCTTTCCTTTTTGAGAAAATTAGAAAGAAAGACGAGAAGAAATATCATACGGTACGAAATAAACAGAGAACAGTTAAATTTAATACCAATAGAGGTAGCAATACAACAGGATCAACTAAAGTGAATGGGACATGTACAAACAATAAACCAACAAAAGCTAACAAAATTAATATTTGAAGCAAGAGAATCCAGAAAAAGAAAATGAGGTAAGTTCAGAAAAACTTAGAGGGACGAAATAAGAAAGGCAGTGGAGAGTAGAGGAATCAAGTGGGAAGATATACCAAGCTGGCAAAGGACAGAAAACAGTGGAGAGACATAGAAGAAGCTACCCTCAGTCCACTCTACTTCGATAACCTTTCATCGAAAGGTAGAAAGGTTCAAGGATTAAGTGAAGTAAATGAAGTAATTTAGTTGTACTTTCCAGTAACAGTAAAGGGTACAGGTCAATCACTTCATACTGATAGTGACAAACATTACATTCTTTCGCTAGCTCTTCTTTCCTTGCCACAACTATAATATCATTTAATTTAATACGTTGTCATATTTAAAGGATAGTGGAAAAATACGTAATTAGGTATTGATAATCAATTTAATACCTTATTATGTTATATTCAGCGTGTCTAATACGCTAATCGGTCACTTTTACTAATTAACGACACTATTCTCACATATTATTTTCTTATTGTTTTAATAATAAATAGGTAAAGCATGTTATCAGTGATCGTTCTGTGACGTGAACAGCATATTTGTAGCTGGTATGCATTAGTAGCCCGTAGTCTGCACTCCCACTAGTATTAAACAGTGCATTTTTCTTCTCTTTATCTGCTCCATCCCTCTGGAGTTAATTACGAGGCCGTAGTTTAATTCATTATGCAGTTTCTTTGATCTTTTCACGATTAGTGTGCAGCGCTACGGCGCTGGACAAAGGGTTATTATCATATCAAGACTCGCGGAAAATGCAGCATGATTGTATCAGTACCTTGTTCACTCAGACCTGCAGTGCTATGGTATAGGGATCAAAATACCCTGTATTAAAAACTGGTGTAGGTGGCTGATATGTTTTCATTAGACATCAGCACATCACTGGAGTTTTAAATATTATAAAAATTGATTAAATATAACTTATTTCGTCTACACCGGATATACTATTAGTGGTGATCCAGTAGTACAGAAAATAATTTTCATAAGGGCTATAATTAGAGCTTTGAATTTATTAATAATATTTACGAATAATTGTTGCGTAATAACATACAAATGAATATCTAAAATAATGACTGCATGGCACGTAAAAATTTTTTTTTTCACTACTAGCCTTAACACGTACTATTATTAACCTTTATTTCACATGAGAAATTGTTTTTCACTACCGCTGACTTGGTAATCATGGTCATCTAAGTCAATAATAAATTATTATCAACCATGGTTGATAATGAAAACTGACTTTTTAAAGAAACTCAAGTTTCCAAATCCAAATATTGTTTGAATCATTTAACACAAGAAAAGAGTAAACTAATGGATTTAAAATTTAAATATTCCGTCTAAATTAAATATGTAAATCAAATAAAACCAAATTAAAAATTATAAGTGAGGTTGAAGACAGAAAAGTCAAATTAAATATAAAGACAGGAAAGTCAAATATAAAAATAAAGACAGCCTACTTTATATTTGAGAATATTAAGAAACAAGTTACTTTTCATGTCAAAATGTTATTGTGAATATAAATTTTTTAAATTAAATTGAAATAGAAATACCACAGTTTAGAAGACCATTATTGACCAGCCTTGATAGCGCTAGGTAAAAAATTATAGTCTTCTCAACTTTGATGTATAATTTACTATTAATGACAAACAAGAGAAATATTTCACTTTCTAAAATTTTTATAAATTATTCCTTTTTTTGTTAAATAACTTATTAATAAAATAATATTTATTCCAATATAAGTATTTTATTTTGTAGAATCTTTTTTTTTATTTATTTATTGTTTTTGTTTGTCTATTGTATTTGTATGTATAAATATGAATACAATTTTTATAGTAACACAGTTTAAATTCGGTTACACTTTATTTATTTTAAAGTTACATATTGTATTTATAAAAGTATTAATTTTATTTTAATACAATTAAATTTGATTTCTAATAATTTTATTTATAATGTTCATAGGACAAATTTTCTTCATGAAATTGAATAAGAATAATTATTGTTCTCCTAGAAACTAATATTTAGGAATGAGTCAAATGAATAATTGCAAATATTTATTTTCATTCCTATAAAATATTACCTGGGTTGATATAATTTCAAAATGTGAAAATTTTAAAAAATTAACATGTGGACATAAAAATGCTCGACATTTCTAGATTAACTGCACAGTTTGAATTATATTTGCTTGATTATTTTACGAATGATAACAGTTCAAACTTAAAATTTTTCATAGGTATCAGTCAATAAAGTGTATTTCTCGATTATATGAAGCAATCTTATTACGTGAAAATGTGTGGAAAATTCAAAAATATTTTTAAAAATATTTGTATAAAGTGTGATTTTTATCAATGAGTTTTCTGTACATAAATATTCGTCTTTTGAATCCCTGGAACTTGATTACTTTGCTATATATTTTTTTTTAAACGATTATATTTATTCATGTATTATTGTAATGTATGAAGAACTGATTTTTGTTATAATTACCCAACTATAACAATAGTACCTACTTTTCTTAAATCTCTAACATAGTTTCTTCAAATTATTAAATGAAGTTGTATATTATTATACAGGTTAGAAAATATAATTACAAAAATGTCAGTATCTGGTATTATTTTCTTTTACGTATTACAAAGTTGTATTGTTATTTTCATTGAAAATAATTTAAAAGTAAATATATAGTATTTCGAGAAAATTAAGCATTACATTAAATATTTTTACTTGTACATTACATTATATAAGTAAGAATATTAAGTTCCAATTTGTTATTAACCAAAAACAAATTTTATAGTGAGTTTGTTAACGACATTAAGTTTTGTATTAAAGTCCCTAATAATAAGTAAATTCGTAGTATTTAGACACTTGGTGAACATGTTATTTAGTGAAATAATACAAATTAGATAGAAAAATATAGTCACAATTGTTTCATCCTTACAGACATCATTAGAATTCATGCAAATTTGTATTGTTTTACTTCACTATATTCTCCGATATAATATCTATTGAAGATGTAACAATGATGATTCCATCTGCAAATTAGGTTTGCTAATTATCTCCTACCACTGCAAGTGCAACACAATAATCCTTCTTCGCTATTTGTATTCATAAAGATAGTATATGTAGCGAAGTTTTCCCGTGGAAATCAATCACTGTAACACTTGACTATCGCTGAAAACAATTTCCTGCACAGAATGCAGTCCCAAGTGGAAGGTAAACAATCGAAACAAATGAACGTGCAACAAACAAGTGAAACACTTGTCAGTTTGGAATGGCGGGTGCATCAGTTGCTAGTTGACAAAAGTTAACGCGGTGCCTCAATCAACGCAACACAAAGTGAGATAACCAGCTACATACGCCCAGTTAATTGACTCATGACATATTTTACTCTGCAATTAATTCACAATAGACCTAATGCTTGTTTCAGCATAACTATTGCACGTTTGTAGACTAGTGCATCATTGTCCCTTACTAACTTAAAACAAAAGAATACACGGAGAATTATAAAAGTGGCTCTAATTTAGAAATTTTAAGGTTTTTTTTGCAGTAAATATTTTGTGACAATAACACTTCGTAATGTAATACTTACAAAATTTGACATACTGCTAGCAGGAAAGTAGCTCTTTTCAGCAGGGGCGGATTTAGGCATGGGCTTTATGGGCTGCAGCCCAGGGCCCCGCGATACAAGGGGCCCCCTTCTTCGGACAATCAGAATAACCCCACAGACATTAGCATTCTCTGCATGAATGCTTAAACAAATTTCGAAGTCACTTTCTTTTTAATCTAATCCTAGTATCTATCTTTTTGTATAACAGTGACTATACAACTCATCGGAAAATGAACCAATCAGATAGTTGAATTTTTCTTAGTTATATATATATATATATAGGGGAGAGTAGCCTAATTTGGACCGTAGCCTAATTTGGACCGCTGTGGTATCCAAAGATTGATAAAATCTGTGCGATTTTAGATAGACTACTTATTGTACGTATAGGTAGACCAGATTAATGTAATCGTGTTTGTGAAAAAATGTCTCATGGTTATATTAAGAGAAGGGTTATTTGTTTGACTACGGAGAAAATTTGTTATTTTGATATAAGAGTGAAAGCCGTTAGTTCGTCCAAACGTAAGTAATTACAGGTCCTCTTATATCATCACAAAGCTTACTTATCTATCTATAATTTCCTGTTATAATTTTATGAGTTTATGTTACTTTGACATTTTTGTATAATTTTAAGTATAAAATATTCAAGTTGCCCAAGTTGGACCGAAAACAGTTGCCCAAATTGGACCGACAAAAATTGTGATTACGGCACAGAATAGTACATAGAGAAGCGACACGTCGACATGTCGGTACCTTTCATGTTACCCTATTCAGTTCTATGACCTTGGAGCATTGTGTAGACCTTTAAATTTGTTGACTTCTCCTATCTCTCTCTAAGATGTGGCGAAACTATCCGATTTTAAACAATGAGCCCTTTAAATTTGTTGCCTTTCCCCATCTCTCTGACAAAATGCGAAACATAAAAAAGAAAAAAGAAAGAAAATTGTGATTCATGGTTTTGTATATTGTGTGAAGAAACCAAGGAAGAAAATATCATACAATATATGAAATGTCGCACTTAGATTCATTCTCAGTGTGGTGGAGTTAGTGCTGTAGTTAAAAGGTCCTATTGTTGTAATTTTCGTTAAGAAAGCTAATGGTCCAATTTAGGAAGCTAGCGGTCCAAATAAGGAAACCGGTTTCCTATATTGGACCGATGACAAGATTTTTTTGAATTTATTTTTTACTATTATAAATGGTATTTAAAATTTAATAAATGGTTTTATTTTGAAGGTACACTTAGTGAGTTTCTTTTCTACTACTTAATTTTTATTAAAACTTCTTCCGTGATTTTATATAGTGAATTTTATAAAATTGGTCCAAATTAGGCTACTTTCCCCTATATATATATATATATATATATATATATATATATATATATATATATATATAAAACATCGGTTATTTATGTTGCTAAGTTGTGTTTTCGCGGAACACCACTAATGGGGTTCCGGAAACAGTTGAATCATATTTAATCGTATCATCCGTGAATATAAACAATTACAGTCTTTGACATTTCGTAAATAATTTGTTTAATATAGTTGATTTATGCGTTGTATAGTCTTAATATATACAATTCGAGCTTCGAAAATAATCTGAATATAGTTTGCGGACTCGATGTGTTACCTTTAAAACACAACTCCACCTGCGGTGTCGTTGTGTTTCCAAGGCAACACATCTCGTCCTCAACTGTATATTCGATTATTTTCCAACCTCTTGTTGTATAACTATTGAATATTAAATTTTAAATACCTGAATAAAATAGAATTTAATCAAAAATTGAGGATTAGTTCTATCATTTTTATGAATTTGCCCATATATGTATTTAAATTATTATTATTTATAAGAATAAATGTTCTTTTTACCTCCCGCCTATCAATATACAGGGTGTTCCATTTAAGCGTGCCACCATTGCTATCTCGAGAACTATAAGAGCTACGAGATTGGTTAAATTAGCAAAGAACCACCATTTTACAAGACTAATACAATGATAAAAAAAAAAAAATTACCTGTGGTTCACAAAATACGGGACACAACTTTCTTATTTTAAATGGGAACATTTGTTTATTTTTAGGTTATCGATAGAGTATTTTTTTCTGAATTTAGCGATATAATTATATCATATATTAATATAACAAAGTAACTGAGAAAAATGCATGTTAGATTTATATGTATTTTATTTATATCTGGCTGAAAGAAGAGTGCTTTGGATAGAAAACAATTCATTTTCGTCTTAAAACTGACAGTTTAAGAACATAAAATTTAACAAAAAATAATCAAACAATGTTAGATAGAACTATATGTCTATGTTTTCTAATCATAGCACTCTTTTTTCAGCCAGATATAAATAAAATACATATAAATCTAACATACATTTTTCGTAATTATTTTGTTATATTAGTATATGATATAATTATATCGCTGAATTCAGAAAAAAATACTCTATCGAATAACCTAAAAATAAACATATGTTCCCATTTAAAATAAGAAAGTTGTGTCCCGTATTTTGAGAACCACAGGTCAAAAAAAAAATTTTTTTTTGCTCATTGTATTAGTCTTGTAAAATGGTGGTTCTTTGCTAATTTAACCAACCTCGTAGCTCTTATAGTTCTCGAGATAGCAATGGTGGTACGCTTAAATGGAACATCCTGTATAGATAAGGGAGGTATTGTTTTTGGTCAGATTTCTCGAGTATGAGTTTTCAACATATGAGCAGGAATTAGGGTCCCTACAATACGATTTTACTATTTTTAACGTGATGTCTGTATGTCCGTGTGTGTGTGCGCGTGTGTATGTCTGTGACGATTTTTCGTCCACGATAACTCCAATACGAGACATGTAAAAATATAATATTTGGTATTTAAGACTTATATTCAGATATGATGAATTGATTAGATTTTGACTACAATTGGTTGAACGGAAGTAGTACTTTACTTGAAACTTTAAACCGTTTTTCCTAAAAAATACCTCAAAAACCATTTTTTCACAAATTACGTTATTATTAAATATAAAGAGTTTTTAATTTTCTACCGATCTGCATAATTACGTTTATACATAACTTCTAGCTAGATAGAAAAAAATATATAAATTATAATAATTTTACATATCGTTTAGGCTGAGGAATTTCGATAAAACAGATGAGTTATTCATATGTTCACAAAATTTGACATGTGATGTCAAATTTGATGTAAGTAAGTGTAAAAGATAAAATAAGTAAAAATGAAGTAATTTTATTGTAAAATTTAAAAAGATGGAATAAATGTATTAGGAATGTATTTGCATACGTGAATCAAAGTAAGTTCGATTTCGGTTTTAGTAATGTCAAAAATAGCTGTCATATTGGTCATACAAATTTTAAGAAGGAAATTTTAGGTATGAAATGAATCAAAAATATTCTCTTAACTGCAATAACACACTAATTTTAAAACTACAAATTAAATGTATTGAAAAACATATAGAATAAATTACTACAGTAGCAGGAGGTATTGTGTTGGACACATCAGATTTTTTGTTTTTTGTTAATGTTAATTTAGAATATAAAACGCCCGTTGCCTTACATATTTTTTTATTAAAAAAACTTAAGGTGGGGCCCCCAAACAGTATAAGCCCAGGGCCCCCAAAGTTCACGGTCCGCCCCTGCTTTTCAGGTCCAAAGTAAGAATAGATAATCTTTTTCCGAAAGTTGAAAGTATTTTTTTGAAGACTTAAGTTATTTTTAAAGTTACTGCACTATTATGGGTAGGAAAGATAAACTTTTGGTTTTAAAAGTTCATTAGAGTGATATCTATCATATGGAATTTTAATTTGTTGTTTGGAGATAATGTAAGTAGCAGCTTGAAAATTAATACAGTCAACATTGAATAATCTTAGGTTTACTTAAAAAATTGCTAACAAAATTTGTACCATATATGCTAGTGATGAGCGATATTTTACGAATTGTGATTTAGTCACTGATATTGAAAAATTAAAGAACCTGAATGAAATAAACCCAATATTTTTTAAATCTGTGTTTCATGATCACAATCGCTATTGTATATGTTACACGTTTTACGAAGTAACAATTCCAATAAGTAACAAAAATTCCCTAATTTAATCGTACAATATCTGTGATCACAAATAACGCTTTAAAATCACAGATATGAAAGTAGCAATCACATAGCACAATGTGATACGAAAGTAGCAGTTCGCCTTCTCAGCCTCTCTAAACAATTCCGATTAATAACGAAAATTCCGGACTTTAACCATACAGTAAACTGTAATCACAGTAAAGCTTTAAATTCACAAATATGAAAGTAGTAATTACATATTATCCTGTGAAATTTTGATTCAGTATAGCAGTTTTGCCCCTCACTAAATAATTCCGATTAGTAATTAAGAATCCCGAATTTAACCATACAGTGAATTGTGATCGTAATCACTCTTCAAAATCACAGTTACTGTAAAATAGCAATGACAAATCACATTGTGATTCAAAATACTACTTCGCTCATCACTAAAATATACAGAATATAAATTTTATAAAATAAGCATAAGACTTATCGTAATTTAAAAATGTGGTTCTATCTGTACACAGACGTAAGTAATATACTGGTCCATTTAACCTTTGCTCTTAGGATAGGTGCAGGGGCGGATTTAGGCATGGGCTTTATGGGCTGCAGCCCAGGGCCCCGCGATACAAGGGGCCCCCTTCTTCGGACAATCAGAATAACCCCACAGACATTAGCATTCTCTGCATGAATGCTTAAACAAATTTCGAAGTCACTTTCTTTTTAATCTAATCCTAGTATCTATCTTTTTGTATAACAGTGACTATACAACTCATCGGAAAATGAACCAATCAGATAGTTGAATTTTTCTTAGTTATATATATATATATATATATATATATATATATATATATATAAAACATCGGTTATTTATGTTGCTAAGTTGTGTTTTCGCGGAACACCACTAATGGGGTTCCGGAAACAGTTGAATCATATTTAATCGTATCATCCGTGAATATAAACAATTACAGTCTTTGACATTTCGTAAATAATTTGTTTAATATAGTTGATTTATGCGTTGTATAGTCTTAATATATACAATTCGAGCTTCGAAAATAATCTGAATATAGTTTGCGGACTCGATGTGTTACCTTTAAAACACAACTCCACCTGCGGTGTCGTTGTGTTTCCAAGGCAACACATCTCGTCCTCAACTGTATATTCGATTATTTTCCAACCTCTTGTTGTATAACTATTGAATATTAAATTTTAAATACCTGAATAAAATAGAATTTAATCAAAAATTGAGGATTAGTTCTATCATTTTTATGAATTTGCCCATATATGTATTTAAATTATTATTATTTATAAGAATAAATGTTCTTTTTACCTCCCGCCTATCAATATACAGGGTGTTCCATTTAAGCGTGCCACCATTGCTATCTCGAGAACTATAAGAGCTACGAGATTGGTTAAATTAGCAAAGAACCACCATTTTACAAGACTAATACAATGATAAAAAAAAAAAAATTACCTGTGGTTCACAAAATACGGGACACAACTTTCTTATTTTAAATGGGAACATTTGTTTATTTTTAGGTTATCGATAGAGTATTTTTTTCTGAATTTAGCGATATAATTATATCATATATTAATATAACAAAGTAACTGAGAAAAATGCATGTTAGATTTATATGTATTTTATTTATATCTGGCTGAAAGAAGAGTGCTTTGGATAGAAAACAATTCATTTTCGTCTTAAAACTGACAGTTTAAGAACATAAAATTTAACAAAAAATAATCAAACAATGTTAGATAGAACTATATGTCTATGTTTTCTAATCATAGCACTCTTTTTTCAGCCAGATATAAATAAAATACATATAAATCTAACATACATTTTTCGTAATTATTTTGTTATATTAGTATATGATATAATTATATCGCTGAATTCAGAAAAAAATACTCTATCGAATAACCTAAAAATAAACATATGTTCCCATTTAAAATAAGAAAGTTGTGTCCCGTATTTTGAGAACCACAGGTCAAAAAAAAAATTTTTTTTTGCTCATTGTATTAGTCTTGTAAAATGGTGGTTCTTTGCTAATTTAACCAACCTCGTAGCTCTTATAGTTCTCGAGATAGCAATGGTGGTACGCTTAAATGGAACATCCTGTATAGATAAGGGAGGTATTGTTTTTGGTCAGATTTCTCGAGTATGAGTTTTCAACATATGAGCAGGAATTAGGGTCCCTACAATACGATTTTACTATTTTTAACGTGATGTCTGTATGTCCGTGTGTGTGTGCGCGTGTGTATGTCTGTGACGATTTTTCGTCCACGATAACTCCAATACGAGACATGTAAAAATATAATATTTGGTATTTAAGACTTATATTCAGATATGATGAATTGATTAGATTTTGACTACAATTGGTTGAACGGAAGTAGTACTTTACTTGAAACTTTAAACCGTTTTTCCTAAAAAATACCTCAAAAACCATTTTTTCACAAATTACGTTATTATTAAATATAAAGAGTTTTTAATTTTCTACCGATCTGCATAATTACGTTTATACATAACTTCTAGCTAGATAGAAAAAAATATATAAATTATAATAATTTTACATATCGTTTAGGCTGAGGAATTTCGATAAAACAGATGAGTTATTCATATGTTCACAAAATTTGACATGTGATGTCAAATTTGATGTAAGTAAGTGTAAAAGATAAAATAAGTAAAAATGAAGTAATTTTATTGTAAAATTTAAAAAGATGGAATAAATGTATTAGGAATGTATTTGCATACGTGAATCAAAGTAAGTTCGATTTCGGTTTTAGTAATGTCAAAAATAGCTGTCATATTGGTCATACAAATTTTAAGAAGGAAATTTTAGGTATGAAATGAATCAAAAATATTCTCTTAACTGCAATAACACACTAATTTTAAAACTACAAATTAAATGTATTGAAAAACATATAGAATAAATTACTACAGTAGCAGGAGGTATTGTGTTGGACACATCAGATTTTTTGTTTTTTGTTAATGTTAATTTAGAATATAAAACGCCCGTTGCCTTACATATTTTTTTATTAAAAAAACTTAAGGTGGGGCCCCCAAACAGTATAAGCCCAGGGTCCCCAAAGTTCACGGTCCGCCCCTGGATAGGTGGACCACCTTATGCTGAGGAGAGATAGATCAGGAGATTTTTTATCGTTAAAAAGATCAGTTTAATCGGTAAACAGGAAAAAATCATTCGCACATAGAAAAGTAGACGATCTAATTGCTATTCGACGTCTGATTTGTTGTCGCTGTTTACACGAAGAGTATAGCACATATGACAAGTGACAACAATATGTTAACCAGTTCATCTCCTCATAGCATTGGTCCGCCTCATACATATATATTAGAGGAGAGAAACTTTTTTAAAAGCGAATAAAATATTTTTTATAGATTTTATAGTTTCAAAATTTTCCTTATTTAAGCAAGCCTAGATTATAAGTTCTTATATTTAAAATTTTTTATTTAAAGATTATTTAGTAGTGTATTCGTAAAGTAATAATTATCTTTCCAAAATCTGATCCATCTCATTCCCACTTACCATAATTTATGTGCCGAAACTAAAATTTGCTATAATAAATATAACTCAAAAAACAAAAAGAAAATACTTCAGTTTTCAGACCAGACACCAAAATTCTAGTAAAAAAAGTCAAGAAACGGGTGAAGTTTACTCGATTAGGATTGTACTGCCAATGATTATTTATACAAAATAAATTACATTTATTTTAAAATTTGGAATTTTATAACCTAAATGTTTATGTAAAATAATAATTCGCGAATCTGTAGAGCTTATAAAAAAGTTTTATAGAAATAACTCATCCTTGGCTTTTTGTTATATATGATTTAATTTGCATTTAAACACTTGAAAAGATGTTTCTGAATTGATATTAGGATAGTAAAAGAAGTTCATTAATAAGAATTTAAGTATGGTAGTTGGGAAATTGTAAAATGTTGATAATTTAATTATGATGTAAGGTAGTAGGAATCCATAAAAAGAGGTTGTATTTATGAGAGCTGCAGCAGCGAGAATGAAAGTGTAATTGAGTGTCTGTCGAGCCTTTGTGCCTGCGACGTGACTGCGCCTAGGACTAGGTATTACTCGCGATAGTCCTAGCGGAATGCATTCATTGTGCATCCGTCGTTAGAATACGCTTTTAATTATAATTCGCCAGAAGATTAATTAAACATTAAACAGGCGAGAGCTAACGACTCAATTATTAAAGAGGATCTATTATGAAAATTGCTAAGTGGTCGTGTAAAATGAAATTACTTGAAAACTAGCGACGAGACGGTGAGGGTTAATGAAATTTATGTCATCGCGCATTGCACACGATGCCTCCAACAAAAAGATTTCATAATTAACTCAACAACTACCAATAAGAATATCATTATCCACACGCGCATCTATAAATCCGCTTTTTATTACCCCTTGCAAACAAAGAAAAAATCCACAGACTGTCTAATTACCCAACTTCTTTCACTGCGCCAAATAGGAAAACACAAAAAATCCCATTCATTCAAGGACCTATTTATTAATCGAAAAAAGATGCCACATTCCTTACTCTCATCTCTGATATGAAATGGTTCTTTGCTTTTAATTCAATTTCTTATTTGCTGTAGCATACTTAATGTGATTAATGTATACATTTTTTATATTAATATATACTGTGAATGTTTCTGTGTTATCAGTTATGATTCTAATAGGGTGTGTATGTTTTTGATATGTTTACACATGATAACTCAAATGAAACAGAAATATATGAAAATTTAATTTATTTTATTAAACTGATACCCGTATTCATAAAACGTTCGTTATAGTTTTTACGTTTCGTTAATTTTTTTGACAAATTATAAAACAGTAGATGAACCAAAAATTTTATCTTTCTTCAAAGACGACTTATGTTATTGGAGAAAATATTTAAGGAAGTGTTTAAACTATAACAAACTTTTTATGAAAACGGGCATAAGTCCTACAATTTGCCTCGAGTTTGTCAAATAATAGTGATACATTCCTTGAATTTTATTTTCTTGTAATTTACTCCCACACTTCCGTTATATTTTTACTTAAGTAATAGAACGAAACACAAATCAAGTTCTTCGTTTAGTTCATAAAAATATCACTTTTGTGATATAAGATAGTATACCGCGAGAAATTACTTTTGTCACTGTTAGGCGATCAAACGATGGAGATTTTTAGTTGTTAAATTATATATGAATTTATTGTAATATTGTGATCTACCTATAGGATCTGCTAATATTTATTTTAGTATAATTTGTAAACAAAATCTTACCTAACTTTTACCTACATTTAACAATTCGACAGTTCCGCTGTCAAATTCCACTTCAAGTTTATCTCAACTGCTAGAAAGTTTTATTTTTTCCATGTTTGTAATTTATTGTAAAGTCTGACTGATGCGAATTAACTGAAAATAGAAAGAGACAAATATCGCCTCCTATCTAATAAAGAAATTAATTATTATAAGGAGCACAACGGCTATTCTTAATATATTCCTGGAATACTGAATTCTTTTTTGATAGAACATTTACACAAGCATTGCATTGCAGATACATAATTTTCAGGTTTCGCGAAAATGTTTTTAAAGTACACCTAAACACATATCTAGTTAAGTATTTATTTTATTAAATGTTAATGTTTCTACAATACTTTAAAATTACACGGTTCTTTAATAATTAACTAAAATAAATAGCATGAACATTTTTTACGGTATTCAATTAACGTGTTTATTTGTTTCAATTAATTTGTGAAGTGTCCCCTGGCTTGATCACTTCCACTTTCATATATTCAAATACGGTATAAATAAGAACTGAAATATCTTAGAATTTGTTTTACATAATTTATTGACGTATTATTAATATCTTCTTTCTTATTCTCTTTTTTTAAATAACCTTTCAGTTATTTGTTATGATAATGATTCTGACAGTTAAAATAAAGTAGTTACACGATATGTGAAAACTGAATTTGGAGTCCAAAGCAAACGTTATGATTTTTTTTCAACTTTAATTTTAATTTATATGTACTTAGTTTTAGTAAATAATATTTAAAATAAAAGTTATTTTTCCTGAGTTTTGCAAATGATTTGTGAGTATGTAGAATCCATTAATGCTAGTCCAACCGTTGGGTTTTAAGTTTAGTAAAGTAGTTCTATAACTATCGAATGACATTTATGATAAAATAAAGCCGACTATCTCCTTGAAATCAAAAGTGTTTTGATCCCATTAGTGTCCGTTTCTACCCTCCGTCTATAAACCGTTCTAAAATTACGCGAGTTCTACTATTATAATGAACGTCTGGTCATTGTCCAGTGTCCTACCTAGACTATTGTCGTCGTGACTCGGCGTCATCGAAGGGACGTCGCGTGTCCAAATGGCGTTCGATTGTGCGTGAGAGACGCCGCTGGGCGCGGATTCAGCAGGCGCTGCGCGACGCTGATTGCGAGGACGTCGCGACGGAGTGCGGCCGCGATGTGAGGAGTCCGCGCACCAGACGGATAAACCTGTGTCCGGTGAAACGAACCGGACAAGAAATCGACACCTACGACTTGTCTTCCACAAAGGGTGGCATTCGAATGGAATTTTCCACGGATTTTCCAACTAATAATCTTATCGGAGATGGAGTTTTACCGGCCAGCGAACAACGATGACCGGAAATTCAAAATTGGAAGTCACAAAAACTTTCGCACCTTGTATTTCAATTTATTATTGACACTGATTTAGTCTTATTTATTATTACAAGCTTCTAGTCGCAGTGGCGGCGCTAGACATAATATATTACAGTACATAAATTAAAAACATAAAAATAACAAAAGGCATGGCCAATTTTAAGATTTTTACATTCTCAATACTTACTAGTATTATTTTTAATTTTTTGATTAAAAAACTAAAATAAAGTAAAAATTGTAATTTAACTATGATTGGAAATAACGTGGAATTATGGAATGATGCAATAGGGCACCTAAAATACTTGTTAACACTAACAATACTGAATTGCTACTATTTTCCAGATATATCTATTGATAGTTTTGACTGGATTCGTTGTGAATGAAATATTCTGAATTTCATTAGAATCCTATTTGTTATCTATGCAGAATAAATATCGCAATATAGGAGCCAGAGCACTTCTAGTTCAATTTTCTACCTCTTGTGTGAATGTGACCTAAGATTTTCTAAGTTTGTTAATATCAAAACTAAGAAGAGAGAATGATTGAAGTGGGTAGAACATGAAATGCGAGTACGTTTGTCCAAAATATATCCAAATATAAAGGAATTATGTAAATTAGATCTAGCATATATATTACACTTCGTCCTAAAATTAATAAGAAGTCTTTCATGCACATAATTTTAGAGGTGACGGAATTTTTATATTATCGATTTGGGGTGCATTCACATCAAAAAGTTCGAAAACCATTGATCAAACTAATCGCATATTTCCATCAGTTATTGTACATTCGACAGCGGCCAATCTAACGTTGTGTAACATCTTTTCCAATTAACACGATATTTCTAATCATTATATTTTTATTACAAATATGCTTATTTTGATAACACCCCTCTTAACTTTTGACAATACCTTACTTTGCTTTGTTCCTTTCGATCACATCTAAATATAGTACACTTCTTAACCAAATACAAGTATTATCTTCTGTATTTGATCCACTCGAATCTGTAAGTCACTTGCAAAGACTGTAGGACGACAACATACAGCCCCAAAATGCAAATAAAATGGTCACAACCCAAATTTCTCATACTTGAATTCCTGTTCCATCTAGGGTTTGTTATGAAATAGAAATGAGGATATAATTTTACATATATAATAAGCTTCGAATCACCCACGGTAGCATTTTCACACATATAATTACGTTATTTGCAAATTTAATTTAATTACACTTAATAGAGGTCCATTAAATAAAAAAATGTATTCATTTATATCCCGGTGATTAATTTTATGGTTCTTTCTTATCCATTTCTTTTATCTACTTACTTCATGCAATATAAAATCTTAATGCTTAATTATAGTATCTTGTTAAATTTATCATGACAACTATAATTTTTTAATTATTGTAAATACATGAAAACTTAATTTTTTTATCCACCATCAACGTCGACTATATCCATGGTAAATCTTCTTTTTCCTATTATTGTTTAACGCCACTAATAATATAATTTGTATAATTTAATGAATGACAGTAGGGAAATATCTAAATACATAATGTATATCTCATGCCTATACAGAAACAAAATACAATGAAAATAAGTGCTCGCATAAGTTCGCATTCGTGTCCGTATGTAAATAAATAATAATTATATGAAAATGAATAGTAAATACCCATTAAACTTGTATTGGAATAATATAACTTATGGTAATAATTACGGTTGACTTAAATAGGATTTTTTTGATTTAAATTTAAAAAATCCTATTTTTTATTTTATCTGACCTGTTTTTTTTTATTATTACAAAATATGTATTTTCAGTCATTGTTATACAATATTTAATCACTTGTATATATATATACAGGGTGAATACTGAAAACCTTGACATAGGGAAATAACATGGGAAAACAGTTTTTTGCTGTTTCCATCTGTCCCGCTAAATAAAATCGGGTGTATATGGTATCGCTAGTTAGATTACTTAATTTTGTATCTAATAAAACTAAATGTTGTGTAATAAGGCCTTTTCTAACTGAAATATTTGATAAAATAAATTGTATTTTGAAGGTTATCCTTCATATTTTCGAATAAGAAACGTCAAAAACAAAATGCTCCATAGCCTAGTGGATACGAGGGCTGATTCATAACATAAATAATCTACAAGACCTGGTTCGAGACCACCTCAGCTCTACTTTTTTTTTAATTAAATTTTTCTTAAAATATCTTTATTATATCAGACTATTTTAATAAAATAGCAATATTCATATTTTTATAAATAAAAAAATCCAAATATTTAATAGAATTATTATTTGCTGTCTGTCAAACTGAACAATTAATTCGAATTTTGTTTTTGGTGTATAATTTTGTATTTCATGTTTCGAAACATGATATTTTAAGTATATGGTATACACCCGATTTTATTTAGCGGGACAGATGGAAACAGCAAAAAACTGTTTTCCCATGTTATTTCCCTATGTCAAGGTTTTCAGTATTCACCCTGTATATATAGATAATGATAACGGTTAGGGTTTCATCAAATCAAGTAACTTGATGTTTTGCTGAATTACTTAACTTGGAAATCAAATTTTCTTAAATGTACTACTTACCTTGACTTGATTTTCTATCTTAGCGACTATTACTACATAGAACTAGAATGAAGCAAGAACTCGAGTTTCCTAGGAATATTTCATTACATTTTAGTTATCACTTATTAAAGTACCGCAAACTATGCTATTTTGATTCCAAAAATTGATAATAACTAGTAACGGTATACATTTTCATCAGTGCTGCCAGTTTGGGTTTTAAGTCAACAATTTTAAAACCCATTACTAAAGGATAGATGAAATACGCTTAGGTTAGTTTGTTTCGTCCCTATAAGTGATCCAGTACAAAGTTCAAAATATCAAAATGAATTCTGGCAGGAAAAAGAATTCGATTTGGGATCATTTTATGTTGAAAGATATGTTAATAAAAACAAAGAATTTATTTATTTATATATTATTATTATATTACGGAGGGCAAAGGTGTTTCATATACACAGATATTATAAGGATTTGTTTAATTTTGAGTAGAATTGTCAAGAACAAAAACTATTTGCTGACATATTGGTGTGGAAAGGTAAATGCCGAACTTATAATGCATCTAATATTCCCGTCAGAGCAAATGAAGTTCTGAAACAATGTGTGCTGATATTTATAAATAAATTATGAATAATATTAACAACGCTACCTCGATTCGCATCAACGAAAAAGAAATGATAAGTTTAGTTATTCTTTTGTATCTATAATTTTAATTTTAATTAATTCCCTCCTCCCTAAGAAAATTTCTGGATCCGCCACTGGTTAGTAATGTGGCAGTATTAAATATTGAAAATGAACCTTAAAAATTGAGTACACAAGATATTTTAGAAGAATTTACTATTTTGAATATAACACTGTTATTACACTAACATATATTATGTGAAATTAACATACGATTTTATTTTAACTTTGAATAATATTATTTACAAATGAAATAAATAAACATATTTTTTTCGAAATCGATACTAAAGTATACGATATCACTCTGGACTCCGCTAAGTTAGCCAAAGTAGTAGCTAAAGTTAAACTTCACAAACTTATGTCAAAATTTAACTTTACGCACTCATCTGTCAAACCAAATTAACCTACGAGTATATTTTAATAGAATTATATTTTTGCAGTTTATTTTAGCTCTACCTAAAATAACAAACATCATTCTATTTTATTATTAGTGACTTTTATTTATTATTCACCTTTGATAATAATTTATTTGATTTCATACAGGCGACGTAAAGCAGATGTAAACAAAAATGAAAATTATAAAGAAATATTTTACACTTTGACAGTACGTTTGTCATCACAGCGAACCCCATCTCAATAGCTAACTGACGTTTTACAAACACATAATACTGTTTATTTATTTTTTTAATTAATAATTTAACGATTTCGGAAAAAATATAATAGGTACATATCTAAGGACTAAAGTTTTTTTTTATTACTCACATGTTCATTCTCCTCGGCTATCGCCTCATAAAATAAATATCTTATGCGTCATAAAAAATTATACTTTAATCCCTTTATATACAAAAAACTATTTATTTTTTGTAAACCAACTTTTGTTTTATTTGACGGTAATGACCCAAGCATCTCTCAATTTTAAAGTCTTACTATGTCCATGGTGTTGCAGCGCCTAATACATAAATACGTTACTTTAAAATGCTATGTAAATTAAACTGTGTTATACTGAGTATATATCAGCCGTATTTTTTATGTGTCCAACAGGCTCCTTAAAGTACCATCTATTTATTGACCAAGTATTGTGAGTGTAAACCACGCTTAAGTCTATGAACTATAAATTGGTTTTATGGAGAGTATAGCACTCGAAGATTTCAGAAGTAATTACCAGTATTAACTTTAAGCAATAAAATTATCTCGGAGAAATATTTGTCGTGTTTATTTTTAGCCCTCTTGAAACCACTAAGTCCTTCAATCTCTTATTGGCCTTCCTGTTATGCATCAGTTCCAAGTGGTCGTGAAGAGTCTCAAACTTACTAGACACTGTAATCTCGAGCGTCTGTCTGCCTCTAGGAGAAACGTCGGCGGCTTCGTGAAATCATAATCCTCGCTAGTTTAAATCGGCCCGTGCATTCCGAGTTTTTACGCCGTGTCCTGCTGTTTGTTTATGTCTGAGATGTATCCTGGTAAATAAATGACGGGTCACCCCAGAGACGCCGGGAAATTATAAAAACGCTGAGGTGGATTGAATAATAAACACTCCAGCAAAAAATACCAACAGAGTACGTATAAATATCTATTTATATAGCATCATACAAGAGTATAGCATTGGATAAGAACCAAGACAATTTATTTCTCTTACAGTAGCTGTTTTTGATGTACTTTATGCAATTTATTTTTTTTGACGAAAAAATTATTATGCACAAGAGACTTAAATGTTTCATTACATACAAAACTGTCAGATTTAAAATTTACATTATTGATTTAGGTCAATAAATATTTATTTATAGTGTCCGACGGAAACACCATATTTAGCTGAAACCGAAACCGTAACCAAATATTCGACTCCTCTACTAGTTTCGGCCGAAAATGTAACAGCAAACCGAAACTTATGTAGTTTATTTGAAATTTGGTAAAATTTTTATTGAACACGGTAGTCTTAGTGTTTTTCTTATCTTTTAAATAAAAGACTTCAATTTAAAAAAAAGCAATATTTATTTGTTAATATGTATTTATAAAAATAAGGTTGGCCATAGGATTGTTTTAGTATTGGAGGTTTTAGTTTATAAACCTCACTTTTGATTTTTGCTTTATTTTTATTTGATTTACTAGTTTAAAGTAGACGGAAAATTTTATTATAGTTAATCATATAATAAAATTGTCCTTAATATTTATGAAATAAGAAATTTTCATCAAACTTATTGTGTAGTCGCGGTTCGAGTTCCAACGGATCACATTTTTTTTTAAAGAGACAACTTAATAGATTTTACCTTAAAATGTATTGAACATTACAAGTTAATATAAAAATGGTTAAATTTTATTATGAGAAGCTGGCACGTATCCCGATTGTCCATATCCATCTCGTTATCAAATTCGTAATGATTTAAAAAAATTTACTCTTCTCTTTATATAAACGTAAATCATATTTAACTCATCATTGATAAATTAATCTGAGTGTTATTTTTATCTAAAGAATAGTTACAATCATAATAGTTGAGATAACCAACATAAAATATGTTGTTGTAATCGACGAAATGATTTGATTACTTTTAGGTTTTTTTATTACAATAATAATAAATTAAAATATTATTGACCTTATAATTAACAACCGCAATTAATGATGCAATAATATTTTTATTACACTAAGTGATTTGACACAAGGTGTGGAATTAACAAAAACTATGATCCGTTTGTTTTAATCACATAAAATCTTTTGAATAAATATTGCAAGACTCTCATTTTAAATTTAAAAAATTGAGTCGATGCGGTCCACTCGGCTATAAAACATTTTGTTCAAATATTTCTTATTAAATAAATATAAAGAACAACTGTCAAAATTTAATTTATTTTATCTAATATTGCAATTAAAATAGGTCCCTTTCTATAATTTGATACCATGATCTAACCAACGATACCTCATAAACCCCCATTATATTTAGCGGGACAGACGGAAATAAGATCGACGGATAAAAAAAGCGTAAGAATACTAAGTGTACATGAAAATCAAATATTATTGAGGCAATCACAAAAAGAGAACTAAAATGGAAGGAAGCTATAAACCTAACGGCCAACAGAAAAGAATAGAGGTACACCATTCCCTAACTACCTAAGTAAATACCAGTTTATCAGTTTAGGTAAGAAATCAATGGAACTGTACCGTAATAAAATTATAAAGAGCTAGATAAACTTATCCGTAAGCGATCTTGTGAAATGACTGTATCCAGGATGATGGAAACAGGATGATAAAGACGCCTGCCCCTTATCAGGATGTAACCGTAGACAAGTTGCGGTGAATTATGGAAATGTTAACGCATAGCGGAAAGAATAATGATGGTAAATGAGTCATAGATAATAGTGGCGTTTGTGGATGACGTAAGTTGGGTATACAACGATGTGGTAATGTGCGAATGTCGGTAGTTAATGTACGTATCATGTTTAGTGGGCGCATTGTTCTACTGTGTCCGTAATTACCGTCAAACCAATCGCCCTCAAACGCGCTCGGCCAACTAACGAACCATACCGAATTACTACCTAGCCATTGTTTCACTACAACAGGTATCTGCCATTATTACAACGCAATACAATAAGAATCACGTAAATCTCAGCCGCATTGTTATCCCGATCTAATCAAATCATTGGGAAAAACAAACACAGCTGTGGAAAAGTCTAAATGAGAAGAGGAAATCTCTTACGTATTCTTCTTCTACGACACAGTAGCGCCTTCGTCCCATTATTACTATAGTATTACATAACTCAAAATCTCTGTTGTAGGGACTTAAATATTTTAATATTACATTCTGTTAAAATTTTTAATTTTATTTCATTGGAAATGTAAACCATTAATTAAAACCACAATGTTTAATTGATTATTCATATTATACCTACTCGTCTTGTACGATTATAATTACGTTAATTGTTGAAAAATACCAGTTCACATTCGTTTTATTTTTAAATTAGAACAAATGTCACTGAATTTTTTGAATAAAACAAGTGAATTGTTTATATATCCATGTAAACCGAAAATTGATATAAAAACCTAGAGTGTACAAAATTTTAAGTAGTATTAATCAGATATGGGACCATAAACAAAAAAAGTATTTAAATACTAAATACTTCTAAGAAAATATTTAAAATACCAAGTACCAATATTACTTAAAGTACTTTTAGTACTTGCAGTACTAAATACTATGTAGAATCAATAATTGGATTATTTGAATATAAAATTTGATTAAAAAACAATATAGATATAATTATTATTATAATGAAACATATATGAACAGTTCATAATTAAAATGAAGTAAGAAATTCAGCAACTAACAAAAAATGCTTATTTAATAAGAAAAAGTTTAAATAAAGCTGATTTAAAAATATTATGAATATTTAAAATCAAGTTATAAGCATATATAAAATAAGTATTATTTATTAGTACTATTTTTCCAGAATATAAATACTTTTTTTGGTATTCTGTTATAGCACAGTTTAAGAACCACTGGTCACATACGTATAATGAAATATAAAATGATTTATTGAAAATATCGGCTAAAAAAAGATGACAACGTATTTTATTTAAGAATCACAACAAAAAGTTGTGTTTTAAAAGAAAAGTTTCTATTTTTAAAGTCTGTAATTGGAAGAACTGAAGAACGTAAAGAAGATGTAATTGGTAATAAGAAATATGTTGGTTCTTTCATCGCGTTCACATAACAACGTGACTCTTGGTGGTAAAAAAACATAACATCGTCCAGCTGAGACAGAATATCGAGCAGCAGATTACAGATATGCCAAATGCCAAATCCGACATGACATGACGGCAAATGAGGAGTTTCCATGGTGATAAGCCTCTCTAAGGCCTCGCTGGTCATCGCACACACCAACGCTCCCACACTGCCACACAGTATGTAAATCAAGCCAGTCTCCAACCGCTTCTTTATTTTCATGTTTGTCCATCTCTTTGAAACTAACCTTCTGTGACTGTGCACTGCAACTTATGTTTATAAATAGGAAATTTGTTGTTCGCTCGCAAGAAATTGTATTGGAGAGTATTAGAAAAATAACTAGGAAATACTACTTCGAGCGATAGATTTCGATTAAAATAGATACAGCGAGTCAACAAGATGGACATTCTTGAACATCAAATCGGCGAGTAATAAACAAAAAAAAATATTCTTTTTTCTCGGCCCATTGGCAAAACATATTATTTTTCGTCAAATTTGTCGATATTAAGTTTTTGGTATACCCTGTGTGCAATGAAATGCGAAACATTGGACTTTAACATGGCATTTTAAAAAAATGCGAATACTCTCTCTCATGATAGATTGAGAACAAAACTGAAAGAGAACAAAGTTGTTCGAAATTAAATTCTGCGTCAGTTAAAAACATAATTGATGTAATAAAAAGCATGAAAATATGTGATACCAAGAAACCGGAATAATTAGTTTTGATGTTTTAATTGCAGAATTTTCAGATCTTTTTAATGCATAAAATATGTTTGGTAGACTAGTTCCAGAACAATCTGTCAAACCAACATTGTTTATGTATATTACAAACCCTTGATGTAATGTAACCCTATGTTTTAATAAAAATTTAATGTAAATTTCCTTATGTGACATTTCATTTTTATATAAAAATTTATAATTTTATACAAGTTACCATTAAAAAGAAATTAACTTAGTGTTTTTCGTTTCTCGGAATTGTTTACAATTACTAAAAAATTAAAAGTTCAATTAACCATATTTACATTTTTAACTGTCATTCGGGATTTAAATTTACTAATACTTGTTGCGTAGTAACAGACAAACGAGTGTCAAGAAAGACATTTAGATCACGACAGCGGAGCTGGAATGATTTAAGAGTCATTTTCGACTCGAGTTGTAGCACCTTCGCAGGAATCACGAGTACATTTTAACAATTAGATTATTTTGCGAATGACAATAGTAGAAACATTAAATTTTTGATATCAACAAAATGTAATCATGACGATGATACTGTGGTAGTTCTTCACAGAAATGTTACATACGTCCAACAAATAAAGTATTCTGATGAGGAGCATTGCTCAGATAAACTCATTAACAATGCGGTTACGCATTATACTCCAACAAACACTAAAAGAAAGTATATGGTTACAATTTGGTGAGTTTTAATAATCTTTGTATGTTCTTCTTAAATATAAATCGTGATTCGTTTAAAAATCGATAATATTTAGAAAATACCACTCATCCCAATCTTTGTAAAATGCAACGACTGCGAATTTTCGTCATTGGAAGTAACATTCGTGACTTCAAAATATTATCCACAATAAGCTCACCACATGTTAATAATTATACATGAAATTTAATAATACGTAACATGTGGGTTGATATAATATAATAGTTATTTACATAACAAGCGTGGAAAGTGGTAAATAGCAAGCGTGTGTAGAGATTGAAGAACGAGACGTGTAGCGCCGAGTGATTTAATACACGAGCGTTGCTATGCACTTTCAAGCGAGTTATGTACACTGTTTTTCAGACGACCACAAAATATTATAATAAAAACAGGGTTTATACAAAAGTGTCAATGTCAAACACAACTCACAAAAGCATTGACGTTTGGGTTTGAGGTTAAGTATCTCTAGTTAACCGGAAACTGATTCGGAAGTCTAGTACGTATTATTTGAACAATTAATAAAACTATCAGTACATTTTGACTTTTTATTTTTGTTATTAATTCACTATCAATTTTAAAATCGTAGTTCTAAGAAAATTTTCATTAATTTTGTTACATTTCATTATCAAAGTTCCATCTATTGACCACTAATCGTCATATCCGGTTATATAACACACAAGTGTGTTATTATAACACACGTCGCGTGCTATGTTACATTTTCTGGTGTTAATTACAGTGTAAATATGACTACTTTCATATGTGGTCGTCTGAAAAGTAAATTGTACGACGGGAAGTTATTTATTAGCAACATCAGAAAATTTGTTGTTTTATATTAAATGTTTTGCAAAACTTCATATTATATGATATTTTTATGTTGTCTGTCTTGTAAATGTCTATGAAGTTATATAAAAGTAGTAGGAGCAAGAATAAGATGACAATTTACAATGAAACCAATAACAACTTGTATTTCTGAATATATGGATTATGGCTGATGAAATATTTATATTTGTGCATTTTATTTAGGTTGTTCGTATTGTTGAATAAAAACAAGGTGATTTGACATTCGCGCATGATGCAGTTTTATGGTTGGGATGATTGTTTTGTTTGCTGATTTGGAAGTATGGGAGCGCATGATTTATATATAATAACAGAGTAGCAAGTTGGGTGTTTGGAACAAAGAGAAGTCGCAAACAGTATTCAGCGCATAGTGATGATGACAGTCGGACAAGCGGAACCAGAAGCCAACGCATCATAAATTGGCTCGCGACGCTGACATGCAGTGCAGTGCAATCGCTGGGCGTCGCTTTACACGCGCAGCTCCAATCAGCGTCGCGGCGCTGAAATATTGTGTCCATTGTCCAGCGACGCCGCACTAAACCCATCAACCAAATCGTAAAGTAAGATCGACGGGAATCAATCAGCGCGATATACACGTCCTTTGTTCTTTTACGGACCGGGTAATGGACCTTATTTCATTACTCGCCGCCGACATTTCGTTTCCACACAAACATAACTAGCTACTCTCATTTGCTTGTTACGTTCCCACTTTTATAGATCTAACTTCGTTCCTTCGGTTCTAACCACTAAACACAATTACACTTCGACAATACAAATTTACGTTTCATTTCCTGTTTCTTATGCTTCAAAATACTATTCACCAATATACCAGCCAGTCAAATATAAAACATTGCTTTATACAATGTAACAGTTAAATATAAAACTTTATTAATTAATACGTTTATTCATAGTAATTATTTTCATATTTAATTGCTAGTTTCAATATGACGACTTTATCTTCTTATTCGGTTGTATTCCAAATTCAGATATATCATGGTCGATAAGAAATCTTTGTGATAAACTTAGTTATTTTGCTTTTCCATTTATGTTTGTGTCGGTATATTCTTAACCAAATGGGGGCAGATTTCATGATATCATCGAATAGCAGGAGAAACCAATTGTTAGTTAACTTAATTAATTAATAATTAATTAATCACTTTTTGATATGAGAGGTTGAGAAGTTGAGTTGAGTAAAAGAGGTAGAACATTTCAAACGTTGGTTAACAGAACTGAATGATTGGATAAGAATGAAATTTGATTCACACCACAATTCATCAGATTTTGACTGATTCATTGAGGATGAGAAAAATTTGCGCAAAATTTTTTTTTTTTTAATAAAATTTTGGCCAGTAAAAACATTCCTGTGGTTCCTCAGTCTTCTTATTCACCTGATTTGAGATCTTGTAACGCTTCAAAACATTTAAACGGCTGCAACCTACCAGTTAAAAGTGATTCCAGTATCCGAGTTGCAGCACTGCCATGAGGAGAGGGCATGAGTAAAACGCTTTCATTTCTCATTTCATATCGTTTGCCTTTTTTAGTTAACTATGGTTATATAACTTCGATGCAATGTTATTAATATAGATCGATATGTAGTTGAGATCGATTCGATTAATCAGTATCAATTTTTTGTGATCGATCAAAAATAAGGATCGATCAGATTAGTTACAATCTAGTAGACCATTCAAGATCGATTGAAAACAAGGATCGATCATCGATCATAAATGACTCTGATCATGCAGTCCTAGCGGTGACTCCATGAACTAAACCGAGTGTTGAGATCTGGGGTTCAAATCCTAGATTCGCTAATCGAAATAAATAACTCCGCTGTGTTCGGGTATTTCGGAACACACTACAAGTTATAGGTTCCTTATAAAGGATCTAGCAAATAAAACATGAAACAAGTACCTCTGGCCTTAGATATTTGAGGATCTATTCCATATAGGAATGTCGTGCCACCCATGATAATGATTCCCTGGAGGACGACCCAAGTGATTTTACTGATTTTGATTAGAACGAATAACGAAACAGGAATTACTTCGAAGTGCTCTACTTGTTTTTGATATTTTTTCACTACATTACTTTAAAAACATTTGTAAAGTTTCCTTTTTACTCTGTGGTGTAACCAACACAGTTTTACATTTATCAATGATTATTTCTATTTTTAGGTTTTTTTTTACAAAAGTCAAAATAAATTTTTAAATTTAAATTATTTAAATTACCTTCAATGAAAGAGGGTTAAATTACATGTAATCATGCTAGAAAATTATACAGGTAATTGACTTGAAATAAAAGCAAACAGCAATTGTAATTGCATAATTGCATAAATAGGTGAAAAATTAAATTACAAAATGAATGGAATTTAATCTTAACTATTTTATCTATAATACAAAACCATTTTAATAATCAACCAAACATGTTTCACTCTTGGTTCATAATTTTAAGAAGCATTTTACCTACGGTATGTGGAGGAGGAATAGACTTTTGGTGTTAAAAATACATTAGAGTGATATATCTCATAGGAAATGTTAATTTTGTTGTTTTATAGACAGTGTAAATAGCAGCTTGGAAATTAATGCAGCCAATACTAAATAATATAAGATTTACTGAAATTTGTGGTCGCTGTTTACACGAAGAGTGTACTTACCAAATACGACAAATAACAACAATCCGTTTAACAGATCATCTCCTCAAAGCCTTGGTCCGTCTCACCCAATATAGTGGAACAGAGTTGGACCTTTTTGAACCCAAATAATAGTTATTTATGCAAGTAGTCTGTAAAGTAAGTGTTTTAATTGAGTGCTGTTTAACGCTTGAGGTATAGCCGAATGCGGAAATTATAATTCGAGATAAAAAACATTATGGTACATACGTGTTGCATACATTTTTCCTAAAACCGAAATGTTAATAAAAATTAATTTCGAAAGTAAATAAAATCATTGATAAATATGCTATGAGTGCGAGAAAAGTGACTCTTGACAAACTTTGAAGATGGCATAAAGTACATACTGTAGGCTGTAAGAAAAATATTTTTTTGTGGTTTTCAGAACATAGTTTATTTTTTTTCTTTATTCTTGTAAGAAAGCCTAGATTACATATTTTTGTTGTTATAAATAAATATTATTCAATATTATACAGTAATAATTATTTTTCTAAAAAGTGGTCTATCTCACCCATACTTACCCTAAGTATTGTGTTTAGAGTATGTATTTAATGTTGTAAATTAATTTTGTCATATTTTTTATCCTTGTAATCAATTTTTCATTATTATATTTAATAATTAAACACTTGCATCTTTTTATCACGATAATGTATCTAATTTTACTTGAATTATTTTCCAAATACCTTATATTACATATTCTAGAGAAAAATGCAGTATTTCCAACTTAGCAAGTAATTTACAATAAGAATTTTAAATTTTGATTGCAATAATTATAAGTAAAATTACACAAGAAAAAGTTATTTACATCGGATTGTTGATTTATAATGTACCTATGAATATCAATAATTTTCTGACCATTATTTCTTTGGAAATAAACTGCTATGTAAGTGTTAAAACGTAGAAGTAATATCGGAGATGATAGCCTTGATTCTCCTTTGGATGTTATAAAAATAGTGATTGGGGCTTGGCTCGGTGATGTATTTCCGTTATAAGTGAGGTGGCGATTGATCAGGGCCGGGTAAATAATCGCCAGGACGGTCGAACGCCGGAGCAAATAATGGCGATTTTAATGCTGACGTATCTATTATTTTTCAGCAAAGTATTAAATACTTTTAAGTCTCGTGTTGCTTGATTTATGAGCTCGAAAAGCGGAGTCATGTTTCCGATGTATTAATCATTTCTATGTCGTTATATTTCACTTTTATTATTTTTATTTTTGTTTGTTTTTATCTTCAAATATTAGACTCGATTTATTGCCGCCGTCAGATATTCTCAAAATTCCATTCCATAAAATTATTGAAAAATAAATCACCGCCCAGCTATTATTAAACTACGATTATCAGAATGCTCAAGTCATCACTTTATTTTTCTATCATTCTAATATCTCTTAATTGATTTCTGTAACCTTTAGGTTAAGATTAGACTTGTATCAATAATAAAAATGTAAGTATTTATATAAATAATAATAAGGTCGAGTTTGTTACATTTTCAAGGGTAATATAACAATAGTGATGAGCATATTGTCGGTAAAATTTGAAAATGTCATAAATTATAACCCCAATTACGAAAATGCAACAACTGCTAAGCAGGAGTTGCATTATATAAAGATTGGGAGCAATATGAGTGGAATGACAGACGTCACGCCGAAACTAGTCAAAATGAATTCAGGGGTAGTAAAATGGATATTTTCCTTGAAATCTGAAAGTCGAAATCGAAAATTAATTAATTATGTTATATTTTTTTTTTACAAATTACAATTAATATTTTCTTTATATCTATTAAGGTGCATTCACATAAGTGTTTAGTTTTAAGGTTTACAATTGCGTTTAAGATTAGGAAAGTTTGACGCCATGTATCAAAATGAAAACATTCACACTGCGCATTGTAGTGCATGCGTTAAACGTAAAGTATGCAAACTCCAAACTTATGTTTAGGTTTACGTTTATGTTTAGGAATGGACCAATAGCAAAGCAGGTAGCATGCAATAGCGTCATGTAGTTTTCTCTCTTTGTAAGCTGTCACTTCAAATATAACCACAAATTTTACTATTGATTTGAAATGAATCGTAAAGAACAATTAATTTTGGCAACTGCCTTAAATGTAAACAACGTATTTTGACAATATAATATTATCAAAGTAATCTATATTATTAATTTATTTAATTTCTTGCAAAATAGCGCACCTAATGGAAATCTTAATATGTGAACGATGTGTTGTGAGGCAATTTCTAAACTTAAAACATAATTGTAAACTTTAAAACCAAATGCTTATCTGAATGCACCTTTACTCTGAAAATATAAAATTATAATAAATATATTTATTTGAAATGAAATCTAATTACATTATAACGGTAACAACAAAAATTTGAAACACTGATAAATAGTAGTGTGAAGTAGTCATTTTAAATTTAATAGTTATAATTTCCCTACAAACGGTGCAATGTATTGTGAATTCTTAATTTTTCTTAAAACCTAATGATGATTGCATTAGATATTTTATAATTCATATGTTAACAAATAAAACAGTACTCATCCCATAGTGATATGAAAAACTGCTGGTATTCCCTGTACGTCTCAATTATTTAGTGCGGGCTCCTAACAAATGGCTTGCTGTACAAAATACTCTATTTATCACCATCCGACGTGCACAACATGCCATGCCTGGTTTTCCTCCACGACCTCTTATTTTATTGACAAATTATTTCTAAATTCCCTCGCCGAAAAACCCCTAAACAAGTCGTGCATAATTCCTCCATATTCAGTAGTTGAGCACAGATATCGCAGTGAACGAACCATGAAATTCCTCGCGGTAATTCCTTCCAATGGCCGACGTTAGACGCAGAAATTGCTTGTGAGATTATAAGAACTCTGATAGGATCTGGAAAGTGTTTTGTTTTAGACATTATAAACAATGCGATTAAACTTAATGGCCAACCTTTTCCAACATTTTTGGGAGGCTAAATTTTTATTACGACTTCCAAATTACATTCTTGGGGAGACTTAATCTAATCTAAACCTTGGTTCAGCAGACAATACTTATAGAAAATGTTCAGAATTTAAATTTGTTTCAAATGAATTTTTTGTTCCATTTTTTATCGTCATTACTTCTTTTATTGTCAACCTCTTAATAAGATAGATTTCTAATTGCAAAAATATTTATATCTAAGAAGAATTTTAACTGGAGGAAAAATATTACAAAAAATATTTGAATTAATTTTTTCCTTGCATTTAAAAAGAATAAATTCAAGTACAATTATTTGTAATATTTCAAACGACAGTATTACAAAAACTGTTTCTGTATAATTTAATGTGTTTACCCAGTAAATTCACTCCAGTCAATGTCAAAAATATGCTACTAATAACTAAGGTAATACTATATTAAAATAAACATTAAACACATTTATTTACACGAAATGATGATTTTAACAACAGAAATATTGAAAAAATAAGAAATTTTCCAAAATGCAAAAAATAAATAGCTATTACCATAAGCAGAATTCTTAAATGTCGGTTTGAAATCCTAACTCACAGACCGATGATTTTAAGTCATCTACGGCGTACTATGATTTACTACATACCTATGAGATTTGTAGTTAATAAATATAATTTTAGATTTTTTTTCCTTATCAATAAAATTCTCTTGATGAAGTTTGTATGGTATGATATGATACTTTAGTTACAGTTACAGATACAGTTATTTGTTAGTTAGTAGCTATAACTTTTTAAAGTAAAAAAAGGGCTTAATATTCTGAAATCGGTAAAAATATCGACTATTTTATTCCCAATTCATACAAATATTCTATATTATGAAATTAAAAATGAATTTTAATTGTGAATCCCAGTGGCAACATAAATCATTTGATGATTTCAATTTATTAGATTGTCTGTAAGGTAATTGAGGAATTTACTTATATCATCAAGAAGGAATATTTACATTGATTTAATATTTATTGTCTGATCTAGTTGTTACCCTTAGCTATTTTATTTGTGTTACATACTTTAAAGTTTTAATTTTTATAAAGTAGAATTCAATTATTTGTTATTATATTCGTCTAAAACTACATTTTTTTATGATATTTAAACATTGTAGTAATAAATATTAATCGACATGGTTTGTGTCAAACGAACTATAGTGCTATGGATTCGAATTACAAGCACATTTTGTGTCTCGATCATTCTTGTTTACACAAAGGTACTGAAATTAATTTGCGCCGTTCTCGTTTCAATGATTGTAATCAGTTATTCTATATTATATTCAATAACCAAAGATGTAATATTTGTAATACAATTTGACATTCTGCTACCAGTTATTGCAATATTTTTGCTCAATCGTTAACAATAGACAATTATCCTAAAAAATAACTTATAAAGTAGGTTTCTTATATTCGGATGATCATTTATGACAAGAAAGAAAAATGTAGACGTCGTTATAGAGAATGGATGGAGGGCTCCCATAGGAAGCTTTAAATTATGAACCAAAAGGAAACAGAGGTGTAGGAAAAGCATAGAAAAAGCTACTAATATTTAAATTTGTTTATCTTTACAGTTTTTTTTACGTAAATTTCGTCCAATTGCACCGCTCATATTTTAAGATTGGGATCATTGTTCCTTTTTTTATTCTCCCTCTGTCATATTTGTTTTCTTCATAACATAAAATGACAAACCTACGATCAGTTCACAAAAAAACAAAACTTCTAGTACAATTATTAGAAATGAGATTTTTTTAAGTATATAACATGGATACAAGATAGATGATAACAAAGACGAACATGGCATTACAGATAGGAAAAGATATGGGGGGCATAGAAAAATATGTTTAATTTTTTTTTAACAGGAATAGTCAATTACGTAATAAAAGGGATACCTAAATATGAAGAATGAATATAGTTTTAAAATATAACTCCAAATGTTTTATCCACACTGTTCAATTTAATAAGAAAGTATTTTTTCTAAAACTTTTTCAGAAAGAAATATTCAAATTTTTAAACTTTAGAACCGTTTTTTGTTACAATTCATTTAAAACCATTATTTATTAATTATCTAATATTTACTTGCCTATGTCTATACATTGTTCTCAGAATAATATAAATTGTAAGAAAGAAAGAAGAAATAAAAATCATTTCGATTAAACCGACGTTTCGATTGTCACTGGTATCATCCTGAGGGTAAAATCCTGCCGGAATTTAAAAATGAATAAATATTAAAATTAACAAAGTAAAATACACAACAGAACTGAAACAATATTTTTTAGCAACTGCGTCCCGATT
Organism: Stenolophus ochropezus; assembly: GCA_035578165.1. Classification (NCBI taxonomy): domain Eukaryota; kingdom Metazoa; phylum Arthropoda; class Insecta; order Coleoptera; family Carabidae; genus Stenolophus; species Stenolophus ochropezus. The sequence continues at coordinate 5,475,620 of JAQOWZ010000004.1, read as the reverse complement.
ATTTCTTCCCTACACCTATTTCCAAGTCGATCATCGTATCACAGGTTTGGAGATTGTGTTTAGCATGTCGCACAGTGTGGGTATTTTGGTATCATTGAGGTGTATACATCAAGCTAGGGAATAAATTGGTTGTAGTGCTATACCACGAGGATTTCCTGCACGAGACTGATTTATATTAGCGACTAGTGACGTGATGGCGTTGGTGGCAGCTTCCCTCTAGATAGATGGCGCACTATAGGGATGCTCGCGTGAATTTTGGTTACTCAGTTCAACCGTAAAGGACAAATAACCTAGCTCTGAGACACAAATAGATCTATTCATATTTATTACCTCGGACAATGTAAAGCACCAATGCTTTATCAAGGTTAAAGATAATACAAAATTAAATAGGACCTACGTAAATGAATATTCTAAACGAGACACAATGAGCAATGACCAATTTTTTCGAGTCACGTTCTAATTTTAAAATAAATTGTAATAGAACTGTTACAATATTAATACCTTCCAAGAATAGTTTATATTTTCTTAATCTTTCTATACCACCTACAGTTTTTTCTATGTGGCATAAGTAAAGAGAAATATTATAATCCCACCGAATTTTTATTTTCTAGGATCATGCAAAAAATTGGTAATTATTGTTCAACTATCAATATAAATAGAGTGCAATAAAAATGTTTTTATTTCTTTTCCTTTAAAGGTAACCGATTCTGTAGTGATTACAGCTCTTTTCAAAATTTGGTAGGCATAGTTATGGGTGGGGGGGGGGGGGTGGTGTTGGGTGTTGTTGCGGGGATAGATGGTAATAGTCCGATTAATAATTGACGTCATATAAACATAAATAATATAAGTACATATGTACAACCAACACAATAATAACATTTACTATTTCTAGGAATATATAATTGGAAAAATCTACATATTATACTTTCACGAACGGTACTGAAATTATCTAAACATAAGTAATCGGACTCTAGTTGGGGTGCTAAGCAGCTCCAAATTTTGAATTAGAATCCCGAAACAATATATTTCTGTAAAATTTAAAAAAGATCATCTTTAATAGGAAGCATCGACATAGAACGATAAAATGTTTTTATACTTATAGAATGATAGAAAATCTTCTTTCCTGCAAACCTAAAATTAATTTGTAATGAAACATTTTAAACAATAAGTGAAAATTTAAAGTATCCATAAAATTCTACAGTGAAATCTGTTTATAACAAAATCGGACAAATTGGTTACAACGTTGAAATTGTGACCACTTGTTTGAAAGCCCATATACTTTATCGTTATTTTTAATTTTTGTGTTACTTTCAAAGTAAATTTAACAAAAAAATCACACATTATTGCAAACATTTTCTGCGGTATAAATTCAAAATAATATATCAGTAAAATCGTTTTACCGACGAAATTAAAAAGATTTAGTAGTTCTTGAAAGTATTGCCACGTGGTAACATTACCAGGACCAGATTAACCACTTGCAGATGCAGAATTTTATGCTCTATAACCGTAATTTAAAGGTTGTTTACCCAAAATAATTAGAGAAGCAGGAAATTACGAAAATATGATTTTTCAGTATCCATGGTATGTAATTGACAAATTGTTTACTGCATTTGAGGTTAACAATAAGGGAAAGCGGGATGATATGAACAGCTGTGGGTTTTAGCGGTGCAAGCATACGACGTGACATCTACCGATAAAATTTAAAGTAAAAATAATTTGATTTACAACAAGATACTTTTTAAGTTAACTCTAAATTATTTTTAAAAATACAAATAGACGAATGTAATTACAATTGTCGCATAAATTTATTATAGAAATAATCATTAATACCAAAATTAGACATTTATAAATTAAGATTATATGTCAAAAAGTCTTGGAAAAAATATTTTAGGTATTTTGTTATCTGTTGCCATGGTTTCTGTATTGAGTAGGAAAATGACATAGGTTTATGTTTTACATTATAAAATTATTATTTTTTATTTAATTCAATCTTCTCAAGGATACGGAAAAATACCTTGTGCCCTACGGGAATCTAACGGCATATTATATTCTTTGGCTTTTGTTGCCCTCGCTCACTACGTTCATCAGAAATCTTCGGGATGTAATATGTCCATATCTTCCCTTATGACGCAATATACTATTACATGTTAAATCCCTATGTTAGTGTGTTCGAGTCACCACCCTATATACAGGTGTTCCACAACTTAGGACAAAAAATTAAAGAATATATATATACTGTACGACGTGCTGATTAAAAAAAAGATTATTTTTTTAAATTATTTTTGTTTCAGTACGTCGTACAGCACACACCCTTTAATTTTTTGTCCTACGTTGTGGAACAGCCTATAAGTATACTTCAATACTTTGATATCTCATCGTGTAATAGTAATATACTATTCTTCCATACATTACAAATTCGTTAATGGTTGTCAGTTGCTGGTAACCAAAGTATATTTTTTGTTTCAACGTGCTTCAAAATTTAAAACTTGTACTTCATAAATCGACAATGCTGGGATGAACTGTTATAGACATCTTATTCTTATTTTTTAGAAAATGGAAGCAATTGGATATAGCATATGTATTGGTGGTATCCACAGCATATTTTTTTATTTAAATGTGCTTCAAAATTTAAAACATGTACTTAGCAAATTGACAAGGCTAGGATGAGCTGTTATGGACATCTTATTCTTATTCTTTAGAAAATGGAAACAATTGGTTATTGTGTATTGGTGTCCCATATTCCCGACACAATTCGCACAAAAAGAAGTATCGTATGCGGGTCCCTCATGTCCTCGCCGTCCTTTGTTCCTCTGGCGAATCTGATCTGTGCACGCTACACTGCGTACGCGTGCGATCAACACACTCCTCAGGTTCATGTCTCGCCCAGCACTATCTAACCCATCGCTTCCGCTCAAACAGGAAGTGTTTTCATGTTCCAAATGTCATCATTATTTCCACTTTCCTCAATTGTAATTTGGACGAGTAATAGTTGCCCATTTTATGCCACTGATTCCGAACATTAACTGGAGTTTCTTTGTTTGAGGAACGTCAACCTTATATGTGGAATTATTTTGAGGAAAAGAATTAGATGTAATCGCATTAAAGTGGTTTTACTTGTCTATAATTTTAAAAGTAGATATGAAATTATTTAATTTACATTTAAGTGTACAAAGCGTAAGAGAAGAATTTTAAAAGATTCATTCTTTTGTCTTTTTTTTCTAACGGTAAATTAATTGTCTATTATATTCATAGCAGAGCCTTTTCGTTAGTTTTCTCATACCAAATTTTGTTCTAAACTTTTTTACCTTATTCTTAATTTGATGTTTTTACATTGGTTGGAAAACAACATTATTCAGTAAACTATACAAGTCAAATATAGAACTTGCAGTTTTGCAATAAATTAATTTGTTAATAAATTACAAACGAATTTTACGATTATTCTAATATTTACGTGTTGCATACAAGGTGTTCACGCCTACTCACACATTTTACTTTTACATTTTTATGAATTTTGTTACTATAGTTATGATTATGTACTTTTGAGAATGTCAGAATAAACACATTAATATTGTCTTTCAAATTCATTCTATTACTTCATTCTAAAGATAAGTCATTACAGTCCGTTTAATCGAATTTTATTCATGGTCCTTCGAGCCGGATACTTGGAAGCAAGTATTTGAATCATATAATTGTGAAAAATAGTGCAGTGAATCAACGCCGGGGTACAAGGTACTTCGCAGCACAGATCCAGGCATTATACAGAAGTCTTGGAAGTCAACGGAAGAGTCAGGCAGTGCAGTGGTTCAACGCCGGAGTACGAGGTATTTCGCAGCACAGATCCAGGCATTGATTGACATTGGACGGTACAAGGCATCGCATTGAGGTAAAGCAGGTATCGTCCACAAGGGGTGAGTACGTGATCGAATTAAGCTATTAACTATTACAAGAAGCGTATAGTTAAAAATTAATTTTAATAAAATGGCATTATCTGAAAATCTTTTTCGAAAACGCGGTTCAATAAAAGCAAAGTTAACGTCATTTTCAAAATATACAAGTCTACTTGAAAATAAATTAAATAAATCAGAGAAACTCACTCAAACTGACATAATTACGTTAGAGAACAGAATAGATCGAATAAATAAACTCATTGATGAATTTGAAGACATTCAGACACAAATTGAAGTTACATGTAGTACTGAAGATCTTGACAAAGAATATCAAGAACGAGAAGATTTCGATAATTTATATTACAGTCAACTGGCAAAGGCACAACACATATTTAACGAAGAAAAAGGGGCAACTGCGAAACCTGCAGAAACTGAAAGTTTACCTGAAGAAAGCACAACTCACGAACATGTTGAGACAACGACTGAAATTTCTGAACCTGAAGAAGAAACAAGTGAAGAAATACCGAGTACGGAAGAATCTGAGCTTACTGAAAGTTTACTTGAAGATGTAGATACAGAAGAATCTGAATTAGAAACAACAGAAAATGCAGAGAAATTACTCGATGCAATTCAACATCAACTTGAAGAATATGAAAGTCATGAAACAGTGACAACTGAAGAATCTGAATCCCATAAAACTGAGACTGTAGAAGAAGTAATTAATGATATCCAACACGAGTTAGAAGATTTCTACGTAGATGATTTACTTACCGGCGCAAATACATTAGAAGAAGCTACTCGAATTGTTACTGAAGTTACGCAGATCCTGAAAGGTGGTGGATTTGATTTACGAAAATTTTATTCTAACGATACTCAAATTTTGAAGCATATACAAGAAGATAATTCGTCAAAGGTTCTTCAATTTGGAGAAAATGAAAATGCGAAGACTCTTGGACTCATATGGTGCCCAACTACAGATAAATTATCATACAAAATAAATGAAATGTCTGACAAAGAAAGAATTACAAAGCGTACAGTTTTATCCAATATTTCTCAAATTTTTGATCCGTTAGGATTACTAAGTCCGTGCATTATTGTAGCAAAAAGTATGTTACAAAAACTGTGGTTGGAAAAGTTGTCATGGGATGAAAGTTTTCCACAAAATCTTCACAAAAAAAGGTTAGAATTTAGAAATGAATTATCAGTTCTAAATGATTTACGAATTGAACGGAACACAGTTTGTATAAATCCAGTACGAGTTGAAATACACGGATTTTCGGATGCCTCGGAAAGCGCTTATGGTGCCTGTATATACATTCGCAGTACAGATGCATCCAATAATATTTCTACCTCCTTATTATGTTCTAAAACGAAAGTAGCACCTTTAAAAACAATTAGTATGCCACGTTTAGAATTATGTGGTGCATTTCTATTAGCCAAATTAATTTACAGAATAACCAAATTCATAAATATGAAGTTTGATGATTGTATTTTATGGACAGATTCAATTATAGTTTTATGTTGGCTAAAAACATCTCCCAGTTCTCTAAAATCATTTGTAGCCAATCGAGTTTCCGAAATACAACAACTTACCAGTTCTTATCAATGGCGACATGTACCAAGTATTGACAATCCAGCAGACTTGGCATCTCGAGGAATTTCTCCTTCAAAAATTTTACATGCGAAACTTTGGTGGGAAGGTCCAAAATGGCTTGTAGAAGATCATTCGAAATGGCCAAATACAGCGAAGCAAGTTAAAGAAATGCCTGAAATGCGAAAAAATCTTCACACGTTAACGATTGTACAAGAAGAAGAAAGTTTTCCATTCCATCGATATTCAAATTTAATACGACTAAATCGAATTATTGCCTACATGATTAGATTCAAGAATAATTGTCAAAGGAGAAATGAAGAAAGGCTCAAAAGTATTTTGACATTGCGTGAAATAAATGAAGCATTTCACATATTAATAAAAATTGCACAGAAGGAATCTTTTTCAGAAGAAATATCAAGTCTTATTAAAGGAAAGTTTGTGAAAAGGAAGAGTAAATTATCAATTTTAAATCCATTTTTGGATAATGCAGGGATTTTACGTGTTGGAGGACGTATAAATAATTCTGAATTTCCTTACGACAAAAAACATCCTATTGTTTTATCTGGAAATCATCATTTAACAGTTCTAATTTTTGAAGATGAACACTTACGATTATTACACGCTGGACCCCAACTATTGCTAGCATCATTAAGACAGAAATTTTGGCCAATTCGAGGACGGAGTTTAGCAAGAAAAATCGTTCAGAAATGCATGAAATGTTTCCGATTCAATCCAAAAGCCCTTGAAAGAACAATGGGAAATTTACCTCCAGAACGCTTAGAAGCAAAATTTCCATTCAACGTCACAGGAGTAGATTATGCTGGTCCATTTGCGATTAAGGACAGAAAAGGTCGTGGTTCTAAGATTTTTAAATGTTATGTCTGTTTGTTCGTATGTTTTTCTGTCAAAGCCGTTCATTTAGAATTAGTAACAGATTTAACAAAAGAATCATTCATTTTATCTTTGAAACGTTTTATTTCGCGTCGGGGTAAACCGGTTAAAATATTTTCAGATAATGGAACTAATTTTATTGCAGCAAATAATGAATTAAAATATTTAGGAGAATTTTTATCATCTAATTCTCAAACACTAATTCAATATTTTAGTAACGAAAAAATCAATTGGGAATTTATTCCACCTCTGTCACCGCATTTCGGAGGTTTGTGGGAAGCAGGGATAAAAAGTTTTAAACATCATTTAAAACGTGTGGTAGGGTTATCAATTTTTACTTTTGAAGAATTCTATTCGCTTCTTGTTCAAGTTGAAGCTATTCTTAATTCACGTTCTCTGTCACCTTTATCTTCTGATCCGAGCGATCTATATCCATTAACACCTGCTCACTTCTTGATTGGAAGACCTCTTACCTCAGTGCAAGAAGAAAATTACATAAATATATCTGAAAATCGTTTATCTTACTATCAACATATTCAAGCTGTACAGCAGCATTTTTGGGAAAGATGGAACAAAGAATACATTTCTGAGCTACAAATTCGGTATAAGTGGAAACAAAATAAATACCAAATAAAGATAGGTGATTTAGTACTAATTAAAGAAGATAATTTACCACCTATGAAATGGAAATTGGGACGCGTAGAACAACTATTCCCAGGCAAAGATGGAATCAACCGAGTAGCAGTATTGAAGACACAAACTGGTTTAATGAAAAGATCTTTTCCGAAAATCTGCCCACTTCCGTTAAATAGTTGAAGACCTTTGGTCTTGCAAGGCGGGGGGCATGTTCACGCCTACTCACACATTTTACTTTTACATTTTTATGAATTTTGTTACTATAGTTATGATTATGTACTTTTGAGAATGTCAGAATAAACACATTAATATTGTCTTTCAAATTCATTCTATTACTTCATTCTAAAGATAAGTCATTACAGTCCGTTTAATCGAATTTTATTCACAAGGTGCCCGTTTTAAAAGGCTAATCATTGGGATCTCGAGATCCGTAAGAGATACGAAATCGGTTGAATTTTAATCATGTATTTGTTTTCCCGAAATAATGCATACGTCACTAGACATGAGCAAAAAACTGATTTTGGCCAATTTATTTTTTAACTTATAACTTTCTTGTTTCAGTTCATACAAGATTCTAGTTTGTTCATTTTACGAAGAATTTACAGCAGTATTTTATAGCTCTCCCATAAAAAATAGTTATTATGAATTTCTTGAAAAGTGTACGAGTTATAAAAATTTTGAAGATCGCTGCGCTGTAGAATGTGCAACCTAGTTTTAAGTTAAAAAGTAAATTTCCCAAAATCAATTTTTTGTTCATATCTTGTGAGCTATATATTTTTCGGGAAAACAAATACATCATTAAAACGGCCAACTAGTGCCCCAAATTTGCTCGAGATTCCAATGATTAGCCCCTTTAAACGGACACGCTGTATATACCTCACTTCACTGTACTCTATTATAAGTAACTCTATTATAAGTAAGAAAGTAAATGTTCTAACATTGTGAAACAAGCAAAGTAAATAATATTCATCTTTGTAATAGTCTGAGAAGAAAAGACCTGAAATTGGTATCAGTTTTTCAGGCATGTAGCGGTAATACGATTATATTAAGAGTATTACCCCTCGGAGAAAATGCACTAAGTGCATTCATGCATTTGCATTTTTAAGTTTTCAAACTTGCCGTGAAATCGCCTTAAAATTTATTGTTTTTTTGTTGTAGCGTCGCAGTCGCTCTTACAACTTAATTTCATTACGTTCTCTTTACTTTACGACGCTCAGAGTCGATCACTTTGATTTTAAATTGCAGTTTGCATTTTAATTCTTCGCCGGTGTTGCACTTTGTGCCACCAAAAGAGAAATAAAAACACTGGCTTCGCAAAATTCACCTATTGGAAAATCTTTACAAGTCACGAAGCAAAGTCCTAACGACTAAAATGAGCAATTATTAAAAATTACCAAATAAACAACTTAAGCTTCCACTAAACTCCCAGCGCTTTGTTTTTAACTTACAAAAAAAATTAATGTTCTAGACAGTTTTAGATAATGCAGAACAAAAAAGCAAAGTTAAGGTAATATAATAACAATGCCAGCACCGAAGGTCAATTGTCTAGTCGCTAGGCTTTACTGATTATTTTTTTATCGACTTAGTAGAAAAGTAAGAACAAAGTTTTCAGCCTACAAACTTTTAAAAGAAACTTACAGTAAGACACATCGATATTTTAATTCGATAATAATTGCGGTCAATCTGGAATCAAAGCCCTGATCTTTTTTGGTCCGAACATTTAAATTTAAAAATATTCATAAATCTTACAGTTTTTACTATTTCATAATAATGTTTGTACACTAAGAATGAAAAAAATTGTGTAAAGTTGGGATATTTTCATTTTCTAACGTATTTCATATAATTATTTTTTTCTAAATTTTAAAAAAAATTATTTTTTACTTTTTCATCTGATTTTGACGTATAAACAGTCATTTTTCAAAATTGATGGAATAGCACATCAGCTTTCATAACCAATTATAAAAATTAATTCACTTTTCATCATCCAGTGATGAAAAATTTTTATTCCCTAACTAGTTATGAAAAGTAAAGCATTTCGAAACTTCAATTAGTTTTGAAAAGTGATACTTTTTGTCGTATTTAGAAAAACTAAATATTGGCTTAGCGACAAGACTGTATTCTGGATAGTGATGGGTCATTGGGAATTTCCCGTCAGGAATATTTTTATTTCCTGGGAAAATTCCCGGGAATTTCCCTAAACACGTTTCCCGAAAAAAAATCGGGAATTCCATTTTGGAGATTTTCGGGAATATATGGGAAAATTTTCGGAAACAAGTAGGGAAATTCCTGGGAATATGGGAAGTTCCCGGGTATAAGGAGGAAAATTCCCGATAATAAATAAACAGTGTTACTATTCTAATAACTTTATAATTAATGCTTTTGATTTTTATGAGGAAATTTATTGTTAATTTTTCCCCATGAAGTCACCGGAAATTCCTCAGAAAATTTCCCAAAAACTTCCCGGGAAATATCCTGGAAAATTTTCCGAAATATTCGTTCCCGGGAATTTACCCATCACTAATTCTGGAGTGCGAAGCAATCGAGGGATATAAGTCGATGATCAAAAATAGTCTTCTCAACCGTAGTATACGAGTAGGTATACGAGTATATTATTTTTTTTAGTACTAGTGAAACCTAATTTAAGATATTTATGTGGGTAATGTAACATGAACTTTAACTTCACAAAAATAAAGAATGCTTTATTTGTTTTTATATGTGATGTCTCACTTTTGATTCTTGATTTACTTATTTAAATTAGACAGCAATTTGAAATAGTGTAAATCTATAGTTTATACGTTTCTTCAGTTTAATGAGTCAAACAATATTTGGATTTGAAGGCTTGAGTTTCTTAGAAAGTTACAATTTGCATTATTGACTTAGTTACCGTGATTGCTTAATAAACGGTAATAAAAATAATCCTCATGTCAAATAATTATGGGTGTCTAGGATAGTAGTGAAAGTATATAGTTAATAAATTGTCTAAATGCATATCAAAATAAATAATTTTAATAGATTACAAATGAAACACGCAAAAATATTGGAAAATTAAAAAGTAGATGGACAATAATATGTAACAATTAGTAATAGCTTTATTTAACATTATTAATGATATCACTTGTGAGATAGATGTATTTTCTGAATCTTAAATGTATGCAGAAGGAAACTAAATAATTACTTTACTTATTCAAAATAAAATAAAATAAAAAGACAAGATTGTATTCCTCTAAAATTATAAAGTGAGAAGAAATTCACTTCAAGCAACAACGTATTATAGTTAATATTAAAACTGAGATATTGATTAAATTTTTTAAAATAACAATATTTAATAAAACGTACTTGTACTGATTCAATCATGATTTATAATAATATATTTGTTGTGATCAACATACGAAAAATGTATGCTTAAAGTTCATTTTCCAGAAAATACACAAAAGTGTCACTTCCTGTTTACGAATTATAGACAAAATCTAATCAACACTCAGCATGATATATTATTATCAACGTTGCAATAAATAACTAAAAAATGGATAATGTAATGAATAATACAGATTTTCATTCAAGGTCTCTAAAACCATTTCATCATTGTTGTTCTGCAATGTATACTCAATAATACGTAAAAAGTTGTGAAGATATATTTATATATTTCCAAAAAGCAAAAAAGTGTCATTGTTTAAGTATGATATATCGTGTGATATACGAGCGAGAGGAAAACATGACGAGCAACCCCGTCGCTTGACTCATTCCAACCGTGTTATGAATTAGTTTCGCTGCGACCTTGATGCCGCTTCCCCTTTTTTGGAATTTGGATTGTTTTGCGTGTTCCGCAGACCTACAAACGTAATTTATTGCCCCCACTCCTCATGTATGAATAATACTCTGTAAAATCAATGACAGTACTCACCCTAAGTGACATTGCCAAAGGTCAGTTAGACAATTATGATGCGTGCTTCTACTGCTCTGTTGTTTTACAAGAAAAAAACGTCTCGCGTGAAAAAAGTGACTGTCTGACCTGAATGTTTGTATCTGCGTACACGGAAAAAAATTGTCTACCACTAACGATCGATAGGCTTGTGTTTTACAACTATAAACAAGTTTTTTTGTGCCATTAATCAATTGTTACTAGGAACAATGAGTTTCATTTAAATTTAGTCATTCCCTTATTCTCGCAATTACCTCACTAATTATTTGGAAGTATATAATATATAATTTTTGGAAAAATAAATGTATCACTCACGAATTATTATCCATTGCTAAGGGTAATTTACATCGATAAGAGTTTATAAATACAGATCACCTCTCAAGCACTCTTACTGATGATTTCTATGGAATTCAACACGAGTTGTTAGAACTATAGCTGATTGCGATAAGCTGGAGCAGTATTTCTTTCAGGCATGATTCCCCCGGTGGAATTACAAATATTCAAAGACAATTTAGATCTACTGAAAAAATTAAAATATAAAGAATCTTTAGATTTGTCAAAAGTCGGAAAGGACGTATCGAATGTTTGATGTCGCATCTAAAAATACCTATAACTTTGTGATATTTGCAGCCTAGTAAAAAAAGAGTTACATTTTTGATGTATTTATTTATTAATAAAGCGAAGACAAATATTTTTTGCAGTAGTAACCTTTTTGTTGCTGAATCGAATATCCTAAATCTTTAGTTGAAGATTGCTACTTCATGCAATTTAAACTCAAGCAAACGTTACCAACTTCATCAGTTAGTCGTTATTGTATTATTATCAATGAAAATAAGATCTCATAAAAGGACATAAAAGAAAAAGCGAAGACTGTCCGTAAACGATGTGTGTCACCCAATATTTTTGGTGTATCACGTTTGACTTGAGTGTCACAGGTTTGCCATCACTGATGTATAATGCAAATTTAAATAAAAGGTGTACAGTTTTAATTTCAGGTATAAGTTAATTTACTTTTGCAAATTATCTGAAAGAATCACTGAGTCTGATTACCGTATTTAGGGCTCCAAAGTAAGTCCCAAAATTAGACCTTCCCCCTTTTAAAAAACAAGTTTTTGCAAATAAAATATCATTGTGTGCAATTAATTAAATAATTTTCTCATTATACATACCTCTTGTCATAAACCATTTTTAGTAAATTTTCGGGGTTTTTACTATAAACAATAAAATATATAAAAATGTTAATCACAAAATTTATTGAGTAACAGAAAATCAATGAATAAGAAATAATTATTAAAAATTAAAATCATTACGTATAAAAGAACAACTAAATTGCGAACCATTTTTTTCGTAGATGCTAATCGGGTCAAAACTTTCTTCCAATTCATTTAAGGAGTTTTAATTTCCTTAATAAAGAAAATCTAAGTTAATAATTTATTTACTAATAAATAAATCAGCTTATTATTTCAGCATTTCATATGCACTGACGGGAGTAGCAAATTAATTAAATTATAAGTTAGGCATTTATGTTGCCACAACACTATTTCGGCAAGTAGATTTTGTTATGGACAATTCTGATTTAAATTACGCCACTGTTTAGAGTGCTTATTTTAGTGCCATTGGTCGACAACAAATCTTTAACCTAATTATAATTAACTATTTTAATCAAAAATTAAATATAAATTAGACATTAATAATGACAGCGATTAAATTTACTATATTGGAGGTATAAAATATGTATTTGTAAACATGCATTTAATTATTATTATTTAATTTAAGCAGTTAATCATGTTTCAAGACAATAAACTGTAAGTTTTGTCATTTGAGAAAATACATGTTTGGTACATTTTTAATAATCGATAAAAGAATTAATTAAAATATGAATTAAATTTAAAATTAATTGCCTTTATGACAGTTGGTAAAAATAAAGTCTATTTGAATCTTCAAATCATTACCCCCTATGTTTAGTCTACTCACAAACCCTCTTGTAATTAATTTAGAAAAGAAATATTAATCTGACATGTAAAAATGATCTACTTTCAACCGGAAAAAACCGTTCCCCATAAGTGTTGATTCATTACTCCCCGCTAATGCACTCATCACTTTAGGTGAAAATAATTCGGTTCAGCGCCGTGCACAAGGGATGACAAAAAGGGAACAAAAGGGGCGTTTATGATTTTCCCTCGCAAATAAACGGATTAAAAGGGTGCAACATTCGTGTTCGTTATACGGCATGGAGATTTAGATAGGTCGATGGTTTTAATTAAAAACAACGTTTAGAGGATGTTGGGGAATAATAAAAATGAATGTACTCACCAGGTAGGGCGTGATTACATCTGAAACAAAAAGGAAAAAATTGGATTGGTATCTGACATTTTTAATATCACTGTCAGGGATTATAATTTTAAAATAAATTGTTTAAGAAAATAAAAAGGGAAATATTTTTCAGTAAAAATACCATTCCGGTCCAACTCGGTTTTACCTTTGACCCAAAGTCCTATGTTGTTAACTTGTATCACTTATATGGTCATAAACATCCACATAATGTCATGAATATATTACCGTGTGTACCTCATTTCGAAGGCTAAGGCGAATGTAAGGCTTTAACGGTTTCTTTTTAATCCATATTACGTTTTGTTTTTTAATGAAATTTATATACGATTTTTTAAATAAATACCCCATGATAGTGATAGTTAGAATATTATTATTTTATGTCAATTGCCAAATTACCCTTAATTTATAATAACAACCAAACTGTTATAATATTGCTTCTGTTCTGTTGCACTATATACTTAATTATAATAATTGTAAAATATCTAATAGATTAAGAAGAAGTGTCACTTACTTAATACGAAATAATAATGTACTATTATGTCAAAACTTCGCAGGCCATAGAGTAACATATTATTCCCGTAAAAACAGGGCATAAAGTGTAATTACTCCCCGGTGGTACATAAATATTCATAATTCAATATTTTTGTTGGTAGTAGAGAATCAACATTCTCAGCAGCGTTGGAAAAAATCATGATTTTTTAATTTTTAAATTTTTAAACATATCTAAGTGTTGTACTTTTTAATTGTTTATTTCATTTTGTAATACTAAACTTGTTTATATGCCCTCAAATGCAGGAGTAATTTGGCTTTAAAAAAAAGTAAAAAATTGCTAGGCAATAATTACTCAAACAAATTAAAATTGTTGTTAAGGAATAAATTTCAAATAATACAATCAATTTTAATTTTGATTAAGTAAGTATTTAGCATTAACAGAACTACTCAAATTTCTTTTCATATAAATTTTTTGAATTCTTAGATACCAATTTGGTCTTTGAAGCCTCAAAGTCCATTATTATTTCGTCAGAATAATTAGTATGTGCCGTTCCATATATATTTGACAGTGACAGTGACACTTAAATTTGTTTAAAAACAAAAAATCTAACAATGCCAACTATACTTACATAAAGAAATCACAGCATGGAATATGTACCTACAGATTTTTTTTTTCATTTCAAGTACCAAAATGTAATAAAAGGTTGTATGTAACACGGGCATATTCAAGAAATTAAAAGCTTTCCGCTTCGCGTCGAGCTTTAAACATATCCTCGTGCTATAATCTTTTGATTGTGCCCTTAATACATAAATAACTATAATAAAGCAATATAAATATTTTATTTCATAAACGAAAACGAGATCTGTAATAAAACCAAAACGATTCACCTGAATAAAATTAGGAAGAGTAACAATGAATTTTTTCCTTTAGTTACACATAAAATATCATTTAATTTTTAAGTTATTATTACATACAGTACAGATTTTGATTATTATGAATAGTTTTGTGGCAAATAATTAAATTTTTATTATTGTAATTTGTATTTTTGATAAAAATCAGTTGATTTAAATTATAATTTAAATCAAGTCAACCCTGATTCTTAGTTAATTTCTTCACATACCTAACAATTGGGTAGACAATTATTACAACAAAATAAAACCAATCATTTTTTTCGCGTATAAATTCGGTAGGTAAAAATGTAAACAAATTAATAATTTATCATTGATGACCTAAATAACAGAGAAACGACCATCTCATTTTAAATCTGCTAGAACTTATGATTGAAATTTAATATGAAAGTTGGTTAAATGTTAAAATGTCAGTAGATAGCAAGTAATTTATCACACTCATATAGTTCTTGTAGTGTAAAAGTTTCTCGGACGGCGCTTTGATTATAGTGTTAATCAAAGGCTACCACACGGCTGAAAACTATGTGCACAAGGACATATCGACCGGATAACAAGAACTTTGAAAGTTGCAACAAAAAACAAAACCCTATAATGGTTACAAAGTAGCAGTATAGAGTGAAAAACAGAGAAGCTATTACTAATTATATGCCACCCATAATATTTTATGTGAAAAGTGCGATAAAAGTTCCAGTTTTTTCTTCCTCCAGGTTAATGTTTGTCTTCTTCTTAATATGATTGCGATGTGTGAGGAGTGAAGTCGTGAATGCTGACATTTCGAATGTTTGAATCGGGTGTAAAAATTAAACGGCCCATTTTATTTCGTTGTCTAGACGAGTCAACTGCTCAATAAAATCTAAACTTTATATTCCAAAATATTATCAAATGAAAGTAAAGCCTTTTTATAGACCTACAACCGTTTTATGACTTTGTGTTAACTCCAGTATTAACTAGAAAGAGGTTAAATGTTCTTTATATTATGATTACAATATATTTTCAAGTGTTTCAAAAATTTTTATTTTGTATTTGTAAAATTGTTCCTTCGTTATAACAAAGAAGTTTTTTGAAGGTATTAATAGCTATTTGGCCAGGCAATAATAATGGTATTCCTTTCGCCAATCGTATCTGATCAGATCGGTTGGTTCAGTTTAGATGCCATTTTGGATCACTTTAGCACGTGTTTATCGTTTAATGTTTAAATGTTCATCCAACAATGTTTGGGAATATGTAATATTTAAAATTGACGTTATAATTTGAATTCTATTAATATTATTATTATTGTTATTACTCTGTACAAGTTAAATTTTAGCTGACTTGAATATTCTAATCATAAGTTGTGTTGGGTTTAGGATGATAAATTTGAAATTTCTCCATTTTCTTCAAATATTTAAAAATACAGCAGAGTTAAGTGACAAGCTGAATTGAACTAACAGATGTACTTCAACAGTGTAAGTTGGATCAGTTTAAAGTGGCAAATGTAATACATGTGCCAAATATATATAGAGTGTAGATCTAGGGTTCAAAAGCAGATAGATTTATAGTATTAATTGAGTGGAACATTTTTCAAAGGCAAGTAATAAAATTCAAACACTTGGTGATGTCCACAAAATAAATTTTAATAAATTCGAATAGTTTCGGCTACAAGCCGTCATCAGAAATGAAATAGAAACATCGCTGTGGCGAGTGGTTCAGAACTCACTCTAAGTTGTATGTCTTTTGCATTTCTATCGTTAATCTGGTAACATACACCTTTAAAACGCAAATAAAATTGACATGATTTAAATGCTTTAATCAATTGGGACTGTTTATTCATTAAAATTATTATCGTAATGTTCGGGATATGAGAATCCAGTAATATAAACCAGGAGTACTCACTGTTCCTTCAATATTGAAACACCAACCACAAACTTGATGTCTAACTTCCTACAGTTTAATTCAGCAAGAATGTAGATTCCACCGATTAAATATACAAACACGCATATCAGTTTGTAGCACTCAATCACAAAATACAACGTATCCGTCCGAAATCACAATTATTACTAACCGAACAGACTTGTACAAGTCGTCAGCAGTTTAGCAAAATGGGTTTAATTAAAAATAAACAAAGAGATGAATAGACATGTCCATCTAGTGTACAAATTGTGAAGAAGTTATTGACGACTGCCATATGTGTAAGTTCCCTGAGAAACAACAATATATTAAATGTGTAAAAAACCTATAATCATAACATAAAGTAGGTAACCTTTTAACAATACAGAGATATTTAAATGGAAACATAACAATATTAACAGAAAATTTCCTGAATTATGTTAAGAATGAATAATAATAAATAAATGGAAATATAATCTTATATACCGTACTAGAAATTAAATAAGCTAGGTAAAAATAGAAATTCTATCGTTGGATTGTACAATATTACTTAACCAAAATCGAAACATGGCAAGGGCGCCGAGTTTTTAAAATTTTCATGGGGTAAAATTTTTTATAATGACCAAAATCAAAACATAAAATAAATATTGGAAGAAAAAAGAAATTCTAGAAAGGAATGACATAAATACTTACGTCCATCTAGTTTGCATTAACAAGTAACAGAGTCCTGAGCTTCTAGCTTACGTCACATCGCACAGATAATGATGTGAACTCATCTTTAAAATAATATCAATTCAAGGCTTTATTACTGATGTCAAAAAATGCTACGCTAAGGGAAGTATGTCCTTGGAGGCATATATTGGTATTCCTGATTAAATTAACACAACTCGTAACTTTAGATTTTACTTTGGTTTCAGTAGATCAAAAAACAGAACATTGATCTAATTTTTAAACTACTAAAATCATAACAAAATCCAGAAAATCAGTACTCTAGAATGTGCTTTATTATAACCAGGCCAAAAATCAGAACATCCTGAATAATTGCTCTGACTTTTGGTCTACTGAAACCAAAACACAATACAGGGCACAATTGCTCCAGAATGAGCAGCAAATCTAGTAGTAGAACAAACATTTTAGAAAACTCTAATTCTGAACCCATTGAAACCAGAGCAAATTCAGAGCATCCAAATCTGCTCAGGAATGTGCTTTGTTTTCAGTAGGCCAAAAATTAGAGCAAAAGCTTGAAAATGATCTAATTTCTGACCCACTGAAATCAGAACACAATCCAGAGCAGCTAAATCTGTTCCAGAATGTGCTCTGATTTCAACAGACCTAGAATTAGAGCAAACACTTGTAAGTGCTTTAATTCTTGAATCACTGAAACCAGAGCACAATTCAGAGCAGCTAAATCTGGTGTAGAATGTGCTCTGGTTTCAGCAGACCTATAATTAGAGCAAACACTTCTGAGTGCTCTAATTCCCAACCCACTGAAACAAGAGCACAATCCAGAGCAGCTAAATTTATTCCAGAATGTGCTCTGGTTTCAGCAGATCTAGAATTAGAGCAAACCCTTGTAAGTGCTTTAATTCTTGAATCACCGAAACTAGAGTACAATTCAGAGCAGCTAAATTTGGTGCCGAATGTGCTCTGGTTTTAGCAGCCCAAGAATTAGAGGACATGCTTAAGCGTTCTCCAATTCCCGGCCGGCTGTACTAGATCTCAATCCAGAGCAGCTAAGTCTGCTCCAGAATGTGTTCTGGTTTTAGCAGAACTAGAAATAGAGCAAACACTTCCGTATGCATTAATTCCTGACCCACTGAAATCAGAGCACAATCCAGAGCAGATAAATCTGCTTCATAATATGCTCTGGTTTCAGCAGACTGAGAATTAGAGCACACGCTAAAGCGTGCTCCAATTCCCGGCCAGCTCAGATGCCCTGGAAGGCGGTCTGGCCAGACCACCAGGCTGGGAAACGGCCCAGAGGCCTGCTGCCTCCACGGCGTCCCGCCGAGCGGGCCTGAATGCTAGCATATCAGGATCCATGGTAAATCCTGAGGCTCGTATTATTACCGGTCATATTGATTTCTATTGGCTAGTATTTAGTCTGT
Source organism: Stenolophus ochropezus (assembly GCA_035578165.1). Lineage (NCBI taxonomy): Eukaryota > Metazoa > Arthropoda > Insecta > Coleoptera > Carabidae > Stenolophus > Stenolophus ochropezus. Next base: position 5,456,987 of record JAQOWZ010000004.1, on the reverse strand, counting down.
AATTGTGGCTATACTATTGGAAATTTAAAAATGAAAATTATATATAAGTACTTTGATGCAAGGTATTCACTGGTAATAATTTTATAGGTGTAATTTACACTTATTTTAGAGTAATAGTGAGTTACTAAAAAATAAAAGGAGGAGGTACAATAATTCATTAAAATAATAGCAATTCCGGGATTTAATACTAATGTAAAAAAATGCTGCGCTTAAGGGAAACATCTCCTTGGGGGCTTAAGCCCCGATGCACCCGTGTAGTGAGCGCCCATAAAACTCGGTGATACTTTTTGCTCATTAATGCATAAGTACATATGATAAATTTTATAATCATCATCTAAACAAAGACTTGATTAATGTTTCTGCAATTGTCCATCAATCGCTAATATGTCACTAAAGTTATTTACAGTCCCAATGTGCATTGTACTTACATGAAATAATTTGTAGAAAATAATGCAATATAGAACCGGCGTTTTGGTAATAGAATAAAGTACGCTAATGTTGATTATGTAGTTTTAATTCTTGTGTAAATAGTAAGCTGTGCACGGGGACTGGGGATTTATTTAGCTGTTTCACAAGGCGTCGCAAACAAACAACAAAAGTAATGAAGCTGATACAAGGACGCACATACACAATTCTCCCCCAGAGGATAATTTGCTTTGGATCCGTGTAGTTTCCACTGGAACAATACCTCACGGAATACGCTACTACTTCTTTTGTAATTTCATCATAATGCACCTCTACTCTGCTTCCAGAACACACCACTCAATATTTACTAAATCTTTCATAACAACCGCATTCGATCAAAATACTTCTTCACCACATAGCTAAGTAATATCGACTTCAACCTAAGATGGGCACAGGGCACGTATACATCAAGTTATGGGCGTACTCCGACTCGAATTGAGAGTGAAATTTTAAAATTCGATGCCTATCGGTATTTCGGCACCCACTATAAACTGCAGGTCCTTATAAGAGAATGTAGACTGTTAATTAGTAAGGTAAAACTTATCACGACATAAATTCCCTATATTCCCTCTTCCTTCTTCCATGTTGATGTCTTCAATTTAAGAAAAACGTCGTTTAAATAAAAATAAAATAATCACTTACCCTACAGTTATATTTTCAGAGGAATTTATTCCGTTATTCCTTAGTTAATTTTAAGTCCAGCCTATCTTATACACTCTTGTACGAAACTCAATATTATATAGCGATATTAAATTTAATAGAGCAGGCCATAATTACATTTTTTGTAGATTAATTGTTGCAATTGTTTCTGCTATGACGTTTCATATTTATGTAACCTTGACTATTATTTGCTATTGTTACATTTTCAAATCATAAATGTGTCGATATTTATTTTATTTCAATAGAGTGACGGTCAACCGCCTTCTTTTGGTGGATATGTTAGAACATACCTATCAAAATAACAATTTTGCTAACCGGTGGATTCGAGTTCACTAGACCTAACGTCTCCCGATTATTATCTTAAGGGGTATATAAAGTGATTAATTTTTGCAAAAAAATCCCAAACCAAGGATGAATTAATATGTAACATTTACAGTGGCGTGCAGTCCATCTGTGCAAGATATACAGTGCACACCCTGGAAAAATGGCAAATTAAAAATTATATTAGTTACTCTTATTTATATCTTTTTAATTTAATTTTGTCTCAATATATGATTATTTTATTGCAAGACAAATATTAGCGTGTTGAATATTCTGAACGCGAGCGCATAGACCAAGTGCACTCATCCCTTGTGCACGGTTAGCGTAGCTCATTCGAGAGCCAGAAAACTACAGAAACTTAAGTTAAATGATTTTGACTTGCGTATTCCAATTTATATCTACATTTTTTAAGTTTTAGTTAAATATACACATCTTTATATAAAATTAAAGTTTGTAATACTTTTATTTGTAATTCGGACAATTCTATTAACAGTGAGTATTTAATTATTACATATTCAATGCTATTAGTGATTTACTAGAATTTTCATTATGTAGACGCGTTATTTCTTCAAAAAAATAAGTTATTAAAACTATGAGGCCAACAACTAAGATTAATTTTTTTTACAAAAAAAAAACAAAAAATAAACAAAAATATGTGTCATTTTTAAAGTTCTATATATAAAATATTTAAATGTTTGTGTTATATTGGCCACGTTTATTTTTTGTTACAATTTTCAAAGATAAGTATATGTAAACGTACATATAATTGGCACAGATTTTCAAGAAAATATGATAAATTTATGGGAGAAAATCGTACGACTCTAATTAACAACCAATAGAAACATTGTATTATGCATGATTACCATAGTAATATAAAAATTTCTTGGAAATTTTTCGTTAGTTGCTTTACCTACCTAAGTAAAATTAATAGGTGGAATTTTTTCCCAGTCAAAAATGTCACTTTAAGATTAAAAAAAAATGAGTTGTCATTATATCAAAAAGATATGTATTAAAAATAATAAATAATTCGTTTTATTATTCAATCATAACTTGAATATTTTAAGCAAAATATAAAACATAAATTAATTTTATTGTCTGTGTTGATGTCGTTACAATTTTCTTCCCGGATCTACCCTCGTGCATTGATTCATATCCTGAAATTTTTTTATCGTGCAAGTTCCAACAACGTAATCTGCTCGAGTGGAAAAAGAGTGCAAATTATAATGTTGTCGAACTACACTCGAAAAAAAAAATCCGGAAGAAACAATGCGCTGGGGAGATTATAAGTGAATATATTTTAATGCTTAATACTACACCATCCTAGAATGAGCGCACACCCATCAGAAAATACCACTACAAGCCACTGTAACAATACGCTGCAACCTACAACTACATCCATCTGAGCCGAAGCTGATACTCTTTTGAGAGCTACTTCTTCAATTACAGGAATGGCTACAATGTTTATTAAGACAGAGGGAGAACATTTTTATCAATTACTGTAGTAATTAACATTGTGTTAAAACATAATGAAATAAATTAAACAAAGAGTACTCATAGCCTGTTCTATTAAATTTAATATCGTCCATAAATCCTGTGATGTTGAGTTTCGGCCAGTGTATAAGATATTTTCGACTTTACCTAAGGAATAAGGAATATATCTACAATAATTCTACAAATTATGGCTACTGAATCGCGGGAAACTCTGTTGAACAAAATGTTATTGCTACCGTAACTAATAATCAGTGTTGAATAAGCACGCTATGTCGTAAAAACTCAAATTATTTTTCAATTGACGGTTGTTATTTTTATATCTATAGTAATTTTATTCACATTTATTTTTTCGCAAGTTATAATATATTAAAGTTCTGCCTTTGTTGAACTCATTTTTACGAAAATTGTATGTAGGTAATCGCGTTATTCTTATAACATATCAAGCTAAGCACAAGTTTACTGCATATATTTAATCTATGTATTTACGTATATGAAATTCCAGTTAGTTATACCAACAGACCAAAAGATATCAAAATAGCCAAAATGTTAGATAGACTTAAATAGTTAATTCATTTACCATTTGTTGTAAAAAATCACAGATTTTCACGTCAATAGTATTTTGTATCTTATCTAATAAGTAATTTTTTTTTAGACCCTTTCAGTCTTCTTATTTCTGTAGTATTGTCATATTTTATGCTAATGCTAAATATCGGTACTATTACAAATTATAACATGCGTATTAATCCAGATTTAAATTTATTGAGTACAAAAAGTAGAAGAATTATAGTTAAATTTCTTCGTAATCTAATATACAGTGTGTACAACGAAATGCGGAACATTAATTTAACATGGGATTTCAAAAAATTGCGGACACTCTCTCTCCTGATAGATTTAGAGCAGAACTACAAGAGTACATAAATGTCGAAAATGAAAAAATCTTCATCCGATAAGATCATAATTGATGCAGTCTGCAGTAATAAATAGGTATATTAAATATAAAATGCAACAATTTCGATATGGAAATAAAAGAAAAAATCTGTGATAGTTCAGTGAAGTATCACTGATTATAATTTTTATCAAATATACAAATATTGCAAAAATATAAACTAAAAAAATATTGAATAAAAAGGAAGATAAGGACACCCATTCAAGAACTAATTTTAGACTAAAACAAAAATTAATAATTAGTATTAAATTAAATTGGCTGTCTGATTTTGAACGAAAATGTTACATTTTATATTTAAAAAATCTGATACTGCAGACGTGCTGTTATATCAATTATGATCTTATTTAAAGTAAAATTTAATTTTGAACAACTTTAATTTTTTGTAGTTTTGCTTTAAATATATAGGAGAGAGAGTATCCGCAATTTTCTAAAATCCCATGTTAGAGTATTATGTTCTGCATTTCGTTGCACACACTATTTCGTAACTATTGAATTTTTGCCTTCAACGTTAACAGTTATTTGGACGCAAACAAAATCGAGATTTGAATTCTACTTGCTCGACGACAGGTTTTACTTGCATTTTAGTGGTAAAAGTTACAATTTATTATATACATATATGTATGAAACGATATAAAAATATAGACATCGCAAGTTAAAAACAGACAAAACTTGGGAAAGATTTTAATTCGTGGACAACTGTTAAAATCTTAAAATCTTTAATAATTTATTTGCAAAAATTGAATATGTTAGAATAAATTTTATAATTTTATACAATATATAATTCAAAATTACTTTTCAATGCAAATTTCTTCAAAACTTGTTCTGTCGGAAAACGCCATTGATATTCAGAGGCATTTATTTGAAAACAATATTCCTAGATTACAAAATCATAACACTGTTATTTTAATAATGTTTTTATATTTATATTTGAAATTCGTATGGACTGTATTATATTCAGTATAAAAGTAATTAAAAACAATGTTCTATATAGTTCTCGTTTGGCTTTTATGCTTTTTAAAATATTTAATTAAATATTTTATTTATTAAAGTATTGATATTTTAATAAATATATTTGAAATAAATTCCATACAAACCAACCAGCCAATTAATAACAAAAAAGGAAAAAGAATATAAAGAAGTAGAATAGAGTTTTAGTTTGTATCTGGGCGGAAATATGATTCTGTTCCGTCTCGGAGGAAATAGATTTTTCTGTCTGTGAAATGCAGAAATTTGTAGAATTTATGGTGGGGTGAGTGGAGTTTGAAAACAAAGTGTAAAACTTAAATCCGATTCGCGACACGAAGGGCACTGCGGCATTCATCACACCTTTGCTTTGCATCTGTCTGCTTTCCAGCAGAGCACACATCTAAATCTTGTTATCTGCAACAATAACGGCTTTCTACAACTTTCATCGATTCGGCATTCCCAGCGGCAAACAACAACTCACAACCAACATTTTCATTATAATATTTCTCTTTTTAGTTCACGCGATATTACACCGACGTACAGAACTGGACTGGCTATTTTTCACAAGCAAAAGGAAGCCCATTCATAATTAAAAAACTTACAACTCGTAATTTCTTTCTTCACATATTTCACTATAGCTTTTCCGTTACTTGTTCTAGTTCAATTGATGCTTTCAATGATTCTCATCATTCAAGAAACTGTTCCTCCATCTTTTCTGAACCGAACCATGACACACCAAACTTCTTCCCAGAGTTTCGCGGTTTTTTTATTTGGTAAAAATAAGGTAGGTTATTCATTTTTTAAAAATATTTTTATATTACCAACTATTTACTGAGAATGTTTACCAGTTATGGATGTTAAGATTTTAGCGTTCTTTTTACACAAAATTTCAATTAACATCAATTGATTCATTTATTATGTGAGCTTTTCTAGTTTATAATGTAACTTAAAGAATTGGGTTTTCTTTTGCTGTCAACATAATTGATTCCTAGTAGGTCTAACAAAAAAGTCAATATATCGATTTAAATCGACTTTTTAAAAAAGTCTTATTGAAAATCGTAAATATTAAAATATTTTTAATGGTTTCTGAATATTTCTTTATATTTTAGATTCAGAAAAAATGTATTTTAAGCTGAGAAAAAATTATTACAAGAATAAATCACTGATTCTGATTGCAACAATTATTATATACAGGGAGTAAATAATTTACAATTTTACAAATTGCCAAGCAATTGTTCATATAAATAAAAGAAATATCCGCTCAAATCAAATCTCTAATGGTATTACTATCGTTAATAAGTTTTTTACTTGATAATTATACCAATGAAGAAATAGTTCATGTAGACGAATTAATATTTATTTAATTATTACGTTTTTTCGATTACATCGACTACCAGCCCGAATTTTCTGACTTTTATGATATTTTAACTTATTTAACATCTCGACTTTTTCGACTTTTCTGATATTTTCACTTATTATTTTGACTATTACGACTTCTTAATTTTTTCAACTTTTTTAACATTTTAACTATTTTAATTATTTCGACTTTTCAAATTTTCGACTTTATTAAATAATTGACGGTTTTCGATTAGTTGATAAAAATCGATTTTTCAAAAAGTTGAAAATGGTCTTTCTGTTTTCAAATGCCAGCGCTAATTCCTACCTAACTACCACATCGTCCCTATTAATACTCAAAACTCTCAGTTCAGTTCATTTCAAAGAATCCTCTTAAAGTTACAAGCGCTAGCAAGTTTTTCCATTGAAAGACTTTTTTTCTTAAACTGTATCAACAATATTGTTATAGAACCTGTAGGTAACGTAAGTGCTACTACATTTATTAAATTTATTTACCTTTTATATAATCAATATAAAACGTGTATTTACTTATTTCACCAATATAATAATGTTAATAATAATAATAAAATTTATTCTTGCCAATCGGCATAAGTAGTAAATTGATTGAAAAATATAAATTTTTCGATCAATGGTGATACACAATAATACATCATCATATTATATTAGCTTCCCCTGTTTTCATCCAGTCCTGACTCCAAATCGTCTAACAGAACCTCTTCCATTCTTTCTCTCCGAACTTTCCTGCATGATGTCCTTAGATGCGTCAGAGATTCTTCTCCCCTTATGCAAAGTTAGCAATTTATTTTTCGAATTTTTTATCTTATTTTGCTGTTCTTGTTCTATTCTTATCTCTGTGATACAGTTCATAGTGTGTATTTCCTTCATTTATGCGCTGTTTTTCTATTTGTGCCATGGAATAGTACCCATTTCTTTCGTAGTAAGCTTTTTTTGCTTGTCCCCATTTGCTAATTTGTTCTTTCCGTTTTCTCTTCTTATTCGCCAAAATTCTTGCAGAATTGAATTTTAGGTATTTCTTACTCGTTCCTTATATTTTAATGATCTTTTTTCTCATATCTACTCTAATTTTTAATGCTTTCATCGTTTTATTTCTATCATTACTGAATAGATGCTTCAAAATTATTTCACAATATTAAGGGTTCGTAATATCCTTCATACTTAAATAGTTGCACGGGGTGTTTCTTAATAAAATTTAGGAATGTATACAGTAAAACTCTGCGGTAAGAATTAATAGTAAAATAATTCGGATTTAACGATACTTGTTTTAAACGACGAAGTCTCATACAGTGAGTATTTTTTAACGTGAAACATGGGGATTTATCATATCGATGGTTACGATTTCATATTTGATTAATAGCAATGTATATTTGGTTGTCTCCTTTAAAATGAAACATAGAGATGGATTTGACATTTGCTTTTTGAATTAGAAAATTTTCTAACAGGCCTACACCAACTGCAAGAACAATTTTAGTAATCATTAATAACTTTAGAGGAAATGGTAGAATAGTAGAACAGTCTTCTAGTTTACTCGATCTTATACATCAGATTCTTTTTATTAGTGACTTTTAAAATTAGAAGTTTGTACTGCGAGAAATATTCAAAATTTAGATGAACTAAAAGATAAATTCAAAACATTTTTCAAAATATTATAATTACCAAAATATCATCGTAAGTAATTCAAAAGTTTTATAGCAGATTGACTCATTTCTCAAAAATTAATAGATGGTTTTATGAAAATTTATTGTAATTATTATTTAATTGTTAGTTATAATACTTGCTTATTTTTGGTTGGTATATTAGTTCTTTTTTTTGTAATTTCTTACTATATTAAAATTTAATACTTCTGTCAAATTCATTCCGTATGTTACATTTCAAATGAGATAAGCAAATATACATTGATGCCTATTAAATATTGTCTTAACCATAGATATGATTATCGCATTAAAAAATATTCACGGAAAAACGTCTGGATTTATTTTATGGCTCTATGAACAGATATAGGGGTCGCACATTACTCCACAGAACCTGTGAACTCTTGAATTTTATTTACCAACCTTACATATGCTTAACGTAAGTTAATTTATTTTTTTAGAAATAAATATTTGTGTTTTAGTTTTTAATAAATTTTTATCCATTTATTTTAGAAACCGAACTAGATTGTGCAGTGGTATTAAAAATGTGTATTTTTTAAATAAACTATCCTTAATTTTGCGAATTAAAAATATATGTATATTTATTTGTTGTCAGTAAAGTTTATTATATAAACCTTTAAAATTTGATAAATAAGTACAGAAACATCCTCTAACTCTCTAGAATTCTTTTCCTAAGTTCTAATGAATTTTTGATCGTAATACATGTATGAAGCCGTACCTACATACATTTTTATAGTTCATAGAATTTGATCACACATGAAATAAAGCATTTAGGCCCAGCCATTGACAAAAGTGCCATAACTATAAAGTGAAATAAGAAATATATTTGTTCCTCCGGTCCTGGGCTTTGGAATTGCAGGCGGGCATCCCGGCAGCTCGCAGTTCCCCCAGGCTTTCGGTTTCAATGTAACGGCGGTATTGAATATAGAGAGAGATTCTGGAATTGACCAGACGACAAAATAAAATAAGAAACTGCTCTTGCTCGTCACTCGTCACCAGCGTGCGTAGGCAGCACCCACACCGACGCATTTGAATTGCAATGGAATATTCTCCCGAAGAGTTTTCGTATTTTCCTTCGCCTACTTTTTGCTTCATTTCGTTACGTTTGTGCAATGGATTTGAATATCGGAATATTTAAAGTGCTGCCATGCCGCACCTGACACCGCCAGCTCGGCGGGACATGACGGACAAAAGGGCGCGAGCAATTTAACCGAGAAAAGAACTTCCATTCATCGCACATGTGTTACCTTCCTCTTACAACTTTAAAACCATTCCCTCGCAATCACAAACATATTCGCAACCATTTGCATTACCATCTACTTTTCATCAAAATACTCATTCTAACTATTAAACGTTGGCGTATAGTCGGCGCCAGCACAGAATAGGTTTATACACAAGCGACAGTAAGACAGAGAAACGAGAATTAGAGAGAGATTGGAAATGTGCACAAATTTTGTTTAAAATCGGAAGGTTTTCTTACATCTTACAGAGAGAGATAGGAGAAGGGTACAAATTTAAAGGTCTGCACAATGCTCCAAGGTCATAGAACTGAATAGGGGAACATGAAAGGTACCGACACAGAGTGTCGCTTCTATATGTAACTATTCTGTGCCGCCAGCCCATATAGAAGTGACGTCAGTTCGAAGATTTTTATCATACACATTCCAAGTATTATTTGTCTTTGCCTTACACATTACAGTCATTTAAGTCTATGACTTGAAGTTTGTCTAAGTGGCGGGACTTTTTTAAACTAATTATATCAATGTGATAGTTCGGTTATTTATTTTGTTCTACATTGTATATTTTTTTAATATCCCATTTTATTGATTTTTAAATGAAAATATATTTCTGTTACTTCTTACTACTAATAATTATTAAAATTTAAATATTTAGAATGAAATATAATTATATTTAATAATCATAGTCTCATCTTTCAAGCTTAAAATTAACCAAAACGAAATCTTTCATACGAACATTCACATGACGATCGAGTGACGTCACTCCAATATGGGCTGACGGCGACTATAGTTAGAATTTATACCTAATTGAGGGGTGCCTAAGTCCTTACTTTCAAATAAAACAAAACGTTGGTTTACAGAATAAAATATATTTGTTCAATTTATAAACAAACACATAATATATTATTCAATGTTAAAATAAAATAAAAGAATAATTTTTTTAAAATATCACGTGTATTCTTTTTTTTTTGAAAATTCATTATCAATATTTAATACTGCCAAATTAGAATCCAGTTTTTTATTCTCCTCATATAATACAGAATGATCATGCTGTGTTGTACACGGTATGAACATAACTTCTTAAAGTTTATAAAATTACCAAATGTTCAGAAAATTCAACTTCCAAAATATCTTTATTTACTCCAAAAGCGGTATAATGATCTACAGATAAATTTAGAACTTTTATTAAAATTTTCTAAGGAAAATCGAATTTTTATGTTTTATAGTTTTTCAATTACATGGTAGTAAATATTAATGAGTAATAAATATTTACTACATTTCACAATCTAGCATTATAAATTAATTTTCGGTGGTCTATAAGTATAGAAGCATTTTATCGTTCTATATTGATAAATTATATCAAAATTTACGGAAATTCTATTTGGGGATGCTAATTCAAAGTTTGGAAGTACTTAGCCTGTGCTATTAAATTGTTATACGAAAAATTATGTCCGTACGACGATTTAACATATAATAATGGAGATTTTTGTATTTAAATTCATGGATCTCATTGGAATTTGAACGCAGTGCCTTCCTATTGCTAGTCCAAAGTCCCATGAAGTACATGTACATCTCAGTTGGTAGACCATCCAGTAGAAATACCCTGGGTTTAAATCCCAGTGAAGTCCATAAATTTGCAAAAAAATATTTTTTGTTACAAATAATTTCAGTTTGCTACAGTTGCTTCAATATCGACTCACTTACAATAAACGAATTCTAATTTTGTATGTCATTAAAAAAAATTTTGGCACAAAAAGAAGAAATTTTATAAATGTTTAATATTCTAAAAATTTAATTAAACAAAAAATTATAAACATGAGAAGCATGTGTTTTTAATATCTACAAATAATGTCCCCTCTAATTTTTATCTGCCAATATGTGCAATTATTTGTTGTTGCCTTTTCTAATAAATATACAATAATATAGATTTTAATAGTAAAAAAAAATAAAAATAAAAATCCCTTCATTCTTTTTGTAAGTGTATGCATTCTGGTCATTATTTCGCCAAACTACTACAAATATATTTATTGTGCTCCATCTGCTAATTTTTTAAACATTGGACCTGCGCTTCACTGCCTACAACTAGGAAATATACAAGTACGTAATTCTTTTAATTTTTTTTTAATTTTTCTTGTTTTCCCTTAGATTTTAGATTAATGGCGTCAATGACAGATCAGGAATTATACTTACTGCAGTATATCCAGAAGGGATTTATTGATAAATCAAGAGTATGTTTTGAATTTTATTACTTACTAGAGTACTTACTGACAAAGTAACAAATCAAAATCAATCAAAAATGGAATTAAAGTAAATACAAAATAATAGTAATAATCATAATAATAAATTTTTAATAGAAAAAATAGGGTATATTATTAGGCTAATAAAAAGAGTAATTACTAAGAAAAATATTAGAGCAAGAATGTGAACAATAAAATTGGAATTCATTCTGGGCAAATAATTATATCAGAAAATGAGTACACAGAACACGAAACACAATCCCCTATTAATTATGACCAGTGGCGTAGAGAAATACATTTTGAAATACTTATCAATTTAAGGTGAGTTAAATGATCATAGATGCTACACATAAAAAGCTTTTGAATAAATTGAAAAACAGATCCACATATAATTTGTGATTATTGCTATGACATGTTTCTGTAATGGGTTTAACTCTCATGTATATACAGCAACATCAGGTGTTCCTCAGGAATCTAACTTAGGTCCTCTGTTATTTCTCCTCTTCATTAATGACATCCCAGACAACTTAACATGTGAAGTTCTTATGCAAGTATATGATGTCAAAATTTATATAGAAATAAATACGGTACAAGATTGTAATATCCTTCAATAGAATCTTGATACAGTTAAAATTTGGTGTAAGGATGATTGTATCTTAATATAACTTTTACAAGGAAAAAACAACCTATTATCTTTAGTTATTGTATTAACGATCAATCTTTCTCATTGTCATATTTTTAAAGATTTTGGTATTTATTTTGCCCCCTTTTAACTTTTATTCTACATGTGGAAAAAAGCAATTACTTCTGCTAACAAACTGCTTGGATTTGTTATTAGAATTTTTAAAATTTTCAATAATACTGAGTCTCTCAAAATGCTTTATTTAGATCTAAGTTGGAATATAGTATTCTTGTGTAGTATCCTTGTTATGAATATCGTATACTAATGTTAGACAATGTGCAACGAAGGTTTCTTAAGATGTTATGGTTTTAGAGATAGCTCATTGAGAGCGTTGACCATAATGTGTTGCTCACTATTTTTGGTATCGATTCAATAAAAATCACATATTATAATCAATGTTCCCTCTAATTTTTTCGCTGATTGCGCGATACAAAAATATACCTATGAGAGGAAAAATGTTCAAAACATCAAAACGTTTGTAAAAGTGTGCAAGTGGGACGGGGGGTCCTGTGTTTGAAGTCAATTTTTTTATAAATTCTTTTGAAAACTACATTTCAAGCATTTTAATAACACACCAAAACTTTTTTCTAATTTTAAAGTGCCACTTTTCAAAACTGATTGACGTTTCAAAACGCCACATTTTTCATAACCAGTTAGGAAATAAAAATGTATCATCACTGAGTGAAATTTTAGAACGTTAGAAGAAAAAATTAAAATTAAAAGAATTACATCAAAATTAGAAAACAAATCTTGTATGAAACAGGTTAGAAAATGCAATTTTGAGTAATTTGTGTGATTTTGCGGAGTCTTGTTACACAAAATGACCAATCGTTACACAAAAGGAGCAATTTTCTAACTGGTTAAATAAATAGCTATTTTAACAATCAAATTTTTTGTGATATTTGGATTTTTGCCATTTTTATATGCAATTCTTTTATAAAATGAATAAAAAAATGGTGAACAAGCTCAGTGTGTGCATATTACAAAATCGGCTGCGCAACTTTGAACTTAGAGGGAACTTAGATTATAATATTTTATAACTACATTTTTTAATATTTGGAAACAAAATTAAGTGTTCAGCTCTACTTTCTAAATTTAATATCTGAGTTTCCAGAACAACTTCCTGTATAGTGATTCTGTGAGACGAGAGAAGATTTTTCTTTTTCTCGTATCGTCTCATTTTAAATGTAAAATATTTTATCTCGTCTCATTTATTTCTCGTCTCGAATATTATTATCTCGTCTCGGTCTCGAATCTCACCGAGATTTTTAAAGTCGCCATCTGAGCGTAGTGTTTCTTTACCTAGGGAAATTTCCCTAAATCTAGGGAAATTGAATAATCTTTTGGTACATTAGAAAATAAATCTAATATATTTAGAAAAATGTACAATATAATTATTTCCTCCACCTACATTTTGTCTTTGCGTAACAGATAGCCATATAAAATCTGATTATCTGTTAATACTCTTCGATGGCATATGGAATTTGTAGATTATCAATTTAAATTTGTCAGTTGTTGATGGTTTTTAGTAACTTCATTCTTAGGTTATCTAGTTTTATAGTGACATTTAGGACGATATTGCAGGTTTCTATTGTATTAGTTGTATCTTACTCGCTGATTTTATATATTTCGTAGGTATACTTGTTTATTTTTCTTTTACGCCAGCGGCATAGAAATAGCTATATTTCTACTTTTGCGACGTTGAAATTTAATTTCAACCTTATGAATCACAAAAGATGTCACCTTATGACGTTTCGAAAAAATAATTTTAAAACCTCAAGAAATCTCGATGTAATTATTGAAATTCGAGAATTTCGATTTTTATTTTCTCGAAGCTTTGTTTGTAAAATCGTTCTCGTCTCGCCCGATGCGAGATATTTCGAGACGGGACGATCGATATTCAAGAAATATTTTGTCTCACCCGAATCCCTAGTCCCATACAGGTTATACATTCTTCTTGCCTCCTCGTAGGACAAATGTGCTACTTAACTTTCCAATATTTGTGATTTGTAAACTATTTTTTTTCTTTTTGTTATGTTTTTGTTTAAACTGGTATTTAATTAATTTACTTCTTATTATACATTGTTATTATTATTATTTTTATTACATGTTATATTTTTTAAGATGCCGCCTCTGGATTTTGCCGCTCTGGATTATAGCCCCTACATCCCTTTCCTAAATCCACCACTATGTATAAATAAAATCATTAACAAATAACATGAACAAGGAAAGGAAATATGCAAATGTAGCAAATAAGCGATTAGAGCTTAGAGGCAGTGGTTTAGTAACAGGGTTTTAGGAAATGTATCTGGTTTCCTTGGCTGTGTTCGGCGATGATCCCGGATAAAAACACGTTGCGATCGGTTCGGCGTGCATGTGCAGGAGGTAATTGCAGATGTGCCAGAGTCAGAGCTGGTAAATTTGGAATGTAATTTGAATGTGCGGTTTTGTTAGTTTTGGAGCACATCCATTAAGTTATAATGGCGGAGCAAGGCGCAAGTTCTCAGCAGAAACTTTATCATGAGCAGACACTTTGAAAGATTATCCATTGCGTTTGATGCATCGATTTATCACGTAAAAGCGCTTTACATTTTCCCCGATGTAAGCTAAATTTAAATATTTGTTCGCCAAAGCCAACTACGAGAGATCTGAGAGCTGCACACTACAACCATGAGTTCTCTAACCTTCCTTCAGAACTTACTTTTGCATCCACTTATCATTCATAAAGAGTTTCACTCTCATAATTACTAATTAAAATTTTATGTATTTTACTTATTACCACTTACTATTATAAGTTTAATTTTCAGGTTCAAACGTATTTATTTATCATTTTCATTGTTCTCTTTACCTAGCTAGGTGGACTCTTCAAGATTTATACAAAATAACTTTTGTCATCTAGAAAAATTGTAAAATCTGTATTTAAAGGTGTTACTATACAGGGAAGATTTAATTACATTTTAACTATAATTGTTTAAATTTCCTTCAATAAATATAATTATATCAATTTCCTGAAACTTGTATTAGAAGAAAAAAAAACTACTTCCGTTTAATAACACATTTGAGTTGGTTATTAATTTCATTATATCATTATTAAAATAATAAAAAATCGTATTGTTTAATATTTGTTTTGTAGGTAGTTCCTAGAAAGTACTGAAATGAAGACGTCTTTATTATTAAAATATAGATGAATTGGAAAATAATATCGTGGTTATAGAAAAAGTATATTGTATTCGCTTGGTATGTCCATTTCATATTCATATAATTTATAAAAAATAGTTATACTCGTATGAAATGAGTAGCATTCCATGCTTATTGTACAATATACTATTACGATCTGTTTTTTCTCTTGTAATTCTGTCTAGTTTCTTCTCTCCTTTTTTTATTTGTATATTATTTATTTCTAGTTATTTTAATTCTCCTTCTTGTTCTCTTCTATTTTGCCAATATAATCTCACCTAGGGCTCTCAGATGTCCCGGAATACGAGATTGTCCTGATTTTATCTAGATCTTTGTAATAATAGTGATATGTTGTGAATGAAAATATGTGAATATATGTTTTTTCTATTACGGACCACAATAGCAATATATTTTTTTTTAATTCAGTGGACAGATGAGTGTAACTTATTACGTTACACGGTGGGTAGGAGCTATTTAACAAAATATTATCAAAATTTAATTTCATTGTATAGAAATGTACCTATGTATATATTTAAACAAAAAATTATTATAAAATCATCCAAATCACATAAATATTTGGACAGCAATGTTGGAAGTCCTTTTTATTTTATTTCACCTAACTTTTGTTCGTTAAATGTACATTTAAAATTAAATATCTGTTGATAATAACGGAGGTATGTGTGATTAAAAGAAAAATATAATTTGTTATCATTTTATAACATTTGTGTTGGTGCTAAATAAACACCCCTTCTCTTCAAACTGTCACGGCTTGGTTAATTAAAAATTTGAGAGCTCTAATTTCACAACTCTACCTACTGCCGATTCATTTGTATCTCTCGTTCCTGTACCTTGTTGACGACCCGTCTTCATCAGTCAACCTCATATGGCAGTCTTATATTTACTTTCGTTCATCATGAGGGTTGCACTGTCATATTACAATATATTATTATTATTTTGGCGTAACGTTCCTAGGTGTAACAGGGCGTAAATTACTTGAGGTACTTGTTTCGTGACAAAAAGCATTTTCGTGAATTTCTTATATTTTATTTTTATAAACTAACTGACTTATACATATTATTCTCATATATTTCATTTTGTTAAATAAAGATCAAAAAGCAGTAATATTAGAAAATATACTTTCTTACAAAGCAGACTGTAGTGGTAGTAAGTTGGTAGTGAGAAGTTGTGCAAAGTTGTGATTTTTATTCCATTGAGATGACGGAAGTGACTTTTAGATAAAGGCAAACTACTTAACTGCAGAGTTGGTTAAGTTGGCGAGAGATTTGAAAGCAGATGGCCTGCTAACTGCGACTCACTGTATCCGCCCGGCACCCAGCCCGGGCGAACTTCCTAACAAAACAAAAGCGACGCCGGCGAAAGAAAGTGCAAATTTCTAAGATGTTTTGTAGAGAGAAGTGGTCACAGTTGCTGCAACTGTCACCTTGCAGGACTGCACTCGCAAAAATCTCTCTCCAGCGTGAAACTAAATCAAAACAGGCAATTCTTCAACACAAAGAAAAATACCAGACGTATAAATTATTTGGTGCTAGATGGAAGCCGTTTACTAGCCGTCGCTTAAAAGTAAACAGACATGTTAAACTTTTAAAATTAGATATATAGTTTTCAAAGAGCAAAACGAAAACAATGAATTTTTTTAGGTAGGTAAGTAGGTAGAACAGAATTTAAAAGTTTTAAAAATATTCAAAGTGGCATAAGAAAATGATACCAATACTGTATGATAGAAACCCCGTCAACGTCTTAAAAAAATAACAATATATTTGTACATACTTTTTCGTTATTCATCATTCAGATTTGTGAGAAAATATCCAAAAGTAGATAAGTTTTTACAAAAGATGATATTGATGTTGATACTCTTTCTAATTGTGCTGCTAGTCTCGATATTTTGTGTTCTATTGAATATTTTTTTTAATGATCCGTGAGGTTGTTGATGACTTATTGTTAACAATATTACCGTTCTCAGACTCACTATTGCTTTCAAAAAGAAAATTTTCATTATTTATCATAAATTTCATTATCCGCCTATGGTTAAATACCTAAAATATTTTTTTCTAATTTTCACATACGAAGTTTCACTTTGCAAAATTGATTGGCATTAGGCCGGTACAATTTCTTTGTATTCGCTATTTTTAAAGGTATGCACTTTTACAGATTATAACGTTTATAATAAATCAAATTTCCCCAGGGCGCAAAATTGGCTAGATACGGCGCTGATAAAAATGCTAAAAAATAAATATTGTTGCTGTAAGTGTACTTTTTTTCTATCACATTTGTACATTAGAACTAGACGTACTGGCATTTGCCTATAGACATCTAGCGGTAGTAAATTTAACTTTTTCATTTTAATATAAATAATTGTGATTTATATTATTACTCAAATTTTTTATGAAAACGAGATAATAATAAATAAATTTGGAAGCGCAAAGGCGTCTCATTTATACAGACATTATATTTAATTGTTTGATTTGTAGCAGAACAAAAACTATTTGCTGAAATATTGCTGTCGAAACACAAATGCCTAACTTAAAATGAATCTGATATTCCAGACAGTTCAAATGAAGGTTTGATACAATTTAGGGTTGATATTTATTTAAAGGGAAAAAATATTAGCAATATTAATAAAGCTACCTGCAATTATGACTACGACTGAACATAGCTTTTCTATATTAATGATATTAAAACTCCTTAAAGGAGTTGGATTCGAAAAAAGCTTTGTCCTAATTTGCATGAACGAAACAAAGTTTATTATAAATTTAGTTATACTTTTGTATGTAGAATTTTAATTTTTAATATTTTTTCAATGGTTAACATTATTACATATTTTATTGTTTATGATTACCTAAAAAAAAATCGCCCCCCTTCCTTTAGGAAAGTTTCCGAATTCGCTACTGACAACGAGACAGTCTGACTTTTCATATCCGGTCATACCCCTGAATTCAACACTGTAAAGAAGTCAACAAAATGAACTTGAGAATTATGAAAAAAGAAGGTGTTTTTTGAAGTTGCAGTTATTTAATAAAATTCATTAATACACCAACGTTTCGACTGTAAATCAGTCTTCATCAGGGTGCTGATAACATTCAAAACATACAATCAAATATACAGACATACATTCAAATCAGGTAACAGACTTACATAAACGGTATTAAAACATTATCGAGTAAATCATGTAAATTATTTTACTGAAATCTTTCGTCAAACATAGATAATACAAACACACATACATGTTACTTAACAGTTATCAACCAACTGACTTAAACAAGAAGTTTCTAGTTGAGTAACAGTCGAAAATTGTAAAAACCTACCCCTAGCTAATCAAGAGCCAGAGAATAGCGAAATTTGAGAATTATGCTAAAATATCTTTAAAGCCACAAGTAAAGGAAAAGATCATCGTTCACACAGATTACACACATTAATGTCAATAAGTAATTATAGCACTAACAGTAAATTAGCATGATAATTCCCTCAAGTGTAAATCAAAAATGTCCAGGCAACATTTATTTACTTCTAATATTTGTTGAGTCCAGCCCTGTCGCCGTTGATTCCTGCGGGTCACGACTTGAGCGCAACTCCACCTTGAGCCGCTAACTTTGATTCCACGTTTGAGCCGTCGGCAAAGTTGCGCCATTACTTTCATTGGCTCGGGCCGTGTTAGCGGAAATAACGGGAAAAAAGACTCCAACTCCGGCTTGGCTCCGGCACTCCGGGCGCTGGAAGGTCTCCGGATCCCGCCACCGCGAGGCAGGACATTAAATGCACATTACAGAACAAAATGCCCCAACTATCAATCATACCCAGCGATTTGTGCCGACAAGTATTTGGGTTATTGAAATTTGATTCTCTCCAGATAAGAACTGGGAATCAAGTTTATCACTTCAGTTTACCGACAAAATCCTACTGATTTATATTTAATCCACTCTTCACTTATTCCACACTATCGAAAACAGATTGTTATGTACGGTTAGGAATATCGATGTATTTATTTAAATCTGTTTATCTCTTACAAACTGTCACGTACATAAGGGAAGCATTGCGGATAGCAAATAGATTAAAGAAGTGAAGAGACGTCTTTGACCTGCAAAAAACGTTACAAAATTAAATTAAACTCGTACAAACAACCGAGTGATATTTACATTTAAAAAATCTGATGTGGACACCATATTACTTCCTTATAGGTACACTAAATTATACTATTTTTTTGCTGCATTTCATTTAAACTTATTTCGTTTGAAAGTGAGATCATTCTACGCCTAATAACTTCCATTCGTTTCATACCTTCGAAATGGATCATCTTTTAAAAATTTTATTAAAATATTTATCGCTTTTCCTTATTGCACTACAAAAAAAAATTTAATCATTTAATTTATTTCCAACATAATTTAGGAATAGTTCTTGCGTTTAAATAACGACTACGAAGATGGTGTGATTTTAAAACCATTTTAAAGCAAAATTGTCGTTTCTGAGCAAATTTTATCAATTAAATTCATAGCTGGAATTATATTCGCTTGATTATTTCACTAATGACAACATATGAAACATAAAACTTACATATCAACAAAATATAACAATGGTGATTGCTATTGTGGGGTTTATTAAATTTTAAGTAATGTAATAAAAGCCATAAATTTATTTGAAAATTTAACGAATACTTGTTGTGTAATAACAGACAAACAAGTATCAAAAATGACATTTACCTTCGCTGTCGTAATTTAAGAATCATTTTTGGTTTCATTTGGACTCATCAAAAGAGCACTTTACTTTTGACAAAAACTTAATAATCACAATAATTTAGTTGGCTTTTAATTTTTGTAAGAACCATTTTATTTCTTGTTAATAACTTGACTGTCAAAATATATTTCGTGAGAAATATGTACAAAATAAATGAAAAATATATCTTTGTTTGCAAGTTTTTGAGCGATTAAAATTGTTTTGTGTAATGTAATAAATTGTAATAGAAATAGTGATAAACATTTCTATAAAAGTTTCAAAACATGATACATTTCGAAAGGAAGTTCGAAGATATTAAATTAAATTGAAGAATAGAAGTTGAAGAAGTATTAGCTGTAGAATGATCTCACTTTCAAGTGAAATAATTTTAAATGAAGTGCAGCAAAAAAATGTATACAATTTAGCGTACAATGAAGTCATGTGGTGTCCACATCAGATGTTTCTCACATTATTTCATAATTTAAAAATTTGAACTTGAATTAGCATATTGGCATCCTGTGACAATTACACTGCTTTTTTTACATAACCTAATCTTCTACTTTATTATGTTGCTGCGCTTTTTCATCCGAATAAATCGATATTTGAAACATGCCGTGAAAATTTTTTGTATCTAATACGAGAGAAAAGCACTTTTTCCACTCTCACTCGAATGCATCAAACGCTACGCTCGTGAGACAAACCCGAGCTCGAGTGGTAAAAATATATGATTTTCCTTTCATAATTTATAATAATTAATTGAAATTGTATTCATGCATATCTAATTAGAACACTTCGAAATCTATTTTAGTGTACAGTATTCGAATATTTGTTGTTTAATTTGGAAACACCCTGAGTAGAAAGATAACATGAAAGAAACGAGAGCAAAAAAGAAGACTAATACCATCACCTCAGCATCTCGCGAAGACCTCATTAGAAAGTGTAAACATTACCAGCCGTCAATCGAGTGGTGTAAACACGCATTTTTCATCATTCTAAAATAAGGCCCACGGCTTCTCCATCCGTCATCTGCGCGAGGAGTCATGAATCTTCGTCGTGTGAATTGTTTATTGTTGTTCCGGGAACCCTCGTCGTTGGGATCGCCGGTTAGGGGAGTTTTTCTCCACGCAACAAATTAAACATATGGAGTGCTTGTAAAATACTTGTCTAACGAGTTGTTCTCGTGTTCGTGATAAAAATAGTGGAAGACTGCCAGCTGTCTTACAGAGGGATTACCTACATCGACAGAGAACAAGAACTACTGTAATGAGACAACTGCTGTGAGTCTACAACCAACGGGGAACTTTTCTTTCTTTCAATATTCAATATTTCATTTCCTATTTTAAATTTAACTAATTAGTGTAAGGTGAGCCGATGTAAAATTGTTGTATTACGTTATTATAAATATAAATATAGATATAAATTAGCTATTAAAACAGTCAGCGAAAAATTCTGGTTAGTAAAAAAAGTTATGAATAATTTTAGTTCGGCCTAATCACCTCTTTGGATTTAACACTGGGTGGAAGTCTCTGGATTTTAGGTTGGATAACAAACATTTATAAGCTAAAAGATATAACAGAATCTCCCATTTTGTATTATCACCATTAAGATCTCGCAAACTATTAAAAAACAAAAACATATCAACATGGCAGGTGCAGAAACCTCTCGCCTGTCCTCTGTAGACTTTTTATTAATATTTATATTTTATATGAGTATCCGCACGATGCCTGTTGACACGGTAAAATGAATTAATTTGTACTTACAGTATTAGTACAATTCATTTTAGAATATACGATACTTTTTTTCTATTGTATTTTCACATACAATTATAATAATGTTAATTGCAAACATAAAACATTTATTTCCCTACGTAAACAAACTAACCGCAATTGTAAAAAAATTCCCAATTAATTAATTACTTGTAATAGGTAAATGGGGCTAAATTGAAACAAATTTTAGCTAAAGACATAAGTAATATTAAATTATTACCTATTTCAAAAATTCTCATATATTCAAAATTAATATAGATATAAAAGATATTTCAGAAAAGCACTTCAAAGAACCTAAAAAACCATGTCCCGTTACAAGATTAACACCTAAATCTAATCATATCTAATCTAGGCTGTCAGAATGTTATATCCAAAAATTTTATTCACTAGTGTTTGAGTAATTGTTACGACAATATCCATCCTCACACATAGACAGACATCGCAAAAATATTAAAATTGTGTTCTAGGGGCGTATTCATTGAAAACTCACTATCCGATTTTTAGCATGATTCCAATTTCCAATACCTCCCTTACTGAGACTGGAACTGAACAAAGTCTGAGATATGGGGTTCGAGTCTCAGTATCGCCAACTATTAACTAAATAAAAAATACCGTTGTGTTGGAGTGATTCGAAACCCGTCATAAGTTTTAGGTCCCTTGCAGAGGCAGAGAACTTTGATGGTAATGAATTTGTTATTTTCTTTTCCTAGGTACTGATACGTTTCATTTTTTATAAATATCGCAGATAATAATTTTCATTTCAGTTTTCGGACATAATAAATAATTAAAAAATATATAAAATATTTCTGCCCCTAGATACATGATCCTAATATTACGTACCAAAATTTCAAAACAATTCATCTACTAGTTCTAAAATATAATAAGAATTACGAATTTAACACTTCAAACGGCAGTCTTAAGCTGACAACACAGTCTACCAATTCGCAAGCAAAAGTTCACAATTCGCAACTTTTTTGGTGGACAAAAGGCCTGAATTCATACAATCAAAGAAATAAGTGGCAGCAAAGGAACAATATGCAGTGGAAAAACTGAAAAAAAACATATCGAAAATTAAACGTTGACCCTCGAATGGGCAGCTAAGTAAAGTGGAAGATGGAAAGAAAATTGCTGCAAAATAGGTAAAAGCGTTTTATAGGTTGTCTCATGGAATATCGAAGAATCGTTATAAAACCCTTAAACTCCCCTTTCTCAAGTTCAAAAGGCAACTGAAATTTATATCCGTCATAAATAAGAATAGGTTTACACTGTACTGGACTCTTTTGTAACAAAAATATTTTGAAATATAAGAGCGAAGGTTTAAAGCCAGGATAAATAAATAATAATTCGATAATTTCTTATTTTTGTAATAATTATTCTACTTGGGTCTTTGGGTAATTGACAGTTTGTGTATGAATAGTTTTCATATTTTCATTTCCGTTTTAAGACAAATAAGCGAGAAATAAGTCATAAGTTCCCTACAAATACAAATTAGGTGACGTTCTACTGCCTTTGACGTTTCGAAAGCGCCACAGCGCACATCTGTGATACCAAGACAAAAAATGAAAACTATTCTGCTCAAAAATATAATAAACATGAAAAATATAATATAAGTATAATTATATGTAAAAATAACAGACCGAGTTCTCGTTTTTGACAACGAAAACAAAATGTTTTTGTATGTTTACAAACGAAATGTTAAATTTTCTGCGCCATGTTATATGTTTGTTAGTTTGTCTCTCTCATCTTATATGTTCATTTCTATAGAGGCACTAATATATCACAGCTAAATAGCAATAATACTTTATAATTTATTATAAGTAAACCGTGTACTTTTTAAGAGGCTTAGGTGTTTAAAATGACTACTACCAATACCAACTTCCATACAATAATAGAGATTTTGCTCAAAATTTCGTCGTACGTTCTGCAACATTTGTGGAGTAATCTGACGACACTCAGTTATGATACGATGGCTTAAACTTTTGACTTTAAATAACCCCACAAAAAGAAATCTAACGGTGATAGATCTGGCGATCTTGCTAGCCATTGTCAAAAGAATTGTTTATTAAGTTTCTGTCATTTGTTTAAGCCTACTTGATTGCAATTTTGAACACCTGATAAAATTTGTTTTAAACGATATTTCTCTGGAACTAATGATCGGATTTGAAAAATAAAAAAACTGTTGAAAAGAGAATTGTAAGGCCTTTCGAACGGTGTCATGTTTGACACCCTTTTCCATTTAAAATTTTTGAGGTGCAGTCCACTTCCATTTTAGGGTTGAAGTTATGTCATTGGTATTAATCCATTCAGATGTTCCCCTTTATACTAAAATTGACGTGTTCGAGCGTTTTTTACAAAATTGATGTTAAGTGGCAAAAAAATGCTCTGACAATTTTCATTTGGCCACCTTTTATATGTTAACATTTGTTGCAAATTATTGATATGTATTCAAAATACATTGAATTTAAATATGCGAGAAGAGTACATTGTGGCGATCGAATATAGCTACTGTATCTAATTTATTACATTAGTGAATACCACGCATTGCCCAATTTCTTCCATACATAAAAACCCGTAGTGTGTCTCACCGCACGTGCTCCTATCCCAGCATCAGCGACCCCAATGTTTGTGTGTTTAGAGAGCGAGGCGGGTGTCAGGAACCACCTGCACTTGTCCAAATATCTCCCGCTCGGCGCATTATTTATAACGTGTTAGACAAATATTAGTGCAGCGCGTCGCGGCTGATGGATGGAGCAGGAGCCAGCCACTTACTGACGCACCACCGCGACGCCCGACACAAGGAGGTTAATTAATCAGCCTTCGTCAGGGCACCAGGAGTCGACGATATGAGGATTGCGTGACGGGGGCAGGTGTTGCGAGATGTGACTGACAAACAAAAATGTGGGAAGTGGGCTTCTAATTATCAATAACTGACTTAGTATTGTGTGTGAAATGAGAGATGATCTTTGCAACAGGAGAGAGTGACTGCTGTTTGTTAAATACTTCATAAAACATTGGCAAATAGAACGATAACAGCCAGATTTATAAAAAAAGATTAAATTCAGAGTTAAGTAACTCCATATTTAATCCGGAATAAAATTTCTGATATTACAAGCTATTTACTAATTCAGACATACCTCTCATAAGGATTATTGACAAATCAAGTTTCACTTTAATTTTACATTTTATATTTAGTTTTAGTTTTAACACAGAAGACTGCAAACTCCAATGAGATATTCTAGTTTTACGTTTTATATTTAAAAATCGACCAATAGCAATAAGCTTTTATTCCTGATTAGAACTGGCAAATGTTTGTTTTGTTTGGTTATAAACATTATGAATAATAAATGTTAACTTCGATTTTATTACTAAAATTATATGATGACAAGAAAAAAAATAGGAGATTGTTCTTAGTACGCCCCATAAAT
This sequence comes from Stenolophus ochropezus, assembly GCA_035578165.1. Taxonomy (NCBI): domain Eukaryota; kingdom Metazoa; phylum Arthropoda; class Insecta; order Coleoptera; family Carabidae; genus Stenolophus; species Stenolophus ochropezus. Next base: position 5,431,862 of record JAQOWZ010000004.1, on the reverse strand, counting down.
AAAGCATGAAAAGAACGAGAAGATTGGAAAATTTTGATGCAAAGATGTTTTTTTAGAATATACCAAATTATTATCAATTCACTAATAAAAAAATCTGATGTGGCCACGACGTAACCTCTCAACTGTCCCCTTTACACTTTTTATTAATATTTATATTTTCCATGTGTTGACTGCATCCAGGATAAAATGAAATATTAAAATATTTAGTAATTACAGTAAAAGTACAATTGCTTTTAGGATATTCGATAATTAATAATACTTTCACTGCCAACCCTGTCAATTATTGTCAAAGTCAAATATAAAACATTTATTTCCATAAGTAAACAGATTAACTGCAATTCTAACAAATTTATACCGAAACATTAATTACTTGTAATAATGAAATAGGTCTAGGTAAAATCAAATTTATTCCCATATATGGAGCTAGGTAGAAAAAAATTTGAAGTATAAAATTTTAGCTAATGATATAATATCAAATTATTATTTACAAAAATTCTCATAAATTCATAATTAATTAAGATATTTCAACCAACACTTCAGATCGTCATGAAAACACCACTTTCGTTTGCACGATTAACAATCAAATCTAATCTAGAATGTCATAACGTTATATCCAAAATTTCAACTTATTTTTATTCACTAGTATTTGAGTAATCATTAGAACAACATTCATCCATCCATCCACACACGGACATACATCATCGTAAAATATTAAAATCTTGTTTTAGGGACTTCAAAACGTCCTTATTCATTGAAAACACTTTCCGATTTTTAGCATGATTTATTTCCTCTCATATTGAATGTTGAGAAGTAAAAAATGTCAAATTCGTCGTCCGTCAATAAATAAATAGGCTCGATTTCTAATCACATTGTCGTAGAATGGGGTTTACTTTTAGGTTATCAAATATCACAGTAGATTTCCTCTGTATTACTTATAAATACTGATAATCACCTAGAAATATTGCTAACCCTACAGTGGCGGAACTAGAGGGAAAATGTTGGGTGGGCCACGCGGTGGGCACCGGAAAATCTTGGTGGGCTGTGCTATTGTTATATACCGAGTGTCTACTTTAATTTCGGAACATAGGAAATTCAATGTTACTTTTTTCATTTCCCGATATATCTTTATTACCTTTTAATTTTAGAACAAACTGTGAGATATATATTTGTTTAGAACTAAAAACTGCATCCAATGATGAATGAATGGACAAAAGCCCTTATACATACAAAATAATAAATAATTTTTACAATATTCAAGCAAGTTTCAATAGGTGTCATGGAAACTGAACGACAAGTTTAAATTTTTTGAAGTTGGCGTGAAATAATCTATAATGTTACGTTTACTCATTTTAACTAGCACTAATTATCAAAATTCACATGAATTGCATGTTCTGAAAGACACGAAAACTACATGTGCACTGATCTGTTGCAGATGTAGTGGTAGATATGAAGACGGTCAGTTGACATTAATTTTAAATCAAATCGGTATGCTTTGTAAAAGCGCGCGGTAATGACTATCACAAGTTTCTACGTAAAAGAGCGGCCTCATCAATCGGCTTAGTCCTTAGAACAATTCTTTGGTTATACAAGCACTACCAACCACCGTGCAGACACAATAATACCAATTAAATATTTCAAAACAAAGATTACGCCGTCTTTTTGTTTTTACAAATTTTTAGAAAAATTAATGTAATAATGGTATTATATATTTTATTGATGCCTGCATTGTTTACGGGTGGGCACGAGGGTGGGCCAACACTTTTAAAGGTGGGCACCGGCCCACCCTGGCCCACCTATAGTTCCGCCACTGTAACCCTACGACTACCAAACTATTGGATATATCTTTATAAAATAATATGTTTAATCCTGTTTTATGAATTGGTAATGGAATTGGAATTTGTTTGATACTTCAGGGAGTTAGTGACTAACATCTTCCTTGTATTCAATGCTGAGTTAAAAATAGGATTAAAAATCTGATGTGTCCAACACAATACCTCCCGCAACTGTAGTAATACATATATTCTATATAACTTATTCAATACATTTAATTTGTAGTTTTAAAATTAGTTTGTTATTGCAGTTCGGAATATTTTTAATTCATTTCATACCTAAAATTTCCTTCATAAAGTTTGTATGACCAATATGACAGCTATTTTTGACGTTACTAAAACCGGAACGGAACTTACTTTGATTCACGCATGCAAATACATTCCTAATATATTTCTTCCATCCTATTAAATTTTACAATAAAATTACTTCATTTTAACTTATTTTATCTTTTATAGATATTAACATCAAATTTTGTAAACAAATGAATAACTCATCTGTTTTATCGAAATTCCTCAGCCTAAACGGTATATAAATTATTATAATGTATATATTTTTTGCTATTTAGCTAAAAGTTGTATATAAACGTAATTATGCAGATCGGTAGAAAATTAAAAAATCTTTCTATTTAATAATAACGTAAAATTTTACAATAAAATTACTTCATTTTTACTTATTTTATCTTTTATTCTTACTTATATCAAATTTGACATCATATGTCAACTTTTGTGAACATATGAATAATTCATCTGTTTTATCGAAATTCCTTAGCCTAAACCATATGTAAAATTTATATAATTTATATATTTTTCTCTATCTACCTAGAAGTTATATATAAACGTAATTATGCAGATCGGTAGAAAATATAAAAATCTGTATATTTAATAATAACGTAATTTGCGAAAAAATGGTATTTAATGGTGTTTTTTTGGAAAAACTGTTTAAAGCTTCAAGTAAAGTACGACCTCCGGTTAACCAATTGTAGTCAAAACTTAATCAGTTCATCATATTTGAATAGAAGTCTTAAATACCAAATATTATATTTTTTACATGTATCATATTAGAGTTATCTGAACGAAAAATCATCACAGGCATACACACACAGACACACACACACATACGGACATACAGACATCACGGTAAAAATAGCAAAATCGTATTCTAGGGACCCTAATTCGTGCTCATATGTTGAAAACTCACACTCGAGAAATCTGACCAAAAACAATACCTTCCTTATCTATATACTGATAGGCGGAAGGTAAAAATGGAGTTACTGACTAATCCATTCTATGAACAATTATAATATAGTTCTTCTGTGCAAATCAATCATATGTAAATATAAGATATCAATCTAGGTTTAACAAAATTGTCATGAGCTATGTACTAATAGTGATTAAATTACATTCTTTCTGAGGGTCATATTTAATTTCGCCTATAATATTTAAACTTGTTAAAAACCTAGTGTAAGAATTTTTTAAATCCATGTCAATTTGTAATTTTAATTTCATTTTTCAATCAATTCGACCATCATTTTTTCAAAAATAGCTGTACACTTTGCAACTTCTACTAAGTTTTGAATAAGGTTTCACGAAATAATTTTTTTCAAGACAAGATAAGATTAAACATTCAATACGCATGAGAAGACGTATAAATTACAACATTAACACCCTTCGTATCTAAGGATGGACCTTGTTTAATATTATTATTAGTACATCAATGGCAAACACGTTTGCAGGTATCTACTTGACTAGTTGCGAACTGAGCTCTCCCTTATTTGAGTTCATAGATCACATACATACATTTATGTACATACGGTGATCGGTGTACGTTGACATGGTCAATAGTTAATATTATTATTAGTTTATAAACGTCCCACGTAGACATTCCGTACCACAGTACCTATTTGAATTTGTACGCAATGGATGAATAGACCCTATTTCAACAGCGGCGTACCCAGAACTGAAAATTTGTAGGCGTTCAGCTTTTTAGACAATAACTACTGGTAATGTGTCGAATAACCGAATAACGAGTATTCAGCGAAATTTTAACCGAATATTCGGCATTACCGAATAATATATTTTTATACAATCTGAAAGCGTGATTGGTGGTCCTCGTTAAAGAGAGGGGAATATTTGTTCTCAAATGATCGCCCTATTTTATGCTTAGTTAATTTCTTCTTTTATTATTATTAAATTTAATTATATCAAGAAATTTACCGCCAAACCATATAACTATATAAATTATTTACTCTTATTGTAGATACATTAATAATAACTATACAATTGTATAGTTTTTTAAAATTTATTATTTATATATTTTAACATAACAAAACAGTGTTGGAGTTCACTTATTTCTTGTAACCGAATATTCGGTATTAAAACATGTCGAATAAGCCGAATACCGAATTGTGAAAATATAGCCGAATAGGCCAAATACCACATAATTATTCGGCTTCGGTGCAATTTCTAATAATTACCTATAATATGTCTGCTAAATATATACTGGGACCAAAAAGAAGTAAACAAACTTAAATGGTAGGTACAGAAAAATTAAGTACTTGTACTATACAACAAATATTAATAATAAATAAGTATTAGGTATATAATTAAATATTTGTTAAATAACATAGACTTTCGTAGATCTGTGAACGGCAATTGTAAATTTTGCACTGATAACTTAACTCAAATTTTGGGCAGTATCGCGTTCTTATATGAATCAGAAAAGTGGGTGAAATCAGTGTTAGAAAAATCTCAAAAAAAATACTTAGGTTCTATAAAAATGAAAACATATGTCATGTCATGTAATGTCAAACAAAAAAATAATGATCCAACAAAGAAAATACTATATAAGAAATACCTAGTTTTAATTAATAAAATGAGTTAAATTCGATTATTTAGCAAATTTTTAATTGCACACTCCGGATATTATATAATTCGCTTTATATAAGTAACTATGGCATAACGGAAAAGAATAAAATATAAGTATGTATTTTTCTTTCACCATTTTTAGCTCTATTTATAATCTTTCAAAAATTTTCAAAATTTTGCAGGCGCTCAACGAAATTTTGGGGGAGCTCAACGAAATTTTGGCTGCGCTCAAGCGTCTCCTAAAACGAATCTAGCTGCGCCACTGTATTTAATTCAACTATTGCTACGTCAAATTTTATTCCTGAAAATTTAAATCCAATTTAACTGGAAGTATCAATATATATATATATATATATATATATATATATATATATATATATATATATATATATATATATATATATACAGGGTGTCCCATTTAAGATACGAATGCATTGGTATCTCGAGAACCGTAAGAGCTACGAGGTTGGTTAAATTAGACAAAAGTTGCCCCGTTTGGAGGCTATTTTAATAGTGTTTTGTTATTTGCGAAAAAATGCATAGGTCACTAGATATAGGGGAAAATGTAAATTTAGCGATTTTCTTTTTTTGCTTATAACTTTGTTATATGAAATAATACGAGATTCTGGTTTGCACTTTCTTAAGGCACTTTTGTATGGTGAATTTGCAGAAGTACTCAATATTTTTTTATATCTAACCATTTCCGAGTTACTGATAGCAACTTTTATTTTTCATATGGAGGTCATATTAAGCTATGGTATTTTTAAATAGAGATTTTTTTTAGCGTTACACTGATATAAAACAGTAATAATTTATTTTTATAATTAACAGAAAAATTAACAAAAATTGTTATTTATACTAAAATTGCATTGAAAAAAGTAAATTAAAGGCTGCTGTGGAAGAAAATAACTATTTCATAACATATATTGCAACAAGTTTATTTAATTAAAGTTAAAAATACAAAAATTATTAGCGAAAACTTAACAATAAATTTAGTTAGAAAAAAGTAAATCGAAGGCTGCTGTGGAAAAATTTAACTAAATTTATTGTGAAGTTTTCGCAAATTATTTTTGAATTTTTAACTTTAATTAAATAAACTTGTTGCAATATATGTTATGAAATAGTTATTTTCTTCCACAGCAGCCTTTAATTTACTTTTTTCAATGCAATTTTAGTATAAATAACAATTTTTGTTAATTTTTCTGTTAATTATAAAAATAAATTATTACTGTTTTATATCATTGTAAAGCTAAAAAAAATCTCTATTTAAAAATACCTTAGCTTAATATGACCTCCATATGAAAAATAAAAGTTGCTATCAGTAACTCGAAAATGGTTAGATATAAAAAAATATTGAGTACTTCTGCAAATTCACCATACAAAAGTGCCTTAAGAAAGTGCAAACCAGAATCTCTTATTATTTCATATAACAAAGTTATAAGCAAAAAAAGAAAATCGCTAAATTTACATTTTCCCCTATATCTAGTGACCTATGCATTTTTTCGCAAATAACAAAACACTATTAAAATAGCCTCCTAACGGGGCAACTTTTGTCTAATTTAACCAACCTCGTAGATCTTACGGTTCTCGAGATACCAATGCATTCGTATCTTAAATGGGACACCCTGTATATATATAGAGTATATGATTCATCATGATGCATTAAATTTGTTTCTTTTACAAATAAATACATGAAATCATTGATTCTGTACCTAGTTTTAATAAAAATAGATTGTTACATATATCAGTCGTAAATCTACACTGACGCACAAGGACACTTTTTTTTATCTAAAAATCGCATATTGAATATTTATAATAGGATCATCCCAAAAATAAATTTAACATGGATGGAACATGTACCTTAACTCTTACTATGTATATTACAATATAAAATATTACAAAACTAAATACTTTTCATTCATAATTTTCTAAAATGATATTTCCACTCATTTTTTTCGTGATGTCATGAATCAAAAATTCACACAAAGGCAAATCTTCAACGAAAATATTTATTTTAACTACCCCCTGAATACATTTTGACTACTTTCGACGTGACGTCTGTAAGTATGTACCTCGCGTAACTCAAAAATAATTAGCCGTTGAAATTTTGTTTATGGAATTTCTATAACATCAAGTTATATACATCCATTTTTTGTTCCAATCGACTTTTATAAAAAGACAGTTTACTTTTGCCAGAAACTTAATAAAAACATTAATTTAGTTGGCTTTAAATTTTGTAGGAAACATTTAATTTTTTAGAATGGAAGATTTCTTGACTGGGCATTGATTTAAAGGGAGGAATTGCTGGGCTTTAGTCAATAAAACGATTACTTCACATCGACATTTCGATCTCGGGTAGGATTTTAAAATTTGTTGACTAATCATTTTTGAGTTACGCGAGATACATACGTACGACGTACAGACGTATATTTCCGATGAAAAAGTGAAAACCGAAATTTTTCGCGATTACAATAATTCCTTTACTTCGTACAAAGAATTAAAAAGTAAACGCTTAATAGAAGGAAATAAGTTGTTTTGCAGCTGCAGAGACTATTTATTTTTATTTTTAGTAAAAAATATATCGTTTGGTGCTTTTAGAAGAAAAGTACGATGATTTCAATATTATCTTTGAAAAATTAAATAATGTATGAGTCCGTATTGTGAGCATTTGTTACTTTTTCCGCGTTGTCCGTCTTACTTACTGCCGCTCTTGTTTAGTTTATACGCTTTAAAATTCATGACGCGATTCAGCGCCGTCGTGGGCGTCGGGAAGGAATCACTGCAAACCGTTTCCGTGGAAGGAAAAACGTTATTCAGCCGACCTGCCGAGCCTTTCATCCTCTGCCCGTCCTGCTCGCACGCACCCGGCCCGGATAGCGCCTTCCTGCTCCCTGGAACATGGCGCACTTGGCGAACAGACGTGAACTATTTATACGACGTTTTGATTTGCTGCTGTCAATTCCGTTTAGATGATGTGCATGGAACGGATACGCTCCTGGCAAATACGTGCATTTTGTTACCGGATTCTCCAACCATTCTAACCCAAATCTAATTCTTGTCATTCAAGATTCCTTACTTGATTAAAATACAAATAAAGATCTTGTATTCGGAACTAGATAAATGATCCAGATTTAATTTTATGTTTTATACAGAAATAGATGCTCGGGCTGGAACGTTAATAATGGTAAATTTTCCAACATTGGGGTTCACGTATGATCTTAACAAAAAATGAAAAATAATCACGCTTCCGTGGGTCATGTCATAACCCACCATAATTCGCAAAAATTAAAGACAAATGCCCCAAGTCCACATCTATCTTTAGTATGTACTAACTTTAAAAGCTGCATATTCTATTATACTATTAAAGTCCAAGTAAAAGTCCTTAAATGAGCAACAGAAAAGAATTGTTTGAAGGTGATATGCTAACGTAAACTTAAGCGAAAAGTTTAAAAGGAGGTGTATGCAGGGGTGTGTTACGGGGGGTCAGAATCCCCCTCCCCCATGAGATCTGTAAACTTTTTTAAATTATATTTAAATTATATATATATAATAATTATATTATTCCCGTAGCATTCTATATTTATATTGCAAATTACAGTGTCACAAAAATGTGTAAAGAGTTCGAAATAGATATACTTATTCATCGCAAAACTTGAAGACATATTCAATGCTGCTACCTTATGGCAATTACTCCAGAAATCTATTATATAATTTCTGTATTTATACATTTTCAAGATTCTTTTTATTAAGAATTTTTTTATTAATTTAAGAGCGGTGCATAATGATAAAAAATTTGATGTGGCCATGTAATTTTCATAGATAAACAGATTAACCGCAATTGTAATAAATTTACCGAATCATTAATTACTTGTAATAATTAAATGGCCTAGGTAGAATAAAATTTCTTCTCATATATTAATAATTAATTAAGTTATTTCGGAAAAACACTTCATCTCATCATGAAAACACCACTTCCGGTTGCAAGATTAACACCAAAATATAATCAGATCTAATCTAGGGTGTTACACCTAAAATTTCAACTTTTTTTATTCACTATTATTTGAGTAATCGTTACAACATCCATCCACACACATGGACAGACATGGTAAAAATATTAAAATCATGTTCTACAGACTTCAGACCGTGCTTATCCATTGAAAATCCTCTCTTACTAACTGGCGAGAGGTAAAAAATCAATCATTTCCACGTTCGGAAAAATCAATGTCGATCCGGCAAATATGTAATTTTGATATCTGATTTGTTGTTATAACGTTAATTTATTAAGTTCAGCAAACTTTACCTTATTTAAATGATGATAGTATTCGTATAGAAAACTTTAATATATCAACTATCAACACATGCCAAATGAAATAGTTAGACACAAATATAAAGGCCCGTTTACACGGTGACATAAAAGCGTGGAGTTGTGTCAGACGGCATTAAATGTCGCAATATTGTCATCGTCTGAACTATTAATTTATCGATGCCATATTGTCGTGACTCTAGTGTCCCAATATTAAAACGTTTTGATACATGACAACTGGCGATTTCGCGGCATTGTCAAAAATGTCGCAACAGTGTCATCGTCTGAACTTCAATAAAGGTATACGTCGCGACACTCTGCCTATGTGTGTGTGAACACTAGTGTCATGACATCGAATGTCGAGCACTATCAAGGAATTACATGCCACAATATCAATGTCATCGTGTAAAAGAGCCTTAAAGGATGACATTTTATAATAATTTGCTTAGTAAAGTTTTAATCATCATCATAAGATTTGACGAATTACCGTTTATAATGTACAGGTAATCAAATCCCTCGAATGTTTTGCTCTTTGTAATATTTTTTTAATATTATTTACTGGCGCCTCTAAATTTTTGGTGGCCTCTTCGAACACCCCTCAAGCCAACGTTTGAAATAAGTTATAAGACCGTTTAAAATAAAAAAAGTCCAGCTATTATTGTTATTAAAAATATATAGGTATAATACTTGTAGGCACAAAGTAATGTTTTTATTCACAACCACTATTGTAATGTCAATTCCTAACCTGTCAAAGGTTAGTAACGTATGTCATATTTAACTGCAATGACAATCTCACGGGTGGGAAATACTTTAAAATCCCTTGGGGGGAAGTGTTTACTATGGTTGCCTAGTAATACTGTCATAAATCTCTAAAAGTAAGGTGATCAGTGCTGTCAAACATATTAAAATAAATTTAAACATTTGTTTTCATAGACTACTACCGTACATTAATTTAGTTTATTGGAAAAAGGCGATATATGAGTAGAAGTTAATTTGGATAATTGTGAATAAAATAGTATACATAGTTCGGTGCGAGTTTCATTACAGCCTTGCGCTATATCTGAGCCTTGAGGCTTCGCCTCTCGGTCATATAATAAGCCCTCGGCTGTAATGAAACATTTCCCACCTCACATGTAATATACTATATTTTGAACAAATCATGAATTAATAGACTTTGAATAAGTCAATATAATTGAAAATTTTATTTGTATTTTCACTTTGCTGTTACGAATTGGTGAATGTATATCTAATTGAAGATGACGCTAGTGTGTGTTGTTGATGCAGAAAACAATTTGAAGAAGTAGATCGAAAGCCGGTCGTATCTCGTCGATACAAAAGTGGCGAAGTCATTTCTCAGGCGGGTGCCTAACAGGGTTAGATGGCGCTATAAACACACATAAAGCCTGCCGGTACGTTATATCGCTAAACTGCATTTCCTACAGACAAATCGGAAGACGCTCCCGACGCCAAATAAACCAGCGCAACGCCTCGCCGTCGGAACGGTATTTTATGTAAACTCAAAATTCATAACTCGCAAAGTGCTAAAGTTAGAATAAAGAAACTTGCGCTTCACACTTTTTCTCTTTGTGCCTTCGTGGCGGCTTCAACTTGAGACTTCTATACCACTAGTTTATTTCTTTTTCTTCCGTTTATTTTTGCAGCAAATGCTTTACACTCACTACCGCTACTTTCTGATTTTTCTTAGGCTGTGAACTGCTTGTTGTTTTCTTGCAATTACCTCGTCAATAAGGAAGCACTGCGCAAAAAACTACCGCACACGTACAGCTACTTCTTCTCATTTTCTTTTTCTACACTTCATTTATTCACAAACAAAATAAAATTACTACTTTGCCACTAATTTATAATTAGACCGTACGTATTTTTCCACATTAACTGTAATGGAATATGCAGAATAAGAATAAGAAGTAAATGAAAAATTCGTTGTAGTTTTTGCAAATTCAATTAGATTAGCAAATAATTACACAAGTCTGAGTCATAAACTTAACGTCTTCCTCATAAAAAGTCTGAGGACGTTTTTTTTGTATTAAAAAATACAAATATCGTTGTTGTCATTGATTGGCAATATATATTTCTCAATATTACCAAATATCTAAAAAAAGATATAGTACTAGTGGATTAAATATTTCTAGACGTAATACATTAAAAATCGGATTTGGATTGAGATATTTTTACTTCGTAGTTTAATATGTTTTTGAAAATATTTCAAAATATGTATTATGTACAATTAAGCAAAAATCATAAATTTAATAAAGATAATTATATTAAGTACATATATTTCAATGGCTTTTTTATAATTTTGGCGCTACCAACAGCAGTTAACTTAAAATAATTTGAAAGTATTTGTAAAACGTGGGCCAGTTGACAGTTGAAATTTATTTATTTGCAACGTTTTATAGTTTATTTTGCCCGTTATAAGAAATTCGTATGATATTCATAATTACCTTAGTAAGACAGTTATTGCATACAACATTCCGTTGACAATGGTAACCAAATAAGAAATCAAGAAATGTTATAAGAAATTTACGAGTTTTGTTGCTTACTTATATTATATTATTTTATCAGTAAATATAGAGTATATCATAACTATAGTTACGGAGTAAATTGATGGACAGCAATGTATTAAAGTGTTTATTTTATGAGTAAACATAGGGATAATTAACATATACTAAAAATATTAAATATTAATGAAACAAATTATAAATTACTTATTTGTTTAAACACCTACCTACGCACAGATTCATAAAAGGATTTAGACACCTAATAGGTAGTCCCAAAGTTATATCCATTGATAACATCCTGAAATGTCAAACTAACTACAATCCCAATTCATAAGAAGTAAAAAGTATATTATTTAGTTCCAAAGATAACTTCACTAGTGGTTTGGTAGAATTAGCAATATTTGTTGATGATTAACAGCATTTCTAAATGATACAGAGGTGATATTTGACAATCTAAATGTAAAATACTAAATTACACGCATACGCAAAGCATTTATTCAACTATGGTTATAATAATTTTTTTTAATATTATTTTATTAAATTTGTTTTACATGTAACAGAAATGTTAGTTTATAGTATATAGTTTTATTAGTTTTTCTTCTGATTTTTAATGTTCATCTTCATCTTCCACTGGATATTATTGCAAAAATCAAATCATTTCGAACTTAAATAAATAAATACATATATATATATATATATATATATATATATATATATATATATAATCATGTCCACACTTCATTTTTTTAAGTTGTTGTATCCGACGACGACTCTAACAAGAATTCCCTATGTTTACTCATAAAATAAACGCTTCAATACATTACTTTCATTTTTGTATCTAGAGTAATGAAACTATTCTATGTTTGCTGATAAAATAAACTCCCGCTATACTTAGGTACGTGAAAGGTGTCACGAAAAGAAAATAAGTTTGTTCCACTTAGATATTCCTCTTCACATCATCATTGATCCTCTACACTGTTTTACAGTAGGTAAAGTGTATTTAAGAAGAAATCGTTTACCACTAGGTCTTTATAAATTACACATCCTGTCACTTCTAAATAAATTAAACTCTTTTCAAACATCATTTGTTCAATTTACATGTTTCTTCGCAAAGTCTAATTGGCTCATCCTATTCTTATTTGTGAGAAGGCCTTTTTACTGACCAACGATTATAAAATCATTGAAAGAGATTTCGTAGTGGGCACTTGGTGGAACATATTTAATAGATAAGGATAAACGAATTTAGATAAAATACTTGGTTATTCCACAATAGTTATTTAATGTGACGATCGTTTCGTCCTTTCGGACATCTTTAGACTAAATTATAAACTTACTTTTCTATAATTATATATTTTTGTACAGATTGAGTAGGGGAGAATCTGTTACATCTAAACCATCTAAATTCAGTAATTGTGAACAGGGATTTTTTTAAGCAGATCAAAACTTGAACAAATTATTAATGATATTCAGATTTTTAATTTACATAGGATTTTCGTGCTACCGTGTTTAACGTCAACGTAAAAATAAACAACATACGAGTAAGTCGTCAGTTTCTGATAATTTTTATCATTTGGTTTTATAATGTACTTACATTTCTTTTAGCTTAAATAACTATTAATATGTGAAATTAATATCTTTATATTAATACATATCAATATACTTAAGTTGGAGTGATAATAAATTGCTTTCTTATAATTTTTAGTTTTGTGAAATTATATTCTTACGAGTTATAGGCAGTGAGTTATTGTTTCCACTAAATTTGCCCATTATACTTTTAACGATTCAGACATATGAATATTTATAACTTTAAAATTTTACTGAATAAATAAATTAGATTTTTATAATATCGAGCTTAGGCATACGATGATTATATTTAAAATGATAAAACATTGCGAAGAAAATATAATAATCTTTTTTTACGTGCTTCTCAAAAAAAAATATTTCAAAATTATATTATATTCGTACACTTTTTATACATGTTTTACTTTTGATAGAGCGACGGTAATATTTTATTTACACTTAAATATATTCTGGATTCTGAATTATTTATTTTACCGGTTTCAGGATTTTTTTTACAAAGACGTTTACATAGACAAAAGTAAGCAAGGTAACTAAGTCATAATTATCTTTATGGTAATATTAATACCATACTGACTTCCTAAAATACTATGGAACAATTAGATAATATAACAACTGTAACCATGGCGTCATATCAAACCATATAGGCTTGATCGAAAAAACATTATTAACAAGAGAATTTAATATTTATTAATAATGTAATTTTCTGAAATCGGTAAACTATTGAACAAACCGCGGTTGTTATAAACGATACCGAGCCTTAGATGTCTTAAAATCCTCCTTGAACTCGGTATTTCATTGACATTTGTGGCGGTTATGATAATAATAATCCCTAGGTATGTTAATAGCTATTTTAATTTTCTTCTAATCATAATTCATTATTTAACCGTCGTTTCAATTTTAAATTATTTTATATAGTTACATTACAGACATTATCTGTCGCCATATAAGTTTAAAACTTATTTCAAATACCTTTTCTTTATAATTAATATATGTAGAAAATATTTATCGCTGGTTGTCATTAAACTTTTTTGAATGTTATTAATACCTAAATGTATGTGGTTTGAAAACAGGGCCCATTTTAAATATAATTTAAAAAATACTTGATTTAAATAAAATTTTATAAAATTATGCATAAAATATAGAAAAAAATGACATTATTAAATTATTATTACATTGCTCTTTGCACATACACTTATTTGAATGCTGAATTATTTTCTGATTGAATTTTCTTATTAAACATGAAATAATTCGTACACGACAGGACATCGCAGGTTTATAATTTTCATGTTTCACGATACCATTTTAAAATATATCTAAATGAAAAAAAAAGACGTAGACCCAAAATGACTTGCTTGTAGGCTAATTATACCTATTATACACATTTTTATTGAACTTCATTTAAGCTTATTTAATTTGAAATTTATATCATTCTGTGCCTAATCGTTTTTTATTTATGCCAAAAATATAAAAATCTATTCGAGAAAAATATCAATTGCAATAAAAATGAGAAATGTACAAAGGGAGGCGCATAATTAGTTATTATAGCTTATAGCATTACCAGATATAAACTATGGATTCAGGTATAGTCAGAATGGATATTTCCGTTGAAATCTGAAAACCGAAATTTTTCGCGATAATAATACCTACTATACTTTTTTTGTTTGAATTTCCGCTTCCTCTATTTCATTCTAAGCGGCAGTAACAATAAAAATGAATGATCGGATAATGCATAATTTTTGGACAAACATTTTGAGAATAATAAAATTAATACGAAATAAATATTGCCTTTTAAAATAATCGTTGTTAACCATTGATAAGCTATTAAATTTGAAGTGAACAGAAAATTATACTTCAATTACTTATATGTTTACAGATACCTAACGCCTCTAATGCTGCAATTCTGTGCGTATCTGTAAGACCTGTAAGAAAATCTGTAAGACCTGTAAGTCGTTACGGTTAGAATGCAATTCTATGCATAACTCGTAGCTTATAGTTTCTCGTAACTCTCTTACGATTTGTAAAACATTTACAGTGACAGTTTTCTTCCCTGTAAGGTCTGAATACTACAATATTATATGTTAAATAGTGCAACAAACTATTTTTTTTGTATTTTAAACTGAATAATCAGATCAGAATTTTATTTATTGGAGTGCTTGTAGAAAAGGATCGTAATATAAAATAATTTTGTTAAATGCGTTAACCTAAAAAAATTGTACAATAGAAATTTTATGATTTAAGGAATTTGATAGCGTCAAATACATTTCATATCTGTCTTTAGTGGTATTTTTGGTTGTTTTTATTTTTTAATAACTTGCTTAAAAACTGCTTGTATGTGTTCAGCACTAAAAATAAAAAACCTTACAACCTTACCTTATTTAATAAAATAAATATAATATCGTTATGAGTATAATAATTTATAATACGTCATGTTAAAATTTGACACTGACACTACACGTATTTGAAAATATAACCTATAAATTCTTCAAACAACAAGTAGGTAGTTATTTTTATAAAAATGAGTAAGGTACCAACTTAATTCAATTTAAAGAAAAAAAAATATTCAGTTTATCTGAATATTTTTTGCATTTACTTTGTACAAGGAGAAATAATTAAAAATATATATTACTATTATTTAAAATAACTATCCTTGATACTATTATAATAGTATTCACGAAGAAATTCAGTACCAATAAAAAGCATGAATATATAGTTGGCAACATTCGAGAAATGTCAAAATATATGTAGCAACCGTGAACAAACCTTTTTCATAAGAAATAATCTGTAACTTCAAGTGTTATAGATGTGCACACAGAATTGCATTTTTCATAAATCTATAGGGAACTCTTTTACGGTTTTTCTGTAAGCTACAGATTTATGAATTTACAAATTTATAAGTTGTGACACAGAATTGCAGCATTACTTTGCTTTTTTAAATAATATGTAAACAGTTTTAAAAAAATGGCTTGCCGAAATTAAATCATGTCCAAATATGATAATTGATAAATTACTTTGTATTGAGTTTCTTATTAAGGACTATGTGGTTATTTGGCGGTCTTACTTTAATAAATATAAATGTATTTATTTTTATGAAATACTTACAAAGAAATAAATTTTAAATAAAATAGGTCGGTGTCAAAAGGTATGCGAGTCTTTAAACGGTCTTTTCATATTCTTCGAAACAGCGTGCTTGGAAATAAAACAACATTGAAGACGTCAGATAAAATTTGATAAAAATAGTAATACCAGTCATTTTTAAATCATGTATTTTCCTCGATTTTTTTAAATATATCTGACGCTCTTTATGGGGCAGATGCAAGGCGTTGAGGTAATAATATTATTTTTGTCATATTCTAGAGATTATAATATAAGATCTGATATTATGACTTTGATGCATTGTCCAAAGATTTGTGAAAATTGTCAGTACCGCTTTGACTATTTTATAATTACGTTATATTTATGTATAAATATTTTTTTCTTCAAACGTCATATAAGTGACATCTTCTGTGACGTGATTGACAAGGCTGAAGTTTAATTTCTATGCCCCCGTAATATAATGTTTTATTCTAGCCGCCGTATAATTTCTTCGCCGCCGTATGTAGAATCAGCCAATAAGAAGTAACTTGTACAATAGAAATCTGTAATATCGCCCTAAATGTCACTATAGAAACTAGATAACCTAAGAATAAAGTTACTAAAAATTATGAATAACTGACAGGTAACCTACATATTACACGTCAAATATTAGTTTATTTTTTAAAATTTCTAAGTTTGAAGAAAAAATAGCATGTGTTATTCAGAATAAAAGTGTCTTTGTGTGCCTCGCATGCAATTGTCCGACTCGCTTCGCTCGTCGTGCAAACTTCCATGCTCGCCACACAAAGTATCACTTTTACTCTTAATAACACATTATACTATTTTTAATTAAGCTGCCATAACAACAATAATGTCATAACAACATTTGAGATGTTTGGAAGCTGAAATTGTTCGCCCCCTATTTTAAAATCCTAACAACGCCTCTTCAATATACAGTCTACCGCCACTTGTTCCATTTAAAAACAAACAACTGTTGTACGTGTTGAAAATATTTGTATTTTAAGAGAACAATACTTCATAACAAAAATTGTAAACATTAAAATATGAAACAAAGTTAATATTCGTAGTAAATTCGATTAAAAATCCCCACCCGTAGTGATAAATTCCCGATGCGCTGTCTCGGCGAGAGTGAAAGCGTTGCGCGACGCTGCGTCAGCGCGGGATTCGGAAACGAAGTTCGGGGGTGGCGCGCCGTCTGGAAACGAGGTCACCAGACGGCGGCGCGTCAAGGTCAAGGTCGGCCTTGCGTGCCACCACACACTCGCACGGCTGCATACCGCTCGGCCGACGCCGGAGACGCATGGGAAAAACGGAGCTATGTGCTATGTGGAAAATGCTAACGCTTCTGCGTCGTGGGGTATAGGAATATGAGAGTATGTATGGCGAATATCCAATGTGAGAGATAGTGTCAAGGTTTCTGAGAGAAGAGAGGTGAAGATTATTTTTATAAGAGTACAACGATGTCAAATTAATTATTATAAATGTTCAATGTTCAATAATTAAATTACTAATTCAATTACTTTTAGAAATAAAGTAATTGTATTTGAAATACTTTTAAACCAAGTAATTGTAATTATTAATTTCGGATTTTTTTAGAAGAAATTGAATTAAATACTATCGGTATTTAATTCTTTTTAAATATAATAATAATATTTATTACTCTTTCTTATTACATTATTGTATATAAAGCGGTGATATTTTAATGAGAGTGACAGTTTTCATACATAAAGTAAAGCTTGAACAAGAGTTTTTGAAACCGCAAACGCTACGACCAATCCACATCGGTCGGTAATTTTTTTAAAATATAATTATTTTAAATATTTTTTAATTTTCTAAGTAATTTTTTATAAGAAACTGCATTACTTCTCTATATCTATTATCTTTCTATTCTGTGAGGAGTTGCAGTGTGAAAATAAATTAATATTAGTCAATAATTAGTGTGTTAAGTGTGAATTAGTAATAGTTAAGTTTAATTTGTGTTTAAATCAGAGTATTTGTTATTTTTGTCGTTATTTTGTAAACTAGTAATAAATCTGTGATATTTAATTAGTTTTACAATCTTGTTCGCTATTCTCTGGACCTTAATTGGCTAGTGGTTGGTTTTTACAATTTTCGACTGTTACTCACCTAGAAACTTCTTGTCAGTTGGTTTAAAACTGTTCAGTAACATGTACGATGTACGTATGTTTGTTTTATCTACATATGTTTGACGAAAGATTTCTGTAAAATAATTTAAGTGATTTGCTTGATAATGTTTTAATTCCATTTATGTAAGTCTGTTACCTAATTTGAATGTATGTCTGTATATTTGACTGTATGTTCTGTATGTTATCAGCACCCTAATGAAGACTGATTTACAGTCAAAACGTTGGTGTATTAGTGGATTTTATTAAATGACTGCAACTCCAAAAAAAAGACCTTCTTTTATAAATATTCGTGTTTTGTGACTTTTTACACTTGCCCATATACATAAACTTTACAATATGATATACATAACAGCTAGTTTCCATTTTTTTAAATATTATTACAAATGTACTTATTTGGTATAGCAGTATTTTTTAGCCATTATGGATGTACAATTTTATTTTGTCGCAGAAATGGTGACTTACTTATAATACAAATACAAAAGACATTTAACAGAACAACAGAGGTCATTTCCAAACGCTCATTTAAAGATTCCTAAAATATTTTATTCAATTTCGGATTGTTAGAATCAATTTTTGTGGAAATGTTAAAAAATAATTGAAATTCGAGTTAGTCGTTTAAAATGCATTGCACTAATGAACTCACCAACAAAATAATTACAGTTTGCATTTCTAGTTACATAGCTACGGACAAAAAACAATGTCCAATTTTTTTTCATTGTAGAATGCATCCATTTACAAATTCGAGAGATCTGATTTTTTAAATGCACTACCTATATTTGCGCCTGGAAGTATTCAAAATTTATATATTTATAACATTAAAATCAAATATTTTTCCTCTCATGTTTAACGATCGTATGATATCGAAGAAGAGTATCACGATGAAATGAACCAATGAATGATGCACATGAATTCATCATACATGCACGGGATTCGAACCCGCAATGCGACATTTAACCGTGGTCTTCCAGTATTTAAAATGACCGACTGTGTTTTTCAAAATCTGAATTTAAATCCTTGCGAGTTACACCCAATATTGGATAAGAAACCATGAGTGATTTATTTTATATAATATATATATATATATATATATATATATATATATATAATGTAATTAATGCACATAATATGAACAGAAGAACAACAAATTAATTAATAATTATAATTACTATAATTCCCCAATATTATACATATGACATTTAAATTAGTTACTAATGAACTGTAACTTCAATAAATTATTTTGTTAATTGAAATACTCAGTTATATAAATACACTAGATACATATTTATATGAATAATAATTCATTTGTTAATGAGTAACTATTAAAGAACTGGAAACACTTTACATTTCAATTATTTTGTTCAATATATTTCCATTAATTTAAATTGGTACTTCTAACTTCACCAACATGTGCTATGTGTGTATGTATGTAGATATGTAAAAGATAGATAATTCATGTAAAGGTGTAACTATTTCTAAATAATATACTAATTAGAAAGTAATGAAATTGCTATTTAAAAAGTACATGTGGCCTCTACAGGAAAGCTGCAGAAAAAGTAGACTGATACTTTAGGGTTGCCAAAGGATAGGTAATACAACTATTTATGTATTAGTCGCCTAAAATAGTTATTTGTTGTCAATAGCAATAGTCTGAAAGTAGATATGTATTGCTAATTGTTGCCAAAAGCAACGTTCTGACACTATGTTCAGAAACGTCAACTTTCTGCTAATAAATGAAACAAAGAAACTGTATCGTTGAAACTGATCATAAACAAAGGAAATTTTTGGATTGTAGATCAAAATTTTCTTTTTGATTTCTTAAAGAATAAATGAGAACATAGATAGGATAGTATTATAAATTAAGGATTTACAAGTCAGTTTTGAAAAATATATAAGTAATATAATAGAAATTTTTGGATTGTAAGTCAAAATTTTCTTTCTAATTTCGTAAAAAATAAACGAAAACACAGATAGTATAGTATTATAAATTAAGGATTTGCATGACCGTTTTGAGAAAATATAAGTAATGTATTAGACATTTTTGGTTTGTAGATCAAATTTTCTTTCTGATTTCCTAAAGAAAAAATGAGAACATAGATAGTGTAGTATTATAAATTAACGATTCACAAGTCCATTTTGAGAAAATAGGTAATGTAATAGACAGCGATAACGAGATAGGCATAAAGGTCAGAGAACATTGTGCGTGAGGAAGCGTGTCGCGCCGCCCGCCGTAGGCTGCAATCCATCCAGGATGAGGGAAATGAAGAATTAAAGTCGGCCGGAGTGCCCTTGGCCCTCATGTCTGCGCGGCGTCTACCCGCGCGATCGATACGACGTCGCGTCGCCCACGCTCGATAAAAATCATATCATGACGCTACAATGCGGTACACGGGACGGACTACCTGGACAGGATACTAGGCTGACCAGACCTACTCTTTTTACCTCCCGCCTATCAATGTATAGATAAAAGAGGTATTAATCAAAAGACAATATTTGGGTTTAAGTTCTGTAAAAATTTTATTAATTTACAACGTTTCGACAACTCTTTTGATTAATTATGAGTTTTGAAAGCTTCTTTCAATATTCAAGGGACGTATTGTTTTTGGTCAGATTTTTCGAGTGTGAGTTTTCAACATATGAGCACGAATTAGGGTCCCTAGAATACGATTTTGTTATTTTTACGGTGATGTCTGTATGTCCGAGTGTGTGTGTCTGTGACGATTTTTCGTCCAATACGATACATGTAAAAAATATAATATTTGGTATTTTAAGACTTATATTCAAATATGATGAACTGGTTAGATTTTGACTACAATTGGTTAACCGGAAATAGTACTTTATTGCAAGCTTTGAACAGTTTTTCCTAAAAAGTAACTCTAATACCATTTTTCGCAAATTACGTTATTATTAAATATAAAGATTTTTAAATTTTCTACCTCATAATTACATTTATATATAACTTCTAACTAGATAGAAAAATAGTTATTTATGGTACAAGTGTGTTACATTACAGATAAGTCACGTATGAAATGTATAGCTCACGAGGCCGTTAGGCCGAGTGTGGTATTTTTTCAAGTGACTTAGGTAATTAACACACATGTGCCATGCAACATTTTATCCAACACATTTTAATCATTGATATAAAATACATATAAGATTTTTGACAGATGGAATTTCGAAATGACATTTAGGAACAAAGTAGTGTAGAGAATTTATTTATTTATTTATTTATTATTTACTTATCTTTTAGGCTAAGGAATTTCGATAAAATAGATGAGTTATTCACATGATGTCAAATTTGATGTAAGTAAGGGTAAAAGATAAAATAAGTAAAAATGAAGTTTAATGTGAAATTTGAAAAGCTGGAAGAAATATATTAGGAATATATTTGTACGCGTAAATCAAAGTAAGTTCGGTTCCGGTTTTAGTAACGTCGAAAGTAGCTGTCATATTGGTCATACAAATTTTATGAAGGAAATTTTAGGTATGAAATGAATTAAAAATATTCTGAACGGCAATAACGAACTAATTTTAAAACTACAAATTAAATGTATTGAAAAACTTATATAGAATATATTACTACAGTGACGGGAGGTATTGTGTTGGACTCATCAGATTTTTTAAGTAATATCCTCTTTATTCTTACTTTTTATAAAAAAAACCTCTGAATATACTCTTTCATTGGTTGTTAAATGTTATACTCGCTAGCTAGCTAGTGTGGTTGTAGCATAAGTAGAACTAAAATAAAAACTGCAGGCTGCAGCTATGTTTGCAATGGGGTATGTGACCAAATTTTAATTTTTACATATACGGCACTAGACGAAAAAATAAAATACCTGTCTTATTTTTTAAATAGATTCATTGTTCGTAGTTTACGAGAAAATAATTAGGAAAAATTTAGGGAAAGGGTAACGTCACCATGGTAGAATTATGAAAGAAGATAGATGGACTAGGAGTGAAAGACAGAAAAAGATGGTCTTGTTCCACGATTTTGCCTTGCTAACGTCACATATTCCTTTTCCAAAATATTTAATTGCTAATAATTATATTATTGTAGAGTAATGTTTTAGTTATACCTCATTGTTAGAAAAAGCAAAAAGCTCTGAAAAATCTCAAACTTAATAAAAAAAGTATTGTTTCTGTTATTTTTATTATTCGTAACGTATTTATTTCCATTAATATAAAATATTGTTTGAATTATTATTGACATCATATCTACCAACCTTAAATCCCATAAAATTACATCAAAAAGTTAAGGTTCGCCCAATTCACTTTTGAAAATTTTTACTGGCTTCATCTATTACTAAATTTGAAAATTTGTTTAACGTTTCAAAACAACAACCAAGCATACTCTTTTTGTACAAAAAAAATCTGGTCAGCCTAGGATACACCATTTTAAACTTTCAATCATGCCACACATTCTGCCTAATCTAAGTTCCCCCAAATTACCACATATTTCAAACGGAAAATTCTATTCATGTTTATTCATTTCTCTGTGCAAATTAAAAAATTCTCGTGTTGTTTTTTTCTTGTCATAAATTAACAATATCATGTTATTCAATTTTTATCTCGATTCAAATATTCGTCGCATGTAAATACATAGATTAAGTATAAATAATAGTTTTATTAACAAATCACAAGACATATTAATAACTACCAGTAAAAACTTAATTACTTTTTTCATACATATTTCTTACGCCTCTTTATTTATTTTATTATTCAGTCATTATTCAACATGTATCAATTTTTAAAAATATGAAGCAAAGCAGAAATATGTTAACAAGAAGCGAGGCCGTGACAAATACCGTAAATAGTTTTTTTTATGACAGGCTACAATTATAATAGAATAACACATTTATAATAAGAAAAAATAAGATACTTGATCAGAAAATGGGTTTTTCCATGTTTTTTTATACATTATTTTCATAACTAATAGGCATGAATTTATCTATAAAATTTACGAATAGTTGTAACAGACAAACAAATATAATACGAGTTATAAATTGAATTGTTAAATTTTACTCATAATTTCTGCGAAGTAACGATAACACGGGTCGAAATGCATCTTAAATCATCGCAGGAAATTTACGCATACACAAATAATTAACTCTATTAATTCATTTTATAACCGATTAGCGTATTGTTTAGAAGTTAATGGTAGTAATTTTGAGCATTTATTAAATTGAAATAAAAATTAATTTTTAATTGTTTAAAGTTTTGTCATATATGTATATTACCGGCCTAATGCTGATTTTTTTTTATTAATTTTATCACATGAAATGTCATTTTTCATAATTAACTGACTAGCTAAGATAGCATTTTAGTGTTGCCGTTTAGACAAAACAATACTTTGCAAAATCTCATATTGTCCAGTAATGAAGACTTGACTAACTCTAAGTCTAGATTAAAAAGACGTCTTGATCTCAAGACTACATTGTTTCAAGACTACATTAACCTGAGCAAATAATAACATAATCTGACTAATTCGGAGATGTCAAAGAGTCGGTATTTTTTTTCCAAAGGACGGAACACATTCCTGAAATCACGGTGCTAAAATTTAAAGGGCATTGAAATTGCACAACAATATACAATGAAATTTGGTTTGGAATCAGTACATCGAAATATATCTTTATGTATTCGGCAGCGTTCTTTTTCTAATTAACAATCACTATTTCAGTTCGAGCTCGGATGGAACTACCTATGTTACGAATATTTCATTGCGGTAATAAATAACTTGTTGGTAATTATTATTTCCGTTAAAACGATATAAGTTTCCTAATTTAATTAGTAGCATGAATATTATGCGGAGGAATTGACAATTATTCTTTCAGTATTTCTCTAGCTTTCAAAGTGATCATTGATAATTGTGTAGTGATTTTGATAAAGATCTTGAGTAAATAGAATTGAGATGAGTTGAGTTACCGTGTATGGATTTGAGTTGAGTTTCCTTGTTTGGATGTGAGTTGAGTTACCGTTTACGGATGTGAGTTAAGTTACCGTTTATGGATGTGAGTAGAGTTACCATGTATGGATGTGAGTGAGTTACCATGGATGATAGGAGATGAGTTAGTGTGATAATAGTGAGTTGAATATGGCGTGATGGTAGTATGTTGAGATATTGAGGATGTGTGATGCAAACCGCCGTTGGTTCGCCAACGGAGCAGCGAGCAGCTTTGAGCTGTAATGTGCCGTGGCTCGGTTGCCAACGATGCAGCGAGCGGCTGTGGGCCGTAGAGACCCTAGCCAGGTTGCCAACGAGAGGTTGAAGCAGCTTTGTGCTGTAGTAGCTATGACCAGGCTGCCCACGAGATACGATTGTGTGCGAGTGTTTGTGTAATTCCTCACTGAGCTGTATGCTTAGTTATTTTACATTTTCTAAGATCAAGGACGAGTACGAGATAGGAGCCATCAGAACCCTAGCTGCACTATAGTATGTAATGGAATGTATTATAATATTTAGGGGTTCAATTAAATAGGTTCAAAATAACTACTATCAACATTTTTTCAATCAGCAGTTTTCCATCATTTATCATCGTTCATAACAATTAGCATGATATATTTATATTTTGAAAATTTTTAATTAATCTAGAGCCTTGAAAATTGTCTAGAATTTTTTCGTCTTGATCTAGAATAAGAAAGTCTTGACTGTGGGTTTCAAGACAACACTTTTGCCAGTCTTATCTTTATTATCTAAAGAAGACAAGACAAGATTCTAGAAAGTCTCGATCTAGACGGAACCACTAAGCACAGTTTGTATATTCGCTAGCCGCAACGGTACCTAGATTTGTTAATTTAAAAATTTATTTGTAAAATTCAATAAATCACTTTGTCAAAAACAATTTTTTATGTTTTTTTTTTGCTATTAGATCAAATTACTGTGAAAATATGTAAACGAATCATTAATTTATTAAGTGGTAACTATACTAAAAGAAAATTTCGCTGGTACTATACTAAATTTTGTTGGTCCTAACGAATTCTATCTCTCGTTAAATTTAATAGGTTTATTTATATTGTATATTATCAGTATAACATTAAAACAATTTAACATGTTGGTGGATATGTGTGAAGAAAACAATGACTAGTTTTAGTGTTTCTTTTCTGCATGCGTTTCCTATCTAAATTTGGTCGGAGTGAAATAATTCTTGCGAGTTTATGAGCAAATACGGTCCTTTGGTTGGAAATGGAACGTAGTTCCGTTTCGCAGCGGAAATGAAGGGTGTGAATCTGGCGTTTGAATGGCCGTGGAAATTACCCTACAGTAAATTCCACTTCTGGAGAGCCTGGATACGCTTACAATCACCATAAATAAATCAGCCGGCCGCACCGCGCTTTTTTATTTCCTATAAATTAAACGCAGTCATCGCGATAAGCTTAAATACTATTTCATGCGGCCAGACATCATTTCAATACATGCATCCTCCGTGTCTGCGCTGACGCGAAAACCAATCATAACACGCCTGGAAAAACATCGTTTCATCGCAAAGGTTATCACCTGGACTTTATCATTTATCTAATAATCCTTATTCATTTTATGCTGTAAGCTTGTCAATTATTTATGATTGACATTTATAAAAAATAATTTAATTTATATAGTATTTTATTCGCAAGATATCTCTCAATCTCAATTTATTTTTGGAACAAGTTAGCATGTTGGTATTTCATTTAAAATATTACTTTATTATTAATAACCCAATTAATTTAAAGCATTTATATTATGGTATGGAAGTTCTATTAAATAATTATTTGTTCCAACAACACGCTCAGGAATATTATTTTGTCCAATCTAGTTATTATTAAATTTATTTATTATTAATAAAAATTAAATTTAATAATAACATCAAATTATATATAGACATATCCACTCTATGATAACAAATTCGATTATTTACATAATTATATTGTTTTATTAATTATTGTTTATATGTTTTACTTGCCACTCTAACACTTACGTCCCGTTAAATAAATTATTATAAAACAAATTCAAAAATAAAAATAGAAATTGACTAAGTTAAAATGCTGGTTACCTTAATTGTAATTTTATTTTGATAAAAAAATATCGCATCGAAATACTGACATGAGTTGTCAAAAATTAGATCACGTTGTTTACTATTTCGATGCGATACTTTTCTATTAATCGATAGTTAAAGTAACCGCCACTTTAACCAGATATGAAAAATCGGCCATTAATTACAAAACATCTACTTATTTTCTAGTTTTTTGTAATAGGTTTTATTTTAAGTTGTATAAATGAAAGGAAATATATATTTATTTCCACAAGAAGAATTTGCGCTTTAATAGATACCTATGTACATATGTATATTATAAAATAACATTATAAACTTAAAATAAAAGCAGTTACAAAAAACGCCATCTATCTACAAATATATCACCTCGAAGAAATAAGAATTGATTTATAAAGCATTCTCAAAATTATAGTACTTATCTTATAACAAATATTTATAATGCGTATTCGGTGATTTAATAATATTCCAAATTAAAAGTGCATTGACGCCAGAGTGCGTGATAAAATTTTCCGCCCCCTAAAGTGCTAATTTTGCACTATATCTGTGTGCAAAATTGTTTTTCATTTGTATATTAAAATAGACAATGGCTATATAAATATATTTTTAAATAGTTTAAAATTTACTATCTACTATTTGTAATTTTATATTAATATCAGTCAGATTTAAATGCAAACGATCTTGTTCATTGACCAAAATAATGTAAATTTTTTTTATAATTTGAAAATCATTATGTGATTTTAAAGAAAAAATTGTAAAATAGAATAAGGTACCAACTTTCAAAATAAAACCTTCTACTTATCTATCTATCTATAAACAAAGTTAATAAATGGGGTATTCCAAGTTTTTTTCATTTTTTAATATGTTATTCTATGCATAAAAATATTAGACCCGTATTTTTTCTTTTCGCCGAAAGGTTTCAAACACGCCAGAAATAAATTTTTAAAGTTTCAATAAATTACACCCTAGAAAATCGGCCGTGCGTGTGACGTTACAGGCACTGAGAACCAGCTGAGAACATCATTCGTAGGTCTGAGTCAGAGGCGTGGCGCGTTCGAACAAGAGCCAATAGGCTGACGCGAATGCTTTCTTCGTCACAACAAGGCTGATACTGAATTTTACGTACTCGATTCAAATGCATTACAATTTCATTTTGATATTATGGTATTAAAAATCAGAAAAGTAATGATTATATTCACTTTAATATTACTTATATATGGTAAACAATGATATCCAATAAGAATTTCTTTAAAAGCCGTAGGCTTGGAATACCCCATTCTTGTTTTTAAAATCTATGAAATTATTGAAAATTATGAAATTTCTCAATTGTGTACATTACATATAGGTATTTTTACCCACAGTCTTGGTGTACATTAGAAATTATTGGTGAAATTTTTTTGTAAATTCGAGTCTATAAAATGAAATAAAAAAGGCCGTGCTCATAATATTGCAGCTGATTGGAAATTAGAATTAATACAAAATATGGTTTCTGAATGTATTTTAGTTAATTTATTACAAGTAAAACTGTTAGATACCTAGAGCTTTCTTTAAAATTATTGTAACTACTTGTTGTTTTCTAAATATATATTCTAAATGTAAGTATATTTAACTCGTACATCTTCACAATTCACATGAAGATTGCAATAAATATCGTAACACTGGAATTTCTTGAGCAACAGAATAAATTATAATTAGTTTTATTTATCGGTTTAAAATTATAAAATTTTTATTAATGCATGGCATTATTTAAATTTTTATTTTACAGCTCTCCCTAAAATGATTTTAGCACCCTTGTAGAAGATTGTCTAGCTACGGCCCTGAGTATCATACAAACCTTCGTAAAAACGTAACAATTTTTGGAACAAAATATTGTACCATTTCTTGTACTGTTTATTGTCTCATATATAGGCTAGCGTAAAACCTGTTTAATACTTTCTTATTACTTGACCCCTTGGTTAGATTCCACCCCTTAGGAGCAATTCCTTTTTCCGTGTGGCATCGCAGCAGGCGCGGTTTGTTGTTTTGTTTGTCCGAGTGGTTTTCCCGGTCGTCCATTTGGCAGCACGAGCCTGGATTACGGCGTCGTCGCAGGAGGCCTGCAGCACGACGCAGGGCGTCGCTGGCTCCCGCTACGCGAGCCTTTTACTCCGTGTTGATTAACTCGTGTTAATCAATCCTGTTTCAGATCTAGGACGGTAATGAACACATACACACCAGGAAATTTCATTCTCGGTGCGATAGTGAAATCCTAAATGGAAAAGACTGGTCGCTAACTCATTGTAGGGGAAAGGAAATTGGTTATAAGTTACCAAAGCAGACGTCTTTGCTTTTGCTTAGTTTGGAACAGACAAAGGTTGCTCACTAATCGCTGTACATGTTGGAGTGTTAAGGGTTAATTCCTGTAGCTGAAAATAAGCGTTAGGCTTTGTTCATATAAACCTAGTACAAGTCGAGTTCATTGCAAAAACAGATTTTGTCAGGGATTACTTAATTTAAAGTTGTTTAGATGCTGGGTAAAATATTAGTTTCACATCGCTCTGTGCATTTTTTCTTCAATCTTCTTGAAAGACATTAGTTTTAATAGTTTTTTTACTCCCTGGTAAAAGAAGTGTAGAAATCATACTAAATATCACATGGAATTTTTGATGAATAAACAGATTTATGGGTATACCGTGAGTTTTAGCTAAGATTCAACATATTCAAATCTATCAACTGTATTCTCTTTGTTTGATTTTATCTGGAACGATATGGTGCCATACAACAAGTGGTATCCATAGTAATGACTTATGACAAATTCGTATATGTTGCATAGGTATTAGTTGAAACTCACGGTATGTGTTTGAACGGAGTTGATTAGGTTTTGATTACAACTGTTACAACATGGATCTAACAAGTGAATATTTTTCTAATTAATTAAATTTGATGTAAAAAAAGTTACAAGAAAATCTATCTATTATAAAAAATTACGATCCTTCTGTACTATTTGCGTTGCATTTAAGAAAATTAACATTTGAAAAATCACGTAAAGACGCACTTGCTAAGTGGCCTATCACATCTACAACATCAGCAATGGAAAAAAACCGACCTAAATTGGGGAAAAACATCAATCTCCTACTACATCTAAATTAATTCCCACATTACAGAAAGATAGTTTAGAAAAATTTCTTCGTTTTGTGTAAAAAACAATATTTCATGTTGTGAAACCTTAAACCTTTCGCTTTTGAATTTCACAACGATCAAGCATTCTTTAAATTTATCTTCAGAACAACTTATATCATTGGCTAAACATGTAACATTGATCACTGATTGTAAATGAAGTGTTGCAGTAAATAAAATAACTACGGACCAGATTTCCAGTACTTATTGGTTTCAAATTAGAACAGGACGAATAACTTCATCAAATTTTAAAGTAACATGTCACTACGAAAACCATATTTGACGTTGTGAAAATGAATATGTTGTCCCCTAAAAATGGTATTTATGTCAAAACAAACTGAATATGGTTTAAAATATGAAAATGAGCTATGTTAGATTTCAACAACACCATCCCAACATATGAAGGTATTTCATCAAAATGAAAGTGTACAAATATGCTATTTAAAGGATTATTAACTATTTGCACATATCTATTCTTAACATACCTGAAATTTATATAAGATTACATCACTGAAGTCAAAGTCACGTGATGTGGAATGGTGTATTGACAAATTTAAATTGATAACTTACAAATTAAAAAAAATATTTTTTTATGTATCTACGATTGAAGATTTATCATGTGTATCTGTGTGCCTCGCATGCATTGGGCTTATAACCCAACTTTTTTATTCTTTTATATAAAACTTCATTGAAAGTTAATGCTATTATTGAAAATCCGATGTGAAAATTCCTTATATTAAACAAAATATGAATTTTTAAAATTTAGAGATCATTTCGTGACTTCAGGCATATCCGTTCAGTGGCAATAAAACAGTGATGTTTCATGAGAGCAATTGTTATTTATATTTTTAATATCCAAGTATTATTTTAGATATTATTATTCTTACCTCGTAAAAATTTAACTTCATACAAACGAACTTTATATTCATTTTTCAATTTTACAATATTTAAATACTTTTCTTCGCAATGGACACTATGAAACTGTACACGTGAATAGCAGTTTTCATATTCCTGGTCATTAGGATCTTATTGGGTACAAGTGATGTAACGAAATGTTAAATTCGTTGTATCTCTACTGAAAAATATATATGTAAGTATATAAAATTTACCGTAAACCAACACAAACTGATAACATAATTTACGCAACTTCAGAACACCCTAAACAACATAAATTCTCTGCCCTTAGAAGCCTAATATATCGCCTTGAAACCGTGCCTTTAAACAAAGAAAACTATAAAAATGAATTAAATACAATCCACCAAATTACATTAAACAACGGATATACTAAAACCATCGTTAACAAATTACATAAAAATATAAAACACAAGATTAAAAACAAAAACAAAAATCAAATTACATTAAACACGGACATTAAACAACAATGGTCTAAATTTACTTATATCGGTAAATTGACTCATACCATAACTAAATAATTTAAGAACAGTAACATAAAAATAGCATATAAGACCGAAGATAACCTTAAAAACCAAATTAATAATAACATCGAAAATAAAAATAAATATAATAATAGCAGCATCTATAAATTAAAATGCGGAACTTGCAATTTAAATTATATCGGTCAAACCGGACGAAAATTTAAAGACAGGTATAAAGAACATATAAATTCATTTAAAAACTTTAAAACTGATTCAAATTACGAGACTCACCTAATAGATAATAAACACGCAGCGGGTAAAATCGAGGACATCATGTCAATTTGTAAAATACAAAATAAAAGTAACAGAATTAACATTATCGAAAACTTAAAAATCTACAAAGAAAAATCATACAAACCAATTATAAACGTCCAAATTAACAGTCAATCAGACATAATCTTCCGCCCAATAAAATTACTCCATGACCCTGACCCTATAAAACCTAAATCCCAAACTCTCTAATTTCAATTACCTGATGATGATCGAAAGATCGAAACGCGTAGTGACACAAACAGTGCCGAGTTTTGAATTCCGCTCAGTGTCATGTTTGGTTTATTACATTGAATCTTATTTTACAACGATCTTCGCATTAAACCTTATATTGTATACTGCATCGGATACTATCCTCATCGACGAGTTCTTGAAAGGAACAATTTTGTTTAAAAAAAATATATAATTTTTAATCTTACTTTATTATTCATTAAGCAGTAAGGACTTTTAATTTTTTATATAAATTGTATTATTTCGTTCCTTGTGGTAATTTCCACTCTCGCCACAAAAAGTATTACTTTTACTCTTAATAACACAATATACTATTTAATGTTTGATGAATTATACAGAACGCAATGTCTAACATATATTTGACTATATTATTTTATTTTTAATTATTTAAGAGCAAATTTAATTTAATATTATTTAAAACGAACTGTATTTTTGAAATTTTTTATTTGTATAAAGTTATCATTTTGATAGCATGATTCAAGTGCTTTTAAAGGCATTAGTAGTATTGTAGTCAATTTTCAAAAGACGTTTCGTAAGAAAAGGTACAACAGGCAAAGCTATTCGTGAATTAGTAACGAAATTTCCGAGAACTAGAAAATGTGTTCCAGGAAACACTTTGTCGTTTTCTGACTTCTAAAGAGAAGTTAATAGTCGTCATATGGTAAAAGATACATAATCAAAATTCTAAATAATAATATTGCTTTGCGAAACTTATTTTGAAATTGTGATTATTTTTACAAAGTAAATATGTAAAATGTGTAATGCAACATGCAAAACCACAAGTACAGTTAATTTGAAGTGCAAGTGGTCACTACGGATCCTAACACACCATATTTGGAAATGAGCCTTTTTAAAATTATATTCTCGCTAATGAAGATGGAAATGTCTGTGTTGACATTTAGTTTAAATACCTGTAGCGTTTAGACATTTCTCATTTATTTTCACTTAGCGCTGGCAGCGTCACAGTCTGAGCAGCGAGTTAACTTTGCGAGAAGAAGAATATAAAAATAAAGCAATTGAGCAAAACGCGGGCGGCAAAGTTGCGATTTTAATCTAAATATAATCGCATTACGGCACTGTAAATTAAATTTTAACGTTGCTCCCAATTACATATTCATATTTTAGTTTGCGAACTTTCCAGCGCTAGTAAATTCATTTTGTTTACAAGTATTCTTTTAGAATTAAATTCACACTCGGCAGAAATGTTTTCCCAACCACATTTACAATGAGATTACTCTTCTTTATGTGCTACCCTATTCAATTTTTGTACAGGTGTATCATAGGAACCTCATAAAAGGTGACAATTCAAATAAATAATTTTATTTATATTTTATTCGATTACAGGGCCGGGCTAAGCTAAAGGGAAGTTCTCACGACTCATTTTTTTATAAATAATAACAATATCATATCATAATAATTATAAATTTTCATGTATAAATAGTGTAAGTTTACAATAATCTGTTCTACAATTTAGATTTATTTAAGTTATCTTTAAATACATAATAAAAATGTGTTACAACTTTGCTATTTTTTTCTGACTGCTATGTTGAATGTTTATTAGTCTTTTTATATAATAAGCTCATTTGAGCTGTTGGTTCTCCCATTTGTAAATAAATAAATAAATAAGTAAATAAATAAATAAATAAATAAATTTTCCATTATTCATTTTTCATGACAATTAAAAGATTTGTTCTTACGTAATGTTGAGACTGATATGTACAATTTTACTAGTAAATATTGTTACTCCCGATGAATTCTATCACTTGTTAAATTTAATGTACTTATTCCTTTTGCCATATTTTTATATAGACATTAGCCAATGGTGTACTATCAGAAAAAAAATAGCAATATAGGTCGTTACTTATACTTGTTTAAAAAAATTATATTTTGTAAAATTTAGAAAAATAATTTCCTTTTAGAAATATAAATACTATGAATAAAATAAAAACTTTAGAAATTATTTGATAAAATGCAAAAGAATAACAAGAATTGTTGAAACAAAAAAATATAGTGCTGCAAAATTCTGTGAGGCAACAAGCTGACTGCAATTGAATATTCTTTTAATTTTTGTTAGTAGATCGGTGTTCCATTATTCGACTTTCAAAAAGTACCGGAATATAGTACCAGCCTTTTTTCAAACACAGAAACGTAACCATTATTTGATTTTATATCAGTTGAATATTGCAAATAGAAACAAAAAAATAAAACAAGCAGGACCTGAACCATAATTTCTTTCACTTCGTATTTCTGTAGTGAAAAAATATGAAGTTACGAATACATTTGTATATGAATCATCTCAAGTACGTTTTGCTCTTGAAAACGATTATTTACGGTTATAAACAAAAGAAGTGTAGTAAATTGCAGTTAAGATACATAAACGTTAAGTAATTAAAATTCTTGTTAAAGAGCTAACATGTGAGTAATTTGTAAAATAAATAAAGTTTAACTTTTTAAACTTTTTTATTTATTGTGTTATTTCCTTTGTCTTAAAGTTTAAATTCCTTGCTTTGCTATACGAGTATAATTGTTAATATTAAGGGCAGTAATTTTCTCAACCGGTTAAGAAGGCTTTTGGAGATCGAAACAAAGTTACTGCTCGCAATGTTTAATGTTTTTTGCACGAATGACATAAAAACAAAATTAAAATTAATTTTTAAAGTTGCAGCTAAAGAAAAATATTAATAAAAAATGTAAAACCAGTTTTGGGTGCTTCTTTTAATTCTGAACAACATGACTCGCTACAGTTTCTGGAGTAAAATTAACAGAATATCAGGAAATTGTATGAAACTAATTTTACATTTTAAATTACTATGTTCACCAGAGACTGCCATGTCCAGATATAGAAATATACAACAAGATTCGTAAAAAAAAGATTAAATTTGTACTTAAACTAATTCTGCATTTAGTCTGGATTAATTTTTTTGATATTTATTCTCATAGCAGAAAAAGATCGGAGATAAATTCAGAGTTAGTGTATTCCCATATTAGTCAAATCAATGACTTATAAAACGCTATAAATTTACTAAAAGACTGAAAATTAGTTATTTTTAAGATGCTTTCTGTTGTATGTTTTGGCGTACTAGAAGAGAATTATTTAAATGAAAACAGATGTAAACCTTAACTTCCACTTAACCTAGACATTGTAAAAATTCAAAACTTTTTGAAATGAAAACAAATAAATACACATATTTAATTAGAATATAATAAAATAAAAAATATTTAACATTAACGTATCTTTCTCAGGAAGGTACCAGGAGTTCAATAAACAAATTAATTTGTTTATAACCATACCTCAATGAATGCTTTGTGCCTGCATGTAAATCAAAGAATTTTGAAAACCGTTGTCCGTAACACTTACGGCCGAATTCCCCTAATTAACACTGATCGAAGAATCAGTTCAATTTATAATTTAAAAATTTAATGATCAACTGATCCGTAGTATTCCATTAATCAAGCTTTAATCATCTGATTTGATCCTAGTTTTGACGTTTGGACATATATTTATGTACCCAAGATTTTGGCTGTTAATATTATTCTGAAATATAATTTTTATAACTCTATATAAATCAATATATTTTCTCCCCTTTTTGTTCTTCTTTGCCATTTTTTTTTTTTTCAAATATGAAAAATATAATTATACGTCATGACAAAATTATAAAAAGTTTAATTGGTTTAATATACACCCATAAAATTATATGAACAGTCAAAAATATAAACAAATCAAGTTGTGAATTAGAACAAGTGTTGATCATTAATCAATGGACTAAAGGTGAATTCGGCTCTTAGAAATAATGAAAATAAATTAGAAATATTACTTACTAACTTTACTAAGCTAATGAAGTTATCTTTGAAAATAAATAATATACATAATTTTTTTATGAGTTGGCACTAGAGTTAATTTGACATTGAATGAAGTTAGGAATAGCTATAACTTTGTGACTAACTGTAATTGGAGTTATTTCCCTTTTATGAATTCAAAACGGAGTCTAAAGGGACTAAATAAGAAGTTAGTAGGTAATTCCTGTTATGAATCTCAGTGTAGGAATTATTAAAATAAATTTTTATATTAAATAAAGATATATTTCTTTAGAAATTATGTAAGTTTAATGTAGTAAAACGTAAGTCAAAAGCCGTGTGATACAGAGATTATTACATTGCAAGTACCGAGCCATTGTTTTTTATTTAAATATTTTTTACAAATTTTTTACACTTGGATTAAAGTAAAACTCCAATAACTTTATTATTTATAATATCTAATTTTATTTCACGAAAAAAAAAATCGGTAACATTTTAGTACTTACTCCACACCTAGTTTACAATTTTGTTTAATAAGTATGTTGAGCGATCCGTTTCTTATTCGAAGATTGTACGAACGCTTTATAAATAAATAATTCATGAAGAATGAATAAATATATATTCCAGCATATTTTTTTCTTCGCACTTTCTGCTAAAAAATTTACCCGCTTCGTGAAAATTAGCAAAAGCAAGTCCTTTCTATTCTGTGGGTCCTTCGTCCTGTCTCGGATGAAATATTCATTACGGATAGAATTCGATTTGGAAGGATTCCGGAGTGTTTTAGTTGGAAGTGAAGTAATTATTTTTATTGAACTAATTTGGAATTCCGCTGTGTCTTGTATCTTGTTTAATGGAAGTGTTTGTAACTTACATCCTGTGGCTTTTTATTTAAATTGATGGCGTCTAAAGAAACTCATACAAAATTGATGTAAATCAAGTTTATTGTCGCGGAAAATGTTTCCAGGTTTTCAATTTTCTTTCACACTGGATTTGAACTTTGTTTGCGTTTACGATTAAATAAGTAATCGTTAAATTTGTTTGGTAAATTCAGGCCTTTGCTGCCAGATTTTAAGAGATTTGGTTCTATCGACTTACTTTAACAGGTATTGCGCTTTATTTAAATTAATATAATTAGCAAATGTAAGTATAACATGTACAATAAAGTACTTATAAAATATTTTGTATAAAATTTAAGACACTGTACTTCAAAAAGAACTATTCAAAAATGACATCTATACTTCATAGTTTAGTAAATACAAACATAAGCACATTTGTAACAAAAGTAGTGATGAGCGAAACTGCAATTTTCAAATAACTAATTTTATTTTAAAGTCTGATTGTGATCACAGTCCGTTGTATGATTTTGAGGTTATTTGGAACCTGAATTTGGTTGAAATTTTAAATTTGTCGGCCTTGGAGATCCGATGAATAAAACGCAATTATTTTGTAACAATGAGGTATATTCTTTATTACTTTATAGATCGTTTCGAGGACGATATTGTCCACAGATCATCGTCGACTCCCACAAGGAGTTGACGTATTTCTAATGTTGATGTGATCTGTATTATTTCATTCAAAAAAATAGTTTATTAAATTTAAAATGTAATACTTACACATTACTTGTATATCATCAAATCACGCTGAAGATACGCAACGAAGTTCATTCTGTCCAATTGGATGGGTTACCGCACTACAGCTTGATGTATGCTGACCTTGCAGAGGCATGTATGTATCACTAAATACTAAAATGCAAATAAATAATTTCATGAAATAAGTACCTCGGTATTCGGGGCCTTTTTCCACATAAGAATATTGTGCCACAGATGATATTTAGAATCACATAGATATTTTCTTTTATTTCCATGGCTGACTGATTTTGAACGAAAATATTAGAATTTAAATTTAATAAATCTCGCCCTGAAGACGAAATTGCATATTTCAAATAAGTGTGATCCATAGAATTAATATTTTCCTGTAAGTATACAAAATTTCAAGTGAATATCTTGCACTGGGGAGATACTATTCATGATTAACTGATTTCCCATGTAAAACTCCCATGTGTCGGTCGAGCTAGGACACCCGGTATATATATATATATATATATATATATATATATATATATATATATATTTCCTACAAAAAAAATTGAAAACATTTCCTTTATATATTTATTTGTAGCATTCTACTTATAGGTAGCCGTTGTATTATGAATGATGTATTGTTGAAATCCATCTTAGAGTATGATGCGATGAATTGTCTTACGATGTAGTCCTGGTGGGCTCGTGATTCAGGAGCAGCGTCCGTGGCTGTGTAGTGTCCTGGGCGAGGATTATTGGGCTCCAGGGACGACAGATGCGGCGGCTGCACAGGTAATGTGTCTTTACGTGAAATATTGCTCCGCCGCCAACAAAATACGCTTTAAATTCAACTTTCATTCGGACCACGTTAAATATTGATTCCCACATTGCAGCAGCTGCACCGCCAACAATCGTCCCAAATGGAGACTTAGGAGGACAACCACTCCTAATCGGAATTAATGCCAGACCATTGGTAAAGCAAAGAATTGTTCGTAGATCTGCAGAAATAGGTTAACTGCACTTCAAATTAACATTGCTACCATATCTTGCAATACGTACTCATAATTTTAATATCACGAAATTATAAATTTACTTTATACATACCGTGAGTATTTTTTAACATGAAACATGGAGACGTATCATATTCATAGATACGACCAGTTGGGGTATAAAATTGCATTTGATAGGTTATAAGTGGTATTTTGATTTTTATAATTTTTGAAACTTGGCACAGTTGTTCATTCGAGTGTTCTTTACAATCAGAGGACTGAAAAAGTATTACATTGCGTGAAACAAAGTTTCAATCTAGATTTCTTTGAAAAACTTTTTCGAAGCCAATCAGACATGTCATCAGTAGTTCCAAAATTTATTAATTTTTTAGTATTATTTGGTTATTATGTTTTTTGGTAACATTTATTGATGAATCTATATTTTATCAGCAAGTAACACATGAAATTCTTTTATTTTCTATTTTCTTTGACATTTCAAACAAATTTTGATTTGTAATCAATGTAAAATATTTGATTATCATTGGTGAGAAGACTATTATTTTTCGTGGTGAGTTGCCCCGTGTATTTAGACCACACCGCATGAGCTCTTGTTGAAGATCGTCTTTGCTGAGATCGTAGACCTAGTTGGTTTATGCCCTCTTGGTTTCCGACATCTCTTGTTGTGGTATTTTTTTTTAATATAAAATTATTAAAGACCCCATATATATATATTTTAAAATAAAGTCTTACAATCATATTATTTATTGTCTTCATTAAATACATAACATATTTCACATAATGGTAACTGCTTAATATTGACATTACTAAAATATCTCTTCATGATAAGTATTGCATGAATTACAATATAAAGAAATAAATGTCAAACAAAAATTAAACTATAGTAAATTCTTTACAAACAAGGTACTACTAATTTTTTTCGTAGTGTCAATAGTTTTGGAGATAAGAGTTAGATGAAATTTGAAGTAAAATTGTAATAAAATGTAGAAAAGAAGCAATCGCATCATAGACTAATTTGCAAAATTTATTCCGAATTGTGAAATATGATAAAGACATCAACACTTAAAATTAAAAGACATATGATATTGATGACATTGACATTGACCAAAACCTACTTATAAAATTTAAAAAGTTTTAAAATTAGGAATAGAGTAAGCTAATTTGTGTTGTTTGGTTGTTATGTAAAAAATAGAAATGATGACTGATATGTTTGATTTTTTTGCATAATTGTCTGATACTGAAATCTTTTTCCACTTCTGCTTCAGCGCATTGTAATCGAGCTTTTTTATCATCTGTCACCATTTCTCGGCTATTTTTTTTGCTATGACACTAATCAATTATCTTTTTAATTCAAAAATTTAAAAATAACCTAAAATTCACTTAACCAATCTTAGGGAAGAAGCTCGAGTACATTGCTCAAATAATGGAATATTTATTCGGATGAGGAAAGGATTCCAAACTCAAGACGAATGCGGATCTTAGCAAAGGAATTAGCCGAACAGTGGCGATAGATTAGGAAAGAAGATCGAGTACATTGCTCTGAAGCAGAAGCCGAAACTGATTTCAGTATCAGACGATTATGCAAAAAAATCAAACATCAATCAATCATCATTTCTATTTTTTACATATAAGCAAAATTTTTAAGAAGTAAAGAGATGTCATCAGTATTTGTAACTAGACTATGACGTCACGAAATACACAATTGTGCATTAATTTATTCCAAATCTGCCGCAACAAATGTATAATTGATTTAAATTTTAATAATTAAAAATAAAAATTATAACATACCTTTCGAATAGCTTTTAACATGAAAACGAACAATAGCAACAACCTTATTATTTAGATAATTTGATAGTTCAACTGATCAGCGTGACATACAAATATAGGGTGGGATTCCATAACTTCGATTGGTATAATCTGAACTTGTTGTATCAATTGCAAATAACAACTACAAAGTGTATTTCCAATTCTACAACAGTAATCGTTATTTATGGTTGACACGTACCTGCACATATAAAGAACAATCTACACGGCTACAAATTCATTGCAAATTTGAATTTCCGCCATGGTGATATTTGACATTTGACGTTTATAATTGATATTTTAATTACAAATAACGACGGTTATTGTTTAACCCGGACCTGCCACCCTATACGATATTTTTGTCAAATATTTTATAATACAAGGTTGGCTACAATGCAACTTTTGATAATGTTATCTAATATACAGGGTGAATACTGAAAACCTTGACATAGGGAAATAACATGGGAAAACAGTTTTTTGCTGTTTCCATCTGTCCCGCTAAATAAAATCGGGTGTATATGGTATCGTTAGTTAGATTACTTAATTTTGCATCTAATAAAACTAAATGTTGTGTAATAAGGCCTTTTCTAACAGAAATATTTGATAAAATAAATTGTATTTTGAAGGTTATCCTTCATATTTTCGAATAAGAAACGTCAAAAACAAAATGCTCCATAGCCGAGTGGATACGAGGGCTGTTTCATAACATAAATAATCTACAAGACCTGGTTCGAGACCACCTCGGCCCTATTTTTTTTTAAATTAAATTATACTTAAAATATCATGTTTCGAAACATGAAATACAAAATTATACACTAAAAACTAAATTCGAATTAATTGTTAAGTTTGACAGACAGCAAATAATAATTCTATTAAATATTTGGATTTTTTTATTTATAAAAATATGAATATTCCTATTTTATTAAAATAGTCTGATATAATAAAGATATTTTAAGCATAATTTAATTAAAAAAAAAATAGGGCTGAGGTGGTCTCGAACCAGGTCTTGTAGATTATTTATGTTATGAAACAGCCCTCGTATCCACTCGGCTATGGAGCATATTGTTTCTGACGTTTCTTATTCGAAAATATGAAGGATAACCTTCAAAATACAATTTATTTTATCAAATATTTCTGTTAGAAAAGGCCATATTACACAACATTTGGTTTTATTAGATGCAAAATTAAGTAATCTAACTAACGATACCATATACACCCGATTTTATTTAGCAGGACAGATGGAAACAGCAAAAAACTGTTTTCCCATGTTATTTCCCTATGTCAAGGTTTTCAGTATTCACCCTGTATATATTCTTATGTTTGGAGTTTTTTTTATTGCTTGGCACTACTTTTTGTATACCGGGTGTCCCAGCTCGACCGACACATGGGAGTTTTACATGGGAAATCAGTTAATTATGAATACTATCTCCCCAGTGCAAGATATTAACTTGAAATTTTGTATACTTATCGAAGAATATTAATTCTATGGATCACACTTATTTGAAATATGCAATTTCGTCTGCAGGGCGAGATTTATTAAATTTAAAATCTAATTTTTTCGTTCAAAATCAGACAGCCATGGAAATAAAAGAAAATATTTATCTGATAGTTTGGTGAATTATCACTGATCATTGAATTTTGTTTCTTTTTCTTAAATAATATACCAATATTACAAAAATATAAATATCTACAATGGCATGTCATTAACTGTCAGAACTGTCACATTCATTAACCGATGGTTAAGGTACCCGGAACAAAATTTTAAATTACATTCAATTTAGAATTATCCGTCTAGGCTGTCTTGAAGCAGAAGTGTCTATTACTTTGTCAAAGTTTATTTTTTTGCCAATTACATTTCAATATTTATTGTAATTAAATTTGCAAGCCTTTTATGGAAGAAAAACTTGCTTTCAGGATAATATATTAATCAACCTATTATATTGACCACCGTGGTCCACTCCTCACGACAGCCATGCACATTTTTGTATACTTTTTTGTTAGAATTTGATAGCCCTTTTGGCATGAGAGTGGTGTGGTCTGCCCGTATATAAAGGGCCAGTTCTCGTTCTCGTGTATCGCGTAACTTTATACAAACAGGAAACAGGAAGTTAGTTGAGAGTTGACGCAGGATTTTAATTTTACTAAAATGTTTAGCAACGCCGAAATTCGCCGCTCGCTGTTCGCATCTGCAGTTATTAACAACGTGCGCCGTTATTCAAATTATCTTTGAGCGAGCGAGTTGCAGTTGATTCAGCGACAAACAACAAATTTATTGCTCTTATAAACAACGCTAATGTGATTATGTGTGAGTTGAGAAGTGTCTCGTACCTTTAATTAACGATTGCAGAGCCGAGCGTATATTTACTCTGCACTACGAAACTTTCAGCCCTTTTGCTACAAACTATTTCACTATTTACATGAGACGACAATTGCATTATATGTAAATACACGTTGCAACCTACATTCGATTAGATTGTAAATGCTCTAGTGTAGTGCCTTTCGCATCTCATATTATAATTTAAGCATCGCACAGAATTTAACTCCGTCAACCTTAATACACTAATACATAAATTTGAATTAATATGACAAGGAAGATGTGTTTTTATTCTACAGTAAACAATAGTTCAACCTTTTAATACTTTTTATTGATTTTAATGTCGCAAAAATTGCATAATATTGACACAATATAATTTTAATTAATATAAGAATGTAGCAAATAACAGAAATATCCTAAACAATCTTATGAGGTAATTTCTATAAATATTGTTATATTCCACTTACAAATTCGAGAAGAGATAATCTATTAGTTTTCTAAATTAAGTTTTAATTTTGTTTCCTTTCAGTAATGGACTCATATTATAAATATAAAAGCCCGTATTACAAAGACATTTTTATAGAGCGCTTTTATTAAAAGTGACATCTTACCTCATAAGATTAAATGTAAAAGCACGCTTCCTAAAAGCGCTATTATTAAGTGCATTCTTAATATAGACCAATGTCAATGCTTTGGAAAATCAAAGCAAACAATCTGATTTGTCCAACACATTACCTCCCCGCCAATGATGTAGTAATATATTCTATATACGTTTTTAGTATATTCAAGTTTTAATTTTAGAATTAGTTTGTTATTGCAATTCAGAATATTTTTAATTCATCGCATATCTAAACTTTTCTTCATCAAATTTGTAAGACCAAAGAAACAGCTCTTTTTGGCGTTAATAAAACAGGAACCGAACTTAGGTATTTTGATTCACGCGTGCAAATTTATTCTTTATATATTTCTTCCAATATTTTTAATTTTACAATAAAACTACCTCATATTTTCACATTTTATCTTTTAAACTTAATTACATCAAATTTGACATCATATGTCAAATTTTGTGAATATACAAATAAATCAACTGTTCATTAACCTAAACGATATGTAAAATTATTATAATTTATATATTTTTTCTTTTTAGCTTGAAGTTATATATAAACGTAATTATGCAGAGCGGTAGAAAATGAAAAAATCATAATATTTAATAATAACGTAATTTACGAAAAAATGGTATATAGAGGTGTTTTTAAGGAAAAACGGTTTAAAGCTTCAAGTAAAGTACTACTTCCTGTTAACCAATTGTAGTCAAAATCTAATCAGTTAACCGTATTTGAATATAACTTTCAAATACCAAATATTATATTTTTACATGTATGTATTAGAGTTATCATAGATGAAAAATTGTCACGGGCACACACATTCATAGACATACAGACATCACGGTAAAAATAGTAAAATTGTATTCTAGGGACCTTAATTCGTACTCGTATGTTCAAAACTGATACTCGAGAAATTTGACCAAAAACAATACCTCCCTTATCTATATACTGATAGGCGGGAGGTACATAAAAAGAAACAATAAAACTGCGCATGTGGCATGTGCATTGTGAGAAATATCATTTCACACAGTTGGATGGAAATAAGCGACTGATGAGTTGTGATGGAAAATAACAAGCAGGATTGCAGTCAGAATATTTAATAGCGAAGTCTTATGCCAACGTTTGCTGCCAGGCTGCCACCTACAGCTTCATCAGGGCAACAGACTAGAATCACAAATAAATAGAATAAATAGATGAATTTTATTTACATTGATCTATTTATTTGTGATTTTAATCTTTTGCTCTGATGAAGCTGTAAGTGATATCGAAACGTTGGCATTTGACTTCACTATTAAATATTCTGACTGTAATCATGCTTATTTTTTATTTCCCATTTCTCACAGTATTTGCCAACACTGCGCATGCGTGAATGTAGGTACTTTTTGTGAGTTTACTTGTGCCATTATGTATTTTTGTTCTGTGAAATTTAGCAGTGTGGTCATAGAAAAAGTATAGTGCGCCTTTCGTTCAGAATCACATATTTTGCACTTGCAGACCTCGCGAGAAATAGGCTACTTTCTCTTCTTGTTGCACGATATACTATTATCTAATATATTAGAAAAAGGAATTACTGGGTTTAAGTCATTAACAATGATTATATTTACAACATCGACGTTTCGATCCCACCTGGAATGTCGATGTTGTAAATATAATCATTTTTAATGACCCAATAATATATTTTTTCTAATCTACCATCAAGAAATTTAATCCTCATCTGAAAGATAAATTAAGTACGGGTCCGAACGCACACCGATAAAAAAGAGGTACTACATAAAATCGTAACGAGTAATTATTAAAAGAAGACATGAATGATACGGACTTTATTTACTTATTCGCATCTAATCGAAATATATAGGTTTTCAGAAAGATAGTTCTGAAGTAGATTGTATCAGCAATAAATGACTGTTTTTTATTACTCAAAAATAAGCTCACTTTACTTTAAATCGAGA
This sequence comes from Stenolophus ochropezus, assembly GCA_035578165.1. Taxonomy (NCBI): domain Eukaryota; kingdom Metazoa; phylum Arthropoda; class Insecta; order Coleoptera; family Carabidae; genus Stenolophus; species Stenolophus ochropezus. The sequence goes on along the minus strand of JAQOWZ010000004.1, from coordinate 5,387,364 downwards.
AAAAACGGAAGACAGAAACAAAGCGACTATTATTTAAAGTAAACCGTTAACGTGTGTACGTTTCTTTTATTTTCAGGATTTAAATTTGAAAGTAATTGCCTATTATGTGTTGATTATTCTTTGATCAATAAAGTTCTGCTTGTGGTAATACGAATCAGTGTCAACGTAAGTAACTTAACTTAGATACTTGGCGCACCGAAGCTAGTAATACTTACGATGTTATCTATTGGCTATATTTGGAAAGGAATGTAAATTCGGGGTTCGCATCATCAGCATCCCACTGCTGGTCACAACAGGTCAACGTTTGCATCTACAGCAATAAATTACAGTGAAAACATCCCGTGTATCTGTTGTGAATTTTATTTGGTGCAAAGAAAGCATTTCGACATGTCGGATAAAGTTATTAATGCAAGCAATAAAACACACGATAATCTAATAAGACGGTGCGAGCGAATGCTGCGGAGTTGCACTCGTACTGCACACCTGAGCCTGGGATGGGGGCGGCCAAGCGGCGGGGGCGGTGATGTATGGCCCCCGGCTTAAATGTTCACTGTTTTTGCATCATTTGTGCCCCTCAACAGCGAAAAATTACCCAAACAAGACACGGCTATCGCCCAAGAGAGATAAATGGGTAATTGTGAAATAATAAGCTCCAAAACGACAAACATGAGAAATAAAAATGTCCTGTAATACACAGTATGTCCCAAATGTTACGTCAACTGTAAAAGCAATAATTCAATATTTTTCTATTTACTTTATATTTATATTTACTTACCTCATATAGTATAGAACTGTACAAGCAAATTTAATGCAATTAAAATTACATTGTAGATATTTACAAATAAATAAAAAATCTGATGTGTCCAACACATTACCTCCTGCCTCTGTAGTAATATGTTCTACATAAGTTTTTCAGTGCATTCCATTTGTAGTTTTGAAATTAGTTTGGTACAGAGTTCAAAATATTTTTAATTCATTTCATACCTAAAATTTCCTTCATAAAATTTGCATGACCAAAAAAACTCTTATTTTTATAAATAACAGAATTGTTAACGTCAATAAACTGCACTACAAATTGACATGCTTTAATTAGGCAGTCACAAATCACAGTAAATTAAGTGAAGGTATCAAATTTACATATTTTACAGAACAAAACCAATAGTGATGACTAGACGAATAAAGTTCATGCTTTTACTCTAACAAAAAATATAACATAAGAAATAAATATTACTAGTTGACTTATAATTTTATTCATATTTCACTGTTACAGTTTTAAATGAAAGAATTACTTCAGCAAGATTCAAATTTCGGATTGAATTCCGAAAATATTTTATATGCTTATGAATGGATCTTACAGAGTATGTTAATGCAGAATTTGTTCTCAAAATATAATTGCCCACTATTTAATTATAGTATAATGAAAATAAATATTTTCATAAATAATATTTAAAAAAGCAAAGAAATATACTTATTGCAAATATTTTAAATACACATTACGTATATACTTACTATTAAAATGAAATAAAAAAATCCTTATTTACAATAAATTTTATATTATATTACAATTATACGAAAGTAAGTTTATTTTTGAATTTAAGCCTAAACAAAACTTATTTACCTAAATAAATAATCACGATTCATGTTGAGAAATCAGAGAAAAATTTATTTCAAAAACTTTGTGTCTATTAATTTCAACGAGGAGAAGTAGTGGTGGAAAAGTTATTGCGAATGATTTATGTTTATGGTAATCAATGAGAATGAAGTATAATACAATATACCGCATCATCTTTATTCTCCTTCTCAGGGTTGCTATTTCGGTGGGAATGTTTTTGTTATTTTTCTAAACGGTACAAGGAGTATTTCGAATTGTAATACACATATAAGTTATAAAATATAAAAATTAAGCACTATAGCTTTTCATTGCAATAATAAAAACGAAATATTAGTTTGCAATAATATAGTTTTTAGCAATTAAATGTTTTGGAGAAGGGATATGTGACGTCAGCATGGTAAGTTCGTTGAAGAAGACAGGTAAACTGTCTCTTTCGATCCTAGTCTATATATCTGTTTTTTTTTCAAGATTCTAAGGTAACGTTACAAATTTTCAACATTTATTTTCTCGGAAACTACGAATAATGAATCGATTTAAAAAATACGAGTATTTTATTTTTTTGTCTACTTGGTATCATATAACGTAAAAATAAAAATTTGGTCATACACCGCATTAGTCAGAATTTAATATTGACATCTATTTATAATAGTTATGCTTCGATCTTACTGATATTTTTTTAATTTGAACCTGCTGGCGGTTTTGGTGGTATTATTCCGACTTCGAATTTTGAAAATCTGGCAACCCTGCTCTTACTCTATTTCAGTTACCTTTTCCTTTTTTTATTTTATAGAATAGTAAGTATTCTAATAAAAATCTAATAAATTATATCACAGTCGGTTGTACTTTTTTGGATATAATAGATTATATTTAATTTTATATTTCGCATATTTATAACATCTGAAAAGGGATTTTTTTTATCTCAATTACAAGATGAAAAGACGACAGCACAAACATTCCCTAACAGATTTTGAATTCAACATCTTAAATACAAGAAGTCTGTATATAGAAACATGTAACAATATTTTCTTTAAGCGTTGAAAATACTAATTGCTGTTCCCAAACACTTTGAGAATGTTATGAAAAGATCAATTTTTTGCGTGTATTCAGCGGAGTCACTTTGAAGAATTAACAGCAGAGTAAAAGCCATTAAATTAAAAAGTGTAGGTAAAAGAAACAAACAAAAGACTGCGAAGTTTATCGCAGCGAGCAAACAAACACATGATTTCCGGCGGACACCGAAAATGAATTCACGGAACGCACAACAATTGCACGAAAACCAATATTTACCCGACGAGAAAAAATATTCGCGAGATGTTTACGCTCATATTTGGCGAGTTTATTTTAAAGTTTCTGCTAAATTATACACTCGCATGTGTTAAGAAGCAGACGAACTGCAAACAACTCGGTTTTTGCACTCGAATTTCGGCTGGCGATAATTAAATATACAGAGATTTTTATGGCGCGAATATTTGCAAACGCCAATTAAACGCTGTTTGCTAAAACGAACAACTTTTTACCTAAACCCCTACAGAGCATAAAAACAGATATTTTAAGTGCTCTTTTATTAACTACAAAACGAGGAATGCAAACACTAAAAAGAATATTATTACCAAATAAAATAAGAAACGCATTCAAACAAAATATTAATTTTACAGAATTTGTAGAAGCTAAATAGTTAACACAGCATAAACTTTTAATACGACAACAAATAAAGGTGAATGTTGCAACCTGCGGACGAAAACAAAACTATTACTACACTTTAGTGGTTTTAAACCAGTAATGTTAATGTTAAAATTTGCCACTTCATATTTTTTTTTCCTTTTTAGGTAGATAAAGGCTGCAGTCGTATGCAAGTCCCTTGTAGTTGTAACTGGTTTTAACATTTTCACGATATCTACTTGTTAGTCTGAATTTTGAGGGGCATAATTTATTTTTTATGCTAATAACTGATTCAATTTTGATAATAAATAGTCATTTATCAGATTATTTGAAGCTTTTAAATGTTTTCATATTAAATTGATTTAAACATCTTTACAATTTTTGAATTTATAAATAATAAACGGCATTATCTTCTCTTTTTGATGTATTTAAATTTTTTTTCTACTTCTTATGCAAATTTGGATATACCGTGTGTCCCAAAAAGATGTCATAGGCATTTAACATGGGAAAACAGTTTTTGGTAAATAAAACCTATAACTAAGTCATAATATTGCACCGGTTTGTATTCCAATATGTTATTTAATACAGATTACTTCATTTTACTGTTTTGTCAAGTGACGCTAAAAAATATAGCTATTTTCTTTGATTTTATTTTTGAATTCTAATTAACTTTTTAATATTCACTATAACAGTAATTATAAATAATATTAAAAAGTAAAGTAATACAGGTAACTTGACAGATAAATAGTTATACATTTTTTAATTTTTGTCTCAATTTCATAGCTAATTTCTGAGCTAACAAGACACTTAAAATTAATTTTGCTTATTGTTTCAGATGCAGAATTTTGTGACTTACAACTGTATTTGAAGCTTTTTTAATCAAAATAATGGAATGTTTGAGTCACCACGCTGTACATTAACAATGATTTTTTGACATTCCTTTAAATCTGTGAAATGTTTCATTATTCATTGTTTGTCACGTGTCTACGATCTAACCAATCTTGCCATTATTATAGTGAGAATAGAGTTCTAGTTTAGAGAGCTATTCCCGAAAATAATGTCCGTAGCTTTTGTTTTTGTTGACATTTGTATGTCAGATAGTTATCAACATACAAGTAAACTGAGCGAAAAGACCGATTCTTATACTTTGAAATAAATTTGTGGGTCAAAAAATAATATAATTAAATATAACTCCAGAGTTCGATAAATTAGAAAATAACTCTCCAGATTTTTCTCATTTGCGGGCTTTCGTTTCCGAAAAATCAACAATTTTTTTTCAATTTATTCTCACTTTCTTGTTATATTGTTACTCATAATATAATCATAAGTAATATAATAAGAGCCATGAAATTATTGGAAAATTTTACGAATAATTGTTGCGTAGTAATAGGCAATTGAGTGCAAAAATGACATTTAGATAACGACAGCGACGCTGGAGTGATTTAAGAGTTATTTTTGATCCGAGTTCGTTACTTCGCAGAAATTATAAGTAAATTTTATTTATTTACTAAATTCATAACTCAATTATATTTACTTGATTATTTCACGAATGACAACAGTTCAAACATAAAATTTTTGATATCAACAAAATGTTACCATGACTATGATACTGTGGTTTTATCAAATTTCTTCACTGAAAAATTACCTACGGCCATCAAATGAAGCATTCTCATTGGGTAAAAATGTCGTGTGTGAAATAATCAAGGTAATATATTTTTGTATTTTGCGTTCGTTATAAGCTCTAGCGTCCAAAAGGAATCCATTATAGCGTATTTAGGTGCCGTTGTACTTTAGTACAATTTACTTTTTCAATGTTAGTAATATCATAATATCAAAAAAGATCAAATGTTAAACTTTTTTAAATGTTAAATGTTAAAAAAAATTGTAATTTTTAATTTAACTATAATAATAATAAAAAGAAAACATATACGAGTAGAAAAGTTAGAAATAAACAATAAAAAAGAAAAATGTCTTAAATGGTTGATGTTAAAAAAGTTAAGAGTTCATAAAAAATATAATACATTTAGGTATCATCAATAAACAAAAAAAATCCTTAAAAACATAAAATAAAAAAGACCTGGGCCAATCTACTACTAGTGAAGTCCTATACTTGTAACAAAATAAAAGAAAATTATGAAAACTCTCTTATAACATAGAATTATTATTTTGATGCAGAATTTAGTTGAAGTGAATTCCCATTCCTTAAAATAATTGTCGATGGCTATAAAGCGTTGGAAGGTAAGTGGAGTGTGCTATAAAGTAATTTTTTGATAAGCAGGAGGGGGGCGCGAGGTCAGGGCGGGGGCGGCAGGGCGCGGCGGGGGCGGCGCGAGGGGCGGGGCGGATGCACAGCCGTCTAGACGTCGAGTCAGACGAGCTGCGAGCGCGATACCACCCACAGCTATAAGGGGATGACGATCACGCCAGGCAGATGATGAAGTGTGGTCTTCAAATGGCACTTTATATATTCACTGAAGACTAATTATATAAAGTATTTGTAGTAAAATGATATAAAAGTAAATAAAATAAATAATAATACATAAAAATGTGAAAATAAAAATTTAGCACTTGATAACAAAATTCCTATAAATATGATATGATGACGAATAATAAAAAACATATATTCAGATTAAACAAGTAAATTTTATCTAAGGAATTGGACATTCAGTCAATAAATTAATTTAAAATAATCGTACAAATTGAAGTACACTTGCTATTAATTGAGTATTGTTAATGTTAGTATAAACTATAGGTCCTGCTAACGTAAAAATTACAAATTTCGTTGTAGTACTCGTGCAGAACTTTTTGCACTCGATGCATAATATACTATAATGAAATTTGTAACTTTTACGTTTGCAGTAAAAAAATTTACGACCACAGTGCTAAAACGCTAAAAAATACATAGAAAGCTATTTGAAATAAAAAAATAATATGACGCAGGTAACCTCACAAAGAGTACCTTCACGCATGCGCAGTGTTGCCAAATACCGTGAGAATTCATTTCTCACATTTTAATACACGATTGTGGGAAATAAGTAACTTCAAGCTTCATGTAGTGTGAGAAAAGTGCCACTTTCCATATTGGTCGTAGAAAAAATTTTCAATCGAATTATTACATACATATTATGTAGATATGTCGAAAGATATCCAGGCGAATGGACCTCAATATCTCAAAAAAACAAGACAAGGATAGTAATTTTACAACAAAATATTTAGTGAATAGAAGACGAAATTAAATTTACCAAAAAAGGGTAAATGTAACAACTTATTTTTTCGAGTAATTTGTGGAATATTCACACAACTCTGCAATATGATCTGGATAGTCAATAAATTTTAAAATAAATTATTCCTTTTTCTGTTTTTAATTGATAAAGATTTATCTAAATCATATATATTTAAATATACAGTTTAATAATTAATTAATCGATAATCATTAATTATCAATCAGTATTATTTTAGCCTCAATCACACATGGTTGAGTCTCCTGTAATTTAAATTTTACACATTGCAATGTGATAAATTAAACCGATATTATTTAGCTTTTATAGGTTAAAATAATAATAATTGTAATACTATGCTTACAAAAACGATACTTTTCGCAACTTATTGTTCAATAAAGTCTTGAGGAAAACAATTTTTTGATAAATTTGACTGCTTTTAACTTTTTTTAAAGCAATTCGCTTGTTGAAATCAATGACTTCATGAAACAAGATTTTTTTTAAAATACACGTATTTCGGTTAAAAAGTATAATACAGTATGTGTCCGTTTGGTATAATTTTTACATAGCTTGGTTTTAGTAAGACCTTCCGTTTCTATATAAAATATCGCCTTGTAAAATATAACCTACTCCACTTACAATGTAAATAACTATTAAAAATGGGATAACAATTAAAGTAAATACGATTTAGATTGTACCTATGTCATAAAACACTATCACTCAGGTCACATTCATAAAAAGGATTAGCTACTAGCTCCATATTTAGTCCCATTTTATAATCCGTTTCCTCTTCTTAAGGTGGCTTTACACGATCAAAGAATTTTATGTCATATTTTTACATCATATTCTTTGATCAAATGGCTCCGCTTTACACGTTCAAAATTTTTGTACCATTTTCCCTTATAAAGTAGGGGTATCAATAAAGAAAAGAAAAATATAGGTTGATCACAATGATATATGATTTCACATTTGTTTATTTTTCACTTTTGACATTTGATAACAACATAATCCCTAGAATTAACTAAAATTTGAAGTAAACGACCTTGAAATTTAGGACATGTTCTAAGTGAGAATTTCTATGTCATAGCATATGAACTATGAACAGTCAAATTTCTTTGAACGTGTAAAGTGTCAGAATCACATTGAACAATAGAAGTTGTAGAAATTGATGTAAACTTATGATCGTCTAAAACGCCCTTTAAAAAGGATTAGTCGCTAACTCCGATTAGACTTAGTGCGAAAGTTAAACGTTTTGTTAGCTCAAACTCCAACCCAATACATAAAAAAAAATTAATTATATTATTTAATTCGAAAGGTAACTTTACTACTTCTGTAGATCTAGAGTTAGCAATATTTATAGATGATTATCAGCATGGGCAATAATAATTAACGGAAATGTAAATTAGCAATATTGACGTAATTAACCAGGTTAATTTTGATCTCATAATTAACCGGTAAATTCAATTCTCCCGCTGTATTAAATTGTGGTTAGGTTTGTGTTTTATATCATTTGTAGCGAAACCAAAACCAAACGAAATGGAAGAAATTTGATCATAATTTTTATTTTTATTGGTTTTTTGTTTGTGTATTGTACTTTTATAATTTAACGAATGCAATAATAGCAGAACTGGAAGAGCTGATAAATGAATTAGCTGAAGGACAAGAACAAATTCCATTAGAAGTATAAGCAAGTACAAGTACTTTAGACAATTTCATAGTTATATTCGCTACTTGCCAGATCATTTTTTTACTTCCGTAAAATAAAGAATAATGCTATATTTATCAATACATTATATTTTTTATTGATTTTATACTTAAGTTGGTGCCACTTCATTAGGAATTTGGAAAATAGGAAATGTCCATATTTAATTCTATTTTTAATGATAAATTTGTATTATTAATCTTAAATAATTAGATAAATATATACTGTATTTGGACCAAATTAAAAGTTAAGTTAAGATCTATGCATCTAACAAAATATGCATAATTAATCGGGAAATGCCTATCACTATTTCTAAGTGGTACAGAGGAAGCAGTTGATATTTCACACATCAAGAACTAAAATATTTTGATTATACGCATGCGTAAAGCATTCATTGATATATGATAATCAATTTTTTTATCCTTTTTTATTAAATTCATATTACATGGAGTAGAATCGTTAAAATAATCTTTTCTATTTTATGATATAATAATTCAATATATGTTTTTGTTTATTTCAGTTCAAAATGTTTTTATTTTTACAATGTCCAGAGGAAGAACGAGGTGAACTTTAAAAATCAGAATTTTTTATAGATTCTCTATTTCCATTTTAACAATTATATTAAGAGTAGTCCAAAACCCAAAAGACATAACAGAATCTACTGAAATGAACTAATTATCAATTTAATTAATTTATGGCATTGTGTAAATTTTGTAGCGACAACAGTTGTGTGGAAAAATATGTAACTAATGTGAGAATTAGCTAACTCTGAGTTTAATTCCAATCTTATTCTACTTGTGAATAGCTCTAATACCATAATATATATCCAGTCTAAATGAGTAGCTAGTTAAATACGAATATTTTTTTTATGAATCTGGTTGTAAATTTTTCTAGAAAATAAATATCATTTCCATCAGGCTGAACAACCCTCTTATACCTTATAAATAGTACGTCAATAATTTGAGTTAAAAGTTGTTAGTAGAAAAGGTAGAGGAATATAAATTAGAACGTGGTTGGATTGTCATGGCGGAGTATGGTTGAAGGAAGTGTATGAAGCTTTCGCGCTTGCAGTGGGGGACGGCGGCCAGCTCGACAAAAAGTACCATATTAACCGAGCTTAAAAGTTTGTTTGCAATAAAACATTTTAGTGCGCAAAGATAAATGCGAAGCAGACAGCCATTGTCACGACCAAATAAACCAAAATGGGAAATTTCACAACAGCCAGCCCAGCATTATACAACTTCTACAATGAATTACTCCTCGTCCCGCTCTTTTAAATATCCCGCCCGGTAAATCTCTCCCAAAGGTGAGAAATTGAATGATCTCGGGGAATTTCCCGAGCTGCAAATACTCAAAAAATCCATCAAGACGCGACGAGGTATGAAAATGAAACGGGCAGACGCCTGCAGCACCGATAATTAATTTTAATTGTCGACTCGCTCAATATAGAATATTCTTTTTGCGCGGAGAGAATAAAACAAAAAGTGCGTAGGAGGTAATGAGCCGTGAAAAGGGTAATAGCTTGAAATACCCGCATTTCTTCACCCATTGTACCACCATTCTATGTGATTTCTTACAAAATTGTATAGTCTCTGTCAAGCCAATATTTATTAGCAAATTACTAAAGATATAAATTTAATATTCTTACGATTTTTCATTTTCTTTCCACAACATTGGCAAAAGTTTATTTAACTTCAAGGTCTTAAACATCAACAGCTTTTATTTCATGGGCAAATCATGCAAGAATAATGAAGTAAATTATATAATTTTCGCGCCACCGATAACGTATAAGTATAACTTATTTTCATAGCATAGCCGGCTGAGTTGTATTGATTTAAATTTGAGATTTAAATCACTTATACTGCAATTGTTCTGCAACATTCCAGATTTACGAAAATTGGGGGAAAAGCGTGTGGGTAATGTTACCATGTGAGAATACTTTCAATAACTATACTAAATCTGTTTAATGTCATTGTAAAATGACTTTACCGGTATATTATTTTGAATTCATAAGACAGATTTTTTTTCACTAATGTATGGTATTGGTTAATCTGGTTAAATTTCGACGTTATAACCAGTTTGTTGCTATAAGCAGTATCGTTATAAACTAATTTTATTGTACTTTATTATTGTCTCTTTAAATTTTTACTTATTCTTAATATACGACAGGAATGCGTCCAGAATTGATATTTGATTTTTACATATATTTTAATTATGCACTTATATGATTAATAATGCGCATTTTTATTTAAAATTTTTGTGGTTCTGCAGCTCTGTAGAACGTAAGGACGAGCCGCCACTGGTTTACATACAGAAAACAGAAAATTGCAACGAGGTTTCCGGACATGGTATAAAGTTTCGTTTTCTGTAAAAAAACATTATAGAATTAACATTTCAAACACTATCACTGGAATATCATTCCAAGATCTTTAGATCTAAGAACTGATATCCCAAGAGCAAATGTTTTATTGCTAATATAAGTAAAGATGGAGGCTGAGATAAGCATTATACTGCCACCTGAGGTTGCTGTAGTTGGTTAATGGGCACTCAATATTTCTACGATATTCCCACTTGATGTTGTAATGCAATGTATAAATCTCCCTCCGAACTATATCTGCGTAGTCGTTCTACAATTATAGGAAAGAAGCTGGTGATAATTTCCAATAAATGTAGAATATGAGGCATCTAGAAACCCCACGCCTAGGTTCTTTACACTGAAAATCCATTAGATTTTCAATTATTCGAAGTCGCGTCGATTTAAGTGCATATAAAAGTCATAACGCTGCACGCTGCGCAGAACAGGGCCGTACTTTCAAACATTCACGTAAGAAAACTCATTTTAAAATGAGCAAAATTTAATTCTTTGTATGTTATCTTATAGCTACCAGATATTTCATATAATTCTATCCAGGAAAATAGAAGGTTAAAGGTCACGAAAATCGAACACAATTTACTTATTTATATATTAATGAGCAGTGGAGGATATTCAATACAATACATTTGTAATTAAATCTCATTTGAAATCTGCAGCTCCGTCGAATCTACTAAGCTATACTTTAATATATAAGAAATAGGTCTTGCATAAATAACATCTTGTGTTTCACGAGAGTCTGATATTTTTCATGTCTTGCATCAGTCTTGCAAAAACAGCAATACAAGAACAAAGACAAGAGCTACTAATTTCAAAGCAAGACAAGGCAAGAAATTGTCTTGCAAGATAAGTGCAAGAAGAGCAAAATTATCTTCAATTCTATTATTTTTGCAGTTTTATTGTTAATTTGAAATTTATATTTTTTAAATGTATTAACATTAACATATAGATTTTATTTACTTAAAAAAATATTAATAACATTTTTTAATATACCTATGTAAATTTCATTATAAAAAATGTGGAAAAATAATAATAATTATTGGCGCAATAATATAATTATTCTTCGAAATTATATAACCAAGAGTTAAGGCACAAAATTCTTTCTTATAACCAGGGAACTTTGGAAAAAAGCCTTTCTATTGTATTATAAGATATATTTGATAATTGACATTGATATTATCTAATCAAAGAAAATACATATACAAAGAAATTATAAGTTCATTTGAAAAAAAGGAATCCTTGACGTTATAACCTTCAAGACAAGAAATAAGCAAAAAAATAACGATCAAGACAAATATTTTTTTCTACTCCTGATTTGAAAATACAATTTTCTGGTTTGTTTTTCATGCTGAAAGTGACTCTTTGCAGCACTAATAAATGTTTGTTGCATTGTTGCTGCCATGGATACGCATCACTTGCGCATCGCAAATACAAAATTTGCAATAAATGTCAAATTATGTTTAAAAAATAATTTTTTATTTCCTTACTTTTTATCTTGCAGGAGAAGAAAAAATAGTGTGTATAACACGTGTTGAAAGTCCTTTGTCGAACACACAAAGACAAAGATAGACTTTCAGCACTTGATATACAAATAACTATTACATACATGGATAATGAAAGACAAGAAATAACAAAACAAGACAAAGAAATCATGTCTTGTGAAACACTAATAAACTCTAAGAATAAAATAACAATATAATTTATTATTCACTAAGTATTTCTTATTAATATTATTATTATTTTTATTATATTATAATTTTTCTTCTTCTACGCATTCGGGTCACAGGATAGGTTTATACAGCGACAGTAAGACAGAGAAACGAGAATTAGAGAGAGATGGAGAATGTGCACAAATTTAAAGGGCTCATTGTTTAAAATCGGAAAGTTTCCTCACATCTTAGAGAGAGATAAGGGAACAGCACAAATTTATAGGTCTACACAATGCTTCAAGGTCATAGAACTAGATAGGGGAACATGAAAGGTACCGACACGGAGTGTCGCTTCTGTATGTAACTATTCTGTGTTGGGGTGTCGAAGTGGTTAATTCTTTATTTATTCCGATTCGTTCATTACCGTCTTTCTTTCTCGTTGCTACGTGGTTTAATACTGTTGTAGTGATTACTCTTCTTTCCAGTATTTCGTTAATGTATTCTTCCATTTTTACCATTCGCCATTCAGTAAGATGCTAAAAATCGTATAGTGAGTTTCTTATGGATAAGCACGTTTTGAAGTTCGTAGAACACGATTTTAATATTTTTACGTTGATATCCGTCCATGTGTGTGGATGGATGTTGTCGTAACGATTACTCAAATACCGGTAAATAAAAAGAGTTCAAATTTTGCATATAACATTCTGACACCCTAGATTAGGTCTGATTAGATTTTGGTATTAATCGTGCAACCGGAAATGTTATTTTCAAGAAAAACTGAAGTGTTTTCCTGAAATATCTTAACTACTTATAAATATATATGAGAACTTTTGTACATAATAATTAAATATTTTGTCATTAGCTAAAATTTTATAGTTCAAGTTTGTTTCCACTTAGCTCCATTTATCTATTATAAGTAATTATGATACGGTAAATTTGTTACAATTGCTGTTAATTTGTTTACCTATGGAAATAAAGGTTTTATATTTGATAGTGACAATAGTCTAAAAATAATTATCAAGTACTCTAACTGTAAATATAAATTATTTTAATAATTTATTTTACCGTGTCAGTAGTCAACGCACACTCATGTATACAGGGTGTTCCATTTAAAAGTGCCACCATTGCTATCTCGAGAACTGTAAGAGCTACGAGGTTGGTTAAATTAGCAAAGAACCACAATTTTGCAAGACTAATACAAAGAGCAAAAAAAAATTTTTTTCAACCAGTGGTTCTCAAAATACAGGACACAACTTTCTTATTTTAAATGGGAACGTATGTTTATTTTTAGGTTATTCGATAGAGTATTTTTTTCTGAATTCAACGATATAAATATATCATATACTAATATAACAAAATAACTGAGAAAAATGCATGGTAGATTTATTTGTATTTTATTTATATCTGGCTGAAATAAGAGTGCTTTGGATAGAAAACAATTCATTTTCTTCTTAAAACTGACAGTTTAAGAAAATAAAATTTAACAAAAAATAATCAAACAATGTTAGACAGAACATTATGTCTATGTTTTCTAACCATAGCACTCTTGTTTCAGCCAGATATAAATAAAATACATATAAATTTAACATGCATTTTTCTCAATTATTTTGTTATATTAGTATATGATATGTACATATCGTTGAATTCAGAAAAAAATACTCTATCGAATAACCTAAAAATAAACATACGTTCTCATTTAAAATAAGAAAGTTGTATCTCGTATTTTGAGAACCACTGGTTGAAAAAAAAATTTTTTTTGCTCATTGTATTAGTCTTGTAAAATGGTGGTTCTTTGCTAATTTAATCAACCTCGTAGCTCTTATAGTTCTCGAGATAGCAATGGTGGCACTTTTAAATGGAACACCCTGTATACAACATAAATATAGTATAAAGAGGGCAGGCGAGAGGTTATCTGCTGCGCATATAAGTTTTTTTAAATATTTTAAAAAAGAAATGAAATTATAAAACTTTCTTAAGGTAACTATCATCATAGGAAAGAGAAATAGAAGTGAGGTCCTCGTTTAGTGGACACAAATGTATAACAAATTGCTCTTTAGATGAAGATTCAAACGTCACTGAGACAAGAGTACTTTCATTAATTTTCCTTATGTCCGTACAAATATTGAACACTTATAATATTTTTAAATACATATTATTATTGTTCTCTCGAAAAACTCTAATGATGCTACTTACTAATATTGATCGAGTGATTCTATCTTGGCCTTCGAACTAAATTGTCTGATGACCTTCCAAATATTTAATTGGTTTGGCGTAATAATTAAAGTTCGTAGAGAAATGATGTGGGTTTATGTTTTGTTAAGTTGGCATTATGTTTAGGTGTGGTGTAAACTGAAACTGAAGTTTGTAAAGTTGTTATTCATTTGAGTGTAAAAGTACGTGCTCCAGTGGCATTTAATCCCCGGCGGATTCCGTTGATTTTAGCACAATAGTAGTGATTGGATTTGAAAGTGCGGAAATAAAACAGTGCAAAAGTTCAAGTCTCATAGCATCCCGAGATCGGATCGCTAGAACTTTCCGCAAAATTACTTAACTCGCAGATTACACAACTTTAATTTCTTCCACAAAATAAAATAAATACCCAGCTCACCTCTTCTTACTTCCAACTTTTTCCTTTTTTAATAAATATAAAACGAATAAAAAATAATACTTCGCCAAACTAATCAACTCTTACAAAAACATTCTACTCAACAAAAACTATATTCATTACGTAAATTACAATAATGAAAAACATGACAATATCCTATAGTAATAGTATAACATTCCTGGAAGTAAAATAACTTCAAGTATCTCAGATGATTTGTTTTATTTTAATTATGCAAATTGTCAGTCAGCAGCTTTTATAAGATTCAACTATAATAATGGCTTAGTACTATTCATAATTTTATTACTTCCTATATACTATAGTTAAATACCTATATACTACAGTTAAAATGACATCAATCTATACTAGATAAAATAAATTTCTCTTTAAACACAAACACGAATTTAGAACTAAAACTGATCAAAACAGAAATTTTTTTACAGTGAATAATAGAATATAATAAAAATATGAAAACAAAACTTTGATTACAATAATTAAATAGTTATTCTTATATCAAGTGTGAGAACGTCGTTTTCCCGGAGGAGTACCTCGCGCTGCAATAGAACGAATCCGGGAAAAAAGTTCACGCAAGAGGTATGTAGTTTGTACAATATTTTTTGTTCGAAAAACAAAATCAATTTTTAGTTTTTATTTTTATACCAATATTTTTATTTATTATATACACACACACTGTTTTGTGGTTATGTGTTTTAAGCCAAATGCTGTCAACCTGATAACATGACAGCTGTTGATGCCATAACATTGTTTAATTTGTATATCAATTGTACTAAATATATTGTTATTAATTTAAATTTTATTTAATATCCCACTAATTTCTTTTATTATTATTAGATAAAAGAGTGAAAGGAAGAAAGAATAAACCACATTAATGGATTAAATCCAAAAAAGACCTTTTTTTAGTATATTTTTATTGTAAATATATTGTTTTAATAAATGCTCGAGAAAGAGGAACGTTTTTTCCAAAATTTCCCACACGCTAATGTTGGGGAAGACGTGAATAGTTCAGATTCCCGACGTTGCTTAGGTAGCACGAATCAAAAGATTTTATTGAAAGAGTACACAAAACTGATTACAACAATAAATACAAACATAGCATAATCAGCATATGTGTGTAGTATACACAAATAAATCAGTATTTCGGGAATCAGTAAAAATATATATGAAAATACAAAACATTTATTGTAAAAATGGTACAAAATATAAAATTTCGAATATAACAATAATGATTACAAGAATGAAATTATTTGATTCGTAAACACAATTTGTTGATTACTATAATGACAAGGATTTGACACATAAACAAACAGGTACTTTTTTGAAGGACTTCAGGAACCTAACTGCGAAACGTGTAATGTAAAGCCTGTTTGGGTTTGTAAAGTTATGGTTATAAAGGAGTCTTCCACTATTTTTTTTATATGAAACTTTATCTAATTTGAAAGCGAGGTGTAGTTTTAAAAAATCTAAATTGTTATTTGTCGTAATATTGTTTTAAATATTCTGTGTGTTAATGCAATTCGGTTCCCAAACAGAGGGGGTTTGCAAAAAACTTACTTTGGCCACGGAACAAGAATATAATGACGATGCTTCAATTTATGGCGTCATCATTGATTAAGGTTTGAATACAACATTGAATACGATTCAACACGAAAAAACAGCATAATTATTTTATATTTTATTATTTTTTTATTTTAAATAAAAATTTAGATTATGTTATGCTACGAAAATAAAATAAAAACGGTGTATTGGTTTTTAATCTCGGTTTAGTTTCGATACGAAGCCCTAGTAACAATAAGAACGTATTCCATCAAAACATATATGAATAAAACTGCTACACAAAAAGTGTTCAAAAATTCATATATCTTTTAGATGTGAAGCGAATAATGCGCTCTCCATTAGCCTTTACTCTTCGGCTCGAAGATATTTGCAAAACAATAAATGAAGATAATGCCACTCCACGTGTGCATGCTGAAATTTGAATGTTATTTCCTTGGCCGTTTGCAGACAGATCTGCTGTGCAACTTATTGCATTATAAGTGATATCGTATGCGCTGTTGTCATGTTCTTTTTCCGAGCCTTGACTTCGGATATATTAAACATGATACCTTCTGCTTCATATGCAGATATATTTCATCTTTCGTATTCTCATGCAACGTTGCCTCCGTTACGGACACTTCAACCTATGTATCCTAACAATTGTTTCAATTATTTTCAATAGAATAAATACTTTGTTGTGTCGCGAATTTAGTTTTATAAGTATACACATCTATAAGTATCACATACATTTTTATACTTATAAGTAACAGAGGTATTGTTTTTTTTATTATTAAATCAGTTTTTATAATAAAGAATCAACTTCTTTGCATTGCATGAATTGCTGAATATTTTTGAGAATGGTGTAACAAGATGGAAACAGTGGCATACGCCTACAACGCGGGTTGACCTCACCAGATGAAGGGGGTTCACTTTGCTTCTACGAAACTAAACCATAATAAACTAAATTCTAGTTATGTCACTAAATGGAAATTACGGTCTCGCTTTTCATTTTGTTTGTTGTACTGAGTACTGCGCTTCTTATTTGGACTATGATTCTGTGATCGGTGTCAAGACGTTCACATTTTGTTATAAAAATTAAAAAGTAGATGCCGTTAAATAATAGTTTAAATACAAAATTTGGATATTAAGGTAACATGTTGAGAGGTAAGTTAACTATCCTAACAGGACTACCCTAATCGAAAATAGTGAGGTACATATAAAAAACATTAAAAAATCAACAAAAATAAACAGAAATACAGAAAAGAATAATTAGATTTTCTTAAATAATCGAGAAAAAGTGGTCTAATTTAAAAGTAAAATGTCTATGAGAAAATTTATTGTATAATTGACAGATTTGATAAAGGGTGTAGACATAAAAGGTCACGGCGAAATTAGTTAAAATGGATTCAGGGATGGTCAAACTGGATATTTCCGTTAAAATCCAAAACCGTAATTTTTCACGATTGTAATATTTCCTTTATTTTGTACAAGAAAGTAAAAATGTCTAAAAATAGATTGCCTCCTCGTCTTGATTTCATTTGCGCTATGCTTCCCGAAAGAATGGTGAGATTATTATAAATATATTATATAATTAATTATAACAAATAAGCAAATGTAAATTATATAAAAAAAATTCTTAAATGTATGTATACATTATTAAACAATTTAAATGTGTTTCAATACCATCTAATTGATATACATCAACATCATTTATATGTTTTTCTACAAACATTAAAATATTTGCCTGTTGTATGTTTGTTATTCCTACGGATACATAGTTTATTACAAACACACTGTAACCGTAGACAACGTGAGATATAAATTCATCTCTCACAGTTCTGTTAAAAATCTTATTGTTTAATTTTTGTTTCTAAGAAGAATTGAAATGAAGACATCTTTTAAAATATAAATGAATTAGAAAATATTACTGTGGTCGTAGAACACGCTTGGAATGTCCATTTCATACTCGTATGATTTGCATAAGAAATGAGTACCATTCCATGCTTGTTGTACAATATACTATTTTGAAACAATTTTATGATGATATCTCTGTTGTAAACTGGCTTCGTGTTTTATTAATAATCTGTTGTTCGAAATATAGTCAAAAATGCCGAAATCGAAAAAGATTAATAATTGATAAACTGTGAAATGCACAATTTTTTATTGTAGAATAAATGGATAGTCATTTTGACTGCTTGAGTAAAGTATAGGTAGGATTACCTAATTTGATTACAAATGTAAAGAATAAAATACTAGCAAATTTTTCAAAAATTGCCTTGTAATAAAAATGACGAATGATGTAAAGTGGGCAAATAATATTATTTTACTAGGTACTATCCACTACAACAATAAGATTGTTATTGATGCTTTACAACATACACTTCGTAGTATAAATTGTTAAAATATTATGAACTCTTTTACAATATAAGGTATTTTAAAATTATTGCAAAAAAAATTATTAAAAGCATATACATATACTACTATTTACATGTAGATACTTATAAGAGCATTTTTTTCAAAATTCGTAAAAGTTCAGTGACACAAAAAATTTACATTTTAGTAATTATTTTTGCGAATATCAGAAAAAATATAGTGTATGGTAGTATATCAGAGTATCTGAATTTAATTTTACTTGTAATAATTTTGTAACATTCTGTATTAATTGAAGGTTTTATAATACAAATTGTTCAAAATAACAAGAAAATAAAGAATCGAATCTCCGTCTTAAATAAAAAACTGTGACGCTGTAAATTTTTAAAATTAAAATGTCCAAATTACTGGTAGTATTTTTATACAATGCACTTTAGTGTTGCAGTTATTAGAAAAGTTTTCTTTTCGTAGTCTGAAAATGAAGTTTTGGTTTTTCTTTTACGGTGTTTAATTGTATTAAATATGATGAAAGCGAATGCATCCAGATTTAATTACAAGTAACTCAACTCCTTGCAATTAAGCAGGAAAATGCATTTCTATTTCTGCAAATGCACCGAATTAAATTCGCAACTAATTCAATATTGAATATTAAATTAGTAAACTTACACTGTTACATATTACTTATACCAACTTCTACTTCAACATTTAATTAACTTCATTTAATTACTTCCAATTAATTTCATATTTAGTTCATAAATTCACAAACTTTACAGAGGTATTGCTACATAAACACTAACCAAGAACGGCAAACAAAAGTTTTATTTTCAAATGTTAAAAATGACTTACGTTTTACAAACAAAAAATCTAATATTTACAATACATTACCTCGTGATATCATGCTTTTAATTAATTCTTCTTTATATATTTACATTTCATCTTTTTTAACCTTATATTTTATCAACATATCTTTGTAATGATTTTCCATAAAATTGGACAACCATATTTATCAAATTTTACGGATAACTTTCTTTTATTTCTTTTATTGAAATTACAAAACCTGGACGATATTTTTATATCTTATACTGAAATTATACAGGTGTTAAAAGAAAGAAAAAAGGCTGTTGAGAACGTCTTTCCAGTTTTCCTAAATTTATTTATGTAATACTGTTAAAGTAAAGTAACGCAGCATACCTAACTTGACGGATAAACCGTTAACCATTTGTTAATTTTTGTTTCAATTCCATAGCTAGCGCTATTTTTGGGGTGATTACGTCACTCTCATATTTAATTTTTGAGGCATATTATAGCATTTAACAATTCCAGGATTGTTATGAATGTCATAAGGCGTGGTATGATTCATAACAGCCGTGGTTTGTTCAATAGTTTATCGGTTTCAGAAAATCAGTAAATTTATTGCTATCTATGTGATCCTTGTTTTTTAAACATGTGTTTTGTTAATATTTTATTTATACAAATAATCTCAGAGGGTGATCCACAAAATATTTAGTTTAGCTTAGTATTTTTCATTTGTAATGTTCAGTGTAAGTAAAGTTAAGTGTGTATCCATCGCATTTTCCTGTTCTTCCTTTTGTGTCCGGTCATTCATCATCAGTCAGCAGAGAAGAAAGTGAGTCACCATCGTCGTCACTTCAATCGTTATCCCCTCGTGTTACATTTTAGTCTACAGCCTCTACAACAGACCTACAGCTTATAATGGGTTCCGAACCACTCGCTCACAACGGTATTTTTATTTGGATAAAGATTGGCGAAGCTGTGATTTGTACCCCAGATTTCACACATGCCGCAGAGGACAATTAGAGAGCTGTCATATTCCTTGTCCAGTTTTATAGGTAGCCATATGTAGGAATTGAAAAAGTGATGTAGAGAATATGTAGAATGCAAATTCCAGCGGTGTACCTGTCCAGCCGGCGTTTTTATTCTCCGATTTTCAATCACGTACGTTTAATTCGTTCTAATTCAATTGGAACGCGAGTTCCCAAATTGGAAAAGTTCGGTTGCGCTTAAAGTTTGCCGGGGCCGTGTCGATCAAATTTATAGCCCTACTTGAGAGATATAAACTTTATTTGACACTTTAATCAAGTTTGCACACTGTAGATACATTTGCTTTAAACGTTTTGCAACTTAAATTGGAGGAAAAATCCCCCGCTCCGCGGACTAGCAATCGACTGCGACTTGGACTCAGACCGCGTAATAAAGTTCCCAGCGCCTCCGACAAATTAAGTTACAAGTTCAGCACAAAGCGATCGCTACAAGCCGCAGGCACTATACCTTTCATTATTTTTCTTACCTTTTTATTCCCCTCCAAACAAAGAAACTATTGCGCTCCACTCTTTTCCACAATAACTGCAGACAAACACGAAAAATTTTACCAATTAAAGGCTACGTTAGTGCGGCAATAAGAATAGAACAGCCAACAACGTTTGCACTTTTAAACTTAACGAGAGGGAAATATTGAAAAATTCATCAGTACTCTTCTATAAAAATATGGTGAACCATTGTTAATTCAAATCTATTTAATTTTACGATTTGGGTAACCCAAATATTCCACTAAAAATCTACCTGTATATGTATACAACGTATTTCTCAAGTTCAGAGAAAGAATATGGCAAGTACTTCATGATGTGCTGATAACGAACAAAATAGTTATTTTTGATTCTAGATTATGAAATGCTGAAATGTAAACTTTTGCATACAACGTATTACAAGTCTGGATAAATTCTCTATACTTCACCACTTAAAGGCATAAAGTAAAAGTTTCCGCCAAGGTAACCAAATTATAAATAATCAATTACAGTATAGTTGTGCGTAAAAGACTTACGTCTAGGATGCAAGACTTTTCACCCTGTAGACAAAAAACAATCATTTCACGTATTGATTGTTGTGAATATCTTAACCGAAGCAGGTTTCAATTGAATTCCCAGCTCGAAATTAGTTTTTATTAATATTTCGGTTGTAGGAAAAATTTTGTATGCAATGTGTGTAACTTGTGTTTTTTATCTCGTGTTAAAATTTCCGTATACGGCTACGCCTCATGCACAGCACAGCACTCGACTAAAAATTAAGGATGGTTTACTTGAAAACAATATTTCTATTGTCACTGGTTTAATAGATGATTTTAAAATTTTGTTTTTAAAATACTATCTAACTAAAGAATAACTAATATACAGTCGCATCGAATATGCAATAATGTTGTCAGCAGCTTGCCAAAGTAATCTATAACACATTTTTGTAGTACATGAAACCTCATAAAATGAAGCCGTTTGACATGATGCAACATTGTTATTTATTCGAAGCATCTATGGAAATATAACGTTTATAAAATTCTTTATTATATTTCTATGTGCACATATTCAAAGTTTGTACTGGTATAATAAAATGCGCTATAAAGTTAGCACCTTATTTAGAAGATTGCATCGTTTTAAAGCTATTATAAATGAAATAAACCTTATTTCTTGTGTGGAAACCGCCCATTTTTAATTACCAGTCATGTAGGAAGGAAAATAATGGCGTAAAAGTAGGTAATAATACCTGCAGGGCTTGGCTCGGTCATTTGCATTGTGATAAAGATAGTTATAAAGGGCTGTTACACCTGCTGGTCCTGCTGCGATAAATCTCCGTGCAGGACTACAACTATTGCACCGTCATCTGCTATGCAAATACACCTCTAATGAATAATATTACCCGCATTTTTCTTATCCCGCTAATTAACGGTAAAAGGTTTGTTCTTTACACGAGAAAAATTGCCGTACTTTATCGCTGCACACAAAGACAGTGTGACGTTTATGATGAATGAAGAAAAAGTGGACAACTTGACAACGAAAGCTAATATGTTACATACGACATACTGGGGGTTTTTCTCTACATTGGAGGTCGTATAAGGGCAGTAGCTTTAAGTTATTTTTATTTTAATTATTGCACAATTGTATATTGTACAACAAACTTGGAATGGTACTCATTTCTTACGATTATGACAGTTTGTAGAATGAGACGATGGCGAATGTTGTAAATCATACGAGTATGAAATTTACTTTCCTAGCGAGTTATAGATGCACTATACTTTTTCTACGACTACGTTATTATTTCCTATTTAATTTATATTTTAAAAATAATGATATTTCCTGTTTCCATTATATTACTTCCGAGTAAATAGCTACAAAAAATAAAATAAACAATACTAGTTTTAACAGAACTGTTATACAGAATGTGCAACGAAATGCGGAACACAGAACTTTAACAAAGGATTTCAAAAGATTGCAGATACCTCTCTCCTGACACATTTAGAGCAAAACTACAAAAGTACAAAGTTGTTCAAAATTAAATTCTGCATCAAATAATCATAATTGTTGCAAATGCACGTCTGCGGTACGAGATGTTAAATATAAAATGTAATATTTTGTTCAAAATCAGATAGCCAATGGAAATAAAAGAAAATATCTATTTTTCAGTTTAGAGAAGTGTCACTGATTATAATTCTTGGCTTTGGTCTTGTATTTTGATTATTCTTCTGAATATATTTGAAATTTAGTTAAAAGTTCAGAGTTTGACTCAAATTTATTGTTTGTCACATTTAAAAGCGGTATTGTATAATAACACTTTTGATAGATGTCCACAAATTGAGATCTTTGAGAAATTTAGAACGATTTCATTCATTCTACAATATAAGTTTCTTAGATGATAAAGAAATTCTGTGTTAATTGCTAATGTATAGTTTAAAAAATCATTAGGCTCTGCTTAGCAAAATGCCGTTGTCGGCAATTTAAAATCAAGGCAAGATTGCTGGCAACACGAACGGCAATATTGCCCAAAAATTGAAATATAGAGCAACTTAAGCCTATTAAATATAAATCATAAATTTCCTACTTTTCAATTGATTCTTCGGCTTAAAAATCACTGAAAAAATTTTATACAGATAAGGAAATGCATTGAAAAGTAAGTATTCCATAAGGTTTTTAATTTTGGTAACACTGCTGGCATTATTGCCAGGAATATTCGCGGTTGTGAGTTTCAGTATGCATATAAGAATTCTATATAAATATCAAGAGAGGTGATTAGGTAATTAAAGGTTAGGCATGCCGCTTGTTAATTTGAGACTCATCTTATATCCATAAAACATAAAATTTGTACTTGGACAAGTCAATATGTAATAGTAATTATAATATGATATTGTTACAACGTGGAAAATATTTCCGACAACATCTAGAATTGGTATAAAGGAAAAGGGGATTCATCTTATAAGCCAAAGTAAAGTATGTGCAGGTTCAACATGCTTCAACTATAATTGTTTAGTTATTATATGAAAATATATTGAATTAAAATGTATTATATATCAGTATTATAACTATAAAATTAGGCGAATTACAAAATGTATTGAATTTATAAAGTGCGACACAGTACCTACGCAAACGCTAACGTACAGTCATGTTTAAAATTTGCAAAATTTGGCAATTTATGAGACCTTTGGCAACTTTCTGGAAATATTCCCAAGGTGGCAATATTCCCCGTTGACATTATTAGGTAGGTAATGTAGCAGCATTACCTACCTTTTTTTATCTAGGTTTGACAGTACGATATTTCAATATAGCCACCGAACTTTGAAAGATAAATTATGCAAGGCTATGAACGCATTGAAACCTGCTATTAATGTAACGTTTTAAGTGATGTAACATCTTATTTGTTATAGAACCAAAATAGAAAATATGGGAAGAGCAATGTAAGGACATCGTGCAAGGAACTTCGAAGTGAAAGAAGAGATGAAGAGGTTCTGTTAGATGATTTGGAATCAGTACAAGTCAGGATGACAAAAGTTATTAAGAAAAAGAAGTTTATTATACGTTTTATTATTGTATATATTATTGGTATTATAAATAATAAATATTATTGTTAATATTAGTTCCTAGGAGGAACAACGCCTCAAATAGGAATGGTCTTATTTGCATTTTAGTGATGTAGGTTACCCACATAATTATTCTTATTAGTATTAAAACAAATAAAATCTTTATCTATAATAGACAGCAGATGATGGAAGTTATGGACGGTGCATCGTTATGTGTATGAAGTGCGAGTTTTGTAGTGTGTATGATTGTGTGGGATATTGACGAAGTTTCGTGCACGAGCGATGTATCCAAGTTGAGCAAGTTGATCAGCATTCCCCGGGCGTCGGCGAGTTGTATTAGCCGATTGGCCGGCGAGGCCGCCGCGACGCTGTTTGACGCCGTCGCCTGTCCCACGCTTTGAATTTCAAGATCGCGGTCAGACAACTTCACAATGACGTCCTGCGGCTTCCCGGCTTGCTTCGCTCTCCAGGAATTGCTAATTACCAACAAGATGCTCCAACTTCATCATATTCTACACACACACAACATAAAAACTTTCTATAGTTATTACTATACTATAAGTTTCTATATACCTAGTACACAGAATAGGTTTAAACAGAAGCGACAGTAAGACAGAGAAACGAATATTAGAGAGAGACGTTGACTGTGCACAAATTTAAAGGGCTCATTGTTTAAAATCGGAAAGTTCCCTCACATCTTAGAGAGAGATAGGGGAAGAGCACAAATTTAAAGGTCTACACAATGCTTGAAGGTCATAGAACTGGAGAGGAGAACATGAAAGGTACCGACACGGAGTGTCGCTTCTGTATGTAACTATCAGCCTAGTAGATAAAGTTATTGACTATGATGCACAGATACAAATCCTCATCACTACTTGCGGTACTTGTTTCGTGACGTTTTATTTGCATTTTTACAGCCTCTGTAAGGGACCTACAGTTTAAAGTGGATATCGAATCACTAGGACACGGCGTTATTTCTTTATTCAGATAAAGATTGGCAAAGCTGAGATTTGAACCTTAGATCTCACACTCCGCTCAATTCGACTGAAAGCGCAATAACCAAGTGAGCCATCACTGCCTCCAGAAAAATCCTTTTCGATAACAATACAAGCAGAAGTGTGCAAGCAAGTTTAAATTCAGAATCTGAATTTCTGAAATAAAGATAATCCAAAATTTGTACTTACTGTAAGTACATGTACCTACATAAATATCCCAAATTGTTTTTTATTTTTACTGCACTTCATTTAAACTGATTTTGCTTGAAAGTGAGATCATTCTATGACTAATCATTCTTCAACTTCCATTCGTTTGTTGTCGTCGAACTTCCCTTCGAAATTGATCATCTTTTGAAAATTTTATTAAAATGTTTATCACTATTCCTTATTGCATTATACGAAGTTATTTTAATCGCTCAAAAACTTGCAAAAACAGAGATACTCGTATTGTTTCCATTTATTTCCTACATATTTCTCCCTGCTTCTCACGAAATATATTCTTAATTTATTAACAAGAAATTAAATGTTTCCTACAAAAATTAAAAGCCAACTAAATTATTTTTATTACGTTTCTGCCAAAAGTAAAGGGCCCTTTTGAAAAGGCCAATTGGAACAAAAACTGGAGGTGCACAACTAGATAATATAGAAATTCAACATTTCAACATATATGAAAAATTTAAAAAACTACTAGGAGAAAAGTGCTCTTTTGACACTGCCGATTGCAATAAAAAAGGTAGGTGCAAAACTAGATCATATAGCGTATAAGAAAATAAGTATTTCATAACATATATTGCAACAAGATTTTTTAATTAAAGTTGAAAATATAAAAATAATTCACGAAAACTTTACAATAAATGGAACACCCTGTATATATATATATATATATATATATATATATATATATATATATATATATATATATATAAACAATTCACTTAATTCACAAATAAATTAGTTACATTTCACATTTGTTCTAACCTAAAAAATAAAACGAATGTGAATTGGTATTTTTCAAGAATTTACTTAATATAACAGTACAACAATCAAAAATAGTTGTTCTAATTAAAGTTTTACATTTATAATAAAATAAAATAAAAATTTTGATAGAATGTATAGCTACACAATATTCGGGTTGGTATCCCTACATTTTGCCAGTCTAGGCCGGCAAACCATGAGTTTCTGGACGATTTTGAGTTCTACAATACTAGTCATAATGAGACGGAGGCGCAAAAAATAATAATTACTAAGAGCAACATTTGTGACATCTTTACAATGTGCAATTCTTACATAATTTCCTGGCATGTAGTTGACATATTGAGTTCTCTGAATATCCTCTTTCAGATTTGTTTTTCTTTTGTTCTACTGATATTAACAACTAAGAACTTAGATTTTGCTCAATTAAAGTGAAATTAGCAGGTTAGAAATGATTTGAGTATTGACATCCTTACATAGACTATGTGGTGCGTTGTTGTTTGGTTTGGGCAAGGGCACGTGGAGGACGTAGACAGTGATTGGCGAGCCACGGTGGAGGTATCCAACCATAATAAATGACACATTACGGGGCCGCGATCGATGCCAGACGGTGGTCGGAGGTCGGCGAGCCGCGACTCTACCGCCAGACACTGCAATGTGCACCCGGCTACAACGCGCACAGGACCGTACTCGCCACAAATCACAACTTATTCCGTAGCGAAGGGCATACCACTAATAATAGTTGTACTAAACAAGAAATCGCGCGGGGTGTAATAGACCACATTTTATAATAGTGTATCAAGAGCCTGAAGTGAATCTTTATTGCTCGTGCTCGTAAATTGAACAATCGAGCTAGAGCAAAGATACTTTACGCTAGAGATGCATAATATTTTCTACGACTTTACTAACGAAATAAAAATTCAATTCAATCTTAACCAATTTCCTGTTTTGTGTTGCTGTAACCATGACGACATGAGTAAATAAATAATCTAAGCGAGCAAATTAAGTACTTTACCGCTCGTTGCTTATGGAGACGCGCGGTAAAGTATTTATTTGCTCGTTCCTCAGTAATAATTGACATTACGATGACAAAAGAAAGCATAAATATCAACTTTTCATGGTGGTCGTAGAAAAAAATAATTATTACTCTTCAATAATAAAAATATAAAATT
The DNA here is from genome assembly GCA_035578165.1 of Stenolophus ochropezus. Lineage (NCBI taxonomy): Eukaryota > Metazoa > Arthropoda > Insecta > Coleoptera > Carabidae > Stenolophus > Stenolophus ochropezus. The sequence continues at coordinate 5,359,634 of JAQOWZ010000004.1, read as the reverse complement.
TATTTATAACAACATACAATCTAAGCCAGTCTAAGCTTACTAATAAGAATAATGAAAAAAATCTGATGTGCCCAACACAGTACCTGTCGCCCTGTAGTAATATATTCTATATAAATTTTTCAGTACATTCAATTTGTAGTTTTATAATTAGTTTGTTATTGCATTTCAGAATATTTTAAATTTATTTCATACCTAAAATTTCCTTCATAATAAATAGCTATTTTTGAACCACGCGTGGAAATATATTCTTTAATATTTCTTCCACCTGTTTTAATTTTACAATAAAACTATTTCATACTTACTTATATTATCTTTTACATTTATTTACATCAAATTTGACATCATATGTCAAATTTTGTGACCATATAAATTATTTATCTGTTTTATAGAAATTGTCTCAGCCTAAACGATTGTAAAATTATTATGATTTATATATTTTTTCTATCTAGCTAGAAGTTTTATATAAACGTAATTATGCAGATCGGTAGAAAATTAAAAAACCTTTATATTTAATAATAATGTCATTTTCGAGAAAATGGTATTTAGAGGTATTTTTTAGAAAAACCGTTTCAAATAATGTACTACTTCCGGTTAACCAATTGTAGTCAAAATCTAATCAGTTCATCATATTTGAGTATAACGTTATCGTGGACAAAAAATCGTCACAGACATTCAAACACACACATACAAACACACACATACACATAAACACACACACGGATATACAGATATCACGGTAAAAATAGCAAAATCGTATTCTAATGACCCTCATTCGTGCACATTTGTTGAAAACTCACACTCGTATTTTAAAGTATGTACATAAATAATTACTTTAAACCTATCAAAGTAGTAATTAACTAATTGTGTATATAAAATGCAATTTTTTTAGCAATTTTTTAAGTAAACATGCATTTAATCTGTTGACTGCATTAATTTTCAAGCGGCTACTTACACTGTCTCTAAACAACGAAATTAACATTCCCTATGAGAGATATCACTCTAATGTACTTTTAAGAGCAAGAGTCCATCTCTTCCCCACTTACCCTATTGTAGCTATGTATTTCTTCCATAGCAACGAGACATGTAAGTGACCTTGTAATACTAGTTTTTGTACTCATACAATAACATCTGTTTTGGTAAGTGAAAATTCCTGTCAGTCACAGTTATAGGGGAGAGTAGCCTAATTTGGACCGTAGCCTAATTTGGACCGCTGTGGTATCCAAAGATTGATAAAATCTGTGCGATTTTAGATAGACTACTTGTTATACGTAGAGGTAGACCAGATTAATGTAATCGTATTTGTGAAAAAATGTCTCATGGTTACATTAGGAGAAGGGTTATTTGTTTGACTACGAAGAAAATCTGTTATTTTGATGTAAAAGTGAAAGCTGTTAGTTCGTCCAAACGTAAATAATTACAGGTCCTCTTATATCATCACAAAGCTTACTTATCTATCTATAATTTCCTGTTATAATTTTATGAGTTTATGTTACTTTGACATTTCTGTATAATTTTAAGTATAAAATATTCAAGTTGCCCAAGTTGGACCGAAAACAGTTGCCCAAATTGGACCGACAAAAATTGTGATTACGGCACAGAATAGTACATAGAGAAGCGACACGTCGACATGTCGGTACCTTTCACGTTACCCTATTCAGTTCTATGACCTTGGAGCACTTTATAGACCTTTAAATTTGTTGACTTCTCCTATCTCTCCCTAAGATGTGACGAAACTATCCGATTTTAAACAATGAGCCCTTTAAATTTGTTGCCTTTCCCCATCTTTCTGACAAAATGCGAAACATAAAAAAGAAAAAAGAAAGAAAATGGTGATTCATGATTTTGTATATTGTGTGAGGAAACCAAGGAAGAAAATATGACGCAATATATGAAATGTCGCACTTGGAGTCATTCTCAGTGTGCTGGAATTAGTGCTGTAGTTAAAAGGTTCTATTGTTGTAATTTTCGTTAAGAAAGCTAATGGTCCAATTTAGGAACCTAGCGGTCCAAATAAGGAAACCGGTTTCCTATATTGGACCGATGACAAGATTTTTTTGAATTTATTTTTTACTATTATAAATGGTATTTAAAATTTAATAAATGGTTTTATTTTGAAGGTACACTTAGTGAGTTTCTTTTCTACTACTTAATTTTTATTGACACTTCTTCTGTGCTTTTATATAGTGAATATTATAAAATTGGTCCAAATTAGGCTACTTTCCCCTATATTTCAAATTTCTATCTCCACTAGTTTCGGCATCACAATCCTCAAGAAGTAAAAAAATCATGTTCCGAAGATGTATGTGACACCAAAACTAAGACAGGCCAAAATTTAATATAAATAACAGTGATTGACATCCATGAATTTTGATTTACCCATAAATAATCACCTAGTTATAAAGCCTATTTATCCACATAAAATCTGTTGAAATCTCAACTTTCCATGAATGTCCATATACTACATTTCTCGTAGTTGATCCTCACGTCATCAATTTCTCCTGCAAGGATTATTAAATTTTTATCTTGCATCTTTGTCGTGTTACGAATTTCATTGAGGTAGTAAATAACTTGTTGGTAATTATTATTTCAGTATTTCTCTAGCTTTCAAAGTGATCATTGAGTATTGTGTACTGATTTTGATAGTGATCTTGAGTAAATAGAATTGAGGTGAGTTGGATTACTATGGATGATATGAGTTGAGTTTGTGAGTGAGATATAATGTATTGAGTCTATGAGAGTGTTTGATATAGAACCGTAGTTGGCTGCCGACGGAGCAGCGAGCAGCTTTGGGCTGCAGTGTGCTGTGGGTCGGCCGCCAACGATGCAGCGAGCGGCTGTGGGCCATAGTGACTCTAGTCAGATTGCCAACGAGAGGTTGAAGCAGCTTTGTGTTGCAGCGGCCCTGACCAGACTGCCCACGAGATACGATTATGTGCGAGTGTTTGTGTATTTCCTCACGGAGCTTTACCTTTTCTAGGATCAAGGAATAGTAAGAAATAGGAGTCGTCAGGATCAGGACCCTATCTGCATTATAGTTTGTAATTATTTATATGTAAATATTTAGGGGTTTAATTAAATAGGTTCAAAATAACTATTATCTCAATTTTTTTTAATCAACAGTTTTCCATAATTTATCATCGTTTATAACAATCGAATACGCATGACATAGATGAGACTTTTATTCGCTATCTTATTATCGTATGTGTTGCAGAGGGTACATATGCTATTTGCATCTAACCAAAGACAAAAATTAATTTGAAACAGTAGTGTAACCGCGGTAATGGATTCTTTCAAATATTTAATAAACTTGAATTTGTCCTTCATTTCATTCCTGTCATTGATGATGATTTTGGCGATGACAATTTGTACCTCATTGTGTGTTGGTAGTTTTCTTTGTTCGCTCTACAACTCTTTTCGTATATTTCATCCATTTTTATATTTATATAATAAGATTATGTCATCAATCCCCCTTTTCCCTCAACTATTTGAACCTACGCCTCCACCTATTATAACTTGCTGGGAAATAAAGACATATTTACATTCCTTGTAACTTAAATAACTATTAAGGAGTCAACAATATTTGTATCTAGACTGTGACTTCACCAAGTATTACGTTTATATGTACATTAATTTATTTCAAATCTGCTGCTGCTTAGAAATTCATAATTGATTTCAATTTTATTTACTAAAAATTAAAATTGTAGCATACCTCTCGAACACACGGAAACGAACAATATACAACTGACACGAAAAACAGATTATGTAAATAAATTCCAACGACTAGTTTTTACCCAATTAGGATGTGAAATACTATCAATGGAAAGAGTATAGGTATTATACTGATAAAATTCCGTTGCTCCCATAATTTTCCGCTGCCAAATAAATATACAGTATTTATTGTCTATAATTTTCAGTGTGACAGTTAATCAATAATTTAAAATAATAATAATTAAATTGTTTTATTTTACGTTGTCTTTGAAATTTATCTTACCAAATATGATGCGATCTCTCTGATTTTCTCAAATAAAATGATATTTTAAGCATAAGAAATGTAAGCACATTATAACTAAAGTAGAATTTGCAGAACCGATATTACAGCAAAAGAAATCCATATAACAGAATAGTTCTATTATTTACATTCAGAGTCGCTTATTATATACATTTCGCGCCATTGGTAACCGTTAACTTCAAACAATGTTAAAGTATTTATAAAATGACGCCAGTTGAAAGTTTATATTTATTTATTTGCACCTGTTTATAAACAATTTTGTCTGTTGCTAGATGACCAAATGTTAATCAAATGAGTATAATTTTCGTAATTACGCTATTAGTAGGATTGTTATAAGTTATCAGTGACTTACAACATATATTGCTATGGAAGAAAATTATGTTAATGTTGGCGCAAAGGACCTATAATTCTTGCAGCTTATAGTACACAGTCGTGGCAATAAGAGAAGAGCTACCTATAGAATGTAACGAAATTATTGCACATGTCAATCGGGCATGTGAAGAAGCAAAATGTAGTTGGTTAAGTAAATAAAATAGACTATCTGAACATCGATTTTAAATTTGCTTTAATATATTGGATTGTGGGTACCCCCGACCAAAATACAAACCGGGCGCCTATGATATCGCATCGAAAAACTGACTAAATTATTACAAATATACGGTATTTATAAATTCGAAACGATACTTTCATATAAAACAATGATTAATTTAAATTTTAAGATGAAAATATTTAAAGACCGGTAAAATACTAAGGTATAAACAGTCAAATAAAGACGATACAATGTCACCGCGGGTTTGGAACCAGCAACACTTCGGTTGCAACGACTAGACAGAAGCTATTATCCCAATGATGTTGGCAAAAAATATTAATCATTGTTAGTTTGTTTTATTCATTATATGTGTTATAGATGCTGGGACTACGGTCTACCAGTTAAAATGTTTAATAAAATACATATATATCTCCCAAACAAAATATAGTCAGGTTTATAATAGAATCAGTATTAATAATATTTGTATTATTCTTTAAAAAACCAAATACATCATACGAATACGTTATTTATTTCTATTGAAAGACATAAATGTAATATTTTTAATATTTATTAATAAATTATTAGAAATAAATAACATATATTCTGTAACAGTGGGGGTCTCTGGTGCACAGTGAAGCCACTAAAGAGTAATTTTTTATAAGTTATTATTTATTTTAAATCATTAAATTAATAATAACAGAAACTATCAAAATAAACGCAAATTAATTATTTTATGCAATGGATAGTTTATTTTGTTCAAATATTTATAATGTTTAATTATCAGTTTTTTTTTTATCTTCATGTTAATTTTTCTTATTGAAAATCTCTTTTATTTACATTTATATTATTATTTGGATAAATGTATAACAAATAGTTTCTTTTATTTGTAATTGAAATGTTGATAATGGTTGTTTAATAATGTTTTGTTTTTATATCATCCTATAATTATTTTTTGGATTATATTTTATTTACATTTTAAAATATTGCTACGTGATTTATTTTAATATTTTATTATTGTAATTCACGCTGTACGGCTTGGAAATAAATGTGCCCACAAACTGGCCGAGTGACGCTACTGTATATACTTTCTAATTAAATATATACATATAGTGACGCCCAAAAGAGAGAGCAAGTGTGACAATATACCCTAAACCTTAGTTGAGAAAATCCCTCCAAACCACATGTCTTAAAAAATATCAAACTTTTTTTAAATACTGTATATTATAAAAATATCTTAATAGTTCACCACGTTCGTTAAAAATCGTACATATAAAATGCTGACAATAATTAAAATATACCTAAATATATTTTATAAATATGATTATTATTAGAATTTTCAAAATTAAATATATCGCCAAATTTTATTTTTACAACCAATAAGAGGACGCCACGTTAATTTTCTCTGGGCCCCTCAAATTCACTGGGAGTCTCTAATTATAAATAATAAAATTTAAATCACGTATTAAAATTCGTAAATGAGTATTTTTGTAGAGAAAAAAGTAAGTAGAAATGAGTTTAAATGTTGTTGTGTGCTGTAAGTACAGTGGGCGATACATTTCAGAATGACGCAATAAGTTTGAGTGGCTGGGATTTGTCGCGAGTACGGGCCTGATCCTCCCACACGTTACATCGTTTCAGCGGTGTTGTAGCAGCCGCCGCGGCCGCTAAAGGGGATTTACAGAATTTAAAGTAAATATTTACGATATCGGTGTGTCGTGCAAACCGCCAACCACGTGAATCCACAACCAACAACGCTTTTTACTTGCCAATACACAAGATCTATTACAACATTTAGATTACGCCAAAAAGAAAACTGCGTATTATCTCCACAATACTAATATGTACTACGTTTATCGGTTTCTTTATCCTTATTTAAACGAATTATCGATAAACAACAAACAAAATGTAATAATATATCAAAAATATGTTTATTAATTTTTTTTTTCTACAACCATTATGGAAAATGGCACTTTTCTCACACTATATAAAGATTCAAAGTTGCGTTTTTCCCAGAATAGTGGGTTAAAGTGTGAAAAATAACTTCTCTCGGTATTACAGTGTTGAAAATATAATTTCTCATAATAATTGCTAACAATTCACATGCATAAAGACACTCTTTGTGAGGTTACGTGAGCCATATTTTTATTTATGTCAAATAGCTCCCGTGCGTGTATTTTTATTCTGTAACGTTTAGCAATGTGGTAGTAGAAAAAGTATAATGTGTCACTCGTGCAGAATCACCTCGCTTGACAGCTCGTGATCTTTTTGTCAATGCCACTCGATAAACTGCTAGGCAACCAGCTCTCGTAATTATAAAAATCAATGCGTTCACTTTAAAATGAAACATAGATTGTCAAATTTACGTCGTTATTACTTTCAAATTGTGATATTTTTTTAAATAACACATTTACACGTCGTTGGAAGGCACATAGAGTGGCCCGCTAGGTCTTCTGATCTCATAGTACTTATTTTTTTTTTTAATTGGGAACCATAAAAACGAAATTATTTAGTGGCAGTATGTATAATAATTAAAGAATTAAAATATAAAAATTAAATTTTCTCTAACATCAAACTTACCTAAATTACAAATATTATAAATGAGTTTTATTATTGTTTAGCCTCAATATTATATCCCCTATACGTTTCATTTTAAATTGAACGCTGATACGAGAATTTTGCTGTCAATCAAATGTGAAGTCGTAACTATAGCATTAAGAAATCCCATGTTTCACGTTAAAATAAACTCACGGTAAAGACTTGTCCCTCCAATAAAATTTCCGAAATTCCTCCTCTGGTACATATTGCAACTCGCAGCATTTATTGCTTAAACTTCTATGTACATGTCCTTGATATATAAATAACTATTATTGTCGCTAAATATTTTCATTATGTATAGTGTTATTTTGTCAAATTCTCTTCTATAATTAAATATTTCATACTAGTTCTTTTTCTAAAATTTAACATTATAGAAACCATTTATTTATTATGTAAATAAAAGAAATAGAGCGTGTCTCTCTCACGAACTTATTTAAATACTTAGTAACAATTATCATTCACCTCCAATTTAATAAAAAAGTATTATATACAATGAAACTATTATAACTGGCGAAATTTTACTCAAAATAAAAATTACAAAGTGCATATATGATACATTAATTAAATTAAAATAAAAAATCAAAAATCACTTGGTTGTTTCATAGTATTTTATTTTTAAGTAACGTACGTTTCGTCCTCATGGACATTATCAGACTCCATTGTCCGAAAGGACGAAACTTACGTTACTTAAAAATAAAATACTGTGAAACAACCAAGTGACTTTTAATTTTTATGTAATTAATATTATGATTCATCAATACTAGATCATCCCTCTTGTTATATGAATCATTATGGTTTATGTTATAAAGTATAAATAGAATATAATTCAAATACTACAGATAAGAAAAACCACAGATGTTCACGATATAAATATATTTTATTCTCAAAAAAATGGGATTTACCCGAGTACTTGAATTGTTTTAAAATACATAGCATTGTTGGCCAAATATTCTTGGAAAATAAAATCTAACAAGCAGATAATTGGTCAAACAGAAGCGATACTTTACTCCCAACTATAATTACTAGAAAAATAGAATTTTTCTTAAAATTGTGGTATCGAACAAATCAAAGAGTTTTCATTTTGTCAGCGTTAATACCTTTTGTACATATAACTTCCGATATAACATAAAAGTTACAAATTGTATTACTTAATGCATATTTCTATATACTTTCAATAATTTTAAAAAAGTTGCCTAATTTGATTTCATATAAGTAGATACAATGATTAAATATGAATGATTATTATGAAATAAAAATATAATAGTTATTTATTGTACAAGTATGTTATATTACATGTTACGTGCAAAAAATATAGCATTTAGGCCGAGTAAGATTCTTTTCTCAAGTCAATACAGAATTTTATTCAAAATCATTTAATTCTATGGTTTAAAATGTACCTATTTGATTTTATTTTTTAACTTCACATTTCAAATGACATTTAATAAATATCTTTTTCAGACGACCACCTACGAAAGTAGCAATAACAACACTGTAAATAACAACGGAAAGTGCAACTTAACACACTAGTGCTGTTATGACTATAACACACTAGTGCTGTTATGACTTTTAGTTCCGTTAAATGACTTCAGATGGCATTTCGACAAAAAAATAAATAAAATATTTGTTAATTTACTATAATCGTCAAGTTGAATATTAATAATTATTATATTTGTTAATATTTTTGTATTATTTAGTATTATTTATTTAACGCAGTTTTAGATTACGCGCGTTTAACGAATTGAGTTGCGCTGAACGCTGAACGCCATTGGTTGAACCACAGACAAACATATACAGATGAACAGCCTAATGGCGCATTCTGTGTACAAAATTCGACGTAGTTATCACGATTAAACTAGATGGCGTTAGTGCGGTAACTGCAGATTACATGCGCCCAGTTGTAGGTTACCGAAACCACAGACAGACGTCATTTTAAGTTTCGGCAACCTACAACTGGGCGCATGTAATCTGCAGTTACCGCACTAACGCCATCTAGTTTAATCGTGATAACTACGTCGAATTTTGTACACAGAATGCGCCATTAGGCTGTTCATCTGTATATGTTTGTCTGTGGTTGAACCTAACCTCAAATGTCAGCCGGCAGCCGTTTTGTGTTTAACAGTGAAAAAAGAAATTTTGTGTTCGAATATTACATTTAATCATTTTGTCAACGTCAAACATGGACGCAAGTGACGAAGATATCATTGATTGTACACCGCCTACAATTTTACAGGCTGCAAGAGAAACTACATTAAATCTTTTGCCGCCTAAATCTAAAGAACGCTATGAATTGACTTACAACCAGTTTATAGCTTGGCGTTCTCATTCTCGGGACATGTTTTATTAGTTTATGTAAGTGAACAATCTAAAAAACTGTCTCCAAACTCTCTGTGGACAATATATTCTATGCTGAATATTATATTGGTGTTAACACTTTTTTTATGAATTTTTTTGTGGTCGTCTGAAAAATAGTGTACATAACTCGCTCGAAAGTGTCTAACATGCTCGTGTATTAAATCACTCGGCGCTATGCGCCTCGTTCTTCAATGTCTACACTCGCAAGTTATTTACCACTTTCCACGCTCGTTATGTAATATACTATTAACGCATTTAACACGGCATCGCTCAGTAAATTCACAACCATTAATTTTGAAGAAGCGATAAATAATTCATGGTTATTGGATATACATATATAGTTATCTTTACAAAATAAATATAATAATACATAATAAATAAATAAATAATATTTGTAATAGTTGTAATAGAGAATTATCAGTCTTTTATATTTAATACAGACTTTGTAGTATTATATTTCAATTATACGTATTTGTTTGTTAAACATTGAAATAAAAAGTCAAATTTGTTTTCTTTTATACATAAAATGTGAATTTTGATTATTTTTGTTTAATTTTATAATTTATTAGAAGTATTGTAAAATATATTTTATAAAAATAAAAACTAATTTGAGTCAATTTCTATTTCTAAAATTTTAATTTTTGTAATTTGCATTTGCTTTAAATAACCATATTTGTTTCCTTACTTATTACATAAATAGCTATTATCTCACTGTTGGGTTACGGTTATCCAATACTTTACTTACCTATATAAAATTACTATAGTTATAGCGTTAATATTATTCGGTGTTAATTAGTGTTAGTTAGTTAATTACAAACTTAATTATTACACATGCCATATACAGATTTTCTCAATGCGAACAATTGACAAGTGACGTTAAACAAAACACGTATGTATGTCTATAAACCAAAAAAGATATTACGACGTCAAGATGTTTCTATTGAGATATTTATAACATCAATATCTTTTTTAAATATTTTTCCTACGACCACTGTTAAAAATAGTATTTTTAACGGTTGCTTAGCAAGTTAAAAATAACAGTTTATAACACAGTAAATACTTTTAAAACGTTGCCATTGACAACCCCAGGAAACACACTATACGTATAATGAAGGTATTCTACGTTTATATTTCGTATATGGTATAAAAATTGTAAGTATAAACACCATAAAAATTAGCTAATAAAAGTTTCTACGTTAAATAAATTTTTGTTTTTTCCTCTTTTAGATCATTTTTTTTTACACAGTAAAAATGATGAACGTAATTAGATTTAATAAACGATTAATAAAATAAAAGAATTTAACAAATAGTATAATATACATATATATTACCGGCATATATATACGAAACCTACAATATACGGATATTTGAAATAGTATAATTATAAAATATTTAAACTAACTTTATATGTGGCATATTATACAATTATTCTATCTGCGTACATATATGTAATATATTATATACGATTATTTGGAACAGTATAAAGACAAAATATTTAGACTAACTACGAATGTGGTATATTATACATTTATTATACCTAAGTATATGTGAATTATATTTTATACGATTTTTTGAATCAGTATAAAAATAAAATAATTAAACTGACAATAGGTGTCGGATATACTACATTTAATCTCCATGCTTATATATACAAAACATATTTTATACGGATATTTAGAAAAGTATAAAGATAAAATATTTAGACTAACTATATATGCGAAATATTATACATTTATTATACCTGAATATATGTGAACTGTATTTTAAACGATTGTTTGGAATAGTATAAAAATATAATAATTAAACTGATATTAGTTGTCGGATATTATACATTTATTCTACTTGCGTTTATATACGAAACATATTTTATACGGTAATTTAGAATAGTATAAAGATAAAATATTTAGACCAGCTATATATGTGGGATATTATACTTTTATTACACATGAGTATATGTGGAATGTATTTTAAATGATTATTTGGAATAGTATAAAAATAAAAAAATTAAACTATCTATATATGTCGGATATTCTACATTTATTCTATTTGCGTATATATACGAAAAGTATTTTATACAGTGATATAGAATAGTATAAAGATAAAATATTTAGACGAACTATATATGTGGGATATTATATATTTATTATACCTGAGTATATGTGAAATGTATTTTGTACGATTGTTTGGAACAGTATAAAATAATATAAATAAACTAACAATATGTTTCGGATTTTCTACATTTATTCTACTTGCGTATTTATACGAAAAATATATTATACGATTATTTAGAATAGTATAAAGATAAAATATTTAAACCACCTATATATGTGGGATATTATAATGTTATTATACTTGAGTATATATGGAATATATTTTAAACGATTGTTTGGAATAGTATAAAAATAAAATAATTAAACGAACTATATGTGTCATATATTCTACATTTATTCTAACTATATATGAGGGATATTATACATTTATTATACCTGAGTATTTGTGAAATGTATTTTATACGATTGTTTGGATTAGTATAAAAATAAAATAATTAAACTAACTATATTTGTCGGAAATTCTACATTTATTCTACTTGCGTAAATATACGAAAAATATTTTTTACGGTAATTTAGTATAGTATAAAGATAAAATATTTAGACCAGCTATATGTGTAAAAATAAGTATAAAAATAAAGTATTTTAATTGACAATAGTTGTCGGATTTTCTACATTTGTTCTACTTGCGTACATACGAAACATATTTTATACGGTTATTTGGAATAGGATAAATATAAAATATTTAAACTAACTATATATGTGGGGAATTATACTTTTATTATATCTGAGTATATGTATGGAATGTATATAATACAATTGTTTGGAACAGAATAAATATAGAAAATAGATAAAACATAAAATATTTTTTTCCACGTTTACATATATGTGGGACATTATATATTTATTGTACCTGCAAATATACAAAAGGTATTTTATTCAATTGTTTGGAACAGTATAAATACAACACCATATCTTTGTCATTTAAAAAAAAAACAAATTTTCGATGATAAATTGTAGAAAGTAAGAAACATCAGTGGTTTGAATTTCATTTTCCGCTATCGTACACACATTATACGCATGTGTGTATAAAAATGAGCTATAATTGAATGTGCTTTATACGGGTCAGACCATGGAAGTTTCTGCTTTACGCGCATGCGTGTATAATTTAAGCTAGATCTTAACGTGTTTTATACGGGTTAGTTACTTGCGCAATAGCTCAACGCGCAGCACTACAGAGCCACCACAGCTACAAGCTACACGGCGTGTACATGCTCCACTCCACAAGTAGAAGCCTGCAAACAGCAAACTAACATAGACAAGACGCCATTGAGAACAATCTTTTGTTAAAGAATAAAAAGGAGAATTTTGCAGATTATTGGCGGACGCTAGAATTTGGAGGAAGCTATTAAAGGTATATTTTTCCAATATTTAATGTATTGAATGTCCAAACACTTCGTCTCGACCTCCAAAATCATATTCAATCAGTATTACGCAGTAAGACAGTTACAAATTTTACTAATGTATTTATGAGAACTGTAATGTAGAAATCGAATATAGTAAAATATGTAGGGTATTCTGAATTGGATCTAAAAAATGTTTAATAAAATACTATTGTTCTAAAAATACAGTAGCTACATACAAATTATTTGTTAAAGGTCTAAATGTAACACACAATATCCCTACTTATTTTTTAAAATTAATCCACAATTTTTAATATTATTTTTAATAAATAAAATAAAGATAATATTATGTCTGTCGCGTAATAATTGAACTATTATTTTAAAGTGAATTTTTATTTGCTTTAGAACGGAATGCACTCCAATTTACGTTTGTGTTTTTATGTTAATAGGTTGCATTTAGTATATTTTAAATGAAAATTTGTTCCTTTTGACCAATACATTTATTTCACATTTACAGAAAAAATATTATTTTCTATTTTTAGGTTTAATATTAAATTTTTCATGGCTTATCTTTCTCAATACTTTTATATCTTTGTATTATGTATTCTGAAAAAATTTTAAGTAAAAGACAATTACGTCGTAAAATAGCCAGTAATGTAAAACAAAATTTAACAAATATTAGTATAAGGGAAAATAATACTATAATAGCAAATTATAATGTAAATTCTGAGGTACAGGAAAATCTAAACGTAAATACAGAAAACGTTCCTATAATTTCTGAGGATAATGAAAATCTTCAAACTAATTTAATTGTTTTGGAAAATAGTAACGTAACTTTTCGTCAACAAATAAAAGAGTGGGCATGTACTTACAACATTACACACAATGCTTTAAATGAATTATTAAAAATATTAAACGAGAAGCATCTAAATTTGCCATTAGACAGTAGAACTCTTTTGGGTACACCGAGACAAATCACTACAGTAAAATTAGAAAATGGTGAATTATGCTACTTTGGGATTGAACAAGGTATCATAAATGTTTTAAAAACAGTAAAAATTAATAAATTTCACGAATCAGTTATAAAATTAGAGATAAACGTGGATGGTTTACCATTGTATAAAAGTAGTTCATTAGAAATTTGGCCAATTTTAGGGCGTATTAAAAATATAAAAAATTCAGAGATAATTATCATATCAGTTTTTTTTGGTAAAGATAAACCACGTCCTTTAGAGTTATTTCTTGATCATTTTATTAAGGAAGTATTAAATTTACATAATTTGGGTATAATATATAATGGTAAACATTTCGATATCACATTGATATGTTTCTCATGCGATGCCCCAGCAAGATCATACTTGAAACAAGTTAAAGGGCACACAAGTAAATATGCTTGCGAAAGGTGTGAAATAATAGGTGAATACTGTGAAAAAAAACTATATTTTCCTACAAACGTACTTGTAAATAATCGATTTGACGAACATTTTCTTAGCGCAAATGAAAATTTTCATATAAAAGAAAAGTTGCCTCTGTTACAAATTAATATAGGGTTAGTAAGTCAATTTGTTTTAGACCCCATGCACTTAATTTATTTAGGTGTTGTGAGACGATTGTTGTTGAATTACTGGATAGAGGGTAAACGGCCATATAAAATTTCAAAATTGCATGTACTAAATATTAATTCTAAATTACAAAACATACAATTATTTATTACAAATGATTTTTCACGAAAATGTCGCAGTATATCCGAAATTAAGCGATGGAAAGCTACAGAATTCAGGGCATTTGTGTTATATTTTGGCATTGTAGTATTAAAAAATAATATTAGTGTAGAAATGTTCAATCATTTTACTATGCTTCATGTTGCTGTATTTATTTTATCGAGCGAAAAATTGATTTCGAAATATTTTCATGTTGCAAAAACTGTATTACAGGAATTTGTTTCTAAAAGTTCAAAAATATACGGTAACGAATTTGTAGTCTATAATGTTCATTCGCTTATACATGTGTGTGATGATGTAGCTAAATATGGTCCTTTGGAAACTTACAGTTGTTTTCCTTTCGAAAATTGTTTGGGGAAATTAAAAAGAATTATTCGGGGTCAAAAATATCCTCTACAACAATTACATAATCGTATAGTAGAAAAACAATTTCTTGCTGAAAGCAAAACAGATAATAAAATCATTCCATATCACTTATTCAACATTACAGACAGTAATAATTTCTACTGTAAAAAACTAAAAATAAATGATTTATTTTTTTTCCGTGAACAGGCCTGATAATATAGTGGGTTATGATAAGAAAATACTACAGATACAATCGATTATTAATACGAATGGAAAATATACATTAATTGCAGCTCCTTTTAAGTATTTACATGATTTATATTCTGTGCCCATACCTTCATCTAAATTAGGTATTTATCTTGGTAAAAATTTTAATACTCCTATTACATTAAAAATTAGTGATATATCCAGTAAATGTATTGCTTTCCCTTATAGTAATGGTTATGCTATATTTCCTCTTATTCATTTAATTTGAATATTAAAATTATAAATAATTTATTTCTACCTCTCCATTAAGATGTACGCAGTGGTTGAATTCTTAAGTATTGAGAAAGAAACATCTTTTCGAGAATGCGCAATTGTCCCTTTATTGTGGCTAACTCATGAAAACAAAAAATGTTATTGGCCATTGACATCCACAGAAAAAGGTTTTTTAAAACTAGTTCGAGAAAATAAACCAGTTAAGAAGAATTGGCCGCTCTACGATGTTAACAAGATTATTTCAACTGAAGGTAACACAGTCTAAATTAAATAATTAGAACTAATTCGAAACTTGGATAATAATATCTTTTCCCAACGCGATTCTTTGACAATCCTATACAAGGAAATGTTAAAAAATCGTAAGTAAAAATTATGTTGTTCTTTGTATATTGCTTTTTATGTCTATTTTTAAAAGTTTGGGTTATGCTATAAAAAAAGAAACATGTTATCTAATTTGAAATCCTGGATAATTGGATGTTTCTTTCCTTCAGTATCGAATTAACCAAGTTCGACTGAAATTATTATATTTACCCATTATTATAGGCGCTTATATTTTTAATTGTAGACTCTTTTGAGGAAGCAAACAAGAGATTAAAAACACATCTTGATGTCGAAGTATCAACAGATACATCACATTCGTTTGACGTAGTCGTCAGAAAAAAACTTGTCGCAACTGATTCCTCAGAGAACTCTTCGGATACTGATGATTCTCATTCTGAATCATTATGCAGAATACCATTTATAAAACGAAAAAAAATAACTGATAATTTATCTCTACAAGTTAATACCGATACATCAATTCAAAGTACAAGTTTTCAAAGTACTAGTAGTAGTACATCTACTACAACTAAGAGTGTACTACAGAGTAATAGTAACACACCCACAACTAAGAGCTCTAATTCATTTGAAGAATTTGTTTTAAATAAATTAGAAACGATAGAAGCTACTCTAAATACGCATGTGTTGAGTAAATTAGAAAAAACACAAGCAACTTTAGATCAACAAGCAATAATTTTAAGTAAATTACATAAAAATACAGAATCTTCTTTTATTGATATTCGTCCAAAAGATACTCCTAATTTTCCCATCACAACTTTAGAAGCGTACGATTCTTTAAATACATTTTTAGATAAAGAAGAAGGATTTAATTTTATGGTAAGAATTTAAACTGAAATACATAATTTAAATTTCATATAAAGTTATTCACTTATAGAGGGCTCGATTAGCAGCAATAGGTGGATTCACAGGCAGACAGGCTACTATGAATATTTTGAAGTACCTTTTTACAAATAAATTGGCTATGAAATTTAATTGGGCCGGACGTGAGAAAATGGCATTCAAAAATTCCAAATTATGCAAAGTTATATTAGGTAAATATTTGAATTAAATTATTTTTAATGTAACCTGTGAAAAATATTGCAGAAAATTAAATAAAGTGGATAAAACTACTGCATTAATATTATATATTTACAAGATTATTGGCCGGTTTTATAAACATTCAGCTAAGTTAACTTCCAAAATAAATTTAATTATGTGAACAAATTCGAATCATTTTCCATGTTCTTGTTATATAATTTAACAACAATTTAACTTAGCGTTTATGAAACCGACGGACCTAAAGGTTATTTAATTAAAATATCAAATATAGTTCCCTGTAATTTTTTTATTATTTTCATAGAAAATAACCTAATATTTTTTTAACAGAATTGGTATAATTTCATATTCAAAGTAAACGTGATCTCTAAATATCTGAATTTTTTTTTTTATAAATTAACACATTTCTTTATTGTTATCTTTAGTGATTATATCTAATTATATTTTTTTTTTTGTTATTTTAGAAGCTGTACACTTATCTTTTGCCTCAGAAACAGACGACTTAATATGCCGAGCAATAAAAGATTGGCTAAAACTAGCAAAAACACGATATATTTATGAACAGGGCAAAATTCAAAAGAGTTCTGCATAAAATTGGTAATTTTTTTTCAGAAGACTGTTCAAACCTACTTCTGTTCACCTTTTTTGGTATGTTAATATTTATAGCATAACGAAATCACTTTTAATAAGTATGTTTTTTTTCAGAATGTTTAATATAATACGTTAAGTTTAAGTTATATATACCTATATTGATATAATTTTTTGTATGTTTATAACATTAATAATAAATGAAAAAAAGGAAACCACCTTTTTCATTTTTTACCGTATAATTTTATAAAAACAAATAATTCAACCATTTCATAATAATAACATATTACATATAACAAATTTTACACATTATAAATAACAAATATATTTTATATACACATAAAAATAATAATATATTAAATTTTCATCTTGTTACTATATTTAAACGTTAAATAAATTAATAGAATAAACGAATAGTTCCTTTTTAAAACATACGATTTAGAAATACGTGTGTCTTGTTACTATATTTCAACGTCAAATATACAAGTAGAATAAACGAATAGTTTCTTATTAAAATATACGATTTAGATAAACGTGTATCTTATTACTATATTTAAACGTCAAATGTATAAATAGAATAAACGAATATTTTTTTATAAATATATACGATTTAAATATACGTCTATTTTTTCACTATATTTAAACGTCAAATATTTTAGTAGAATAAACGAATATTTTCTTACTAAAATGTACGATTTAGATATACGTATATTGTACGTCAAATATTTCCGTATGGAATATGTTTTTTTACTATTAAATTATGGTTTAATCTTAGTATACGTATGATTTAAATTATTCTACACTTATACGTATATTATGTAATAAAATATTTCTTTATACATCGATAAATTAAACGTAAATAACAAGTATATAACGAAGATCTAATACACGTATAGTTTTGTCACATATTAAACGTGTTATGTATCCTTATAAAATAGGTCTTAGAGGCGGTCATTTTTCTGATTCTTATACGAAACGCAATGAACGTTTATTATACCAAATTGTGTTTCCTGGGACGTGTTAAAAGTAAAAAACAAATTTACTTTTAACACGTCTTATGTTCAGTTGTTCATAACAAATACATCATGACCTGTCATAAATGTCATTCTAATGCTTAGTTTTTATTTACTAATAGGTACATAACTGTGGTCGTAGGAAAAATAGTGTATGATATTTGTGTTAAAAGTGATTTTATTTCGTTCTTGGGGTTTGTTAAACTCGGCTTCGCCTCGTTTCAAACTTCCCCACTCACTCATAAAATGTCACTTTTAACACTTATATCATAAATAACTATTTCCTAAGTAATATAAAAAGAGCCATGAATTTATTGGAAAATTTTTGAATAGTGTTGCGTAGTAACAGAGAAACGAGTTTCAAAAATGACACCTAGATCACGACGGCCGAGATGGGGTAATTTAAGAATCATTTTTGAGCCGAGTTGTCGTTACTTCACAAAAATTATTCATAAATCATACCAATTAAATTCATAGCTCGATTTATTTATTTTCATTATTTCACGAATGACAATATAAAATTTAGATATCAACATAATGTAACCATGGCGATTGCTACTGTGGGTTTATACATTTTTTTCACTTAAAAACTTCCATCAAATGAAGAATTCTGGTTGGATAAATATGACGTGTGTGAAATAATTATTAAAATTTGATAGGTAATGAAATTATATTACAGTGTACCAATAAATATCCCTACATTGGAAGGCTTTGGAATACCCCGTTACCTGTAAACGTATGACACACAAACCTATAAAAATACGTACGTATGTAGACTTGTACAGTGGAAAGTACAATAACCGGGATTTTTAGGAAGTTAATAAAAAAGTAATACACATTCAAAAACCAGTTTCTTATATTTTTTACTCCGTTTTTTACGTAGTTATTTATCATATATAAAAATATAAGAATTATATTCAGCTTATTTATAATAAATAAAAACATGAAATATTGATTATTATGATAATTATTTTTTTTACTTATTTAATTTACTTCATATTTTCAACTAGAACAACATATGTATTTTGTTTTTGGCAAATGATTTTAATTTTTTTTATGAATCATTTAATTAAATTCAATAACTATTTCATAGAATTGAAGTAAGTAAATCACAAAGAGTAAATAATAAAAGTTATGTATGTATGTAAGTAGGTATGTACATACGTATGAAATAAAAAAAAAATATATTAATTTTTGGGCTTTATAGTTCCTTTGTTTCATTTATTGGATTAAATTAATAATTAGTTGAATATTTCGGACAAAAATTTTGGTCCGAAACATCCCCCAAAGAAATCATAAAGCCCAAAAATTCACCAACAAATTATTACCGAAGGTTCCAAACCATATCTTACAAAAAAATCATTCAATAACGTCATCTTCACGTAAACTACTGTCAATTATATCTGTCAACAGAAGGCTTTATAAAAGTTACCTAAATAATGTACCAAATTGATGAAAATTAAAATTTTATTTTACACAAGATATTGAAAAAAGAAAATGTTAATGTCCTGAATTTGGATTTATTAACTAAAGGGGTAAATATTTAATATCACTAGATTTGATTTTTATTTATTTTTAAAGAAATTAAATTATGTTATTAGTGCAATATTAATTATTATATAACAAATAATTTACAATCTTAAATTAGAAATAAGGAGGTCATAATATACAGATGTTCATTTTAAGTGATATATTATTGCTTTCTGAAGTACTATAAGAGCTATGAAGTCTGTTAAATTAGCACTTTTTATTCTAGACATTTTTAAATAAAACAAGTATATCCCAGCATTAATTTATCTTGAAAAATATTTCATTTAAGGGTAGGCAAATATTATAGCACTGAATTCAGAATAAAATTCTTTGTCGAATAAGGAATTAAAAAATATACCTATGGTCCCATTCAAAAAAACAAAGCTGGTACTCAAACTTCGAGAAGCCCTGGTTAAAAAAGTCATATATAAATTCTTTATTAATTTAACTTATTTCGTAGCTTATATAGTTTTCGAGATAGTAATAGTGTACTACTTTAAATGGAGACTCTGCATACCCTCAAAATTTGGAACCCATTTTTATTTTTAACAACCTGTAGGTACATTACATGTTAATTTCGTCAAAAATTAAAAATTATTTATATTTTCTAAAAAAAAATCGAGAATACCTACAATTCTTTTGAATAACAGCTTGAAAATGTTGTCTCAAATATTAGTTAAGTGGAAATAATTTATTTTCACTATAATAATTTGATATTTCCAACAGCAACACTAATAATGACATATAAAGAAAAAATATGTTTCTAAACGCTAGGGAAATTGCTCAGATGGTTACGAATAATACCCCCATATACACAAAAGGAAAGTATATGGAGACAATTTAGTAAATTTTTTAGTAATCGTTGTATTGTCTTTTTAAATATAACTCGTGATTTGCTTAAAAATCGACAATATTTTCAAACTATCGCTAAAGTCCCAACGACGAAAATGCAACAATTGCGAAGCAGCAATTCATTTTCCGAAGATTGGGATTAACATGAGTGGCATTTTCTGAATATTATCTATTTTTAGGCGAATAACGAATTATATTTAGAAAGTGAATACAATGATTACTAAAACTCTCACAAAATTGTCTCCATATACTTTTCTTTATTGTTACTTATGTTCATCCCAATCTTTAAAAAATGCATAAAGTTAACATTCGTGACATTTTGATAATATTATCGACAATAAGTTCACCACTTGTTTATTACACTTGATAATTTTTAGTTTTTCAAGAATTATACAGGGCGATGACTAAATATATTAAAATAGAAAATAAACTTTTAGATTTTTTATTAATATATTAACTTTACATAGTTTGTCTTACTTTCAAAAATAAATTATTAATAATTAGCGCAAACAGGATGGTCATCAACATTCAATGCAACACTGTACTCATTGTATAAATTAACGTCAACTAACTCCACACACTGGGTACTAAATGAAGATGCAACAACACACACTGGGTTCGATTGTTTCCATTTGAGCAAATATGTCTCGTACGAAGTATCATTTACATTTAGAGACATCCACTTGTCAATTTCCCTGAGACAAGAACACTGCCAAGGGTTGCCGAGGATGACGAACTTCTTCAGATGTAATTTCCTCAGAAAAGCTTTCGATAAGTAGTTCAGCCGATTTCTTCCTATGTTGAATATTCGTGTGATGTTGATGGAATCACCGAAGATCTCGGGTTGAAGAACTGAGAGTTGGTTGGCTTGGAAATTTAAATATGCCATGGAAGAAACTCCAGAAAATGCTCCATTTCCAATAGATACTAGTTTGTTGTACGACACATCCAAAGTATGGAGACTTGTAAATGCATGAGTTAAATTTTCGTCCAGATAATATATTAAATTGCTTTCTAAGTTTAGTATTTTTAATTTTTCAGGTCTTTTAAACCATCGTGTAGACAGTTCTGTAAGTTTATTACATCCCAAATTTAAATCTCTAACATTTTTTCCAAAAGAGTAATCTTCAATTTCAGATATTTCATTTCCAATAAAGCCTATTTCAGCTAATGGTAATGTTGAAATTGCATTTGACGGTATTTTCTTCAACTTATTTTTACTCATTTCCATCCATTCTGCACTGGGTAAATTTAAAAACTTTGGTATTTTTTCAACCCCCATATTACTTATGTTAACATATGTCAACTCTGGAAAATTAGTGATGAGTTGTATATCTCTGATTTCATCTGTATCCCAATGTCGAAACTCCAACACATCTATATACTTCTCAGTTGTGGTAATAAACCCGTCGAATACCGGAAGGTGGATGGTTATAAGCGCCTTTCGTTTTCCCTCTTCGATATATACGTACGCACCATTGCAAAAATGAAAGAAAGCGCACACAAATAACAGATACAACAGCCTCATGACTGCTCGCGTGGAAGTCACAGCCGATACTGAGTTCAACTGATATAAGAGTCAAGCTAACCTTCGGAATTCCCCTCATAAGTATTTTAACCGCAGTGATTTAGGAAACTGTATATTACTGTTATCAATAAAAACAAGTTAAATGACGAAATATGATAATGTTTATTTTTGTTTTGTGTATACTGTGCTACAAATATTTATAGTTGCAGAAAGTGAAACGTCGCGCAGATTTATTAGTACTATACAAATTTATTTATATTAAATACTACATTTACCTCAAATAAAATATAAATTGTTAAATTTTATAAGATTAACCTATGAAAAACATTTAAAGAAAATTAGAATGTTTACTAACAGGGCCGGATGTATTGGCGGGGGCCCTTTTTTCAACATGGAATAAAAACCAAAAATCAATATTTACTATATTATTTTATTAATAAATATGTATGATTTAATATAATTTCTAATGTAACCCATTTGTCAAGATTGTTAAACAATCGAAAAAGGATAATAATCAAAATCTGCAAAAAAATAACTACCAAAATTAAATAGCTTCTAACTTTAGTCAATTAGAATCTTATGACTATTTTTGAGTCATTGTATATAATCACCTTTTATGTACAAAATTTAAAAATGTAGTCAATTCATTGTAATTTAATTAAGTTACTCGTAGAAGTAATTGAATTTTGGTGTTATTCCAGGCAGTATATTTTTATTTTCCAGTAGTACATATTTTTGACAAAAAATTTGACAAAAATTTTGACTCTGTGGGGGCTACTGAGCTGCTTCATATAAAACACTATTAGGGATAAGAATTTTACTGGCAATTTTGCAGTCATGACTACAATTGCTTGTTGTCTATATTAACAAGTATAAATGAGCTAGGCAAAAATTATAGATACAATTCTAGTCATGAATGGTATTCGGTATTACATTTCTTCACTATAAATTTTTTGACAGTATTGTATCTTAGTAACGACCATTTACTCGTGAAATTACCACAGCAATTTGCATTCGTGATTATGAGTGGAATTGTCTATTAAATTCTTCTATTATATAAAAATTTTAATAAAGATTTCTGTAATTGTAAAACTTTGCCAACACATTAATTTATTATTTGTTAAAATTAAAATTTTATGAAGACGAATAGTTCACTCGACTGGATAATAAATAAATGAAGAAGTTCTTAGAAAATTCAGTCAGTTTATTAAAATCCAATTACACACCACACACCAACCAAGTCAAACATACAAAGGAATACATTAAAACAAAGACAAATATACATTAATAAGTCGTACCTGATTATTTATATCAATAAAAAAACATATTAACGAAGTATCATATTTATTTGTAATTTATTTAAATTCTTAAATTACAGCTTAGTTCTTGAAACATTGCATTAAATGTCTAAATTTGAAAACGTCCGGCATACTTTGTTGTAAATCTGTCCATTTTCTAACATCTGGAACGATCTACTGTCAAATAGCCGTAAAGCAAGTGTGTTATAAAAATATCCCATAAAGCAAAATAATTAATTATCATTGTCAAGACATTCGAAACGTTTCGTTAGGTCATCTCGTCTCGTATAGACCCTATCTTGACAGTATTTATCTCGTCTCGAAACGAGATAAACTAGTGGCGAGACGAGACGAGACATTTATCTCGTCCCGCGACAACACTATTTATTTCTAACAAATTTGATTTTAGTTTATGGTATGTACTGGACAATGTATTAATTCTATCATTTATTTCTTCTTTAAAGACGGTATAATTTCTTTTGTTTTAATTAATTTTTCATATACCGAACTGGCAGTTTATCATTGTCTTGTTTAATATTTAAATGTGTCAAAGATCTATATGGTTCTATATATCATAAATTGTAACAAACTACTATGTAGTTTGGGTTATATACTCTTAAATATAGAGATTTCTAGACTCAGAGACTAGATTAGACACTAAAATTACAGATTCTCTATTGAACAGTTTGATCATCATTTTGTAAAAAAAAAAAAAGCAGTTCAACAGAAATAAAGGTTTACTCGTGACAGTTTTAATTTTTTTACAAACTTTTCGTGACAGAGAAATTGTTTGAAAATATAATTGAAAGAAATTGTTATAAACATACAAGTTTGAAGTCTTATTAGGTTTTTATTTATTTATTTAATATCCCTTCCGTTTAATGACATATTACTCACTAGCAATGTTTAATCCAGGGGTGACCGGGGTTAAATTGCTTTCCCTCAAATACAGCGGTTTTTATTTTTGGTTACAGGTTTGTCGTCATTACCTACTACACTACCCTTAAAAAAATTAGAAACAGTAAACAGTCGAAGAACCAAAAATGTTATCTTAATATAGCAATTGCTTTTCGAATATATCTGAAATTAGCAACAATATAAAATTAAAACCATTGTTTTCGTTATTAAAAACATATATTCATTTTTAATAATTTTATATTTATAATTCAGATTTATTTTCTGTTTTGATGAGCAGTAACAAAAATTTAAAAATTAAAATTATTGAAAAAAAAACTGTACTAATGCTTTCTGATGTATTATTATTTATATTTTATAATATTTTTATGAATCTATGAATGCAATAAAAAAAAAAAATTTTGATTTTATCTTAATTGATAATAATTAATAGACACTTCCCCCAAAATTAAATTGTACAGACGACATAATTTGAATAAAGTTGTCGCTTTTAGAAACATACACCTAATGGAAGCTAATTAGCGACCTATTATTTATTAATCCTACTTATTTACTTTGAGTGTAATTAATGAATGTTAAATTACAGCTCGAGCCTATTCAGTGAGATTTTTTTTCGTTTATATGTAAATATGTCTCGGAATTATATTTCCCAGCGATGGCATCTTTTCCGTCACTTTTACAAGAAGGCCTTTAATTAATCTATGTTGATGAACCGTCACTTTGATTAGCTTTCTAGACTGCGCCAGATCAAAGATTACGGCGCTCACTTCGTTTTTACATTCTGAAGAAGTTTGTGTTTATAACCTAAAACTTCCCTAAATTATCAATTGGGAAAGTTCAAGCCAACTTCTGTTATTAATTTTTTATCAAGATAAGATAAATTTAATTTTTCAGCCTCCGATGAAGACAGAGCAGAATTTTAATTGTGGTTATATTTTCTTCATTAAAAATTATGAAAAGTCACAAATAATAAAAATATGAATTATTTTGCTATAAAACAAACATTTAAAACAAGAAAAATTCGAAATATTTTTCATAAGTAATATATCGCGAGCCGTTAACTCTTTAGTAAACTTTACGAATAGTTTCATAGTTACAAACAAGTGTCAAAAATGACTTTTAAATTTATGATTAATTTATACTCGAGTTGTTGCGCTAGAATTATGAGTAAGTTTTGGCCGATTAATTTTATGCCTCGAATTATATTTACTTGATTATTTCCAAATGACAGTAGTTCAAAAATAAAAATTTTCGTATCAACAAAATGTGAGGAACAGTGGTGATCCAAAAATTTATTAAGAAAAGGTGATTGTGACTCAGGATCATAAAACAATAAATTTTTTTGAAAAAATTTATTATTGTAACATGTAACTATTTTATTATTATTTTTTATATTTATGCTGATGATGACGGCTGTTATAAGCGTCGAAACGTCCATTTAACCAAAATAATAAACAATAATAATTTTTTTCAAAAAAATTTATTGTTTTATGATCCTGAGCCACACTCACCTTTTCGTATCAACAAAATGTAACCGTGACGATTTATAAGGTATATTTCTGTTTGTTTTTATTAGATTTTTTTATATAGAATAGACAACGTTATAAAAGAATTTCTAACTTAACCATTCGGCAGTATCACCTACACCTATGAAGTTGTTAACAACAAACATTAAAAATGTAATATAATATTGTAATACGGATTTGTAACAATGATAAAATTATATTGTTGGCCGTGTTAGTTATCCAATAAAGAAAAATCAGGGTAGAAAAATTTTATAACCCAAAAAGCAAATGTCAAATTCGTTCCCTATATTTTATTTCAAATAAAACAAGCAAGTACATTTTGCTTTACGTTAAAAAATATTCACGGTAGAATTAACGAGACTCCACTATGAATATGTGTAAACTGCTCAACGTTTTTAAGATCCGAATAATAGAAGAAAATTGGAGTACATGATTGTGAAATGTTCATGTATCGAATAGACGAGATAAAGAACAAAAGCATTGTCCTGGATAAATTTAGAGAGAGTGATCTCGTGTATTAATAAGGCTTGCGGTAGAAAGAAAGCTTTATATAAGTTAGTTATTAAATGTCTCCTTTATAGAATTTTAACGCCCACCGCTTTGCTATTGTGCCATGTAATATTATCGCTGGAATTGTCTCATGTCTAGGATTCTTTTATCAATAAAAATAAAGGAAAGTCGCCAGAGGCAAGTCGGGATCAAGCGAGCTTAGCTCCCGATCGCGGAATACCGTTAGCTCTCTATATTTCAGTCGTATCAGTCGCATCGCAGCGCAAAACCAGCAAAAAGAATCCGCCGCCAAATAAACCAACGCGAGAAGAAGCTATCCTGCCCCTGTCTGTCAGGATGTACCTGCACATACACTAATTAACTCACCTCGCTGTTTGTTGCTGAAACATCCTCTCCTCTTGTTATTTCGATTTAACTGAAGGGTTATTGGTCACGTAACTCAAACAACGACCGCCATTAATGGCACGAGGTATTTAACAGCTGATTTATCCTATGATTACAATTGTATTTAGGACATGCAGTCACAACTTGAAGCTACAACTACAATTATTACGAATATTATAAACAATGTATTTACAAAATGAATTTACTTATTTGAACTTGTTAATATTTTTTTAGCCAATCGATATATTATTGGAGAAATAAGTAGTCAGTTCCCTTTGAACGTGAATACATTCTATAACAATCCGTATAAAAAATGCGGCAAACTTTAAAATGATTATCATTCATTTCTTGAAAAATGTATATGAAAGATAAGGATTTTTAAATACAGCCATATATAAATAATAGGAATGATAGCATTTTTGATACGAATTCATATATGAGGAAGTGTAACTTTAAATTACCAATGAACATATTATAATATTATTTTCAAATTCTGTAATATTATAAATACATCTTTGAAAAGGAATGTTTAAACAGAAAGTAACAAAGACAATATTTCATTTATTGTTCTTGACATCGCTTTAAAACATTCGATTAATATGCACATTTTTAATGATACTTAAACATAAATAAACTTACATGTATAATAATTTTCTAAAATTTTATTGTAATATTTTAAGCTCGTCGGCCGTGTGAATAATTAATATTTTTAAAATAATTTCGTTTTCTTTTGTGCAATTAATAAAATATATTTAGATTTGATATGGCATACAACATATTTTAATTTCAAGGAAAACCGTTGAGTACTTGGGTAATATAAAATTATATATGTACAATATAAAAGTATACAGTATATTTAAAGAATAATACATGTAAGATTTTTTTGTCATGTAATTTAAGAGCAATATTAAGTTTAATAAGCAGGTAAGAAAAAATCTGTATAAAATGCTGATGATCTTGAATATTTATTTATGTTACTAAAAATTACATTTCATAGCATATCTTTGTTTTTAAATCTGTTAAAAAGGAATGTTCAGGCTTTAAGGTGATGTATGAGTTTTAAAAATCGAACGCCTTCTGTTAGTTGTTGATGTTTATTTCTATCTGACTATACCTAATTATTTCTTCTGTAGTAGTATAGTTGATAGATAATATCTTCACTTTATACGCTGAAAGGTCCGGGTTCAAAAATACAAATACAAAAAATTCCTATTATTTACAAAAAAATACAAAGTGATACATCATTAAAATCAGAAAAAAAGTATTCTATTTAGTTACATTATTTTCTATTCTGATACCGTTTACAAAAACATTCAGTTGTGCTATAATATTAAAATTAGACATTACAAAAAAAATCTATTTGAAACTTTTTGCCCTCTATCACACTTTTGGAATTAAAATTATTTTTCTAAGATCGTGTGAAAAAGTTACAAATCATTATCTACCAGTCATCATCAGTACGGCAAGATTTGCCGCATTCTGAAATTTCTTGTCATAATGAAATACATTTTAAATGGAATGAAATGACAGGGGACGCACACAGCCTTACATATCGAAGACCCCTGGATAGTGGATTTCTGAGATTTAACCATTCGCTTATAATATCGATCGGCTAAAGTCATAAGCACTTAAATTAACATTAGAAAACACTACCACAATTTCTAAATTAATATCATTTAACATTTTTCTTTATTTACGAATATTTAAGTTAGTGAAAACGGAAAATGGTTTTCCTGAAATCGTTCAGTAATCTATCAAATAGCTGACCAAAATCGGCAGAAAAATTCAATTTCCCATAACCTACTTAGTGGTAAAATGCAATGTTACTAAATCTATTTTGACATGTATATTTAAAATATCAATACGAAACCCGACTATTTACGTGAGCAGTAAGTAAATTTCAGTCGTTAACATGTAGTATTTATATTAAATATATTAAATTGACAAGATTAAAATATTTCATACAGTGTTGACCCATAACCTTGTATGTCAGTGATAGTTTGAAATATTAATTAATTGTTATTTTATACTTTAATAATTAATTAATTTTAGTTGAAAAATTGAAAAATAACAATTTGTATTAATAATACAAATTAACATATTAATATGTGAAACTAAAATAAATTATTGAAAGCTTAAAATAAATTATGTTCAGAATTCAATTGTTTTTAATGACAGTTACTAGGAAAATACATACAGTTTGTGTATAAATACATATATTATTCAATTATTTAAATTCTTATACAATTTCAAAAAATATATATAATACTTATCTCGTCAGGAAGGTTTCTTTTCATGACTCATTCATGGTCATCTCCATCTTCGGACGATGTCTTAATTTTTTTATTTCATTTGAAACAGTAGACCAACAACAGATATATTGACATAATTACATTCTTACACAGAGTTGATTTAAATTAATGTAAGTACACGATCGTAGAAAAGAAAATATGTAACGCACTTGTGGCAACGGCCAATGCAAAACTTATATGATGAGCTGGTATGACCATTGTCGAATTGAAGGAAAAATGTATAAAAAATAAAAACTAATAATTAACTAGTATTGTGACTACCAATAATAATGACAAAAACTATATATTATCTTATAATTTCATTAAATTATTATTTGAAATTCAAATTTATGTAACGGCGCCATAGATCTGACGTCACGTAGGAGAAAGAGAGAGCAGTTTACAACGCTAAAACTGGAAATTTAATGAACCTATTTTTTTTACTTAATGATATCAAATAAATGTTGCAAATGATAAATTAGTTATAACTATTTACTAAACAATGTATAAGATATCCCTACAGGTAATTCATAGAATATAATAAAAATATATCCGTGTTTTTTAAATCGCTTAATTATTAATAATTTCGGAGAAAAACAATAATAAAGTTTTGAAAAGGGGGATTTGTGACGTCTCATAGGAGAATTAGATAGAGAATTTAAATTCATTCGATAAAAATGATCTATTATAGAATAATCAACATTTGGCAGATAACCCAAGTTCCATTTTTAAAACGATGTATGTAAACACTAAACAGCCTTCGAAAATCATAAGACATTGACAATGTTAACAGTTGATATTTCAATGCCAACCAAATTTACATCAAAATAATCTGTTATGTAATATCAAAATATTTTTATTTTATTCGATGAATTGCCCATATTGATATCTTATATATTGTTTCATTAATAGTTATGACTAATTTATCATTAATAACTTTTATTCGACATCATTATGTAAAAGAAAAACAGGTTAATTTTTTAAAATTCAAATGCTAGTTTTATTAAAATTATAACATAATATATAGTTTCTGATATTATTATTGCTAGTCACAATGATTAATTTTTAGTTTTTATACATTTTTTTCTTAAATTCGATAGATACTACTATTTAAACTTATCTTAGTTGAATCTGTTTTAGGTCAAGTAGATTTTCTGTTCATTAATCTGATTTCTGTAAAAACATTTAAAAAAATAATTAAAAAACAAGCTGAATGCATATAAAGAGAACACATTTAAGATACGAACATTCGTTCGAGACGATGCAATTTTATGTTCAAACTAATGTACATAATTTTGTACAAAATTTTAATCATATAAATTATACATTTTTAATACATAATTCTACGATTCTACCTCATTGTATGTCACTGCTACATTATTTTGTACATAATTTCGTATATTATACATAAAATCTGCTTTAATGCTCTTAAGCTAGCATATTTATTTTGTATAAACTTGTATTTCTGATATTATTTAATTAAAATTCATTACGTGACCAAGAAATTTTTAAATAAATGCTTATTACAAACTCGAACAAAAAATATGAAAAGTCAAACGTTAAAAAACTCAATGCGCGCATCTATGTTCCGCATATACCGTATCAAATTTTTCTAAAATATAGGACAAGTTCTATATTATTTTGTACATTTTTCAGAATGTTATGCTATATGTCACAA
Source organism: Stenolophus ochropezus (assembly GCA_035578165.1). Taxonomy (NCBI): domain Eukaryota; kingdom Metazoa; phylum Arthropoda; class Insecta; order Coleoptera; family Carabidae; genus Stenolophus; species Stenolophus ochropezus. The sequence goes on along the minus strand of JAQOWZ010000004.1, from coordinate 5,328,665 downwards.
TACCTTTTTATATTCATTATTTTTAAACGGAAAAATGTAGAAAATTAAGTACCGTGTTAAATGGTCTTTAGTGGTTTGTTTTGTGCAATAAATAACGAATTGAAACATAAATGCATTTCAATATTTGGTCAGTACATTACTGTCTTTGTTTCTTTGGGAAGATTTGAGTGCTGTGACTTTTCCCACAAAATCCCATTTACGTGAAACAATTTCCCGGAATAACACAATTAAACAAGGATCTGGACGGCGGACACTCAGCGCTACATGAAATATTCATTACAAGTTTTCGCTTTTCATTTTCTGCAGACAATGGTCAGCAGCGCTGTATTCAATTATATGTCAATGGCTAATGCATGCGTGATGAATCTGACTTTAATTCAATTACAGCGCGCGAGCGTCCAGCGAAAATCTCAAAAATTCAAATTACATTTGCTGCAGCCGCATTCGCGCCGCGGACGGACAATGCATACGGAAAATGTGGAACCGATTTATAATTATTCAAACAAACCTTATTACTGCTTCTGTTTTCTATTATTATTTCAGCTAGGCTATCATACACGAATTATAATATAAATTGACTTACTCTAACACATATCAAATGTGGCTGAGGTTCCACAATAATAGTATATTGTGTTATTAAGAGTAAAAGTGATACTTTGTGTGGCGAGCATGGAAGTTTGCACGACGAACGAAGCGAGTCGGACAATTACATGCGAGGCACACAAAGACACTTTTACACATGCTATCTTTTCTTCAAACTTAGAAATTTTAAAAAATAAACTACTATTTGACGTTTAATATGTAGGTTACCTGTCAGTTATTCATAATTTTTAGTAACTTTATTCTTAGGTTATCTATTTTTATAGTAACATTTAAGTCGATATTACAGATTTCTATTGTACAAGTTACTTCTTATTGGCTGATTCTACATACGGCAAACGACGGCTAGAATAAAAAATTATATTACGGCGGCATAGAAATTAAACTTCAACCTTGTCAATCACGTCACAGAAGATGTCACTTTTATGACGTTTGAAGAAAATAGTTATTTATGGTACAAGTGTACAATGCAAGTGTGTTATATTTCATATATGTAATTCCAGCATTCGACTTCGTTTCGTGTCGAAAATTTATTTTCTCGCTAATTTATTTAGTTGAAATCACCATAGTTATATATAATAACCTAACTCAAATGACTTAATTAGAGAGGCTCTTATTAAATAAAACCAGAAAAATATATTAACACAAAATTTATATAAAAAAGGAGTTATTAGTTACCATCCTAAAAATCGAAAGAATTCATTAGATTTTTGATTATTTGAAACCTAAAACTGTATTTCCGGAAAAAATATGTTTGTATTATCGTTGTTTCATAAAAAATAATGATTTATAATTTTTTATTGGTTTGCATTAATACCCTTACATATAACTTCAGGTTTTACGGATAAAAGATATGCTGGTTTTACTCATTTAGTCAAGAAGTCATTCTTCAAAATATGTGTTTTCAATAAAACTTAAGACCATACGAGTTATTTTTATTTTTAAATTTATTTATTAAATATAAAAATAAAATATGTATTTTTATGTTATTGCAAAAAATATAAATATATATATAAATGCGCAGTAATTAATCACCTAATAGCAGATACACATCAAATTTTTTACTACATTGCTATGAAAAACAGATATTTCAAAAACAAGTTTTGGAGCAAGTGTTACTTACCTGTAAGGATAAAATACATGTCTTCTGCAAAATTAGGACATACCGAATCATCATACGTACATTTGCCATCTAATGGGGTTTTCCATGATTTTTTTCATTTTTAATATATTAATTTGAAAATAAAAATATTAGATACGTTCCTTAATTCATAAAAAAATCTTCATAGTACCTACACAAGAAATATGTAAATTACATTTTTCGTGACGTCAACTTCATCATAAGATTTGCAAAAAACAGATAACTTTTATACCTATATGTGAGACAGAATTGTATTGACAGTATTACCTCTACAACTGGTTTATAACGATTTCTTTAAAAGCTGTTATTATAAAAAGCCCCATTGTATGTCAATATTGCTTACTAACGATGTTCAGATATACAAATCTTATCTACGTCACTATGAAAAAATTTTAGTATGTAAAAAAATATCAAACACCTAGTTTTTCAGAAATATCGCACCAATGAAAAAAGTTTTTAAATAAATATACTCACACAATAGCATAATGAGAATTAAATGTATTTACTGAAATTCCTTTTTGAAGAATATTGAATAAGCTAAGTCTACGATACTTTTCCATTAAATTTTTTCAAACTTATACAGTGAAGAGTAAATTTACCCTCTTAAAGATAAATTTAATAACTCTTATCTGTATGTAGTCTAGACGTAGCTGGAGGCAAGATAAATCGTTGTCACTTTTTTCACATTTGATATTTAGATGAATGAAAATCGTAATATTTCCACCTAAAGGAAAATACAAGTTGCTCCCTATAATGTCATTGTATCTGCTTATATTGAAAAGCATTTCCAATATAAAACCCGTTATCTAAGTGCAACCTCACAATATGAAAATATATTGAATATTCGAACGGTGAGGGTAGTGTGGAATAGCATAAATGTTATTTTGAAATATCAATTTGAAAACAAATAGCATTCCAGTGAAAATCACAAGTCACAGACATAGACATAGACATGCAATCCGTTGACACCCGAGAGCATTTGCATTCTCTCATATCCTGTGGATGCAACGCGAGTGCATCGCACAGGTCCGGCTACACTATATTTTATTCATAACTCACAATCACAAAAATAGTTACAATACTAATCTATATTTCTACATGAATATACTGTTTTTATAAATGCATAACGTAATATGTTATATAAGGTCAGTGCCGTAACTAGGGCAGGGCCATAGGGGCATCTGCCCAGGGCACAAACTCAAAGGGGGTTCAAATTTACACACATGTAGTACAAAAAGACTCAAACCACAGTGTACATAAATAAAAGCAGTAACGATATTTTTTTCTCGATGATTGAGCGAAAAATACAATATAACATATCATTTGAAGAATTTGATATTATACTTTAAAAATATAGTGTAAAATAATTTAAAAAAATAAATTAACTAGATAATATGAATTATCTAAAAAATGATTGTGTTGATGTGATTGAAAAGTTTTGTTACTATTATTATGTCGATGTAATATTATTTTCTTTCTATAACTTTTTGACTTAATATTATTATGTTAGTAATAAATTTTAAAAAGTACACATTCTAAACCATCATTAATAAATATATAATTTTGAAAAATACCTGCACCGATGCTTTAATTTAATTATATATTATTCAAGCCACTTACTAAGTTTGTTATATTGATATTTTTATAAACAAAATTCTTATCGAAATCTTTACTCTGGCCATCTTCTGACAGGTGAATATTTAATCATGAACAGAAAAATCTTGGGACTGAAAAATTAGCTAACTATCGCTACAACTTACTGGTTTAGTCATATTGTCCATAGAACATGATATCACAAAAATTTTGATTATGACGAATTAATTCATAATTTGCAAATGTGACGGGAGGAGCAAAGAATTAAGTTTTCTTAGGGCGCAAAATTGCTTAGATACGGCAATGTACCTGTAAAGTACACACGCCAATAAAATCATCTTCATTTTAATGCAGCTACACGTTCCAAAATTATTTAATTTTTCCTTAAAACAGTATGATCGTTTTGCTGACCTCGACAATTAATTTTTCTTCATTAAAAATGTTATGGTTTTTATGCGATTAGACAAAATACATCTATTATTACAATCGTGTGTGTACAATTGCAAATCGGGAGGATTTGCCTCTCTTAAGCGGCAGTCGATTCAACGCCAATATTAGTTTATACGGTTGCAAATTTTTGGTGTATCATCTGTTTTTATTTTTCTTGAAGTAATGCATACTGTTATACAAATAAATAGCTGTCACTGTGACAGCAAAATGTTAAGTTATAGGAAACTTAAAATCATGAGCAGATAAATCTTGGGTATAGTAAATTGATTTAGTTATTGTTCTGATTGAATGCAGACCGATTTTTCCTACGTCTTACAGATCAAAATTTTTGCCTTTTTTTGATGATTATGCTACGCTAATAATTTAATACAAAAAGTATTGGCGGATGGTGTAAGAAGTTTGAAATTATCGCAGACGTGTCTCGTACATTGGTGTCTCGATGATGCAAAGGTATAGAGAGATTAATGGCAGTGGTTATTCCAAAATAATCTGGATAAAGCTGAGGTCGTTCAAAAAAATTTAGCCAAGCAGGATTCTGTTATGTGAGGGGTTTTCAAAAAATTTTAACCTTGACCAATTTCCAACTATCACCTCTACTAAAATAAAAAAAACACTATAGAAATTTTATCTTATTAATCAGGACATGTAAATATACATCCGGATATGGCGATAGTTTCATTTGATAAAACTTTTCGAGACGGAGCGCGCTGTCCTAAACTATTATCGAAATATTACCATTTTGCATAAGAATATGAAAATATATAATAATTAATTACTTTCGTTTGCGAGCTATAAGAGATAAAATTTTGTTGCGATGTCCTGTGATGTCGCCTGTTTTAGTTATTTCATTGTTTTCCTGATTTTAAGAAGATAATCGCGCATCCGCATTTGTTGGAACTTGCATCAAAATGAAATGTTACAACATGTTCTTGCTTTGTTACGAAAAGTAAATTTCATTTCTGCCTAATAATATTTTCATTCATATACATATAAATTTATAAACATATTTTAGCTATACAAATATAAAAATAACTAATACCCTGTACAACTATCAGTTTGTTCATCACTAGCGAAGACAGATAACGTTCCAGGCAAAAATTTTCACTTTAAAAATTGATGAAAGATTTTTTAGTCGCGTTTTCACTACTGTTTTAATTTAATTTCTCTGTTTCGGAATTAGAATATCATATTCCAGCACGCTTATTGATGTTAGAAGGAGCTTCATTCTTAAACGATTTTTGGTTATATTTTGTTATTTGAGATTGGCATGACTGCATTAAATACACAAAATATCTAGGCAACTGACAAAGTAATTCTAATTTATTTGGGAGGCCATGAAACAAATTGCTTGTATTACAATGTATAAACGAAACAGAAATCACTGTCACCAACCTAACTATTCTATCAAAAAAATCCCTTAATGGAAATTGTCAAATATTATTATAAAAAATAATGTAAATAAAAGCCGAAACAGAGAAAATAGTATAAAACATTCGTTATAGAAGGCAATTCAAGCACTCGTTCGTTCGGGCACTCGCTGCTTCGCGCTCGTTCCCGAAATTCAAACTCGTGCTTGAAAAGGTTGCCTTCTACAACTTGTGTTTTAATATACTATTTGACATATGAAGTGTCACATTTCAAAACTGAGTGACGTTTTGAAACGCCACATTTTTCATAACCAGTTAGGAAATAAAACTGAGTGATGAAAAGTGAATTTTTTGAAAAGTGTGCCGTTTCCAAATTTTAGTCAATTTAAAAAAGTGACAATTATTGGTCAAAATTCAAAATTAAAAGAAAAAATTAAAATTAAAAGAATTTTATCAAAATTAGAAAAAATATTGTATGAAACACGTAAGAAAATGCAATTTTGTGTAATTTGTGTGATTTTGCGGGGTTTCCGCAAATATACAAAATGGAATCATAAATTTGTTTATGCGCCCTCAAATGCGGGTGTAATTTGGCTTTTATCGCCCGAGGCTGTATAAAGTTATTAAGCAATAGTTACTCAAACAAAATAAAATTGTGGTTAATGAATAAATACAATAAATTTTAATTTTGATTAAGAAAGTATTTAGAATTCGTTATTTAAATTCCTTTTTATACAAATATTTTGAATCACAAAACATTAACAGATATATATATTATATACATATTTTACAGTGACAGTGACACTTCGATTATATTTGTTTAAGAACAAATAATCGAACAATGCCAATTATCTATAAAGAAACTAGAACATGAAATATTTATAGCTACAAATTTTCTTCATTTAAAATACCAAAATGAAATAAAACGTTGTATATACCAGGGCATAGTCAAGATTATAGCCCTCAGGAAATTTAAAGCTCTCCTCTCCGCGTCGCGCTTTAAACGTCCCCACGTGTTATAATCTTTTGATTATGCCATTAATATATAAATAACTATTATTTCACTCTGCTCTTTCACGAAAAACAAAAAACTATTTAGGATTCCATTGAGTTTTAAAAAGACATTTAGTCAGGTTTTATTGAAACTAAGACTCATATTTAAAATGGTAATTAATACTGTTTATAAAACTTACAGTTATGCAAGTATAAAGTCGAATTCACGTATAAATGGCATTTTTGAAATTCCAATGTGATGACGTCACTAGAGTGTATGTATTAAGTGACGCAAATTCATTATTAGCTATGCGATTGTTTGGAGTGTTGCTGATATCATAAAGCGTGTGTTGACGTACGTCTGAACTTGAACTGCATAAATATTTTCTATATTTATGTTCGCACTTTGTCGTTTTGTAATTGAACATAAGTGATAAAAAATTATCTAGACATTGCGAACAAATTATTTTGAATGCTTCTGCATTCTTTCATGAAGAATAACGTTTAGTTGGTCCTCTAATTCCATTTTCTTCTTCAGAAGATGTAAGTATTATATTTTGAGGTTATATGTTTAATGACAGTAGGGTTTCTTATATTTATACATTTTTCGATATTATTAGGTATTGTCTTAGAGAGTTTGTGCTGCTTTCGGTGTGTCACTCCATAATATGAAAGATCCTGAATGAATTGAAATGTGGAACCTTATCATCGTCAAAAAAAAAGAAATCGTAAAAAACAAGTTACAGGAATTGATGAATTTTTACTCAATCTGTAATTCGACGAACTATTTATGATATGATTAGTAAAAGTAAATTTATTATATTTATTTAATTTAAAAATATCAAATTTTGATAGATGTTAATAAATTTCAATTTTTGCTACTATATCTTATAAACGTAGTAAGTGACGTCATCACATTGGAATGCCATTTATACGTGAATTTGACTATAGGTACCTTTAGTTATCACGCGTAGGACCCTTGAATTGAAGAGACTAAACATGCACATAAGTTTTAAGTTGCAAGCTTGTATTATATTTGAATGACGTATGTGATTACCGTGTTTCATTTGTGCATTCCGCGCTAGTCCGCACTCCTTTCCTAGCAGTAAGTACATAGTGTCCGGGCGTTAGAAGTATTAATTTCCCTAGAGTCGGTCCTGCGCCGGTGTCCGCGTGCCGTGTCTGCCGGGCGACGTGACGTGTTCAAGTTTCCCTCCCGCGATGCACCCGGCCCCCAGGGCTCGCACCTACTGCACTGTAATTTCCTGTCGTCCAGACGCGCTAATCAAAATCGTGAGTGGACGCTTTTCCATATACGTTCACCCGCTAGAAAGTTCAGCTAACTTTCTAAACCGACAATCTTTCTTTCTTTCAACTTTACTATTTCAGTACGATACTAGATACTCTGTATATTTGAAAAAAATCCGATGTGGACATCATATGACTTCCTTGTACACTAAATTATACATTTTTGCTGCACTTCAATTAAACTTCAATTCGTTTCATATCTTCGAACTTCTCTTCGAAATGGATCATGTTTTAAAATTGTTTTAAATGTTTACATATTACAATTTATTACACCAACAAGACTTACATATATCCAACATTTAATAAAAAAATGTTAATCGATCTTTTTACAACAATGTTAAATAATTTATTTGATATTTTATTTCGATGTGATACTGTCAATTTAAGGGATACTTAAAATTTAAATAATATTGATGCAATCGGCCAATAATCATGTTAATTTTTGCTGAAATTTTTTTTAGATTGTTGCGAAAGCTGGTTGCTATCAGAATGTTTCTAGGCACTCTTAAAACATATATAAACGCTTGACAAAACTGGTTTAACGGATGCGAAAATTTCTTTTTCTACGACTACTATGGAAAGTAGCATTTTTCTCCCAATATATAAAAATTTAAAGTTGCGTATTTCCCACAATCGTGGGTTAAAGTCCAAGAAATCATTTTTCACACTATTTGTCAACACTGCGCAATGTGGGAAATATTATTTCTCACAGAATTGCCAATACGTCGCATACATGAAAGTACTCTTTGTAAAGTTACGTACGCCATATTGCTTTTTTTTGTAAAATAGCTTTCAGGCATGTATTTTTATTCTGTAACGTTTAGCAGTGTGGTAGTAGAGAAAGTTAGTGTGTCACTTGTACAGAATCACCTATTTCCCACCTTGTGTGATTCAAGCACTCGACTTCGTCTCGTGCAGAAACTTTCACACCTCGTGTAAAATAGGCGACTTTCTGCACTTGTTGCGCAATATACTATTGTAACAGTGATTTATCGAAATAAATCTTGGTAACCAGGTAGAATATTTAACTTAGATTGATTTATCAATACATGAGTGAAATAGTCAGGAATATATAGTTATTAATGTCAATTTATTAACAAGAAATCAAATGTTTTCCACCAAAATAAGAAATACAACTAAATTATTATTTTTATTAAGAGTACGTATAAACGTCCCGTCGAAACTAATTAAAAAGGATTCATACTGATTTTTTTTTGCGATTACAATACTTCTTTTACTTTGTAGGTACAAGAAAGTAAAAATAAGAACAACGGGAACTATTTATAAACCTCCTTAAAATTCAAATATATTTATCGAATATTTATATTATATTCCAAGATCATGAAGTTATATTGTATTTGCAAAGCGCCATAGATAATTATTAAATTATTATTATATTTTTAAATGATTGATAGATAAAAATCAATTAAATTGATAAAATGGTAGTCTTTATCTAAACCGGAAAATTCATTATTTTTGTAATAATTACTGATGCCAATAAAGTATTTCATTGTACATATTTGCATGCTTGTAAGTTTTTCAAATAGATCAAGTTGAATCCCCCCATTTGCTAATAATTTATTTATGTATATCGATGAAATACAAATAAAGTACAGCGTATAATATAATATTTATTATACAATAACAAGATTCCCTATTGTCTAAAACTTAAATGTAGTTTTTGTTTGGAAGTAATATATCTTGCGATTTTGATTACAAATTACAAATAATATAACTTGGTGCAGAGATGCAATATTTGGTGATGAAATGTGAATCTGTCTCAGAATAAATTACGTTGGTTCACGGGAGACCATGGTCTACATGTAAACCCAATACAATATATTCAAAATAATTTACTTATGATATGATAATATTTAGGATATAATTTTTTGTATGAAAACTCACAATGAGTTAATAAACATTTTATACGAAAATCTAAATCCTTAACTTTAAATTTTATACAAAATTGTAAGAATAATAGGTACTGTTAAATTAATGGTTAAAGTGGTATGTAAGTAATTAGCAATGAACATTTTGGGAATATTTATATAAGAAACATGGAAAGAAAATTGTGTTAATTTAAACATTTGTAAATAAGAAAAGTACATCAAATTGTTCCCAAATGCAAAATACAGCTTAAAACTTTTGCGTTTAGGGCTGGTTTTATTTGTCCCATCTATTATTCTTTATGTTCATTTCAATATAAAAAATTGCTAGAGTTTTTATACATTGTTAAAAAATTTTTGAATACACATACAATATGCAGGCCAAAAGGAGTAATACTATAAAACAAAAGACACATATTTATACATATCCATTTATTCTTACTTAATAAAAATAATAATTTAGTTGGCTTTTAATGCTACAATAAATATAACCTTTTTAAATTTCCTACCCAACTCGTAAATTTTGAATCCAACTCCACTTGTTCAATTATTGTCGTTTACTTATATATTTTTTATAGCGTAGATATTTTAAAACTTTTTATAATTTATCTACTAATTTTCCATCACTTTTTTTATTCAGATTTTTCAGATACAGTATTTTCTTACAAACATACGTAATTATTTTGAAGATATAAAATTCTTCTAAATTCTGCACTATGACATCGCGGTTGAATTTTAAAACTAGTAAGACAACATAATTTTGACAATAATAATATATTATTTATTATCCTGATTGAATCTGGAACCCCTCCGAGTTACGTGTGCTAGACATTTGTCTTACTTGTCTATTGGTTAATCCGGCCCTGGTCCAGGTTAAGAACCACTTGCCCTGTTTTTTGGTTTTTTGAAGAATAGTTCACAATATATTTATTTATAGTAATTCTAGTAAAGATTGCCAAATTTTGAAAATTCGTAGTCGGAAAAATACCACAAAAATAATTACCTTCAGCGCCTCAGCAGGTTAAAATTTGTTTGTCAAAAATTATCAATAAGATAACGGCATAATTATTATAAAATGATGTATTTGATAAATTCATGTGAATGTACATACATATATTCTGAGTAATGGGGTATATGAAACTAGACAAAAAATAAAATATTCATTATTCGTAGTTTACGAGAAAATTTAATTTATACATGCATTTGTTTTGTTTTGTAAAAGATTTTTGTTCAAGCGAGATTTTAGAAGGCAATGCGGGACGCGGGATTTTTGTACCAAAATCGGGACATCGGGAAATCGGGACATATGACAACTCTGAGATGGGATTCTATAACTCATAACAACTACAAATATCAACTACACTTGTTATAATAGCAATTACAAACGTCAAATGTCAGCATGGCTGAAATTCAAATTTACATCGAATTTAAGACATTCCCACATCAGTGTATACTTGTAGAGTGTGTACATGTATGAGGATATGTAAATAAGAATCGACTATAAAGAACCATTACTTTGTAAAATAACAAGTAGGTATACATTGTAGTTGATATTTGCAATTGATAAGTCCAAATGATAGCAACCGAAGTTATGGAATCCCATCCCTGTTTTGGTGCAAAACATGTAGAGTGTTGCAGTGGCGTAACTACACAGTTAGAAATTGGTTGTTAAAATTAACTAAATATTAACAAAATTAAAGGGCTCACCAGGTCCACTAAAAATTTTGTTAAACTTTTGTTAAAATGAAGTTGTTAACATAATTTGTTAAATTGTAACAAAATCAATTTGTTACTTTTTAGCACCCATATTTGTTTAATTTACCTCTCGATTTTGTGAAATTTAACAAAATTTATTTGTTACAATTGACAAAAATTTTAGTTAATTTAATAACACGATTTGTTGTTATCTAACAAAATATGTAGTTATTTCTACAACTTATTTTGCACAAAATACTATCTGTTGTTGTTAAATTAGCAATTAATTTAGTTTTTAGTAGCAAATAATTTAGTTAAATTGTACAAATCCATTTGTTAAATGCAATTTTATTTTAAAAATATTAACAAATATTTTAGTAAATATTATAACAAAATATAATGTAAAATTAGGTAACAATAAAACATTTTATTAGACAAAGTATATAATTTATTGCAAAAACAAAAATCTCCATATTTTTACACAAGTATATAAATCGTGTAATCGTGTACATTAGGTAGGAGGAAGCAAATGTAGGGCTACAAAAATCCTTGTGGTTTTATTCCAACCAGTTTCTGATGTAACTAAACAATTAGCATTTTTTATTGTTTCTTTATAAACAGAGAATATTTTGTCATCAGTGTTAATAAATTTTTGTTTCTCTCGTAATTGATCTGAAATAAATTCACATAGTAGGTATAACGTAACCACAGTAAATGAAACAAAGTTTATACCAAGCCTTTTGTATCGGCAAACCTTGGAAATGTTTCTAATATGTTGATTGATTTATTTTGTCGTCTATAATGGAGAGTAAGTTCTGTTTTTTTTTTTGAATATTAACTCTATTTGTTTTGTGTTTTGCGGGGTAGATGATTTGAGCCAATGGATGACATCTTCAGTTTTCTCTAAATCATTATCTTCTGTTGGCAAAGGCGGTGTAGGTGCTGCCGATGCCGACTTTGTTTCTGAAATAATTTAATGTCGTACGATCACGACGATTTATTGTTCAGTATTCAGTATTTCAGTCTGAAGTATAACTTCTTTTGTATTAGTTGCCGAAGTAATTCCGTCGATTCTGTCGGAGAAATATGTCTACCACATTTTTGTCCATTTTTTAAAATAAATAATTGTTAACCAAGAGTAAAACACAAAATCTAACCTCAATTTTAATCACTGTTGTCCGTTTGACTCCCTACAGCTGAACTAAACTGCAAAGAAATACATACGCGTACCAAAAAAATCTTGTTCGTGAATTTAACAAAATATTTTGTTGCTTTATGAAATATACAAATAATATTGATAACGTAACAAAATATTTAGTTATTGTAACAATTTTTTTGTGAATGTGTACAAAATATTTTGTCTTCTTTTAACTTGTAATTTTGTTTTCATCTGACATAACACACTTTGTTGAAATTAACAAAACTTATTGTTAATCAATAAAAACTATTTCGTTAATAACACAACAACTTTTGTTACAGTTAAATATCAACATTTATATTTGTTAAATGTTAACAAATTCAAATTTTAACTAAAAATTTTTGGTTTCAACTAAGTTTTTTGTTAATATAACTACATGTCTAGCAAATTTTAACAAAATTTGATCAACAAAATATTGACAATTTGAAATTTTCAACAGTGTAGGAAAATCCACAGGTGGGTTTTTTTTTTAGTAAAAAGGCGCCATAATAAAGCCATAATTTGTTTCATGTTAAGTATAAAATCTTAAATTACCGATGTTCATTATACTTTGTCCACTATTACTATATCGAGAACCGTGAAAGCTACGAAGTCACTAAATTAAAAAATAATTTCAATTTAAATTCACTTTTTCAAAAACTAGTGGTTCTCAATTTATGGGACCAAATTTCTTATTTAAAATTGGACCATTATTTCTCATTTGCTTATTTTGTACAGAATTGTATTTTGAATGTAATATTAGCATACATTTCCTTAGATAACAATTTTTTGAGAAATATGCATGTTAAGTTTTTATCAGTTTGTATACAGTAGACAAAATAAAATAAACACCTGTGTATTAGTAATAAAAACATAATAATTTTAGTAAAATAAAAAAAATATGTTTTTTTTAATACTACATACATTTATTAAAATTGACATTTTAAAAACATTCCGACGAGAACGACGCTTCATTGTACCAATTTTTTTTTATTGAAATGAAATAAAAATTAATTTAAATAACTGATTGAAAAGGCGCCTAAATGTTGAAAATCTTGACAGGTGGGTGAGCGCACCCGGCTAACCCCCCTTATTTACGCTACTGGAGTGTTGTGTGGTGTTCGTACCTGTTTGCGTAAATAACGAGGCGTAGTCATAGTTGAACAACCTCACCTCCAGACCCGAGCGCTTCTTTGCCTCTCCGACTCACTAGCTGCTCACTGGCGCCGCGACGCTTTGAGCGCATCAAGCCAGCGTCGCGGCGCCTCTAGAGGTGCATGCAAACTAAATCTTTGATCATTTTTCACGCCGAAATTGCAACGCAATCGACGGAGTTTTTCTAACATTCTAACGTCCAAGCGAGATAATCCTTTGATTCTTGGACCGAACAGCCAGCCGGGAAAATAAAACAGGAAGTGGTTCACGCAAGCATGATTAGATGCATTATTTGGAAATTATAAGGCGCGAACAAAATAAAACAACAACTCTCTAAATAGTGGAAAATTTCACAGTCTCTACGGGTTTTCCATTCAGATGTTCGCAATTTAAAAGGACAGTATTCCGTAATTCACCGTGAATAAATACTAAACATTCCGAGGTTTTGCCGAAAGGTCATCAAATAATTAGATGAGTTACCAAATGATAATCACTTTAATCACTACTACTAAGAAATATATGACAATTTTGTTCAACCTAGTTTAATATTTTACCTGTATCACTTTACTGACGTATGTTGGAGAAATATGCTATAAGTTTATTTTATGTGAAATACAGGATTTATTATATTTATGGTTATGAATTTGACAGCAATGTATCAACGCATTCTTTTAAAATTGAAACAAAGCAGATATAATATTGAAGTTAGATGACACTGTATACAAAGATCAGATTGTCTTATACTAGAGCCTGAATGGGGAAGTTTAGCGTGGTTGAAATTACATGTGAAATATCTTTTAGTCGTAAGTATATGAATAATTATAACTTAAAATGTAATTGAAAATTAAAATTATGTTGCCAATTATTTATAATTAATGATTTATCTTCGAGCCACTCTGACGTCACAAGTGAGTTATTCACTTGCGCAGAAGGGATGGTGAGACCTGACTTTTTGAACGTAGGTTGTATCTTGAGGCATTGCACCACACGCTTCTCTGTTGCCATGGGAACTCAGCGCGCGCTGGTTAAGATAGACGATACGTTCTCCGCGAGCCACTCTGACGTCATTTTTGTATAAAATTTCATTTTTTGAGAAATCTAGGCATCTTTGGGTGAAATAAAATTTAGAATATCACTTTTGAGGGCAATCTTGATAAAATAAAAAAATAAAAAAAATACGCTAATCTTCCCCATTGTACCATTATTTAAACTTTTGAATTTGACACTCCATACTGCACATCTTTTATTTTCCACATGGTATGCAATATTTTCTCTGTTTCACTAACGACCGATTTTTCACCTCTGGTTAAAGTACTGGTTACCTTAATAACTTAAAGTTGTCAATACTTATTTCAATGCTATACTTTCCATTACTTTTCTGTATGGCACTTTAACCAGTAGTAAAAATCGGCCCTTGGATTTATATTTAGTATAACTATAATTATACATTATATGCAGATTCTAGTTGCAAAGGCAAGAATAATTGAATTGATGATTAAATAAGATTTTTGCCCATCTGTTCATTAGTTTGTTTCAATTAAATATAACTAAATGACATAATTATATCAATTCGGTAAAATCAGTTTAAATGGTATTTTTAAATTATTTTTTGCAAATTTTTATAAAAAAACATTGAAATGAAGTGTTGTAATTCGTGAACATTCTATATTTAATATTTATTATATCAGTAATTTAATTAGTTATTTAAATACAGGGCCGTAATAATTTTACAATGGATAAAAAAATATTATAACATATGCCTCAGTAAAAATTACAGCAGTAGATAGTGCGAAGAACAGTTATAATTATAAATCAACGGTTACAAATTGTAGTTACACGACAAAATATTACGAGTACGTTACATCTCTGTACAAGTTCTGAGAAGTATGAATTATTAATTTGAGAAACTTCTGAAAGTTACAAATTGCAAATTATTTATAACAAGTATACCTTTAGTAATCATGGTAATAACTTTATTTTATAATATTAATGATATATATTTTCTTTCAATAACAATAAAGTACCTATTTAAGAAAATATTTAGCAACAAAATAAAATTCATCATATTTGTACTACTTTTCCTTCTGAAGTGCGATTTATTTCGGGGTCGTTCAAGCAAAATTCTTAAACAGCTTTAAATCCAGAAATCTATCCTTTATTTATATAACAAAGTAAAATTCCTGTTATAAAAACTAAGAAAAACCAAGTTACATCCAAATACATGCCAAACCCCAAAAACTTCACACCATAAAAATGAAACAAATTAGCATAACTTACCTAAGAAATAATTTACTGACAAAATTTCAATAGAACGATCCACTTGTACTTATTCATTGTTATATACTAAGATCTCGCATCATCTGACATTTATTTTTAGGAAAACTAGCTTTGTGATTTTATTAATATATCAGTAAGTGTAAGCTACTTGTAAAATAAAAATAAATCTTATTCACCGATTAGTTATTACTGACCGACAAATATAATAAGAAAGGTATTGTAGTAATGTCAATTTTCACATTAAATTTCGAAATTTTAACCTATGTGCTCGAATTTAGGTTTTTGCAATATATTTTGTCTATTTTTCCAATGATGTTTACCGGTCCGTCAGTTCAGATGTATGTATATACATAATGTATGAACGTAATTTATGAACGTGTGTAACAAATTAGGATTTAAATATTTTAACTTTTAGTAAAAATCAGATAACCAGGAGTGATAGTTTATAGTTGTTGTTCTGGAAGTGTTTTGAAACAAATAAACAAAAAAAAAAACATATTTGAAGGAAGTTATTGTAAAGTAATAAATAATAACCTGTAGATGAAGAAATAATAATTAATAAAAAATTTAATTTAATGACATTTTTATCGTAGCTTATACATATACCTATTCAATATTTGCGATGTTTTCTGTGGTCACAGGTGATATTTAAAATTATATTTTGACCATTACTATTCCAAATGCGTGCAAGAAAACGTATGTTATAATTAAAAATGTACTTCCATAGGAAACTACGTAGAATCAGCGAAATCAGAAATAACTTGTACAATAGAAACCTGTAATCCTGTAAATATCACTCTAAATGTCACTATAAAATTGTCAACAACTGAAAAATTCAATTTGATGACCTACAAATTGAATATCAAGTAGAATATCATTTTTAAAATATCTACCTTTAAAGAAGAAATAGAATGTGTTATTCGGAGTAAAAGCACAGAATAGTTACATACAGAAGCGACACTCCGTGTCGGTACCTTTCATATTAACCTAGTCAGTTCTATGACCTTGGAGCATTGTGTAGACCTTTAAATTTATTGCTTTCCCCTATCCCTCCCTAAGATGTGACGAAACTTTCTGGTTTTAAACAATGATCCCTTTAAATTTGTTGCCTTCCCCATCTTTCTCTAATTTTCGTTTCTCTGTCATACTGTCGCTTCTGTATAAACCTATTCTGTGGTAAAAGTGCAATTGTAAGTATCCATAATGCAAGAATGCAACTTAGTTTGTGAACATATCGTTGACAATGGTAACCAAATAAGAAATGGTATCAGAAACTTACGAGTTATGTTGCTATGGTAGTTTGTTATAATTACGTAAAAGGTTGCACCAAAATAACTAAAATTAATATTGGCAATGAAGAAGAAAAGTACTTAAAATAAGATAAGTAAGATTTACTTTATTAGAATTTTCTTTGAACCAATTTCAAATTTTCTATTTAAATTACCTACAAAATTGATTATTCAAATTATTAGAATAAACAAAGAAATAAATCTCTCTAACGAAAACTTACAATATGAGAACATAGTTACGAGTATCTATTTACTTAGCAGAATACATTTGGCTGTTTGAGAATCCCTGGTCGCTATAAGGGCAGCACCGTTGTCTGAATTTTACGAGCAGCAGCAAGCTGCTTCGTTGTCATATGTGAAACGTATTTAAACTATTTGATGCGATCGTTCGTTTAAACTTTACGATTTGTGTGCACAGGCCACTATATCACGACGACCCCTCGCGTCGCTTGCACATAACCCGTACCCTCGCCGGCTAAATTATCTACATACGGCCAGACACTAACACGAGCACGAGTAATGACTATTGATGTAAATATATTTACTCTACGAGTACTGCTTTCTTTATATGGGATGCACATTGCCATGGGAATATCGCAACTATATTTCGGTTACTGTTACTGCCAGACTATAAAAATATACTCTCTTGTACTAATAAAATAAAAAGCAAATAAATACTTTTACTGGATAAATAAATAATTCCAATTTATGTTACAAGAAATCCTTTTACAAAGTTAAGATTATGATATACTTTTGTATTTATTCAAATTTCATTAAAATTAATATTCATTTTTTCTACAGTTTGTTTATATTTTCTAAAAAATTATCTTGTAATTTGCGTATATATTAAAATTTTCTTAAAATTATTTTTAAATTTAATCCTTTTCATAAATATTTTTCGAATAGAAAATAATGTACCTATCACATTTCAGACAAATACTATAAGATTATGATTATAATTTCTTTAAGTTAGCAATATCTTATGTTGCGAACATGTAATATACCTACATTACTTATGCCTTATATGAATATGTAGGAACTAGGAAGGTACCACTTTAAGAACATTGAAGTAGCTGAAATTTTGATTATATATTTTCATTCTTCTCATAATGTTTAGCCTTAAAAACCTCATAATTTTTATAAAATAATGAGTTATTCACAGTTTATAGCAAATATAGTTAAATTTTGAATTAGGTAAACAATCAAATTGTAAAATTGTATTAAGATTGACGATTTTTAATAAGCTGTATAAGATAAAATTTAAATTATTATTTAGCTATTTCGACTGAAATGGAAGAAGTAACTAATAAAGAGACCATTATTATTAAGTGATTAGCAACGAATCCAAAAGCAGTACTACATAATATTACTCACAATCTTCAACTAAAAAATTTTGCAACTTTAAAAATAAATAATAGAAAACCTACATTTAGTACAGTTTATATAATATTTATTTGTGCTGTTAGGTAGGAAAGTTGTTCTTTTCTGACCCAAAGGATATGTATACGGCCGAGACGGAGTCGAGGCTGGATACTTCTTCTGGTTATTATTTTTAATACATTAAACGCCATCTGTTACTCCGGACACGAACTGTTTTTCTTCTCTAGGGAATAGTGAGATTTTCTGTTTCAATTATTGTTTCTTTGTGTTTTGTCTTTGTTTAAATAATAATTATTCACAACTTGAAGAAAATTATTAAAATTTTTGCTATTATTTCTGCATTTGATTTACTTGATTTTTTCCATATCACTCTTTGAATAGTCATATTTAAATAAAAATAATACAAACATAATTTTGCATTTTTCTAAAAAAAAATGTTTTGTAAGGGTATTACATATGGATATCGTTGAATTCAGAAAAAAATACTGAATAGAATAAACAAATAAAGATGTAGGTTCCCATTTAAAGTAAGGCAGTTGTATCCCGTATTTTGAGAATCACTGGTCGAAAAAAAATTGTGTTTTCCTCATTAAAATAGTCTTATAAAATAGATTTTTTGCTGATTTTGTAGCTCATAGTTCCCGCGATAGCAATAGTGTACCACTTAAAATGAACACCTGTATATCCTTCTTCGTCTTTTAACTCTAATAACTTGTTGAACACGTTCAATTAGTTCAATTTTGCACAACGCATGAAGCTTTTTTCAAAAAATTATTTGAAATGACAAAATATCAAATTTATCTGTCAAATCTGTCTGTGAAAACCTTAAAACAAGGTTTAAAAATGCCCCAGCTCTGTATTAAAATAGTGTATTAATGACCATAGCAATAAATACAAGTGTATTAAAATAATTGTCAAAAACAGCATAAAACAACCACTGAATTGAATATTTAATACAAGTCTTAGAAGACCTTAAAACACGCTAATACAATCCACTGAATACCACCAAATATTTTTGCCACATCGAAAATTTAAGTTTGTTTTTTGTGTATTTGATAAGAAACAATTTTGAGTTTCTTAACGTCCTAATAAGGGCGCCAAAAACAAAATCGACTGTGGCGCCGAAAGGTCTAGCAGCGGCCGTATAAATATGTCATAATGTGTGTACATTCTTATATTTTGTTTTAAATTCTTTAAATCTGATCTTATTTTAATATATTGGAATGGAATCTAAGATTTTTGTTTTACTTTCTTATATTTATCAAAGCTTTGATTGAAATTGAAAAATCATACAATATAAAATAAAACGTAGTACGTCATAAGTCTGTGAATAATTTTCACGGTACTCATTCCTGACTCGGCTCTCTCGTCGCCTCGTCTGGAAACATCTTATTCGTACCACAAAACCTCATTTACCGGACTTATGTCGTAAATAAGTATTTAATTCTTAAGGCACATTTTAGCATGCCTGGTATGTCACTTGTGATGATAACACAACATGAAGTTAGTTGTTGAAATTTGCAGGGTAATGTGCGTCCCTGATGGGTAGTTTTTCGAAATTCCTGACTCTATCATCACCTCGTCTGGCAACATCTTATTCGTACCATAAAACCTCATTTATCGGACTTATGCCTTCAATAACCATTTAATTCTTGAGGTAGATTTTAGCATGCCTGGTACGTCACTTGTGATGACAACACGACATGAAGTTAGTTGTTGAAATCTGCGGGGTTATGCTTGTCCCTGATGAGTAGTTTGTTACAATAACACATAAAGCGGCGCGACGCGTCGGACGCCGCCGGCAACGGCGCCGGTGCACATTGTTACATGCACATAAATTGTCACAAATAAATGACAAGAGGCTGAGCGCCTTTGCATGGATCAGACATGGAACATACATCAGCATATATTATGCAAATATCCTTCCCAGCAGCTGAATCCACTCTAGGCGAGGTGTGCTGCTACAGCCCACCGTTTCACACAACCAGAGCTTAACTACAACTCACACTAAATGATTTCCACTATGCAGGGTACACATACATTCGTATATTTCACGTTCTGCACTTCACTATCATAAATTATGCACAATTTTATACATAATGCCCATAAACTGATCTCTTCATTTTTTATGAATTACTAGATATGACAATTATTAAAAATATGATGTGGCCAGCACATAACTTCCCGTTTGTCCTCTTCAATTCTTCATACATTCTTAACTCTCGTCCCTCATTAAGAGAGAGGTATTGAAATTATGCTAAAAATCGGATAGTGAGTTGTCAATGGATAAGCACGTTTTGAAGATCCTAAATCACATTTTAATATTTCTACGATGATGTCTGTCCGTGTGTGTGGATGGATGGATGTTGTCATAAATATTACTCAAATACTAGTGAATAAAAAAGTTAAAATTTTGAATATAATATTCTGATACCCTAAATTAGATCTGCTTAGATTTTGGTGTTAATCGTGCAACCAGCCAGAAGTGGTGTTTTCATGAAGATCTGAAGTATTTTTCTGAATATATCTTAATTAATTATGAATGTGTGAGAATTTTTATAAATAAAAATTTAATAATACGTCGTTAGCTCAAATTTATAGTTCAAATTTGTTTCTATCTAGACCCATTTAAGAATTACAAGTAATTAATTGTTCGGTTTTGTTACAATTGATCTACTTACCTATAGAAATAAATGTTTTATATTTGACAGCGACAATTATTATAACTAACAGTCAAAATATTTTAAAAATAATTATTAAATACTCACAGAGGAATTATACTAATAACATAAGTCAACTCAGAGATTCACGTATACATATAAAATGTAAATATTAATAAAAAATGTAAAGAGGACGGCGAGAAGATGTGTGTTGGCCACATCAGATTTTATTAATATGCAATATCTGTAAATTGTAATAGAGAATTATTTTTACATTTTTTTTTTTTTACTTTTTTTTACTGTCAACTATAACACATTTATTTCCATAGGTAATAGCTATTAACATACCTAAAATAATTATGAGTATTATAAACGCCGCCGAGAACGTCGCAGATGTCAATTGACATCTAAGACCTAGGCCTAGTATGATTCATAATATCCGTGGTTTGTTCAATAATTTAGCGGTTTCACGTTATTAATAAATATTATTTTATAAAATTCTCTTGTGAGTAACGTTTTAGTGATCTAGTCTGTTTGGGTTGATAGATATGACAATTGTCATTTTTACAATTCTGTATGGTAAATATTAATTACCATACTGACTTGTCAAATTACATGATATACAATTATGACTTAAGGGCGTTTTAGACTAGTGTATAAACTAAGATTTTGCCCTATTTTTGTTACAATTTAAATTGGCTAGTGTCAAACAGTAAATTAGTTAAAGTATTGTGTAGGTACAATCGCAAATATGTTGAAAAAACAGAACACGTTCTATTTTTCATATGATCGTGTTATAGGAACTTCAAAACGTGCTTATCCATTGAAAACTCGCTGTCCGATTTTTAGCATGATTCCAATACCTCTCTTATTGAGTGGCGAGAGGAAAAAAGACGATTAAAAATTTCTTGTATGAAGCAAAATATAATTTCTTGAAGTTGTTCTATCCACTAGAAAGTGAGTTATATTCATTCCAGTGATAGTCAAGCAAAGTTTCAAAAACTTAGTGACAAACATCCACAATTTGTAGAGCACATATGTCAGTGAAATTATGAACAATTAGTGAAATTTTTGTTATGAAACAAATGGTGGTTGATGGTCATTTATTAACAAAAAGTAATTGTTTTGATGTCATGTCCTCTAGAACACTTGTAAGTCGGTATGTTTTTGAAACATCCTGTATGGGTATGCAAAAATTGTATCCAAATTATATCACTAAATTCATAATATTTGAGAACCACTGGTTTATAAAAAAAATTATATGCTCATTGAAAAATTATTCTGTTTGCTAATTTAATCGCTTTCGTAAAAACATTCTATGTGCGTGTCTTGGTATCAAGAATCTCATAGATGCTACAAAGTAAAAGGATGGAATTTAAAAAATGTCTTCTTCCTACCCAATTTCTTGTCTTGTCTTGCAATTTCTAGTCCTGCCTTATCTTCCTTTCATATTATTTGTGTGGCTGGCAGTGTCCTGAAAAAGAAAAATTCTTATTTTATCAAAAATTAGAAATGTAATTCATAGGAAATGTATAACTATTAAAAATTTTACGATTGTGATTATTTGTCACTAAATTTGATTGAAAATGGAATGAATTTCTTAGAAATATATAATAAAGTTAAGGCCAGTTATTTGAAAAAAATCTTGGATGAATTTTAGTTCCTGTTATTTGTTTTAATTAGGTCTTGCATTGTTTTTGAATGTCTGATTTTGCCTAGTCTTATATTGTATTGTTGTTAAGTAGAAACCAAAAAGAGGAAGTACAAGTACTTATAATTTCAATTTCAATAGTAATGTAAATATTTTTTTTGCAATACCTGCACAGTAAGTTACCCATTAATAACAAAATTTAAACACAGTAAGTGGAACTTTTATTGCAGATTTGGTTTCCATGGTTATAGTGAACACTTCCCTTGCACGGTGGACAGTAAGTGTGTTACTTACAATTCATGGTGGATGGTAAGTATTTAGTTTCCACATCATTATAAACATTCATGGCACTCTTACTCTCAATTGCAATTCAACTTTTATTTTTGACATCAAAATCAATCTGACAGATGTTAATTTTGAAACCTATTTTTCTTTTTCTATTATTTTTGTAGGTATTGCAAAAAATAGCTTACTAACCTTGAACTGTAAGTGATCTTTGAAGTCTCGAATGTTTAGGAAATCTCGACCCTTCGGGTCTCGACTTCCCAAACAACATTCTCGACCTAAAAACTGTCACTTACAGTTCATGGTACGTAATATACTATTTCCTCCGAAGTTAACTACAGAATAAAGCATTTCATGTATAAGAACTTCCATGTTCTATGTTAAAAACAATTTCAATTACTTTCATGTATATTAATTTTAATAGTGCAATTTTCTTTATTACTTACATTTATATGCATATATAATCAGTTTGATGTGTAAAATCTACTTGGGAATGTAGATTACTTCCCAGTTAAAACTTTATGAGTTCACAAAAAAATGTGGCCAACACAATCATTTGTGATTGTATAAACACAATCTTTACTACAATAATTCAAGTAGAAAAGTATACTCGACAATCGAAGTACTTCATATCTTCCAAAAACAATTTCGTTGTAAGGGATACGGCAATAACAGTCGTCCTACAACAAAAAAAGTGATACCATTTTAATTAGGCAATTCACCTTAAAAATCAAAATCATAACATGTAAACATTATATTAGCTGTTAGTTTTCATAGTTTTGTTAGTTAAAAAAAAACTTGCGTTACCCGATCCGAGAATGTTCTGCCCTCTTTTGGCGACATTTGGAAACGGACATTTTAGAGTGACTTTGTAACTATATTCATGTGTGAGAACGTTTAATTTAATATTTCTGAAGACAGCTTTGCACTTAAAATAGTATAAAAAATTATAGCACGTAAATTGCGAAGAAACTACTAAATAAGATCAAGATATGAGTTATATCGTCGCGGATATCAGTTTCAATGGAGATTGCAAAGTACCTACTATTTAGTTTCAAGAACTGGAAAAAAATGAGGTTAAATTTTCCTAATAATAGGCGGCAGCAAGTAGAATTCATTGATGATTTTTTCTATACAATATTTTGCTTAGCTAACCCGTTAAGGTAAAGAAATTTATTTATTTAGTTTATTAAAAAGGAAATAGTTTTTAGAAATCAGTTAACTTTATTTTTTTCAAATTCGACCGTTTCGATCCAGCAGGACATGAAATTTATAATGAATAATAATAGCACATTTATAAATTTCATCTCCTGAAGTAGATCGTAAATCCATGTGGATGTCGAATTTCAAACAATAAAGTAGTCTGAATTCCAGAAACTATCACCTTTTTCATGAAAATAATAACATCCCTATATGTATAGGTCGGGAAGTAACACCGAAATTCCTTCTCATATACCTAACTTATTTGATCATAACATTACCTGCGTAACATAGGGGTCGAGAGATAAAATGAAAGTATTATAACAAGTATTTTTTAAGAACGAATGAACGAACTTGAATAGAATGTTTGTTATCTGATTTCAGAATAAAATTAAAGTATAGTAACACCTATTTTTCGTTGGCTGAACGAAGATGAATAGGTCGCATAGTATCTGGTCCAAGAACCAGTACATCTTCTTTCACCCAAATTCAGTGGTCAGTTAGGTTGTTAAACACCGTAGCACCCTAGCTAATCCTTGGCCTATTCTTCTCCTAGAGCCTCTTGTACGTTATTTGGGAGTAGTTGTGCGTGATGTATGTGTTAATTCGACCCTTGTCTAGGTCCATCCCATTCAGGCA
The DNA here is from genome assembly GCA_035578165.1 of Stenolophus ochropezus. Classification (NCBI taxonomy): domain Eukaryota; kingdom Metazoa; phylum Arthropoda; class Insecta; order Coleoptera; family Carabidae; genus Stenolophus; species Stenolophus ochropezus. The sequence continues at coordinate 5,303,919 of JAQOWZ010000004.1, read as the reverse complement.
CTGCTAACTTTTCATTCTCCGGTGATTCATGCCGTGTACGTATGCCATTGTGTCCGGTCGCTTTGTTCGCCAATGAATTTTAGCGTTGTTTGATGAATCTTATCGCGGACTGTTATAAATTGTCCCGCTCCAAATCTTTTGTAAATTATCGCCAAGTGTATCTCCAAGCCCACATGCTAAATTTTATATTAATATTGCGAATGACGGTACACACATCTGATAAAATCAAAAATGTTTTAAAATTTTATTTTTTATTTAGACGTGTGTAATATATAAAAATTTTTGACAATTATATATGTACTTTAAGAGTATCATAAAATAACCAACTTTTCATTTATTTTTAAATAAATCAACATAATGTTTAAAAAAAACACATTTTTGTTGATCAAATAAAAATTTTTGAAATATATAGCAAAAAAATTATATAGTAGATTGTAGTATTAGAATTGTAAGTTATATTTTGTTTCATACGTAATAATTGCTAATCAAACAAGGATAACTTTTATTTCGAAAAACACATGCAATTTTTTCTTCAATTGAAATAAATTCATATAATCTGAACAATATGGACACCATTTTTTAAATATTATTTTCATCATTCATTTGTCTCATAAAATATTATATCAGTAGTTTAGTTTAAGTGGTACTTAAAAAAACATTTTTATTCTCTATTGTAGTTTATTCCCTATAAAGCTTATATTGTTATATTCTGTTGCTTAAAAAAATATATTATATACCGAGCCAGAAAGTGTTTGATTTACAGCCGAGCGCTGATTTAAATAATTAAGCTCCATAGTATCGAAATCGAAGTATGCTATTTTATTTACATTTATTTAGTAATTATTGAGTTCTGCCTATAAGATTGACTTGTGAAAATGATATTTACGTTAGCTAGCCGATAATATTATACACTACTGGATAGCATAACTATGCGGAAATTATTTTTACTAGCCTCGCGCTTATAGCTGACTTCGATGTTATACACCTCAATCATTTAAATCGGCGCTCGGTTATAAATCAAGCACTTTCCGGCTCGGTGTGTAATATACTAATAAAATATTGTAGTATAGGCACGTAATATGAAACAATTGAGACAATATATTGTACTTTAATATAAATTTTAGAGATAAATATAAATAATTTTCTATTCTATTTTAAAACAATGAAGTAATGCTATTTCTTCTATTTCTTATACCATTTTTATATGATATAAACAGAGTGTAAAAAGCATTAACGCAGATTCGTACAAAGATAACAAAGGTCTGATATAAATTAAGATATCATGTATACACCATCGTCAGAATATCATACCGGGTGTTTTTCTTTCAAGGTGCACATATAAGATTATTATGATAAATTTTTTTTTTTAAAATCGTCATCATTTTTTTAACACTTAGGTACAGCCAATAACGAGAAAACGTATGTTAAAAATATTTATTAATAAGGGGGGTTTTATTTATTAAAAATTTAAAAGGTTAAAAAATAATTTCTTTTCTTGATACGTAATTTGAATTGAAACTAGTATGTTATTTGCATATGAGTTGTTGGAATGCATTGGAAATGGGAATAATTGATGGTGGAATTGAATAGAAAAGCTGCATCTCAAGAACCAATTTGTCCGCGATAATAACGTTTACTGATGTGATGAGAAAGAAAGTGGAAACGTAATAATTGTCAAAGCTCGCACAATCCCGGCTCTGCATGTAAATCAGTTGTTGCATTGTGCTCGCTATTCATTAATCAAACTTTAAATTGCATTTTTTGCCGTCTGAAGCAAACGGTGTTCGCGGAATTTCATTCTGCACTATGTAATAGTTTTTGCATCCAATTTCGATCTTGTTTTCTTTATTAATATTAAGTTAAAACAAATCTAAACATCTCCGCTTCTGCGACTCGCCAACAACGAGCGATGGAAATTTAAATGAAGTATAAGTTCGTTCGGGACGAATACGTTTATTCAGATAAACTTTACAAGCGAGACACTACGGGTATAAACTTTACTAGTTTTCTTTATTAATTGTGAATCGCAATATCTCTACACAACCTGCAGCCGACAAATAAAAACTCCGTTTCTACAAATTGCAAAAGATTACAAACATTTCTCATAATACCTTACTACCTACACAATTTACAAGTATACAGTAAACAACAAAAAAAAATACAGTCATTTCAAAGTTATTTATATACTACGAAAAATATAGTTTTAGAATTAAATATAAAACTCTGTTTCAAAACATTTTGCACATTCCATATGTGCAATGCGTAATAAAACATGTTTAGTTTAAGCATCCTGTTTTAAATATAGATTAACATATAAAAAAAGCTTAAACAACCGTATTATTCTTCATTCAAGAAAAATTAAGCTTAAAAAAGTTTGAATCAGCATCTTTTTGTATGAAATTTTTGAATATTTTAATGAGAATGAACTACTGACTTAAATAGAAATAAAAAAATATGTACTTAAAACTTACCTATTTATCTTAAATTTTATATAAAGAATTAAAAAGGTTTCACTTTTGCTGCAAATATAGCATAATTTTTTAAATGTTGCAATTGCGAAACAACCTTGTTTATATTTAGGAAATAATTCAAAGGCCTTTATGTTCCTTATTGTATTCTCTTTATTATGTCTATGTGTTTAGTACGTTTCAAACCGACATTGGTTGATCTTCAGCTAATAGTAACAAAAATATTGTGTAAAATTATTACATTCTGATTTTATTGCTGTAACTAAGACCAGAACTTAATAGTAGTCTAGGACTAGAAACTGAGAAACGCGTTTCAAAATTTGGTTATTATTGTGACGAGATGTTCCTCTCGATTGAGTTGGCCCCGACTAAGGTGAGTTTCTGTTTATTAAGATATTAAGACATATTTCAAAATAAACAAATTTGTGTTAAATATAAACTTAAATGAAATAATTTGAATTTTGTAATAATTTTAATTGAAATATTGTGCCACTTAACAAAATACTGTATTTAAGATCAGAAACAATCCTGTAGCGCCATCTCTAGAGATAAAACTGAATTAAATGTTCATTTAATAAACTTCTGAACTCATATTTTACTTTTTTTCTGTTTTGGAATAGACACTCAAACATTTATATTTTCATTAACAATGTATATTTGTTTCAACAATAATAATTATTTTTAATAATAAACTTGAATATGAGACTCGCGAGTCTGGCTGGTCTCGTATCAATATCAACTGCCAAGACTTGAACAGTGGTTTTGTTTTCTAGGTAAACTTTATTTTGAGATTAAACATTTTATTGATTTTTAGTAGCTCAACATTTATCAAATTTCTAGTAAGAACATTTAAAGATTTTTAATTAAAAATAAATTTCTATACATTGGTACAAAATAATAAAGAATCGATAGTACCTATGTGCCATTTAAAAAAATTTAAGAATATATATTTTTATTAGATTTATACCAATTTACATAGCTTAATAAATATATCTATTGAAGCCTTTATCTGAAAAACTTTTCTGTATAAATAAGTTTCAAGAAATAAAAAAAGGAACTTCCCATTTAATAATTTAAAACTGTTTTGTTATATCAGAAAGAGTTAAATTTCACTGTCAAAAGATAATAATGAATTACATATGTACATTTATGCAGACCTGATGTTGTTAGTATATTACATTATAACTGACTATTTACATGAAATTCATAAAACCACATTTACTTTATTGATAATTCAAAGCATAAACGTTGGATAAAACGAAGAAAATTCCTAGACTTTTGGCTATTAAAATCAGCGATTATATGAAGAAACTATTAGTAGAAGAAGTATTTATTTTCGGTAATAATAGAAATTATTAAAGTTAGGTACTATTGAAAGTTATTTATTTCAAAGATACTGGAAATGCAGTTTACTGTATCAAGTAAAGTAACACTCCCAGTGGACTAATTAAAGTTAAATTTATTTCCCTTTACAGAGTATAATAGTTTAGTCATTTTCTGTTTGATAAAAATTGAGTTATCATGTATACTTGCGCGATCCTTGTAATTACTCATCCCCGAACACAGACATAAATAATGAAAATACGATTGTAAAGGCCTTAAAACGTACTGCTGGTTAATTATTCAAATCACATTATACGATTTTTAGCACTATTTCTGTACCTTCTTTTGCCACGACAAATTTAGTTTCATCTTGCTTTGGGGATAAATATAACTTCGTCAATCTATTAAAATTTTGTAATATGTATACTGGATGTCCCTCGACTCAATAGCCATTGTTTAAAGGTGTAGTCTTTAGATAATTTTAAATTGAAAATATCGTATACACCCATGTTCGAAACTCAATATTATTGAATTTGTAGGCGATATTAAAATTTGTAACAACTGATTCTTCTTCAATGTTTAGCGTACCGACTCATTTTGGTAGAAATATTAGGATCTAAATAACAACTTTTCTTACCGGTGAATTGGAAGACAAAGTCCACTGAGGTTATACTAATACCTAACGCGTCTCGGCATAATCTTAAGGAACACATGAAGCGTTTGGGTTATGAAGAAAAATCCAAAACCATGAATGAATAAATTAATTCATAGGAAGGGTTAGATGTGTACTCAGACAGAGGATGGACATTTTGAACAATTACTTTAGCAAATAAATTTGTGTTAAACATTATTAAATAAATGAAAAAACGTATAATCATAGCCTGCTTTTTTAAATTTAATATCGCTCACGAGCCACGAATTCTATGATATTAGCCAGGATTTATAAATATGAAGCATTTGCTTTCAATTAAAAGGAAGAAGTAAAAGTTACCACTAAGAAGTATAAGGAAGAAATAAAAGGTTTTGTTTTAATTCGTATTCATAATCTTTACCTTTTCGTTGCGAAGAAATACTTCAAAAAATGAAGTAAAAGATAAAGATTCGTAATGTTACACGTTAAAACTCAAACTTAAGATGTTGTATTCTGCTGATTGATATTTGTACAGTCTTCGTTGAAAGTACAGTAAAAGTAAAGTAAGTAAAATTTAAAATGTCTGGCACAGGTAGTGAAGATGACAATCATAAGGTGACATTTATCGCAGAAAAACTGGAAAAATCACAAGTTCCATTATTTAAAACACCCAACATGAAAGTTTAGCTTGTACTAGTTGTAAGCAGGCTGACAAATTACTGAAAAAAGTGTGATTCTTGAAAAAAAGTTGTTTGAGTACAAGATAATTTTTTTTAGAAACAAATCCTTAATTTCTCAATTAAACGATTCTTTTTATAAATATGTAAAAAGTAAAATTATTTATTTTGCAGCAATACCTGTAGCGTCGAAACAAAACCTTTTCCTTCACTTTTTTCTATGAATATAACATAAAACAATTATTTCATTTTTTGTAAACAAAAAGTAATGCTTCTTTTTATAAATACCTACTATGAGTTTCCGACATGAGTATACTAGGTATTTTAGTTTTAAAATACTTAAGGAACACACACTTAAGCTTTGGATATCGAGTCACGGGACACTCTTTATATATATAATGGAGATAATCCGGAATTATAATTCATATTTCGGATGTATTTATATTCAGAATTTACGACATTGAGATGCAGATTGTAATGCATGCATAAACGGCTCACATGAGTGAATTTTTTCGTTGAGTTTTTTTATTATTTCTTATTTAAAATTGTCATGTATGTTACATCGAACGTAAGCTCAAACATACCATCACGCTTTTTCATGTGTTAGCATGTACGCTGATATTGTGATAAGTAGTTATTAAATCAACTGATTAAAAATGTAAACGTCGGTAGCCGTTGAAGTAATTTGCGATTAGTCGATAAGAAGCCGACCTGATGACTGTAATCACGAAATGATGCTTCATTTCCTCTTTTACAGCGCCCATACTTGCATATGGGAAAAATGCACTAATTTTATATTATTACCAACTATCATCTATGAGTAATCTAACAGTAATGCGAATTAATTATAACAAAAATTACGTTTTATTACAAAGCGCGAGCTGGCAGAGTAAAAATATCAGATTACACAGTTTTACATATTTCATTCTGCCAATTATGCATTATGCCAAGCAGAACGCTGTGTGGTTTTTGGACAAAAATAAATTTAGTTTCATGACGAGTCATAAAAAATGACCAGCCTCCGTGACTTTTATACTTTTGTTCATCAAAATTTACATTTTAAAATAAAATGATAAAAGTCCTCTCACCCACTTACAACACACAAAACAATCTTCAACCATAAAACAAATAAGCAGTCAAAAATATACACATAAATATATAGCGACATTCCTTTCAAAAAATTCTACAATAGTATATTATGATACTAATGCATATATAAGTAAGTACTTGTAAGATAGTGACAATCTAATGTACAGCTATACACAACATATGTAGATAGAATTTTAAAATATTTATTCAATAAATAATTATACAATACTTTAGTGAGCAAAAACAATAATTATCCATAAGTGACTATAATAATTCATTACATTGACAATTAAAACATTTAATAACGACACGATTTATTTTCAACTCATTTTTTTATAGCATAACTATAACAACCAATATTCCCTTTTTTTATTCCAAAACATTATTTTCATACATTCAGTAGACTGCAATAAACATACGAGACGGAGCTGAGGACATTTTTTATTGAGGTATTAATTATTTTTTTCCAAAATCCATATAAAACATTTCTCTCGACTATGAATTGACATGTGCTCAAGGAATCAGGTTTGTAATATTTTTATTTAATTCTGTAGTCAAGAAGATTTGTTATGTATGTACTACTTTATGCCCACAGTTATATAATTCTCTCACTTTATTCCGTAGGGAATAAAGTAATATAGTAATAAAATTTAAGGAGTGAATAGACGTGATCAATATTTGTAACTAGATTTTGACGTCTCGCAGTACAACGTTTATATGTGCATTAATATATTCTAAATCAACTGTTCTTTTACTACTGCATAATTGTTTTAAATTGTAAAAAATGTAAAGTTGTACTTTTATGGATACTTCTTGAGGATCAGAAATCGACTTTACTACCATGTAGCACCCACCATTTTTATCCTAAACAAAACAACATAATAAATAATATAAACATCTTAAGAACACTAAAATATTTAACATTTAACTTATCTTCAATGTAATTTGTCAAATTGTTTACCAACATAGAATAAGAACAAAAAACAAACATTTAATTCTGTCATATAAACAAGGTTAGCTATTTTCTCCTTCTATTTACGAAATATAAATAATATATGGAAAATAATGCAATTAACAAAATTATCTAAAGTTAAAATATTTTAAAAACATGTTGACATTTTTTATTCTGGTTGTTATTTTTAGAGCATTAAACGCCATCTGTTAGTCCGCATACGAACTGATTTTTTCTTCCCAAGGAAATAGTGAAATTTTGTAAATCTGGGCTGAAAAATGTCCACTTTCTTGCACTGGCACACGCAGAAAATCTTATTTTCATTATGTGTAGGATAAAAATTTATAACATACCTATAGAACTCCTTTTAACACGAAAACGGACAATCACTACGAATAATACGACTCAAATGAAATAAACAAAGATTATTTGTAAATAATTTAACAATTCTTCGATTTCGATCGATCGACGTGACATGTACAAAACTTATGAAAAATTATTTAAGTCGAGTCGTAGCCAACGTATGTTGAAAAAAATACGCTGTAATTATTTTAAATAAATTGAAATACTATAAAAAATAGTACGTTTCACGTTTAAATAATTGCAAATATCATTACTATTTACCATTCCTGTAATAAGATTTTTTCTTCTCGTTATTCAAAATATAAACATAACTCCACAAGTTTTATTTCATGTTGTAACGTTTTTTTCAGGTCTATAACGTCTGTTCACTATACCTGTATCATTTATATGTAAATCTTATAAAGTGACAGTCTATTTACGGCCGGGAAAGAACTAATTTTATATAAAAAGAAGCTACTGTAAGATAAAATGTCGTATATCACACGTGAGTGAAAGGTTATTATACATTCGAGAAAATTTACCCCATTTACGCTTACGCGCTGTGGTATTAAACATTATAGATAATAAATTCTTTTACTCACAATTGGATATTAATATGGCGATTTCTGACTTTTAAAAATTTAGGAAGTAATAGGTAGATTCAATATAAACAGCAAAAGAATCGCTAACTAACAGCAATCAGCCACAAAAGCAGCAATGCTATGAATGCATTGAATGGTTTTATTTTAGTTAATTTGTTTATCATGAGATGCCAGCATAATCTATTAGTTTACATTTAACGTTTATGCTGTGAGGGCTTACTTTGTGGATTTAATTTTTTTATAGAAGAAAAAATACATTTATTTATAACGAGTGTTTATTTTAACAAAACAACAACACTGCAGTTGCAATAACTGGTTTCAGATAATAAATTTATTAATCACAATTATTTTACTTCCATTCGAAACATCGCGTAAAAATTTCACCAGAAGCAAAAAGTAGCAGAGAATCTATGCTTCATTCGCTGAGCAGTACTGGTTTAAAAAAATTACAAATATGAATGTTGTTTTGATATTTTTATTTAACACAAATAAGTAGTACAAAATATAGTTAACAAAACCAATACATGGGATTAGTACGTACACCATTACAAAAATGAAAATTGAGTTATTGAGATTCCCAGACGTCAATTACACTAACTTACAACTACATTAATAAACTAAAAACAAAGCTGTGGGCTGCAATATTGAGTAAACAAAAAAAAGCGTTTATATTTAATATTTTATATTTCAATATGCACTATTTACCTTAATATAGAATAGAAAATTGTTTGTTTTAGTTATTTAACATTTGAAGTTGTAAAATTTAGCGAATAAAATTTTTTAAAAATTATAATTTTGCACTAATGTGGGAGCCCACCCCTAAATCCGACACTGCGTATAGGATATTAGTAACAAGGAGTGAGTTAAATATTTATCATATTACATAAAATGTAGATATAATGCTTTAATTTATGATATTAAAGTTGGAGACAAAGTTTTGAATTTTGCTGAGATGAATATAATTTACGTAAAATTTGAATAGGAATCCAGCATCTTAAGAACTTAAAGAGATTACAAATAAAATAAATCCTCTTCCTCGTCGTAATTATGTTTCTTTTTCAAAATTGAAAGTACGTTCACTAAATTATTGTATTCTTTCCGTGGTCTATTGTTAAAAAATTGTAAGAGAAGGTTGACAAACGGTACGACAGATACCGTTAGCAAAGCATTGTGCATCCTCTTAAATCAAGCTGGTGTCACGTAGAAATGTATAGGCATAAATTACAACCACACAACGGTGTATCATATAATCAATTTAGAATGGTTACACATTAAAGTCTGTATGAATAGCGCACTAATCATCCTACCACTTTCTCCGATAAATTTACAGATTTCTGTTGCGCTGAATAGCTGAGGAAGTAAATAACTTACGTTATTTACCAAACAGTAAATGTAAAATATTATGACATGTGGTAAAAGAAAAATGTTTTCACCTATTATTACACTAAGAAGAATTCATATCTTGTATGTGTACTTCAATTTAAAGAACTCTGAGTGATCTTTGATGGTACATTATTGTGCTTTTAATATTTAAATTCTTTACTATCCAGTTGAATCCACCAATATAGCTTAAATTTTAAGTTTCCCGTAAATAGGCAATATCGTATCGAAATTAAATGTCAAATATATCATTAAACATTGCTGTAAAAGTTTTGATTACAACTTTTTTTGTTTAATTTAATTAATAAATTTAAATTTGCACTTAAGTAAAACTTATATATAAGTGTAAATTAAAATATCATTGTATTGCACTGTTTAAGTAGAAACTTAACAATGTCTTACTTAAACAGGTGCATTTAGAGATTTCTTTCTTTAATGGCCCCTGGGCCTCCACCAGTTGAGAGCCTCCACCAATGCAATGGATCTTTCAATTAAAACGAAATCCGAAAAAAATAAAAAAACAGCTACTAAAAAATACAGTACTAAAAGCGTGATAGAGACAGAATGATGATCTCATGACCCTTTTTAACGAAAATAAAAATGCTAATTAAATTGCAATGTAAATTATTCCATTTAAAATTTGCCACGTAATAATGTTCTTTTTTAGAAGTCAAAATGTGTTTTAGAACGCATTCTGAATTTATGGTTAGTTTTAATAATGCTCAACAAAATTATGCTCCCAACTTATGAACAAATATAATGCTTTTGTTAACACAGACAACAATGACAGTTAATTTAGATTTTTTTAGAAATTATGAGGGCTCCAGAAAATATTGGCCCTAGAACCTCAAAATTTTGAACTGAAATTTACAAGGTTTAGAAATCGTCATTTACTTATTTCATCTTATGGTAATTATAATGTATATTTTATTTTGTAATTCATCTTCATACTAACACTTTAAAGTATTGCTCTGAAAAGAAAATAAATATAATATAAATACTTGTAATCGCTACATCTTAAACAAATATTTCTAATCAACAAATTTTATCAAGGATGATAAATTACTGTTACTGAATAATATAAAAAATATAGCAATATATATATATTAGAAAACAAAATAAAAGGAAGGAAACAGATAGAAGAAGAATATTATATAGTCAATCAATAAGCGCCGACAAAAAATAATATAAATGATGAAGCTTCATTTGAAGTAATACAAAATATGATGAATGAAAAATTTAAATCTAAAATAACTTCCTTTTGTTTTTTTGTGTTGTTTTAAGTGAAACTTAACTCGAAATAAGTTTAACTTAAAACGCGATGCAAACGAATTTTACTATTTTTACTCAGTGCCGTAACTAAGGCGTGACCACAGAAGCAAAATTCTTAGGGGTGCAAAATTTTCATTATTTATATGGTTTTAGGTCAAATATTATATATTATTTTTGTATGTGAAGTATAAAATTTTTGGAAATCAGTCAAAATTTATTGTGTGGAAAACTACGTCTCCTATCTGTTTTGACCCCATTTGGGTCTTCCTCAGAGAGTGTAGGTCAGTTTGATATTTATTGTGTACATTAACATATGAATATCCTTATTTTTTTTTAAATATAATTTACTGAGACGGCAAATGAATACAGTCGTGTTATATAAAAAAAAATACTATAAAACACATATGTATTTTTTCTAAATAATAACTATACAATCGTCAAAAAGTAAAAATAAAAATGTATAAAAAATGGTTAAAAATTAATTTTCAAAAAAAATTTTCTTTTTTTTCGGGTTCGGGTAGCATGGCATAAACTTTAGACTTCAAATAACCCCACAAAAAGAAATTTAACTTACAAATTACTTGTTTATTACATACAACTTATCGAAAGAATTGTTTATTTAGTTTCTGTAATTTGTTTAAGCCTACTTGATTGCAATTTTGAACACCTGATAAAATTTGTTTTAAACGTTATTTCTCTGGAACTAATGATCGGATTTGAAAAATAAAAAAACCATTTAAAATTTTTGAGGTAATGTCCACCACCATTTTAGGGTTGAAGTTATGCCATTGGTACTGATCCATTCAGGTGTCCCCCATTTTACTAAAATTGACGTGTTCGAGCGTTTTTTACAAAATTAATGTTAAGTACCCAAAAATTGCGCTGATAATTTTCATTGGGCCACCTGTATAGAAATAAACCGGCGTTAAAAACGCATTTTCGTACAGTAGGATCCAGAAAGCTTCAGAAGAAGCGGCACAAACTCATGTCGCTACTATATTCCCGGGACGTTGTTAGATTTCGTATCTGGCCCTAGCCCTAACCCGGTTTAAAAATATAATATACAAAAATATTATACCTACTTAGTGTGCTTGTTTAGTAAAAATTCTTTACAGCTTCAAGTTATTACTAAAACAAAGGTTTATATTCTCATCTTAAATAAAATAATTGTTTCACTGCACAAATACAATATTGCCCTAAGTCTATTTAAAACTGGAGGCAAAAATATATTTGTTACAATTTTAGATACAATTTTCATTAAGAATTGTTATTTTTATTTGTAGCACTAGAGATTCTTACAAATCCGATTTTAACATGGTAATGCAAATAATTGCTACAATCAATTCCTTTATATATAAATATATCGATATTTGTATGTGTGTTTCTACCATTATAGTATTGTACAAGATCATCCTAAATCCAATCTCCTAAACCATATATTTTGACATTCCATAAAAAAGTTTTATTAGTTTTTGTTGAGTGAAGAGACCAAGGCACAACTTTTTGGTTATTAACTGTTAAATGGTCTAACATGTAGAGAACGATTTGTATTTTTTTGGCAATTTTTGATGAATAGTGTACGTGTTTGTGTGTTTTTATACTTGGCGGGTTTAATTCCCGGTGAACACTGTCCGCATTGCCAGATTTACGACGCGATATCCACAGAAGTCCAAGTTGAAATACAGCTTAATGGGCACATGCAACAATGTTTGTTTTGCTTTAATGTCCTCTATAAATTTCGTAAAACTGAACTTTGCATTTTTATAGCAGCTTATAAATGTGTCATGTCTACGTCATTACGCGATTGCAGCGCCACTATAAAGCGGTGAGTGGAGTACTAACTCCAACAAAGCCTGGGATGTTATTCTGTAAAGAACTCTGTTGATATACTGGCGTGATTATTAACTATTAAGGCTATTTGTCATTAGGTTTATTGCTATAATCTAAGAACTTTAAAACTTAGTTTTGTATTTTTCCAGACATGAGACATGCAAAAGAAAAACTACCTACAAATAACTTTTATATGTGAGCAAAACTTCGAATAATTTGGTACTGAACACAAATGTCATCAAGTTATGGTTATTTTATTGATCGCCGCATGTAATAATATTTAAACGAAACTAATTGAAGTCTTCACATGCTTTAATTATTGTTAACGTATCTGTTTGTCTTTCTATCCAGGTATATGTATATACGCTCGTGTAGAGTAAATTTGGCTAAACGAATTTTAATCAAACTTCCTATTTAAACTTCTGACATCAATGGAACGAGTTGATCAACTTTGGTAAAAATTGATCAACCTGAATTGTCAATTTACTCTTTTTATCAACTGCCACATGCAGAATGTTACAGAAATAAGTGATATAACTCGTCCAAATTAAAAATATTTAGTAGCAACTTTTTCTTGTAAACCTTCTATATCTGGCCTGGCCGATCCAACTGATCTTATGGGCCATGCTGGACAGCACATACAGGTGTTGACTTCCATAATTATTTTAAGTACAAATGTTTAAAATAACAGATGTGTGCATTTTTATTTAAAACTTTTGGTGGTTCTGCAGATCTACAGCCTACAGCACTTACGGATGAACTCCCACTACTTTGTCGTATATACTGGCATAAATGAGACTTATTTGCTATCGCATTATCTTATGTGAGAGGGGTATATACATATGTAATCTGCGTGTAACCTACCACAAAAATGAAATAGAAACAATAGTGTAATCGCGGTAACGAATATTTTCAAATATTAAAAAAAAATGAATTACATCATTACTGTCATTTATGAAGATGATTCTGGCGTTTATAATTTGTACATCATCGTGTGTTTCGTTAGTTTAATCTACAACTCTCTTTGTATGTTTCATCCATTATTATATTTGTATTTTTATAAAATAGTGTCAGTTTTGATATATATTTTGGAAATGACCCGATTTCATTTCTAGATGAAGTGATCAATCGGGGGGTCAAATAAGTATTAATTTTCTGAAGTAATAATTTCTATACTTCATATTTGAATATTTCATATAAGTTTTAACTTTATATATCGCCTAATATAAAGGCTGGTTTCTTCGTTATTGAAGAAAGTTAAAAATTACTGGGGATATAAGATGCTTGTGCACCGTACTTGGTCGGATACAAATTCCAGCTATTGCGACTATAGATTACGTGGAGGGAGGTTATTAGCTGCACTGTGTGCAATGTGCATGCATATCCTTTATCATTGATTTATGCCAGCAAATTGTTGCCAAACTCGTAAATAATTACTCCAGCTACAAGCAAAGATAGCTACCGAACATTACATGTGTCTTACGGAAATTATCTAGCTAATACCAACCATATATTTTCTAATTAATGAAATATTCACATACACTATTTCGCGAAGAACACGGAATTTTATAGTATGTTACAGTATTAGCGAAATGAAAAGGTTTTTACTGGTGATAGGAGGAAATGACTGAACCTGTCATCTAGAAGCAGTAAAAATTGTTACTTCGCGTATATTGTACAACCAGAAATGAGAAAACTAAAAGTAGGTCATAGAAATATGCAAAGGGTCGAAATTGGAGAATGTGCCTTTGCGGACGATGTAGTCATATTCGCAAGTACTGAAACAAACATAAATAACTGGAACTAAAAACTAGAAGAATACGGAATGAAGATAAATGAAAAAAAAAAACCAAAGTGATAGTTACATCTAGAGAAATGCAAAGTATCAATATAAAAATTAAAAATGATAAGATAGAACAAGAAGAGAAATACGACTAAAGGCTAACAACCAACACAATTAAATCCAAGATAAATAGCCGTAGGAGAGTAGAATGAATAAAATCCACTTCTCGATTTTACCTGTATAGCTAAAATTCTCTGAATGACATAACATTGTTCACATCTACAGTAATTTCAAATAATAATAAAAATAAACTAAAGCTGGTATCTTGACAGATAAACTGTTAAATATTTATTAGTTTTTGTCCAATTCCATGGTTGCTGCTATTTTTGAGGTGATTTACATCATTTTCATACCTAATTTCTGAGCTTACAAGGCACGTGAAATTATTTTTGCTCTTTGATTCAGATGCAAAATTTTATACTCTAATTTGCATCTTTTTAACCTAAATTAATTAGGGAAGCAGGAAATTACGAAAATATTGATTTTCCATGTTAAATCCCAATGTTCGAGTGTTCGAGTCTCCACCGTCCATCCTTTATATATAAAGTATATTAATGTCATATAAACTTCATTTATGACATTAATATACTCAATAAACGTCAAATATATTCAGGTTATACATATGTGCAGCATATTGACTGATATTAAATGTTCATTGGCCGAAATTTAGAAAATACTGTAACCTGATTGATTAAAATTATACGAGGGAAATATTTTGATATTCCATTTTCATCAGTATTCAATAATATACAATATACCTGTTAGTGATTAGCGCTCTCAGCCTTTTCATAAACCGGGTGTTGCGGATTCGAATTCCGCGGAGGCGATGTAAGCAACAGCGTGTCTTTCATTTCATCGTATCACCTCATTTGACTGCATAATAATCTAGTTAAGCCATAGTATGTAGTTATATTCATTGCGTAGTACAAATAAATGGCAAGATTTATTATATATGAAAGAGTTGTGTGTTGAGTAAAAAGCGAAATCAAACTAGGGAGAAATACGGAGTGAAAATTGTGTTTTAGTACAGAGCAGCATTTATTTTGTTCAGAGGCTTGTACGCGGCTGGAATATATAGTACAAAAAGTACAGCTCCTAGTCGTTTATTTCTACTTGCAATATAAATTTAATGTTGAAATACTTTGGAAACTCCTTCCCGGAAAGTATTTCCGAAGAAAGAGTATAAAATAAATAAAAAGCTTAAGTCCTAAGGTAGCTAAATTCCCAGTTTTTTCTAATTAAAGCTTTCTCGCTGGCTCGGTGCGGGTATTAACTGTTGAAGTCTTGGTGTTGAGTTCGATTCCCGACAGATTTTTATTATTTTGAACACAGTAGACCGACGGCGGCAACACCACTGAAAACTAATCCGAACAATATGGCTCCCCAGCGAAAAACTCCGTCGGAACTGCAAGAACAAACGGATTCCACCAAATCCACTTTCCCGGCGAAAACAATCGCACATACGGCCCAAAAACACCTTCCAATTATTTCACACACACTAACACAACACACAAACTTTAATTACTTTTTATCTCAAACCTTTCATTCCACTCTTATAAATAGCGTTACATTCTACTCTTGTAAAAGCCTATGTTTTACCAGTATTAATACCAGGGTTGGCCCGATTTAAATCATGATTTAAAGTAAATTTTATAAAAAAATACCAACTACATTTTGTACCATATTCTAATTTTAACAATATTAAATTAAAAAATTAATTATTACAACCAGCACAACAGCTATTCTTCACATCTTCAACAATGAATTTTTTCCTTAACTTAATTTATGTAATACACATTATAATGATTCGTACAATCAATGCAGTATGCACTAGTACATCTAAGAAATTTCAATTTTCTATATTTTAATTTTAATATTTCAAAAACTTTTTATAATGATTTTCCTTAATAATTACCTCATCAATGCAAAAAATTTAAAATCATTGTTTGACTTATTTTTAAAAAATCAATGATATTTTTATGTTGATCTATTCTAATCTTTCATCGAGAATATTACACTAACTCTTGAAAGTAATGACCATGATTAAATTTAATACTACAATAAAATATTAATTGCCATTTTAACAGGAATATTAAAAAATGTATTTGTTACTTTAACGATGGAACATTATAGTTTCACTTACATTCCTAGGAAAATAATACCAAAATATAATACAGAGTAACTTAGCAACAAACATAGTTAACTGAAATTGACAACACCACTCATAATTTGAACATCCAATTAAATCACATCATTTTTGTGAAGAACCAATCAGATTCAAATCTCACTGACAATTGTCAGTTACTGATGGTAATTGCCGCGGAATTTACACGACTTGCTTAGATACAACTTCCGTCAAAATCAAAATTATGACAAGTAATTAATTGAAAAAAATATATGTACTTTTTGGTTTACTTCTACAATGTCCAATTTTTTCCATTTAAAATTTATGCTCTATTCATATTTGGAAAGATATATTAAATCGCGTAAATGCTGCAAGAAAAATTATACAGAATCCCACATTTAATAACATTTACCCAAAATCTTCAACTTATTACAAATGATTTGAAGACTTGCAGGATCGATCAAAGTTTTGAGAACACTATTACTTCTGCAGCGGATGTAACAAACCAATGAGACATCGATCATTTTTGTCCAGAAATTTGAAGGAGGAAAAAAATTAACCAATAAATGACGCTAAACAATATTTTGAAATCAATTACTTATTAGCATTTTAGACACCACTATCACTAAACTATCAATTACAGAGAGTCGTACAGTTAAAAGAAAATAATGAAGATTTTAAAATGACGTAGGTAAAAAAATTAAAAGAAAGGAATAATGTAGTTATTTGTGTATCAAGGTTCTAAAAGTAATCTTTTTGGGCCGAAACCGAAGTTTGCAGCCGAGGCAAAGCCGAGGCTACAAATCAGATGAGGCCCAAAAAGATCTTTTAGCCGAGATGCACACAACATTTTTTAGGCGATTACAACAAGAAATTATGAATTTTCATTCAAAATCAATTTTTGACATCTGTCAAAATTTACTTTACGGCCGCATTTACTTTACGGCCGCATTTACCTTACGGCCGCATTTACTTTACGGCCGCTATTTTTACTCGCAAATTCATTACTTTTTCATTAATATTTGTAAAGGAATAGTTAAAATTTTACTTACATTTGTTATTATATTCTAAAATAATTAATCACATTAATATGAACTATGTAAATCAATAATGAACAAACTAGCGACCAAAAATTTTGACTTTGACAGATGTCAAATAAAAATTGATACTTTAAGGTTGCCAGTAGATACGAAAAACAACAATTTATGTACCAGCCGCCTAAAAAATAATTTTTTAAACATAGCAAAGATATGCATATGAAAATGAGCGACAATAAAAATTTTAAAGATTTGGATATTGATGATATGGCTCTACTTGCAATGCTTTGTAAAATCTATGCGAGGCACACAAAGACACTTACTCTGAATAACATGCTATTTTTTCTTCAAACTTAAAAAATAAACTATTATTTGACATTTAATATGTAGGTTACCTGTCAGTTATTCATAATTTTTAGTAACTTTATTCTTAGGTTATCTAGTTTTTATAGTGACATTTAGGGCGATATTACAGATTTCTATTGTACAAGTTACTTCTTATTGGCTGATTCTACATACGGCGGCGAAAAAATTATACGGCGGCTAGAATAAAAAATTATATTATGGAGGCATAGAAATTAAACTTCAACCTTGTCAATCACGTCACAGAAGATGTCACTTTTATGATGTTTGAAGAAAAAGGAATTTTTTCAAATTGAAATTTTCTAAGAACTATTTGCATTCTATAATGAGTAAAGAATTTATCAGGTATATCTATTGGAAAATTATATTCTTAAGTAAAAATAAATATTTTTTGAAATTAATGTATTCTAAAATAAATATTAACGTCATGAAGATAGTAAATAACTGAATAATTATAATAAATGAAATTAATTTTATTTTAATTCGCAAATCTTGTATCATGGAATATGGAGTTAAAATTTAATTTGCACAAGGACACCTAATACCTACGTGGCGGCCGTGCATAAAAGTTCTTAATATGCTCGAAGGTACTTCCTCGGAAATAAAGTCGTAATTCCTTGTAACTTAAATAACTATTTTTCGATTTATAGCTACCTTCATGTGGTTTAGAGTATGTGTAAAACGTTCTAAAGCTGTGATTAAAATCTTACTTAGCGACTTGAAAACCATTGAATAGAAATTGAGTTATCGTAAATCCACAAAGAAATATTCGTACACTCACAAACATCATCAAAAAAGGTTAAATTAGATTTTATGGACCTTGAAGCGTTTTATTCCTCAAAATCTCGACCTCTTAATCTCTTTTTCCAAGTTGACGGGAGATATTTATAAAAATATAGTAAACTTATCTTCAGTCAGTAAAAGAACAATTTAAAATAACAAAACAAATATGGAGGCGATGACATTACGAATTTTTAAATGTAATGATTAATGTTGGAAGTTAAAATTATAAATGATATTTTTTGGAAACATGGCGAAATATTTTCTTTTTAATTATTCTTCATACTCCAATGGCACAACATTCCAAAAAAAAGTCCTTAATGTTTTATGACAACTTTTTTCTATATATTTTAGTTATGCATGTTGTTAGTCTTAAACGCTTGCTCGGTAACCCATGAAATTGTTTCTCCACGTTACTTATCAAAGTATATCAAGTTGATTATTGTCTTTATTACGCAGTTTACTGTGTTCACTGGCTAACTACAGTATATTATTAATTTTACAAATTCAATAATACAAAAATACATTGTAAAAGTTCAAAACTAAATGCAACTAATATTGATTAAAATATTTAAATTACAAAACAGCTTCAAGTATCTGTGAGTGACGTTTAGTGTCTACCGCCTGCTGTAGGTGCATAACATATTTATGTAAACATTCTTAATCTGCATAAAAACCGATCCACAAGCTTACAAGTTTACAAAAAGTCGGAATGATATACGAGGATAAATAAAGAACGCAGTAGTTATTAAAAAATGCATTTCATAATTATACACGAAGATGTTAGGGTAATTAATAATCACTTTTCATCATAACACTACTTTTTCAACGTTCTGTTCTGACTCTGATACCTAATCAAGAAAAAATATACATTTTAAATTCCCTATTATTTTGTACATTTAAGAGTTCTCAATTTTATTGAGGTATTTTTGTTAATATTTTTTCCATGCTGAAATATTATGGAAGCGAACGATGTCAATGTAAAGAAAATAGCACTGTACTTCACTTATTTCTTATAACCAAATCATCGGTATTAAAACAAAATACGGTGTAAGTCTGGGAAGACGCCACCCCCTTTAACTTTTTTATTATAAGTAATAGAAAAAAATGGCTCATATAAAATTTTTATCATTTTACATATACTATTTGATGGCAGATTATTATTATTAATTATTTTAATAAAATAGAAACCGCCATTTTTTTCTCTTTTCATCGATGTATTAATTTTTATTAAAGTATTTGAAAAATTTCGAGAAAATTGAGATAATTTAGAAATATTAGAAATAATTTTTAAACAAACATTATAGTTTTCCTCCAGAAATAGTTATTTGTGCTGCTAGGTAGGAAAGTTGTTCTTTTCTGGTCCGAAGGATATGTATACGGCCGAGACACAGTCGAGGCTGGATACTTCTTGAGGACCAGAAAACAACTTTACTGCCATGTAGCACACACTATTTTTTATCCTACACAACAACACAACATAATAAAATAATATAAACATCTTACGAATACTATGTAATTTGACATTTAACTTAACCTCAAAGAAATTTCTGAAATTGAATACCAACATAATAAGAACAAAAAACAAACATTTTATTTTGACATATAAATAAGGTTAACTACTATGTTCTATTATTTACAGAATATATAATAAAAATACCTTGAATCTAACGTAAGTATCAAAATTAGCTAAAGTTACAATATTTTAAAAGCATGTTCACATATTTCATTCTGATTATTAGTTCTAACACATTAAACGCCATCTGTTTATCCGCACACGAACTGTTTTTTTTTCTTCCCTAGGGAATAGTGAGATTTTGTAGGTCTAGACCGGCAAATGTCTACTTTCTTGCGCACGCACACGCAGGAAAATCTTACTTTCAATATGTGTAGGATAAAAAAATATTTTTCAATTAAAATATACAAAAACAAAACAGAAAATATTCTTGATTTAATAAATATTTTCTATCAGCGTTAAAAGAGAGATTTGAATATTATGATTTTTTAAATTATTTAATTATGTTAATTTTTCTTTATTGTCATTTATTATATTCGTGATTAACAGGAGATGGAGCTGATATAAGAATTATTTTGCCTAGGGGTGCATTAAAGTTAATCTTGCACTGCCACTAGAAATTTTAATTTCATCTTAATTTTAATAAATACTGTGGGCATTAAGCCAAAGTCTACTAAATACGATAAATTATAAAATTTACTAATTGTACGTCTTGTATATTATAAATGATTATAATAAAAAAATAATTTAATAATATCATTACAACTATGTTGATTTTTAGATTTCGTCTATTTTGGGGGAATGTTTTAGTTCGACGTAGACCCTGAAGAGATAGAAATGAATAGTATTTGTAGTGAATAAATTGTTTTAGTGGAGAGTATATAAAGTAGTATTGTAGATCCCGGTCACAAATAGCTTGCAAGACAAACAGCGGAACAGCGGCGTAGATTGCAGCGCAGCCTTGATGGTCCGGCGTAATTGATACATGTAGCCGCGAGCTAAAATCCCAAATTGTTATTTGTAGTGCAAATACAGGCGTCGTGACGGCAGCGGCGTCTAATGTATCGTGGAGACTCCTCGCAGCTCGCAGCTGCAGCCCAAATTACAACTCGCTGACTTATTGTACGACTACCCGAACGCTACTTACTAACAGCTTCTTCATTTACCGAATTTATCTCAATGCTTCTATATACACTTACGTACTTTATTTCATTACATAAATAACTAACTGCTAGCAAAGTTCTCAAATTATTTAATATTTAAGGAAACTTTGAGATACCGTTAAATAAAATTCATAATTTATTAAATCTAGAAAGAATAGGTAATATGTAAATGAAAATGTTTAATGAGGTTTTTCTACAGAAATTACAATTATTGCTAGGCAATATCATTAGTTTATCTGATGATGGCTTCACAATCTAAATATTTAAATCACGTCTAATTATGCCAAGAAACTGACAAAACAATTACACGCCGATTCGTAAAATGAATTTGCAACTAACCCGGATTAGTTCGTTCCAAAGTTGTACTCCTTGTCCTTGTGAACATCCTGAAATGTCAAATTAACTACAATCCTAATTCATAAAAAAGTATATTATTTAGTTCTAAAAAAAAACCACTAGTTTTATGAAATTAGCAATATTTGTAGATGATTATCAGCATATCTAAATGATAAGAAGAAAATTTGTGGTGATAATTGACGACCTAGAAGTAAAATATTTTGATTATATATGCGCATAGCATTAATTGAAGAATGGTTATAATTAATTTCTTTATTATTTTTTTTTCATAAATTTATATTACATAGGTAAGAAACGTTAAAGTTACTTTTTTATTTTATAATGAAGTAATTATATATTTTTTTCAGATTTTTAACGTACATCTCGATCTTCCACAGGACAATGTGAAAATCAAATAATTTTGAACAGAAATAAATGTATATCAACAAATAGTGTATTTAATACATAAAACTTTTATTTAAAGCAACTCTTTCTATTCCTTCTAATAGAAAAGTTAAGAGGGTTTCTTAATCGCAAATACACCAAGTATAAACAATGTTGAACAGATCGGTCGAGAAAGATTGACGAAGATAGGATTTGAACGTCAGATCTCTGCTCAATTTGAGTCGGAGCGCACAAACCAAGTGATCCACAACTGCCCATAAGATGAAATTGTAAATTTATGATTATGTAATACCACTATTAGTGAATTCTAATCTTCCCTTAAATAGACAATATCACATCGGAATAAAATGTCAAATGATCTATTCAGCGGAAGTGGTTCTTCGTGACGGAAGAAATGTTTGAAGGAAGGGATAAAAGTTTCTGGACATCTGTCAGTGTTTAAAATTTTTATTTCCACTGAATGCCGAAGAGAGGCAGAAACCGGTAGGAGAGAAAGAAATTAATCCCTTCCATCAACGACTTATTCAACATTGCTGTCCAAGTTGCGATTAGCATTGCTTTTTTAAATATGTTAAAAATTTAAGCTTTGTCAGTAACTGGGCATTAATAAAATAAGAGAATTTTTTTCGATTAGAATTAGAAGTTCAATCAGTTGTACCTACTTGTTCTGTTAAAAGTTACACCTTTTCTACGTACCTAATTGGGAAGTATTTCGCTTTGCCCTGTAATTAGTTTGCGTTGCCCAGGGCGGTATTTAAAGACAATTCCCCTATTCTCCAAGTTGGCCGACGTATGTCTGTCAAGTTGGGGTGCCCAACATAAAAAAAAATAAAAAACAATATACAATCAGTTAGTGCTAGGTTTGTGCTGGTTTGTTCCAGAATATGGAAGTTTGTTCTATTAAATTAAAAGAAATATCAACAATTTCAGTTGGCACCCCAACTTGACACTATCAAATTTATAAATAATAGAGAAAATTAAAAATGACTATACCATCAGTTAGTGCTAGGTTTGTGCTGGTTTGTTCCAGAATATGGAAGTTTGTTCTATTTAAATAACAAAAATATTAACAATTTCAGTTGGCACCCCAACTTGACACTACGAAATTTGTAAATAATAGGGAAAATTAAAAATGATTATACGATAAGTTAGTACTAGGTTTGTGCTGGTTTGTTCCTGAATATGGAAGTTTGTTCTTTTTAAATACCAGAAATATCAACAATTTCAGTTGGTAGTTCAACTTGACACTACTAAATTCGTAAATAATAGAGACAATTAAAACTGACTATTTCATCAGTTAGTACTAGGTTTGTGCTGGTTTGTTCCAGAATATGGAAGTTTGATCTATTTAAGTAAGATAAATATCAACTATTCGTGTTGGGACCCCAACTTGACACTACCAAATTTGTAAATACTAAAGCAAAGTTAAAAACGACTATACTATCAGTTAGTGCTATGTTTGTGCTGGTTTGTTCCAGAATATAGAAGTTTGTTCTATTTATATAACAGAAATATCAACATTTTCAGTTGGTAACCCAACTTGACACTACCAAATTCGTAAATAATAGAGAAAATTAAAAATGACAATACCAACAGTTAGTACTAGGTTTGTGCTGGTTTGTTCCAGAATATGGAAGTTTGTTCTTTTTAAATAACAGAAATATCAACAATTTCAGTTGATACCCCAACTTGACACTACCAAATTTGTAAATAATAGAGAAAATTAAAAATGACTGTACAATCAGTTACTGCTAGGTTTGTGCTGATTTGTTCCAGAATATGAAAGTTTGAATAAGGAATTTGTATTGTTGTGTCTTTTATTTCTTATTTATATTTTCAATTTACAAAATTTACACAAAGTAGGTACAGTATGAATTTCTTTAATATGGCCCTGTGCTAACTTTTCAAGTGATACCTTTGAGTTGGGATAATATATAACTCCTGACCACAAAGCTTCTCACTATTCCATAAAAGGTTGTAAAACCCGCATAAGTCAGTTACATAGGTACATCTTCTACTATAAATTATTGTAAACCTAATGGATAATATTTACCTTACTAACGATAATATTAAGATATTATTTTAAGTATTTACCTTACAAATTCCACTTCGTTTTTCCACAATACAAAATTCCATATTCAAACTTTCATATTCCGGAACAAATCAGCACAAACCTAGTACTAACTGTTGGTATAGTCATTTTTAATTTTCTCTATTATTTACGAATTTGGTAGTGTCAAGTTGGGTTACCAACTGAAATTGTTGATATTTCTGTTATATAAATAGAACAAACTTCCATATTCTGGAACAAACCAGCACAAACCTAGCACTAACTGATGGTATAGTCATTTTTAATTTTACTTTAGTATTTAGAAATTTTGTAGTGTTAAGTTCAGGTTCCCACTAGAATATTGTTAATATATCTGTTATTTAAACAGAACAAACTTTCATATTATGGAACAAACCAGCACAAACCTAGCACTAACTGATGGTATTAGTCATTTTTAATTTTCTCTATTATTTACAAATTTGATAGTGTCAAGTTGGGGTGGCAACTGAAATTGTTTATAATTTCTGTTATTTAAATAGAACAAACTTCCATATTCTGGAACAAACCAGCACACACTTAGTACTAACTGATAGTATAATCATTTTTAATTTTCTCTATTATTTACAAATTTCGTTGTGTCAAGTTGGGGTGCCAACTGAAATTGTTAATATTTCTGTTATTTAAATAGAACAAACTTCCATATTCTGGAACAAACCAGCACAAACCTAGCACTAACTGATTGTATATTGTTTTTTATTTTTTTTTATATTGGGCACCCCAACTTGACAGACATGGCCGACGTGCTGGTTTTGTTTTCCTGGTTGTAGCTTGATAAGAAATGGAGTTAGACTTCAGTCGCGAATTCAGCTACTCGAAGATGTTTTTCACAGGAAATCTCTGAAGTTTTTACTGTATTAAACCGTCATTTTCTTTCCAGAACAGTAGATTGAATCACAGATTATTTTTTCAAAAATCTACCCATACTATTGTTAAATTGTTAATTACACTAGTCTATACTTACTTTGGGAAAAGTTGTAAAAACATTACACGCTTTTGCGAAATTAAAAGTTTAACTTCCAAATGTTAAAATGAATCAGTATATAAAAACCACAAAATTTATTAATAACTAAAGAAATTGCAAAAGTCATATAACTATTAGGTATTATTCATATAAACTTTAAAATTAATTTTTGCAATTAATATTTCAATTTTGTGCAGTATTCTTTTTGCTTTTTAACAATGCTGACACATTATTGTATTAGAACTTAGAAGTAATATGTAGTTTTTATCTATTTATTTCCCTTCTTATACAAAAGTGTAACTTAATCCCCTCGTTTGTGCACGCTCCCCAATATCGTTAGTTTGTGAACTGGTTGGAGTCCGATAAATGCTTTTTTAAAGAACTGAATGGTCACCTATCTGCATTAAATATTACATTTTTTCATTTATGAATGTTACATCCTTTTCCTTCACCCCGTTATTTAAGATGTCATGTTCTTTTATATATTGCTCCCGTGACTTTACTGTGAGCAAATTTAATTCTATTTCTTTACATTTTTTTGTAATTCCTGAGAGAATAGATATTTTTACAATTATTTCTAAAATTTGTTCATAATAAACTGAATGAAAATATATTGAACCATTAAAAAAGCACAACGAAATTTTATTTCAATAGATATTATTTCCGTTTGGCAATTATTATCAAAAACTAATCAACTCTTCTTTCACACAAATAAATTCTAAATAAAACACTGGATTTTTTAAAATAGTAATATTGGTTATCATTAACAAAAAAAAACCCAGACGTGAAGTGAAACATTAAAAACATAATCTGTAGTTAATAGCGTCCACTTCTTGTAAATTTTGGATGTTGGTAGTCGGATATTGGACAATAGGGAATTTCAAATGAAAAACAAGTTCTCAATTCCTCGACGTTTCGATTAAATTTTAATCATTATCAAGAGCTTCCTGGACTCATGGTTTTGCTACCGTGCGGGAATATATCATTTTTCTTACTAGATAAACAATATACAATTTTGTAACATGTGCACGCGGAACGAGTCGAAAAGAGGGAGTTTAGAGGGAGTAAAACGAGTTTTTACTCCTTTGAGGTACCTATTTTTCTTCCTAAGAATACTTTCCTCTCCCCTCCGACTTTGTTTTGCGAAAGGGAGAGAATACGCGTTTTGCAGCCACTTTTCGGCCTATTCTTCTTTGCACTCGTTATGAAAACTATCGTATTGCCGTAGGGAGGAACGCTTTTGCTCTTACATGTGAAGTGACAACAATCTACTGAATCTCTCAGGCTGCCGTTAGTAGCCCTCGATTTAGTCTCGTGCTATCACATCATCCGCGAGAGCAAAATCGAGTTTTTCTCCTTTGGTGCGTAATGGGGTATTCCAAGTTTTTTTCATTTTTTAATATGTTATTCTATGCATAAAAATATTAGACCCGTATTTTTCTTTTCTCCGAAAGGTTTCAAACACGCCAGAAATAAATTTTTAAAGTTTCAATAAATTACACCCTAGAAAATCGGCCGTGCGTGTGACGTCACAGGCACTGAGAATCAGCTGAGAACATCATTCGTAGGTCTGAGTCAGAGGCGTGGCGCGTTCGAACAAGAGCCAATAGGCTGACGCGAGTGCCTTCTTTGTCACAACAAGGCTGATACTGAATTTTACGTACTCGATTCAAATGCATTACAATTTCATTTTGATATTATGGTATTAAAAATCAGAAAAATAATAATTATATTCACTTTAATATTACTTATATATGGTAAACAATGATATCCAATAAGAATTTCTTTAAAAGCCGTAGGCTTGGAATACCCCATTCTCTAGGGAAATACAATAAAAATAGATAATTTTACGTTTTTATTCAAAGTAAGTAGTAAAGAACTTCTCATTAATAAATCACTATTTAAATGATTTTTAGACTTTTTTTAAACAGTATGTACAACAAGGAGAGCATCAGAAAAAAAATGCAATTTTATTTAATTTAAATTTTTAACTAAATCAAATATAACTTTATTGAATACCAAGTATTTTTGACGATTATATATGTCTATCACTGCTGTCGTATATGATACAGAACAACAGAACTAGATGCTAGTAAAAAGTATTTATTATTTTAAATCCTTAAACATCGTTTATAAACATATACAGGAATTCATTATTGTTGCAAGTTAATTCGAGTGTGCGTATAATTCATGCAGTAATAATGCTTAAGATTTATGCGGAGTGTAGTATAATTTGTAAGTGAATTAGAAGGTTATTCGCTACAAACGCTTCCGTACATAGAACGAACACCTTGTGTGCTGAGAACATAAGTCGGGCACAACTGGCGATAAGGAATAGGTGTGTTCCGTCCCATAACTTAATTCCCGGGGCATGTGGAATTTTCCTCGGCGTGAATAAGTACCGCGGTGTTATTCATACCCGCCGCCAGCCCACCGCGGAGACGCAGGTATGCGCCGCGGCGCTGAAAACGACGCCGACGCCACAGACACATAACTTTTATTTACTCCCCACGTACGACATTACGCAAAAATATTACCCAGATATTTCACACAATTTGGGATAGATTTCGTTGGCGAAAAAATTATTTTAAAACTGGGACATTACTTTTCATAAACACAAAAAATATGAGGTTTGTACACACGTGACCAGCTTTGTTCTAATACAAGGTTATGTCAAGTAAGAGAGCAGTCATTTAGCACAGCGCAAAGTTACTTGGAAAAACTAAC
This sequence comes from Stenolophus ochropezus, assembly GCA_035578165.1. Taxonomy (NCBI): domain Eukaryota; kingdom Metazoa; phylum Arthropoda; class Insecta; order Coleoptera; family Carabidae; genus Stenolophus; species Stenolophus ochropezus. The sequence goes on along the minus strand of JAQOWZ010000004.1, from coordinate 5,275,987 downwards.
CTCCTCAATAAAATTAGGTAGCTTTTGGAAAACAGGCACAATAGATTTTTTTCATGCAAGTACACCGCCCTCCCCGGAAGGAATTACAGGTAATTAAAAATAATTTAGGACTATTAAAAAAAATAAAGATAGATAGAAATATAATTTAATTTGTGCCAAAGATGGCTTGGAAAATACATTCCAACTGTGGAGTCTTCCTATTTAAAATTTGTTTTTTATTTACATACATATTATTTATTCAAATATTTACATTTTTGTATCATCAAATAACTCATTCATATATCTGTTTTCCTTTGATTCACCACACCCATACAAGCAACGCTCTGATTTCTATTTTTATTACCGTTCTAATAAAAAAATAAACATGTGTGTTGAAGTGATGTCGAATCTTTGAGCTCGATATTTGCAGCCCAAGTAAAAAAAATCTCAATCTTACTAACTTCATCAATCAGTCAGTTTCTTTTAATTATATTAAAAATAAATATCGGTGATGATATGATAACTGGTAAAAAAATTGAAAATCGTGGCAGAAACCAGAAAAGAAAATTTTTGCGCCATTGCAGTGGCGTATCCGGACTTAAGACAGATACAAAAAAATTTGGAATATAATCAAATAATGTATTACAAAAGAAAATATAACCCAAATATAATAACATCTTCTTTTAGATTTCCGCAAACAAAAATGCTTTAAACTTCAAATCTTTAATTTCATTGATATCCTTATATTCCAACAACTGTTGCAAAATAAAGTGTATAAATATTGTTAGTTTTTACTCTTTCTCGAAATCACGGGGGGGATATATCCCTCATATCTCCTTCTGCGTAAAAACGCCACTGGCACATTGTGTGTCATACACGCTATTACTCGCCTTTTTTTGGAGAATTTGATAAAGAGATGGCAGTGCATTAAAAAAAATAACTAAAGCAATCCTAACCTAAATATAATCTCTTCTAAACTTAGCCTAGCCTAACCTAACCTCAACTAATCTAACAAACTAGAAAGTATTAGCGATTATTTTCAATATCCGGTATTGCCATTAATTATGTATACTTCACAAATGGTCGTATTACCCGCAGCAAATGTAATTATGTATTATGGTCAAAGCCCGCATTTGGCCGAGAGGTATGGTCAAAGTCCGATGTACTTGAAATATTACGCGAAGTGAAGGGAAATCCGTGACCAAAATGTACTGACGCAAAACTATCCTTTAACGGCACACCTGCCTCTGTGACTTATTATTCTGACACAGTAGTTTCATTGTTAATTGTAAGTACTGTATTGTATTCCTCGCAATTGTATTCTATAAGAATGTTTTCAGTTCAAAGATTAGGTTAAGGTCGTCCCAAGTCATTTCGCAAACTGGTCGACCGAATCCCAAAATCAAGAAAGGATCAGGCATTGTCCTGACAAAAATTTGACATTTCCCTATTTAACCAGGCATTTTCCACTTTGGCCGTAACAATAATTACTATAAGGTGTTCATTTTAAGTGATATTGTTATCTCAAAAACTATAAGAAATACAAAGTTGGTAAAATTAGCCAAGGACTGGAACCGAACAATTTTCGGATTCGGTACAGTTAATGGTTTTTATATTAATAAAAATTCGATTTTGGTTATCGGCCAAGGTTTTTTGAAAATATTTTTTTTTGTTTTTAATTCGGTTAAAAAAAAACAAATAAATTTCGGTTTCATTACTGTTTCGGTTTTTTTCGGTTTCGGTTAAAACTGTAAGTTGTTTTAAGTAAAAGTATAGTTACTTTACTTGTTATCTAAGTAAGATTGATGATCGCCCGATCAAGTGTCTTAAAATTAAGATAAATTTACAGAATCACACGAATTACACTAGAATTTTATAAAAATAAGTAAAATTTATGGTCTATATTTTCAGTTTATTATTTTTATTTATATTGGTTTTACGACCGATATTTTATCGATTCGGTTTCAGAATAAATATATTTTTTCATATTGATTTTCGGTTTCCATATTTGAAGAATTAAAACTAACGTTTTGGTTTTCGGTTACGGTTTCATAAAAAGTCAAATATTGGTGCGGTTTTTAGTTACCTACGGTTTCGTTACGGTTCGGGTCTGTGCAATTAGATCTAGATCTTGAAACTATTTTAAATTGTTTGCTAATTTAACCAACTCAGAACTCAGTATCTCTAATAGTTATCATGTTCTCGAGATACTAATACTGTACCACTTAAAATTTTCAAAAAAGAGAATTAAGTAGTTTTCAATATTTCTCTCTCATAGTAGGTAAATAAGTCAGCCAGTACGGTTGTGTGGTCGTGGCGTGTCTTGTCTGATCGTGTAGATAAGCAACATAGCCCGCCCTGTCCAATTGGATGGGTTGCCGCACAACGGCTCGGTGTGTGCTGGCCTTGCAGAGACTGTAGGCTGACAACCTGCATCACTAAAATGCAAGTAAAACATGTCACGAAACAAGTACTTCAGGTACTTGAGGCCTTGTTCCACATGGGAATGTTGTGCCATTGATGATGATGAGTAGGTAAATAAACCAATAGAATAAAGTCTAATAATATTTTGGATTTTGTGATCTTATGTGACTCCCTCTAAACCTCCATGAAGTAATCCGTAATCTGCGCGTCAGACTAAGCCTCCCCTATCATTAACAATATTTACCAATGCAGTAATCAGTATCCGGAGCTCGGGTGTGATTAAGGACTAATTAGTGTACGACATTGCCCAATAGGGACAGCAGACATTACGGTCGAGGCGCTAGGATTGATCGTGCGTTGTTTCATATTGGGATGGGTTACGCTGACCACAATCTGTACTAATCATAAGGTATTCTGATTACTAGCAATATAGCATTCATGTCTTCATATTAATTAGTTAATTAAATTTCACGATGCGCGAAAAATTCGACACGAGACGAAAACGAGAACTAGAATCACCTTGAGTGGGAAATAAGTAATGTTCGAGTGGTACATTATATTTTTTATGCAACACCATAAAGGCACTACTGTGAGAAATGACAAAAATATTTTGTTGCGACTACAGTCTTATGATTCTATATTCTGTTTCTTGTTTTTTAAATACGAGAAGCGAATGCGAAAGTCAAATTTACACTATAGAAAGTTACCAAAAAATACTAACATTTTTTTAATAATTCATAAAGGTACACTTATTTTTGACTCCGTATATTTGATTAGGTGAATATAAAATCATATAAATTAACACTTTCACATGATTATTAACTATAATTTTGAATATATGCATGTATTATTTATTTATTTACAAAGCCGTACAATAGAATACACTAACAGATAACCCTCAGAACTTATGACGGCTGACACATCATATGAAAAATAAATACATTGTAAACTTAACAAAGCACTACCCAATCAATTCTATCAGTTTGAGTTTAAAATTTTAGTCACTTCTTCTAGTTAAGAAATAGGATATAGCTACAATTGTTCAAAGGAAGGTAATATTTCACTTGAAGCTTTTATATATTTTTGTAGGAAAAAATAGATTTTTGCAACTGCAGCACTATTTCAAATATTCTACAAATTGCTATTGTTTGTTTGTATTGGTCCTTTTAATTATGCTATATTAACTAATATACAGGATTACTTAGCAAAAAAGCCCGTTACTCTAACCACATAACCACGATTTGACTGGTGTCATCGTTGCGTGTAGAGAATTAATATAAATATGAGACGAAAACTTTTAAATTATTTTTGTAAATTTCATTGAATATTGCTATTAAAATGAAGTAATCTGTATTAAATATGATGTAGAAATAAATGTAGTATTATCCTGTATAATATGGTTACTTAGTTGTTAGTCGGACGGTTTTTAGTTAACAAAAACTATTTTCCCGAGGTCTTTTCACTCATTCGAAATTAAGTGACCGATAAACGAGATCATCATAGCAAATAGCAACACATAAATTAATTTTATATGAAGATTCAAAACGTTTATAAATAACTGTAATAGAAAAATAATTATTGGAATACAGAATATAAGTGTCTTTCAATACCTCACACATGATTTTTATTCCTGTCTTCATAACTTATACCGGAAAAAAACTCTCATTATTAAAAGATACACTTTATTCTTGGAATTTATTCAATTTTTTGTTGAATATATTGCACCTTTGAAAATCGACTGGCACTGGACGTTGTGAAAAGGAATATTTCCTTTTGAGGTATTATTAGCAAAATGTGAGCAATTCATCCGCCAACAATGAATATTGGTAATGGCATTAATGAATGAATAGGAGTGAATCCCTCAATTAGAGTGTAGCGGGCTTATAAATGTGTATTGATGTAGGTACGGCTGATCTCTGTATAACCTTTGACTGAGGAATTCCCAGTAGGGCGGACAGCAGTGGACTGTATGCTATGTGATCAAATGTTAATTCGTACATATTATTCTAGACATAATTTTAAAATACCAGTATATACTTTGAATCAATTGTAAGAATTTAAAATAACTTCCGAAAGTACACACGATAAAGCAAAACAAGCTATTATAAGTGCCTAATTTTTATTCTCTTGATACTAGAGCAGTGTTTCTCAAAGTGGGGTACGTGTACCTTTAAGAGTAACAGATAGTGTTTGTAAGGGAAACGCAATTTTTTTTTAAAAAAAAAACTATCAGAATCAGAATTTTTGTTTTTGATTCTAGATTGTGAAATGAAACTTTTGCATTCTAGAATAAAAGATATTTCGCAATTAAGTATCAAATAACATTATTTCAATTTTAGTTTCAGAATTAGTAAAAATATCAAAAGAAAATTTGTTTATTAAATCAAATATATTCTGACAGTTGACCAGTTAGTTGACAGCAGAAACTAAACAAATGTTTTATATTATACCATTTTCAAATGAAAAATTTCTATATTTCGTTGTTCAATTCTATCAAAATGATATTAGAAAGCAACGAAGACATTTTAGAATGACAGATTTGATCAAACTGGCACCCTTTATTTCAGCAACAAAATTTCTTAACGTAAAAGACTTTTATGTCCCAGATGCAAAAGTAGACAAAAAACAATCATTTCGCTTGTTGGTAATTGTCATGTAAATATTAACTTCTCATAACGGTTTTTGAAAAATATGTCTTTTTTTCGATGAGACGAAAACTAACAGCTTTCTGGTGTGTTCTCCAACTAGAAAATGTATTATTCCGGTATTTTAGTGTAGTTGCTAGACTGCTACAAACAGGAGGCAAACTAGAAACTTGTATGAATTGAAACAAGAAAGTTATAAGTCAAAAAGTAAATTTGCCAAAATCAGTTTTTTGCTCATATCTAGTGCACTATGCCCCAGTTTATCCCAGACTTCTTATCTCTTACAGTTCTCGAAATCCCAATGGTTAGACTCTTAAAATGGTCATTCTGTATACCTCTCTGTAACACGTAGGATAATGTGATAGCCAATAAAAATCTCATCTAGGTCATGGGTATACAACAAAGATGTAAGATAAAAGTTTAATAATTCTTGCAGCAGAAATTAATGACGTGACTATAAACTCCGAGAAATAGATTGTATGTGCTTATTTCGCGGCAAGCAGTTATTACGTGTATTTTAGTGCTATGCGAATGGAAAGAGGGGCCATGCTGGTCTACAATAACACAGCTACACATTTCCGACAGTAAGATAGAGAAACGAAAATTAGAGAGAGATGGGGAAAGGCAACAAATTTAAAGGGCTCATTGTTTAAAATAGGAAAGTTTCGTCACATCTTAGGGAGAGATAGGGAAAGTTAACAAATTTAAAGGTCTACACAATGCTCCAACGTAATAGAACTGAATAGGGTAACATGAAAGGTACCGACACGGAGTGTCGCTTCTGTATGTAACTATTCTGTGAAGTGGCGACGTTTGGATTTGAATCCTAGGTCTCGATCAATTTGAGTCGAAGCGTTTTAACCAAGTGAACCACTGCAGCCTGTTACAAATTACACATTTTTTCTAGATAACAGCGCTTTGAAATAAATTTCCCTACCGAATAACAATCCAGTAAAGATTTTTTACTACGACACTAGACATTGTTCCACTTGCACCACACTGATAACCATAACATTGGGCAAAAATAGTGTTATGGTTACTGGACGGTTTTTTATAAGACTTATTGAGCGGACTCTATTGTATTATTATTAAAAGTGTTCTAGTATGATTTTCTATTTCTATAGCAAGGGTTGTTAATTTTGTTTCCCATTAATCTGTTGAAATTTAAATAAGGTTCATATCCCATTAGAGTAGAGCGAGTTTATGAATGTGTATTGATGTAGGTAGGGCTGATCTTTGTATAACCTTTGACTGCGGAATTCCCGGTAGTGGCGAGCAGCAATTCAATTTATAGCGCACGGCTGACAAAGGCCAATTCCGGAAACTCAGCTTTTTGCTTTGCAACGCTCATTTTTACTCTACCCACTTTGTCCGACAGATATTGTTAGTGTGGAAGCTCTAAAATTAAACTTTTCTACACACGACAAATATCGCCTTCTTCTTATTATACCCTGCTTTTAATTATGTACTTTATATCGAATTATCCAACTTTGGACTATACAGAGTGTTACCTTAAAAGAACCAATATATTTTACAAGCTAATTGACAACTTACTTCACAAGCAGTAGTTGGCACTTTTTGACTCGCTGAACGGAGTGTGAGATTTATGGCTCAAATCCTAGCGACGATAAGCTATAAATAACGCTATGTCCGAGTGGTTCTGAACCCACTATAAGCTGTAGGTCCCCTGTTCTGTTATACTAGACTTCTATCTGTTGAATAGTTCCTATAGTTCTATAGTTTGTAGATATAGGTATGTGTGCATCTGTAGAGATGTTAAAATTTTAACTTTTTTTTAGCTTTATTGATATCAAATAAAAAATCATAAAAAAATGTGCTTAGTTAACAGTTTTGTTATTGTAGAATGAATTGATTATATTGCAACAATTCAGACTGTTAAATATTGGATTTTATTATATAACGAAGAATTTATAAGAACATTAGAACAAAGATCAGCAATATGTACCTACTGGCTATCAGATGAAGAATCTTCATCACCTAAGGTATCAACTTGTTTTGAGACAATTTTACTTGTACTTCATTGTCAGCCGAGTTGTCAGCATACAGCTTCTGCAAGGCATTTACAGCTTCTAGTGGATTCCAATTCCAAACTACTTTTATTTGAATAAATATAGACGAAGCTTCAAGTTTAATTCCAAGTCTTACACCACTGTCCGTATCAGCAGAAGAGAGGAAATGCAAGTTTTGTGTCAAAGGAGAAAAAAAATGTAAGCGGTGACTTAATTACTCCAACCCGAACTGAGCGAAGTATGAGAAAAAATGTTCTTCTGGGTATAAATTGTAAATATAGGGATAGAAAAGAAAAGTAACAAATAGATTTATTTTTTAAATGATGAAGAAGTTGACGAGTTTGACTAGAGAAATTTGCCAAAAGAGAAGAGATTGTCTCCCTCAAATAACTTCCTTGTGAAACCACACAGAGCTGGAGACGGTCCTTCCTATCCTCATGGCAGTGCTGGAACGTGGATACTGGGATCATCTTCAGCTAGTCGGTTTAAATATTTGAAGTGTTTCAGAATAAGTTACCTTGAGGTGATTTTGCAATCTAGGATGCAAGAATAATTACAAGAAGTCAAGTCAAGCGAATAAGGAGGGTGAGGAGCCACAGAAATAGTTTTATTGACCAAAATCTCATTTTTTTAATACCATATTTGCGCAAATTTTTCGCATCTCCGATGAATTAGTCAAAATGTGATGAACAGTGGTGTGAATCACATGATCTGAATGCATAAGATCCCAGATTTTGTCATTTTCATCAGTTCTTGAAGATGAAAACCTTCCGCTCCATGTTTCATCTAATCGACTCTTCTTCTTCTGAAAATACCTAAACCTACCGGAAAACCTGGCCCCTTGAAAAATCACTCTCTCCGTAGGTCTGCTTAACTTTTATAAGCCACCATTGCACTCTGCCGCAGTCTGAAGCAAAACAAGATAGCACACTGTTATTTGAAATTGACGTTATTAGTTTTTCGAAAAAAGCACAAGAAAAAGCTGTTTTGCGAAAAAATCGCTACGAACCTGATCGAACGCTATGTTGCCAGTCTTAATACTAAATTACCGGCACACATGTACAGAATGAAACTCACAATCTAGCAATCTAGGTAGCTCTTTCTTATTGTGTTCTTTAAAATGTTGCATTAAAATCATTAATAGTCAAATTGAACGGGCAGCAATGGCTCACTTGGTTAGTGCGAACGGATTCTGAAGTTATTAAGAAAGAAATAAAGTTTAGCTAAGTATGATATTTCTTAGTGAAAGAAGAAATTAATTTATAGAGAAGCAAAAGAAATGTTTTAGTTTTATTTTTGTTATATAGGTAGATATTCATTTATCAAGGATTACTATTTAAGTTTGTAGAATATTTATATTATTGGAATATGTCATTTTCAGTACTGTATGAATCTATTTCAGTTCCATTCTAAATGATTTGTTTAAGTTCAAGGGGAAAGTATAATTATGTTTGTGAAATTCTTTTGATCTTTAATTTATAATTTGGCCAATAGACAGACCGAGTCTGTTGTCATTTTCAATATAACGAGCAGTGGAGCGGAGTATGAGATCTAGGGTTCAAATCCTAGTAACAACAAACCCGTAACCAAAATAAATACCGCTGTATCGGAGTGGTTCGGAATACGAATACACAATAAGTTGTAGGTCCCCTGTCCGGTTACTGGATTTTGGTCTGGTGGAAATAAATTCTTTGTATATTTCTTATTAAGTTTTTCGTTAATTAGTTATACAATTTGGATCAAATAAGTAATTAAAATTCATCTTTGATACTAAAGGTAAAACATGTAAAACATAATTTACACTTGTTTAAATATTTTACTATAATATGTTCAAATGAGGTTTTGAAAACACATAAATCACCTTCCACTACTTTCCCTTCCGTCATCAACAACATCTATCGATTTGGTTGCCTGGTAACAAATAAACAACCTCGTGATTGCCTCGTGGGTTGACCAGGTCTAGGGTAGCTCAGTAGAAGCTTAGCGTACTCAAACACCTACAAGGCATCAAGGATGGCCAGTGCACAGCCACCCCCACCCAAAATCAAAATCATAGACCAGGTGCAGCGAGATGGAGTTCTGTAAGTACATGGAATTTGCAACTTGCACGTTAAGTGTTTAGTTAGGAATAAAGTGTTGTCTTGCATGGTATATTGCAATTTGTATAAATAGTTTTTGTGTGTAGGTAATAATTGAAATGTGTCGTAACAAAAGAGAAACAATGTAGAATTGTAGACAATAAAATATAAAATTGAAACTTTGATAAATCTATTTAAATTGTTTCCAAAGTGTGTGTCGCTGTAACATTTAAATATTGAAAGGTTTAGTTATACTAGTATTATTAAAAATATGAGTCATTAAAAAATTGAAATTTACCTCCCTTAAAAAATGGATACATTTAAAAAATGAGCAACACATCATTTAATATTTGACAGGGTGTTGTTTCAAGTATATTAAAAACAATCTACTTTCATCTTTTTTGAATGAACACTTAATGCTTGGATTTGTGTAGAGAGGCGATAAAGGTAAATATTTTATATGTATTTCTTAAAAGTGATAATTTCTTTATGGTTTCAATGATTTTAATATTCTTTAAATAATTTCTATTCATTAAAACGAAAATAAATTTTATTTTTTCATTATCCTATTCTCTTTATTTAATGTACTACATTTTGTCCAGTTTTTGATATATTGGTTTACATTATTGTTCTAGTTCTTCCAGTAATTATGTTAACTTGCATAGCAAATTATGTTCTAATTGTTCTAGTGATTATTTAACTATTTACTCCAGTTTTTCTAATACCTATAGCTTTTTATTCTTGCTCTGAATGCGATGAGCAATAATTTGGAACATTGGATCTTTGTTTCCTTTTTTTTAATTACTTTATTTTTTGTTCCTGAATGTTTTATTTACTGTACTTTAACCGGTCTATTTGTTAGCCCTGCAATGTATCATAATTCAACGAATGTTTCAATAAGAATATTTTTATTAAATTATTCATTAGTATAAACTACATACTTGCGTTCGAATCAACGCGGATGCAGTGTATAAATTTACTAATACTTTTCTATCCTCCGTCCATGAAATGCCAAATATTATAAAAGTAGATAAGTATTATGCTACGGTTGTAAATTTGATTCATGCTGTATGCTGTAATTATGATTATTTATTTGTTATTATCATCTCCATTTTTGGATAAAGAGATACAAACGTACTAAAAAAACCCGAACAAAACAAATCTTAAGCTAACCTAAACAGCCATAAACTTCGAGCTCTTCAAAAACTGGCGCAAAAACTTTTAAATCGTGATGACATACCGAACAGAATTCATAGTAAGGCGCGGTTTCCTTCATAAAAAAGTAAGGATCAAGTCTTTTGTTTTAGAGAGGTTCGTTGTCGCCCATTTCTTTTTATAAACACACTTTCTATTTCTTTGAAGTTGACTACCCCCAATAGAAAAGATTTTCCGTCAGCCATTAATCCCCAAGAGATGATTTGGTAGCAAGTACGAAATGCACGCTGTATTGTTGTGATTCAATAGTTTGTCGAAAAGTGAGTGCGCTGCTTTCTGGAGTTTTGACGATTAAGGGGAAATATAAAGAAAATTTTTAGTCTAAAAAAATATTCAATCGAATCCCTCGTGTGCGAAGCTAGCCAATCAAAGACACTTACACTCAAATTTTAACCTAAACAAGAATACAATCAAATCCTTGTATTTCTGATCACGTGTGCGAAACTAGCTAATCAAAACACACTTGGACTGAAAAGAGCCCTAATACTCTTATCACGTATATCATGAAGTTGTAGGTAAATAACATTTGTTGACATTTGTCAAACAAATTATTTAATTGTTTTACTTTCAAAACGTCATATTTAGGTTATGGAAATGAAACAAAGTCTCACCGAATATCCCTCGATCATTGATAAATAACTTATAATTTTATGACAACGTCCTCAAGCCCTGCCTTCGGCCTCGGGCGAGTACCAAGCAACGTACTTTCGGCAACTGTCATAAAATTATAGAGTAATTACCAATGACCTAGGGATATTATAGCTAATAACTTCCCGACTATCTGCTCCTTTTACGACTATCCTCACTCTACAATATACCCTCACTTCACAATTATCTATTGAAAGTAGAGAGGTTACTATGCCACATCCTGTATAAAAGAAAACAAAAATGTACAAATAAAACAAATTTAATAATTATACCTATAAGTTTCAGCGTTGATTGAAAAATATATAGATAGACAAGCCTGTATATGTTTTCGTACCTGGGTTTTGGAAATAGATTCGACAGAGCCATCTAGTTCGAGGTTCCATGAACTACTTCGCGGAATTAAACAAGCAATGTATCAGATAACTGAAAATGTTTTACATATTTACTGATTTTTTTTTGTATATCTTGATATAGTTCTTTCATTATTTCATTGGTTTATATTATAATAGACCTAATTTGTGTTATAAATTATTTGACGTTTGCTCTATTTTTATAATATTTGACAGAAACACCTGATATTAACCCCAAATGCAACAAGACTCACAGTTATGTATGTGAAATGAATGCCTATCTATATATTTTTCAATGGGGAAGTTTAGCGTGGTTGAAATTACATGTGAAATATCTTTTAGTCGTAAGTATATGAATAACTGTAACTTAAAATGTAATTGAAAGTTAAAATTATGCTGCCAATTATTTATAATGAATGATTTATGTTGGAGCCACTCTGACGTCACAAGTGAGTTATGCGCTTGCGCAGAAGGGATGGTGAGACCTGACTTGTTGAATGTAGGTTGTATGTTGAGGCATTACACCACACGCTTCTCTGTTGCCATGGGAACCCAGCGCGCGCTGGTTAACATAGACGATACGTTCTCCGCGAGCCACTCTGACGTCATTTTTGTATAAAATTTCATTTTTTGAGAAATCTAGGCATCTTTGGGTGAAATAAAATGTAGAATATCACTTTTGAGGGCAATCTTGATAAAATAAAAAAATTAAAAAAATACGCTAAACTTCCCCATTAACGGTTTCAGCTAGAAGCATAAGGTAACGTTTATATAGGAAGTACTTTACCAATACTCTCTATGCGATCATCTTTATATAGAGCATTAGGATCCGTGATGATACAGGCTTCTTTTGTTGTAGGAAGGAGCAAGTGCGGACAGAGCGCGAAGCCGGCGTGGTGTGGGATAAGAAATGGGGCGTTATGGAGGATTTCGAAAGGGTAATTAGCGTATTGTGCGGTGGAAAGTACGCCGGCATCGCTCAGCCTCGTCTATCTGCTCATTAAATTGTAGAATACAGTCAATATTCCGGCGGGCGGGGCTGCATTACCGCTAACAGCCGCCTAGCCTCCCTTTGTGCTGCAGATCCAATTTGTGCACACGATAGTGGATAGTGGTATTTTCAGCCTCATTATTTTGTTCCGATATTTCCAATTGTTTCAGAAACGAATATTATATTATGCTCTACCAAGCACACAAATAAAAGACTCCACAATTTATTTCCACAGAATTTCGACATAATCAAATTTATCTACTACTTTTTTATTTCTATGTAGGTAATCATTATCTTTAAGTATTATAATGACCATAGATTTTAAATTATATCGTCCAATATAAAATCATAATAATAGATGCAACGGTATTCGTGGTCTAGTAAGAAAATAACCGGCTATGATTTTTAATACATATTTCCCATATAAAAATAGATTCTGCTATAGTGGTCGGTAGATGATGTCTGGTAAAAGCTTTGTACGTTGTAACGTTGTAAGTATACCAATACTGATATCTGCGATGCGAAGTAGATCTGGCACATCCAAAGTGTTGCCAAATGAGTAATTTAAAATTATGGTGCCACTGTAGTCGAAATTATGTTAATTTTAAATGTATGATATTTCTTTTATACCTCCATTCTTTATTCGAAATTAAAAATAATATAGTTTTTTTTGTATTTTTATTATATTAAACTAAAACATATTCAATGTAACAAAAATATGAAGTATTATAGTAATTATTATAATAAATAAAAAAATAATTAAATAAATAGAGCCATACAACGGACGACTTACCAACAAAATTAAAATATTCAAATGCAAACTGGCAATTCTTGTGACATTTAATAAAACATTTATGTATTTTAAAATTATAAACCTATAATTTTAAATTATGGTATTTTATGATGAAAATTTATATAGTAGAATTACTGTTTTCTATGGTTTTTAATATTATGTTAGCAATATCATAATTATGGTATATCTAACAACATTGCATCCAGTATGTTTTAATTTTTTATAAAAAGATGTAAAACATTTGTATAATTCCACTATAGGAAAAAATCCTAGCAATCTAGATTTTCTGGTCGAAAGGCGTACACTGACAAAAAAAAATTAACGTTCAAGCGTTTAATTTTTTAAATATTAATTCTTAATTCAAAATATAATAACTTTATAAGGAATATTTGCTATATTTTCAAAAATAATTACATAGTTTTAATATTTCATTCAAAATATATAAGTTTTGAGTAGATATATTTGGTTTTTTATTCTATACAGCAGTTTATTTTCGTTCAAGTATTAATTAATAATATTTCTATACCAAACAAAAATATATTGAATTCAAACAGTTTTTAAAAACTTTGTGTTTTCCAGTGTACATATTTGGAAGCTCTATCGAACTATCAACCTATTGTTATTTATGAATAGTTTAAGTTATAATTAGGTATAATAATATTAAACTCATTATAAATACGTATTCTTTGATAATTAGATATTAGATTAAAATTCCTCACAAAAAACTCAAATTTGCCTATTTGTTCAGCTTATACAATATGATTTTCCGAGAAAATAAATTTTAAAGATATATTCGAAATTTTAAAAAATAAATAGAGTATAATGATATAAGACTTTATAGTAAAAGTATATAAAATTTATAAATAAATTATTAAAATTAAATCAGTGAGTATAACTTTGACATCTTTAACTAGAAAAGCTCGGATCATTGAAGGTAGACATCACTACTTCAATTTCTCTGTATCTTTGGTCCTGATAGTTACTTTACGAAAATTTTATTTATTTATTACTTATTTATTAAAGGGTTCATTTACAAAATGTAAAAATATCTAAGTAATATTAATATTGAAATAGGAAGACTTAAAAATATTAAAAACCAGGAAAATCCCATTGTCTCACTGACCGATTTTAAAATCATAATGCAGCAAATTTTCAATTAAAAGAAATTCAATTATTTGAGGAAATTGAATATCATAAAATATTTAATTTACAGATTATGGATTTTTTTTATGGATACGTATATACATATTTTGTTTCAGGTCCTTGAAGAAGAAGCATCAAAAGAAGGCTTGACAAAAGAAGAGGTACAAAAATACCGCAAAACTAAACCTGGTAAAAAATCTTTGGAAGTCGAAGGCTGGACGTTTGTTCCTTCTGAAAAAATACCTCCAACAAGTTCAGGTGAGAAATCCAGAAACTAACAGAAAATTGATCAGATCATAAAAGAGCAGAGTATATTGAAATTATTCACGTCATAAAATAATGAAACAGAAATGCAGTCAGAAATATTTATTAAGAAATCTAGGCCAACCTTTTGCTGTATATTGCAACTTCGTCAGGGGAATGATTAAGAAGATTTAAAATAAATAAATATGTACAAATAAAATCGTTTAGTTGTACGAATTTATTTTTTTTAATTCTTCTTAGTTTTTGCCCTGATGAAGCTGCAATAGTCTGCAAAACGTTGGCCGCGACTTCGTAATAAATATTTCTGATTTCATTCCTGTTTATTTATTTTTCCATCACCTGCATTAGTCGTTTACTTCACCACTTAAAATTATTTAGATAATTAAAGGAGGTCTGCAATAACTTTAAATTTCTACTTATTTCTGATTTTTTTTTTTAATTCACTAAAATAAGGGCAGTGTGTATGTTGCAAACATTTTTAGTGTCATTGGTTTGATAGTACATTTAATAAGGTATTAAACATCTGCATAATAATTAATTAATAAATTATTATTTGTGGGCAGTGTTTGTACTTTTATTTCATTAATAAAATAATTAAATGTACTATTAAATTAGTGGCACTAAAAATATTTACTAGGAATGAAGTACCCTTAGGCCAGGCGCTGACATGCAATTTTTAGTTTTGCAACAGTTTAATCGCACAATGGCTAAACTGCGCTGACATAAGCAACTAAACCAAAAGTCTACGAGGTGTGCGCACACATGCAACTATTCAGTTTAAACATGGCCTTCTACAAGGTAGCTTTGGTGCTCTAGAGATAAAAAGAAGGAAAAATATAAAAAAACAAAAACTATTTTTGGTACATCCTATCACTAACCAACGTAAACTAAAACACCAACTGTTTGTATTGCTTGGTAGGGCCTGCGCCCCGCTACCGGCCACCGCGCATGTCTGTGGGGGTGCCTTTTTGCACTATTTTTGCACTATCATTTATGTATTGTACATTATTAATTTTATTTTTTATTTATACATTGTTAAACAATCTACGTAAAATAAATATTATTTTAATTTTAAAAAGACCCTAAAAAATATTGACCTGGACATGAAGGAGTCACTGGCTGTCTGCAACTATATGATTGCAAGTTGCATGTGCGCGCAGACGTATTTAAATATGTGTGTTACAAAAGAATTGCACACGATTGCGCAACTGAAAGTTTGTGTCAAAACACAAACTGTTTAGTTGCGTAGATTTACAGTTGCATTTGTGCGCGCTGCCATATAAACCCATAGTACTCAAATATGCAACCAAACCGTTGCAAAACTAAAAATTGCATGTCAGCGCCTGGCCTTATTTTTACGAATTTCAAAAAAATCTTTTCGTTCTATAATTAGTCCATCAAATTATATATGTCATTAAATTTCGTGCATAGGTATAGAAACACCTGAAGATAAATTATAGATTATAATATGAATCGTGCTTTATTGGATATTGGTCAATTGTGTTTCTCTGACGATTCGAGAAAATATCCTATACATAAATGTGTTACACTTTCCATATCAGCAATACGTGCCCGGAAAATGACATCCAGTAAACGTCTTTTTTTCATAAAAATATCATTAACAAAATATGTGCCCAAGTTAATTCGAAAATATATAATAATCTTTATTTATTTAGGTAGAATTTTTGCTGTAGGTATCTATATTTATAATTTTCAAACTCCTTTATGTAATTTACCTTTGTTTGTTGCACTCCAGTAATAAATTGAATGTGTTGAATTTATTTTTCGTGGAAATGAAATGTTGAAACGAACACATTTGGACAGAGTGATATATTTATTTATAGAATAGGCACTATGAAATGAAAGGTGCCCTGGTACGGATATATTAGTTTTCTGATGTGTTGAAAGTTTATTCGAAAAAGTAATAAAATGAACACCATCGAATTCGTCAACTAGACGATTTGTTATTTATTGGCACCTCTACCAAAATAGTGAGTTATCTTTGGAACTAAATTATATATTTATATTTTAATACGACATCACTGAATGTTTAAATATAAGTTTAAATTTATTTACACGTATTATATATTATGAATAGCACACTTTTACAAATTTCATCTCCTGATGAAGACATGTGGGGTCAAAATTGTTGAGACTGAGATAACTTTTGAAGCTTGACATTTCAACAAGTTAAGAAGGAGCATAACTTTGGGAGTAACTCAGGGTTGCATTGATCAGTGATTTAAACCAGATTTAAATCATATTGGTTTTTTTATCAGTAATTTAAAAAAACTTTTTTGCCATTGTTATTTAACATCCCAGCTTTATAGAAATTGGAGGAAAAGCGTGTAACGTTCCCATGTGGCAATACTTAGCAAACCTACTAATGGGCTTATTCTGTAAAAAATTCATGTAACGAATCGTTTATCATAATGAAATTCGTTACTATAAAATTCGTTATTTACCTTTAACGAAAATCGTTATTTTTCCTATTTTGTAGAACCTTTCCTTCAAACCTACTCATATATTCATTTGTAATGAAGTCGATATAATTTTTATTCAAAAAAATTTAAGTTGATTTTAACGATTTTCGTTATAATGAACGATGTAACGATTCATCATCCCGTAACGAAAGTTTACAAAATAGACCTATTAATCTGTTTAACTTAGTTGCGAAAAATCGACTTTTTGAATTTATAATGTACAAAATTTTTGAACTTAATGTATAACTTTTTTGTTGAATTTACTTTCAAATTACAGTAAAATCCAATTATAATGACGTTCTTATAACCAGTTTGTCGCTATAAGTGGTATCGTTATTAAGGCTGCGCGCCAGGCAAAAGTGTGATTTACTGTAGATTTTACTGTTTCTTTAAATTTTTTATTTTATTCTTTACAATACGTTTTTTTTTTACTCAGAGTAAATATTTTTTGTGAAACATGTTTTTAAAAATATACTATACCTTTTTCAAAAAAATCAAATATATCTGATTTAAATTTAAACACCCTGGAGTAACTCTAGTCGGAATTAATAATAAATACCTTTTATGAATTCGAAACAGAGTAAAAAACGAGACTAAATATGGAATTAATGGCTAGTTCCTTTTATTAATCTGGATGTTAAGTATTTTCAACCCATCTAGGAATGTTGTGAAATAGGTAATGGAATTGAATTGGTGTTACGGAGAAATAAAATGATGAAAGTTTGGTATTTGGAGAGGAAGATGTTAGTAGGAGTGTCGATAGGATGTGTAGGTACGTATTGAATGGAATAGGTTGAGTCTCAATCAATCAATGTTGGTGGAATCGCGGCAGGCAAACGCCGAAACTTAAACAGCAATTAAGCACCGAGAACACGTTCATTACAAGTCGTCTGCTTTGCTATCGGATCTCTCCTGCAAGACGTGCAGTGCAGCGAAAAACAAAACCAGCGCAGCGCAGCGCGAACAACAAAACAACAGACGAATGAAACCGAACAAAACAGAAGAAAAACGACGTTACGAACAGTTGAAAGGTAATAAAACACGTGAGAGAAATACAGTGGAAACGTCTCGGAAAAGAATATTTATAGCGACAAGCGTACGCTCAGCGCGCCACCGCAATTTATGTAATCATATACAGTTCCCGTTCAACCGCAAAACTGCCTCACTTATTTTAATTAGCGCCGACGCTAGCGCCACCGAAGCCGTCGTCGATCCGGCCCGGAGTAATGAGCTCTGGACCTTAATTAACCTGCGCCTAAACCGACACCCTCACATCAATCCCGATCATCGGCCAAAATTCATCACACATATCGCCAAATCTTGCACTGTGCACTATATTTTCTCTTTCCTCATATTTCTTATTGATATAACGAATAAAATTGTATTATACATGAAGAAACTACGCATTTATTATTAACTGACGTGAGTGATTGATGACCTTTTTTCTGCAGAGTGGAAAGTGCATGTCAGGGTTCATGTATTTGTAGGAAATGCAACAGCGAAAGATATTGATAGTAATTTCCTCGAACACTACCTTGGTTGGTATCTACATATTCTGTAACTAAAAACTCCTACAGAATGAATACATTCTGTTACAGCATAATATACACTACTTTTTCAATTTACCCATTTAAAATACTTGGAGAAATACCATTGTTTTCAAAATAAAGCCAACTTTTCTTGGTACATTGTTTTTTGCTTTGTTATCTTAGATGTCAATTTTTTTACAAAACTATATAGTAATAGAGAAAGTATAATCTAAAAGTATGGAATAGTATACATTAAATACACTAACAACACTATAAACCTCACTCTCATTACTGTTATTTAATTGTTTCATTGTGTGGGTTTCCAATATAAACTTTAAATTTCTAATCGCCAGATTCAAAAGGCAACATAGAAAATTTTGTAATATGTGGCTAAATAAGTATAAGTGACTGACTTATTCAAAAATTGAAGATGCAGTTCATTGTACATTTTTTCTCAAAAAAAAAAAATCATTAAACTCCCACCCGAACAGGGCACCAAAGTTTATGGAACGGCAAAATCAGATTTGAATGACAAGATCAAATAATATATTTCAAAGGCGCAAAGTAGTTTATTGACATATACGAAAATTGTCCGTGATAAAATTAAAATCTTTCAATTCTTTCAATAGAATCGAAAATTTCTTGTTCAACAATATAATGACTGTCTTTGAAGCAGTTGAAACTAGAAATTAAATTATATTCGTTTCGTATTGACGAAAAGCCGATGAATATCTAATTATATAGTTATTGTGTCTGTATGTAAATTTTGTTTTTTTTTTCTTTAATCCGCTAACAATCTTTTTTAATTCATTATTTTTGTGTTTATTAATAAATTTTATTATATACCGTTATATATTCAGAATTATAAATTTTATTGTTTTTAATTAGCTTAAATAAAGTAATTCGCCTCTCCCTATAAAAGTTTCTACATCCGCCAATAATCGGTATGTAAAATGGTAATTTAGTGACAGTCAACGTTTGAGTCATCGAAATGCCCATCTGCGATATCTCCGTATTTTTTAGAAATACAGCATAAATTTATTAACAGAATTTATTCGTCTATTCAAGGAGCATAACGTCAAATTATTTTCACCTATACAGGATATTGCATTACGGCTTGGCGAGAATTGTTTTCCTTTTTTTAAATGGAACACGCTATATATTTTTTCATTTTTTAGTGGTACTTTATTATCCTATACGGATATATGAATTGTGTTTCAGTTTCCCTAGCCGCGTTGCTAAGTTATTCCGTTTATTCTCTAAAAAGACCAAATACACGCATTGCTTTATAAAGATATACTGAAGTTATTTTAATAGTAAAAATTAATATTTTTTCTGTACAACTGTAACTATACTCTATGTTCTCACATAATATTTTTAAAAAATAATTATTTATACAGGGTGTTCAAAAAAACGAATCAAATTTACTCAATTTCAAATAATTATAACTCGTCATTTTCAAATGGAACACTCTTAATTTTATAATTCAGTTGGGTGTTCTTTTGTATTATCTTCATATGTTAGTAAGGGTATACTATACCTAAAACCAATAATTTTAATAAGTTACAGCACAAAGTTAATTTTGTTTAAATGGGATTATACATAGGAATTATATAACGGTATTTACTTAGATCCGCTAGATTTTGTATTTTAAAAATAAAAATTTATTTAATTTCTCTCGCATTTTTTTCAATATTTTTATTATTTAAGGATATAAAATTATTACATGGTTGAAATCAGAAAAAATACGGTATCGAATAGGCATGAAAAAAGTACGACGGCGTAGAAGGGTCAGGATGTGATTTTTTTAAACTCAGGATCCCGACTTTTTAATCTCGGGATCCCGACTTTTAAACTCGGGATCCCGACTTTATAAACTCGGGATCCCGACTTTTTAACCAGTTTATCATAAGAGTCATCATATGTGCCACAAAAAATTGGGCCCTTATAATATTGCCTTCGTCGAAGTCGTCGTCCTTTTCGAATCTGGATGCCTACAGGATCTAAAGTTTTCAATAGAGTTCGTACAGTTTCTTGTTTTACAACAAGCCCATTTTGTATACATTTTAAATGCATCCACTTGTATCCATATAGTTGTCCAGATAATTGAATTTGACTTTTGATAAACTGTTCAACGGTTTCAATTGTTGAATAAAATTTTCTTCTATATAACTTCAATTTGTATAGTTCTTACTGCCAAATACAGTAGTATTTCTGAATGATTCAAACCTATTAAGAAATAATAATAATAATAATAATAGTATTTATTTAGCAATAGTAAGCTATTATATATACATAAAAAGAATATAAAAAAGAATATAATATGAATAATAATATAAAAAATATACAAATACAAATTTCTTTTACCGAGAATTTTTAATTCAAAGATAGAATTAGCGTAATAAGAACGCAGAATTTGACGTTTATTTTTTTATTTATTCATGGCAACTGCTATTTTCAGATATAAGCATAGAAACTTATTGCCTACATAGGGATTTTCTTTATTAACGAAAATTTAACTTCAACCATACCATTGGATTTGTAATTTGATGTAGATTCTAAATATGTGAAAATATATATGGTGTTCCATTAAATATAAGAAAGTTGAGCCCCATATCTTAAGAACCACTGGTTTAAAACAAAATTTGTTTGTCTCATTTTAATAGTCTTGTAAAATAGAAATTGTTTGCTAATTCAACCAACCTCGTAGCTCTTATTGTTCTCGAGATAGCAATAACGGACAAAATAAAATGAACACCCTGTATAACGAAAGAATCCTAAGTTTAAAAAGTCGGGATCCCGAGTTTAAACAAGCGAGATCCCGAGTTTAAAAAGGCGGGATCCCGTGTTAAAAGTCGGGATCCCGAGTTTAAAAAGTCGGGATCTCGAGTTTAAAAAGTCGGGATACCGAGTTTAAAAAAACACATCCTGACCCTTCTACGCCGTCGTAAAAAAGTATGTATAATTCCATTAAAAAAAATAATTTGTGCTGTAACTTGTGAACCACTGATTTAAAGAAGCACTTGCTACCCTTCCATAGATAAATAACTACATCATAAAAATAAAGATAAAACTTTTAGTTGAAAATAGCAATACTCATATATTACAATTACATTTTGAATGAATAATTCCTATTTCCTGTTTGCGGAATTGAACTCGCACAATGTGTGTATAATTAGCCGATGAAGTTTTTATGATTGGTATAGGAGCAACAGGGCGGGAGCTAATGCATCTTGATTGAATGGAAGGGAGAAAAGTAGAATAATTGATGCGGTAATGAAATGAACGCGTGTTGTTGTCTGGGCTGGATACGTGCATGAAACATTGAAATGCGGAATGGAAACATGAAATGCGGCGTCCAGGGCTCAGTCTGTAATTGCCTTAATTACCCCATGCAAGTCTCATGACGCCAACACATTCAATAAATACAATACGTACGTGTCTCTTTCCCTATTCATATTCATTTCGC
The DNA here is from genome assembly GCA_035578165.1 of Stenolophus ochropezus. Lineage (NCBI taxonomy): Eukaryota > Metazoa > Arthropoda > Insecta > Coleoptera > Carabidae > Stenolophus > Stenolophus ochropezus. Next base: position 5,253,946 of record JAQOWZ010000004.1, on the reverse strand, counting down.
GCCAATATGCCTTTCACAGAGATAATTCTGCTACCTTTTTTCAGGAGTAATAAATTATTATGTATTTTAAAATGCAAAATCGATAATAATTCACAAACTGGATGTTCCGGCTTGCGGGTTCGAATTTGGTGCAATTACTTTGTAAACCTCCATTCATTTATTTCTTATATAGGTACATATGATTTTTCGCATCATTTATAGTACATTACATGTAAGGAAAAAAAATAAAAGAAATTAAGGCTTTATGCATAATTTAGAGGCGCCTTCGTATATAAAAATTATAGTTACTATTAGGGTTGGTCTGATTTAAATTTTAAAAATTATTTTAAATCATTTGTTTTAATTTAATTTTTTAATAAAAATCATTGATTTTTATCAATAATACAAATTACTATAAAAATTTAATTATTTGGTACTATTATTAACAACCAAAATCTCTTTTGTATATAGTAATATATTTAATATACTTTATTTTCATATAACAGAAGAAAAATATAAGTATTTAAATATGTAACTAAAAGTAAAAATTCTTTGATTTCTTCCTACTTTTATTCAGATGAATCGTTTTGATTTTTTTTACAGATTCCGTTTTAGTTTATAAAATAAAATATTCATATTGCTTTTAAAACTGATTGTAGTAATACTTAGATATCTTTATAAATAAAAAAAATCAGCGATTTTTATTTTTTTTAAATAAATCATGATTTTCGCCAACCCTGTTTATTTTACTCACGTCAAATTAATGATAGTCAAAATCCATACACACTGGCAAAAATGTAGAAAATCATGAGCAAAATAATTGTGAAGACATGCAAATAGCCAGAGAATACGAAATCAATAATGAATATGTTGATAAGAATTGGACCAAAAAATAAAACGATTTTTAATTTTCCATCAGTTGTTGAACAAAGTAAATGATATATTGTTTCTATTGCAAATAGTTTTCCGCCGAAGTATCTACAATCCTTAGTACAAATTGAAAAAAATAACTGCAAGATTTAAAAGTTTTTGAAATTTAAATTATTAAATTTCGATAGCAACAATATTATGTCATTGCATATACCTCTATCACTTCTATCAAAAGGTGCCCTTTATAATATAATTTGAATTTGCCTAGAAGCACCAAGTACCCTAGATTTTACAGGTGCAAAATGTTAGTCTGCTGTCTTTATTGAGCACATATAAAAGCAAACTATATTATAACTTTGTTACATGATGCATATCGAATGTATAATACATTCTAACGTATTTATTTTGCTATATGTAGATATTTGTATAATATATTTCAAATAGAAATGTAATATTCCTATATGGAAAAGTCCTGATTAAAATTTGTGAAATTACAAAAATCCATTAAAAATAAGACAAAAAGTGATTTATTTTAATTGAATTACTAAATAATCATTTCAATTTGTTCTCTCTAAAATTTTATATATATATATATATATATATATATATATATAATATATATATATATAATATATATATATAATATATATATATATATATATATATATATATATATATAAAATTCAATAATATTGACAGTTCGATGGAATAATATTATTCAATCGTTATGTCAAATTTAAATCTTACCTGGCTAAATAGTAAAAATGAAATTATTTCAATTTTTCCCACATAAAAAATATAAAGTTACACTAGTTTTGTCATTTTTCATATTTTTCTTTTCTTTTTTAGCTTAAACTGTAGCTAAATAATAACAGAAATGATTGGTTTGCTTTAAGTTTGCTGTAAAACAGTGACGCGAGCTATTGTTATTTATCTATGAAAGTTTGATGACATATATTTTTCAAGTTATAGTTGTGGATAAAGTATAGTATTCTATTCTCATGTAATGGCTATTACTGTACAATAGGACACATTACATGCTCATTGAATAATATACTATTAACACCATTATGGATATTGTAGAATAATATTAAAAACTTTCTTCGTTCTCAAAAGTATTATTATAAATCCAATATCAAAACATTGTTTTTTTCCAAATTGACTGAATTTTCGAAATGCCTCACTTTTCATAATCATTTAAGAAAAGAAAAATTTTCCCAACTGGTGATAATAATTCCCACCGTTATACAAAAATAGGCATTTTCTAATTGGTTACATAAAGAGCTATTATGACAAACAAGGTTTGTATAAACTTGTACATATTCCGATAATTTAAAATATTTACATACAATTTCATGAAAATCTAGTCATATTTTAGTCTTTCGTGATTGAAGTACTTATAAGTTATGGAAAAAATACTCTTGAGGATTCAGTGCTTAGTAAAAATAGTTAAGTTGACGTCATTTCTAATACCCACGTAGTTCGACTTTATTTTATTTATTTATTTTCTCAACCGTCGCTAATGGCAACGTGTATTTTAGTATAGGTTGCTAATTAAAACATCCATTAAAACATTAGTGTAGGGTGTTCATAGTAAAATAAACATAAACAAGGTTATCGTTAATTAATATACTATAGTATTTTTACGAGAAACTTTGCCATATCTATAGTTATTAGATATATGTATCTTGAGTCAAGATTCTTGACATTTAATTGAATGCAATGTATTTGCCGGTCTCTTTTAAAATAAATCATAGAACACCAATATATTTGTTTTTTTTGTGTTATATACATTTTTCCAACTTAAAAACTTGAGAATGTGCAAATTATTAAGTAGTATTATATAGTTTTTATCGAAGTTTAAGGCAAGTATCGGACTTGTATCACCTAGATTGGGCGAGGTGAAGTAGAATGGTCTAATATAGCGCAACATATTTCAAAGAGTTCTTGTAATGATACCAATTTCGTTATTTTTGTCACAATGTCTACTAGTCTGTTAGTAAAAAAATATCAGCACGACCAATTTTCAAATAATTTCAATTTTACGCTTTTGGCAACAATGGAACGATTTGAACAAGTTTTTGTAAAACACCAATCAGAAATAAAAGGTTATTATACTCTATTCATAAGAGTAAAGGCTAGTAGAGGAACTAGGATTCTCACCTCTGTGTTCTGTGATTGGTTAAAATACAAACCAAGTTTACACTATAAAAGGAAGTATAGAAAAATAATAGTTTTATATTAAATTTCAAACATTTATTGCCTCAATGAGCGACAACTCTTAAAAATGCGCGAAGGAAACCTATTGCAAGTGGAAACTCCCACGGGCACCGACTTTTCAAAATTTCTTTGAGAGTAAAATTTCTTATAATGACCAAAATCAAAACATATAATTGCAAGAAAAAAGAAATATTAGAAAGAAGTGAAGGGAAACTAAAAATTTCTAGTCTGTAGCAGTCTACGTTAACAAGTTTACACTAAGCTCCTAGCTAACCTCAAATATTTCAGTCTTTTACGTGAATTAGTAAACTCATCTTTAAATTAATATCAACCCAATAACCATGGAAAAAATTGTTACGCTATTCCTGAGTATATTAATATAATTCATAGCTTTAGAACATGTTTTGGTTTCAGTAGATCAAGAATTAGAACATTTTGAAGTACTTGGTATATTCCTTAAGCTACTGAAACTACAAAAAAAAACATTAGTGCTCTAGAATGCGCCCTGGTATAAGTAGGTTAATTAGAGAATATTCTAATTCTTGACTTACTGACATCTGAGCACAATCCAGAGCAGCTAAATCTGCTCCAGAATGTGCTATGATTTCAGCAGCCTTAGAATTAGAGCAAACACTTCTGAGTGCTGACCCACTGAAATGAGAGCATAATCTAGAGCAGCTATTATTGCTGTAGTAGTGGGAATTTTATTAATATTTTTAAGGATGTAACTTACACCCAATTGACCCATTTTACGGTAGCAGTAAGTTACTAAAAATAGAAGGTACAATAATTCTTTAAAATAATATCAATTCAGTGCTTTATTACTGATGCTGCGCTAAGGGAAACGTTAATTGGGGGCATTACCCCTACAAAATTTTTCCTTTGGGGCTCGATACCCCCATATAGTCGGCGCCCATGTAACTTCTCATCATTTAAAGGCGTTCTAATCTAAATTTGGTATTTGTGCAATTAACTTGGTTCGACGCGACATCTACCCTTTTTTTAGTTATTTGAATTTTGTTAATAATCATGTGCATTCAACAAACTCGCATAACGCATAATAATAATAGTAATAATAATAATAATAAGCAAAGACATGAAAGAAACAGGCAAGTGCTTAAGACCTGCTAACCTCGGATCCCCCGTCAATCCCTCAGCTTCCTGTTTTAATTTTGAAAATTTTACATTTTTCTTTATATTTAGAAATTTATTTCTATATCTGGAATATTGAGCTGTAAATAAATATGTAAACCCTTACCCTTTGATCGGATTCCATCGAAGGCCGAAATACATATAATTTTAAAAACAGAAAATAACTCGTCAAATGACGGTTTGTAAAATGTTTTTTCTACTTAATTTTAATAAGATACTCTTTATTTTACAAATTTCAGTTAGGTTATTAATTTCATGGTTTTACCTGTGTAATAATATTAATATCTCTATTTTATTTTATAATCGTGTATCAAAAAATTAACATCTACAAAAATAGAAAATTTATATTTTATTGTTTTTACAAAACATATTAATAACGAATTACAACTTTATTTATATCGTTTATCTGTTTCTAACCAACAATTTTGTTATAGTAATATACTAACGCACAAAATTGATAAGTTTTGTTTATTTTATAAATGTCTTCAAAATGTTAAAAATTCATCATTTCAAATACATTTTTGTATTTTTTTAAAGCGAAGTAGAAAACACGTAAGGAAAATAGATGGTTATTTTGCTCTTTCAAAACTCGCCTGCATCTCGTTTTGTGATTTTCGCACGCGTTAAACAACCATATTTATTTCCTTACTTCTTATATAAATTGTTATAATATGTATGACAATAATATCAAAGTCAGGCTCACAAATTCATAATCATGAATGCATAATGAAATTGGTAGGTAATTGCTAAAAAAGTAATAAAGTAACTTGTAACTTCAAACAGTGAATTATATTCTGTGCAAAAATCCTTACAAATGTAATTTGTTCTATGTAATTATTTCAGAGTTAACAATTAGGTTGTTTTTGTTAACAATTGTTAGACACGGCGTGGACTGACGCAGGTGCTTGCGTCAGAGCTTTCAGCCTGAACGCCTGAAGTTTTTGCGGAGAAGTAAAAAGTCCCAGTGCAGTAATGAAATGTAAATAAATGGCGACGTCTCTGCCGCTGCCACCACAAGATTCAATCACTTGTTTTCAACAGGTGTGCAGTCAATAACCTTACATGTCACGTGTCACTCCACTCTACATATTCAATTGTTTCAAATCAAATTGTTACTCTCGCGGTAACATACATATATCTGTTGCTTTTCAACTGCTATTCAAACTAAATTAGTGTATTATTACAGCTTGTACACTATCAAAATTATTAAAAATAAATTACGTTACATAATTCTATAAAATGAAAAGAGTATTATTTTACTTGTATTTAATTAATGTTTTAATAACAAAATATCTTTTCAGCGACCCTACGATATTTTTATATATTACAAAAAAAAATCAATCAACTCGATTTGCTTAAAAATGTAGTCTGTTGTTTTATTTTGTATTTTCTTTTTATATACTAGCATTATCATCATCATTATTATACGGTTCATGTTCATATTTTCAAGTAAAAATTCGTAACTGTAATAAAATTTACAAGTTTTGGTATATGTATATATAGATATGTTCATATGTAGGTATGTAGATAATATTTGCATTTTGTCCATTCAAATAATTTGTTTAAATTTTATATTAAAACTTTTCATAACAAAAGAAAAAGTAATTAAACTAAATATTGTAACGAACGTGACTCACTGCCGATGAGTCATCACGGCTGACCTACCTAGTCAAATACTCTCACTAAACAGGGGCGAACTTTGGCCTAGGCTAAAGAGGCAATAGCCTAGGGCCCAAAAGTTTTGGGGCCCGGATTCAAACTTTTATATTTACGCTCATTTTTAATTTTATAATAAATTTTAATTTATTTAAAATGGATTCTAAATATTATTTCAAAACAAATTCCGAAATATTTGATGAATATAATGTCTCTAGAAGTGCTACATTTTTTTCGGCTTCAACTTATAGAATGTGTTAGAAAATAAATTTAAAGGAAGTAAACAAAAGCAACTGACTGTAAAACGAATATGTGATACACGATGGTCTGCTCGAGTAGATGCTATTAAGGCAATAAGACATGGTCATAAAGAAATAATTAATGCATTGCAATATTTAAACACCGATAATTCTCAAAAACCTATTGGGCGTTCTGAAGCAAATGGATTAGAAAAAAAAAAAATTCGTTTGAATTTATATTATTAATGATCATTTGGGATCATTTACTATCTCGAATTAATAAAACAAGTAAGTCACTACAAAACAAAACAATAACATTACATACATGTCTTGATTTATACCGGGTGTCCCAGCTCGACCGACACATGGGAGTTTTACATGGGAAATCAGTTAATTATGAATAGTATCTCCCCAGTGCAAGATATTAACTTAAAATTTTGTATGATTGTTGGGGAATATTATTTCTATGGATTACAGTTATTTGAAATATGTAATTTCGTCTGCAAGACGAGATTTATTATATTATAAAATCTAATATTTTCGTTCAAAATCAGTCAGCCATGAAAATAAAAGAAAATATCTATGTGACAGTTCTGACAGTTAATGACATGCCATTGTAGATATTTATATTTTTGTAATATTGGTATATTATTTAACAAAAATAAACTAAATTCAACTTAAATAATATTAAAATACAGGGAATAAAAATTAAAATCAGTGATACTTCACTAAACTGTCAAATAAATATTTCTTTTATTTCCATGGCTGTCTGATTTTGAACAAAAATATTAGATTTTAAATTTAATAAATCTCGCCCTGCAGACGAAATTGCATATTTCAAATATGTGTGATCCATAGAATTAATATTCTCCGATAAGTATATAAAATTTCAAGTTAATATCTTGCACTGGGGAGATACTATTCATAATTAACTGATTTCCCATGTAAAACTCCCATGTGTCGGTCGAGCTGGGACACCCGGTATATGAGCTTAATAAAATAGGTAGATGTACAAAATACTCGAGAAAAATTTGATTTTTTTGAGAAAGAAGCATCGTATGTAAAGGAAGTAGAATATGCTAATGAAAACAGAAGAAAAATAAAGAGAAAAGCATTCTTCGAAGAAATTGGCAATGAAGAAAACTTACCATTAAGTGAAAAAAAATATTTTAAAATTAATACTTTTTATGTGCTATGCGATAGTTTATTAGTAGGGTTAAATAAAAGAGTAGAAATATATAAAAATTTGAGTGGTAAATTTTATATATTTTTCACCGATGACAAAATGACTACTCTAGTTAATAAAATGACAGAAATAACTGAATTTTACAACAGTGATATAAATACAGAAGAATTTAATAACGAATTAGAACAATTTCTACTTCTTTCAAAGCAAAATGATTTAAAGGAACCTACCGAAATGCACGCATTTAATCACAATAAAAATATATTATCAACTTTTCCCAATGTTGATATTATTTTAAGAATTTATTTAACGCTCCCAATTACAAACGCTAGTGGAGAAAGGTCTTTTTCAGTTATGAAACGAATAAAAAACTATTTACGTAGTACGCTGGCACAAGAAAAATTAACATCTTTATCGCTATTGTGTATAGAGCACCAGGAACTTGATAAAATGGACCATACTGCAATAATAAATAGATTTTCTGAGATTAAAACGCGAAGGCGAAATATTTGAAATAAAATTTAATTTGTTAAATTAAATATTTTATAGTTTTTTTTTGTTTACAAATGTGAATTTTGTAATATTTTTTTTCTTATGACTATAAAAATAATTCATTATAAACATTATAATGTAAGTTCTTTGTAATGTGCAATTTATTTTTTTAGATGAATTTTGTAACTTTGTTAAATATATAATACATACAAAATTTTATATATATTTAATGTTTTTGCGAAAGGGTCCGAGATAAAGATTTTGCCTAGGGCCCAAAAAAGTATAAATCCGCCCCTGTCACTAAAGGCCAAGTAAGATAAGAGCGAAGCAGCTATTGTTCAGAATTTATTTATATTTATAGGATCTGGAAGACTCTAGAAGTTTCGAGATTACTTACCGCAGGTATAAAAGTGTCATGGCCTGGAGAATTGAGTTAGTGAGAGTGTGCAAAGAGTTACTGAAGGTAGTGATTTAGTCGAGTAGAGGAGAGTAAAAGTGAGCCGAATCGACGCAGTCGGTCCGAAAAGCGACCTGTAAAATAGAAATAAATATTTTGTGAAAAGAAATACTCATATCTTGTGAAAATAAATAGATTAGAAATAAATATTGTGGTGTAAAATTAAATGAATATTAGGTAATAATTAGTGTGTAAATGTGTATTATTAATCTTTTAGTTCTGTTACTTCCGTTTAAATCAGAGTATTTGTTAATTCTGTCGTTATTAAATAAACTTGTAATACGAATATATTCGTATTTTATGACTTTTTGCACTTCAGTCTTAAACGTTACAATATAAAACAAACAGTATTATTAAATTTTTAATTAAAGAAAATAATATCATACGCAACATGTAATACAATTGTTATTATTTGACAAGAGTATTATACACAAGATGATGAAAAATTTTGCACGTTTGGTTGAATACATATTTAAAAATATTATATTTCCTTTTTTCAGACAATATTATGTACTGTTAAATTACATTAGGCTTATTTAAGCGAGTTTTAAAAATCTATAAGCGACTATAACTGCGTAGGTTTCATTATTCTTATTGTCTTTCCAGACGTTTTTACAATATGATTGATAATATAACAGTACTTGTTAATTGCGTTTTTTTTTACTTCATTGACTACTGAATAGATAGATAGAATGAATGTATGTATTATTTTCATTTTTTCTTAGCCAACAATGAACTAAAATACAATTTTATACTTACATGGATTGAATTACATAAGGGTGTCCTCCACCATAGTAGCAAATTAGGAAATTGATCACTTATAGTCAATCCAGATCTTAATACTGTATGATACAAACTATCAGAGTTTTTATATCCTAGGTATTTCTATAGCTAGTATAACAGGTGAAATAGATTAATTTATGTAATTGAATTTTTTAGCGAACCCCACTGTTTGAGAACTGAATTACCTTAACATCTACCTCATAGAACATTTAAAAATATATTACGGCTTAACAAATAAGGATTAATACTTTCTGAAACTACAACTCGCTTTCAAGTTAGATAAAGTTCCAAATATACTTCTTTCAAATAAGTAGAAAATAAAATATAAATAACTTAATAATAATAAATACATAAAATGAACAACCTACCGTTTCGCTACAAATAAACTACTTACTATCCTCAGTGTAAAAACGAACCCTAAAAGTCATTAGTAAACACTTACCTATTTTTTTATATTTCATAATATTAATTTATTATCATATATTATCATTCCTTAATTTGACGTAATTGAAATTAGTTTATACACATATGGTATTATTTTTATTTAACGAAAACTACAATATATTCACAAAACATTTATAAATATAGTATTATATTAAAAACTATTTTGTGTTTCAGCCATGGTAGGTTGGAGAAGCTCAAGATTAGAATGTTCATTGGAACGGTTCGGTCCGTTATATGAAAGTCCCAGGTTCACAATCAGACATCCAGATAGACCACCTACACCTCCACAACGGTTCATTATCCTCGGTTAAATATATTTTCCAATATAACCATGAAAGAATGACAACATACAGCGTGTGCACAGAAAAGCGGAATGTAGAGATTTCAAAAAAGTGTAGATACACTCTCTCCTGATAAATTTAGAGCAAAATTACAGAAGTACAAAGTTGTTTAAAATTAAATTTTACATTAGATGTCATCATACTTGATGGAACAGCATGTCTGCAATATGACATATATTAAATATAAAATGTAGCACTTTCGATAAAAATCAGAGATCCAAGTTTTGATGCACATATCTGTATATCTCTTTACCAGTATTGAAATTGCATGTGTTAGTATTGCTATTATGTACCTAATATTACTATTTTCTATAATACATTATATTTTATATACACAATACTTGCTATTTAAGTCAATTTATGTATATCACTTACCATCAATATTGATGTGTAGCACATTGCAATTGTAATATTGTCGGTGTAGGATTATAATTGTGATCGGGTAGTACATAAATTGAAATAAAGTATTAAAATTTATTTAAAATGTATTTAATATTAAATATTAACAAAATATTTAAAAATAAATATCTGTTTCAGCTAGATATTGAGTCCATTCTGCAAAAAATAAACAAATCAATAACTTTAAATTAATAATATTTGCATGCAGTTACCTATATTATAAGTAAGCTAAAGAAGTTTAATTAAAATTTATATTTCAAGGTACCACTTACAGAAAAATTAAGTACATGTAGGTACATTAATTACAATCATGCATCAATATTATAAATTATTTGCCAAATACATATCAAATATTGAAATTTAGTAAGAAGATTAAGTTACAATATTTAAAAAAAAATAATATTTAGTTATTTTTTTTATATTATCCGTTTTTTTAATGAGATTTGAATTCATCCTACAGGTCGGTAAGTAAAATAAACATAAAAAGTTAATATTTTTACCGGTTTCAGGATATTAAGCTTATGTTTACGTACACAAAAATAAGCAGGGTAATTAATTCAAAATTGAATAAGTACCAAATAATTTTGACAAGTTAATATGGTTAAAAATTTATCGTACATAACTGTCAAAATAACATGGGCCAATTTTCATATCACATCAACCCATATAGACTTGATCAAAACAATATTTATTAATCACGTGAAACAGGTAAACTTTTGAACAAACCACGAATGTTGTGAATCATTGTACAAAGTAGAAAATGCTTTTCCATGATTCTTTTACTCTTTTGTATTAAACCTTGGGCTGACACATCACTATTTTCTTAAATTCTGAGTAATATACAAGGAAAATAGTAAAATAAAATTCTGACAGCGGTATTGACTCACAATTACTAACGTCACAGAATTCTTATATAAATATTGAACATTTCTTCTTAATTTTAGTTTCATTAGAACATATTTTTTAAGATTTATTAACGATAAGAATTTCTTTAGAAACCGTCATGTTGGAAAATCCTAATATTTATATAATTACAAGAAATATAAAGCTGTTTAAATGAATTTTTAAGTTAATTCTTGGAACATATAATAAAATATATCTATGACTACGACTATTTTTCTATATCTAATTTGTTGTAATACATAATGTCCATTTAATAGAACCTATTTAAAGAAATGAGTCACAACATTTAAAGTATATAAAGTACAGCAAAATGTAGTTGGAGGAACAAAAGACCTCTTTACAATATATCATATATTTTATTTTAACTATAATATGATGCACGTAAATTTTTCAATTTCTAATCTGAATAATAATTGCATTTAATGTTTCTTAAATATTTCTAAGCAGCTGAAAACAAAATATATAAAATTTGTTCTCTGAATTTAAAATGCACTGTAAATAATAGACAGATATCGTTAGTATTTTTTAATATGAAACATGGTGAAACTTGATATTTGATTGACACCAATGTATTTGCATGCCTCATTTAAAATGAACAATAAACCAACTAATAAATAAGTATAAGTATAATAACGAAAAATTAAACAATAATTACAATAAATTTTCAAAAATCTATCCATTAACTGCTAAGAAATGACTCAATCTGCTTATAATTACATACAATGATATTTGGGCAATTTTAAAATTTTAAAAAATATATTGAATTGAAATAAATTTTGAAGATTTCTTACAGTAGCTACAAACGTCTGATATTAAAAATCACGAATAAAAAGAATCTAGATTTACAAGATCGAGTGATCTAGCAGACCATTCTACTATTCTACCATTTACTCTGAAGTTATTAATGCATTCTTAAAATTGTTGCTGCACTTAGTGTAGATCTATCAGAAAATTTTATAACCCAAAACACAAATGTCAAATTCATTCATTTTAAATGAGAAATATACATTTCTATCAATAGAATATCAAGTCGTAACTCGTAACCATAGATATGATAAATCCCATGTTTCACGTTAAAAATACTTATGCTGTAGCTGGTAGTATAAGAATTTAATCAGTATACACATAGGTCCTTGTTCTTGTATATTTATTTTCTTATTTATTGCTATCTACTAGTGTTATTAAAAGAAGGCATAGGCGGTTAACGTAATTTAAAGCTGAAATCGAATTCGGGAATTTTCGTTACTAATCAGAATACTTGATTCAATAATTTACAGCCTTAATAATCAGCTACCAGCCTATGAACCAAATTTGTTTGTAGAAAATTTCATAATCGCAATCGTTAAAAAATGTAGTATATCACTGTTAAAATATAATAATAGAACACAATTTTCAAATACCTATACATTTAATATTTATTGAATAATAATACACTTTAAATTGCAATTTTCCGAACAAACGCTATATTTCAGAATTTACCTTTTTGAAATCAGAAAAAAAATGGGAGGAAACAAACGTTATGTTATTGCTTGAGAATCAGTGATTTTATTTCATTATTTTTATACATAATAATAAACATTTTTTTAAATATATTTCTTTGGTACAACCAATAGTTTCAGAATAAATCGAGTAGTTCCATTTCGATGAAACACCCTGTATTTTCTTAAATAATAAATAACGATGCCAGTAGCAATAAAATAAAAATTCCAAGGATATTTTTTGTAAAAGCATGAAATTCTGAGGATTTTCAACAGGAAAATTAGTTCAAAGCAGTTTTACGACTAATATATCAAAAAGTAACTAAAACATAAAAGTTACATAAAACTATTTATATTTCCAACGCACATCAAACTATCTTTCGTCTAGTAAATTTTCATCTGATTTATTAAAAACGAAATTATCATGTAGAATCAAAAAGCGAGAAAAGTTTTATAAGTTGGGCCGGGGAAATGATATGCCTTGAAGAAGCAAAAACTTGGTTTCTTTTTGATCTAGGCAATAAATCGTGCAAGAGCTGACGCCGCGTTATTTTGAATTATACGCGCTGCGGACACGCTTAAAAAGCCTTTTAGTGTTCCGTTAAATATACGTTTACCGAGGAAATGTATCTTCCACACTCACACCTGTGATTACGAGTACTCGAGAACCAACACAACCTAACCAAAAAATATGCAAGACAAATTATTCCGAATTTTAAAAGCACCAAGCTATATGCATTTTTAATAATATGCCTGGATGCATTTTTAATAATATGTTGGGCTTCACTGTAAGTCACTTGCTTTTATTCTGTTTAAGCTACTAAAAATGCTAATCTGGTAATGATAGTGCCCGATGTACTAAATGTTTCTCAAATTACAATGGAAACTCACAAATTCGTAACATAAAGATGTTTTTGTAATGTAGTCCTAATAAGTGGATACCGAATTTCTAAGCATTTTGCTTAAGCTTAATATTAAAAGTAAACACTAATTGTTTTCAATTCTGCACAAATCTTACAAAAATATGTTATTTGACGACCATCAACACATGATTTTTTTGGTGATTTTGTGCTATTTTTAAATAAACTCATTTTAAGCCTAGTATTTCTTTTATGGCTTTAACTACCTGTTTTATTACCATATTATATGTAGCAACAGAGCAAATTATTTGGTTGTTTTATTATATTAAATATACCTACTAAAAAAAATGTCTAATTTAAACGCGACTATCATTTTTATTTTTTAAATCGGATCTTAGAATTATTTTTGAAAATTAAAAACAGCCATTTTTTTATTTTCAATGATGTATTAGTTGTCATAAGGGAGTATTAAAAAATTATAAAAATATAAGATAATTGAGAAATCTCAGAAATAATTTTTAATCTACCTAATATTCTGCATAAGAGAACAGGGTCGTAATTTGTTTTAAGTTATTTTACATTATATTTCTCTTTAATTTTTTCACACTCACTTATGACAACTTGTACATTAATAAAAAGGAAAAAATAACGGTTTTTAATTTATCAAAATAATTCTTGGTTACCATTTCAAAAATAAAAATTGATAATCGTTGCGTGTAAATCAGACACTTTAAAGAAAAATTCGTACAAATCTTCAATTTTGTAGATCAATTTCTTTATGACCTGAACAATAAACTAACCATTTTATTTTGTTGTACGATAAGCATTTGTAGTTTTCGTTATTGTTATTATAATTGCTCGTATTTAAAAGCCAAATAAAAATTCTGATACCAGAATATTATAAGCAAAGCATAGTGCAAAAAAAGAAACGCTAATAAAATTATTATTATCCTTAATATTACGTGTAATTTAGAAGTTTAAGGGACGAGACATCCACCTCCTAATAAATTTATTTTTCAAATAAATATTTTTTCTGTATATTCCCAACCTACTAACTTACATTTAGCGAATAAATTGACTTATTAGTTAAATAAATTATAGGGTACTTTAAGCAGCCTATAACCTTTATTACAAATCAAATATTCCTGTTTAATGTTAAATGTTCATTTATAGGCTGACATTATAATACGTTTTTCATTCAATGTGATTATTACATAAGAATCATTCATTTTATACATTTTAGGCGGTAAGTATTAAAATTAACGTAACTTTTGTTAAAAGTCATAAATTTAAATTTGTTATAATGTAGAGACGAAATTTAATAAAGTGGATGATTTATTAAAAGTGCAAGAAGCAGAAGATTTATTTCGTATCTCGCGTTATTATACTATAGATGACAGGGTTGACAATTTTACCAAATGGAATAATGTTGAATTCTGCAAAAGATTTCAATTGTCAAAAGAAACTGTATTATTTCTTTTACCCCTTACTGATAATGGGTAAAAGTGCAGTATTCAGTGTTATCTTTAAAAGATGATTACAGTCTCGCTTCGCTCGACACAATATATAAGAAAAGCATTTATATAAATTTAAAACTAACCTAAACCTAACCTAACGGAGTGTAATTTACAGTGATATTAAGAACAACAGGTTGTGAAAAATGGACAACACTCTATACTGCATTCTAACCAATTATCATTTTTACCACAAAAATCAAAAAAAAACTTCGAAACATGTGCCGATCTGAATTTACACCTAATCTCAAAACGTCAAAGTTAAAATATTGATAATGTTTCATTTTTCTTCAACACATTGTTTATTCGGTATGTTTAAGTCACTCTTCTTAAATAGGCTTTTGCCAACTAGAAAAATCCCAATAATGTAGTTAATAGTTAACATTAACACATGAATAAATTCGTATTGGTATCACAAAATAAAATATTTAACTAATAAATAACTTATTCTCCTATAATAGTTATTACGTACTGTACTAGGAAGTGGATATCAGGCCTACGTTAACTTAAATTTGCTTATTAGTCATGTATTAAGGCTAGTTGTATTTTCTTGAATTAAATACAATCAAATTAAATTCTATCTAAATAAATTTCCTATCTATATTTAATTAATAAAATGCAAGAAATATTTAACAAATTAAAATATATAAATATAATGCATAATATTCTATTTATTTCATCATAACAATTCATCACTGACCTTATTATTTCTTTCCGTACTTCTTCTTCTGGTACCCAACTGGTAATTTGTCCATGAGGGTCAAAGGGCTCACTTCCACAGACACCATTTCACCATCTTCTAGCCAGCCAAAGTACACCAAGTGCTACACAGTAAACATTAAAAACAAAACACAATTAATTTTTAATTTTACCCACACACAGTCTTCGTAAACGGCAAGCTTTGCAAACTATAGAAATATAAATTGGCAACACACAGATACGTAGAAATATTTAGGAGAGGAAATAAATAAATACGAATACGTACTTTGTTTTTCTTGACAATGTGAAAAGCATGAGATGATAAAGATGAACTGACGTCCACATTTGAAGAATTTAGTTTTGGAATTTTGGAACTCACTGTTGGTAGTTCCTGCAACAAAAATAAATAAAATTATAAAAAAATAATGTAATTGATATTAATACTAAGAGGATTATCAAGATGTTTATATGCATACAATGTTTACATATGTATTATTTTAAAAACCTAATGAACAGGTAACAAAATTATAATAAAATGTTAATATTACTACTGCAACCCAATAATGTATGTCGTTCTCACATAAACAATGGGGTATACGACCATTTTTTTTTTCTTCCATTTTATGATTCTATACCAAAATTAAAAATACCCGTATTTTTTTAAATCGCTTAATTATGGATAATTCCGGAGAAAAAAAATAATAAAGTTTAAGAGAGGGGATATCTTGACGTCACCTAGGAGAATTAGACAAAGAGAGATGCTAATAGAACGAGAAAGATATAGTGCGACCCGCGCGAACCTTTTGCTACCTGATTCTAACCCGTAACCATGGTAACCAAACAATAAACACACCGAGACTCGTCAGGGACTTCAATGCCAACCAGATTTACATTATAACATTCGTTGTGTAATATCAAAATATTTTAATTTTATTCTATTAATTTCCTAAATTGATATCTCATATATTGTTTCATTAATAATTATGACTAATTTATCATTAGCAACATTTATTCGATATCATTTAAGTAAAATAAATAAGTTCATTAAATTCCAACTTTTAGCATTGTAAACTGCTCTTTCGTTCTCCTAGGTGACGTCAGAGGTAGAGCGCTGTTACATATTAATTGCGAATTTCAGTGAAATTATAAGATAATATTTAGTTTTTATCATTATTATTGGTAGTCACAATGGTTAATTTTTAATTTTTATACTTTTTTTCTTTCAATTCGAGAGTGGTCATATAGCCCATTAACAATAACATAGTAGTAAGTAACAATAAATAACCTAATATATATAGACAAGAAATATTGAACATTACAAATTGAATTCTATTAATAATTACTTAAAACAATTAAGCTTGCATTTTTAAAATTTAATATTTAATTCCTAAGTAACATTGTATACCTAAGGGAAGTTGTATTGATACTGACTTATTATATGCAAGAACATTTGTATTTTTATTGTTCTTTCCTTATGATCAGTAGTACCTATCTATATAATTCTTAATTATTGTAGCATAAATAAACATTGTACTTATCACACTAGCTTTTAACTCAATTTATCATTCTTTGTCAAGTGAAATAATTCATATAAAGTACATATAAGAATTGCAAAATTTGCAAAAAAGTTACAAACTAACTCCTTCTAAAATTTAATTCTAAGTATTTTTTTTCAAATAAATCTTACTGTAAAAATAATCATTTAGTCGAAAATCGACGATTATTGTCCATTATTTTGGATCATAGAATGGCGTGCGACATCTGTTGAAAATGATTGGAACTGTATACCAAACCCGTAACTTCTCTACCAAACAGGGAGCGCAAAAATTTAATAAAACCTAAACATGTAAATTTAAGCACGACTTTGCTGTTATTTCGAAGGTGAATATTAAAATTGTTATTCTTTACTTTTTAGCAAATTCAATGAAACACAAAAGACATATTTTTTCTATGGTATACGAAAGGTTTGTAGGTATTATATGATAGCACCATATACAGGATGGTGAGTCGAACACCCGAACATAGGGATTTAGGGATTTAACATGCAAAATCATATTTTAGTAATTTCCTGGTTCCCTAATTGTTTTGGGCAAAAAATGCTTCAAAAACCAGTTGTAGAATGTAAAATTGTACATCTGAATCAATAAGCAATATTTATTTGTATCACTAGTCCAGAGACTGAACTTTTGCGAGAGCGAGTTTATACTGACAGGCTAAACTGGAAAGCAATAAAATGAAATTTAAAAAACTGACAATATAATGCTAACGTTAGTATTTCTACCTTTTGAGAGAGTTTTTAAACAATTTTGAGCTCCGTTCTGTAATACTAGTCATATCGGACGGAGGCGCGAAAAATTAATTATACGTTTTTACTTCCTTATACGAATAAATAATCGCGAAAACTTTCGGTTTTTCGATTTCAACGGAAATATCCAATTTGAATATCCCTGAATCCAATTTGACTAGTTTCGGCGTGACGCCTGTGCGTATACAAATATATATGTATGTACGTACGTATCTCGCATAACTCAAAAATGATTAGCCGTATAATTTTGAAATTATATGGGACTGCCAGTTATGCACCTCCTTGCATCCCTTTTTTATTTCAATAGGCTGATTGTTGCGGCAAGATTTTCACTCGCAACTAACTTTTCTTATAATAAAATAACGTTTGTAAATATTAAGTTGTAAAAAAAGTTATAGCGGTTATTTACATACTGATTACAAATGCTATTTTTGTAATTTTTTTTTTTAGGTAGACTAAGAAACCATATAATCATTGCAATGATAAAAATTGGAATTGCTGTAACATATATAGTTATGCACCTCTATTTTTTGTTCCAATCGGCCTTTTCAAAAAAGCAGTTTAATTTAATAAACATAATAATTTAGTTGGCTTTTAATTTTTGTAGGAAACATTTGATTTCTTATTATAAATTGATATTAACAACTGTCAGAATATATTCCTGAAAATATGTACGAAATAAATGAAAACAATATTTCTTGCTTTACAAGTTTTTGAGTTATCATTTTATGCAAAAAGGAACAGTGATAAACATTTTAATAAAATTTTCTAAAGATGATCCATTTCGAAGAGAATTTCGAAGATATGAAACGAATGGAAATTGAAGAACGATTCGCCGTAGAATAATCTCACTTTCAAGCGAAATAAGTGTAAATGAAATGCAGCAAAAAATGTGTACAATTTAGCTTACAGTCATGTAGTGGCCACATCAGGTTTTTATTTAAACATCGTACTAAACAGGCGGCTTGATTTTGAAAACAATTGCATTTTCTAATCAATTTTAATAAGTCAATTGAAATACTAGTGGGCTTTGTCTACCTGTTACAAAATATTATTATATCAGTTATAGAATATGTTGTCAGTTGTCCAGAATCACTTTTAAAAATTATGCATTATATAAAGCCCTCAAAAATATAATTTTTAGGCGGCTGGTACATAAATTGTTGTTTTTCGTATCTGCTGGCAACCTTAAAATATCAATTTTTATTTGACATCTGTCAAAGTCAAAATTTTTGGCCGCTTGTTTGTTCATTATTGATTTACATAGTTCATATTAATGTGATTAATTATTTTAGGATATAATAACAATCGTAAGTAAAATTTTAACTATTCCTTTACAAATATTAATGAAAAAGTAATGAATTTGCGAGTAAAAATAGCGGCCGTAAAGTAAATGCGGCCATAAGGTAAATGCGGCCGTAAAGTAAATGCGGCCGTAAAGTAAATTTTGACAGATGTCAAAAATTGATTTTGAATGAAAATTCATAATTTCTTGTTGTAATCGCCTAAAAAATGTTGTGTGCATCTCGGCTAAAAGTTCTTTTTGGGCCTCATCTGATTTGTAGCCTCGGCTTTGCCTCGGCTGCAAACTTCGGTTTCGGCCCAAAAAGATTACTTTTAAAACCTTGATACAAAAATAACTATTGTTGCCTTATTATGCAAGCATCTACTTTTTGCGTACGAGCTAAACCCAACGAGTATTTACCCTAGTTTATACACAACCGAAAAATTGAAGAACTCCTAATTTATCAAATTACGCATACAACCACGGGTCCACCCTATCTACAACCCGTCTCCCTGTCATCGAGGCATCATAAAGAGAAATATTTATCACTTGCTTGATGTCCACGGCAGCTGAAGTTGCAACCCTTGAGCGACTGGGCAGCACTGATTGATACCATCACCCCGTTATGAATGTCAAACGCGTCAGCCATTGATTTGCATAGAGGAGAATAGTGCACGGATGCTGGACAGGATGGATGTCTTTGTAATGCGTGTGAAACCGACCGTTAGTGCGCTGAAAGACGACAAAAATGCCCTGATGGATAAGATAGTGCCGGGTGGCAACTAAACTAATACTTAATTTATTCATGCTTTAATAAAACTTCCAAGGCGGGCAGCTGCACTCTTCTCCAATTTCAACGTCTTACAAACTTGAGAATTGTGATGGTTGTGCAAAATTTAAACTAAGTGATGTCACAATAACAATTAGTTAATGATGAAATTTTTACAAGCCGTGTTTTTTTCTTCATTCACAACCAGTCACGTCTAATTTCATTTATAAGATATCAATGACTGTATACCTATTGTAATCAAGTTATTCCTTTGACATTTATTTGTTACACTTTTTATTTTTTCTACATAAGTATTACATATATTAATTTTGACAAAGATATTATAACTATTAAAATACATAGGATAGATATGAGTATCATAACCGCCGCAGATGTCAATTGAATTTTGGTCATGAGTTGATATGGTACCTATGACAATTATTGTCCCATGTTATTTTGACAATTCTGTACGGTAAATATTTATTTTCTACGATCACTTTGCAAAGTGAAACATTTCTCATACTTTATAAAGCTTCAAAGTTACGTATATCCCACAATCATGGGTTAAAGTATTTCTCACTGTATTTGCCAACATTGCGCATATGCATACATAGGTGACTTTCTGCACTTGTTACGCAATATACTATTACCATACTAACTTATCAAAAATTCATGGTATACAATTATGATTTTCTTTACTTACTTTTGTCTATGTAAACAAAAGCTTAATATCCTGAAATCGGTAAAGACAAAGAGAAGTGGACAAGAGTTGAATTTTTGTTTTTAGAAGTAAACCATGTTTAAGTATATGATATAAAATCTTTGAAGTAGAGGTGTAAAGGCAGTAATAACAATATTTTTTATAGAATCATTGGTGTAGCCAGGATTTTTTTCTAGAGGAGGGAAAAAAATATTACAAATAAACCTTAAATATGTATAACCATAATCTTTTTCGGACGTTCCCATATTTTTAATAGTTTATATTTTACCTAATTTCTCAGTACGCCCAATATATTTTCTTGTGTTATATTCGTCTGCTTCCTTGGTTAACTAGTATCATAATCACTACAATTAGTGCGTGAAATATGTTTGCAGATCCATATTGAACAGTAGAATTAAGATTATTGAAAATTCAAGTGACCCATCGTAAATTTTAAAGATAAGTATTAATTGTATTTTCTCGCACAATCTGTAACGAGTAGGTTACTTACGTAAAACTACGGTGCGATAGTCATCTATTAGTGAATATCGAAATCATAGTTCCTATTTTAAATTCAAATATATTCATTGATAAATTATTAATTAAGTAAAATTATAGTAATAATTAAAGACAAAAAAGATTTAGCTTTACTCACCATATTTTTTTTTAATATTAAAAAAAAAAAACTTGAAATTTGATAAATTCTAATTGTATATCTAACCAAACATATTTTATACTTCATTTATTCTTATTTTCCAGTATTTTAAGATTTTATAACATATTTTAAACGGAAAATGTGTTGTAGATATAGATTTAAATATTTGAATTCATTTTAGCTAAATATTCACAATTTGTAGTAAAAAACCGGATCTTAGACATATTAAAGAATATCATTAACATGTATACCTATACAGAATATATTTATCTATATTTTATTACTATATGCATAAAAAAAATTTAGAATCTTACTGACAAAAAATGTGTAAATGATAATTATAAATAAGGAATACAAATCAAATTTATTTAAAATGTCAAAGAAGATGGAAAATGAAAGAATTTCGTATGATACTGAACGACAAAATACTAAATTTTTGAACTACTGGTGACATCTATTATCGACTCCGAAAATGTCTTTCAAAGACTTTTAGATAAATTGAAAATTTGTTTCACGAATTGCAATTGTTTCAGCTTCCTGAAAATAACCAATCGCCCCCTACTATCTCTAAACTGTCTTTACTTGTCAAAAATTAATAAATACATTTATTTGTTACTCACTTGTAAACTTTCCTTTATTTAAACTGTTTATTGTTCAATAGTTTACCGGTTTAAGAAAATGAAGATGATATTAATAAATAATCTTTAATAAAATTCTCTTAACAATAAAGATAGGATGATATGACGACATGGTTGCAGCTATATTTTCTCAAATAGTTTTAACAAGTCGATATGGTAATTCGGTCCAATTCTCTAAGTAAACTTGTATACGTAAGGAAAACTTATAAGTTATATTCAAGAACATTTGTATTTCTATTGTTCTTTCCTTATTATCAGTAGTATCGACATAATTCTTTATTATTGTAACATAAGTAAATATTCTACTTATCACACTAGCTTCTAACTCAATTTGTCATTCTTCGTCAAGTGAAATAATAGGCCTGTTTCACTATCCTGCTTTTTTAAAAAAACATGTTGCATCTTAATTTTAGTTGCGAATAGAATATAATAAAATAGAAAAATGTCAAATTATTGACATTTTAATATTCCTAATTATCAATTAAAAATTCACTGTGTTCAAAACGAACGCTATTTTGCTGACGAAAGCCGTACGACTTACGCATGCGCACAACAGTCGTAAACAAGTAGTTGTGAAGAACGTTTGTCTTTTCATAAATCATTCGAATGTTTGTGTTTGACGCCGCTAATTTTAAAGAAGTTATTGTGTATTCAGAAAGAAACGAAATACGCCAGGTATTATCACTACGCCTGTTTCACTCATTCCAGACTTCTCTTTCTAAGCAGTGAGCGTGACGTCACTTTATATTACTGTTTCTCGCGAGAGTATATTTTTAGAACTTTGTGAATTTTTTGTGGCTATATGCAGTATTTTTTTGCGAAATAAAAAAATACGTATGTCATATTTTTAAATATAGATTAACATATAAAAAAATCAGAAAAGCATAAACAACCCTATTTTACAAAGTACATGTAAAAATAGCAAAATTTGCAACAAAATTGAAACTAACCCCTCCTAAATTTTACTTGTAAGTGTCTTTTTTCAAATAGTTATTGTAATAATTATTATTTAGTGAAAACTTGACAATTATTTTTGGATCTTAGAATAGCGTGCGACATCTGTTGAGAATAATTGGAACTATATAAAGCTCGTGTCTTGAAAACAGGGAGCTCAAAAAATTCATTAAACCTTTATAAATGTGAATTTTAGCAAAAAATAATAAAGCCTCATTTATGAAAAAATGTGTAATTGATAATTATAAATAAGGAATAAACATCAAATTTGTTTAAAATGTCAAAGAAAGTGGAAAAACGAATTTCGTATGATACTGGACTACAAAATACTAAATTTTTGAAGTAATGGAGACATCTATTATCGACTGCGAAAATTTTTTTCAAAGATATTTAGATAGATTAAAATTTTGTTTCACGCATTGCAGTAGTTTCAGCCTCCTGAAAAAAACCATTCGCCAAGTACTACTTATCTCTAAACTGTCTTTACTCGTCAAAAATTAATAAACACATTTATTTATTACTGTAAACTTTACTTTATTTGAACTGTTCATTCACTAAGAAAAACAGTTTTTTTTAAAAAAAACGAGGTGGTTTGGGTTTTTTTCTACGAAAAACGCGGGTTTTTCTCAACCTTGGATAATGCATGTTTAACATCAAAACATCAACATTGTTTTGCACGAATTAAGTACCTATTGCTTCTCTGTAAAATTAATATCATAATAAAAACTAAACATAAGTTTTAAATTTAATGTTTTGGAGAAGGGATATGTGACGTCAGCATGGTAAGATCATGGAAAAAGGTAGATATACTGTATATTACGCTCCCAGTCTTTCGTGTATCACGTTTATTTCTACCACGTTGATGTTCCATCATACTTTCCCCAAATTTTTAATAACTATTTTCTTGTAAACTACGAATATTGAATCGATCTAAAAAATACATTTTTGTGTAGTATCATATATGTAAAAATCAAAATTTGGTCATACACCCCATTGATATAAATGATTAATGTGTTATTAACAGTTAATTATAAAGATAATATTACCTAGGTGCGGCTTCTTCACAAAATTCAATCAAAATTTGATCTCCAAGTAAAAATAAACCGAGGAAAGACAGAACAAATTCTTAAAAATTGTTATCAACTGCATAAAACCCAGATGTTAGATGAACAATTTAATTTAACCATTAAGTAGTTGTTAAATTTCTTTCTTAATGACTGCCTGGAAATTAACCACTCAAGCCAGTTGTAAATTTGATCCATTTTCGTTAGAAAATTGGGTTGAATATCGTACAGATACAGTTATTACGGAGTTACCAGCTTACTTTTGTATGGCTAAACAAAAGCTTAATATCTTGAAACCAGCAAAATACTATTATCTTTGTACTCTTTGTTCTTGTAAATTAAATTTCAAAAGTTGAATGTTACCACTCAGTGAAACGCTATTTAAAATTTTAAGTACTGTATTTATTTATTTTCGTACCTTACTTTGGGGAGTGTTATTTATTTGGGAATATAAAAGAAAACCTGTATGAACTTATTTAGGTTCAATGACAATCCATTTATTTGCAAATTTATTTGTGATATAAACACATTATCTGGGGGTTAGAGATTCCCAGTGCTGTTAGATAAATATTCAATTATTGTACGTGTGTCCCCGAGTGACAGTATTAAGGAAAGAGCAGATCTTTCCCTCGAGCGGTGTTTGTTTTACGTTCACGGCCGCCTATTCTCATGGTAATATATTATTCTACGATATTGTTTACCCAAGTTCAGGTTCTATGCGGCGGTTCACCTACCAAAGTATTTTTCTATTCGGAAACATGTTTTGCCCAGCCAACCATGCACGAGAAACGGTGAGATTTTTTACAGAAATGTAAAGAGAGGAAGAATATTTAAAGACAAATAATAGTAGCTAAAATCAAGGAAATATCTTGAATGCATTGCATATAGATATCTTTATTTTGACAAATGGTCGTTGCATGATACCTAATAGTATATTTATATAAAAGTATGAATATTAATATTAATTAGACAGAACATTTTCATGTTTTTTCTCGTGCTATTAATTGCTACAGTATTCTTAAAAATATTAGCATATATCGTAGATATATTTAGGCACACATTAAAGTAGATTTTTTTTAACAATTTTTTAATAATGTAGTAATAGAGATAAAAAGCGCTGAATAAAAAAAAATAACAAATTGTTTAATTTTCACATGTGTCAAAATGTTGAAGTTGTTTTAGTTTTAAGTTTTATGGTTTAAGAGCCCATTCGCCACATTTTTCTTTAGAACTATAAACATCAGAATTTTTAAATAATATATTCTTCGCTATATTTAATAAAGGAAAATTAAATATTAATCACTGTTTAATAAAGTCATAATAAGGATGAAAAACATGACACTATATTGAGAACCGAAAACAGACCTACAATCATACAATTTATGTGTAACAATTATACAGACTAAACAAATGTACACAATTATGTTTAGTCTATGTTTGTTGATATTATTTACTCGTATTACGAACTCCCCATAAAAAATTACGTATATTTGTTGAAAATTTTCTAAAAAAGATTTTACATTTAAATCAACCAAAAATGAATCTAGTAGAAAAATAGCCATCACAGCACAGAACCGAAAGATACTAGTAAATATGCATATTGAACCTGAATTATTATTTTATTTTTATTGCATACTTCGCAAAAACTTTCTTTATATATGTACAGTATGTAGCAGCGAAGACGAACCCCTCTTAACTTTTTTATTGTAGCAAATAGAAAAATTTGTTCATATAAAAGTTTGATTATATTAAATATATTATTTTATGACATAAATAGAAAAAAAATTGTAAATGGAAACCTAGAATTATTTTGGTAAAATTAAAACCACCATTTTTTTGTCAATCAATATAATTGTATCTACTTGACCAAAACCTAAACATCAAGAATAATAATTCAATTTTAAAAATATACCTATATTTCTTTAATTTTTTTTTAAATAATAGTTACAATAACTTTAATAATTTAAAACAAAATATTTATAACCTCCGTTAAAATCTCGAAACATCAAAATTTGTGGCAGTCAGTAAAGAATAATATATTAAAAGATTTCAAACCATTGATATATGTCAAAACAATATCTCATATAAACACAGGACGCTCGATAAAAAATAAAACAAGCTTAGAATGTATGGCTAATACTCGGCAATATATTAGGTTGTAAACAGCATCCCGTAGCCACAGAATAAATCTGGTGGAAGATGATGTAAGATTTGTGGATGGAAACAATTTGTAGTTTGAATATTTCATCCTATTCATCAAGCTAAGCCCTCGCCTTCGACGGCGCGGCGTAATCCTGACGCATGGCGCGTCCGTGCGCTGCAGGCCATTCAACAGGTCGTGGACTCCGGGGGCCGCACTTGCCGTTTCTAAAGATATCTAAGTGTCATAGCACTTTTTTTAATTACTTTGAAAGTAATATTAATATGTTATTTCATAAATAAAACAAAATCTGTAATAAAACTAAAATATTCATCTGAATAAAACTAGGAAGAGTAACAAAGAATTTTTACTTTTTGTTACACATTTAAATACTTATTTTTCTTTCTTCTATTAAGACAGTTAAATTGATAAAATATCATATCATTTAAAGGTATTATTAAATTCGGAACTAATTTTTGTTATTAATAGTTTTATTGCAAATAAATACATTTTCATTATAATTTGCATTTTTTTAACATAGATAAAAACAATGATTCTTATTAAAAAAAATTGTTGATTTGAATCACGATTGGGGCAAAGTTGTGGTATTAGTTGATCATTTTAATCATGTATTTGTTTTCCTGAAAAAATGCATAGGGCACAAGATATGAACAAAAAAAAACTGATTTTGGCCAATTTACTTTTTCGCTAATAACTTTCTTGTTTCAATAGATACAAATTTCTAGTTTGCACAAGACACTTTTTATGAAGAATTGGCCGCGGTCCTCAAAATTTGTATAGTTCGTACACTTTTCGAAAAATTTATACTCACTTTCAATTTTCATATGGTGCTCATAGTTGTGTTTAAATCTATTAGATAGAGATTTTTTTTCCAACAATATAAAACGCATGTACATTAAAATTAAAATAAACTAAGAAATTAAGTAATTTTTGTTTTTATTCAATTTCAGTCTAGTGTGCTTTGGAAACAAAATCAAAAATTTTTTTGTTTCAAATGAATTTTCAACAATTCAATGCAATATTTATCTAAATTTATAAAAACAGAAGCAAATATATTAATATTAAACTCCTAACAACTCCCGCTTGGCATCATTTGAAAAATTTTGTTAATAAAATTAACAATTAATCACTAATTGAATGAAGCCAACATTTTATGTAAAACAAAAGATTTCTGTTTTTGTTTTCATAGCACACTTGACAGAAATAAATAAAATTAATAATTTTCTAATTTCTTAGTTAATTAAAGTTAAGAAAAACGAACACCTTTATAAAGTTTATCCTGATTGAGACGAAGTGAAGAAAGTGAATGTGAGACTAATTTTATAAAAGATTGCGATGAATAAGATGAGGAAGAACACCTGGAGAAAAGAAAGACTTGCTACAAGTACCCTTCAAGAATAAAAAGGAAAACTTATCACTTGTGTTTGATGTGTATGAAACCAAACCCATAATTCTTGAGTTTGTCTCAAAACTAAGTCAGATATATAAGTGTACAATATGACATTTTAGGTAATGTGATTTTTGTGATAAAAATTATGTTTACAAATTTTTTTTTCGATTTTAGTTGATATGCACCTTTATTTTGAAGAAAAATGCATTTTATTTTGAATTCTCGCTGTTGTTAAATAATAACAGCGTGTTTGATAGAATATATTGATATTTTATGAAAAATGCAATGAAGAAAAAATATTTTTAATTTCTATTAAATATTTATTCACAATGGTAATATCAATATATTTTTATATACTAGACCTTTCCATATTTAACATAAAAGCAAAAAATAATGTTATGAAATGTAGATTGTCTTTTTTTTCGGTCTTATTAAATTTCGGTCAGCAAGACTGCACCTCATTAGTAGCGTAACAAAATCGGGATCGGGTGGATGGTAGTTAAGGTTTAAAACGTCTATTGTCAAAATAAAATTTTATATGTTTTATACCAATGATTAAAAGGTGCTGGATAAAATGTTGAATGGCATACGTATGTTAATTACCTAAGTTACTTGAGAAAAATAACTCAAGAGGCCGCTATATTTCACGTGACACATTTGTAATGTAACACACTTGTGTTACACTATTATGATATGTTGTAACCATCAAATGAATTGTTTAAAACTACTACTAAAATGTCGATTCGTTTTCCGAATGGTATTTTACTAATATTTTATTAATTTTTTTTTTATACAATTACACATAAATAAATCTAAAGATCGTTATTGTATATTCAATTCTCCAAGATGCTATTCATTATAAGACGATATTGTAAAGTACAACAATTTGTACGTATTATTAAATATGCAAAAAAATATTGCGGGTCTTTATTAAAGGCGAATATTAAAAACTGAAGAATCGTTGATCCCTGCTATCTGCTAAACCTCTCCATAACTCATGCATTCATCTCATTGAGAGGCTCCTGCATTCAGGCGCGTTCGGTTAGAGTCACACATGCATGCCGGCACTATGATTAATTAAGTTAATACTTGTAACTGTCAACACGTGAATGGGCATTGTGCAGTGGACAGACGGACAGGGACACTACCCCTTGCATCTATTATTTATCTAGCAATCAGTCCAGCACTCGCCTGTTCACACAAGGTGTGCGGGATTAAGATGGAAGATGGATGGAGCGAAACAACAGCCCTGCAAGAATGGACAGAGGCGGGAGCCTCAGTGGATGCAAAATGTTTCATTTATTATCCACATCTACATGCTTTAGTCAATTCTTAATTCAGAATTGGTTTTATTCCATTGGATAGTTAAAAATTAGGAAATAGCCATTTATGTAATAAGTAAACAAAGGTGGTTATTTAAGTTATGCGAAATTACAAAATGAGACGCAGGCGAGTTTCCTTACGTGTTTCACACAATATTTTTGCTACTTCCGTTTGAATAAGTACAGAAATGTATTTGTAATTATGAATTTTTGACGACATTTGCAAAATAAACAAAAAAAAATTATCGTAACTGTTACTACGTTGATTGAAATATATATATACAGGGTGAATACTGAAAACCTTGACATAGGGAAATAACATGGGAAAACAGTTTTTTGCTGTTTCCATCTGTCCCGCTAAATAAAATCGGGTGTATATGGTATCGTTAGTTAGATTACTTAATTTTACATCTAATAAAACTAAATGTTGTGTAATAAGACCTTTTCTAACTGAAATATTTGATAAAATAAATTGTATTTTGAAGTTTATCCTTCATATTTTCGAATAAGAAACGTCAAAAACAAAATGCTCCATAGCCGAGTGGATACGAGGGCTGTTTCATAACATAAATAATCTACAAGACCTGGTTCGAGACCACCTCAGCCCTACTTTTTTTTAATTAAATTATGCTTAAAATATCTTTATTATATCAGATTATTTTAATAAAATAGCAATATTCATATTTTTATAAATAAAAAAATCCAAATATTTAATAGAATTATTATTTGCTGTCTGTCAAACTTAACAATTAATTCGAATTTAGTTTTTGGTGTATAATTTTGTATTTCATGTTTCGAAACATGATATTTTAAGTATAATTTAATTTAAAAAAAAATAGGGCCGAGGTGGTCTCGAACCAGGTCTTGTAGATTATTTATGTTATGAAACAGCCCTCGTATCCACTCGGCTATGGAGCATTTTGTTTTTGACGTTTCTTATTCGAAAATATGAAGGATAACCTTCAAAATACAATTTATTTTATCAAATATTTCAGTTAGAAAAGGCCATATTGTAAAACATTTAGTTTTATTAGATGTAAAATTAAGTAATCTAACTAACGATACCATATACACCCGATTTTATTTAGCGGGACAGATGGAAACAGCAAAAAACTGTTTTCCCATGTTATTTCCCTATGTCAAGGTTTTCAGTATTCACCCTGTATATATATATATATTTCAATCAACGGTTACTACAATAAAATTATTGGGTTATAGAGATAAACGAAGTTTTTTGTGTTGTAAAATAAGAGTCTCTGTGAATCTAATAAATGTAATAACTATATTGATAATAAAACTAAATATTCTATTTTCGTAACTGTTAATATATTGTTTCTATTTTTTATATATGCTTACTTCCTGAATTGATTTCGCGTCTGAAATAATGAGATCAAAAACATAACTGAAATTAGTGTAATAAAGGATCTCTTATTAAACAGAAGTAGAAAAAAACTTTGGGAATAGCAGTCATATAATAGAATAAAAAAGTAGTGTAAATATTTTATTTTTAATAACAACTATGTTTATTGTACGTTTATATGTATATTTGATAATATGTGGGTATTGTATGTTGTATATTATCAGCATCCTGATGAAAACTGATTTACAGGTGAAACGTGTATTTATTGGATTTTATTAAATTACTGCTACTCCATTTTTTTTTCTTAATTATTATTAAAATTATTTGGCATAAATTTATATAAAAATCGTAATATTTGAGACGGTATTAAAAAATAAGTTTAATTGTTTTGGACACAACTTTAATTGAAAAGATCTTAAAACATCTAATTTTTTATGTTGTTTTGTTACGTAGATATTTCACTAATGGAACACTGGGAACATTCTACATAACAAATACCAATTTAGTATTATTTCAATAGACAATGTTCAATGTTCCTTTTTATCGTTTCTCCAAAGAATTTCCAGATATTATAACGCATTTTTTCAATCTATTGAACAAAATAGTACCTATGAAACCATATTCTAGTTGTTATAGACGATTTACCAATTTAGAGATGAAAAATTCCAATAGTCACACAATTCGAATGAATAATATTTAGAGAGATTTGACACTTACTAAAGGTATTGCAAAAATAATTACGAGGATCATATTTATGCTTAACAATAAAATTATGTATTTTAGTCGAAATGGTTCAATGGGGAAAATTATGATGTAATATAGTTTAATGTACGTATTTCTTACGATTTATTAAAAAACATTGCGATGATAATCAAAGGCGGGAGAACACAATATGTTACTTCTTCAAGTGAAACATTGGGAAAAAAATAGGTTTACTTGATGCACGAGAACACAAGTAAAGTTTTAACAGAAAATATTTTGTTATTGAAATTATGATTTAATTGATCCATGTAAACCACTGGAACTTCAGCAAAATCTAACATCGTTCGGTTATCAAGTAACTATGCTTATCATTAGATAACAACATTAGCAGATAGATGTTGTTTTTATTCAACTACCGAAAACTAGGTTTAACAATTTTAAAACCGGAAAAAAAGATGTTTATGATAAGTGTAGTCCTAAAGGCCAATACTGTGTCTTCGCAAGAAATATTGTTCATGATATGATTTTGTAAGAAGATAGATGAATTGTCTTAAAATGTACTTCGGAAAGTTTAAATATTTCATAAGAACGCGTTTTTCTTATTTCCGTTCGTAATGAAAAGAAATGACAAAAGCGTCCAACCAAAAGTCTCGTAAATATTTGTAAAAATTCGATGAAATCGGGTTTAAACTTAATATTGTTATATGTTTCCAAAAATTTTCAACAGTCGAAATGATAATTCATGCTAGGTATCGTGGTTTTCATTTAAAAATAATGAGGTAATATGTACCTTGTCCTTGTAGCAGGTATATTACTATTTATTTGATTATTATATAACTACATATTATTTACTTCAATTAAGTAAATAAATGTTATAATCGTATTTTATTTTTTTACTAATGAAACTATTCATCAAAAATAAATAGTAAATTTATTTATCTTTAAATTATTAACCTTTTTAAAGTGCTGCAAAAATTTATATTAATAAATAGTAATTGAAGGTAGTAATATAAATATCGTGTTTTATTTTAATAAACAAAATTATTACTTCCCATTCCATTCTTGATTAAATTTACTTGTCTACTAGAATTCATTATGAAGTCTTGTTATTTTAGAAGATAAGTAATTTGAATATGACAAAAAAATATAATTTATTTAATATTACTTTGAATATTTTTATTATTATGACTTCATGAATATTCTGATAAAGTAAATATTAATTAGATATTATTTTTTTATAATATCGGGCTCACATTTATTTTAGAATATCCTTAAATATTTTTTCACTGTCTACATGTAAATTAGATGGAATATAATATGAACATATCTAGGCCTGTAACATTATACATATATTTTTTTATTCGTAAATTTCATAGCATTAAAAAAATAGTTTATCAAATATTTTTCCACAAGAAAATATTTTGCGTTAACAAAACAAATATTTTCTCGCAACAAGTGAAAAGTTTGCATCCCCACATTAAAAACTTTTCTTGCCACTGGCATAAATAACAAATATATTTTCCATACATTTCCACATCATTACCCCCCGTTTGTCGTAGAGGGTTGAACCCCGAATTTACAACTTCCAGCCTCTGCATGATTTAGGGTAGATGGACCACAAATAGCACTAGTTAATATGAACCAGTTCTAGTAGAACCTGCTCTATTCTCTATTCCCCCATCCCTACGGAGATTATAACGTCTCATCTTTCTCCATCTCACGATTGACACCTTTGTTTGCAAAGAATGCTGACTTAATTCATTTGCATTGATGATTAATCCTGTTTTGAAGCTTTGGGAAACCGACATTTAGCGAATAAAGGAACCTGTCCCGAAATCATTATTTAGATGTACAGAGATATTGCTTTGTTACTATGCACCCTATTTTTCTTTGTAATAACCTTTTTACTGGAAATTTAACAAGTCGCACAAAGGAAGACATTTGAATGATGGTCATTTATTATTTATCTTATGTTTGAGAACGTTTAAGGTGTTTGGGAAAAATAAATTGATTCAAGAGGGAAGGAACTAGTTTTACCGAACAAAGAAATAGAAAAAACTTTCTCTCAAAGAAGGAATTTAATGAATTTAGAACAGGAATATCACATACTTCAACAGTTGTATTGTTAACATCACAATATATTGTAATATTACATATGGATACGGTGCGAGATAACAAAAGCGCATAAACTTACTTCATGATGAAAGGAATTCGGTCAAATTCATTATTCCTTTTCTTCAAACCATCAATCAACAAATCTTTACATTTCTTCAAGATGCAACATAATAATTTGTGTAGTAAAGGTTTGAAAGTAGGTCTTTGCAGACATGAGTGCTTATCAAGTCAACAACTCCAAAGATACTTATATTCAATATACACAAAATATTATTTACGATAAAAGAGTAATTGTAACCAGTTTTCTTATTAGTATTAGAGCTCGTATTTTTGATCTGCATTATTACAATAATTCATTGAAACATCTCAAACATGAAAATAGTGACGTAGCTAGCATTTACAGCAGCACCTCTCTCCAGTACTATTTACACTTTTTACTAATACTTATATTAAGATATTTCAGAAAAACACAATCTTTTTGAAAATACCACTTCCGGGTTGTTAGAATATTATATCCAAAATTTCATTTTTTTTTATGCACTAAGTATTGGAGTAATCGTTACAACATCCATCCATTCACATACACGGACAAATATCATCGTAAATTGAAATAGTGTTCTATGGACCTCAAAACGTATTAATTATCATTAGCACTCAAACAGATAAACAGCCAAACGGCGTATTCGTCCACAAAATTCGAAATAGTTATCACGATTGAACTAGATGACTTTAGTTCTAAACAGCCAAACGGCGTATTCGTCCACAAAATTCGAAATAGTTATCACGATTGAACTAGATGACTTTAGTTCTGTAACTGCAGATTACATGCATCCAGTTAAAGTTTACCGAAACTTAAAACGACCTTTTTCTGTGGTTTCGGTAAACTTAACAGGCTGCATGTAATCTGCAGTTACCGCACTAACGCTATCTAGTTCAATTGTGGTAACTTCTTCGAATTTTGTATTCGATTTTTAGCATAATTCCAATATCGCTCTTACTGAGTGACGAGAGATAAAAAAACATTAAAACTTTGAAATAATACATGAATAAATTAATCTACAATTTAATTTTTTTAATTTTATCTGCTGCAAAGTCGGTAACTACATCGTTATAAACTATAACCGAAAAAATTTCCGATCATATTGAAAGAATCGCGTACAGTGCAATTGTCGTATTTGTCAATAACTTACTTTGAGCCCTTGATACAAAATATACTACTTGGTCTAATCATTTAAATCTTATTTTGTTGCCCCGCAAACTGCGGCGCCCCCCCGCTACGCTACTGCGTCAGAAGGTTTTTGTCTGTTTTATTTAAAAGCGGTACATAAACGTTTCCATATTGCAATCACTATTACCAACGGTCTTTTCCCTTACAGGACGCAGTCCATTGTTTTCCATAAATAAAAATACGATCATACTTATTTCATTATTATTGAATATAAACCGATCAAAAATAAAAAAATAGTATGTGTAACACGTAGGAAAAGTGACTTCGTCTTCGCCTCTTTCCGCAATTTCCACCACCGTCTGGCAATACATCACTTTTCCTACTAGATACACAATATATTATTATCTAGAAACAGTAGAAACTTGATCTTTCAGACCGATTGTAAACAAGAATTTATAAAATTCTCTTCAACTAAAAAAAATCTTCACTATTCTTCTTAATAAAATCTATATATTTTCATTACTTCATAATGAACAAAAACCAAGCAACCAACCTAATGGCGTCAAAAGTATCTATTATTTCTTCCTCTTAATGGTTTTATTGTAGCAGACCTAATTACTTCCGAATCTAGTTCATGGATAGCATGTCGGTTTTTGTTTTCTCACTTCTTTTTATTTGGAGGAATAAAGCACTTTGTTTTACAGATAATTCCGCAAAAAAATCTATCATGGTTAAATCTAGTGATTTAGTTAGCCTTGATCCATTAATACCTATCCACCGGTCATCAAAAGTCTCACGGGGTAAACTCATTTGTTTTATGCTCTACGTAGGACCTTCACTTTTTTCCGACACATTTTTTTTAAATATAGATGAATTGTGCACAGAAGAGAGATTTTATTCGTTGTCATAAAACACTGCAGTTAATGCTAAGACATGATTGCCGATAATTTCTACCTATACGTTCAATTGTGTGATAAAGTTATTCAGTTATGCGATTCTCAAAAAATAACTCTAACATATAAAAACTTATTTGTACAACTACAATATATTTTAGTATATCTTTGATTTCACGTGAATGTGAATAATTTTCATATATCTCTTGACTGTTTATAAAGTATAATATTATATAATTTCATTATTGTCACTGTTATAACTTATGAAGACAATATTTTATCTTTATTGTACTTAATTAACTCAGTTTGATTGAGTATAACTCCCCTGTTCAATAAATAACAATTCGCATTACGAAATTAAAACGTAGCATGCAAACAACCATCTATGAAAAATTCCTACCTTTTTCTTATCGATTACGCAAATATTGGAATCGTCGTGTAAGAGTATAATATCTTCGGCCCTTGGATCGAACGATATATTCAGTACTGGAAAAGAACGACTCAGCCACTGTTTCGGAATTTTCTCGTTCAAACATTGAGAAAAGTCTGTAAATTTAATGTTCTCCAAGTTGTATTCAACGATCTGTAAAAAATATAAAATAAGTATTAACTATATATTTACGGGATAAAAATATATATACCCTATGATCAATATAAGCAACTACTAAATTATTCGTTGTAGGATGAATCCCAAGAGCTGTAGGTGGATATTTATACCGTGGGAGAGTAGTACAGTATTGGTAGTTTCCTTTTCCTGGTTTCCAAACTGCTATGTTGCTCATTGGATCAGCTGTGACGATGAAATTATTGCTTCGGGAAATTTGTAAGAAGGTAATAGTGTCTTTCAAGTCTACAAATAAAAATTATTAAATATATTATTTTTTAAGAAAAGATTTTAACATATTCACAGCAAAATAAAAATGCTTTAATATGTACCAGGAAAGTGTTTCTTTTTTTAATAACATATTAATGAAGGCAATTGTACCACGGCATCTATTTCTTTATTACCGAAAAATACTTTTTTACTACGTTTATTTATTTTTTATTCCGCACATTTTTTGGACACATTTCGTTATGAAAAAATTTTAAAATTCTGTTTAATAAATAAAAAAGTTATTCGTTTTTCAAGCTCACTTTTTGTTAGACAAAAACAAGAGGTAAATGGTAAAAACAAATTCGATGAATAGTACCGTGAGAACGCAATAAAATTATTTTTTAATGTTAATGGTATTCTTTACTGCACTAAAGATTTTTTTTTAAATTGATGAACATAAATATTGTATATTATTATAGACTTATAAAATGATAATTTTACTATTATGAAGTATTCATCAACAAATATTTTTTATTTAACAACAGTACTAGCTTACTAATATTATAGCAAATTCTAAAAATTATTACGCCTTGTACAATACAATACACAAAATCCATAAATACATGTTATCATTTACTATTTTAAAAACTGATATTTAAAAAAAATTACAGACTGAATTTATTTTTATTTATATTAATTAGTAAATTTTAAATGTTTTAATATTTTCTCTAAGCATTTTAATTGCACTTTTGAAAAAAACTTACATTTATCTACATCTATGGTTTGTGATACAAATATTTCATTAGATAATTTTAATATTACTATACCCCCAGAATACGGAGTAAAAATTAATTCTTTATTATCTGCACTAAATTCTGCCCGTGTACAAGGAGTACATTCTTCAGGCAAATTATCTATATGAATTAATTCAGGATTCCCCTCATTCTAAAAAAACAAATAAATAAATAAAACACATCTAATTGACATTAATATAAAAATATATTACAAGATTAAAATGGAAAAGCCTAAAACGTGTTGTTGTGCTGTAAAATATCATCTGCCCATTGTTTGAAATAGCAGAACACGATACGCCTTCATCTCCTTTAGTTTGAAGTTCCAGTAATTTTTTAGGCTGCTCTTTCAATTTTAAAGGCCCTTTAGCGCCATCTTCTGCTTCTTTCCCTAACTTCCACACTTCAACTGTTTTTGGGTACTGCATTAAAACATATTTTGTTTCGTGTGCAATTGAAATACAAGGGTTTTGTAATAACGGAGGATATTTGTTTAATGTTTTTGGTTGATAACTACAAGCTAAATACCCATCAACACCTCCAGAATACAATCTCTTATCGCAATAAACTAAACTTCTAACATCATGTTCGTGAATTTTTCTGTGAACACTTTTTACCCATTTATCATTTTTTCCTTTCATGTTTATTCGTTCATAACTCATGATTAACGGATCAACTCCTGCACAGTAAAGAGTTTTGCCATCATCGGATAAACAAATGCTTAAAACTGCGGCTGAGTGCGATTGATAACTTTCGATCTGTGAACCAGTATCTCCATCCCAAAATGTAATATACCCTCTGGAATCACCGCTCACAATTGTAAAATTATCGGTGACCAATAAACACCAAACTAATGTTTCCGTTTTGGTGGAAATGCGCCCTACATTCATTTTTTGGATAGCATGACCGGAAGAAACGCTCCATATTCGAACAGTATCGACACTTCCGGAGACAATATACTGGCCAGTTTCATCAAATTTTAAACATAGAATTCGACCTTCTTGTTTATCCATAATCTTCTCATACAAAACATTATCATCGGTAATTTGATAAATATTTAAATAGCCTTGTTCGGTACCAATAGCAATAGATTTTTTATGAATATCCATGCACCAAGCAGCTCCGCCAGTTAAAGGAAGTGAATATTTTTGTGTTAACGTTTTTAAATCATATTCTATTAACTGAGCTGCTAATCCAACACTAAATAAACGATCCTCATACCAAGATAAAGCCTCTACACTAGCTTTAGCTTTGTGAGGAATTGTTTTTTCGATGTACGGTGTATGAGAAATATCCCAAATTTGAATTGTGGCATTAGATCTGCACAAATAAAATATATTCGTTTTCAAAACATATCATTAACTGTTAAATCATACCTTGAAATCGCCAATTTTTTGCGATTTTTCTCTAGCACCATACAGTTTATACCTTCCGCATCTAAATTATAAAATTTTACGTTATGAATTTTGCATGCCATTGTTAATAAACTAAATTATTAACTTTATACAGTGTAATATTTAGATGTCAAATTTAGACATTTCAAAACACGTGCTCATACAATAAAAATCCCTAAATCCAATAAGAATAGTAGTAAAAAATATCCCTATGTGAAAATTAGTTAAAGTTTTAAGTGGAATTTGAAGGTTTCTTTCGGGAAATAATGGAAATTTATGTGAAACTGTAAGTACTCCTATATTTATTAAGTATTTAGAGCTAAATGAAACAGTTATTCTATTTGTAACTTTATTTAATTTCCTGCAAAACGAAAATAAAATATTATTTCGCGCCATTTTTAAAGTCATATATCTGTCTTCTGTCATTCTAACCTCATTCCAACTATAACCTAAAATGAATCGTGAGCTGTTATAACAACGTCTAACAAAATTATTATAAACAAAGTGATTATTATTGTGATATTTATAGTAATTAAACAGGTATGTATCCATATTGTAAAATATTATATAAATTGTTATTTATTATTGTTATTGCACAACTTTAGTAATGGGGCCACCGAAAAAATACAAACGTGACGCAAATAACAGCGGAAGCAGCAAGAATGAAAAATTTAAAAAGAAACGTAAAGAAGATGAGGAACCCGCTTGGATGATGGAAGAAGAAGATACAAACGAATCTGAAGGAGCAGCAGTACCCAGTGCGGCTGGTAGAAACGCCGAAAACAATGACCAAGGCGTACAAGAAGATGAATTTGGTGCCAAAGATTACAGATCACAAATGATCTTAAAAACAGATCACGATTCTCGCCCTTTGTGGGTCGCCCCAAACGGACATATATTTCTGGAATCATTTTCTCCGGTTTATAAACATGCTCACGATTTTCTCATTGCTATATCAGAACCAGTGTGTCGTCCGGAATTTATCCATGAATATAAACTCACAGCATATTCACTTTACGCTGCTGTGAGCGTAGGACTTCAAACTCACGATATCATAGAATATTTAAAACGATTAAGTAAAACTAGTATTCCTGAAGGAATCATTCAGTTTATTAGTATGTGTACACTTTCTTACGGAAAAGTAAAGTTAGTTCTAAAACATAATAAGTATTTTGTGGAAAGTCCACATCCAGAAGTTTTACAAAAGTTATTAAAAGATCCAGTCATTCAAGAATGTCGGTTACGTAGAAATACAGAAGATGCGGATAAAGATGGATTTACAACTGGAGTTCTAGACAAAAAAAATATTCCCTCATTCGGAAACAAACCACCAACTGAAGGAGCAGGAGACGGTACAGCCGTGCCGGATGATATCACCAACTTTTATGATAAAATAGACAACGAGGAAGAGGAGGAAGATGAGGCTGCTTTAAAAACAGTTTCATTCGAAGTCAATCAAGAAAAAATTGAAGTAATTCAAAAAAGATGTATTGAATTAGAACACCCACTTCTCGCTGAATATGATTTTCGAAACGATACAGTCAACCCAGATATCAACATCGATTTAAAACCCTCTGCAGTTTTGCGTCCCTACCAAGAAAAAAGCCTCCGCAAGATGTTCGGCAACGGTCGCGCCCGTTCTGGAGTCATTGTGCTTCCTTGTGGTGCTGGTAAATCCTTGGTAGGTGTCACGGCTTGCTGTACAGTTCGTAAACGAGCTCTAGTCTTGTGCAATTCTGGCGTATCGGTCGAACAGTGGAAACAACAATTCAAAATGTGGTCCACTGCAGACGATAGCATGATATGTCGGTTCACATCAGAAGCGAAGGACAAACCAATGGGTTGTGGGATTCTTGTAACGACTTACTCCATGATTACTCACACCCAGAGAAGGTCCTGGGAAGCGGAACAAACTATGAAGTGGTTACAGGAACAAGAATGGGGGATAATGGTGTTGGATGAAGTACACACAATTCCTGCTAAGATGTTTAGAAGAGTATTAACTATTGTGCAATCTCACTGTAAATTAGGTCTCACTGCTACTTTATTAAGAGAGGACGACAAAATTGCAGATTTAAACTTTTTAATTGGCCCGAAATTATATGAAGCGAACTGGTTGGAGCTTCAAAAGAAAGGATTTATTGCTCGTGTACAGTGCGCTGAAGTTTGGTGCCCCATGACACCCGAATTTTATAGAGAATACCTCACATGTAAAACCAGTAAAAGATTATTATTATATGTTATGAATCCCAGTAAATTCAGAGCTTGTCAGTATCTTATTCGGTATCATGAGCGAAGAGGAGACAAAACAATCGTATTTTCAGATAACGTTTTCGCTTTAAAACACTACGCAATTACCATGAACAAACCGTATATTTACGGCCCAACATCTCAAGGAGAAAGAATTCAAATATTACAGAATTTCAAATTTAATCCGAAAGTAAACACAATTTTCGTGAGTAAAGTTGCCGATACTTCATTTGATTTACCCGAAGCAAATGTTTTGATTCAAATTTCGTCACATGGTGGTTCAAGAAGACAAGAAGCGCAACGTTTAGGTCGTATTTTGAGAGCCAAAAAAGGAGCTATTGCTGAAGAATACAACGCCTTCTTCTACACTCTAGTTTCTCAAGATACTATGGAAATGAATTATTCGAGAAAACGGCAGAGATTTTTAGTCAATCAAGGATACAGCTATAAAGTATAAATTTCTTTTATCACAAAAATGATTTTGTTAATTGCAAAATTTTGTAGGTAATTACCAAATTGGCAGGAATGGAGGACGAACCAGATATGTCTTACAAAACTCGCGAAGAGCAAGGGCAACTTTTGCAACAAGTAAAACATATAATAATTTTTAAGAACATATTTTTATAAAATATTTTATAGGTTTTATCGGCTAGTGATATGGACTGTGAAGATGAACGAATTCCGGGCGAAGGAGGTCCGAGAAACTTAGCTGGAGGTTCTAGACGTGTAGGAAATATGGGTTCCATGTCTGGAGCAGATGATGCAGTTTATTATGAATATAAGAAATCATCGTCGTCTTCTACAGCCAATAAACATCCATTATTTAAGAAA
Source organism: Stenolophus ochropezus (assembly GCA_035578165.1). Taxonomy (NCBI): domain Eukaryota; kingdom Metazoa; phylum Arthropoda; class Insecta; order Coleoptera; family Carabidae; genus Stenolophus; species Stenolophus ochropezus. The sequence continues at coordinate 5,212,713 of JAQOWZ010000004.1, read as the reverse complement.
TTTAGATGTTAAATTTTATTTTAATATCGTTATGTTATGTGTATCTTATGAATAAATGTTTTGATATAAATTGTAAATTGGTTTCTATTTTCTCTGATTCTATAATTCCTCCTTGAAGTAAAATATAATAAATTTGAAATCACCTTAGATTAAAAATATCTACATATTCTTTTCATTTTATCTAAGGGTATTTATGGCCGTTTGCACCAACATAACTTAAATTTTAAGCTTGCCTTACATAAACAATATCGAATCGAAATAAAATGTCAAATGCAGGGTTTAACATTGCTGTCAAAAATTCGATTATATGTTTTTTGTTTAAGTCTGGCTTAAAATTTAAGCCTTGTTGGTGCAAACGGGCATTAAAAGTCTATCTACAAAGTAATTATTACTGACAAACATACTTTTTAGTATATTGTAAATCCCAATGTTTTTAAAAATGAAATATTATTTTCAGGAATGAAGATCACGAAGAACAAAATTGGGCAGTCGTCGAATTACAAGGCGATATACGATCACATTCCGGAGAAATTTCTGGAACTCAACTACTAGGCGATCTGCATTTTACGAAAGATGGAACTCCAGTATTAATTATTGGTCATCATCTACTCTTTGGTAAAGAAACTAAATTTGAAAAACCTTTAGCCGTAATGGAAAAGCATCGAACTAGCGAAAATGAAGTTGAATACAGAGTTAAAGCTATTATAACGAAAAAGTTATTGTTTAAAACGCGACCGAAACCTATTATTGTATAAAATAAATTATTTATAAAACTATATACCATAGATTTAATTATATTAATGAAAATATTAAACCACTATTAAGAAATGCTCATTTATTTTACATTATTGGGAGAGGGAAATATGTTATGTAAAGGGAAATGAAACGAATATTTTAATAAATTAAAAATAACACAATTTATAAAAGACCTATAGATACACTTAAATAAATAATTGCAGTCTATGACTTATGTAAATCACTGTACCTTGCATCTCCCAGTAACACTAAGATGGAACTTAAATATTAGCTATTAAGTATCACAAGACTGATTGACAAGTCACCGAAGATGCAACAGTACAACCTTATTGGGAATATGCCTTAGATATATGAAATACATTATATGTTAAGTGAGTCCGGCTCGTCTGGATCGGCGGGTATTGTGATACCTCCGGTATCAACTGTTTGTTCATCTGTCAGATCGCTAAGAGAAAGGAAACAATTTTGTGTTTCGTCATCCTCCAGTTCCAGATTTTTCTTTGAAATAATCTAAAAAAAAATACATAAAGCTGTATTATAATATACATTTTCATTTCAATTTAAAAAATCAATGAATATTGTGAATACTTCATAATAGATTCTAATATCTTTTTGAAATTTGACGATTACTTGACCGTTTTTTGTATTTTATTTGTGAACCTACACTATACAAGCTATATTGTAAAATAATTGATAATGAAAGGAGTACTTTTTAGGTACTTACGTTTTGTCCAGAATTTCCTGTCCCAGCAAAAATTTCATTTTCATTACTCTCTGATAACTCGGAATTAGAATGATTTAAATTAGATAACATATTTAATGTTGATGGTTTCTTTTCTGTAAAAACTGCACAAATTACTCTAAAATCACTTATAAAAATGTTTCTATCTTACCAAATTTCCTCATGTCTATTAAATTATTCCGATGATCGTTTGTATGGCTTATATAAGCTTCTTCACTAACAGTCCTGAAGGTACATTCTGTACAATTGTATACTCCAGGCATTCCAGGATGTTTACTAGCTAAATGAGTTTTATAAGAATTACTTTGTATTGCTGTGTAGTCACAATGTGGACATTTGTATGGACGATCCTATAAAACATTTATTATTTCGCAATAAATTCAATTACTTAATTTGTTTAATTTATTTACCCCGGAGTGCCTCATTTTATGCCGACGTAACGAGTTATGGTCCCCAGTTTTGTATAAACAGAATGAGCATGAGTACGGTTTCTCGCCAGTGTGCTGCCGCAAGTGCATCTAAAATATTTTATTATTATATAAAAAATTTTAAAAATCCTGTCACCGACCGCCACATAAAAAAAGAAAGCATTGTAGCCGTAACGAGTTTAATGTTTCGAAATTTTAATGTCAATGTATTTAAAGTTTTTGACATAATTGGCATGAATTAATTAACTTTTGTTAAAAATAGGTTAAATATATTTTTATTTTTAATTTACAAAATATCGACTGCACCCCAAACAAAAACACCTGTATTTCAGTGGGCGGTCGGTTCTATGATGGCAGTTGATTTTTTTACCTGTAACATGGCTTTCCTGGCGCAACTATGACCACAGACATTACAAATAAATGGTTTTAATTTGCTATGAACAGCTTGAATATGTTTTTTGAGACACTTGGAATCAGCAAATATTTTACCACATTTTTCACATTTTTTCTGAGTGGACCATTTTGGTTGATTTTCTAGGTGAATTATGCGGTGGTTTCGAAGTTGAGATGGTTGTTTAAATCCTCGACAACATTCAGGACATACATATTCTCTTTCATCACTATGAATTTTTATATGATCTTTCAGTTTTACTGCAAGGAAAAATAGTTATAGAGCAAAGTATTTAATGTTTAATGTGGATACATTGTCTACAGATTCATTCGCGTTATTTCTTTTGCTTTAAATCCCTCACATTTAATAATAATAATACAATAAAAACCACGATATAAAAGAATTATAGACCTAATATTTAGTTTGTTTAATTACATAATTTTGAGAATTGATCAGTATTAATTTTTTAAATGTAAAAATAATAACTATCTGACAAAATAACTAGAATATTTGGCACATATTCCGCACAATAATGAGAACAATATTCGAATAAGTTGTAATTTTTTATGAATCAAAATATTATTGTACAAAAGATTTACAAAATTTTACATTTTTTATATACGCAAATTTTCTAAGTATCAAGTGTTAATAAAATGTTAATGTCGTTAAAAAACAAAAATTTCTTTCTCTTAAGCTGTGAGAAAACAGACCTAGATGGAACAGCGCCTACTACTAAGTACTTATTAAATCTTGTTTCGTTATAATCATTTATTTCAACGTGAACAAATTAATCAAAATTTTGCACATAATAATGTTCCAAAGTAATATTAGAGAGTAAGCCGTCTACTCTGTATCTTGTCTATGATTTTGCATATGCACCGCTTTAATTAAAATGATTTTTCGACTAAACAGATTAAGATATTGGAATGATCTTAAAACTTACGAAATGAATTACATTTTGTATTTAGGCAAACTATAGGGGTTAATAAGAATCCTATGAAATATCTAGTTACTTCTGGAAAAACAATTATACGTACATCTGAAGTCTGTAGAATACGATTCTATTATAAAAATTTAAGTAAAAGTTATTTAACCAGTCCCAAAAAAGATTTTTTCACAAATATGTCAAAAAAAAACGACTTTTAATAGATTTTAAGGTCAGAACGAAGTCGAAATGCCTCTGAAGCCGATTCATCATGCTTATCCCGGCAGCTTCTTTTGTATATAATTTCTCATTTACTATAAAAGTCTGACCCGACGTTTTACTCCGAAAAAAATTGAACTACTCTAAAACTTACCAGAGGTGGAGCCTTTGTACGTGCATAATGGGCAAGAATAAAGATCAACATCAACTTGATGACATCTCCAAAGATGAATACTGCAAGTCCTCCAACACGTTTGTATTTCTTGACATTCTGGACATCGAAATTGTGATCTGTTACCCTCTACGTGACAACTTTCATGTCTAGCAAGTAACTCCGGTCTTGCAAATCTGTAGGGACATCCTTTAATTGGACATCTACAACAAGGAATTAGTACTCATTTTTTTTTTTATTAAATTTTTTATACAACTTACTTATGTTTTCTAGATTTTAATGTTCCTTGTCCCAAAATCTTTTCGATTAATTTTTTGTTTTTTTGTTCAGTATTTACAGGTTCTTCTTTTTGACTTTCAGTTTCTTTAAAACTTAAATTTGCGGGTTCTGCATTTTCAATAGCGCAAAGTTTATGATCTTTTATCATATGTTTTCGACAATCTTCGACAGTTAAAAATTGTTCGGCGCATTGGCTGCATAAGTAAATTAACTGTTTACCAAATTCTGATTCTGCTACACAATTTTCAGTTGTGGATTTATTAATTTCCGTAGAAATTATATTGGATTCTTCATTTTTATCTGTGTTGATTTTAAAAACAAAGTTTGTTCCATCTTGAGGAATCTGTAATATGTTTATCATTTTAGATTTCTTCCGCTTTTTTAAACGCATAATTTTCTTTTCAGTTTCCTCTTCTTGTAGAACTGTTGGTAATTCGTTATTGAAAACATATTGGGTGGATTCAACTGTGTGAGGTTCTTTAAAGAAATATTGTTGATTAAATTCTTCAGGGGTTTTAGGGATATTTATTTGAAAATCTGTAGTTCTCCCTAAATTAGTATCTTCTAAATTTGGCTCCGTTTTCATTACTTCACTATTCAGTACTGGAATTTCACCGTTTGTACATAATATACTTATTGTTTGTACATTTGCACTATCAGGTAATTTCAATTTTTTTGTTTTGCGCTAGAAACGAATGCGTAATGAAAATATTTTAATTGAAATAAAACACACAACTTACATTTAAATTTTTACGTTTAAAAACATTTTGTACTTCTTCATTGGTTTTCGATACTAAAAAATCTGGTTGCACTTCATTAATTTGATTTACAGCAACTGGCTTACTCTAAAATAAGTAATAAAAACTTAATAAACTACTTTTCATTTTAACTAGTTTCAACAGACGTCTGGCTGTATGTATGTACTTCGTATAACTCAAATTGATTAGCAGTAAAATGTTGAAATTTTGTATGTGGGACTGCTATAACATCTAGTTGTGCATCTCCCTATTTTACTGCAATCGACAGTGCCAAAAGAGAATTTTACTCGATAGGTTTTTTGAATTTTTCGTATAACACAGAAACGACTCGCCGTAGAATGTTTATTTTGTATGTAAGACTTAAAAACAGTACACAAATTTCTTACCAAAAAATGAAAACTTTCTGAAAAGTTAATGGCGCCTATAAAAAAGTAAAAAAAAAAAAAAACGTTGCGGCAAGATTTTAACGATAAGAGAAGTTATCTCTTCTATTAAAATAACGTTTATGAATATTAATTTGTAAAGATAGTTATTGCGGTTTTAGACATTTTGATTACAAACGTTATTTTTGTAATATATTTTGTTTTTTTAGGCTATATAGTCTGAAATTAACTTGGCCTTCTTGTTAGAGGTAAACAAAGCAGAATGACAGCAGCGCGCTCGTACCCTATACACATTTAAAATCAAAATGTCAAAAACCGCTATAACTAATAATAACCTAATAATTTAATATTTGTTTTTAAGCTGTTTAAACTTAAAGTCTTTGGCAAGAAATTTATGGAAAGTTTCTAGGCAATATGCATTAGACATCTTACCTCTATATGAGCACCTCTAAAATGAGTTAAAAATTGTTCCCTATCATTGCACTTAAAATCACACCTCTTGCACTGGTATGCGGTAATAATCGTAGCTAAGTCACTGATATCCAACGAATCTTCACTGTCATTCGTAACCGTCGAATCGGGTTCATCGTCAACGCTTACATTCGACGTTTCAAATTCGTCTGTTGCACTTTCATCATAGGCTAGGAGATTAGAAGTCTCGTGAATAATACTTTTATCATTAAATAACGATCCATCTATATTCAACACCGTACTAGTACCATCTGTATTCAAAACTTTAATTAATGTGTTTACAGAATCCGTGAAAACAGAATTCTGATTACTTTCAACTTCGTTTCCTATATCCTTAACATTCTGTATGATATCGGATACTGTATCACGTTTTGATAAAGAATGAGTGAATGTAGTATTTAATTTACGTTTTCTTTTAATCTTTTTTGAGTTAATGTTAGAACTGTTTTGATGTTCTTGTATATTAAATAGTAAATCTGGACAATTTAAATTTAATACTGATTGTTCGGAAATGAGCATTCCATTGATATCAATAAAGGCTTCTTGGGAAGACACATCTGATGACTGTATTACACTTTCAGAGGATTCTTCTGATTCTTCTTTAACAATTCTTTCTAAAGATTCATTGTTATTTCGTACTAAATCACAATTTAAAGTTACATCCACTTCATCATTAATTACTTCATTTGTTATAAATAAACCATTTTCCGTTAAAAACTTTTTATGTGATATCTATAAATTAAAGAAATATATAAAAATTAAAGTTGTTTAAGATTTATTATATTTACAGCAAAATATCAGGATTATTTAACTTTTAAAAAAATTCAAATATAAGATAATTATTAATATATTTATAAAACAAGTATTAAAACCACTTTCTACCCACAAATACTGTGACCTGGGTAGGTATTTTTTAAATGTTTCAACAGAACAGACTTGCTTTGCGATCGTTTTCCTTGCTGTAAACTTAAAAAAAATAGCGGGAAACTTTAAGTACTTGTCAAAATTTAAATTTAGCGATGTTTTCAACCTATCATTTCAAAATTTTCGAATTTCCTTGACATCTATTTATAAATTTCCTGCTCTTTTTTCAATGTTGTCAAGTTTACGGTCACATTACTCTGTAAAACGATTGTAACAACAGCTTATCGAAAAAAGATACGGCAATGCTTTTTTTTAAATTTTCGTTAATTCCTTATAGCAGTATTATTAAGTTACCGATCCCATTGCGTTTTATTCGATCGCAGTACTTGTTGAGAACCACTGGGATGTAATGCCACCCGTAGAGGTGTTTAAACATCCTGCTTTTATTAATAAAACATGTGGTATCTTAATTTTAATAGCGAATAGATTAAAATAAAATAAAAAAGTTCAATTATTAACATTGTAATACTTCTAATTATCAATTAAAATTTCACTATATCCATATGACCGCTATTTTGATGACGTAACCCGTACGGTTGATGCAAGCAGAATGTTCAAAATACGAAAGTTTACCCTAATAATTAAAGTTAAAAACAATAAAATGCAACAACGCAGTAATTAAACAGCGTTACCAAATTCAGAAATAGACCTATATAACTCATTCCAGCGGTGAGTGTGACGCCATCAAACACTACTTTTTGTCGCGGGAGTATATTTTTCGAACTTTGTGATTTTTTTTATGGCTATATGTAGTATTTTTTCACGATATAAAAATATAAGTACCTTCTATTTTTTTAATATAGAATAACAAATAAAAAATAAGAAATGCTTAAACAACCCTATTTCGTTATAAATACTTCATAGTTTTGACACAGACAAATATAAACGCATGAACAGCTTAACGGCGCATTCAGTCACAAAATTCGATGTAGTTATCACGATTAAACTAGATGGCGTCAATGCGGTAATAGCACATTACATGCGCTTGTGGTTTCGTTAAATTTTAACTGGGCGTATGTAATCTGCAGTTACCCCACTAACGCCATCTAGCTTAATCGTGATAACTACTTCGAATTTTGTAGATGGAATCGTTTTGAGTTTTTGAAAAAATAACGCGAAGTTAAAATAAATTGACATTATTTTGCTGTAATCATAATAATGTAAATAACACATATCAATAGTAAATACAATATAGCACATGTAATAATAGAAAAGTTACTATTCCTACATCTCGAATAAAAAGTGTAATGAACTAAATATAGCATACCTCCAAAGGATAAACTATTTCAGTATTATCACCAGTATCAAAATTGTCTTCCACAAATTGATTCTTTGAACTTTGCTCCAGATTATGTTGAAGAATTTCTTCTGGGGGCTGCAGATCTTGAACTGTATCATTCGATTGGTTAAGCATAAGAGGTTGAGAATCTAAAGAAATAAAATTATTAACTAAAAAAAATAATTAAAATAGTTATACGTACCATTTTGCCCATTTAATAATATAGGTAATCCTCCTAAAGTCCAAACAGTACCATCTAATTCAGTCAACAATAAATCATCACAAATATTCGGAACTTGAACAAATTCTTTTGAATCATTTGTCTGGATTAGTAACTGTGAAGCAATTTCTGGAGAATGTTTAAAAAGTGGCAAATTATTTTCTTCAGTTGGTATATTCATTTTTTTTTTAATATTATAAAACACGATCTGCAAAAACAAAAAATGTTATTCAACAATAGACAAATATGTTCTTTCCAAAAGAAATTAAATTTCAATATGTTAAGATTAATGCTAAGTAACAAATTATTATTCTTTCGTAATCAAAAATAATAGTAAGAAATTGTCATTGTCGCACATCTGCCAAATTAGACCGGGGAGAAAATTGTATTATTAACAATCCCTGTAAGGTTCAAATATTAACTACTTTTTAATAAATAATAAAAAAGTAAATACTAATACGAGGTTTTCTTCATGAACATAAAAAGGATAAATTATAACCTCAAAACATCACATATATCTCTTTCATGCAAAGTTTGTATTTTTGTACTGTTATTTAAATTAATTTTTTACATAATTTTAGTTTTTAAAAATATTACTATATAATGTACATGAGAAACATTTCAAAATTTTGTTTCAAATGACTATTAAATGAAATGACATTTTTTTCCAAAATTTACATATTAGATACTTACCTTAGATATTTGGTACAATCTCAAACATTATAAATATATTGGAATAATACGGTATTGCATCAAAAAATTATTTTTAAATTTATGTATGCAAACACATTATCAAACATTTGCTTCATTCTTTTAATCTGACTTTAAAATACATTTGAGTCACATATGTACTATTTCCTATACGTGTATATCACTTTTCATAAACAAAATATAATAATTACTTATAAATACTTTAAAATAACATCTATTTAATGAAAATTAATAACATTCAACACTGCTTCGACGCCATCTTAGTATCACGTGCCGGATTGATCGCGCGGGAAAGGTGAGTGATGTTTAATTATTTCCTTTCCTGATCATAATTTTGTTTAGCTAATTCAGGATTGAATTGCGAATTATATTTTTGTTTTACAATATTTTGTACAGGAGCAGGTTCTGGATCGGGTTCTCCTCTAAGTTTTGCTAATAATTTTTCTGCTTTAATTCTTTCTTCTCGTTCTCTTTTAACTCTTTCTGCGCGTAATAATTCGAGTTGTCTCTTTTTCTTTTCATCTTGATCATCAGAATCTGAGGTGGATTTTGATGATTCTCCTGAAGAGATATACTTTCTTTTTTTTGATTTATTTTTCTTATGTTTATGTGTTTTTCTTTTCCGTTTACATTTTTTCTGGATTTTATCATCATCTGAAGTACTGTGTCTTTTCCTCTTTCTACTGACTTGTTCATTTACAGATGTAGAAGCAGGGACAAATTCTTTTGTTGCTATTTCTTTAGATTTACTTTCATCTTTTTTAGGTTCCAAATATTTTTTCATGACATATAGTGGATCATTCAGTTCTTTCGTTTTCATGCTAACTTCTTCCTTCTGTGAAGAACGATCTGGTATTACATTGTACCAACTTTTCTTTCCAAGGGCTTCATTTGTGTCTTGCCCTAAATACGTAAGATATCCGATTTTCTTCTCATATTTCTCTTGTTCCTCTTTTTTTTCTTTTTCATGATCTACATTAACTTTTTTATAATCCTTGTTACCTTCTTCAATATTTGAAAAGAAATTAATGTGTCCATTTTCTTCACATATTGAATTTGAAACAGACTGTTCCAAATTTCCAATTTCTTCTGCAACTTCAGGTATTTGATTTCCATATTTTTCTTTTGCAAGATTTTTTAAAACCTTTAATCGTGCTTCCGATTCCTAGAAATTTACAATATTTACATATTATTTTTATTAAATATTAAATAAAAGCTTACGGCTAGTTTACTTCGTTCTTCTTTTACTCTTTGTTCTTCAGCAGCTTTTGCTTCATCTCTTCGTACTCGAGCAATATTCTCTTTAGTACGAACATGCCACCTGAAATTAAATAAACGTTAATGTGGACTTTAGTAAATGATTATTATAAGTGCATACCTTTTTTTCGGCAAAATATTCATGATAAACAATTTATGTTGTCCTGCATAAAGTCTTTGAAGTTAGGTGCATCTGAAAATATAACCTCAATATGTCAACTGTCAAACGTAGGCAGTACCGTGAAACAACAATTTACTTTATTTTGTTTATCTACTGACGTGCTTTAATTATTTTGAGACGAAAATGGAAGACGAAGAATTATTAGCGTGCCATGAATGTAAAATTGATTTATCTCAGATTTCTGGATATTTAACTCAAGACGGAACACTGGTTTGCGAAAAATGTGCTGTTCCTCATCTCCAATCCCAAAATGAAGGAACAAATGAACTCAAAGTAATCCCAAACAATGCTTTAGAAAAATTAAAATGCGTAGGATGTTCCAATTATCTCAGCTACGGACCAATTTATTGTGATAAGAATGGTTCTGTTTGTGGTTTATGTTATAATGATGATGTACATATAAGAAATAATCAATTTGAAGTCTTGGCTGAACTAATGCTCTTTCCATGCAGGTGAGGTGACATAAATTAAACATGTATTCTTCAAAATGTAGTTATATTAAGTATTTGAATGTTTCCGAAACCTTATTTAAATTTGTCGTATATTCTAAATAATTTCTTAACAACATTATTAATATATTTAGAATAATTAATTATAATTAGGTTATTACAAATTACAACAAACTTTTATCGCTATTCGACTGGATGAAGTATATGACTAATGCTTTAAGTAAAAGATAAACATGCTAAAAAGTGGTAGTTAACAGTATTTGTAAAGAAGTAAAACCACTTGTTTGGCATTCGAAAAATGCATTAATACGTCACAGCACAAATTTGAATTTTGTATAAAATTTACTTATAATTCATTTTATGCTTAATTTCTGTAATACCAAAGAAAAAAATTTGATGTGAACAACACATTACCTCCGCTATTAATCGTTTAATTATTATATCGTTATTGATTTCTTTTATCTTCTTGTATTTTACAATAGAAACAATTTATATTCACACATATTAACATTTAAAAATAGCTTTTCAAATTTAATAATTATATTTGTCAAATAATGAATATCTTATCTATTTTATTGAAATTATATAGCCTGAATGACGGTTAAAACCAATATAATTCAAAAATTTTATATTTTAAACTAGAAGTAATGGCAATAGTTATTTACGTAAAGAGGGCCGAAAGAGAAGGTTTAAGTCTGCGGACGAAATTTGAAACACGACGCATATCAGAAGACTTTTATTCGTCCAAAGGCATAAATCTCTTTCGGCCCCAGTTATGTACAAAGTTTTGCACACTGCTGCTATCAAGTAGAATGTAATGTTGTATTACAAGATGATGTGTCAAAAACATTAAGGAGATGTATTGCATTAGTAACCTTCTTTTTTGTGTAAACAAAATAAGCAAGTTGCAAATAAATAAAAATTCAGATAATTCTTTACTAAATTTTGCTAGATGCTAATAAAACTTTAGTAGATTAATGTCCCAGTAAATCGAAGGGAAGATAAGAAACTAATACAAAATATTACAAATTAGGGTAAATGTTTTGACATTTCCTTTACCGTCCAGCAAGTGTTTTCTGTACTTTAACGCCCAAGGGCGTAAAGTAAGAGTTTCCGCTATGGAAACCAAATTAGTTATTTACATAACAAGTGTGGAAAGTGGTAAATATCAAGCATGTGTAGAGATTGAAGAACGAGGCGTGTAGCGCCGAGTGATTTAATACACGAGCGTTGCTATGCACTTTCAAGCGAATTATGTACACTATTTTTCAGACGACCACAAAATATTATAATAAAAACAAGGTTTATACAAAAGTGTCAATGTCAAACACAACTTACGAAAGCATTGACGTTTGGGTTTGAGGTTAAGTATCACTAGTTAACGGAAACTGATATGGAAATCTAGTACGTATTATTTGAACAATTAATAAAACTATCAGTACATTAAGACTCTTTGTTTTTGTTATTAATTCACTACCAATTTTAAAATCGTAGTTTTAAGCAAATTTTCATTAATTTTATTACATTTCATTATCAAAGTTCCATCTATTGACCACTAATCGTCATATCCGGTTATATAACACACTAGTGTGTTATTGTAACACACCTCGCGTGCTATGTTACATTTTCTGGGTGTTAATTACAGTGTAAATATGGCTACTTTCATATGTAGTCGTCTGAAAAAACAATTACGATACAGTTGTGCGTGAAAGGTATATAGTGCATGCTTGTATTTTTCCAAGAAATGCAATTTTGAGATTCTAGTAAGTGCCACTTCCGGATAGTCAATTTTATCAATCTAATCTCTATAAATTTAATAATCGTGTGCACAACTGTTAAAATCGAATTATAGAGATCGTGTTTATTTATTAAAAACTCGATGTATGGTTTTTAGCTTGGTCCCTACACCTCCCTTGTCAAGGAGAAGGGATGTAAAAATATGCAAAGAAATGTTTTATTAAAAAAAAAAAAAATAGTGGAAAGGTAATTAAATATTTATTTAATTTTAACATTTTCAGATTCCACAAATATGGATGCAATGTATCAATTCCATTCTCTAATGGCAAGGAAGATGAACATGAGCTACAGTGTAAATTTCGCAAAGAAACATGCCCCGTAATAATTTCCGACTGTTCCTGGGAAGGTGAAAAAGGAGGATTTGTCGAACATTGCGAAGATAAGCATCCGGATAGAGTTGTAGATAATCCTCTGAATTTGTCGTACGATGTAACCGTACCTAGCATTTGCACATTCCTTGTCAAGGCTTACAATAATGTTTTTATTTTTCATACTAAAGTTTGTACGAAAACAAACATCATTTATCATACAGTTCAAAGTGTAGATTCCTCAAACTGTAGTAAATTTGATTACAATGTGAGAATTTTTCGCAACAATAAAGTAGTTAGACGATCTGGTAAAATAACTCCTCAAAGTAGATATGACTACAAATCAAAAGATTTCATTATAACTAACATAAAACATTTGGAAAAAGCTTTAGAAGGGTTGGAAAAGTGTGTTGTTACTATTGCAATTAATAAAATAAACCGTACTACTACTTGCGATAAATGTCAAAAGAAATCATTCAAGACTTATTGGTATAAAGATAATACAATGTGGCTTTGTGAAAATTGCAGCCCGGAAAAACCAATTAATTGTAAAAATGCGGGTTGTAATCATACAGATTTTGAAAAAAAATGTCAGAAACATGAATTATTTTTCTGCCCTTTCGGTACTTGGTGTTGGCTTTGTATTAAAGATGTTAAAAGAGGAGATTTCATAAATCATTATACCACTAAACATTTAGATAAATATAAAGAAGGAGAACCTTGGGAAGCTGCAAAAACTGGGCTTTATGATAAATTACTCCTTCTTCCCACGAAATTCGGAAACACAGTTGTTAAATTTAAATTTAATGAAAACGAATTTACAATTCAAGTAAGATCTGCATTTTCGTCACAACAGTTACCTGAATATTATTGTATTATCAAATTGTGTATTGCACACGATTCACAAAACAGTAAGACTTATGTTATGAATACAGTTTTTGATGAATTATATGATTGGAAATTGGATATTAATAAAGAGAAAGATATTAAATGGCCTGAAACAATTTCTGTTGTAATAAACATTGAAAAGGGAACAAAACCAGATCAAAAGATTATGGAAGATGCTGTTTTTCAATAAGTTTTATTGTTGTCTATTTTTGTATTTGTAATAATTAATAAAATAGGAAAGACTAATAGATGTTTGAATTTATTTTTTAGATTTATACATCTGCATTTTTGTATGACGCCTGCGTGTAGATCAAAATGGTCCCGGTAAGTTATGGTAAATTATATTAATATTTTAAGTTGTACTAATAAAACATAAGTGAAGTTAAGAAATGGTCGTTGAACTAGAAAAAGTTAAATAGATTGTTGACGTCTATTTGAAAATTATTAAGTTTTGAATAAAAGGATGTAGAGAAATTGTAAACATTTTGATAGAAAAAGTTCATTTCAGAGAGTACAATTTTAAAGGAAAGAGCAACGTAGCCCACACGATCACTAGAACTAGAACATGTTCATCTGCCTTTCTTAGGAATATTTCCTGGACAGTGATAAATTGTAAAAGCAGGTTTATTTTTAATAGAGGATTGTAGCTCAATCGAATTTAGAGAAATTAATTTGAGAAATAGAAAGAATTGCATCAATATTTTGATTGGGAATTTAAAAGACCGCGAATGTTTTGATTGGCAAGTGAAAAATTCCATCATTAAATCTGACGAATGAGCTTGAAGAACACACTGGGTGTGACCTTGAGTTACAGTAAACTTTAGTTGTATACATTTAAATAGTTGTTAGTTGAATTTGGGTCTTATAATTTATAAATTAACCTTTCTTATTTCTTTTACATCTGTGACAGTATTATTTATAAGATTAATGCATAAATTACCTGTTCATGTGTAATTTGTTAAAAGTTTGTATCACTAGTGCCCCTGCTATTCTTAAACAGTTTTTATTTGAATATAAATATATTTTTTAAAATTATATAATCTAAATACACGTGCAATTTTTAAGAATGTAATCTTACACTGTATTGTAATATTAATTTATTTTTTATAAATACAATTTAGAAATAGCTTACACGTCAAGATCCACAAAGAAAACAGTTTGACACAAAAAATAATATTTCTGACGTCACATTGATAATTTCAAACTTAGGAAATCTAACTCGCTTAGGGCCGATTTTTCCACCTCTGGTTAAAGTGCCGGTTACTTTAACCGTCAGTTAATAGAAAAATATCGCATCGAAATAGTAAACAACATATATTTTTGACAGTTTACAATAGTTTTTCGATGCGTCATTTTTTTATTAATCGATGGTTAAGGTAACCGGTGATTTAATCAGAGATGAAAAAACTGGCTCTTAGTAATATAAACATTTTCATCGGATTTTCACCAATAGTCCTGGTCCCTCATACTTAAAAAGAAATTATAAAAAAAATGGTAGAAACCCCCAATTAAGGATTAGGGAGTCGCTCAGAGTGCAGATTTCAACTGAATTTTAATTTTGAGCTTTATATGTACAGGTGTATCTACGAAGACGAAATTCCTCTTTAACTTTTTTATTATAAAAAATAGAAAAATTTGCTTCATATAAAAGTTTTATTATATTAAATATACTACTTGATGACACACACAAAAAAATTGATAGCCTGATTTATTTTGGTAAAATTAAAACCGCCATTATTTTGACTTTTCAGTCATGTATTAGTTATGATACATGAATATGAAAAAATTCGAGAAAACTAATGAAATTGAAAAAATATTTTTTATCAAAATATTCTATATGGCTATATGAAAATTATCAAATTGTAACGATATAAAACAATTAAATTACTAACGGTAAGCAAATATTTATTTGTTACCAGTATAACGTGAGTATTTTTTAACGTGAAACATTGGGATTTATCATATCAATTGTTACGATTTGATATTGGATAAACAGCAATGTATTTGCTTGTCTCATTTAAAATGAAATATATAGGGAATGAATTTGAAAGATGTATTAAATTTTAATATTGTAAAACTTTACAAAATAAATAACTAATAAATCAACTATCAAACAAGTAATTATAATGATGAACAATTAAACAATACTTGTTAAGCAATGACTCAATCTGCTATAAAACTCTTGAATTACATATAATATTTTGAGAAATATTTTGATTTTAAGTCAGTAATAAAATGAATTTCCATTAAAGTTATTAAAGATTCTTTAAAATGTCAAATTCGTTCCCTACGTTTCATTTTAAATGAGACAAGCAAATATATTGCTGTCAATCAAATGTCAAACCGTAACCATGGATGTGAGAAATTCCATGTTTTGAATTTAATTTTTGAAAATGTTTACCAAAAATGAATTTATTGATATGATTCTAATAATCGGAGAATCAATTGAAATCGTAAAGAGAAATATAATTAACAAAATCATTTTTCTTACTGTCGACAACAAAATTTACAACCACTCAGAAGAACCTCCGCCAAATTTTGAAAGACGGGTTCAGTTGAAAACCAAAAATTTATACATAAGAGAACAAGGTCGTCATTTCGAACATTTGTTTTCAGTGATTTGCCTTTTTAAGTTTATTATTCTACGTTATGAAATTGTTTTATATCTTTATAATTTATGAATTTTCATATAACCACCTACAATATTTTGTTATAATTTTATGGTAGTTACAATTAAATAAAACTCACGAAATTACGAAAATATATCTTTATTTGACATCTAGCTAACCTATTTCAATAAAAATTATATTTAATATTTTTTTCATTTTTTTATTTTTCTCGAATTTTTTCATATTGATGTATTACAACTAAATACATCATTGAAAAGTATTTTAACTCAATTTCTAGAAGGTATACAAAAAAGTTTTATAATTTGTTAAAACCTATTTCTGTTATACCAAGTGTGTATGTATATTTTATTTCGCAGCACCCCTGGAGTAAAATGTTACCGGTCGCCACTGATTTGAAAGTTTTCATGTTATTTATAAACAAATAGTTAAAAACGATATTTTAAGATTTATAACACTTGTTCATTAAATGAATAGTACAGATTTTTAGAGATAGTTCTGAAGGAGAACATAATTGTCGTTCCTTTCACATCTAAAAACTGTCAGTTCCATTCAATTTACTTTAATTATAAGTGAAGTGAAAAGGATGACAGAAAAGATTGCACCTATTATTTAAGAAGATGAAAAAGCATAGACGTAATATACTACAGAGGAGCGTGTGCTTATGTATGTAGCCTTGGAAAAATCGCGACGGAAGTTGGCCATTTTAAAACTATATGGGCTTTGACTGATTGGACTGATCCATTGAATTTAGTTGATTTCCGCCTGTATGAAATCGTGTAACTCGTGTAAACGGAATTAGGTGTTCATATCTGTTTTTCGACGTCATGGAGTTCTTAATGTTTTGTGTGTTAATTTTCATATCTACTTGAAGAGAATAGAAATTCACCCCTATCACAATACCATGAACTTTCTAGACAATAGCCAAGACATTTACAAACTTAAAAGACACACGCCACTAAACATTCCTTACAAGTTTTAATTAAAATTTCATTTAATTTCACAATGGGACACATGCCATGGGCATTAATCTCAAGTAATGCTAACACAATACACTATAAAAGTTGTACGCATTATACAGATTGTAAATAATAAATTATCATAATAAAAAAAAATCATATCAATGATCAGTTGTTTAGCATTTGTTCGAATGCAGTCCAGAAGTTCGAAGAAAATAAATCTAAAGTTTTAATATATTGTATATCTCATAAGTGTTTTTTTATAATTATGCCATTGGTAAGGCAAACGTCACCAGCCGCCATTTTGAGACCCCTACTTTTGATCGCAATTTCTTTGGACATAGCTCTCTCTATAGAATATTTACTCTATGTGCAAAAGTGACTCGCCCTCTTGACCACCAGCGCCTCTATCGGTAAACAAAATTGCCCGAAGATTCCCATCTTCAGTTGGTCTGTGGTTCCTATTGCTGTTTACAGTTAGTATATTTGTAGACAAATGTTTTAAGAAGTACTGCAGTAAATTAATTCTTATTTAACAAATTGAAAATAATTTATTGTTGCTATTATATAGAAAATGGAAGAAATAAAAGAAATTGTAATAATTCAGAACAATGAAGATTATTTAGATGAATCAAAACAAGATGGTATGGTTATGTTTGTAATGATAATATTAATTTTATAATATTATTTTATATTTTGATTTTAGAAACGGAGTATGAAAAAAAGTTTTGGAAGTATGACGACACGATATCCCTCATAGGCGTAATAGAGGCAAGATTTGATGAGTTGAATCACCCTGGTAAAAAGAAACGTGCATGGGAAAATATCTGCAGAGATTTGGAGAGTATGAATATAAATGTATGTATTTATATGTGTAACAATATTGATTTAGAATATGATTTATCTTACTCTTTAGGTTACACCAAAAGAATGCAGCACAAAGTGGCAAAATTTGTTGAGATCTTATAAGTCTTGTATAAAAAACAGAAACAAAAGTGGAAGAGGTCCAATGCGATTTAACTTTTTCATGAGGTTGGATGAACTACTCGGAGACAAATCACGTACACATAACAAACACGCGTTGAACCTGATAAATATTAATACTATTAATAGTAGTACCCCATGCCAAAGTTTGAATATTGAAAATTCATTCGCGGCTAACATAAGTAACAGCAGTGAACATGACGCAGAGGCGAGCAATGCAAGTAGCGTGAGTACTTGCGAATCTTTAAAACGTGTTCGTACGGATAGCAATAGTTCCGAAGAACAAAATGGAGAAATTTCACCAACAGTAACTCCGAAAGGAAATAGACGGAAAAAAAATATACAGACAGACTACATCAATTACAAGAAAGAGTTTTATGAATGCAAGAAAGCAGAATGGAGAAAAAGAAGAAAGGATAAAAAGGAAAGAGAAACTTTAAAATTAGAATTATATAAAACAAAATTGAAACTAGAAGAAAGGAAGATTAGGATATTAGAAGAGCTGGTATTCCAAAGGAATAAGACCAAGTAATTTATTGTAATTAAAACATGGAAAAATTTATTTTCAATATTTTTTGGCAGCTCAACATTAGCTCTGAAAAACAAAATGAAGAAAAAGGAGGAAAAATGAAAAGGAAAGAGAAATGAAACTAGAAGAATGATTAGGATTTTAGAAGATCTGGTAAATCAAAGAAACAAAATCATGTAACTTTTTTATAATTAAATCGTGCTATACTATATTTAGGGCCTTCTTATTTTTTTTTTATGGATGATACTACAGATCACAAGAGGGCGAAAATCGATAGTTTTATAATAAAATAGATATATTTTTTTTAATATGGTAATAAATCCATGTTGAAAATTTTCTAGTAATCTGCGAACGAAATATTTGTTTTTCTTTAATTTTTAATTATGATCTTAATTGGTTATTAATTATATAAAAGATGATCGATGATGCACTATTGATTTTTTAAT
Organism: Stenolophus ochropezus; assembly: GCA_035578165.1. Taxonomy (NCBI): domain Eukaryota; kingdom Metazoa; phylum Arthropoda; class Insecta; order Coleoptera; family Carabidae; genus Stenolophus; species Stenolophus ochropezus. The sequence continues at coordinate 5,193,630 of JAQOWZ010000004.1, read as the reverse complement.
ATTAATTTAAGTGATATGGTGGATTTGATGCGTATTTCTGGAGAAGTGTATCAATGTTTTTCATTTTCCTTTGGTATGTAGTATCATCCATTACAAATAAATAAGACGATCGTAAACAAATAAATAAGCTGTATTTAATTTTATTGTTTATATTTTATTTTCTTTATTTTTTTTTATTCCTTTATATACACAAAATGTACATTATTTTTAATTAATAAATTTATTTTAAAAGTAATAAATGGTTTATTTTTCATTGTAATTTAATTTACACTGAACATTTCATTAAATATTTGTTGCCGCCTATCAATATTATTATTAAAAACTAATTGCGTATTATCAAAATTATCTGGAATATTAATTTCTTGTTCATAGTCAATATCTAAATCATCTAAATTTATACAAATATTATGTAATACACATGCCGAAATTACTGCCTTCGTTATAAAATTTATATTTCTATTTTCAAAATTTTTCAGTCTTCTGAATCTACCTTTTAACAATCCAAATGTATGTTCTATGACAATTCTTGCGGATGAATGTCTGTCATTAAATATATTATGTTGGTCTGTCAAAATGCCATTGTCTTCGAATGGTGGAATCAACCAAGATAAATTCGGATATGCTGAATCTCCTAGTAAAAAATAGTCATCAAGGTTTATATTTCCATCTGTGATTAATTCATATAAGGTAGAACGTTGCAGCAATGTAGCATCATTTATTGAGCCGGCTTCTCCACAGAAGACATCGATGAATCGTTTTTTGTCATCACATACGCCTTGTACGAGAATTGAGTATTGGCCATTTCGATTGCAGTAGACATGCTGCTCCTTTTCAGGTTTTATGATGTTGATATGGCAAGCGTCAATAGCACCAATAACTCCTTTTATATTATGCTGTTTAGCAAAATTAAGAGCAATTTCTTCTCTCGTTTCTCCTTGTGGCCACATTATGTATTGGTTGCTGATTTGTACCAAATAATTAAGTATTATATTGATACATCTGTGAGCAGCACTCATTGCTATATTGAATCTTTCACTTACTTGACGGTAGGATTCCTGGTTGGTTAAATACCACAATGTCATTAAAAATGCCTTTTCAGGAGATATTTTCGCTCGTCCAGAACTATGAGTGGGAAATATTTGGGCGTTCGTTACTTTGTTAATTACAAAATAACATGTAGCACGACACATTCTAAAATGTTCTTTGAACAGTATATCATCATAAGATGGTAATATAACTTCTACATAATTTTCTACTTTGTTTAATTTACGTCTCTTAATAACATGCTCATATTCCACGGATGTTTCAGAATCGTCAGCTTCAGAACTATCTGTACGAAAATCTGTACTCTCATCCGAACTGGATGTAAATAAGAAATTTATATCTGTATCACTTACATCTTCATTTAATAATTGTTCCTAAAAATAAGTTTAAAGCATTGTTAATTCCAAATTGACATTCTTTCAACAAAAATAAAACTCACCAACACAAAATCTTCTATATTACTGGTCATTTTGTTATTTTTATATACAAATAATATTTCAAATTCAAATCAAACAGTGTCGCATTTTTCAGTCAAAGACAAAATATAACTAAATAAAACTTCATCGGTTTGTTGTTTTCCAGACAGAGAAAATAGAGATAGATATAACATTAATATACTTGCTCTTAGATTGACAATAAAATTGAAAGTTTACAATTCATTTGTTTCACTATTAGCCTATTCATCCATTATTATTTATTTGACATGAGATATTATTTTTCAATACAGACTTGATAACCATGGTAACCAAGGTTAGTAATAAATTATTATTGTCCTAGGTCAATAATCCAAACTGTCACTTTTTAAGAAACTTATGCCTCCAAATCCAAATATTATTTTACTTAATAAATTCAAGAAAAGTGTATATTATGAATTTAAAATCACCTTTTGATTTGTATAGGTAAATCAAATATAAACAAATCAAGAATCAAAAGTGAGGTTAACAAACTGAAACGTAAGATAAACAAATACGGGCTGACCAGTAGCCGCAACTTCCACGGCATACTATCTGGTAGTATGTTGTGGACAAACATATCCGTACGCTCGCGAGGAACATTAATTCGTGGCCACCTAGCGACAAAATCTGGAAACCGACAAAATAGTACTCGTCAGCTGATAGCCGCATGGCCTCTGTTACTATTACTACCGTCATTTTCCATTATTCTTTTTTTTTTGGATTTTATCCACATTTTTACAAAAATTCTAAACTAAACTTTATCTAAAAATCAATCTTTATGAAGACTACTTTATAATTTTTTTCCATAAGTTATGAAATCTCACCCCAGAATTATTATCCTTTATTATGACGAGCAAAGTAAAAATAAAGTATCAATGCAGAAATTGCTGTATGTGGCTGCCATTCCAAAGACAGCAAAAAGTTGATAATTATAGCAGTTTCCATTTGTTTCTGAAAAAAAAATAAAAGGAAGGTCCGCTTGTGCGATAAATTCGGTGAAACGGAACTAGTTGACAAATGAAAAGCATGAATTAAACTTACTTGAAAAAGACAGATTATAAAATTACAAATGTATCTCTATATACTTGCTCTAAAATATGTAAAATAATATTATAATACGATGATTTTTATTTATTTACTTGAAAAAGATCGATAAGAAAGGTAAAAAGTACACAAAACTTTGAAATGAAACAAAATCATAAGTTCACAAAACAACTAAAGTCACAAAGTACTACAATGATCTAACCCTTCTGCGCATACGCATTATCACTAAAACCGCAGGTCGTACAATATAGTCCAGAAACGGATGATTTATTCCAGTTTTTTTTTACCTATTTTTTGGCGACTTACCGATTTGATGCTGGTTCGCAGTGTTTTGAAACATGTCGTTTTCTCGGTTGAAAACGGTGCAAACGATGACGTCACACTAAGACCATTTTGAAATAGTTTCAAACCAGCCGGCGGGGCCGGATTTAGAATTTTGATACTGTAGGGCCAAAGTTTTGTGAGGGGTCCCCAAAATTTCTAAAAAAGAAATAAATCTCGGAAAAATAAAATTCCATAGGCTATGTAAGCATCTATGTTATGCGAACAACATAGATGCTTATATTATGCGAACAAAGTGCCATCTGGCATCATGCGCTTTAAGTTTTTCCAGAAAACTGGCGAACGCAATATACAGAGTTTTATAGGGAAAACATTAAATTTATCCTTTCACAATGTCATTTATTATATGCTGTGGTTTCCAAAATGTTTAATTAACTTTATTTCGTAAAAAAAGTATATTGAAAGGACGCAAATTGTCTAGCAGCAATCATGTAGGGTACATCAACGAAGATATTATGGTTTTGGAAAGAATTTTACGAGGCACAATTATGCAAGAAACCCCGGGCGGTATTAGTATACTAATAATATAAACTTTTATAAAATTGTGATTAAAATGTGAATGTAAAAAAAATCATGAATAGATGAAATCAAATGTTATTTTTCCCTAAAGAATTATTACAATCAAAATAGTTGAGTTAATAAACAAAAATATGACTAAATTTGTTGTAATCAAAGAAATAATTTGATTAATTTTAGCAGTTTTTCTAAAGTAACATTAAATTAAAATAATATTAACTGTGCAATAATCAATTGCAATTATTGCGGAAATAAAATTTTAAATTCTTACTTATTAGTGATTTTGACACGAGGGATGGAATTTGGATTTAATATAAATTATTATCTTGTAATGAAATACACAGACTATGCAATGAGTTTTATTATATTTAGCGGGATAGATGATAATAGCAAAAAACAAAAGTTCACTTTGTGAAAAAGAATTAAAAAAAGGTTTTTTGCGAACTATAAATTGATTTATTTCAGTTGGATGATAATAGTGTTATAATAAGATGCACGTGCCCATTACACTGCAATTATTGTTTGATTTTTTTTGCAATTTCTTTATGCTAAACGGCTAAACTAAATAGGGAGTGCGCCGCGAAAGAGTTGGCCCCTGGCGGAGAAATAGGGAAGTTGCTAGTGGTAATCAGTACTTTGAGGTGCCATGTAACTAGCTGTAACTTATAGTTTGTTTTATGTTTTTGGATTATGTAAACCATATTTTTTTATATTTAACAAAATACCTTCTCTTGCTTTGCAACTGCATTTACAAACCCATTCTTTAACATCACCAGAAACAAATCGTATACTTACTTTATGTGCTTTGTTTTGTATTCCGGACGTTTGCAATACATAGGATAATATATTGAATTTGTCTAACAAAGCACAACGAACTACATGGCCAGCTAAAAATACGGCTTCTCCTGCTCGTAAGGGTCTGACTCTTTTACCGATATATTGAAATATGTCACTAATATTTATAGCCATAGTTATTAAAAAGGAAATATATTAATAATACTGTCATATAAAAGAAATAAACACAGGAAAATTCGGACAAATAAATTAATATTCACAGAAAACTTTGCAATAGCTACACAAAACAATGGCATCTATCACCACTAACGGTCATTTTTAAATGTCCTTCGGTGAGACACCTAGCGGCCGGCGCACTCCCTTAGCTGTCACGGTGAGATTCCTAGAAAAAATGCGGTGAATCGCCGCAAGATGTTACTAGTATCAATGCTTACATAGATTGTAGAATTTTTTTTTTAATTAATAAAAAAAAATCGTTAAAAAGGGTCACGAGTTCATTCTGTCTCTGCCATGCGTTTAGTACTGTTTTTTAAATTTTTTTAGATTTCGTTTTCATTGAAAATCACCAATATATTGGTGGAGGCCCTCAACTGGTACAGGTTCAGGGGCACAGATCTAACTAACAGATCCGCAGCCTTATGGGTGCTTGTATGCTCTCATTTCGTAGAAGTTACTGCAACTGTGGTAGATGTCACTACGGTAGAGTGCTGATCATATTGGCCCAAACAATTAATATGTGTAGCCACAGTTTATTTGGCCAACTTTAATCTAGCACTGCACGGGCATGAGCCCGGCCGCTCGGCAAATCAAAGACACAAGCCGGCTCATTTTAAAACGAACAATTTTACATATTTATGGACATTATTTTTGTCAGCATTTATTTGTATATTTAACAAAAAAAAAACAATAGAGTCATACTTACTTCTAAATAAAACTACATATTTATTACCAAACCAACGAAAATTTAAATAATAATTATTACAAACACGGATATTATTCATCATTTATTCGTCTTTTATTCCAATTTTAATAAACAAAAAAATGACCAAATATAATAAATAAATTACACTACTATCGGAGAAATAATTGCAATCAATTCACTTTGAACGTGAATATATTCTATAATAATCCATCTAAAAAATTGCTGTTTACTTTAAAATGATCATCATTCATTTCTTGATATACCTATATTTATGAAAGATAAGGATTTTTGAAGTACAGAAATTTGAAAAATAATAGAATAAATGTAAAAACATACAGCATCTTTTGATACGAATTTGAATATCATGATGTTTAATTTTAAATTACTAACGAACATGTACTATTATTTTCAAATTTTGAATATTATAAATACATCTTTTTGAAAAGTAACGTACAAATAACACAAGGTAAAAAAGTGTCATAGTGTTGTTTATATTGTAATAAAATCAAAATGACAGTATTTAATTTATTATTCGTAATATCGCTTTTAAATATGAATATTTTTAATGATACTTAAACACAAAATATGAAAAAATATACGTGACTTAATATGTATAATAATTTTTAAAGTTATATTGCAACATTTTAAACACGCGACCGTGTAAATTATTAATATTTTTTAAACAAACCGTTGAGTAGTTTCTAGAAAAGATATTACTTTAATTATGTTAAATAAACAATTATTATGATACAATTGTAAATATACTGTTTAAAAGTATACTGCATAAAGAATACCTAATATATGTAAAAATCAAATTTTTGTTCATATAGTTTAAGAGTAATATTAAGTTTAATAAGCATGTAAAGAAAAAAGCAGCATAAAATGTTGATCACTTGGAATATTACACTGTCTTAACATATGTTTGTTTTTATTCATGTTAAAGAGGAATCTTCAGGCTTTAATTTGATGTTTATATCCGATTGACTATAATTATTTATCCGATCGTATATATCCATTGTTACTAAAACACTAAGAATACAACAATGAACAAAACTTTAGCATACTTGAACCTATCTGCAAACAAAAAATGCGATTTTCTTTGAATCAATCCTTTTATGATGAACCAATGTAAATATATACAGGATAACCAAAATAAGTGTTTAAGCATGAGGACCTCTAGAACTATAAAAGATACGAAGTCGATTAAATTAGACAAAAGTTACCTCATGTGAGGGTCATTTTATACATGTTTTTGTTTTTCCCAAAAAATGCATAGGTGGCTAGATAAAAACAAAAATGTAAATTTTTAAATTTTCGTTTTTTGCTTATAACTTTTTTATTTCAGTACATAAAATATTTTAACTTGCACATTATTCAGACACTTTTTATCGACGAATTCACTGTACTACTCAAAATTTTTATATGTCATACCGTTTCCGAGAAAATCATACCAATTTTCAATTTTCATATGGTACTCAAAGTTAGCTGACCGTTAAGTAGAGTCTTTTTTTCTGTTTTCAACAACGTAAAATATATGAATATTAGAAAGAAAATTAAAAGGAAAAAGTGACATAAATAGAATTTTTTCAATTTTTTTAAAGAATTTTCTAACGGAATACGACTAATTTCAATAAATTTATCAAAATTTACATAAATTAAACATAATTTTTATCAAAAACAACACAAAATAAAATTATTCATATCTATGTTATGTTGTTAACGAACCTATATGTAAAGTAAATAAATTTTATCTACAACTATTGAAATATGGGTACATTATACGTGTGATACTACATATAATATACTACTCATATTACACAAGTGTAATATGAAATGTCATGATACACGCTACACTTTTTTGTAATAAATAGGGCATATAATCTAACACATAATATTTTATTAAACTGTTAATTTATTAATAACATATTTTTTATTATAAATATCAATATATATGCTTATAAAAGTATAATAAATACAATTTGAATATTTATTTTGACATTTAAGTGCTAATGTGGCGCCATCTGTTAAGCTATATATGAACTACTCATTCTTAACTGAATATTTAACAAATATTATCAGATTTTTTATATGGCTGTTAGTTGTAGATAAAGTATAGTATTTGACTCGCATAATATGGCTACATTACACGCGGATGATTAAAAATACTCGCTACCGCTCGTATTTTTAATTACATCCTCGTGTAATATAGCCTACATATTATGCTTGTTAAATAATATACTATTATATTAGACTTTGTAAGCAGTAAATGTTTAATTATATGAATAAAGAATGTGTGTAATAATAAAAAGCAAATTGTAATCAAAACATAAATAACTAATTTTTTAATTTTTACTTTTGTTTCATATTTTTCTATTCTTGATATTCAACGACGATTTTAAAACAAATTCCTTGTTTATATGAAACAGGTAGCTAGCTAGCTAGTAGCTAGCCGCATGCGGTGACTCCGCGAATGTAAGTATTGGCAACAGTTTGTAGGGAGAACAAAACGTTCATTATTCAAAACTACTTTTCAAAGCATTTCAGCGCTCCTTGCACCATCTATGATGAATAAAAGCAAGTATATTTTCTAAGCACATTTCATTACCTTACGCTGCGGATCTGTTAGTTAGATCTGTGTCAGGGGTCACGGCCCCGCTGGCCCCGTGCTAAATCCGGCTCTGCCAGCCGGCAGCAATTGTTCAAACATTTTCGAAGTAGGATGGGTGTAGTCACTACCTCCTTTATTTACAAGCCGTGAACCACTGGCTCCTCACTTACCCACTCTACCGCTGGTTGGTGGTCTGTCTTGCAAAGTAAATTGCTTTAGTAAAATAAATCGGATACGTTTTATACAAATTTATAGTTCTATCATTATAAACACAGAATTTTACTTCCATACCCTATTAATCCTAGAATTGTCCTCTCATATTGAAATTCCTAAACCTGTTCCTAAAGTATCGTTATTTTCTAAAATAATTATGAAGATGTGAAAATGTTATTAATTGAATATATTTAGTACAAAAAATATATGTATGTAATAATTAAGACCAGTTAAACCTTTCTAAGTTAGGCTTCATTCAACAAAATTCTACATGACACTTATTAGAGATAATAAATAAACATTATAAACACGAAATGTATTACAGAGTGTCCCCCCCCTTTTATTTGAGATCGTACTCCTTTAAATAATTAGGTAGTCTTGTTCGATGAGGACGAGGAGATGACTCTCTTAGAGTTCGCTGAGAATGAGGGGCTGACTATTCTGAACATGAAAGGTGGGTTCCATCTTATGTATCATTTTAGGAAGGATAAGTGTCATCGGCTGTGGAAGTAATAGGATTAAGAATTTTTTTACAAACCTCAGCTTCTGTTGATTGGATTCAAATCCACTGTGTTATAGTATAGTCCTCTTCCGGAGGTGCTAAATGTCTCAATGAAACTGTAGCATTTCTTCCATTTGAAAGTCTTACATGAACATAAATAGTACTGGTTTCCAGAAGATCAACTTCTTCAACAAGCGGTTCATATTTGCTACTCCGATTATATCTTCGCATAAGAATAGAGCCTGGAGTTGCCAACCAGGTTGGTTAACCGGAAGTAGAACTTTACTTGAAGCTTTAAACCATTTTTTACTAAAAAATACCTCTGAATACCATATTTTCGCAAATTTCGTTAGTATAAATACAAAGATTTTTTAATTTTCTACCAATCTGCATAATTACGTTTATATATGACTTCTAGCTAGATAGAAAAAAATATATAAATTATAATAATTTTACATATCGTTTAGGCTGAGGAATTTCGATAAAATAGATGAGTTATTCATATGTTTGCAAAATTTGACATATGATGTCAAATTTGATGTAAGTAAGTATAAAAGATAAAATAAGTAAAAAATGAAGTAATTTTATTGTAAAATTTAAAAATATGGAAGAAATATATTAGGAATGTATTTGCATGCGTGAATCAAGTTCAGTTCCGGTTTTAATAACGTCAAAAATAGCTGTCATATTGGTCATACAAAATTTATGAAGAAAATTTTAGGTATGAAATGAATTAAAAATATTCTGAACTGCAATAACAAACTAGTTTTAAAACTACAAATTCAATGTATTGAAAAACTATACAGGGTGTTCATTTTAAATGGGCCACCATTGCTATCTCGAGACCTATAAGAGCTACGAGGTCGGTTAAATTAGCAAACAATTTCTATTTTTCTACACTATTAACATGAGATAAACAAAATTTTTATTAAACCAGTGGTTCTCAAAATACGGGTCCTAACTTTTTTATTTTAAATGTGAACCTATATTTTTTATTTGCTTATTCAATAGAGAATTTTATTCTGAATTCAATGATATAATATTATCATACCCTAACATAACGATTTTTTTTGAGAAAAATGCATCTGAAGTTTTCTCAAAAAAATCGTTATGTTAGGGTATGATAATATTATATCATTGCATTCAGAATAAAATTCTCTATTGAATAAGCAAATAAAAAATATAGGTTCACATTTAAAATAAAAAAGTTGGTACCCGTATTTTGAGAACCACTGGTTTAATAAAAATTTTGTTTATCTCATGTTAATAGTGTTGTAAAATAGAAATTGTTTGCTAATTTAACCGACCTCGTAGCTCTTATAGTTTTCGAGATAGCAATGGTGGCCCATTTAAAATGAACACCTGTATAGTATAGAATATATTACTACAGTGGCGGGAGGTATTGTGTTGGACACACCAGATTTTTTTCTGTTCAACTAGAAGTTATATATAAACGTAATTATGCATATCGATAGAAAATTAAAAAATCTTTATGTTTAATAATAACTTAATTTGCATAAAAATGATGTTTAGAGGTATTTTTTAGGAAAAACGGTTTAAAGCTTCAAGTAAAATACTTCTTCCGGTTAACCAATTGTAGTCAAAATCTAATCAGTTCATCATATTTGAATATAAGTCTTAAATATCAAATATTATATTTTTTACATGTATCGTGTTGGAGTTATCGTGGACGAAAAATCGTCACAGACACACACACACACGCACACACACACGCACATAGGGACATACAGACATCACGGTAAAAATAGTAAAATCTTATTCTAGAGACCCTAATTCGTGCTCATATGTTGAAAACTCACACTCGAGAAATTTGACCAAAAACAATACCTCCCTTATCTATATATTGATAGGCGGGAGGTAAAAACAGACTTAGATTAAAAGACCTTGGAAAGATGGCGACACTGTACAATTTGTTACAAAACTGTACAATTTTGTTTACTCCTTTAAGCCAGTTTGACACGGGACTTAATTTCGTACTAACTTTAGGATAAGATGATATTAAGTATCGTGTAAAACAGGAACCTTAATTCATTACTTATTTTAGTACAAGAAATCAGAAATTTTTCTATTTTCTTGTCCTTAAACTGCGCGAGAAAGATGCGCATTACATTTCGCGGTGAAACACATGATTTCTGGTCAGTGTTGTTGTTGTCATAACCTCATAAACCATTAAACCATAAGACCCAATAGTGAAGTAGCAGAAATTAAAAATAAAATAAATAATTTAAGAACAAATTCTCTAAAAACTTTAATTCACATGCGCAACTACTCAATTTAATGATGTTCGTGTCATATAGCGTCCTAATTTCAGTAATGAAACTTGTCCTTAAAAATTTAAGTACTAAGTTGCGTACTAAAATCAGAACTTATTTTAGTCCCGTGTCAAACTGGCTTTAGTACAAACGAAAATCCACTAGGAACAACACTGGTCATTATTATTTCCGCAGTTGTAGTGATAACACTTATAACATGTCGCAAATAAATTTGAAGTTTCTGTTTTCAATGTTGGGGAAAAAAAAATTAATAGAGTGGTTGATGAATGAAGGAATGATTGCTGCTTTTTATAAATGTAGTGTATGTGACGCGAATATGAAGTTGTGTGAACGGAAGGATATCTCTGACGGGTACATGTGGCGATGTAAGAAGGATGGACATCATGTGAGAAGAAGTGTGCGAAAGGGTTCATGGTTTGATGAAAGTAAGTTGAGCATGCATGATATTTTGACTATGACGTATATGTGGTGTGTGAAAATGAGCAATGAGTGTATTATGAATGAGTTGAGTGTATCTTCGAACACTGTAGTTGACTGGAAGAAATTTTGTAGAGAAGTTTGTGTGGAAATGTGTGTAAATGAGAGCGAGAAATTGGGTGGCGAGGGTGTAATTGTTGAGATTGATGAGAATAAGTTTGGAAAAAGGAAGTATAATCGAGGAAATCGTGTGGAGGGTAAATGGGTGTTTGGTGGAGTGGAACGTGAGACGAATAAATGTTTTATGCGTGTAGTGGATGAAAGAAGTAAGGATGTATTGTTAAAAATAATTAAAGAACAAATTTTACCCGGGACAACTATAATAAGTGACTGCTGGAAATCCTATAACTGTTTGGCAGACGAAGGCTTTACACATCTCACTGTAAATCATTCCATCGAATTTCGGAATCACGAAACCGGCGCCCATACAAACTCAATACAAGGTACGTGGTCAGCAATCAAGAAAGGATTACCACGTAATCATTGCAAAGGCCACTTCGACAGCTACCTGTTTGAGTATATGTGGCGCCGGAAACGCAATATTTCGACAGTGGCGGCGCAATTCTTTGAAGCCATAAAAAAAGTGTACATACCAGCAAACAGCGACTAAGTAAGTATAATAACAACTTTGTGTAGTTATATGTCTAGTATTTAGCAATATGTGCATCTCTAATTTATCTTTTCTTGTGGCAGATCTTTACCCGAGTACACAAGTCGAGATAACGGAACGAGATAACGAACATCAGAATGACAATACCACAGCTATTATGTAAGTACTTTTTTTCGTATATTTGATAGTATATCTGACCTAACCTAACCTAAACCTAACCAAACCTAACCTAAACCTAACCTAACCTAAACCTAACCTAACCTGAACCTAACCTGAACCTAACCTAACCTAAACCTAACCTAAACCTAACCTAAACCTAACCTAAACCTAACCTGAACCTAACCTAAACCTAACCCAAACCTAAACCTAACCTAAACTAACCTAAATCTTACCTGAACGTAACCTAAACCTAACCAAACCAATCGAATCAACCCTTTGCATGTTTTAATAGTTTTTTATTGTGGCAGACATCTACCCAGAAATGCTGTGAGGAAAAGCTACTGCGAGACAGCGCGGAGGGTCGGACAAAATCTCAGCTATCCGGAGATGCTGCGAAGCAGAGCCACTGCAAGACAGCGCGGAGGGCCAGACACAATCTGACGAAGAAGTTTAACGAACCACCCATTATCGAATTATTACAATTGTTTGTAATTTCATTTTTATTGAGATACCCTGACCGATGTAGTGTAGTGGATATCGTCTCCACTTTATACGCTGAAGGTTCCGAGTTCGAATTCCGGATGGTGCATATAATTGACATTCCTCATCCCCGATAATATGTAATAAAATAACAAATTGTAATAAAATATATATGAGTAAACTGTTATTGTTTAATATTGTATTTATCTAACTAATATTGTTATATTAGTTTAAATTTGTATTTGTTATTTTAAATAAAATATAATAAAACAACTACTTTTTCATTCTATTTCAATAAGAGAAAACATCGGGTCAGATAAATGTTTGAGAATCTCCGTTTTCTGTCATTTTGACGCATGCGCACATCGGGTGCCCGTATACTGCATTTCAACCGATTTTTTTTTATAATTTTAAGTTCCTGTACTGAATTTTTATCCGTTATTATGACGAGCAAAATAAAAGTAAAGTACCAAAATAGAAATTACTCTGTATATGGCTGCCAATCTAAACACAGCAAAAAGTTAATAATCAGTTTCCATTTTGTTTTCGAAAAAAAATGAAAGGAAGGTCCGCATGTGCAATAAATTAGGTGGAACTAGTTAATAAACGAAAAGCATGATATATATGTATATAATTGCCCTAAATATGTAAAATAATATTATTATAAGATAATTTTTATTCGTATTTACTTGAAAATGACGGATAACTAAGGTAAAAAGTACAAAGAACTTTGAAATACTATGGTCCTCCATTTTGATAATAGCATCAGCGCCACCAACGGATTTAATATTCATCGCGAGATGAAAAGATTTTAAAATCTTGAAATAAGACTAGCGGTATATTTAAAAAGAGGAAAGATGCAACGTTAATATTACTGAGTGTTGACTTATGTTACTGTGCTTATATGGTGTGCGTTGTATGGTTAACACTGAATAATTTTCATTGCGAAATTTAGAATATGTACCTACGTTTATTTGATAATGTTATATTTTCAAGGATCATAGTTGCTATTGGAAATAGAAGAATTAGTTGTTGACACAGCTAATTGTTTGTTACTCTGCAAAAAGTTTTCAATGGTGATTTAGAAGAATTTTATTGTTTAAACATTAAATATCGATGGAAGAATTACTATATGAGGCCCCAGAGGAAAATATAAATAATGAATCAGATGCAGAACAAGACAACAGTGCTTATTTCATAAGTTTACGCTCAGATGATAAGGAAAATAACACGTGAGTTTATTTATTTCCTCATCTTGGAAATTAATATTTTTTTTTATATTTCAATGAATATGTAGTGATTCAAATCAACAAATATCAACAGAAAATGTACCATCATCCGACGAAAATCATATAATTTTATGTGCTTTGTGGCAATCAGGTTATTTAGGTGCTGCATATTATTCATTGCAAGAATCAGAAGTATATGAATCTTCCTAATTTTGAATTAATATTTTCTAAATATTCCAATATTTGCAGCTTTATGTTTTAAATGATATTATTGATCTAAAGCCAGATTACATTCTTACAAGAAATCTTTACAATCAAATAAAACCAAGTTACACGATAACGCTTGGTACGATGGCATCGAATTTTGTTTCTGCACTGTCTTTTATCGCCCAAAGAGCTGATTTGGATGACGATGAAGTATCTAGTGCAGGAGAATCTGTGATTAGTAGTTTGCCGCCAAATATACAGTTATTGAAGAAAGATAAATATAGTGAGTACAAAAATCTACAACCAGTACATTATCTCCGACATCTTGTCATTGTATTTACAATATTTTAATTTGCTGTTTCTTATAAGTAATTTATTCGTTGTTATTCAAAGTTTTTTATTCATATTATTTCTCAAATAACTTACAGCGAAATTTGACTTTGATACAATAAGAAAATTTGTTAAACGTAGTTATAGAAAATGAAATGATCTTCAAGTTTATTTTCTAAAGTTAATGAAAAATGAAATTAATTTTTTCTACTGTATATATTTATTAGGTATCAGAATTACAAAATGGTCTGTTTGGTCCATTTGTTGACAAGAACTAAGTTGTTCTTCAATCGTTTTATGAAGACGGCTTTACTGCCAAGTCCTATTTTGGGTATATTTCAGTGCCACTTCTATTAGATCTAGTTTACGTTTTTGAACGCAACTTTAAATGATTCATAGATGTATTCGCCGAGGTAGATCAGATAGTTCAGATCTACTAAATTTATTTTACTAATCTGACCCTAGCAAAAGGAGAACCACCTTTATCATTCTGTTTCAGTCAGCTGGTCAAATTCTTTTAAGTCGTCTTATTCTATTTTGTTATTAAAAGTAGTTCTTATTTTTTGACATAGGGAATTCTAAAATTTTCATGAAATATTTGACTTGTATCATAACAAGGTACATTTCATTTAAATGTGTTTTAAAGTGAATTTATGTAGATCAAACTAAACGTACATTAAAACTAATATGAAACCTTTCATTAACAATATTATTAAACATTTATCGGCAATGTAACAACTTCCTTTTCTATCTACGGTAGACGGAATATAAATTTTATTCTTCCTTCTAATTTCAAGACTAACACTAACACTTTATTTAGCTGTGGAACTTTGCCTCCATGCCGTCAAAACTTTGAAGTTATCTTGCGAACCACCAGATTTAACAGAAGAAGAAAGAAGAATATACATTCAAACTTTGGTTAACTTTGATAAGAAAGTATCATTACAAGCTTTGGGGGCTTTGATAATATTTCTAAAAACATCTGGAGGCTATTTTTTAGCTTCCGGACAACCAATTTTTTTAAATATTAATCCAGTAGTAATGTACGGTTTCGCATTGTAATTTGGAATTAGTTTTCAAAAATTAAAATAATCTTTGCAGAAATAATTTAGTGCTGATGAACTCGGAAGCTTTTGAGAGCCTAAAAATATTTAACACTAAAAATCGATTCACAGGTGGTACTTTTGAAGCACAAAGTATATTTAAATTGTTCAATAGATGCAGATCAGATATAGGGCAACATCATTTGAAGTAAAAATATTACTCGTATTTGTGATTATGAAATTATACAAATGTTTTTTAGAAATTTATTATTAGCACCGACTAATAATATAAATGTATTAAAGCAGAGACATGAATTAATAGAATTTTGTTTAAAACCAATAAATGCAGAAATTGTATCAACAATTCAAGAGTGTTTAAGTCATATATACCCTATCACGGTAAGACAACAAAGTTAACTATATATTAATCAGAGCAAATCTGTGAAATAAGTGAATAATTTATCAGAAATGATTCAAGGTATGAATTTTAAATACAACAATGGGGTTAGATTTTTCTAAAAATAATATTCATTTTAAATTTTCCGCATACAATGTACATATCTGTAATAATATAAAATAAAATAAATATATTTTTCTTAAATTTTGATATATTAACATGAACATATTCAACAACCACATTTATCATTAAATATTCATACTAACTGAAAATTAATATTATTTATTTCTCTAGCTAAAACCAAATGGTTGGGTCAAAGATTATTTAAATGAAAAAAATATATTTCTCTGCAACTAAAAAAATAAAATGCGGTGAATACAGTAAAAACTACCTTCTACCATTGATTTTATAAAGTTACTTATAAAATCAATGCTTCTACATTATACTTTTAATATTTTCTTTTATATTTGTTAGTTACTCCATATCAGATCAAGTGTTTATATTTCTTAAAAATTTATATTTATTTCCCAGTACTTATTTAGGTATATTTCACAATCTATAAGCATGCAATTTTTATCAGTTAAACGTAAATTTTGTAGTAAATTTTATTTGAGTTTTTCAAGTAAAAATTAATTAACTCTTCAAATTACTTTGCAAATCAAGATAACTTTTAATAAATGTTTGGTTTTATAGTATTTGAGAAAATTTGTTTATGTATCCTGGTAATTCATAAATGTATCATTTTGAAAATATTAAAATCTGATTCTAAAAGTAGAATAACCTTTTTCAAATGGCACCAATTAGTCATAATAATAATATATTTTCTGAAACAGGAAGGTTTCGTACAAAGTACAGTTTATTTTAACTTACAATGAGATTAATATTTTTAAAGATTAAATAGAATTTTAACAAGAATATACTTATATCATAATAATTTATTTTAGACTGCTCTTAATCAAATTCATAAAAACCAATATGCAATAATAAATTGGAAAACACTGTATTCTGTAAGTTATGTTATTTTATAATATACACAAAAAAAAACTAATAAATATACATTTCAGACATTAAATAATATTTCATGTATAAAACGAATTTGTACACCTTATAAAGAACAAATAGAAATTTTTAAGAACTTTATACTAGAAGTCAGCGATGTTTTAGAAACAGTCACGAAAGAAATTTTAGACACTATAGATTTTGAAAATAGTGAACATAGAAAAGTCACTGTTAAAATTGGTATTAATAAAACTTTAGATCAAAGTACGTTTATTATTTTACATTATCAACATTTACTTCATATACAATTTTGTAGAAAAGAGATACAGAAGTGAAATAAAAGAAAAAATTACAGTAGCAGCAAGTTATGAAATAAAAAATTTACCTTCTTACATCAATGAATGTTCTATTGTATATATACCTAGAATTGGCTATGTTGTTGCTATTAAAAAATGGATACCAACAGCTCAGTACAAAGATGTTGAACAATATGGCTACAGACATCAAGTAAGTAAAAATCAAATATGACCACGGGCTTTCAACCAAGTGGTCACAATTTCAACGTTATGTCCAATTTGTCAGTGTAATCGATATCATTTACTTCAGATTTTCCGATTTTTTATGTTTCTTTAAATTATTACTTATTCTTTACAATATTTTTTCCCATAATAAATTATTTTTGAAAGTAGACTATATATTGTTTAAAAAAAAATGCCATTTAAATAAAAAATAGATTTTTAGGTAACCCGGCTCTGTAGTGGGAATTGTTTTGTTATAAATTCGAAACTTTTTTGATTTAAGTGTATATTGAAAATTATTTCCAATAAAACCTTAATCAAACCGGAATTTTAAATTTGCGTTTGCTAAAGAATGTCAGTCACAATTCTTTGACAGACATTAAGATTTTGAAATGACAAAATCTGTTTGATTACGTTTTATATGTTGCGATCGATTAAATTATTTATTGTATGAATTTATATATTTTTTTTTTTCAGTTTACTATAGGAGAAGTATTTAATTTTAAAAGTGCTGTTTGTGATGGTATGAATTGTTTATGCTTTTTTAATTAATAATTACTATTTAAAATAATATTTTAGAACTAGATAAATGTTTAGGAGATATTCACTCAGAAATAGAAGATTTGGAAAATGGTATAATTGGAAAATTAAGTCAAATTATAATTGCAAATAATAAAATATTAAAAAGACCCATCCAAATAGTTGCCCAATTTGATAGGTATATAAAAATGTTACTAAAAATATTATTTTTAACAAAAAAATTTTAGTTTTATTTGTATGGCTGAAGTAGCCAAACAATTAGGATTCGTACGTCCAAATTTAGTACAAGATAATATTATAAACATAGAAGATGGAAAACATCCCCTAGCTGATATGTTAAATGTAACAAACTTCGTACCAAATTCATATTATTCTGGAGGGAATAATCAAGTGTTAAAAATAATCACAGGACCTAATAACAGCGGAAAAAGTGTTTATCTTAAACAAGTATAAACTTTTATATTCAATAAAGAATGGATAATAGAATGTTTGATTTCAGAATGCCCTTATTGTATATCTAGCACATATAGGCTCTTACGTTCCTGCTAAATCGGCTACTGTGGGTATGATGTACAGCATATATACGAACATTAGTGTAAAATCTAGTTCGGCTAGTACTTCGTATATGTCGTCTTTTGGTGTGCATCTCACTCAGGTAATGAAATATAGATTATGTTTACTTTTTATGGATTTTGGGTATCATATCCCAGTAGAACATATCGAATTATAATATAGTCTGTTTAATGCAGAACTATCATTAGTCCATTTTTTTCAAAACAGAGCTTATCTCATAGGGAACTAGCGGCGAAAGAGTTGCCCTCTGGCGGAAAATAAACAAACTAATACAATGAGGATAAGTTTGGTTTTAGTATATGTTTGTGTGTTGTTTTAATGCAAATAAATTGCGAATAATATTGTTTAAAATATAATTTTATTAATGTGAAATGGTAATGGTAACGTGGAGATATTTTTCCGTACCACAGTGTAAGAATTAGCTAGCCAAGAAATTAGTTTACAGAAAAACCTTACTTACGGAAGCAATGACAAATGACTGTCTGCTTATATTTTAAAGAAAGTGACACAATGTAGTCATAAAATGAACATAACAGCAAAATCACAATCAAATCTCACGTATCTACATATACTAATGCATGGCGTAATAACATAATAATCTATAATTTATCACCATTCTGACCATCATTTTGAATAGTTCGGCGAGACATCTGGTGAGCTCGCTCGTTCCCTATATAATTCCCGACAGCAGTATGTAGAACTATCCTTTGTGAAAATTTCTGGTATATTCTTTATTTTTAATTTCATTGAAAAGTATCTTATGTTCTATCTATCAATATTTTCAATGCAGAACTAGTCTAACTTTATTACATGAGAGATATGATAGTACCGCATTGAACTGAGCTACGCGCATTTCAAATAGTGATGGTCTTAGAATACTACGGTAACTTAGGGTCCAGTCATAGCGTTTTCGATTGGGATGTACGAAGTGCCTGCCTAGCATGACGTTATAAAAAAATTTCGAGTACAGTTAGTGCATCCCAATCAAAAACGCTATAAAATAAAATACACCATACTTTCATATCATTGTTTTATGAATAAGTCTCTCATAACATCGTTCACTACTTTCAAGTTAACATGTACAATATGACAATTCAAATTCAAATTAAATGAAAGTCGTGTGATTGCACATCATCCGCAAAAGAATGTTGTTGGAAACTTTGACTGCATATTTTTAATAAAATCAAATAAACATCCAATTTTAATGTTAGTTTTTTAAGTACTGCGTTGAGTGTTCTTTTGCAGATGTCACAGTCAATAAATACATCCAAGAAAAACTCCCTTATTGTGATTGACGAATTCGGTCGACCTACCACAGAAGTAGACGGTTTATCTCTTCTCACAACTTTTCTTGAACATTATCTCCTCAGAGAAGAATTCTGTCCTCATCTTTTGATTTCAACTCACCACATACAACTTACTACTTTAATACCTGAATCAAAATATGCGGAGCACTTAAAATGTAGCATAAAAGTCATCGACGATGATATTGTATTTCTGTATAAAATTGTCAAAGGGGTATCCAAAAGTTTTGCCAAGTTTACGGCGAGTAAAGCTGGTATTGTAGACGACATAATTAAAAGAAGCGAAGATATATTA
This sequence comes from Stenolophus ochropezus, assembly GCA_035578165.1. NCBI lineage: Eukaryota > Metazoa > Arthropoda > Insecta > Coleoptera > Carabidae > Stenolophus > Stenolophus ochropezus. Next base: position 5,173,734 of record JAQOWZ010000004.1, on the reverse strand, counting down.
AAGTGTTATTTGGAAGGTACTGATATAAAACCTGTAGAATTATTTAAATAGGAATTTCTTTATATGGTAAATAAATGTACTAAATGATATTTCAAATTTATTTTGTAATATGTATATACATATAATTACGAAATTAAATACAAAATGACTTTATACAAATGGACAAAAATTGCAGTATTTTTTACTAGAAATAAAATTAAATATAAATATGAACAATATAAATTAAAAATAATGTATACGAATATGATATATTACAATGACTCCAGACTTGATGCAACATAACTAATAATTAACAAATATCGAAAATATGCAATAACATTTTATATTTTTCAACAGATTCTTCTATTAAACAAAATTTTTATATTTTGTTCATGCGTATACGATCGTATGTTTTTAACAAGAAATAAAACGTTTTGGAAATTTCGCTACAAAATTTTGTAGTAAACCAACAAACTGGTTTCCAGATGCGATAAATATTATTTAATTATTAACTGAAAATTATATTAATTAGTAAAAATTAACAATTAGTAAATTACAGACACTTAGTATACATTTGCATTGCGACTTGTTGCACTGAATTTTGCGAATTTTTGAAGAATGAAAATTTCAATATTTCAAACTGTAGTTTCACTTATCCAAAATTTTTAAATAAACAATGGAAATTATTGTAACGAGGCTTATGTGTAAAATTAAATAACGTTGAAAATTTTCTCTTATCATTTGACTATTTAGGAACTAATTACATTTCATTTGTGCAAAATCTAATTATCTGAGGTTAAATTATAAAAAATAAAATATTTCCTACTTGATAATTTGCTATTGTGTTCTCATATTTTCTAAATGAATTATCACAAATATTCAGGCATTTCTGCCAATTTTTATTATTTTTGTATTTTTTTTTTTAATTTTAGTTAACAGAACTTTACTTTTGTTATAAAAAAATAATAATTATTTCACTATCTACGTGATGTTTGCTAAAATTACTGAGATCAAATTATTCGCAAAATACTAAATTAACTTTATATATTTCTTAAATTTTGTTCGAAAAATAGGCATTATTTTATATTAGCTAAATTCGTGTTTATGGAATATTATAATTTAGCGAGTATAAGTCAAAGTATATAATATTTTTCCAACAAAATTTAATATTTGCTATGCATTTACAACAGTTACCTATAGCAATTTTGTAACATTCTTTATAGCTAAAAGATAAAAATAAATAATAGTACGCGTACGTATTAATTCAAAATTATGGAAATTCGGTCGTAGAAGTATCATAAAGAAATTAGTTCGCTTTGTGGTCTGTAGTTGTTTGTAGAATTCTCCGCATATTGATTATAGTTTACTTTAACGACAATTTAAGTAGATAAAAAAAATATGAAGATGCAAATATAAGTGATTCAATTTAAATTATAATTAACAACACTAAATTTTTGTGTGGGATGATGATCATAGAAAAATATAATTTTTCATTACAGTAACGAATATGAAATAAAATGTAGAAATTCTGACATCCGGACATAAGTGTAATAGTGTAATGCCCAGTTGCATCAACAAGACTTAAATTTTAAGCAAAATGCTAATTGAAATTTTGACAGTATTGTTGAATGATTCACTTGACATTTTATTCCGATGTGATATTGTCAATTTAAGGAAACCTTAATATTTAAGAAATATTGGTGCAATCGGCCGTAAATCTTAAATGTTTGGAAGATCATTAGATTGCAACAAAATTATTAGCTACTATACAATAAATAAACGATAATGTTTCCATTATTTTGAATTACCTTGTACGTAACAAAATTAATTAAAAAAATATTTGATAAGAATGTTACAAAAAGCAAAGATTATTAATATGTTTACGATAAATCTGAACACATTTAATTAGATTAAGATTTGTAAACATAATAATAATTTCCAGACTTTACTTTCATTAAGTAATTCTGCTTAAATCAATCGCTCAATATAATTTACACCGTAGAAAAGTTTATGTACACATGTGATTGGTATTGGCACGAACACACAAGATCTAATCATTCACGTTGAATGAAAAAGTCTATTTTAAAGTGTGGTCAGGGGAAATATTCGATTCGCTCACCCGATTAGTTACTGTTTGTTATTTTTCGCCATGTTGTGTGACGCCCAGTTCAGCGAAGTTTTCCAAGAGTTGCACAACGCTTCGTCAAACTTTGAGCGGAAGTGGTTCACAGCTTCCTCGTCTGACTTGTCAAGGACCTACAAGAGAATGGAGAAAATAATAAAAATTAACAAGAAATGATACTTCATCGTTAGAAGATTCGATTAAACAAAATTTTTCGATCATTCATATAGGATGCTTACTCGAACACCCTAATATAAGGATTTAACAAGTAAAATTATATTTTTGTAATTTCCTGTTTCCCTAATTATTTTAGGTAAAAAAGCTACAAATAACTGTTGTAGAGCATAAAATTCTGCAATAATTTTGAATTTTTTCAGATAAATATTAATTTCATTTAGCGGAATTACCATATTTCACATATATAGCCCTAGATTATACTATATTATTTTATTAATTGAAATTTTTAAGATTTTTATTTGATAAGTGAAGCAAAGAAAAAAAATTCATTCATGGAACAATATTCCGTCTTATAAAACTTGTATAATAATATACTAATACTTCAACAATATATAACTACAAATAATAAAAATAAGCTAACGCCGCGTAACTTGAGAGGTAATTCGTTAAATATTTGTTAATTTTTGTTTCAATTCCATGGCTACAGCTATTTTTGGGATGATTTAGCTCATTTTCATACCTAATTTCTGATGTTACAAGGAAGTAAAATTAATTTTGCTTGGTCATTCAGATGCAGAATTTTAATGTTCGGGTGTTCAAGCCACGGAAAAATTAAATTAAAGCGATTAAAAATTTAATTTTTTTTTTCGCTGATACACCCTGTATGATATTTCTATGAATCCGTACAGATATTTATTTAAATTTCCCAAATTCTGTTTACATGAATCTCAAGATATGGGAAAAAGAATTTAAATATTTTTAAGTAATGAGATTTCATAATTTAAATGAATATTTATGGTTACTAAAATATTATATATTGACCGTTCGCTTCGTAAAATAATGAGCATTAATTAACAAAAAAATAGACTAAATAAACAAGTGTTATAATTATGAATAATTGCGAAAGTAGTAGTACCTAACATACAAATAATATAATAATAATTTTACCTGTCTACAAATGAATTATATTTAAAAAAAATGTATTTTGCACTTACCAAAGTTTCCCTCAAGTAGTTTAGATCTTTTTCTGAACTGAGTTCCGGCAATCCAGTGGATATCATCATTGCGCATAATGATAAAATAAGATATCCATGCCGTCGTAAAATTAAAAAGGCCTACAATAATTTCATATTAAAATATTATTATAATTTTCTTTGTATTGTATATTATGACTTACATTTTCGCAGTTTCTCTGAAAAATCTGAAATTCGAGTGCCTCTTTCTTCCCCTTATTGATTACATGTACAAAGTCATGAGTCAATACAAAAGGAACTCGTTCCCGTTTAAATCCGAATTTTTCTTTAAAATGTCCTAAGATGTGTCCAAAGTCTATATGGAATAACTAAACGACAAATCGTAAATATAAAACAATAACTATTTTATTGATTTGTATTACCTGTCCTGTTCTTTTGATCATAATATTATCCGAATGTCTGTCCGCTACTCCCAAAACGTACGTAGCTACACAATACCCCGCACAAGATAACGTAAATTCTTCTATTGCTTTATTCAAAGCTACTTCAGTCTTATTGTAATCTTTTAGCCAAGCTATAATTGAACAAATATTGCAGTACATAATAGAGAAATAAAGAATAAAATAATACCTAAAAGTGATCCTTTCCTAAAAGCAGAAGTGGCGGAGAACATCCCCTTCTCTTTTTGTATATTTGCTATAGTTTCAGCATTGAGAACTACTTCTATCATGCCTACTCTATGCTCTGTTGATATGCAGCCATACGGGCTCATCCTAGAGAGAACAAATAATTTGAACATTAGTCAAAAACGAGTTGATTCTTAAAATATTAACTAGGAATTATGGTTGGTGAAAAGTCGATTTAAAAATCTCTGATGTCGTCTGCACATTGCCTTTGTTTGGAACACTAGACATTCGTGAAAATACATATTATGTACAATTTAATTTTAAAATACTATATTATATAGGTGTTTCCTTTAAAACAACCAGTGTTTTTTTGGGCAGCTACTAATGACTATAGAGACAAATGTTATATGCAAAAAATGACCAGGAAAAAAGGCCTCATTTAATAGAAATAATAATTAGAAAATTTAAACAATAGTTCTGAAACAGTTGCATAAAATTTAAAAAAAATGGTAACGTAATTTTTTAGCCAATTAGATAAATATTTTTATATCAACGTTATAAATACGATTCAGAGTTGTATAACAATTATTTCGAGAAAAATGATACAAAAAATCAGAAATATTTTTACAATATTGAAGGAGCCTATGCAATAACAACAAATACAAATACATGATTAATTTATTAATTTCTTAGTAAAACACATTAAATTACATAAAAGAAAATAATGTAATACTAGCGTGCAGAATTGAAAAAATGGTCCATATTGATCAGTTTTTGTTTTTTGCAAAAAGTTGTCAGAAGTATGTCGTGTTTGGTATCAAGTGAACGGTTTCGACGAGGGCTGGCGTATAGAAATGACAAGTATGTTCCATGTCGATCGGCTTTTTTTTTACAAAAAGTTATCAGAAGTATGTTGTGTTTAATATCAAATGAAAGCTTATTATGTTAAAGGAAACACCCGTATATACCTTTTTGGCTTTTTGTAATATGAAATTAATGCAAACCAATTCTTTTTATCTAGTTATAATTGTTTTAAATCACAATGGTAATACATCCAGTATTAACAATAATTTACTACATATTTCGAACTAAATCTTTTCTTTTTAATGAGTGGATTATTATGTTATGAAATACCGAGTAACTGTAAATGATTGTTTCTTATTTCATTAATAACATTATAGTTTTACGTTGGCATATCTAAATGTTAAATTATTCTACGATTCTAATATGTTTACGAGCATATTAAACGACTGTGATTTTAAATTAGAGATCTTGCAGATTTAATGTAATGTAATACTTTTATTTAAAAGTGCTTACCTTAGATCCAGCCCTTCGTTCTTCCACAGCCTGTCCATAATTCTAATCATTTGTAGTGTCAACATATCCTGCCTCAAATCATCTCCATTTTTCATTATAACATATATATCGTCCCCATGCATATCCCAATTCTCGAAGACAACCCAAAGAGGTCGCATTTTACTGTCCATAACTCTACACTTCTCTACCCGAATATTTTTGCATCGTTGACTTGGATCCAGCGGACTTAGAACGTTGCTGACAGTTTCTTGACAATGTTGTTCGGAGAGGTATTCGTGAAGAGCTACTCTAGCCTTGTCTTTGTCTCTTTTGGAGCGTACTAAGTCGCTAGCAGCTCGGAGTTTCTCCAGGCATTCGGTTTGGCGAGTTAAAACGGAGATATGTTCATGACTGCCCCGGCAATATGCCTCGAGGATTAAGCCGAAGCGAATAGAGACAGAGGGCGTTTGCATTTCGGATCTGAGAATATATAAATAGATTGTAACAATCAATTCATTCTGTATTCCATTTAAAATGAATTACAGATTAACTTAAGAGATATAACGTACCCCAATTATAACGAACACTTGCTTATAATAAATAAATATAATTGCCCCTAACATAAATCCTATATTTACTATGTATTCATGTTTGTTTATTACGAACCCGTTTACAACGATCGTCGATTTCGAATAATTTTCGGGTATAAATAATTATGTCAAGTAAGACAGGGGGAGGCATGTTCCATTCTTAATACACAATTATATTTATTTTGTCACTGAATCCTTGAATCTATCAAATTTTGTTAATTTATTACATAAAAGTTATAAAACAAAAGGTGTTTAAGATAAAAAGTAAAACGATTAATAATTAATAATAATAAAATCTACTATGTGCACTATAAAAAATAATAAAATAAAAAAAATGCTCAATTAAAATGTATCCAAAATAAAAAAATAGACAACCTGTATGATAAAAGTGCGCCAATTATTGGCGAGATTTTGAAGTTTAAAGAAGAAAGAAATGATTTCACATGCAATAGAGCCTGGGTGGGAACAGAAAAGATTTGGTTATAACGAACTTTTTCACATGTTTTTGAGATCGTTATATTAAACTTTACCAGTATATAATAAATAAGAAACAGGTAATTTATGAAAAACATGTTAATATGCAGTGTTACCTTAACCAAATCGTTTTAGGCCATATTTTTGAAATGGCACTACATTATTTTAAAATGCTATTTTTCTTAAATATTCGTTGTCAAAAAAGCTTTGGTGCAAGTACTACTATTCTTTTTCATTTTGTATTTCAGAAAGCATTAATTGTAATTAGGATTGGAAAATTGTAATAAAGAAAGTAATTAAGTAATATATGTAATTTATCAAATGTCATTGCATTTTTTTACTTGAGTAATAATCAAAAGATATTTAGACTATATACAATTAGTAAATAGTAATTTTAAAAAGAACTTATAACTGAGTCGAAAAGAATTTTAAGCTAACAAAAAATTGTAAGTACAAACGAATGTATTTATAACCAAAATTTAGTTAGTTCACTTCAGATTTGAATTTCAAATGAAGCTATTAAGCTCTAGCTTCCAGCTCTAGTCGAGAGTAAATTCGCATAGGGAGGTTACAAAAAATATGAATTTACAAAAATATATTATTACACAGGGTGTGCAACGAAACGTGGAACATAGGACTTTAACATGGGATTTTAAAAAATTGCGGATATTCCCTCTCCTGTTAGATTTAGAGGAACTATAACTATAAGAGTACAAAGTTGTTGAAAATTAAGTTATACATTTGATAAGACCATAATTAAATTAAATGAATTTCGTACTGCAGGCGTGTTCTTGTATTAATTATGATATTATCTGATGTAGAATATAATTTTGAACAACTTTATTCTCTTATAGTTTTGCTCTAAATCTATCAGGAGAGAGAAAATATAAGCAATATTTTAAAATCCTATGATAAAGTCCTATGTTCCGCGTTTCGTGGTACACACTGCATACGAGTAGTTTTATTTATTTAAACGTTATTTATGAAAATAACATCGTAATACTCCCTATACATAAAGAATTATAAATGATTAAAAAAATGCATAAATTTTCAAATAAATCATGGGATTTAAAAAAAAATTAAAGCTTTTTCAATAATGTATGTTTTCATCTAATCAGCGATTGTTATACCAGCTGACATGAAATAATTTTTTAATTTTAAAGTTAAAGATTAAGAACTACGGAAGAACAATTATTAAATTTAGGATTTTAATAAATATGCGGAACTGTTAAATATATCTTTAACAAATTATAAATTATAATTAAAAAAAGGAGCTTGGCCAAGATATCAGCATTTAAAGCAAGACGATATTAAAGAATCATTTAAAAATGTAAAATAGATTTTTTTTTTAATTTCTTGGTCTAAAACAAGTAAGGAATTTAATTTCCATTTTTACACTACACTTAATATCATGTTAACCTGAATTAAGGATGAGATTAAAAAATATACATATAATGTTATCGTTCGCCTTTAACAAATATATGTATGGAATTACTCAAAATAAATCTGAAAAACGTTTTGGTTCTTTTAAAAATATTAACCTGAAGGATTAAGAAGATGTTATTGGATATTTATCTTAATTATCACTTTTAGCTTACAAATGATTTGTAATAAATTTAAATTTCAAGAAAATGAAAACTATTTAAAATCCTACACTACAAAAAATCATGTATTCTATTTAAAAATATTCATTCAGTAAATATTATTTTGAAAATTGATAATAATTATTATATATTTAACTTACCGCAGATGCCAAAACAGATAGTGTCCGATTTTCTGATTTCCCAGTGCTCTTCCCAACAGAAACTCCACCAAATCGCACGACAAATACGACTCATGTTTAAGCGCTTGTACAAGTTGTAGCAAATACAGCGACAGTTCTTCATCACACATATCCACTAGACACTTCACTGCGTAGCTCCTCACCGCTTTATCCGCATAAGCATAATCCAGAAGCTCTAATGCTTTTTCCGCTGGAAGCCTCGGCCATTTCGCCAACAGTGCCGTGACTTCTGCGATGTCTCCTTTGTCGTTCCACTCCACACAGTGAAGCAGCTTCGGGAGAAGGGTTGGCATGTTTTGTAAGCAATAATGGCGAAGGTTCCATAAGTCTTTACGTTCCTGCTCGTGCATATCTTGTAATAAGACGGTATCGGCCATTTGTTTCAAGTTGTCCAGGTATAAGCGAGCATTAGGGGAGGTGAGGAGTTGAGTAGATGCTTGGGATGCGTCTTTTTGACGTGAATATTCTATTAGTTTGTCTGCTGATGGGTACACGATTGCTTGTTCTTGACCGTAACTGTAATAATTAAACGTAGTATGTATTTTTTGTTATTGACTATTATTAATACAACAAAATTTATTTTAAAAAATTGGGCACATTTCTTGAGACTTTTTATGCTAATAAAAAAATCCGAAACAGAAACGAACCGAAATTCTGAATTTTATTTCTGGAGTGAAAACAATATAACTAAAATAAAAATTCCGGTTAATAACGTTATTATTTTGTTTCTAATACACAGTTTATTTTCAAAGAATTTAAATATTATGTCTCATGTTGATAAGAAATTACAGAATTACCAAACCTACATATCTAATATGTCAAGTTATTTCATATTTTTGCAGCATGACAATTCATGAAAAAACACGAATTCTTGTCAATGAACGATAATTATCATATATCAACGATTATTTGGGCACTTATACAATGTATTTAAGTGTCTTACTATCGTACGCAATTATACGATAATTTGCCTACGTGATATGATTAAAATTATTAATAACAGTCAAATGTCTTATCATTTTCACTGTGCTGTTCCTTTCGATCGTATCCAGATTTATAATTGGTAACAATGCATGTTATTTTTGTTCCAACTACTTAAGTCACAGTTGAGAGAGAATTTTAGGCCCTTAAATTTATTTTATCCCGTAATATATCTAATATTACCGATAAAATTATAGAATATATATTTTCGCTTGAATTATAATTATTGAATCTTTATGTATTAAATCTATAAACATAATATATTTTTCTCTGAAACGAAATACCCGGTTCGGAACAAAATTTATGTTTGTTCAAACGGAAACGAAATTTTATTTAAGGAGGAATGATATTAACCGAATCTAAATTATTGTTATCGGAAATGAACCGAAATGAAACATCATTTATTTTACGGGTCCCCAGTTTCTACACTTATGTAGATAACGAGACAAAAAGAACTTAATAAAAATTCGAAAAATTCAGGGTGGTTCACTTGTGAATTCACATTGTATTTATTTTCATATCAGAAAATGTTTCACCAAGTAGTACAGCCAATTGAAATAAGTACATTCAATTTCAAATAAATATTTTTAGTGCCACTGCTTTGATAGGTGTTTTTATTATATTTAGATATTAATAATATAAACAATAATCTAATCCGAAAAATGTTTAATTTTAATAATTAATTTCAATTATTTTGTTTTTATGAATGAAGCCAAACCAGTTACACTAAAAATGTATATTATAATGAAACCACCTTCAATTTTTCGAATTTTTGAATAATCATTTAATTTTTCTTGAAACTCAACTAATTAAATTTAATACAATCAGAAACAAAGTACTTTAACAAATAAACGCGTTTTGACAAGCAGGGTGTGCACTTCAACGTTAATAAATCACGCTTTCAGATTGTAGAAAAATATACTATTCGATAAGGCCGAATATTCGGTTATTTGGCTGAACTGCTATTATTTGTAAAATAAAATTAAAAGAAGAATGAAAAATAAAAAATTAAATTAACTTCAACAGATGTAGCGGAAATATATAGTATTAATACGTTCATGTTGATTTATAAAAAAAAAAATATGAAAAATAATAACAATATTTTTACTTGTCGAATGTGAGGGTGAGACTGGTCGTATGTTCCACATTCGGATTGCTAACCACTGTTCCTAAAGGATGTAGCACGTCATCCGTCTGTATATCCTCTGCTTCTGCGTACGTCCACATATATAGCGTCATAGCTCCAGTTTTCAACTGATTCCTGAAGTCATACACAGTCGTGTTCACCCAAGCCAACGGGTTGATGTATATTTCCTTGTTGGCGCTTTCTTTAATCCGCCTACTTTTATTTCCCTTTGCTTGTTTTGTTGTCTCGTATATAACAAAACAAAGCCGAGCCATTCGAGGAACGTTGCATATTTGGATATCGAATTTTAGTGTTTCATCGAAAGTGCAATTGCAGTCTTTGTCATTTACTCGGGTTACTTGTTTTAAAGATGTTTTTTGGGATTCGCAAAGGGATTTTCCGCCGTGAAATAAACCCGCCTGCACACCAATCTACCAGAAAAATAAAATATTATTCACAAAACTGTACTTAAATATAAACTTTTAATTAATATAGAATAATAATATTGATGATGATTCAGGAAATTTGTAACAGAGGCAGATTTTAAATTAATTGTACGGAATGAAATTTTATCTAATAATTTGACAGAAATATTATTTTTGTGATTAGAGTGATCAAGTTTCTATTATTTGTTTCTTGTACAATGAAAGGGTGTCACCAATTGATATTCATTATAGAATGAAACTAAAATGTGAAAATTCATGTTTGTCACTCCAACAAGTATAAAGGGGTAAATGTTAAAAGGGGATTATTTCCGTAGTTGATTCTCTTTGACTAGGTCAAGCACATTATGTTAAACAGTTAAAGTTAAGAGTAACACTTTTTCAAGATGCATGGCAAAGCAAAAGTACTAGTATCACGTACTCAAAATTCCTCAAGAACCGTCTCCAGCTTGCCATCAGAATTAAAAGGAGCGGATTTCTGAAAACTGGCGTTATTCAAAATTTGAAGTTTGAGGTTCTATCACATCTCCTGACCAACGCGAAAGGGATTTCAGAGCAATGATAAAGTAATTTAGATGGTGCAAGACAGCGTATCACCAAAATAATTTTTTCTTCTATTGTTCGAGGGCTTCTAAAATGGTGGAGCATGTTCATAGAACGTAGGGACTACGTCAAAAAAACATGCTTGGTTTTGAGATTTATGACTTTATGATTTAATGTCTTTATGTAAATAGGACTCGCCGGCGCTACAATCGATTTGCATGGACCTGGGACCACAAACTTAACAAAAGTGAAGAAAATACAGGAAACTTTAAATAGATATCAGGAAGAGTCGAGAATTCTTAAAATGTTAGATTAAAAACAGTTGTCAAGTTTGCAACATTACGAGTATTCCACTTGCCACTTTAAACTGATCCAACGTACACTTTTGAATCCAGATCACTTATTTTTTATTACATATGACAGGATCACTTTACCTCCTCTACTGAACGAACTGAACCTAAATAATCCACTCGCCGAGGTAGATCAGTTGGTTCAGTTCAGATCGTCACGTGACTGCTGTGTTTTTAAATATTTGAAAAGAGTTAGAATTACCAGACATGATAAACAAGGCATAATCTCAATTTTAAATATTCCATATTCCTAAACATAGTTTAATGAACATTTAAACATAAACGAAAAACACGAGCTAAAGTGATCTAAAATTCCAATTGCACTAAGTAAGTAAACTGATCAAACTGATCTATCTGAACTAAACCAACTGATCTGATTGGCAAAGGGAAAACCACTCTTGCAAAACGTTCGTAGCGCCGGCGTGTCCTGTTGTGTTATATTTTATTTTTAATATATATCGTATTATACGTTATGTTTGCACTTTCTTCATACTTCATAGTAACTCTTATCATTTTTATTTACCCTTGTATACAAATTATAAAATAATTAATTTAAATTGAATAAAAAACAATATAATTATTTCTAAATGTGGGGTTTGTTTCATACTTTTTTTTTGAAATAAATTATCTTACCTCTACTGGTCTTCCAACATCACAGTTCAATCGACACAATACATTAATTTCAATTGTGAAATTACACTCTATGTTCCATGATGAAAGATGTTTTCCCTTTTTTCTTAATGTTAATGTTGAAGGCGGTAATCTAGGTCTTTTCATTTCCAATGCGTCTCTTGTTTCGTATTCGTTTCCTTCCAGCACTAAAAATATAACATTGAATAAATAAATTATATAAATACTTGTTTTCTTGTTTACATTATAAACTATGCATTCTAATTGTATTATGGACAATTAAGTTCCAAGCAATTAAATATAATATCAATACTTATCATTATTAATATTATTGGTGTTATAACCGTAGGTGTGTTTTGGCCGAAAGTGAAATTGATAAATAAACTTCACTCGTCTCATTAACAATTTTTACTTCCATTTTTAGTAAATACTTGTCAACTTAAAGCCTCTACAAAGAATCTAAAGCATTCCGAACTACTCAAATCACAGCGATATTTTTATTTGCTTAAGACTGACGACAAAAGGATTTGAACGCTGTATCTCTCACCCTGCTCAATTTAAATCAGTGTGCGCCAATCAAAAAAATATCAAATATGACTAGTATATAATCTTCCGCGTTAAATTATAAGTAGCTGACATCTAGGTAGCATAAAAATAGTTGGGAAAACATTGTAGCTGTCGCATTATTCATCGACCTTATACACTAGAGTATGATGCGCATAGTAAAAGCATACGAGTGTGCATATTTTTTTCAAAATATAACTAGTATAATTTTTTTTACCGCTGTATAGTAGGGTTTGAAAAACATGTGGAAAATATTTTTAAATATTGTGAAGAAAATTTCGCTATTTATGAACGTTTGTTCTCATCATTTCGTAGAATGAAAAGTGAAAAAAAAAATTAATAACAATAATAATAATCTTAAATTTAATATCATTCAGCGGTAAAAGAAAATAAATATTTTTATATATAGAAGTGTGCCTACGAAAAGCATCTGATATTTTGGCTACATCGAAAGTAAGACAAAAATTAATGTTTTTGTTATTTACATTAAAAACAAACAATTCATTGAAAGTAATTTCCATTATTTTCAATGTATAATATTTGATGTATTTAATATTTTAAAGTTGACCCCAATTAAACCGGAAGTGGAACTATGAAATTTATTACGTGACTCAATTACAATTTTTTCACTGAATAAATAATGTTCCGTATGTAAGATATGTATCTGTACTAATAAGCGAAATAAAAGAGTGTCTTCCCTTTTTCAAATAAACTGTATAAATCAAATAATTCCAAAAGTGATATTTATGCAATGTAGTCCTAATAGGACATTTGTTCTTCACTTATATTTGGCTGTTAATTTTTTTTTATCAATTAATCATTCTTTACCGCATAATAATTACATATTTAAATTCGTAAAAGTTATGGAGAAAGTTTTAAATATAAAAATAGTAAATTATATTTCCTAATAATTGTAATACCATACGTAATATTAATTATTTTGTTAGCCAATTATCCAAAAACAATTTATTTTTCATAAATATAAATAAAACCTAAATATCAGAAATTGAATTTTTAAAGTTATATTTAAATTTTTGGATGAAAAATTGTCAAATACACGGATATAATCATAAAATATCAAAAAAAAATATTGTAAAGATCCTAAAGCGTTACTTACATTAATGTTTTTTGTTTTAAAATATAAGTTTAAGAAAAACATGATATTTTGCGATGTAAGAAAAATGAACTAAATATTAATTCAAAAATGGAAATTGATAAAAAATATATTTACCTGGTACACTTTCCGCAGCAACAGTCACTAACGTAGGTAACTGATCTCGTAATAAAGCTTCTTGTACGTACAAAAATCGTATCAAATGATAATCACCAACTAAATATTCATCCAGTCCCACCACTTTTAGAACAAAATCGTTTGGATGCTCGCCTCTTGAATTCAGCGTAACCATTTTCTTATTTAAAATTAAGTTAAGCATTTGGGCCGGAGTTGTTGAATAATGAACGTTGAAAGTAAAAACAGTCTCATTGGATTCAAATTTGATTTGTAAAACGAAATGACCATCTCTCATTCTCGCCATAACGTTTTGTGATATTGGCGGGGTTGATAATCTGGGAGGAAACTGATAAAATAATCTCTCTACCCAAGATTGGGATTGGCGGCAGCGTCCGATTTCCTCTCCAAATAGCCTCATCTTCCAACGAAAGTCGTTCACTTCGGTACTTTTCAAAGAATCGAATTCGTGAAGACCTTTCCCAATCAAGTGACTTATTTGGGTATTTAATGCTTTATCAGCTTTATCACTGGTGCATTCTGTCAGCTTAAGGATAGAGCAAAAGGGGCGAATGTCACACAACCGTCGATTTTCATCCGAGAATTCTTCCAATTCGGCCATGGTGTTGATGCATGCGAACACATACACCGACATATCGTGCAGCATGCCGTACCGTGGGTATTTGGCTGCTGCCTCCCACAGGTCCTTAAAAAAATGCAATTGCAATTATTATCCGTAAAATAATTCAAAATGACCAAAAAGGAACACGATGTACTCTGCACAAAGTGTTTCTATATACTAAATCTTTTATTATGTATTTTTTAAATGACAATAGTTAAATTAATGTTTACGCAAATCAATTTATAAAATTAAAAACAATGCATAACATCTCCTACAAAAATTAACTTTTTTTTCCATAATTGAGAATTTCATTTTGTCTTAATCTATAATACATAACTAACATTTTAATAATTTTTTTCTTAGGTAATATAATGATGCTAAAATAACAGTAATTAATTACAACACTACAATGTATTTTTGATACATTATTTACCCTCATCTAATTAGTAAGAGAGATCTAGGGATGGTACTAAAAATCGCATATCGGAATTTCATGAATTAAACCTATTTTTTTTATTTAAAAACAGATAGGGAGGTAATGTGTTAAACATCATATTTTTCGTGTAACAGTACAATTACTTGAAAATATATATAAAAAAAACATTGCAATGCTACAGAGTAAGAACTGTTTATTGTTATTTATTGTTTAGAGAAACAAAATTCTCACCACGTAAATAAAAGTCTGTAATAACAAATGATTATCACTTATAATGGTTTGTTTAGAAATTGCAAGGAAAATAAACAATAAGCTTACAGGAAAAATGGTTAATTATTTTAATATTATTTACCTCCTTAATTTCCGATAACGTAGCATTTCGGTTGGCTGATAATATGATGATAACTCCATTTGGCATAAAACACGTTAGACTGGTAGGGTCACTGGGACTTCGCCAGTAATCGTACGAGTACTCAGGGGTGGGTACCATCTTCAAGAATACTCAACAACACCCAAGTCAAACATTACCTAATCATAAGGATTCCTAGAAAAACAACACACTTGATATTGGGACAGCCAGCACCCAATCGCATATTTATCTCAGTAAACTTTCCCCGTTTAAATAACAATATAAATACTGATAATTCATAGTCGGTTTAGGAAATTCCGGTACGATGGTGATTCATTTGAAATTGTCATCAACAAATGAATTCAAGAAAAAAATTGATACGGAAAATAAATACTAACCGTTATTGACTACTCCTTTATTAATATTTACGGTGTATATTCAAGGTAATATACACCTTTTGATTATAGAATTGCGGTTCACATTTATTTAACAACTGATTAACAACAGCAATAATTAAAAATGAATAATTTCTGAAGGCAAAACAACACCACCATCACTTTTCTCAGAAATAGTGCCAACTGTTGCCAATTGCCAGTAAAATTATCTATGTACTTCATTATTTTTAGAGATGGTAATACAAAATACGAAAAAATATTTTTTTATTACAGTTATTTGCAAAAATTATATTTCAGTAAGTAATATTTATAAATAAATAAATAATATAAGTACAAATAAAAGAAAATAAAAAACAAACTAATCTAGTTATGTAATAAGAAATTTCCCTACTTTTAAATATTAGTTATTTGTGCTAGGAAATAATTTTACATATTGAGGACAGGATCTTAAAAATTTAATTTTGAAATTAAAATTGAAAATTATTTATTAGAATGAAAAAGTTTTGACATTAAAGTGACATATTTTTCAATTCATCATTTGTTTTGATTGTTTGACAATAAAAACAAACTATTTAACAAACACAAAAGACTACAATCTGTAGAATCTCTTATTATTATCTCATATTTGATTTAATTGTTTGACAATAAAAACATATTATTTAACAAAACAAAAGAGACTATCATCTGTAGGTTCTCGTATTGTTATATATTACAATCAAAATTTAATTTTCTTTAACATTAGAAAAAAGAAGTTCAAAATTTATTTATGCAAACGAAAAAATCACTTTCAAACATTTGTTCTATTTTGTATTTTTTGTGAAAATAATTCATTAGGTACAATTATATACAAGAATTTTAATATTAGTAACTTAACTTTTAATAACAATACATGTGGAATTTGTTTAGTTGAGTTCGGGCTTTTTCGAAGGAAAAGCACGGTTTCTTAACATAATATACAATAATATAATACAAATAACTATTAATACAACGTAAATAACTTTTAATAGAACATAAATAACTTTGACATTTATAATTGAAATATAATAACAACTGTTGCATTTATTATGGGCCACTTAGATTTCGATTCCTACACTCGGCCATCCTGCAAAGCCTTCGGTCCCCGAAGGAATAACGTAAGGCTTCATGAATTCTGCAGCTGTTGTTGTTATTCTAGGCCTTTCTTCATCATAGTTACCCACTTTTGCAACTTCATAACGGTCATTCCCTTTTATCTGGATAACCTTGTATGGACCTAAATACTTTTTTTTAATCTTCAAACCTGGATCAAACTGGGTTCGTTGAATCACGACGAGGTCACCTTTTTGATAAATCCTGGCTTCCTTAGAATGTTTGCTGTGATAGTGTTTGTTTTCGGTTTGGATCTTTAGAATATTTTGTTTTGCTATTTTTCGTAAAGCATCCCTTCCGTCGTCAAATATCTTGATCGCTTCTTGCTCCAAAACCTCCAATATTCTTACATCTTCTTGATGGTTCATCTTCACTCCGAAGAGTACTTCGAACGGACTCATTCCGATACTCCGTTGAAAGGTACTGTTTATACTAATTTGTAGTGAATTGGTATGTTGGTACCAACGATCCGGGTTATCAATGGAGAGTTTGGTCAATACAGGAATAATTATTCTGTTAATTCTCTCCACCTGACCATTACCTTGAGGTACTCCTGTAGTGACTAGAACATGATCAATATCTTCTTTCATGACTTTCGGCGGTAGGCTCTGCTTGCTCAAAGTCTTCCGATGCGTACCATCTTTCTTCGGAACAATAACTACCGGACTCGCATACTCACTGTCACTAGGTCTAATAATGTCATTCTGTAACCATTCTTGTATTTGTTTATCTAGAATACATTTTTCTTTCGGTGCTAGTCGACGAGGATGTTGGCTGACTGGTTCGTCGTCCTTCAGTTTAATCTTCGTCTCAATGGTAGTTTTCACATGTTTGATTGGCTGGTGCTGACTTAAAAGTTGTTGAACTCTTGATCTGTATGGCTCTGGAACGTCGATTTCTTTGGTCGCAATACATTGTAGAACTTTCAATTCTTTAGGGATGTCTTCTCTTGTCTCTTCGTTTGATGATATCTCATTATATGCAGAACTTCCAACATCTTCATTCTTCGTACTGACATTAACTGCTACAGGTACTCTCTGAACATAAATTTTGCCTTGTCTGATAATTATTTCAGTTTCCTTTATCCACTCTTGTCCCAATATAAATTCGGTCGTCATTGACCTCGTGGGAATCACATAGACTAAGATATTATAAATCTGGTTACTAACTTCTATGTCCAACTGAATCATACCTATAGGTTTTATCGTTTTATTTCCAAATCCTGTAAAAAGGCGTGTAGTTTGACTCAGTTCCGGTTCACCAATCTTCTTATAAATGTCTGACCGGATTAAATTGACATCGCTGCCTGTATCTACCAATGCATAATAATTTTCTTCTCCTACTTTGATTGACAGAAGCTTGTCATCAATTGGACGTACACAAAGAATATTATTCTTCTCCTTCGTACACTTAGGGGCAATATGTCCAAATTCGTTGCATTTGAAACATTTTGGCCCTTTGTCCTGATGTGTGCAATTATTCTTATTATGCTCCTTAGACCCACAGTTGTAACACCGTCTGGCACCTGAATCTTTATTCTCATTTTGGGTGAATTGATTATTTTTCGGAGCGTTGTTGTGGTATTTCATCCCATTCTTTTTAATTGCCGACTGCCCTTGTTTAGACTTTTCTTTCATTTTGTCGTAAGTCTCAAGACACTTTTTTAGCTGTTTAATCGTTTGCGCGCCATACAATATAGTTTTATTACTCTCGTAATCTGAGATCCCATCAATTATATATTCAATAAGTGCGTCTTCTTCGATCTTTCCTTGAGCGGCAATCTCCATCATAGAATATATATATTGTTTGCCAGTTTCATTTGACGATCGCTTACGTTGACGTAATTGATTGTGGATTGCTGCACTACTCAATTTAATGGTAAATTCATCAATCAATTCTCTTTTAAAAGATGTCCACGTTTTAATTTTCTGGGTCGACATATACTGCTTAGCTGAACCTCTCAACATACGCTTTGCATAAATAATTTTTTGTAAATCACTCCAGCTCAGCAATTCACTTACATCTTCAAATTCTTTAATCCATTTCTTTGCCTGGACCTTGTCGTCGCCTGAAAACTCTGACAGGCTGCCTTCAATGTCGTGAATGGTGAACGCGCTGTGCCTTGGCGCTTCGTATCTGTCGCGCTTTCTTCTTTGTTCTTTAACATAATCCTCATCTTCAGACGTATTGTCTGACGTACACTTGTTATACTTAGTAACAGGTATTCTTTTATTATGTCGTGTCTCGTTAATCGTATAATTGTCGCTTTCACTTTCTGTATCAGGATCATTTCTTGTCTTCCCGTGATCTTCTTTCTTCTCGACGTTGTCATTTGCTCTCATATTTTTCACAAAATACAACGCTGTAGATAAGCGTTCTACAAGTTTTACTTTATTACCATTTACAGGTAATCCCAATTTCTGTAATTGTTCTTTTAATTCGGAAACTTTAAAATTCTCGATATCTTCGAGCTGGATCATTGCATTATCTTCAGTTATCTGATTGCCACTTTTCGGGGTGTCAGTTAAGCCTTCCATTATTTTTTTTTTCGTCTTGGCGTCCTAAGATAATACACATATAAACACGAACGAACTTAAAATCGACTTGTGACGTGTGGCCCTCTTTCCACTTGTCCAACTGAAAAACTTATTTCGTTCCGTGTACACCTTGGTGTATATCTTAATGACCGACTTTTCTTCTTAGCTTCTTGACAACTGACGTGTCATTCCTTCTTGACGAAATCGCCCACAATCCCGGTTGAGCCCCCAAATGTGGAATTGTTTAGTTGAGTTCGGGCTTTTTCGAAGGAAAAGCACGGTTTCTTAACATAATATACAATAATATAATACAAATAACTATTAATACAACGTAAATAACTTTTAATAGAACATAAATAACTTTGACATTTATAATTGAAATATAATAACAACTGTTGCATTTATTATGGGCCACTTAGATTTCGATTCCTACATACATGAATGTACTAAATCATTTCTATGTATTTATTGTAAATGTAATTTATTTACCATTTAGTGAATAGTAAGTAAATACTTACCAGACCGGTAAGCAGACGTAGCAAACAGTATATGCAAAAATTTTTGTACTGACTAGTTAAATGGAAACATTCTTGTTTTCATGATGCGTTTAGGATAAAAAAAAAAACATTGATATTGAGAAAAATATACAAAATAACAATAATTATTAACAAACACGTTTTAATACTATATACATTAAAATACAAAATTTATTATAAAAATTATTTTTTTAATAACAACTGTCGTTTAATTTCAAATGCTAAAATACCCAATGCTGTGCCCGTATTTAAACTTTCAATGTTATTATTCAACGGTATATTTATTCTTGAACCTTTGTTTTCGAAAGCTAATTTGTAACTTTCTTCACTTAAACCTAACGTTTCTCCGCCTATTACCAGAGTAATATGTCGATTTGAGAAATCTACACTGTAGTACGGTACAAGAGGAACATTCAAGCAAAGATCTTTTATATTACATTCCTTACTTTCAGATGTTAAAATTTTATTATCTGCTAAGAAAAGGTTAGAATTTTCCGTGATTTGTTCTTTAATTTCTCCCCAATCTAAATTTTTATGTATAGGTGCTCGAAAATGTGCTCCACAGGAACTTCTCAATACTTTCGGGTCCCATAAATCCACACAACCTAAAAATATTAATTAATATTGGTTTCGACTTTCATTTATTTACTACCTTTTGTAAGGATTATTTTCTCACATCCGACTGCAACACTCGCTCTTAAAATTGCACCTAAATTCCCTGGTTCTCTTATATTATCACAAATAATTGTAAGAGGAATAGTAGAATTTTGCGCAAAATTCATTTCCTCTAATTTCGGTGTTTTAAATATTCCCATAATACCAGGGCATGTTGTTAAATCAGACCACATTTGTAAATCCTTATACGCTAATTTATATAGTTGTATATTTTTCTTTGGCAATAAATCTTTAATGAAGTCTAAATCTGGTTTTCGGCTGAATAATATTTGTTGAAGTGTACATTTTGCTAATAAACCTTCTCGTATTAACCTTTTTCCTTCTAACAGAATACATTCTTCTTTATTTCGTAATTTTTTTGACTTCACTATTAACATAAGTGTGCTGTGGAGACAAATGACAATCAGCTATTATTAAGGTTATAATTTTATCTACTTACCCTATTTTAGGATCGTTGTTTTTCATTTTTTCGTACACATAATTCCCATCTTTATCAAATGTTGTGTGCAGCACTTCATTTTTAGTGTGCTTTACTTCAATCTTTTTTGGCTTTTTGTCCAGTTTTTGCTCAAAATAAGTTTGGGCATCAAGCGATTCGATATCTATAAGTTTTCCAGGTTTTACATTTTTCAATAGAGATTTGCTAGGTTTATGAGAATACAATAAATGTTCTTCATGCCTGTTTTGTTTGTTATTAAATTTTTGCTCAAAGTGTGTTTGGGAATCAAACGATTCGATATCCGCAAGCTTTTTTGGTTTTGTATTTTTTGTTACAGATCTATTAGGTTTATGTAGAATAGGTTCTTCATAAACATCTGGCGAATTTAATTCTATTATGTTGTCATCTAAATTTTTGGGTTGGATTATTTTTCGTCTAACGTTATTATCTTCTTGTTCATATTCATCAGCATAAATAACTCTTTTTGGTTGCCTGTGAGTCCATCTAGGATAATGTCGAATACTTGTGTTACTTTTACATGAATAATTTGTAAATTTTAAAATATTTGCTACACAAGAACGCATGATGCTAAAATATAGGTTATATTTACTGCGAGGTGCCGATATATGACGTCATGGGAAAAACAGTGATCCCAAAAATGTTTTAAAATATCTATTAGCAGGCCACCAAACTAACAGATGCGAATATTTGAATATTTATTCAAAAAATAAACACAATATTCTTCAAATTAAATATTGTTTTTGTTATACACAAATTTAAAATTTCAAAGTTTTTCACGGTTAAATACCCATCTTTGTCAGTTCAAAAGAAAAAAATCGGATTCGATATCATAATAAATTCCTATTAAATAATTTCACTTTATTACAATTCAATTTATTATAACAATAAATAATTACATTTAAATGAATAAAAGTTTGTATCATAAACAAATAATGAAAAATAATTATCAGCTTAAAAAAAACTTTTTTTCTCAATTTAAAACACAAAACAACGAAAATCTAAAATTAATAAGGTTTACCATTTTACTGCAATTTTTATTAATTATTAATATAGAATTCAAAAAATATGACGACGGCTACTGCTCCCTCAGCTAGCAGGTGATTCGATTGTTTTATATAGTAGATAATTGATCTTAAGGTTTAAGGAGATACAAAAATTTATAAAACTATGTTTATTTTGAAAAAATAGCAGAATGGGTCTCAGGAAGAGGCAAAAATGGACAAAATACTGGGTAAAATAGCGTTAAATTTAAATTTGACATCTATTTAAAATTTCCCGATATTTTTCAAGTGTTGTCAAGTTTGCTATTCCAATTAGCATATTGGTATTTACATTATTACTAATACTATTAGATCAAATCTCTAAAATCATTTAAGTTTAATCAGTTAACGTTTGTAACGCCGGTACGCCCTATAAATTTGTAACTTACCTGAAAAATTGTGTCACTAATTTGTTTACATAGAAATATGTATGTGGTACAATAAAATAAGATGAAGATAAAACTTGTTATTCTGCTTAAAAATATGTTCGAGAGGAACTTAATTTTACAAAAATCTTGTGTTTGGAAATTTAGTAACAAAAAAGTTAAATACATTGGCTTAATAAGAAGTACATAATAAAGGAAGATCTTATTCGGCACAGGAAAATGAAAAAACATTTTATTATATAATTTTTATTTACATGAAAACATACTGATATGATATTTATTTTACAATTCATTTAAAATCTATCACATAGAATAAATAACAAATACTTTAAACCATTCAACAAAATTCTTGCAACTTATTTCATTAATATATTGTAAATAAAAATATTTGGCATTTCGATGTCAATGATATTAAGAAAATTAAAAATACTTAGATTTAAGTATGGCATTATTTTACAAAAATATATTGTTATCTTGCCAATATCAACATGTTTTTCGACGATCGACGATGAAATTAGAGACCATTAAAAGTGTCTTCTTATTTGTAGTTGGATTCAATCCCTTTTTAAGGATATGTACATGTTTATGTTTACATATAGTACATTTATTTTCAACAACAAATTTACTTGTAATAAATATATTATGTGTTATCATAAGATATCATCTGCAATTTTAATATATTTCATAGTTGAATACATTAAGCAGTGGTGCAGTTACTAGATGACTTATCACAGACACTCTTAGAGTGCTTTATGTTCTTAGCCCGTGATATCTTGTGATACATTTATTTCATTTGCACTAGGACATGATACACCCCAAAATAAATAAAATAAAAACCTACCTACCTCAAACTTTCATATAAATGTAAAATGTCCTAGTCTATCTGCACATACAATCACACACTTAAACATCTTATAGTCTTCAGATCTTACAAAGTACACTATCGGGCAGTATAGTCCTATCTCACACTTGGACATCATCGACTGGGGATTTGGTTATCTTGGGGCGTATCTGAAGCTATGTCGTCCAGGAGGGTTTCTTCCACTTCGTGGGTTTGGAACAGTTCTTTTGCTTTTTTGGCCCATTCGTCTGGGTTGTTTAGCACCTGACGAGTATTGTCTGCCACTACGTCGTCCGGCTGCCCGTAACTTGGAGGATTCGCGTACGGGTCATATCTAAAGAAAAAACATATTTTCTTATTATTCATGGTTTTTGGAAATATATATAAAAAGTGAGACAAGTAAATTGTTTGGGAAATGATATCACAAGATTCTTAAAAAAATGATTATAAATCTTTTTTAACCACAAAACCACAAATTCTTCTTTTCTAATACTATTGGTGATTATTGTTTCAGATTACTAACATTTCTATGTTGATTCATTTCTGTTATATTGTTACGTGATGTGTACAACACGTTATTTTATGTGAAATCAAATATGAGCTACCGAAAGAATATGGCCCGTATTCCGAGCTCACTGTTATGACTATGAGTTTAGATGAGGTATAACATAGAGATATGGCACACTCCTATAGCTACGTACTACTGATCAAGCAAAAGATGTATGGTCGAGAATCGCCTAACACTTAGCTGCGTGAGAACAATGCGCCAGCTGAGTAGTGCACACTTACAGTTAGACGAACGAAATATTGGTCATAGTGTCAGTCGTCTATTGGTAAGAGCCAACAAAGTGTCTGACATCTGGTGGCAAAATAAAACATCTAAGTCATAGGGAAAACGTTGTACTGTCCCATAGGATTATAAGTAAGCAATAACCAAAAATGACCAGCAAGTGGAAGAGATATTGTTCTGTATTTGCTTGCAAGTGTTGACATATCTGTTCATTATTTCCCAAAAAGAGAAATATTAAAAAATAAGTGGAAAATCGCAATAAAAATCGGAAAGCACATATCACCGTTCATGGACATTTATACACAATATTTTTTACCTAACGAATTTATTCCATGTAAGTATTTATAATAATTTATGCTTCAAAACATTCTTAGATTGTGTTGTAGTCATTAAAACAAAGCCCTAAATTACCGCAAAGAAAATTCGACAGAACCTCTGTACAGAGAAGAAGAATAGAGAGACGTTACCTGTAAGTAGTAATTATTATTCTTTAACATTATATATTTATTTTAAATTGTTTATAGGAAAGAGAGAGAAGAAGAAACGATAAAAATACCAGAAATTGAATCTCATCAGGAGAAAGACGTGCAAAACAAAAAACATGATGTACATGTTTATATTTATGTACCTATCGAATAAAATCTGTTACTTTAAAAAAAATAGGAGTTTATAGGTATTATGAAATCTATTTTTTGACTTTTTTATGGTGTGTTTATATAAAAAATAAATAAATGTAATAACAAAGCAATGATTGATTGCACTACTCTCTATCTGCTTTACAGATGTATACACATTTCTCCGAAATGACAATTGTATTTAATGTTATTACGATTAATTCAAATTAGATATTTGAAGGCACAGCCCAATAATTTCTATATTATTCCGTGTATCTGTCTTGTAATCGCATAAAATAATATGTCCAGCTAAAAATAATTAAATAAGTAGTTAACAAGCGGATAACCTTAATTTTGAATCTTATTTTCCTTTTATAATATGCTTCTACTTCGACCATAGACCGCACAACATCATTTAAATAAATGTATATATCTGAAGCTGCGATAAACAAATGTCAACCGAATTAAAAATAACAAAATATCCGCAAAACAAAGTATTAAAATCACACTAGCACTTATGTTAAATACAATGTTTTCCCTATAAGTCAGTGAGAAGTGCTGCCATCTCTAGGAAGTGGCTCTCGCGGATCCTCATTATTTGTTTGGTTGAGTTTTCCATATAACTACTCCACTGGTCCACTGTTCTCAAACAGGGGGCTGCAAGCGATTTTAAACCTTAGATCTTTCGACAATAAATTTGGGCAATGCCCATAGGCGCCGACTTTGAAAAAATTTGTCGGGTGCACCGAACAAATATTTGAGATTTAATATATATTACATAAACTCAATTATATATACGTATATATATTTAAGAAAAATATCTCAGATCATTATGAAAACACCACTTCCGTTTGCACGATTAACACCAAAATCAAATCTAATCTAGGAAGAAAGAATGTTATATCAATAATATATATATAATGTCAATTAGAGAAGAAATTTTAAAATTTGTTTGGTTTGCCGAATCTAACATGTTTCTATGTAATATTAAGCGACTCATTTCAATGTCACCATGGTAAAAATTTTCAATAAAAGTTATGTCTTCGTTACTGCCAGTCAAAAATTGCTCGAATTTTATCAATTTTTTTAAGGTAACAGAAGTAGACCTATTTTCCAAACTGCCAATAGTTTCATCTAAAATTTCAAAATATAAACTTCTAAACTGATCTTTCGGAGTTTGGAAAACATGGCTACGTGCCCCGGAATCTATTTTTCTGGGAATTTTTCTCTTCATTCCAAAGTGCATCATAGCCATTTTGTCGTTTTACTACTACTACTAATTATTTCTTGAATAAGTGATTGCGCTTCTTGCAAACTAAGTGATTGTTTTTGTAATGCCGCGTTCAAAGTTTCAATTTTTTCGAATATATTTATTAACGTTTGTAACATAAATACGGTTTCAAATTTTTGTAATTTGCTATAAAATCCACTACATTTTGGTAATCTTTTGGGTGACTGTATTATAAAATTTGTAATTTCTTTTATAAACAAAATAAAATTATTTATACAGAAAATTTTTGTTAGTCCATCCTGTCCAACCAGATTCAGATTATGTGCAAGGCAGTGAACATATAAGGCCCTCGGTTCAATTTCAGAAATCCTGGTTTGCAAACCATTCAAATGCCCACTAACATTAGCGGTCCCGTCGTAACATTGGGCGCGCCACGCAACCTTCTCATCTATTCTATTCGACTGTCGTGCCATCTCGTAGAAAAACATAAATGTAATACGTCGTTACTTTCTTGTTAAGCGCGAAAATTTAAATAACATTTAAAACGATTAATTAAAAAAACACGTAGTAACTATATTAATCAATTAGTTAAGAATGAAAACTAAGATGAATAAATGTTTTGTTGGATACAAATTTTGTCGGGTGCAAATCTATACTTTTGCACCCGACAAAATAATTTGTCAGGTGCACTTGACCCCATGCACCCTACAAGTCGGCGCCTATGGCAATGCCATATCTCTATGTTATACCTCATCTAAGGTTATGACTTATGAGTGTTTTTGTTAAAAGTGACGTTTGGCTTCAAAAAATTAAAATGAAATCAGACGATTTTATTATAAAAGTGAGCTCGGAATACGGGTCCATATTTTTACGGTTGAACTAAAAATTTTCCCAGTAATGAAACATTTAGTAGAAATTTCCGTAATTTTCTGTTATTTTTTTTAAGTACAACAGCTAGCGACCTGATATAAGTAGGTGATTTAGTTAAAAACTTAAATAAATAACATAAATTTACCGCTTAAAATTTTCACCAAATGTAAAATCTCATTGTTTATTTGGTACCAACACGAGTAAGTTCAGGATCATTTTAGGGTTGTATGAAAATTTCCCAAATAAATACGGCCTAAGTGAGAAAGATTAAAAAAATATTTAAACTCTAAATAAATAACCACCCATACTAAAACAACATAATATTACACTTTCTCATTATTTTTTCTGCTATTTTTCGCTGGTTTGCTAGTTTTCGGTCATAACAACAATTTCAGAGAAAACTTACGCTCCAAAAACATCGCGATCAAAAGTAGGGGTCACAATATGGTGGTTGTTGATGTAGACGCTTACCAGTGGTGATCTTAGTTTATTTCACCACTACAAGACCTGACCATTGTTATTAAAATTAACACTCGAAACAGTCAGAACATCTGTCACGACTTTTTCAATATAACAAATAGTTTAAGTTCCCTCTGTAATATATTACCTCTATGGTCACTATGCAAAACGATCGCAGCGCCGGCGTGTCCTATGCAAGATACACCCGAGTGGTTATGTTATAATAACACGCAAAATTTTACTATAAAATTGATTAGACTTTGTGAGAATATCAACAAAATTTGTAGCTAAAAGGAGTTAAAATAATAAATACAATTCCTAGATTTAATTTAGCTGTACAACTCTTAAGATAGGTGGAGATAAAAATAATGATAATAAATATATTACCCCAAAACAGAAAGCATAGGAGCAATGTCAGCCATATCTCTCACTACATCTTCTGGTATATGGCCAACCCACTTCGTTAAGGCTTCCATGTTGACAGGCTTGATAACTTGGTCAGATGATCGCTCCACTCTAAAAACATTAAAAAATATTTTAATTAAAAAATTGTTAACAGAACAATACCTATATAAATAAATAATAACAATTAAAATTTATTACTTAATTTTGCATGTTCATCCAGACAAATTAAATTACAAAACAGTTATTATCTCTTCAAGGAGCCTGTGTTTATTGCTTTCTATTTTTGGGAAACAATTAAATTTGTTTTGGCTTGAAGGTGTAAAGGAAATACAATTTAGATCCGTGAGGTCAGACAATAAAATTTTATAGCGGAAAAATTCTAACATTTTTATAGAGTGTATGTGTCATCAAAATAGCGTTATATCTCACGGATTACAAATAGAACTGACAATATCTTTACACTCATAGAAGAGTATTTGTGAAAAAGAAGATAAAATTCAGTTTTAGTCAATTGAAGGTAATAATTTCGCGGATAATATTAGTTATT
Source organism: Stenolophus ochropezus (assembly GCA_035578165.1). Lineage (NCBI taxonomy): Eukaryota > Metazoa > Arthropoda > Insecta > Coleoptera > Carabidae > Stenolophus > Stenolophus ochropezus. The sequence goes on along the minus strand of JAQOWZ010000004.1, from coordinate 5,145,527 downwards.
TATGAAAGGTATCTCACAGGAAACATATTTTAAAGTTTAGTTCGATTTAATAGAATTTAAAGCGTGCTAAATTAAAACGGCTATTAAATTGTCACGAATATCGTTCTCTAGTGCATTCTTCATTAGCATATCCGCTTGAAATATGTTAAACAATTTACGGAAAGCTATAAATTATGTTTAAAATCGGGCAGAATTTCATTGAACGACACCCTCAGCAGTTAATTCTACGTTATAAATATATCAAACACATGAATCTTTCAGTGCATAATTCACGTAGTCCTGGATAAAAACAGGTGTTGTTAACATTTGACAGGCTTCCGCCCTCTGCAGTTCTATCTAACAAATTACCACCCCCTAGCGGTAAATAAAACTAATCATTCATTTAAATTACCAAATTTAATTATGACAGAGCAGGTTAGTGGGTGATTTATCGTGGAATAAATGTATACACGCTCGTTATGCGTTTACATGACCCCGATAACACAGGAAATTTTACCGGCAAGCGACGAGACACTTGCGGAGAGAATAACGAACCAGCCAGCGGGGTACATATGAGAATGCTTTGGCATTTGGGCGAAACGCGTTAGCATGGAATTTATGTGAGAGTTTCTCATACTATAACAAAACATTTTTAAACTTAATGATCTTTTTAAGCACCAAATTTAATGCCGTATTTTGTAGATTATACCGGATAATATACCTACAATTATAATTTTTAATTATTTAATGTTCTCATTACTCTGTAGAAAAAATTAATATACTTAATTAAAAACTTTGAAGCGAAGTAAAAAATAATTCAAATTAATATATTGTTTATATTTTAATGGTCATTGTGTGTTTAAATAGATATTAGTTTAATTAGAATGATCTATTCTGGTTAGATAAATAAACCATTAAAATCGAATCAGTTTTGAATGGTTTTTGGCGCGACGATAATTATTTATGTTGCTAGGTATGAAATTTGGAACGAATTATTTGTATTTGTTTTTGAAAATACATTATTTTGTAATGCAATGCATTATATTTTCTTAGTTACATTTTTATCTTGTGGTGTAGATCATACAATATTTAATTTTTCATACGTTATTAATATTTAGTTATTATTTATTAGAATAACGGTCATATTGCTCGGAGATAAATAAAATTTTAATTATTTATAGTGAGTTATAATTTCTTTTGTTTATATTTTTTCAAAAAGATATATGAATACGTATGTACATACGTACGAAACTCGAAGCACATTGTGTTACGTCGGCCAATCAGAGTATTTTAGTGCCCCAACTTCAATTTACCATTTCTAGTTATTAAATACAGTATTTATAGTGTAGACATACATCATAATCCTCGCGAATGACAAAATGTGGCAGTCGGTAAAAAGTATTTATTAATGTTTGATGAAAATACGCAATAAAAAATAAATACTGGAAGAGAATGTGAGAGAAATTGGAAAAACCAATGATTCGAAAAAAGATCCATTTGTGTTCATTCATTTTTAATATTCAGAAATAAATTGCATCCCGATTTGATCGTGTATGGTGCTCCTAATCCTTTGAAGATAAAAAGGGCATATAGAAAACCGTGGTTTAAAAAATTCTGTTAAATTCATTTTGTTCCTTGCCCATATCTACTGGTGAAATTAAAAATATTTTTCATAGGTATGGCATAATTAATTTATACAAAATTAGAAGTGAATTGACGGAAAAATAGAATTCTTAATAGATAATTTGATATTCTGTGAACAGACAGAAATTTTTGAAATATTGGAAAACATTTCTTCGGATCATGACGATACTTTAGTATATTGAATTGACATGATTCAGTAATCAATGCGGTTTACATTTTGTAATAGAGTAATAGTAAAATTTAGTTGTATGTATTCAAGGAAAATATCAATTTAAAGAAAATTATAATTATTATCCTTATTGTAAATGTGAATAATGCTTAATAACATAATGAATATTTTGCAATTATATAAATATTACCTATGTAAAACATCAAATAATTATGTTTTTTAAAGAAAATAATAATGATCCTCCACAAATGGTGTACGGTTTAACCCTTCCAAGAAGCCAATTTGTTATTTCTGTACAGGGTGTTGAAAAAACTGGGCAATGTCCGGGAAATTTATCTTGAACCGAGAATTTGAAAATATTTTTATTTTCGAAAAAAATGTGAATAAATTCTTAAAATATTTTACCGTAAATATAAAAAAAAGATTTGCAAGGATCATAGATTTTTACGCAAGACTAATCTTGATGGTTGTGGTTATTGATCATATTATTAATAATAATTTAGTTTTCCCCAGTTTGTTTAAAAATGCTGAAAAACGCTGTAGTTGTAAAAAGAATATTATTTTAGGTATTTCAAATTTAATTTAATAGTTTTTTTTAAGTCAATCAGTCGTTGTTGTAAAACAAATTATTTAAAAGTTGATTACAGTATTATTACTCTTAAAGTATATATGCATTCAAGTTATGAGATTCAAATTACATAATTAAATATATCTCTGGACATAGGCGTAAACACGGGGGAGTCTGGGCAACCCCAATAACAAATTAAAACTAACAAAATTATTACTTACTAAATTTTTTTAAGTGGTAAAATGATTTTGAAAAATCCATTCTTATTTTGTTAAAAAGTTGATTTAAGATAAAATTTCAATCGTTTTTACAAGAATCAGTGCTTTTTAACTTATTTTTTTAAAACGTAATGTTTTTATTTAACAATATAATGGTAAATAAATTGATGCTTCTCGTGGTAAATTACTTGAGAAGAGTTATACTGCATTTTCCAAAGTGGATAAAATGAGGTTCGTCTATAAGTCAAATCTAATTTCTGGACATTATTTTAAATGAAATAGTATCCTGCATACGGATAATTTTTATAACGTTTTCTAATTATAAATTGCGGATTGTAGCCTTAAAATTAGAAATATTTTAATTATGAAGCAACAAATTCTTTGTTTCACTTAAGAAGTGTGATAATCAAACAATTTACTTACAATGAAATACGAGGCACTTTGTGCCGAATATTAAGGTTCCGAGTCAAGTACAGATATTCTTCTGACGAATCATGTATTAATTTTTTTCTGAAACCTTTTATTATAATAAAAATAATATTAAATTTAATAAAAAAGATTCAGATTGTCTGTATGTATTTAGTTATGTGCTTCTTTCGTTTCTAAGGTGACAAAAAAAATTGTAAATGAACAAAAACCAAACTGTCAGATTTTTAATGCGTGCGTTTATAGTAATCTACAATATCTTGCGAATCAAATCACAGCGATGTAGGTAGATATAAAAGAAGCGGCAGTAGTGGTTGTAGCAGATTTACTGTCGGAAAAATAAAAAATGAAGTACAACTGGGTGTCTCAATATTTTCATGATTAGTCAGGAAAATGCAACTTTCGCGCGGCATTTTAGAAGCGAAAATAGTACTATCATTTTGGTTTCAAAAAAAAAAATGTTGTTTATAAGACCAAAAAAAACGAGGTGTCAATTATATCGTAAAAAATATGCCTCCATATAACTTTACCATTGATATTTTAGTAGATTAACAACTTCACATTTAACATTTCACGTTTTGTAAGATATTTTGTCAATTTGTGGGTAAAAAAATGGCAAAACTCGACTTTATGGCCAAATATATACAGGGTGGCTGATTTTTCATTGTCCAGGTCATATCTCCTGAAATATTAAATATACAAGAAAAAGCTAAATAAGAAACTTGTGTAACAAGACCTGGTCTATAAAATAGCGTTAACAGATGTTTTCCATGGCCTACTGATATGGCGAAAAAATATTTAACTTTGTTTTTTTAAATGGAACACCTGTATGTTTTTACGGAATAATGCTCTACATCAATTTCTCTTTACAATTATGTATAACAAGTGGGGGTTTGCCTTTAATTTATGCTTAATAATGCAAAATATAAAATTATATAAGTCGGCTGTGTTTTCTCATTGTTAATCACTATTTTTTTTATAAATATGATACAAGTGTTTATTAGAAGTGTTTTATGGTTTTTATTTAATTATTATTTGATTTGTGAAAACAGCAGAGCATATCAACATTTTCACTATTTGTGAAATTCGTTTTTCTTTTGTAATTACGAAATACAACACCTTTTCAACAAATAAATACTTCTGCCTGTTTCTTGGCAGTTGTCTACAGGTATAAATAACAAAATAATTGCAAATCACAGCCGTCTCACATAATTTTATTTTTTACATTATTAAGCATAAATTAAAGGCAAACCTTCAGTTGTTTTACATAATTGTAAAGAGAAATGGATGTAGAATCTTATTCCGTAAAAACATACAGGGTGTTCCATTTAAAAAACCAAAGTTAAATATATTTCCGCCAAATCAGTAGGCCTTGGAAAACATCTGTTAACGCTATTTTATAGGCAAGGTCTTATTACAGAAGATTCCTATTTAGCTTTTTCTTGTATATTTAATATTTCAGGAGATATGGCCTGGACAATGAAAAATCAGCCACCCTGTATATTAGATTAAATTATATATCTTTATTACGCATTTTTAGTCTTAACTAATATTTCATTTTATATGAAGCTATACTTTAAGGATTAATTATTATACCCAGTTGCACCTTCCAAGTCTTATGTCCGGCTGCAGAAAGGCTAATTAACAATAAACTGATTAATTGTGACGTTGTTGCCATGGTCACAAATTAATCAGTGATTAAAATTGATGAAGCTTTGTATAATCTGAGCTTAAATTTTAAGAAACACTTGAACAAAAAAATTCTATTCGAAATTTTGACAGGAATATTGAATAGTTCATTTGACATTTTACTCCGACGTGATAATATGGGGCCTATTCTGTAACTCACAAATAAAAACAAACATTACAAATGATTATTTGATATTTTCTACAGTGCTATCTATTTTCATTGGAGAAAAGAATTAGCAACTGGTTAAAAATTAACCACTGAGTTACAGAATAAGGGGTATTGTCCACTTAAGGAAAACTTAAAAATTAAGTGATACTGGTGCAACCAACCATTAGAAATGTAACACTCACTTGCTAAGCGAAATCCCATTATTAATAAAATCCTGATGATGCAGCACCGTCTCATTCCACGGCACATCTAGAAACTCCAACACTTTATGCATCCACATCCTGGGGTGGAGCACCAGCTGCTCGTAGGGCACGCGCAGGCAGCGGGAGGGCCCCAGCTCCTTGCACTGGTGGTTCATGGCCTCGACGGCCGTGTTCCAGCGCTTGAGGCACTGGCGGTAGCTGCTCAGGTCGAAGCCCGTGATGGTCACCTTGCGGCTGATGATGCTGTGCGCCGTGGCTCGGCCGTCCCGCACCATGAAGATGAACTTCGCGTTGGGGAAGAGCTCCACGACGTAAGTGCCCATCTTGATGGTCAAGGGGTCTTTGTTGCACAGGCGGGGGGCTGGGTCTCCGTGGCGGGCTATCACCTGGAAGAGAATATGCGTTAGTTTTTTATTGGAAATGTTTCAAAAATGGGTACCTATTAGGTAATAATTTTACTTTCCGCTTATCAGTATTCAGAATTGTTTTGGTCAAAATTGTCGGTTATGAATTTTCAACATACTTATATGAGCAGAAATGGGGTTTTCCATTTTTTTAATAAAAATATTAGACACGTATTTTTTCATTTTAAAAAATACTTAATAGTACACGAGAAATAAATTAATAAAGATTTCTCGCGAAGTTATTACACGAACGATAGTTTCAGGCCCGGATTTAAGGGTGGGCAGACTGGGCTGGAGCCCAGGGGCACCCACTAAAAAGAAGCCCCCGCCAAGTTAACAATTTTGTCAACAATTTACATTACTGGAAAATAAGATAGAGCCAACCTGGAAAACACCATAATTTATGTAGGTGCTTGTAGTGTTACTAATGTACAACGTAATGATTTAATTTTTAATACAAAAAATAGTAGTCGAGGACTATTTATGTATAATTTAATAATATAAAAAAAGTGCAGGATCTTTTTTCAAACGTGGAAGTCATCTTGAGAATTTATCTTGTTTTCATGATAACAAATTCCATCGCAGAAAGATCATTCTCAAAATTAAAAATATTAAAAAATAGACTGAGAACTATTAATATATTGTCTATCAATACGAAATTAGTTTTATTCGACTAGATAATTTTTAATTAGGAAAAAACATTATGATTAGTAGTCATTTAATAAAATCCACTAATATATAAACATTTTGACTATAAATAAGTCTTCATCAGGGTGATAATTGATATTAAAAATTATTCAAATATTTGTTAAATTATTATTGAAAGATAACATAAAATATAAATTTTCAAATTTTATTCCATGTAGAAAAAGAGCCCCCATCACCATAAACCCGACCCTGGATAGTATAGGAAAGATTATTAGTATTTTGTGTGGAACAGGAATCAGGCAAACGTAGTGGTGATATAGTCGCTACCAATAATCATAATATCTGCTATCTGACATCAGATATTATGGTTGTTGGTTTTCATGTCACAAAATAATGACACAATAGCAAAGATACAGCGAGACGACCATACGATTTCAGTGGAGATAGGCTCCTTGGTTTGTTCAAGTTCGTTCGGGTTATTACGTCATAGATAGTCACAGGGACACGCCCTCTTTTTTAATTTTCGAATTTCTCTCATAAATATTTAACACTTTATAATAATTTTCATCAACAACTGTCAAATAACGTACCTATAATTCAATCGTTTGTTTATCAATTAATCTTCGTTACTGTTACTAATTGAATAATATTGACAATTTGATGGAATAATATTATGTCAAATTTAAATTTTACCTGCCAAAATAATAAATACAAAATTACTTTTAAGTTATTTTTTTCTACACAAAAATCCAAAGTTATTTTCACTAGTTTTGAAATTTTTCATACTTTTCTTTTCCTTTTAATCTTAAACTGTACCTAATTAACGTTAGAAATAATTGCCTTGCGTTAAGTATGCTGTGGAAAGTGTGGAACAGTGACGCGAGCTACTGTTATTTATCCGTTAAAGTGTAATGACATATTTGGTTATAATAAACATATTTTTCTTGTTGTAGTTGTGGATAAAATGTATTCTACTCGCATGTAATGGCTATTACTCATTCGAATGATTTACAACACTCGCTTTCGCTATTGTTAGCAAACTTCATTCTTATGAGGAATAGCACACATTACATTCTCAATGAATAATATTAAAACTATTACTTCATTAAACTCTTACTCAAATTTTTATTTGCAATATAAATTTCTATAAAAAACGTCGTCTTGGAAAACAGTTTACTAGTTTAGTGAAGTACCCCTGATTATTTCACGCACGTCATTTTCACCCAATCAGAGTATTTAATTTGATGGCCATAGATAGTTTTTCAGTGAAGAAAATTGTTAAAACCACAGTATCATTGTCATGGTTACATTTTATTGATATCAAATATTTTATGTTTGAACAGTTGTAATTCGTAAAATAATCAAGTAAATATATTTCTAGCTATGAATTTATTACGTAAAATTTACTAATAATTCCTGCGAAGTAACGACTACTCGGGTCAAAACTGACTCTTAAACCGCTCCAGCTTCGCTATCGTGATCTAAATGTCATTTTTGACACTTGTTTGTCTGTAACTACGTAACAACTATTTGTAAATTTTTCTTATAAACTCATGGCTCTTATTATATTAGTTATGATTATAATTCTTATTGTCTAAATTTTAATATTATTTAGTTGAATTTAGATCATTTTTCTTAAATAATATACCAATATTACAAAAATATAAAATTATCTATAATGACATGTCATTAGCTGTCACATAGTTACAGTTATTTTCTTTTATTTCCACGGCTGTCTGATTTTTAACGAAAATGTTACATTTTATATTTAATAAATCTCTTACTGCAGACGTGCTGTTACATCAATTATGACCTTATCTGATGTAGAATTTAATTTTGAACAACTTTGTACTCTTGTAGTTTTGTTGTAAATCTATCAGGAGAGAGAGAGTTTCAGCAAATAATTCTACATTTTTATTTAAAAACATGTTATGTATGACGGTATATATTTTATATAATTATTTATTTATATTGATAAATTTTAATTATTATTTTTTTGAAAAAACACTGGCTAAAATTGTAAACTTGTAATATAATTTATCAGAGTTACAAAATGGTGATCTTTTTAAACTTGTTCATTTATTCCAACATTTTAAAAACTATCTACATTTACATAGAAGAAATTATTTTCGGAAGTGTTGCAAATAATCGTTCGTAACAATTTTTCATTCATTATTTGTAGAAAACTTCAGCTTTGATTCTTTTTTGATTTTTTAACAGGAAAGGAATGTTAAATCCTTTCCTATTTTTTCTTTTTCTAATGAAATCACACTTTAGAATGATTTACAGTATTTGTGTAATTTATACACTCACTGATTTTGGAATAGGTAACTACGATTAACTTATTTAATGTAATTTTTTAGTATAAGAAGATATTTGTTTCATAAAACTAATGGGCATTTTCTTCGTAATATTATATTATTCGTTGCTACATATTAAATAAATATATTATAAAATCAATATTAGTAGTCTAGTAAGACAATGGATTCTCAATATATTAAGTTTTCTATGAAAAATTTTATTCTTATTTTATTTACGATGCAAAATAGGTTTTTAAACATCAAAGTAAAAACTATAATATAAAGTATAGCAAGATGCAATATTGGAAGTTGTAAGAATAATTGAATATCTTCATTGTATCTTTTTAATATTAATTCTATCTCCTACGCAGATTTAGCATGAAAATGAATTCTGAGAAAGAAAAAAGATATTGAAGGAGATGGTCTAAATTAAATCACGATTTATAATTTTATAAAATAATACCTTTAATCCAAAATTCTATTTTTAATAAACAAAATCAAAGTAATAAATAAATTATTATAAGGAACACAACCGCTACTTTTTACATATTCTTGAACTCTGAATTCTTTTCTGGCTGAGTTTTTACAACATAGGTACTCTTGTATGACAGTGACAGCAGATGGTTATTGGGTATCATTTCAGAATACTGTGACGTAAAAAGCAAAATTTAGACATATTTTAAAATTTTTATTTTCCATTTATTTACTAATTCTGCGGACGGAAAGTAATGTTCGAATTCGCTTATCGATTTCTAATTCGTAAAATCGTGCAAAATCATATTTAAATTCAATGAAACTTTAAAATATTGATGGAATTTTGTAATAGAAACGCAACAAACAGTTGGAACTCTTAAAACTTCTAGTGAATTTTGAATATTCTACATCAAAAGTCAAATTTGTGTAGTGCGATTGTGCATTTGTTATACTCGTCTGTTAATACTTTTGTTTTCTCAAAAATAACAACACAAATTTCTTTTTTCCGATCAGTCGAAAGTTTCGATCTAGCAAGAGAATGAACGATGCCATTCAATCTTCGTTAGATTGGAAGTTTTAAGATGCACAACTCTGCTGTATAGTTGTATTATAAATTCGACCAATATTTTAGAAGATCGATCGAAATTTTCTACTTTTAGAATAATAAATGTAGTAATAAAGTAGCGTGTGATGTTAAGAACGAAAAATAAACGCAAATCTGAAGTTTTAAATGAAAAAAAAAAACAAATTTATTTTGAAATTATTATTTAAAAATAAGGTTATTGCTTTTAGTACTTCTTTTAATGAATGAAAAGGGTATTATATGGAATAAATTTACATGAAAATTTGTTCCTTTTTACTTATTTTTAGGGCAGCCACATAGGTAATAGGTATGCGTCTTTGTACAAATTGGGCGCCCTATTTCCTGATACAAGATTTGTATATTAAGACAATATTAACTAAAAACATATTATTTCAGAATATCATTTTCCAATAGATATAATTGATACCTCAAATAATCGTTTTTCACTCACTATACGAGTACAATGCAAGTAGTTCTTATAGTAAGTAAATTTAATTTGGAAAAATTCCTTTTCCTGGAAGCTACCGAAACAGGAAATGTTAAATAAATATGCAAAACCATTGCTACGTTTGGAAAAGTCATTTAATTTGTTTTCATGATTCAAAACAACATGAGGAAACAATATTGTTTAGCATCATCTATTGGCTCATCTGTTGTAATAAAACATTTTGGTTTCTTCCTTCTTTGAATTTCTGAAAAAAAAGGATCGATGTCCCGTTGGTTTGCTACATCTGTTACAGAAGAAGTTCTCAAAATTTTGATCGATCCTACGAGTCTCCAAAACACTAGTAATAAATTCGAGATTTCAGGTAACTCTTTGTATATTAAATTTAGGATTCTGCATCATTTTACCTACAATATTTACGAAATTTAATATATCGTGCCAAATATGAATAGAGCATAAATATTAAACGAATTTTGTTTTCATTAAAAGAATGTGTAGAAAAAGGTGAATTTAACAAATGTTTGAATGTACAGTCTTAAGGACTTCAACACATTATCTTGATTTATTGTCTCCAGTTCGAATAATAAATGTTGTTAGCTAATACGCTTCGTTACACTGCGTTGGTTCCGATCTCTCTAATTTACGCGTCGAATTTATCATCTTTGCATTACTTTTGCAACAGACGAATCGCACTTTACCCCTGGCTGAACCAGAGTTATTTGTGCCTAACTTGGCTCGCGGTCATACGATGATCAAATTTACATTTAATACAAATTATAAATTAAAAAAAAAATCCCTCCCTGAGCTAAAATATGATGAATGATAAAACATTCTTGTTTTTAAAATAAATGATATTATTGAAAAAATATATTTTTTAAATTATGTACATGTATGTAGAAAAGAACCTAATTATATTCAAAATATGGTTCTCCTGCAAACGTTATAAAAATTGAATCTTTTGTGATGAGATTCACAAGGTAGAATTACAGCAACGCCGCCCGAGTAATAGTTAAATAATTAAGTGTCCATGGGACTTATGTAGAAACAGCGGATAAGAAATAACTTGTATAATAGAAATTTGTAATATCGCCCTAAATGTCACTATAAAACTAGAAAATCTAAGAAAAAGTTACTAAAAACCATCAACAACTGACAAATTTAAATTAATAACCTACAAAATGAACATCAAGTTCAAGTAGTAAAGATTTTTTTAAATATCTACGTTTGAAAAAGAAATAGAATGAATGTTCGGAGTAAAAGTGTCTTTGTGTGCCTCGCATGTAATTGTACAAATCATTTCGTTCGTCGTGCAAATTTCCACACTCGCCACAAAAAGTATCACTTTTATTCTTAATAACACAATATACTATTATGAATTTATTTGAAATAATTTATTACAAGTAAATACTGTTAGATATGTTGAGATTTTCAAAATTATAGCAGCAATATATATTGTTCTCGAAATGTGTATTGTGTATTCTAAATGTAGGTATATTAAATTTTGTAATGCGTCCTGTTCTCATAATTTACATGATGAAAGCAAGAAAGTCCTGAAATTTCATGACCAGCAGAATAAATTATAATTATTTTTATTTAGCGGTTGAAGTTATTTTTATGTTTCTAATTAAGTAGGTATAGGTAATACATAGTATTATTTTAATTTTAATTTTGCAGCCCACCCCCTAGAATGACTTTAGATCCCTTTTACAAAATTGTCTAGCTACGTCCCTGCATTGCATCTTTTGTTTCCATGGACATTTCGTCACTGGTGTAGACATCCATCAAAAACTTGTCAAAACCATGTGGCAGTTGGTAAAAAGCATGTATTATTATTTGATGAAAATATGCAATAAAAAATACATACTGGAAGAGCACGCGTAAGAAATTGGAAAAACCAACGATTCGCAAACCGATATAGAGTTTATATTATTTACAAAAAGATCCATTTGTGTTCATTCATTTTTAATATTCAGAAATAAATTGTGCGTATTGGCACGCCATTTGTGGAGTATATAAAAAGTAAATGAATATTTCATCAGTTCATCAATATCTCCGAACTTTTGAATCGTGACACCGCGTCACCGACGCGGTACGTCCATCATCATTGACATTGTATTGATTTTCCTAATGGCTTGTATCAACACCGATGTTTCTTCGGGAATTCACTAATTAAATCGTCGTTATGTCCTTGTTCGCGGGATAAATTCGTTAACATGACACCAATTACGGAGTAGTTCACGCTAGTTGTAGTTTAAAGAAAGGATTAAACTAACTTGAAAATTAATCTTAAACTTAGTTAGAATTAGAAGCGTACCATGCACAATTCAAATCCCCTTTCAGTTTCTTAATTTTGTTATCAGAACAGGATTAAGCAATATTTGCATAAGAAATTGTTGGATTTAACGAAGATGAGAATAAATAAATATATAATGGCATCTTATATTCAAACTACTATATTGCAAAACTAGTACTGTTTCAAATAAGATTAAATAATTTATTTTATCCTCTTCTACACAAAATGTTTCCTTGCTTTATTTTTACCTTCTAATAATTGTAAATATTTTTATGTTCAGTCTTATAAAGAACAGAGTAATTTTACTTGCATAATAAATTCCAATCAAAACAATTTTATTAACGACATAAATAACAATGCTGTCAAAATTTCGATTGTTTATTGAAGGAATAAATCTTATTTATTAGGGTACTAAATTTAATTGTCGGTTATAATACCATGCATTACAGTAATAGTGTATAAAAAAAAGATTTTCATAATTCCATTTTTAAAAATACGATTTTTTAATATTTAGGAAATTTAATTTTAGTGGGTTATAATATGTTTTTATTCTATTTTTCTATGTTAAATCTTTTATGTCGTTATTGTATTTCATGTTGGTTATTCTGTTGACGTTTGAAGTTTCAGTTGTCATACATATGCCTTTTTTTCGTTTTTCAGATTTCAACGGAAACATTCATTTTCATCATCCCTAAATCCATTTGGACTAATTTCGGCGTGATATCTGTACGTAAGTATGTACCTATCTTGCATAACCAAAACTGAACTTTTCAAATAACTCCTTAGCCGTCGAATGCTTAATTTTTTTATGTGGGACTGTTTGGAGGACCGTATCTCACTTTCAAATGAAATAATAGTTAAATGAAGTGCAGCAAAATATGTGTATAATCTAATTTGCATTTTTTCACATATTTCAGCAGTCCTATGAATCCTTAAGAAATAATTTGAACGTAGTGCGCAATGACCGCTCCAAAATAATCTATTAGGAAGAACACTATTTTGCGTGCAGAAACAAATTTATTGTAGATGCAGAAATGTAATTACTTTTTTTATTGATATTGGAGGTATTCAATTAAAATCAAATAATCAAGTTTCAAGAAAAAGAAGGCAATATAACGCTATGTTATCAAAAGCTATTAAAAACGTAATAAAAAATCGTAATCGCTAACATTAAAATTGAAAATAAATTGAATTTGCAAAAAAATAATATACAATTAATAAACATTAGCAGATAAAATAGTTAACAAATACTTAAAGGCGATAAGGCGCCCTGGATAGGAATTAAAAAATATGAGGAATTTTCTAATGTTTAGTTACTCTGAACCAGTCACATTCCGTTAATCTTCGCTTGTATCGTATCGTTTGAAGAGTTTTTTCTTCAAAACTAAGTTCTCTTTCGTATTAATTAACCAGAGTAATTATTTTGCTGAATTGATACAAATCTTTTTAACTATAAATGAGGAGGCATATACATTTTATTCTCCACACTTTTAATCCGCGAAAAATGTTATCTTACACACATTTTATTTTCTATACATTTTATCTTCAGAAACATTTAACAATTAATATTTTACCTAATTATAAATATTTTAATTGCATGGGAGATAAAAGATTGAAAGGTACAATTACAATATTTTAAAGATGAAATGTAGTCGAAGATATAATGTGTGGAAAATAAATGAATGGAAGATAAAATGTGTGGATGATAAAATGTGCGCAAGATTAAATGGGCGTAAGATAACTTTTTTCGCGGATTAAAAGTGTGCACGATAAAAGATGTACAAGAATGAATGTTTGAAAGATACTTAATATAGATATATTCCTCTTTAAGATTAAATAAAATACGTTAATATTTTTTTATTATTTTATATATTGTACGCTTTCTAAACATTTCTGTTCACAAATGTATGACTACGGGGTAATATATTACGATGAATTAATTTTTATCTTATAGTTTCTTCTTTTATAATATATTTATATATATATATATATATATATATATATATATATATATATATATACATATATATATACCTATGTATATTTATTTGGCGCCTTAAAGTCGGCGTGTTAAACCGAGGAAGTTGGTCAAAAAAAATAAAAAAATTGCGATAGTGACAATATTATAGATCAAACAATATTATCTTATCTCGATTTATAAAAAAAATATTTCTAAAATTTTGGCCTAATTAAGAGGCCACCCCGATTAAATGAAGTAATAATAAATTCTAAAATAAAACTGAAAAATTCAAAATCTTGTCATACTGTGACGTACTCTAATTCTTGCCCTAATATTACTTGATCAAAATCACTCTTCGTAAAAACCAATCACTAATGTTTACTACCTGACACATGTGTTCCCTTATGTGAAGTACACTATTTTTGACGCTAATGTAATTAGATCAAAATCATCCTGTTCTAAAAACTAGTCATCGAAATCACACAGTAATAAGTATGGAAATTCTTGTCCTAATATAATTAGTTCAAAATCATGTGTTGTTAAGGTTTTTCTGATTTTTTATATGTTATTCTATATAAAAGAATATGAGGTACGTATTTTATTATTTCGTGAGAAAATACTGCATACAGCCATAAAAAATTCTGAAATTTCGAAAAATATAACTTCTAGAAAAACAGTAGTATTTGGTGACATCACGCTCACTGCTTAGACCGAGGTCTGGAATGAATGATACAGACCTTATTCTGAATTTAATAACGCTGTTTATTTAATGATTTGTTGTATTTTATTATTTTTAATTTTAATTATTAGGGTAAACTTACGAACGATGTACCTATATAAAGACAAATGTTCTTCACAACTACTTGTTTACGACTGTTGTGGGGCATGCATTTTAGTCGTATAGGTTACGTCATCAAAATAGCGCTCGTTTTGAAGGTAGTGAACTTTTAATTGATAATTACTAATATTAAAATGTCAATTATGGAATTGTTTTCTATTTTATTATAATCTATTCGCAACTAAAGTTAAGATACAGATAAGGTTTTTTTTTATAAAATCATCTTCCGTAAAAAGCATAAAAACCAGTCACAGTTACTAAAATCCCTATTAAACGAAACAAAAAAAAAAAAACAGTATGGAATCCGATTTAAGGATAACCAGGAGTTGGTTAATTTATTTTATTCCGTCAGTGACTACCATAATACAGTTAGTATTAAAACTAATTCACTATCAATAATAAATACCGATATATATGATTAATTTTATTTCAAAAGAAAACATTGATTGTTGCTTTTTATTTAAACTATCGATATTTCTACAAATAAAATAATTATCAATTATTTTCAATTTAAAAACCATAATATTAAATCAAAAGTTAATTTTATCTTCTTAGTATAGTTCTGTCCAAAAATATAAATAAATCAATTTTTATTAATAAAATTCATAAATTATTATTATTAATAATACTGTATATTATTTAAATTATACATTCTTCTAGAATTAGGGTAACAAATTTTGATTTTGTCTTACTTATATATAAATACGTCTGTAGATACCTGAAATTATCTTTTTTTTTTCATTTCAATATCCCGTCAAATACTCGTATGTAAATAAAACTATTGACAGTACTATCGATATATCGATAGTTTTAAATCAAGAATATCAAAATATAGACAAGTGTCACAGTCGATAGTTTATCAGCTTTAGTTTATATTGAACTGGTATAAATAATAGAAACATGCCCTACTGCTGTCTTAACTAGTGCTTCAAATGTTTCAACTATGTGCTGTAGCGAGTATTTGATCATAGGATCATATATCATCTGGAGCAAACGTTGTGTATAGTAGTATAGTTGTTTATTAAAATGGATGGATATGTCTCATTCCTAGTTATTATTTATTTGAAAAGAAGAAACGTAAATAATGTAATAGAAGGTGATAGATGTCTTCAAATATTAATAAGAGCTAAGGTAGTAATACATAAATGTAGAACACACAATATGTATAAATTATAACCAGTTATTTCCTTCCAACATTGGAAGAATTCTTTTAACTTATATCAAAAGTAATGACAACGGTTTGAAGGTGTCCAAAAACGAATGTTCGATGCTTGATATTGGTAGCTTAGTATAAACGTCGATTATGCGATTTGTCAAACTAGAAAATTTCAATGTTGAAATGTGTTTATAATATCGCGTAGCGCCCGCTTTAGATGTGTTGAATTTGCGGCGGCTGAGAATCGAACTCGGGACTGTACGATGAAAGACGAGCGTCGAGTATATTGACCAATTTGTCACTGGGATTGCATAGTTACCAAGGCGATGTTCGCTGTCAGAGTTCGAGCCGACCGCCACATTTAATAAAAACATACATAACGCAATCATCTACTCTCGGAGAACTAATGGGGAAGTTTAGTTTTTATTTTATCAAGATTGCCCTCAAAAGTGATATTCTACATTTTATTTCACCCAAAGATGCCTAGATTTCTCAAAAAATGAAATTTTATACAAAAATGACGTCAGAGTGGCTCGCGGAGAACGTATCGTCTATCTTAACCAGCGCGCGCTGGGTTCCCATGGCAACAGAGAAGCGTGTAGTGTAATGTCGCAAGATACAACCTACGTTCAAAAAGTCAGGTCCCACCATCCCTTCTGCGCAAGCGCATATCTCACTTGTGACGTCAGAGTGGCTCGAAGATAAATCATTAATTATAAATAATTGGCAACATAATTTTAACTTTCAATTACATTTTATGTTATAATTATTCATATACTTACGACTAAAAGATATTTCACATGTAATTTCAACCACGCTAAACTTCCCCATTATAGTCGGACGGAAATTTTTACAGTTGGACTTCGATTTTTAAAATTCATACATCTCATAAAACCTGAACATTCTTCTTTAATATACATATGTAAAAACAAAGGTGTTACAGAGTGTAATTAAAAGTTATATAAATAAATATTCGAAATGATAAGCATTATAGTTTTTTTCTTATATGATTTATTAAACTGAATAATGCTCTTAAACTTTACGGCAAAAAATTGATTTTTACATATATTATTTAAATTAAATAATTTATCATAATAATTGTTTATTTGACATAATTTTTAATAATGTCAATTCGGAAATTTACTAAACGGTTAAATTAGTTATATAAAATATCAAATCTAAGAATATTTTATTAATTTCATAAAAGAAAATGGAACTATTTAAAAATATTAATAATTTACAAGGTCGACGCATTTATAATGTTGCAATATAATTTAAAAAGAAATATTATACATGTAAGTCATGTATATTTTTTCAGTATTATTAAAAATGTACACATTAATCATATTCATGTTTAAAAGCTATAGCACGAACAATAAGTGAAATACAAAATTTTGTTTTTTTTTATTATATAAATAATACTATGAGACATTTTTACGTTCTATTTGTATATTCCTTTTCTAAGTAGATATATTTATAATATTCTAAAATTTGAAAATCATAATACAACATGTTCACTAGTAATTATTAGAAGTTAAACTTCATATTCGAATTCGTATGAAAAATGTTTACTTTTTATACATTTATTCTATTATTTTAAATGGCTATAGGCACGTAAAAAATCATTATCCTTCATGTATGTATATCAAGAAATGAACTATCTATTTACCGCAATTTTTTATATTGATTAGTAAAGAACATATTTACGTTCAAAGTGACTATAATTATTTTTTCGATAATACGAATTTCCTGAACATGATTCGAACCCCAACCAAATTGTATGGAAGCAGTAATTGCGTTCACTGAATCAATTATATTTAATTAGAATGAAAATAAATACTGGGAATCATCAATAATTAATTATTTTCATTAAACTGTTATTTAATATAAATAATTCAAGAGAAATTTTAATAAATATTCAACTGAACAATTATCATATCTGTCTGAAAAGGACATTACAAATTAACATGTTTTCTCTTGATTTGTAATACACATAAATATAATTGCTTCTGAATTCAATCCAATAAATAATTGCTTTCTATATAATATCAATTAAATAGCAACAAAACTGTAAACTTCTTAGAGTTTATTTTTAATGGAGAAATTGATCTGTTTGGTTTAATTATCCATCACTCGAAGAAATTTTCGATTTGAGGCTATCAGCGAGTGCTCAAGCTGGGACAGTAAATTGGAGGAGAAAAACTTGTGCAACTTCTCAACTACTGCCACTGACATTTGTCTGTCGGGGATGTGGATAGTTTACTCTAAGTTTAATGTTTCAACAAGGTTATGTTGCTTTAATTGTCCACTATACCAGAAGCAAAACAATTCCAAACTGCAGTGCAGATTTCATTCAAACTACCACTTCTCTTACACAGCGAAGCGAGGTTTTAGATGGTTACAAGAGGGTTTTTGTGATTTGTGATTGTACCCAGCATTTCGACAGTAAGTAGGCACCCGATCTGTGTTTAAGCAATGCTCAAGCAAGTTTGACGACTTAAAACACTGCTGTTGTTCGTTCGTATTAGGGCTGGGAAAAATAATTGATTAATCAAATTTTATCGATTAATTGATCATTTGGTTATAGTTTTAAAAAAAAACCGTTAATCAATCAATTGATTAATTGATATATCGATTGATAGTTGATTATTTTTTTACATTATAATTTCTTTTCGTATATCAAATCAATGTAAGTTGTCAATTTTATTCTTATTATAGAATAACATTTTTTACAGGCTAATGTCTTCAGTCCAATTAGATGTAGGTTCTGATTATTTTTTATTTTATTATTTAATATATTGATACTTGATTTATTTTTTATTTGATTAATCGATTAATCGATTATTTGATTAACCACTTATTTGATTAATCGATTGTTTCATTAACCGATTGGTTGATTAATCGATCGTTTTAGTAATCGATTATATTGATTAATCAATTAATCAACCAATAATCAATAATCGATTACTGTAATTAAACTACCATAGTTCGAATCTCATTGCGGGCATGTAGGTATATTAGTTTGTAAGTGTACCTTTGATACATAAAAAATATTTACTGTCTGAAGCTGATATGGAACAGATAAATATGAATTAATTTGTAGAGAGTATAAAACCATAAAATCAAATAAATGAAATACTATCATTATTAAACTTACATGTAAATATTTATAACATTAAAGTACAGTACCTCTCCTGGTATAACTTTACATAAACATATACATTATTGCAAATTGTTAAAATCGGATTATAGTTTCAACGATCTGGAATGTGTTTATTCATTAACTCTCGATATATGATTATACGGGTGAAGTGTAAAAAGTCACCAAATACGAATAATTATATTACAGGTTTGTTAAATAATGATAAAAATAACAAACACATTAATTTAAATGAAAATAACATAAATCAAACTCAATGATTAATAAAGCACACTTAACAGATTAATTATTATCTAATATTCATTTATTTATATAAATTAGTACTTATTTCTATGCTACCTATATTCACACGATATCAAAATCTATTTACACTAGTATCAATATTTAGATATTTTTACGTCATATGTGGCTGCTCTCAACTGCACTACCTGCTTAAATGCGGAAATTTATACCTGCGGGTAATAATTCTCGAACTTCGTAAGAGTTTTCTCGAGGCTGATCAGATGGCCGGTCGCGATGAATCATCGGCAGTGAGTCATGCTCGTTACAATATTATGTTATGCAGTGTTCATAGGGGTCGTTCATTAAATAATATATAACAGTTACCTATTAACTCAGTGGTCCAAAATTATTCGCATTCTTCAAACCAATTTTCAACAAATAAACTTCAGCAAAATTCTTTTCGTAATAAACTTTCGTATTATACAAAATAATCGTACATCAAGTAAATAAATTTCCAAATGTTACAATCGCTATATATTTTATTTTGTAATTATTTTAGTGCGTTAATAGCTTAGTATATATTTTTGGGATTAGTGGCTATTGAAATATCATAATATGTAAAAATATCAAATATAAACAGCAACGATTGTTAATAATTTAATTTTTATATAATTTTTAATTTAAAAGCAGTAGTAAAAACAACAACAAAATGTACAGTAGGTATAAGTAGAGAGAAAGGGAAATGTCGAACATGGTTGATGTAACAAAAAAAGGTTAGTACTGTGTATCACAAACACAAAGTTCCATTAATAAAATGACAATTAAGAAAATGGATGTTTAATATATTGTTATTAGAAGTTATTTTCGACATTCTTACATTCTTTGGTATACAATTCTAAGAATCTTCTCTTAAATAACATTGTTCTGTAATTATTTTCTTAGTATAAATAAGTATGTTTCAGTATTTCCTACAACTACATAAAATACTTCATAAGATAGACACCTTTAAAATTATGAAAGACACATATTAAAATAATTAGATACGGTTTAAGATCAAAAGCATGCGAATTTTCATCACAAATACAACCATTTGGAGTAAATTAATACATGACAATAATTTGACAAACTGTACTCAAAGAGGAAACAATAAACAATTATTTGAAAAATTGTACACCATATGATTCAATCAATTATACAAACTGGAAAATGTGGCCGTTACAAGTTGTAATTTGCTTCTGTACTTGTAGTCTAATTGTACAATTAACTTGTTATAACAACAAACAGAATGATTTAATTTAAAACAAAACTGGAATTGTTTTGTTTTTCAAATCTAGTGATAGGGAGTTATTTAAAAAAATTTCTTTCACAATAAATATTAATTTCTTGTTACATTTACTCCTCTACAGAATTGTTTGGATAACAGTTATTTTTAATTTTGTTTATTGCTTTTATTTTTTACATTTGGTTCGCTACAGAACTATAACAGAAACCGAACGGAATCAGTTATAGCGCATTCGAGTGCTGTTGTAGCCTAATAGAAATATTTTTTTCAGGATTGGCAGTGTCATTAGATATATAAAAATATGAATTAAGAAATCTCTTTAAATAAATGTATACAAACTTTGGTAAAGAATTTAATTTTTGTTTTTACTGAAAATATTTTAATTGGTGAGAAGACTGAAGTGAATTTACAGAAAAAATATTTTTTTATTGATAATTATGAACAAATTTAACATTTTATATTATATACATTTTTTTGCTGAATTATAATATAAAGTTGATTTTAAATTAGTGAAAGTGGTTATTAAATTTAAAAACAATAAAATTATTTGACATGACTTACTTTAAATTAAATAGTTTATATCTTTCGGTATATAATAAAATACCTCCACTTCCATCGAGGCTTATGTCCCCGAAAAAAAATTTCGTAGGGGCAATGCCTTCAAGGACACATTTCCCTTAGCGCAATATTTTTTTACAACAGTAAAAAGCCCTGAATTGTTATTATTCTAAAGAATATTGTACCTCCATATATATTTTAATAACTGACTGCTACCCTAAAATGGATGTGCGTTGCACCCTTAAAAATATTACCAATGAATTCTTCGCATCAAAGGATCTATATATACAAATTTTCATTTTAAAATTCCAACTAGCACAGCCACAATTACAGATTGAATATAAGCTAATAAGAATCTATATGACCGGTAATAATTCATGCCTCAGGATATACCGGGGATCTTCAGACGCTAGTATTCAGTCCCGCTCTGCGGGGCGCCGAGGAGGCAGCAAGCCTCTCCGCCCCTTCTCCGTCTGGTGGTCTGGCTAGGCCGCCTTTCAGGGCATCTGATGCCCCTGATGATGATCTAATTCAGTCGGCCGGGAATTGGAGCACGCTTCATCGTATGATCTAATTCTTGGCCTGTTGAAACCAGAGTATATTCTGGATCAAATTTAGCGGCTCTGGGTTGTGCTCTGATTTCAGTGCGTCACGAATTAGGGCTCTCAGGAGTGTATGCTTTAATTTTAGGTCCGCTGAAACCAGAGCACATTCCGGAGCAGATTAGGCTGGTCTGGACTCTGGATTATGCTCTGGTTTCAGTGGGTTAGAAATTAAGCCAAAAATTAAAAAAATCTCTTCCAGAAAAATGTCCCTTTTGTGTGTGTACACAATTTATGTAGATGTTATGTCAGTACCACGTACAATATTTCAACAATCTACTGATAATTGTTTTTGAATTAATAAAATATTTTTCCTACGACCACTGTTAAAAATAGTATTTTTAACGGTTGCTTAGCAAGTTAAAAATAACAGTTTATAACACAGTAAATACTTTTAAAACGTTGCCATTGACAACGTGTTAAAAGTAAAAAACAAATTTACTTTTAACACGTCTTATGTTCAGTTGTTCATAACAAATACAGCATGACCTGTCATAAATGTCATTCTAATTCGTTCGTGGGGTTTGTTAAACTCGGCTTCGCCTCGTTTCAAACTTCCCCACTCACTCATAAAATGTCACTTTTAACACTTATATCATAAATAACTATTTCAGAACTCATAGTAACTGAATAAAACAAATGAAGAAGGCAGCAGTTTATGCTGCCGAAACGGTGGGTTTATTAAATAAAAAATTATAGAACTAAAACTAAGAAAGTTATTTTATTCAATTATTTTTGAGTTATGCGAGATACATACGTACAGACGTCGTGCCGTAACTAGTCAAAATAAATTCAAGGATGGTCAAAATGCATATTTCCGTTAAAAATATAAAACTGAATTTTTTCGCGATTACAGTACTTTCTTTACCTCGTACACGGAAGTATAAATGATAGAGAATTTTGGTTTTGAGACTTTTCAGTTGGTACTAGAAGTCGGAAAGAAGATATTTCAAATTAATATCGATTTGACATATCGCGACGTTTTCTTTTAAGAAATCGTTGACATAAACGTCAATTCCCCTTATAATTCAATCACCAGTAGAAAATGATGTACATAACTATTGTATTGCATTCGATGAAATCAAAGATTTTGATTTATCGCAACAAGTATAGAATTTATTTTCACTTTTCAAAAATTCAACTGGATCTGGGTCGCAGAAATGTACTTATTTCCCACTGGGCCGAAACATTGCCAGTCCGCCTCAGCAATTAGGTTTATTTAACTAAATAATTAGAATTTTAACTCTTCCTTAAAAAATTCTTAAACTTTTTTTTAAATTTCATTTTGTTAGAATCAGATATCCCCCTTAAAATTATAAAGGTACTAGGTTAATATTTAGAGTAGTATAAAAATGATTAATAATTTACTAACAATTTGATAATTATGTTGCTATTGTAGTTTGTATTTGTTTGTGACTGTTTTCTAGTTTACGAGTCTTTTTGCATATGAAAGTTCATTTATGTTAGTTGTGTTCCGTAAATAATATTAATATTGTATGTGGAGAGGGAGAGAGAGAAGTGAAAGAAATTTTACGTGAAATTCAAACCTTTGTAAATACTATGAAAATAAACGTTTACGTTTATTTATTTTATGTGTACATTTTCTGTGGCTACATGTCGGAATATTAAATAAATTTCAAACTGCTGAAAAATTAGTAATAAATGCGCACATTTCCAACAGCTGTTGGCGCTGTAAATATTTGTAAATGTTTGTAACTGAAATTGTATGTTTATAATTTGCAATAAAGAAGATATTTATTGCAATCACACGAATAATTAATGTTTATAGTATGTAATTTGGCTATAAACATTTTTGTAAATTAATGTCATGAATTCGGTTATAAAACGTTTGTTATTGTCTATTACATTTGTTTAAAAAATGGAAATTCGATAAAACTGTTGCCTGTAATTTATGCCCAAAATGTTCAGGTAGTGAATTTATTTTGCTTCATTCCTCCGAAAATGCAAGTAAATTTCTGGTTAACGACTGTGTTTGTCACGATACGGTGACAAGTTCTTTGTTTGACCGTTTAACGTTTGCAATTTGTAAGTTTATTGTATAGTTTATGTACCTAAATTAAGAATCTGTTTAAAACATTATGGAACACGACTACATATTACAAGAATGAAAAAAAAAGTATTAAACTAAAATCCTTGTTTAACAACAATGAATTATATGAAAAATAATGTAGCTAAAGAGATTGCATACATCTTAAAAAGTATTAATTAGTGTCCGACCGAAACACGATTTTCAGCTGAAACCATAACCGAATATTTGGCTCCTCTTCTAGTTTCGGCCGAAAACGTAACCGAAACCGAAACTTACGTAGTTAACTAAAAATTAATTAATTTTTTTTAAACACGGAAACCTAGTGTTTTTCCTACCTTTTAAGGTATTATTTGATTATTAAATTAAATAAGATACGTCAATTCTTTAGAAGCTTACTTTATATTTATAGTGATATTCCTTTTACTAAAGAAGTAACCACACAATCAAATAAGTAATCTTTTCAAAAAGTATTTGTTACTATTGTAGAGATTATTTTATAATGTTTGCTATTCTGTTAAAATATTGTTACAATTTTTTTAATTCTACAATAAGTCTTTATCTTAATTCTATAAAATAAATAAATAAATAAATAAAATAAATTAAATTAAATAACGATGATAAAATAATAATTATGTCTTAGAAAAGGAAAAAAAATTGAAATAATGTCTGAAATAAATCATTATTTAACAAACAAAAGAAAAGGTGAATGAAACCATTCCGAACAAATCTGAAAGCTTCAGAAACAACACGAACATTGCGAAACTAAGCCCAAAACAAGCATTTTTGGTCGAAATTGAAAACGAAATCGAACCTTCGGTCGGACACTAATATTAATTAATTTCCAAGTCTTTTTGCAATATTTACAACCTAAGCCTTACTATTCAAACGTTTAGTATTAGAGTAAATATATTTCAACTCCTCGATGATAATTTCCTCATAGAAAATTGAGATTTTAAGTACTATTTTTTCCAGCAAGGTACTTTAAGAGTTTGTAGACTATTTCTGATCCAATAATGACATTGCTCTCAGCTGTGTTAGGTTAGTTTTAATGGTACATGAATATAAATCTATAAATTAATTGAATTTATCTATGGAAGTTTAACAAAAATATGAAAGACTTTTTTCAAATAACTCATTTTTAAGTTCTGACTAATAGGTACTCGTTTCTAATCGGCCAGAAATTGGTAGGAACAGTTTGCATTTGAAGTTTGTTGGAAGTTAGAATACACTTTTCGTAAGGTGCATTAGTTGGAGCAAAGCTATTGTTTCTCAATAGATCTAGTCATGAAGGTGATTTCAGCAAATAACAAAATTGTTATTAAAACGCGAAATTTCGGTAACAAAACGATATCAAGTCGTCAAGCCACAGCATGATCTCTAACCATGACAGGGAATATTATTAATTATTAAAATCAAATTTTGATCTGTTTAAAGTTGATTTGTTTTTATTTTGGTTTGCTTAAAAGTATTGAACTGTCAGTATAAATGTTTTATGCGTCACAAAATTCGTCATAAGAGTTGATGATATTGCCAGAGCTGTTGCATTAATTGAAGATGGACGAAGAATTTAGAACTAATTTTTGTGAATGTCAGGCGATAACACAGCATTGGAGAGTTTACGAGAAGACTGGAATCGGGTCATAACTGAGTTACTACAGAATGGGATAATCGATTTATGGTATCTATAATTCTTCTAGATCGACGTGAAACAGCAGTACCGTCTCTAGTCGATTATCTGAAGTTCGAGGAGTGACAATTTCGGCAAGAACAGTATGCTGGAGGTTAAACGAACCTGGATTACAATCCAGAAGGCACTCAATAGACACATATACTTTTGACGTCACACGCTACAGATAGCTCCGCCTTCTGAAGTAAAGGACAACAAGTTAGTAGAGAGAGTGAGTTGACAGACCAAGGCCCATCGGATCAATTCTTCGAAAGTGCTATCGTAATGGTCTTGGTATATCGCCCTCTTTACTGCACTGCTGCCCGCAGTGCCTAAGTTGTCGAATTGTTGTCGGCGATGGAGGTTTTGGTTTGCGTAAATGTATTATTTGTATTTATAATAACTTGTGTACAATAGTTTCTTCTTTTTATTACTTCTGTTTGTGTTGATGCATTGCTGTTCCCAAAATAAGTTTGTGTGGATTTATCTACATTGTAAAAATATGTTTGTGTTTCTTTGTTCATTTTATTATTTTTTAAC
The DNA here is from genome assembly GCA_035578165.1 of Stenolophus ochropezus. Lineage (NCBI taxonomy): Eukaryota > Metazoa > Arthropoda > Insecta > Coleoptera > Carabidae > Stenolophus > Stenolophus ochropezus. Next base: position 5,119,281 of record JAQOWZ010000004.1, on the reverse strand, counting down.
CTAATTTAGAATCCTACAAATATATACGAGTATATATATATAATTATAATAATTGTGTATTTGTATATCTTTATTTACTTCATTAATTTCACTATCATTCTCTTTTGGTTATATTTACATGACAAACGTCAAACGTATTTACTCCGGTACTCACCAGAATGCGCCACTCAAATTTTAATGTTATAAGTGTCTATTGAAGTAACTATGATTGGCGGTAAATTTATTTACAAACGAGTCCAGGTTTAGTTAAAAGGCGAAGATCTGGCCAACGATATGCTGTCTGTGAAATATCTCTAAGGACTCCTTTCCATGGACGCCCTCTTGTCTTCATAAATAATGGCACAATAAATGCTCTCTATTATGTAACAAGATGGAAAATACGGCCCTGTTTCCATCTTGTTTTGTAGACTGCATTTCTTCTGTGAACTGTGATTCTTTTATCGGCATAGACGTTGACATTTTTGGTAATAAAAATTAGAAATTATGGGGCCATATGCCGAAAAGATCATATTTCACAGACAACATTTTTGTATTTAGATAAAAAGTTGAGAGGGTAGATTTGCCTCTCAACTTATAGTTTTACAGTCAGTCTTAGGTAGGGTTAGCTGATGATCACACGCATCATCATGTAGTTAGTTTAATTTGTTAATTTTAAATTAGTTAAGTTAAGTTTTGGTTTATTAAATATTAAATATGTAAATAAAAATAAGTTTAAGTAAAATGAAAGTGTACATGTGCTCCCGTGTTTCCCACCAATCATCGTGTGTGTGTGTGTTCCTGTTGATCCTGTGATCAGTCATCATCATCGTAAGTAGTCATCATCATTTGTTCAGCTAGCGTTCCCCCCCGTGTTACAATTATATATTGGACTGAAAGGTTTTACTTGGATTTTAGTGATGCAAGTTGTCAGCCTGCAGTCTCTGCAAGGTTAGCACACACCGAGCCGATGTGCAGTAACCCATTCAATTGGACAGGGCGGGCTATGTTGCTTATCTACACGATCAAACAAGACACGTCACGACCTCACAACCGTAGTGGCTGACAAAGCACCTTTTATAGGGAATATGTATTCCAATGCATGATAATGCAAGACCACTTGTCGCAAATATTATGAACGTAGGTATATTTTGATGAAATGAATACTAATGCTATAGATTGATCAGCTTGCAGCCCTGATCTAAGAAACTTTAATTTTTTCGTGCTTTGGAAGAATAATGGGACATTGGACTAAGAAGACATTGCGCGTCTAATTAACAGCATGTAACAACGAATGTTAAAAAAAATTTTTTTTTTCTTAATTTCTTATATCAATCATAATCCAGTCATATTTATAAGAAAATAAAAGTTTTCTACGTAAACATTTGAATAAATACTGAAATTTAAAAATACATCCTAATTTACTCGATAGATATAATGGCAGCGTTATTTTACAATAATACTTATTTGTACCACTAGTCCAGAAACTAAACTTTTGCAAGAGTGATCTTATTTTGACAGGCGGAGCTGAAAGCGAGGCCTGCAAATAATGCGAGATCTCGCAAAAGAGTTTCTGGACGTGTGGTACACAATAATTTTTGCGCCGATGACACTTTTAATTTACTAAAGAATATTATTAATAAAATTGTATACATTTTTAGGTTTTTATGTCAGAAACATTTTCGGTTCACATGGATATGTAAACAATTCACTTGTTTTATTCAAAGAATTAGTGAAAATTTTTCAAACCTAAAAAATAAAACGAATATGAATTAAACTTTTTTAACAATTGACGTAATCTTAATCATACAAGACCAGTATAATATAAATAATCAATAAAAATAGTTGTTTTAATTAACGTTTGACATTTCCAATATAATAAAATTTAAAATTTTGACAGAATGTAATGCTAAAATATTTAAGTTGGCATCCCTATATTTTGCCGGCCTAGGCCTTCAAACAGAGAGTTTCTGCTTTCTGGACGAATTTGAGTTCTGTAATACAAGTCATATTGAAACGGAGGCGCGAAAAATATATATCTGGATAAAATATAACATACTATATTACAAAATTAACATAATTGAATTTTTTAATATTAATATGTACTGTGTTAATTTTGCGGAGCATTATAAATGAAACAAAAAGTACAGTAAGCAACAACACGAAGTCAATGTCGATTCCTTGCAGTTCAGTCACTTGACCTCGAACTGGGCACGGTGCCACCGTGTGGGATAGGTCGTTAAGTAACTGTAGTGCTACTGAGTCGCACTCACCTCGAGACAGAAGGCAGCGATGGCAGCGTCCAGCACGGGCTTGGTGATGCCCGCCTCGTCCAGCCGCAGGCTCTCGCGCTCGCTCTTCAGCCAGTGGAAGCGCAGCTGCAGCAGCCGCGGAATCACGCGCGTCTCTTGCCCGCACCTGTAACAACCAATGCTGTCAACTGAACCTGTCCTACGGGTACTAGTGGCTGAATAGGTGCTGGCTTTTCGTGCAATTTATTGTATTATTTAGAAAAGTTGGGAAGTGATGTAAAAAATCACCACAGTCTTATTCACACAGTTCTTTTATTTAAAAATGCGACCGGTTTGTATTGTATTATTTATTGTGACCCTTCTTTTCGGCACAAATCAAACTCGAGAGTAGCGATGAGCGATATTTCACGAACTGTAATTTAGTCACTGATATCGAAAAATCACAGGTCGTGATTGTTACCCAATATTTTTTAAAACCTGTGATTCGATAACACAGTCACCGTTCACGATTATATATGTTAAATGTTTTACGAAGTAACAATTTCAATGGGGTATGTGACCATACATCGAATTTCAGTATATAAGTCGTAAACCACTATAACGTCTCATTGTAATAATAAAAATTGAACATTTGCTTGCAATAATAAGTTATTAGCAATTTAATGTTCCGGAGAAGAGACGCGTTTAGTACGGTAGGATCGTGAAAAAAAGCAAGTAGTCTGTTTCTTACACTCCCAGTCTACCTCTCTTATTTTACGATTCTACCATGATGACGTGAAGGCATCCCTTCCCCAAACCTATAATAATTATTAAATCCGTAATTTAACCGACAATAACTGTGATCACAATAAAGCTTTAAATTCACAAATATAAATGTAGCAATCACATATCATACTGTGATTCAGAGTAGCAGTTTCACCCCTTACTAAACAATTCCAATTAGTAACGAAGATTCCCAACTTTAACCATAAAGTAAACAATGATCGCAGTCACGGTTTAAATTCACGGATATGAAAATAGCAATTACAAATCATACTATGAAACTGTAATTCAGAGTAGCAGTTTTGTTCCTCACTAGCAATCGCAAATCACACTGTGATTCAAAAGTAGCAGTTTCGCTCTTCAATACTCGAGAGATTGTGCTTGATGATGTTTTGAATGTCAATTGAATAATTAGGTAATGTTTTGCTCTCACAGCCAAAAAAATTATTACATTATTTATTTTAAAATAACATTATTTTATTTGTAATAATATCAAAATTACGGATAATATTGAATACATTGTATTATAAGTTTATTTATAAAGAAATACTTAAAAACGACATTTTAAGATCTATAACAAGGTTCTAAATGTATCGTTTATTAAATGAAGATGTAAGTGATACGGACATTTTTTTCTTATATATTTCTAGTTCGATGTACAGATATTTTGATATAATTCTGATGTTTATTATGCGAGTAGTAGTCGTTCTTTCCGCTTCTAAAAATTATCAGTTCTATTCATTTTACCATAAATACAAATGAGGTAAAAACGATTACGAAAACACTAATTGTTACAGATCACAAATAAGATTATATATTTCTTTTAAAATATAGGCGACGAAAGAAAACTACAATTCTCTTAAAGCAATGAACTCTCGTCATAACCTGTCGCGCTACTACAAAAACTAGACGTAAGATACGGCGCAGACACTTTTGCAGATTACAAATATGTAGCTATAAGTTTCGTACAAACTACAATGGGTAATAGTTTGTACAGGTTAAAGTACTTCAAAAACAGAAGTTATTTAATATCTCGTAAAAGCAAAGAGATATGGTTCATATTATAATAATCTTTTTTCACTACTAGTCTAGACATTCACTATTATTAACCTTTATTTGACCATGAGAAATTGTGTTTCACTACCCCTTACTTGGTAAGCATGGGCACCTAGGTCAATAATTAAAACTGTCACTTTTTAAAGAAAATCAAGTATTCAAATCTAAATATTGTTTGCTTCGCACCTCGGGATACAACTTGGTGCTAGGTCAATAATGATAGTCTTTTCAAGCTTAGTGTATAATAATACTATATTATTATATTTTAACCATTTCTTATAATGTGATTTTTATGGGACGAATGAACTGTTTCAAATTTTCTTATGGTTAAGGAGGATGATATGAGAAAGACAAACAAAAACATCATCAAACAAAGAGGCTTTATTATCTCGCTATTCCACCGAGTTTTGTTAGATGGTTGCTATTAGAAAAATAACATTTGAGTTCAACGATAATTTGATAATAATAGTCTTTGTAATAGCATATTGTGTTTTGTGTGGCGAGCTTGGAAGTTTGCTCGACGAGCAAAGCGAGTAAGACAATTAGCTCGTTAACCTTTTATTTATTTTATTAATAGAAAAATTGAATTTAGAAATTCAAAAAAAAAATAATATTTTTTCAGAAAATGTTGTTCCACGTCACAAAAATTAATAAAATTTCGGCGGGAAGCGCGAGACATATCGCACATTTTTGTCGTATGTTATATTGTGTGTTTCGTCTTGTTTACATTTTGTACGGGCTATTTTGTGTTTTTTAAACTTTTATATAATTATTTTATATGTGGAGGTTATTATTTAAAAATCAGTATCGTTTATAAAATCCATACTTATTTTAAAAGTTATTTAAACATTTTTATTTTAATTATCATGGTAATTAAAACTTATTTCGTTCCGGACTGTTTTCAAATTCAAATTTTAAAAACAATTTTAAGTATAACCCAAACAATAGTATACTGTCACTAACACAAACAACTGTCACTAGTTATGTGTGTTGTGTTGCGCATGTTTCTAGCGCAGTGCTGCATACGTCACGTAAATATTCATATTTTTTAATTTATCCTTTTTTTATAGCATAATGATAATTGTACAATATAATTTTTTAAAAAAGCTAACAAGGTTAACGAGTCCATTACATGCGAGACACACAAAGACACTTACTTTTAATGACACATTCTATTTATTCTTCAGACGCAAATATTTTAAAAATAAGTTAGTAGTTGACGTTCAATTTGTAGGTTATCATTTTAAATCTGTCAGTTGTTTAGTAACTTTTTCTTAGCTTATCTAATTTTATAGTGACATTTAGGGCGATATTACGGTTTCCATTGTTTTACTCCGGTGGCGTAAAAGTAGAAATTTCTACTCCAACGGTGAAAAAATTAAACATCACCCTTGTGAATCAGGTCACAAAAGAGGACACATTTATGAGGTTTGAAGAAAAAATACTTTTTTTTCTACATCTGTCAAAAGATGGTCACATTTTTATTCTAATAACAATACATAAAGTTTATATAGATAAATAAAAATATTATAATAAATGATACAAATCAGTTGCAGAAAAAAATATTGTTCGTATTTTGTGCGCGAAATGTTTTTAGTGTGTTTGATTGACTTTTTTTGACTCGTCAAGTCTCGTCAAAAACAGTGACATCTCACGCACTAAAAACACAAACTTCGCGCACTTACAATACGAAAAAAAACAACAATTGAACTATAACTTTCATATTATTGGTAGAATAGATATACCTACCTACTCATAATATTGATACGATAGATACATACTACAAATACGAAGTACAACAATATTACATTTTTCCGTAGTAATAAATGTGATAAATGTTAAATAAAAACAACTTTAACCACGAATAATTTTATCTGGGAAATGTTCTGAATGTAATTTATGAAAATAATAATTGGCTTTTAAAAATAAAAAAAGAACAATAAAAGAATGTAATACTTTTCCTAATTAAGTCTTAGTTGTTTTATTTTTTAATATTCTGAAATAATTTTACAACGCTTTGAGCGACACTATTTTTAATTATGTCATTTTATAGCTGAAAAATAAGAATGAAATAAAAACCAATAATTTCTTAACAACTTTTTTAGACGGTAACTATATTCTGATGATGAAAGGATCTTTTTCTAATTATCAGAATGTTGCTCTATTCACAAATAAATATAATTATTACTACTTGCTCTATTGCTGTATGTATGAATAAAATAATTGATGATTATTTTACTAATGCAACTCTTCAGATGAAATATAAGAAAGAAAAAGTAAAAAAAATAAAAATAAAGAAACATCGTCATCGTAAAAGATAATTAAAAATTAGCATACTAGTGACTAGTTTTATGTCAGTATTATTGTAAATTTAAATTCCACAACAATAATTTCAAATTGCTTGAGCAGTTCAAAGTGCATTTTATATAAGTAAAATCGTGAATTATAGGACTTTGTAAAGATATTTTGATAACTTTTATATTAGGCTCATAAACAACAATCAAAATATAAAAATATTTAAGTAATTAAATATTTAACAAATTATAAGTTTGTAAAGCAAGAATTTTAAAAACATAAATACATTTTTGAAGTACAATACACACAAATATATATAAATCTATATACTCGATAGTCGATACGCATGGCCTTTGTAAAACGTGCTAATTTAAATTTCCCTCATTAATATTTAATTAACGTATGACTAATTTAAGAATGATTACTACATATGCAACAGAACCTAACGTGCTTATGTTAATAATTTGAGTACGAGTTTTATGTAAGACATCGTATATGGATAATGTCTTATTTAGCAATTCTTTAATTAGAATAAAAACCAAGAAAACGACTTCATATTATTACAGGGAATTTCAAGATTTCTTTCTTACAAAAACGCAGATATAACGAGCATTATAAATCATCGTTATGGTTATAATCTTCATTCCTCTTGTGCCATATATAGAAATATCACGGAATGTTTGTTTCTTCTGCTACGCTACACACAGACACGTATTAAAAATTGTGAAATTACACGAGCCAGTCTGGAATATTGGCGGTTTTCATTTCTAGACTCAGACTGATAATATCTACCGCTGTATATTTCCATTAATATTTCATATTAATATGACAGTAACAACTGTCATACTTGACAACATAAACAAATGTTAGGAGCTCAGGAGTAAATACATAATCATTTTAAAAATAATACCTTCAAACATTGACGTAACGTGAAATGAAAAGAAAATTAACAATCATCTGAGATTTAAACAAAAAATATATCTCATTTTATTGATTCAATGGGACACAATGTATGTGTTCCCAAGTTGATCCTCACGTCATCAATTTCTGCTACAAGAAATATTTAACTTTTATTTAGCATCTTCGTTCGACGTATACACATGGCATAGAAGAAAATTATCGTACGCGTTACAGAGGGATATTAGGCTATTCGATGCGTTCAACTAATGACAAAAATTAAATAGAAACAAGAAGTGCGGTAAACGATATTTAAAAATTTAGAATATTTAAAAATTTAGAATATTTGTCATTCAATTAAAGTCATTTTGTATCGACAATTTATCCTTCATTGTGTGTTGGTAGCTTCGTTAGTTTAGTCCAAAATCCTTTTTGTATATTTCATCCATTATTATAGTTGTATCATTCAAGTGACTTATTCTTTTAAATGTTTCATAATATAAAACTTTTGTTTACATAGACAGAAGAACTCAGGGTAACTAAGTCATAATTGTATACCATGTAATTTTGACAAGTTAGTATGGTAATAATATTACCATACATAATTTTCAAAATAATAGAGGATAATTGTCGTATCATATCAGACCCTAAAGACTTGATAACGAAAGCGTTACTCACAATAGAACTTTATAAAATAATATTTATTAATAAAGTGAACAATCCACGGTTGTTATGTATAACACCAAGCTTTAGATGTCTTAAAATCTTCGCTCTCCGAGCTCGAAATTCAATTGGAATCTGCGGCGGTTGTAATACTCATACTCATAACTATCCTAGTTAATTGCTATGAATTTTGATAAATAACAAAATTCACATAGTATACGTTATAGGTATTATAATACTGTCAGTTTTGAAATTTGTTTATTTCGAAAAATCACACAATATCACTTTTTAATGAATAAGGAGACGTCATTTTCCCTTGTTGATTTGAATCACATTGTGATAACGTGAGGATCTACTCCTAGAAGTAGACTTTATGTAGAAAATGATTATATCCGAAATAGAATATGTGCGAAGTAGATAAATTTGTCTGCATAAATTTTTATTGATTTACTAGTTCTTGTTGTAAAATTGTAAAACCTGTATAAATAATTAAATTTAACGTATTTCTTCTGCATTAAAGCACGATTCCATAGGAGCCTCACTTGATTTTCTTCTCAATCGTAGTGTTGTCGTCTAGATCTAGACTTTCTAGACTCTTGTCTTATCCTGTCTAGATTATCAAGACAAAACTGGAAAAAGTCTTGTCTAGAGTATCAAGACTTTCTTTTTCTAAATCAAAACGAGAACATTATAGACAATTTTCAAGAATAATTAAAGAATTTTTTTTTTTAATAATATGCCACGCGAAGATTGGTCCATCCGACCTAAAACAGTCATTGAAAAAGAAAGCTGCCGAAGAACTATCTTTCCTTGTCTAAAGCATATGTCCAGGTTATTGTACAATCTGAAAATACTTCTAAATATCTAGACAAGACTTTTTAATCTATACTAAGTCTTGAAATTTTTAGATAAGACAAGATTTTGCAAAGTCTTGTCTTGTCTAGACGGCAACACTACGTTCCTTTTTTTACGAAACACACTTAGATAACTAGAGATAGTACCACAGGTTTCCTGAAAGATTTATCGAGATCTTGTTTCGGATATAAACTGCAAAAAGTTTCTCTGCATTTTGAATATAATCGCACCGTGAAAGATTCGGTGAACGATAAGACAAGGCTTTCTTTGTAATAATAAGAAAGTGGAAAGGCGGAGGTGTGTAATTTCAGTTCGAATGCCACAATTTGTTTCCTCTATTATTTGTTGGTGAGATTGAAATTTATGATTAAGTGATACATAGTTGCATATTTTAAACTGTAATAGCTCCAAATGACTGTACGTCACGAAATGTGGAAATACATATCACCACAATACTTTTCTCATGGTTTAATACACTAATAAAAAAATAGTTGTAGATTAAACTAACAAAACTATCAACAAACAATGAAGCACAAATTGTCGATGCAAATATCATCTTAGTAAATGATAAAAATGACAACAATTTTTTAAAAATATTTCAAAATATCTGTTGTCGCGGTACACTACTGTTTTTATTTAATTTTTGTTGTTGTTTGGACGCAGATAGCATATGCCAAAACCCAAAAATAATAAAATTGTAAATAGAGTAACAAAGAAATCACCCGATCAAAACAAAAGATATATCATTTACACGCAAGACCCATCTATACAAATACAAACATATCAATCAACTCTTCAACTCTCGCTGGTCCGTTTTATCAAAGATATTGTACATATAAGTTGTTGAAATATTTTCTTAAGCCATTGTCATGTATGTTTATGTTAGAAATTATTCTACGAAAATGGTTAGCAGTAGCATTGTTTGTTCGAATAGATGTACGAAAGTATCAAAATTATCGTTTCATGCGTAAAATTATAAATAACTTTAATATTTACTATTTAGAGTAGGACGTTTTTGAAGTTACAAATTTTAGCTTTTCGATAAGCACATTGGGTTGAAGTTCTACTTCTACCAGATAAAATAATTCATAATTCTTCCAAAGTATTTTCAAAACATTTTGAAAATAGCATACAATGTTAGATATGTCATGATTAGTTTTAAATTTGACACTTAATTGGACTGAAGAGTGCTGCCCTTTGAGGCAACTTTTGGTAACGTACGCTGATTTTGTACCGTCAGCATGAGAACACAGGATTTTGATATTTTGCGTTGTCGAACGGAGCAAAAAGACATAAAAATACAATATAGACATTTTAAATCTCAATGTATACAGGTAAAATTTCGAACTTAATTATTTGATTATTTTTCACTCTTTTATTTGTTATATTTTTTATTTAATAATATCGAAAAATGCTTAGTTTGTTTCATTTGTTCGTGTGGGGAGAACTGAGGGTTCGGTCTGCCGTGTTCGAGCTGCAGTGTTCTGTATTCTGTTGCCACATCGTTTGACCGAACGACTGTATACCCCTCTATAACACGTATGATAATCAGATATCAAATCAAAGTCTCATCTAAGCCATATGTATAAGACAAAGAAAAATGTTTAATAATTCTTGCAGCAGAAATTGATGACATGAATATCAGCTCTGGGAAACTGAGTTTACATAAAAATGAATTTTTATCCATTTCATTTTTCATTTTTGATTATAGGGGTTTATTCATGTAAAGACAAAGTTACACTTTATCAAAAAAATTCCATGCGGTATAATGCATAATTCACCAGCTTTACTTGGATATAAAAGGGACGTTTATAATTTTATATTACGCAGAATTTATATTGTTAATTTTGAGGTATAACTCCCTTGATAAACATATGTGAGGAGCCAAACTAGATCTCTAGATCTATTGGAAGATATAAGAAAAACAAAGTTCATCTACTTAATGAACAGACCAATCTCACCACACATCTCTAATAACATTCTTTGAAAAACTGTAAACTACATAATTCAATTAATAACATTTTAGAAAATTGTTTAAATAATAAATTAATTCAACCCCTTCACATTGCCTTGTGAATGTATAGATCAGTTAGTTATCGTTTGAAGTCACTGTAGATCCAAAATATACGAGTACAATGAAAGTGGAATATGATTTTGTAAAAGGGAAAAGGGAGCGCGAAAATTTGATAAAAAGGCCCTGTTTTTTGGTTAAGATATTTCAACGATTTTTTTTCCTTTTTTAGCGTACCATTAATGTTTGGTCTCGTTGCTCATACTTGTACGAAATTGTTATTTTATTTCGCAAAAATAAACCGAAACTATTTAATTTATTATTACTTTTATTTATTTAAAAATTTAATGAAATTCATATAATTTTTAGGGCCGAAAAACAATTCTAATCTAATTCTATTCTATTATTTTAGGTGTGTACACTATAAATTGTTCATTTTTCTGTCATTCGTCTCATTATAATTAAAATTTTCAAAACGAATATATATATTTATATTTGTTTATGATACAGATCGTTACAGTATTCTATTTTTTAAAGGTGGTTTTAATTGCTTCTTGACACATTCAAATAAAAAAACAATTTGATGCACGGTCGAAAACGTTCTCGTAGTTGAGGAACGAGGCACGAGGCGAATCCATAATCTACGAGAAATTGCATTTTTTGTCTATTCTATTTTTATAATTTTTACACTCAATCTACCAAATTAAAAAAAGGATTTCTATGAGACTTGTTTACAAACTCAGATACTCGTTTTCTATATATTCGTGACTAAAGAGGGAAAGAGACCTTTATGAAACTTATTCCATAATGTATAATTTTATGTAGAAATACAGAAATAAAGCGATTTTAAAATTATGAAATAGAGTATCGTGATATATGAACTTGTACATATAATACTAGTTATTTTGTGGTGTAAATTGAATATGTGAAATATACTATGAATCACTCATGCGAAATAAATTGGGAAAAATATGAACAAAATTCAATTAAAACCCGTCAGAATTGAAAGTTTTAATAATTTATATTAACAAAAAATTAAAACGTTGATAAATATGTACATGTATTTCGCTATTTTATTTAATTATTTACAAATCTAAATTGATGAAACCTGACTATCAAATCAATGCAAATAAATTTTCTTTGTTTATTAAATTATTTATTTGATACAATTATAAATTATTTTATCTACAACTATTGAAATATGGGTACATTATGCGTGTGATACTACATATAATATACTACTCATATTACACAAGTGTAATATGAAAGTTTCATATTACACTCTATACTTTTTTGTAATAAGTAGAATATATAATTTAACACATAACATTTTAATAAACTGTTAATTTATTAATAATATATTTTTTATAATAAATATCAATATAAATGATTATAAAAGTATAATAAATACAATTTGAATAGTTATTTTGACATTTAAGTGCTACTGTGGCGCCATCTGTTAAGCTATATATGAACTACCCACACCTAACCGAATATTTAACAAATAATATCAAATTTTTTATATGCCTCATAGTTGTAGATAAAGTATAGTATTTGACTCGCATAATATGGCTACATTACACGCGGATGATTACATATACTCGCTACCGCTCGTATTTTTAATTACATCCTCGTGTAATATAGCCTACATATTATGCTTGTTAAATAATATACTATTATTAATATTATTGCAAATGCAAAATATTTTTTAAATTGTGGCGATTAGTGGAATAAGTATTCTAACTGCTGAGGAAATTGCACAAATGAACTCATTAGAGATACGGTTACGCATAATACTTCAATAAAGAAATAAAGATTTTTAGTACTCATTGCATTCTCTTCGTGATATAACTCGTGATTCGCTTAAAAATCGATAGGTAATATTTAGAAAATGTCACTCATGTTAAACCCATCTTTGGAAAAAACGTTGGGATTAACATTCGTGACATTTTGAAAATATTATCGACAATAAGCTCACCACTTGTTATATTTCTCTTGAATACATGAAAAATATTAGTAAACACTTTTCCGTGTCAACTAACTACAATAATAAATGAACGCTACTTTTATTTTATTGTACACTTTCAATTTATACGAATTAATGTATCAAGAAAATATTAAATAAAAAGTGTTATAATTGTTACATAATTTACAAAATATCTTTACACTAATTATTCTATTTTATACCTTTCCTTTATGGACTTCTTAAATAAAAAACCAAAGAACTAAAACTTAGAATATTATTTTTTAGTTGGTGATACTGATAAGACGTATGAAAATTGAATTATTCTTAGAAAACACAAAATTTAATATAAATATGGTGAAACTTTATTATCACAGGAAAAGTAAATATAAAATTAAACATTTTTTTGCTGGCATGTATCCCGATTGTCATCCCGATCATATGTCGTTATCAAATTTGTAAGTATTGATTTAAAAATTTGACTCTCCTTTTTGTATAAAGGTATATCATTAATAAATTAATCTGAGTGTTATTTTTACGTAAATAATTGCTACAATTAAAATAGTTGTGTACATCTCATTATCAAATTTGTAAGTATTGATTTAAAAATTTGACTCTCTTTTTTGTATAAAGGTATATCATTAATAAATTAATCTGAGTGTTATTTTTACGTAAATAATTGCTACAATTAAAATAGTTGAGATAATCAAAAATATGTCTGAATTTCTTTTAATCAAAGAAATGATTTGATTACTTTTAGGAGTTTTTAGGTACTACGATAATAATAAATTAAAATATTATTGACTTTTTAATAATGAACCGGTACAATAAAATTTTGATAACTCTAAGTGATTTTGATAAAAGATATGGAATTAACAAAATCTATGATCCATTTGTTGTAATCAAATAAAATCTTTTATCTACAACTATTGAAATATGGGTACATTATACGTGTGATACTACATATAATATACTACTCATATTACACAAGTATAATATGAAATGTTATATTACACGCTACACTTTTCTGTAATAAATAGAGCATGTAATTTAACACATAAAATTTTAATAAACTGTTAATTTATTAATAATATATTTTTTATTATAAATATCAATATAAATTATTATAAAAGTATAATAAATACAATTTGAATAGTTATTTTGACATTTAAGTGCTACCGTGGCGCCATCTGTTAAGCTATATATGAACTACTCACACCTAACTGAATATTTAACAAATAATATGAGATTTTTTATATGTCTGTTAGTTGTAGATAAAGTATAGTATTTGACTCGCATAATATGGCTACATTACATTCGGATGATTAAAAATACTCGCTACCGCTCGTATTTTTAATTACATCCTCGTGTAATATAGCCTACATATTATGTTTGTTAAATAATATACTATTAAATAAATGTTACTAGATTCTCAATTAATAGTATGTAAATTACATTTTAAATTTTAAAAAATGGAGACAATGCCATTGCGAACTTCGAATATGCAATGAGTTCTACTTATGAAACCATAGCCTTATCTACTCGACTATGAAACATTCAAAATTTCAATTAAAATAGATCCTATTCCATAATATTTGATATCAATAATTGCAAAATTAAAAATCTAACGGTACCACGCCCACTTCATTATATTTAGCGGGACAGATGGAAACAGTAAAAAACTGTTTTCCTATGTTAATTCTCAATGTCAAGGTTTCTAGAATTCAGCTTGTACAGTAATATGATTATCATACAGCGAACACAATGGCTGTTTAATTTACTTATATTTAACAAGGTGATATCCCGATCACGGAAGTATTAAATTTTCCTACTAGATGTCAGCTTCTATGATTTTTATTGTGGATTGATGCTTCGCCACTGTAAAATTGATCTGTAGATTATATTGCTCGAAATGAAAAAAAATCTGATGTGTCCAACACAATACCTCCCGCTACTGTAGCAATACATAATATTCTATATAATATGTTATTTAATACATTTAATTTGTAGTTTTAAAATTAGTTTGTTATTGCATTTCAGAATATTTTTAATTCATTTCATACCTAAAATCTCCTTCATAAAATTTGTATGACCAATATAAGAGCTATTTTTGACGTTACTAAAACCGGAACCGAACTTACTTTGATTCACGCATGCAAATACATTCCTGATATATTTCTTCTATCTTTTTAAATTTTACAATAAAACTACTTCATTTTTACTTATTTTATTTTTTACACTTACTTACATCAAATTTGACATCATATGTTAAATTTTGTGAACATATGAATAACTCATCTGTTTTATCAAAATTCCTCGGCCTAAACGATATGTAAAATTATTATAATTTATATTTTTTTTTCTATCTAGCTACAAGTTATATATAAACGTAATTATGCAGATCGGTAGAAAATTTAAAAATCTTTATATTTAATAATAACGAATTTGCAAAAAAATTGCATTTAGAGGTATTTTTTTGGAAAAACTGTTTAAAGCTTGAAGTAAAGTACTACTTCCGGTTAAACAATTGTAGTCAAAATCTAATCAGTTCATCATATTTGAATAGAAGTCTTAAATACCAAATATTATATTTTTTAGATGTATCGTATTGGAGTTATCGTGGACGAAAAATCGTCACAGACACACACACACACACACAGACATACAGACATCACGCTAAAAATAGTAAAATCGTATTCTAGGGACCCTAATTCGTGCTCATATGTTGAAAACTCACATTCGGGAAATCTGACCAAAAACAATACTTCCCTTATCTATATATTGATAGGCGGGAGGTAAAAACACCATTTTTCTTAATTAGTACCTTATATAACATAATTAATAATACAAAGATAAAATAATAGTTTCTGAAAACTTGAAAACATTACCAAGCAAATAACTACCCATTAGAATATCTAAATTCACTAATAAATAATGATTAAAAAGTTAAAAGTTTGTTGATATAATTTAAACTAGGATAAAGTACGTAATAAATAATGTTAACGTCCTTAAAATGAAATTAAGCTGGTTGCACAATTTTGTACTAATTTATTCCAAGTCAAACAATTTGACCTATAAAAAGTGAACTCCTACTCCGCTAAACTACATTCGAAAGAGACAACATTCTCATTCTACTCCACTCCATTTTACTTTCTATTTGACCCGAAGTTACCTTGACATTATACGCGGACTATACCGACTGTAAATCAAGTTTCGCTACAGCTATTCCAACTAACAAACAAAATATGCAAAAACAAACTCAACGTTACGAATAAAAATTTATTTTTCACGGGCTGCAAAACAAAACATCGCAAAAATCACGTATTAGTTTTGTTCTGAATGAAATATTACAGTGTTTTGTTTTTAATCAATTATAAATTTAAAGCAAAAACAATATTTTATTCACGCAAATTTGTTTTGAAATGAACACTGTTATAAAATCTGAACATAAACATAAATAAGTTTTAAAAATAATGCCATATCATGGCTTTAATTCCATTGTTAATAATAAGCACATTTAATAAAAACCTATCTGGTAAGAGCTATTTTTTTATGGTTTTGACCGTATTAATAAATTTTCATATTTAGTATGCGGTAAACTAGTAAGGTCATATGCAGGCGAATGACGTTGATATGATTGAATTAATTAATTAATGAATTAATGTTAAGGACTGGTACCAAGTAATCTTAGTAAAATACAAACGTGATAAAACATACCAAATACGAATAATGTACATTTTGTCCTTTTGTTTCACGTGATTTTATTTTTTATTTTTTATCACTTACATTTTCTTGTTAAAATTTTAAAGACCAATATCTGATACCTACTTGTATTATTCACTTTTATTTTAATATGTTTTCATCAATAATTTTCAACTGATGACACTATGTACATACATCGGTATTATATTAACTTTCACGTAAGTAATTTCTCCTAAAATCTATATCTATGTTAAAAAGTAATTGTTATATAATTGTAGTCCCTGAAGAAAGCCTACGAGAGGCCGAAATCGGTTGCTGTCGAAATAAACGGTTTAAACATTGACTGAATCCAAATTTTACCCCTTCATCTACCAGTCAAGAAAAAAAATACATCCATTTATAACAACATTTTTTGCGTCACCATTCACGTTACTTCCATAGGAACATAAGTCGTAAATTCCTGGCAAATTCTGTTATTTGATTACCATTTTCAACAGGATATTATAGACATCACTGTCCTACTAGCAGGGTAATTATGAAAAACATATGAATTTCATATACGTCTAAATAAATCTGAACTGTTATATTTTATAAATACTTTAACATTATTTTAAGTTAATTGCTGTCGCTGGTGCGAAAAATATAAGTGACTCGGAATGTAAGTACCCAATACAACTATTCTCGTACGGTAACATGAACTTCAGTTCCGCAAACTATGAGTGAACTGAGTTCACACCTTCTCGAAAGTTATAATGTACTTACATTCCTTACAGTTTAAATAACTATTAAATTTATCGTTAGGAGCAAGTATTATATGAAGATGTAAATGATACGGACATTATTTTCTACATCTAGTTTCAAAGTAAGTACAAGATTTTCAGACATAGTTCTGAACTGAGTGCATCAGTGACATCAGTCTTCGTTAATAAATATTACAATTGTCGGTCCTTTACTATTTAAAAATCTCAGTTTAGGTCATTTTAAACTCATCTATTTATCTATAACTGAGGTCATATGAGAAATGAGGCGGATGACAAAAAACGTGACTATTAATGACATGAGTTAATTATGTTAAAAATAGATCAATCGGAATTAAGAGTTTCAACTTGTCATTTTAAAGTGCTTGAATAGTTATATCACAAGTGCATGGGAAATACCTGAATATTTTTTCGAGTGCACGATATATTAGTAGAATATTTCTCGAGAAAAATTTCATTTTAAAATTATACAAAGTATTGTTATAAATATTTAATATTTATTGTAAACTCTCATATAAAAGTCATTTAAGACCGTAAAATACTTGATAACCGTCAAATATATTCAGGTTATGCACATGTGCAGTAGTGATACATTTAGTGATATTCGATTAAGTTTTCTATATATTCGGGAAAAAGAAAAAAATATAAAGACGGGAATTTCAGTTTTTCGTTCAAGAACTTTGTTCTCAAAAATTTCTTATTTTCTGCATAAATATTGATGCGCTGATTCTAAATTTTCAAACTAAATTCAATTATCTCTTACCGTATTTGAGTTCAAAGTTAGAACAAAAAAAGAGGTATTTTAAGCATAGTCCTCTAATAGGTCGAAATATGGATTCGGTGAAAAAATAAATTTAGTTAAAAATCTAGAAAAAGAATCGATTGGTGGCTATGAGAGAGTTAATATATTACAATGTTCTCCAAGGAGACAATTTCTTTTCGCGGGTACCATATTTATATACAAACAAACAAAAGCAAAAAATTTGAACATCGAAATTCGAAAAGTTACAAAATTATTTTTTCGAATTTCATCAACAGCACTATTCTGAACCTACTCATTTCCGGTTATATGTTTAAATGAACTTCTTTTATTTTATTGACACGTACTACCCACCCTTAAATTTTTGATCACAATATTTGGAACACCTGTGTAAAGACAGTTTCATAATATAGTTTTAATAAAAAAAATCACAGTATTTACAGAAAGATATTATTTTATTTTGCACTATGTTGTAAAATAATAAAACCGTATTTAAAAATAGAAATGGGCGTGATAATAAAACTGACACTTTGTTTTATATCACTTTCCGTTCGATTTGATAATGGTTGACTCTCCCATTCAAACTTTATTTTTGTTAAATTCATTGTGGAAGTACATAGAAATTGCGACTAAAACAATTAAAAATTCCATTACCAACCTAAAAACTTGTTCATATATATCAGTAACTTCCGCTATAATAGAGTAACTAATGAATCCCGAAACAGTTGAAACTTCCGCTACGCCATTTTCATAAATCAAAACAATGATCGTCATTTGTCAAAAAATGGGCGAGTAAATTTAGAAAGTGCAGTTGGCAACAGTGGCGTGACGTGCTAAGTTGGCAATACTGTAAGGGCGGACGCGGAAGAAAGAATGAACTAATGAACTTTGAACTAAGTTGGGTCGACTCGTGAAATTCCAAGGACTACTTCGATCAAATCCATTCAACCACAAACATTCTCTCACAGTTTATCGCTATTCCACTGACCGTATTATTCAATCGCAAAAACGCCTTCGAAAGTAAAATTACTCAAGGGCACCAGCAAAAAAATTTAATTTGATTGCTTCTCAAACAGCAAAAAGATAAAACTTTAATCATTATAGGATGCCCTTAAAAAGCTGGAATAAATTGCCTTTAAATTGCACTAAAAGAATTCCTAGTTTATTGCTTCCCTTGTTGAAAATAAATTGGGTAGCCACAGTGGCATTAAATTATTCAATTCACATCATGTTCAAATAGAGCTGCGCACGATTTCTATATTGAAGTAAGAGTGATATATGTTGTTTCTAAATAATAAATGAATGTGTACCTTGGGGAAATAATGCTTGCACGCCACTGAGTAAACTTTGCTACACGAATTTCAAGACAAGCATTAATGCGGATTTTGATGATCGGGAAATAATTTTATGACAGTGAATTTGAATTTAAAATTGAGTTCAGTTCGCTAAATATTCCAATAAAACGCAGAGGCGTACCAATACATTTTCTACAAGCTTATAAAATATTCCGAGACTGTTCGTTCATATTATACGAATGACATGAAGTGTCGAAGAATCATAATTTGAAGGAAAACTTTCCCAACTTGATTAAAAAGTTCCAGTGAAAAAGGAGAACATTTTAAAAGCGTCGATATTTACTCTACAAAAGAAAAATTGTTAATCATTCATTGGCGCAAAAAGTTGTTATAAGTCGGGTATAATGGGCCATAATGTCCCAATCGGATTATAGCTTCCGCAATGTTCTTCCAGTCATTTGCCTAAAACCTTTTTGCACCGTGGCTTTCCCCTTTCTCTACAATTTATTAAAACAAAGAGCGGAATAATGCGAAATCAATATTCTAGTTTTTAATCGTTTCTTTAATACGAAAACTTTCAAAGAAATTCACCTCAATTGCCCATCCATTTTCAGTAAAAGTAGATCATTAAGAATTATTACCCTCTATCAGCTTTTATTAAATTTGCTGAATTAAATTTTTCAGAAAAGAAAGCATTCAATATCATGGTGTTTAAGTAAATATAAGTTCTAAACAACTCTATCAGCTTTTATTAAATTTGCTGAATTAAATTTTTCAGAAAAGAAATCATTCAATATCATGGTGTTTAAGTAAATATAAGTTCTAAACAAACTTTATTAATAAATCAATTCGAGTATTTAATATTTAATATAACAATATATTAAATTATAATGGAATATGTCAATAGTCATAAGTTAGATGTTTAACTTGGGAATGTGGTAAACTCTCACGAATATGTAATGACGTTTCACTCACGAGTAATATATGACATTTTACAGTAGCGTCTTGGTGTTTGAAATATGTTGACATATATAAAACTGACGTTTCAAGAAAACTAACCTAAATTACTGCGGGCCAGTCAATACTCAGTTCTTTGCTCTGCTATTTGAAATATATGAGTTCATTATACCTTTCCGGTGTGTTTTCGAACTAGAAACTGTATTATTCCGGTATTTTAGTGTAGTTGCTAGGCTACGAAAAATAACAGTCCGGGAATATTTTTTTCCGGTTAGTGACAAAGCATTCCCGTATAGTACGCAGTGCATTGGTTTCCGTAAATAAAAATACAATCATATTTGCTTCTTTATTACTGAATATAAACCAATCGAAAAAAAATAATATTTGCACCACGAAGGAAAACTGACTCGTCCCGTAATATCCATTATCGTCCGGGAATATATCACTTTTTCTACTAGATACAAAATATGCTATTATCTTACATTAGCGGTTAATGAGATACTTTATTTTAAGCATAATTTTGTGTGAGTAAAATCAATATTATGCACAAATGAGTAAAATGCTGCATTTTACACCATACGGTTAGCTTTAAAATATGTATAATAATAAAATTATTAATTGACAACTCAATTTTAATATTTCGGTTATTTTTCCTAAAATGTCATTTTCGTATATTTATCTAATTTCATGTAGAGAACCGCTACTGTAAAATATCTGTATTTACCACATTTGCTATCACGTGTTAAACTTCTAACTTATGAATAATGACTTATTTCACTCGTCCATAATATAATGTACTATTAAAAGTGACTGCATTGTGTATACTGCTCGGTATACTGCCACATTTTACTCACTTGTAAATAATAATTGATTTTATTTACTAAAAATAAATGCATAAAGTACCATATTAACCGTTACTGTAATACAAAATTAATTCGATACGTCTGTATGACGGATGTTGTTATTGTTATGTGTTTTCCATACCCTCTTTAGGGTGTGGTTTGAGTGAAAGTACTGATGTAATACATTATCTATTAGATGAGGCGTCATAAGAGAAATGAAACCCGCACAGTTGAAATCGAAGTGAATACCTTCAATTTTGTAGGTCGTTGTTGTAAATCTATAACCATGATTTGAAAGCTGTAATTTTGCATGTAGAGTAATAAAAACGTAAGGTGAAAATTATTAAGGCTTTTTTTGTAAATTTCATTGAAATATGCTATTGAAATTAAATAATCTGTATTAAATAATATATAGGAACACATTGTTCTAGATACGATAACTTGGTTAGTAACCGGATAGTTTTTATTTACGAAAAACTGTTATCCCTTGTTAAATATGTACCTACGCCAACATTTGTTTGGGATATACTGTTCTCGTATATTAATTTTCCAAGGCAATTTTGTCTAATATGTGTATGTAAGTTGGTTTAACATATTAATCACACTTAATTAAATCTCTCATAATAAATCTAAGAGAAAATTAAAATGTACTCTTATAAAAATGTAAATTTAAAAATGACCTCAAAGGTGAAGGAAAATATGAACTTAGTGTTTATGTCGTTTCCCCATATTTATCATTGTCAGGCATGGCAACCTGCAAGAATTAAAACCCCCTAGAGGTAGATTCTTTGCCTGGCACGTACATGTGAGAAATTATCGTTACCAACTTAATTTCCGGTAAATTAAATTCCCTAGAATCTCATTAATAACTTGTTCAAGAATATAGCATGCTTCATTATAACTGGCTTCATTTCGCAACAAAAATAAAAGTTCCCTGTGTATAATATACGAGGATATGGGCAAGGCAGGGACATCTGTTGCTGCCAACATAAATCTCCGCGAATATAAAATCCTCCAGACATGAAATCAATGAAATTAGGAGTACATAACTTAGCGTTTCTGCAGCTGAAAGGTCGTAATGTAATATTGTTGCCAACGTAATTTAGAAATTCCCTAAATAAGTTAAGTTGTCGAGATATTTACCGTACGGAATTGCGGCGATATTCAATCGTAGGTTATTGCCAACTTAAATCCACCGGGACTTAAATTCCCTACACAAGTTAATAACTACTTGAAGCGAGAAACTGACGTGTTGCCAACTTAATTTCGTCGGTGCAAAATTCCCCAGCGCATTAATAACTCTACAGTCATCTGCAAAGGCAAGAGTACACGAATACGAGCACAGGGCTTCAGGCTATTGTTCACTTTAAGTCGATCTTCAGAAAATGAAATTTCCCTAGGTTTCGTTATTAAATGCTTAGAATTATGTCTGTACTTTTGCGCTCATTGTTGCCAACTTAACAACGGGGAAATTTGAGTGCGAAGCGGAGATTTTGCACAATTATGTTTTGTCTAATGAATATGGAGATTTCTTGTCAACACAAATGTAATTATACAGATTTAAATTGCGATTTTCTCAAGATACAATCTTCAAATTTATTTCATTATCTTCATGTTTATTTATTTGAAATTACAGACGAGCGCTTTTATATTTAAATTTGTAAACCTATTTATTACACTGTAAACACATTCCGACTTTTTTTTGGAACTATTCTGATTGTGCAATTTTATGAATAATATGTTAATGCAAACATTACAATGTTAAAATTATGACACTGTATTAATTAACAAAACTTATGCATATGTATTATAGTTATGTATTGCAGACTATATGAAAAATAAATTTTATGAATTGATATGAAAGGATACTTCAAAATAGTAAGATAACTAAATTCATGTCTTACTGTATGTGTTTGTTTATTAATAAGTTACAGCTTGTATTACCCGCGCGAGAATAAGATTGCTCTTTAATAGTGCTGTCGATTTTCGAAAAAAATAATTCAAAATTTTATTGCCAAAATAATTAGAAATTCAGAAATTTCGATTTTCGAATCCATGTTAAAATTCGAAATCCGAAAGTTCGAAACTCTAAAATAGAAAAAAAATGAAATAGAAAATATTTTTTAAATTAAGATATCTACTTATTTTTAACTCTATTACTCCATATCTTCTCTTGTATTACTACTGTTTTTAAAATTCTTCACAATGGTTTGCAATTTTTGCATTCGTTTATTTAACGTAGATTTGACATTTGAATTTGGTCATTATATTATATCTATATATATAAGGTAATAATTTGAAAAAAATTGTACAATGCAATAATAGCACTCGAATAAGACATGAACGCACTGGTTTCAGTGTAGTTATAGCTCTTTAATGGACGTAACTGAATTCAGAAGTAAACGTATTTACAATCAACTGAATAAAAATTAAGATTTTTTTTAAATATATAAATAAATTAAATTATTATACAACTAAATTGCTGTATGCACCATGTACATTAACTTGATGTTTTATACCCTTGGGCAGAAACAGTTTCATAATGGCTTTAGTATTTTATGTTCGTTAAGCTCATTGATGCGCAGATTAAAATAATTATATAAACTTGACGTGAATATATTATTTATTTAGTGAAAATATTTTCACATTATTAGTTGATATGTAAGCATTTAATTACATTGCCTATTTTATTTTTAATCTCTTTGATATGAATAATGACAATGAAATGAAAATTCCGTAAGAGTTTTTATAAACGTCAAAAGCTATGATGAACATTTTATTCATTCATGTTGCACACATTGCATTAAGTGTGTTTTATCCTCCTGCATTTAAAAACAAATGAAAGCTGCTGGAATGATAGCATAAAATAAAGCAACAAAATCCCAGTTAATTGGAGTTATTTTTCCAAGCTAATAAAATAAATTCGCCGTGTGTCAGGGGCAGAAAACTAATCTTCGTCAATGGTGCCACCACAACAGCAACTAATCTCCCCAGGACATCCCAATCCCAGTCTGGCTGACGCGCACTGTTGCCAACTGTTACACTAAACGAGTTAACAGGCAAAATGTCACTGTGGTAGATAAGAACTCGAGACGAACATACGTTACTACCTTTTCGTTTAAAAGGGTTCGCGTTAGTCTGTTACAATGTACAATGGAATTACCTTTTTGCTCTAGCTATTGTTAGTGAAATGTGACGCAGTTTGCACAAATTAATTTCTTGGGAATTACATACTGTGAATATATCTAGATCAAAAATAAAAAATATATACATGCAAATGAACTAATAAATTTGTTTTAAAAATACGTATTCTTGTTTATATCCATTTCCATACAAATACAAATATACCTATATTTCTCAATATTTCTGGAAAAATTAAAAAAAAATCTAACTTCAATGTAATTTTGCCCAACGTATGACACAATTTATTTATTCATAATTAATTTTATAGATACATTTAATGAATATCAAGTACATTACACTGTGTAAATTATAAATAATTATATTAACAATTAGGGTAATTGGACGGCCATATGTTTTATATTTCGCAGATATAGAATTAAATTTCAAAAATTTACTCCTGGCGTATGCATTGTCACAGTTTCTATGTAGGTATTGTAAAGAACTATCTACAATAGCTATAAGAGTTCGGCAAGTGACGTATGGCAAATGCCATTTTAAATAAAAATGTACCTTTTTTATTGAAATCTGTGATGAACGAGTTTGATTGGTTTTTAAATATGGACTGCATTTAGGGTTAAATAGGATATTTATCTTCGTATGCTTACTAAGTTTTACGATATTTTATATAGGTATAAAGTTAGCTAAGTTTGTAGATAAAAATCGTTCTGAAAAATTAATATTTATCTGTTCTCGTATTATTATGAGCCCTTTAACTAAGATCTTACATAGATTTTGTTAATATTGTCCACACGCATCAAATTTTTTTTCATTGCTATTATTGCGTGATTTTGAACAGCAATCAATACATTCTGATGTTTAACTGTTTTCCTTGTGTAAATTAAAGTTGCTACTTATTGTTTTTATAAAAAGAATGAATAAAGTTCAGTTATTGTCGATATTTTATCTAAGAAAATAGTAGTATTAGACCGGCCAAAATCAAAGGGTGTTTACGAAAAAGGTTTATCTTTTAGTTCTTGTGATAAAATCAGGAATTGGAATCGTAATGAAAACAGCACCAGCGATATTTGACTTGTTATGAAACCGTAATTGAAAACCGAAACCTGTATATTATTTCTTCAAATATAGAAACCGAAATAGTTATTTATGTATTAAGTGCGCGAAGTTTGTGTTTTTAGTATGTGAAATGTCAATCGAACACACTAAAAACATTTCGCGTACAAAATACAAACAAAATTTTTTCTGCAACTAATTTACATTATTAATTATAATATTTTTATTTATATACATAAATTGAGTGATGAAATGTTTTCTATCACTGTGAAAAAACGTTTTCTCAAAGTGTGAGAAAATGTTTTCTCCGATATTTCGCGCATGGTGTCAAGGTAACAAAACAACTGTGAAAAAATTACTTATTTTATGCATTATTATTAGAATAAAATTGTTTAAAATTTTTGACTGTTGTAGAAAAAATAAATTTATTCTGCAATTAAAAACATTATCGAATCGAAAAAATATCGGTACTAAAACAGGTATAAATATAAATATTGTACTAAACTGAAAATTCTATTTTAATTAATGTAATAATAATACACTAGTTTTATATTTTAAAGCGCAATTTTCATTTTTAGATGACAACTTAAACTTAAAATAAAAATACTTAAAATAACTTACAATTTTAACCAAAACCGTCGAAATCGAAATTTATTTGTTTATTTTAACCGAAACGAAAACCAATGTAATATTTTCAAAAAACTTTTACCGTTATCCAAAAAATAATGTAAATATCGTTAACCGTAACCGAATCCCAAAATTTTTCGATTCTCTTCCCGGGATAAAATCGATTCATTTTTTACATGATTATTATAATTTGACATTGTTTTATTCAAAACAAAAGTTAAAAAGACGAGTTTCAATAATGTTTGTAAAATTCTGAAAAAAAGACATATTTTATGTACGATAATAAGTTTTTCTATTTTTACGTCATTAAAACAAAAAATTAATTTATCAAAAATGATTTTCTACTCATATTAATTAGATGAGAAAACAACCCTCATTACGTTTTTCCCCAAAAAAACCTAATCCACTTTTTGCCTGAGTCCCAGCGCGTAAAAACCACTGAATGCCGGCCTGGCCTTGACGTAATCCCGCGAGCGGCGTCGGCGTCCACTATCTGTCGGGCGGCGTCTCCAGCCGGATCTCGTCTCGTTCGGGTGATGAGATGAGGATGAGGTCGTGACGTCACGCACGCGCACACACGGAACGTGAGGGCGCGGAGAGGTAATAACACGAGATGCAATGATAAGGGTGAATGAGATCCGCAGACTGAATCATTTACGCTGAGGGTCAGTACTATTTTCCGATTATTTCTATGATTGTCGTATTTCTCATTATATGAAAAATGCAATGATATGGTTCAACGAGATCAACTGACTAATAGGCCAATTCTGAACAAATCTGTAAAGGGCGTTTTAGACGATCATAAGTTTACATCAATTTCTACAACTTCGTATTGTTCAATGTGATTCTGACACTTTACAAGTTCAAAGAAATTTGACTGTTCATAGTTCATATGCTATAACATAGAAATTCTCACTTAGAGCATGTCCTAAATTTCAAGGTCGTTTACTTCAAATTTTAGTTAATTCTAGGGATTATGTTGTTATCAAATGTCAAAAGTGAAAAATAAACAAATGTGAAATCATATATCATTGTGATTAACCTATATTTTTCTTTTCTTTATTGATACCCCTACTTTATAAGGGAAAATAGTTCAAAAATTTTGAACGTGTAAAGCGGAGCCATTTGATCAAAGAATATGATGTAAAAATATGACATAAAATAGTTAAAATTCTTTGATCGTGTAAAGCCACCTTAAGATTTACAGATCTGTAAATCTGTAAAAAACTGACAAAAACGCATCTATTTTTGTTGATTAATACAAAATTATATATAAGAGTGGTTAATTTCGTTGCGATTTTGTTCATTATATACAGATTTACAAATCTGTAATACTTACAGATTTGTTCAGAATTAGGCTATAAATCATTTACCAGTTTCTGAGAGTCACTTAAATTTTCTTATTATTTTTATCACAGTCGTCGTATTTCTCATTACATGAAAGATGCAACGATATGGTTCAATGAGATCTACTGACGAAATAATTTACGCTGAGGGTTACTACAATTTTCCTATTATTTCTATGGCAGTCGACTAAATCATTTACCAGTAACTGAGAGTCACTTAAATTTTCTTATTATTTCTATGACAGTCGTCGTATTTCTCATTATATGAAAGATGCAATCATGCAATGATATAGGTGAACGTGATCTACTGATTAAATTATTTACCAGTGGCTGAGGGTCACTACAATTTTCCTATTATTTCTATGACAGTCGTCGTATTTCTCATTATATGAAAGATGCAATGATATACTTGAACGAGATCTACTGACTTATCATTTACCAAGGGCTGAGGGTCACTATTATTTTTATGACAGTCGTCGTATTTCTCATTGTATGAAAGATGCAATGATATGGTTCAATGAGACCTATTGACGAAATCATTTACCAGTGGCTGAGAGTCACTTAAATTTTCTTATTATTTTTATGATAGTCGTTGTATTTCTCATAAGATTTTATATGAAAGATGCAATGGTATGATTGTACGAGTTCTTATGACTGTATTCTGAACAATTTTTCAGTTTTACAGATATATCAACAAAATCGCAACGAAAGCAGCCACTCTTGTGTAATTTTATATTGTCAACAAAAATAGATGAGTTTTTATTATTTTTTTTTACAGATATACATATATGCAAGACTTACAATTTTTTTGAGAATACTGAGCCACATTTCCATTTTTATAATTGTGAATAAATGAGACTTTACGGTATTATTATTCTTTACGGCATTGTACATACAAATTTCATAAATTTTTACTTATATGTCCTTTGAATGATTTCAAAAATATTTATACATTCTTAGGTAGGTATATTTTTCAGTACTAAATTTAAATTCTTTAAATCTGACTTTATTTCAATATAATTTTAAAGTTTGTGGTAGATAAGTCAATTGATAGATGACAGCGTTGTTCTTCTTAAATTTTTCAATGACAATTAAGATTTTTGTTCTGCTTTTTTAATAATTTTTAATGTAACAAAATCAAACATTTGATTTAAATTGTAAAATGTGATACAGTATAAAATAAAACATTGTACGTCATACGTCCGTTAATGATTTTCACGGTACTCATTACGAAATTCCTGACTCGTCTCTTTCGTCGCCTTGTCCGGAAATATCTCATTCGTACCGTAAAAACTAATTTACAGGACTTATAATGTAAATTACTATTAGGAGGATCGGTATATATTTCCGATTATTCCTAAGTTAAACCTCTCCTTATAGATTTATAAGAAATCATCATATAACTACGAAAGTACGAATACATTGGCACACGAAATTTCAAACAAGCCGAGATAGTGATGAGGCTAGTAACGTACTGCTTATTTGCAAAAATTACAAATAATGAGAAAATAATTCAGAAATAACATAATATGTGCGTGCCTTTTTCCGTGTTTATTAAACTTACTGAGAACAACCGATTTAGTAGGGAAATGAGCGATACCGTTTAATTTTATATTAGAAACTTTAATGCCGAGTTACACTAACAAAACTGAAATTTTAAGCAAGAGTTAAACAAAAAAAAATCTAATCGTAATTTTGACAGCAATGTTAAATAGTTCATTTGACATTTTATTTCGATGTGATATTGTCCATTTAAGGATAACGTAAAATTTAATTAACAACCGAGCATAAGACATACAACTAACAATGTGATCTAATAAACCGTACATATTTATATATGAACATATAAAAATATAGTAAAATAATTAGAAATAGATATACTTATGATTATGTGGTGTGTTTTGGAATTGTTTCAATAATGATATCTAGATGCACAGTAGACTTACCTGAAAAGAAAGAAACATTATTATAAAAAATATTAACAACTTGCCATAAAATTATTAAAATTATTATAACTACTTTCATTTACAAAATTACTTTAATCTATTTAAGATATAATAATTACGAAAGGGTTTTATTTTAATAACATTTGCAATTTGCAGTGGTCATCTGTCAAATCGCGAATTAAGTAACTATTTATTTCTAAATATGTTTAGTAGCTGCGATAATAATATGTACTTTTTAGTCCTCGATACATAAATAACTAAGAAAGGACGCCCCACATATTGATTTTTTTCTAGGTATATTATAGTGATGTGACGAATAGCAGTTCAGCCGAAAAACCGAATAACGAGTATTTGGCGAAATTTTAACTGAAATTCGGTCAAATATTCGGCATTACCGAACAATATATTTTTGTACAATCTGAAGGGGTGGTTGGTGGTCCTCGTTGCGGAGAGAGGTGTATTTGTTCTAAAATGCTCGCCCTATTTTTGGTAATTTCTTGTTTGATTATTATTAAATTTAATTATTTCAGTTTCAAGAAATTTACCGCCTGGTAATAGAACTACCTAAATTATTTACTTTTCTTGTAGATACATTAATAATAACTATGTATATCTTTTATTAATAATTTATTATCTATATATTTATATATTATAATACAACTAAACAGCGTTGTAATTCACGTATTTCTTGAAACCGAATATTCGGTATTAAAATATGCCGAGTAGGCCGAATACCGAATAGTGAAAATATGGCCAAATAGGCCGAATACCGAATAATTATTCGGCTTCGGTCCCATTTCTAATATATTAGACCTACCATTAGATCTAAGGTAGTATAGACTCAAACGATGTTGTTTTTTCGGTAGATTGGAAGTTTTAAGACACATATTTCTGTGTTGTGTTTCATGAGATTTCATCAACATTTTTTGTTACATTCATCTGCGCGCGAACATAATATAGTACTTTTTTTAATAATGCATAGTTGTCAAAATATTATTTATATAGTATGTAAATATAAAACATAATAGTAAATGCAGCAATAAATGTATGTTCTTGAAAAACAAGAAAAAACGTAATTCTTTTGCTTTGACGGACGCTTCGCTATTGAAGAGAAAAAAGCACACTATTACAATGGCGTAGCATGATATTTTAAATAACGGAAGAACAAAAGAAAATTCAGTAATAATTGCATCTAGTTTTCTCATTACCGGTAAACAGCACTGAGTACACAATCGTTAGTTATATTTCTTCTTCAATAATATGTTTACTTTTCAAAAATAATTTTAATATTTCTAATATATTCCAGATTTTTCAATTTTAATAACTGTCATCATCATCAAAAATTTAATGCATAAATAATGTATAATAGATAATATAAATTAATATTTAATTAATGCTGCTTAATTTCAGATTTTGTCTTTCTGTGTCATAGCAGTTCATTCCATACTTCGATTTATTAATACAAAATTCCTTCGGTTTCCGTATTAATATAACGAAAACTCCATTTTTCTTTACATTATCTATTTCTGTAATTTAAAGAGGTACTATGATAAATTGATTGATCATTAATTATGACTACATTAAACAAGTCAGCTAAATTTTATGTATTTGAAATAATTCATCATAATATATGTATTTGTACTTTTAGTACACGGGGAATAATAATTTATGAATATTTTAGAGTAGAGTGATTTTTTATTCTGTATTGGATCTTAGTAATAAACGAACAAGTGAATGTACAATTATTATATTATAATAACTTAAGTAACTTGATCTTACGCAACATTTTATATAATTAGTTTTTATCTATCCTCATGTGCGTATGGTTTTTGATATTTATCTTTATTACTTTTTTATCATTTTAAATATACTCGCAAAACCGCAACAAAAATTGAAATTGAATTGAACCTTTACAAAAATTAAGTACATATAAGAACTGAAATCGAAAGAAAATTATTTTCTTCTAAACTTTTTATTACTATTTGGAAATTTAATTATTTTTTCTAATTTATAAATTTATGTATAAATTGTATAGGTAATTAAATGTGTTCACATTAAAATGAAGTCATTAAAATAAGCATTTTTTGTTTTTTATGTAGGTTGCCAACATATTAAATAATTATACTCCGTTTGAACTACACCCATGTTACCACAATAAGGAAACGAAATTAATGACAGGCGCGTAGTGATGAGATTTTGATGCGTTGACGACATAATGAATAAAGATGACATAACCACGCAGTGCCGGCTTCATCAAGTTTCCCTGAAAGTTATAATTTGATCCAGCCGCCGGATGTATTATTCACCGGGTGTAGGTATCAATACGCGTTGTAGAAATAATTCTTTGGCCCATCAGACGACGATGCGTCCTGAATAAATGCAACAAGACAAGACAAACCCTGTGATATTGTCAAGTAAATGAAGATGGATGAATAAAATAAAACCAGGGGCGGAATGGATGAGTTTTTGATGTATTAGCGACAGCGCCCGGATTGTACAATTTGTTAAAATATTACCCTAGATTGTGCCGGGAATAATAACGAAGGGGCAGAGCCGTACCATGAATTTTAATAATATATTATTTCCACTTCTTTGTAGAACACTGCTAACAATTCCTTTTGCTTCACAGGTACATTATTCTTGTAATCCAGGTTGTCAACAAAATCCTTCATCCTTCAACTTCTGACACAAAGTGTGTGACTTGAAATTTACTCTTAAATTAAACTGATATTACACATTCGTTTTATTGTAACATATGTATTACATATTTATACACATCAATTCTGGCTTATGGTCTATGTACGATAAGAGTAAAACACTTTATTCAAATCTGATAAAATTGGAAACCACCGACAGCTTTTACAAAAGGCGACGCAGGCAAAGGTAGTTTTCAATTAATTTAAATTATAAATTTTCTCATAAAATGATGCCCTCAGAAAACCTTTCGGTAATCTATTATTTGTTGTTTTTTTACCTAATTAAATTTTACATAATCAATAAATTTCTTTGAACCGTTGATGATAAAATTATTTTAAAGTTGTTTATAGTTGTTTAAAGAGAAATAGAAATTCTGAATAATAAATTCCCTAAAATCCGAAATTAAAAAAAAAATTGTAAAGTTTTTGTTTTCAATATTATATCCCTGAAATTTTCTCCTGAAGGTTACGTAGTGTTAAAAAATATTTGAAAGGGGCATGCATAAGTCGAATGTTTGGGAAAGTATAATATAAAAAAATATTAGATATAGGAAATTAGTTGTGTTTATGTTTTATAGCATATAATGTAAAAAGTATTCCACGTATTCGGTTATAATTAAATATGCAAGAACGTCCGGATATTTTTAATCAAATTAAAACAATTTCATCCAGTAAATTAATATATAATTTGTTTTTCCATGTATCATATCCTGTAAGGTTTAATTAATTCCGTAATATACAAAGTTAATTAAAGCTCAAAATATAAAAATTGCATATGAATAGAATATTACGTTTTTACAGGGCTTCGAAATTTAAACTTTTAAAAAAAGTTTTGACATATTCGGTTTCATCTATCATTTTGGACATGTACTTTTCAATATTATATTAGGGATATACCGAAGGGACAAGTTCTGTGAAATATTCTGATGAATATTTTCAATATTTAATAAACTTCTTAAGTAGAATATGAATTCATTATAATTTAATAATCTATCTACTTCTTTGTCCGTCTTTTCTAAGTTCAAAAGCTCAAAGTTTACATAAATTGCATGGAACGAATCGATATTATCTTTATAAAGAATACGTAAACTCAAAATACACTTTATTTGAATGTATCAGTGGCGTAACTACCCGTGTTTTGTGGAACACAGACCCGGTTACTTACGGGGTCCGCTGGGCCCAAAAATTTGTCGAGATATATTTTAATTTCACGTTCCAAAAATATTTAAATTTTTTCTTAAAACAAAGTTTGGTGTATTTTTCCGTTGGTCTTGGCAATTATAATTTTTTTATTCTCTCTTGTCTTCCTACCCTTTTATGTGCAATTTTATTATAAACTAAGCGCTGACTGATATGACGCGCTGCCTTTTGAATGATGTGCCTCAACGGTATATATGACCATATTTTTTTTCTTCCAGTTTATAATTCTGTACAAAAAATAAAAATACCCGCATTGTTTTAAATCGCATAATTGTTGATAATTCAGGAGAAAAACAGTAATAAATTTTGGAGAGGGGATATGTGACGCCACATAGGAGAATTAGATAGAGAATTTGAATTCATTCTATAAAAATCATCTATCATAGAATAATCTACATTTGGCAGATTACTCAGGTTCCATTTTTAAACGATGTACGTAAACTCTAAATAGCTCTCGAAAATTATATGACATTGACAATGATGACAGTTGACATTTCATTGCTAACCAAATTTACACCAAAACAATCTGTTGTGTAATGATATCTTATACATTTTTTCATTGATAGTTATTACAAATTTATCATTAACAACATTTATTCGATATTATTAAAAAAAAAATAGGTTCATTAAATCCCCCCTGTAGCATCTCCTACGTGACGTCGAGATATGGCGCCGTTACATAAATTTTAATTTCAAATGCTAATTTCAGTGAAATTATAAGATAATACATAGTTTTGGTTATTATCATTGATAATCACAATGGTTAATTTTTAGTTTTTAAACTTTTTTTCTTTTAATTCGACAGTGATCCTATAGTCTATTAAAAAGTATGTGATGGTAGGAAGAGTCGGCATTGGTCGTTTCTTATGTATTCTTGTCTCAAACCATAGCCGAACGATCGCTTGCCTTCAACTACCAAACTTCACTTTTGAAGTTGCGTAAATGGTAGGGGGTTACTTAATTTTAATGTTGACGTCGCCAATAAATACTCTGATATTAAAATACATGCTCGAAAATTATCGTCAACCGAACAGTAGAACGACGTATCTGTGATTTACTTGAAAATTCTGTTCACACGCTAACGAGAATTAACTGTAGATAAGTATTTTGTGAAGTATCATCACAGAAAAGTTACACTCCGTGTCGGTACCTTTCATGTTTCCCTATTCAGTTCTATAACCTTGGAGCATTGTGTAGACCTTTAAATTTGTTGACTTCCCCTATCTCACACTAAGATGTGAGGAAACTTTCCGATTTTAAACAATGAGCCCTATAAATTTGTTGACTTTCCCCATCTCTTTCTAATTTTCGTTTCTCTGTCTTACTGACGTTTCTGTATAAACCTATTCTGTGGTATCATGTTATAGAGTTATTATTTTTTTTTAAATCTACATTGGGTACCGTATTACGCCACTGGCATGTATTATTCATGTACTGTAGACAAATAGATATTCATTTAATTAATACATATGTCAATACAAGTACATCAAACAATCATATTTTTTACTGCCAATTTCATGATGTTTACATAGGTTTGAATTGATGTATTACACAAATTATATGTTGTGATATATTCATTAAATATTTACTGGTTGCAGAGATATTTAATTATATATCGTTTATCACAAATTGCCTTCGTTTAGGGTTATCAGACTATAAATAATGCAACCAGGTCATTTTTCCACAAATTCTATTACATGTACTCGTCTGTAATTGTCAAATTCATACTATTTTCATTTGCAAAGTACACATATGGAAGACACACTTTGAAATAAATCCGAAACATTTGGTCACCTTACCTCTTATCATAATTAATTGTTTTGGCATTCTTTTTACTTTATGGGAGGTGAAACGATTATTAATATATCACTCACCGGTTTTTGCCATATTGGTTTCATTTTACTATCCTTTAATAAAAATTATTTTGCAAGACTCTATCTAAACTCTGGTGTTCAGAAACACAGCCGGTAATTAAATTCACTAGGACTAGATAATCCGTAATATTTTTTGTTATGTATTTTGTGATACGTTATGCTTTTTATTTGTTATACACACATATACAGCAACGATATTTTAATGAGGCTGGCAGTTTTTACATTCGAATATTCTATAAAATTACTTTGCTTCATAATTTTTATGGGGATAAGGTGATGATAAGACACCTATAATATCCATATCATACCAGACCAGAATAACTCAGAATCACAAATGTTGTCGTTTCACCATAGAAGTTAAACAGATTTAGTAGTTTTTGAAAGTATTTCCACTTGGTAACATTACCCACTTACCCACACTCATTTTTCTTCAATTTTGGTAAATCTGGAATGTTTGATAACAATTGCAGAACTGATTTAAATCAATGATACCAGTGGTAACAAACTACGATCGCCTAGAGGTTACAAAATGAAACAACCGGACACTTACATTATTTTAAAATATACGTTTCCATTGTTTCTATCGAATAAATTAGTGTCTTTTGAATATCAGTTTTTATTATGTTTTAACACGGCAATGGACAACAAATATCAACACCAATATCTTGAATTGTTAACTATAGTTCTAATATCAGGTGTCATTAGTTGTTGTACTCAATGTCTTTTTGGTCCTATCTATCTAGGTTCTAGAGCAACACGAAGAACAATGAAGGTTTCTGTAGGATAGGGTTTCATCAGCTTCGAATGCGACGTCCTAATCTAACAAGTTCCCTGTACGCTCTGTTAAATTCAACTTTAGACAGATTCATCAAAATTTGATTTTAATTTTAACAATAAATAATTAATTGTATCAAAATAATCGAATATACCTACCTATCAATCAAATTCAATCATTTTACCACGCTAATATTTGAATTTATATTGCAATTCTAATTTATATGATAATTTAGTGGATAAAAATGATTTTTTTTTAAATATAAGTGACGGTTTTTTATCTAGCAGTGTAGATTACTTTTGGCGTTACAAAATAATAACTATAGTAAAATTAAAAGTAATAATGAAATGATAGAGGGAATAAATATTGGTTGTTCCCGATGCCGTGATAACGTATAATTAAAGAAAATGAAAATGAAAACAAAAAGTAGTATGAAAAAATCTATCTTCCAATAAAAAGTAACCAGTAAATATTTTGATAAATGAAAAATAACAAATTGAAAAAATACACAAATAACATATTTTTGTTGTCCTCTATTTTTGACTCTTCTCATGTTACTTTAAATTCTTCAAAAATAACCTATCACCAATTGGTCACATCGCTAAAGGCCGTTTTAGACTAGCTTATAAATTGTACAAGATCTTGTACCATTTTTGATAAAATTTAAATTGGTTAAAATATTGTATACGATCGCAAATGGGTTGAAAAAACAGAACACGTTCTATTTTTCATACAATCTGTCAGTCAATTTGGTTGTGAGCATGAGCATGTACGAAATTTGTGATTTCACTTGATTTTAACGTTTATTTGTTTATATTGTATGTGTTTGGTTTCTATTGTATGTAGTTAAATTGTGGTTATAGAAAGCTTAGTTTTACTACTGGTAAAGTTGTACGTATTGCAAACTTTAAATGAAAATGAATTTATGTTTAATTGTGCTTGTGACACTGACAATCAGAGTCAATATATTATACAAGAAATTGCATTAGTATCATGCAAAACTTCGTCAAAATTTAAAAATTTTTGGTTCAAGATATTGTACCATTTCTTGTACTATTTATTGTCTCATTGTTTTGTACTATTTATTGTCCCATATATAGGTTAGTCTAAAACGGCCTTTACTTAACTCTAATCTCGTTGTTAATGTTCGAATGTAGCCCTGTGCGATATAGTGGTCCTGGGTACCTGCTACATTAAATAAAGTACCTACAGGCAGGGTTGGCATGATTTATAATCAACTGATTTTTTTAAATAAAAATCATTGGTTTTTATCAAAGATACAAAAAAATACAAATTATAATAAAAATTTAATTATTTGATAGAAAACTATAAATAATAACAAAATATGTTCTGCATATAATAATATCTCAAAATTAAATATTTTATCACTTTGTCATAAATCAGAACAAAAATATAAATATTTAAATGTGTAACTAAAAGTAAACATTCTTTGTTACTGTTCCTAGTTTTATTCGATGAATCATTTTGTTTTTATTATAGATTTTATAAATAAAATGTATATATTCCTCTTAAAACAAATAAAAAGTGCAGTAACACTTAGATACCTTTAAAAATAAAAAAAAATATATAAATCAATGATTTTTGATTTTTTTTTAATAAATCATGATATTTTCCAACCCTGCCTACAGGGCCCAAATTTTCTAACCGCTTCAAGCCCCAAATTACATAAATCCGGTTCTGGTCGGGGCGGTATTATAAATGACTGTATGGAGTCGGATATGATTTGTAGTGGGTAATCGTGGTATTGGGCGCTAAGTAAGTGGTAATGCGGGGATTGGCATTGATCGGGTTTAATGAATAAATTCCCTTAAAACGCGACTAATTCGTAGGGCTGGCAGCAGTTGGGAATAAATGACGATCAATATACATGGGTTGGTGATCGCGGGCGGCTGCGAGACCTCACTCAACTCAAACTTGCCGCAACTTCCAGAATAATTACGCGCATTTGTAAACCCCACACCATACCCTCGTCACATTTATTCATTTATTTTTCATCAAGTTTTTGCAGCCGTGTGTGATATCGCATATTACTCGCTAAGTGCTGCGCCACGCACTTCACACATAAATCATTGAGGGCGAATTAATATTCACGGGAACAGATTTTGCTCCTGACAGATTAGGTTTAAATTCCCTATCTAATGCAGAGGGTGCCGCGCTTATCACATGCACGACAATGTGTCAAACACAAACATAAATCACTTCATTTTCCCTTCACACAACCACTTCTATTAAATCATCCACTCTTCTCATTTTAACTTTCACCATATCAACACTATTACATATAGTTGGGTCACGATAAGAACGGTTGCACGTCATCAATGATGTCATCGATTTTTAAGCTTTACTATTAGTTTCGACAGTTTGTTTACGTTACCTACGTTTACATACACCTATTAATATAAATCGGTTGAGACGTTCCAATGCAAGAAATAAATAACAGTCAAAATAAATACATCGTAATTTTGACATTAGAAAGCGAATATAAATAATTAAATAGCATTTTTTTATTTTTTCTTTTTGTTATTGTTCATAGTTGTACTTGTGTTCCTTAGTAGACTTTAAATAACAATATTTCTCAAAAATGACATATCTGACAGTCTATTCCCGATTTGATGGTATTAGCTGCATGAAAAATAAAGCTATGCATTTTTTTTTTTGGGAAAAACAAAAACATGTCCCGTATGACATTTGTCTAATTTAACCAATTTTGTATCTCTTATGGTTCTCGAGATCCCCAAGCTTAAACAGTTTCATTGGTCAGTTTCTACAAATATTTGAATTGTTTTTCAAATTCCATATTCTTAATTTGACATTTTGCAAAAACAAATATTTCGCTAATAAATTTTCCTAGGAAGAATGTTACACAAACATCAATTACGATTTATTTATTGAGCAGAACAATCAGAAATTTTGTACTTATATAGTACCTACAATAAATATTTATTAATAAAAATTTATTACATTATTTACGCAGTAAAATCGATGTAATGGAAATTATTTGAAAAATGCTATTAGAAATATACGAGGATGCTTTGGAGAATCACATAGTATACTTTTTCTACCAGTTCAAATTAAGGCATGATTTACAACTGATACCAGTGGCATAGGCAAGGGGCGGGTTTACGGGTCCGGACCCCCTCCTTGACGAATGTAAAATAAAATATTTATATATATGCATTTAATTACATTTTCTTAATAAATAAATAGATATACATATCTATATATTAAGTAACCTAATCTAATTTTGAACCCCCCCCCTTCCAAAATTCCTGGCTACGCCACTGACTGATACAGAAAACAGAATTTTGTTCTGGGATTTTATAAATGTTACAAAAGATACAGAAAATATTCATCGTGCTTGTGTATGACTGAATAAGTGTTCATCGGTTGACGGTCTGCTGTTTTATTTTGTTTTTATAATCAGCCTTTTCTTATTATACAAAATTGGCTGATTTTCTAATTAACAGATTAATTTTATGTCGCCCATTGTTTATTTCAAACATTTCATGCAATAAAAATAAAACGTTTTTACCATCTCTCTAGTATAATTTATCTGTACTACCATGAAGTGGAAGTAGGTATACAGAATCATGTCGAATATACACGAACTTACAAAACACAAGCTTAGTAAACGATCTTTGGACAATTCCTAAACTGCACAAATCTGTTTTTTAGTCCTTTTTTTTATATAAAAAGTTACTTCAATTTCGTAGTACATAAATCAGCCTTAACTCATCAGAAATATAAATACAATAATACTGATTAGTTATTTTTCATCAAGGGGAACTATTCACCTGGTTCTTAATTTATTTAATTTAAACTGTCCAACAGACCGAAGTACAGCAACAGGATAGGGGACCTACAACTTAAAATGGGTTTCGAACCACTCGGACACTGCGGTATTTATTTTTGGTTACAGTATTGTCGTCAATGTATCAATATCAAGTTTTGATATTTAATACTAATGTGACGAATAGCCGAATAACGATTATTTGGCGAAATTTTAAACGAATATTCGGCATTACCAAATAATTTATTTTCTGCAATATGAAAGCAAGGTTGGTAAATATACCTTAAATTATTGCTGTGCTCACAAATAAATATTTAAAAGGTAATTTCTTTTTTGATTATTATTAAGTTTTTTTTTTTTTTAGATAAACAATATACCTAACGAGATTATTTCCTCTTATTGTCGATACATTAGTAATATCTTTTGTTTAAAATTAATTATCTTTAATTATATATTTTAACGTGACGAAACAGCGTTGTACTTCATTTATTTCTTGTAACCGAATATTCGGTATCAAAATAGGCCGAATAAGCCGAATACCGAATAGTGAAAATTTGGTCGAATACCGAATAATTATTCGGCTTCGGACCCATCTCTGATATTTAAGCATAAATTTCATGATGGCTTCGGCGGTATGGTTGGCGTGGATTCGGCGGCATTGTTGCACTATTTCTACTTCAATTTTTAATTGATACATTAGCAATATTTTCTAAAATACATCTTTTAGAAATACAAGGTCAAAGAAGGAAAAATTATTTACAGTTTCATGTTTACTATAAATATACATTTTTTGAAGAGAAACGGTGGTGATTTGGCCCAATTTTTTAAACACGATTACAACACGGCCATTATACACATTTAATTGAAGAAATAGATACCACTAGGTTGTTTCCTTTTTTAATTTCCTCGGTGTATATGTAGCGAACACTTTTCTATTATTTTTGACACAGATCAACTGAAAATTTTGAAATATAATATTTATTATCAATGAAATGTTTATAAACTGTTTTAATTCTTATTATTTTATATTACTATATTTATTAATTGAGCAAGATTAGACATTTTTTTTTTTTGGATGACCCTATTACGGAAAATTCTGACCTTCTTTTACCCTGGGAATAAGCATTTTTAAAGTTAAAAGTATAAGCATTTCTAGTCATAATATTACGAATAAATTACGTCTTTTAATGATTGAAAAACAATTTTATGAGAATTTATGATTGTTTTATTATTGTAGAACTGAATTTATAAAACTGTAAAAATAAATTATAAGCCATAAAACGTGATTAACTGCCAAGATAACACAGACTTCATATGCACTTGTTAATTTACATAATTCTGTACTTATAATCTGTTGTAATTTATCAAAAAACTCTATTTTATTTGTGCACTTAATTTCTCAAATTGTCAGCCTTTTGTAGGTAATAGTTTCGTAAGAACAATTAATTTACTTTAATTGTTTTTCACTTAAAAACAAAAATTTAATTCATCAGTGTCCAAACTTTAACAGACACGGAAAAGTACTTGAAATTATTTTTAAAGTGGAAATTTTCCGAAAGGAATTTAACAAATGAAGTTGCATCATTTAAAGTTATGTTTGTAACAATGTAGGAAAAGTAGTGCAGTTAAAGTTGTAATGAGATGCAGAGAATCGGCATGGGCGGCTCGGGTAAAGGGGCACATACGTGATGAAAATTCCCGAGGAAGGATTGATGTGGTTTATAGTGAAAACGTGAGGGACCGGATGATATTTTATCCGTTGTAGGAACATTTCCACAATGTGTTACAATTATTCCAACTTATTCATTTTGTACGGCTTCTTCTGCTGATTTATGCTGGCTTCACAAACAAGTTTAAACATTTACACGTGCTGTTACGAGGGTATTGAAAATGTAAAGTTACGATTTCTGATTCATGTCCTATATAAGTTCATATATTCGACCTGTCGACCATCGATATCAATGAACTTAAATTATCAAAAAAATAAAAAATTATCTACTCTTTTTAAATTTATGTAAGAATGGACAAATTCATTTTATATTATTATGCAATCAATATGTAATAAAAAAACAGATATGACCAGTGATGTTAATTGTAATTTAACCGTTATTTACAATTTTAAATTACCATTAAGTACCAAATCACTTATATTGGAAATATTTATAACAAAAAAAAAGGAAATTACGGGGGAAATTTACCAGAATTACAAATTACAGTCAAGTTAGGTTAGGTTATGGTGAGTTAGGTCAGAATATATAAGATTAGGTTAGGTCAAGTTAGATTAGATTAGGTTAGGTTGGGTTAGGTCAAGTTAGTTTCGTTTAGGTCAGATTTGGGATGAAAGAGGAAGACTTGGAGGTATACCTTTGCGAGTATCGATTTAAAAGATGCTATCCGCAAGCGGAACAAATTTAGGCGTTTTTTTTCCAAGCACACGCATACCCACTAGATTCCTAAATTTTACTTGTGCGCTTTTCTTATATTTTTTTGTGCGCTTAAGAAATGTT
Organism: Stenolophus ochropezus; assembly: GCA_035578165.1. Classification (NCBI taxonomy): domain Eukaryota; kingdom Metazoa; phylum Arthropoda; class Insecta; order Coleoptera; family Carabidae; genus Stenolophus; species Stenolophus ochropezus. Next base: position 5,077,261 of record JAQOWZ010000004.1, on the reverse strand, counting down.
TAAAAATCTGAACGGTGCGCTGCTGGTCATACACATTTTCTCAGTGTACTATACATAAATTTGATGTTTATTATAAGAAATTTCAAGCTTGGCTTTATAACAATTGTAACTGATTTTTAATTCGCAGATTAATTAGTACTTAATATTATATTAAATGAAATGTTATTGAGAATTTTGTAAGCAAAACGCTTGTAATGTAGAGAAAACAATGATATTGCGGGTTTAGGAATAATATATGTGGTGCGAAGTGGCACAGGATATTGCTAAGCTCACAGTAAAGTGAGATTTTCCTGTGTGAAGGAACATAAACCCTTGTAGTCCTAATCAGAGCCCTGTACTTCATCCGCTTAATTGCACACAGTGTGTATAACAACCCGCCTGACTTTATAATAGGTTTATACGTTCACCGGTGCATCGGGAATATCTGATAGCACCTACCTCCACCAAATCGCATTACTGCATTCAATTAGCATCAGGAATTCTTCGTCACTTCTCTAATAATAAGTGAATGGTATTTCCAACAACAAACAACTTAGGAAATATTACCCATGTTTTAATGTATTACTTATGCACATAATTTACTATTTTATTTAAGCGCAGATATAATAAATATAAATTAGTTTGTAAAACGTGGCAATGTTTATTCATATTTAAAATACTTCAGATATTAATCCTTTTACGTTATTCATAACATACATTTTTAAGCAAAATTTCAATCTATGTTTGTTTTATTATTAATTAAGTTTTTATATGGATTAAAGTGTTATAATTGGTACAGAGCGAAATGTGAAATCTGGTGGAAAAAGTTCTGAATATCAGCCAGTTGTTTAAAATTTTTATTTTTCGGCCACTACTACACAGTTTCGACGCATATTGAGCCATCCTCAGGTGTCACTGGCATCGAAACTGGTTCAAAGGCCACCATACCTCCATTCCTGTCAAGAAGTACCCAAAGTGAAATCTAGTCATCTAGAATTAAGTTAAACAAGAATAAATAAGCACAATTCTGCGGAATGAGTCTGAATAAGCTGAACTTTTTCACAGACTTTTGTTTTGACATTTTAAAGACGGGCTGAAAATTCGGCAATGCGATTGCGATAGCAAGTAAAGATATCAAAGGTCACGAAAATCGTTTTTTGCCAATATCTTGCTTCCAATGCATCGTTTGTTAGAGGTTTTTATAAAATTTATAGAGCATAGAATTCTCGACAAGTTTGGTTATATACATTTATTTCTTAAGATTAACATTAATTTGAGCGCGATGAAAGGGAAGCACGCATTTGTTGATGATTCTGTTTCATATGATGGAATTATACTGAAGAAATACATTCTCTAGAAAACTTCACATACACCCACTTCATCAAATCAATAAGACTCAACAGATCGGTGACATTATCAGTTCTTCCACCTACAAGTGCAGCAGCTTGATAGCTGATTTACAACCTGAAGAATGAGAATGGGATTTACAGAACGAGATTCTACAGCCGACAATATTATTGCTTCCAACACTGGTCACTGTCACGGCCAAGCATAAGTAAATGCTTCATCAAAATTACTTGATTTAGATGACGTATGTGAATTTCAGTATGTTATTCTCTATTGTCTACGAACTGAGGGTACCTGCAGTTTTTTGGAGAATGTATGTCATCAGTTCAATGGGGTATTCCAATTTTTTTTAATTTTTTAATATGTTATTCTATGCATAAAAATATTAGACCCGTATTTTTTCTTTTCGCCGAAAGGTTTCAAACACGCCAGAAATTTTTTTTTAAAGTTTCAATAAATTACCTCCTAGAAAATCGGCCGTGCGTGTGACGTCACAGGCACTGAGAACCAGCTGAGAACATACATTCGTAGGTCTGAGTCAGAGGCGTGGCGCGTTCGAACAAGAGCCAATAGGCTGAAGCGAGTGCCTTCTTCGTCACAACATGGCTGATACTGAATTTTACGTACTCGATTAAAATGCATTACAATTTCATTTTGATATTATGGTATTAAAAATCAGAAAAGTAATGATTATATTCACTTTAATATTACTTATATACGGTAAACAATGATATCCAATAAGAATTTCTTTAAAAGCCGTAGGCTTGGAATACCCCATTCTATCGTTTGAAACAGAATCATTAGCATATGCGCCCTTTCTTTCCTCCGCGCTTTATCTCAAAAACTGTTAGTTATGAGAAATAAATGCTTACAACCAAACATGTCGAGAATTCTTTGCTCTACACATTTTATAATAACATCTAAAAACGTGCGATGCATAGGAGGCGAAATATTGGCAAAAAACTATTTTCGTGACATTTGATATTTGATATCTTGATTCAGTTTATTCAGATACATTCCACAGGATTGTCTCTATTTGACTGGATTATCTCTGATTCGCCAAAATGACAATATTAAATTGACAATTCTGGTTCATCGATATTTTGATAAAATAAAGTTTCATAAAAAATCTGTTCAGTAAAATTTTCTCTACACGTGCATTTCAATTCAATCGAAATTATGGCCTTATTCGTAAAAATCTCAAAGTATCTATTTCGGTATGATACTCATACAATACCACATTTTATATTGTAAACCCATTATAAGTTGCAGATGCAAGGGACAACAGCAAGTTCAACTTTATTGGGACCATAAAATCTGTACTAGATATTTGTGATATGATCCCTCCGATTAATGATGTGCTCTTTCTGTGGTACTACAATACTCTAGCTTTGTGGTTCATCATTTGTTTTTTCCTGTTACCATCTTCTGGTTTTAATTCAACGTCTTTAGGTCAACCTCAACCACGACATCGTTTTTTCATTGTTTCTTAAACCTTTCTTTTTCCTAAGGTTCCCATACTTTCCAAATAAACTATTGCATTATTTGCAAGTTTATTTCTTTTCTGTCTAAACCACAACAATCTACGACGTTAATAAATAATGAACGATATTGAGTTCACATGGGCGCCAACATACAGAAATTGTTCGTTTACTGGGGAGGTTAAAATGTACTCTCGGCCCCTTGGAATTAATGTTTAAGTGAATTCATAGATAAAATCGTATTATTCGAACTAAATCATAACATAAATTTCTCTGATTCTTCTGATAATAAGTGGCTTCCTTCCAATGTATGACTAAATTAAGCTTCAAAATTAAATTAAGTAAAGTTATGTAATTATATATCATATTTACAATTTACGCTTTCAATTATGCAGTTTTTTTTTGTTAAGGCACTATAATGAAAATAACATAAACTTTTAGGTTAAATGCTTTTATTATTTGATTGGTAAACAACAAGATGTCACCTTTTTGGTGACAATAGCAATAATACAATACTCTTGTTCTTTCATAAAATAATATTAAAAATTCGAACTAGATCTTATTGCTCAAGTTTTCCATATCCTAAGCTATTTATTGCCCAATATTGTTGTAATATTTCACATAGTTTCTTCTTAATATTACATTTATTTGCCCTTAAATGAATTTTACTCCCTGTTTCAGTTTCGGATAACAGCTCAACTTATTTTTATTTTCTTCTATATTCTACCTTTTTATTTATAGATTAGAAGAAAACTACTAAGAGTACAAAGTAGTTCGGAATTAAATTTTACATTAAATAAGATCACACTTGATGCAATAGTACGTCTGCAGTACGAGATATATTAAATATAACAGGTAAAACTTTTGATAAAAATCAGACAGCCATGGAAATAAAAGAAAATATATATACGTCACAGTTTAGTGTGATGTATCACTTATTATAATATAGTCTGAATTTTAATATATTACTTAAGCACAGTTTAAATTTAGAAATAAATATCAAATAGAAACTTTCCTTCTGCAGTATGCAGTATGCCCCTTCCTAACATGCTGGCTAAGCACATAATTTTAACAAAACTTTTTGGACGTGATATAAATTCATATTTAATAATGTTAGTAAATATATGATAAATACGTTTCATAAAGCTTAATGCATATCGACCATAAAATTAATGGAAGAGAAAATAAATTAAGTAATAAAAAATTTTCAATTTCCGATATTGTTATGAATTTCTATAACATTTTGTAGAATGCAAGTCATATTTTATATTAGCATAAAGTAGATATTTCTCTTTCATTTTTCAATTCTTGATATTATGTGAACATATTTCTCTGTCACATTATCAATACGCTTCATACGCCCATATATTTACATCACAAACAGTACTCGTCAACGTGCCACATGTTCCGTTGCGCAACTCAAGTGTTTAATGTCAGAATTATCACACTTTCCTAATGTCCTTTCCTTACGTGAGCCATTCGCACACTCGTAAAAACTGCTACAAAAACCCTACAAAGCTTATCACCCGGGACTCTGGGGTTAACTCAATGATCTGCCCACCAATTAAACAGATAGCGAGAGTATGGACTAGTTAAGCACGAGAAAGTAGCGAAGTACGTAATAGTTACGGTTGCCCATAAACAGTAAGGTGATGGTAAAGACAGGAAATGCTATGGTAAAAATATACTGACATGTGGTTTTAAAATAGACTAGGACTATCAGCAATGAATCACGCAGTAACCATAAAAGTATGAAAGTTATTACTACATGATTACAGAGGATCCATGTCATCAATAAATTAATACTAATATTTTAAAGAATGAGTTTCGTAATTGTAATTTTAATGGAGCGGTCCTAGCTGTTGAACAAAATAAATGACTGTTATGAAAAGTGGTCGTTATCACGTGCGGATACAAATTTAACATCGCACATAGCGGAAAACAGACAGGAATTTAGGTACATCGCGGTATAGAAATTAGTATAGAATTTGTAATCAACAATTAAAAAAATGCTACAAGAAATGAATTTCTTTTACTTGATGGATATGTTTAAATATGTACCTATTCATATATTTGGTATTTCATGATTGACAGAATTTTATTTTGTTGTTTTTTATGTAACACGAGCCAATTGTTTCATTTTACAAGTGATTTAATTTTTGTATGTTCCTGTAGAAGGAGAATTGATGACATTTGAATGTATGTGATATCGTGTGATTTCCGAAGTAAATAAAATTCACAATAGTATATACAAATATAATATTAGATGAAACGTCCGAAAATAGTTGTAGAGTAAAGTAACGAAACTACCAACACACATGGAAGCACAAATTGTCGACGCCAAAATCATCTTAATAAATGACAGAAATGTCAATGACATTCAAGTTTTTGAAATATATACTGTTTCTATTTCATTTTTGTTGTACGTTAGACGCAGGTTGCATATATATTCCTCTATAACATGTACGATTGTACGATAATGATACAGCGAGTAAAAGTGTCATATGTGCTATGCACATAGATGCAAGGTAAAAGTTTAATAATTCTTGCAGTAGAAATTCGTGATGTGAAGATTAACTGCGGAAAATATAATGTACCTATATATAATTTATTAAAACTCATTAAACAATTATTTTTACCCCCTTGAGAATATCACCAGGTTCCGAAACTGGTCGATATATGTACTATTTTTCCCAGTATTATTCTGTTTTTTATATCACTATGTTGCTATAATTCAATGGGCATATAAATATCCCAATTGGAATTATGGAACAATAAGAATATTTTCACGAACGAGAGTATTTGTTTATTTCTACAAAACAAAAATCGTGAGAGAAGTTAACAAATTATTCCCTAGATACATAATTTTTCAAAATTCTCTGCCGGGAATTGATATTATGAGTAAAAAATTTTAATATATGACATCAAAATCATGAGAGAAATGTCACATTTTTTTATTTTATGACGTATTGAATAGAAAAATTTACATACAAAACGCAACAAAAACAAACACAATTTTTTAATTTAATTGTCATAAATCAATGTTTCAATATTTTATCTAAATATTTATTTTAAATATGATGTTTTGAAAAAAAAGTATGTAGGTATGCCACAAGTGAGAAATGCATTTTTTTTTTCATTCGCCTACGACTCGAACTAAAAACTTTCTCCATATAAAAGAATTATTCTCTCATTTGATGCATAATATACTAGTATTTAAGTTTTCCTAATTGTAAAAGTATATTATTATACAAGTTTTATAAGACAGTTCATTGTTTCATGAGTTGGGAATCTTCCAATCTCCAAAAACATGAATGGAACAGTACGTCATATAAAACGAGTATAATACATTACTTTTGTACTCTGCATAATTTATTTTATAAAAATTTCAAATATATACGTTAAGATTTACGAAATTTTAATATTCCGTTAAACTATCTTTGATTATTTAGTTTTCATACTTATTATAATTCCAAAGTACATTAAAAAACATTTTAAAATATTTGAGGTTATTACTTCGACCTTTACCGAGGGGTTTAGTACGTGGAAGTACCAATTTTACAAAGGAAAATACCGAAAACAGTTTAACAATATCCGATATTATTACACCGTTTTCAATTTAACAATAGAGCAATTGTTAACGCAAAGTATACAATGGTATTTTATGAATTTGTCATAGACTACGAAATATTTTATAATTAGTGTATGTTAAATTATTTATCGACGTTTTTAGTTTATTTTCTTACTTGGATCGTGAAAAAATAGTATACACCTCATGAAAGAACATATTTGACTTTTATCTTCAATATCAAAAATTTTGTATTTCTATCCTCTTTTCTCGGAAATCGTAAAATACAATATTGTTTGTGGTTTTTGTATTCATCACTGTACGATTTATACATAAATAGCAAAATACTATAAATATTTATTTAGTTGTATAAGTATTATAAAGCATCTTTTTAGCAATGATTGGAATATTGGAAAATATGTAAGCCGTAAGTAAGTATAAAATAATTGCCAATTTATAAAATGTAAGTAAAATATAAAATACCAATAACAAGACAAAAGATAAATTTAATTTATCTATACAAGATGTTTGATTCCGTACAACTATACTTTTTCTATTTCATATTAGAAACAAATAAATTATTATTAGGAATGATAAATTTCAAATTGGGAACAATAAATTTTAATTTAGAATAGCTATGTTTAAACTGAAACAATTCAAGTAGGTAAGTAAAATTATTAAGAAAATGTAAAACAAAATATTTGTATTTATTCGTATAAAATTAAACATTATTTATTAATATTTTCTAATTAAGAAACATTTAGTTTCCTTTAATTTCACGGTAAATTTTTAATTTACCGCTTTTTTTTAATAAGTACAGAACTAGTACTTCGTATTTACCGGTGCTAAGGGAAAATATTATTTATTTTGGTTCTGTTAACAGTCTACACTGTAGACTCTACAGTTACAATGCTACATAAATTTCAAACTTTATACAATATTTAGCAAAATTTAAAATTCCTCTACGAGTATATATCACAGGATTTTAACCACTGTTGGTTGCAACAATCTGTTTACCACAGATTTTAATAATGCCAATATATTTTGTGTGATAAATTATTCATTCTGATTGGAAATTAAATTCTTGTTACCAAAAACATAGTTACATACAATATTGACAACAGTTTTTATTTCAATATTTACTGGTTTATATTGCTATTTATTCTGTAAATAAAAACAGCTACAATCACCACAAAACCACTATCATATTATGAATTCGTCATGCGTTTAAAAATTTCATCAAATCAAAAAAAAATCGATTACTTTTTATTATTTACATGATTAACAATACATTTCTTTACATACTTTATTTCGAAATAAACATTACTATTACTGACTCTGTATAAATTTAAATTTACAAGAGTAAACTTCCATATCTGAAAGGCCCTATTTTTACTATAACATAATTCAAATTGTGTCTTTTTTACTCAGAAATTTCATTACAAGTGGAAAGATGGAATTACAGACATGTTAAATATAATCAGTAAACCCGAAATTCAAGAACATTAATAAAATCGCCTAATATGAATAATTACAGTTATTTTTATGACAATACAAAAAAAAACAGGGTGTTAAAAAAGGTGTCGGGTATTGAGGGCATAAAGTACAGTAAAAAGTCAAAAAGTTTTAATGAACATGGGTCCCCAAATGGCTCGTTTACAAGATATAACTAGTTTTTTGTTTTAATAATACGTAGTAATTTATCATGATGTGCTCTAATTAGCCCAAAAAATATTTTTATCCCACACAAACAAATACAATTTTCCTACAAAGTAATTACATAAATGCCTAGGCCACAGAAGGCGTCTAATACAATTAAACAAACAAGATAAATACTTTCTTTCGACAACTGAAATGATACTCTGGAAACGTGATCTTTGTGCACAAGACAAGAAATAAAAAAATGGAAGGAAATAACCTATAACTTATTACTTCATAAGTCAAAAGATAAATATAAAAATTAGACTTTTTAAAGTCTTGGAGGTACACAAATTTTTGATAATTTTGATTGATTTTGACGTTTCATTAGTTTAAAAAACTTTTAGTTGCAGCAGGGACGAACCGTGAACTTTGTGGGCCCTGGGCTTATACTGTTTGGGGGCCCCACCTTAAGTTTTTTTTAATAAAAAAGTATGTAAGACAACGGGCGTAGAACTTTTTTTATTTTATATTCTAAGTGAACATTAACAAAAACAAAAAATAACACTTATTCTTATAAATAATAATAATTTAAATACATTTACATATATGGGTAAATTTATTAAAATGATAAAACTAATCCTCAATTTTTGATTAGTGAATTCTATTTTATTCAGGTATTTAAAATTTAATATTCACTATTATATAAAAAGATAGATACTAGGATTAGTTTAAAAAGAAAGTGACTTCGAAATTTATTTAAGCATCCATGCAGAGAATGCTAATGTCTGTGGGGTTATTCTGATTGTCCGAAGAAGGGGGCCCCTTGTATAATTATTTTTTAAAAGCAGTTCGCTTGTTAGAATTTATGATTCCCTGTTAACAAGCATGATGTAATAGATTCTAGATTTTTATTTGCTGCATTCGTATGTCTTTGGTTTTAATAATTGTTTATTGTAAAGTGCACTAATATGAAGATCTTAAATAAAAAAATCTTTTTTATCCTGTATTAAAGATAAACCCTGATAAATAAAATAATGTATAATTGAAAGATCAAAACAAAAATAACTGCCAAAAACACAAGTAGATATACCAAACGAATTTACTTGTTTTTGAAGAAATATAAATAGATATACTTATGATTTTTGTTGTATCTATGGAATTGATTTCTAGGTGTACGCTTTGCTTACCTGAAAAGAAAGAAAAAAACATTAGTATAAAAATTACAACTTACAATACAGTTATTATAATATATAAAAAAAATACTTTAAGGTCGTTTGTTGGAATCTTATGATTTCAAGTTAACAAGATTTTTTTTTAGAAAATACCAACATATAAATGTCGACTAATAAATAATACATAATAAGTATGAGTACATTATGAGTTTTTAGAACCTCGCGCTGTAAAATACAACCTGTCGCAGTTACAATGTAAATAATTATGAATAAATAATAATTTAATAAAAACATATGGTTGGAATTATGAAATTAGAAGTTTGGTTTTAATAATTAATTAAATAACGATTATAATGACTGTAATTAATTATTAAAAATGTTAGTTTAGGTCTGATAAGGATATATCATGTTTTAGGAATTTTTCAAAAGTTGTAAAGTTTTTTCTATGGACAATTTTTACCGAATACCAAAAATATATATTTGTAATTTTTGCCTAACTTTTACTTCTAAGTAAAATTCTACTTACTAGCGGTATTGCACATGAAAAGAGCCCTAGGACACTTATCACTTACGTCATGAGGTTGCTAGGTAAATAATAGTAGTTGACATGTGTCAGACATTATAGTTATTTATGGTACAAGTGTGTTATATTACAGATAAGTTACGTGGAAAAAGTGGTATTTTTTCAAGTGACTTAGGTAATTAACACGTGTGCCATACAACATTTTATCCAACACATTTTAATCATTGATATAAAATACATATAAGAATTTTGGCAGATGGAATTTCGAAATGACATTTAGGAACAAAATAGTCTAGAGAAGGTTTTATAACGTAGTTACTATGATACGAACCAAAAAACAGTGAGCTAATATATTTAGCTCACTAGTGACTTATGACCTACTTTATTTATCTAAAAACAGCATACTTAAATCGTTACAATTACACGGTGTTGGATAAATTATTTAATTGTTTTACTTTCAAAATGTCATATTTGGGTTAATATGCTAGTAAAAAGAAAATGAAAAAATAAATCTCACAGAATATCCCTCGATCAATGATAAATAATTTATAATTTTATGACAACCTCCTCAAACACATTGCTACAGGTAACAGCCCTCTGCCTTCCACCTCAGACGGTTACCAAGCAACGAGCTTTCGGGTGTCATAAAATTATTGCGTAATAATTATCAATGATCTAGGGATATTATAGCTGATAATTGCCTTTGGGCAATTATCAGCTATGTTATGGAGTTGCTAGGTAAATGATAATTGTTGATATCTGTCAAAACATTGAAATGTTTTTCTGTTTTATTTTTAAAATATTGCATTCACGTTATGGAAATAAAAATAATCGAAAAAAAATTCTTACCGAATTTCCCTTGATTATTGATAAATAACTTGTAATTTTATAACAACCTCCTCAAGCACGTTGCTTGTAGGTAGCCCTCTTGCCTTTTGCGTTGGGTGGATACTAAGCAATGTGCTTTCGGTATCTGTCATCAAATTATGCGTAATGTCCTAAGGATATTATAGCTGATAGTATCCTTGACCAGTACTTGGTTTAACATGTTAAACCCTACTAACATTCTCTTAGTCTAATACACTGCTACTAAAGTATTCATACTATGTATTAGCTGGTTTGATAATTGATTAAATAATTGTAAAATATTTATGACTCAAACGAAATTAATAACGTAATGTGTGGCCACAGAATAGTTATATAAAATGCTGTGACATTAAAGACACGAATGTAATCTTAAGAGTGAAGATGGACTGAATTATATGTTACTGCTACATACATGTGAATATTTCTGTAAATGAGAAATATTTATTTATATCTAAAAATTGTTTCATACATTTTGGGTAGTACTTCTTATACTGTAACAAGCGGCAGACTTTTTTCAACAGGTAGTCTCACTAAATAGATTAATATAAGAGCAACGCCGCTGTTGTTCGGAAATTTTATATTTTCTGGAACATTTCTATGAGACTCGAGAATAATTACCCACATGTATAATTTGCGCGCGGGACTGGAGTTTAAACAATCCGGAGGAGAACAGCGACATGTGAAGTACAAATAAATATTTAGTGAAAATAAATTATATAACTCTGAATCTGGCTGTATTTGAGTTAATGTCAAATATTATAAAAAAAGAACAAATGTCAAATAATTAATAATATAAATTAGTTCTGTTGTAAAAATAGCAATAAATTATTAAAAGAACTAAAAAAATCTAGAAATATGTAAAACATTTTTATTTATCTGATATTTTGCCTGCTTAATTCCGCAAATAGTTCACAGAACAATGAACTAGATGGCTCTGTAGAATCTGATTCTAAAACAATGGTATACGGAAAAATATACACACTTGCCTATCTATATATTTCTCAATCAACGATATTACTAATCTTTAACTTTGTGTTATTTTCGTTTAAATCAAAGTATTTGTTATTTTTGTCAATATTTAATAAATTTGTAAAATAAATATTCGTGTTTTATTTTACACTTCACCCATATAAATAAACGTTAGACTACGGTAAGCCAATAAATATAAATTTTGTGACTATTTTCATATAACTGTATTTTTTATTTATTACTAGTATTAGCAGTACATACTCATTCACATATTTTTATAATAATATATTATTACCATTGTGAATTTGAAATCTGTTTTACAATTTAAATCCTAACAGTATTCGTAACTGCTCTGCTTCACGATAAATAAACAAACATAGATGTTTTTATCTTTCCTCCGTGCAAGTCTAGCATAACATAACACATTCTCCTTCCTGTTCTTGGCATATCGTATGTAGGTGATCATCTTCAAGCGAGCGTGTAAATATTTCCGGAGTATACACAGCGCACACACGCGCACATGTACGTGAGCCGCGATGTGGCGAATGTACCGCGTGTTATAAATGAGTATCGGCGATGACTCATCGAACAATATTGATAAACGTACGTTACTAGCGAAGATAAAAGAGAACTGGGTTTGACGGTTTTCATATGTGATATATTGCTATTGAAAACAACAAAATGTATACAATATTTTAATGTTATGATATATAAATCGTACAGTGATGAATCCATAAATCACAAATAATACTGTATTTTACGATTTCCGCGACTTACTAGTATAATATACAAAGACGGAGAGAAATGAAAGATTTTTGAGATGGAAGGCAGAGAACAAAATCCAAGGGATACAAAGCATCGTGGGAAAATACATTCTTTCCTGAGGTGTATATATTATTTATTTGACAACCCAAGTAAAACAAGAAACAAAAAATGTAGATTTAAAAACTAAATAAAATACCATATATTAATTTTTAAATATGTTGTAGTTATCTTATGTCAAAATTGTAAAATGCTTTGACAATCATATATACCTACTTAACAGGCTCTTGAGTACAAGAGTGAAGTAATATAATTACTAAGCAAGTAAAATTATGAAATCAAAATTGAAACTAGCCATTTATGGAAACATAAACTTCTACAAAAAAGAAAGTTTAGTGCTTATTTTCTTTACAAATATTAATTACGCAGTTATTACATTTGTTAGATTCGCATTCGGTTATATTTTGCAACACAAAATAATTTGGATGACAACATTATTTATATCGTTCTTATGTTTATAACCAACAATTTTGCTATAATAACAGTAACACACAAAATTAAGAAGTACTTCCTTGTACGACAAAGGTAATATTTGTAATCGCGAAAAATTTCGGTTTTCAGGTTACAAAGGAAATATCCATTTTGATCATCCCAGAATCCATTTTGACTAGTTTCGGCGTGATGTTTGTAAGTACATATCTCGCATAACTCAAAAATGAAATTTTGTATATAGGACTGCTATAACATCTAATTGTGCACCTCCTTTTTTCATTACAGTGCCAAAAGGGCACTTTGCTCGTAATGCATCTTTTTAATTGCACAATTGATTCCAATTGGACTTTTCAAAGGGCAATTTACTTTTCGCAAAAACTTAATAAAAAGATATAATAATGTCGGCTTTTAATTTTTATAGCTATAAATATAAATTTGATAATAAATTGATATTGACAATTGTCAGAATATATTCCGTGAGAAATTAAGTACGAAATAAATTAAAATCATATCTTTTTCTTCACAAGTTTTTGAGCTATTAAAATAAGTTTGTGTAATGCAATAAGGATCAAGTTAATAAAAATTCCAAAGATGATTAGCCGTAGAAGGATCTCAGTTTAAAGTGAAATAAAATTAAATGAATTGTAGCAAAAAATGAGTATAAATTAGCGTAAAAAAGTCACGTGGTGTCCACATCAGATTTTTTTTATAAATTACACATTTCCTACGACATTTACCAATATTTCTATATTTTTACCGACCGTTTTATAAGAGATGCATCAACATTCTACTTATTTTGATATTTTAACGAATATGTACGAATTAATACTCTTTGATTCATACTGCAATGATAAGTAACAGTAGAATTCGTAATATATTATCTGTTAAATTGGAAATATTTAGCATAATAGGGTTGTTTATGCTTTTCTGATTTTTTTATATGTTAATCTATATTTAAAAATATGACATACGTATTTTTTTATTTCGCAAAAAAATACTGCATATAGCCACAAAAAATTCACAAAGTTCCAAAAATATACTCTCGCGAGAAACAGTAGTATAAAGTGACGTCACGCTCACTGCTTAGAAAGAGAAGTCTGGAATGAGTGAAACAGGCGTAGTGATAATACCTGGCGTATTTCGTTTCTTTCTGAATACACAATAACTTCTTCAAAATTAGCGGCGTCAAACACGAACATTCGAAAGATGTATGAAAAGACAAACGTTCTTCACAACTACTTGTTTACGACTGTTGTGCGCATGCGTTAGTCGTACGGCTTTCGTCGGCAAAATAGCGTTCGTTTTGAATAAAGTGAATTTTTAATTGATAATTAGTAATATTAAAATGTCAATAATTTAACATTTTTCTATTTTATTATATTCTATTCGCAACTAAAATTAAGATGCAACATGTTTTTTTAAAAAAGCAGGATAGTGAAACAGGCCTATTCAAACTACCAATATCAGCGGTTAATAGGTACATTTAACAGAAAAATGAAATCAAATAAATTGGACTTAGATTTGAAAAGGATTTCAATTAGCTATAGAAATAGTGAAAACAAACAATTATATTAAAGACTAGACTAGATTATTATCACCGTTAGTACATAAGGCTTGAATGACTTGTACAAGTAACCGTAAGCATTACTACTTGCTTGGGTAACCATCTAAAAACCACTTGTATCATGCTAAGTTTCTTACTAGAATAACAGTTGTGCTGGTGTGATATAATTAAAAAAAATAAAAATTGTTTACGTTTACAAAAAAGTGCTGGTGTGACATAATTAAAAAAAAATAAAAATTGTTTACGTTTACAAAAAGTATAAGGTTTATTCCAACTAATCCCAGAATCAGTGTGGAACTGTACGATGCATGCAAATTACAAAGTGCGCTCCAACAAACTTTCAATGAAAATTATGATTTAGTCGATTATTTCTACAAAGTTCTCATCGGTATCAGTTTTCTGAAGGTCAAAATAGTAAGAGGAGCAAGTATTGGTAGTTGAAACTAGTTAAAATTTGATTAAATAATCTCAAAATCGCATGTAAATTTAAAAATGTGTGATTATTTTATTTATCTTCTACATTTATGGATTTGTTTTCAGGTGTAAGTAATCAAGTGCACTAACAAATGACACTGATGGGTCAGAACCATGGTATGGAACTACACATTTTGCTATACAAACCTCTACTATCATCTATTATTACAGTATTAAAGATATCAATATGAGCCATTTCAATAATTAATGATAATTTTTGTTAGAATAGTATAAATAGTTTCCGTTGGACTACATCTATCGAAAACTTAGAAACTGAAGTTACTTTTAAAGAAAAATATTGTAGTTTCTTCAAACTTGTAAGAATGTCCATTCCAACAATTCGGAAATAAGTTTTATATTATATAAAAGTAAAATTTATTCTTGATTTGTTTTACAAATTTGCATATTTTTATTGTATTGTACGGGTAGCGGTGGATTATTTCAAATTAGCGTTCTGTAATCAAATATAAATATCGCTATATCCGAGTTAATTGGAACCACTATAAGCTGTACCTAGGTCCTTTGTAGAGGGTGTACGAAGAAAATCAAAACTCTATAGATACTTGAGGTCCTGATGCATTTGTGATTTGTTTATTAAATTTATTAATGTAGTATTTAACAGGAACAAAAGTTCGCAATTATATAGAATAAAATCAAAATACAAGAAAAGTTATAATACAGTACGTGTATATGAAAGTTAACGTAAATAATTATATACTTATATTAGTTACAAAAATTATTTTGAAAATTAATAAGAAAAAAATCATAAAAATTATATGTTGTAATAACTTGAACGTAAAAGATGATAAGGAATCATGAAATATGTCAATTGTATGACAATACCTAAAGATGTTAAATGCTGTAGCAGTACGCCTTAATGGGCTTTTAAGCTCATACTTGTAGCAGTGTTAATAGAAAATATTTCTTTGTGTGTTAGTGTTATTAAGTGGTTTGTATATAAATAAACATGATTGAATTTTAAAATGATTTTCTAAAGAAATAATTAGACAATTTGATAGAGAGTCATATTGAAATTTATGAAAAGATGATCCCAATTTATAATTCATCATCATCTATGGCACAACATTCCATTGTCGTTTCGCTGTCATTCTGAATGCGTGAGAATCGTAGTTTTAAAGATTAGTTTTTACAAAATCTGGTAAGGAGGGCAGAGGGATGATTTCTTCTCAGCCCTCGATCTTAACAGATTTTGTGGAAGTCGAGTTTTTACGTCCGATGAGGACGCACGTATATCGGAGCACTTCGCTCTGATCGCGGTATGGACAATCAGACGGATTGTCCATACAATGTTTAATCTTTAGTTTCATTCGCAATGTTTTTTTTAATAATTTTAGTATAGTGTAATTGTTAAAATGTAAATA
The DNA here is from genome assembly GCA_035578165.1 of Stenolophus ochropezus. NCBI lineage: Eukaryota > Metazoa > Arthropoda > Insecta > Coleoptera > Carabidae > Stenolophus > Stenolophus ochropezus. The sequence continues at coordinate 5,061,040 of JAQOWZ010000004.1, read as the reverse complement.
AATTTATATCTTAAACAAAATAGTGTGTGTTCGTTCAAGTTCGTTCCATCGTGTTCCTTAGCGTTGTGTTGTGATCATCGTCATTCGAAAGTCATCGTAAGTAATCATAGCATCGTTCAATTTCACCCCCCCTGTTACAAACGACTTGTATCTCAGAACATTCCTTTCCGACATACAAGAAAGATTTATTTGAAAAATGTGATAAAAAAAGATTGATTAAATGGAATAACAATAATTAATGTCTATCGGGAAGTTTATTGTAACTAGTTCCGTTGATAAAATTCGAATAAATTACTTTGCAACTTTTCGAATCCCGAAGTTCGGATTTTGAATTTCAAATTGATGAAAGAATTTTTAATTTCGAATTTTGTTTTCATTTGTTTGTTCGTAAATAAAACAAATATAGAAACCGTGAAAAGAAAGTGTCTTTTTGGGGAACATAGTATTATTATTGTACTTGTAACATAAATTCATTAATTACTAAAATAAATACTACTATAACAAAATACGTAAAGTACATATTCTATAGTCTATATTATTCTAGTCTTATAATTTTATAATTAGAAAAAACATTTTTTCTATTCCATTTAGTTTCTCCTATTTTTTATTAGATACTTCCTTTTGAATTTAGAATTTTTGAATATCGAAATTTTCGTATTTCGTATTATTTTTCATCAGCTCTTTTCTACTTGATGAGGTGATGAGTGCAATTTCCACAGGTCTGATCGATTCGAAATTTGTTATCAGGTTTTTTGGTGTCGTGGTTTTTTTTAAAGATAACTTTATATTTTTATTAAAATATCTTAGTAAAATGGCATGATAAATGTTAGCTCTACATAATATGTAATTATTTTGGCGCATAGCCTATATAATTTTGCATGTTTGTTTATTGTAAATAAATATTTCTTTTTTAATATAGGATGAGGATTAACCGGGTTTAGTAATCCTTCTGTTAATAAAAAGTTGGTTTTTATTAACATTAGATGTAAATTTATAAAACGGGTGTTTTATCTTCAGATTAACGCCGACTACCACGTGGAGTTATATTTTACAAAAATATAAAACACATATTGTATTCAACAATCTTCAACTTGCAACTTGCTGATGAGAGAGACAATATTATCTCTGAAACGTTCACGCGTTTTATAAATAAAACGAATATTTTATTAACACAAGGATTCCTCATCCTATAATAACTTAAGGATCCAAGTTATAACTTCATGGAAAAATATTCCATTTTTAACTTACAAAAGTAGCACCCAACATCTCCCACCACGCAATATAATATCTTATTTATGTACTAGGGTTTATTTCTTTTGCTAGTGATCGTACATTTCTTCCATAATTTGTATAAGGGTGTACTGTACATATACATTGTGTGCAACGAAATGCGGAACATAGGACTTTAACATAGGATTTCAGAAAATTGCGGATACTCTCTCTCTTGATAGAAAAGATAGAGCAAAACTACTAGAATACGAAGTGAAGTTTTTCAAAATGAAATTCAACATCAAATAAGATCAAATTTTATACAACAGCACGTCTACAGTATTTATTAAATATAAAATGATGTTATAATCGAAAATTAGTTTAGAAATAGATGTTTCGTCCGTAAATATTATAAAAATTTGTTTTATTTGATGAGCTTATCTTATTTTTTATTTTATTTTTCTTTTAGTTAACATTTTCGTAATATTTGTATATTAGTTAAGAAAAAAAATATAAATTCAACTTATATAATATTAAAATACAGACAATAAGAATTCTAATCAGTGATACTACACTGAATTGTCACATAGATATTTTCTTTTATTTCCATGGTGCTGTCTGTTTTCTAACGAAATTTTTAAATTTTATATTTAATATATCTCGTACTACAGACGTACTGTTGCAGTTTTGCTCTAAATCTATTAGGAGAGAGAGTATCCACAATGTTTTTAAATCCCATGTTATAGCCCTATGTTCCCTTACATTGTTTCCTTACACACAATATATATATAAGAAAAATTATGTTTAAACATGTAAAATAGTTAGTATACATATATGCTCCTTTAAACGGTTATATACGTAGAGAATCAACATTTGATTTAAAACTTAAACGACAAATTAAATGAAATGGCATTTAAAATTAGATTAAAAGGAGCACTTAATATTAAATTGATATCATCAGCCAATAGTTTTATAGTGATTAATAATTACTATAGAAAGAAATCTAGTACAATTGAATTGTGTCGTATATTCACATTTCCTTGAACTACTCTCCTCAGACACTAAATTCGCTGTTTTATTCTTTGCGCGTTCTGCTGTGGTTTTGCCAACAGATTTCGCTGAGAATGTAATGACAGCGCCATCAAGGCTGAATGGTGAAGTGCGTCGCGACGCTCCAGGACGCCGACATGACGGGCCGAGAGCTCTGCGCGACGGCTACAGGACGTATGTTGCAAGGATAACGCTATGTGTGATGCCTCTGACGCACGACATGGATAAGGAGAGGAAAGAGCAGGGCTGGCTTCGCCCAAAACAAATCCTCTTGGGTTAAAGAAAATATAATGTGTACATTGCTATTATCTTTTGAAATTTACAACATTTAGTATACGAATGTAACTTCGTCAAGTGCTAGTAAGGATAATCCAAGGACTACAATATTTTATATATAATTAATTTGCATCTTTTTAATCGGACAGCGGTGATACATTTCGATTGAGCAGACTTTGAAATTAGGAATGCAAGTAAAAATATTCAAAAACTTAAAATAATAATAATGGGTTATAGTTATGTTGTGAATTTTAATATGTCACGAAATATAAAAATTAATCTCTTCTTGGCTTCTTATTATAATAATAAAAACTAAACATTAATTTGCAATAATTTTGTTATTAGCAATTTAATGTTCTGGAGAAGGGATATGTGTCAGCATGGTAGACTGTTTCTTACCTTCCTAGTCTATCTCAACCTCATATTTCTAATAATTATTTTCTCTTAAACTACAAATACTGAATAGATTTAAAAAAAATACGATTTTTTATTTCTTTGTCAAGTATCCTACATGTAAAAATCAAAATTTGGTCACTAGCTTTTGCAAGAGCGAACTTATATTGACAATGCAAGATCTTGCAAAAGAGTTTCTGGGCGTAAGATAACTAGATTTTTTGCTACGAGGACTTTTTCATTTATTAAAGAAATAATATTACTCATTGAAATTTTATACACTGTAGGATTTTATTTTATCATTTTCAATAAATAAACAAATCACTTGTTTAGTTTTACATTTACAATAAAATAAAATTAAAAATTTTGGCAGAATATAATACTAAAATATTTAAGTTGGTATTCTTGCATTTTGTCGGCCAAGGGCGGCAGTCGGAAAATTCTATGTTCTGTAATACTAGTCATATCGGACGAAGGCGAGAAAAATAAAATAGTAGCATCTTTCTAAATTATGTACATATATCAAATTGGTTAACTACTTTCTTTAATTTTTGAAACATAAACAATTAATCTGTTTTCTTAAAGTAAATTGCTTAAATGATGAAAAAAAAAACCATACGAGTATAAATAAATTATCTTTCATTTTGATAACAATGTATTTTTTTCTAGACCGGGAGTAGATGTTAGTTTGTATGACATTAAAATAGTTATAGAAATGTCAGATTATTTCCTATGGAAAATTATGTACATATATTTAACAAAACAACGGAAACGAAAGCAATTATAATTTAATTTGATTGGCAAAAATAAATTTTATATAAATATTCGTTTTAAATATGAGGTCGTAAAAAATTATATACTACGTAAATTTTATTCACAAAATAATCGCACACTTCTATCCCTTGATATATAATAAAGGTACTATTTTTAAATATTTTTATGATGAAACAGCAAAATCTAATTTTGTTAAGTGTAACAATATGTTTAAATGTACATTGTCAACATTAAAGTTAAACGCTTAAAACTGTAAAACAAACTTCATGTTTTACATCAGCAAAAAAATAGTCCTAGTTGCACACAATATTAAAGTTTACAACGCTTTATGCAACCTGGACAAAGATTAATAGGTAAATTATTCAACGCATCAACAATGTTTCGGCTTTAATTTATCCTTTTTGGAGAGAAAAATATAACTGAAACATTTGTGATTTTAGGTAAATTAAAATTAAATTTTTAATATACATAATTTTAAAATATGTATATAATTTTATTAATTTTTGAGTTATTTCCATTTATAATGATTCGACTCATAAATTTTATTTATGTAAATATGATTTGGTATAGGAATTTAATATAAGTTTTTAATATAACATTCAAAATTATGTATGTACATATTTAAAATTTAAGTGTTTTACCAACAATATCCATTAAAAATCTTGTTAATTATAAATACATTTTAAATTTTCCAATTTTGAAATATATTGTATTAATTACCCACTGTCTCTAAATTTAAATGTTTATAGGTACTGTTAATAGAATAAACCGAGGGAGTTCATGTTACCGTACAAGAATAGTTATAATAGGCACATATATTCTGTCGCTTATTTTTTTTTTTTTTTTTTAATTATTTTTCGCGCCATCAGCAGCATTTAGCTTCGAATAAATCACGTACTTGTCAAAAGTGGACCAATTGATAGTTCATATTTATTTATTTGTAACTTTTTACCTCTTGCCACTGTAAGAGAGGTAAAATCGGATAGTGATTTTTCAATGGAATAGCACGTTTTCAAGTCTTTAGAACACGATTTTAATATATTTATGATATCTATCCGTGTGTATGGTTGCCTGGATGAATGTTGTCGTAAAGATTACTAGTGAATAAAAAAAAGTTGAAATTGACTCCCTAGATTAGACCTGGTTAGCTTTTTATAATAATATAATATTTTAAAACACAATAATATATAGTAGCAATGTTCATTGTTATTAATATCTAACTTTAGATAAAATGTAGCGTTAACACTGAAACCATGTGTGTAATTCGCGACAAATCTCTTTGATGTTCGTCAAAAAAAACGGACAACGCACTATTTGCGTGGGGGCAAATATTTGTGTGCGTGTGCATGTGTCGCACGGTGCTGACATCTACTGAAATTCACATGTGCGCGCACCTATGAACATTACACCGATGGCGTATATAATGTACGATGGAAAAAATATTGCTGTGAACCTTGTGTAATTCACGACTTTAATTTAAAAAACTCATACGATGGAAAAATAAATACAACTGTAAAGGATTATTTACAAGTGTAGTTTGGAAATCACAATTTTATCTATTTCGTAACTATTATTAATCCAATTCAAAATAATGCTGACAGTAATCGAAAACTAATATAAGCCGTCATATTTTTTTATTAAATGCTTTCGTTTTGACGGATTTGGTGAACGTGGGTGAGAATTACAGCATTCTAAAACGTTTTCTCTAGTTTTTTTTTTTTTTCTTGTAATTCTATGTTCTGATTTTGATCAATACGACATTTTGCCCCTAAGAAAATTTTAAAAAGTTCATGATAAATTAGGTGAACTATTTAATTTACATAAGTGTGTCAAGTAAAACTTTATCCAGAAGATATCAAATTATAATTTAGGAATACGAATTCAATTAAACAACAGAATTTAATAAAAAAAATATCTGATGTGTACAACATATATATATATTTACATTTGACAATAAATACATTCCATTATTTTTCAATAAAAGTAATAAATTTATATTTATTAAAGTACAGTTAATGTAAAAAGTAATAATACAGGTTCATATATAAATTAAAAATAATTACGTTTTTATAAACTTTTCGTCTGTGCGGATAATGTTGACAAAACACTTAAATTTTAAATATGTACATACATAATTTTGAATGTTATATTAAAAACCTATATTTAATTCATATATCAAATCGTATTTACATAAATAAAATTTATGAGTTGAATCATTATAAATAGAAATAACTCAAAAATTATATACTTATTTATAAATTATGTACATTTAAAAATTTAATTTTGATTTACTTAAAATCACAAATGTTCCAGTTATATTTTTCTCTCCAAAAAGGATAAAATAAAACCGAAACATTGTTGATGCGTTGAATAATTTACCTATTAATCTTTGTCCAGGTTGCATAAAGCGTTGTAAACTTTAATATTGTGTGCAATTAGTACTATTTTTTTTTTCTGATGTAAAACATGAAGTTTGTTTTACAATTTTAAGGGTTTAACTTTTAGGTTGACAATGTATATTTAAACAATTTGTTCTACTTAACAAGAGTTAATTAGATTTTGGTGTTTCATCATAAAAATATTTTAAAATAGTACCTTTATTATACATCAAGAGATAGAAGTGTGTGATTATAAGTAACGTAGCATATTATGTCTGTACGACCTTATATTTAAAACGAACATTCAAATATATTGCTTTCGTTTCTGTTGTTTTGTTAAATATATGTACATTAAACCATGGGAAATAATCTGACATTTCTATACCTATTTTAATGTCATGGAAACTAACATCTACTCCCGGTCTAGAAAAAAATATGTTATTATCCATATGAAAAATAATTTATTTATTCTGGTAAGGTTTTTTTCATTATTTAAGCAATTTAATTTAAGAACACAGGGGAGGTATTCTATTACTCATAATAACTACATTTGTTAATATATCAATTAAAAACGTCAAATTCAAATTTACAATGAATTTAAGCCATTCCCACATCAGTGTTAAAGAGTAGAGTGTTCTTTATACATGCATGAGTATATATGTATCAACCAAAAATAACGATTACTGATCCAGAAATCCAGAATGGCAAGTATATTTTGTAGTTGATATATTAATTATGTTTTTACAAACTTTTCGCTTGCGCGGAAATGATCTAGTCCATACTAGTTATAGAATATACTATCCTTTATGTTCTTGTTTCTCCTATGTTTATAACGAGATGTGATTTCAATTTCAAAGTGGTTAATCAATCGTTTATCCAGCCAAAGATGTGGGGATTTAAACCCACAAGCAGGTGACAAAGGAAAATGGAAATTGCTGCTTCAGGTTAAATAAATACGTCTTTATGGTGCACCATTTGATACTGGACAGTCTAATTTGAATTGCTTTATACCTTAAGTGAAAGATCAATAGTGTACTGGTGTGCATAGAGTTCGGGGTTTCATTCAAAATATTGAACAGATAGATTATTTTTTTTTGCATGATCCTGCATCAGGTTTATTGATTGGCTTTCTAAGATATTAAGTTTCTTTTATTGGTTGCTGTCAATTTTTTAAAAAAAATTATTGATAAATACTAGTACCTTGCAAATTATTTTTGCAGTTACTTCTTACACAAAATCACAAACACAAAGGACAAGACTTTGACATGTTGCAAAATGAAATGAATGTTTTAATAATACAATGGGATGGATTATAGTTTTTCATGAATAAATTTTAATACTCCTCGTTTTGGGTAGTTTTTGTACTGACATTTAATTTTGATAGTGCAAAAAATTATAGTTCTTAAAATTAATATATTATTAATAATGGATTATACAGCTAGATAAACTATAATGTGGGTTCATCAAAAGCAAGTACAATGATTAACTGTACAGATATGTAATTATTTATACTTTGAAGTTCTAAAAGTAAATAGTTTAGAAAAGATGCTAAATAATTCAATCAAAATATATATGAAATATATTATATATATATATATATATATATATATATATATATATATATATATATATAAAATGGTTTTTATACTTTACGTTAACAATTGCTCTATTTTATATCAAAAACGGTTTAATAATACAAGATATTGTTGAATTGTAACTCAAATATTTTAAAATGGTTTTAATACAATTTGGAATTACTATAAATATGAAAACCAAATAAATAAAGTTAAATAAAAAGTATATTAAAATTACATAAGATTTTAATTTTTTTCACGATATTATAAAAAAATTATGAAAGTTGTAGTGTCCAACATCTGAAATAAACTTTGTATTTTGTATTTAATTTAATTACCTGCTACAAATTAATTATCAAATATGACATCTGACACTAACAGTAGGGTTGGAAGTAGCAAGAATATGGATTTGGGTTAATGTGTGAAAGAAAGATGTAATATTGTGACTTAATGTGAAGGGCACTCAAATAACTTAAAAACTAATATTTTTTTTAAACTTGGATAGTTCCTATTATACAGAATTAATTTCCTGATTTACTACCATGGTGGACTACCCATATTACTCCATATTATTTTGCCAACAAAAAATTGTGCTAATGTACAATATCTTACATAATAATGCTAAAATTTCTTCTTTTACTAATTACAATTAACACGCAGTTTGTTAGAACTGTATCTCACATAAATGAAATAAACTGCTAAAATTAACTAATAAAAAATTACAAGGAAATTTGCCATTAAAATAACAGGAAATATTAATAATTTTGTCCGATGATCACAAAAGAGTGAAAGTCATAAATATATTCACATCAATAATTGGATGTTTATAATAAGATATGAGAAAGTTTAGCGTTTCCCTAATTAATACTAAATTAATCTCACTCGATTGTTTCATCTTAACAAATTAGAAATTTATCTGAAAGTAATTAATTATGTTTGAATAACATGATCAACTAATAACCAACGTACAATAGATTCACCCTTTGTATCTCCTTTCATTATCAAATCTTATGAGCGAACAGGCGACTAACTTTAATAAACAATCAGCACAACAAAACACTGCCTGTGCGACTATAATGAATCAATTAATGCGACATTATTCACAATTGACACAAGAGGCTATAATAATTGATAATCGGATCTCTTGTTGGCAGTATGTAACACTGGCTCGTTTTAGCAGTGTGATTGTGACTTTGATTGATTGCAGGTAATCTTTTTATCTCATCAAGATTTTGATTTTAAATTTACGAAGAAAATAAATTAGATTTTTGATGTAATAAAGCAAAACGACACTTTGAACTAGAATTAAATTAAGATGGATTTTTATGAGGTGAAATTTTATTTATTACATGCAACATTCTTTGGGTTTATATGTGAAAATATTGGTCGTTGAGATCAATAAAACTGACACATACAACATAAATTCTACATAAAACTGCATCGTTCTTTTCACCAATAAATTATTTTCCTAGATAAGTTACCTATACAACTTTTTTATGGTTCACATGTAACATTGTTTATTGCATATGTATGTCTATTTTGGTATGAAATACAAGCTTGAACTTTTGTGGAACGATAACAGATAGCTGTAATAACAATATATCGCGAATCGATATTAATAGTAATTAAGTATTTTAATCCTAATGTAATATTAAAAGTTTAAGAAAGTATCAAATAAGACAATAATTACATTTTATCAGAGAAAATATAAAATTAAGCTTTAAAGTCTACTACAAATAGTTTTTACTGAGAACAGCGGAATTAAAAATTTAAAGATAATTTTTAAGCTATTCGAACATACAAATATAATTTGTGTTTATGTACAACATTAAATCAAAAACTTTTGAAAATGTTACTCTGTTTCAATTCTGTTGTACTTTTGAATTTTACTTCAAATCGGTAATAATTCAATTTTTCTGGTATTAATAATCTGGGTAATCCGGATATTACAATTGTTTCCCACGTTTCAATTTTAATTGATTTATAAAATTCTTTATCAATACCATCTTCGTGATTAAGACTGTACGAGTTGATATGATATGGCGGTTGCAGTCAGGTAAAAACAGTCTATTTCCCGCAGTTGATCCCCACGTCATCAATCGTGGGAGGAAAAGGGGGATGGATGACATCATTTTGTAGGGTGAAATTGTGTAATTACCGAGATAAACAAATGTTACATACAAATATAATAATGGATAAAATGTACCAAAAGAGTTGTAGATTAAACTAAAGAAACTACCAACACAATGAAGCCCAAATTGTCAACGCCAAAATCGCCTTCATAAATCACATTAATGGCATGAATGACATTCTTTTTTTAGTATTTGAAAATATTAATTACCGAAGTTACACTACTGTTTCTAACAAGTACGATGAGATACCGGATAAAAGTCTCATCGGTGCTATGCGTATTATACGGCAAAGATGCACGGTGTAAGTTTAATAATTCTTATTAACCTACTATTTCTATTTCATTTTTGTCGTTGGTTAGACACAGATAGTATACGAGTATATACTTCTTTGTAACACTAACACGTAGGATAATGAGATAACGAAAAAAAGTGTCATGTGTGCCATATATATACGACAAACATGCAAGATAATAGTTTAATAATTCTTTTAACAGGAATTGATGAGGTGAATTATGTACCTTAATACATTGTACATTAGAGGGAAAAATTATAAACAATTTCTTTATGGTTTCACGAAATTTTAATTACTCCCAATTATTAAATCTGTAGTATGTTGTAATATATTCAAACATATAGGTATGCTTTGAGAGAGCTTATTATATAAATTCTTTAATCTTTTATAAAGCAAAATTAAATAATTTAAATATTACGATTTTTTAGAAATATGGTATTTCAAATCCTTTATTACGAAAATTAATTAAAAATTCGTAATCAATCTTTTTCATGTTAAAACTGAAAAGAGCAGTGAAATATTTTTACGTAGCAATGTAAAAAATCCAAGCAGGTGTTGTTGGCTGAAGTATATTTTCAATTTTACAATATTTCATTATCAAAGTACACAAAATTTAAATTAAATATTTTACAGGTATCTATATTTTAAATTCTATTTGAACATAATATTTTAGTTAATAATATTCACGAGGAAATATTAATAAACAAATATTTATCACATACGGTTTGTTACCCTTTCCCATGAGGGGGAATCTACTTTACAGCAAATAGCTGTAATGATATATTTATAATTTATCAAATTTCACTACCGTTGCCGGGCACTCTAATTACCGTGGAAAGAATACCGCAGGGGTGATTTTTATATGGAAAATAAATGGAAAAGAATATCAGTGGTATTCTACATTTTAGACATCTCTAACTGTATTTAGAGGTGGTTTCTAAGAAAAAAATATTCTACAGTCAAATTTTACCACTGTTACCGCTAACATTGTTTTGTAACCATAGATGTAGCGTTTTGAATGATGTTGTAGATATCAATAAGGTACGAATTATGGATTTATTTAGGAAAGAATAAAGCCTTTTCATAATGATGAAGAATTCAGAAAACGATATAAAAGAAACTGTGAATTTCGTCACTCATTTGGTTAGGTTACAAATAGAATAAAATTTTCAGCAAGAAAAAAATATTAGCGCCGAATTATAAGTACTGTTGATATAAATGTTACCTAACTTCAAAATATCACTTTAATTGTACTTTATAGCCAAATAAAATTTATTTTATAAAATACAAATTTTATTAACCTATCTTTATTATAATACTAAAAAGCTACATTTTTTATTATTATTATTTCATTAATAAAATTAATGAGTTAAATTATTTAAATTTCTTAACTTATTGCTAAGTATACCAATCTGCTTTATCAGCAATATAGCATAAAGCACAGGTTTACACCTTTTGTAGTAAAGAATATTGACCTCTAGATTTGAACTCGGGTTGTTTTACGACATGATAATATATAATTTATTGCCCTAACACTGTACATCCTACTGCTGTTGCTTTAATAAACATAGTAAAACTTGTATTTGCGGTCTTATTACCAACTCCTGCTGTTTCCTGCGGGCCGACTGGTCCTGTCAGTTCGACAGGACGTCTGGACAAAGGCGAGAGCACGTACGTCACGTGCTTAGTTTCAAACACAGGCACGTATTGAGGGAAATTTGGAAATTTTATTCAAATTGAAAATTCTTCAAATACCACTTCGATCCACAAATTCGGAACTTGTGAAGTCAATTACACATCGCCTGTGATGTGGTCAGAGGTATATTTCCAGAACAACATAAAATTCTTCCGAACTTGGATGAGTGGTTAATGTCCAGGTACCATAATCCAGAGGTAGTGGGTTCGTGTTCCGCGTGTCCATTTTGATCGTTTCATCCTCCTTAAATATGAATCCAATGACCAAAGATGACATAGGTCTTAGATTCAAGCTTAAACCAATATATTTTTAAACTAATATGTGTTTAAAACTGATAATAAAATATAAAAGGATTATATAAATTAATCTTATATTATCATTTTCTATGAAAACATTAGATAAATAAATGTTTACAAATAAATATGATTGTTATTAAAAAACATAAATATATCACATTTATTTATAATTTATAGGTTAAGCCGAGGGTTAAGCAGAGCCTTAATACTTTCAGTATCAATTAAAAGTTAAAGATATGCTAATTGTCAGAATTTAGATGAAATATTTACTGCTTAAATTAAAGGCGGACATTTACTTATATCTATATTCTTGATGTTGAGCCGATATAAATTTTTGTGGATTTCATTTTACATAAAAAACAGTACACTATTTCTCATGAGATGTGACTTGTGAATTTCCTGATTAAAGACATTAATTTTTGGAAAATAAAATTATGTATTTTTATATAATACTTAAAAGCATTTATGTATTTAAGGCACAACCAGTTCGCGTTGAGCTTTAAACATTCTTTCGTGCTACAATCTTGATTATGCCCGTGGTACATACGACGTTTTATTTAATTTTGGTACTTGAAATGGAAAAATCTGTGGACATATATTCCATGCTGTGGTTTCTTTATAGATACATAGTTGTATTTGTTAGATTGTCAAATATATATGGAACGTCACGTACTGATTTTTCTGGTGAAATATTAATGGAATCTGAGGCTGTACAGACCATTTTGGTTTCTAAAAATTCAAAAGATTTATGTGAAAAGGAATTTTAAAAGTTCTGTGAATGCTAAATCAAAACTAAATTTATTGTACTGTTTGACATTTATTCATTAACCATAATTTTAATTTGTTTGAGTAACTATTACTTAGCAACTTTATACGCTCTGCGTTAAAGCCAAATAACGCCCGCATTTAAGCACTAATAAATATGTTTATGATTTCAAAATAAAATAAATTTTATATATATATTAGACTAATGTACACATACATTGGATTTTGATAACCTCATAATCTTTTTACTTTTACTTTAAAATTTTATTAAAAATTTATCCAGACTTCAGCAATTTAAATAATTCCGGATTTACTGCCATAATACAGTGAATAATTACGATTTCGCTAATTTTTATTTTAACATTTAATTAAAATTTAGGGGAAACAATTATCAAATAATTTATATTTATTTTTATATTCTGTTAGAAAAATTTTAATATTTGTATTGTTTAATTAATTCTATATTTTAATAAATTAATTTAATGAATGACTTTTATTTGGACTCGTTTTTAATAAATTTTAAAATTAAGTTTGTTTTTGCAATTATTAAAGAATAAAAATATGAAATGAATACAAAAAATGCATAATTTGATGCTCTAAAAATTGATACGCGATGTCAATTAAATATTATTAATAGTTTATTCATCAAATAAATATTAATAATGAAATCAAACCTAACATAACATAAATACCTATAAATTTAAACTTTTTTTTCTGTTATCTAGCTAATCTGTAGATTACCTGTATTCTACCCTTGAACTGTGTTGTAAATACAGTTATATAAGTATTTCTTATTTATTTACAATAAATTGTTTTTGGAAACATATTTGCGATAAAATAAAATCCCTCCTAATCCTTTTTGCGACAGCAAATGGCCAACAACGATAAAAATGTAATACTTGATAAAGTTTTTGGAATGAGACAATTTAATCTTGCTGGTAAAATGCGTTAAAATGTCGTTCGCATTTCGATACAAATACAAAACTCAATTCCAAGTCAATGTCCTCACCCTGAGATCAATATAGAGAGGTTAGTTGATTACGGCCTCTGGTTGCACCTGGGACGAGTATCGCTGCTCTATCGTCTATCATTCCCTAGTAATGACTCCCGGTAATATGACGTTCATTTCGACACTGACATGTATTTACTACAGATGGAGTTGTGACTCCTAATTTACTTTTTGTGTGGATTTGAATTGATGTAGGACAGACAAACAGACAGGCTTAAATTGCTTTATTATGAATGAGATGGTGCTATTTTAGTCTGGAAACGAGGTAATATAGATGCCGATTGTGACGCTAATAATACAAGCTAACATCAGTAAAAGTGTGACAACGACAATAATTGTCATTGTAGAATGGGATTTTCCAAGAGGATGTATTTAAAAAAAATATATTACAAATAAAAATTTGAGATAAGTATGATATAAAAATTATTATAAAATGTAAAATATTTAAAAGACAAGTTCGAAAATTAAAAATGGGGCGTACCTCTGAGACTGCTTGTTATCTACTACCCCGAACGGACCACGGAGTCTAACTTCACGGAAATGCAAAAACTGTTTTGAGTAAATAAATATTGTTTGGTTAATACCACAGATATTCCTACATTTTACTTAATTATTAATTCATTTTAATAGCGTAATTTAACAAAATTTACGAAAGTAAATTAATTTTTTCAATATGTTTTTATCTTTTAAAGATAAGTAAAAAAAATATTTTGTAAATAAAGAGTACCTATAAAAATGCTACCTATATACTCTCTAAAATATAGTAATACTGGAACATGTACTGCCATATATTTCCTGTATATAAAAAGCGAGCCGAGAGTGACAGTTTATGTAAGGTATATCCATCGTTGTTTAACACATGTTCGCATGCGTAGTTCGAACAAACTGCCTTTGACAGCTCTTGTTAATTTTGGATATCAAAATTTTAAAACAAAAAGGTGATATCAAATGGATCGACATTGTTATGTTACGGCTTTTAAATCAACCAAATACACATTTATTCTTTTTCAGGTACGTAATAGATCATTATGACAATAAAAAATCATTGGAACATTATTTTCAATCTCATTGAATTTCAGTTTTCCTCTAAATAATAAACCGATAGCAACCCAATGGAGGGACACAATAAAATTTTCTACTGTCTTCATATGATTGATATTTCGCATGGTTGACGTTTTATGACATTAGAAACTTTTGAACAGACAGTATGACAAAGACAGAAACACCTGCGGGAGGCTATCTCTTTGGAATTGAGTTGGCACCGCTATTGCATATCGTACTGCAATTTATCGTTCAATAAAGTCCAGGAAAAATTAAATTTTTTGATTATTTTGACTGATATCGACGTCTTATTTTTTTTCAAAGCGTCTTGTTGAAATTATTTCATATTAACAAGCATTTGTTTTAAATACATATGTCACTAAAAAAAATGTAACACATTATTTGTGAGTTTTTTTTTCATCGCTCTCGCCTCATGATTTAAAATATAGCCTACCACTTAAATTATAAAACAGTTTTTATATTTTGAATTAATTTAATCGATTTAAAGAATTTATTGTATTGTGAAAAATGGGTTAAAACGTGACATAAAGTACAAATATCAACAACATTGTTGGAAATAATGTGTGTAATTGAACAATTTTTAACATGACAGGGAAATAAAATATTCACTCGAAATACTAATATCGAATTCACAGTTCGTGATTGGTAAAATATATCTCAATTTATTGGTTTAGTTTTGAAAGCTTTCAAGTTAATTTAATAGTCAATACAATCAGATAATGGTACCTGTATAGGTACTCATCACTCATATTTATTTTATTCTTGGAAAAATATGAGATTTTATTTGTTTTCTAAGAAACTATAGTTACTTACAGCATTTCATCGTTTTGTATTGAAATAAACCACCAAATACAGAATCAGAATTTTATCTTTTATAAAAATATTAGACCGTATTTATAAATAAAATTTACATATGTATAAAGGTATTTTTGATAATTATTAAAATTTGTCACACTGTTTTTCTTATGACGTCAGCATATTCGTCAAAAGCAGAATATTAGTGGCATTTAAATAAGGAAATACCTAAATCATTTCCAGTTTATTCTAAGAATAGAATCCCAATCAAATCAATTACTCGGCAATTCAGGTAAAATCAAAACTGCAAGGAAATATTTAATTTTTTTCACTAGACACTTTGGGATCCAAATACTTATTTAAAATTGCATACTATGTAGTTTCTCGTATCAAATAATTTATAATTTCATGGTCGAAATTGTCAAAAATTTGAATGAGAATAAGATAAACTATTAGAAGTGGTGCAAGAAATAGGTATTATTGTACATGTCATTGGGGTATGTAAATAAAAAGCAAAATGATAGAGATTAAAGTTTTCTCTAATGTCTTTCCTTTATCTGAAAAAATTGATGCATCGTTGCACAGCTCAACTTTGGTTGCCAGCACTATAAGAAAGACAGGCACCAGGTGATGGAGAACCAAAGCAAGATAAAAAGCCGAAATGAGCAAGGTTTGAAAGAAGCTGATTTAGAGAAACTCAAACTGGAATTTTCAAAGCAAAATTCTGGTGAATTCTTGAAATGAGAAAATCACTAAATCAGAGAGTACCTAATATACATATGATATAAATTTAGTTGTTGGTAAAATAAGACCTCCACTATTATTTTTAAGAATTTTAAATTTTTGAAAGCGATGTGCAGGTTCAGAAACCATTAATTGCTCTTTGTTAAATCTAATATTTTTTAAATATTTTGTGATATAGATGTTAAGACAATTCTTTTTTCAAAAAGTAGAATAGAGATCAGTGAGAGAAGTTCAATGTTGTGCCGTAAATATTAAGGGCCCTAAAAACGGTAACATTTTTTTGGAAACTTTGAAATTTTCTAATTAAACATGAAAAATTACAATTTTTAGTTTTTTATTCCCAAATTTTTATTTTTAAAAATAGTAGATATAGATAGACGTGGGTGCGTTAATAAAAAAAATTACAAACAGAATTTAATTATCTCTTTTCATTCTTGATTTTTGCTTCCAAAGTGCACCTCAAAAAATAGATTGAGATACATTCTCAACGATTATACCTATTGATTCTAAGGGCAAAGTTCTATAAGAAGTATTTTCCTGTATATAGGTACGTTTATTGGAATGCTGAGGTGAAAAATGAGAAAAACAAAAAAAAAAACCGGAATAATTTCATTTTTCGGTTGAGAATTTTTTTTCTCCAAAATCATTTATTTGATTTAGGTATATGATTCCAAATTTCCACACAAAATTCTTTTTTTTTACCGTTTTCGAAACCGATCTCGTCAAAAAAAAAAAAACGAAATTCGTCAAACATCGAGAAAAATGTAAGAAATCTTGGATTTTGGCTATTTTCAGTTATTCCTTCCTAAAAATTGTATCGTTGGAATAAAAATGTGAAAATGGGAATACTTATGTAATTTGCCCGTAGAATCGATAGATGGGCTATGCTGAAAAAAACCTCTTTTTAAATTTATGTACTGTATTAAAGGCTGTGCCTCTGTTAATTATAATGTCTAGCGCCGCCACTGACGGTGGAGAACTCTATTGGTCACATATTATAATATATTTGTAGAAGGATAGTTCATTCTAATTCTATTACATTGTTCAACTATAGTTGTGTTTCAAACATAACTGTTCCAAATGACACAGGATTGCTTCTAACTTTATCGCATACATATAAATGAATTCATTACACAAACGGTTTGACGAAGTCAAAGTCCTATGTGTAAACTAACATATAAACAAAATCCCATCTAAGTAATAACAGTAAATAATTAGCAAACGCTTCTAAATTTGTTTTTCTCACTCGGGTGATACGGTTAATTAACAGCTAATTACACATGCATCGAGCATGTGTGTGTGTGTGTGTGTGTGTGTGTTTGTGTGGGAGGTTATACAAACATCACGTCTTGTAAACATAGGAAAAACTCGTTATGTAGAGCAAACAAGGATGGAATGAAATAGGAATTAAATCAAAATATCCGCTAAGATTCGATAAATCCATAACTCTATACAACAAATACTCTTTCAAATTCATCCATGGAAAAATATTTTTACCTTTACAATGTTTATTAAATGTTAAACTCAGAGCGAATTTAAAATCATACAGCAGAAAAATAAATTTAAAAATAATAAAAATTTCCTATAAGATTTGAGGAATACATAAAAGCAAAAATTATTAATGTTGAAAATTTACTTGGAAAAATTGATACTTTTACTGTACCAATAAATATTTAAAGGAGTAATATTATACAGGTGCACATAATCTATTTTATCTACTGGATGTACTGCAATCAACTACAACTCTTAGAAATTAGTCAGTAAGTTCTCGATACATCCTGTATACATAAATGTCCTTGTTGAACATTTCCGAAATGAAATAGTTATTTGTATCACTATTCCAGAAACTAAACTTCTGCGAGAGCGAGTTTATACAGTTCGGCCTGCAAATGCAGGATCTCGCAATAGTGTGATAGATACTTAAGATTTTTTGCGCCGATAACTCTTTTAATTTATTAAAAAAAAAAATATTAATACCAGGGATTCTAACCCTTTGGAGTTCGGTTACGGTTAATGGTTTTTACTTTAATAAAAATTCGGTTTCGGTAATGGTTTTTTGTAAATGTTATATTGGTTTTCGTTTCAGTTACAATAAACAAATAAATTTCGGTTTCGCTCGGGTTTCGGTTTTTTTTTCGGGTTCGGTTAAAATTGTAAGTTGTTTTAAGTAAAAGTATAGTTAGTTTAATTTTAAGTGATCTAAAGATAAAAATTTCGCTTTAAAATATAACCTGTTAATTATTATTAGCTACATTAATTACTCTAGAATTTTATAAAAATAAGTGAAATTTTGGTTAAAATTTGCAGATTAGTACTTTTTTATTTATACTGGTTCTAGAACCCATATTTTTTTCAATTGGGTTGTTTACTGTTACAGATTATATTTATTTTCCATATCAGTTTTCGGCTTCATAGAAAGTGAAATATCGGTAAGGTTTTCGGTTACGGTTTTGGTCCCTGATTAATGTTACTTAAAATTTTATATACTATAGGTTTTTACGTTGTTCACATTTTCGATTCACATGGATATATAAACAATACACATGTTTTATTGAAAATATTTGTTCTAACCTAAAAATAAAACGAATATGAAATGATATTTGTCAACAATTAATGTAATCATAATCGTACAACATGAGTATAATATGAATAATAAATAAAAAAATGTGGTTTGTTTTCAATGAAATAAAGTTAAAAGTTTTGACAGAATATAATGGTAAAATATGTAAGGTGCCATCTCTACATTTTGACTTCTCTAACATTTAATCAAATCAGACGGAGGTGAAAAAAAATTTATAATCAAATATTAAACAAAGCAAAATACAGCTACATTGTTAGTTCAAATAACATTAAAATATTTGATAAATCCAATAAATTCATATATGTGTCTTGGAAATTTATATTAAGAAAATATTTTCATTTTTAAAATGTCTATGAAATGTTGAACACAAAAAAATTGTAAAAACACATTTGAAAATTTAAAAATATACTTCAAAATGTCTGGAAAATTGTAAAAATTACTCTACCTGTACAGGAAATTTAAAAAGAACTAATTATTCGCTCAAATCTAATTGCTATATGAAATAATTAAGTTATCTTCTTACGACTCGTCAAGCCATGGGCTCAAAAATTACGTGTATTGGTAAAAATTGCAAGAGCCAAAGGAATTGCGTTACTATAGACTCAGACAAGTTTTTTTTTCTATATTTTTGACAATGATTCAATATTAACTAGTTCATTGTTCGATTCTAGAAACATCAAATACCTATTGCATTGATGAATTCGAATTTGTGCATATACATACAAGTAAATATTCCCATTGCAATTTGGTGATTTGTGAGTTTGCCTGTTTAATGTAATTTATGACTATGAAACATATATCTTGTCTTTTTAATGAAGTTTCTGTTTACTGTGATGTCAAGTACCTACTCATTAGGTTGAAGTAATTGTAAATAGAAATAGGTTCTAAAGTCAAATAAGAAAAAAAATGGGGAAAAATATGTGAATAAAATAAAAATTATTATTATTTAATAGCAAAATGCAGCGTTTTCCATACTGTGGATCGCGAGTCAATTTTTATTGGGTCGCGACAAGAAATTGATTGTAATTTTTTCTATTTTTAAGATTTAAAAAAAAATTTGAATATATGGCGAAAGTAGAAAATAAATATACAAAAAATGTGAAGGTAATTAAATAAAAAGATAAAAAGTATTTTTTCTGTTAAGATTTACTTTTCTAGCTAGTCAAGTTGGAAAAAATTCAGTGCGCGGAAGATGATGTGGGTCTCTATAGATCGGCTTTCTAAAAAGTGGGTCACAATGATTAAAAGTTTGGGAATCCGTGGTATGACGAATTGAATTCTTTAACAGTCACATGTACAACAATATAAGGATTTAATAGTTATAGTTATGTTAATTTTAAATTTAGAATTCCGTGCATTCAAGATAGGTATATTCTTGTTAAAATTGTATTAAAAAGAATAAACAAAAAAATTTACCTTTCATGCTGATTACAAAAAGTTAAATACAAAAAAATATAAAAATATAAGAAAAAAGAACCGTAACAATTGACTTTTTTGAATTAGTCATTTGTTTATGTTTTTTGTATATTTGTTTGAAAACATTATGTATCATTAGCGTTTTTACTTGACTGTATTGAGCATTTATTACAGAATTTTTTATCAATGCTGATTATTTTTTGCATACAATATTTCAACTGCATTTGAATATCAATAAAAAAAAAATATATATGTACGTTTCGTAAACCAAATAAACTCTGATCGTGATATATTAGTTAACGATCTGTATTCGTTCTCAGTTAGTTAAATTGGTGATAAACGAGAAACATCTTTTCAGCTATAATATCATTGATAATAATTTAATAACTGTCGAAATCACATTGCTTGGTTACTTACAAGCAACATGCTTGACCTGCTGAAAATTAAAAGCCCTTTATCAATGATCGAGGAATATTCGGTGAGAAATTAAAAATATATATATTTCATTTCCATAATGTAAATATGACATTTTCAAAGTAAAACAATAAATGTTTGACAGATGCCAACAATTGTTATTTGCCTATTGTTATTGCCAAAAGCACATTGCTTGGTAACTGCCTGGGCTGTTACCTACAAGCAACGTTCTTGAGGAAGTTGTCATAAAATTATAAGTTTTCGATGATAATATGACATTTTGAATGGAAAACAATAACATGATTAATGTTTGACAGATGTCCCGATATCAACAATTATCATTTATCTAGCAACTTCATGACATAAGTAGGGCTCATTTCAGTCTAAGTGTGTTTTGACTGGCTAGTTTCGCATACTTCATGAGAAATACCGGGATTCGATTGGAATTTTTTTTAGGTTAAATTTTTCAATGTAAGTTTGTTTTGATATAAGTATTTACAGTAATATACATATAATATCATTAAAATTTGGTCTTTAGAATTTGCTTTACATTGCGTTTGAATGAAAGAAACGACAGATTAACAGGCATAAATAATAAAAAAATCAAAACTAAAAGGGTAATTTATTTGCTTAAAAATTTGAACCTCAGCTCAATTCAAGTCTGAACGCGCTTATGAAATGTGTCACCGTTACCCCAATACATATGTAGTACTTACATACATATGTATGACGATCGGTAAAAACAGTTCACAGCATACAGTACTATTTTTTGTAATTACCTTTTGTTTTTTACAAAAGCGACTCAAAATTCCAATGTACAAGTTCGCGCTCTTAATTTGCTTTTATTTATCCTTTGTTACAACCTAAAAATTTGTTTTCATCAAAAGTATTTTTCTACAACTGTAAATACAGGGTGTCCGTTTTAAGAGGCTCACCATTTAAATCTCGAGAACCATAAAAGATCCGAAGGTAAAATTGTGGCCAAATTGTCGCATTAGTGGTTATTTTAATATATTTTTTTCCGAAAAAATGTATAGGTCACTAAAAAGAGAGAAAAAATTGATTTTGGCAAATTTTCATTTTCATCTATAACTTTTTTCTTTAATTCATACAAGTTGTTAATTTACACATTTTATAGAATTTTTTTTTAACGAGAAATTGACAGCGGTCCTCTTAATCTTTATAGCTCGAACACTTTTCGAGAAATTCATACTAACTTTCTATTTTCGTATGTGGCTCAAAGATTTTGCTAATAGTGTTAAATAGAGATTTTTTCTTTTTCCAATGATAACACATGTACATTAAAATGTAAATAAACTAAGAAATTAGAAAATTATTGATTTTATTTATTTCGATTAAGTGTTCTTTGGAAAAAAAATCGCAAAATTCTTTGTTTCAAACAAATTTTTGAGTAATAAATTCAATTAGTGGTTAATTGTGAATTGTACTGACATTTTAAAATGAAGCCAATTGGAATATACGCTGCACATCGAAATAAGCAGATTACCTTTCTGTTTTGTAGACGTTAGGAAAATAAAAAAATCTTGATCTAATAGTACCTATTAAAGACAACAAAAGTATGCGAACTATAATAAGTTTGAGAACCGATGTTACTTCCTCATAAAATAGTGTAAGAAAATTGTGCAAATTAGAAACTTGTATGAATTTAAACAAGAATTTTATACCAAAAAGAAAATTTGCCAAAATCAGTTTTTGCTGATATCTACTTTTTCGGAAAAAAACAAATATATGTTGAAAATGGGCAACTAATGCGATAACTTTTTCCCAATTTAGCCGACTTTGTATCTTTTAAGTTTCTCGAGAGATCCCAATAGTTAACCTCTTAAAACGGACAGCCTGTATATATACTTTGAATATATGTGAAAACACACTTATTTTAGAAGCGCACTCACAATTTTTGAAGTATTCAATAAATAGACAAACCGTTCTATTTATTTATTTAGTAAAAAATTCCATGTGGTGAACGTTGCTAAAAACATTTGTATTGCAGTCGCTCGCAGGTGTACTTTATAGGAGCGAATATCCAACATTTCAACGCTTTAAACCTCTATTCGCGCGATATCATGCGCTGGTGATGTCGGAACGTGGATATAAGTGCAGCATGTGTGAAAAATATTAGATTTTCATTGTCAGACTGGCTTTACGAGCAAACTCGCTTGGAACTATTGGAAAATGCTGCTTCTTGCTATTGAATTAACTTGTCGCGGAGAGGAAAGTCACTTAGTCTTATGGTTTGTACCGGCTTATCGACCGTAAATAACGAATGCTGACGACGTATTTATAACTCTTTTATCACTACCAACAACAAAACTAACCTGTTATTACGAGCAAATGCGTTTCCTTTTTAATGAAAATATGGAAACACGCACACAATCAATTTTTGCATGCTATTTTCTCATAATCACTTTTACAAGGAGAGGGAAATAAATAAATGTAATTTCCTTGCATCGTTCTTAAAATAAAAAACACCATTATAGGCAAACTTCTACTGCTGCTTTCAACTTCAAATAGTTGATCAACATACACGATTTATTTAGAGATAACCTTTATTTATATTTTACAATTAAAATGTTACGATATATGTATGTGATTAATCGGTTTGGTTGATCATATCGCAATCAGAGCAGATTGCTCTGATGATGTTCATGCGTCTGACTTCGTCTGACATTGTAGACCAACTCTTAGAAAATGCTGGTTGGACAAAGCTACTTTCCTTGTTTTAAAGGTAAATAAAAAAAAAAACATACAAATCTTTTATTTTGGGTTTTTTGAATTACAGCATGGAAAATTTTAAATCAGCCAGTTTTAAAAATATTGCAAATGGTGGCCGTTATTGTCAATATACTGCTGCAGGCGGATTGTAATATTTTGTATAGTTCTATTAAGCATATTTTTTCATATGAGGGCTTTTTCCAAGTAGATTGCATCCTTCAGTCTTTAGATACCCCAGAAGAAATAGGCGCAGGGTATTAAATCCGAGCGTTGGATCACGAAACGTCGCCTTTTACAGGGATCAGTTGGTCCCTCAAAACAGCCGTTAAATTTCGAGTTGTATGGGTTGTGGCTCAATTCTGTTGGAATCAGACATTGCTTGCATTAAATTCTTGACGAGCTGGTGCAAAAACCTTTGGATTATGGTGATATACCGAACAGAATTCACGGTAACGCGCGATTTCTTTCATAAAAACAGTAAGGCCTAATTATTCCGTGTTCGAGAGTTCAGTTATTGTCCATTTATTTCCATAGACACACTTTCTGATTCTTTCAAGTTATCAACCTACAACAGAACTGATTTTCGATCGGCAACTAAATCCCGAGGGAGGATTTGTAAGCGAGTATACGAAATGCAAGCTGCACCGCTGCGATACAATAGTATTTCGAAAAGTAAGTTTCGACGACAAAAGTGCGCTGTTTTTGGATCATGCAATATTTACGATTGAGGTGAATTATAAAAATAACTCCCTGATTGTCTTCTTCTTTTGCGACTATCCTTACCCTTCTATGGCATACTTTCCCTTCACAATTACCGATTGAAAGTATAACGCCTTCTTGGGCTAAACGGGGATCTTCATCTGTTTTCCTTACCACATTTTGTAAACACTAATCTGTTTTTGGACACTCACGAATCCAGATAGACAGGTAGGCGATAAATGGTATTCTTTACCACCAAAAACTAATACCTGTCAATTCTGGATGTCAGATATAATATGTGGAAAACATTCCATATTGTTACAGTATTTGATCTATTTTTGTTAGTTTCGTCAATTTCAATCAAATTATCTTTATTTTCCTAATTTTTATGAAATTTCAGTTTTCTTCATTTTCATGATTTCTGCATTATGTGAGGATTAAAAATAGTACTGTGTCCTAGTGGTTTGAAGCTAACTATAAGCTATGGGTTCCTTGCAGAGCCTGCAGGCTGACAACCTTTTTTAATAAAATACAGTGGCGAAGCGTCCATAAAAGCTTCCCTTGTTGTTGTAAAAACAGAAATAAATTTTAATTTAGTTGATTTAATTTTTAAAAATCTTTACAAATATTATAATTATACAATATTGTAGTATTGTTGACAATGTTACATTAGTAGGTACATTGTTGTAAAATACGATATTTCTTTAGCGCGATTTCGCGTCGCGTTGAATGATACTTTAAATCAGAAACGCACCCCTTGGTTTCTGCGTCTCAGAACTTACAATTAAGCGGAGTTTGGACACTATCTTACGTTTCCGTACCATATCGGATAATTCTGGGCAGGTTTAATATACAACGAAAAAAGCATATTCGATCAGTGCGCATTTCCATTTTATTCGTTCATAAGTTTCTAGGTGTCTTTTTCGTTTTCTCGCTTGTTATATTTAATATAACAATTATCATGGAAGATAAAATTAATATAATTAAAAAATTACACTAAACTGATAAAGTAATGGTAGATCAATGCCAAAATTAATATCTCTCAAATTGAAAAGTAAAGAAGGGTATTAATGTAACAAGAAATTTTAATATTAAAATATGCTGCAAGCGGATATTTCAATAAGTTATTTTATTGGCGTTGTTTATTGTTTAATAAAAAGATAATATTTACAAAATTTAGTACAACAGGGATACAATGAAATAGTCCATAAAAATAAGTTGAGAAACTTAATGAAATACTTAAATATAACGGAGAAGTTTATTGCAACAATATTATAGTTACCAAAACAAGATATTTCATTCAATTTTTAAATTTCGCCTTTATTACCTATTACTTAAATATTATTTCTTCTATAATTTAATTGTTCTGTTTCAGATTTATTATAATATGAAATATTTGTTTTTAATTATTGTAGTTATGTTATCTTGATCCTATTCTCATTCTAAATTTATTAATTTTATTCTTTTGTTTTATGGGACATAAATATAAAAATAATATTAACATTTGTACATACTATCGGTATAACTGCAAGATAGTTTATTGCTACTACAATATAGTTAGCATTTTTGTGTTTTTAATATTCGAACAATTTAAAAACTTAATTGTTCTGTTTTAAATTTATTATATTAATAAATATTTGTTTTAATTACTATTAGTTATGTTATCTTGATATTGTTCTCATTCTAAATTTATTAATTTCATTCTTTTGTTTTATTGGAGACAAATATAAAAATAATATTAACATTTGTACATACTATCGGTATTACTGTAAGATATATTTTTAATAGTTGTACATGTTATCTTCATTGTGCTTCAATTATTCAAAATATCACGCTTCGCCACTGACAAAATATAAGTAAAAGAGTCACGAAACAAGTACCGTAGGTATTTTAACTCATCATTTGGAATTGCAAGAAAACAGATTAGATGTTTTTTTTTTGTTTTTATATGTTTACAAAATTTAACATAAGTAGTTAACGAATTCGATTATTAAAAAATGAACGGTAAACTAAAACAAGGTTTTTATTTTATAAAATTCAAAACATAAAACAAGTAAATAAAGAATTTTATATTAAACATAAAACAGTTCATTTAGATATTTCATTAATTTCAAACAGAAGAGCTTTTTTCTTATATTCATACTTGATATTAAATGTTAAACTTCTTCTATGCCTTATAATATTAATAATTTTATTGCCATTTACCATTACAATTTAACGCCCCTGCTTACAAGCCTAAATTAACATAAAAAAGCTTAAATTTTTAATTGTTTATACAGATGATTTTAAACCGCATCTCAACTAAACCAGAGAATTTGTGAGTGGGATAGCATACAGTCCTTATAGGGAAATGTTCCTTTTATTCCTAAATATCTAGTTATTTTTTAAATTATGGTTGTCATTTTTTTTGGTATTTGACAAGTTGATTATTGTTTTGTCACATAGTTCTACAAAGTAACTGCGGTTCAAGAAAGGAACACTGTTATTTCTAAAAAAAAAAAGAAAGCAGATATATTGTCATAAAGATAAAGATTGGTAATTTGGGAATTTAAACACACGGCTTAAACCCAAAACTTCAATGGGAAAAGTAAGGCTAATGATAGTTTGTACCTATTGTTATACTTATTTATATGGATATTCCAAACGATCTTCAATTAAATTTAACAAACTTGTTTTTTCGTGAGCGAAATCATCAAAAAAATTCCTAATTGTCCAAATTATAAAAACAATTTTATACATTCTTCTGACTTTGCATGTTTTTTTTATAAAATCTAAAGCTCTGAATTTATCAAGGTCGTAATCCATTTTAGCATTTTTAAAACTATCATTCATTTTAGTCGATATTTTTTTAATCTGCAGAGAAAAACATATCTTTTCAGCTAATATTATACGTTAAATACACTTTAAGCCGAAGAAACACTACAGTTTACGTTAAACCACAGACATATAAATTAAACCTGAGCTTAAAGTGCAGTGCAACTCGTTTAAAATTTGAACTGCATTCAATATTTAAACGTCAGTGGTACAAATGGCCATATATTTTAATAGTCTTCAGAGTTAGTACGTGATTTCAAATAAATGTCAATAGTTGTATGGATTCATGCTAAATTTTAAACTGGGAGTCAATTTCACTAATTGGGGTTTCTTTGTCTTCCCTTGTAAATTAATACCAATACAACAGGTATTCAATTAGACAATACAACGCGATTCCATTTCCTGTTTTCTGTGTGAAATATAATATTATTGTATAATTATATGATTGTATAGTCCATTACCTTAGAAACTGTAGTAATAATTGGTTGTCACAAAGATTAAAAGCTTCTACTGCGGTAGTACAATCGAGCTCAGAATAACCTCTTTTTAGTACTAAGATGGGCTACTAAAGCAAGATTGTTAAACCAATTTCAGAAATTCCTTTGTAAACTTTAAGGATTAACTTGGAAGCTTATTAACTACATCACTTAAAGAATCTTCACAAAATTAGGAGCTGCAATAAATTTGAGATTGAATGCACCCAATTTTATTTTTACCTACTGTTACGTAAACAAAGTAAAACAGAAATAAACACCTTTTAATATCCCCAGAATCAAATGACCTATAACATTTTTATGATTATGACAGTGCATGTCAGTTAATGGGAAAATCATGTGTACACTAATATTGTCGTTATAGGTCCTTTTAAAAAAGTGGAATATATATTTTTGTTACACTAGGAAGATTTGAATTGATTTTGATATTTGGTCGAATAGACATACTTCTTACAAGTACTTGAAACTTAAAACAGGTTTTGTTAGTATAAACCACAAGTGAAGTTATTTGGAGAAACGTTTTCTTTGCAAAGTGTTTTGTTCACAATCGATTAGTAATACGTAACTACCCAATAAAATAACTGGGAAGTGATCAGGACCGTATTAAACCTTGAGCGGGCCCTAGACAAAATATAATTCGCTCCACATATTTAATAGTTATTTATGATATAAGTGTTAAAAGTGACATTTTATGAGTGAGTGGGGAAGTTTGAAACGAGGCGATGCCGAGTTTAACAAACCCCACGAACGAAATAAAATAACTTTTAACACAAATATCATACACTATTTTTCCTACGACCACAGTTATGTACCTATTAGTAAATAAAAACTAAGCATTAGAATGACATTTATGACAGGTCATGATGTATTTGTTATGAACAACTGAACATAAGACGTGTTAAAAGTAAATTTGTTTTTTACTTTTAACACGTTGTCAATGGCAACGTTTTAAAAGTATTTACTGTGTTATAAACTGTTATTTTTAACTTGCTAAGCAACCGTTAAAAATACTATTTTTAACAGTGGTCGTAGGAAAAAATTATTATTTGTATTATTTTATGGATAAATATGAAATATAAACGAATATAAACAATGGCATTTATTTTGTTTTGACACGTTGCGTTGTTTAAACTGACACCAAATATATTTTTGGTTAAACAACAAATTCAAAATATAAACTAAATGTAAAATAATATACATATTAGCCCATATTATGAACGCACTTCTATAATAAAATCGGTTTAAGGAAGCATGCTTTTACATTATAATCTTATAAGGCCGGACGTAACTTTTAACAAAACCGCTCTGTAAAATTGGGCACGTAATGCGGACCATTTTCTATTTTATAAAATCACAGTTTTAAATTCTCCACCC
Source organism: Stenolophus ochropezus (assembly GCA_035578165.1). Lineage (NCBI taxonomy): Eukaryota > Metazoa > Arthropoda > Insecta > Coleoptera > Carabidae > Stenolophus > Stenolophus ochropezus. The sequence continues at coordinate 5,032,070 of JAQOWZ010000004.1, read as the reverse complement.
AACTCCACATGTAATTGTAATGTTTGTAACCAACTTCACTTATAGAACTAATGTCGTTTCCTCATACATATATATTTTTTAAGAGTAACAATACATTCTATTATTTACTAATTTCCCACCATTTTATAAAAAGTTTTGTTTTTTTATTCATAATTTTACAAATAACAGTAATTTATAGTATTTTCGTACATATTATTTGATTATATGAAATTAATTTCATTTATCTAAATTTTACTCTGTAGCATCGCGCTTGAATTTCAAAACTAGTAAGACAACGTAATTTTGAGATACATAATATAATATTTATTATCCTGATTAAATTCGGGCCCGTCTGAATTTGTATATAAGTTAATCCGGCCATGTGTGGCTTATTATTTACCTACTTCACTTCCCGGTTAATCGGTAAAAATATTCCCGGCTTGTTAATCTAACCTCTTAAATGTCATTGCCATTTTGACAAGTCACACTTATAGGTAATAAAACGTTGGAACACTTTTTCTTAAGCACTATCAAAAATAATGTTGAAAATTACATAAAAAGCAATAAACCTTGTGATAACATAATTGACAGAATAAGTACACATTTTGTTTTCTATCATAGATCACTATCGTAATAAATAAATCATAATAAAACTGTCAAAAAACATGAAGGAAATTATTGTTAGGCCTAAATAAGTAATACATTGTGAATAAAATAGCATATAAATCTCGTGGGAATGCTTTCCTGCCTTAGGCTTATAGCTAACTTCGGTGTTACGCACTTCAGTCATCTAAATCAGCAGTCGACTGTAAATCAGGAACTTCCCCGCTGGGTATGTAATGTACTATTATTAAATAAAAAATGAACAATTTGATTACATTGTAGCCAAATGAGAATCGTAGCCAGGGGGATGGGGGGCTGGCCAAGAATTATTTGAGATCTGGTAAAAATAATTGGTCCTATCTTGACAAATAAATTGCTTGTACGTCTTATAAATTATACACGGTTTTTGCTTCACTTCATTTAAATTTGTTTCATTTGAAAGTGAGATGCGTTCTACGGCTAATCATTTTTGAGTTATGTGAAAAACAAAAAAAATCTTCAAGGAAAGTGTCCGTTTGTCACTGAGGATTGCAATAAAAAAGAGACGTACATTTTCGAGTTATGCAAGATCATACTTAGGTAACTAGTCAAAATGGATTCAGGGATGGTCAAAATAGATATTTCAGTTGAATTCAGAAAAACCAAAATTTTTCGCGATTACAATACTTTATTGACTTCGTACAAACAAGTTGGTCCTTGGTTTAAGAATAAAAATTATTAAATAAATATTTCTGAGAAATTTAAAGAAAACATTCAAATAATGTATTTGTGAAAACAAATAATATAATAATAAAGTAAATGGTTTTCAATATTCGTACTTCAATAAATTTAAACAATAAAATATTTGATATGAAGTAAAACCAAATTTTTATCAAAATATAAAAATCATAATAGCAGAAAAAGTTGTGCTGCTCGCATTAGATTTCCTTATTTTAAGAAAAATAATATCTTTAGTGTGATTGAAGGTATCATTGACTTTTGAACTTTGTGCAGTGGTGTTTAGGAAGGTTCAGGCTACAGATTGGTATCGGCATGGGTGTATCGGTTAAGTTTTGTTAATAACAGTTCAATGGCTGCCTGATACATGACTAAAACTGTCAGACGATCTTCCGTTTCAGTGAAAACAAACACCTTCTCTATATCCATCTTGTGTATGCATACCTGCTCATAACAACACATCAAACAATTTATTTTGTAGGCCTCCTAGTTTCCAAAAAATCCTCCTAGTTTCCGAAAAATAAAAGTATTATATTTACAACAATTGTAATTACAATAGATATTAATAAAAATGTTTAATAACCCAGCACCCGTCAGTTTACATAAGTACTCTCAATACAGTAGATCTTCTTTTAAAATGATATGTCAAATTACAACTTTTGTTTTCGTTTAACTTATTTTTACTTTTTCAACATTAACAATAAAGTTCAAATAGCTATTATAATTTTGTTCGCATTTCATTTATCAACTTCTAAATAAGAATTGTAGACATCGATTTTATTCATTTTTGAAATACACTGAAAATCTTTTATAATTCCGTCCCTTTTATCGTATTAACTATAAGTCGCTTATAACGACGACAATGCGAGGTAATGCTAATAGAAACAAATTAATTGTAAAACAATTAAGATTTAGGATTGCTGGTTTTAACGAAGTCTCATATTTCATATAACATTTGGATTTATGCGTCTTTTAGCGCTAAGGGCAGATATTGCGTTGTACATCTGTCCACAGGATCGTTATATTCTGAGTTTTATGTATCTACAAATGCATAATGTACATGTATACGAGTATATTGATTTATTTCGTTAGTACCTACAACGAAATATATGAAATATTTTTAAAATTGATTTGTTTTAGTTATTTAATTTTGAATTGTTTAAGGTACCTATTTATTTAATTGAAAGAATGATGGAAATGAGTAAAATATAAAAAAAATGAATTGCGCAAAAAAGTTATAGAAATGTTAATATTCGATGTAAAAGAAAATTTAATGAAATTAAAAATAACTATATAAATAAATATGCTATGTATAAAATTCATAGAATATCATTTTTAGTTTAATACACTCTTATTTTTACATGGTAAAAAAATACAGAGCTTGTTTTATGTCGGAATAAAAACTGAAAATCCATATTTAGTAAATGATTATTATAATGCTCGTAAAATGTCATTGTTGATTGTTGAAGCTCAGAAAGATTAGATATTAGGCATTGTTCACGAAAGCAAGATAAATTATCATTCTATCAATTATACAAGTACCAAAAACAATTCAAAATAAAGTAACTAAAGCAAATCAAATTTAAAAAGATTTCTCATATTTCGTGATGGAAACTAATGACTTTATTCATATTTCACGCCAATTAGTTTAGATTCAGACCTTAGGAAAATGGTCGCCGCAGGGTTCACATTTTAATATGCTATGCCCCAGAAGTATATATAGAGATCAGTGGCATAATCAAACAAAACGGTAATTTTATTTAGTTAATAATAGCCGTCATCGACATTTGAACCCATTCTTCTGTATATCAATTTCATTGTTTTTTTCTTCCAGGGCAAAAAACTTCCACCTCGTCTGCCACGTGTAGGTCAATGTGTCTTTTTATAGTGCTCAACGTTTGGAACTATTATAATTATAGAGTCATTGACAAAATTGACGCATAACATTTTAATCTTTAATGTTATATCTCGTAAGTGAGCAATTACCTTTATCAAAACTTTATTTTGAGTATGTTCTGAAGAGTTTAATATCATAAATATTAAATTACAAGTATCTAATTATCTCAAGTGCTGTTTATGTTGCGTTATAAAATTAGGTGGCATGCGAATATTAGACAAAACTTATAGCAGACTATATACTTTTAAGAGTCGCTCAGTAAAAATTCAAATTTGCAGCAATTAAAAATAACGTCCAACTGCAATTATCTCGTACTTTACAACTCCCATTTCCACTACAGCCATCTACTCTACCCACTTGATTATTCCTTGGGGCTCCGCAATTTCCACGGCGTTTAGAGTGATTGTAATTTATTTTTAACTTCTTTACATTTTGTCGCACTTTCGAGTAGGTTGCGTTAAAATTTCATTGTTTAGCAGTAAAGTGTAATAATCGTTATAAAATTACGCGAGAGGAAGTAAACAGAAGAATTACTCACCGAACATCAGGATGGGCGTCTAACATGGCCCTCATAAGGGTCGTTCCGGATCTGGGAACTCCACCGATGAATATAAGAGGCATGTTGCGGTCGTAAGTGTAGATCCGCCGATCTGAACCAATTACATATTTCTGAAACAAAGAATGTAACTTTTATTCAATGGATGGTGGCTAATATTGTTAGCACGCGTTGACCTGAATTGAGCGGGGTATGAGATCTGGAATTCAAATTCCACTGACGACAAACCTTTGATCCAAAATAAAATACCGATGTGTTCGGAACCCACTATAAAATAAGTACTCTATACAGACACGATAAATTCCTGACAGGCTTTTGTTCATTTACAGCAGTATTTCCCAATATTGCGACTCATGGATAGGTATCCCTTTTCAAATATTTCACTTCATACGTTTTAGTAGAAATTTTCTGGGATGTACTTTTAAGAACAAAAAATTGTATTAAAATATATTTTTTTATTTAGAAATGGTTTATTGAATAGGTTTTCAAGACAGTATATTGTTTTTACTGGTTGCTACGTTTAACAAAAAGGTACGAACTTCATACCTGGGTTGCAAAAAAAAACGATTTAAAAAATAAAAAAATCAGATTTTTTAAAAAAAGATGTAGTATTTTTTTAAAAGCGTATTTCACAAAAATATAATTTATTATGAAAAAAAAAAAACATATTGTAAACAATAAGTACAAATTTAAAGAAACAATAAAAAATACAACAAAATCCGTTTTTAACTATACCGCTTACAGCGACAAATTGGATATAAAATCAGCCCATACACGCTAATGTCATTTTACTTTCTTCGATTATAGCGAGTTCCGGCAATAGTATTTAATTTTAATATTTATTTAGTAAATATTTTGTTTTGTAATCTAAGACTTGTTTATCTAATAAAAAATGATCTTGTGCAAATTTATGTTAAAAAATTATTTTTATTATAATTTTGGTCGAAATTAAATAATTAAAAAAAGTATAAGTTGCCTAATATCGAATAGACCATTTTACTAAATTTCGAATATCCGTAAGTAGGAAGTCAAAATTCGGATAAGGTGTATGAAGTGTTTTAGGTGAGGTTATAAACAATTTTAAAAAGGATTATACGAGTACCTCTATATGACTTGTTATATTTAAAAATCTATTATCTTAATTTCGGAAATTTTTAATTTTGTAAAAAAATATTGTTAATAAAGTTCTTTTGATAAAAAACCTGGCTTCTTAAAAATGTAATATATATTGTCAAGTGGATGAAAGAATAAAAACTATTATAGTTCAATAAATAATAGAGCAATCTTAAAAGATACCTGAAATTAATTAATTCATATGACCTACTTACAAAATCATATAGGTACCTAAGAAATGTATTATAAAATGTTATAACTCTTCAATTTTCTTACAAGTTGGATATAATATAAAAAAAATATTTAAATTTTCAAAGTGTTTTTAAAATATGACATTTGTTGTTATCAGTTTAGAGCTTATGTACTCACAATTTATACGAGTACGAGTCACACAAGGGAATGTATCATTACCCATTTGAGAATACTCTTTGTTGTCGGAAAATAATGATTGTAAAGTTGCACTGCCATAAAATAGCAAAATTTACCTGACTCAAGTACTCAAGAAAATGCTTCCGACTGCAAAAATTCATTAGTGTTCTCATTTGTTAATTTATCATGACGCAAAATAACTTATTACTAACTCATATTAACTCGTATATGTAACAATTTATTAAAAATAACATAAAATTAAATAAATATTCAGCATATAAGGCGATAAAGTTGTATAATGATTTTTTTCTTTTTTAAAAGTTAGATATTTTCTGTCGAAAGTTGCAATTTCTCATTTAATATGTACAAATAATTGGTTTATCATAATTATCTGCGTCTGATTTGACGAAGGTGAATGAGGTTAGGTTAAAATTTAATTATGAGATTGAGAAATCATTTCAATTTATAAATAAGATATTCTCCTTTCCAATATTTTTGATGTTGATACACTCAGATATTTATTACAAATAGTATAACTTTAATATATAAATTAATGTCCGACCAAAGTTTCGGTTTAGTTTTCGTAATCTATAGAGCATTCGGGTTTGTTCGGAACGGTTTCACTCACCTATTTTTTTTTTTTTTGTTAATAGTTTTGTTTTGTATGTTATTTCATTTTTCTTCCTTTCGAAGATAAAATTATTATTTTATTATCTTTATTCTTAAGCTATTAGTAAAAAAAGTGCCAAAAGCAAGATGAGACAAAATCTCATTAATTTAATTTGTAGAATTAAGACAACGAATTATTGTACAATTAAGAAAAAATAAGTAACGTTATTTTAAGAGAATAACATACATTATAAAAGAATCTGTTAGTTAGAAATAAATACTTCTTGGAAAGACTACTTATTTGATTGTGATTATTTGTGACATTCGTGAAGTGGTGATAGATAACTAAAGTCTTTTCTTCTGGAGTAAAAATAGTGGCCCGTATTTTAATGTAAAATCAGGCTTCTTAAATGCGATTTTATTATAAAAGTGAGCTCAGAATATGGATCATTATCACTAGTATATAAAAATGATTTTCTAATAAATTGAAGATAAGAAAAATTAAATAAAAATTTAATTAAATTTTAAATTAACTACATTAGTTTCGGTTTCGGTCGAAACTACAAGAGGAACCGAATTTTCTGTAGTTTCTGTTTCGGCTGAAAATCACAAGATAAATAAGGAATCTAATTTTGTTATAATTTAGACCAGGGGCTTCGTTAGGATTTTAAAATGAATTTAACAAAAACAAAACCACTCATACAATTTTTATAAAAATAATTACACAGAATAATAAAAAAATATATTGTTACTAATCAGGCATGTATATGTATACCTATACAATATTTAATAATTGCATCAACCGGTCAAGAACCATATTTGTATTTTTATTTTTGACTTTCACTCCCTGAAGAATACCCATGTGGGGTCGAAATAAGTCGAAGTAAAAACAAATCCTTCGAAATATTGACTGATCGACCAATCGAGAAAATATTCTAATCATTAGAAATAATTGTTATTTTTAAAGTGTTTAACAGAATTTACGAAGTTATTTATGAATGAAATTGTTTCCTTTCAACACTTAATTGTAGGTTATTATTTTTTAAAATGTTCAGCAAATAAATTTTAGATAGTAATTACATTAAAACTAAATATAGAAAAACTAAAACACCTTAGTATATTTCATGGTTAGAAGTGTCTGAGTAAAGTGCAGGCACATTTAAAAAGTGTAGGACGAAGGCGTCATGATATATTTATTTACTTATGTAGTTTTCCTGCTGTGGATTTCCTACTCCTGCTGTCTAGTGCTGACTCCTGCACGCCGTATTTTTAAATTAGCGTCACAGGCGAGTTTTAATCAAGCAAATGGCGTTTTTACCAACTGCAACGGGGACTATTTAGGGACTTTCTGCTTCTTTTGTTGGTAACTTAACGTAATTGTCTCGATCTGTGTGTATGCGAACGTTCAGGCTTTAGTGCACTGTTTTTTTGTCTAAAAAGTAGAATTAGAAGTGCGCATTTTCACAATTTTCATTAAGGTGAGAATGGGAAAGAAAACTCTGTCATTATTTAAATTAATGCTAAAAAAAGTTTGTACGAAATTGCTTCGATAATCAATGTTCATTGTTTAGAAAATTTAATTTAAGTTTTTATCAGTCATGCTTCATGTAGTCTACTGGAAGTACAATTAAAATTGTTTAAAAACATTTATAATTTTATTCCCATAAAATTAAATAATTGACATTATTTGGTATTTAATTCTTTATCTACTGACCTCTATTCTTAATCATGAATATTCCAAATTGGTTTTAAAATAATTAATTACATATTATGTAAGTGCGACAACGCCCGGTTCCCAGAAGAATGTTTTATGGTGCGAGCTTGCGAGAGTCCTGATATAAAAACAATTCCGGGAACCAAGTGCACACAATTTTTATATAAAATTTATTAAATTTATTTCACACACACACTTGTTTTTGTTTCAATGTTGCCACGTGCTGTCAACATAGACAAAATTTGTAACCAGCATTGTAACTCATATGCATTAAATTTATTATTCTAAATTAAATTTTATTCAATACTTCATTATTTTTAATTCCTTGTACAAAGGAACATCTAGTTGTGCACCTCCCTTTTTCATTGCAATCGGCAGTGCCAAAAGTACTAAAAAAAATTGTTTATGGAATTGCTGTAATATTTACTTATGCACCTCTTTTTTTTTGTTCCAACCGGTTTTTTTTCTAAAGGGCACTTTTCTAAACGGCCGAAATTTAATAAAAATAATTTAGTTGGCTTTTAACTTTTGTAGGAAACATTTGCTTTGAAATAGAATCATTGACAACATTGATAACTGTTCAAATATAATTCGTAAGAAATATACAGGAAATGAAAACTATAGCCCTTTATTTACTAATTTTTGATGGATTAAAATAATTTTGTGTGATGCAATAAGAAATATCTATAAACATTTGAATAAAATTTTACAAAAGATGATCCATTTCGAAGGGAAGTTTGAAGATATGAAATGAATGAAAGTTAATAAATGATTAGACGTAGAATGATCTTACTTTCAAGTGATTTAAGTTTAAATTAAGTGCAGCAAATAATGTTTATAACTTAACATGAGGTGTCCACATCAGATTTTTTTTTATTATTATTAGGCAAAATTATTTTTGGGAAGTTATATTAGTGTATTATAAATATAGTTTTTTTAATATGGGAGTGTCTTTTCCAAAATTTACCGGATGCTAGTCTGGTGGATTAAAATCCATTCAGCCGAATTTGCTCTACAATACATATAGGTAAAATAAATTCAGACTGACAGACGAACAGACAAACTTCCAAACAAAGTATAAAAGCTTTAATTCATCAGGACAAGCGATAAAATTTGAAATGTGAAAATGGGTATTGGTGCGATTAGTGATTAATAAAATTGATGTGGATCGTAATAATCGAGTATTCAGTTAAAAAATCTGTATTATCTAAAATGCCGAGGTTTTGACACCGTTTGTGTCTTCCTCAGTGCTAGTAGATAAATATGTATTAATAGTTATTGTTAATCATTTTCTACAGTATATTATTTTATTCTTGGATATTATCGAACAACATGCATGAATATTCTTGAAACACTGTTATTATTTTTAAGTATTAATATTTGCATTTAAATAATTAATTAGTATCTGTATTGCCATTTGTTTAAAGCCTATATTTGCTTACAATATATTAACTATGAACGAGATCACATAGAAATTAAATAGTGCATGAATTAAACCTTCAGGTTCATGGTGTTTTTGTTTTTATTGTTACATTTGCAAAAAATAATACAGAACATTTCGGGCATTGTAAACCCATCATCAGCAGCAGGTGTAGATGAAGTTAAATACGATACAAAATATTTTACATATTAATATTATACATTTTTGTCGAAAAAGTTTACAGTACAGAATTACGTAGTTTTAATTTGAACTTTGTTTTTAATTTGATATTTATTTCAATAATTTTCACACAACCAATCGGTTTTTTAACAAACAGTCAATAGTGGTAACCATAGCAACAATAAAGAGAAGAGAGAACAACGGCTCTTGGCTTGTTGACTGACTGGCTTAGAACGCAATGGAAATAATTTTGCTTAAATATGATTGGTTTTGGTCAAGACGGAAATGTTTATTTCTGTCGCCTAATCATAAGTCGTGGGGAATTGTTCCTTTTGAAAGATGGTATTAAATGAATATGAATAATTTTTGGGCGCCTAGAAACGTAGTTTTTTTAAGTAAATAAATTTCTCAGATATACCACCAAACTGATAGGACACAACATCTAACAGTAACAATTACAGACTATAGTTGAAATGCACTTGGGAATAAGAGAATTCGTAATGTTTTAATATAGATCGAAAAAAAAAGACATTTTATAACGACAAAACTACAGTTTGCTATCGACAAAATAGGAAGGAAGGAAAAATGCAAGTTTTTTATTTACTTGCTCCATGGAAACGTATTATTTTCAATATTTTTGACATTTTAAAAAAATGAATTTATTTTAAATTTTCAGTTTATTGCTGGAAGAAGAAATGAATGCAATTTACTCGTGACAAATTCCACTTGAGGTTTTATTTATAGCACGGATTTTTATTTATTTATAAATATTCTTATTTAATTTCTCAATGGCAATTTCTTACCAAGATTTTTCCTTTTATATAGTGATCGTAAAGAACAATTTAAAGACATATATCAAAGAAATTTCTCTATGTTGCGAGTCGAAATAAGACATTCGGTATAATAATTTCAAGTAGGTACTCAAGTATGCATTTATGTATGGTAAATATATATTTTTTAAGATTTTATATGCACTTTTGATGTGTACGATGTTTGTATTTATTAACGTCGTTTAGCTGAGTGCATATGGGACAAATGACAAATTCCCACACTACAGTTTTCAAGCTGCGGTTTTCTTTTTAACACTTTTTTCCCCGGTTCGCGTTTCCCAGATTGACGGATGAAGACGCCGTGCGCCAGACAAGGACAGCGCCACAATGCAAGTGACGTCATAAATCACTGCCCCAAGCGCGATGCGCTCGCTTCGTGTTTTTCCTGCCCTAAAATTAGTTTTTCTTTGAGGAAGACACGCAATTGTTTTGTTGTGATTCGTGTTGTGTTTGTTTTGGATATAAATAGCAATGAGTAATTGTTGTCGCGGCTTTTTCGTTATCGGAGCATTAGAAAAGAAGAAAATCAACACAGGACGTTTTTCACGCCGAGAGGTAAAACAGCAGTAAATATCAAAACTGTTATTTGTTTTGATTTGTTGCTAGTGTTTCTAATTTTTTACCAACAGATTCAAAAAATGGTTACCTAAATTTAGAGATAGATAGTATCATTTTTATTTCGCTTTAGTTTTGTTAATATTTATAAAACAGATTAAGGTTAGAGTTAATTTTGGATTATAATCTTCCAAACAACATATTTAGAATCGAATTTTATTCCGTTAATTCTTAGCCTCATTTTGTTTGTTGTTCTTCAAGATAACTTAAATATTTTATTTTGAACCTTTGTTGATAAAACGATTTGAAAACTGTTAGATGATTAAAGAAAAGCGGAAATTCACAATAACATTTTTCTTAAATTTAGAAATAAAAAAATCCTATCTTTTAAACTCCATCGGAAGATATACTGTATGTTTCTAAAACAAATATTGGTGCAGTAATATTTTTTTACCATTACCCACAAATGATAGAGCCCAATTTAAATTACATCTATCGTATGTATTTGACAAGAACATTGAAATACTCGAAAAAATGATGAAGTAGTTTTTGAAACATGGAAGATTTTCGGTTATATTATATTGAACCTAAAATTAGTGTCCGACCGAAATATCGGTTTCGAGCAAAAATGCTGGTTTCGGCCACATTTTCGGTTTCGGCTGAAATTTCGACCCGACCGAAACTAGTGTTCGTATAGTATCTGGTGCTTTTGGGTTTGGTCGGAACGAATTCACTGGCCATTTTTTTTTTGTTTTGTTCTTTGTTTAATTTTTCTTCTTTTCGAAGATGTGATTATTATTTTATTGTCGTTATTCTGAGGCTATTAATACAAATGCGCCAAGTGCAAGATCTCATTAATTTAATTTGTAGAAATAAGACAACGACTTATTGTACAATTAAATAAAAAAGAAACGTTATTTTAAGAGAATAGCATACATTATAAAAGAACCTGTAAGTTAGAAATACTTCTTAAAAAGGCTACTTATTTGATTGTGCTTATTTGTGATATTTGTGAGGTGGTGATATAATTAAAGTCTATATTTCTTCAATAAAGATAGTGGCCCGTATTCCGAGCTTATTTTTGAGTGCTTTTGTTATATGTGACGTTTGATTTCATAAGATTATAATGTAAAATTAGGATTCCTAAAAACGATTTTATTATGAAAGTAAGCTCGGAATGCAGGCCATTATCTCTACAAAAAATAAATTGAAAATAAGAAGAACACTAGATTTCCGTATTTAATAAAAATGTAACTAGATTTTAATTTTATGTAAGTTTCGGATTCGGTCGAAACTAAAAGAGGAGCTAAATACAGTTTTAAATTACCATTAATTACTAAATTACCTATATTGGAAATATTCATAATAAAAACGAAATAATCAAACAAATGACAGAGCTGGAAAGTTATTATTTGTATCTTGCAATTTAAAATTATGCGAACTGAAAAGTATTTTGGAAAATGAAGAATTTGTGCAAGGTTCTGAGGAAACAAATACCTCATACTTAGAATCAGTCAGTGAATTCGAATCTGAATGTGGTTTCGAATCGGAATAAAGGTTTCACATTCTAATATATAACAATAAACGGTATATTACGGCAGTAATTTACCAAAATTATAAAATCCAAGAAAATTTAAAATTATAATAAAAAATGGTAAATTACGGAGCAAATTTACCAAAATTATAAATTACGGTAATTTAACATCACTGATTATTGCGAACATTCGTTTCCAACACGAATATCATTAAAAGCAAATTAAGAAGTCAACTTAAAGATATGTCTCGAAAACTGTTCTGTTCTAGAATTTAATCTCAGAAATCTCATTAACAGCATTTTTTTTCAAAGAAATTTATAGTTTTATTTTAATAAATTTAATGTTTTGTGCCATATGATTGATATTTTTTGTTGTTTCAACATATTTTATTACTTATTATACTATCCGAGAATTTTTGATTAAGTACACCATCTGTACTCAGTCCGGCTTTTTATGAATTGTGAGTTGAAAATTTAAGGTGAAATTGCTTTTAGCTTTAAAATCGGTGCCGACCTCTTTTTATTTGAACAAACATATCCAAAACAGATAACACGCATTTCTATTTCTGGATGTATAAAAAACAATCATCAGCATAAATTTTAATTCGTTTTTAGGAACAACAAACAAATTCAAATAGAAAAATTTTCTATATATGCATTTCTCTTGGAACGACACCTCCACCATTTTTCCAACAGTCTGTCATATTTTAAAACTGCGTCATTATTTATTTCAAGTGCAGTCACTTCTCCAGTAAGAAATTCTGTCGATACCATAGACGGAGACGATAGTTTTTGCAATGAAAGCATCAATCACATTTTCCATTTCTAACTCATAAATATAAAATCTGTTTCCTAGACCTGTCGGGCTTAAAATCGTGAAAATTAAATTAATAATTTTTCGCTTTCTCAAAGAAAGAAGAAAAACTTTGATGTGCATATTTAATTTGTGAATTCTGTCAAAGTCAAGTTTTACCAACAGCCAAGTAAATTGACTTGGCAGGGAAATTTATTTAGTAGTACGAGACTATTTGACATCAATTATTTAACTTTATAAAGAAAAGAAAACTGATTACAATTTGTTCAATTAAATACAATACTTGATAAGTAAATTTATTACTTCCACATTTATAAAAACGGTTTAAAACTCCGTTTCCTTCTGATATAATAGGGCTCCAAGTACCTGTAGTATTTTAGTAACAATTTTTATATGAATTTTAGTGATTTAGTTTGTTAAATAAAGTGTTGCAAGGTTAGTATACAGCAAATTCAAACAATGAGAAATTCGCACATTTTTTTTGGGAAAAACACTTTATTCATTAGCACAGGTTACTGACCTAACCTAACTTGAGGTTATGTTAAGGACAATGACCAAATTTTAGTAAAAAATTCGAAGAATAAAGTAAGATATTAAATTTAGAGTTAAAATAGTAATGATTTCTTTTGTTAAACTATGGGATATTTATAAATTTATAACAAATGCATGAAGTATAATAGAATTTATTTCAAAGAAGTATATATTTCTACAAATTGTTTTTTTTTTTTTAATTTTCATACTTTTGTTCGTCACTATATATATACAGTGTGTGTGTGTGCAACCAAATGTAGAATATACGCCAACCCTGTAACGCCGAGAACGCCACCATACGGCGACAAACGAAACTTGTTAGCGTGCAGTCATATGACCAGCAATTGGTATTTGTTGACATTTAAAAGTAAAATATTAAAATGAATGAATTTGTTGGAAAAAAGAGAGGTGTAGAATATGTTGTGTGCTTGGATGTTTCCATACTGACAAAATTAACCGTGATTTGGTTTTTTATTTATTTCCAAATCACCAGTATGAAGTGAAAAGAAAAAAAACTTGAATCTCCAGAAGGGCTTTTATAATATTTATTACTTAAAATAATGTTATGAAATATTTGATCAAAGTGCATAAAAATTGATTACTATGCAAAAAATTGATTACTATAATACCCATTATTTCATGCGTTGATAACATAAATATACAATTAAAACTTATTCAGAACAAACTGGATGAAATATTTAAAATAAAAGTCCTGAATCTTTCGAATTAATGTAGATAGAAACTTCTTATCTCTTTCTAGGAATATTGAAATGGCAAACGGTGATATAAAGAATGTGCATTGGAAAGTGGACTTGTGTGTAATATTTGTCGGACTTTTTGAGTTTAACGTAACTATTTTCATCGAATTCTATATCATTTACAGCTGACTTCTTATTTTGTAAATCTACAATGAATTTGTTTTGACAGGAATAAGAACATTTTATTTCCAGAAGTTCAATTTCGTTTTCTGTTTTGATAACACCATCAGCATTACATGCTAAGTATGTTTGGTTAGATAATATTACAACACCAATTCCAATTTCATGTATAATAAAATTAGTTGAAGTTTAAAATACTGATCTCGCTTTACTTTCGGTTTCCAAGCCATAACGCATAGCTTGATTACAATACAAATTTGTAGCCATTGATTCTTAGCAACAACATTTTCATTATAATAATCATTGACATATTTTCTCTGTATCAATCTGATTCTATTGGTACATGTGTACATCTACAATGAAAGAGTTCATTGCAGAATATGTAGTATTATTGCGAATTTGTATATCGTTTCAGACCAAATTTCTTTGCTTATGTTCTGTTGTTCTTATTGTAAAAGGAGTATCAAGGCAATTTTCAGATGTGTTTATTTAGAATGATTTTATTCAAACTTTGTAATGTTTTTCTAACTGCACTTGTGGAGGCTTGTTCCATATCATAGGCTGATCAGTTTTGGACTGTATTTTCTGCTTTCACGTATATGCAATCTGCAGTCGCATGATTACATTCTTTTCCACCTTTGCAGTTACAATCTGAATCTAATATTACTCTTGCTACATTTAACTACCAAAAGCAATATATTTATTTTAATGTAATATTAATATTATGAATACAAATTGTATATAAATTACTTTATTTAAAAAAAATGTAACTACAATTATTTTTTTTAATTATTTCATGTACGTAGCTGATATGACAAGTTTTACAGAATTTTCGAACTTTGTTTATACTTTTGTCGTGAAAATATACATAAATTGATTATTTAGAACCTACATCAAATAATAACTTCCTAATTTTATCACAAGAAATAGTTTATTTCATTAGTTTTCTGGAAATTTTTACATAACTGTCATAAAAAGCATAAACAAAAATTTGAAACTGCACGCCAACTATTTCGGCACTTTGACACTAGTGCGGCGTTACCGTCGCATAAAAAGGAACTGGGTTGGCGTATAGAACTTTATTAAGGGATTTCAAACAATTGCGGATACTCTCTATCCTAATAGATTTAGAACAAAACTATAGAGTACAAAGTTGTTCAAAATTAAATTCTACAGCAGATAAGTTCATAATTGATGCAATAGCGGTTCTACAGTACGAGATTTATTAAATATAAAATATAACCTTTTCGTTCAAAATCATACAAGCATGGAAATATCTCTGTCAGTTGTGACAGTTAACGTCATATCAATATAGAAAATAAAATTTGATATTAATTATTAAATTATGTTATGGTCTAAAATTAGTTAAAAATGTATATGTCGTAAGTAAATATATTAAAAAATTGTTTTATTTGATGTCGTATATTACTTTGTATTTAATTCCTTTTTAAAATTATATTTGTAATATTTTTGTGATATTGGTATATTGTTAAAGAAAAAGAATATATAAATTCAACATAAATAATATTAAAATACAGACAATAACAATTATAATCAGTGACACTTCTCTAAATTGACAGGTAGATATTTTCTTTTATTTTCCATGGTTCTCTGATTTTTGACGAAAATATTACATTTTATATTTAATATATTCGTACTGCTGTTACAGTAATTATGACCTTATCTAAGGTAGATTTAAATTTTGAGCAATTTTGTAGTCGTGTAGGTTTACTTTAAATTTATCAGGAAAGAGGGCACCCGCAATTTTTTGAAATCCCATATTAAAAACCTATGTTCCGCATTTCATTGCACCGCCTGTATATGAAATTCGTATAATT
The DNA here is from genome assembly GCA_035578165.1 of Stenolophus ochropezus. Lineage (NCBI taxonomy): Eukaryota > Metazoa > Arthropoda > Insecta > Coleoptera > Carabidae > Stenolophus > Stenolophus ochropezus. The sequence goes on along the minus strand of JAQOWZ010000004.1, from coordinate 5,015,933 downwards.
TTCATAATTACCCTAATATGACATGTTGCTTTGGAAGTAAGTTATGCTTATGTCAACGTTGGTGTGAAAAGTATATAATTGCTCATTATTTTTAGAGACCTATTTCAATTCGAGTCGGTGTACGTCAACTAGAGAAACCACAAAAACATTATCTTCCATTTTTTCTTATTTTGTAAATTTATCCTTATAGAGGAAAACAATTGGATTAAAAATTCATAAGCTGAGTAAAATCATTTTCACCTCTTGAAAAATGCAAAAAAGTTTTAGAAAAAAATATGCTTTTAGTTTATTTAACAAAAATACATCTATGTTTTATATTGTAAAATTTAATAATTTGCTCCTTTTTTGCTAAAGGGAACTACGGGTAAAACAACTAAATTAGCGGTTCTTGCTATGCCGTAATATTTAGACTCCAGTTCATAAAACTTTTTATGCAGTAAGAAAAATAAACGACCTGTATAACATATGCAGGTTCGTTGAAATTTGCGTGTCAAAGAGAACTGAGCTCGTAAAACAGACTCATGTAGTGCTGCTAGTACATGCGCGGATCCATGTTGAACTGAAGTGGAAGAATCACTGCAGAAATGAAATATAAACATGAGTTAATAGTTAGTTTTAAGACATTCATTATTATGAGGGTTGTCAGTGTGAGATAAACGTATTCATGGAAGTGCATAATTTACTCGTACATGATTTAACGGTATTTCGAGGAAAGCAAATGTACACTGAAACGATTCAACACGCATATCTGGATTCAGTTTGAGGAGTACAATTAATTACTAGTCTATATTTGAAGAACAGTACGATACGGTCAGTACACGATCTAATTGAATTTATGTATTCGCCGTATACATAATCTGATATAGTAAAAATCATTAAACATACATATTTCATTGAAAAATTTAACTAAAAATTAATTATTGCCAATAAAAATTACGTCAAATGAGACTGTGTATATGTGTGACAAATTATGTATTTTTTTAGTGCTTATGTTCACAAACCTAGAGTTGTCACAAAACTTGACACGAATCGCGATCTGGTTCTAGATTCAATTCAATTACGACAACAAGTCCAAATAAAAGCGAAACCTGTATCGAGTCTGGTCAAGAGTCTCAGTGAGACTACGATATTTGAAACTATTTCGGAACTGAGATGAGACTAGTTTCTTTTCGTCTCATCGCACCACTAGACAAATCTGTATTCCCCGAAACATTCATAAACAGTATGATACGATTTGAATAATTTCTTTTCAAAATACAGATATCAATAAAGTGAAGAAGACAATCTTGATTAATTAGCTACTTACACAAGTGTCTAACCATGGATCTTGAGACCTGTAAGAGATACGAAGTCGGATAAATTTGAGCAAAATTGTTGCTTTATTTGGCCATTTTAATGATGTTCTTGTTTTTCAAATTAAATAACTATTGTTTCAACAAATTTAAATTCTAATTTGTGTCTAAAGATACTTTAGGTTTGTTCGAACCATTAGTTCCGAACTGTTCTACAATTGAGAGTTCTGCGCAAGTCATCTAAGAAAGCGAATCCATATGAATTCTCACTTAGACAGGTTTGAACGCTCACTTTGGTTTAAATTTGGTGGTTCCCTTGTCACGTACATTTGTTTTGAATAATCTTTTTTCACATATTTTGCTAACAGTCCAATTCACACATTATCATACGTAGTAGAATTCTATGTAATAATTATGAAATAAATAGTCAAGATGGTTTAAAGATTAATTTAAATTATTGGCCTTCTTCTAATATAATCGTAAAATAGAGTATTATTACGAGTATATTATTAATAAAATTGGTATATATTTCATATGTAGCAAATACTAGATTTTCAATTGATTGAAATTCTTCCTTTCTAATAAGAACTGTCAGAACCGTTCCGTTAGAATTTGAATTAACAATTCTGACTTGTCCGAACGCCGAACTGGTAATTTTCAGAATTTCAAATTCCAAGTCTAAAGGATTCGAACGCTTTTTAATAAAATACGCAGCTCACCTTTAATCGTCGTTGATAAATAATACAATTATCGTGTTTATTACTCAGTAGTCTCACTTCAACTTATTTAAACTAGATTCATTCTAAACTGGAGTGAGATGGGGTGGATGAAAAAAAGAACACAGCTAATATTACCATAGCAACTCATAATGTCTAAGCGGGTATTTTGTATGTACCTACTTCGTAATATGCCTCGCACTTATATCTTTAATAAAAAGTAAGATATAAAATATGAAGCCATTTCGTTCTGCAATAAATTAGGTACGGATTAATTGAAATAATAAAAATTTTATACTTACTTTATTATATTCGGATAAATTTTATATTTTATATTTTAAAACTCTAATAGTTCTTGATTGTATGTTTATTTGAAAATGTGTACAAATTTTTGGTCTCAGATACTATTTGTCTACATTACTAAAATTAGAAAAAGGGTTGAGATTTTTGACTGCTGTTTGAAACGAAAAGAATAATAATGAAATTTACTATAATTCATTGAAATGTGGAAATATTTATTCTACTAGGGCTAGTTTCGACGTCAGTTGAAGTAAGAAAATCGATCATGCACGAACACACAAGGCTCTTCTGTTCATCTCTTGACTGGCCAATTCAGGACTTTAAATTCAATGAAAACCTTGGCAAGAGCGCGTGCTAAATCAACAGTTATCGTCACTTCACTGTTTTTTGCAACATTACTTTAAGCAAATTGGCAAGCTATCATTGAATAAAAAGCGTTGATGTATTTATTTGAAAGCATATTTATTTTGTTTGGAATCTTATAAATTCAGGATTGGAATTTAAGGCCCGAACAGAAACTTTGCGTTATTGAAATTTGTTTATCCTCAAGTGTCCATCGCCTGGTCCCAAATCGTATTTAGGTGAAATATGTATTTACTTTTCATCTCTCCTCAAACACGTCAAACTCGCACTGTTTATAAAGACAATACGAGAGAAACAAAGCGAAATAACTTTCTACGCAATTTTTTCTTCCAGAAGTTTTATCAACTTCTCTGACATATTCACCGGATAAAACTTTGGTTAAAACAAATATGTTTTATTATTCTTATTACATTTTCATATGAAGAACTTCCTCAGAGATATATTTTTATAAAATGATGAAAAAAGTTTCATAAGATGAGTTATTTTTCGGAAATGTCGTCTTTGAGATAAAACAATAAGGGAATTAGTCTTTTCTTTTTCTTTGGAAGGATGCCATTATGAAACAATTTGATATTATGGAATTATTTACAGAGATTCTCTTAATAAAAACAAAATGTGCACTTATAAAAATTACGTGACAGTTTGCTTCCTGCGGAAAATTCATATCATTTATTATCTACAACTATGTTTTTTGTTTGTTGAGATTTATATACTTAGCAACTACTTTCATATAAATCACAACTAATCATATAAAGAGGAGAAAAACAATGAACAGAACAAATATACCTTATTTCTTATTTGGAATTCAAATCACAAATCTTTGATTGATAGTAAGATATCGACGCTGTTTACAACCTTGAAATGTTTGCTGTTTTCGAAATAGCTTCTTATAAAAATTAATGTATTAATATATTTTGCTAGTTTTGGAGAAATGAAAACTTTTGTGTAAATTAATCACACATATTCCTATATGAAACAAGGCTCAAGTATCTGAGGTACCTACTTGGTTCGTAATAAGTACTATTTACATTTTAAGACAGCACACACCGAGTTGTTGTGCGGTAACCCATCCAATTGGACAGGGCGCTTATCTACACGATCAGATAAGACTCGCATTCAGGCTCCACCACGAAACCATAGAGGCTGACAAACTATTAATTAATTTATAAATAATGTTTAATTTAATAAAAAATATGTACGATAACTAAAATAAAATATTAAACTTTTATTATAAAGTTCGACGCTATATTCCTTAGCGAACTAATATTGACTATTATTATTCATAAAATTGTAGTTTTAGTTATAACACAAATTAATGTTTTATCAAACAAATTAATATTTATGCGTTTTATGGCATAATATTACCTACAAAACCTACTTACATTATTAATGTTAACACAACGGGTTGAGATACATAGCTTTTTACCTCCCGCCTATCAATATATAGATAAGGGAGGTATTGTTTTTGGTCAGATTTCTCGAGTGTGAGTTTTCAACATATGAGCACGAATTAGAGTCCCTAGAATACGATTTTACTATTTTTAGCGTGATGTCTGTATGTCTGTGTGTGTGTGTCTGTGACGATTTTTCGTCCACGATAACTCCAATACGATACATGTAAAAAATATAATATTTGGTATTTAAGAGTTCTATTCTAATATGATGAACTGATTAGATTTTGACTACAATTAGTTAACCGGAAGTAGTACTTTACTTGAAGCTTTAAACCGTTTTTCCTAAAAAATACCTCTACATACCATATTTTCGCAAATTTCGTTATTATAAATACAAAGATTTTTTAGTTTTCTACCGATCTGCATAATTACGTTTATATATGACTTCTAGCTAGATAGAAAAAAAATATATAAATTATAATAATTTTACATATCGTTTAGGCTGAGGAATTTCGATAAAACAGATGAGTTATTCATATGTTCACAAAATTTGACATATGATGTCAAATTTGATGTAAGTGTAAAAGATAAAATAAGTAAAAATGAAGTAATTTTATTGTAAAATTTAAAAAGATGTTAAAAATATATTAGGAATGTATTTGCATGCGTGAATCAAAGTAAGTTCAGTTCCGGTTTTAGTAACGTCAAAAATAGCTGTCATATTGGTCATACAAAATTTATGAAGGAAATTTTAGGTATGAAATGAATTAAAAATATTCTGAACTGCAATAACAAACTAATTTTAAAACTACAAATTAAATGTATTGAAAAACTTACATAGAATATATTACTACAGTGGCGGGAGGTATTGTGTTGGACACACCAGATTTTTTCTTAATACATAATGGATCTCAATAATTTGTTGTGATTTAAAACCCAAATAAGTTTATTATTTGATTCCGATAATGGTTTCCATTTGACCGATTGTATTTTTTTTTAAATCAAAGCACTCTAGACTTATTTTTTTATATTATCAACATCATTTTTTTCTACTATCTACCTGTTCGAAGTCAATTTCTTTTAAAATTAATAAAAACTTCATTACAATCTTCTTACATAAACAAACTAATAATATGCAAGATGACAAATTTCAAAATGCTTCTGTTTTGTTACATTTCATTCTCCTCTTTGATTTTGGCTTGTTACTTGGTCATAGAATACTTACATACAGAAGCGACACTCAGTGTCGGTACCTTTCATGTTACCCTATTCAGTTCTATGACCTTGGAGCATTGTGTAGCATTTTAAATTTGTTGGCTTTCCCCATCTCTCTCTAATTTTCGTTTCTCTGTCTTACTGTCGCTTCTGTATAAACCTATTCTGTGAACTGGTCTAGGTTATTACAACCACCGAAAAATGTTCTTTTTTTATATTTTTGAAATTTCGCAGCACCTCTGTCAGAAATCCGTGACGCACAATTTGGGAACCACTGTGTATAAGCTTAAAAACGACGCTTTTGGTACTTACTACGAATAATTATCTATCCCAAATTACTTGCTATAGTTTTTGTTCAGTATATAAACTACCGGCATCTGCATTGATGGTTTTAACGCTTGACTACCGGTGTAATGCCGTAAATAGCTATTAGGCACAAACATTCATCACAGGGCGGGTTTGTTTTTACCCTCAAAACGATCAGATTGTTGAATTCCGTTTTGATTAAATTATGTCTGCGCAAATTGATTCCTTTGCAACCTATTCCAGTTATTCCTATAATTTAGAGTAGAGTATTTAATTACCATTTTACAAAAGTACATGATTTATAGCAAATCATTATTTAATACTTAATATATTAAGGTATATAAAATCAAAAGAATATATATTCAAAAAGACAGAATTGTTAGCAGACCTTATACTTCAACATATGTTTTAAAAATTCTTACTGTGAATATAAAATTGGCGTAACAAGATTTCTTGGTTTTTCTTTTGAAGACAAAATAATTTAAATTTCTTTTTGGTGATGTCAGATGTTATCTCTATTTTTACGAATTTCAGCAAGTGTATAATAAATAAACAAACATGAGAGACAAAATATCAAATTGAATTAAAAGTGGTTTACAGAGTTCTCTACTTCCCAATCCTGCAATGATCCGAAAACATTTTTTTGCTCCCAAATATATTGATGGCATTTCATAAATTATACTGTAAAATAATTTCATTATTTATTACAGATTAGAAAACTGCAAAATAAGTAGACAATAAAGCGTTTAACTTTAAAATAGAGTAAAGTTTAAGTAATAAAAAAATAAATTGTGAATTTTCGATTTTGTTTCCAAAGCACACTTTGACGGAAATGAATAAAATTAATGATTTTCTAATTTCTTACTTTATTTTCATTTTAATGTACATGTGTTTTATATTATTGGAAAGAGAAAAAATCATTATTTAACTCGAAAAGTGTTCAAGCTGCAAAAATTCCTCGTAAAAAAATGTCAGTAGAATGTGAAAACTAGAAATTTATGAATTGAAACAAGAAAGTTACGTCAAAAATCAATTTTTTGTTCATATCTCGGAAGCCTTTTTTCGGAGAAACAAATATATCATGAAAATGGCTAATGCGATAAATTTGCCTTAATTTAATGGACTCTGAAAACGGACACCTGTATAATATAAGAAAAAAAATACGAGATTATTATTAAAAATTTGGAGAAGGGCTGTCCAACGGACCGAAGTCCAATAACAGGATAGGGGTCCTACAGCTTATAGTCGGTTCCAAAGCACTCGGACATAGCAGTATTTATTTTTGGTTACAGGTTTGCCGTCAGCGGGAATTGAACCTCAAAATTACGTTCTCCGCTTATTGAGTCGAATCGTGCTAACCAAGTAAGACGTAATAGTTAGTTTTTAAATTTTACTTATATAGGGTGTAAAAATAAGTGTTCAAGATTTATAGGACATGTAGAAGATGTCATAAATCGAAAAGTATTATACAACATGTGTCCAAAAATGACCCGTTTCAGAGATGGGGTTTTTAATTCAGATCTAATCTTGAATAAATCCCAACAACCATGACTTTGTTTTAATTAATTAAGTAATTAAATTCAAATTTAGGAAATCTTTTAAAAAATAGTAATTTCATTTCAATATACGCAGTACATCTCCGGAAAAATGAACAACTCTTTCTAGAAGTCCCGGTCTTGTCGAATTGTTAGGCAACATTGTTCGATTCGTTGATACTGTCATCTTTGACACTTACATGGCTGTCCGTTTCTACGCAACAAGAAATCAAAATTTTTCATAATTCATAGCTATCGATATTTACTTACGAATACATCGAAATTAAAACTCCCATATCTCTGAAACGGTTCATTTTTTCACGCATGTATAAGACTTTTCGATTTATTTTGACTTGTTCTCCATATCCTACAAATCTTGAACACTTATTTTTTAACACCCTGTATACTGAAATATCTTCCTTTCACGCAGTGTTCAAGTAGAAATGTAAATCCCTTACCTGTGGGGTGATCATGCTAGCGAGATCCGGCCCCGCAGTGTTAGCACAGAAGAGTCCGAGCTTGAAGAGAAGCACTCCGCCAAGCAGCAGGGCCGTTCCCAGCACCACGGCTCGCCGGGAGCCGGGCCGGACCACTCCTCGCAGCGCTGTCATCATGCAGACAGGACCTGCACGAGGCTACCGGGCCATCGCACCCCAAGTCACCCTGCAACACAAACCAAAATTAGTCAAAAGTGTTCGATTTTTACACAACAACCTAATAGGTTTGTCCGAACCTTATATAGATGAGGTATAACATAGAGATATGGCACACTCCTATAGCTACGTACTACTGAGCAAGCAAAACATGTATGGTCGAGAATCGCCTAACGCCAGCTGAGTAGTGCACACTTACAGTTAGACGAACGAAATATTGGTCATAGTGTTAGTCACCTATCCTCATTATTTGTTTGGTTGAGTTTTCCATATAACTACTCCACTGGTCCACTGTTCTCACACTGCTGGCTGCAAGCGATTTTAAACCTTAGATCTTTCGACAATATATTTGGGCAATGTCATATCTCTATGTTATACCTCATCTAAGGGCCGAACCATAAATTCGGAACTATTCCAGTATTTAGAGTTCTGCGAATAGCGGTTTCAATTTTTTTTTCGCGCCTCCCTTTCATTATGACTAGTATTACAGAACACAAAATTGTCCAAAAATCTTTCTTTGCAGGCCTAGGCCGGCAAAATGTAGGGATGCCAACTTAAATGTTTTAGCATTACATTCTGTCATAATTTTTAATTTTATTTTATTGGAAATCTAAAACGTTAATTAAAACAACTATTTTTGATTTATTATCCACATTAAACTCGTCTTGTATGATTATGATTATGTTAATTGTTCAGAAATATCTATTCACATTCGTTTTATTTTTTAGGTTAAGACAAATGTCACTATTTTTTTTGAATAAAACAAGTGAATTGTTTATATATCCATGTGAACCGAAAATGTTTCTGTCATAAATCCTATAGTGTATAAAATTATTAATTAAGTATTAATGTTTCTTTAATAAATTAAAAGTGTCATCGGCGCAAAAAAAATTGTATATCACACGCCCAGAAACTCTTTTGCGACATCTCGCATTTAGCTCGGCCTGTGAAAATATACTCGTTCTCGCAAAAGTTTAGTTTCTGGACTAGTGATACAAATTACTATTTCACCTTTTCTTCTAAGCCTATTAATTGGTAACAAAGTAGTAATTTCGAGCCTTTGTTTGAAGTGGCTTACTCACTGAAATATAGAACACTGGAACGTGCACTGACATATGCTCCATGTGTGTAAAAACGTGCCTAGAGAGGCAGTGAGTATTTATTTATTTATTTATTTAATTTACACGTCCAACAGAGGATTTCCATCATTTGAAACTTATTTAACGGATTGTATCCGTGAGTTACTTTCTCGAAATGAATTGGCTCTCCTAGTGACTGTTCTAGTATTACTACATTTTATGAGTTAACCTTTATTACGTTTGTTATTTCTCGTTATGACATGTTAGGGCTAAATATTTTAGATCATAATTCTATTTGATATTTAAATTAAAAACATGTGCACTAATTTTGTTCGATATGTAGATGGCGCAATGTTAGTCTAGTTGCCATGGTTGTTCGAAGCAGTAGAATGGGTTCTTCCCACAATTTTTAAAATTGTTTTATTATCAATAATGAATTGAATTTTAATATGCAGGAAGAGCTCATTATACACATTTTTTCCTCCAATCAGTCGTATACACAAAATTTCGACATTCTACGGCTAATCGTTTTTTGAGTCACGTGAAAAATTAAAAAAACTTTTAGATAATAGTGCGTTTTTGGCCCATTGCATTAAAAAAGATAGGTGCACAATTACATGTTATAGCAGTTCCATATACAAAATTTCATTCGTACATACAGACGTCACGCCGAAACTAGTCAAAATGGATTCAAGGATGGTCAAAACGAATATTTCAGTAATGTATAGCGAAAAATTTCAGTTTCCAGGTTTCAACGGAAATCCATTTTCACAATGATCCATTTTGTATGTAAATAAGTACTTATCTCGCATAACTCAAAAATTGATCAGATGTAGAATACCGAAATTTTGTATATGGGACTCTTAGAACATCTAGTTGTGCACCTCACTTTTTAATTGCAATCGACACTTAAAAAAAATCTCCAATAGGTATTCGTTAACCAAACGACTTCTATCTGGCTTGAAAAACCACCCACTATAACAAACAAAAATAGAAAATGTGGTATTCGAAGCTTGCAAATTAAAATAAACATTGATAATATCAAAATTTCAATTCTACATAAATTCTACGTTAACGATATTTGAAGGTATTGTCGTTTGAATAGATATGTTTTCAATACTACTTTCATTTTAATATACTGGGATTTTATTACGCGCATTGTCGTAAAAATTAATTAATCGTACTAGAACAGTGTAATATGTACCAAAGATAAAACAGATATTAAATAAAAGAAAATTTAAAAATAAATTCATGAAATGGAAACAATAGCTTTGCTTTACTGAATTTTACTCAATCCATATTTGTACGAGATGCAATATTTCATTAATAAAAAGTTATGTAAAGATATAAAATTTAATATGTTATTTCCATGCAATTATTGAATTATTCAAAACACATAAGTTTGAAATATGTTATTGTTACTTCTACTATATCCTATAGCTTAAATATGAAGCATAATTTTTAAATAAAATTGGCTCAATCGAATTTACTCCACACTTGTCCACTCTGGATAGCCAGAAATATAATTAAAACTAGACTTATATTAAAATCTTCACTCTGTAGTTAAAATCTTTCAATGTCAATATTGGCATAATTACCTTTCGTATTTGTGTAACGATTGGTAACTGCAAAATAAATGTTTAATTCATTGAAATTATCACTTTATATATATGCTACTGTTATTCGTACTATGGAATATAGCCAATTAAGTAAAATACCTTTAAAATCTCTACTATAAAAACTAGTAAACAATTATACAACGCGTACATGTACATTGTGTACATTATTAGAATTCAACTTTAAATCAATGTATCTCAAAAATGATACATTCATTTTTAATTTTCAAATTAAAAAAATCTTTGAACCTTTTCTGAAAGTGTGTCACGGGTCTATCTCTTCAGATCGGAAAGTTTCCCGATCACTGAAAAATGCAAAAATGTAAAAATCGTATCTTAAACTTCATGTTTGTGTATTAATAGCTACCATTATAAACTCATTGCACAATATACTATTATTTTTTTTAAGTATATGTTTAACAAAGCCATTGTACCTACTTTTGTAGGTTTAATACATTCATAATACATATACCTACATATACATATTTTCCCGCAAAAATAATGAAAATATTCTAAGTAACTTCCGTTAAAGTTAAAAAATGTAAATACCAAGAAAACGTGTGTTTTTTTTGGAAAAAGTGGATTTTTGAATGTTCGCAATGAGGTAGAATATCGCGCCCACTACCAGAAGATCTGTCGGAAAATTTTCAATAAGACCATGTAAAAATTATTTGTACGGGAGAAAAATCCGGAGTCTCTCTTAAAATAAGCGAGTTACGAAGATATGGATCTCTAACTATCAGGTAAGCTTAGGTTAGGTTAGGTTAAGTTAGATTAGATTAGCTTAGGTTAGTTTAGGTAAGATTTGAGATGAAAGAGGAAAACTTGTAGACATATCTCCGCAAGTATTTATTTAAAAGGTGTTATCCGCGAGCGGAACGAATTTACGCGTATTTTTTTATCTAATCGGACGTATACACACGCACACCCACTATATTACTAAACTGCGCTCATAAAATGTTTAAAAATATGAACGATGCGCTTCTGTCATACAGCCGACAACAAAAATTGTTTTGTTTACGTGAAAGTGAACATGCAACGTGTTTATGTTTTAACTTATTAATTTAAATTATTATTATTAAAATTAATGAAACAAAATGTAGACACGTTACATTTACCACTAAAAGAACCACACGCCCAAATGTCACAATATACAACAATATTAGGTACTCAGAAGCATGGCAATGTCAAATACCTTGAAATGCATCTAGATAAACAATTAACTTGGAAAACACATATTCAAAAGAAACGTAACACAATTGGAATTAAAAATTAAGATACATTTCAGTTGTAAATTAACTTAAAGAGAAAAAAAATAGTACTTTTTTGTATAACCTAGTACTTTTTCTCAAACCTATACCTTATTTTTTTGGTATATGGCAAAACTGGTTACATTATGTGTGCGTTAGGTAATACACATCGCTCGGTTTTATTAAAGCACTCCATACAAAACCTCGCGCTCTAAAATACATCTGAATTTTAATAAAAAAAAAAAAATGTTTCTTCTCGTATACAAACTTCTTACATATATAAAATGACCAATACAACACATGGTAAAAGTTTGTCGGTTACCTCAAAGAACAGTCTGTATTTATTTTGTTTGTACAAATATTTATTTTACAATTAAACTGCTTTAACTTAACCTCTACATTGTGATGTACACATCAAGAAACAGTTAGGTGACAATGATCGTCAAACACTGCAACGTGTAAGAACTTTAAAAGTAGCCTGGAAAAACTGTAAGTACTACTCAAGTAGAATTGTAGAATCACCTATGACTCTTCCGTGTACCCAAGTTTCTGTATTGTATAATGTATCACACAATTTTATAATTCATTTAATGAACCTAATCTTATTCAAACTTGCTCTTTGTGTTGGCGATTTATGTTACTAATTCGTGAATGTTTAATATACAAACATAAAACAATGTTTCTTTTGTTACATTGTTCAAATTTCGGGACTGTTTATTTTTGACATAATTTAAACCAGGATAAAGTTTCCCGATACATATTTAATGAGGAATAATGAAACATTTCTAAATAAACCGTCACGCTTAGTACAAAGGAAATTTTAATTTCCATGTAAAGTCGACGATGCATTGTCTGTAACAAATCGATTGAATTTAACGGTAATTACCGTTTCGCTACAGATTTATTGTTTAACTTCTCAAATATTTGACGAGTATTGAATAAAGTTTTGCTTAAAATGCACCTGTATTAATAATTCTGCTGCTGCTGCTGTTCTATAAATCAATATTCACTTTTGTAAAACTTTTTTTACTTGTTCACGGGAAATTTATTTCAGAGGGTAATGTTCTACGCTGTGAACAAATTAAATACGGAGTATTGGAAACAATAGAAAACAGACGTACGTATATTTCTCACTGAGTACAGTTTTATTTTAATTACAAGTCTACCGACAAATGATTTTATTCGACTAGCTGGCAACTGACTGTTCGGCCATTAAAAAGCAGACATGTTGGTCTTTTGCAATATATTTTCAGAGTTATTTAAGCTGCTAGATGATATGAACTACGATAGTTGTAATAGTAGTACATTCCGACTCGGTTATTATGTACTTCGCTCTACACAGATAGGTCAGCCGCAATGACTTATCGGCAATGAGTCATGCTCGGTACAATATTAAGGTTCGATTTCTGCACCTCTGATTAAAAAAGCGGTTATCTTAAACGTTGATTAATAGAAAAATATCCCATCGAAAAACTGAGGAAGTTGTCCAAAATATACGTTAGTTACTATTTCGATGTTATACTTTCTACTTACTAAAAGTTTTCTTATCAATGAAGTTTTCGCGATCAAGTCAACTAATCGACTTCGTAAATTTAAGTCAACTTCCCAACCCCCGGCATACTCACACTATAGTTTTCAATCTCTTAGAAAATGTGGTTAACAACAACTAACTTCCCAACTTTTCAATAGTCAGAAATTATCATATTGCTATTCTAATCAATGAAAGGAATATCAATTTTTACGTTTAAATAATGCTATTATTGTTAGCATTCTTCGCCATTCTTAGTGTTGCAAAATGTATTTTTATAATCTTTTACATAAAATACAAGAACAACATACAACTGTTTATTATAAAATTAACTAATATAAGCATTTATAAATAAATTAATAAATACATTTATACATCGATAAAACTAATGCTGCAGTTCCATAGTGCCTATACACGAGCCGCCCCTGACTGTGAGTATCATAATTGCGAGAGCGACGATTTTAAAAAATTCGTGGTTTCTTGAATAGTTTATCGGTTTCAGAAAATGAATATCTTATTAATAATAGTTATTTAAATAAGAGTAGGAAAATGATACATTACAGTTGAGGAGTCATATTGAAATAAGATGTTATGTATTTTATGGCTCGAAGTCAAGTACATACATTTTTCTGGCGAATCATGTATTCTTTTTTCTGAAACCTTTGATAATAATTTTAAATTTAATAAGTAAATCAGATTATCGATAAGTATTTCGTTTCAAAGGTGAGAAAAAATATTTATTCACAACCACTATTGTAATATGTCAATTCCTAACCTGTCAAAGGTTAGAAACGTATGTCATTTTTAACTGCAATGACAATCTCACGGGTGGGAAATACTTTAAAATCCCTTGGGGGGGAAGTGTTTACTATGGTTGCCTAGTAATACTGTCATAAATCCTCTAAAAGTAAGGTGATCAGTGCTGTCAAACATATTAAAATAAATTTAAACATTTGTTTTCATAGACTACTACCATACATTAATTTAGTTTATTGGAAAAAGGCGATATACGAGTAGAAGTTAATTTGGATAATTGTGAATAAAATAGTATACATAGTTCGGTGGGAGTTTCATTACAGCCTTGCGCTATATCTGAGCCTCGAGGCTTCGCCTCTCGGTCATATAATAAGCCCTCGGCTGTAATGAACCATTTCCCACCTCACATGTAATATACTATATATATAAACAAAAACTAAACTAATAAGAGCGACGAGGTTCCTGTAGATATGAAAGAAGCAGCAGAGGTTGTAGCAAATCTACTGCCCAAAAAATAAAAAATGAAGTGCAACAAAAATGTTTAAATATTTTCATGACTAGTCAGGGAAATGCAATTTTTTAGCCCTATTTTGGAAGCGAAAATAGTATTTTCGTTCCGGTTTTTTTTTTTTCAATAACGTTTTCGTGATCAACTTTGTGAGGTTACAGGCGTAGTACATGAAATCAGTAAAAGTAATTTATAATTTCAAGCCAATGATTGCAGAATTCTTTAGATTTTTAAATTGAATATATGGAAAAATTTCTTGATGACCCTATGACCTTGACACATTTCTCTGAAAGAAATAGGAATCGTGAACTTCGTCTCCTGCCGGAAATTATTCCCTGTAGCGCTGTAGGGAAATTCTCCATCAGACACTGGGCCTACTTGATACAAGTACATTTAGAAACGGATGATATTTTTCACATATGCCGATTTTATCAGCAACCATAATAATTTTTCAATTAATTCTGAAATGTACTTTCTTGTTTTTTATACTATTCGTATACATTAATGAATAAAATTTTATTATATGTCAAACTAATAAATTATTATTTTTTTCTAAAATGTGTCTTTCGGTAAACATTGTTAGTGGTAATATATTAACCTACCATAGTGTCAAATTCGTCATTGTAAACAAAATAAAAAACGATTTTATTCAGCTTCATATATGTGTCATTAATTTTATGAATTTTATTGATGACATGAATTCACAATTGTTATTATACAATATTACGAAAAAAAGTAGGTCAATAAATTCCTTACGATAAAGAAAAATCTTGTCATTGAGGAAGTACGAATACTACACAAGTGTACTGTAAACTCTTTCAGTTGCAGACAATATACAGAATTGTTTTCAGAACAATAGATATTGCCTACGTAATTTTATCTAGAATTGTTATCAATAAAATTCTATATTCTTCAAATGTGCTTTCTCATGATCTTTATTTATGTCTTATTGTTTATACCATAACTTTAAAATAAATATTACTTCTAACAAACACTTATAGATCAAATGCTTTTCACATACAGGCATCAATTCTATAAATATGATTTTTACATATTCTACAAACATTTTAATTACATCCTTTTATGGAAAAATTTAATATGTATATATCTTTTACAGTAAATAATTTTACTTAGTGGGACACGAACTTGGGTTCGCCAAACCATAACTAGTTATTCTATTAACTATATCCCAGACCTTATGATAAACAAAACAAACCTTATGAAAACTAAAATAACTTAAATAAAAATTTATATACTTTTATATTTTTGTGATTATTTTGTGAATTATAATACAGAGTGCAATTTCATTTATTGTTTTTATTTTTGCCAAGACACCAGAGCAAGCAACTTAATTTTTTTATTGAAATTATGTAGCAACTTATTTAATTTTTATGAAATTAATTTTTTTATGTAGTTCAGCTCCGATAAGAAAAACGTGAATAAGTCTCGAATTAAGCATTTCCGGAAATTTCCTCAAATCAACTTGTCATTTTATTTTTAGGTGTTTAATTCATGTTGAAGTCATGTTGTTTAAAATTGGAACATCTGTATATTATACTATAATAATAAAAATATACCTATAATGTTAAATATCAATATATTGTTATATAAACTAATAATATTTATATTTTAGACCAATATTGGTTTTATTTGAATAAAATTGATACCTATTTTATTTTTTATTTACACTTTCCAACAGACCAAAGTCCAGTAACAAGATCAAAACATTTTATAATAAAAGGAGAACAACCACGTCATTTTGTAATCAACTAATCTCCCACTCGAAATCTCACCAAAATTTTCTTCCGTAATTTAGCGCTTATGATTCGAAGTAATCTACTCAACACCTACATTAAGTTCGCTGAAAAAATCATGTAATATATCTTCATTAATCTCGCCATAACTAGTCCCTCGTTAGCTCCTAACCTCAATCTCTCAAAGCCCGAATCACACCCTTAAAAAGCCACAAATTATCACGCGACGCACAGCCGTGCGGTGTTCCTCCATTTAACTCAATTCCACCCATTTACCACACACGTATTTGTTATGCGTTTATGTCGGTGTATGTCGGTATGTACAGCGGAAGTAGATATGGGTACACGCAGTGGCCGGAAGTGGTGGTTGTCTCTTTCTTCCACCCCTGTCTTTGTCTTTTAATGAGGGAGGCATGTCAGTATGTTCTCGTTTAAGGCGCACGCATTTTGGGATATTGTTCTTTAGGGAACACTTAAGGGTTTCTATTTCGCTCATTTAGGTATAAATATTGCAGGCGTTGATTTAATTTCACTTTAATATGTTTACCTCAAGTAAAATAAGATTGAGATTGTAATTTTAAACTATAATACCTACAATATATATTTGGTCATTAAATCATAATATATAAATTAATACAGAAGAAATACATCATATAGACATATAGGTATAACTAGGAAATACATTATTGGCGGTAATCAAATAAGACTTAAACTTCAAATAATATAATTATCTTAATACGTAATTGCCACATAATTTAACTTAATTATTGTTATTATTATAAATTTTATATTTTATTGCATATAACTGGTATACTGGTAATGAATGGAATTTTTTTTTTTTTTAATAATTTTCTTATATCTTTACTAATGTTTCGTTATATTAATGAAACTTTTGAAAATAATACAAAACACAAAGATTTCACATATCACATAATAACATTCATGCCATATCCGGGATTCAAACCCGGAACTTTCGACTATTAAATTTAGTAAATTGAGCTATTAAAAAATCATAATCAATTTCGCATTATAATCAAATGATAGATTAATTTTGTTTTACATATTTAGAGATAGAGTAATTCTGTTTATATACCTGTAAGGTATTTTAATCATATGATACGTTGATTCTACTTTACATATTTAGAGATAGAGCAACTCTGTTTATATGCCTGTAATAAGCTGATTTTATCAAAAGTAAATTTTTGAAAGGATTGTTACTTTTTAACTAAATACGGTAATAAATAAATCAGGGTTGCATTGATTTGAATCATTTAATTCAAATCACTGATATAAATAAGATTTGAATGACATTGATATCTAACTCATTATACCCGTTAGCTAAATGCTAAATTGCCTATTCTCTGTTTTTGTAAATATATTATACCTACTCGTATGCAAAACCGACTTAAAAATTTATTTCAGTAAAAAAAAGTTGCTGAAATCCCGCTGCTGGTAAAAAGTATTGTAATAGTATATTAAGGTACTAGTGTATAAATAAGTTTTTAAAAGCGTATAATTCAATTAGAATGAAATAATCATTTCATTGGCTACTTGAATTGTAGTTATTTAAATATGACTGAATTTGATGCTTGAGAAAATACTGCACCATGGAAAGATAATATTGAATGAATATGTAGCATCTCAACTACCCACGGAAATGTATATATTTATATTACCATAGATATTCATCAGATAAAGTTTTCCTTTTAACAACAGGAAAACAAATATTCATTTCGCTTGTAAATATCAATCGATCAACATCAAACTTTAAAAATAAATTTATATTGTCGATTATATTTTATATTTTTATAATTACAAACATAATTGGTGACCCCGGCCTATTATAGGTACCTTATATTCAACGTTAATTAAAATTATTTATTGTAAATAGTTACTGATAAAAGATTGTTTTATATTTTATAAGTGTCATGAAGAACAATTTGATTGAACTACCAAATTTACAATATTTTTGTTATAAAATGTAATAGTTTTCATCCATTTGATAAATGATCAAGACCACAGGTCGAATGTGTTCGTTCAAATAAAACCAAATTTTGAAAAACAACATTTTATAAATAACAATTACTTACATGATAACTGAATATCGCAATCTAAATATATGTCTTGTGATGCCTACAATTATAAACAAATCACCTAGGTACTGTACTATACAAATGAAAATTAAGCCAAATAAGGAAATTTATAATAATAGGTTATTTATTTTTACTTGATGACAGCTAAATCATTTGTTAATAATAGGAAGATTACGCTGTATGTAATACGTACTGAAGCTTGTCAAATTATACATAAAATGTTATTTAGCGTCATAATTTAACAACGGAAAAAACGAGATTTATGTATTTATTTATAGAAGTTATACAGTTTGTAACAATTTGAAGAAAGTTGGAATTTTTAATAAACAGTAATATATTTCAATTCTTCATCGTACAAATCACAAAAGTTCTTAACTCCAGATATTAACTTTTTTCTATAACTATCCATCATTTTTAATCTTACAATCTGGCGAACTAATTCCTAAGGGTAGTAATTTAAAATTCAAATTGCACGTAATCCCGGAGTAAAACTAATTAATAAATAACAGAGTGGGTCTGAAATTTTAACATCAATATGTAACAGCTTGTTCCGTGCTAAAAACCCTTATTAACCTCCCAATTATTCAAACATTACCTTAGGCCAATCCTGGACCTTATGTACAAATATTCATTAAAGTTGGGACGTTTATATTACACCTATCAGGAACTGACTTTGTGATTCTACCCTTCTCAAATAATCCCTTCATTTCCAATTCTCTTTACTAGTACTGTATTTCACTAATAACTACTAGAAAAGTCATCCAATTTAATTGATAAAAGTTAAAATGTGCCTTTAATAAAATAGAGTGCAGTGTACCATACCAACGCTTCTCTTTAGGTCATTTTGAGTATAAAATATTAGATGAAGGCAGTTCCCTTGCGAACTTTTGCAAGGCCGGGTTCGTAAATTATGCGTGCTGAATCATCCTGTATACATTATATACAAATTTTTCATTTTAAATGGGTCACCATTGCTATCTCGAGAACTATAAGAGACATTATTTTAAACCAGTTGTTCTCAAGACATGAGGTCCTACCTTCTTATTTTACATAGAACACCCTATATATTTTTTCATATTTTGAATTTATATAAAATTACAAATCTAGTTTGTTATTAATTTTAAGTTAAACATTAAAATACCAACGTTGGCATTGTTTGTATACTTTTATCTGAAAATAGCAGTTGCTATGAATAAATAGAAGTTAAGCGTATTTTTTTTTATTTTTTTATTTTATCAAGATTGCCCTCAAAAGTGATATTCTACATTTTATTTCACCCAAAGATGCCTAGATTTCTCAAAAATTGAAATTTTATACAAAAATGACGTCAGAGTGGCTCGCGGAGAACGTATCGTCTATTTTAACCAGCGCGCGCTGGGTTCCCATGGCAACAGAGAACCGTGTAGTGTAATGCCGCATGATACAACCTACGTTCAAAAAGTCAGGTCTCACCATCCCTTCTGCGCAAGCGCATATCTCACTTGTGACGTCAGAGTGGTTCGAAGATAAATCATTAATTATAAATAATTGGCAACATAATTTTAACTTTGAATTACATTTTAAGTTATAATTATTCATATACTTACGACTAAAATATATTTCACATGTAATTTCAACCACGCTAAACTTCCCCATTAGAGTAATAAGAACTCAGAATTTGACGTTTGTTTTGTTCTTATCATTCTCGAGGTAGCAATGATGGCCCATTTAAAATGAACACCGTATATAATGATGATAGTTAATGGAGGTGACAAATTTATTATAATATATATTATATTTACTTCTTCGAAATATATAGCTGAATTGAAAATAATAAAGGTTAACACGTTTCTTAATTGAATGTTAGGTGCCATTGTTAAAATATACTTCTGAAGAAAAAAAAGAAGTTATTTTTGCTATTTTTTTATATAATGGTCAAGTGATTCATGAATGTTTTAAACGATTAAAGGATATTTAAAACAAGTGTAAATAAAACTTTGTTTATCTCGTGTGAGTTTATGCTTTATTCAGTCCGGAAATAAATAAAAAAATAATGATCAATAAAACAACGTTTTTTATGTTCATTTTTTGTAATTAACTTTACGACTGAAACAAAACTATTTCAATCCGAACAAATCCGAAGCAAAATATCTGGATTTGATGGAGGATTTTTCCAATCAAGTATAACAGGACTGTCGTAAAAAATGTAGCTACTACAAAACATTGTTAATAGTGAAATAAATTAATGTATTACGAAGCACATAAATAGAGTTATGACATTTTAATTGAACTCTTAGAATGATCATAAAATTGTATATTTAATTACGCCGTATTTTTTCCAACTTAATACCGTATTATTCTTATTAAACGTAAACTTTCTAGATAATATATTATAATTTTTTTGTTGGAAAAAAAAATTCAATTATAATTACTTATGAATAATTTAATGGAGAATTTGGTAAATTAAATTTTAATTTATAATTAAAATAAAGTATTGAAAGACTAATAATGTGTCTTTATTATTAGAAATAAATTATTCAATTTCTAATATTATAAGACGTTAAAACTAAAAAGTTTGTTATTATTACTAGTTCTGAAGATTTTAAAAGTTTTAAAATTACATGACCTGACTATAATACAGTGCTAAACAAAAAAAAAACCGAACACTTATATTTCTTGAAAAAAAAAATAACGTTTTCATTGTTTCTATCCACTAAATTATAATATTTATTTGATTTGCAATATAAATTCAAATAGTAGCGTGATGATTGATATATTCGATTATGTTGAAATTATTAGTTATTTATTATTAAAATCAAATTCTGATAAATCTATTTAAAGTTGATTTATTTTATTCTGGTGTGGTTAAAACTATTAAATTGTCAGTATAAATGTTTTATACATCATTGAGTTCACAAATTTCGAAATGAGTGTTAAAGTGTAGCCATAGCTTTTGCATTAATTTAAGATGAAGTGTTCTTAAATTTAGCACGAATTTCAGTGAATGACGCTGTCAGGCGATACCAGAGGATTGGAGAGTTTACGAGGAAACTGGGATCGGGTCATAACCGAGTTACTGCAGAACGGAATAATTGATTTATGGTACCCATAGTTCTTCTAGATCGACGCGAAATAGCAAGTACCGTCTCTAGTAGATGATCAGAATTTTTAGGAGTAACAATTTCGGCAAGAACGGTATCCTGGAGGTTAAACTGTTAATCGAAGCTGGTCATCGATCTAGAATATGCGCAACTGGATCAATATTGCTCTCAATTTATCGAATAGCATGTTTTCGTTTTCCCAAAAATCATTTGAATTTGAGTTTCAATAATTGGCGGTAAATCTATTTACACATGAGTCCAAGTTTAGTTTATTTGGTGAAGACCTAGCGATATGCTGACTGTGTAACATCCCTAGAACTTCTATGGACGCTCCCTTTAAATATAAAATGGTATATCTTTGGAAGAACGTACGATCCTTGTCGTCTTGAATAATGACATAATAAATAGTCACTATTACAAAACCAATAGTCTGGAATATCACATTGTTCCATATGCACCTTTTATAGGGGAAACATTGCAAACAGATTTTTTGATGAAGTGAATATTGATGCTATAAATTGATCAGCTCGCAGCCCAAATCCAATACAGCATATATGGGACATGATACGATGTCGCATTCGAAGCCGAGGAACCCTAATTGTTCTGCGTCCTGCTCTAGAATAAGAATGGGACAGATTGGACTAAGGAGACATTGTGCGTCTAATTAACAGCGTGGAACAACGAATGAGACATGATACTAGAGATGTAGGTAGCAATTCCCGATATTATTGTTCATATTTTTTGTCCTTTGTAATGTTAAAAAAAACTTTTTCTTAAATCGTTAATAAATCACTTATATTCATAAGAAAAAAAAAATCCTACGTAAACATTTGAATAAATACTGAAATTCAAAAATACTTTTTAATTTTTTTAATGTGTCCGGTTTTTTTTGTCTGAATATCAGTTTTTAAATATTTTACTTTGTAGTTTTGTATGTCCTCGATACAGCAGGGTTGTAATTTTACCAGACTCAAAAACACGGCTTTTTCTTTTGGAAAAACTCACTAAAAAAACACAAGAAACCCACATAAGAAAAACTCTGCTGTATAATAGTATTTACAATTTTTTTTTCTTAATTAACGACTTTTATTAAATAAAATAAACAATTAAAGAATACTGAATTACTTAATTTATATCTTTCCTTCTTAAATAAAGAATACATTCTATTTAACTATATTTAAAAAAAAATCCTCAAATATTCAAATAAAACCAAATCCAGGTTGGGTTTGACTTTTTATATACAACTCTGGTTTTTTCTTAACCCTGGTTTTAACGGACTTGTTTTTTATTTTATTAATATCTATAACCTATAATTTTTAAATAATAAAAACAGGCAATTAGTTTTTAATTTGTTTAAATTTACGGAAACTGAACCGATTAATAGAGGATGAATTCCACTAACTAAGTATTTTGAAATACAAATATTTACAAAAATTCCATTTGTTATTGAAATAAACCCACGTCACTGGTAGCATGCTTTCACATTTATGGTTTACACCCCTAGCTTATTGGATCAGTGCAGCTTTAAACTTCGTTGATTTTGGGTAGCTATAGCTACTATAGTCTGTACTGCACAGGGCCACTGGTAGGCGAGACAAGGGTCTATGACAGTTTCATTATGTACTGTACAGCACATGGCACACCATTGGAAAAAACGATATGATTATTGCAGTAGATGCGCGAGAATGATTGACAGATCCATTTCTATTTGAGACGACCTAAAATCGTTTTATCTCATCGGGATTTGAACTTGAATTGTCACAACCAAATACTTCATATAATATGATAACATTGTCAAATATGTACTCGTAGCTACTTACTTATATCTTTAGAATTAAAAAAACCTGAGTGCTGGCGCTAATAAACAGCCTTTCGCAATATAATTTTCTAGTTTCGAGATAATGAAATAGATACAAAACAAATAATAATAATAATAAAAAATCTGATATTGTACTATCTACAATTTTTCCGCAGTAAAGGTCTACAAAAAAGGCCGTTATCATTATTGATTTAAGCGTCCATTCATCCACATAATGTTCGCATATTTATCAAGTTGACAAATCGGGTGTATTTTATTCCCCTTTTTTCCATAATCAAAAGCAAATAAACCTTAAGAGGTCCATAACATCTTCCCACCCTTCCATTAATAAGGAATTGGTCCATATGCGGCTAGTCTTGTTATCGGGGCTCCGGGTTCGTACCCCGTCCGTGTGGTTAATGGCGTGTGACCTTGGGAACGGCCGCCATTACGACCGCCATTTGTCGAGAGAAATGGAGTGTGTATTGATGGCACTTGTATAATGTCTTTCTCCACGTACGACGATGAGCCTCTTATCGAGATGTATCACGGACCGCGGGTTTTTGGTGATGGTTTGTTTAGCTTATGGAGTTATTGGATAGGTATACTCGTACTGTAGTTTACCCTAAGTGCGCACTTAGCTGATATCGCAAATGGGATGTGGAAATTTATTTTTCAAATAGAGATTTAGAAGAGTACGATAGCTTAAATTCCTCATAAAAATGCAGAGTTTGTGCCTATCTCTTAAATATGTGAATAAAAAACGTTTTATCTTTCTAAACCATGTACAAGGTACTCCCAATGTATTTCACAATCTTTGTTTTGTAAGCAAAATTGCTGCAAAATTACTCAAACAAGATCTTGCATCAATATTTGAGAAAACTATAGTGCATAATAAACTACTTCAAATTTGTTTTGTTTGAACTATAATCTATTCATCGAGACTTTTCTATGTTACAAAATCCATGATTAGCCTATTTAAAAGGCAAACATAGTCTAGGCGGTACAGACAATAAAAAATAAATGATCGGATAATGCATAATTTTTGGACTTGCAAAAATCACTTTTATCTACAACTATTGAAATATGGGTACATTATACGTGTGATACTACATATAATATACTACTCATATTACACAAGTGTAATGTCATGATACACGCTACATTTTTCTGTAATAAATAAGGCATATAATTTAACACATAGGTAATATTTTATTAAACTGTTAATTTATTAATAACATATTTTTTATTATAAATATCAATATATATGCTTATAAAAGTATAATAAATACAATTTAAAAAGTGATTTTGACATTTAAGTGTTACTGTGGCGCCATCTGTTAAGCTATATATGAACTACCCACACCTAACTGAATATTTAACAAATAATATCAGCTTTGTTATATGCCTGATAGTTGTAGATAAAGTATAGTATTTGACTCGCATAATATGGCTACATTACACTCAGATGATTAAAAATACTCGCTACCGCTCGTATTTTTAATTACATCATCGTGTAATATAGCCTACATATTATGCTTGTTAAATAATATACTATTCATTTACACTTTCGACAATAATAATGAGATATTTTATTTATTACACAATTATTTTCGTTAAACGTATTATTTAATTTAAATATTAAGAATATTATCCAACTAGGTAATTTTTGTTGTATTTTTGATAACCATGTTTTTAATGAAATATTAATTAAAACAGTAGTAAAAAAAGTTTTCTTAAGAAAAGTCGATTTTTTTTCAAATTTTTAAATAATTCTTTCTGTTTAGTAATCTACATGTGTCATATAACTTACCCTTAAATTTATGACATTAACTTCAAAACCATCCTGTATATACAATTTAAAATGCCCAAAGAAATGGGAAACCCTATCAATTACCAATAATCTATTGTGATTAATAACAAATACCAAACTTAAAAAAAACCGCAAGCTAGTATCGGTAATTCTTGTTATAATTGCTTTTCTATTAACATGGGAAAGTGATCTATCCTAATTTTTTATTCATTTATGTACACTACATTACAATATCTTCATAATTTCTTATTCCTGTTTTGATTTTGATTCATTTTGTAGAATTTGTTCTATTTTCCCGTAATTGTATTACTCAATTCCCCCAATTATGATTAATTAATAATTAATTGCTCTTGTTATTTTCTAAAGTTCATCTAATTCCCAAAGTATTGCCTTCTATTTTTGCTCTTTTATTTGTGGTATATCCAAATAAAAAATACCTTCTAAAAATTTAACAGAAACAAATTTCACTTATTTTTATGACAATTCGAAGCCTAAAAAATTAATTGTATATTTTACTACAACCGCAACTAAAACCAGAAATGTATGCCTCAATGAATAATTTATCTACTTCTTTTATCCTTCCTGGCGTTGCAGATGTTAGTTGTAATTTTCATTAAATTAGAGTTTGTATAAAAAGATTATGTATTGAAATAGTTATTTCAACTAAAAGACATATAAGTAGGTACATCATAAAATTCGATAAGCTGAGATTATACGAGCAAAGAATTCAATTTATTTATTTGCAGCTTTTTACTACTTTGACAATGGTGACCAAATAATAAATGAAGTCATTTATTTATGAGTTATGATATAATAGAAGCAAGTTATGTTTACGTTAAGAGTGGGACGGCAATTAAGTTAATTTGTAAATTATTTTAATTTAATTGGTGGAAATCTCTCTTGAATGGGACTATCCCGCTTACAAGTTATATTAAATAAATAAATAATAAATAAATATAGTTTCGTCTTAATTATTTGATTTATATGCCCCAGAATGTGCTCCAGTTAATATTCTAGCTCATACCTGGTAATTACTCTATTTAATTGCTCCAGAATGTTCTCTACGTAATATAATTATTTATTACTCCAGTGATTTGACTTAATTGTACATAAGGAGTAAATTTGAGTATATTTATGTATTTGACTATATTATTTATATTTATTTCAGAACTGGGATCAAATATTGGTTTCTTTGACATTACCACTAAGCTTATTAAAGCAATTATAAAAAAATACAATTACGTTGAGATTATTGGGATTTTGATTGGCACAATTTTGGAGAATGTTTTTTTCATCAGATATTGATTGTGTGAAGGTAGTGGAGGCTGATTGTAGGCATGCTGCGATTAGAATTGAACATAGCGTGAGATCAAGGAGTGATTTCCAGGGTAGAGAACCAGCCCGTAACAAGGGCAGACTGGTGCAATCATATTGGGCGCCAAATGGACATGGGGCGCCATTCTGATTCCAAGCAATTGTATAATAGTATATTATTCAATGAGCATGTAATGTATGCTTTGTAAATCATTCGAATGAGTAATACCCATTATATGCGATTAGAGTACTATACTTTATCCATAACATGAAAATATATGTTTATTGTAATTAAACATGTCATCACACTTTGACAGATCAATAACAATAGCTCGCGTGCTCGCATCACTGTTTCACAGCATATAATACTTAACGCAAGACAATAATTTTTAGTGTTATTTAGCTACAGTTCAAGCTTAAAAAGAAAAATATGAAAAATGAGAATACTAGTGCAACTTTGGCGTTTTGTGTTTTACTCTTTTGATAGGTAAGATTTAAATTTCACATAACGATTGAATAATATTATTCCATCGAACTGTCGATATTATTCAATTAGCAATAGTAATTAATTGATAAAAAAACTATTGAATTATAGATATATTATTTGAAAGTTGTGGATAAATATAATGAGGCCTTGCAAGATTTTTCATTTTTAGCTTTAATTAATAGAATAATGGAAAATATTAGACCCGTATTTTTATTTTCTCCAAATTGACTTTTAATAAGGAAAAAACTACTATTAAAAATGATACCCTTGAAAACGCGACTGAATTATCTCACTCCCCCTTTGTCCAGTGACGTATCAAGGTTCTTATCCAACTTCATTTCGTCTAAAAATTATTAAAACATCAATGATTCACCAAGAGCCAAGAGCGAGTATAAAATTTTACGAGAATATCTAATGAATATGAGTTATCAAAAATATTAAATTTTGATACAATTATTAGAGATTTTGCCATTATGTATAAATAAAGAAAGGTATTTTTTTTAGAATTGTATCTATACACTGTTGAAAATTTCAAATTGTCAATATTTTGTTGATCAAATTTTGTTAAAATTTGCTAGACATGTAGTTATATTAACAAAAAACTTAGTTGAAACCAAAAATTTTTAGTTAAAATTTGAATTTGTTAACATTTAACAAATATAAATGTCGATATTTAACTGTAACAAAAGTTGTTGTGTTATTAACGAATAGTTTTTATTGATTAACAATAAGTTTTGTTAATTTCAACAAAGTGTGTTATGTCAGATGACAACAAAATTACAAGTTAAAAGAAGACAAAATATTTTGTACACATTCACAAAAAAAATTGTTACAATTACTAAATATTTTGTTACGTTATCAATATTATTTGTATTTTTCATAAAGTAACAAAATATTTTGTTAAATTCACGAACAAGATTTTTTTGGTACGCGTATGTATTGCGTTGCAGTTTAGTTCAGCTGTAGAGAGTCAAACGGACAACAGTGATTAAAATTGAGGTTAGATTTTGTGTTTTACTCTTGATTAACAATTATTTATTTTAAAAAATGGACAAAAATGTGGTAGACATATTTCTCCGACAGAATCGACGGAATTACTTCGGCAACTAATACAAAAGAAGTTATACTTCAGACTGAAATACTGAATACTGAACAATAAATCGTCGTGATCGTACGACATTAAATAATTTCAGAAACAAATGTCGGCATCGGCAGCACCTACACCGCCTTTGCCAACAGAAGATAATGATTTAGAGAAAACTGAAGATGTCATCCATTGGCTCAAATCATCTACCCCGCAAAACACAAAACAAATAGAGTTAATATTAAAAAAAACAGAACTTACTCTCCATTATAGACGACAAAATAATTTAATCAACATATTAGAAACATTTCCAAGGTACGCCGATACAAAAGGCTTGGTATAAACTTTGTTTCATTTACTGTGGTTACGTTATACCTACTATGTGAATTTATTTCAGATCAATTACGAGAGAAACAAAAATTTATTAACACTGCTGACAAAATATTCTCTGTTTATAAAGAAACAATAAAAAATGCTAATTGTTCAGTTACATCAGAAACTGGTTGGAATAAAACCACAAGGATTTTTGTAGCCCTACATTTGCTTCCTCTTACCTAATGTACACGATTACACGATTTATATACTTGTGTAAAAATATGTAGATTTTTGTTTTTGCAATAAATTATATACTTTGTCTAATAAAATGTTTTATTGTTACCTAATTTTACATTATATTTTGTTATAATATTTACTAAAATATTTGTTAATATTTTTAAAATAAAATTGCATTTAACAAATGGATTTGTACAATTTAATTAAATTATTTGCTACTAAAAACTAAATTAATTGCTAATTTAACAACAACAGATAGTATTTTGTGCAAAATAAGTTGTAGAAATAACTACATATTTTGTTAGATAACAACAAATCGTGTTATTAAATTAACTAAAATTTTTGTCAATTGTAACAAATACATTTTGTTAAATTTCACAAAATCGAGAGGTAAATTAAACAAATATGGGTGCTAAAAAGTAACAAATTGATTTTGTTACAATTTAACAAATTATGTTAACAACTTCATTTTAACAAAAGTTTAACAAAATTTTTAGTGGACCTGGTGAGCCCTTTAATTTTGTTAATATTTAGTTAATTTTAACAACCAATTTCTAACTGTGTATGATATTACTGATATTAATAAATTTTATTTAGAAAACTTATTGTTTTCAAGGAAAAAACTATATTTGTTTATTATTAAATTACTTTTTAGTTAACTTATAGTTGCATATCTTATCATAGGATTCTTATGCATCTTTGAAATCTTTGATGAGCTCTTCCTGCAAGTTAACATCCTGTTACAATAAAAATGCAAATAGGGATTGTCAATACAGTACTTGTGGTATTTAAGGCCCGGTCCCTTCTAGAAATACCTTTCCACAAGATGATAAATGATGTGACACTAAATAATAATAGCTGGATTGCACATCTATGTATTTAAAATTCAAATAATTATCCTACTCCAACGTGATCAATTTGACAGATTTACAAAAATAAAGTTATGAAAGTGGAAGGTATTATAATCACATCAAATTTAACGCTGTATAATTTTGTCATTCTCACTTATTCAGATCTTTTTTTAGATTTTGACGATTTTGTTTTAATATCTATCGATTTATCTGGACCGAATTTATGTGGACTCATGTAGACCAAATTCGAATGAACAAAATTTTAAAATGCCAGATTTATCAATTCGATGAAGAATAAAAAAGTAAAAATAATGAAGAATGCTGCTGTGAAGTATAGCAATAAAACTTATTTTTAAAGAAAATATCTTTGTTAAACTTTTATCACATAGAGTATATCCGAACGTATTCGATAGTGGCAATTGAAGTAGTGACAGCCATCACCTTTTTTTCTGTGACTATTAGCTATTTTTTTTAAATACTATTCACTTCTTATTTATATGAAAATACAAATTCAGAAACAAGTCTGTAAGCATTGCACCAGTATTCTTAATCGCATTTTTTCGTTAAATGTCATTTTACGTATTTTCCAAAATAACCAATGCAGTACAATAACGTAAATAAAATAGCGTTATATAATACTACATAAATATATTTAACAAGAATAAATTATTTTTTCCTCAACAACCGCTCAATTAAAAAGACAGAATTAGGTGACAATACTATTTGTCGTATTTTTAATTATTTGCATAAATTATATAGAATCAATAATCTTTTGAAACGCCATTCATTAGAATTACTTCTCTTAAACGGTTTGTCATACTTTCCATTAATTTTCTTAGAGTTTGGGAGCCAATTTTACCCTATTCTTCTACCACAAATGTAGTTTTTTTTTATATATTTTTGAGGCCCCTTGTTTTACACATTTTTAAAAATAAATCACAGAGATGTTCTATGGAATTCATATCTGGAGACTGTAGAGGCGTTCTTAATTTTTGTCTCCAATTGTACAAACTATTCTAGGAGTTTACGTGTAGTATTTCTGGGGTCATTATCTTGTTGAAAGATATTATCATCAATAAAAATTTAGTTTCACACCTCTTCTGCAATCATACAGCCCCATACAAGCACAGAACCTCTTCTGTATTTCATTGTTGAGCATAATTTTTCTGTTCACATTTGTTAATTCTTCTTTTTCCAAGCAATAATTCGTCCATCTGACCCGAAAAGGTTTATTTGATTCATCTGAAAAAATTACTGAGTTCCAGAAGGTTTCAGGATGGTTTATATACTTCAAAAATAAAGTGCAAAGATGTGTGTATGGAGATTAGTTGGTTTGAGTGAATTTAGATTAGCAACAGTTTATGAATTTTGCTTAAAAGACCGCGAAATTTGAAACCGTGTTATCTCATCCAGAAAATCGACAGAGCCGACAGTTTTATTTTAATGTCTTTTTTCTAGACTATTAAGATATTTTCTTGTTATATGTTTGTTATTGCAACGAATATATAGTACAATGTAAACACATTTTCATTTCCCACGGTAACCATAGATAATGTTAAGGTATAAATTCATATCTCACAGTTCTGTCAAAAATTGTATTTTTTAATTTTTGTTTTGTGGCTATGTAGATGCTAGGAAATAGTGAAATGAATCTTTATTATTAAAATATAAATGAATTAAGAAATAATATCATAGTCGCAGAAAAAGCTAGGTGTACATGATTTGCTACAAACTCTCATACTCTTATGAAATGAGTACCATTACCAACGTAAAACTAATTCCAATGTAAATTATGAAAAATAAATTACACTTTAGAAGAAAAAGTAGTACAACTACGGTATATATTGCTGCATATTTTCTTAATTATTATTATTGAAAGAATTAGTTACATCATTAATAATACAAAGTGATTTCCTTCTGAAAAATGTATTAATAACTAAATATCTCACCCTAATACCCTTCATTATCGGGATAGATGACATTTTGCACATTTTCGTATACGTAACTTTTTTGTTAAGGTTTTTAAAAATGAGTAGTTTGCAATACTCAACAACAAATTACATATACTACTGCATCTATATAATATTGTAATAAATTTTTACTGTTATTTAGAATTATAAAAATGTGTGGCATCTCTCCCAGACATACCCTATCTTCCACCGGTTTGAATCAACAAGACCTGGGATTTGAAGTCTGAATGCTAACCACTAATAGAATACTGCTAGCATCGAATGATTACAAATACGACGATGTTCAATATTTATATGTACAGGATGGCCCAGTGAAAATTATCAGCGCAATTTTTGGCCACTTAACATTAATTTTGCAAAAAACGCTCGAACACGTCAATTTTAATATAAAGGGGGACACCTCAATGGATTAGTACCAATGGCATAACTTCAACCCTAAAATGTGTGTGGACTGCACCTCAAAAATATTAAATGGAAAAGGGTGTCAAACATGACACAGTTCGAAAGTCCTTTCAATTCTCTTTTCAACAGTTTTTTTATTTTTCAAATCCGATCATTAGTTCCAGAGAAATATCGTTTAAAACAAATTTTATTAGGTGTGCAAAACTGCAATTAAGTAGGCTTAAACAAATGACAGAAACTAAAGTATCAGTTTATTAGGTGACTATTTCCAACTTCCATACAATAATAAAGATTTTGCTCAAAATTTTAGAGATACTATACGTTGCCGTAAATCTTCTAAAAATTCGGGTAGCGTGGCATAAACTTTAGACTTCAAATAACCCCACAAAAAAAATCCAACTTACAAATTATTTGTTTATTACAAACAATTTGTCGATAGAATTGTTTATTTAGTTTCTGTCATTTGTTTAAGCCTACTTAATTGCAGTTTTGCACACCTGATAAAATTTGTTTTAAACGATATTTCTCTGGAATTAATGATCGGATTTAAAAAATAAAGAAACTGTTGAAAAGAGAATTGAAAGGCCTTTCGAACAGTGTCATGTTTGACACCCTTTTCCATTTAAAATGTTTGAGGTGCAGTCCACACCCATTTTAGGGTTGAAGTTATTCCATTGGTAATAATCCATTTAGGTGTTCCCCTTTATACTAAAAATGACGTGTTCGAGCGTTTTTTGCAAAATTAATGTTAAGTGGCCAAAAATTGCGCTGATAATTTTCGCTGGGCCACCCTGTATATATATATCAAGATTCAGTACAGGGCACATTTGTACCAGGGTAACTCTAGTAACCTCGAATAGAAATTAAGTTTACTCATGATAGTGTTCTGTTGGTAATTGAATTTCCAGATCTTAGTATTGCATCGTATGTAGTTGTAGTTATGAGTTGGTTTTATTTTGGCAATTTGATACTTTGTGTACGTTGCACTTTCGGCCGCACTTGGTATTCAGTGTGGGTGTTGGGCAAACACATGTAAGTCTGCGAAGTATTCCAAAGTGAAACCAATACAAAGTTGTGAAGTTGAGGAGGAACGAGCTACTTACCGTACTTAGCCTTGCGTACAAGTGCTGGAACAGAGGTTAGCCAACTTGTACGCGAACTTTGAAGGATAGCTACTTCCGTTCTATAATCCGCAAGGGCAACCTGCCCGGGTGATTGATTGAGGAAGGGAGCTGATTTCTACATATCGGGGAAACTTTGCTTGTTGGCTGATAAACGCGTGAGGAGACGAGACACTCGTTACAAACTTGCGTAAACATCGTTTAAGCTGCTCATGAGAGTGGAGGCGGGTGCAAAGGCATCATATACCTACGCGCTCTGACACATTTTCTTCAATTCAATTATAATAATTAGTTTTTCTAAATTTGATATAAAAATGTAACTTTTCAAAACTGGCTAACAATCCAAAAAGCAGTACTTTTAATAACCAGGAAATATAGTATCTTGAGTTACAAGGGAAGATTTAGGCGTATTACATCCCGAAGCTGGATATAATATGACGATAGATTCCCATATAGCACAAGACATTTTCCGTATCCTTAAGATTATATTAAATAAAAAAGTTAAGTTTCCTATTCACTACTGAAACAAAGGCAATAGGTAATAACTTCAACATACCTAATAAATAATATAGAATTGTGACAGTTTTGGTTTTTATAATTAATACATAATATAATATAGATTTTGGGTCGGCAACTAAACTCCGAGAAAGGATATGGTAGCAAGTAACACAAAGCACTGCGACACAGTAGTCCTTCAAAAATAAGTTTCGACGACAAAAGTGCGCGGTTTTTCGAACCACGGCATATTTGCAATTGAGGGGCATTATAAAGACATCTTCCCAAATATCTGCTCTTTTTGGGACTATCTTCACCCTTCTGCGACATCCACTCCCTTCAAAATTACCTATTGAAAGTAGGCTACTGTGCTCAACCCGGATAATTTAATAATAATCCAAAATATAATGCAACACATACATGTTTTTTTTATTCCTTTGTAAATGGATGACAAATATTTTCCTAAAGTTTAGTAGGCTTCATTTATATTAGAACCAATATAATATTTAATTAACAAATCAGAAAAATATCATAATCGTGATTTTTTGTCTCATGATTTATTCGGTTTTTTCTATGGATTACTTATACATATTATTTGATTAGAATACCGATCCCTTATTATAATTGAAGTTGTCGCTTCGCTCCTCCCTCCATATAATTGTATTCGCTTGGTAAAATACTTGATACTTAATATTATATTACATAGTATCTATTAAAACATATAGGTACTCGTATGTACCTTCGCATCAAAACCCTCAATACATATTTTTTATGTTGCAGTCGAATTGGTAATAGGATGGAACTGTAACAAAACGCCTGATCCAGTTAAACTAATACCTATTCGTTTTGTTATTTATTTTGTTGTTGACTTGTTTCAAAATTCTTTTTGGTAATAAATAGTTCAAAGATTTTTAAAGATTTCCGAAATTTCGTTTGGCTTTTAAGTTTATGGTTATATAGCTTTTAAAGGTTCGCTTCGGATGGTCATAAACCATCAACCCTGAACGGAACCGTTTTCTGATTCTCAGAAGACGCTAACTTTCTAATTTTTTGTGTATCTCAGGGTATTGAGAATGCACCCGGTTAGAGGCTAAGGACTGCAACTTATTTACACGCCCATGTAGTAGACGACCAGTGAAATTGCGAGAATCAGAAAACGGGGATGAATTCTGTATTATCTAGTGGGTGGACCATCTGAGGTAAACTTTTGAAATTAGGAAGTTAAGGGAGTCACAGACAGAGGGTCAGCGAGTGAAGAAGATGAGTCAATCATGACTCGTGGTGTAAATAATAGTTTGTAAGTAAGTTTAAGTTTTATCCTCATATGTAACTTGTAATCCATTAATTAGTAATTTTTAACTTGTTGTATTTCTATTTAATTTTAATATATTTTATTGTTAAATTTTCTCATGATCGCTTTGCTTATCCCTATTATTTAATTCTTTTCCTAAAATTAGTTTGATTATTCTAATTAAAAATAATCTGGTGGCAGCAATTTAAATTCTACCAATTTCGACATTTATTCCAAATTAAATAAATAACTTTTTTATTAAATTAACCCCAAATTTAAATAGTTCAAAAATTTTCTTTTTCTCATTGTTACAGAACGAAAGACGCATACATATACACATTATTAATTCTGCACGATTTGAACCTGCAACATGTGGATTGCTAGTCCTCAGCATTAAACATGCCAATGGCGTCGCAATCTTATTATATTTCATTTTAAAATAAGTTTCCTATTATATACGAATATACCAGACCTAAACAGTAATACAGTACCTACATTAAAAAAATAAGTTCGAAGTGCTAAATGTGACCTCATTTTTTAGAGCAAATATAAACAAACCAGACCTCGGGCATGGGAGAAACATTGATTAATCTAATCTTTAACTTATTTTTCTTCTAACGATGTTGTTTATTCTTAAATACCTCAGTATATATTTATGTATCTTAAATTTTTAATATTTAAGGTTATAGCGATAAATTTATTTGCTCTTATTACACCAACCAACGCAAATAATTTTATTGAAAATCACTTAAATAACTATAAATAAATAAAAACAATAATATTATTAATGGTTTACTTGGCCTTCATTATAAAATATATGTTATGGGTATGGAACTTAAAAAATATATTGAACATTTTAATACTTTTTTAATACTAATAACCCTAAAATTTAAGGTTCTAAAGTTACGGGTAATTTAAACTGTAAGTAAATATAAATATTTTTAAAACATTTAGTAAACAAGAACACAACATTTCGTTAATAAATAATTTTAAGTATATATAATTTTCTGGGACAGAAATAACTATGAGATGACCAGGAAGTAGCGTTTTAAAATGAGCAGCAAATGATTTCATGAGATTTTAAATGATAAATATAGTCCGTGTTTATTTATGTGCATGTAACAAATATATTTAGCATGTGATCACAAATGAAATGTAAATAAATACTCTGCAAAATTAATTAACCAGATTGTTACACTTTGTCATCTCCTACCGATACATAAATTGCTTTTTGACTGCAGGCCAAAGCTTTTTTTTTTGTAAACATAATATTACAACAAATATATCCGTTTAATTAAACCGGATGAGTAGCTGAATTCTGAAACCATGTACACACAGGTTCTGGTTTCAACAACCTGTTCTCGCATTTGATTCTAGTCAAATATTTAGTGAGCAAAAATAAAAATTTGTTCTATGTTTGTACAGTTGAGTAACATGTTGAAAAACGGATACTATCAACTTTTAACAGATAATTCTTCGCACAATCGTATCAATTTACTAATTTAAAAAAGAAAAGTTTTTTCTAAAGAATTTTTTTTATTGCAACTATTACGTTTGCCTTTAGTTAATGATTAAATCTACGTTTTATGATCCAGTTTGAGTTTCATTTTAGAAGATTGAACTCCGAATTTGTTTGCAATATTTATTAGTAATTAAGCAAATTGTTAAAAATGAGTCCCAATTTTTGAGGACATAAAAACAACGGCCTGAATATACTTTCTTTTTCCAAAATTCATGAGTTTTTATAAGAAATATATTATTTAATATTTAAGATTTTAAGTTACAAATTAAGAGTTATACAATAGGTATGTACAGTGCTGGCAATCAAAGATGAGCTGTACGGCAGGGTAGAGGTTTATAGAATACGTCATCAAACAACATTTTTTATCGGATAAAAGCATAATAATTAATTAATGTTTTGACTTTAGAGGAAATTTTAATCTGTTACATTTTTCATCTTTTTCAAACAGTGGCGCTATATTTTGTAGATTACAGAGGCTCAGCCTTTAATATATAGTACATAAATTAATATAAATAAATAAAAAGTGCACTTTAAACATAGTCCAGCAATTTCCTTATATTTTTTTCGATTTTTGACGAATTTTGTTTTCTGTCGAGCTCGTATTTCGATCCATTAGAGGGATTGAAAAACCTCTTTTCTGAGTCTAACATTGAACGAAATATCTCGAAAACGGTAAGAGATAATTAAATTTGATTTGGAAATCAACGCATCAAATTTGTGTTTCTCATTTTTCACCGAATCGTTTCAAAACGTATATACACAAAAATATTTCTTTATGTAACTTTATTCTTTGAATCAAATGGTATAATTGTTGAGATTGTATCTTTACCTAAAAAAAATGAGGTGCAAATTTGAGAGCAATAATCTCAATAACGAAAAGAGATCTTATTTTCTGCTTTTTTGAATAAACGCATAGATATTTATCAATCAATATTAAAAAAAAATTGGACTAAAAAAACAAAAAAAAATATAAAATGTTTATGTGTGCTTAGAAATATCGTGATGTAGAAAAATTTTTAATGGAAAATGCGTATTTTTAATTTTTTACTAATCCAACTGTGAAACAGACAATGATTGTACACTATACAGGGTTGTTGCAAATTTCCGGAAAATTTCTCAACTCTGGTACAAAATGCAGAAACCCATTTTTAATTCAAGAAGTGAAAGATTTTATAAAATTTTGTGTTCTTTAACCTTACGGTATTAAAATTCCTACAATGGCTCGGGACGATTTCTCAGTGCTCCTAGCCACTGTAAAAACAGCCTGACGCCGCCTCTGTCTTCACTTGACCCGATGACATGTGCAATAATTTCTCTTATAACACTTCTAATAGTCTGACATTTACGATTCTATATTTTACAAAAATACACATACGTCTATGGCACCACTTACATTAATTACCGTCTAAATTTAACATGTTAAGGGCCGGTCTTACCACCTCTGGTTAAAGTGCCGGTTACCTTAACCATCAGTTAATAAAAAAATATCGCATCGAAAAACTAATGTAAGTTAACAAATATATACGTTATTTACTATTTCGATACGATATTTTTTATTAACCGTTGGTTAAGGTAACCGGCACTTTAACCAGAGTTGATAAAACTGGCCCTAAATAATACAATTAGCCAGTTATGTTATTCTCCCAAACAAAACGATAAAATCACAAAAACATATTTGGTGCAATTCAGTTTTACTTCTCAAAAAGAGAAAAGTATATAAGTAAATTATTAGTGCAGGTTTAACAATATTTTCTAGAGCATCATACTCATAGCGACAAATGTGTAACCCTTTCACGGCATAGATGAAGTTATTAAATTTTAATAAATTTGATTTTTAAAACCACATTTTTCGCCCGAAATATTAGTTGTTTGTTGATGTTACAATCAAATACTTCTATTTTTTATATCAAAGAGTAGAGGTTCGAATAACAGCTGAGGGTACGAATGTTTGAATACATCTCTATTTTTTCAACAAAACAAAAAACAAACGAAACGGGAGGTATAAGAAAACTGTCTCATCTCCATTTATCACCGCATCCAATATGGATTGGGTCACCCTACAAGGTGGGACTTCAACCGTTCCAGTACAAACGAAAAGCACCTAAGCTTAACATAAGATAGAAAGTAGTGTATTCAGGCCAAAAGATAAATAAAAATGTATTTAGCATGCTGCCTCTCAACATTTTAAGATACGCAGGTTTTGTTTGTTTGGCTCAGTTGGTCAACACGTTCTGATATGAACTAAACGGACTGAGATTTAAAACTCAGTGTCGTCAATGTTAACTAGGTAAAATAATAGTGAGTTCAAGTGGTTTGGAAAACTGTAGATCTGAGAGTTTAGACATTTGATCTGCATCCGAAACTGACAATTGTTTAGTATTAAGTAATATACTTCACAAATTTATGGTCTATCATTCTGTATTCGTGAGAGATTGTCCAAAACAGATTAGTTTTCACAACATTTAGTAAGGACGGAAGAGTATGATTTCCGCTCATCCCTCTAAGACGTACTATATTCTGTCAGAGTCGGTCCGCATCGTCTCCTGAGGTCAGAAGCAAGTACATCTATCAGAACAATCTGTAAACTATATTTGTTACGATGCTAAATATCTTTATCCTTTTTGTCATGTAATTATTTTTATTCATTTTAATGTAATTGTCATAAATAAAACATTTAGTTTAGTAAAAGTACAATGTACATATTCTTTCTTTCTCGCTTTTATATGTTCTGTCCTGTGTCATCATTGTCATCCAGGTAAATCACGTAACCCTGTTGTACTATGATCCCCAAAGAAATTAAATGGTATCATAAAAAATCTTCTTCAATGTATATTTGTTTAATTTCTATTTAAAAATATAATTAACAATGTATTTGAGTCGAAATACGCTGAGTAAACGATTCGATAAGTTATTTGCTGATCTGGACAACGTTTTGGTATGTCTTTTTTATCAGTATTAAAACAATACTACGCAGAGACATTTTGCTGATTCTTGTTGCCTTGTGAACAAAAAACGCTTTGCAAACGAAGAGTTTCGAATTCGAGTTGAGTGTGTGAGTGTGCTACTGAAACATTGTATCACTGTTACACAAAGTCATCATTTTTATCTCTCTGTATACGACTACAATTTTTGAGCGATTGATAAACAATGAAAATGTAATTAGAAAAAAGTACATTGTGCAACAAGTGCAGAAAGTTCCAGATTTTGTAAACGAGTGTTCTGTATCCGCTATTCACAACACTCTTTTGCTTTCTATCACAAACCTCCATCCAATATTTAATACACCTGCGATCGAATGACATGGAATAGTTTTTGATAATAATAGATCATGTAAATGATATTGTTTATTTATATTATTTTTACATTATAAAACATATCACTCAAGGCTTAGTTACTCACTGCTGGTTCTTTCACACTGCTTTATCGTAGATGTCGGTAATCCTATATTTATATCACAGAGGGCGTTTACCAGACATCAACTTCTGGGTACTCTTTTCGGCGTGGAAGTGTACCACAGGGCGAATTATTATTATGTGGGAAATAGATAATAAAGAACTTCACTTGGATCAAAACTACATCCAGTCAAACAAATATAGTATTATTCCAATGTTCCAGAGAAGTACTGCTTCTTTTGTACCAGTGAAAGCTTCGTAACTGCTCAGGTCCACGATAAAATACAATTATATCGACATCTTATAACACATTTATAATATTGTCAATATAACTAAAATCTCTCGACCAATTATAGACTACGGGTAGAACTTCATCGGAAGTAACACCAACACATCAAACTCAAATATCTTCTGATAACTAATATCTGTAGACCAAATGAAAAACACGGTTATAACGACATCGGATGTAACACCAATATTCCTATAACGTCAGAATAACTATAATTAACGTCACTTTTATAAATAATGTTATTTTTGTTTACCTATCAAAACAATAACAACATTTTTAAAAATTTCTCCTACTTTAGTGGTAGAGATGTTCCAATATCTCATAAGCAGTTCGATGCACAAACAAAGAAGAAAAATACAAAAAGAACTGTGCTATAGAAAATACTAAATCCTAAAAACATCGACTCGAATAACAACAAGCCGTAACGATACACGAATATAACAATAAAAATAACAAATTAGAAAAACAACGAACACAATAAAAGTAAAATGACACAGGATCGTATCGAAGCAGAAACAGAACTGACAGAAGTCGATATATGTAGGAGGTAGGACGATCGCGTTTTCTGAATAGGGAAATTTTAGTTTATTCCACTTTATAAAAATACTTTTGTCGTTGGATTTTCAGTTTTATAAACTATCTCGGTAACAAATTCAATATCTGGCTATAAATATTTGTACCAGTGGAGGAAGATACAAAGAAATACGCTTACACCCACCTGACTTAAAAAAAGTCTGATGTGGACACCACATGACTTACTTTTACCCTAAATTGTACTCATTTTGTGCTCTACAACATTTATTTCACTTGAAAGTGAGATTATTCCCCACGGCTAATCATACTTCAACTTCAATTCGTTTCCTACTATCAAATTTAAATTAAAAATACAACAACTTTTGGAAAATTTAATTAAAATGTTTATCACTATTTCTTATTGCATTACACAAAATTATTCTCATCGCTCATAAACGTGCAAAGAAAGAAATATTGTTTTCATTTATTTCGTACATATTTCTCACGAAATATATTCTACCAGTTGGCACTGCCAATTTATTAAAAGGAAATCAAATATTTCCTAAAAAAATTAAACGCCAACTAAATTATTATTTTTATTAAGTTTCTGCCAAAAGTAAAGTGTCCTTTTGAAATAAATAAAAAATGGAATAAAAAATAGAGGTGTATCTATAACCAGATGTTACAGCAAATCTATAAACAAAATTTCAACATTCTACGGCTAATCGTTTTTCATTTAAGCGAAAAATTCAAAAATTCACTAAGAGCAAAGTGACTTTTTGGCACTGCCGATTACAATGGGAAAGGGATGTGCACAACTAGATGTTATATAAGTCCCATATACACAATTTGAAAATTATACGGATAATCATTTTTATGTTACGTGTTGTCTTGACTACTTATTTATTTGTTATTTACCTGACGAAGGCAGCACTGAGCTGTCGAAACGTTGTAATTAATAAATTTTTCCAGAACTAAAACCCAAATATTGTCTATTTATTAATCATTTTTAGTTATGCGAGATATATAGGTACGTACAGACGTCACGTCTAAACTAGTCAAAATGAATTCAGGGATAATCAAAAAGGATATTTCCGTTGAAATCTGAAAACCTAAATTTTTTCGCAATTACAACTTCCTACTTCCTTCCATTTCACATGGGTAAATATTTTTATCTGATTTGTTTATCACATTTTTGATATATTCTGGATCATCTTCTACTGTTTTACTATGAACACTTAGCAAACACAGCCCATTTAGTCTTTCGTCATTCATCGTAGATCAATTCCAATTAATAAAATAACAATAAAGCATAATGCATTGGGTAAAAACTGCAATTCTGTTTTTTGTTTGTCATTTCACTACACCTCCTTGGATAAAATCTTGCCGACGCCCTTCCATGCTTGTTACATGTGATAAAACGCAAGTAAAGTCTATTATGTTGTACCAATGAGCATAATGATGATGATAGCACTCAGTTATTGTCACTATTCTGCGTTGCATTTATGTGTGAGGAATAGGAGCAATTTCCTTATTATCGCAGAAATCCATTCCATTCTGCAAATAGTCATCTAATATGGTGACTAAGTGTTTTCCTCTGTCCAACTTCCCCGCAGTTTGAATAGGTGTATAATTAGTCGTGCAGCAGTACCGTAAACAGCCGCCAGGAGTGAAGAGGGCCCGAGCTATAAATTAGTTGGCTGGTCATTCGGACATGCTAAAAATAAAACACGCCGAGACGGAATTGTGTCATTCGGGAGATACACGAGACAGCCGTCCGACCCGTACGTTCTACACGTCCGACCTGTCAAAATATTTCCGCGATGTGAAATGGGTCGAAAAACTGGACGGCAGGATGTAATCGTACAGTTTACACCGCTTCAAAGCTATTCCTTTGTCGACAAATCAAAAACACTACACATCCAGCCCAGGTTTTTCGTGGAGGCGCTCGATATACGTTGCTACAGTTCAGTGGAAAAATGTGATATTTCCAATCTGGGAAGTAAAATCATATTTTTTTGTTGTTGGATACGGGCAGCGGTGGCTTAGTTGATTAAACGCTTCGACTCGCTGACGATGTGTGAGATCTCTGTCTTATAATTGGACTTCAGTCTGTTGGACAGTGTAAATTAAATAAAGAAATAAATTATTAACCATCAATTTACTCATTATCAATATACAGCAGTAGTAGTTATCATTGAAATGGGGTCGTTACACACTTTTGAGGGGGTCGTAGAAAATATAAATAAATACATTTTTTGGTACTTTTTTATTACTTCTTATCACTTAATATAATATAAGATAATATTTCAATTCTATACTAAATTTTTCATAGGTAACATTATTTAGTAGCTTCAGATCTTCCATTCCTGAAATATGAAATTTCCATTATGTACTAAATACAAGTCAAATAAAACAAACCGGTTTTATAATTTTCAGTTACTAAAACACTATTTCCAAAAATAATCTACTAATAAACTGTTTCTGGTATCTCGTATTATTTATTTACATAAATGACAACGAAAAATAAAACAAATATAGGGAGTTTTCATT
This sequence comes from Stenolophus ochropezus, assembly GCA_035578165.1. Classification (NCBI taxonomy): domain Eukaryota; kingdom Metazoa; phylum Arthropoda; class Insecta; order Coleoptera; family Carabidae; genus Stenolophus; species Stenolophus ochropezus. The sequence continues at coordinate 4,973,048 of JAQOWZ010000004.1, read as the reverse complement.
TTCACGACAAAATAAATAGCATTAAAGTTCAGCCTATTAGAAAGTTTCAAACATCTAAAAATAAATATCGTAAACGTTGAATTTCCAAATATCGTTGGTGTTATTTTGGACTCCAAATTAAGTTGTCACAGACCTTATAAATACGTTATTTTAATACAATCATAAACAAACAACATGGAAGATCAAATAGTGTGTCTGATTTTGATTTCTGATTTATCGAATATATTGTATGAATATATTTCATTAGATTATTAAGAAATTTCAATGCCTAACTGCATTAACTATGTTAGATGGAGTAGGGCGTCATGTTCTTATTACGTGACAATTATAATTGCATTATTTTTTATTTGGTTAACAGTAGAGGATTTTTGCTGTGGCATATACGTATTTGTTGCCAGCAAATGCTAAAATTCTCTGTATCAAATCATTTCATAGATGACACTAATTACCATCCTTATTATTTGCTATAATAAAAATAGTAATTTATATTTGATCAGGTTTCAACAGATCTAGAAGTAAAGCAACCGTTTCTGAGTGCTCTAATTCTCAACCCACTGAACCAAAGCAGCCAAATCTGTTCCAGAATGTGCTTTTGTTTCAACAAGTCAAGAATTAGAGCACACGCTGAAGCGTGCTCCAATTGCAAACTGGCTGAATTAGATCACTTTCAGGACATCAGAAGCCCTGGAAGGCGGTCTGGCCAGAGTACCAGGCGGAGTAGTGGCCCTACCCACTAACGGCGCCCCGCAAAGCGAGACTGAATGCTAGAACCTTAAGATATCCGGTATATCCTGAGACATGCATTATTACTAGTCATATCGATTCCTATTGGCTGATATGCAATCTGTAATTGTGGCTGTACAAGTGGGAATTTAAAAATGAAAATTTGTGTACATTAGTACTTTGATGCTTTATTACTGATGTAAAAAATTGCTGCGCTAAGGGAAATGTCTCCTTGGGGGCATTGCAATGAACAAAAATCACTGTCGATTTCACAGTAAGCTCAATTTGCGTCGGAACGCGCTAAGCAGTCAAGCAGCCGCCCGTTATTCTGTATATTTAAGTCCTTTACATTATGCAAGAACATTAAAGTGGCAATTTTAAAGTAAATGTCAAATCAAAATACAATTATTTTATAAATAAACTTGTAATAATCGTCGCCTTTGAAGTGCTTATTAGATGCAAGTTCAAAGAATAAACTCGCTTTGAGAAATTTACTTGGCATTGCCGCCTACTTCTACAACAATTCTTACAAATTCAATCACGAGATTTTGTAGCAAATTGCGATTTTTTTTATCGAAATGACATGGTTTCTTTTGCTGCAACATTTTTCTTTTTCATTTATGAATAATGGATGAAAGAATTTGAATACAATGGTGGCTTTGTTCCGGAAAAGCATTGAAAAATTAGTAGCGCTCTAACCTAACCGGGGCATCGACTACGGAATCAAAGCCCGTGCCTTCTCATCAAATTTACGTGAGTCGCGGAGTTCACAAGGGCGCCGTTGCACATACGAGAACGCGACACGACAAGCCGACGCAGAATAATGATGCACTCGCCACTTCGTTTTATTCTGCTGCAAGTTTTTACTTTATTTGTTCCCGGCATATTGAAATTTGTTTTCAGCACATGAAACATTTCATCCACTTTTTCCTCCACATAAACAATGAATATTTCAACAATTCAGAGCTGGAATTCTCTAACTTTATAACGATTGCCATTATATAAAGCTTCATTCGCAACTGGAAATTAATGATATAGAATAAGAAGAAATACAGAGTGAATAATAGAAACCTTGACATAGAGAATTAACATGGGAAAACAGTATTTGCTGTTTCCATCTGTCCCTTTAAATATAATGGTGTATATGTGGTACTGTTGGTTAGATGATTTAATTTTGCATCTATTGATATAAAATGTTATTTAAATTGAAGTATTAGGTAAAATAAATTTTAGTCTGGTTTTGACATTTGTCGTTTATATTTTTGTAATACGAAATTTTTAAACAAAATGTTTCATAGCCGAGTATATAAGGCTATGGCTTTATGAGTTTTTATTTGATTACAACAAATCATATTATTTGATAATAAACTTATGAGTAATCAATATTTTATTGCCCCAATAATAGCGGTTGTTAATTACAAAGACAATTATATTTTAATTTATTATTATTGTAGTCAAAACACCTAGAAGTAATCAAATTATTTCTTTGATTACAATAAAATGCAACAGAATGAATCTGGGAACAAACTTCACGAAATAAGTTTGTACGAAAAGCATAAAACTAATAATTAGTTCTATTTTTCTGCAAATTCTATTATTTATTACACACACACTGTTTTGTGGATATGTGTTACAATTCTGCCAAGTGCTGTCAATCTGTGAATAAGACAGCATTTCTTGGCAACATTTTAAACTAAATGCACTAAATTTATTATTCTAAAGTAAATTTCATTCATTATCAACACAATATGATTTTTGAACAATTATAAATTTTTATTATAAATACAATTTTTTTAATGAATGCTTTAGAAATAAGAATGTTTTTCTCAGAAATTTTCCGCATGCCAATTTGAGGGAAACGTGGGAAGTTGAGATTTCTATCGTTGCTTAAACGACGCGAAACAACAGATTTTATTAAAACAGTACAAAAATTAATCTTACGAGCTTATTATATGGTTTATGAACACGATTTTTAAATGGTCTGACTCCCTCATGATTTTTTTATTTAATCCAGTTCTTTTCTTTCGGCACATGAACCACCGACTATGTTCTGATTCGCCCGGAGTGAATTAAATTGGTTCTACTATAATTTGGAACAAGCTATACTTTATGTAGCTCAGTCTGCGTTGGTATATGGGAGGTAAATTTTTCTTGGAAATTTTGAAAAATGGTGGGAAATAGTTTTATCTTATCCTATCAGTTTTAAAATATAATGAAAGTATTCATTAACAATTCATTTTTTAAATAGCATAACAATAACAACCGAATATTGATGTTCCCTCAGTATTTTAGATTATTTTTCATAAAACGTCATTTTCATATACTGGGTGTTAAAAAAAAGTGTTCAAGATAAGTGTTAGGATAAGGAGAAGAAGTTAAAATATATTGAAAAGTATTATACAACATGTGTATAAAAATGAACCGTCTCAGAGATATGGGAGTTTTAATTTAGATGTAATTCTAAGAAAATACTGATAGCCGTGTAAGTGTCAAAGATGACAGTGTTAAATAAACAATAAACATTAAATTTAAAATTAACATGAATTACTGGGATTTCTAGAAAGAGTTCGGTTTTAATTTTTCCAGAGATTTATTGCCTCTGTTGACTGGACTGAAAACATTTCGAATATCTCATTTAGCTTATAATTACTGTGTTGTAAAAATTAAAACTGTTCATAAATTTACTTCTTTTTTCTACGCAACAACTATTTAAAATTTACAAAAAAAAAAATCATAGCTGTCGGTATTTATTTTGTATTATACTTTTCGATTTATTTTGACTTCTTCTCCACATCCAATAAATCTTGAACACTTATTTTTTAACACCCTGTATTTGAACTAGTTTCATATACGAAACCGCTACTGTAAAATAAATAAACGTCACATATCCCGTGTGAGTAAAATGTTATTATATTTTTGTACGAATTTACTATACACACACTATAAAGTAAAGGTTTTTTTTCTAATAAAACCCTTTTTGCTTTTATACTCTAGCACCTTCAGGTAACTCAACATTCATAAATTTGTATTAATCATTACTTCATGAATATGATACAAATAAGGTACATTCGGAACTAAAATGAAGACCATTTTAATGTGACTTTAAATCCGACAGTTGAACATCAAACCAGATAAAAATGGTCACGTATATTAGCTCATGAGGTATATACTCGTAAATATATAAAGACCTCTATGTAATACGGTACTTATTTTTCTCTGTTAAAAATAACGGATGAAAATAACGTGCGTTATTACAGAATCGCACATTTTATGTTCGCCTGTTATTTTCATCTGTTAAATAAAGCATTTAAATTACAGCGAGCATAGCTACGGAATCCCAAGCCAGTTCAGATTAATTTTTCCTTTGTATGAGAAAATTTCCGAATATGATCCCGTCGATTAATAATTCTGTCTTTGGGTGAGTTTACAAGACAATTATTCAGAAGAAAACAGAACTTAATTACTTGTCAATTGAAAGACGGCGAATTCAGTTGGAAAATCAGAAATTCAATTTCTCTTTTAAAACTTTCTGCATTAAAGGCTTTTATCAAAATTACACAAAAATCAGAAAGAAATTAAATTCACCCTATGGGGACATTCGCACTTCGAGCTAGCTTCGCAAACTAATCATCAAACAAAATAAAAATATCATCAAAATTTTTTACTCAAGAAAAAACAAGTCTTTTACAAATGCTTACGTCATGAAATGAGGAAAGTTTATTTAAAAAAAATTCCAAAACGTCAAAATTTTTGTTCACTCATCCTGAGGTCCGAAGTTAAGAACCATTTTACAGTTAAAAAATAAACTAAAGAAATGGATTATGTCGAGTATTTATCATAATTTATAACTTTCCATATTTTTTTAATTATTCACCTGAACAATATTGACAAAATATCTAGCAGGTATTTTATCATACCACCATCATTTATGATGTTAATACTTGAGAGATTTTTAAACAGAGAAAAAAATACTACTAATCCGGAATCCTAAATTTACAGTCTGACACAACATACTAAAAATTAAAGGTTGATATTAGATATTAGGATATTAAAAGCGATACGAGGATGCAGTAAATTTATTTATCCACATCGATCGGTTTCGGCTCAACTTGAATCATCAATCCCACGTGGAAACGAAATACGCCAAGGTACATTAAATTTTAAATAAATTGACTGCATCCAGTATCATTTTTATTACCCTGTAACAATTTTACTAGCATATTTCTTATATGTTGAAAGGTTACAATAAAAGCATCTAGATTCATACTCAGAGATTATATGGTATCATTGAATCATTCGAACACGTTGATATTTTATTTGCTTAGTAGTGAGCGACTTTGGAAATCGAACGACAGACGTTAAATTTGAATAACAAAATAAAATTGTAGCCCCCAAAACCCTCTCTCTGACTACGCCTATGCCAAAGATTTTACATATATTTATAAAATTACCAGGAAAAAATATAGAAAATGAATAGAATAATATACTTATGATTTTTGTTGCGTTTGGGAGTAGATTCAATTATGATTTCTAGATGTTCTGTAGGCTTACCTGAAAATAAAAGAAAACATTATAATAAAATGTATTTACTAAATTACTTTAATTCTTAATCAAAAAATAAAAGTGACTACAATAGTATATTAAAGGACGTCCATAAAAATTTGCTTTGTACGGGAATATTAGACCTTTATTTTTGTTTCATTCTCATTACAGCATGTTATATAAATGTTGTTAAAGTTCGATCCCTGATTCCCTGCATATTACGTCTTGACGAAGCATATTTACGAAGGATCTTATAAAAAGTAGCAGCATCTGCGAGTGTATATTTTGGTTGAACATTTTTTCAGTGCAAAAACATGGCACACTTCGGCCGTCAAGTACTTTGGCCCGGCATCATCAACATCAGAGGGTAGTTAGGCAGGGCGATACATCAAGCTGAATAAGGCAGGGTGGTTCACCCGGAGATGATCGACAGCTGCTGAAGCTAAGATATTCGGAAAGCCAGTGGCGTGGAACGTACCAAAACTAATAAGAAACCTAGGACCAGCTTAAGAGTAAATCATTCCAAGATAAATATTTCCAGGGGGAAATAAAAATACATTGCTGACATGCTGACAGTATTTATAATAAATCACCTTTCGTAGACTAGTTTTTAACACGTGCACTGTAATGAATACGGCAGTTTGGTTACGGTTAGGTAAAACGGGATGATGGTGACTCTAGATTTACACGAGCAGAAATTTACATTTTTTTTTCTCGATTTATTCTCTTCTACAATGTGTGCAAAGAATCAAAATCAGATGAATGAAGTTCTAGAATTCAATCAACTTTGAAATTTATTTTCGCCCCTATATCTTCCACTGGACATTTTAAAAAACAAATCATTTTGAATTGAAATAAATAAATACATATATTTAATTATTATATTATAAAATAAAAAAGGAGTAACTATATCGTTTCTGTTCGATGTAATAGGAATTTAGGAAAAAATATTTAAAAAAAAAATCATTATAACCATACTTCAATGAATGCTTTTCGCACGCGAAATCAAAATATTTTATTTCTAGATTATCATATACCTATCACCCCAAATCTTCCTGTGTATCATTTAGAAATGCTGATAATCATCTACAAATACTGCTAATTCCATCAAACTAGAGGAGTTATCTTTAGAATTAAATAATATTGATGAGATTCACCCAATAAAATGCGTGTAATGTCAAGTTCAGCTTTATTGAATAAGAGACTAATACAACAAATATAATAGAATTAAACGTCAAAAAATGAGTGACACAAACATACGAAAGTTAAACAAAAACTAGAACATGTTAGTTGATGTTAAATTTATATTAGTAATATTTGTAAATTCAACAAATATACTTAATTATTTTCATAAATTGGGACTAGAGTAAATTTAATATTTTAGGATGTTAACAAGGGGTATAAACTAAGCCGAGTAAGTGCCTAATCTTAAAACTAAACATAATATTTTGTTTAAAATTTTTAAATTATAATTTTATAGTTTAACGTTATAAAACAGTTTTGTAATTCACTATTTCTTATAACCGAATATTCAGTATTAAATTCGGCCAAATAACGACTAGTGAAATAAAAACATGGCCGAATATAGAATATTTTTTTTATTTCGGTCCCATATCTACTTTAAACTTATTTTCCTCACATTCGCTTGTAGTCATATGTATATATAATGATAGTAACATGAAACCTGAATTTCCAGTAAACAACTTGTTATTCACTCTAGCACGGGTTGTATAACAAAATCCGCCACACACAATGTATATAAAATACATACCTAATTAGAATATATATAGTCTAATTAATGTAATGTATATTCCCCTATTTGGAAATTAACTTGTGGAAAATATCAACAGAAAATAAATTGAGAAACATTATTTGTAAAATATTTAACAGATTTGGTATAATAAAAGTAAATTTTTATATCAGGAGTAATATATATTTTTCCCTTGGACTTATGGCATTAAACCTGATATTAGACAATTATGAATAAATTGCTTTGTAAATGCAAGTAGTGGGGCTTCAGATCTCATTACAAAGTGAAGGTTGTTTAAAGTCTTTGAAGAAAAATAAAAATAAAGACTGTCAAGAGAAGTGAAGTTTGTAAGCAAGTAATCCGTATTTATTTTTAGAAAATATGATTGATATACTAATAAATATACAAAACTTGTTAGGTAATTTAAAACAATACTTTTTAATAAATAATAATTTCTACGCCTTATAACCAGGGGTGTCGTAGTGCCCGGGCGCCCCGGTACTTCTCTTAATTCAATAACCAATAAATGTGTTATCTCGGTCCTCGGTCATCACTGTTAAAGTTTCGCGGAAACACCTTCGAACGTATTTAAATCTAAGGAGAATCAAATTGCAAGCATATTTTACAGACAATGCCAAATAGAACAATTTATTATTATTTTCAAATATTAATACCGAATAACCATGAAGAATTGTAAAGTTATTTAATAAAAAATAATACTGATGAGCATAGATGACCTACCAGTTTAAAAAATTAAAGGTATGTTTTTATAATTATTTGTATAAAAATATTCCATCACATTTCATGAGCTATGTATCATTTTTTTTTTAATTTACACTGTCCAACGGAACAAAGTACAATAACAGAAAAGGGAACCTACAGTTTATAATTGGTTCCGAATCACTCGGACATAGCGGTATTTTACTTTTGGTTATAGGTTTGTCGTCACTGGGATTTGTACCAAGTGAGCCACCATTGCCCGTAGTGGTATTCCATTTGCCAGTCGGATCAGATCAGATCACTTTATTCAATTTAGATAGATTAGATATCATTAGATGGATCAATTTACTTATTCAGTGCGAATGGAATACCGTTTTGGATCACTTTAGTTCATGTTTTTCGTTTGTTTAAATATTCATTCAACAATGTGGGCATATGTAATATTTAAAATTGCGGTTATAATTTTGTAATTGTTTTTCGAGACAAGACAAGAAATTTAAGTTCATCTTGTCTTCCATTACTCTTGTTTTTATAAATATTATCTTGATATTTACTTTCATGCATATTTCTCGTCTTGGCAAGTTATTTATAATTAATCTTTGTATGTACATTTTTCTTTGTTTAGATAATATCACTGTCAATTATCAAAAATATATCTTGTAATAGAATTATCATTATTACATTAATATTATACATCAAAAAATCGTATAGCTGCAGCATTATAAGTATTTTTTAGCATAACAGCGAAATCTATACAAGCAGACAAGTTTTTTCCAAAGCTGGTTAAAAAAAATCATTTTGTGCCGTAACTATTGGTTATAATATTATTCAAAGAATAATAGATTATTTAGTCAATAATGATTAGTAATGAAAAATTGTATGTACTCATTTTTTAATACTTTCATATTTTTGTAGTTTTTTTTTTATTGTTACTACATTTAAAAAATATATACTTCATTATTTTCATAATCAGTGACATATTTATAGGCAGGTTCTTAAAATAAATCAAGATTTCAAAACAAAAAACGCGCGAATACAAGAAATGAAGAAAATCTTGTTATTCTTGCAAATCAATTTCTTGCCTTATCTTGCTTTGAAATTTTTTGTTCTTGTCTTGTATTTTTTGCAAGACTGATGCAAGACCAAGAAAAGTACAAGACTCTCGTGAAACAGTAGAGCAGATCAAAGCGGCAAATGGAATACGTTTCATATTATAATAGATGGAACATTTCGTAGTTTGAGAACTAGCACTAAGCACTACGAAACACGTTTATTTATTAATAAGAATATTGTGCCACAGATTATCACAATAGACAATCTAACAAAACCTTCATCTTTTCTGTAAAATCCATATCCCACAACAAATTTTGAAAAAATTTACACTTCTGGATCTATATGCGGTAAACTGGCACTGTCAATAACACATTTTATTTTTAATCCTACCCACTGCATGTCACCTAATCGCCTTCAGGCCTTCATCCCATGACATCTCTACTGACAGTCCAACGCAAGCTGCAACGAGAGCATAATCCCTTAATTCGTGCGGGGTTTTTCTCCGGGGCAAATCAATGGCGATGGCGGTCATCCATCGTCTCTATACACTATATTCGATACAGTTTTACACATCCACAAGACGAATACGCCTATAACGGCCGCTTTATGCCTCACATACATCACGCATACACGCGCAAGGGGATAAATGAGCGATTTTAGGAAGCCTGGGCCAGTGGCGTGCGAATACTATTCAGTACGAGACCGTGGGAGGAAATCGATTTATTAATTGAAGTTCTTTCATAATTTTTATCAGCGGACTTCACACCAGAGTTGGTAAGTAAAAGCCGAACGTTAATCGAATTAATCATAGAAATTTTTTGCTTTATATTTTTTTTAATTAAGAGCACGAAGTAGATGTTTTTAATGAATAAGAATGTTATTCAAACGCACTAAAACCTTGTTTGAATAAGATAAAAAAAATATTCAAAATCAATGTAAAATTACAAATCATTTTCAACCCTCAAAAATTTTACTCGCAAGTTCACAATTTGCGAATAGAAAAATATCATTTGCGCCCAAGCTAATAAATAAATAGAAAGCATTTATTAATTTAATTATTGTCATTTTATTTCTTATTTAATGAAAATTCTATATGATTTTTTTGCTTGGTTACCCTCTGATTTGAATTTTTAGGAATTTATATCAGTTTAGTTTTCACATATTTGTCTTAAAACGAAAATAAAAATATGAAAAATATTCTTACACAAACTTCTATTATTGAAAAACGAAAATAAAAATATGAAACATATTCTTACACAAACTACTATTATTGAAAAACAAAAATAATTTGTGAGAAGAGCCCATTTTCGAGGGATAATTATTTTTTATGGGATTGACAGTTATTGACATGTTTGTCTTTGCTAGGAGAAACATAATTTTTATTCAATTTTTAAATTGAAATGGTTTCAGATTGTATAGTGATAATCCTATACAAGTATGTAGATGAGACTTTTAGTGTTAACTTCTGAAATGAATCTCTACCAATGCTTGTTATTACTAATATTTTTACCTGCTTGATTATGAGAATACGGAAAACGCTACCAAACGTGGTTCGTGCTCGACGAAAATAATAGGAAAAATTCAAAAAATATTTTCCAATTATGTTTAAAATTATAGAGAAATAAAAACCAAACAAAATATTTTTATTTGTCACTTAATGTTTACATTACTGATTGCCCGGTTTTATAAAGGATAAATAAGTAAATTACTGGAGATTATATTTACTCTTACAATAAATCTGTTTATTCCAGAGATTTTTGTTTTCTAAAGCGTGAATGAAAGTAGTAAGTAAGTTAATCTACAGAATAATCTATTTCGTCATTTTTTGAGTAAGTAAATTTTACCCTGTAGAATAATTTGCAACTTCATAAACTTGATAAATAGTAATAGTAAAATTTTGAAGGTACATACATTTATAATACTCCTGCAGTTATTAACATTTTCTTACGAATATTTAGTGAAAGAAGAAACTCATTCGATATAAAATATATAAAATTTAGAAAATATTTTCCTATTTTGTTTAAAATTATAGAGAAATAAAAATCAAAACAAAATATTTTTATTTGTCACACAATGTTTACATTACTGATGCCCGGTTTTATAAAGGATAAATAAGTAAATTACTGGAGATTATATACACTCTTAAAATAAATCTGTTTATTCCAGAGATTTTTCTTTTATAAAGAATGAATGAAAATAGTATGTAAGTAAATCTACAGAATAAACTATTTGGTCATTTTTTGAGTAAGTAAATTTTTCCCTGTAGAATAATTTGAAACTTTATAAATTTGATAAATAGTAATAATAAAATTTTGAAGGTAAGTATATTTATAATATTCCTGCAATTATTAACATTTTATTACAAATATTTAGTGAAAGAAATAACTCATTCGATATAAAGTAACTTTAATTGCATGAGTTGACGGCTTAGAAAAAACAATAGCATTGTGTTTGTAATCTTTAACCACTGTTTGTTTATTTTTAATTAATATACTCTCCAGCGATCATCATATTCGATTTATCGATTTTTGTATAATTCTTGCCTCTATTCTTATTCATTTTCACTCCGTTAAATAATTAATATCACAACCAGTTGTTTACTAATTTTTAACCTTTAAATTTCGACGTTTCAAAGATATTCTATGCTAGCGCCACACTTACATAAAAACAGAAACTAACATTTTACTTGTCTCAGCCGATAATTTAAAATTTATTCTTGTATTAGTTAATTTACTCTGCTACTTGTTTTATAGAACAGAAAATTTTATTTATTCATCCATTAAATTAGCTTATAAGGTAGTTACTTTGTACTTTATTCGCTCTTTATAAAACCGAGCATTAAAGTTATATTTTCTTATTATCATACAAAATCTTGACGTTAAGAACTCATTTTTTAAACAAAATAACCATAGCAAGATACTATTCACATCCCCTCAGTAATTTAACGTCTACCTAAAATCATTTTTTATTTATTGAACTAATTCCGTACAGCAAACTGCTACTGTAATATAAATCGTCAAATAATACAAGTGAATAAAAAAATCTAACTCATTTATTACTGCATTACGATATTACCAATAATTAAAGATGTAAAGAATAAAATTGAAACATAGTGCATTATATACGTTCCTATCCTTAAACAATATATAGTGTACTAGTCTATAACAGCACTCGAGTGAACTGTAAAGGGACTCATGTACTATTATAGCTTTGTTATAGTCGTAAAATAGAATAAGAAATACATTTGACATACGAGAGGTGTACCTTAAGTAATGAGACTGATTTAAAAAAAAAGTTCGCATAAAATTCGATTCAATTTTATCCCCATCAAAATAGTTTTCTTCGGAAGCCACACTGTGCTGGAGACGCTTCTCCCAATTCTCATAGCAGTGCTGAAACTCGGATACTGGAATGGCCTTCAGCTAGTTGGTTACAGCCGTTTAAATATTTAGGAGTGTCTCAAACTAAATTCTCTTGAGGTGAGTTTTCAATTACAGAAAGAGGAAAAAGTCACAAGAACTTAATTCAGCCGAATAACGAGGCTGAGGAGCCACAGGACTGTTTTTACTGACCAAAAACTATTTTCTAAACCATTTTGCGCTGATTTTTCTTATCGCCAATGAAATGGTCAAAATCTGATGAACGGTGGTGTCCTCCCCGATCATCTAGTACTGTCACCAGATGATCTGAACGCAAAAGTTCCCGGATCCCTTCGACTTTTTCAACAATCTGAACAGACTCTTTTCCTTCTGATAATGCCTAAGACTATCGAAAAACCTGGCCCAGTCAAATAACACTGTCTCCGCAGGTCTGGTAGTTTTGTAAAAAACTGTTTCTTGACAAAAATCGCTACGAACAACTAAATGGTTCCAGCGAGTTCAAACTCATACCGAAGGCATATAAACATGTTCACCTGCCTGCCTTCCAATCAGGGTTACCAAATTTTCAAAAGTCGGGACAATAGCACAAAAAAGGTGTAACAGATAAAATTATGCAATATATGATACTAGACTAGACTAGACTAGACTAATCGATTCATTATTCGCAGTTTACGAGAAAATAAATTTAGGGAAGGGATATTGTAACGTCAGTGTGTTAGAAACGTGAAAGAAGACAGACTGAAAAAGTGAAAGAGACAGTCTACCTGTCATCTTCCACGATCCTACGACTACTAAAACATTTAATTGATAAAAGCTATATTACTGTAAATTAATGCAATTATCTGCTCCAATTCGATTATGGTCACATATCCCATTGTAACGCTTACAAAAAGAACAAAAACAAGTTCTTTAACAATATTTTTACCATTCTTCGACGCACTGCTGACTATTTTTGCGAATTCAGACATTTAAATGTCTATAATTTATGAGAATTTATAATTTTAATTTATACTTTTTTGCGGCATTGCAGGATGCAGGATTTTTGTATCAAAATCGGGACATTCCCGCCGAAATCGGGACGTCTGGCTACCCTGTCTCTAAATTCTGAAGTGTTACAAGATAGAACGTTACATTGCCAGTAACATATCCCTCTTATTATATAGATGCATTTGATTTCTATTGCTGTATAACAACAATTTATACTCAACGATTTATTCTCATATTGAATTAATTTAGTTAGAGTATATTATTTGTATATTCATCTTTTACAATTTAATAAAATATCAATATTAAACTAATATATAAACGTAATTAGCTGGAAGCTATACATAAACTAATTTTTCTATTAGAAGTATCATGATACTGAACTAAATAGTAATTCAGTAATTCCTGTCGGAAGTTTATAATTGCATTATCCAATAATTCCACTATCTAAATTAATATTAATTACTCTCTATTCCCATTTCAACTACCCTTACTATTATAATTCAACCTCATAGGTACACTATTATACCCCCACCACAACACATTTATAACAACAATGCGTCAAACTCACGTTGTTCAGTGACGGCGCCTGTGTTTTGTTTCAGCAGGGCTTTGTTTACCCTGATGCAGGGGCGTAATTAAGGGTGATTTTTAATTAGCACTGTTTAATTAGGAGGGAAGGGATATAATTGGAAGCGAGGACATTTTAGGGGCAGTAAAATATTACTGAATATTCATACTGGGTGTGGCAAGTCTACTAAAATTAATAGGAGGTGAATTAGAATCGTATGGAAATTGGTTGTAAGTTCGAATTTTCGATCCATTAATTAACCAACAGAACTGTCGCGGAATAGTTCAAAACTTATTATAGGAGAACACTAGGGACTAAACAAGCCACAATCTGGCCACACACTACGTAAAATATGCGTATCTAAAACTATAATACTAGACCAATGTTTCCCAAAGTGAGGTATGTGAAGAATTTGCAAGGGATGCGCATAGAATTTTTAATTTTTCATTTTTGTGTACCGAAACAAATATAAAAAGAAAAATAATAATTCCATATGCTTTACAAAGTCGCTTAAAAAATTGACTTTATCATGTTAGTTTAGACTATGTTTTAATTGCAGGGTTGACCCACTGATCTTTATATATAATTCATAGCATATGAAAAAAAATGAAGCCTGAGATGGCCGTTTTCCTGAGGTGAAAATACGAGAAATCTTTTTAAATTCGATTTGCTTTTGTCATTTTATTTTGAATTGTTTTAGGTACTAATGTAATTGATAGAATGAAGAATTTATCTTGCTTTCATAATAACAATTTGCACCGCAAAATGATCGTTCTCAAATTTTCTTACTAAAAAATAGAATAAAAACTACTAACTGACCGAACAATGCCTAAATCATCTAATATTTCAGAGCTTCAACAATTAACAATGATATTTTAGGAGCATTATAATAATAATAATTTACTAAATATGATTTTCAGTTTTTATTCTGACATAAAACCAGCTCTGCATTTTTATGTCATGTAAATATAGAGGGTATGAAACTAACAATAATATTCTGTGAATTTTATGCATAGTATATTTTTATCTGTGATTTTTAATATTTCATTATATTTTTCCTTTACATCGAGTATTAATATTTCTATTTTGAGCAATGAATTATTTTTTCATATTTTACGTTTCCATTATATTTCCACTTAATAAATAGGTACCATAAACAATTCAAAGTGAAATAAAAATATTTCTCATATTTCGTTGTAGAAGGTAAAAGAAATACAAATTATAATTAAAATGTATTTATTTACTGCAAAACTATTAATAACAACTAAAATATGTTCTGCATATAATATCTTAAAAAGGAAATTATATTTTATCACTTTATATCAAAAATAAAAATTCTTTGTTACTTTTCCTAGTTTTATTCAGATGAATTAATTGAAGTTTAAATTATATTATTTTAATAAGACGACCAATTTCCCGCTTTTTAAATTTAAAAAGGAGCAGTTATACTGTAAATATTTTTATCTACAGCTATTGAAATATGGGTACATTATACGTGTGATACTACATATAATATACTACTCATATTACACAAGTGTAATATGAAATGTCATGATACACGATACACTTTTCTGTAATAAATAGGGCATATAATTTAACACATAATATTTTATTAAACTGTTAATTTATTAATAACATATTTTTTATTATAAATATCAATATATATGCTTATAAAAGTATAATAAATACAATTTGAAAAGTGATTTTGACATTTAAGTGCTACTGTCGCGCCATCTGTTAAGCTATATATGAACTACCCACACCTAACTGAATATTTAACAAATAATATCAGATTTGTTATATGCCTGATAGTTGTAGATAAAGTATAGTATTTGACTCGCATAATATGGCTACATTACACTCAGATGATTAAAAATACTCGCTACCGCTCGTATTTTTAATTACATCATCGTGTAATATAGCCTACATATTATGCTTGTTAAATAATATACTATTATCTACAACTGTCAATGAATATACCTATAATTCAATAACTTTTATCAATAAATAACCTTTGTTAATGATGCTAATTGAATAATATTGACAGTTCGATGGAATAATATTGATGACATATTTGGTTATAATCGTTCTAATAAACATATATTTTTCATAATGTAGTTGTGGATAAAGTATAGTATTCTTTTCGCATGTAATGGCTATTACACATTTGAATGATTTACAATACTAGCATTCGCTAGTATTAGTAGTATATACTATTAAAAATCGAAAAAAATCATTATTTATTTGTTTCTTCTTATAAATCAATAATTATTTTTTTAAATAAATCCTATTCCAACCCGGGATGATAGTGATCTGATAATATCTATAAATTAGCTGTGAATCTGTGGTATTTCAGTCATCTTAAACATCTCATTAATAAAATACAAGTATAAATCAAAACATAATAAATTGTAATTTTATCTTTTATAATTTTTAAATAATCATACTTTATTTACTCGAGAAGAGGGGCCAATTTCTTTTTAAATTTGATTGAGAATATTACTAAAAATTTAAAATTATACAAATGATCTTACTGTACTGTTATAACAAAATAAATTAGATATTTATTACTCTAAATAAAAAATTATTTAAATATGTGATGCTGATTTTATTTTTAAATTTAATTTAAATTATTATACCTTACCTATATTTCGCAGATCACTATTTCTGTTTTAATTTATTTAAAATACCTTTTCTATAATACTGTTTCTATTTTTCAGACTTTTCAATTCACTTACTATAAATTCTTTAGTCAAACAAAATAATAAATAGCTCTGTTCCGAAAGAATTTGAAAACACTTCTTTTAATTATGAGAAAACATAATGTAGAGACAGTTGTATAAACACTATATTTAAACACCAGGAAAAGAATTCAATGGAAAAGTAGTTTTTAATATTAGAGCGACCAAGAAGCAAATCAAAACTGAATTTCGCGTTGAAACTAACGACTTGAGCGTATGGCAGAAGCGTTAAAATTATTTATGCATGTGTAACGTATCACATATGCGGAAATGACTTCAGCATATAAATTTCATGCGTGTGAGTT
Source organism: Stenolophus ochropezus (assembly GCA_035578165.1). Classification (NCBI taxonomy): domain Eukaryota; kingdom Metazoa; phylum Arthropoda; class Insecta; order Coleoptera; family Carabidae; genus Stenolophus; species Stenolophus ochropezus. The sequence goes on along the minus strand of JAQOWZ010000004.1, from coordinate 4,956,279 downwards.
TTTTTTAATGTTCTCCTTTTTTGTCCTATGCCAAATCAGCCTACTAAAAATATATCATACTTTATAATAATTTGCTTCCTTCTACAGTCTTGTTCCAACATTTTAAAGGGTTTATCAATAATGATGCAATAAATTATTAGACAATAATAATGCAAGAAAATTGTATATTATTATAATAGTTTTTTAATTAAATAAAATCTATTCCAAATCGATTGAAAATGACGTTAGAAAATAAAGAAGGTCCAAGTAAATATTAAGTCTATGTTATTATGCATTATTTGTAGATGTATAATTTTGAGTGTGTCTCTAAATTTAATGGTTCTGTAAACATTTATTTCTGTTTGTTTAATACGAAAAAAATAAATTGCAGAATTATGTGCATCATTTTGACTGGGAGTCACTGTAAATATATTTAAAATGGGTATATCAAACAACCTTAGCTGAAATTAATACTACTAGAGAAGAATTCAGAGGAATATAACAAAAGATATCGAAATATACAACTTAGCAGAAACTCACTGTTGTACAATTAAATTAAAATGTTAAGAAATAAATTGAATTCCTACGCCATAATATCTTATAGACAAAAGCGATTTACCTTTTTTTGGTTTTTTATCTATTTAATTTTATTACATTTCGCGAGATTAAATCAATATAATTTCAGGAATTATTAAATGAACGAACGACTTTATACTTGAAATGAATATAATACAGGAGTAAAATGTTTCTCAAGAAATTTAATCCTTACTAAAGATAATAACAGCAGTTCGCATTAGACAAATTTTATGGTATTTACTTGGCAATATATTTCAAGAGTAATTTTATACAACCTTGCTATTTTCATACACATGCGATACCTAAAATAAATTCTTGTGAAGCAGAATGTAATATGTAATAATTACTTTATATAATTTAAACAAATTTATTACTTTATCTTAAACTTATTATTTTAATTATTATGATGTACTTATGTATTTAAAAGATGTTTGAAGTGATAGAAATGTTTAACATAATTTTAATTTTGTATATAAATAATAGGTACCTATCCGATATTCCGATATTAGTGATTTGATATAGGCCGTACAGCGAGAACTGGCGGGTGAATTACCTTTGCGCAGACACACAAATTCGTCGTGGGAGGGGTTATTGAGCCCCTCTTCACCGCTCTTCATTTATTGCTACCCTAGTATGATTTATGATTCTTATTTGTGAAGAGTACAAACAACGTAGAAAATTTTGCTAGGAAATATTTTGGTGTGACATCATAATTACTGTGATTTTTTCTATTTGTGTTGTGATATTATTGTTCAATATGAGTTTCAAGACAAAGCTGAAACATACCAGGCTTACCGGACATACAAAATAAATTGTTGGGAACGCATATTTGTAATAACTGAACGACCGCTGCTTTCCAAACTTGTATCTCATACTGTACCTCCGATTCCTAAATACCGCCTAGTTAAACCTACTTGCGCGGCTCCGCCCGGTCAGCCGCCAGTTCTCGCTGTACGGACTATACCAGTATCGAAAAATATAGAAAAACTTTAATTTATTTTTTAGACGACCACTACAAAAAATTATTCATTTGCATTTAATACAGCAAATGTCGAAAAGAAAAATATATCCATCTTGACCAAAACCAATCATATTTAAGAAAAAATATTTCGATTCTGTTCAAAGCCAATCAACAAGCCATGAGCCGATGTTTTCTCTTCTCTTTATTGATATTATCTTTATCACTATTTATTTTTGATAACAAACCGATTGTTTAAAAATTATTGAAGTGTCAAATACAATACAGTATTTTAAGTGGTCGCCTAAAAAATATATTGTGCAACTCGTCAAAAAAAAAGCTTAATCCATGCTCTTATAAAACAACTACCCTCGATCAATTGCACGGAAATGAATGCCTTTCTGACCTCGATACACAATATACAATTTTGATTATTATTCTTTTTTTTTTGAGATAACTAACATTTTTTTTACTTCTTGGAAAAAGACTTACTAAACTGCTTTTTCTTGATTTGCTAAGTAGAAGAGAGGAGCATTAAATTTTATTCTAGTTTGAAAAACGAATAGAAAAGTCTGAGTTTTATATAAAAATACTTGAAAGTATCGATAATTTTCTTTTGATACAATACTAGCAAGTATCGAAAATGTTTATTAAATTAATGTAGTGTTCTTCATTTATCACGTTATTTATCAACCATTAATAATGATAACTGTTTTATACATCATAACAAATTCAAATGATAGCAACCGAAATTTAGGAATCCTACCCCTAAACTGTAATATATTTATACTATGTCAATTCACACAATTCAAAACTAATTATTATATAATTATAAAATTGTAATTATATTATTTATACCTACAAGTAGATTCAAACACAATTAATATACATTATATAGAAATTATACTGAATGAAATTTCGACATTTTCATAAATATTTACGTAATAAAACAAAATGTTAGGTTCTTTACGTATTGAGTATTGTCTGTATAATTGTAGATAGGCGAATGGATTTTTACAAAACTACTCACATAGATGTTAAGTATACAAGAATTTCTAGTAAAAAATATTTCGACTTTAATTTGCGAAAAATTTAATTTATTATATCATTAATTAAAAATTAATATCAATATTTTGATTATTATTGAGTCAATATTATGTAAATTTACTAAGACAATAAATACAATTACAGATTAAATTTTTTAATATCAAACATTAATCTGATAACTACTAAAGTAAAATTTATTAGAGATATTAATTTAGTCGTAACTGATTTTATTGTATGCATCATATGCTTATTGTGTTTTAGTCACGAGGTCTGGTCATTATACAATCTTATTATATCATCTCATCTGTTCCCATTGTCTGTGCCAATCTGTTTTATCGTATATTTCGGTAATGAGAAATGTTTTTCTGAACAGGACGTTTACTTATACATCGCCATTCGTAAGTAATAGTCTTCATATTCAAAATATTGTCAATACTTCAACTAGACACTACTACTATTGTTCCATAGCAGTCAGATCACAGAGGAAGAGGAAGATATACGTGAAATAAGAGGTGAACTAAATGGCATACGTCATATAACATTGACAGCCACGGGAACAATAGACTATAATTGCTGTGTATGTTCGATTGTACACTCAAACCAAGTCTCCGTACACCAGTACAGGAAAAAAGTGTTCTATTCTATTAAAGTTTTTTATTGAATGTATATACACAAAAAATAAATTTTATATTATACGTACTATATTAATAAATAAAATGTGGTATTGACTGCCTAACTTTTTCGTAATGAAATCGAGAAATATTATATTTATTATAACAACTATGTACGCCAATTTAGTCTCCGTACACCTGTAAATTACACAGCATCAATAATCTTTTGAACCGCCATTCATTAGAAATACTTCCCTTAAACAGTTTGTCAAACTTTCCACTAATTTTCTTGGAGATTGGGAGTCAATTTTACCCCATTTTTCTACCATAAATGTATTCGTTCTATTATATTCTTTGGGCGTCTTGTTTTACACATTAATAAATCACAGAGATGTTCGAAGAGATTCATATCTGGAGACTGTAGAGCCGTTTTTAATTGTTGTCTATAATTGTACAATAACTATTCTAGCTGTTTACATCTGTATGTTTGGGGTCATTATCTTGTTGAAAGATATAAGAGTTCCTTAAACACATTTTTTCAGCACATTTTTCCAAATTCTGTTTAATAGTACTAAATAACCCACTTTCCGAGGGGTAAACCACTATTAAAATCTTTGTACACTTCGTTTAAAATCCCTATAAAATCATTGTAAAGTCATTAAAATATCTTAAAATATTTAAATTCTCTTATAAAATCCTTAAAATCATATTAAAATCTATAAAATCTTTTTAAAATCGGTAAAATCTTATATAAAATCTGTACAATCTCTCTTAAAATCTTAAAGTCTTGATAACAGACATGTGCAGTTCTCGTTGTTTACATTTATATATCATGTGAATCTTACAAAGTCTTTTGCTTTGCGCTATTAATACAGTGTATTTGTTCAGATTTTAAATTATCAGTGATATACAGGGTGTTCCATTTAAGCGTGCCACCATTGCTATCTCGAGAACTATAAGAGCTACGAGGTTGGTTAAATTAGCAAAGAACCACCATTTTACAAGATTATTACAATGAGCAAAAAAAATTTTTTTTCGACCAGTGGTTCTCAAAATACTGGGCACAACTTTCTTATTTTAAATGGGAACATATGTTTATTTTTAGGTTATTCGGTAGAGTATTTTTTTCTGAATTCAGCGATATAAACATATCGTATACTAATATAACAAAATAATTGAGAAAAATGTATGTTAGATTTATACAGTGGCTCACAAAATTATTCGTACACCTAAGTTTTATATTTAAAAAGTGAAAAATGGAGTACTTTCAAAAAAATATTGATGTATTATTGACGGGATCAGATTCTCTTATTTTCCAGAACCAGAATGCAAAAGCCAATTATGAAAAAAAAATTATTTTTCTTATGTTAATTAAATAAAAACAAAATGTGTATAAGAACTAGGTACGCAAAATTATTCGTACACTTATGAAATCTTGCATATAACGAGTCAATATTTATATTTATAAACATGAAACATCTGTGATTGCATAATTATCATTTGTCTGAGTATTTTGTATAAGATTTTTAAAAAAATAGTTCACAAAAATAAGAAATTATGGTAGTTGAAAGGCGAATTTGCTTGAAATTACTTTGCCAGTGTAAATCTTTAAGGGCAGTTGACAAAATTAAACGAAGATCGCACTAAATGTTGAGAACCATATAGGTAAATATAAAAATGAGAACAAGTAGAAAAATATTCACAGTGGAGGCCTTAAATTATTTTTAAGTCATCAGAATAAACTATATATTGAGCGTTAAGTGAAATCAAACCCTAAAAATCCCCTGAATAAATTAATATTAAGAATAACTAATTTTTTTTAAGGGGCTATTGGAACATAGACTATTCAAAGAACTTTAAGAAATTTTGGTTCTAATGGTCTTATAGTAAAAAGTGGCCCCTATAATTCCAAACAAAATAAAATAAAGAGACTCGCATTTGGAAATAGTACATTAGCACGGATTGTGTTTTTGGAAATTGATAATTTTGCGGATTTGAGTGGAATGGCAAATCTTTTGATTGAAGAAATCCAAATTCTGAGCTTAATAACCGCAATTTATGTAGTACAGTGAAACACGGCGGCAGGATCATATTAGTTTGGGGATATGTAGGAGCTAGTTATGACTATATGGCCATTAAAATCAAAATGTCTTAGAGTTCTTCGAATAGTCTATGTTTCAATATATCCTCCAAATATTTCAGATATATTTTTTGTTAATTTATTCAGGACTTTTAGTATTTAATTTCATTTAATGCTCAATAACTCGTTCATTCTGCTGATTAAAAATTTTCTTACGGTCCCCACGGCAAATATTTTTCAACTACTCCTCATTTTTATATTTACTTCTAATGTTCTTAACAATTGAGAACAATATTCATACAATTTTGACAACCTCCCTTAAAGATTTATACTGGCAAAGTCATTTCACATAGATTCGTCTTTCAACTACCATAATTTCTTGTTTTTGCGACCCATTTTTGAAAAAACCTTTTACAAAATACTCAAACAAATGATAATTATGTAATCACAGATGTATTATACTTATAACTATTAATATTGACTCGTTATATGTAAGATTTCATAAGTGTACGAATAATTTTGTGTACCTGTTTTTTGTATGCATTTTGTTTTTATTTAATTTACATAAGAAAAATAATATTTTTTTCATAATTGGCTATTGCATTTTATTACTGGAATATGAGAGAATATGATCCCGTCAGTAATATATCAATATTATTTTTAAAAGTACTCTATTTATCACTTTTTAAATAGAAAACTTAGGTGTACGAATAATTCTGTGAGCCACTGTATGTATTTTATTTATATCTGGCTGAAAAAAGAGTGCTATGATTAGAAAACATAGACATATAGTTCTGTCTAACATTGTTTGATTATTTTTTGTTAAATTTTATGTTCTTAAACTGTCAGTTTTAAGAAGAAAATGAATTGTTTTCTATCCAAAGCACTCTTCTTTCAGCCAGATATAAATAAAATACATATAAATCTAACATGCATTTTGCTCAGTTATTTTGTTATATTAGTATATGATTTGTTTACATCGTTGAATTCAGAAAAAAATACTCTATCGAATAACCTGAAAATAAACATATGTTCTCATTTAAAATAAGAAAGTTGTGTCCCGTATTTTGAGAACCACTGGTCGAAAAAAATATTTTACAATCAAATCCGATAAAAATTCAAAAATTATCAAATGAAATGAAGCTTTCATTAGAAAAAATGGTATCTGAAGTAGAAAATGTTAACATTAAATTTCCGAATAATGACAATAATAGTGAAATAGCATTTATAACGTGTTTAATTTGTAGTAATGATATTAAAGTTCAGAAAGGTCTCCTAATAAATGGTCAAAAGAATTGGATTCTATCCAACTTTAACCGACAAGTGAAAAATCATTTTAAATATCATAAAAGCAAAGCAACAAAACTCAGTCTTTATTAACATCTTTTTTAAAATCCGATTCTGCTAATACATCATGTAGTTCGTCAAACACACAATATATTGTGGCTAAAAAAATCTCAAACCAAAAAAGAAAATTATCAGACTCTGAATCAGAATCATCAATAAGTGAATCAGATTCAGAATCAGAAGAAACAATTTCTTTATATTCGGACACTGTTAGTGAAATATTTGATAGCTCTGACAGTGATTCAGAACGTGAAAATAAAGTAACCATAAATAAAGAACAATATTACGTTGTGTATTATAATGATACTTGGTACTTTGGAAGAGTTTTACAAATATCCAATAATTCAGACAATAGCTCTATTAGTCTTAAATTTTTAAAAAGAAATTTAGATCATTATATTTGGCCGAATTCTGAAGACGTACAACAAGTTTTAAGAGAATTTATTTTCTTTGGTCCTATAAATTTAATAGGGAATGGACCATTTCACATAAACAAAAATATAATGTATCAAATTACAAAAAAATATAAAGAAATGAAAAAATCTTTATAATTTTTTGTACAATATTTTTACTGAATTTTGTACAAATTTTAGCTATACATAAGCTTATTAATATAATATCTGTAAAAAATTAAATAAAATATCAACAACAAACATCGTTATTTTATTTAAAATCCTTAAATCATTATAAAATGTTATATAAAATCTTAGAATCAGTACCTAATAACTTAAAGTCACTTAAAATCCTGCATTTTTTTAAATCTCATAAAGTCTGTAAAATCTTTTAAATATGTTTAAAATCTGTAAAATCTTTACTGTTGTAAAGTCTTTGTACGCTTTATAACGAAGTGGTTTACCCCTCGCCACTTTCCCTTTAATAAAAATTAAATTTCCCATACAAGTACATAATCTCCTCCATATTTCACTGTTGGGCATATTTTTTTTGTTTTCATTTATTCATTCTTTATTTTCCAAACAATAATTCGTCATGTGATCCAAAAAGGTTTACTTTGGTTCTTCTGAAAAATTACTGAGTTCCAGAAGGTTTCAGGGTAGTTTACATATTTCAAAAACATAGCATAAAGATGTATACGGAAACTAGTTGGTTTGAGTGTATGTAAATGGATTAGCCTCTTATTCTTTTGTTTTTGACTTTTCGAATTCGTAAAAGGTATTAGTCACTAACTCCGATTAGAGTTAGTTTCATTCTTTACTCCTTAAAATGTCAAACTAACTCCAGTACCAATTTATAAAACTGGATTAGATATATTATTCAGTACCAGAGATAACACTACTAGTTTAATAAAGTTAGCAATATTTTGCAGCCAAATTCATAAAAGTGATTAGCAACTAACTTTATATTTAGTCCAATCCTTGCCTCAGTTTTGAATTCATAATAATTTACAATAAAAAAAACCCGACATATAAAAAACCTGATACCACGTTTCGAATCGATCAGACTTGTCAAAGTAGCTCTCATCCCCTCATCAACTAGAAATCTAAAAATACTCTCGATCAAGTCACCTTTCAAACAAAAAAAAAACTAAAACAAAATCGGTGTCACAGACAGATACACAAATACACGTTAAACTTATAACACCCCTCTGTTTGCATCGGGGGTTAAAAGTATTAGTCATTAGGTTTGTTCGGGCAGCAGTTTGTGATAGTTTTATGAATTCTTCCATTGCGCATGCTTCTGATTCTGACTAGTTTCAAATCAGTTGTAAATTTCAGCTGCTCGAACGTATTAATTCATGCAAGTACCGTATTTTCTATATAATTTTCAATTTTTTGCCTTTTTGACACAATATCTTCATAATTTTCCTCTGATGAAAATAGCGATTCGCTGGAACTAGTATCGGTACTTGAGCTGCTTAAATCTGACATCTAAAAATCAAAAATTAAAATTATATTTTACTTATGAAAATTATTTTAAATAATACTAAAGAAAGAATTGTTATCTACCTTCACAATTCTCTTAGATGCACTAAAAAACAACAGCTGATTTCAAACTGCACTACTGCGCATGTTTCAAACTTAAAATTTGTAAAGAATCCGCAAACTTTTCCAACGGTTTGAAATGGTACCAAACGGTTTCCAATTGCTGCACGAACATCGTACTTATAGTCAGAATTTGAAATTGTTCGCTGCCCGAACGCCAAAATAGTACTGCGCATGCTCCTGACGGTTTGTGACAGTTTCTGACTGCTGCCCGAACAAACCTAATACTTCATCGATATTATTTCCTTCTTTTTCTGTCATCCATAAAATACATTCGCAATCATAAAATTTGAAAGAAGAAATAAAATTTAAGTGGATAATAAAAAGTGGCTCAAAATTTAAAATAGAACAAAAGTTAAATATTTTAATCATAATTTGTACATACCAATAAATAAAATAAACATTTTGAAAATAAATTATAACGCTTAAAACACTACTTGCTCTTAGAGACCAACTAATAATACGAAAAAACGTTTTATGTATGTTTGCTACCAAAATGGATTAGTACCAATGGCATAACTTTAACCCTAAAATGGGGGTGGACTGCACCTTAAAAATTTTAAATGGAAAAGGGTGTCAAACATGACACACTTCGAAAGGCCTTTCAATTCTCTTTTCAACAGTTTTTTTATTTTTCAAATCGGATCATTAGTTCCAGAGAAATATCGTTTAAAACAAATTTTATCAGGTATTCAAAATTGCCATCAAGTAGGCTAAAACAAATTTAACATTTTTGAGGTGCAGTCCACACCCATTTTAGGGTTGAAGTTATGCCATTGGTACTAATCCATTTAGGTGTCCCCCTTTATATTAAAATTGACGTGTTCAAGCCTTTTTTTGCAAAATTAATGTTAAGTGGCCAAAAATTGCGCTGATAATTTTCATTGGGCCACCCTGAATTTAAGTAATATCGTCATATTCAAATTCCTTTCAAGTTATAATGTTCAATGTACTAGGACAAATAGAAACAGGCGCTTATCTACTTATAATAATAAAATGATAATATAATAATATTATGTTACATTTGAACAATTATTAGTTATTCTTTAGGAACAATATGATAAATTCACAAAAGTTACTTAATAACAACACAATACAATGATAAATTCCGAACGCAATTGCCCACTACTATGGAAAAGTGGATATTGAACAATTCTGGGGTGACGAATTGTACTTGCATATAGATATAGGTTGTCACTGTCACTCGCTATTGGATTTTTATTTCATTAATAATTGGCAATACCGGAAATCAATGATGAATCGAACATCAGATCTCACAAATTCTGTTCAGCTCGAAAATACACAACCAGTCAGTCATCACCTATCCATACAAATGTTTACTAGACTAAAACTAAAACACGGACCAAGTACCTATAGTAATAATTAATAACTAGAGATAAATTCTAGCTACAGGTGAAGACAAGATATGGATTTCAATTTTATTAGCATTTCGTAGTGCAAATTATCAACATGCAGCCACTAACGTAAATATAACCAGGGCCGTATTTAGAATCTGTAGTCTCCTCGGCTAAACCTGTGGTGAGGGCCTTAGGGGAGCGGAGTTATTTTATAATTTTAAGTAAACAAGTTACGAAAATGCAAGATTAAAATAAGCTGACGTGGACACAATATATATCCTTGTAGGCCTTTTAACTTATTTCAGCAAATCGTTTTTAATTTATGCGAAAAATTCAAAAAACCCTTCCAGTATAGTGACCTTTTGGCATTGCGGATTGCAATAAAAATAAGGGCTACGTAACTATATGTTAATAATTTTTGAGTCAAGCAAAACTTGTACATATGTACATAGGTACGTACAGTTGTCACGCCGAAAGTAGTCAAAATGGATTCTGAGATGGTCAAAACAGTTATTTATTGGAATAAATTATTAAATAATACGACTTAAAAATGAAAATATCAAATAATCTTAGTAGCTAGTTGGTTTGCGCCTACACTTAATACTAATGAAGCTAATGATAATATCGAGGATAATATCTTCATAACTTATTTATCTTAAAATATCACTTTCTATGTTGAGTAAAGCCAAAACGTTGAGCCTATCTTGTCCATTGAAGAGTTCAACCAAATTGTGACCGAATTAGCACACATAAAATAACTGCGTGGAACGTTGGCGTCTATTATGGAGGGCCCGACTAAATTAAATATTTTTTTATTTACTTGACGAGCAGATTTGAACCCCAGATCTCACACACAGGTAAGTAAAAGTAAAAACGTGCTAACTAATTGAAGCACTGCTGCTCGTAGATCTGAGCTATTGTAAACTGTGGAGTCCGCATGAGCAAGGGACGAATGGGAAAGGTACGAAATCCCGCGAGTTGTTTTTTTCGCAAGGATGTAGATGTAGAACGTTAGGCGAAATTACATTAGTGACCAGGGTATTTCCCATGTTTATTTATCTTTCAACATATTAATTCTCCAACATAATTTTCCAGGTGGATATTTCTAAAAGGAAAATATATGTTGAGCGAAAAATATGACACAACTCCATTATTTTTAAAAACATGCTTAATTTTCTTTCATTTGCATACATTTACATAAAAATTACATAATTTTCGAGCTTCATATTTTTTAAAAAGCTCTTAATAGATGAAAAGTGTTTTTAATATTGGGATGACTTAAAATGCAAATACGATCTCATCACAGGTAAGCCGAAGCCCATTTTATATGCAAGGCTTTTTACATGTAAAAACTTTTACATTAAATGACTTATTAACGCGATTCTTATCGATACTTCAATCTCAAGTATTATTAATGATACAATAAAATCATTTGCATATTGTTGGGGATGGGACAATTTTTTAAACCAAATTCAGTGTTACAACAGAAAGTTTCGATCTTCCATTGCTAATGAATGAGATCTTACACGACTTTTCATTTTTAGCTTTATTCGATAGAATAATATATTAGATCCGTATTTTTCATGTTTCCCAAATTGATATTTAATAATGAAAAACTGCTATTAAAATGATATTCTTGAAAACGCGACTGAATTACCCCACCTCACTCTCTGTCTACTGACGTAACAAGGTTCGTATCCATCTTCACTCCCTTTCAAACGTCAAATATAATGTTATTTATTTCCAAACTGACGAATATAGTGGCACACAAATGCCTTACAATCACAATCACAGACTGTCCACTTTATAAACTTTCAAACACGCCAAATATAAAATTTCGGATCTGGCATCCATGAATGGATAACTTCACACCAAGAAAAATTATATTTAAATAAATAAATAAAATAACGTTATATTATTATATTCCATATTTTTTCATATATGTATACAGATATTTAATTTTAAATTCAAGTTTAGCAAATATGTCTTGCAAGCAAATCTACAGACGTCACAACATGGCTGACTTTTTGCGACTTTTTAAAAATGATATTTTAAAACGATGTTATAATTATAACATAAAATATAATTTAAAAAGAATTACATCACATACAGGAACAAATCAGCCTTAGTAGGGTCGATTTAAACAAAAAAAAAAACGATTCACTTAATTTTTTTGAAAGACTTCATTCATATTGTATACTACTACTACTATAAATTTGAATATAATAATGACCAGGTGACATTGTCATTATACGCTCAATTAACCACTGGCCATTTTTAAAATGTCTCATATATTGTAGTGTATATAAAAATAGTTTTTTGAATTGAATAGTTTATGTATTTATAACACATTTTTTGTAGAACCCTGTCTTCCTTTCAAATAAATATATAGAAATATTTAACTCTAATTAAATGGTTTTTCTTCAATCTGCTTTTCCGCAGTTGTCTGTAAACTTGTCTGTACATATACTTATATTTCACGTTCCGGTGATAATTTTTCTACCTACATATAATAGCCACAATATTTCTAGAACTACAATAGTTCCAGAGGAATTTATTTCATATATTTTTATTTACATTAGTCAGTACACAATATACAGTATATACTATACAGGGGTATTTTATAGACCTCAATCCATTGCATTTTTACTAGTATTTTTTACAAGTTATACGCGGGTAGCGGTGGCACACTAGGTTAGCAAGCACCGACTCGAATGGAGCAGAATGTGAGATTTGGAGTTTAAATCCCAACAAACAAAAAAACTAAAATCCGAGCTAAAATCCAAATAAAATTGTCTAGTAGGTATAATAAATGGGGTATTATAATGATTTTATCTGCTCTTTGTTCCCAATGAAATAATGAGATATAGTATTTTATCATTATTATTAAACATGATTTAAATCAAGAATTTTATTTCGAAAAAAAATTAATCGAGTTTTATAAAATAATACATTTTGTCCAAAATTGTATTTTTTATACACAATATCAAATTAATAAATTTTAACTATTATCAGCAGCACAATAGCTCTTTTTACCTACATAAACTTGAATACAAATTACTTCTTTACTGAATTATCATATTAAACAGATAATGATTTATACGTGACAGAACAAATACACAAGGAGCTCATCGCAGGTTTATAATTTTCGGGTTTGTTAATAATCCTGCAACATTTTCAAATAATTTTCGTTTATAATTACTACCTTTCTGCAATGAAATACAAAAAATCATGATTTTTTGTTATTGTAAATAACATCAATTTTCCAGTGCTGTTTACAAATTAATCTAGTTAATAATTTAATATTGTTATATACATTTGGCTTGAAAATATTTTTAATCCTAAAACAGTCAGTCACAAACAAAAAATCCTGCCTCAACCAGTTCTTAAACTCGCTGTCTCGTATGGAAGTGAATCTGCCGCACTGAATTCAAATCTGACCGGTCGAATAATTTATCACAAAAAAATACCACTCTAAAGCAACTTGCTCGATAGTTTTTGCAAGTCTATAAATATGGCAACACTTGGTACTCACGGAATTCACTACCGAAAGAAAGTAGGCAAGTTGTGAATTTATATTTTAAATAAAATTAATTATGGGTCAAAATTTGGCTTATTGAAATAACGACAAATGTATAATAAAGTATGTGACAATTAAAATAGTATATTGTGCTATTAAGAGTAAAAGTGATACTTTGTGCGGCGAGCACAGAGTGAATAACACATTCTATTTTTTCTTCAACCGTAGATATTTTACAAAATAATATAATACTTGACGTTCAATTTGTAGGTTATCAACTTAAATATATTAATTATTGACAGTTTTATAGTGAGATTTAGGGCGATATTACAGGTTTCTATTATTCAAGTAATTTCTTCTTCGTTGATTCTACGTAGTTCCTATGGATACTTACTTATTATACTTTTATTCCGGCAGCGTAAAAGTAAATTTTTTTATACCGACGACGTAGAAATTAGATTTCTTCCTTGTAAATTACGTTACAAAAGATGTCACTTTTATGACGTTTGAAGGAAAAAAACTATTTATTTTACACCTGTTAGTAAATATGACTAGTATCCAGTTTCACCAATAAAATTTCATTTTTAAGCAACACATATAAACAAAAAAAAATGGTAACCATAATTTTTATGTAATATTCACTATGGTTTCCATGGCACTGTAGAACATTTTATTCACAACTTAAATACTGTAGCTTCCTTTTCAATACACGTGTATACAAACGAAAACCAGGTGTTCGAAGATATTTTGAAAAAATAAGTTATGCTGAGAAATATTGCTTACTATTAAACACGAAGGTAGATTGATGATTGTTTAGAGAAGTTTTATTTTAAAAAATATTGGAATTGATCATAAAAATGACCAAAAATATTTACAGAAATATATTGGTACAAGTATTATGATTTGGTGATAAGTTAGTTTTAGGTCAATATATTCGAGCCCTGTCCCAATTTAATTCTATTAATCAATAAAATTAACTGAGCAAAAGAAAAACGACTTAAATTTTTGCTATTATTCAATTAAATTAACAATAAAAAATATATGGGAAATATTTCATGTTATGTTACATATTTAAAATATATAACAAATAATTAGTTTACAGAAATGTAATCGATTTCCGCTAATTTGTTTATATTTTAATTTTTATAATTTGTGTAAGGTTAACCTTTTCTTTCTAATTCGGTTTCTATACGCCTTCACATGAAACTTCAAATATTTTAGCACTGTCATGGAGTGATATTATATAAAAATTGTTTAAAAGCCTTGCACAAAATATGATTTATAATTTTATATTTCTAATGATAGAAACATTTCTATTTATTGAAACGAATGAAAAATAAATAATCCATAGTAAATATTGGTAAAAATATTGCTGCTATTTCATAATCACGTGAAATTTTTAAGATTTTATGCAAATTGTAGGTAACTGTGTGAACTTATATGAGGCAGGGCTCGGATTTATAAAATTTATGATACCAAACTTCGTGGAAGATAGTTTGATGAATCAAAAATGTAAACAAAGAATAAAAAAAATTATGAAATAATGATGTACCTATTTAAATTTTACGTAGGTGCTAAACTTAAAATATATCACTTTGTAAAACATATCATTTAATAGTACTTATTACATTTAAATATTTAATTGTATATTAATGACTTAAAAAACGTGTTTTCTACATATAATAAATAACATTTACCATCCAAATTCAAATATTGTATTTCAAAACATGCATTTAAATTGTCATTATACCTAATTCCTAATTCCATTTTTCGAAATGTTTAGCGCACTAAAACGCTCATGTTCGTAAAATATGATTATTCGTATATTCGTCAGCAAATAATAAATACTACATCTACATATTAATAATTGCATTTTAAGCAAAATCACATTTCGCTTATTAAATATTAAATAGAGATTGACGTCAAATATTTTCAAACTAAGAAGCAATAAATTGTGTTATCAAATATAGTTAAAATATAGGTCATTTTTCAATTAAGAAAGAAAACAAATAAATTTTCTCTTTATGACTGAGAGCCTAATTTCTAATTCTCATAAAAGTCGATATAAAATACAATTGATATAAAAAATATTTTTGTTATCATCTTTGCATTAATTTGTTTATAAACATACTTTAAAAATGACAAAAATATTGCAACATATAATCAGACTTTATTATTTATTAAGGAAAATGGTTGTACTTACCAAGTAAATAATAAATATTCTTCTGATGTAAAATCAGCACATACTTAAGTCTACACACAGGAAAGAGATCTAATTAAATCTATCTACTTTGAATATAACTAAACAATCACAACACTACATAAACTCACTAAACTTTAAAGAATTCACACGATTTCAATCCACCGGTTTATTTAACTCACAGTTTTATTCACAGAGCACGTTTAATAGTAAAAAACAGTTAGATTTTAGTGTTCGTTTAGGTCAGCTAACCTAAAAGATTTGTTGACAGTTGGAAAAACGTCAAGCAATATTTCAGTTTCACATATTCCTACTACAGCAACGCACAATATTGTTGAGTAAACACATTTCTAGTTTAAATTTCGCAAGTTGTGCGAAAATCTCGGCGAAATCGTATCGGGAAATGTGTTTCCACGGCTAGAGAGGCGTACATCTGCTCCCGACAACGTCTAGCAGCACAATGAACTGGCGAGTGAAGCGCTCTTCGCAAGAGATACCATCTGTGTGTAATGAAATTACCAGGGTTGCCAACTGTGTGCGCGGGAAACGCGCGCCGGTTTATATTTCGCTTTATTTTTGCGCTCTTTGGCTAATTTTTTGATGCTGAATTATTGAACAGATTTTCTAAGCTTAAGTGGAAATTATTTCAATATTTTTCACACAATTTTTCAACAAATAACATAAATTTAATTTACCACATGTTTTTAAATAATAAGTTAATTAATATAAAATTAAATTATTATAAATTAGCACAAATAATAATATTTTTATAATATTTATTGTTATTTTGTTGACCTTTCTTTTTCAGCAAAACAATATGGTTTATAGTATTTAAAATTGATTTATAAATTTACACTAATATGCATATCTAAAACGAATTCGGAAAAAAGCTATTTAGAAATACATTATGATAAATTGAGTTCAGTTAAATAAAACTTGAAATATGTATAAACAATTTATTTAATAATGAAACTGTGCTCTGGATCTAAAAGTTTATGCGATTATTTAAAATAAAATAATAATTTGACAATAGGCTAAGAGCCAAATGTTCAATGGCGAAATAAAAAATATAAATTATATAACAACATATCTACATTACTTTGATAGCCAATGATAAATATCTAATTTTTTATAGAGAATTCTGTAGATGTAGACTGTATTATTATAGTTATCGATGAATATTTTTTTAGACGATTATAATGAAATCTATTGATTCGCGTCACACACACTCCTATTTCTGCAGCATTTATTAAAAAACTATTTAATATAAAAACTTTAATGTCCCAAACATTCTTTTGCCTAATAATAATAAAAGGAAATATTGGGTTATTGAATGCAATTTTATTTAGGAAAAGTAAATTTAATGCATCTGATATGCAATGTTGGCAACAACTGCTGTCATGTGGACAGATTGACAGCACTTGTTAGTATTGCAACACAACCACAACACCGTGTTTGTGTAGAATGAATAAAAATATTTGTACAAAAGGAAAATTATTTATTGATTTTATGATTTTCATACAAAAAATATTGCACAAACCTCTTGTGTGATTCTTTCTCGGATTCGTTCTATTGCAGCGCTCGCAAACTCGCGCAACAAAATACTCGTCCGAGAAAATAGCGTTCCCACACTTCATATGTAAATAACTATTTTCTATAACCACTACGGAAAGTAGCACTTTTCTTACAATATATAAAGCTTGATAGTTGCGTATTTCCCACAATCGTGGGTTATAGTACAAGAAATCATTTCTCACAATATTTGCCAAGTAAAGTATTTTATTTTTTATGTCAAATACCTATTGTGCATGTATTTTTGTTCTGTAACCTTTAGCAGTGTGGTCGTAGAAAAAGTTTAGTGTGCCACTCTTACTCTTGTAGAATCACCTATTTTCCACATTGTGTGATTGCAGCACTATACTTCGTCTCATGCCAAAACTTTTAGACCTTGTGGGAATTAGGCGACTTTTGCACAATATACTATTATATATTGTGGTATTTTCTTTATTTTATGGCGTCAGAAATATAAGTTTTTGAGGTTAAGTTTGCATTGTATATGTTAAAAATATTCTTTTACTTATTTATTATTGGTGTACCTATTTATATTTTTTTATGTGTTTTGTCCTGAACAAAAAGAAGATTGCACCTGCACCGTAGGGAATTTTAAGAGAAGAAAGAGCGGTGGAAACACTATTGGACGATTTTTTTTTCGTTCCTGTTATTAAAGCTACCTATATTCACCACCTAAACGTGTTTTATTGTAACTTTGTAGTTCATTTCAGTTAGAAAAATAAAGAGATATTATCAACAACTAATACAATTTTTCCAAATTTTGACAGTACGATTAAGAAATACAAAATAAAAAAAAATGATGTGAACACCACATGTCTTCCTTGTACATCTATTAAATTATACACATATTTTGTTGCTCTTCATTTAAACTCATTTCAAATTGAGATACCCTCTACTCAATCCCATATACCAAATTTCAACATTCTACAGTTAATTTTCAGTCTCTATCTTTCGTATTGTTCATCTAGAAATATCTAACTGTTCGGTTATAAATCTTTTCTAGATAAATAACAACTTTTTCTTTTAGCGAGATGTTTCATCACTTCAACTTCCATTCGTTTTATAATAATCGAATTTCCCTGTGAAATGGATCATCGTTTATAAAATTTTATTAAAATTTTTAGCATACAATTTATTTTAATCGCTCAAAACTTGCAAAGAAATATATATTGTTTTCATATATTTCCTACATATCTCTCACGAAATATACTCTAACAGTAATCATTGTTGTCAATCGTATCACAATAGTCAATTTATTAACAGGAATTTAAATGTTTCCTATAAAAATTAAAAGCTAACTAAATTATTATTTTTATTTGGATTATATTGGAACCAACACTTGAGGTGTATAACTAGATGTTATCGCAATTTCATAAATAAAATTTTAACATTCTATGGCTATCTGTTTTTGAGTTATGCGATTAAAAAACGCTTCGAGTCCTTTCGACACTTCTGATTGCAATAACAAAGAGAGGTGCAAAACTAGATGTTATAGCAATTCCATATAACAAAATTCAAAATTCTACGACTAATCATTTTTGAGTTTTGCAAGATACATACGTAAGTACATTCGTAGATACAAAAATACATACATACATACAAACGTATAGACGTCACGCCAAAACTAACCAAATAGATTTAGAGATGGTCAAAACGGATATTTCCGTTATAATCTGAAAACCGATTTTATTGTGATTACAATACTTTCTTTACGTTATACAAGGAAGGAAAAAAGTCTAAAGAACTCCTTTATATTACAATTTTGATACTTTTTTTTTAAGTAGCTTAGATATACAGGTTGTACCATTTAAAAAATATCAAATTATTTTCTGATAATTGATATAAAAAGTTTAAGTTCTTTTACTAAACTTTTTTAAATGTATATATATGAAAGGAAAATAAAAATATTTTTTTCAAAAATAGGAGTATGCCTTGAAAACTAAATGTCTATTAAATAGAATGTACAAAATAAAAAATAAACTATTTTATAATCATAGTATTCCCTACATAGGTACCCTGTATAGAAGTAATAAGCAATTACCACATAATAAATACTGTGTTTTATGTAAATCAAAGAACAAAAATAAGTTACTTATTTGAGTTTTAATAGTGTTTTAAAGTTGAAATATTCACAGACAACAGCCCTTTTTATTTCGTACTTGAGTGAGGATTTGAACCGACAACTTTTTGCCCATTAAATAAACAAGCTAACCATTGGCCGAGCACTTTCCATATTTTATACAAATAAAAAGTACTGTATATCTCCCCATACATTAATATCTCTTTTGTGAATTTCCCTGCAGTTGGCAGAACTCCGTCCAGTGGCGTTCGTCCAAACTTTTTCCCCAGCAATCTCCATTCATCCGTGTAATCTTTATCCCCCTAAAAAGGCCGAGTACGTCCCTGCAGTAATCCCACTCCGTGATAAAAATTCTCGTTGGTCGCCCGGCTCTGTTATCAAGATTTTCAACAGGTCTAGTTCTTTTCAGCGATGGATTCGTATTCAAAGGTTGCCAGCACTGAATGCTGCAGATAAATGCTCCATGTTTAAATTTCGCAACAGTATTTCAGTATTTATATTTGCGTAATGAAAAAGTTGCAGAATTAATTCAGGTTAGATATTTATCAAAATCAGCATTTAACTTTCAAAGTAGATAAGGCAAATGTTTAATACAAGATGAATAAAAGTTTTATGAAGCAGTTAATGGAAAGATGATTATAATTATTTTATAATTTTCTCGATCAAGAAAATTAGTTTTCAAATTAAATTATAAAACTTATTTCCATTAGAATAATTACTAATAAATACTTAATATTAGTTTTTCTGTATAATGAAAAAATTTACTTGATTTAAGTACTGTATTATTTATTATACGGAACTTAGAGCTGAGTAGTAATGGCTAAAAAAGTACTATATTAAATTAAATTTTTTACTTGACGTACTTTGTACTAGGTCAAGTAAATACATTCACATGTACTTGATAGTTGACAATATTATTCAAAGAACAATAAAAAGTACCTGAAGTAAATTTCTGCTTGTAACACTTTCAATGTACTTGAAGTATTTCTAAAAAAAATTACATTTATTAAATTCAAAAAAAATTATGAATAAAACACTTTTTTAAAAATTTCATAAATCCGACAGGCAAATATAATACTTAAACTTAAACTAAATATTGCCGTCCTTAAATTACGTAAGGGATAATTAAACAATTTTTATCTCTCTCTCTTTATCGCACCCTTCTTTAATATATCTATATATCCTTTGTAAAAAATTTTTTAACCTAAATGTTAAATGCAAGTTTTCTTAAAAGTAAATATCAATTAACAGAATTTATTCGTCAACTCAAGGAGCAGAAGGTAAAATTATTTTCGCATATATAAGATGTTGCATTACGGATCGGCGAAAATTGTTTAACTTGTTTAAGTAGAACAACCTATATATTTTTATATATTTTTCAAATGTATTTTATTCTTCTATATGGACATGAATTTTGTCTTATAGTTTTCCGCAGCGTTGCCAAGTTATTCTGCTTGTTCTCTAAAAAAGACGGAATACAGGAATTGCTTTATATAGGCGTACTGAAGTTATTTTAATAATAAAAATTAATAAGATTATCTGTACAACTGTAACTGTACTCTATGGTCTGACATATTTTTTTAAATGTAATTATTAATATAATTTATTTAATATCACATGACTATATCTCGTTATTTACAAATATTATTCAGTTGTGTGTCTTTTTGTATTATCTTGATATGTTATTTAGGGTATCCTATGCCTAATACCATTAATTTCAAATTTTTCACAATATTTTTCCAAATTGATTTATTCAATTAAAAAATAAATCCAATATACCATGCATATTGTAAGATCATTAGACCATCAACACAAATGGTCTGTCAATGTATAGGGAAAAAAATTAGGGGATCATATTATTGAATAATATACACAAATTGTCATTTAAAATAAAATGTACATGTTGTCATTAAATAAAAAAAAGTTAGGTCCCTTATTTTCAGAACCACTGGTCAAAAATAAGTATTTTTAGTGTATTACAATAATCGCTTTTCCTTCGACCACGATATTATTTCCTAATTTATTTATATTTTAATAAAATAGATGTATTCATTTCACAACTTTAATATTAGAATTATATATTTTTCATGAACATCAAGTTTCAAGACTTTTTGAGATAAAAATGGAAAGTTCTTAATTTAACACCCTCAGATATTATAGAAGTTGCGAAAATAACGTCTATAATTTATAACCGGAAATTTCGATAAAAAATATAAGATGGCATATTTGGAACAATTTTTTTTAGTTAGAACTGTTAAATATGAATTTATATCTCACGTTGTCTTTGGTTGATATGAAAATGTGTTTACAATATACTATGTATCCGTAGCATAACAAACATACAACAGGTAAACAACTTAATAGTCGCAGAAAAAATAGTTTACTCAACAAAAGATAAATTTCAACTGTTTTTGAATTAACAATTAATACTCCATATTGCAAATTATATTCCAGTACATTCACGTGGTGGTACTAATATAAATAAATGCCAAATGACGTTACAAGAGAATATTTTCAAAATTTAAATTACAAGAATGACTTTTGGATTTTTTGATTGTTAAATGTGAAATTTTTGTCCTATTATCTTTCTCTTTTGTCTCATTAAAATGCGTTAACCTATCACTAGCCATGAATAATTTTATTAGACACAGCTCAAATCGAACTTGACTTAGCAAATCGTAAAACTAAATCATTGAAATATTTTTTTTCTAATTAAAATTTATTGAAGCATAAATTTCCGACATTTCTCAATATTTTGAACTTTGCAAATAGAGATTTATGTAAGTTCAAATTATTAGAAAGTATGAGAAAAAATTTTGTTCTACCTAGAATAGCAAAAAATTAATATGTCTTATGCAATAATACTTATCTCATCTAAAATACTCTAATAACTTTCTAAACGTCTACTGTACGTAATGCAAAGTAGATGAAGAGAAAGAATAAAGTCACTTACCGTAAATAGCAAAACATTGACAGAATATGCAATGCAGTAAAGATATAATGAAAATTTAAAATACTCATAATGTGCTTATTTTCTCAACAATTATTTCATTTATATTTACATACAAATGGATTTAATTATTGTAATTTTATACTTTCCTATTAACAATGTTTATTATAAAAATGTTGGCCGAGTGACTTAAAATCGAACCATTCTAAAATAACTATTATATTTATCAATTTTTAATTTTTAAACTTTTTGCATTTTGAATAAAAACGCGTTTTTAGATGTAAATATTAAAACACGGCAGTATAAATATTCAGTTTTTAATTAGAACGACCAATGATGCTTCATTTTTAAAAAAAAATACGGTTATTTAGTATATAATACCATAAAATATTTTTGACGGCTCAATTTTAAAAATTTCTAAAATAACCTCAGAACAAAAAAAATGTTTCAAATAAGAAAAATATACTTTTAATGTTTATTTAGTAGAATAGTCAATTGTAATATCTTTTTCAGGAGAATATTGAAGTTCCGGTTCAACCGGAAGTTACATGAACTTACATATTTCTGATGTAACAACTTATATTTACATATTTTGAATTTTCATAAAATTATAAACTCAAGGATAAGTTAATTTTTAATCTTTAAACTTTTTACATGTCGAAATTCCAGGCGTTTCTAGATTATAATTTTAAAACTCGATAGTATAATAATAAAATATTCAGTTTTTAATTAGAGTGACCAGCGAATACTGATACTTTGTTTTTCAAAAAATTACCATTACCAAGGTTGAGAAGACTATCATTATTGATCTAGCGCCAAATTGTGTCCCGAGGTGCAACCGAAGGATTTACGGCGCTGGTCAATAATGCTGTTCTCAACCGTGATATACATACATATATTATTTTTTTCACTACTAACATTTAAACCCCAATCCCAATAAAAAAGATTTCGACATAAATATTTAGAAGTTTCTTAATATTCACAAAAATAAAATAAGCAGCTGTCTTTGTTTTCATATTTGACGTTATAGTTTGCCAACTTTATTTTTGATTTTTATTTGGTTTTATTCGATTTACTTATTTCAATTACACAGCAAATTTACATTGTGAATTCATACCTTACACTGTTCTTGAGATAATGATTCAAACAATATTTAGATTTGGAGATTTGAGTTTCTATTAAAAGTGATAAAAATTATTAATATTTTTTTATTGATCTAGGTGACCATGGTTACCAAGTAATTTTTATACTTTGCGTTAACAATGGCTCTATTCTTATTTAGAAAAGGGTTTAATAATTTCGGATATTATTATTGTTTTGGTCATTTTTTTTGTTGCAAAATTGGTATTTCTAAGTACTGAGCTCTACTGTTAATATCATATTGATAACCTCAAATATTTTGAAATGTTTTTTAATACAATTTGTAATTATTATAAATACGAAAACCAAATAAACAAAACAACGGGTAATTTGAAAGAATATTAATATTTCGTAAATCTTAACGTATAGATTTAAAATTGTTCATTTCATTTTTCATTTTATTATACATGAATTATGACAGTTATAAATGTCCAACTTCATTCAACAGGCATCGCCAGATCTAGGGTTTCGAGTGCCCCAGTCAAAATAAATTTTGGCGCTCTTTTTATCCGACAACGTGAAATTTAGGGGAGTCATCTGTGAGTATCATTGTAAAATATTTCTTTTCGTATTATATTTTCTATTTGATTGGTTTTAATATAAAATAATAAAATATAATTTTTATTTTAATTTTAACTACTAGCAAGCCCCTTATTGCCTTATTTTTTAAATAAAGATTTGCACTTGCTTTTTCTTACAGACAAAGATAATAATTACATTAAGAAACTAAATTTAACAAAGTTTCTTCCATTTTTTAAAGTTACAAGAACGTAAGCAATACTGTCATATCTTTTGAAATTCGAAATGCTATACTACCGCCTCTACTGGGAAAATTTACTAGAATGTTATACGCATGCGAATTCAAATCGGACATGAAGTGCAAGCTTGGACCTTTTCAGTTTCAAAAATTTCTAAAATAATCGCGAAACGAGAAAAAAATTAATTCTAAAGTATATTTGAATTCAATTTCAATTTTTTTTCAAATATAAATGATATATAGTTGCATTAAAAATTGAATTTAAAATCAAACAATGCAGTACTTATATAATTTATTGAAAAATTTCAATGTTTTTATTAGTACATTCAGATTTTTATTATTAACAAATGGTATAGTTAATTTTAAAATAACTAATAAATTTCATAGTTAAATATTAAATTTAAAATTTAACAATATATTTAGAGATTAATTTAGTGTATAATACGATTATTTTTCCTGATTTTGTGAATTTTTATTTCACATATACATATATTAAAAATAGTTTTTTTTTTATCTGGGATTTAATATTTTCTTTCTTTTCGATTTTATAAATCAAACCGCAATCGTCGCCAAATACAGATTACTTTCCCCAAAACAACGAAAAAAATCCCCAGAAAATCTTCATCGAAAATCCCTAAATCCACACTTTATTTCCCCGTCAATGTTAATCAACTGACAAACAAACAACTGTCGAAAAACAAGCCAACATCACGGCAAGAACAATGGCGCTGGCTTTCCGTAAAAAGCCGAAAACAGCCGAGGGCGTCCGAGGGCATCACTGGTGACGTCTGGCGGCTTTGGGAGGAAAAACTGACGGCTTAGCGCAGATCTGCGCTTCCGTAAGGCGAAATCAACTTTGCCTCGGAATAGAACCATGCGGGTTTCCACGGCAACCAATGCAAACAAGCTGATGGTGGTTAAAGGGGGCGAATATAACCTACACATACGAGTATGAGGGAAACAAAATGAATATTTCGAATTTTATGCCAACTCATAAAATACAAAGTACATATTTTACTGAAATGTTAATAATAAAACACATCGATTTATTTTATCAGTACATACATAAAATTGCGGTAACATGTTAAATTATATTAGATTAGATTAAATTATATATTTGTATTATATTTCGTTATTTTATTATAAATATTGACTTAATAAGTAGTAGTTATAATTAAATATTAAACATATGTTAATATCCAACATGTAAATAAAATTTTAATATTGGAATATTAAAAATAGAATAATTTACAAGAAAATTGTATATTAGGGAGTTATATTTTAGTTCGTAGTTGCAAAATTCAATAGTCAATAGCACGGGAGCTGAATTTTTAAAATTTCCTTTGGGCAAAATTTTTAATAATAACCTAAATCAAAATATAAAATTGCTACCAAAAAGAAATGAATGGAAATTAAAAAAATCTTATTTGAATGAAAAATATTTACTTAATTTTATTTTGTGCTCAGTTATTACCAAAGCACAATCCAGAGCAGCCTAATCTGCCACAGACTGTGCTATGCTTTCAGGACGCCAAGAATAAACGCTTTAAAATGCTCTAATTCCTGATCCACTGAAACTAGAGCACAATACAGAGCAGCCAAATTTGTTCCAGAATGTGCTCTGGTTTCAGCAGTCCTAGAATTAGAACAAACACTTCTAAGTGCTCTAATTTCTAACCCACTGAAACTAGATCGCAATCCAGAGTAGCTAAATCTACTCCAGAATGTGCTCTGGTTTCAGCAGGCAAAGAATTAGAGTACACGCCGAAGCGTGCTCCAATTCCCGGCCGGCTGAATTAGACCACCTTCAGGACATGAAATGCCCTGTGGAAGGCGGTCTAGCCAGACCACCACATCCCCGACGCCCCAGCGAGCGGGACTGAATGCTAGCGTCTCAGGATCCAAAGTATATTCTGAGACGCGCATTATTACCGATCATGTAGATTCCTATTGGCTGATATTCAATCTGTAATTGTAGCTGTACCAGTAAGAATTTTGAAATGAAAATTTCTATACATCGGTACTTTGATGCGAATATTTCACTGACAATATTTTAGGTTGTGTATCAAAAACTCATTTTGGGGTAGTAGTCAATTACTAAAAAATGGATGGAGGTACAATAATTATTTAAAATAAAAAAATCAGGTTTTTATTACTGATGTAAAAAAATGTATCCTTGCGGACAGGAGCCCATGGTCAATAGCATAACAACTCTAACCTTACTTTTCTAACATCTAACATCTTTATTGAATCACTCTATCCTTTTATCCTTATTAATATATTTTTTTTTTAATAAAAATTACATAAAAATATAATTCTTAAAAATCCTTTCGGTTTATTTATTAAGCAAGATTTGACAATCGATATTTTTAACGGTGCCGCATCGAGGCAATTTTGCGCCCTATAAGCAAACTTAATTTTATGCATCTCCCGTCGCCCCATATGAAAAAATATGAAAGAAAAAATATTTTTTTCATAAAAACATTTTATAACAAAAATATATTCTGTGAAATAAATAATAAAAGGAACATAATTTACATGTATTTGGTGTCACTTGTTGAAGATTTTTTTTATTTTCAACATCATTATTGTCAATTGAAACGGGGGGCAATAGCCTGCAAAAAACTGATTCCCCATGTTAATCTGCTTTGGGCACCTTGATCTCCCGTCGCCCCTTATGAAAAAATAAGAAAGAAAAAATATTTTTTTCATAAAAACATTTTATAACAAAAAATATATTCTGTGAAATAAATAATAAAAGGAACATAATTTACATGTATTTGGTATCACTTGTTGAAGATTTTTTTTATTTTCAACAATCATTATTGTCAATTGAAACGGGTGGCAATAGCCTGCAAAAAACTGATTCCCCATGTTAATCTGCTTTGGGCACTTTGATAAAAAAAAACCCAGTATAAACAATATATCATTACAAACGGTGTAAAAGACATATGAAATATGTTTCATTACATTCTGTTATCAAGTGTGCCATGACACTGACATTTATCAACTGTTAATCAAGCACGCTTTGATTTTAAAAACGTTGAACTGAAACGCGAAAATGGAAAATTAGTTTACTTTGAGCCGAGAGATAAGGCCGGCAAACGACAAATGTTTTTTTAATTAATTTTTTGATGCGCGAGTTCAGATTCAGGTAGAGAGATTTAAATAAACATTTGTCATCATTATCAGCTTTTATCGCGGTGGCTGCGAAATTTATTTTACAGCCATTTGTTTTTGTAGCTGAAATATACAGTCTGGAAAATTGTTATATCAAGGAGAGACAAACAAATCTTTCATACCAATTTATCATTGGGAAATTTTCAATTAATTTTTTATTTACCTCTTTGAAAACAACTCAAATTTTATATTTGTATAACGGTTAACAATAACAATTGGAGTTCACAATTTGGTAATATATTATATTTCATTTTTATATATATTTTTATAGTTTTAAGTTGCCACTGTTTTATTTTATTCACTTTTACAATCAACGATTTCTACAATGTAATCCAGGGTTTTACAGTATTTGAAATATATTTATTTGAAATAGATTAAATATTTTGATAATTTTTTTAAATACTTTTTTGTGCCTTTATTCAAATAATTCTCAAAAATATTTTATATTTTAGTACAAGTATAAGTATTTGGAATACATATTAATATTTGAAATACATATTAGTATTTGAAATACTTATTAATATTTGAAATACATATTAATATTTGAATTGAAATACAGATTATCATTATACTTAATTTTGGTGTATTATAATTTAGCTACACGTATAATTCGAAGAACATAGATTCTTTTTTTAGAAAACATTGAAAAATGTTTATTTTTTTTCTCTTTATTAATTTCATTTACAACTGGCTTGACCAGCCAACTAGTAAATATGATCTATGGTTTGCTCGTGTGGGAATATAATAATATCTATAATATTATTTCCTTTAAAATAAAGTTTGTGTTCACAAGTCTAGGGGTTTGTTTCTCTTTAGTCTTCTTACTTCGTCCCTGTTGTCTAGTAGGTTCAGCGCCAGGTGGTTTGAGTGGCAGTTTATTTTAATATTTTTTTTTATTAATTTTATTTGAAATTATTAAAAGTATTTGAAATACATAACAGTATTTAAACCACTTAAAAGTATTTAAAATACTTTAAATTATTCAAAATACAATATTAAGTATTTTACTTTTTAAAACACTTCATATTTCAAATTAAAAAAATATAATGTATTTTGACAAAGATTGATAATACTTTTGTTTGGTATTTTATGCAACACTGCTGTAATTAATTTAATCTTGTAATCAATTATTTATTATTATAATCAAAATTTAGTTAAAACAGCGAAAAATTAGGTATACAAAAACTTCCTTTTGTGCTATTTTAAAAATAAACAGAATGTGCAGAATTATTTAGCAGTATCCGGGTATGAGACGACTGCAACGAAGTGAAACAATACATGGAAAAAATATAATAAATTGCATAATTGAGATCTATTCGAAAATAGTAATAAAAACAATGCTATTATTGTTTCATGGTCTACGGTTTTATTACCCAAATACCATTTTATATTATAAAATTGTACGTTTATGGATTATTTAGTACCCATAATTATGAAGGAAATTTATTATGTACTTATCATATGTATTTATAGAAAAATATATTCCATTTAGATTTGTAAAGTTGATATCCTCGGCAATCGGAAGTAATGTCAAGGATATTTATCTACAATTATACTCCTACGCCGAATATTTAGTTATAATATTAATTGATAACTTAAATAATTAAAAATATTTAGGCAATAAGAATCACAAAAAAATAAAATGATACAAATTTTACGTAAAATAATGTTCTAAGATGAATAGTAAACGTAAATAGATTTTTATCGTACACATATTGAAAATAAGATTTTTCTGCGTTTGCTTGCGCAATTAAGTAGACATTTACCGGTCCAGGGGTGGGATTCTGTAACTACATAACGCACTCAAATAACAGTTAATGCGTTATTTGAGTCCGTTATCATAACAAAAGATAAAAAGTATCTGTCACTGAACATTATTTTGTCCACTTCAAAGACTAAATTTTAATTCATAAGTAAATAATACCTAAATAATCAATAAAATTGTATTTTTTTGTTAAATGAGGATGGTATGATACTTAGGTATTTCATCTGAAATTAAATATTTGATTACTATAAAATTTTATGTTTATGTCTATTATTTCCATCGGTTATATAACGTACTCAAGCCATAACGGACTTAGTTACAGAATCCCACCCCAGTCCTATAAAATCTCACTATTCCCTAGGGAAGAAAAGAACAATTAGTGAGCAGACTAACAGATGGTGGTTAATGCGTTAGAAATAATAACAGAATGAAATACGTCAACATGCTTTTAAAATATTGTAACTTTAGATAATTTTGATGCTTACATTAGATTCTAGATATTTTTATTATATTTCCTGTAAATAATAAAAATATAGTTATTAAGCATAAATTAAAGGAAAACCCCCACTTGTTATACATAATTGTAAAGAGAAATTGATGTAGAACCTTATTTCGTAAAAACATACAAGGTGTTCCATTTAAAAAACCAAAGTTAAATATATTTCCGCCAAATCAGTAGGCCATGGAAAACATCTGTTAACGCTATTTTATAGACCAGGTCTTGTTACACAAGT
Organism: Stenolophus ochropezus; assembly: GCA_035578165.1. Lineage (NCBI taxonomy): Eukaryota > Metazoa > Arthropoda > Insecta > Coleoptera > Carabidae > Stenolophus > Stenolophus ochropezus. The sequence continues at coordinate 4,926,425 of JAQOWZ010000004.1, read as the reverse complement.
TTCCTATTTAGCTTTTTCTTGTATATTTAATATTTCAGGAGATATGGCCTGGACAATGAAAAATCAGCCACCCTGTATATGTACTTCAACGAGATTGAGTAGATAATATATAAAACAGAATTTTTCAAAATTATACTTATAGCAAAAAATATTTTTATTGATGCAAAACAAAATTGTATGTTGTAGAAGGCATTTCCTTACTATGTGTCATAAATATGTATGTATATAACTATTATTGATAAGTACAATAGAAGGTATAACGGTAATTATTAACATAGAAGCTCATAAAATAAATATGACTTCATAATATATTTTTGCAATGACAGGTATAATTTTCGTCACCTAATAGCATTTAACTGTTATAATTTATTCATATTACGTGAATAACAACATGCATTTATTTTATTACATTTTTATGAACTCTAAGTTGTCTTAAAATGCCGTATCATATGTGTTATGATATTTTATTTCTGATCACAATAATGTCCTAATTATTTGTATAATGACTACAGGTTTAAGTAAGGTATAGGCAAATTACCGAACATCAGTGTAACAATATATGTTTCTATAATATTAACACAGAATGTTAAGATTATAAAGTTTTCTTGGAAATAAGACACTATTTTATTTGACTTGACGCAATGTCGCACGTACTGCTCATGTCTGCTGTAATCGCGGGGACAATGATCCTCTATGAAGCTTGGTGGTCGACTAACTTCCGTGAGAGGTACTCGCGAGGAGTAGACGTCGATTAGCCTAGAAAACATTCAGGTATATACCTCCAAACCAGCAACCCTACCGGCACTACGGTGACCGAGGGTTTGGAGGGTACGAGGGGTACGGGGTATACGGGGGGATCCAGGGTATGGGTACAACCTCAGGCCCGAGGAGTAAAACCCTCCGTGGTCTTGGGGAGTGTGAATGTGTGTGTGCACAACCTCAGATCCGAGGTCTAAAACCCTCCGTGGTTCTGGGAAGAGTGAATGCGATTGTGGACTAATCCAGGCCCGAGGTCTAAAACCCTCCGTGGTTCTGGGGGGTGTGAATGCGAGTATAAACTCCAGGTCCGAGGTCTAAAACCCTCCGTGGTTCTGGGGGGTGTGAATGCGATATAAAATTTAAAGGCAGACGGATTTTTCTTGACTGGTCAATTGATGAAAGGAAAGAAAACTACTGGAATTCAGTCAATGGGATAAAATTTTATTTCCTCTCCTACCGGTTTCGACCCCACATGGGTCTTCCTCAGGGAGTGTATAAAATGACTTTCACTCCCTGAGGAAGACCCATGTGGGGTCGAAACCGATAGGAGAGGAAATAAAATGTTATCCCATTGACTGAATTCCAGTAGTTTTCTTTCCTTTCATAAAATTTAAAAGTGAACAAATTTCTAAGACAGGATTACCAAAAATTATCGTTCTTATGTTTCCATGGAAATAAGACAATATTTTATTTGACGTAATGTTTGCATTACTCCTGTATGAGGTTGAGTGGTCGAAGAACTCTCGTGAAAGATATCTGAAGGCTTTATAATCGCTATTACTTCAAACCAGGGGTATAAAATATTAATTTTGGTTTACATAATCTTTGATACAATAATTCTGGAAGGACCTTGCTTTCTCATATAGAGTCAGCTGAGCTTAAAACCTTAAAAGATTGTGTTTATTTTAGGTTAGGGTTAGAGTATGAAAGTAGCGCAATTAATACTGTTTAAAAAGAGAGTGTGAAGTAGTAGTGTGCGGGAATTAAACATTCTGCTCAAATTGAATCTGTGCAGGGCCGGAGTAAATTGGATTTGCCTGCGGGATGTATGCCACGTTCGAGGTGGCGACGTAATCGGGTTACCCTGCCACTACATTTTTTTTCGGTAATCTGATTTTGAGAGAAAAGCTACATTAAAGGTTATTTTTTCTTACCACGCGTCTGTCGTGCAGAATATAATTTTGTTTGAGCATTGAATATACAAAATAATGATGATGTAGGTGTTGGAATTGCTAGACGGTTTTAAATTTAATAATAACCTAACAACTTTAAAAATATATGAAGTACATTATATATTCAAAACGTTACGCTTAAAGAATCTTAACAAGTAATAAATTTGAGATCATTTGCATTAAAAATGTGAATAATCACCATATTCTGAACACGAAAACTTAGTACTTATAACAAAAATTTAAAATGACTAGCTTATTACTTTCCGCCTCTTTATTACACTTTTAATGTTGTAACTTCTTTTTTATATTTTGCGTTCATAATGAAGTCATTGTGAAATGCAATTGCATATCAGAAAAAACATTTCGATACGCAATTCTTTATTTTAAAAACTTGATACTAGATGACATTTACTTGAATTTTATAATGTCCATAAATCAGAATTGACATAAACTTTCAAATCAATGAATGCCAATCTAATGTATAACAATACACAAACAAATTTTCCTATATCAACTTGGTTTCATCTTTCATATAGCAGTTTTTCTAACTATTTTTGGTATATAAAAGAAGACAATAAAAAAAATAATATTAAGTACTCATGTTATAAGACTTCTTTTCGTGTATATAATAAATAAAAATATTCCTAAGAAAAATATTATTGATTTTATGTTGAACTTGATTGTCGCAAGATTGTGTAAAACATTCTTCCGGGAACCCAGAAGTTTCCGCACTTGATATGTAAATAACTATTTTTCCAACGAGAACTACTTTAGTATTTTTTATGGTAATCATATAGTCTACAGTACGAAAGATATACATGCATTATAGCAGGGTTGGCCTGATTTAAATCTAACTAATTTTTTTATTAAAAATCATTGATTTTTATCAAAGATAAAAAAATGCAAATAATAAAAATTTAATTATATATTTACTACAAAACTATTAATACTAACCAAAATATGTTCTGCATATAATAATATCTTAAAATTAAATGATGTTTTATCACTTTAATTTTTATATAACACTAGTGAAATATAAGCATTTAAATGTGTAACTAATAGTAAAAATTCTTTGTTGCTTTTCCTAATTTTATTCAGATGAATGGTTTTGTTTTTATTACAGACTTCGTTTTCGTTTACGGAATAAAATATTGATATTACTTTTAAAACAACTAAAAAAATGCAATAACACTTAGATACCTATGTTTAAAAATTTTAAATATCGTTTATTTCATTGTTTTAAAAAATCAATGATTTTTTATTTCTTTAAATAAATCATGATTTTTATCTTTCAAAATGTCAATTCACTATATGTATTATGTTAGAACCGCATCACTAAATTTTTCACGTGAGTGTATGTACCTTTAAACATTAGACTAGTCTGATTACTTTTAAAATAAGTTAAAATTTAGTAGTTTAAAATTATCCACTTAATGTAAATAAAAATTTATATTGCTACTAAATTATTATATAAAAGGACTTCATTGAAGTTAGTAGACAATTATTTGAATAAGTAAAGTTAGGAATAAACAAGGGAATAAAATTTAGAAATGTTTTATTTTGTTCGAATGTGACAAAGTGAATTCCATATATATACGTAATATAGTTTCAAGTCGACGTTAGTTTAAATCTTTAGTGAAGCTCTTATCAAAACTAATATTGTGTAATGTTGGGCGGTACACTACACCTGCACTGACGTCATCTCACTTCCGGTTGAGCTGGCGAGAGAATTGTCAGTTCCGGTATAGTAAGACGACATCTTTCCTTTGTGTTGCGCCTTCCTTTTATTCTTATTCTTCTCCTGCCACCATGCACGTCTCACCAATTTTTTCCAAAAGAGAATTTTATTTTTCGTTTTCTATTGTATTCTAAGAATTTCACGAATTTATAACCTATAAATTTGAGGAGAATTTCTCAAGGATAATTGCTCCAGGAATGTGTTTTTAGATGTAGAGGGTTGGAATTTTTTGATGTACCTACGGCTATGTTTTGTT